>OU426989.1:170832470-173444914 GCA_911387755.1 Chrysotoxum bicinctum
TGCTATCATCGAGAAAGGAATCTCAACATCGTCGACTCGGGGAAAACGTCACGATAGATAGGTATAACTTCGAAGTCGTCAAAGACTTTGTCTACCTGGGCCCCACTATAACATCGCAAAACGACATCAGTGCAGAGATCAAGCGAAGAATTACTCTTGCCAACCGCTGTTTCTTCGGGCTAAGAAGACATTTGAGTAATAAAGCTCTATCTCAAAGAAACAAGGAGACCTTGTGTAAGACCCTCATCATCCCGGTCCTGTTGTATGGGGCAGGAGCATGGACACTGTCTAAAACGGATGAAAATCTGCTTGGGTGCTTTGAAAGAAAAGTTCTTCGTTTGATCTTCGGTCCAGTCTGTATCGATGGAGTATGGAGGAGAATGTTCAACAACGAGCTGTACGGGCTTTGCAACGACGTTGACCTAGTCAAGAAGCTGAAAATACAACGGCTGAGATGGCTGGGACACTTGGAGCGTATGGACACCGACGCACCAGCCCGTCGAATCTTCGAATCCACCCCTGATGGTCTGCGCAGCAGAGGAAGATCCCACCTCAGGTGGCGCGCACAAGTGGAGAGCGACCTCAACCAACTTGGAGTGCGTAACTGGAGGCAGCTAGCTAGGGACCGAGCTAGCTGGAGGGGCTTATTGGTTGAGGCCGTAGTCCACCCTGAACTGTGAGCGCCATCTAAAGTAAGTAAAGTAAGGAGTAAATTTCCCTCACTTAAATTCAATTAATTTTGAAATAAATGAAGATATCGTTGAACAGAGTGTTATGAAATTGGATGAGTGTTCCAATCCAGGCCCTGATGGTGTACAATCTCTATATTCTCTATATTAAAAAAAATGTGTTGCTTATTTGTCATACCCGTTATGCGTTCTCTTTAATGAGTCCTTAAAAAGTTCCCATTTTCCTAATATCTGGAAAAGTGTATTCATTATACCTTTGCACAAAAAAGGTCCTAAAAATGAAATAATAAACTACCGACCTAAAGCTAAATTATCTGTTTTTTTTTTTTTTTTTTTTTTTTTTTATCCGATGGAAATCTTAAAAGACACTCGGTAAGAATCGGTACCGAGTAGTGTGGGACTCTTAAAAAATTCGAGATATTGAATTTTCAAAAAACAAAAAATTGTTTTTTTTTTCAAAATTAAAAAAAAATTTTAAAGTTTTTTAAACTTTTTAGAAGCTTCTCTCTACGAAATTTCATTAAAATCCGTTATGCTGATAATGAGAAATTCAAAATTTTAAAAAATCGTTCTATGGTAGGTACAGTCAGTAATATGTTGTTTTCAAATTTTTTTTTTCATTAAATTACAGATATTAAAAAATAATAGAAAGAAAAAAATTTAAGCAAAATTCTCGGAACCTTTTTCGAGAAAAATACGATTTTCGAAAACCATTTTTTAACATTTGTATGGAAGGTACCGTTATTTTTAGGTAAAATGAATTTATTTTACTCATATCTTGTAGACTATTTTTTTCAAACTTTTATTTATTAAGTTTTGAAAAAATCGAGCACGGGGTTTTCGAAATATTGTGTTTTCAAAAAAAAAATTTTGAAAGTTTTTAAAAATCCAAACAAAAATTTTTGAACAATTTGAATAAGCAATAATATTTAAACTGCTGGAAAGTTTTAGCATAAGCAAAATAATCAAAATCGGTGGTACCGTTTTTGAGAAAATCAAAAACAAAAAAATGGTCCCAAGGGGGGTACCAAAACTACTCATTTTTTGGAAATTTTTTTCAACCATTACCTAGGTTTAACTAAATTAAATTTTTGGAATTTTTTTTTTTAAATCGTTGCGACAGTTTTTGAGAAAAAAAAATATTTATAAAATTTCGAAAAAAAAATCGTATGGCAGGTACCGTTATTTTTGGTCTTAAAAATCAAATCAAAAAACATCCGGGGGTAAAAAATTAAAACTCATATCTACCAAGTTTGAAGAAAATCGGCCGAGCAGTTTAGCTGTAATCGAATAGACAGACAGACAGAATTGCCAGACCCACTTTTTTCGTCTATTTTTTGCTATCATCGTAATGTCAACTTTGATCAAAATCTCGAGTTCGATTTTTTTTACGAATGCATAACTTGCCTTATAGTACCTATAAGTCGCAAGTAAAAATAGAATTTACGGTGTTGTATTTCGTAATGTGTGTTCGAATGAATTTGTTGTCAACTCTGGCGTCTCTCAGGGTAGCCATTTAGGTCCCATTTTATTCATTTTATTTATAAATGACTTGGTTTCGTTCATAAAAAAATTCGTTCGTGCTTATTTATGCTGATGACATTAAGCTTTTCAAAAGTATTAGATCTACAATTGTGCCATATATTTAGTAGATCAAACTATGGTGCAAATATCCCCCTCAATCAATTGATTTCAATATTTAATAAATTTAGCTTTTGTACAGAATCTTTGAATGATAACCTAAAATGCATTAAACTAAAAACTTTGTTCCTTAATAGCTAAGAATAATTTAGTTAGTACATAAGTGAGACATTGAGAGCAGAAGCGGCGTATACCTCATTTCTTTCAATTTTGACTTTATTATCCACAATGGTCAAAATAAATTTTCTTCCAACGCAGAAATGACGTAACTTATTTGCTCATAAATCAATGCAAAAATGCTAAAATATTGTTTCTGCACGGAACTTTTCCTAGAGCAGAAATGGTGTAACCCACTTACGCCACTTTTGCGCTAGTACAATTTGAAATGAGTTGATTTCAAACACATTTACGTCAATCATAGTATAAGCCTTACATTGATGAAAAAATTTGTTCACGCAAAAACAAATGCGCTAAAAAATTTCGGTTGATCAACTCATTATAAGCTTCAAAAATTTTTATGAATTATCTTCTTTTGATCTTCAGAATTCATTTGCATTACCATTGATTGACAAGACAAGGGCTTACACAAATGCTGAAAATTCTAGAAGGAAAAGAAGCTGCTTATATTATATGCCTGATAACGAAGACCAGAAGGTAAGGGTTTGTAAAACTTTTTTCTTGAAAACTTTCCAAGTATAATATAATGAAATTGGAATATCCAGACTTATAAAACGCAAAGCTTCAACAGAAACTCTACCCCTAGACCAACGCGTCAAGGCAGAGTCTGGAAATAAGACCAATGGACTAAAATTGCAAGAACTTGGAGAGTTCATAAGCAAATTTCCTTCTTATGAATCGCATTACACCCGTCATAAGTCGGTACATGTATATTTGGAATGAGTCGGTTGGATCAAGAGGTCCCCAAGAAATTGGCAGCTGCTTATTGTATTGTTTCTCATAGTGACTATCTTGTCAATCAAATTGATCAAAATTTTCTTATGAGTGGCCACTCTTATTTACCTTGTGACCAAGACTTTTTTCTTATCGAAAAGCAGAAAAAGTATTGTAAAGACATTTTTTTCCCTATGAATTGGCAGAGGGTTACAGCAGCGGCAAGAAAGAAGGATCCATTTCAAATTGTTGTTATGGATGAATCTATGATGTTTTCGACGAAAAAATTGGAAAAGAATATAAGAATATAAGAAATCGCAGGTCCATGCGATCCCTATGCTTCACGTTTTTATGTTTTTAATTTAAATAATATTCAATCCTTGAATGTATTTCGCAATTTAATTTTCAAATAAAAACAACAATAAAAAAAAAACATTATTCCCCGTCATTTCCTTCTATTTTTATCGGTAACGAAATTGTGATGAGAATCCTTTTTAGGGCAAAGAAATAAATTAAATGTTTTACCCTATCGTAAAGAATCAAAATCCCTGTGATCATAAGTCTCCAATTCAAATTCCAGATTTACGAGCATAGAAAAAAAAAAATAAATTCTGTTTAAGCAAAAAGTCTTAAGTTTTCAAACAAAGGATTGCACATGACGATGACCCAATAAATCCAAGAAACACTTACAAAAGTACTTACAAAATGCACAGTACTGCACATGCCAACATGTGCATTGACCATATAATAAACGGGCGTATCCCTTTAGCTTAAAGTAAATTGTAAAAAGAAAAACAAAATGATAAACAAAGGTGGATAGCTATTTCCTCCGAACTAAACTAACTATAAACTAAAATAAACACCTTAATGCACTTCTTCTGCACTATGAACGTACCCTTCTCATTCACGTAGGTGTAGGTTTGTTTATACATAGAATTAACTTCTGCAAAAAATAAGCATCAACAAACAGCAATAAAATAAAAAACGATTAATCTAGGTATAATGAAATTTACCCAAACGACACTTTTCTGGCTTCGTATTTATTTCCTTTTTTTTCTCGCAAAAAAAATAAAAATAAAAAATTTAACAATGTATATGTATGTACACTTGTACAGCACCTATCTCAAAGGACTGTAAAAACGTCCCCAATCGCCACAACGTGGATGCTAATAAAAATATCGTCACAACACTGGAAATTCCACCTACACACAGAAACACAAACACACACACACAGCCATTCTACCAACCCCGAAGGCAAAAATGACAGACATAAAAATAAATTAAATTAATTTATTTTTTTTTTCTCCTTTGTTGTGCATCTAATGTTTGAATTATGGCCAAAATTATGATGATCCGTATCGTATTCGTATTGATATGTCTATCAATTTATTATGCTCATATCAAATGATTAATAAACTTTGGGCTTTCCATATAGAAAAACTTCAGATACATATCTACAGAAAAAAAAACTGTCATTTTATCAATACCTTAAAACAAAAAAAAACCATATGGAGACTTCCATAAACAAGTATTGTAAATTAGAAAAAGAAAAAAAGATAAAAAGTATCTACAACAACAAAATAAAAGTATCTGCGTACTAAAAGACATCCTTCGTGGCAGCAGCTCAATAAAAAACGTCTACCATATGGTTTGATAAGAAAAGTTTGCCGGCATGTATTATATTATTTATCTTCGAACAAAAATATAGTATCTTATGGTATTTTGAAAAAAAGGTAAATAAAAGAATTTCAGAGATTTTCCTATTTTCTGTAACTTCGTTCTGTCTTTTTGAATGCAATTTCGTGGCCCGAATGTACAAAAATAGATTTGTAACCAGGAAATACGTTTTGGGAATACATACATGTTAGTACGAATGTTCTTTAAAGAATCACATCGATTTAAACAGAAAAAAATACGACATTCCCAAATCCAACCCCCAGGAGAAAAGGCAACAAAAAACCACCCAAAACATACCTTTCTTGTAGTTTTCGAATGTAGGTATAGGTAGTTATCTTAAATTGACTTAGGTCCTTATCCAAGGAGTTGTTTGCTTTGTTATCCAAATACTACCATGTTTTTTGTAGAATTTATTGTTGTTTTTTCTTAGAGTTTTTTTTTTTTATTTTGCAATTGCACTTTCAACTACTTTTAATCGCACAACACGCACTACATATGTATATGATAATTTTTTCCTTGTTTTATTTAATAATACAATTAGTATTTGTACACAATTGAACGTATTCATTGGCTAATTACTTTCTGTTTCATTAATAATTCAAGTCGAAATTTTTTCTCTTCGAACGAGTTGTTTTCAGGTGGATGATGATGATGATGATGGTGGTGGTGACGATAGTGCTGCTGGCTATACGTTACACATAATTTTTCTTTTTTAAATTACGTGATATGCATATGGATATGATATTAACTTAACTGACACACACACACACACAGATACATTAGTTTAATAATTACATGAACATGAACATGGACAGTATAAACAAAAGGGAAAACCGAATTTTCTGCACGCTATAAGCAACTCTGATCTATTCGAAAACGTCATAGTTTAGTTTTTCGAAAAACCCCGTTTTCAACCTATCCAGCACTGGTAGAGTGGTGTGAAAAAAAGTTAAACTAATATATTTTCTATTTTAATTTGAAGCGCATGTTTGGTACACAATTTTTGAAGTTTTTTGCCAAGTTTTTTTCGTTAAACAAATAATAAAAATAAAACAACAAAACAAAATATAGATACGATTCCGAAATAGATCTATACAGAAAGTTATAGATAAGACATAAATTCAATGCAAGACGTTACAGTGAATACACTTTTCAGTACACGCGTCCAAATATAAACTGCTCCTCGGTATACATAATATATTATACAGTACCTTTCGTGCCAGTGCCAGTGCCACCTGAAAAGAGCAGAAACTTAATGCAGTAGGAACACGTACAATGTGAGCATAGATGAGATACACAGCACCAACCAGGAACGAACTGGTCAGGAGGAGAACACTTAAGTTGGATGGTTTCATTTTCACTTCGACGATTTTGTTCATGGTGGCTTCGTGGCACTCTGTGGGAGTCAATCCACAAAAACAAAGCAGAATCTCACCCACTACAATATGGATGGCAGATACAATGGCAGCAAAGTGAAAAACTCTGTTTATGGTGTTTTTTTCGAAAATGTACTAGAAAAATCCATTGAAAACCTGAGACTGTCCATAGCTCCATTGTACCTTATGGCTTTTTGGCAACGAAAACCAAAGCTCCTGGTTGGTGGCATTTTTATGATGTTGAGAAAGGTTTTATTGGGTTCTAGTACTTTTTCTCTCCTCAGCTGGATGATGCTGTGTGACGGATGAATAATGGCAACTCTGGTTAATTAGTTTGTGGATTATGAACTGAGTGCGCATGTTCCAGAAACAAATTTATAGAGTTCGTTATTTTGGAGTTTGTTTCAAAAATAAAAAAAAGGAGTAAAGACAAAAAAGTCAGGAGGAAAGCAAAAATAACATTTACCTACTTTTGTACCGAAAAAAATGTGTGTCCTTGTTTGCATTGTTACTATGGGTATTTGGCTTGTAAATAATTTATTGCTCGAATTGTATAGGATGTTGAACAACTGGGGCATGTAAAATACGAAATTTGATTGGAGGTAGTCCGGCAAAACTTAGGCACTTGTGTGGAATACTTAATGTGTGTGTTTGAGGTGTAGTTTTGTTTTTTGTTTTTTAGATCCTGTAGGATATTTACTACTAAAGGTAAGAATTGAAAATGTTTTTTTAAGTAAATAATAAAAACGCATCATTCAGGTGTTAGGGGCATTAAATATATAGTGTTAGTTGTTCAGTTCAGTTCAATTGGTTGTTTCGAAAGCTGAAGTGCCAAGGCACAAAGACCTCAGATCCATCAGTCTTACGTCTTTTCTCTTAAAAACATTTGGAGGACTAATAAATATATATGCTCTAGATATTAAAAACTATATACAAAAAAAGATTGGCACAACTCGGAACTTATATGTTGAAAAAATGATTCAGCTTAATTACTCCAAATATTCATCGTTCAAAATCAAAGTACCTGATTCACTGTTCTTCCTTTTAAATTCAACGTCCTTTTGGCCTACTGGAATTATTATTCACGAATTTGAAAACAGATCATCAAACAAAGAAAAGACAAATTTTCTACGACATCAGACAATGCGAAAATCCCGCCGAAGCAGCTACAACAAGTACTAATATATTACCAAAATGTTAATGGATTAAGGACAAAAACCAGCAAGGTTTATAAAAATATAAATAATATCCCACATGACATTATTGTGCTGACTGAAACATTGTTGAATTCACCTTTTGCTTACACTGAGCTATTTGATAATACCTATCAAGTATTTCGACGTGACCGACACCTTCTTAATGACTCAGCTACTGTTGGAGGGGGTTTATTAGGAGTACGAACCTCTCTTATTTGCTCACTTGTTGATGATTTTCTTCAGTCCTCACTTGAATTTCTATGCGTAAGAATAAAAGTGTCATCTGGTTACGTTTGGATGTTACTTATATTCCACCCAGCTCTAACAGCGATATTTATGAAAATTTTAACAATTCCATTGAAACCATCTATGAGAAAATTGATCCAACTGAAGAAGTCATTGTAATTGGGGATTTTAATCTTACCAACTTGAAATGGTGTAGATCTACTAATGATGCTATCTATTCTCCTATAAACGTATCGAATTTAAACGAATTTTGTGTATTGGATGAAATGGCTTCTTTTAGCTTAAATCAGCTGAGTGGAGTCACAAACCAAAATGGAAGAATACTAGATCTTGTTTACTTCTCTGATGTATTGAATACTGATGCTGCCGTTATCTCATGGGATTGAAAGCTTGTTGAAAAAGATCGCCATCATCCCGCCTTAACTATTTCATTGAATTTATGTGTATGTATTGTTCTAAATGCTTGTATATATCAACTTGAGTTCAATTTTAAAAAATGTGATTTTAATCAACTCTTTATCTTATTAATGGAGAAAAATCGGGATGATTTATTTTTAAACTTGAGCTTAGATGAAATGATTTTGCGATTTTATGAAGTTTTGTTTGATTGTTTTTTAGATACCATCCCATTTTGCAGAGCAAAATATTTAAGTAATAACCCGCCATGGTTTGATTCGCATAAAATAAAAATAAAGCCTGGTTGAAATTTAATCTATCGAAGTCTGAAGAGACATTTCGAGATTATCAAGAACTGCAAATCGCCTTTATAAACTATTCAAATGTACTTTACTCTGATTTTATTTCAAACACTGAATGTGAGCTTAAAGATGATCCACAGAAATTTTGGAAGTACTGTTACGGTAAAATTTTCCGTAACAAGAATCATTCTTTCGGTTCCCTATCCTTATCCCTTTCTTTTAATAACTTTCTTAAAACAGGTGTTTCTTTCAACTTACTGAGAGAGAGAAGGGCAGCCATCAGCCATCGGTTCACTCGCTCAGTAACTTGAAGAAACAAAATATCAGCGTGTTCAATTTTGAAACTTAATGGACGACAGACGGGTGGTCTGTTCAAGTCTTTTTGCAAGTGACAGTTGGTCACAGAGGAGACAGACGGGCGGTCTGTGTAAACTAGCGGAAAAAGTAACATTGGCGAAATTTTGTTCCCAAATGTTGAAGTTACTCCTGGTGAGAATGGCTGCGTGCCCAACCTAAAACATATTTTCATGTATGTAAAAGATGGAACGTTAACGGCTAGTCCCTATAATTCCCCAAATCTGCGCAAAAACCCAACGAATCAAGTAAATTCGCGATGTAGAAAATTACCACCAACTTCCTCTAAATGTAATTTATAAATTATAGCAACTTTCTTTGCACAGGTTTTCCAGTGTTTCTTACCGCGTTTTATGTTAGAAAAATTAAGTTCCTTTTTTTTTGTTTTCAGAAAATTTTTCTTAAAAACTTGTATGGGGATGTTAGGTGGCTGAATGCACCCATTGAATTGCCCGCCACTGGAAAGTCAATCCGGAGGTCGGCGAATTCAATGATGATGGCTGTGCATAAAGCTGGGTGTAAAGTGCGAGTACGAGAAGGCTGATGGGTTCCAACTGCGTTGGCGCACTCTCGCCAATGTGCTGAGTGTTGCTGATAAATGACGCGATCGAAGCCCACGTCACTGATTGGCGGAAAGCACTGGGTTTTAAAAAGAGAAGAGGTCTTCCAGGCAAGGTGAAAGCCTGGAAGGACACTTCTTTAAGGAGATTAAAACTAGCCAGAGGTTCAAGAGAAAGATTAACAACAAAATTTTGAAAACGAAAAAGAAAAGGAATTTTATTTTGAAATAAAAGGAAAAAAAAAAACGTGGAGTTTTATTTTAAAATAAGAAGAAAGGAAAATTGAAGAAGGATTGACTTAAAGAAACACAGGAAGACTTTTGTGAGGATTTTTGCGGGAAAGTTAACTCTTGGACTTACGAGGAATTTGGTGGTAGAACAGGAAATTAAAGCTAAGTATAGTGTTTTTAAAATCAAAATTGCAATTTAAAATTTTCATTATTGAGTCGATAACTTCGTTTAAAAATTGTTTTTTTTTTTATAATCGTTTGGTTTTTGTTTTCGAAAAATTCCGACATTACGGAACGCGCGACCCGTTTTTCTTAACACCGTTTGTGCTTTCGGGACCGAGTGTTACCGGTCCATCTTGAATATTTAATTTTCTTGTTGTGCTAATTGTTTAAAAGATCTTGGGTTTTAGCCCTCCTTAATTGCAAGGTTTCCCAAGCAATTCAATGAAATTTTCAAATTCCCATTCGGAATTATAAATTTAAATCTTTTATTTAAAATATCTTTCACCGTCGGTTTCGCTCCAAAGGTTTGTGATTTCCTTATCTTCAAAAAAAATCACTGGCGCCCTTTTTTATTTTTCAGCTACGCCTCTGCGTTAATTGAAAATAAATCATTTCACTTTTTTATAGTTTTAATTAAAATAATTCGCGAACCCACCCCCTTGCTGAGCCTAGTCGTGGTGGTAGCATTCATTGTTGCTATCAGTTGCAATTTTTTTTCGCTGAACTCGTCTACTTGCAGTTTGACAGTTCATCATAGCTCTTTAGTCTATTTAGTTACATAATATATAGTTGTTGTTGGGTCGCGTCGTCGTGGTTCTTGTCGTCATTTTGTTTGATTATTTTATTTCAATAATCATTTAATTTCGCGAATTAAAATTGTAATAGTACGTTAATAATAAAAGGAAATCTGATGGTTACCCAGTTAGTATGAACTATCAAAATTCTTCAAATCATTATCCAGAAACGATATCTAATATGTTTGCTGATTATTTTAAAAGTGCCTTTGAAAACTTTTCTTCGATTACTTCTTCTTCCATTCCTCAACAATACAATACAAACATCTTAATTTTATAAATTTTTCGATAACAGAAGCTTCTATACACGACAATATTTTGAAAATTGATGAATGTTTTAGTCCTGGTCCGGATGGTGTTCCATCATTTATATTGAAAAAATGTGTGTCTTACCTGTCTTATTCGTTATATGTTCTTTTTAACGAGTCAATAAGAAGTTCGAAATTTCCTGCTCTTTGGAAAAATTCATATTTAACGACTTAAAGGCCTAAAGAATTTAATAACAAACTATCGTCCTATTGCGAAATTATCTGCTATCCCCAAACTGTTCGAATCTCTGGTCTGAGACATTTTTGCTTTTGATTGTTCATCTGTTATATGTGAAAATCAATATGGTTTTGTAAAGAAAACATCTACAGTCACAAATTTATTACAATTCTCTACCTTTTGCTTAGATGCGTTTGAAAAACACTCTCAAGTCGATTGCATCTTTACTGACTTCAGTAAAGCCTTTAACAAATTAAGTCACAAAAGATAATTAGATAAATTAAGGAATATTGGATTTAACCATTGTTTTGTTTTGTGGATATCTTCATACCTCAAAGAGAGATTTTAATTTTATAGTGTAATATTCAGAAATAACCGTTTGTGTCAATTTAAAGTTAATTCTGGTGTACCTCAAGGGAGTCATCTTGGCCCTTTGCTATTTGTTTTATTTATAAACGATCTTCCCTCTATATTAAAACATTCTATGACTTTAACTATGCTGATGACGTGAAAATTTTTTGAACAATTAACTCCATTGCGGATTGTGAACAACTACAAGACGATCTTCGGAGATTTTATGAATGGTGCAATAATAACTGTTTGTTTTTAAATATTGACAAGTGAAAGACTATGTGTTTTACACGCAAACGTAATTTATTTATATTTGACTACCTGTTGAATTCGTCACATTTATGTAGAGTGTCTAGTTTCTCCGATCTCGGAATCTTATTAGATTCAAATTTATCATTCACTGATCATTATAACTATATTGTACAGAAAGCAAACAAAATATTTGGTTTTGTAAAAAGATTTTCCCGTGAGTTTTGTGATCCATATATTATAAAAATTCTTTATGTTTCTTTTATTAGGCCAATTCTTGAGTATGGATGTGTAGTATGGGCACCATACTATTCTATTCACATAAATAGAATAGAAATCATTCAAAGAAGATTTTTAAGATTTGCCCTGCGTTTTTTCCATTGGTCAGATAGAGTTATATTACCCCCAAACGGTCATAGACTTCAGTTGATAAACCTCCCATCTCTTTCTGTTCACAGAGAATATTTGCAGTTCTGTTTCATAACTGAAGTAATGAATGGATCTATCTCATCTTCATCGGTTCTTTGTCGATTAAATTTTAATATACATAAGTCGTTCTAGTTTAAGAAGAAATTTACCAATTTGTACTATTTTTAGCAGATCAAACTATCAAAATCGATCAAACTTTGTTTATGGATAAATTTTAGATTTTAAGAAATATTGTAAGCTTAACGTTATCATTAACGTATTGTAATAAATAAGTAGTATATGTATGTAGACTTAAACACATATATGCAGCACACTTAGCCCGGAAGTCGTACCTCCAACGCACCAAAAAAATTCTTCTGCATATTTAACTGGTCACTATGCTTCCTCAAAAGTGACGCGACGTAGACTCCAGTGCAGATATGGTCTTAAATCTGATTCTTTACGGTATGACAAATTTTTTTCCGAATCGGATAAAATCTATTAAGTCGAAAGAAAACTCCAAGTTTGATTGGAGCTGTAAAGTAGTTTTAAGGATCTGAGGAAAACCGGAATAAGTTCAATCAAGCTAGAAAGACATGTAATGTTCATTTTTTAAATTTTTACATGACCAAAAATTACGGCAAAAAATACTAATATGTCCCGAAGATAATGAAAACGTTTGATCATTTGTAAAAAAATGTTCCAACCCTCGTCTGCATTGACACTCCTGTTTCAAGCTAGATACGAGTAGATAAAGCAAATTTGCTTGCAGCAAAGTTTGCTGTTAAGTCGACGACACCAGAGAGTTACATGATTCCTCCTGTACTTGAGAGCGGGTTGGGTACGATTAACCGATTTTTAAAATTTCGATTTAAAAAAATCGATCGCCAAAATGTCGACTATCAAAAATTCGATTTTAAAAATGTCGAGTCGAAAAATGTCGACAGTGGCAAGGTGAATGATGCTCACATGCATGTGGCGCCGCCACTGTCGATCATTTGTGTTTATTTTTTATTTAAATAACAACTTATGAAAGAAACATTTTTTTGGGTTGGGTACGATATCCCGCTTTTTAAAATCCCGTCTCTTATAATCCCGTTTTTTATAATCCCCTTTAAGCAGTGAGCTATGTAAGAGGCACCCCCACTGCTGGGGCACACTATAGGATTTGGGGTAGATGCGAGGTTGGGTGTATGCAAAGTTTCTTTAGAGATTTTAAACTGTCGACTTTTTTTTTTTTTTGTCGATCAAAATTTAGTCGACATTTTAACAGTCGATGAAATTTATATTTGTCCAGTCGACATTTTTTTTGTCGACATTTCGTACGCTTCCCCTTGAGAGCAACAACCATTTTATGGGACGAATTTTCTTTTGCACTCGTGCAGTTGCTAGAGTACTAAAAGATCTTGACTTTCACAAATCCGCTGGCTCGGATAGTAACCTTCCCATTGTTCTGAAGAAGTGTTCTTCAACGCTGGCAAAACTACTGCGTTAGCTTTTTCATCTGCCCTACTCCACAGGTCTCTTCCCTAGTGGATGGAAAACAGCATTTGTCCAGCCTGTGCCTAAAAAAGGCGGACACCCCTCCCCCCCTCTTACCGTTGTCTTATTACACTTATGGCCGTTCTTTCCTAGGTCATGGAAACGCTCATCAATTTTCAGCTCAAAAAAATATCTTGAGGAACGAAAACTTCTTAATGACCGGCAGTATGGCTTTCGTGGGAATAGGTCCACTAGTAATCCCAGGGTTTATCTCACCGAACAGTGGAACAAATCCTAACTTCGTTTTGGAGAAAGTAAGATTATTGCTCTTGATATTTCCAAGGCTTTTGATAGAGTTTGGCACCAGGCTCTCTTACCGAAAATGCGTGCATTTGGTATTGATGAATCTCTTCCTCGTTGGATAAGACATTACCTTTTGGACCGTTCACTACAAGTAGTATTGGACGATTTCAATTCTGATACAGTAAAACCCACTTAAGAGAAACGGCAAAATGTCACAGTCTTTCTTTCACTCAGGCGGGTTTTTCACTTAAGCGGTGTTCGGATAAGTGAAAAAAAAATTCATTTAAGCGGATTTAAAAATTCCATTAAGGGGAGATTTATTGCTAGAACCAATATTGTTTTTATCTTTTGAACTTGCCTTGAAAGAAGTTAAATAAAACAACGATTAAATAACACAAAAATAATTTATTGAAAAACGAAAACTATCAAATTTTTGTTCTGCTCGATTCAATTTTTTTTTCACTTAAGAGAGTTTTTTGAATGAAAAATATAAAAAAATTAACTGAAAATATGTTTCAGTTATCCGGGTTTTTCACTTAAGCGAGTTCCACTTAAGCGGAATGTTGGAAAATTGGTCGGAAAATACTTGGGGATGAAAAAAGTGTTGCAAGTAAGCGGGTTTTTCTCTTAAGCTGGTTTCTCTTAAGCGGGTTTTACTGTATCCACAAAATAAACTCTGGTATGCCACAGGGCTCCGCGTAGAATGTAATGCTTCTAAATTTCAATGCTGTTTACTGTCACTAAAGCGTAACTCTCCTTCAAAGCCACTATCCATGAATGGCACTTTTATCGAGTAGACTGAATGGCTTAAAGCTCTCGGTATTGTGTATTACAGAGCATCTATTTGACGTCACCAAAAGCATTGCTTAGTGCTTAGGTTTTCTCCGCCGATGCAAGAAGGTTTTTACCCCTTCTGACCTGGCTGTAACATATAAAGCCTTCATTCTTCCGAAAATCGAGTACAATTCCCATATTTTTGTAGATGCTGCAAACACCCACTTCAGTCTCTTGGATAGAATTCAAAAGAGAGCTCTAAAAATGATAGGCGACAGTTGGCTAACTTTTGTATCATTTGTATATCTCGAGCATGTTTCATGGCTATCATTATTTTACCGTTATTTTTATAAACAGTACTTCTGGAAATGCTCATCAGTTTACCCTTGAGCAAAATTTCGGACGTACTGTCAAGTACAGTAATTCTTTTTTTAGCCGCACTACACGAATGTGGAATGCTTCAACTGGATCAATATTTTCCATTCATTGTGTAGACATTCAAACGAAGTTTGCACCAGATCTTCTTTTTAATCCTATCCTTCTTTTCTAATTCCTTGCGCTGTGCTTAACATTATAACTTCTTGAGTGCGCGTATAATATAAATAAAATAAACGACTGGATCGCACGAACTTGCTCTTATATAAAAGTACTTTGGAATTTAAAATACATTTTATAAATATAAAACACGGATTTAATGAGATAAAAATGTTCAAATGCGTGGAATTTCCGTCTGATTTCCGGAAAAGTATGAATTTGCGCAAATAAAGTTTAAAAATCGTTTTATTATAGTAATTTTCCATATAATAATTTTCTTTCAAATTTTTCTAGAACAAAATTTGGGATGCCACTTTTAAGTGCTTGGTAATATAGATTTTAGGAAATAATTTCAAAAAATAATGGTTCACACGTTTTCAAGATATTGATTTTTCAAAAAATAAATTGGATTTTTTTTTTTCAAAAAAAAACAAAAAAAAATATTTCGAATATTTTTATACACAATACTATTTTAAAATTAAGGGGGGTCCTGGTAAAAATTTTTTTGTTAAGATCGTTAGAGCCGTTGAAGTGAAAATCGAAAATCACAAAAACCGTTCTTTGGAAGGTACCGTTAATAACTTTTCCCACCAATTTTTTTTGACCAAAATGTAGTCCATGTCCAAAATATCACGCCTAATTTTGTTTTCAAAATCGTTAGAGCCGTTTGCGAGATAAATAAGATTATGCATTTCGGGTGAATGGGGGTACCGTACCGTTTGTTTGTTTTAGAGCTAAAAAAAAAATTTCAATTTCCCCTCTAGGAAGTCACCGAAGACTCTTAAGTGCCGAGTTTGAAGAAAATACTTCCAGTAGTTTAGCATGTAGTTCGAGGTACAGATATACAGCAATCAGACATACATAAATACAGAAATACAGACATACAGACATGCAGACGTACAGACATACAGACATACATATGTACATACAGACAGACAGGCGAAATTGCCGGACCCACTTTTTTCGTCTTCGCTATCATCGTAATGTCAACTTTGATCAAAATCTCGAGTTCGAATTTTTAAAAACCTTTTTGGGTTATCTTAAAAATCAGTGCACGATTCTTTTTCAAATAATTTCTTCAAACGTATCATATAAACTACTTAAAATTGGCATAACAATTTTTTTTTTGAAAAATTAAAAAAATTCTTGAATAGAAAACTTAATTAATTAAGAAACGATTATGAATACGTTTCTTTAATTACATCCGTTTTTTTATATATATATGTTATATCAGAGCCCACTTGTGCGCCCCCACAAACACTTGACTTTCAATTTCATAAACTTGATGATGCGATCGAAACCACTAATGTATACAAAGAAGAATAAAATTGCATATCAGCACTTTTTGCCCTAAGCAGCTTGTGTGAGAAATATTTCATAAATAAATTGAATCATCGCATCATCCGCAGTCAAACAAAGATTTGCTGCGTTAGCATTTAAATACTATAAAAAGAGATCATTTGATCGTACGCATCGCATTAATATTTCATCAGTCTCTTCGTATAAGCCAAAGATTTCCCCCCACCAGCGGTAAGGGATCTGAAGCTTCAGACATATATAACTAAAATAAAATTGCCTTTAAATAAAATAATTCGGTTTGTTTTATTTCCTATTCTCCGGTGGAGAATAGGTAAAATATATTTTTTGTTAATACGATAACATTAAAATAAAAGTGGCGCAGTCGGTAGGATTGACAACAAATAGAGCGAAAATCTATTAAAGCAAATGTCAGTCCGTGAAACGAACTATCATTAAATAAAGTGAAAAGTGAAAACTGTCGAACGAATATCGATGGTGCATTTAACAACATTTAGTGAAAAAAAAAAAAAAAAAAAAAATAATTTTCGAACGGATACCGAAATTATTTTAAAACAAAAAGAAATTATTTAATAGCCAAAGCCAGTGCATATGGTTAATGCTATGAAACCTTATAGAGAGGAAATAATTTCTGAGAGTGAAAAGTGAAGAGTTAAGAAAACAAAAATATATTCAATCAAAAGAAAATTAAACAAAAAGTGAAACGAAAAAATAAAAACTAAATAAAAATAAAAAAGAGATCAATTAAAAATAAAAAGTGCTTAGTGCAAAATTCAAAGAACATAAAACAAAGAATTAAAATTAAAAGTGAAAAGTGAAAAGAACAGAAGGAGAACGAAAAGAAAAATAATAATAAAAATATACAAAAAGAAAATAAAAGTGCAAGGAAATTAAAAGGATAGTCAAAAATTTTTTTTTTTAAAAAAAACAAAATACAAAAAGAAAGTGCAGTATCATAAAATGAAATAATAAAAGAAAAGAAAAGAAAAGAAAAGAAAAGAAAAGCAAAGACACAAAAAATAATACATATAAAAAAAAAAAAAAAGTTTAAAATATATTACAAACGTTTACAAAAGAAACATTTAAAAATAATTCATCGTGGAAGAAAGTGGCACGATCTAAAGCCCCAACGTGTTCTGTATGAAAGACATCTTTAATCGATTAAAACAATCGAAGTATAGCAGAAACCAACTATTTAATCAACAAAGGAATTTACAAGAGATCAACATGGATCCACCAGCCCAACAACAACAACAACAGCAACAACAACGAATGCAACAACAACCACTAGTAGCAGCAGGTAATATAAGTTTAGTGTTAAATCCCCTTAAATATATAGAAAGATTACAAAATTTTGACGGAAGAACTGAAGATCTTCCAATATTCATTCAAAATGTCGATGACATTATTCCTACGTTACAAACGTACAATGACCAAAGTCAGAGAATGTGTATTAATTTGCTAAAATCTAAATTTATAGGAAGGGCTAGGCAAAGCATAGAAATTCATACCCACCTCACGAAGTGGACAGACATAAAATCTATGCTAATAGAAAATTTCGGTGGCTTTAAAAATAGCAACCAATTATATGAAGAATTGAGAAATTCTCAGTACAGAGGAGATGTATTAAAATTTTATAATTACATTCAAAAAACTCTGTCCCTATTAAATCAAAAATGTCTTCAAGAAAATAATTCTCTAGATATTCCTCACAATAACAGGACGGCACTTAATATCTTTAAAGAAAGATTGCCTACACATATGAGAACCATTCTCTATGCATTAAGACCTAATACCATGGAGCTAGCACTTCATGAATTAAATTCAGCAGGATTTGTCACAAGACAAAATAACGATGCTAGTAGTAGTAATGAAAAACAAAAATACTATAATAAAAAAATAGAAAATAAATATGACCATGCAAAAAATAGTAATAATTTTAAAAACCCCAATAACCCCTTCAGAAATAATAATAATAGAGAAAATAATTATTACAACAAATATAACAATAATAATTGGCAACCAAAGCCATACATACCAAAACAAAATTATAACAATTATAATTATAATAATAATCGAAATTATAATTCGGATCAGAATCAAAACTTTAACAGAAATTATAATCCAAATAATTATAGACAGTATCCCCAAAGATTTGAACCTATGGAAGAAGATCCTAGATCATCTCAAATAAAAAGATTAGATAAAACAACTAACTATGTAGAAGAAGAAAAAGATTATGAGAACGTAAATTTTCGTGTCTCAGCCTCGGATCAAAAACCAGTTTACCCTTTATTAAATTAACTAAAGAACACAAAACAATTCGTCTTTTAATTGATACTGGAGCTACAAATAGCCTTCTCAGAGAAGAGGATGCACCTGAAAATTTTATTAGATTTAGACAAAATCCATTAAACATAAGAACAGTAGGAAATCATATCACTATTAATAAAGACGTTATTATACCTAAAGAGAAATTTATTTATCCCGTAGTAGAAGATTGTGAGTTTCAATTGTATAACTTTAATGAAGAATACAACGGAATCCTTGGAAATAATATCCTTATCCCAAATAATGGCGAGATCTGTTATGCAAAAAGGATACTAAAATTAAATGGAACGGATATACCTCTGTTTCTCAACGCAAATGAGGAACGTGAGTATGAAGAGTCTATAAATTATTTTAGTAAAATTATTCCACAAATGTCAATCCTTGATTCAACAATGGAAAAAGACATAAGAACTACTCATTTAAATAAGGAAGAAAAAGTAAAACTTTTAGAAGTAATAAAGAATAATAAAAATGCATTTTATAAAAAGGGAGACGATTTGACATTCACAAATCATGTAAAACACAAAATACCCACAGAGGATAATTCTCCAATATATACAAGAATATATCGTTATCCAGAAATACATAAATCTGAAGTAAATAGGCAAATTAAGGAAATGTTAGAATCTAAAATTATTCAACACTCCACATCGCCATATAATGCACCAATTTGGGTAGTCCCAAAAAAAGAAGACAATGTAGGTAACAAAGAATGGCGTATAGTAATTGATTATAGGAAACTTAATTTAAAAACTAAAGAGGATAAATATCCTATTCCGAACATAGATTCTATTCTCGACAAATTAGGACATTGTAACTATTTTACTACTCTAGACCTAACCAAAGGTTTTCATCAAATAGAAGTAAAGGAAGATGATCGGGAAAAAACCGCATTTTCAACTCTTTCAGGACATTATGAATTCATTCGAATGCCCTTTGGCCTCAAAAACGCACCAGCAACATTCCAACGTTTAATGAATGAGGTTTTAAAAGAATATATAGGAAAAATTTGTCATGTTTATCTTGACGATAT
Source organism: Chrysotoxum bicinctum (assembly GCA_911387755.1). Lineage (NCBI taxonomy): Eukaryota > Metazoa > Arthropoda > Insecta > Diptera > Syrphidae > Chrysotoxum > Chrysotoxum bicinctum. The sequence continues at coordinate 170,852,094 of OU426989.1, forward strand.
AATTATATTTAGTACTTCTCTAGAAGAACACGTATGTTCACTTAAGAAAATTTTAGGAGCTTTACAAAACGCAAATTTGAAAGTCTCTCTGAATAAATCTGAATTTATGAGAAAAGAAACAGAATTTTTAGGTCACGTAATTACACCTGATGGAATTAAACCTAATCCAAAAAAAATTGAAACCATTCAAAAATTTCCAATACCTACCACAATAAAAGAAATTCAATCCTTTCTTGGATTAACCGGGTATTACCGCAAGTTCATTTGTGACTATGCCGCAATTATAAAACCCATGACATTATGCCTTAAAAAAAACATAAAAATAAATATTAAAGATAAAAATTATATAGAATCATTTACAAAATTAAAAAATTTAATGGCAGACGATTTAATAAATAGGCATCCTGATTTCCAAAAAGAATTCACACTAACTACTGATGCCTCAAACTTCGCAATTGGAGCAGTATTAAGCCAATCCCATGGTCCCCTTTGTTTTGCTTCACGCACATTAAATAAACATGAGTGTAGTTACAGCACTATAGAAAAAGAATTATTAGCAATTGTTTGGGCTACCGCTCAATTCCGACACTATCTGTACGGAAGAAAATTCATTATTAAAACTGACCATAGGCCATTAGTATGGCTTAGTAATTTAAAAGAACCAAATAGCAAATTACAACGATGGAAAATAAAACTCGAAGAATATGACTTTGAGATACAATTTATACAGGGAAAAGAAAATAAAGTGGCAGACGCACTGTCACGTATAAGAATAGAGAATAAAATAAACATGATGAATAACGATAATAATAATGATAATGATGAACATACTCAACATAGTGCTGAATCAGATAACACAAACCTTATTCCTATTAGTGAAAAGCCGATTAACTTTTATAATCGACAGATAATACTTGAAATCAACGAAAATGATTGTCAACAAATTATTTACCCACATATTGGAAAAAGAAGAGTTATTTTAACACGCAAAGAATTTAAAGAAGAAGATTTTATAGAAATAATAAAAGAAGTAGATACAACACAACTAAATTGTATATATGTCAAAGATGACAAGACATTTAATAACTTCCAAGACATATGGAAAGAAGAAAACAAATTAAATAACAAAAAATTACATAGAAGCACAAAACTCTTGCAGGATCTTAAAATAGACGAAGCAAATGAAATAATATTAAAAACACACACAAATAATAATCATATAGGCATAGAAAAAGTGTACCTAGAGTTAAACAGAAAATACTATATACCAAATCTTAAAACTTTAATTAACAAACAAATAAATAATTGCGCAATATGTATGACAAAAATTGATAGAAATCCTATAAAACTTCCATATGAGAAGACACCCACACCAACAGGACCAAGACAACATTACCACATTGACATATGGTTTTTAAACAAGAAAAAGAAATACGTAACATGTATAGACAAATTTAGCAAATACGCCGCAGCAGAACCTATAAAACATAAGACTCACATAGATACTATAAAAGCGTTAACAAAGATATTCTCCTATATGGGTACACCAAACCTTATAACTCTCGACAATGAAAATGCTTTCGTTTCAAATTCTCTAAACAATTACTTAGTAAATAAAGACATACAAATACATTATTGTACAGCCAATCGACATACAGGCAATTCAGATATTGAAAGATTGCATGGAACTCTTAACGAGCATTTGCGTATCCTAATTTCAATCGAACAATCTGGTGAACAAGTTGATCCAAGCGATCATACAGTCCAAGCTCTAATCGCTTATAATAATATTATTCATTTAACTACTCGAGAAAAACCTTTCGACATCCATTTTGGTGTCATAAATAAAGAAATAATTTTTAAACGAATAGAAGATAATAAAACGAAGGTAATTAATAAATTAAATGAAAAACGTAAGAATATTGAAATTAATGAACAATTTGTGAAAATAACAGATCCCGATAAAATAAAAAACAAGTTAACCCCTAAATATAAAAAAGTTAAAGTAATAAATAAAGAAGGAAAAAAATATACTCTTAAAGAAGGCAATAGGTTCAAAAAGAAACCCCATAGAATTTTGCATAAAGATCAGTTCCATAGACTAAAGAAATTTACAGAGAATATTCCTGTTCACAGGCATGACACTTCGTCAAAAGAAGCCACTTGCGGATCTTCATATGATCAACCCACTACTTCCAAAGGTATTCATCATATTGGTTTTCATTCTACCAATAATCTCAACCCAAGAAATACAAATAATTGACTACAACCACGGTAATGGTTTTACAATTATACAATTACAGCAGATAGAAATAATAGAAAACTATACTAAAATACTACATATTATAAATTTAACTAAGTACGAAACAAATTTAAAAATACTAGAAGACCATATACAACTTTTACCTGAACAAAACATCGAAATTATTAATTTAATGAAACATACTAGAAAAGAATTTGAAACTATAATACCACATGACAGACAGAAGAGAGGACTTATTAATATTTTAGGTACAGGTATGAAATTTTTATACGGAACCATGGATGACGACGATAGACAAGAAATAGAAGAAAGACTTAAATTAATAGAAACAAATACACACAATTTAATAGAAAATTCAAATTCACAAATACAAATTAATAATCATTTTAATGAGCAAATTGCATTACTAACTAATACTTTTAATAACAAAACTAAAAAATTTATCGACCATATAGAAAAATCTATTCGCACTCAACACGATTTAGAAAGAGATTTTAACAAATTGAAATTAGAAATAGAAATTAAAGACAATATAAAATATTTGACAAATGACATAGACAAAATTAAAGATATAATTTTAACATCGAGACTAGGAATCTTAAGCAAAGATATATTTTCAGAAACAGAACTTGACAAAAATAATATAACAATTGAAAAACTTTCACAAATCAAATTAGAACTTGCTTTATATAAAAACACTATCATATTTATAATCGAAATCCCAAACTTTACAAATGAAATATACAAACAAATATATATCCAACCCATACCAAATTTAGAAGATAGTCAACAATTAGATATTAGTAATAAAATGTTTTTGACTAAAGACCAAATAATTTATAACAATACCAAAATGAAAAAATATTTATCAGAAATAAAAGATGATTGTATTGAAAATATATTTAAAAATCAAATGAATTGTAAACTATTAAAAAATGTAAACGAAAAAATATTAGAAATAGGAAATAATAATCTTGTATTGATAAATGTAAAATTACAAGAAATAAATCAAAATTGTAATAATCAAAACATTACTGTTAAAGGTAACTACCTTATTAAATTTGAAAATTGTAAAATCGAAATAGACAATAAAATGTACGAAAGAAAAAATTATAAACACGAACCTTTAATTCCAAATACAATTGAAAATATAAATTATACCAAATCAAAAGATATAACTTTTCAAGAATTACATTATCAAAATATACAAAATTTAAAAGAAATTGAAGAATTAAAATACAAGCACAAACATACAAATTTAACTATGTACATGATAATTTTAATCATTACACTTATCGTAATCCTTTATATCTATTTAAAATGTAAAACTAAAAATAGGAAGATAATAAATAATGTAAATCTTCCAAAGGTCACTTTCCGACCATTAGAAGACTCTAAGGGGGGAGGTGTTATATCAGAGCCCACTTGTGCGCCCCCACAAACACTTGACTTTCAATTTCATAAACTTGATGATGCGATCGAAACCACTAATGTATACAAAGAAGAATAAAATTGCATATCAGCACTTTTTGCCCTAAGCAGCTTGTGTGAGAAATATTTCATAAATAAATTGAATCATCGCATCATCCGCAGTCAAACAAAGATTTGCTGCGTTAGCATTTAAATACTATAAAAAGAGATCATTTGATCGTACGCATCGCATTAATATTTCATCAGTCTCTTCGTATAAGCCAAAGATTTCCCCCCACCAGCGGTAAGGGATCTGAAGCTTCAGACATATATAACTAAAATAAAATTGCCTTTAAATAAAATAATTCGGTTTGTTTTATTTCCTATTCTCCGGTGGAGAATAGGTAAAATATATTTTTTGTTAATACGATAACATTAAAATAAAAGTTATATATACCTACATTTTTTAAATTCCACACTACTTGTACATAAGAGCACGAACTTGCGTTTGAGCCGTGCATTTTACATATTAAAAACGAAATTGTTTTATTTTTATTCATTTATATGTCGATTTAAGAATTTCCAAAAAAATTTTAAAATGTACAAGAACAATGAATTAATCTCCTTACAAATATTTGCATCTTTCGTTAAAATCATCACTTTGATGAATCTAACATTTGATAATCTAATTTTCTAATTTTCTGAAAATTTAACCTAAAATGAAAAAAAATCAAGATAAAGACCAAGAATAGTGTGCTTTAGCTTTATTGAAAGCTTACATTGTATTCTTTGAAATGCTTTTGGGTTTAATTTATTTTCGTGAATAGTGAAAAGTAGTAAATTAAATTTCAAAATCCAAACTTTAAACAAAAAAATTGTTAATTTTGTTGCTCATTTTTTTTTAAACCTTGTTTTGTTAGGTGGGATTTTCTTGTCAAAATCTAATGGTCCAATCAATTTCCAGTGAAATACTGAAAAGCAGGTAACGAAAAATATTTCTTGGGTTTTGAGATGTTGAAAAAATGTGAAGACAGTTTATAATAAAAAATTGAAAAAGAAAATTGAAATTTGTAAAAATCTCATAAGCTTTAGATAAAACTGAAAAATCTTATTTATAGCACGAAAAAATAAAGCAGTAAGGAACGTTTCTTAATATTAAAAGCATACATATGTAGCTATTAATAGAATTTTACTTGCGACTTATAGGTACTATAAGGCAAGTTATGCATTCGTAAAAAAAATCGAACTCGAGATTTTGATCAAAGTTGACATTACGATGATAGCGAAGACCAAAAAAGTGGGTCTCGCAATTCTGTCTGTCTGTCTGTCGGTTCGACTACAGCCTAAATGGCTCGGCCGATTTTCTTCAAACTTGGTAGATATTGGTTTTATTTTTTTCCCCCCGGACGTTTTTTTCTGTTTTTTTTTAAGACCAAAAATAACGGTACCTGCCATACGAATTTTTTTTCGAAATTTTATAAATATTTATTTTCTCAAAAACTGTCCCACAGAATTTAAAAAAAAAAAATTAAAAATTTCATTTGGTTTAAACTACCTAATGGATGAAAAAAATTGTTATTTTTGGTAGCCCCCCTCGGTCCATTTTTTTCGTTTTTGATTTTCTCGAAAACGGTACAGCCGATTTAAATAATTTTTTTTATGTCAAAGCTCCTCCAAAGTTTAAATATTATTACATATTCAAATTTTTAATTTTTTATTTTTTAGATTTTAAAAAAAAAATTCAAAATTTTTTTTTGAAAAGGGTGATTCCGCTGTAGACAATTTTTGACACCAATTTTTGAATTACAATATTTTTTACTTTTTTTGATAAATATTCAAAGTAGAAATACTATATTTAATAATTAAAACAAAAACTGAGACCTAAGTTATAGAGAACATTTTTGTTTGCGCTTGGCAACATTATCATACGAAGTCGATACGAACTGCAATTATTATAACTGGTAACATAAGTTCAAAATAGCTATTTCCGACAGTTTTGAGTTATGCTTTACTCAATAGACGTATAAAGCAACATGCGATTTAATCGTTTGCATAAAAACATGTACGAATTTGTTATTATATTTTTAGCATTATTGATTGCAAAAAGCCATTGTAAGTTGTTGCACCCGCGATATAAAAGATATAAAAGTTTACTTTTTTGGCAGAAATAAAGTGCTAGCGTTTTGAAACTTTCTAAAAGTAAGAAGAAAACAAAACTAAAATTAAATCAGTCGTTATTAGGAATATATTGTACGTTGAACGAAAAAAAACGTTGATTTAAATTGGTTGCACCCGCGATCCCAATATTAAGATCGCGGGTGCAACTTATTGACTACTAACATTATAACGTGATTTATTGTATTTTATTGATAAAATATGCTTTGAATAATAATTTCTGCTGTTCACGTTTTTTTTTAACTATGTAATATAATATTTTGTTCTTTTTTGTATAAAAATATATGGTTAAATGGAAGTGAAATAAGAAAAAGAGCCTGCTTTACAGAAAATTGACAAAAAATTAACAAATATGCTGAGCTTCATGCAGAAAAAGGACTCTTGATTTAATGTGGAGAGATGTATTGAAAGAGAAAATTAGGGCAGATACAAATTTTAAAATTCTGACCAGAATCAGACAAAACGAAAAAATGCAGGCAACACAAAAAAAGGCAGACACTCATTACATCAGTCCCTGTAGCCTGAAAAAGTCACACAAGTGAAACGTAATCGCCCAAGGAGTCCCACTAACGTAGTTGAAGTGGTAAAAAAATTATTTAAAAAAAAAAAAACTGGTTCCACCAAAGCAATGTCTAAAAAACTGAAGGATGACAGGTTATTTCTATAAAAGGGATAATATTAGCAGACAAGTGCCGGGTATGAAATCGATTAAGTCGGAAGTTAAGAATCGAGAAAAGTACAATGACCATGAGCATTCGTGAAGTTAAGTTTTCGACGTTTTTATTGAGTCAGAAGACGAAGCATTAAATTCTAAATCTCCAACAGGGTCTTTGAGCCCCCTATATTACCAGTAGATCCATGCTCTAAGATACCGTTCTGTTCTTACAGCAGCAGTATTTCCAAAAGTTATTTGCGCAGGTTTGTACGTTCTTGCACCAGGTAGGCTCCAATATCACAATATCGTTATGTGGGGTTATCCTTAACCGATATCGATGAAGATGGAGTACTTCTAACATACATATATGTATTTTCGAAAAAATATTGAAGTATTTGAAAAAAACAAAATTATAATTAATAGAGAAGGGTACTGACTTGTTACATATGTGCCTTATATTATATTTTTTCCAGTTTTTAAATCAGTTTACTAATTTAAGTTAGACGCGTTGCACCCGCGATAATTTGATGTTGCACCCGCGATTGATTTAAAAGTTAATATTTCGTTGCTTACTTTTGTTTTCTATCTTTATTTTTATTTATTTAGTTAATTGAATCAACGTCGTTCAATATATGTAAGAATAGCATGATAAATGTTTCACAATTAACAGAATTTGTGTTTTTTGTACTATGATCTAGAAAAGTCGGGCCGATTCTGTTGCACCCGCGATCGCACTTTGAAACCATTCTTCTGCCAAATTATTTATTATATTTTAGAATTCTAAATGGATTAAATATAAATAGGTGAAAATGTATCCCTTCAAGTAATAATGTCATTAAATATTTTGCTTATTTTATTATTAAATGTACTTCAAATGAGTCTAAATGTTGCACCCGCTATAATGGAATCGCCCAAAACTCAATATTTCGAAAACCCCATGCTCGATTTTTTTCAAACTTGACAAATAAAAGTTTTTTAACATAATCTACAATATTTGAGAAAAAAAAATTTGTTTTATCTAAAACTAACGGTACCTTCCATAAAAATTTTAAAAAATGGTTTTCGAAAATCGTATTTTTCTCGAAAACGGTTCCGAGAATTTTGCTAAAATTTTTTTCCTTTTGATCAATCTTTACGATCTATAATTTAGTAAAAAAAAATTTGAAATCTAGATATTACTGACTGTACCTACCATAGAACGATTTTTTCGAATTTTGAGTTACTCATTATCGGCATAACGGATTTTAATGAATTTTTTTATAAAGAAGCTCCTAAGAAGTTTAAAAAACATTGCATTTCAAATCTTAAGAACAAAATATTTTTTCAATCTAAAAAAAAAGTCATTTTTTTTTGAAAAATTCGATATCTCAAGAACGGCTTAGTATTTTTTTTTTGAAAATTTAACTCTTATTCGTACAATAATAAAAACTTAAGGTTGGCGTACAAAATTTTTTTCTTAAAAATGTTTTAAAAATTTTGTACATAAAAGCTTATCTTTTTAAGGCACAACAACAACGACTTATAATTTATGGTCTTGCATAAATTCATATTTGCATAGGATTCTGTTTTTATCTCTTATTACTAAAAGAATTTGAAAAATTCATTTTATCCTTATGAACAGTTTTCTTTAATAACATCCGTTTTTAAAATTCCTAGTCTGTTACATAGGAGCAAGTTCGTGCGACCCAGTCGTGCATTTTGTTTACATTGATTCAATCTGAATCACAAATGTTTTTTGAAAGTATTTTTTTTAGTACATACGAGTAATCTTGTTCATTAAAACTGAAGGATTGGAAGAAATCATCATCTTCTAAGACGCAATTATTGGTCGATGTTTACCGACTCTTATAAATTTCACAGCAGTAAGGGTACGGCAACATCTAACTGATGAGCGCTCTGTCGTACCTAGGCGAAACGCACTTTGGAGTTGACGTCGCTCAAACTTTTTATTGAATCATATTTGACTTAAATAATTTTAAACTAGAGAGAAAGCCAAAAAAGTGAAACAAAAATCAAATAAGGGCTAGTTTTTTTTTTTTAATAACTAAATATTGATAGGGCATATTATGTATATTTATTGATTTTATTACAATTTTTAACTGTTGCTTTAAGGCTCATATTTTTGAAGTATCTGAAGTATGCCCCTTTTACAGACTTGCTGCAACTTTTCCTCAACAGAAGTTATAGGCAAACATTTAACGCGACTTTAAGTTTGTTCACCTTATAATTTAATATTGAAGCGTAGGTGTTCTGCTTGCTGCGGTGTTGTTGTTGTTTTTTGTATACGTAGAAGCTCCAATGAGTGGTTCAAGTAGAAAAAAAGAAGAATTCTTCCCAACGTAAGGCAAAGCCAAGCGACCGTCTGTGACGTTCAACTTGTCTATTGCTAGTTAGGCGTAAAGAAAATGATGACGCAAGAACAGCGGAGGAGAAGAGCCAGGCGACCAAATAAATGTTCAGCCTGTCTACAACTACTATTACTCGACGAAAAGCAATTTGTTATAAATAAAAAGAATTGTTTCTCCAACTTTACGTTGTATGATAACTGGTTCGCTTTATTTAACAGACTGCGAGGATTTTACAATTTCTTGGCTCTTTTATACTAAATTTTCGAAGCACATTACAAATTATTTTCGTATACAAAATATGTGTTGTTTTTAAGTTTTATTGACACTTTTCAAATTTACATGAATACTCAAATATGTGCTGATTATAATTTTAATTATGTGATTTTGTAATTTAATGAAATGATATTTAAGATATGTAAATAATGTTTGTAAATAATATAATGTATGTAATTCAGTTAATTTTTATATTTTAAGGTACATATGTATGTATATGTTTTGTGTGTATAATTCAGTGTGTGTTTGTAGTAGTGTTTGTAGTTTTGTAAAGGATGGCTGCTACAATCTCCCCCTCTGCCTCATGGATCGTCTCGAGAATGTGGCAGGATCAGATAAAGTGGTAGAAATAGGTGAAGTCATCCTTCTTTTGATATTGAGATTAGGCTTGGTATTTTCCAGGCTGGGTTTAGTCTTCTTAGTAGGTCTACCTCTTTTCCTGAAAGATATAATTGGGTTAGGAGTAGGTAGTTCATCTGAACTACCAGAAAATGGTGTAAGCATCGATGCGTGGTAGGTACCCAAGGGTACCGATGGATCATCTTCTTTGGCAATAATAAAGGTAGTAGATCCCTTCTTCGCAGAGATTATATAGGGTCCGTCTCTTTTTGGAGCCAACTTGGATGTAAAACCTTTTGATGCGTTACTAATAGGGTGGGTTTTAACTAGTACTTTATCGCCAATTTCGAACTTGTCATGTGGTCTTCGCTTCTTATCTGCATAAACTTTGTTTCTATCTTTTGATTTCTCTGATGCCTCTTTTGCTTCTTTTAATGTTTTAGCCATTGTCAGTAGATGTGGAGTAATTTGTGGTACAAAGTTTTCTGAGAGAATAATGGTTTTTAAGTCATGATTGACATCATCCGGAGTTCGTAGCTCTCGACCAAAGGTCAGATATGCCGCTGAATATCCAGTGCTTCCACCTTTCGCTGTGTTCATCGCAAATCGTATAGCTGGAAGTTTAAGATTCCATGCCGTGTGCTCATTTCCGACCAAAATGGAAAGTTGGGCTTTCAGGTCTCTATTCTTCCTCTCGACAGGGTTGGCTTCTGGGTGATAAACCGGTGTGAAGGATTGTTTTATCCCTAAGCAAAAAGTAAGCTTCTGCATCAGAGCAGATATGAATTGTGTTCCATTATCGCTATGAAGTCGACGTGGTACACCATAACGGAGAAAAACTTCATTTAAAAGCGTAAAGGCGCAGTTTTCGGCAGTACCCGCTTTAAGTGGAAATAGTTCCACCCAACGGCTACATAGGTCTTCAACAATCAAAATCCAATGGTGTCCACTGGCACTTGCAGGTAGTGGTCCGAAAAGATCAACCGCTATAACTTCGAACCTCTGACTACTTGGAGTTGTCTGTAATAAACCGGCTGGTTTAAGATTGGAAGCCTTGTATCGTTGACACTCGAGGCAAATTTTAACATGATTCGCTACGTCAGATCTTATGTTAGGCCAATAATAACGGCTAGAAATACGAGCTAATGTTTTGTCCACGCCATAGTGTCCTGCTGTGGAATCATCATGGTATTTTTTCAATATCATTGCTATCATCGTTTTGGGAACTACCAGTTGACCGTTTTCCGAGTCCTCTTCTGAGCAGTATCGATACAAAACACCATCTATGAGCATGTATCCACGATTTGTCCAACGAAGTAAACTGTCATCATTATTTTCGAAAGAGTCGATTATCGTTTTCAAATCTGGGTCGGCAAGTTGTTCGTCTCTTATTTCTTTTGACCCTCGTTTTGGCATGTCTACTTCTACTGAGCAAATTAAACACTCGTCTTGTATATGTTCTTCAACAGCACATGGTGGGCGGGAAAGAGTATCGGCAACGGCGTTGTTTCTTCCAGGATTATAACCTATTTCAATATTATATTGCTGTAGTTGAAGTGCCCATCTGGCGAGTCTTCCGGTAGGCGACTTTAAGGTCATCAACCATTTTAAAGGCTGGTGGTCTGTTAGTATTTTTACTTCAGAACCTTCGATATAACCTCGGAACTTTTCAACTGCCCATACTACAGCGAGTGCTTCCCGTTCAGTCGTAGAGTAGTTGCGTTCTGCAGGCAAAAGTAAACGGCTTGCATATTCTACCGGGTGTTCCATTTCATTCTCCCCCTGGAGTAAAACAGCACCGATAGCATAGCTGCTGGCATCGGTTTTCAATATAAATGGAACTCCTTCTTTGACTTGTTGTAGAATGGGGGCAGAAGTCAAGAGTTTTTTAAGCTTTTCAAAAGAACATTGCTCTTCCTCTCCCCACTTCCAAACTACCTTCTTTTTTGTCAAGTTTGACAATGGTTTTGAAATATCCGCAAAATTGGGTATAAATCTTCTATACCAGGAACAGGTTTGTAAAAATGACAAAACTTGCTTTTGGTTTTTTGGCCTAGGTCGTAATAGAATGGCGTCAGTTTTTCCAGGATCAATTTTAAATCCTTTTGGTGTCAAAATGTGACCCAAATATTTGATTTCGGAGCAGCAAAATTTACATTTTTCGCGATTAAGACGAAATCCAAATTGTTGTAATCGTTCGAAGACCTTTTTTAAGTTCATTAAGTGTTCTGTTACGTTTTCAGAACATATAATAATGTCATCCAAGTAAGCTAGAATCAGGATTTGTGGTAACCCATTTCTAAACTTGTCAATCAAACGTTGGAATGTGGCTGGTGCATTTCGCAGTCCAAATGGCATCCTATTAAAGACGTAAGATCCAAATGGCGTTATGAAAGCGGTCTTTTGCTTGTCCTGATCTGCTACCTTAATCTGCCAATATCCAGAACGTAGATCTAATGTAGACATAAATGGGGTGCTTTTGGCTGCATATAGAAGGTCATCCATTCGTGGTAGTGGGTAACGGTCTGGAATGGTTATGGCGTTGAGTTTTCGGTAATCAACGCAGACTCGTATGCCGCCACTACTCTTGGGAACCATAACAACTGGGAAAGCCCAAGGGGATTCCTTCTCTTCGATAATGCCTTTTTGCAACATGTCGTCGATTTCGGCTTTAAGCTGGATTTTCCTAGCAGGTAAAATTCTGTAAGGGACATTAGAAATCGGTTTGTGTGTCCCGGTGTTGATTTTGTGTTCAATGCATGGTATAGGGGTTGTGATTTCGCCAAATAAATCATTCTGTTCTATGAGTAAAGCTTCAAGTTGCAACTTTTCTAACGGATTTATGCCATAACCTTCTTCTGAACGGAGCTTGATATCGATGGAATTTAGCGTAAACCAGTCTTCAACACTTGCATCGTCTACTCTTTTTGGTTCACTGAAGAGTTCGTTACATTTTTCCGGTGTTCTCATATTTTGTGGGACAGCATCTGAAAAAATAGCCTGAATACCGTGCGGGGAGTAGTCATTATCCCTTTTCCGTTTTGGGGTATTGCCTATAGGGCTGAGGACTTCATGGCTTTCAAACCAAGTAAGGTATGCTGAAACAGCTTTCAACTTCTCATCCTTTTCCAATGCTGAATGGTATTTTGGTTTTTGTTTAAATTGTGGAGTCTTAAAGCGGTTTTCGGCTACTGGAGCTAGTGGTAATTTCGATGTATTGCATTTCGCAAGCTTGAAATCGAAAATTTTTGCTGGCTCATCGACAAAATAAAAAGCTCTCTGAGCGATGTTCAGAACTAAGCCACATTGTTCCAGAAAATCTATACCAAGAAGAGTTCGATTTCCTTTTGCTTGTGGTAACGCTATGAAACGAATTTTTCGTAATCGTTTCCCAATAATGATATCCACCACCGTGGAGTGAACGATTTGTTTTTTGGGAATTCCGTCAGCCAAAGTAACCTCTGCGTTCACTTTCTGGAATGGGCATCCTTTTTTAATAAGTTGTTCGTATAAACGTGCCCCCGCGACGCTGGTTCTAGCTGCCGTATCGATGTATGCTTCACCTTTTAAACCATTTATATTGATTTCAACTGTAGGAACATTTCTTCCGATCACTGTTGATTCGACTAAGTTAAAATCTAGCATTGTTGGGCTGTTAGCATTCTTGTTGCTGCAAGTGGGGCAATTTGTCCTGCAATAACCTGCTGCTCCGCAACCGTAGCAATTCAAGGATGTTTTTTTATTTGCTTCGCTTTGGTTGTTTGCTTTCTTGAAACACTGTTCTGCTAAATGCCCTTGTTTTCTGCAGAATGTGCAACGCTTCTTCTTCACATCCTCAACAGATATACATGGAGTTTTGGCTTCTTTTCGTGTTATCTCGACTTCTCGGGCTTCCTTTAAGAGATCTTGGAAAGTTTTAACTGATTTTCTAGGAACTTTTTCCCTTATAAATAGAAGAATTTGTCCATAGATCATGTTAATCATTATTTCCTCGGAAATTGTATCCGTCAACTGAGAAAATAGTGTTCTCTTCTTGCATATGAACTCGTCAATCGACTCGTTGGTCTTTTGTTTTTCCTCGAAGAGCTCGGCATAGATTCTCCATGCTGGCTTTGGTGGAGCAAAAGATGAGCGTAAAAGCTTTAGGGCATCATCAAATGTTTTTGCTTCATTCCTTACACCTTGCCACCAATTCGATGCAAAGCCTTCGAGCAATAGAGGGAAACCAATCAATGCATTACTATCCGAAACTTTTTCGGCATTCTTATATACCGTAATCGTTGCTATGAAGTCTTCCAACTTCGAAGTGTTTCTCTCACCATCGAAACGAGCGGTGCACCTGCTGAACGTACCATGACTTTCTTTTACAGCAATAGCAGCAACCAAGCGATTTAGTTGGTCTTCAGACATAGCAATTGGATTAGCCATCTTAGGAGGAGTGGTTGATTCAAATATAGACGATTTGCTTTTCTCAGTAATTGTTGACTCAAAGTCAGATTCTGTCGATTCAAACTCAGATTCTAACTCAGATTCTGATGAAGAGTTATATTCTCGGTATTGCACCTTTGTTTTCGTCAATAACCGATAGCTTTTTCTCATAGGAGCCTCGTATTAAACGAATGAGAAAAAAGGTCAGAGGATTTAAACGGTTTGTACTGTAATACGCCTCAAGCGGTTGTACTGTACTTGTAAATCTTTAGGTTTGTGCTAACGAAGCAAAACAACCTTAATGTTTGTGCTAATCAAGCAACAAAAAAAACTGTATGTCCTTAAGCGGGTTTTACTGTTCTGTGGTAGATGTGGTTCTACTGTAGTTCTTAACTTGTCGTTTTTAGTTTTCTTGACGAATCGACGAAGAAAGAAAAAAAAAATTTTTTTGAGCGAACTTAATCGGGTTCGACTGTACTGTTGTACCGGGTTGTACTGTTGTAAATTCTGTAGTCAATTGTGCTTCACAGCAACCAAATAAATTTTTGACTCACTTAAGCGGGTTCTACTATTTTTGCATTTATCCGGGTTCTACTGTATGTTGATTGTTCACCAAAAATATTAGAGGTGACAGTTATACAAGTAACCACAAGGTTGGGCGCCAATTGAAGCGTAGGTGTTCTGCTTGCTGCGGTGTTGTTGTTGTTTTTTGTATACGTAGAAGCTCCAATGAGTGGTTCAAGTAGAAAAAAAGAAGAATTCTTCCCAACGTAAAGGCAAAGCCAAGCGACCGTCTGTGACGTTCAACTTGTCTATTGCTAGCTAGGCGTAAAGAAAATGATGACGCAAGAACAGCGGAGGAGAAGAGCCAGGCGACCAAATAAATGTTCAGCCTGTCTACAACTACTATTACTCGACGAAAAGCAATTTGTTATAAATAAAAAGAATTGTTTCTCCAACTTTACGTTGTATGATAACTGGTTCGCTTTATTTAACAGACTGCGAGGGTTTTACAATTTCTTGGCTCTTTTATACTAAATTTTCGAAGCACATTACAAATTATTTTCGTATACAAAATATGTGTTGTTTTTAAGTTTAATTGACACTTTTCAAATTTACATGAATACTCAAATATGTGCTGATTATAATTTTAATTATGTGATTTTGTAATTTAATGAAATGATATTTAAGATATGTAAATAATGTTTGTAAATAATATAATGTATGTAATTCAGTTAATTTTTATAATTTAAGGTACACATGTATATGTTTGTGTGTATAATTCAGTGTGTGTTTGTAGTAGTGTTTGTATTTTTGTAAAGGATGGCTGCTACATTTTTGAGATAACTTGGGTTCAATTTATTTGCAGGCTTAACTCATAGATACCACCAGCACTGGGCACAAATATTCTTAAACCTGCTAATATTTTGCTATTTTTTAATTGATTTTTAGTCCTGGTCTTAGCTCTGGAGTACCCATTAGGATAAAATTGCAACGTATAAATTGCCTGCGGTGTTGAGGCAAACTTGAATTTGCCTTCGTTTTGATGGATACACACAGTACTCGCGTTTTAATATATTTTGTTTGTTTTTTGTTTTAAACAAATTCTTTCTTCATTTAATTTCAATTCAACTCTTAACTGACCGTTCAACTCATGGATCAAAAATCTAATCCAAATCGATTCTTAAATAATGAGAAATAATCTAGATTTCAAATTTTTTTTATTAAATTATAGATCGTAAAGATTAATCAAAAGGAAAAAAATTTTAGCAAAATTCTCGGAACCGTTTTCGAGAAAAATACGATTTTCGAAAACCATTTTTTAAAATTTGTATGGAAGGTACCGTTAGTTTTAGAAAAAACAAAATTTTTTTCTCAAATATTGTAGATTATGTTAATAAACTTTTATATGTCAAGTTTGAAAAAAATCGATCTTGGGATTTTGAAAATATTGAGTTTCCAAAAAAAAATTTTGAATTTTTTTTTTAAATCCAAAAAATAAAAAATTGAAAATTTGAATAAGTAATAATATTCAAACTTTGGAGGAGCTTTGGCATAAAAAAAATTATTTAAATCGGCTGTACCGTTTTCGAGAAAATCAAAAATAAAAAAATGGACCCAGGGGGGCTACCAAAAATAACAATTTTTTGTAAAATTTTTTCAACCATTAGCTAGTTCTTACCAAATGAAATTTTTAAAATTTTTTTTAAAAAATTCTGTGGGACAGTTTTTGAGAAAAAAAAATATTTATAAAATTTCGAAAAAAAATCGTTTGGCAGGTACCGTTATTTTTGGTCTAAAAAAAAAAAACAGAAAAAAGCGTCCGGGGGGAAAAAATGAAAACCCATATCTACCAAGTTTGAAGAAAATCGGCCGAGCCGTTTAGGCTGTAATCGAACCGACAGACAGACAGACAGACAGACAGAATGCATAACTTGCCTTATAGTACCTATAAGTCGCAAGTAAAAATGGTTATATAGTATATTCCATAAAACTATTTTTTTTTCAATCTCGGCAAAAATTGTAGAACTGATTGTTTTAAAATTTTGTATGCTGAGGTTCCAAAGAAGTTTGTATAATATACATACATACATATATTGGGGGCTATTGTGAACAAAATTTCCCTTGGAATTTTCCCCATCTTCGAAAACTGGAAAGGTCAATACTTCTGCACTGTTTAACTGGCGACTGGCCTTTTTAAATGAGACCCAAAGTTACTATGAAACTTAATTCTCATTATCAATAAATTCCAAGGGAAACTTTCGACATTATTCGAGACGACAATTTTGAAAGTTGGGAACAATTTCCAGAGAAATTTTATTCACGATAGGCCCCGTATTCAAATTTTCAAACAAATTTTTTTGAAAACTTTATTCATATTTCGTAAAGCTAATGCTCGATAGTTTTCAAACTTGACAATTAGCTGTTTTTTAATAGTTTCTGTAAGACGGACAACAAGATCATATTTGTATCTAAAAATAACGGTACCCACCATACAAATATTTAAAAAAATAGCTTTTATAATCTTTTTTTTTCGAAAATGACTCCTCGAATTTTGTTTTATTTTTTTCTGTTTCACTTTATTTTAAAAATCTATGATTCAATACAAAAGTTCTCAATTTAATACCTAAGACTACTGATAGTACCTAAAATTGAAACGTTTTTCTTATTATTAGCATAACTGATTTAAACAACTTCTTTAAAGTTTAAAAACATTGAATATTAAAACTTAAAAAAATGAAAATTTTACATCAACAAAACAGGCAAGTGTTATTTTCTTAAATTAATTAAATAAACAACTTAAAATTGGCGTAGCAAAATTTTTTCTTAAAAATGTTTTGAAAATTAAGACATTGATGTACCATTGAACCATTTTTTTCAATTTTTAACTTTTCAATTATCAAAATCAAAACGTTGGAAAAAAATATGTTTTTTTTTTTAATTTTTGCAAACAAAAAATAAAATTTTGTTTTTTTGATTATTAATATCTCAAAAACGGGACAATGATTCCTTTTTAAATTAAATTTTTATTTCCATATTAAAAACAAAATTTTAAAATTGTCGTACGAAAATATTTTAAAAATTTTATACATGTATTAAAACTTATTTTGGAAAACATACCGCTAAAACAATTTATAATTCCTGCCTCGTATGAATTTATACTTATAGGTACATTTAATTCTGTGTATAGGAATTGTTTTAGGCTTTTTATGAATTTTATAGCTCTGAAAATTTTTATCTGATAACTCCCCTAGTCTCTTAAATATAAGAACAAGTTCATGCAACCCAGTCGTGGATTTTATTTTCTTTTAGTAATATTGCAATATCGAGGTGCAAGGCTGTTTTCTTTTCGAATTCAAGAAATCTTCAGCATACTGATAATACTTTGACTGTCGAAAATTAGTAACAAGTCTTTCCAAAAATTCCTAAAAAAATTCTTCCCTGATAACAATTGAAACAAAAAACTAAATTGTACTAAACAATTTTCGGATTAAGAATTGTTATTGGTTTATTTTTGCAGTTTAAAATCATTTCAATGAATTGAATAACAGAGAGGTAGGTTTTAAGATACCTACATACAATTTTTGATGATAAGTGTTCAAAATTACGAGTACACTGTGTGAGACTTCTTAGCTTTCACATGTGATAGACTTAGAGTTTTGGAAAAGACATTCAACAAATATTTTAATAGAAACAGAATTTACACACAAAACTTAGTTCGTTTTGTTTTCTTATCAGAATATAAAGATTACACTTTTAAGAAAAACACCGGCCTTGAGTTTTTTATAAATAATAATGTACATAGAAATAGATTTATGTTTATTCAAAATGTCGATATCTACCTATTTTTCAAAATTTTAAACTAAATCACAAAAATACCTACAAGTAGGTTGTAACAGAAATTTACGATTTCACTCACGAGTACACAACAGCGCTTTGACAAGAACTGGTCCATATTTGATTAAATCAATTCTAATTGCTCTCAAGCTTTGCGAATACACGAGTAATATTATTATCAAATATAATAATTGCGGGTTATGACTTTGCAAATGTTTGATTTTTCTTATTTCAGATTAAATTTCTACTTTACTCGTATCTACAGAGCAGGAGTATTGGTTAAATGTGAATAAAAAATATTAAATTTAACGTAACGATGATGACGAAATTCAAAAAAGTAGTTTTAGCCGTATCAGTAAGACATTCTCTCAACGGCGAACTGGAGTCTAAGCGTCTAGACCGATTTGCTTAAAGCCCACTGTTCAACGATTTTCATTTTTTTTTTTTGCAAAATTTCTCAAAAACAGCTCTAATGATTTTGATTAAATTTCGAACCTGTTATGTTCAAAAATCAATAAACTAAGCTTAATTAGAGCGGATTTATTGATCATTAGTTTATCTGTTATTGTATTGAATTCGATGTTGATTAATGTATGATTTTGTTCGATGGTTTAGTTTTGTTTACATCAAACAACAAAAAGTTTTCATTTATTGAATAAAGTGTTTCATTGAGCCAACTTAAATTCGGTTAATGTAAGGACGAAGAATTTTCGGCAAAAAAAAAAAACTTCCAAGTCACCATTCTTTCAAGATCTTTCTGGGAGGATATGAGTTTCTTGGAAGATGATTATATCCGTTTTAATACCGACAACGTATCGGGAACTGTCCAAGCTCAAAGAAAAAAGGTTTTATCAACTACTGATATCCGCATCTTTTTAAATAGTCAAATCATTGGACTCGTTTTCTACTAACGTTCATCTCTAGTGGAGATGGCGCTGCAGTTCTATATTCACATCTGTTGGGTGACAGGGCATTATCTTTATTACCTGATGAGGCTAATATAGGTATTTCCATCGCTACATGTCAACTTATGCTGAAACAAGATCCTATAGAGAGAAATAGCTTTAACGACCTATCCGATCACAAAACGGATCTGTTCAATGCTTGATTGGAAACGTTTTTTAATTATCCTTCAGTAGATTGCTTATCAGTTCCGTAATTGGTGTCATAATCGGACACTGTCTTATGTATATACTTCAAAAATTCATCGACAATTTAAACAAACGAGGCAATCGGAAACAATAACGAACAATTCACTCGTTGCAATGTGGATGATATGTGGAACGCGAATAGAGTTTGATAGTTCGTAACAATCGGGGGCCTGTTTCTCAGATCATACACATCATAAATTTCATACAACAAACAACATTTTCATACAACATATGTACATATCATAATATTTTCTGTTTGTTAGATTTCATTGGAAGAGTTGTATGAAATTTGTTTTGTTTTATTCATTATTATTTAAGTGTTAGGTTAATATAAATCTCAATTTTTTTTTCTCGCGAAATAGAAAAGTTAATTGTTAGATAAAAAAAATAAAGTTTTACTAGTTTAAATGTAATATGGGTGATAATTTATAAAGAAAACTATGGAATTACTATAGAATAACAATAGTATAAACCATTTTCTTTGATTAATAATATAATTGATTATAATAGTTGATTACAAATTTAAAATTTGAAATTTGACATTTGATCAAAAATTAATTGGTCCGTTTTGAAGGATCAGAAAATGGTTCCAAAGTTCTGTTTATTATTATTATTATTTATTAATAAGAGTATAAAAGTACAAATTATTCTTAAAAACTAACAGCAGTAGCTTCATGGCTTAAGGCTGGGTGTTCTATTTATTTTGAATCTTCTAAGAGATAATTTGGTGAGTATCAAGCCAGTAAACTTTCTACAAAACAAATTTCTTGTTTTCATAAAATCGACTGCAGCACTAGAATTTTCTGTTCTTTGGACGACTGTAGAAAAGAAGACATTGAAAATTAATTCAAAATTGTTATAATTTTGTTAAAAAATACTTACTTTTGTATATTTCCTTTCCATATTGTTTCACGTGCAGCAGCTAATTACAACAAAATTTTGTGTTGTATTAAATGTATGAAAAATTGTAGGTTAATTTGCTGTATGATGTTAATGATACATTTCTGAGAAACAGGATAATACAACATTCCAATATTTCCAGTGTAATCTACGGTCATACATTGTTGTATGACAGCAGATCATACAACAAAATTAAGAAACAGAAATCATACAGCAGAACTGTCAATAGGCGTGTTTTATTGGTAATCTCTAGCTAGCGCAGTGATACAAGCACCAAAAAAACGCTTTATTCACTCTTTAACTCACTCTTAATAAACTCCCAAAGTTGTATTGATGTATTATGTGCCAAAACGTCCTACTTGTTGAATTAACTTACACGGATGTGTTCGAAAGATTGGTATCTCGTTTTTAAGCTGGAGATGAAATACTCATGAAAATGTAGATCGAGTTGAAATATTCATGAAAATGCAAATAGAGTTGATCTAGAGGTTTTCTCACTATTAAATTTGTATTAACACTTTGGAATTGTACACGCTAGACTACATTATGCTTACAAAAGTACGAAAATATACCTTTTTCCTCCAATCCATTCAAAATGTTCTCGTATCCCTAATTTTACTATTGTATTTCTTGAACTTTTATATTTGAAAAAAAAAAACTATTTTATACTGAATTCTTTTAAGTGTTGGAGAAAATAAAAACCCACAATATTCAATATAAAGACATTGGCGCAAAATTTTAAACAGCCTATTATTAAGGTAATAGAATGATGCTTCTTATATATTTCAGAACTTTAAAATAGTTTTGTAATTTATTCGTAATTTTTTCTGACTAATATCGTACTAAAACAATTTTTTTAAAAAATTACATCTGAACACACCTAAAACAATGACAGTTTGTGCAAACAACTGAGTAAACAGACCTATTTTAACGTTTGTAAATGTCAAAGAGTCATAATGAAGTTAGCACGATACTAAAAAAATATAAAATAGGTATTCGATGAGTTTAACTTCAATAAAAGGGTAGAGAATATTGTTTTAACCTAGTTTCATACTAAATTAGCCTTAACATCGTACTAATTCAACTACAATTGTGTGCTTTTTTGTCAGTTGTCATATAAATTCTGCATAATGCCGCAGTTACACGACATTTCTGAACAAATGCCAGTGTACTGATAAAACATACAAATCGAAACTATTCGCCTTCGTGTAATTTGATTCAATATTTTATTATATTAATATTTTTTTCTGTATGGATTAAAATTTTGCATTTGAAAAATAATGTGTTCTCTAAATTGCGGAGCGATCACACTTTGGACTAGTAAAGGCAAAGTATAACAAAATAAATATTAACGAACACACCCTCAAGCATGCCAATATATATTTTTTCGGACACCACCTAAACACCACCTACATTTCAACATCCGAAACTCCATCTTCACTAAAATATTCTTTTCAATTACTAGCTTATTTTTCTTCTCTAATCGTTTGTTGTTGTTTGGCATGTTAAATTTTGCGATGTAGCGTATTCACTAACCAATAAAACACGGCGAATATCATACAATGTATGGTGTGTATGCAATTAGCAATTAAAACACAAATTTTAATGTCTTAACATTAATTTCAATAAGTTTCCTATCATTTTGTCTAGTTTTTGTGAAGAATGTAATGCTTACTTTAAATTGCATTTGTTCTTTTTTCTTCGTCGGTCGTTGGTAGCTCTCAAGGGAAAAGTCCTTAAGAATAGTTGGTCATTTGAAATTAAAAAAAAAAACTCCTTAAACCCTCATAAAGAAAATACAAGGGATAAGCTCCACTCATTGGCATTAATCCGCATCCTTTTGAGATCAGCTCCAATCTCATATCACTTTATATGGTGGGCTTTTTGCTCGCTTTGTCCTCGTATTCCATTCTTCTCCTCCGGTGGCATTGTTGTCTTTGTCTACGAAGAAAGCATATAATTCCTCGGGTGTATAAAATGCTATTTAACTCACATAGAGTCTATGAATTGTTGTACACTATTCATTTGCATCGCGTTCTGCTACTTTTTCTGCGTAAGGTACCTCGCCAAGCTCCACGCTCCACCTACAAACACAATCGCATAAGCCCTTCCATAGTTGTACATCCTCATTGTATTTCTATTTCCAATCCAACTTGTTGCGCCAAGGATTTCTCTTCCTCTGTTGCGGCTTTATTTTTTGTAATAAAGAAGGATCCATTGTCCTCCTAACGAATCACATAAGACCCTTTGTATGCACTGAAATGAAAGGAAAAACAATTTTAATTGCCGTTGTTCATAATATTCTTTCATATTTTTTTTGTGATTGTGATTTTTTTTTTATACTGCTGATGATAAATATTTTTGTTTTTGTTTCTTTTACAGAAACTTGAGCAAGACGATGACGACCAGTATTTCAACTCCCCCTGGGCCGACAGCGGCAGTTTAAAACGTCAAGTACATGGTTTGGAAAATCTTAAATTTCGTTTTGGAAAGTAAACACAAAATTGTAGACAGTTAAGGATATACATAAATGTCCACAATTAATTATTACAAAAATAGAATATAATAAATAACTTTTCCACTCTTCACATAAAAATTAAAAACATAAAAAAAATATATATCATTTGCATATTGCGTAGATTTTTTTCGAATTAATTCATACAAACCAAAAAAAAATATATTAATATACAAAACGGTCGCATTATTCAATATATTTAAATATATAATTTTAAACAAGAATGCAATAACAAATACGTAGCTAGCTACATACAAAAAAGTACTAACAATATGAATTGCAACTTGAAAATCGGTACAAAATGAAAACAAAAATGTATATTCATATAAAAACAAAACAAAAAATATGTTATGTAGGTACTTACAATTATTTCGATAATAAATTTTAATAAAAAATAAAAGCTTTAAATAATTTTATTATTGCCGCATGAGCATTGTGAATAAAATTGAAAATAAAAATAAAAACATTATAAAGATATTTATTTGAACACAGTTTGGCATACAATCCATCGGAGGGATATTTTTTTTTCAAGCCCACACATTTTGTTCACTACTTTTCTATAACTAGCTACAAAAATACATTTTTTATATTTTTAAGGATCGTAGATATTTTTATTTTGTATTAATAAACTAATTAGCCGCATTCAATTGAGATTCCATTGAAACTAAAACTGCAAAGGCATCCGGAAATTCTTTTGTGTGAAAAAGTTACTTGGTTTTTATAATTTTTCCACTTTTAACCGAGCTTATAGGGGCAAGTTTGAAGGGCACCACTCAAATGGTAGTTTCA
This sequence comes from Chrysotoxum bicinctum, assembly GCA_911387755.1. NCBI lineage: Eukaryota > Metazoa > Arthropoda > Insecta > Diptera > Syrphidae > Chrysotoxum > Chrysotoxum bicinctum. Next base: position 170,875,678 of record OU426989.1, read on the forward strand.
ATAATAACAAAATAATCAATACAGACCCAAAGTCTTCTAACCATTGACTAGGGAAAGGGCATTCATTTGACAGGGCTTCTACAAAATTACTTGAAAGAGATTGGATTACAAAGAATTATACATATAGAGCTGTGAAAATAATATCATAGTTTTTCATCTTAAAAAGGGGTTTTCGATAAAATGTTGAAATGGAATAAAACAAGCTGTGTGTGAGGTTTTAAAAAAAATGTTTTGTATTTGAAAGGCCCATGTATGCCATCATGTATGACGTATTACATCATTAAAATAGCCGCCTCGGCTTCTTATGCGTGGCATGGATCTGATTGGTCCAATTTGTAATGACTCTTCCGCGAGAAAAAGTCTAGCGAGGTCAAATCGAATGACTCTGGTGACCAATTCACGTCACCTCTGCGAGAGAAAACCTTACCCTCAAATCGTAAATTTTGGAGTTCGCTGTGTTCCACGTTGCGCCGTTCTTGCAGGAATCACATGTCGTCTACGTCCGTATAGTTAAATTTGGCGCATATGAAACTAGTTATCATCGTTCTGTAGCCCTCGCCATTGGCGGTGACCGCCTCTTCAAAGTCGTTTTCGAAAAAGTACGGAAAAACTACGCCACAGGCTTAAAATCAAAAACAGACAGAATGTCTTTGGGTCTAACGTGGATAGCTTCCGGTTCCGGCTTAACCCCACGGGAGGCCTACCTCCATGGGAGTCAGATTGGGTCCTGATCATTAACCCCGACATAGCCGAAGCCATCTGGGTCGCAATACTGTGACATGTTGCAGGCATGAACACACCTCTTGCTTTGGAGGCGAGGTCTATCTAACACCTCTTGAATCCAGGCACGCCTGAAAACCGTGCGTCTCCGCATTCGGAATACACCAAGCCACCATGATACTCCCACTAGGGGGCCTACCTCATAGATAGTATGAAGAAAGAGAGCACGCACGCGACAGCTGCACCTCTCTATTCGAAGATAGAATAGGAGAGCCCGAAGAAATACGCTATAGCCCTCTAACCTCTGGACACTATCTCCCATGGTGCCAGAATATAGCCCCCGGTCGAGCTTCGCCACCATTATGGTCACTTACAGATGAGTTCCTGCAAAACTCAGGGCCTGTCAACCCCAGATATACACACACCCAGACCCAGCTATAGTCGAGGTAGAAACCACAACCAAGAATGTGCACTCCTCTGGTGAGTTGTTACACACTCCTTAGCGGATTCCTACCTTAAGGACACCGTCCAGACTGGCACCGCGAGGAGTTCGATAGGAACCGAAAGTGACAGCTTTGTGCAAGGTAGCAATACTGGCCCACTGGTAATTCATTGGCGAGCATCATACCAACATTACCACTTCAGCACCCATACACGTTAGTGCATGGATTGTGCATCCGTAGCAAGCAGAGTTCAACAGAGCCCCGGACAAGCCATACTACTCAAGCACGCCATCACCCCTACCTGCATCAAAAACAGACAGTAACTTTTTGAGGATGCATTGATCCCTGGTAAACCTCGATTAGACTGGTGTCGTCCAATATACGGCAATCTTGCCAAAAATGCGCATCGTTGCTAAACGCTCCATAGGCCAGTCAGCGAACAAATGGCGTTGTCTATGGTCATGAACTTTGAGCTCCTGGATCAGTTGGATCTTTTACGTGTGTAGGCCAGGCCCAAGTCTCGATGTAAAATTCGCCGAGTTGAAGTCTGCCAACGGTCACTTTATGGTTATGCTGTTCACTTTCACCGACCGCGCCGATGTTCTCGGTCGATCTTGGGTTCCTTTGGCGTACGAATGTTGGCTGATGGACAACCGAAACGGTTATCTCAAATTTTGCCAGCAAACGTTGAAGAAACGATCACGTTGGCAAAATTGGCACAATGTTTGCACTAACGAAAACTCATTTTGATAATTTAATTTTATCATTTGGACGGGCTGTTTAATTTTGCCATTGTGATTTGGCATCATAATAAAAATAAACAACAAATTTGACAAATATCACCAGAACAACATGACCACCACAGGCAACCAAAATCTAACCGTGTCAGTTGAAAAACTTTTTAATACAAGTAGATACATTGAAAATGAGTTAAAGCATTTATTTTTAACAATTGATTTTAAAAATAATGGCGCAAAATTTTAGTTCAATTAGTAGGATGTTAAAGCTGTTCTAGTATGAAACTAATTGCAAATTTTAATCGAATATAGTATCATACATTCTCTACCCTTTTATTAAAGCTAAAATCATCAAATACATATTCTAGTTTGTTAGTTCGTGTTAACTTCATATGACTCTTTGACATTTACAAACATCGAAACAGGTCTGTCTACTTAGTATTTTTTTTAATGAACTGCCATTACTTAAGGTGTTTTAAGAAGCAATTTATTAGGAAAACTGCTTTAGTGCGATGCTAGTTAAAAAATGTTTAAAATTAAGAATGAGTTAGAAAATTAACTTAAAGTTAGCAAGTTGTTAAGTAGTATCATACTAAGAACTTAGTATTTTTAGCTTTAATTTCCAGAGTAAAGAATATTCTTAAATTTAATATTTGATTCGATATTTCCCAATTTACTCAAATATTTTCCAAAAAAAATTGCGTTTAGTTGCATGTCTTTCGTTGGAAATAAGAGCAACACAATGATGTTGCATGGTGCTTATCAGGTTTTCACACCTTTCACGGGTATTGAAATGCATGATTGCTCTATAGCTTTCCAAAAGGCATTGTTATTTTCTGAACTGACACATGCAACGTATTTCTAACATCACACCAAAATTTTTTTTAAAGAGTTGTGGTTTGGATACTGCGGTATTTCATCTTCAGCATAAAGCAATATAACTTCCTGCATGATCTTCACATAGACATACTGATCCATTATAGATACCTTCAATTCAGTGTACAGGACCGGAACCATACACTATTATACTTGCACAAACCATTATGCTGGAATCTTCATGTTTAACCGTTTTTGCTGTAATTTGTAGATTAATTATATTCCTACATATTGATGAAAGCCCTTTCCACAATATGAAACTATTTTGGACTCTACTGACCATAGAATATTTTTCCACCTTTATGCAGGTCAGCTAAGATGTTTTTTGTTGCTAATTTTAATCTTTTTTAAACATGTTGTTTGTCATCGAAGGTACTTTTTATGGGCTGTGGACTATTTGAACATGTGCTCGTAAATGTATATGAATTGTTTGAACATATCCTTAATTTTAGAAGCTGAAGTAAATGGATTAATCTTGGAATGCCCGACGACTCGTTTTATTAATTTTGGTGAAATTACCGGTTTCCGCCCGCGATATTTTATCTTTAGATCTCCGAAAAAGTCTTGGCTTCCGAAATCAATCTTGTAATTAGGTCACGCTGTTCAGAAATGCAGTGCTTGGCTTTTCCCATTGCTGTCGAAAGTCTTACGAAATTTTCGAAGAAATCTAAGATAATGTTATAATATTCAAAAACTAACCTATTTCAAAACATTCGATTCTATAAATAATATTTTTCCATACTAACCGATGGATGCAGTACTATTATTTTGAACAGACGAATTTAAAAGTTTGAACAATTACGGTTTCTTTGTTAATCATATTTGACTAGCAAAAAATCTTATTTACGAGTGTTTGTTATAGTCATAAACAGCATAAGTTTTAGAGCGGTCGATAATTACCACTTTTATAGCTTTTACATAATAAGATCAGAAAATTATCGCCCTTAAATTGATAACAATAATTATGAATCACTTGTTCTACCTTTGCTGCTCTTAGCTTGCGGGTGGCAATGGTACAGAAGATGTAGTGCTTATTTAGACGTGCGGGTTTGAGCACCCCTCTAGGCAACCTTCAGTTTCAATTGGATGTCGCTCGTGAGATTTGATGAGATAATAAACATCTTATTCTTCACACCCTTTACATTACATAACTTTGAACCATAGTATCTGAAAAAATCTGAAATAGGTTGGTTTTTTTATTAATTATATTAGATGATTTTGAATAAGTGGGTTATCTTTTAAATGTCAGAAGACCTTTTTGAAGAACAAAAAAATATAGTAGATGAAATTTGCATTGGAACTATAGGTATAAAGGCTAAATTCCAACTATAGAAGACGTGTTACCGACGAGCATTTACTAATTTTACCGACTCTGGACTCTGCCAATTTAAACAGTTTCTCAGAAAAGAAAATCTACAGTGTAGAACCCCATGGCATAATGGTTAGTGCTATCGGTTGTCATGCAGAATTTCTTGCTGCTACAAAAATGTGTCTTAGTGGTATGCAGTCTCTTGCGAGAAACTAAAAATCCTCCAAGTTCCAAGAGTATCTGTTGTCATGAAAATCTCACACAAAATGGTTAATAGTTATAAATCACTAAGTTAATGGTTCCTGTAAACTGTTAGCGTCTAATTGATCTGTCTTGTTGTGAAGATCAATTGTCAAACGATTGACGATTGATAACATTTGTTTTTGTGAAAATTAGTTGATAAAATCTTGTTTTACTGTGAATGTACTAAAAATGTTCACTCTTGTGAATTAGATACAGTTGCGGTCAAAATAATAGTTGCTAAGTCCCTGAAATTTCACGTTTTTGTGGAGGAATATTTTGTGGTCAGACGAGTCTAAGATTGTGTTAAATGGTGGAAGGGGATCTCGTCAATATGTAAGAAGGCCTTCAAACACAGAATATAATCCACGCTTTACAGCCAAGACAATAAAACATGGAGGACTCAGCATAATTGTCTGGGCATATTTTTCCTTCTATGGTGTTGATTCCATATACCGGATTGAAGGCATTATGGATAAGAATCTTTATGTGAAGATCCTGGAAGAAGTTATGTTCTCATATGCTGAAGATGAAATGCCACTGAAATGGGTCTTTCAACAAGACAACGACCCAACGTATACAAGTAAACTTGCGAAGCAGTGGTTCCAAAAAAAAGGGTTAATGTCATGGAATGGCCTGCGCAGTCCCCAGACCTAATCCCTATAGAAAATCTCTGGTGCGATGTCAAGAAGTATGTTGCTAGTTGAAAGCCATCTACTCAATCAGCCCTTTGGGAAGCTATACAGCAGTCTTGGAGGTCCATACCTGCGGAAATATGTGAAAATCTTATTAATTTAATGCAACGTCGTTGTGCTGCTGTTATTTCTAACAAATATTAATTCTAGGTTCAAAAACTCAACTATCACTTATAAAAGAAATTGTCTATTTACTTTCCCTTTTGTAATATTAAAAGGTGGATTTTGAATGCGCTACTATTTTTCTGACCGCTGTTCTTCTATATGACTTTCATAGATTTGAAATTACCAACTAATTTATTGAATTTAAAAAGGATTTTTTTAATTTGAAAATCAGAAGACTTTATTTCTTTAAAATTAGTAGATTAATTTATTTTAGTTTTTGTTGTATCAAAAGGTTCACTAGTATTATTTACCGCAGCTGTATGTATGTGTTCGAACGTAAAAAGAAATTCATTGCAATTTTTTTTAATAAAATATTAAAAACTTTAATATGAATTTTTCTTGATGAAGATGAGGGGTTAAATAATTCTGCTTTTGTTGAAAAAGCTGTAATGTGAAGGAGTAAATCCCTTGGCATAGTCAATGTTTTGGTTTATCAACTCTACTAATTGGTAAGCTTGTTTTTTTTTTGGTTATTAGTTTTTAAGACCTTTGGATCTCCAAAGTAAGACATCGTTGCGTTATTGCATAAAGTTGCTAAGAATGATTTTATGAATTTTAAATTAGTAAAACAAAATCGTGAAATTTTTAACAATGCAATAACTCATTGCAAAATGACAAACTCTGTTAAATATCAAAAATAATTTCAACAACTGTACAAAGTTCCAATTGAACAGAAAGAAAAATGAGGAATCAGTTCAGATTTACTAAAATATAACTTAGTAATCCGTCATGAGTTATGTCTCTGCGCCATTTGTATAACAACGATAAGTACTTACATAAATAAATAATTCCTCTTTAATCGTTACACATATATATTAAAAGCAAAAAATAAATATACTCCTTCAGTTCTTGTTCCTATAGCAGGTGAACGATCTAATACTGCTGCCTTTTAAAATGGTAAACCAGAGTGGTAAATAATTTTTCTAGCAAAAATAGATACTGTGCAGTCTTTTACAAAAAGCCAGCTTAAACAGAAACTTAAAAAAAAATATAATATTCGGAATAATTTAACCATACAAATATATGCATATGAATATATTTATGTATGTATGTATGTATATAGCCTTCAAATACAAGACATAAAAATCCTACGAAAATAATGAATTTACTGACTCAATATTTTTTTAAAACTTGTTAGCCACTTTCGGAGCTTTAATTAATAGAAATACTCCTGACCATACACTTTATGAGCGCTCATAAATATTGAATTTTATAGCTCTTTACTCAATAAGCTTAGCCAAAAAGATTGATATTTGATGTAACCAAACAAATCTGTTTTTCTTATTACCAAATTTCTTCTGTTATTAAATTTTATCATTTAAGAAAACATTAAATGAAAACATAATCAGTTTCATTTTATGTTGGCATCTTCTGGCTATAATTCTTTCAAACCTTTTCTTTCAGATAACCCGAAAGGAAAAAATCTGAAACTGATAACCCTGGAAATTCAAAGCGCATCGAACAATGTCTCCAAAATTTAAGTAATTTTCTAATGCATTAATTCCTAAACAATATAAATAATTTATAGTGCTTAAAAGTGTAGGTATGTTTCTAAAACCTGAAACAGCCATTAGCTAATGGCAAATGAATTTCGGTTCATGTGTCGTGAAGAGTCCTATTTCTTTTTTTGGAAATAGTTTTAATATCAACTTCGAAACCATACTAAATCGTTCTTGATTCGAAACAAATGCTATAAATTGCCGTTTGCTTTTTTCATAATAAACTTCGAAGAACTTAATGAATTTTTGATCTTGAATGTGCAAATTTTTTAAAGTAATTTATATATATTTAAGACTTAGGTAGACTGGTCAACAGGGAACCTTGTTTTCTAAACAAGCATAATGGAAGCTATGTGTTGTTTCTAAGTTTCTCCAAAGTTTTCAGCATTAATTCAAGTAGCAATTTAAAATAAATGAATGCTTGAATGCCCAATTTTTTATCTGAACATAACCTTTAAGCTAAGTGTACACGATTGGTAGATCTTACAATATTGTCAGATCTGTCATTGAAAAACATGCTCACAATGTCTTACAACCCTGTAGTCTTATGTCGTTTTTATTTGGCAATCCGGAAGCCTTCCGGACTCTTCTGAAAGTGTTCAATTGGGAAAAAATGACAGTTCTGATTCTGAAAAGAAGAGAAATTTGCTTCTGGATTTGAAATCAGAAGCAAAACCAGAAGCACTCACACATTCATATACTTAAACGTCAACCTCAACAGCTGTGATTTTTGGTATTCAAATTGTGCGAACCAGGGTTGACCGAATTAACTACACTACATTTTCTACATGATTAACTACGTTTATATGAAGTGTTGAAGCGACCTTGCTTCGAACCTTTATATACCTGTATTGAGTTGAAATGAGCTTCGTTCGACTCGATCCCAATCGCTCAGCGGTGTCGAGTAGAAATGTGAGTCGAAAATCCGACCCTAATCCAACTCGATCTTTCGATACTGCATATAAACGTAGTATTTAACTACGCGTAGTTTATTGAAGAAACTACATGCCTAATTTACTACAATTTGTTACGTCTGCTACATATTAGTAGTAATAAATTCATAAAAATTAATTCATAAAAATTCAATATAATACAGGAAAAAAAAAACAATTTTGCACTTTTATGATCTAATGAAGGTTTGTAAAAAAAAAGTTTCATTTACCATAAGGATGAAGAATTGTAGGAATAACTGAACGTTTAATTTAAAAATTCAAATTTCAAATGCATAACTGACAGTTAATTGACAGCAATGCTACAATTTCTTACATTAACTACAATAAACTACATTTAACTACATTAACTACATAAAATACGTAGCAGACGTAACAAATGTAGTTATTTCTAAAAAGTGACAATTCGGCCAACCCTGCTTTCAACAAACATTTTTCTTGATTTTGATTATTGTACGCATTTGATGTTTCACACATACAATCAAACAAAACTTCAGAATCATCAGAAGCAAACAAAAGTGTTCAGTTGGGATTCCGGATCGGAGAGAGATTCCGGATTGCCAAATAAAAACGACATTACAATTAATTGTCAGAAAATTTGTCTGACAATTAATTATTAGATCATTGTCTGACAATTAATTGTAAGAAATCTGAGAATCATGTGTACGCTAGCTGACAATCGTGTTATCTTGCAAATTAATTGTCAGACGGTAAATTGTAAGGTATTTGATAATCGTGTAAACACACAATTTATTGTCAGGCCTGCCAATTTTTTTCGTTGTTTGACGTTTCTGACAATGAGGAAAATCTAAGATGTTCGTTTTTTAGGATCATACAATTTTTTCATTGTCAGACAATTTGCAGCCATGGTTCAATTGAAGTAGTGCCGGTGTCCATAACTAAAAAAATTGACAATTAATTGTGTGTGTACACGGTTGGTAGAAAATCTACCAATCTCTTACAATTAATTGGTAGGTATTAAGTCGGCTATCTGAAAATAAATTGTCAGCCAACTCCTAACAGTAAATTGCAAGAGATTGGTAGATTTTCTACCAACCGTGTACACAAATAACTTAACAGAGATTGTCAGGTCTTACAATATTGTAAGATCTACCAATCGTGTACACTTAGCTTTAGTGGTGTTACACAGTGGATCAGCTTAGGTATATTACAGAGTGCATCCAAGGAGTAAAAATCGGTTGATTGATTAAAAACGTTTGCGCAAATTTTAGTTGAATGAAACTATGTTAAAACGTCGATTTTGCAAATTTTAATCGAATCATCATAAATATAGCATCATACTTTCTCTTCCCTTTTATTGCTAACTTCATATGACTCTTTGACATTTACAAACGTCTAAAAAGGTCTGTTTACTTAGTTTTTTGCATGAACTGCTATTTTTTTAGGTGCGTTCAGAAGCAATTTATTAAAAAAATAGCCCTAGCACGATGGTATTAGAAAATGTTTAAAATTAAGAAAGAGTTAGTAATCTACTTAAAAGTTAACAAATTGTGAAGTAGTACCATATTGATACCTTAATAATAATCTGTTTAAAATTTTGCGCCATTAATTTTTGTGTTATGTATTTTTTTTTTATTCATCGCTTAATTATTCTTTGTTCAAGTTGTTAAACACATGACATACAAAACAGTAATTCACTGTATAGAATAAATTGATCCACTGTTTATAATATCAACTGTCATTTTACAAGAAATAGCTGAAGTGATTTTGTTTGAAAATATTCAAACTTGACGCATGTGAAAATGTATGTATATTATATTTAATTCACCCATTGGTGTAATGTCAGGGAGTTGGAACGTCACTTCGAAACTGTAAGATACCACTTTAAAACAAAACAAAAATTTGTGAGAAAATGACAATTCTTCCAAAAGTATCTTTTATCGTGAAAAGTGCTTCTCATTCTAGCTGTTCGGGCTTGACAAAAAATTGAAGTAATTCTCCATTCCTGCTGACAACATACGCACAGAAATGGTTAAAAGTTTTACTGAGTTAAAATCTTTCCTGGTTCTCTACGATTTGTTGCGTCTCAAATTTATTTATTTTTATTTAAATATTTTTGTACTTTTGTTGTTGCAAATAATATTAAATTATTTCAACTGTCGCGAAATAAAATATTATTTTCCTCGACTTATTTTAAATTTTAACCAACTGATGAAGTCTGGAAATATTTGACACATTTCAATCGATATTAAATTTTTTTCAAAGTAAAAGATGTTAAATCTTATGTTCAATTTGAAATTTTATTAAATTCTACATAGCGCCACTTTGAAAAAACAGTCTATTGATTGACAAATGTACATCTATTCAATCATTTACACATTAAAGCAACTCATTCTCTTGCTGTCACATTCTTTGGGAATCACGACAGAAAAGATTGTGCGCGAACAGTTTCATTTTACACACATATATCACAAAGATGGTACATAGTAATAGATTTAAAGTGCTGTCAATAGGTTGTGATGACGGTAACCGATAAAATGAAGTCTATGTTTGAACAGCGTTGAAAGGATTTAGTAGAAGATTCTGTTAGATGTGTGTTGAAAAAAAAAAAAAAACAATTTAGGTTTGACATTCGTGTAATGCGGCAAAGGAAAAAATTACTGTACCTAACAGTGCATTGTATGTTCAGCTCAAATTATGCTGATGAGAATTCTAACAGAGCTATAGTATTTTAGAGAGGAATGCATTAAAACTCAAATTATACAAACGTAAACCAAATATTTTAAATTACATCTGTCAACTATTGGTTCTTAAGTTTTGTTTGTGGATGAAAAGTAAGGATGATATTAAAAGATTTGCCACGTTAGATTAAAAATTTGTAACTCGGTCTAGTAAGTTAGGAAAGCCATTAGGAAAATTAAGATCTTACTTTTTCTCAATTCTTATCGAATATAGGTATTACATTACTTTATTAAGTTTTTAATTTTAAATCTTTATTAAATAGCTTGATTTAAATACTTACAAAAACATAATTACTGCCGACTCTATACTTTGCATAAGGTTTAAAAAAATTAAAAAAGAGCTAAACTTCATAAGCCCTTCGATGATTTCTTTGCCAAACTGTTCAAAAAAATAAAAAAAAAGTATTACGTATACATAGTATGTACTGTGTGCATTTAAAAACCTGCACTTTTATATTTTCTTTTACTTGTATAATTGTTTCTCCTTACCTTAAACAAAAATCGAATATCATCAATATAATATACAAATTACACTATTTATTAATAAATTTTATATATATAAAAAAGAATATAATAAAAAAAAATGTGATCGAATAAAATATTCTAACTCATTGGCTCTTAAAAATATGTATTTAATAATATTAAAAGTATTTACATAAACATAAATTTATAACTCACCTTATATGTAGATATATCTATTTTCAATCGTGCAATAAATAAATAAAATTACGCATTTGGATAAGTATTAATTTTTATATCCAGGATCAATAAATTGGTTTCTTGTGAGACCTAAAAGCTTTTTTTAAGTTTAAATATGTTTAAAAATTAAATTTGTAGCTTATTGAATAATTATGCAAACAAGTCCTGGCTTCTGTCGTCCTCAAAAGCCTTAATAATTTATACATTAAATAATAATAAGTTCTATTAAAGTATATCGAAAGTCTTTTGAAACTCATTAGCACGAATTCTCATGAGAGAATTCTTAAGTTTTCAGATAAAATGCCGAAATTGTTATTTTCAGATTCGCTTGTTAAAATTTTTGTGGCAAGAAATTAATTAACTGATGGTTTGCCAATAGACTCCTACAAATTAATGAATATTTGCCATATGTTTAACTCTATCATAAGTTCGTCAACGTGTTGTACTTATTCATACTTTTCAATTTATTGAACTATTTTTGGGGGTTAGTAGCCTTTTTAATACCAGACTCAAAACTCTGTTTTCTATGAAGTTTTCAAAAACTCGTTAAGGATTTTATTCGCAAAAACCTGCGACTTCTAGAAACCTTACAATAAAAATTCTAGTGGGGTCAAATCTCATGATCTTGGTGGTCAATTTACGTCATAACCTTACCCTCAAATCGTTCATTCAGAATATCAACCGTTGCGTCCGCTGGGTGGCACGAATCGTCCTGCCGGAACCACATGTGCCATATTTCTGGATTTCACCAAAACAAAATGGCCACTAAAATCTACCCGAGTCAATTGAAGAACATTTTATATCTCAATTACAATAAACTTGTAAATTAAAATTGTAATTTTTGTTGACAGCATATCGGTTGTCCTATCAATTTGTATTTTGACGTTTGGATAGTGATGACCCTGATCTGTCCTTTCAATTGATTGAGTGGTAATTTCACTCTATACTTATGTCGATTTCCTTTACACACTAGGGATTTTAGGGATTGCGATCCCTTGTCAAATTTTGACTTTTACGAGAGATTTTATGTTCCTTCACACCAAAAAAATCGATTTTTTTTTGACAGAGATCAAATCTTTCGAATCCGTATTTGGAGAGGGATTTACATGTATACGAAATACGCACACTAAAAAGACAAAATTTGACAAAAGATCGAAATCCATAAAATCCCTAGTGTGTAAAGGAAATCGACATTAGAAATGTGGCTTCGTTCTTCACTCTAATCAGCATTGTTTTTATGGGATTCCATGAGATAATAATCACCTGATTCTCAATACCCGGAGGGACAGGTTCTTTATTATCCTTCTATTTTCCTTCTGAAGGTAAAGCTTGGTTTGTAAAAGAATGCAATCTTTTGTGAATGCAATCTTTAAAGTTCATCAATTGAATTCAACTAAAAGGTTGCGTTCATTTACTCACTCATTTTGAAAAGATTGTAATTTAATTTTTCGCCATTCATTATACAACAACAAGCAGATTGCAATACTCTGAGAATTCATGCATTCTTTCCAATGATTCGCAATCTGTGCATTCCCTGGAATTCATTGGAATATTTTGCTTTCTTTTACATTCTTTGCTTTTATTTGCAGTCCTTGCATTCATTTGCTTTCAAAGGAAAGTTTGACAAAAATGCAACTGACATTTAATAATGACTTCTGTTTAAGAAGGTTATCTGTATGACCAATGGAAAACGCCGCTATCAGATAAAAACAGAAAGTTTTGGTCTTAACACTGTTTGCCTTTACAATTAGCTTCTATAAAATAAGGCTCGTTGACAAAAAACTGAAATTGATATGGAAATGTCAAAATATCGAAACTAAACAATTAAATAATTTTTATCATGAAATGCATATGTACATATGTATATTATATGTCAGAATAATGTTGAAATATTTATTTCTATTGTTTTGATAATTTTATGTTTTGTTTGTCTATGTACTCCTTGGCCAAAAAGTTATTGTTCTTTGAACTGTCATGATGAAGTGCATGTCTGGTGAGTGGTGATCGATCAACGTCATTTTTGTATTTCTTGTCGCATATAATCTCCTTTCAAATTTAAAAATTTTCAGGAATCAATCATACGATTTAGCTAATTTGACGTTTCTACAAATTTTAGTACATAATTTACTGTGTTTTTAATACAGAAGCTCATAAAACGTCAAATTTGGTGAAAGTGAGGAGGAAATTCTGTCAAAAATAGCAAAACTTCACAAAAGTGAACAAACGTGAAAAAGCGGTACATTTCTTTCCGCAGAAATTTCTTTGACAGAAAAAATAACTCATAGGGGAATTTTTTAGACTCCCGCCAGGGTTCACTTTTATGAAAAACTACGAATTTTTTAAGTACGGGAACAGATCTAGGGCAACGAACCTCACTTTACTAAGCAAAGCATAGATGAAGAAACCTTTTCAAGATTTCTTCAAGAATTCTGGCAAGTATTCAAAAGTACACTATATATATATATATATGTATATTTAAAAAGAAATTGATGAGTTGCGACAAAAGTAATTGAAGAAGCTAATACAAGAAGTGTCAATGATTACTTAGATGTTTGCGTTCTCAGAAATTTGAACTAGCTAATTGACTTGCAAACACTACAGCATGAACATGGTATATTCTTAACACCTTAATGGGTTCCTTTAGAACGGGTAAAACTTTGTAAGGTAATATTATGTCAAGGTTCGATTTTTAGTATTAATAATATATCGGGCAAACCTCCTTAATGTGAACGGATATTATTGTTTCATGTCAAAGTTATACAAAGTTATACTATTTGTGAGTTACCCAGTCCGAATCCAAACAGAAATCGAAAAGTGTCATTCTGTCACTACAAGCTATATTCTGCTTGCCAAAAACCCTCGTTCTGACTTTTTCTGCCCTATGCCTGTACTTTATTATAACCTTTATGTCTTCACCTTTTTTTATATTTTCATTTTATTGACACAAGCGGTCATGTCAAATGTCAGAAAACATTTCAAAGCGCTTTTTTTGCCTTCCATATCCACCCACTTAACCATGTTGTTGGCAGCCCATTTGGCTATGCCAACATCAACTAGAATGTATGTACATCACATACGAATTGAAATCGAAATGATGGATGCACACAAAACTGCTGAAAGAAAAAAAAAGTATGGCAACAAAAATATCCTTTTGTAAAGAAGGGGAATAATATAGCATTTTGTTTTTGTATCCAAATGATGGGGAGACAATGCGGCTAAAGGCTATATTATCGTAGTGGGTGTGTGTTTTTTTGCAAAACTACATAGAACAAAAAATTATTTATTATCGTTTGGGTTTGTGAGCATTTAAATTGTACTTGACTGCAGAAGAAAATTTGGGCATAATGCCAAATATGTAATCAGTCGTCAAAACGGCAATAGTGCCCTCTAATAATGCTCAATTGCATCACTAGATGGGGTTAGTTTTTTTTTTTTGTTGTTGTTCATTCAAATGTAAAGATAATTGCAATGTCAAAAAATTGGTATTGCAAATGTTGAATAGCATGCATTTCTTATTTTAAATTTATGTAAATTAAACAAGCAGAGATGTCTACTATGTTTCTTGCAATTTATTCCTAGTATGTTATATTTTTAAATAAAACAGAGATAAAATAATATTTTTTTTTAAATGTCTTTTTAGACAGTGATACTGTATGTATTATTAAATTGAATAAAATTGACGTTAAATTAAACAAAAACGCAATAATAGAAGTGAATGCTTTTTTTGCTATGAAATTTATTTTTATAAGATTTATGATTTTAAATTCAAACCACCGCTAAGCTTAAAGAAAATTTATCGGAAGATTGCAAAACAAAGTTGCATTATGTAAATAGTAATAGTGGTCACTAGTACTTCTTCTGCCTTTCCTATGTTTTACAGTTTTAAACATTAAAAAAAATGCAATCTCCTTACAATAATAATAAAAAGTGATACGCGTTCAAAAATTTAGTAAAATTTGTTGAACATAAAGTAAAGTATGTATACCTAGATATTGGCATTTTAAAATGGCGAAACTAATTTTTCGAACTCGCAAAATAATAGTTCCGTTCATTTATTAACTCAAAACTATCAAGACCGAACGCCTCCGAGCAATTACTGGCAAGAAAGTTAAACACAAATTTGTTTACTACAAACGAACCTAAGCAACTTGCCGGGCAACTCGCATGGAAGTTTTGAAGTCAGAAGACGAGCAAGTTTAGTAGTAAATGGCCTGTAAACGTACCTGTGAAATTATTTATTGTTCGTCTGACGTTCACATTCAGAAATACCATTTTTTTCCTCGATGGCGTGAACTTTTAAACGAAATTAGTAAATAAATATAAATAAAATGCAAAAATTTCAAAGCTCGCAGTCTGTCTCAACTTGCTTGTCAATTGCCGCCAGCGAGCAAAGAAATACACAATTAGGAATCTGACTGACTGCATGCACCCAACTTGCTTGCCTGCTTGGCCTCAAGGCTATGTAAAATACTAATTCTGGAAAAATGTTCCATTATAAAAATAAAGAAATAGTTATTTTGATTGGAAATTTCGGTTCATTCACCTCCGCTTTAATAAAAGGTCAGTATGCCATAATATAGTTTACACCTCGGCGGTAACCATACAAATGTCAATCATTACAGGAAACTGTAGTAAAAGTACCCTTTTCAGTGCTGTTAAGTGCCAAGCTTAGAAAACCTGTTAAATTTAAAAATTATTCAAATGTACTGATAAGTTCCGATTAATATTCAGTTGTTTTTATAACAAATGAGAAGTTCTCGGCTCCCCGGGATCTAAATGTTCGGGATTCCATAATTTGGATCATTAGCCCTTGCACTTGATGGTGAGAAGCTGTCTTTTCTCATTATTAAGTTGTGATGCTTTTTCTTCGTGGCTGAGGTAAAACTCGTCGGTATCCAGGGTTCTTCCCAAAGAAGCAACAAACTTGGGTTTGGAGGGTCTAAAGCTCCGAATGAAATAATGTTTTTAATACTCCAACACTTTCAATTACTTTATTTGGCTTCGTATTTTTAACACGGTATTTCATATACTTTTATTAACAATATTTCTTTTCTTAAAATAAATAACACGGTACTTCATATACTACAGTATTCATAAGCTTAAATACATAACACGGTATTTCATATAATGTGTCCCTAGCACACAACCTAGGGAAATAAACGGGTGGAACTCTAAAAAGAGAACCTGTCCAGTGAGCTACCTTGAAGAGGAGATCAGAGGAAAGAAACGGTCGGGAACCTTATCGGAAGCCCTGTGTCCCTAGCACGCAACCTAGGGAAATAAACGGGTGGAACTCTAACGAGAGAACCTGTCCAGTGAGTTTCCTTGAAGAGGAACCCAAAGGAAATAAACGGTCGAGAATTCTTATAGAAAACTCTTGTCCCTAGACCCTAGCACGCAACCTAGGGAAATAAACGGGTGGAACTCTATAAAGAGAACCTGTCCAATGAGCTGCCTTGAAGAGGAGATCAAAGGAAAGAAACGGATTCGGGAACCTTATCGGAAGCCCTGTGTCCCTAGCACGCAACCTAGGGAAATAAACGGGTGGAACTCTAACGAGAGAACCTGTCCAGTGAGCTTCCTTGAAGAGGAACCCAAAGGAAATAAACGGTCGAGAATTCTTATAGAAAACTCTTGTCCCTAGACCCTAGCACGCAACCTAGGGAAATAAACGGGTGGAACTCTATAAAGAGAACCTGTCCAATGAGCTGCCTTGAAGAGGAGATCAAAGGAAAGAAACGGGTTGGTTTAGTAACTAGTAATACTCTTAATAATAATAATAAATATTCCCCCCTCTAGCTAACGCTCCTAATAATCCTTAAACTTGTCCTACTCTATCTAATAAAACCCTACTATTTTATAAAAAAAAATTTAGATTAGCTTCACCAATGTGGCAATGCCTATCTGTCACGGAAACGCCTTATACAAGGTTTTTGTTTGCGGCCCGATCTAAAATTCTCTATACTCTAGATTGGTATCCAACACCGGACGAGAATAAAAGACGATTTTGTCATTTTCCCCACGTCCACTTATTAAATTTGCGGTTGGGAGTCAGTGTGAATTACACGAAATAAATGACAAAATTGCATGTGATTCCGATTGAGTGGTAATCACATGACTCCGGGTGCACACTGGATGTGCAATATGATTATTTGATAATGCGGTATGCAGGCGTCGTAGCCTTTTGCTCGGTATAATGATTAGGGGTCGTTGGTGTCGCAGCATTTTGCTCGGTAATGTGGTTAAATTGTTTAAAAATTGTAACGCTTCGTTACAAAGTGGCAGCTGTTTTTGTATACTAAAACGTCGAAATAAATTGTCATTTTCAAGCTAAGAAATTTTTCTATGAAATGGATTTCTAGGATCTTATAAATAATTTGCAATACAATGACTGCTTTAAAACGATGGAATATCACCTCGCGATTTTCAAGCTCGTTGGCGAAAGAAGTGTACTCGTATGTTGTGGCGGGACTAGAAGAAATAGCTGGGGTGAATAAAATTGCAGAGTTATTGTTCTTTCTCCATTTTGGTTTTCTTTATTTCTCGAGTAGGTTCGCGCAGTGAACTTCGCTTACCTAAGTTTAATAAAGAGTACGCCTGAACAAAGTTACCTATTTATTAATCGCGGTGTTTAAAACCATTAATGCAATCGAATGAAAGCCTAAAGAGGAACAAACATTTAAAACCGCTTTCATATAAAAGTAGTCTATGATGATGATCAAATGTCGCTAGTAGCTAATTTAAAATGAAAACTATAAGGTATCTATATAAGTTTCCGTATTAGCTTGGGAGGATTTTCATAATTTTTTTAATCATCTGTGCAGTCGCTAATATAAAACTAAAATCTTTGCTTTTGGTAAAAGAATGGTGGAAGAAATCCAATGTTTCCAAGATCAGTGACACTGACACATCCCCATGCTTTAAAAATAACATACAAATCTAAGCCCATACATATGTGTGTATAAGGTGTTTTTCCTTTGACCCTTTGTACATGATTTCTATTGGATATTCGAGAAGGTGTTTTGGGTGTACTTTTGGGCTTCTGACTAGATCTTCTTGTACCGTCCATCGGTGTGTTCGTGTGTGCGTCCACTACTCATTGACCTTAAACCTAAACGTGTAAACCAACTGAAATTGTTATAATATTATGCAGACATCAATAAACAATGAATCTGCTTTCCAGTTTCATTCCACACTGTCAGACCACCATTATTTAACATCGTGTAAATGAGTGTCGTTCTTGCTTGTACTTCGTTTATTATTTTGACAGTTTTTTGCCAGAAACTACAGCAGTTTTTCACTCGTATCATTGCTCTAATGCTAATAATGGTGTGGATTCACATGTGCGACAAATGGTTGAAGTTTTGTGCTCATAAACTTCGCAAAATACGATTTCGAAAATAAATTGTTAAAAAATTGCATACAAAAGCGTAAGTTTATAAAGCCCATAACATTTTTTCAATCGTTTAACAACAGGATTTGCATTTTATAGCATTTGGTAATTTGTATTTTCTTAAATGCATAACTCCTTTTGTAAATAAAAATTCTATTACAATTTTAAGTAGCCACTAAATACATACATATTGTTTTTTAAAACGTGCAAAGATTTATTTTCTAATTTAATCACAAATAAATTAAACTTAGTGCTTTAAACAATTTACAAATTGTTAATCGTATCATGAACAAATATTTAAAGATTTATATTGGTACATACATATATAAAACTGTAAACTTATTTATTTATAGGATTTCAATCCTTGACCTATAAAAAGTTTCAAAGAAACATTCTTCAACTCACAATCATAACTATACAATACAAAAACAAAACATTAAAATTAAAATCAATAAACAAACTAACAAAAAATTTATCTCCTTAAATTAAATAAAAAAAAAATATTAAAAATATCTTACAATCCAAATTATAGTTTTAATTATAATTAATTAGATTAAAACCGAATAAAAAAAATAAAATATGTAAGCAAAGCGAATCAATTTTAAATTAAAAATTAAAAATATTTAAATGATAAAAAAACGGTACAACTTAGACCAATTCTCTTAGAATTAAACTTGACGTTTGGAAAAAAAATCACTAGAATATAAAATAAACACACTCTATAGTTAAATAGAAATAAATTAATTTAAAAAACTAATTAGTTTAAAATGTAAAAAAATATATATATATTTTTTAATAATTTTTAATGAGTTAATAATTTAATTTTTAAAAACTACGCTTAATACGTTCTAAGTGGATGAAAAAAAAATTAAAAGCACAACAGCAGCAAAACAAACACACAAAGTTACCTATAGTGTAGGTAATCTTGAGAAGAAAAACAAATATTTTCTTTTTTAAAACAAAATTTATGCAAAAATAAAAATGCTAAACAAAAAAAAAGTGATCAAAATACTCGATTAATTAAAAAAAAATCATTGCAATTGAAACTTATGTTCGTTTAGGTTTTATGATAACAATAAAATAATGTAAATACAAAATATAAATAAAAACTGTTTAAAATATAAAATCAAACCATCCATTCAATGGAACATTCATTTTGACTCTTATTTGTACAAGAAATATATAAATAAAATGAGACCGAAAATAAAATCTCTATACGCCCATTAAAAATAATAATCTTTTTGAGCTTTTTCATTGCAAATCAAAAACAAAATAATAAATAAACAAAAATTCACAAAGAAAAAAACATTGAAATAATACTGTTATGTTACGAGAAAACTTGAGGTTATGTAAGATATAAAAGGAAGAAAAAGAAATATCTATACTATCTGGACTAAAAGAATAAATTAAACATAATAAAACATGTTGTGAAAGCTTTAAATTAAAAATAATAATAATTGTTTTATTTAATACGAAAATAAATTGAAAACTGCTTTTTGTTTTAATTTTATTATATTGGAAAGGGTTAGCGTTATAATATAAGGTCAGTGTTGTTTGACTAGGTAAAATCTACTGAGGGTACTCCACTCGGTAAAAACGTAGAATAGTACCTACTAGATCCTTTCATATTCCAAACTGAAATAAAGTTCATCATACGACTTATGGTATCAAAATGACGAACTTCAGAGCCAATTGGGTCACAGGACTAGACTGTCAGTGTTTGCCATTTTCACCTACCTACCTTCTCGTGTAAATTACTACTTTAAGCAAAAAATAGAATAAGGGTATTCATGTAAGCGCGGAAAACCCTGATAAACCCCTTGAGTATATATAATATGGAGCTCGTACCTATCCCTAATGCATTGTAGTACTTGAAGTTGTAATAGGGGTCGCTGTCTCACTTTCTGTAAGTTAAGGATACAGCCGTATCCTCCGATTTGTGCTTACCTTCTTCTCGCGTATAGTTCTCCGTCACATGTGATATGAAGCACTCGGCAATAACTTTGTCTTACGCAAATTTGAGTAGCGCCCTCTATGATAGTCACGCATTTGGAATAGAAACGAGCCCTCCATATTATATATACTCAAAGGATAAACCTCGGAAACCAGATAATTTTATCTCTGCAGAAACGAGCTGTCAAAATTTGTATGGGAAAAACTTTCTGCAAATCTGATAAAATTATCTCACGAATTTAATGCGGAAAGTGAAGAAATAAACCTGATAAACTTAATTAATATGGATTCTGACTTTTAATTTGACATTTCACAAGATATTTCCTTTTCAATAATATTAGGTACGTTTTATTATTCACAAATCTATCTGGATCCGGATCTGGATCTTCCCTTGAAAATAAAACGATACGGATCTTAGTGACAGCAGTGTTATAAGCCCGTCTCTTTTTATCCTTGGATTTGTAAATTTTAAATTATTTCTTGTCTCTTTTCTTTACACTGTAGTTTACACTACCTTACCATAAAAAGCCATCTACTCGCCAGTGTAATAACTGATTTTTGGATCTTTGAAATAGATCCCGATAGAAAACAGGATCCCAAATTGTTTTTGTAATACATGTTAAAACTTAATCCAGATCCGGATCCAGATAGATTTGTGGATAATAAAACGCACCTATTGTGAATCTTAGACATTTGTATTCCGGACACAAAATGCATTGTTAACTGACAACGAATACAAAATTTCCTTTTCTTCGTTTTATTATAAACACGTTCTTTTATAATTTGGAAATACCTACTCGTTAGAATTTCTCTACACAAACTACAAACTATCACTGGTTAAATAAAGGAAATAAACCCAAATTTGACATAATCACACACACAATAAAGAACACAAATTCGATTCCATTTTGTGTTATAGTTTGCGATTTGTGTAAATAGTTTGCGATTTTCAAACTTTGAAATATGATAGCGGTCATATTTCTGAAGTTATATCTGTCAAATTGAAAGTTGTTTATTAACTCATTAACATGCAGAGTAAAGTACTATTCACATGAGAGCGACCAACGGCCGACGAATGAACGAACATTCGCCCATTTTGACATTTCTTATTCGTCGCGAATGGCGTTTACTTAGACAACTGTCTTCTCTTCTTTCTTGTACCTATCTGAATATGAACAGTCGGCCTGTTGTATAGTGTTGGATTTGCTTCCACTTCCAAAATCAATCTTTCGTCAAATTCCTAGAATTATTTACATTATTTTAGTATTCCTTGCTTAAAAATTTATTTGAATTTTTATTGAATATATTTATTTACCTTTTTTTACATGAGCGCTTCAGCCATTACCAACCACCAAGAAAATTATTTTAGAATGATTTTGAGGTTAGTCGCGCGCGAACAATTCATTCGTTGCAGTGTGGATGGTATGTGGAACGCGAATAGTGTTTGACAGTTCGTAGCAGTCATATTGCAATTCGCGACGACCAATTTATTTTCTCAAATTTCTCTCATTTAATCAATTACAACGCAAATTTTAATATATTAACATTAAATTAAACTAGATTTCTACCCTTTTGTAAAGTTTTTGTGAAGAATTTAGGCTTATATATGTTTTAAATCCCCTTTTTTTATTCGTTGGTCGTTGGTCGCTCTTATGTGAATAGTACTTAATAGTTTGTATCATTATGTCAAAATGATTAAATTGCTTTATAAAAGTTTTTCTTTTATTCGTCAGAGAGGACGATTCGCAACGTGATAGATAAAACCGGTACGTAAATGAAACGAAGATCTGCCAAAAATATCGTCGCTGTCCGTGAGACTGCTTTTAAACGAAGAAATATTAGCTTGCGATTTTTAAGCCCGTAGGAGAGACGAGTGTGGTGGCGGGGGTAAACAAAATTGCTGGGGTTGGAAAAATTGCAGAGTTATCGTTCTTTCTTCTTTGTATTTTTCTTTGCTTGTCAGGCATGATTCATTTCTATTTGGCGTTCACTTAGTGAACTTCGATCTACTCACTAGAGTAAAGAGTGCGGAGAGATGACTCCTTTTCAATAGAAGAAAAGTTAACTTTCATTAAAAATCGCTGTGTTTAAAAGCATTCATGCAATCGAAAGGAAGTCAAAAGGGAATCAAAGATTAAAAATCGCTTTGGTGTAAAAGCAGTCTGAGTATCGGTCGAAAAATCATATTCAGCGACGAAGCCTATTTCTGGATGAATGGGTTCGTCAACAAGTAAACTTATCTAATATGGCACGATCACAATCCACACGAGATCCACCAAATTGCAATGCGTCCATAGAAAGGCACTGTTTGGTGTGTATTTTGAGCTGGTGGCATCATCCATATTTCTTTGAGAACGATGTTGGACAGGCGATCGCTCGTCAACAGCGAGTACTTTCGGCCTATAATACTCAATTTTTAATGAACCGAATTGGATGGCATGTACCCCGACGAAATGTGGTTTCAACAACACGTGAGGAGCGCTACGCGCCACACAGCCCAGGGCACAAGGGACATTTTGCATAAGCGATTTCGAACATTTTCAGTCTTTAAATGATTACCGATAAAATGTACATAAATAAAACACAATATTTTACTTGTTTCCAGCGCATTCATGTCCGTTGAATAGATTTAAAGTTGACATAGGAGAATAACTGGCGTCAACATACTGACCTTTGACCTTTTTGTTGGTTTTCAACATAACTTGAAATCTTCAGTGAAATCGGTGAAGATTTATTTTTAATTTTTTTTCCAGCTATGACATTTATGGACAGAATTTAAAAAATATTAACATTCAAATATATTTTGTAGTAAAAAGGGTATTTATGGCATTTAAATTGGCCATAAAGAAGCTTTCTGGACCTTGAAGAATGACAGTTATCCTTCTGAAAAAAGAGAAATTACTTTGACCAATCGAACATTGCAGAAGTTCCATTCGAGAAAAATAAAATTTATTCTTGTATTAAATTGAAGTAAAGTATTGAAACATAATTTATCGAAGTGGTTAAATAAAGTTTGTTTTAGAGAACAGCAAACCAATTAATTGAGTTCGTTGATGTCCAAAGTTGAATAAACAAAGTTTATTCAGTGCGTTTCCTTAACTTTCTTGATAATTTTCTGGGAATCTTTTTCGCATATTTTACTAAAAAAGAACCAAACAGATCATTAAAAAAAATTAAGAAAATAATCAGTAAACTTTTATTTTTCGCATTGAACACACTCATTTTAGGCCACTGCCAGAGCCCCTCAAACATGTTATCAAACACCGCTGAATACATTTAGCCGTCAATTTTCCAAACAGCTGACCGCCAGCACTGCCATCAGGCCCTTAATTTACTGTTATTTTATGTTACTATTTTGACAGGTGTTTTGCATTTTTCTTCCTTTTGCTTTCAAACTTTTTCTCACATTCCATTCTTGACAGCTAGAATGTATGTAAAGTGAAAAATTTTTGTAAACATTTTCCAATCGACACCAAAAATCTTATTGAATTTCTTTCAAATCGTCGTCCTCCGCATAGAAGTTAAATCCTTAACTTCTAATAATGGACAGTAAAAAGGATATTTACAATTTGTGGGTGCAGTACACAACAAAAGTAAGTTCATCTACATTTATAGTAATCGTAAAGATGGAATAAGGGCTGCGGGATGCATTATTCATGTTTCTTCATTAATATCGCTTAATGTAACAAGTTCATGTTTCTCATTATCTAAGGACAACGCCTTGTCCCTCGGGGAATTTGTTTTATAATAATTTTCCTAAAATGAAAAACAACAAAACGGAACACCTTCCCACGTAATCAGCGAAAACAAATTTGCAGCTTTGTTGTTGCGTCGACGTCGTCGATGTCTTCGTTGCGTTGTATTCAAGTGAAATTACCCCCTTTTTTATGGAGCTTAGGTGAACTCCTCCCAACCAGCTAAATGCTTATATAACAATAACACCTTCGTTGGCTTGGCTTGTTTACTTTTTTCCATTTGATTTCACCTGTTCGATGCGTTTATTCACAGAATGACGAATCCTATTTTCGGGAATTCATTGAACGATTTGTGACAATTTGGAGGAATCAAATTGTAATCGATCTGGAACACTGTCAGCGCTGGGATGAAGTGAAGCCAGACAGCGGACCACATTTGGGTCGACTACCAGATGAGTTGCTACCGGCAATTGGCAAATTTATTATCATTGCTCGAGACCAAAGTGAACAGGTGAGTTGTAGAAGAGTAGATGACTAAGAGACAGGTTATTGTTTATGTTTCTTCATTTTCAGGGAGAGCTTAGTGAGAATTCGTTAAAGGAAATTGCTATTCTAATCGACTGTCTCATCATAATTTGTCGGCACTTCGACAACATCTTGGCGGTCATCAAATATGAATACAAGTCCAATTTGATTGCCATACTGGGCAATGTCTTTAAAAATGTGAGTAGCTATACAAGTTTCGATTAAAACAGGGTGGCGAGTTAATTATTTCCTCGTGCGTGGAAGTTACTTGCTTTCGTGTAAAGTGGTATTCAAACATTAAGAATAGCCACATCATGGCTGCTTAATTGTTTTGTGGCTTCCTTGAAAGTGGATACAACTAATTTAGGGATTATTCTTATTTTATATTCTAATTTCGCATGAAAATGACAAATTAATTAGTCAAGTTGAAATTCGATTACAAATAATAATTGGTGCTCAGTACATGAACATGAACACATTGGTTGAAAGATTCAACTCGATGAAAGAGCAGAGAAGCATGTTTTGAATTATTGCATTATTAGGCACGTTCAAGTGATATTTGTTGTCCCTATTGAGAAGCAATCGGAATAGTTTGAAAAAGTTTTCTCTTCGAATCAAGACACTACAAATTTTTCATTGAACACGAGAATAACGGAATTCATTTGAAGGCAACTTTCGAGTTTCCGATTGACACACTGTCAGAAAACTGAGTATCATTTCTATAAAACTCAACGGACGCTAAAAATGCAAAAGCGAGCAATCTGTATGCCAGTACAGCCGAAAAGGTTTCAACAATTACACAAGATTGTGAAATAAAGTATTAAAATGGGGGACGAGATTAATGGTTAGTACGTTGAACTATCGAAGGTCTGGCGATCTATTTTCGTGCGCTGTTGTCTAAGAGCAAAATTGCACTGCAAGAATCGGAAAACCCTCCAGGAGTATATATGTTTTGTCATGAAAAAGTACTTCTCATTATATTCGTTTCAAAAAACAGATTGCGGCAAGCACAGCCCCCAGGCTAAAGGCTTTACAATGGATCGATAATAAAGTTGACCATTTCATCATTCTGAACTCATTCAGACAACTTCCAAATCACATTGATTACACTATCCCAAAACAACAGTTCGTCAAAAACTCAAGTCATCATTCCCTTAAGGTCTTTCTGGGAAGATATGAGTTTTCATGGATCGAAAACTTATGATCGGGTTGGTGGGAGTGCGAACTCAGTTGACTAAAATGACGTCTGTCTTTCCATCCTTATTATCCATTGTAGCATGTTCCAGGGAGAACTTATGGCGATTAAAGCATACGTGTTATCAACTACTGATATCCGCATCTTTTCGGATAGTCAAGCGGCTATTAAATCTCTGAACTCGATCTCTACCAACTCGGTATTAGCCATTAACTGCCGATCATCTCATAGGTAGATGGCGTAGCAGTTCAATATTCAGCTGTGTTGAGTGTCAATGCGAAGTGAAATTCCAGAAAATTGTAAGGCTGACGAACTCGCTAAAAGTGGAACAACCTTCCCTATATTACCCTATAAGAATAATACCTAAAGGTATACCCATATCTACATGTAAACTTATTCTGAAGCAAGATGCTTTTGGGAGGACAAACCTAAGAGAAAATAATTTAACTTGCTGTTTGATGACAAAGCAGATCTGGCTAATTCTTGATCTGAAACGTTGTTTGTTATCCATAAATAGATTGCATATCAGCTACGTAATTGGTGGCATAACCGAACACTGTCTTATAGGTAAACAGCTGGCTACAATTTATGCTCCAATGATATAGCCAGCTGCATTGCTCTCTTGAAACAATTTCGCGTAATACTCGTCTTGCTAAAATTGCTCATCAGTTTACCCTAGAACCTAATTTCGGGCGTTCTGTAAAATACAGAGATTCTTTCTTTAGCCGTATATTTCCTGATTTCCTAAGTGCTGACGCTGTGTTATTTATATTATTTTAAGGGTACACATAACCCCTTAACTGCGCGCTAATTATAAAAAAAGTAACGAGACTTGGAGTTTATTCAAAAGCAGAAGCTATAGGGACGAGAAAGAGGTTCAGTTACTCATTTTCTTTGTTCATACATGCCCTATGCCGAGTCGAGTGAGAGTGAGAGAGCATCATTTCTGAACGGCAGAGGTGGCGCTGCTCAGATTTCAAATTTGTTCTATATTTTTATAGTAGTGTTGAGGGGCGAGTCATAATCATGTTGAAAATTTTGCAGAAATTTTTATTTCAGATTTGCAAAAGCGTTCCTGCAGTATAGCAAGAATCAGGATAGGGTAAAAAATTAAATTAAATGCTTATGTTTTTGAAATTTATTATATAAATGGAGAAATTCGCAGAAACTTGATCCCATCTAGCATTTTCCAGGCGGAAGAGAATGCGATAGGATAATGTACCGAACGAAATCTCGATAGAAATTATCGCAACCAAAACGTTGCCATCTTTTGGGATAGCCAATCGGGACTCAAACCGTCAAACTCCTATGTCATAAGTTCTAAACTGGTATGAGAGTGTGTAAGCAGCAATAACGACGTCAGCAAAAATAATAATGTCACAATGTTCATTGGGTATCGGAACACGTATGTCGGTGTCCAGGGAAATGAGGAGACAAGCTATTTGGCAAAACTAAGCAACGACACTCTTAACTTGACCAGAGCCTAGTTATAGAATAGGACAAAATTCAATTAAAATTAAAATCAAAACAAATTAACAGGCAAAAAAATCAAAAATATTCACAGAACTCCAAAAGCAGAGACGGGCCAAACTGCTTTAAATTCTGTAGCGGCTTAAGAATCTAGAATAATAACTGGTTTTCTCGCTGATTGATGAAAATTGAGGAGACACTAAGTATTCCTGGCTTGCTGAGCAGTGCCACTTGCAATACTGACGAGGAAATAACCCCACCACATATTAGTATGTAGAAGTAGATGTGATGCCACCAGGTAGAAGAGGGCGAATTGCATTCTTTGAAAGTACATACTCAATATTCTTACATTCAAAAATCTGGAGCAAGAGATCTTAAATGAGCTCTAGACGGGGACAACATAATAGTTGTAAATGTGCCAGTGTACTCAAAGTCCAACATTTTTCATTCATGACCCAAAACATGCAGTCAATGTTAAAAGTTAAAAAGTTATTTTATGCTGGTCCTCTTTTATGAGCTTAGCTTTGTTCTAGAATTTAGAAAGCGTCACTTCGTCACATGGAAGGTCAAAAAGTACATATAGAGTTTGTATATTTATGGGGTTAGAATAAGAATTTTTATTTTTGAATTTCTGTTTTATATACATTTTGACTTAAAACTAACTTATTACTATTATCATAGCTGGGCACCGTTAATCAAACAGTTAACTTCGTTAATCGTTAATCCGCTACTAAAAAAGTTAGCTTCGTTAAACGTTAAAGCGTTAAATTTCGGAAGAATTAACGCAAGTTAACGTTAATCGTTAATCCGTTAACATTTGTGATAAAAATTGCATTTTTTATTTTATATTTTTTTTTCTCTAAGCACCGGCGCTAAGAAATGCCGGTCGTCCACTAGGCGATCAACGCACAAATTTCGAATTCAACTCTAATGTACGGTGCCTTCAATTCTATTCAACCAACGGGTTGGATCTAGTTGTTGGCCGTTGCTCAACGAATTGCGCAAAAAGTGTACGGGTAGTGTACGAGCTCGTGTTGCTCCTTGAAAATGTTCGATCAACACGTTGAGCCACATTTTCAAGATAATGTGTGAACGAGTGATCCTTGGTTAAGTGTACGAAGGTATCAACTCGTTCATCAACTGGTTAAACAACAATATCGAAAACGCAGTTGATCAACTCGAAAAACTTTTTTTTCTGTCAAAATCGAACTTGTCTCATACTTGTCTGAACCTGTTTTTCGCGCCGCGCGCTAAATAGTAGGCATTGGATTAACGATTAACGGACTTAACGTGGATTAACGGATTTAACGTGTCCGTTAATATTTTTAAAAGTTAACTTAAAAGTTAATCCGTTAATCAAAATTTTAACTTCGTTAATTAACGATTAACGGATTAACGAGTTAATGCCCAGCTATGACTATTATATATTAATTTATATTGGCTCAACAATAAGCTTCACACTAGGCTTTTTGCTTACAATATCATATTAATTTTTTCTTAATTTAAATTATGATTTCTTTTAATACTAGCAGTGTCATAATTTTTGATGAATGGGCTTTTTATCCCCTGCAGTACTGATTGGTGTTCTACTCGTAAAAGGGTGCGTCGTCTTTATGGATAATTTCTTCAAATTGATCGTCAGTGATGGCTCTGGCGTATAGATTAGATATCTTTCACTGGGCTCTAGTTCATGCTGGACTAACCATTGTTGCACTTCTGAGTTGGGATGATCTTCATGGTTCCTGATGATTTTTCCGGAGAGAGAGCTAAATCAAATACTTGTCCAGTGGTTTTAATTTTGCTTCTTCGTGCAGCTTCCTAGTTGGTATATGTTTCTTTGTAATTGGGGTAATCCAGTGCAAATGCGGAGTTAGGTGTTCTTGAAGAAATGTTTTAATAGAAAGACAAGTATTGTACCTAATTAATTCATTTAATAGTAAGGTTAAAGTAAAAGCTGTATTTTGTTTAAAATGGTCTTTATGATGCAATCATTTGCATGTCTATGTTCACATCAAAGCATGGCTGCGTGCAAAAATCACTCGGGTCATATTTCTTTCAAAATGCTTCATGTTCTCCATTGCTGTAGGTGAATTAGATGGAAAAGGCGTAGGTCAGAGCGAATCGGATCGCATAAGTTGTTTATACACAAGCAGCTTAGTCTACTTACTTAGTCCCTTTCGCCTCCTGAGTAGCAGAGGAACCAAGTGCAGAGAATAGTTGATTCCCTTCAACATCAAGTCTGCATGCATTTTGAATTTCAGTTTGTTGGAGAAGTTGTTCTCTAGTACTTCGTTAATGATTTGACTGATACTTCAGTGTTGCCTGGAAACTTTAGTTTGATCGCATCACATTGTGTTGCAAACGTCTTCGAATAAGAGTTACTGGTATTTGAAAGCAGATATGTTCTGACTTTTCGCTGTTTATCTTCAGTCCCCATTTTAAATACTAATCGCATACATTTTTAATGTGCTCTTGCACTTTCCTGGCAGCAATTTCTGATGAAAAGGCGGTGGCGTAAGTGATGGAGTCGTCTGCAGAAAGCTTCGCGTTTGTACCTGGTATGTTGGCTGGTTAATCACCCAGCATTGTAAAGTTGTGAATTTTCTTCACCAACATTTTGTTTTTTATAGTCCTTCCAATGTGCGCAATGTATGTAGGTCTCTGCTCAACAGATATTACGACATCACACACTTAAGTAATTCTTAACATTTATTTTTTTTTGTCCAGCCTGTCTTTATAAAAGGCGAATTTTCTTGCTCCAATTGCACTTAACTCTCTTATTTCCAAGGTCATGGAAAGGCCGATAAATTATTAGCTCTAGAAATATCTTGAAGAACTCAAATGACTTCAACTCCAATTGAATTTAATTCAATCACTTCACTTAGACAGAAATAATTTTCTTATTTCATATAAACTCATCTTGAAGATTGAAATCGTCTTAATGAACGGCAGCATCGCTTTTGAAGCAATAGATTCACTGGTGATCTTATGGTTTATCTCACCGAACAGTGGCACAAATCTTTGCATTGTTTTCGAGAAAGTCAGATTGTTGCACTTGATGAACCTGGCATTAAGCTCTGTTATCAAAAATGCTTGCATTTGGTATAGATGAATCTCTTCTTCGTAAGATTAGAAACTACCCTTCGAACCGCTCTGTTGGACGGTCTTATGTCTGATATTCATAACATTAATTCTGGTGTGCCACAAGGCTGCATTTTGTCTCCGACTCTCTT
The DNA here is from genome assembly GCA_911387755.1 of Chrysotoxum bicinctum. Lineage (NCBI taxonomy): Eukaryota > Metazoa > Arthropoda > Insecta > Diptera > Syrphidae > Chrysotoxum > Chrysotoxum bicinctum. The sequence continues at coordinate 170,906,177 of OU426989.1, forward strand.
TCTGATATTCATCAATGATCTTTTGTTTGAAACTTCTAAACTATTTAATTGTTTTGCTGACGACAGTACTCTCAATTTCTCATATTCTTTTCTAGATTCACGCCCTTATCCTTCGGATATAGAATTCGAACGGCGGCGGGTGTATGTAAAGCTAATTGAATTCTGATCTCAATACCATGGAGAACCACAAACAGCGTAGAATTTAATGCTTCAAAAACTTAATGCTGTCTCCTGTCTTTGAAGTAGAAGCCACCCCTCATGCTCATGCCGCTATTCATGAGCGGCACTTGCATTGAGTAAACGAACAGTTGTCAGTTAACGGTATATGCATCACAGACATCGATTTACACTTGAGCCCAACTTCGGATGTACTGTTAAATATTCAGAAATTATTTCTTTAGCCGCACTGCACGAATGTGGAAGGCTTTACTAGCAGTCATAATCCCTTTAATTTCATAATTTCATAAAAACATTTCATAAGTTCATTTGTTATAAATTTAAGCAAAATATTTCATGGCTTTATTTTTATTTTTCAGGCATCAGAAAATAAAATTGCTACACCGGCTACTATCCAAGTTTTTAAGAGCTTCTCACATTTCCTTGAGGTTATGTATGATCCTTATCTGACGTGGCGAAGTTTCCTCAAGGGAATTATTGCCGATTATCAACAACTCTCCTACAAACCACATTCCGTTCATGTAGAAATTATACCCTTTATTTATGGTAATTATTATTTATTTTCACACTACAAATATTTAATTTAATTTGCTTTTTGTTCTTAGATTGTTTTCAAAGTGATGACATAATGAGATTCTATCAGATCGGAGGATCTTTAATACACATTCTAGGAGCTGTTGTATCTGGATCACAGGTAAAATTTGAAAGTTCTTGTTTTTTTCAATCCTTTTGCTTTTTATTCGCCTAATAAAATAACATTTTTATCAAATTGTTTGCTTAGTATTAAAAATTCTCAATGTTGTACTATTTATTAAATAAAATAATTTTTTTCTTGATTAAAAACAAAAATATGTTAAATCTAAACGCAAAACAAAAAAAAAAACTACAAAAATATTGCAGAAATCCCTAACAACTACTCTCAAAAATAAATCAGCTTATATGTCCTCTTCTTATGGTGATGGGATAGATAGTTGTGATCATTCGGTGAGTCTAATGATTTTGTCTTCTTAATGCAAGGTTCTTATTCTATGCAAAGATGCATGAGTTTGCATGGAAAAGCACAAGCAAATTAAATATACTTACACTCGACTTTAATTTTTGTTCGTTATATCTTGACTAACCTAATTTAACTCTTTCACCTATAACACTGCACTATAAATATAACTTAACAATAACTTATTTTCTTGCGTCTCATATTAGCCAGAAAAATGTGTAGGCAATCTGAAAAGCCTAGCCTAGCTTTTGAATGAAATTGAAACAAAATTGTTTGTACATCTAAGAATAAATATCTTGTGGCGAAAGCTTACCTTCGTCGTATGTTTGGTTTAGATAAGGCCATTGGGTTTCTTCTTCCTTATCGAAAAAGTTTTTAGTTTTAGTTTTTTTTCACACCTGAAAAAAAGCAGGATATATTTGAAAGTTTTACTTCTATTAGATGTAGATGTTAAAATGAAATAAAACAAGCTGTGTGTGAGGTATTTACAAAATTATTTTTTTATTAGAAAGGCTCATTATGTAAGGTTCAAATTCCCGCCTTCGCTACTTAAAGTGACAGGGATCCGAGTGGTCCAATCTTCAATGACTCCTTCTCATAGATGCGCCTGAATTTGGGCGTTGGCCTGTGTTATGTTCATCTTAAAAGCATCGGACGATTGTGGTTTATTTGTGTGGCCAATTTACTCACCTCTGCGAGAGATAACCTTACCTTCAAATTGTTCATGCAAATATTTCAACCACGTCCGCTGTGTGAAATATAGCACCGTTCTGCTGAAACCATACTCCACACTCCATATGGTTCAATTTGGGGCATACAAAATTGGTTATCATCGTTCTGTAGCGCTCGCCATAGACGTTGACCGCCAACGTCAACATTTTCGAAAAAGTACGAACCAAACGGTATGTCTTTGAGGATATATTGTCACCTGGTGAACCTCCTGTGGGTTGTAGTCGTCCCATATCCCTTAATTATACAAAAAATGCGCATCTTCGCTAAAGATGATTTTTCCGACAAAATTTGGGTAGGGGTGTAGGCCCAAGTGGTACTCTGCGAAATGCTTCACGGGCCACGTCGATGTTCTCGGCTGATCATGCGTTCCTTTGACGCATGAATGTTGGCTGATTGATTGGTCCCAAATTTGACCACCAAACGTTGAAGAGTCGATTGTGGATGGCCACCAAGTGTACCGCAAAATGAGCGCAACGTTTGCACTAGCGAACACTTGTAACTTGCCATCAGTGATTTTTTTTTATAATTAACGCGTACTCAAGGAATTATGAATACCCTTTAAATGTTGCTTTAACACAGGGGGAGGATTGAGTATATGACACTGATGTACATTCGTCTGAAATGTCTGGATATTAAATGGGGAGAAAAAATAGAGTCGGGAATTCCTTCCACATTCGCGTCGTACGGCAAAAGTGTATGTACTTAACTGTCAGTCCGAAGTTTGGCTCAAGGGCATGAGCATTCCCAGCGGCACTAGTATAACGGTGAAATTTTAGAATATTATATAATAATAGATATGACATATTTTCTAAGTGTAAAGGTGGAAAATCACCAAAAATCACATTCAGGACGATGGGCCAAGAAAGGTTTAAATCTTATTTTGAAAGTGATTTCCTGTAGTTTCAGATGCTGTAGCAATTTTTTAATGAAACAAAAATGGTTTTTGGTCTAAAATTACCTAAAATATGTCGACAAAACGGTTTATTTGAGTTGAAAACATCACAGTTCTTGGGAAAAAGTTAGTTTGCATTTGTAGGAAAACGTCTGTTGGTAGACTTGTATCTGCAACAATAGAGACCTACTGCTCTTAGAGAAATCAACCGTTGTAACTTACAACTCTCGAACATTTCTGTGTGTGTGTTGTCGTAAGGAATGAAAGGGACCTACAATTGTCTGTCGAATGGTTACGACGAGAAGCACTTTTCACGACAAGAGATACTTTTGAAGAATATTTCACTTTCTCGCAAGAAGCAGTTCGACTGAAAAACAGTTTTTGTTAATATTTGTTTATATCTTGGCGAACCCAGACCACTGGTATGACAGTCCAACATACTAATAATTATGCTTAGGGGTACTACGATGTTAATTATATATTTTTTTTACAAATCTTTGGTTCATTTATTGAATCGTATCCAGGCACTTCTTGCTTGATTTCGATAGTGTAGTCAAGTTATGTCAATGTTTGTGCTGAGAAGTGTGGGATTGTTGGCAAAATTCAATAAATGATGATGATACTTTTCGTCGATGTTCGTATATTTGTTCATCTCTACGCTGTGCTGGATCAACAATAAATGGTTCGAGCAGTGAAGTGAGTGAAGCTGAGACATCTTTCCTTTCCTTCGAAATTTCGAACTTAGTGTTCCACGCACTCTTTGAAATTCATATTTTTCAAGTAAAAATCAAATCTTTCTTAAGAGGCACTTTTGTTCACAAAATGTTTGTTTCAAATTAAACTAACCTTTTATTATAAACTTTGATCCGAACTACATTTTAATTTCTTCTTCAGAATAGAAACACAACAAAATCCTCGCAAGCATTAGTTGGGGCGCTCTTTCATATTCTGAATATATTCGAAGCATCAAAAGACATCGTCCTCTTCTTCAATTCAAAATGTCACGCTATGGGTCCAAATGGTGAAATTCAGCTGAAAAATCCTTTAAGGGAAAACCCCTTCATTGTCTATTGGGAGGTGTTTTTTCCCTCCTCCCTTCATCCTTTTGGATGGATTTTTAAGTTATTTGAAAGAAAATTGTATTACGTTATGTAAGGAATATAATGTCGTTCAAATGTTCGCTGCGACTTTGCTTGGTACATCGTATTCGAGAGGTCCAATTTTCAATGAATTTGTTGCATAAATCTGGCTGAATTCGTAGGATCAATTGTTTGTCGTTTATGTGAATGTACCTGCGATTTTAGGAATCGTCCTCAAATGTCCTCAAATCGCTTGCGAACAACATCCATTGTTGCATGCAGTGTTAACCAAGTTCATCTTACTGAAACCATATGTCGTCGGTATCCATATCATTCCGCTAAGGCCATACAAAGTTGTAGAGCTCGACGTTCAATGCTCGCAATGTCAGATCCGGTTTGAAATTAGTTCAGACCGATTATTCCGCCAGTACCTCAAGTACTCGCCACTGTGATTTAAAATCGTTATTTATGATGGAACACAAAATTTAATAAGTCATTTAAAATTTGAAAACAATAATGTTCAATAAAACTAAACGTATTTTTAAACACCTTTATGTACAGGCACATTATGTAATATTTTCTTCACGAAACACATTTTATTTTATTTAAAAACAAGAAAACTTTATTCTTATAAAACCTTAACCAATCCAACAGCGAAATGGAATGCGTGCAATTTGTCCAGCAACGATATCAGTTTTGATGAAACTTCTCTCCAAGTGGGAAACTGAGAATGGACTGCGTAACGTTTCTTTGAAATGTTGCGCCCTGATGATAATGGTTCTGCAACGCTCTAGTCCTGAAGAAGTAAGTAACACATTTATGACCCAAACTACGAGTATATTAACAATACTTAAATGACTCTGTTTAAATTTCAGCGCCAAATTGAACTCACTACGATAATCCAACTCTACTGTGATGTACTAAATCAACTTCTAAGCACCGATCAGTTTAAAGGAGAAGCATTTGATATTGCCGTCGAAGATGATGTAAACGATCCCAATGAGGATTTATGTGTTGATGTGAATGCATTGTCCGATACAATTGCAAATATTGCCAATTTCCTATCGGATGTAAAGAATTCCAAGCAAATTTGCATTGCTATAATTGAAACGAATTTATTAGACTTACTTATTGCCATTCCAAATGAAATCAAGTGCTGGAATTTAAATCACACAATGATCTCTTATAATACAATTAGAACTCTTGCGGTTGTGACACATGCTTCAACAAAAGCAGCAGAAATAGTCCGATCAAGTGATAAAATTGATAAACTCTTTAGAGGATTGAAAACGCTGGGTGCTCCAACGGAAAAACTGCTTGAGGCATGTTTTGGTTTGGCATTTAATGAAGAAGAAGAAAGTGATGCAATAATGTTGCCTGAGGTGATTAAGAAGATTATTGAATGGATTCCAGAAATAAATGAAAGAGAACAAGTATTTATAAGTGGACTGCTTGTCAAAGGGTGTTCAAGTAGTTATACAAGGTGAGTTTAATCAAATAGTTTTTGTAGTATTTGTGTTTACCATTTGTTTGTTATTTTTTTTGTTTGCAGGAAATCAGTTGCATGTGAAAATCGAACAATCAAAGCGGCCTGTGAGTGTCTTCAGCATTTTGAAAAACTCTCCGAGATATGCATTCAAAATCTCATCAAACTCATAGAAGAACTGTCTAAACTAAGCATCATTCCGATTGAACTGAAACGTGTTATGTTTTTGTTGAAAAACGAAACTAAGTTCCCACAGTCAAAACAATTACTACAGGTACATATTAAATTGGTTCAATATTTATAAGAAGTTATATAGGGTGATTTAATTAAAACAGCAACGGTGTGAGATATAAAATTGATTCTGATTGATTTTGAAGAACGAAATGCACCTACTACTATTTTTGCAGTAAATTTTTAAAATTTTAACACGATAGCGTTTTCGCTTGGTCGTCCGTAAGCATTCTGAACACTTCTGACATTGTTTGTTTGGTACTAGATAAAAGTTCTTCTTCTCAAAAGAAGTAAAAATCGATTCTGGATGTGAAATAAGAGTAAAAACCAGAAGAAGAAAAACAAAGGAAGAAATGTTCCACGCATGTAATTAAACACTACAAATAATATCACTAAGTCATTAAAAGCAATGGATATATTTGCACTTATAGATAGAATCTTGAGTTTATTTTTATAAATACAAAACCAAAAGGATAATCATCAAAAATATATCTTAAGACTTAACCTTATTAAGTTGTGCTTTGTGCGTTAAAGTAAGTGTTTTATAAGAGAGTTTTTCTTATTCGTAATTGACTGTACCCAAACATTTCATCTTCTTCATCATGATCATTTTTTAATGGTGATGATGGATTTGTTGTGAAATTTTTACTCAAAACAAAAGAGCCCAGGAGAAATTTTTGAAAGTTATTGGGGAATATTCCTCGCTAGTAGGATCAAATCTTTCAAATTAGTTTTCACCAGTTTACAAATATGTGTGTAGTAAGGGTACTCATACAATGAGGTAATTGTCCACTTTGCAGAAAGATAGAACTTTCCGCGAGATATTTGCATGAGTACCCCCTAAGAAATACTTGCGTAAATGTGGGAAATAATCAGCTGTTCGTTAAACGACGGAGATAAAATTATTCCGCTTCTGAGTTTTATCCGGGTTTTCCGCGTTTTCCGCGTTTACATGAATACCCTTAATGAAAATTATAAACTTTAATTTGTCATCTGCTTTTGACGTTTTACAAATACAAAATAAAACTTCAGAATCTCTCCGGAATTCAGAATCGGAGAGTCCGGAAGGTTCTTCCGGATTACCAAACGAAAACACTAGGTGCGTTTTATTATTCACAAATCTATCTGGATCCGGATCTGGATCTTCCCTTGAAAATAAAACGATACGGATCTTAGTGACAGCAGTGTTATAAGTCCGTCTCTTTTTATCCTTGGGTTTGGAAATTTTAAATTATTTCTTGTCTTTTTTCTTTACACTATAGCTTACACTACCTTACCATAAAAAGCCATCTACTCGCCAGTGTAATAACTGATTTTTGGATCTTTGAAATAGATCCCGATAAAAAAAGGATCCCAAATTGTTTTTGTAATACATGTTAAAACTTAATCCAGATCCGGATCCAGATAGATTTGTGAATAATAAAACGCACCTACTATTAATTAAACATATTCAGTCAAGTATGACAGCTCTTTTTGACGTACATACATATATGTGCTTGAAACAAGAATTTCCAATCCAGACTCCGAATTGGATGATCCTATGTAAAACTTCTAAATCATTTTGAAGAAAATATATTGATGCCGATGAAATATTTCAAATATCAGCTCAACCATAAATCATATGGTTAAAGGTTTTTTTTTAAAGTGGTTTTATTCAAGCTGCGATTATTCCCATATTATTCCGACAGACGGCAAATTCATTTGAAAAAATTGTAACAAAAAGAAAAAGAATTGTAGAAAAACTTTTAATAAATGAATCTTACAGGTTCGAAAAATCGAGTGAAATCGAAATGAAAACGAATTTCCAAATCCAAATCGAGTGAATTTGTTTTCAGTGTTTTACATTTCACCCGCTTTCATAAATTTGAAATCCTTTCGAAATCATTTTAAGTAAAATTTCAAACAGCTGTCACTTCTCAGTTTGCAAATGCAAAACTATTTTGTTTGTTAATTTTTTTGACTGCTATTAAAATTGTGTATGTAAATTTAGATAAAATTAATTCCATAAAATATTGTGATTGCTTGCAATAGCATTACAACTTACCAATCGGGAATATGCAGAAGAAAAAAAAGTAGCAAATGTTGAGAGATCATTCAAACCCATTGATGACGATGCGTATGTGGTTAAAAGTTTTGTATCATAGTATCGACTTGATAAACGAGCCTTTCCATCAGTACCTCAAAATCAGTAAAACTTCCATTCCTGCATCATTGCAGCTGGCCGTCGGTCGCCGTCGTTTTCTTGCCGAAGGAAATTTTCAAAGATCATTTTGAAAAAAAAAAAATTGATATCGGTCTTTGTCGAAGTACTGTGTCAAAGGTTCTGATTCGGAGAATAAAATTAGTCCAAATTAAATTCAACTTGAAATGCCCAATGAAGAGGCATACAAATCTAGACTTAATTTTTTTGAAAAAAAAAAAAAAAATAATATTCCTGGAGTCATAGAATGCATCGATGTGAAGCGAGTCAAGTTCCAACACTAATAATATACGATATTTTTCATTTTTTTTTTCTGAAAATTTCACAATAAATGATAAATTGACACAATAGATCTGATCGAATGTAAATCACATGAAAATTGAAAAAATCGAGATCTGGAACATGGAAATTAGCATCAATTTCACTTCAAAAAAAAAAAAAAAAATGAAATCGATATCGTCAAAAGCGAATTGTAGAACACTAAATTTTATTTTGTGTATTTCGATTCCATTTCCAGTGAAAGTAAAATGTAGAACCTGGCTGTTAAATTAACTGCTAAACCGCTTTCGATCAAATTTTTTATATATTTATGTCATTTTCCAAGAAAAGCAAAATTGAATAAAACTTTTAACTTCTATTTTTTACTTCTCTGTACAAATGTCAAAACCATAAAGAACTTTGTAACATCTATAAACTGCGTGCTTTTCCAGCGCATAATTTTTTTTCTGCCCCAAATCGGGTTGTTAATTCAAATGTCATTTGCTTCGTTGTGAGGTTTTTATTGGAACCAAGGATTATGTACAATATACATTGATATCGTTTTCTTGATTTTAATACAAAATTATAAAGTTCCTCAAAGTGGAAATACCTATTAACAAAATATTTTTTTCAGAAACCCGGTTTTAGATTTTTGAAATTTTGTTTAGAAGGTGTTTTAGAAATTTAAGAACGAATTTCATGCTTTTTTTCCCTCAAGTTTCTAACCCACTTTAGCTTTAATATCAAGTATGGACGATCTTCATATTTTTAAGATACACAATTTCAATTTTTACATTGTGAACTATCTAAAAAAATAGTCGGTACTAAATTTTAAACGAAAGGTTTTGAAAACAAACATAATTGGGTCCATATTTTGAATCCCCTCTATCGTTATTATGTGAAGTTTGATTGCAATCGTTCAATTAAAATTAAACTTGCTTAAATCTTGTACAAAGACAACACTTCTGTTATTAAGTATTTTCTTTTTAAACTAATATGACTATTTTCATAAAATTCTTTTCAGACCCTTGTGACTATATCTCTGCAAAGCTTAACCAATGGAAACCTATGCTCACAGTATTTCAATCTAAACAACGATAACGATGGAATTATTGTTCCTGATATAAAATCTTGGACCATGTCTGGCTCATATGGTTTTATATTCCATATTTTATTGAAACTCAACATTATCAACGATTCAGCAGAGAAAAATTCTGGAAAAAACTTTCGCAGGATGTTACTTAAGTAAGAAACCGCTTGTGAGATATATGTACACGATAAATATAATGTCTAATTTCTTTCTCTAGCCTCCGGACAATCAATAATACCGGCTTTGAAATTTTTATTCAAAATAATGGAAACATAGTTGTGGCTGCTTTGACTCGCCGAGAATACCTCACGTCGTCGGTAATGTCAAAAACCCTACTCGATGGACAATGGCACTATGTCACAGTTGTAATTACCCCTCCGAAACGACCATTCTCTTATAGCCAAATCAATATTTTTGTGGATTTCATTCAAAAACTAAGTGCAACTTTAAAAGTTCAAGCTGTAAATGAGGTAACAAACTTAAATTAAAAGAAAGACGAGTTTTTAGGGTAAATTTAATTGTTTTTTTTCTTCAGCCATTTTGTTTTTGTGCTGTTGGATCAAATCAATTACCATCAAGACTCAGTGAGCCACAACAAATAGACCGACTTAGTAGGTCAGCATCTCAAGAAACCTCATCACCATCATCATACAGAGGCATGTTGCCGAGCATCCTCGAAAGAACTCTATCCACGAATGTGAGTTGTTTTTTTTTTCTCCATATATGAAATACAGATAAATCGACTATACTATGTTTTTAAGGTTTCAAATTATTTTACCCTCCCACTTCGAACAAGCGCCACATCCTTCGACCCGAATGTGAAAAATTTCCCAATTGGCATGCAAGACACGGTTTTCGGAGAGCAAACCAACTTAAACGGTCAAATTGGATCTGTTCTGCTCGCCGAACCCACAACCAATCTCAAGACTATCTTCGATGGAGCAGCTAATTTTGCTTCGATTTTCTCACAGGACAATGAACTTTTAGATCTTACTTCAAGATTTGTATTTTGCTATTCGGCTGGGGCTTTTAGTCATGATTATTGTCCTGACTTAATTCCGAGTGGAAAATACCCAGGAACTATATGCGCTCAACATTGTCGAATTGTTAAAATTCAGGTAAAAAATAAAACAATAATTGGCAATGTTTCAAAAATGTCTAAATATCTTAAAACGATTGTTTTTTCAGGATACCATCAATAGCATTGGAGGCATCCAATCTCTCCTGCCTATCCTCCATAAAATCACCAAAGAAAAAAATGATTTCTCACTCTCGACTGACAGTAGTGAGTCGGAAAACCTAACTTCTGAAACTATCAAAACACCAATAATGGAAGAATTCTCCGATTGGGAGGTTCTCTCATCAAATTCTTACACCGAATGGAAAATGATTCAACATCCAATAGCGAGTTTCATGTGTTTCCTGCGATACATCACCCACGATCATGAAAACAATCAGGAGAATCTGCTGAACAGTGAGAGTCTTTCGATAATTGGGATGATGTTACAAAAATGTAGTGCCAAACAATTCGATGTGAATGCCCTGATGGCAACGCATCTCTTCATTGAATCTATTCAAAATCAAAAAGTTAGAGCCAATGTAAATCTGCTCGAAGCACTCTACACAGAGATTGCATTTAATTTTGGAATTTGGTCAAAAATGCACTTTCAAATAACTCTGGGACATGTTCAATATTTGAGTGCAATGATTAAGAACGATCGAAAGTATTTCCGCAAGAAATTTGGTGTCCAATTCTTTTTGGACATCATACGACAATACTATGGAACACCGGAGAATATTACTGCTGACGATGCTGTGACTATTCGATCAACTTTACTGGCAGTCATTCGATTTTACATACAGAAAGATGTAAATGTGAAGGAGATTCATGTTATAATATCGTTTTTGGCATCAGTCAAGCATGAACATATCTTGATTGAGTTCCTCGAAATGATGATATTCCATTTGAAGAGTAAAAACTGCAAAGATCAGATGATTTTGCTGCTTCATGAACCACAGACTGCGAATTTGTTGTATAATTTGTTTATTGAGAAGATCCATGGAGTCGAGGTGCAGGAAGCTGCTATTCGGGTAATTTGTTTGTCTAATAACCATATTGTATACTTAAAACGTGTTTGCCGTTAGCTTGTGCGATTACTCTTCTACTTTTCCTTTTCGATTCTGAACAAAGTAGGACGTTGTATTCATTAATGGGTACCAAATCTCTGTGTAACTTTAAAATAGTATGCAATTTCTTTTAGGAAAAATTCGTTTTATTTTTTACATATGGTTTTTTCCCTCAGTAATAGAAATTTTATCTTTTTAGAAACTTGGGTATGAATCAATATGATGTCTTGTAACCTCCTTGTGACGTAGTGCTCCAGTGCTAGAGACCGTGACGGATGGAGAAGATTATCCGTCACGGTCTGTAGTAAGATATTTCATATTTCAACAGCGGACGCGTTTTTCTCTTAAATTCCACTTTGGCTACAACTGTTGATTTCTATGTTCTGTTTTTGGGTTTCCTTCGTGCTTCTTGGAGGTTCCATTCGAAGGACTGCTTCGGAATGTTATCACTTGGCTTCATCAGTGTATGAACATCTTGGTTTCCTTATATCGACATCCAAAAGCTCTTGACTCGTTCTACTTCAAAAATTCCCCGTTTTTATATAGTTTGTGATCAACGAATATTGAGGATGTAACTTAGATATCTTAGATAGATCACAAAAGCCTGCAATTTTCTCGAGTTTTCTCTGGTTTCATTTAATATACAGGATTTAATATTGTTTTCGAAGAATTTCAGCTTATTGCGTAACAAAAATTTGATTGGATTTCCAAATTGGAGTACCAAAGGCAGTAATTCAATTATTCGACTTCTTCAATTGAAATCCTCTGCATAAAAATACACTGGGGTCTGAAAAGGCTTATGGACATGATTTTTGTCTTTTCGAAGTTTATCCTTAAAACCGATTGGCTTTCTTTTTATGTGCAGCGATTGAAGAATCACGTTAAGCCTTTTGGTTTGGTTTTCCAGAGATGTATACAAGATGGCGTAAAAGTTGTCACCCTATTTGAGGATGCTATAATTTTTGCAATTGGCCATTCTACTTTGAAATTTGAACATGTATAGCGTTACTCCTGAAGAACATGAAATAATTGTTTCGATTATTTTTTCATTCATTTGAAAACTATAGCCAAAAAACATCGGGTGACAACTTTTGCTACACCTTGTATCATACGCATAATTCAAATGGTTTAACCTTATAAATTAACTCCATTGAATGCTTTGTTGGCTTTCCTCTTCAAATGACTAATTCTGCGATGGTAGTAAGTGCATCACCTATCGTAAGCAGAATAAGGATTGGAATTGTAAACTTATCATATGTGTATTTGATACTTTCTAAATTTAAACCATTTTTTGATCAAATTAATTTTTTCCCATTCAGTTTATAGATTGTCTGCTCACATCATCACGAGTTCATCAAAAGTACAAACAAATCATCCGTCTGCATGACCCAACTCTAGAAAGTTCACTATTTCCGGGATTTTTCTCCTTCATGATACCAATGACACTCAGTTCAACAATTCTATTTCACATGGTCGATGAAATTCTAACATCTGAAACAGATTATTCGGGAATTGTGTTTCTGATTCATCACATCTCATCATGTGAATTACCCGTGAAACTAGAAATTGCCAAAAGGCTTCTTCAAACAACATTCCTTAAACAGAACTCATCTCAATCAATTGCAAAACAATCTGGATGGCAAGAATCAATTGCTAGATTATTAATACGCAAACCAATAACCAGTGCTAAGCCAGATGAAGAGAAACGCAAAAGCTTCGGAATCAATTTAAATGATGTACTGCTCGAAGATAATCAAGACTTTCTAAATCAATCAGATTTGATAAGTTTCTGTGAACAAGCTGTAGACTTGGAGGAGCTACAACGAGAAGGAAAAGATGGAGCTTTGATTTTGAATGAAATTCAAGCTAGTGTCACTGAAGCTGCTAATGTTATCGAAAGTGAAATTAAAGGTGAGAGAGGATTTGGTGTATTTATGTTGATTGATTTATGAAATGTTTTTTTTTTTTTGCATAAGAATTGGCTGGTTCAGTGTCAGGAGCAGTGGCAGAAAATATTGCCAGCGTGTATTCCGTGATAAGACAGAGAACATCGGAAATCCACGATACCTTTGAATCACTTACAATGGGTGGTCCATTAGAACATGCAGGAGGGGAGGGGATGCTTCCAAGACAGCGAACTTCGTCAAATAGTTCAGCTAGCTCATCGCAGTCACCAAATAGCAGTGCCAAAAACAAAGACTCGATAGATGTAAGTTTTTCTAGTTCTTGAAATTTCGTCATGCCTAAATTTTTTTATTTTTATTATAGGTCGCAGGATTTGATTTCTCACCTGAAGCAGACGTAGACATGGAAGAACAATTAGTGTACCTAGTCACAAATATTTTGTTTTCAATCTTCTGGAAGGGAGTCAGTAATGAGAACCCATTATGTTGGAAGGTAGAAAGTGATGGTTGTTTTACTTTGTGTCCATGTATTTTATTCGACTTATTTTTTTTTGTCAGGAACGAGGTCAAGTCCTGGGTTGTATCAACTTGCTTGCGTTGAACAATGAACTCATAGCATCACATTTATCACTACGACTGCGCATTCTAGAAATGTCTGTTGAAGCATCACTCTCTGATCTGGCGGAGCATGGTCATCAAATCTTAATCAATCAGGAAGTAAGCTTGAATTCCTTTTATAAAAATATACATTCTAAGTGATTTTTTTTTTTTTTTTTTTAATTTAGAATGCATCACAAATCCTACGAATGGTCTATGACCTCGTCGTACTCGGTTCAAATGAAGATGAATCGAAAAAATGCTCCACCAAACTATTAGATGGTGTTTTGGCACTCTTAGACGCTCTTATGGTATTCCAACAATCCTCATCGGATGACTGGTCTGATATGATAAGATTGTGTTTAGGATTGTTGCTCAAGTGCTCGCATCATCCAAATCCTGGTGTTGTGGCAATGGCAACAGCGAAATTGCATGCCATTCTACAAAGTCGGAATTCTGAAGATCCCACTGAAATGGCTTATCTCTTGTTTAGTATTAACAAAGCTCTGGATGATGCTATTGAAGGTATGTTGTAGGGAACATTGAATTGAAGAAGAATTCAATGATGTATTATTTTTTGTTTCAGTTGGAAACCCCGAACAGTATTCGTTCCTTATGCCTGTTATGAAAGCAATGCTTGAAAAATGTAGAAGTGTATTTAATTTAGAAACAAATCTACCAGATCTACCACCCACATCATCGGGACCTGTGTTCTTTAATGATTTTCAAATGTACAGCACCAGCAGAAAGTGGAAGAATTTCATTGAGAAAATGGTAAGTTGTAGATTTACTATTAATTTTTCAGTCTTGCAAAAAAAAAAAAACAAGAAACAGAAAAGGTATCATTTAACATATAGAAACTATGAAAAAAGTCGTTCTATTACATTATTCTGGTTTTAATGGCTTACACCAACGTTTTTAGAGATTCCGGTAAACTATCTATTGTTTCGTTACTCACTTCCGGCATACAAAAAGTGTATACCTAAACAATTCAATTTTCTAGAATTCAAAGGAAAAAAAAACAACATTAAACTGTTAACATCGACATATAATTGAAGTTTTTTTGTTTCAGCACCCTTAGATCTTATAAAATAAATAACTACAAGTCGACTTACTCTAAACTCTTATCTAAATTACAAACAATTTCTAAGACCCCTAAAATAGCTTATGATTCTTAGGCAACTTTCCCGTGCCATCATAGAATTCTTGTTCTTCGTTGCCGCCTTTCACCTTAAAGTAAGTTGTATCAATGACCAATCCTCGAGTAGGATTTAAGGCGTTCTCAGTCTTAAGTGTTGTCGTTGAAACAGTTGGCATTTGCATTGCATCTGCTCGAGAAGTCATTTTTCTAGTTCGCTTTGTCGGAGGTGGTTCTGTACCAGCATAATAACTATGGGAATGTGATTTTTGTATGGAAATCACTTCGACATTTTTAAGATCATCTAAGCCAGTTTGAGATGTACGCTGACCTCTTTGGACATTTATGGGTTTTGTTCGTATTCTCATGGGATTCCACGATTGCGATGGAGAAAACTCAGTAATTTTTTGAATTTTGCTTGGTCCCTGAGGTTCGACGTTTTCTTTTATGTCCGATGCGTGAGCTGTAAGTTCGTCGGATTGATGATGATCATGTCCTGTTTCGAAAGCTTCTTTTAGCTCTGGTACGTCAAGATTATGTTTTTCAGCTACTATTGGAGCCTTGGTACGTTTCCTCTTCCGACGTGGCCTAAATGCACTAGTTGTGGATGTGATTTCGTCTAAAAACTCAGAAGAAGCAGCCTCTCGTACATCTGTTTCCTCAGTTGAAACGGGAACTTTGGCGGTTGTTTGATAACGATTAGGTTTTTTATATCTATGTTTGCTAGGCCTGAATCGTTGGACTTTTGTGTTTGCCTGCTGAACTTGTTCGTGTTCTTGTGTACTTGATGTCGTGCTTATAGCTGCTGTCGATGGAATATGTTGAATATGGGTATTGGACTCAGAGACATGCTCATGTTGAGATGCACCATGGTAGTTATTCGGAGGAAAGTAGTCCTCTTGTTCGGGAGTAGTTGATTCAAATGGAATCGGATCGTAAAGAGGAACTTCATAACTGCTCTTTGGATAATCGTAACCAGGTGGCATGTGGTTCTTATTCAGAGGTAAATCTTCTGGCAGATGAGGTGGAGGAAGATAAGATCCTGGAGGTTCTGCAAATTGTCCACTACTTGGGTGATTATATGAATCCATGGGCGCATGGTGAATGTCTGAAGGTTTTTTGTTATATTCTGGAGGTCCATAGACGCTACTGGGCGGACCATAGTTGTCACTCGGAGGAGGCCCATAAGTTTCATGTGGTTTTCCGTAGTTCGGTTCAGATAAAGGTTCTATGTCATAGGAGGGTGAGTGGATGATGTGAATGTCAGTTGGTGGTTCGCCAAAATTATTGTTCGAACTGTAACCATTGTTTGACAACTTCTGATCATAAGCTCGGTATGGTCCTTCCTTAGACGGAAGTTCTTCAGAGTGATACAGATTACCTGCTTCTTCATATTTATTGATTGGAATTTGATAAGAGACTTCTTCTGGTTGGTGGAATTTTTTCGATGGAGCTCCATAGGCAGAAAAGTCTTCGTATTTCTTCTTTGGGTGTGGAGCTGTTTCATAATCTTGCTCTGGCGTTTCTTCATGATAAGATATTTCGTAATGAACTTCTGGCTTAGCATCAAAGTTATAATCATAAGTATTATAAGATGATTCCTTTGAATTGCCATAAGCGTTATGTGGTCGCTGGACGACTGTGTAAGTCTTTTGTGGCTTTGCAATTTCATATTGATGAGCGACCTTTTGCGGCTTTGAATAAGCTTTATGCGGTTTTGGGTGTTCATATTGTGTAATAGCCTTCTTCTTTGGGAAAGTTTCTCCATAGAAATCTAACTCCATAGCTTGTGTTTCGTAGTTTGATTCTTTCTTAGGATACTCTGAGCTGACTTCGTAATGGATTTCATCATAACTGTATGAAGGCTTATGTCCTAAGGTACTTGAATGAATTTCTGGTTTAAACTTGTAATAGTTTCCTGGTTGTAGACTTTGCTCGAAATGTGTAAACATGGGTCGGTTGTTTTTGATTTTGGGAGACTTATTTATTCTAGGCCTGGAACGCTTATGAGGTTGAGTTTTGTGTCGAAAGTAATTAGGTGGAGGCTTACTGCGATACCTTATAAGTTTTGATGCAGTTGCATCGAGGATAGGAGGCATTGATGAATTCGCCAGCATAGAGTTTTGGATTTCCGATTTGACATTATCTGTTGTCGTACAAAATGAATATTTGGTAACAGCAAATATCTGCAAAGAAAAAAATATTAATTTTTATAGTTTTCTTTTAGAGAAGACTTAGATTTCTGTCAAGAGAGTGAGACTCAAATTTATACAATTATTTCTAATTTATGTCTTCAGCTATGAAAGTAATTAAACCTAACTGAATCGGTACAAATAGAAGTAAAAATTAAATGAAGTAATTAAACTGTAAATGGTAGTTTTTTGTATATAAAGAAAAACTTTTCTCTTAAAAAATTGATAATATTGTCAAATACCATTTTCATTTGATTTTTTGTTTAATGTATCGAGAGCTAGTAAATTGGTATACTTAATCGGTGAAAGAAATTCCTCGAAGCCAACAGTTTTTGTAATTCCTCAATGCAGCCGCAGCTCCACAAAATCGCAATTAACAACAAATTAATTACCACATAATAGCCACTGACGGCTGCGTATGAATTAACTTTATGCCAATGGCAGACACATAAATCTTTGAAGTTAAACATCAGCTTTGGCTTAGTAAGTAAAGCACACTTCAGATTAAATAGTCTGTGAGATTGTGTTGTATATTTAGTTTTAATTAATTATATACAATAAATTGCTTCTTAGCAAGTTAAAGTTAGTAGTTTGTTTTTGACAGTTGCAAAGTTCTGTGCATGGTAAGGTCTTTAGCCCGCAAGTGGTACTTAATAGTCCCAATGCCTTGGGAGGTTGGAAAGGTTCAGAACTCTCGAAGTCAATCATCTTAGATTTGTAAATTAACCAAACATCCCAGACTATTAACACTCCTAGCGTTTTTTTCGCACCATATTATGCGAAATTTAGGTCGAACATGAACTTTTTTTTGTAGACTTCTCTTTTTGCGGGCTCTGATGGAGAACAAAAAATTTGCAAACATTTCAGAGTTAGGTGTGTTAACGCACACTGCTGCTGCTACTGCTGTCAGTCGATCCCAAGTTCAAATCTGAGTTCGGCCCCCTTCCCCACTGATTGAAACAAGAGCAACATTCTCAATTCGCACATTTTATCTGCGACACAATCGACAATGGCGCTGATTCAAGCCTACAAATATAATATGGGCCTGGTTAAGTTGTTGTTTGTTGCAATGCTACGGTTGCCATTAAAACAAATCTTTTTTTGGTTAGAGCTCTGTGAGTCGTCCCGTCATCGGCATTCAATTCAATTTCGTTTAAATCTGTCAAACGGGTTTTTCTCTGTCATCATAAATTGTGTGATCTCAGCGCAGCACCAAAGTCCTGGAACTCAGGCGATAACCGTTTTGGCTGAGGAGATGTATAGAGTGATATTTATGCTTCGAGATAATTTATCTATTGCCACTTGAAATATACCAGGTGTTTTCTTCACCAAGTGCATTTTCATGTTCCGTTAATTCGGAGACGTCGATGTTTAAACATTTTATTTGTCGTTTAAAAAAAAAACACTTTCACTGCGTAATTGAGCGTGAGAAAGTTAAGCATGTGCGTATGTATGTGCAATGAATTAGCCACGTTCGTCCAATGGACCTCGTTAAGTAAGGAGACGGGTCAGCTAATAACCCATAAATATATATTATTTTTGTTAAACAAAGAATTAATGACATACTGGATTTATTTTTACGGTTTCAGATTGGTTAGATAACTGTGAACAAATTGGAAATACGAGTAAATCAAGATTTGGGTGGTTTCCTTATTGTCAATCCCAACTAGTGGGAAAGTGTAGTTACAAAACCAATATTTGTATTGGATTTCAATTTAGATGGAAGTGTGCACTAGGGCGTATACGTACTATTTTACTATAATAAATTGATACATACAAATTTTAATTGTAATAAGATTAGGAATTATTGTTAAAAAATGAGCTATTCTGAGTCACTTCCAAATTAAAACGGGACAGAATTTTACTTCTCATCATAGCCCTTCGAACTTGGTTACCATTCCTGTCAAAGACGTTGAAGTACCTACTAGTGTTCAATATTGGCTATCGAACGGGAAGAAATCGATAATTTATACGATTTACCGCCATTGAATTAATTTCACGTTGGTCGTTACGTTACAAAAGTTCAGGAACAGTATTTAATTTAGAAAGTGGTGGACAATCGGTTCCACATACTCCATAGCTACAAACGTAACCGCGGTGGTAATATGCGAAAGATCGAATTTCATACTTAAATTTAACATGTGTACTACATTTATGGAATACAGTTTAGTCCGATATCTCAAATATTTTGTGTTAACAGTGATTTATTTATTGACCAATCCTTTATATTGGAAAAAATTCAAATAGATTTTGAAGAGGGAAATTATTACTTTCAGATTTTAGGGAAACAAATAATTCGAAGCTTAACATAATTTAAAAAAACCTGAGCCAATTGATCTATTCTGAGGTAGGTTAAATTCAAGTTCAAAATTTTAAAAATAAATAAAAATTAGAGGCCATCACAGCACATAGAGGGCCGAAACCATTTTTGTGTGGGTATTTACTGAAATGGAGAGGACCTACAATTTTCTGCCGATTCCGAACGGCTAATGAGCAGTACTTTTCATGACAAGAGATACTCATGGAGAATTTGTCGCAAGAGAATTGTCGCAAAGAATTCCTCGCAAGAGGTGGTACACTCCTGAAAGATTAACTTTTATGCAGTGGCTGAGAATCTAACCCAAGATCCTCTGCATGGCAGTCCAACGTATTTTGTTTTGTTTTTTAGATTCATTTTTATTAACATTCATCTTATAAGTTATAACTATCTTAAAGCTAGACAAAAATTCATAAAATCTAGCCTACTTATCCAATAACTTACTAACTGGTCCGATGCGGGCGTTCTTAACTAAACTACAAGTATATCTTAATTCTAAAACCTTTCGGCCTAAAAATTATTCTATATCATTTAAGTTTTCTCGAGAAAATGTAAAAAAACTCGGATTTTTAACTTTTTTTGATTTTTATAAAAATTACAAACAAAGTAAAACTAAGTAAAAATAAATAAAACTACATAAAATTACTTAAAGCTAGTTAAAATAAACTTAAAGTGCTTAAAAATAGAACAGCCACAGCAGCAGTTTTTTTTTTTGGTGCCATCTTAACTGTCCCTTCTTAAAATACACTTAAATCTATGTCAGTCGGCCAAGACTTTTAAGTCGCGGTCCCGATCGGACACAGTTCTATTGAACCGAAAGCACTCTGCTTCGTCTTGTGCGAGGACGTCTCTACTATAAAAGAACTGCCTATCAAAAGCCCTACGGCCGACGTGGTAGATAAGCGGAATCGCCATTATATCCTCGACCAGCCTTCCACTGTCCAAGTAGAGAAATGCATCGGGCGGGGTAAAGCCGCTTAGACGTACACTCTTATAATACCCAAAAATTAGGTTTGTTATTCGAAGGCTTTGCTCCTGCAATGTGTCTTCGAATCAGCTTTATCAAAAAATTATCAATTCTGTTTATGTTGGCTTCGTTGTATAGAACCTGGTTGGAATAATAATGTTTGTACTCCGTCTCTGTTATTCTGTGTAATCCAAAGCAACTTCTAAGACATTGCCTCTAAAACACCCGAACCTTTCCAACCAACGTTGAACCACAACGGGCATCCATAGGCAATCATTGGCCGGATGAGGGCCATGTAGCATATCAACTTCACCCGAGTGCTGTAAAACAATTGTTTCTTCAGTGCAAAGGCTCTCTAGCCCTGAAAAGATCAGCATTGATATGTCTGCCGAAATACACATACTGATCCAACCAGATACCAAGGTACTTTACTACACTTTTACTCGTAATTGGCTGTCCATGTAGCCCTACGATCACTAGCTTGCGCCAGTTCTTTCTCGTATCCCTTGAGGCTCCACCTAACGGAGTCCCAAACAGAATAGTTTCAGATTTCTGGAAGTTGAATTTCAACTTCCAGTCATCGCAATATCTTTGAATCTTGTCGAAGTCACGCTGAAAAAATTCTGATGACCTCGACTTTTGGAGCTGTTCTGTACGTTATTAGATGGTGCGCCTGAGACTACCTATCAGATTGCTGATGTAAATGTTGAATAGAATCGGCGAGCTGACCGCTCCCTGTTGAAGACCATTCTCAATATCGTAGATTACCGTAGAAGTTACATTGCCACTTTTGACAACAAACTTTCTACCATTGAGCATGTCATAAAGCATACATAATTGTGGTGTACTTATGCCGAGTCTGTCAGTTTTAGATAGAGACCCTCTAACCATACGGTATCGAAAGCCTTCTCCAAATCAACCAGACAAGCACAAGTATACTTCCTTTTAGTTTTGTTCCGTTGGGTATCAGAGACTAGTTAAGATGTGGCATGAATTGTATCATGTCCTACCTAAAAACAGAACTAAGTATCCGGTATGATATTTTAGTCCCCTGCTCATTTGGAGTATAATATTTTAGTCCCCTGCTCATTTGGACAGAGCTCTATTAATAACATTTTCGAATACCTTACTGATACTCGTAAGAAGACTTATCGACCGGAGATTCGACGAATTGTAGTTATCCTTTCCCTTTTCTAACGCATTATAACCATTATGTCAAGGGTTGCTACAAATTAGAGTTTAGGAGATATAAATCCTTTGGAAAATTTAGCATGTTACATCCTAGGTAATTGTATTTTCCCATTATTCGTCAAGAATAATTTGGGAAATGATTCTTAAGGATTATCTTAAAAAAAATCGTATTACAGCAAGTGTCTATCTCTATTTTTGTCATTCTTCCCTTCAGTCATTATGAATTTTGACCAATTCCAACCTTTGTAGCTTGTTATGTGGTTGCAGAAGAGGTTTTCCAGAAGTCCAGCATTTCTTAACTTCCGTTTAACCATTGTCAATGTGCAGCAGCTTATTCCGAGTTTGATTTACTTTTGCAGATAACTCGGGTGCTGTTTTGTGTCTACTTCGTTGGTTAGTTGTAACTATTAGCAAATCTTCATGTTTTGGTGCAGCTCTGGGTCGTGCTGACTGTGTTGTTCTCAAGACTTCCGGTTTGAACATACTGTTCAATGTTACGTTAAACACAACCCTTTTTTATCTTTTACTGCGAAGCGTTTTTCCGCTGCGACTTGTCTTTTAATGACAAAAGGGGATCTGCAATTTCGTCGGTCTGCTTGTATGCCTGTAACTTGACTCACATCGTAAACCGCAGAATCGATTTTCTTCAAACTTGGTACTTAAGGGTCTTTGGTGATTCACTAGAGAAGAAATTGATTTTTTTTATATCCAAAAGTAACAGTTCCTGAAAATCAGGCGTTATGAAAAATCTTATTTATCTCGAAAATAGCTCTAACGATATTGATGAAAAAAAATGATGTGTCCTGAATGATGTGATTAGAAAAAAAAGTTAAGACAAAATGTTATTAATGGTACTTGTCATAAAACCTTTTTTTAGATTTCCAACTTTGTCATTCAATAAAAGGCGTTTTTCATTTTAAGCTCAGAGCATATACGACCCAAACGCAAAATAGTTGGCCTACTCATCAATTAACAAATTAACATTTTTCATGTGCCTATATTTTCTGGTCCCCAAGCAGTTGTTTTTTAATTTTTTTTTGTCGATGTAATAAATTACATTTAATAAGTAAATTAGACCAAACAGAACTAAATTCGAGAAAGCACATATGGCTCCAGTTTGCATTCTCTCAAACAAAGATAGTGAATAATAGTTGGACTACTCTCTCTGGGATGCAAAATAGTTGGCCTATGAAGATTTAAATAGATTTTCAGTTAACCGTTATTAAAAAAATGACATGCACTTGTTTTGTTTTTTATTGATCTCTTGTTTTATGGTATGCAAGCCAGCAACAGTTTAATGTCAACCATGGTGCGTGGCGTTGCATTATCAAGAGACCTTAGGGAATCCATAAATAAAGCCTTCGAAACGGGATTATCGAGCTATAAAATCGCAAAACAATTCAATTTACCGCGCTCATCAATTCGAAACATTATCTCAAAGTTCAAAAATAGTGGAAATGTGGAGATCGGTAAAAAAACGGGACGCCCACCAATTGGAAAACCTCGAAATTGCCGAGTTTTAAAAAAAAATAATAAAAGAAAATCGACGTCAAACGGCCGCTGCAATAACTGTTCAATGGAGGGAAAGAATAAAAAAAAGTGTTTCGGTCGACACTTGCAAACGGACTATGAAAAAAATTGGATACAAATTTTATAAGGTTTGTTTTAGATTTATTTAAATTATAGCAATTTTAATTCGTTAAAAACATAGGCCAAAGAAAAACCACTTTTAACACCTAAACAAAAGAAAAAGCGGCTAGAGTGGGCCAAACTACGTAAAAACTGGACTTTAAGTCAATGGCGGTCCGTTATTTGGAGTGATGAGTCCAGGTTTGAAGTTTGCGTGGGCGACGAACGAAAACGAGTCATTAGAAATTCAAGAGGTTTCTCACAAAGATTGCCTTAAAAAAACGGTCAAGTTTCCAGCATCTCTAATGATATGGGGATGCATGTCGGGGCGGGGTTTGGGCAATTTGCATTTTGTAAATAGAAGTGTCAATGCTGCCAGGTACAGGGATATTCTGGAAAATGAGCTTCTCCCCTCAATACCACGACTTTAAGCTAGTGATCGAGACTATATTTTCCAACAGAATGGAGCTTCTTGCCATACAGCAAGGTCTAAAGTGGCGTGGTTATCTGCTGAAGCTATTCCTTTACTGGAATGGCCTTCCAGCAGCCCTGAGCTTTCACCAATTGAAACTGTCTGGCATAAAATGAAACAAAAACCGCGAAAAGAACCATGCCGGACCTCTTCAAGACCTTAAAGCTAAAATCATAAATATTTGGGAATCTTTTGGCACCGAAGAATGTCCAAAATTAGTTGACATAATGCCACGACGCATAGAAGCAGTTATCAAGGCCAAAGGCGACGTAGTACCATGGTAAAATAAAAATTAAGACCCATAGGCCAACTATTTTGCACTTAAAAAAATGTTTAAATCGTTATTTTATTTTGTAAGATTGCTCTATACCGTTATTTAATTGAAGTCATTTTGTTTTTGTTACTTATTCCTATTCAAAATAAATATATCTTAAGAAAAATACCAAAATATTGATTTTATTTCCGATGGAATTTAAGAATCAGAAGATTTTTGTTTTTTATCATAGGTAGTCCAACTATTTTGCGTTTGGGCTCGTAAATGACCTGTCAAAAAAAAATCTCTGTTTCTTTTTTATATCAGATACATCAGAGCGCTCAGGTTGTGTTTCTTTTTTCAATCAGAATAAAATGACCGAGCCGATGAAACAAAAAACTTCACTATTTTTACTTGCGATATAGGTACTATAGGACAAGTTCTGCATTTGCAAACAAAATCGAACTCGCGATTTTGATCAAAGTTGACAATACGATGATAGCGAAGACGAAAAAAGTGGGTCCGGAAATTCCGTCTGTCTGTCTGTATGTTTGTATGTCTGTACCTCGAACTACAGGCTAAACTACTGGAGGTATTTTCTTCAAACTCGGTACTTAAAAGTCTTCAGTGATTCCCTAGAGGAGAAATTGAAATTTTTTTTTAGCTCTAAAACAAACAATACCCCATTCACCCGTAATGCATAATCTTATTTATCTCGAAAACGGCTCCAACAATTTTGAAAAAAAAATAGGCGTGATATTTTGGACATGGACTATTAGTACACAAAAAACATGTTTCAGTGTGTCTGTATGTCTGTACCTCTCCCTGTAGGGAGAGCCTAAACTGCAAATTTTCTTCAATCCCGGTAGTTAAGGGTCTTCGGTGATTCCCTAGAGGGGTAGACTACATTTTGGTCAACAAAAATTTTGTGGCAAAATGTTACTAACGGTACCTGTCATAGAACGGTTTTTTTGATTTTCGACTTTCACATCAACGGGTCTAACGATCCTAACCAAACATTTTCAGCAGAAGCCCCCTTAAGTTTAAAATAATATTGTAATGCAAATTGTTTTTTCAAAAATCCCAAGTTTTATTTTGAAAAATCAATATCCTTAAAACCTGTGAACGATTATTTTTTTAAATTATGTATATCCTAAAATCTATACTACCAAATTGAAATCCCAAATTTTGTTCTCGAAAAATTTTAAATAAATTCGTTATATAAAAAATTACTTTAATAATAAAACGATTTTTAAACTTTATTTGCATAAATTCATACTTTTCCGGAAATCAGACGGCAATTCCATGCATTTGAACATTTTTGTCCCATTAAATCCATGTTTTATATTTATAAAATGTATTTTAAATTCCAAAGTACTTTTACATAAGAACAAGTTCATGCGATCCAGTCGTGCATTTTATTTCTTTTGGTATGACAGAGACAGACTGCGAAAAAAAAACGAAAAAATAAATAACAATAGAGATCGACGCCTTTGACAGTTCAGTGAGCCAGTGTGTTTCGTACATGCTCAGAGCGTACTCGACATGCTCAAGTTCTGGTCTGTTCAGTCATAATGGCTCTTACAATTTTAATCAAAAATTTTAGGAAAGAGTTCCTTTGAATTTGAAATAATATTCCCCCCCCCCCCCCCCCCCCTATTAATTACGCTTGTCAATTATCAACACAATATTTGACGTTTTGTCAATAAATTGATGAATCGTTATTATCGTTTTACAACTATTCAAATTTTTGATGAACTGTGACCGCTCTTCACCTTTGAAATCTATTGTGAATGGTTCAAATCACAATCTTGAAAAAAAAGAAAATTAGTACTAACCTAATCTTAGAGGCAATATCCTAGATTTAAGAGCTATATTTAAGTCAGATTAAGAATTAGCTTGTATTGAGCCTTATAAATGGGGGTATTGCTCCCACCAAAATTAAAAGGCCTCATTAAAGCCTTGAACTACAAAATCAACTTTGTGCGATCCAGCCGTCCCTAAATTCTCCGATTCTGATTTTGTGTAATTTTCGAGGATTTTATAGTCGAATATCCTTTTAACTATCTAACTACCTACATACAACCAAACTTCAGGAACTAAAAAAAGCAAAGTTGACGAAACTATATGCTATGTATGATCTAATCACTAAAATTTCTAATAATTTCATGGCATATAATCTTTCCCAGGACAAACACATAAATCAGCGCACAATCAAGCTTGGTTAAGAAGTGAATATAGATTTATTTAACGCAAATTGCCTATTACTTGAATAAAATATAATGCGTTAGCTTATAAATAAATGTTAAATGTGCCCTCGTTATGCAAATGATAGGCTGGCATTTTAGAGCGAAAAAAATATAATAAATTATAGCGTTGGATTTAGTTGCGGACATTTTGAAATTAATTTCTCAAGCAAAAGAGTTAAAAAAAGAAACTAGCCTTCAACATAACAATATTAAATCGCTCATGATAAAGTTAACTATTGGTTATGTATGTACGTTACGTGTAAACGCATATTAAATTCTTGAATGCAAGTTTTAAATGGATAAAATAAAAGTAAGTTTTAAATTTAAATACAAAACAAAAAATAAGTATCCAATTTATGAACAGTCCTTGTTTAGAAGAAATAGTAGGGATAAGATACATTTTAAGTTTTGATTCTATTTTTTGGCAGCAAACATTAAATTTAAAATCAAAAGTCATTCACCTGTTTTTGAAAAATCAATTGTTCAACAAACAAATTATTTTTTTTTTTAAACTTTAGTGTAAGCTTTCTATGGTAGATACCGTTAAAAATGCTTTAGTTTATAAATTGTTTTATGTTATACTCGTATAAATTTCATGATTTTGATCAAAGTTGACATTACGATGATAGCGAAGACTAAAAAAGTAGGTCTAGCAATTCTGTCTGTCTGTCTGTTCGACTACAGGCTAAACGGCTCGGCCGATTGTCTTTAAACTTGGTGGATATCATTTTCTATTTTTTTTCCCCACACGTTTTTTTTCTTTTTTTTTTAAGACCAAAAATAACGGTAACTGTCATACGAATTTTTTTCGAAATTTTATAAACATTTTTTTTTTTCTCAAAAACTGTTCGACAGATTTTAAAAATAAAAATACAAAAAAAATCCATTTAATTAAAGCTAGGTATTGGTTGAAAAAAAAATTTCTGAAAAATGGTTATTGAGGGTACCCCCCATGGAACCATTTTTTTGCTTTTGATTTTCTCAAAAAACGGTGCAACCGATTTTGATCATTTATTTTTTGCTAAAGCTCCCAAAAAACATAAATAGAAGTATGTACTCAAATTTTCAAAAATTTTTTTTTTAGATTTTTAAAAAAACTTCTAATTTTTTTTCAAAACTTAATATTTCGAAAACCCCATGCTAGATTTTTTTAAACTTGATAAATAAAAGTTTCTCAATATAATCTAAAAGATTATTTTACCTAAAAATAAAGGTACCTACAATACAAATGCTAAAAAATTAAAAAAATGGTTTTCAAAAATCGTATTTTTCTCGAAAATGGCGCCTAGAATTTTGATAAAATTTTTTTCTTTCAATTAATTTTTACGATCTTTAATTTAATAAAAAAAATTTTGAAATTAAGATATTACAGCTTGTACATATCATAGAATCAATTTTTCGAATTTTGAATTTATCAATATCCACATAACAGATCTTAATAAAATTTTTTATAGAGAAGCTTCTAAAAAGTCTAAAATACATTGCATTTCAAAACTTCAAAGTAAATATTTTTTGAATTTTTGAAAAAAAAAATCTAGTTTTTCTTTTTTTGAAAATTTTGTTTCTGTCTCTTGCTACTAAAATAATTTAAAAATTAATTTTATCCTTATGAACAGTTTTCTCTAATAAAAGTCGTTTTTAAAATTCCTAGTCTATTACATAGGAGTAAATTCGTGCGACCCAGTCGTGCATTTTATATCATTTGTTCGAGTTTGAGTTTTGCGTTCGAAAAATGTTTTTGATTGAAGTTTATTTTGTCTTCTTTAAAGTTAAAAAAAATGTCTGATTTGAAATTGGCCAATTTCCAATTCGAAATGCTGTAGAATATGATCGATTGACATTTACTAAAAAAGTATGCGATCAAATGCCTAGTCAAGAATACCTAATAGTTCTTCTGCCTCTGCTTTATGATTTTGGTATTACGACTGTGGTGGATTTTTCGCTAGTAAAGACGGCGTGTTATGGCCCACTATTTCTATTTTGAAATTAGAAACTCCTGTTGTTACATTTCTGTTCTTATACATTTTTTTGTCAATGAAGATCACATCAAGAAAATTAATTCGGAGAACGGTAGCTCTTGGAGAACCAGGGCTTAGTGACTAATAACTGTCACCCATTTTCGTATGCCTTTTGGAATGGATGAGACATATAGGGCTGTGTCAATCAGGAACAATTCGATTTTTTTGATCCGATCATCGAAAAGTATTGATGATTGGAACCAAAAATTTCATTTCAATCGATCCCAATCTTAATAATTTCGATTGATTACGATTTTCTATTCTAATCTCAATCATTTCAATGATTCTCAATTTCATTTAACCCAATTAGCCATGATTTACTCGTTTCCATTTGTTCCGATTGAATCAATATCGATTATAAACTCCAAACGGACGGTGGACTGGAATTTCTGGGTTCAGCTTGACATAGAAGAATATGGATGATTGTGTTGGTTGTTGATGTTATGCGCAGCAATAGCAATTGTTGAATTAAACTGGTGATATTTTTAGGCATCAGGATCAGATATGTTTACTGTGGAATTTTTTTTGGCAGTAACAGCACTTTGCTATTCCATTAGAAATTTGATCAAAGTGCATCCGTACTAGACTCCGATTTTTATCTGAATCTGTAATCTTAAAAGCAAACCTTAAAAACTAATTAAATTCAGACATTATCAAAAATGAGTGTTGTAAATACAATTTCTTTTGTTTTTTTTTAATTACTTTGTCGTGGTTACTAAATTATTAATATTTTTCGTCGTAGAAAATGGTGGTTCTCATGTTTCTTATTCGTATTTTTTGTCAGTAAAAGAATTTTTGTTCATTTCGTTCGCTTTGATTTTACATAGAAACGAAATTAATTTTTTTAAATTTGGATCAAATTCGGTACAAAATTGAACTGAAATTAGTTTAAACTCGGAAATTGAATCTCATCGAAATCAAAATGAAAATCGAATCGGAACATTTGTGTGAAATGAAAATGATCGAATGATTGATTGATTTAAATGATCCAATCATTTTGGTAATCGATTGTTGAACGATTCGATCATTTGAAATAAACAATTAACACAGCTCTAGGAACATACAATTTTCTGCAAAGTTCGAACGTCTAAAAGGAGAAGCTCTTTCCAGAACAAAAAATATCATTTTCTATTATATAATATCATTTTCTATTATATAAAAGCTGAAAAGTGACAGACGACAGTTGTTTTCAATTTCACTTAATGTGATTTCGAAATTATGAAAACGTGTGAAATGGAGAACACTGAACTTTTGATTCGGATTTCACTCGATTTTTGGAACCTGGCTGTTAATAAAGGAAACAGCCAGATCAGAAAATACAAACTTTTTCTCTAAGAACTTCATAAGTGACTTTGTCAAAGGCCTTGGAGAAGTCCAGTAGGCATTATATGGTCAAATTATTTTAGTCTAATTGCAGTTTTATAACCTCGAAAACCTTAACCATGGCAGTGGAACAAGATTCATGTGGAGATAAAAGTATTTTGAGGTAAAGAGATCAATAATTTTAGGATGTTCTCCAAAACTTTCGACAGGTAAGGTTAAATACGAGAGTGGTCCGATAAGTACTTAGCCTACAAAAGCCTGGAAAAGTGGCGATTTATTTCTCAACATAGTCTCCTTTAAGCTCGATACACTTGATCCAGCGATGCTCTAACTTCTTTAACCCATCCTAAAAATAGGTTTTCTCGAGGTCTGCAAAGTAGGTCTCCGTGGCGGTGATGACCTCCTCATTCGACTCAAATTTCTGCCCGTCGAGTAATATTTTCAAGTTTGCAAACAAAAAAAAGTCGCACGGGCCCAAATCTGGAGAATACGGTGGATGATGCAGCAGTTCAAACACTTCTCTGAAGTGGTATCACAGTTGCGCTTGTTGTCCGGAGTGAGCAAACGCGGCACCCATCGCGCCGACAGCTTTCTCATGCCTAAAATTTCATGAAGAATATGACCCACGCGGTTTTTTGAGATGCCTACTGTTTCAGCTATCTCGCGCACCTTCAATCCGCGGTCTGCCAATACGAGATCGTGGATTTTTGACACTTTATCCTCCGTGGTAGCCATTTTTGAGGCACCTGGGCGTGGCTCATCAAAAACCGATTTGCGACCACATTACAACTCGTTATACCAATTTTTGACGGTCGCCATCGAAGAGTCACCGTACACAGCATCGAAGAGCTCTTTTAATTCGCTGCGCGATCTTCCTTCAAAAAACAAAAATCGAATCACTGACCAATATTGCTCTTTTTCCATTTTTCTTAAATTCGCGGACGAGCTGGTTTCCACACATGGTCAAAACTAAACTATGAGTCCGATTCGGCTGAAATCTCTCTTGCGATACTGGCACCATCGGGCGGTGAGGCTAAGTATTAATCGGACCGCCCTCGTACTGATTGGCCGATAATCAGAAGGCTCGATAGGTATAGATTTTTTTGGGATAGAAATAATCTTAGCTGATTTCCATAAGTTAGAGAAAGTCGAAGATGCAATGCAGTGATTGTATAAGTGTGTACCTAATTAGATGAACAGCATAGGAGAAGATGAGTTTAATAAATATCAAGGGAATACCATCTTCGCCAATAGCTTCATATTTAAGAGTTTCGAAAATCGTAATGACTTCGTTTTCCAAGACAACCTCAAAATCAAAATGGTCAACATGTGTATAACTTAACTCAGCTCTTGGGTATAAACTTATCGATATTTGGGAGTTGGTAAATTGAGTATTAAGTGTATTAGGGTTAAGTTTACATTTATAGATTTCATGTTTTCCAACTCCAATTTCTCGTAAGTTTACCAGAGTTGTTTCAGGTAAAAGGCTAGTGTCTGCTTTGATGCATAGAAGTTCTGTTTAGCTAGCCGTCTGGTAATAGTTGCTTGATTAGGCACCAAACAATATGTCCGCCAGGTTTCGGGAGTACGGTTCTTCCTCCAAAGCAAATAAGATTTTCTTCGATTTTTTATTGCAAGTTTGACATTCGTATTATACTCATGAACATTTTTTGTTTTGTATTGCAAATTGTTTTATATTCTATAAATTTCATCAAAATTCTTGTAGCCGTTTTTGAGAAATATAAGATTTACCTTCCCTTGTATGGAGAGACGAAACAAATGTATCGCAGGATAACTTTATATTACACAGGGTAGGTCATTTAGTGGTTTCTTTTTAAATCTTAGATTATTTGACACTGACAGGGGTTTCCTGCTCGAAATCTTGACTAACAGTCAGTATCATACCTCCGCAGAATGAAATGAGTCGCTACACGGTTGAACAATTTTGGGAAATATTGAAAACTTATTTCCAAAGTGAGTGTTGTGTAGCCCAAACAGTGTATTTTTAAGAAGAAGTCTCGGCCGAAATGTAGCACCCATCGCGCCTGCTGTATGCAAGTCTGTGTAAAAACTTCGTGAAACTGATATGCTAGTGGACAACACTTATGGTGCCCGTTGTCATACGGTGCACACAGACGAGAATGTGGCTCATGTAGCCGAGAATGTGATACTCAATTCACGAACATCAACTCGGCATTGATCTGAATAGCTCAACATTTCACGCACTTGCCTGAGGAGAAAAAGATCTCGGATTATTCGTTTACAAGGTCAAATTGACTCAGCAATTGAAGGGGCCAGGGCCAGCCACTTGAACGACGTTGTGTTCCATAATTAATAGGAATGTTTGCTCTTACAAATAAAGCCATAATACATGGACAAAATTTAATTTTGTTAATTTTATTGGATTTTTAAAAAGATACTTGTATTTGGCCCACCCTTTACAAAAATTTTAAAAATCGTGTTGGGAGAACTACCAAAAAACACTAAGTACCAAATTAAAAAAAAAAAAAACGACCCACCCTCTTCGACGAAGAAAAGCGTTTTTTTATTGGCGCTGGTAGATTTTGGCGGCCATGTTGGTTTGGTGACATCTTGCAATTATTCAGCTCTTGATTACAAATTAATGTACTTTTTCGAAAACAACGTTAGTGAGACGGTCACACTGGTTATCTCTCGCAGAGTTGACGTAAATTGGTCACCAAGGTCATGCGATTTGATTGCGCTTAACTTTTTCTAGTTGGGTTTTCTCAAGTCGCAGGACTTTGCCAATGACCGATGCCCTTAAGGTGAACATAATCCTACCATTACGCTCAAATTCAGCTGAATTTATGCGGAAGACTATGTAATTGAAAATTGGAATATTCGGATCCGTGCCACCGTAAGAAGCTCAGGCGAGCATTTGACCAATATCATATTCCATACATAATGTGGCATACATACTTTCAGTTTCAAGTTAAATAGGAATTTTGTTAGTACCTCACACACAGCTTGTTTTATTTCATTTCAACATCGACATGCCTTTATTGAATAACCCTTTATTACTCAAAAGAAAAAAAACATTGACTTAGGGATTTTCAATTGAACGACGATGATAAAATGCGTTCATGCGTGTTTGATCGAAACAAACTTTCACATTTAAAATATTATTAAGGAAGTACGAGTAGATGCGCCAGAATAACTAAAACAAAGATACACATGTGTGTGGGTTTTTCAATTATATTTAAAGAAGAGGTAGTGCAGAAAAGTTGATAGATATTTTAGTTTAAAAGTATCCAAAACCAACCCATAGGATACACCCAAAATTCCCAACAAATGTTTAGGCTACCCCTTAGTTCACTAGGTTTATTTAGTTTCTGTCAGTTTTTAAAATCAAAACAACTGTCAGATAAACTACCAAAAAATATTTAAACAAAATGTAAACAATGATTTAGGTTTTTCACTTCTCTGTTTTTTTTTTTATTTTTGGCATGTCCTTGCTACATTGTTTCCTTGATCACAATTCGAACTAAAATTTTGGACTTTTAAACTTTAAATTATTTCACTTTTTTATTTACACTTCTTCGTTTATTTTTTGGTTCTAGACCTGCACTTCACAATTTCAAAAAAAAAAAAAAAATCCTTTATTTAAAAAAAAAACAAATTCAAAGTCCTTATTCACAATCGATCAAGTAAACTTACGGTAATTAAAAATGCCAAAAGCATTTTTTCGAATTAAATTATTTTTGAATAATAATCCAAAAAGTCTCCACTAAGATGAACTTTCTTCCAAATCCAAAACCAAACTAATATCACTCAAGGCCTTAAGACTTTCTTTTGCTAACTAAATCGTGAGCTACGAAAGTATCTTGTTTTATAAAAAACAAAAAACAAGAAAGAAAGAAAGATACATCGGCAACTATTTTTCCGTTTATAGTTTTTTTTTGTACCGTTTTTTATGTTATTATTTTTCCATTCATATCACCCAACTGCAACTTAAAAACAAAAATAAAAAATTAAATCAAAATAAAATGATTCTCGTAATAAAGTGGCTGCACGGGTTCAGCCATCGTCATAAAACGTCGTTGGTTTTTTTTTCGCATTCATCTTTCCACAGACTGTCACAGATGTTTGGGATTGTGATCCGAGTTGTCCCATCTTCCCCATAATCAAGATGGTGGCGGTGCCTGAGCTGCAACATTTTAGGTGGCTGATGATGATGATGATGAGGTTTCCACTACCTCAACACGCCAAGTTACCGAACCTGTAATTTTCTTCGTCGATTCCGCATGGTGGGAATCGTCGTCGCGTCGTTATCGCCATTCGTGGATCGTGGTGTTCTGCTTCGATGTGCATTTCACTTAACCTAAGCTTCCACCGAATGAATTGGCTTGCGGCAAAATTTTACTTTTCACAAGACGTGCAGCACGCTTCGTTTGGGCCTGTGAAGTGAGGCGAGTTGAGCTGAGCTGAGGTGAGAAGACGACGGGGAAAAGATTCGTACGTTTCCTCACTTTTGAACTTGAACTTGTTGGATTGTTGATCTTCTTGCGACGACGGTCGACGTTGTTCGTTAGATATTAGGTCTTCTTCGACCGAGAGAGTCACTCTCGATTTTTCTTTGCATGGTTACATTACTTTGCAAAATTTGAATGGGACAAGAGATGAAAAAGAAGTTAAATCATACAAAAAAGATACATTTTTTCGACAAGTGATCTTGCGTATCATGTTAGTTTAAGTAACTATATCATTACATCATTGGAAAGAGATTTTTGCAGGTTGGTAGCATAGCTTAAGTGCTTCCGTAAAATGAAGACATTAAGTGAAATACAACGACAAATGTAGATGTTAAGTTTTAAACGATTGAGAAATGTCGATAACGCTGAGTATGGAGGAGAAATTCTGCAATTGTCGGTAATTGACTGCATTGGAGTGTCACGTGTCGAAGGTCTACGATTGATTCCCAGTCGCTGCTAGCTAAAAATAAAAAAAAAATGATTTCTTTTAGGGGTATTGACTCTTGCGAGGAAGTGACATTCAAAAGTGGCATAGAATTTAAAGTCCCTTTTATTTCTGTTGAAACAAGCATACCGTTCCTGGTTAAGTGTTGTAAATCACTGGGCCCTGGTTCTCTACGAACTGTTGCGCCTCACATATTTTTTTTATTAATATATCAAAACATGGTGTTTCTTTTCGTTGT
The DNA here is from genome assembly GCA_911387755.1 of Chrysotoxum bicinctum. NCBI lineage: Eukaryota > Metazoa > Arthropoda > Insecta > Diptera > Syrphidae > Chrysotoxum > Chrysotoxum bicinctum. The sequence continues at coordinate 170,940,869 of OU426989.1, forward strand.
ACTTTGTACATTTTTACATTTTTACATTCTACATTTATTTGATTATAAAACAAATATTTAAAAAACCATTAAATTGTTTTTGAGCTTCGAATTGTAAGTTTACATTCTTTTTCTTTTTCTTTTGTTTCTTAATACCATATTTTGAAAATAATTTATTTTTATAACTTTTTAATTTGCTGAATTGAATCACGATATGTTTTTATACATAGGGTCACCCCACCCTCACGCATTTTTTTTAATTTAAAGATTATAGCCCATTGAAGTGGCATTTAACACTATTTTTGTACCTTGGTATCCAAAAAATACAAAATGTCATTATTGTTTCCATAAGTTATTTATATATTGTTACTATTAAATTTTAAGTATATAAATTGAATTTTATGTGAAATAAATAAATATATCTATCTATCTATCTATCTAAATTTAGTGATTGTATACAAAAATATTTAGGACCTGCATTCAATGATTTTAGGTTATGTAGTGGATTTTCAAATGGTTTGCTGTTGTTCAGTATTCTCAAGCAGTGAGTTTTACAGACCCAATGTGTACCGAACCCTTGTTTCTGTGAGTTTCGATATTTAAAATTAGGAGCAATTTAAAAATATTACTTCTTTGTAAGAAGATACTCAGGAATTTTTTTTGTATCAGTTTAAATAAGAAAGCTACACGCAGAAGCGGTAAAATATATTCCAACCGATAGCGTTTTTCAGTGGGTTAAAAAAATGCGATAAAAACAACGTTGTCTCGGTTAAAAACAACTTAGTGTATGTAGCTATACGGTAGGGTAAAATATAAATTAGTTGGTTTAATTAATTTCAGCTGCCCAAAAAATCATTTAAGCCCAAAAAATAATATATTAAGTATAATATAATATAAAAGTATATCCATTACATGAAATTGTTTTAAATATACAACTAAAAATGTTAGTTTAATCGAGAAAAACATAATTACATATATTGATCGAGAAACTATAGGCTATAATTCACAATTTCCAAGATGTCTAATCTCAAATGAATAACGTGTATAAATCGAAAAACTACACTTAATGAATCTAACACATTTCTTATTTAGTATTAAACAATATTTTTGATTAAATTAAACTAATGATTATGTTCTTTAAATTAAATGAATATCTAGCTTAAAACAATTAACCAGATTTATTTAATCTTACTAAGTAAATGCGTTAAATTTTCTAAAACTAAATAATCTTCTCGTTTTATTTAATCGATTGGTGGTGGTTAAAATAACACATCCAATTCCTTATTTTCACTGACTGAAGTTTTTTAAAATTGAACACCAGTTAATAAGTTAAAACCATCAGTTTTATTTAATTAAATAACCGAGTTAACTCGTGAAATTTAAACAGGGTTAGTTTGTAGGTGGTATATTAGCAGTCTTACTTCTTTTTTTTTCTTATAATCTACTCGCGCTCAAATGATTATGATTACCCTTTAAATGTTTTCAACACAGCGCGGGCGTGAAGTTACGGAAGAGAAAGAAGGATAGGAAAGATGTGTGGCACGATGTTCTGAGACTGAGGGTGGTTGAATCAGATTTTTTTATCTCCAGGGAAGGCGACTACACTAAAGCGGAGAAATGCCGTGTCTTATTTCTATGTCCCTTACAATTTGCATTATTTTATTTGTATTCATCCTTGTTGGGCATACTAGTTTAACTCAATCACATGTTGTTAGTGTTATGCCTAACAACATGTAACGAGTAAACCAGTAACCCATTGATGACAATTTTTAGAAGGATTTAATGGAATTAAAGGCGACATAGACGACGGCAGGGATCGAACCTGTGATCATGAGGTTTACAGGCGAGCACACAACCATCGCGCCGTGGCCACCCCCTTTAATTTAATACGACTTTAACAATTTATTTAATTAATTAACCGAGTTTATTCGTGTAATTTTACCCGGTTAAGTTTATATGTTGTATATTTGCATTGGCACTTGTTTAATTTTACACGAGTTTCACTTTGTTTTTACCAATCATTTTCCTGTGTTGAAATATATAATTTTTGCATATTCTGAAACATGGTCAAAACTAGCAATATTATAGGAAGACGCATTGATTTTTCGTTTACTTTACTACTGTCTTAACGGCAGAAAATTAGGTTACTTAACAGTAAAATGGAAGAAGAAGAGTTTTTGCTAGTATCATTTATTTGTTTGACAAATGTAAAACCCGCAGAGAAGTATACGCATTCTCCAAAGTGCAAGAAATATTACCACCCCATGACAAAGTTTTGTTAAAAACACTTTTTAAACTTTTAACATTTTCGAGGTTATTTAGTATTGAGCCATTGAGTTAAGTGCAAATAATATGATGTTTCTAGTGCATTGTTACTAACAACAATAGCCTGACCTTTTGCTCGGGCAAGAAAAATTGAACACCATTTAATATTGAATATCTGGCAAGCCTAAAAACATATCAGCTTAATTTAAACGTAGTCTTAAAGTTTAGTATTTCTACTAAAAAAAAGTTCAAAATGACGTCCCTACCATTAGTACTGACAGAGAAATTGACCTTAACATGGGTCAGGGTACACCAAAGTTAGCCTTTTTTTAAATCGTCAAAAAGTGATGTCAAAGTTGAAAATCAGACTTTACTGTAGAACAATTTTTTTCTTAGAATATGACCAAGAATCACATCCCAAAGTATGGCAAACGAATTACCGCACACCCTGTGTATACAGTGACGAGCAAAAGTGGTAAAATGTTTTCGCTTACTTCAAAAATAGATTTAAAATACGAGTTTTTAATAGAATTAAAATGTTTTTTTTTATTTTTTTATTTTGTTTGTTAAACTAAATTTTATTATTATATTTATATTTATTTTTCAAAAAAGAATATATTATACAAAACAAAAAATATTCTATTAGTTTTTAGAATTGTCCAATTATGCACGTTTAAAGTCAATGTTTTTTCTTTATTATTTAGTCCATAAACCTTTATTTTAATTTACTTGGGAGCAAGGCTTTGGCATACTTTCCACCATATTATGGAGAAATTGCTCTGGAATTGCCAAAGTTCCTGATGGGTGATTTTTGTGCTGCCCTAACCGTCGCTTCACAATTGACCATAAATTTTCAATTGGATTGAGGTCAGCGCTTTGTGCTGGCCATGTCATCGTCGTAAACTGTCGATTTTTCAGTCATCCCGAGACAATTTTTGACGTGTATTTTGGATCTCCGTCCTGCTGAAAAGTTATTTCACAATCATTAAAGCCTGTTGATGCAGTAAAAGGTAGTAAATTTATCTTCAAAATGTCCAAATATTTTTCTTTGTTAATGGTGCTATCGATTTTCACCAAAGGACCAACAGAGTTCCACAAAAATCAGCCCCAAGCCATCACCGAACCTCCTCCATGTTTCACGGTCTTTTGAACTTGATCTTGTTGAAGTGGTTCTCCGGAACGTGACCAATAAAAAGATCTACCATCCGTTCCTATTCTAAGAGAATACATAAAATGAAAATTGAAGCTTGTTTTCGATCTCAAAATATCGGTAGCTGTCATACTAGAATCACGGAAAATTTTAAACACTTTAAAAAAATAACTAAAGACTTTGATAAGTACTTTTATAAAAATCGAAAGTCGCAAGAATTTATATTTCATGAAGAAATCAGATCCGCCAGAAAGTAGTTTATTTGTTTTATGACTCAGAAGCGGATATGATTTGATCCCCCTTGTTTTGCGCCCCATTCCATGTGTTAATGTTATAATCCAGTAAGGCCAGGCGCGCATATTCAATTTTTAGTTTCGCAGCTGTTTATTTGCTAAAATGAAACATAATATGGGCTTATATGGGACTCGGCGCACTTAGAGCAACTCGATTCGAGCAACTAAAATTTTTTTTTTGACACAAACTAAACGATTGCCTAAAATTAATTCGCAACAGTTGAGCTGTTTTCTGTATGCGCAAGAGAGAAATTAGTGTGAGCGTGATTAAAGAGTTGCCAGTGCGCGGTACTCTATCAACTGGTGATTAAACTATTTGATTTCGATCACAGTTGCCAGTGCGGCTAGCCTAAGCCTCTGTTTGCTCTCTCCGCATAAAAAATCTAGCATGGAGTTTTCGAAATATTGAGTTTTGAAAAAAAAAATTTTGAAACTTTTTTTAAAAATCCAAAAATTCTTTTTTTTTTTTAATTTGAATACACAATTCTATCAAAATTTTTGGGGAGTCTCAGCATAAAAAAAATGATCAAAATCGGTTGTACCGTTTTTGAGCAAATCAAAAAAAAAATAATGGTTCCAGGGGTTGGTACTATTAATAACCACTTTTCGGAAATTTTTTCCACCATTATCTAGCTTTAAATGAATTTTTTTGTATATTTTTTTTTAAATCTGTACAGTTTTTGAGAAAAAAAAATATTTATAAAATTTCGAAAAAAAAATTGTATGGCAGGTACCGTTTTGGCCTTAAAAAAATACGGTTGAAGGGAAAAATTAAAAATACTATCTACCAAGTTTAAACAAATTCGGCCGAGCCGTTATCCAAAAGACAGAATTGCGAGACCCACTTTTTTGGTCTTCGCTTATCATCGTAATGTCAACTTTGATCAAAATCTCGAGTTCGATTTTTTTTACGAATGCATAACTTGCCTTGTAGTACCTATAAGTGAAAATGTCTTTATCTTGGAGATAATGTTAAAAAACTGTTAACTATCAAGTTTTAAAAATACCAGCATGTGGTTTTGGAATATTGAGTTTTTTTTTTAAATACAATTCGAAGTCCAAAAAATTGCTTGAAACATTTTAACACAAAATTCAAACTCTTTAGGAGCTTTAGAATTGAAAAAAAAAATAAGACAAAATCCGTTGAACAGTTTTTGAGAAAGTTGAAAACCAAAAAATTTTCTATTTCATTAACAACCATTTTTTTTGGAAAAATATTTCCAACCATTATCTAGCTTTTACCAAATGACATTTTTGTGTTTGTGTTTGTTAAAAATAACTGTAAAACAGTTCTTAAGAAAAAATATTTTCTAATTTTTTCATAATTTTCGAAAAAAATGTGTATGGCAGGTACCGTTATTTTTGTCTTGAAAAAAAAAAGAAAAAAAATATGTGTGGTGCGAAAATCGGCTGAGTTTTTAAGGCTGTAGTCGAACGGACAGACGACAGAATTGCTGGATCCACTTGTTTGGTAATGTCAAGCCTGATCAAAATATCGACTTCGATATTTTACGAACGCATTACTTTGTATATAAAAGTGTTTTTAATAAGGGCGGATGGATGTTGAAATGGAATTAAAAAAAGCAACAGTTTTGTCTATGGTCGTGAACTTTGAGCTCCTAGGTCAGTTGGACCTTGTAGGGGTGTAGGCCCCAACGCAAAATTCGTCCAGTCTGCATTTGTGCGAGGCGAGGAATCGATTGCCTCGGGTTTTTATTGAATAGGTCGTCTCAAATTTGGCCACCAATACTTAAAGAATCACTAATTTTGATAATGTAGTTTTATCATTAGGACAGGCTGTTTATTCGTGTAACTGATTTGGTAACTTAATAAAAGTCAACAGATTTGACAAATGTCATCCAAACAACATGGCCGCCACAGGCCGTACAATTCTACTCGCACCAAAAAAAACCTTTAGTATCCATATGTCGCAAGTAAAAATAAAGATTCTATTCGTGAGAAATCTCGCAACTTCGTAAGTAGATTTTTTTATTCTAAGCTCAACTTCAACTTAAATGATAAGAATTACTTAAATGACTCACTCAGTTATAATGTAATATCTTTGATCTTCAAAGCAAGGCGTAAAATACTTGAATTAAACGGTAGCCTTAATAATGGAAGCTTTAAGCAGTACTTCTCTATATGCAACTAAAAATCAACAAAAGTCAGCTTCCACATAATTGACATCTGTCCAGAAAACAAGCCGTGAAGACTAGCATGCTTCAGCAATAATTTTTGAACATTAAGGTGTGCTTTGTGGAATAAATATCTACCTAAGGTCAGAATCTAGAAGCCGCACAATATTAAAACCACCCAGTCCGACAAAATGTCAGTAAAGTTCAGTCGAAAAAACAGTGTCTCGTCTACGATACTTATGAGGCAGTATCGTAGAAGCCGAAGTTTTTCTGGTCTCGTGGCCAAGCCCTACTTCAGGGTTCAATGAATGTCCTCATTCAACCCTTGACTCTTTCCTTGATTTTGCCACCTTATACAAATTTCCTATCTAGAGATAGAAACATTACCATCATCTTTAAACCACCCTTAACTGACACTTAAGATCTTAACGTTTTCCACCTAAATTCGTTGTAAATTTTACTTCTTGAATTTATGGAGCCATAAATTAGACTCTTTTCTGTGGAACCCAACCAAAATACATTTATGTAAGTGCAGCTTATTCTAATTTTGTTTCTCTAATGATGTTTATCATTTTTAAACTTTAAATTAAAAGATTTAAAGTAAATTTGAATAATTTGTCGATGATTGTCGTTTCACTTTTCAAAATTAATAATTCATTAAATCAAGATCTTATTCAGGTGAGAATTCAAAATAGATAAATACAAAATTTTATTGGATTACTTTTAGCGGAATTGGTAATTAATAAACATTGCTTGTTGCCATGATTAGTGAATCAGTGAAATCACTTATGTATATGACGACTGTCTGAATCTGTCAACAAAATTCAATCAGATAAAGTTTTCCAAAAAAAAAAAAATAATCATCTTCCGCAATCTTCTTCTTCTCCTATTTTAGATAAAACCACTTTTCGACAACTATCAGCGTGAAATCGAATTAACATTATGGGAACCTATCAATCGGTATTGGGCTGAATGTTATGAAGCCTGCAAAGCTGCATCCAAGAAACGTGGTACCTTTCAAGCTGAAAATCGCCGTCACTTTCAGGTAAATAAACAAGAAACAAAATTCGAAAAGTGATGATCTAATCGTCTGTCATGCATATGTATGTACGTATGAGTATTTTCGAATCTAAGTATATTGCACAACATCAAAACTTGCAATGGCACTGATATTAAAATTGTCTTCATCAAATACTCGTTTTTATGTTGTTGTTTTTATAGCAAAAAATTGTGGTGCCATGGAAAGTGCGTCAAGTGGAAGAAATGACACGACTTAGCGCCTCAGCACTTCATCAAAAGACCAAGAGTAGCTACATTAAGAAAAAGTGGAAGACGGCCAAAAGATTCCTGTACGGTCCCCGCGGACCCTGGTACACGGGGTGAGTTACTATTTAAAAAGCTTTAATTATAATGGTATATAATAGTTTTTTTTTTGTTGCATAAGATACATAAGAAATAAAGTAGGGTCAGTCGAGTAACCAGGGAAGACTTGGGGGGTTTAAGCTCCTTATAGAATTAACTCTTCAAATCTGTATTTATATTTAAAGTCCTTTGCATTTTACAGAATTTTGACCGAAGCTTGGGAGGGACTTGTTTTTTTTTTGCTTTTATATGTGACGGGGGGCTATCTGTGAGTATAAAACTCGGTTGTCGGGTTAAGCTAAAGAGTTTTTCACTAAATAAGTAAACATAAAATTTAGAATATTTTTGTAAAACTTTTGTAGAGGTCAATCGTAAAATGATCAAAATGCTTCTTGAGTTATTTTTATCTTGGAAAATTCTAGGTCAAGATCTATAAGCAAAATTTACCAAATGAGAGAGAGATACCCAATTCGTGTGAAGGGCATGAAATTGATTTATTTTGATCATTTTGAACTGAGCCACTAACGACTGCCATATTTTCGGTACTTCGACCGGTTCGTTGCAGCATCCCCATTATGTTGATTTGTAAAAACGAAGATCGCTGATCAATAATGTTGAGTAAGTGTAGAAATGCTTATCAACAGTGTAAATCAACTTTTATTGATCCGAACCCAACCTGATTGAAATGGGTAAAAACCAACAAAGTTGAGTCGACAGAAAAACAAATCTTCTAGTCTGGACGAGTTCATCAACAAAATCAGCAGCTGTCAGATTTGTTTCATTTATGCTGTCAGTGAATTACTTTTATTATTGCTTTTTGTGTTTTTTTTTTTGTATTTGCTCCGATGAAAAGAATACCATCTCTCTTACTCATGATGAAACCAAAGTTCTGAAATTTCATTTTCAACACAAATGACACTCTAAATGTCAACATTGACAAGCACATACTAACTTATATCGATTTCATTTGCATACTATGGGTTTTGACCCCGGATCGAAAATTGTTTCATGGTTTTTCATGTAAGTGTAAATCTTTCTTCAATTAAGGGTATGCAAACTCTGATCCCTGTCAAAGAAGGAAGGTGTGAAGGAACGCTAAATCTAGCGACTGATCAAAATCTTCGCACATAAATTGATTTTTTATGAGTAAAGGAAATCGACATAAAACTATGTGGACAAGTTTTGACTATATTGATTGACAATGTGAATATAACATGAAACATAGTGAATATATTTACTTGAATTTCGCCGCATCAGCCCGTCTGATTGAACGAAAATTGCGTAAGCGCCATTTAAATTACGATTACCGACTAAGAATTACGGTAGTAATAATTTCCAACCATTGACTGACGTTCCAATGCACCGATCTCACGTTGGATCAAAGAGCTAAAGTTCTTATTTCAATTTATTATAAAACTCTTTAAGAGATATTTTTAAGAATATTTTGCTATCTATTTTTGCGGATAGTTTTAAGTATTTTCTTATTTTTCATGTACATAATTTATAAAGAGAAATATTTTATAATAAGACATAGTCTATTGGAGTTATTTTGTTTGACCAAAATGAATAAATAGAATCAGGAAACTCATGAAATTTTTTTTAAATGGTTGAAACAACTCCTTAAGCTTTTTAAGTAATAACGAATACTTTGTGATTTCATCTTGAAAGAATGTATGCAAACAATTTTAAATAATTTTCTATACATAAACAGACATACAGTGGCGACAAAATAAATAGCACACTTCTGTTAAAAATTCTTTCTTGGCCTTAGAACGTAAGTGCATTTTGAAATCCGGTATTATAAGGCTATTTTTGTTGTAGATTTTGAATGTTGAGTATCTGGATTTTGAATATAAAATAACGGGATAAGACTTTTCCAGAAATTATTTTATAAAAAATTCAAATGTAAGTCAAATGGTACACAAGTTGCACTGAGGTGAGGACAATTTAAATAGCACATATTGTTTCCACTGCAAATTTAATACATTTTAACAAATATTCTTAACTTTTAAGAGCTTAGTGAAAAAGTTATGAGTTTTGATAAAGTTCTTAGTTAAGTTGCTTCAATTTTAATTGCTGAAATGTAGTATGAGAAGTGGAAAACAATCAGCACCGACCTAGGGGTTTTTGATTTTATGAAAAAAGGTCACACAAAATCTGAACTAGAGCGGAAATAAAAATGTTCAAGGAAGAATAAGAATGTTATAAATGCCCTTCACCATTGCGAAGAAAAAGGAAGTGCTCAAAACAATATTCGTATGAGTAAGACCAGAAAAGTCACCCCTTGAACTGATTTTGACATCGTCTGCCTGAGCTAAGTCCCATAAATTGAATATGCAAATGAACAAGATCTTGGTGTTAATGTGTCTGTAAGTACGATTAGAAACTGTCTCAGTTTCTTTGACAAACCGTTGAGCTATGTTATGGCGGGTAAATGTAATAGATTTTCACTTTTTGGTACGATATTTGCACGAGCTCATTATAACTACAATGGGTAGGAAAATGTTTTATAAATACGAATTTAAATAGTCAGTGAATAAGTCCTTATATACATTGCATAACTATTTCCCCTTTTAGTGAATTCTAATAAAAAGGGCTGTAAAATGTTTAAGATATTTTTGAGATCAAATTTTGGTATGCAAAATTTAAGTTTTAATTATTGTGCGAATAAGAATAAATTTAAAAAAAATCATCGACCTGTTTTTGATATAGAGATTTCGAAAAAAAAAAAAATAAAATTTATTTTAAAAATACAAATAAAATCACCCATGTTCTGATTTTCGTTCCGAATTGAATTCGTTACCGAAATTGATTTTCCTACGAATTTGAAAACGACGTTCTTAATTTCGTACGAATCTGCCTTGCAGTGGTACCAACATTCAGACAGGTTTTCTGTTACATATGTGTCTTCCCCTTCATAAAAGACAAAAAAATAGTTTTTAAAGATATATTTTTAAAAATGCTTACATATATTTTAGATTTACGAATTCAAACTCTCCAGACAAAATCGAAACGAAATGAAAACGAAAGTATTACCTTCGTAAACGAAAATCAGAACAGGGGTGAATATTTTTTTTTTAAGTTTTGAAATGCAAATATTTTTTTAATCTTTTAAGAAAGTTCTGTATACAAAAATTAACTTAGTCCCATTTTGCCAACAAAGAGAAAGTCAAAAATTAAATAATTCAAGTGAAATTGTAGAGAGAAAAATAAAATTCTCCTGCAAAAATTTTAGGTACAATATCTAAAATGGTATTTTAGAATTTTCTAGGATAGATGTAATATTTAACTAAAAAATCTATGGCAGGTACTGTGAATAATGTCTAAATATAAGATTTGCCTTTATTGAATAGATCATATAAATCAAGATATAAATATGTATATGTACATTAGGGTGTGTCAAAGTGCTCAACTATGGTATTTTCAAATGTAATAGCTTTTAAAAGTTGCATTGCTTATCAAAATTAAATCCTGCGTTTACATTTTTCATTTTATTTAATATCTGTGGCTCGCTCAAAAATGGGATGAAATCCAAAAAATTTTGATTTTTCGAGATTTTTGAAATATGTGTTGTTTTAAATTGCACCGTGTGGATACAAAAAAATTATATAAAATATTTTTAGGCTTTCAATTCAAAGATAATTGCAAGGAAACACTTTTAAGCTTATATTTGTCTAAATTGAACACTTGATAAAGAAGCTATGAAATAATAAAAGAAGGAAGAAAAATCATTTTTTTATGTAAAATCGTTTTTTTTTATAATTATGGTATAACTACATAATTAGTTATAATTATTTGATTAAGAATAAATAAATTAGATATCTAAACATATAAATTGATTGTTGTGTTTTTAATCCCGGAACACAACAAAAATCAACGGAACCACCTACAATATCGTGGTATGTATATCTTTTTGTAAAGACAAAAATTCTTTCTGTATTTTGTTTAGTTTTTATTTTTAATATACTTAAAAAAAAATACATTAAATTAATTTTTTTTTCAACTTTAACCGATTTGAGCGAGCCAAAGACGAACGATATCCTATTTTTTTTTACATGTTCTTAAACCTCAGACCCTAATACAATTTTTGAGCACTATTCCATTTAAAAATAAGAGTACTTTTTTGCGGCCATACAAAAGTGACACACCCTAATGTACATATGTATATCGATAAAAATAAGATTTAAGAAAGCGGAATTTCATCATTTGTATGGTAGATACCTTTTATTTTGGATAAATGAGCAATTTATTTTTAACTTGAAAACAAAAACTGTTATGTTCTCTTCTAAGTTTCAAAGATACACATTACTACTCAAACTTTTTATGAATGTAAGCATACTAAATACGATCAAAAAACATGGTTATATTCGCGGTTACCATTATTCGAAAATTTATCTTCAACCACTAGCTAGTCTTTACTAAAGATATTTTTTTGATTTTTTGAGTAAAAATCTGTGCAAAAGCTTAGTAGTCCAAAGTTTGTAGTACCACTTTGTAAAATGGCTCGTACATTGGACTGTCATGCAGAAGGTTTGGGTTCGAATACACGACTTGTTGGGTTTTGTAACTCACTAGATTTAGGATATCTACGCGTCTTTGAGGTTTAATTTATGTACTTATATTTTATTTTTAATCCACCCAATATAAAGATAATCATTGGAACCGTTTAAGATTTATTCGAACAGACAGACAGTGTTGCAAGACATCTTTTTGCAGTCTTCCCTATAATATCAAGTTCGATTTTCTTACAAATCTATATTTGCCACATAGTATCTAAATACATATCGCACATAAAAAAAGAATATCGCACAATCCGGTCATTCTATCGACGTTTTTTTTTTATATTGGTACCTTTTGTTTTCTGGGTATTCCCTGTTTTGAATTTTTAGGGTAAAATATAACGGTACCTGCCATACAGAATTTTCAGTTCTTAAGAAAAAATTTTATTTTTCTCAAAAAAAAAAAAATCGTTACCACAAATGCCTTTTGCTCAAAGTTTCTTCCAATTTTTTTGCACAAATTATTAAAAATATATTTTTTGTATTTTTAAATGAATTTCAAATATTTTTTGTTTTTGAAAATTTACTATTATTTCGAAAACGATTTGGTCGAATTTTTGAAAAATGTTATTATCAAATGAACTAAAATCCAACAGCAACAATACGTCTCATAAAACGTTTTTTTTTTTCTCTTTTTTTTTTTTAAATTTTGACATTCTCATTATCAACTGAATCGATTTACTTTCTTATACATACATAAGCTTCTAAAAAGTACCCATTGTCATAATGGTAAATGCGTTGGATTGTCATGCAGAGGGTCTTGGGTTTGGGTTTTCAGGGATGCACTGTCTCTTGCGAAGAATTGACAAATCCTATAAGATACTCTTACTCTTGTCATGAAAACAGCTGCACATTAGCTCAGAATCGGCAGAAATTGTATGTCACTTAGGGTTCACAAGATATCCCGAAGAACAAACAATTCTCCTCATTTCAACCCAAAATGCTAGGTCAATCTTGCAGTAGTTGACATTTTATTGACAGAAAACGCATAAAAATGTCCCTGGAGATCGCGATAAGTTCGTTAGGTTTTTTAGTTTTTCCTCCCACGTGAAAATAATTATATTTGAAACTCGGCAGATCCCCTGGTAGGAACGAAACAAAAAATCGTAGTGATTTAAGGGTCGACATTTTTTTTTTTATTTTTCTGGCGATGCGATTGTCGCAAGTTAAAATGAAACAAATGCACTCAAATGGATGTGTTCACACTTGCGATTTAAATTACTACGACTTAAAAACCGTAGTCGCAAGAAGAAATTGGTATGCACGCACTTGTGATTTTCAATCGCACGATTTTTTAGCCGCACGAAATAAGACATGGCGACATAAGCGATTAAAAAAATGAAACAAGTTCCATTTTTTTTTTTGTCGCAAAATTAAATGGATCAACGGGATTTAAATAATCCTGCACGAACTTGCGATTTTGTAATAAATTTAATTCTTTTCTTGGGTTTTATTAAGTAGTGTTATTTAGTGGCTCTTTTGCTACGTTTAAAGTCGACTCAAAAACGAAAAAAAAGTATTGCGTCATCCGTTTATGAGCGGCGGGTTACTTAAAGGGTCAGTTTCGTAAGATCCAACTTGTGCAATAATATAGAATGAGTATTGAATGCTTCAAGGAATTACTGCAACTAGATGGACCCAGGATTGTGTGTAAAAATACAAAAAAGAGAAATTCATATCACCTGCGGAACGATTATCTGTAACATTGAGGTAAACACAAAATAAATTTAATCATTGCTATTAATTTGTAGCAAATGCTTGCCCTCACATTAAAAGTAGCGTGTTTTATTTGTTTGCGATTTGATAATCGCGCGGCAAAAAAATTATAATTTGTGGCGACTGCGATTTTATAATGGCCTGGACAAAAAATCGCAAGTGCGTTCCTAGCATTGGCATTTTCTTTTGATCTCAGAATAATAGTTCCTCTTAAATACTTCTCATTCTCACATTTTTTTTTTAATTTTTAAAAGTCTTTCAAAAGATTGGAAATGTAGAAACAAAATGAAATAAAATGCACGACTGGATCGCACGAACTTGCTCTTATGTATTTAAATTACTTTGGAATTTAAGATACATTTTATAAATATAAAACATGGATTTAATGAGACAATAATGTTCAAATGCATAAAATTGCCGTCTGGTTTCCGGAAAAGTATGAATTTATGCAAATAAACCTTAAAAAATCGTTTTATTATTAAATAAATTTTTTATATAAGAAATTTCTCTAAAATTTTTCAAGAACAAAATGTGGGATGCGGATTTTAAGTATTTAATAATATTGTTTTTAGGAAATAATTTCAAAAAATAATCGTTCATAGGTTTTGAAGATATTGATTTAAATTTTTTTTTTTTTTTTTAAACCCAATAAATATTTTTTTGAATATTTTTATATACAATATTATTTTAAACTTAAGGGGACTCCTGCTAAAAATTTTGGGTTAAAATCCTTAGAGCCGTTAATGAGAAAGTCGAAAATCAAAAAAAACGGGTCTATGGCAGGTACCCCTAATAACATTTTTCCCCAAAATTTTTTTTGACCAAAATGTAGTCCATGTCCATAATATCACACTTAATTTTTTTTATCAAAATCGTTAGAGCCGTTTTCGAGATAAATAAGATTTTGCATTACGGGTGTATGGGGGGTACCCTTAGTTTTGGAGCTAAAAAAAAAATTTCAATTTCTCCTCTAGGGAATCACCGAAGACCCTTAACTACCGAGATTGAAAGAAATAGGTCTAGGGGTTTAGGCTGTAGTGAGAGTTACAGACATACAGACACACTGAAACATGTTTTTTGTGTACTAAATTTTCCTTAAAATTTTTATTAAAAAAATTGATATGCAAATTGTTATTATTTAATAAATTACATATTTAAACGTAATTTAAAAATTTAATCGTGTATCGGTTTTCAAGATATTGAATTTTCAAAAAAAAATATTATTATTTTTTTTTTAAATCCAAAAACTATTTTTTCGAAAAAATTTTTAGTTTATATTTTTTCAAATGCAAAGCAGCTCCTGTATAAAAATTTTGGTTAAAATCGTTAGAGCCGTTGGTGAGAAATTCGAAAATCAAAAAAACCGTTCTATGACAGGTACCCCCAATAACATTTCCCCCCAAATTTTTTTTCACCAAAATATAGTCCATGTCTATAATATCACACCTAATTTTTTTTATCAAAATCGTTAGAGCCGTTTTCGAGATAAATAAGATTTTGCATTATGGGTGTATGGGGGGTACCCTTAGTTTTGGAGCTAAAAAAAAATTTCAATTTTTCCTCTAGGGAATCACCGAAGACCCTTAACTACCGAGTTTGAAGAAAATACCTCCGGTAGTTTAAGCTGTAGTTCGAGGTACAGACATACAGACATACAGACATACAGACAGACAGACGGAATTGTCGGACCCACTTTTTTCGTCTTCGCTATCATCGTAATGTCAACTTTGATCAAAATCTCGAGTTCGATTTTTTTTCCAAATGCAGAACTTGCCCTATAGTACCTATATCGCAAGTAAAAAAGGGAAATTTTAAAATTGTTCAGAGGAACAAGAGTGTAAGCACCCTTCATTTTAAATTTAAGAAGTGAAACCCAGTTTTTTTTTTCTTTTTAAAATTTTAAATATAAAATGTATGTATTTAAATAACTTGTTAATTTTAAGAACTTTAAAAAATTCATAAACTACAAGCAGCAATTTTTTTGCTATTTTCAAAACTACGACCATCAAACAAATATCCCAAACAAAATCACAGATCTGGCCCTGGTTTTTTAACATTAAAACAATTAAAAGTAAGTGACATGTTTGAGAGGTAACTTTTTACGGAACTAGTCGTTTATCGAAAAATAAAAAAAAATGCCTTTCGGTGACATCGTTGTTACGTATCGCGTGTGTGCATTAAATTTATTTTCCCATTTGTATCTGCAACAAACCGTAAATATGTACAATATTTTTCATTTTCAAAGTTTGTGGTTTGCAATAATCAAGGTGAAACTGTAGGAGTATTTTTTTTTAAGTGGCATTGGCAAGTATCTACAGGTGTTATGATCTATCGATTCAAACCATATTAAAGATTCTCAACGATAAAAAAAAAAGATATCCATTCGAGTATCGTGTATGGATTATTATCAATTCCATCTGACTCACTCATCTGACATATTAAAGGCCCACCTACTGTGAAAATGCCTTATAAATACAGTAGGAGCAGCAAATTGTTAGAAAAAAAATGTGTTCTTAGCTAATTTGAAAAAAAAAACTTTACGCCTACTGTTTGCCGCTTGCTGCGTATGGTAAGTATGTTAATGCCATTTGAGTCTAGTTTGAATAAAAGTAACAAAAAAAAAGAGTGCATATCCAAGAGATGAGGAGGAAATCTTAAGTGCTTAACATTGTCCGGGTGGGTGGTACATCGTACATGCTCCATGCATGACTAACAAGCAAGTTTTTTTTTTATAATCTAACATTTTGTGTTGAAAATTTGTTGAATAACTAGTGATTTATTGCTGATTACAAACTTTTGATAATGATGCATGGTTCGGAAGCATACAAAAATTATTCACACCAGCATTGGAATCGTATGAAATTATTCATTCGAGAACATTTTTAAGACATATCAGACATTAATTAAACAAAATTCCTGTGTTTGATAGTTATTTGCACTTGGATTACTTGGCACAAATTTGTTTTGGAATTACTAAATAAATAAAAATGATTTTGAGTGATGGAAATCTTTATTTGGACGGTCACATTTTTTTCTGTTTTCTGGCTGTCACCAGTGTTGATACACATTTGTGTCCGTTTTATTGCAAGATTTCCGGTGATAATTGTTCGCGTTCTTGTCGAATATTCTGCTTAAAGCTGTGATTGTCGGAGGCTTGTTAGCTTTTAGCCCCAAAGAAAGAAGTCTGGGATGTTTAAAGCGGGTATGTTGCTGGCTATGCCTAATCGCCAGAACGGGTGATTAATCGACCAAGAAATGCTTACTTCACAATATCCATTGTAGCTCGTGCTCGTGCGACTAAGGGTTGCCAGATTTTTCTTACACCTCGGCGGCGGCGGGAAAAATGGCTAAAATAATGAAAAATCCCGGGATTTCAACATATTGCCCGGGACAAAATCAAAAATCATAATATGCGTGTAAATCAAAATAAATAAATTCTTTTATTAATTACTAATTAAATGACTTGTTTGTCACATTTTTTTTGTCAGTTTTAATGACAGATGTCACTTTACAAAAATACATTCTTCGTTAAGTTAGGTTTGTTTGATTGAAATTTTAAAAGCAATTTCTTAAGATTAAATCACAATGCAGCAATTGTTCCTTATCACTGAAAAACATTCAGGTACATTAGGCATTATCGGGGCGTATCGTGAATAAAATTTCCCTGGGAATTGTTCCCAACTTTAAAAATTGTCATCTCGAATAATGTTGAAAGTTTCCCTTGGAATTTATTGATATTGGGAATTAAGTGTCTAGTGACTTTGGCTCTCAATTAAAAAGGCCAGTCGCAAGCTTACAATGAACAGTGAAGAATTATTGACTATGAAAATGGTATTGATTTTTGAAAATATGGAAAATTCCGAGGGAATTTTAGTTCACGATAGCCCCCATTTTATAAGTTTGAGCCTCAACCCGGGAAAAAAGCTGCCCCGGCGGGACAGATGAATTTATGTCTGAAATCCGGGACGTTCCGGGTAAACCGGGACTTTGGCAACGCTAGTGCGGTTGCACTGGTCTTGTTAAGACCACATGTTCACCAAGCCCGCTCATCCAATTCCGGCGGTAGGAAGTCGTTTATCATGGCCCTATATCTTTCGTCAGTAACAGTGATCGCATTGCCGATGGCGTTCTTTAAAAAAATACAGCCCAATCACTCCTCCCGTGTGAACGCCGCACCACACAGTAGCTTTCAATGGATGTAATGGTTTTTCGTGTATCACACGCAGATTTTCAGTGCCCAAAAAAATTAATGTTTTGCTTATTGACGTAACCTCTTAAGTGGAAATGCACCTCAGCGCTAATGATTAAAATCGTCCTCTTCGTTGTTGAGATTGAAGATGGCTTGACAGTAATTCACTGGGGACGGGCATTAACTGATGCACTGTTTTCACTTTACACAAGAAAACATGTGTAAGTCTTTCACTTAAATTCGATCTAGGGTCCGCCTGGTGATGTCGAATTTCTTGGCCCGTGCGTCGTCTGGTTGATGTTTCTTCGTTCTCAGCGAACGACCAGTACAGTTGCTGCCACGACCTGAATGATTTCCTTTGGTGCGAATCTGTTCGAGTTGAGTACCTAAGCATCTTAATGTTTGGCCAGTTGGCCCCAAAATAATGCTAGACGCAATACAAAACTTTTAAGCCGTCAAGGAAAATCTTATTCTGTCAAAAATTACCAAATAAAAAACTGATTTTTTCTCGAAATTTGGTTTCCCGAATATCGTCATTAAAGGTGCCTCCCTTAGAATATATTTTTTTTTGATTTTCGACTTTTTTGAAATCCATTTAACCGATTTTTTTGTTATCAAGTCTTAAATGCAGACTTTTGTAAAAACAAAACTTTCCAGACTATTGTTTTTCTCAAAAAAAATCTAAATTTTATTAAAAAAAAAAAACAAACAATGTTTTCAATATAACAGGTTATTGAGTTTGATGCGCGGTCTGATTTCCTTTTCCAAATTTTCCGCTATTCTTAACATACAACACCCGAAGAAAGATATGCTGAGATCTTTGCTGAGATGTACCACCTTAATCAGCTTGTACATGAGCCTACTCGAATACCATATATTGCTGATCAAAACGCCTTCAATTTCGACTATTATGGAAATCTCTCCATTCAGCACGCCGGACCATTTTATAATATCAGACGATTTCTCGAGTCCGATACATCCACTAGGACCTCTTGGCAATACCAGAAAGCCAATTGGGACGGTCTTTATATTTTTTTTCGAATCTTTAACTCTATGTTTCTTCTGTAGTGACGTAGATGTCACTGCTGATATGATCACAGACGTGATTTTTTTTTGGGATGCGTACTTTACTTACAAAAAAGTCTTGGTTTAATACAAGCTGTGAAGAAGCTATCAGGCTCTGAGAAGTAAGTTTCCGCTCTTACAAAGCCAACCCAACTGAAGCAAAAAATTCTGCAATGTCCCAAAAGAAGGGACACATTCAACTTTATCTTCGGTTCCAACGATCATCTAGAACCACAACCGGTAACTAGCTCTTCAGATAAAGCTGCTTCTAAATCTACGTGTTTCCTTACATCAACATTGCCCCTTCTATACCTGAGCAAGAATTCTTCGAGATCTTGATATAAAGAAATCCGCTGGTCCTGATGGTATACTCCCCTTTCTTCCATCTTCCTACTATTCTGGAATCTTCCCTTAAATATGGAGAACAGCATTTGTCCAGTCTGTTCGTAAAAAAGTCGACCCTTCTTTCCAAGGTCATGGAATCACTGATCAATCATCAGCTCAAGAAATATCTCTAAGACCGAAAGCTTCTTAATGCGTGCGTCTGATTTTTTGGATTAGAAATTACCTTCTGGATCGTTCAATAGATGTTTTATTAAGCGGTTTCAAGTCGGATCTTCACAAAATAAATGCTGATGTTCCACAAGGCTCCGTTTTATCTCCGACTCTCTTCCTCATTTTTATAAATGATCTCTTGTCTGAAACTTCTAATCCACTTCATTGATCTGGCTACATTTTAGGAGACAATTATACGTTCTTAGCTCGAGGCAGCACCTGCCCAAGTTCTCTTCTTTAACTCAATAGAATTCGAACAGAGCATTAAAACTGATATGAAACAGAACTATCACGGACTATCCCTTTAAGACCGTGGGAATGTTTCATGTATTTCCTTATTTTCTTTCTTCTTTCACAAGCAATGCTCATTCCAGTTCATTTTTCTTCTAAATCAGTTCACTCGTGGTACCCATTTCGCTAGGAATGCTCATCGGTTCACCCTAAAGCCAAATTTTGGACCTACCGTTATATTCAGAGATTCGTTTTTTTTTTCATCGACACCTACATATATAATTATCCTCATCGCTCGTTTTGTGTTTAACATTATAAGGGTCTCAATAATCCCTTGAGCGCGAGGGAGTTGACGGCGTAAATTGTAACAATGATTTTTACTTGCGAACAAGGTACAAGCTATGCAGATTTAAAAAATAAAAATACAAAAAAATTTCGTCTAGTTAAAGTTAGGTAATGGTTGAAAAAATTTTTCCCAAAAATGGGTATTGAGGGTACCCCCCAAAGAACAATTTTTGTTTGTTTTTTGATTTTCTCAAAAACGGTACAACCGCTATAGCTCCCCCCAAAAACTTAAATAGAATTGTGTATCCAAATTTTCAAAAAAAATATTTTTGGGTTGAAAAAAATCAATTTTTTTTTTTTCAAAACTCAAAAGATTGTTTTTTAAACTTAATAATAAAAGTTTCTCAATATAATCTAAAAGACGTGAGAAAAAAAATTATTTTACCTAAAAATAAAGGTACCCACTATACAAATGTTAAAAAATGGCTTTCAAAAATTGTAATTTTCTCGAAAACGGCGCCTAGAATTTTTATAAAATTTTTTTCCTTTCGTTTAATTTTTACAATCCTGAATTTAATAAGGAAAATTTTGAAATTTGAATTACTCATTATCGACATAACGGATTTTTATAAAGTTTTTTATAGAGATGCTTCTAAAAAGTTTAAAAAACATTGCATTTTAAAACTTAAAAAAAAATATTTTTTGAATTTTTTGAAAAAAAATATTTTTTTCTTGAAAAATTCGATATTTCAAAAAACGGCTCAATATTTTTTTTTGGAAATTTAATTTTCAATCGTACAATAATAAAAACCTAATGTTGGCGTACCAAATTTTTTTCTTAAAAATCTTTTACAAATTTTACATATAAAAGCTTATTTTTTTAGAAACCACTTATAATTTTTGTTCTTGCATAAATTCATATTTGCATAGCATTCTGTTTTTGTCTCTTACTACTCAAAGAACAGTTTTCTCTAATACGAGTAACATTCGTTTTTAAAATTCCAAGTCTATTACACAGGAGCAAGTTCGTGCGACCCAGTCGTGCATTTTATTTTTTAAAGTTTTCAATTTATTTAAAAAAAAAAAATCTTATTTTTTCTAACCAAATACCAGATCAATTTAACCTAAACATAATTAGTTATTTATTCATTATTATTAGTATAAATGAATATGAATGAATATTAAGAGAGGGCTTGCACTGCGACCTAAATTTCTACTGTGTCCCCATCCAGAGCTAGATGAGTTGCTAACCCTACAGCTCTTCCTTTAAGTTTATCCCTTTAATGAGTTTGATTATTTGGAGTTCCTTCAGGGAGGATAAATAACTCTCTTCTACCTTGAAGCATTAGTGCTTCGCATCTGCCTAGTATGTGTTCCGGCATTGGAGAATCTGCATGTGGGACTGTTTGCTAAGACAAGAATACCCGTTACTATTCGTAGATTTTTGCCACTTTAGCTGATACAGTTCATGAAACGATCTTGGTTATAGTTGCCAAGAAGAAATTTGGCCTGCCTCAGTTCTGGGAGTTCTTTCCAGTTTTTGGATATTTTGTTCTCCTCCCCTATTTTGATTTCGTTTTTTATCTTGTTTTCTCCTATTCCGCAGTAGGGCTCTGGACCTATTTTTTTTTTTGGGAGTCTGCTTCCTCATTTGCCTAGACACCTACATGTTCAGGTACCCAATAAAATGGACACTACTGTTTTTGTCAAGTTCTTTTAGCCTGCCTTCACATTTCCACACCAACTTAGGCGTGATTGAGTATGAGCTTATTGCTTTGAGCGCGGCTTGCCTATCAGACATAATGGCAATCTTTTGGTTCCGGTAATTCCTTTCGAGATTTTGACCTGCACATTCCGCTATGCCATAGACCCATTGGTATGGAAAGTTTGGTTCTAGGCCCAAAAATTCCAGCACCAGTCCCTTTGGTCGTTCTCGAACCATCCTTGTATCACTTAATGGCACTGGCTTCAAGTGTGTAGTTTTCTGTTTCGCTAACCTATTCTTTTTTGCAACTTAACTCCGTTTTAATTTTTTCGTATTTTGCAATCATTCTATCCCTAGGAATGCCGATAAAGTTGGTTACTGCTGTATTTCCTGTGACTTATACATTTACCGGACCCAGTCTCACGCACATCTAATGGTAATTAACGAGATTAATTTCAACATGTTACAACTTACACCGAAAAATATTACAGCTATAGCACCGCCATGAAATTTAACGAAAACACAATTTAAATCAATGTGAAGGTCACACTTGTATGAAATATACACACAAATTTAACCTAAACCCGAATGCATGTCCCCAAAAACCAACCGGCACTACATCTCTTTCTTATGAAGAGCACAACCAAAAATACAAACAAAATACAAACCTGCTAATTTTTGGTACCACCCTCAGAACTTTCTTCAATGATCTCCAATTTAGAGGTATGTATAAATCGCGATTGTTTCGATCCTTGTGACCCGTTCACCAAAAAGATTGATTGATTACAATCACAAACGACTAAATTAATCAATCTTAATGTAACTTCTTGCCACTAAAACCGATGAGCATAGAGTCGACGAAACGAACGAAAAAAAGAAGTTATGTTTCGTTCATTCAATTTGTTCTCAGTCATTTTACAATACCAAATAGAAATGGAAATAAAACGGAATGTACATATATACTATTTTATATACAATTAAAGATGGCGTGAACGAATTCGAAAAGAAATAGATAAAGCCAAACTTTCGTTCATTTTCACATTGTTTCGCTCTCGGTCAGTTTTAGTTGAATGAACGATTGAATACATTTCGTATCAGTCTTGGTTTCGTTCGGAACGAAACGGCTTGATAAAATATGATTTTGATTGAATGAACGATTGATTGAAAAGATCGAGTCCTTGAACCAATCAATCATTGATTGATTCGATCTTTTAAAATGAAGGATTGGCATAGGTCTACTCCAATTAATAACTTAAGTAGATAAGTCGGATGCTGCGAGTATGAAGAAGATGATCATTTTTCTATTTTACGTGATCCTCAATTTTCAGGGAATGTCTGTTTATTACCCGTTACTTCTTACCCCAGTTACTTCTAGCCCCGCTCTCTCCCGTCTCTTAAAGAAAATATGTTTCTAACATGTATAATATTTTTTTTTTCTTTTTTGAAAAATCGATATTTCAAAAGCAGGTTGGTGATTTGTTTAAACTGGTTCTATATTATACATATCTTATTAACAAACTTAAATCAAGGTACCAATATTTTTTTCTAATAACATTCAGTGTATAAAAATTTGTTTAATTTAAAAAAAAAAACTCCTCAACGGTTTTTTTTTTTTGTTTTCTTTCATAAATTTGGTAAAATTTTTTAGCACCAACTACTCGTATTTACGTAGTTCATACTTTTGAACGCTCTTCTTTATAATTAGATCGGCTAATTTTTAAGTTTTTAGTTAAAATTTTTAAAATAAAATTTTGTATTCCTCACCATGCCTAATTCCTTAAACTCAAAGTATTAAAATCGTCAAGAGAAATTATGACCAAATCCTATGAAAAAAAAACTGCTAGATTTTTCGATTAATAAAATATATAGAAAGAAATATTTTTGATTTGCACATAACGTTTATTTATTTATCGCGGTCAAACAGCCTTAACAATTAAAAAGAATTACAAATAATAAATACATTTACAACAATAATATATATATGACACAGATTAGGCGGATTGAAGCAGAAGAGATATTCCATAAATACAATAGAGAGTCTTTGATTTCGTTTGAAATACTACATCAACGTCATTAACGTTTTCAACCGTGAATCAATCCTGGGTAGCCTGGATAGCCGAGTGGTCCATGTGCTGCAGCCAATGGTAGGCCGTAGGGCGCGGCAATCTTTGGCAGCAATGGTCCGTGGGCTAGGAGTGGTGCTGGAGCTAGAAGAGGTGCTGGAGCCAAAATCTTAGCGACTGGTGCTATGGCCTTAACGGCAAGTGGTTCACGATGAACGACGGCATTGAATCCGTTGACTGGATCGGCAGTGTATTCGACCAAACGCCTTGTGCCATCGGGTTCGATCAGGGAGTATGATCCTTGAACGGTATCTCCGCTTCGGCTCTCTTGTTGGTTCTTTACATCACCGGTTGAGGGATCCTGCAGAAATGCACATTTTTGAATTTTGCTCCCAAAGAGTTAGAGAAGCTTTGGGCAGGGTTGATAACTTACATGGACATCATAACTGTAGCTGTATTGTGGGTTTGGATCGTATGGCTCTGGAGCGGCAACCTTGGCAATTAGTGGAGCGGCAACCTTTGCTATAGCTGGATAGGCTGGGTAGGCTAGTGGAGCGGCAATTTTGGCGATAGCCGGTCCATAGGGCGAATAGGCAGGTGGTCCAATGACAACTGCTGAGCTCACTGCCACAAGGGCGGCCAGGATGATCAACTGTTTCATTTCGAGACAAAACAAAAATTAAGTTCCAAGTTAAAACTTCTATATTTAGAAAATAAGACTTAGAATATAATTATTTGAAAAGCTGGCTTGCCTTTTGTACCATGTCTGTAAGGTTTGACAAATAAATGCTCTGTGATTCTGTGGCTGTCTAACCTTAGCTTTTATACTCTAATACGCCCGTTCGCCTAAAATATTTATTCAAAAATTAATTTTTACTTTCAGGCCTACTACACCACTACCGTAGGCCTTTAGTTTTGCGCCTTTTATTTTCCTCAATGCCATTTTTGTAAACCATTCATATAGTGAGGCGGCGGCGGCGGCGGTGACGCGCGCTGTTCTATCTTTTTTTTTTTTTTTTTTGTTATTTTTCTCACTGCATCTTGGTGACTTATCAACATTCGGCATTTTTTTTTTGCATTCGGGCTTGGTACCATAACCCAAGTTATTTAACTATCGTCGTTAACAGAGAATAAAGTTAGGCTTAACAAAACTGGTCCATGCATTAAAGACTGCCGCATGCTGCTTGCCGCCCTTACGGCACCGTCGTCGATCGTCGGTCGTCGGTCGCCTACCATGCAGCAATTTATATACACGCGAAAAATAATTCAGACTTGCATGTTGTTCTCAAAGTCGAGATCGAGAGCGCGCGAAATTACGTTATTTGAGGGGGTTGTCAAAGTCGTGGAATAAGTTGAGCGGTGTGGTGCAGTTGGTAGTAGCTCGCGTTGGTGACGGAGGCACGTCAAATGGGCAGGCATATCAAAGTGTCTGGGTTTCACGGGCTAGGATATACGTTTGTCACTGCAAATAATAATGCCTGCCCTGAGGGTGTTCGTTCATATAATAGGTACCTTTTCCTTCAAGACAAGAGCTGAAAGGAGATCATTAAATCTGCACCACTGCGGGACTAGGCTAACCGATGGATATCGACTGTTGGTGTTACATGCATACTATTTAGTTTGTTAATTGAAATATGTTTAAGCTTCTGATAAAAAAAATTTTGAGACACATTTTGTTCGAGTAGGTTAGGTAGAAATTTGTTATAATTAAGAAAAAATGATGATTTTATAGTTTTGTAGTTTCAAAAAGGTTTCAAAGGCTTTAAAAAAAGTCATGGTTAATGAGATTTTGAAGGCCTAGACAAAAAGGAGAAAAAACAAAAATTATAAAAGCATGACTATTTACTAAATGGCAGAAATCAGTATGACGATTATTAAACATAAAAACTATTTTCTTAAAAACATACGAAACAAAAAATTTAAATATCTAGAAAGATATTAGTTTTGATACTTATTGTTGTTGAGTTATAAAATTCCAAAGACGGTCGTGTTTATCTTGCTATGCCTTTTTGGTTTATGACTTCTTTAAGGGTTCGGTGCTAAGCAGAATTTAAAATTTCCCTTCAAAACAAGCACAGCTTGCTATTTATAGAGGGGTCAAAGGCCCCCAAAACAGTCGTTCATCAATATCTTCTTAACGTTTAAAAAAAAATATACTTAAGTCCAATTTTAGAGGTTGGAAAATTTCTACGCGTTTTTTTGTTTAAGAACAAAAATAACGGTACCTCCCATGCGAATTTTTTTCGAAATTTTAAAAAATATTTTTAATTTTCTCAAAAACAGTTCCAGAGATGTTTTTTTAAATTCACAAAATGTCATTTATTTAAAGCTAGGTAATTCTTGAAAAAAACATTTTTGAAAAATGGTTATTAATTGTATCCCCAATAATACAGCCATGTTTGCTTTTTACTCCTGCAAGAGAATATTTTCTAAAACCGAGGGCCAAGTCCGAAATTTATCAAGTGGATGTACACGGCCATAGTTCAACCTAAACTAAAATACGGTAACGTTGTCTGGTTGAGTGCACTGGACAAACTTACCAACCATAAAACATGACCAAGGCACAAAGAATGGCGTGTATCGGAATTACTGGGGCAATGAAATTTACAAGAATCGGCAGCCATTAGCGCACTTCGGCTTCGCCAAACTGGTAGAGGTTGGAGACATAGTGTCATAGGTCATGCGCAGATTCTACAGAAATACACGGGAAAAAGGGTATGCACTGACTACATTACATCCCGCCGTTCAAGACTGCCTTTCCTAGCAGAGAGGACTTCACCGTGTTTTCCCAGGTACTGAAAGCGCTCACCGGCTGGTTTAGGTCCCATCCTGTAATCTGAAATAGGTAATCGAGAGCCAAGTTCTAGCTATAACAAACCAGAGATGGAACTCGCTCGATTCCTATCTTATAATCATTAAGCTATGGCCTAGTTTTAGCAAACAAAAGACCGACATTTTCATCCAACTGAGTAATAAGTCTCTTTCTCTTCTCGTGAACATCACCACTGGCCACAACCAACTGAGCTGCCACAAGAAAAAGATGAATCTCAGTATGGACGACTGGTACAGAGGATGCGGTCCGAAGAGATACATGAGGATACTCCTCACTACCTGTGCCACTGCCCTGCGCTATATCATCTGAGAAACAAGCATCTAGGGGAGACACTTCTTCAACAACTTGGAAGAGGTTCCTGACATTGCAAGCAAAAACATATTGAAATATATTAATTATGCCAAATGGCTTGAGAATTCCCAAGCTCTATTAACCAGCCGACTAAGAGGTTGGAAATCGCCCATATACCAGCAAATGTCACTCCTCCAGTAAACACGAGCGTCAGTGAGTTAATGGGGCCACCTCTTCCTAAAATTTGTAACCAGCAATACTCACCAAACGGACATATACATATCAAACACTGACCTATCAAACTCATCTATCAGACGTTTCAAAGAGTCACATGCTCCTACGGACCTGGTGGAGGGATAATTTCTCAAGTGGGGGTTAAGAAAAGGATAACACCCTTAAAAGGCGTCTACCTCTCCTCAACCAGGTGATTATATTACACTGGAAGTACCCTCAGACATTTCAGGCTATGGCTTGCTGTAACTCATCAACACCCTTAACGGGCTTGCATGACATAGACATAGGTTTCGATACATGTGAGTCACAATCCCTAGGGGATTGACAACGAATCTACATTGATCTAAGTGTAACGGTAACAAGATCAACTAGAACCATTTTAATTTGATTGATTGATTTCACAAAAACGGTACAACGGACTTTTTTTTGTATGCTAAAGCACCCCAAAAGATTGGATATCATTGTATACATATTTAAATGTTCAATTTTGGATTTTTAAATAAAATTAAAAACATTTTTTTTTTCAAAATGCTGGATTGTTTTTAAACTTGACTATTAAAGGTTTTTCAATGCAGTCTACAATATTAGAGAAAAACAAATTTATTTGTCTAAAAATAACGGTACCCTGCATGCAAATGTTAAAAAATGGTTTTCGAAAATTGTATTTTTTCTCGAAAACGGCACTAGCATTAATTTGCATAGCATTTTTACTTGCGACTTATAGGTACTATAAGGCAAGTTATATGTATTCGTAAAAAAAATCGAACTCGAGATTTTGATCAAAGTTGACATTACGATGATAGCGAAGACGAAAAAAGTGGGTCTGGCAATTCTGTCTGTCTGTCTGTCTGTCTGTCTGTTCGATTACAGCTAAACGGCTCGGCCGATTTTCTTCAAACTTCGTAGATATGGATTTTGGTTTTTTACCCCCGGATGTTTTTTGATTTGATTTTTTATGACCAAAAATAACGGTACCTGCCATACGATTTTTACTTGCGACTTATAGGTACTATAAGGCAAGTTATGTATTCGTAAAAAAAATCGAACTCGAGATTTTGATCAAAGTTGACATTACGATGATAGCGAAGACTAAAAAAGTGGGTCTGGCAATTCTGTCTGTCTGTCTGTCTGTCTGTTCCATTACAGCTAAACGGCTCGGCCGATTTTCTTCAAACTTGGTAGATATGGGTTTTGATTTTTTACCCCCGGATGTTTTTTGATTTGATTTTTTATGACCAAAAATAACGGTACCTGCCATACGATTTTTTTCCTAAATTTTATAAATATTTTTTTTTTCTCAAAAACTGTCCCTGCGATTTTCTTAAAAAAATTCAAAAAATTTAATTTAGTTAAACCTAGGTAATGGTCGAAAAAAAATTTCAAAAAAATGAGTAGTTTTGGTACCCCCCTTGGGACCATTTTTTTTGTTTTTGATTTTCTCAAAAACGGTACCACCGATTTTGATCATTTTTTTATGCTAAAGCTTCCCAGCACTTTGAATATTATTGTGTATTCAAATTTTTCAAAACAATTTTTTTGGATTTTTAAAAAAACTTTCAAAATTTTTTTTTGAAAAATCAATATTTCGAAAACCCCAAGCTCGATTTTTTCAAAACTTGATAAATAAAAGATTGGAAAAATAATCTACAAGATATAAGAAAAATAAAATCATTACCTAAAACTAACGGTACCTTCCATACAAATGTTAAAAAATGGTTTTCGAAAATCGTATTTTTCTCGAAAACAGTTCCGAGAATTTTGCTTAAATTTTTTTTCTTTCTATTATTTTTTAATATCTGTAATTTAATAAAAAAAAATTTGAAAACAAGATATTACTGACTGTACCTACCATAGAACGATTTTTTAAAATTTTGAATTTCTCATTATCAGCACAACGGATTTTAATGAAATTTCGTAGAGGGAAGCTTCTAAAAAGTTTAAAAAACATTGCATTTCAAAACTTTAAGAAAAATATTTTTTTGAATTTTGAAAAAAAAAAAATCAATTTTTTGTTTTCTGAAAATTCAATGTCTCGAAAACGGCTCAATACTTTTTTTGTAAATTTAATTTTTATTCATACAATAATAAAAACTTCAAATTGGCGTACCAACATTTTTTCTTAAAAATGTTTTAAAATTTTCTTATATAAAACCTTATTTTTTAAGAAACCACTACAAAGACTTATAATTTTTGTTCTTGCATAAATCTATATTTGCTTGAATCACATGGCATCCTGTTCTTACCTTTAACTACTAAAGAAGTTTTTTTCAGTAAACAGTTTCTCTAATAACATTCATTTTTGAAATTCTTAGTCTTTTACATAGGAGCAAGTTCGTGCGACCCAGTCGTGCATTTTATTTTTTCATTGATTACGTTTTACGATCAATAAGAACATTTTGAAATTAAGATATTACTGACTACCATAGAACCATTTTTCCAAATTTTGAATTTCTCATTATCGGCATAACGGATTTTAATGAAATATACAGAAGCTTCTAAAAAGTACTCATGCATTAAAGAAAGAAGTATATAGGAGTGAGAGTAATGTATCCTCTATAAAGGTACTCCAAATAAGAAAACTCATGAAAGGTATATAACGAGACATTTTTTAAGAGCTTTCGGAAATTAAAAAAAACACATAAAATTCAAAAAAAAAATGCATGAAATCTTTATTTGAATCGATAGTACGGTCGATGTAATTTAATGTTGAAAGATTATTTCATGCAAATGTTGGCCGCGGCTGCGCCCCAAATGGTCCATCCGCTTAGTCCAATTTTGGCATACTCTTTCTAACATTTCAGCCGGTATCTCACGACTAAATGCTTTCATGTTGGCTTCCAGTGCGAAGCCTTAACACAGCTCCACAAAAAATAGTCTAGAGGCGTTAAATCGCACGATCTAGGCGGCCAATTGATCAGCCCGAAACTTGAAATAAACAGTTCACCGAACTCGCCTCTAAATTGGTCCATTGTTACGCGTGCTGTGTGGCATGTTGAACCGTATTGTTGAAACCACATGTCGTGCAAGTCAAGCTCTTCCATTTTGCAAAAAAAAAAATTTGTTATCATCATCACCATTCACAGTAACGTTGCGATTCGCATGATCTTTGAAGAAATACAGGCCAATGATTCCGCCAGCCCATAATCCGCATCAAACAGTGACTTTTTCTGGATGCATTGGTAGCTCTTGCAATGCTTCTGGCTGCTCTTCACTCCATTTTCACGTATCCATTCAACCAGAAATGAGCTTCGTCGCTGAACACAATTTTTCGATAAAAAAGTGGATCTTCGGTCAACTTTTCAACTTTTCAAGGCTTAACAGCTAATCCCTCCGCAAAATTTTTCACGTAGTGAAGTAACAGAGGCGCAATTGCTGCGAATGGCACTGAATCGATAATTCACGGTCATCACTAACACTGGCCGATACAGCTGAGATATTTTCCTCAGTTCGCACTCTACGTAAGCGTATTGGAGGCTTAATGTCCAACAATGTAAATTTGGTGCGAAATTAAGTCACAATAGCCTGAATAGCCGCAGTAGGTCGATTAAACTGACCATAAAATGGAAGAAGCGCGCGATGAACTCAATTCAATGATTTGTAAGCGTTGTTCGTTTGTAAGACGATTCATGGTTAAATTATACACCAAACTGAAGATGTTTGACAGTGACACAAAACGTGCGTAAGCTGTCAAAACCAGTGTTGCCAAAAAGAAAATAGCAAACAAATCACCCATTACTTGGAGGAAGAGCTGTAGAGTTAGCAACTGATCTAGCTCTTGTTAGGAGCATAATAGAAATTTAGGTCGCAGTGCAAACCCTTTCTCAATATTTATTCATTCGTTCGTAAAAGTTTGAAAAACATCATTTAAAAACTTAAAGAATCTTTGAAAAAAAAAGTATTTTTTTTTTATAGTTCGATATCTAATTTTATTTAATTTTTATTATTAGTTATTCTTAAATCAATTTAATTTAGTACATTTTTTTCAAATTGAATTTTCATTTTTAAAATAATATAAACTTAAAATTGGGATACCAAATTTTTTTCTTAAGAATCTGTTCAAAATCAAATTTATAAAAAACTTATTTTTTTTTAAACTGCTATAACGAAAATATTACCGCCAAAGATACCTTTTAAAGGACTGTTGTAATAGAAAAATGTTGACATAGGCCTATGCCTGGGAACTAAGACACCCTAAACAGATACGAGCGGTACAGAGGACCTACAACAGATATTATATACCTTGGAAACCGCGAAGCAGGTTAATAAATTGCTTGGTTTGATTTTGTTTATAATTCACACGTGCTTAAAGATATATTAAGAGACACTTATAATGTGAAACACAACATGGCCGATTAGGTAATTAAGGGGGGAGAGAAAGGAGGTGTCGATAAACATTGGTTTTGAATGTTTGCAAATTTAATTAGCAAGGGAAAACCTTGCCGGGTAAGTTATTCCATAATCGTGTTGTGCGACTAAAAAACGAATCTCTATATTTGACGGTACGACCAAAATTAGGTTCGAAGGTTAACTGATTAACTGATTAACTTCGATTCAAGTGGCATTCAAGTTTCAAAGCCTTAAACTCCAATAGGTACATACATATTACATACATAGATACATTTCGACTCTCATCCGAGCGACTAAATGTACCCTAATGGGTGAGCGGAACGGAGAACCCAAAGAGAGAGAAGTGAGTCAGACAGATTAAGTTGATTAAGAAAATTGATGCAACTGGCAACTGAACATACAGAAGAGACAGTTCAGAGTGACACGGCCAAGTTGGCCTTATATTGGAAAAGCTTAAAAGAGGTTTTAATACTACTTAGACTGTACAATGTTTTTTTTAATAAATCCTTTTTCTGTAAAAAAAATTTGGTAGTTATGTCCCAACGAAATATTTGAAATGTATATCCCATTTAGGTGAGACATAAGTGCTTAATGATATTTAAGTCTTATGTCCGCCTAAGTGGAGAATAAGTCCCAAAAATAAAAATGGGGGTACTATCGCTGGGTTCCTCCGTTCCTGTTAACACGCACACAGGAATGGTTGAGAGTTGTAAGTCACTAGGTCCTGGTTCACTTCGAGCTGTTGCACCACCAAATATAATTTATTTTATTTAATATCGCTGGGAGAAAACCAGGACGCTGTGAATGACGTACACGCTGTGATTAGCCTTAGAGCATTAGAGCATATAGTCTGTTGTAATTGACACCAAAATATTGAGTCATTAAAGTGAGGCGTGTGTGCTACAGTCTATTGCTGTCTAGGACGTCTCTGGTCAGTCTTAAATGGCAGAAATTTCGATAGATTTCTTCTGCGTGTTGTAACGCCCAATTAATATCTTAAAAAAGTTTCAAAAAAAAAAAACATAAACACGTTTCCATTTAACATCTATATACATATTTTTTGCTCCAGTATTTATGAGTCCCGTTAGTTATACAACATCTCGTCAACTTTCTACACTTTTGGCCTTATACCAATAGAAATTTGAATAAGTTAATTGTCTTAAGTCAACCTAAACAGCTACCCGTATCCCGTAGTTTATGTGTGCTAGAAACCCATCTCATTAAACAGTGCATCAGGAGTTTCTGTGATGAAGGGCAAACTTGAGCCACCAACTGGGTTTGTGCTTTTGTGTGTTTCAACATATATTTCTATCAAACGTTGAAAAAAAACTTTTTTTGAGTTCATTTAACTGCGCGAGATAGTCCTTTCAACACATATTTCTGAAATTATAAACTAATCCATTTCTTCAAAAATAAGTTTATCTTCACCTACTTGTGTGGCCTATGCTATTTTCAAAAATTATGAACCTCGATAGTTGACGTAATCTCTTATATTTAATTCTTCTCGTTTATAATATCAAATTTATTTAATCAAATGAAGTTAAATTTGCATGCCAAGGCATATCGATATCAACCAATTCAATTAAGTGTCCATTCACATTTCAAAAGTATTCGACAGCCAGGGAAACGCACTGTAGGCCTTAAATAATTAAAATTTTTTTTTTATTCCTGTCCCATGGAATGGCGGCTTTTCCTTTCGATACGCTTGCACTTTCAATGGCTTGGCATTAGTCTCAAAGAATGCTTCGAGCCTACCTCAGCGTTGCACTATAGATCGTATACTCGACTGCATCTACATCACACCACACACTAAAAGAGAAAGATATCCATACGCAACTTTGAATTAAATTTAAACCCGAATTATGCCACGCCTAAAGCCTTAAAAGCCTAAAAAGCCTTCAGCCATTGTTTTTGTCTTTTATGACATAGAAGGTGTATTAAATTGATGTCAACTCATGTACCTACAAGACACACTGTTTGGTTTAGGAATAAAAGCTGTGCGGATTGTCGATCCGGCTCTAGATTATTTGAGATTCTAAACGTGCTGCATGTGCGCTCTCGCAACAAACTCTTGCCTTAACGTAATCACAGCATAGCATTAGACATCACTGCGTTCTGCTAGCTGGCTGGTTTTGGAGGCATATTGGCTGTAAAAGTGTGCTCGAATGGTTGTAAATTGTCCATTGATACGATCATTTTGTTTGTCAAAGAGGTTTTGTTTTGTTTTTTTTGTAAGTCGTAGACATACGAGAGTTACAAGAGAGCTCTTGACTTGGACTCAGTGTACGAGTATTCACGTGAATAATTCATTGGATGTCAGTTATGTAAGAATTATAGCTTCGATTTGTTTAATAGAAATGGTGGTTAAGTATTGTATATAAATTTTGAACGGATATCATTATTAGCGAAGCAATTTGTTTAAGTTGAATGGAGGACAGCATTCGAAAGAACGAATCTAGTTGAATTGTTATTTATTGAAATTATAGAAGAGCTATATGACAGTTTCTATTCCACATTGTGGATTGTGAATCAGGCTGGAAATGGAAATCTTCAGATTTTAATCGGCCATTTTAATATTCAGCATAAATAAGCAAATCGAACAGAATTTTTAGAAATGGATAAATTTTTGAGAATCTAATTTTTTCTTGTAGCCCTTTTGTGGTTATCAAATATCAACACGATATTTCATAATATTTGATATGAATCAACGGAATTAATAAATCGATATTATTTTGATCGTTTTATCAAAATGTTTGATGAACTATGAATTCTATTATATTTTAGATCTATTGTGAAAAGTTCTTTTGGTAAACTTGGTACTAAGGTTACACAACCCCATAAAAAATAAGTTCTCTGACTCTTTGATGAGACCATGTGTTATAGGTTTTTTGCTTCGCTGGTTTCAAATCCGGAGTCCGTTTGACCCAATCCGGTCAGGTTTTGGGGCATTTGAAGATCAAATTGCGAAATATTCGTTGAAAAATCTGGAAACCTATATATATATATATGTTTTTGGCATCGCTGTATTCGAATCAGGGCTTCTTTTGACCCCAACATGTAATGGTCAAGGTCAAACGAAAGTCAAAGCCCTAAAATCTAACGATATGATATTTTTGACCCCAGATTCTGAAAGAGCGGAAAATTTTACGTCCAAATATGTATTGACTTTTTTTTACCGACCTCTGTAGGCCATGTAGCGGTCATCCAAAATAAGACTCGTTTTTTAGATTTTGGCCTATGTATTGGCTGTGAATTGGAATTCTGGTCCTTTAAACAGTTGATCTTTATGTTTGTTATGTTATGATCACGATGATGGTGTCCATTTGACCCCATCACGTCAAAATCAAGGTCAAACGAAGGTCAAATCGCTAAAATCCAACGATATGATATTTTTGACCCCGGATTATGAAAGAGCAGAATATTTTACATCTTAATTCATCTAGACCTGTTGTTTGAAATGACCTCTGAAAGATATTCCAAGGTCAAATACTCCTTTTGGATCTCTCGGCTGATGTATTGGCAGTAAATCGCGATTTGGGGTCTCGAACCAGTTGATTCTTATGTTTTTGGAGTCACTGAATCTGAATATAAGGTGCGTTTAATCCTATTTTGCAGACTCTAGGTCATTTAAAGGTATCCATATCTCTTAAGAAGTAGCCTAAGTAACGGGGTTGAACATCGCACCATAGTCGAATGATATCATGACTTTGTAGTCTTATGTGATCTACATTTTCCACTGTCAATGATATAGCAAAGCTATGTGTTATAGCAATGTCATACCAGATTTTGATTGGGCTATAACCGCATCTAAAACAGATCATAAGAATCCGTTTCTGCAGGTTTCGGTCAGATCGCTTTAATACCTTAACAATATAATCCGCATAAGCCACTAGATTTTTTAGGAATATTTGGGGTTAACCTGACTCCAGGTGAATAGCGTAATTAGGGGTGTTGAAAGGTAGCCTAAAAATTCGCTTCTAACTGTTCGTACCAGTTCCGTGCATATCCAATAGATCTATTTCTAGACCTGAAAACCATTATTTCGATTTTGTAATATTTATCTTAAGATCCCACAAACTACATACCTTTTTTAGCTTGTTAATCTGAAGCAGTAGAGTAGAGTTCGTAGACCAAAACTTTAACAGATACATACATCTTCAAACGGAATTCTTTCAGGTATGTGATTTTCTACATCGTTGATAAATAAAGCAAACATGAGAGGGCTTAAAACACATCCTTGAGGGATACCTGTATCACATCCAAATTCTCTTACCTTTTGAAACCGTTTTGTACAGATGCAGTCATGTTTTCTAGGATTGTTTCGTATACCCTGAATGAAAATTGAAAGTTTGTAAAGTAGGGAACTTCCATTGATCATATCGAAAGCCGCTTTCAAGTCAACAAAAAAGATCTACAAACATTTCTCTTTATCAATAAATGCCTAGCGCAAGTGCAAGTACGAACATTTGATCAATAGTGGAGAGGTTGGCACGAAAACCAGCTTGGAAACAGTTTAGTAATCTTGCATAGAGTATTTGTGTAAAAACTTTTAATCCTGCAATACCCCTATAGTTTCCTAAAAAATAGCGGTTACCTGTTTTTTAAAAAAAATTCCTGAAATTCTGAACAAATTTTCGGGAATTATTTCTTCACTGAATATTCTATTTAAAAAAAATTTAAGATGTACTCTAAAAACTTAGGGGTAGCTTGCTTATAAAACTGTATTGGGATTCCATTGAGACAAATTATCAATTGATATTCATAATAACAAATTGTCAGTGATTTGATAGAAATTATCTGCTATTGAATAATTTTAATTTAATAGCCATAACAATAAGGCTTTTGATCTCGAGATTGATAATTTTGTAGCAAATGCGATTTGAAAAATTTTGATGTTTATAAAAAAAAGCTGAAAACTCTAATACCTCCGTCAGCCGAGTTTTGATGCGTAACGTTTTTTTTTATCGAAAATGCCATGCCCTGTAGTGGGTGAGAAAGCAGCTGACAATGTTTTGTATCAGATGGTGGATGAAGTTTTGAGCTTTAGAAGTTGGCATAGGGATTGTAGCATAAGATATTGTTATATAAGACGATATTGATTCACTGCAGTTTTCATGTGGTATTTTCGAGATGGCACAACGTAGGTGATTTCTGAATCTGTCAATGAAGACAGACGATGAAATTACCAATTTGATTGACTAAATTTTGAGTTCGGAAGAATCTTACTGTGGAGGTGATTTTGACGACAATGACGATATTCGCGATGCTAATAATTTTGGTTTGTTCCTTAAACAAGTCCGAAGTTTTCGGACTACCTTGTCGACTCGAATCTATGGACTGGGATCCGATGACTCTCTATGGCTTAGATGGTCATTCACTTTTGATCGAGTAGGTTTTGATGTTTCTTATTGTGTGTTTTTGCTTTTGCACAATCATCCGGAAATATGATCACTCACTCAACCGACCATCACACTCATCCGACACCATCTATACTGCGCCAAGCTATGCAGCTTGTTAACTGGTGCTGGAAGAGAAGCCAATCTGATTGAGCGATTATCCGGCCCCGAGCACGGTAAATCTACCGTTCGTTCGCTAGTTTGGGATCTAAAAAGTCAAATGGAGAGCACGGCACAAAAGTAAACGAAGTTCTTCCTAGAGCCATTTCGTCGTGTTCAGAAAAGGGATCAAGTCTTTGATTTTCATTTCTGAGAGTTCTTCAATGTTGTCAAGTTCTAGATCAACTAGATTCAGTTTTTTAACAAGCTCTTAAATGGACATTGTGGGCAGGGCAGCCGATGAATTTGGCATCCTCCGAACACAATAGTCGTTGGATAGTGCTCACGGTATCAAAGCCTGCCCTGGACTGTAGCTGTGAATATTTGGAAAATAAAAAAGGTCGTTGCACCAATATATTTTCTAATACATATCACGCGAAACAGCTACATCATTTTTTTCGGAATCCTGTGTTTAACCACCATTCATAACGTTCAATGCTATTATACGAGTATGCAGCTTTGAAGTTGATAATTTGAAAATCGTTGATCTTCTTCTGCCTTTCAGCAGAATTTTTGTAAGTTTGCAGAAATGATTTTTTTCATATCTTCAGCACCGACTGCGATTCTACTTAGATGTTTCCTTGGTCTTCTTTGTCATTTTAGTAAACCTTATTCCTTATTTTGTCTTTTTTATTTGATTGTGTGCTTCTTCGTTGTACTTCTGAGTATCTGGTGTTCCACTCTTCTCCCGGTATATCCTTGGTTTTTATGTAGCTCTGCTTTTTTTTATGCATCTTGTTTAGCTACTTGATTGAACTCAATCTCAAACCAAAGATTTCGTGGTGTCGTGTGGTGGAGGTGAACAACCCAAAACTTTATCCCTGATGGCTTCTTAACAATGCTACCTCCGGTTCATAATATTTTATGCTGGAGGAATAGGACTTCTGACTTCTGAAAACTTAGCGATCTCTTGCAAATTGCAGCCGTGGATCGTCGAAATTCCTAACAGTGTTTAGTTTTTTGGCCTTGACCGGGACTTTTGGAAATCCTTGATACCTAGCTTGTGGTCAATCTGGTTGGTTAACCAGGAGAGGTAGAGGTGGTGTCCTACTGTCCTGTGACTCTATATTTCGAGTGTACCAACAAATATATTTTGTCTTCTTATCTTGGCACAAAAATCGTCTAGCTAGAGCATTGCTTATAACGTGTCTTGTCCTGAAGTTCGTAGAACATGTATTTGGTTTCTTCATCTAGTTCTCCTGTGAGTCCATGTTCATAAACCAAGTTTTTGTCGACGAATTAAGCCTTGAAGT
Organism: Chrysotoxum bicinctum; assembly: GCA_911387755.1. Lineage (NCBI taxonomy): Eukaryota > Metazoa > Arthropoda > Insecta > Diptera > Syrphidae > Chrysotoxum > Chrysotoxum bicinctum. The sequence goes on from OU426989.1 coordinate 170,978,934, forward strand.
AAATTGCCGTGATATACTCGTTCACATTATTGAAAATCAAGTTTGCCTCCAAGGACAAATTCACTTCACTTTTGTTTCGAGAAAATAGTTGTAATTGTACGAGTAGTTGTTCATTGTTCTTCTTCTAAACCTATCCCATTGCATTCGCATTTCTAAGACATCAGCTAGTTCTTTGAGGTCAACCTATAAAAGTTAACCCGGTGGCACGATCCGCAACTAAAAAGGACCAGACCGTTCATATTTCAAGGACTGGAAGCCAGGTAAACCGCTTCTTATAGGTCTTAATTGGGCTGAGTCTGAGATGAAATGAAAAACCGGGTTTTGAGCAACTTAAATTGTAGACACTCGTATTTTTTGAGCAACTACTCAAGTCAGATAAATAAAATCGAAAACTCAGGCAAATGGTTTGATAATATTTCTCGTTGGTTTTAGGACTATTAAACGTTTCACTAATTTTTGACGAAAGTTAACGAAATAATAACGGTACATTTAACGAAAAAATAAAAAAATCTTATTTATTAAAGTCATAAATAACTTATTTCAAACAACTACTATTCAACTAATAACACAATTTGGAACCTCTAACCGAAAGCTGGTACTGGTGCGCCAAATGGACCTGCCACAGGGACTGCAGGTCTAGGGGCGATCAATGGTCCTCTTTGGACAACAGCATTGAAACCATTGATTGGATCAGCAGTGTAGATGACAGTACGAATGGTGCCGTCAGGTTCGGCCACCGAATAGGAACCCTTAACAACATCACCTTCCCTGGTTTCCTGTTGACTCTTGCTGTCTCCAGTCAAAGCATCTTGGACGTTGTAAGCGAAGGTATATTGTGGATGAGGATCGTAGTCGGTGTTGATTGCAGCGACAGGTGCAAGTGGAGCTGCAAATCTTTGACCTGGCAAAAGGACTCCACAATTAACTGCTGACACAAAGACACAGCATACAATTGCGAACTTAAAAAAAAAAAAAAACATTAATTAAACTCAAAGCCACAAACAAAACAACAAAAATAAAACTCACCTTGATGAATGCCATTTTTATTATTTTTTTTTTAATTCCTCACGACTTATTTTCGTTATCGATGAACTTTATTGAATGATAACTTTCAAACCTTGACGTTGCTTTTAAATGAAAAGCAAATTCATAGTTGATTGTACATCGCACAATAAATTGCATAAAATCGTCACCCGCCGCCACTTAATTCGAATACTTAAGTCCCCAATTCATTTCCTAATTGAATCGATTCGAATATGTAATCGTGAATTGTTGCATTAAAAAGCGTGCCAATTTGGATCCCTTTCCTACTGAGTTTATACAAATAAAGTCAGTAACTCACCGGGAAACCCAAAGTACGATTGGTAAAAGTGATGTGATTAAAAATTTTGATATTTTTTATTCAAATTGATTTTTTGTAGATCGAGAGTCGTAAGTAATATTTATAAATGTGTGATGGGGATTACTTAATCAAAATTTTGAATTATTTTAATCTTAATATGGAAGCAATTTACAGGGAGGTCTAACAGGGGTTACAAATAACAGATGGTAAAAAACTAAATATGAAACCTTTTGCCGGCTAAAAGTTGGTATTAAATAAACAGATTTGCAATCCTTTTAATAAACTTCGAATAACATTAATACGAGTATATCTGTCATCTTGTTGTTTTTCATAATACACGTGTACGTGTATTTGACACATGAATACAATTTTCACCACAATTCCACGAAATATCTTCGTTTTAATCTTCAACAATTTTCATAACTGCTCGGAATGTGTTTAAATATTTAAATGGTAGTCACAATCCCTCAAGTGGACCCTGATTCCACAGATGGATACTTCTAAGATCTCATAATGCAAAAATGTCTTTATTAATAAGTGAAATTATCAAATAGATAAGTTCTTTATGTATGGTCCAGGAAACACTCTATCTCTAAATTCATTCAACATCTATCATCCCCCTCTCACTCTAAACTTTTTATCATGATTCTCCCAGACAGAATTTTCCCCCCACATGTCAATCTTTTCATGATTTTCATGAAGTTAAATTTTCTCAAATTATTAAATATATCACCGGAGTTCCTATAATTTTGACAACCTAGCTGCAAATGATGCACTAGGCAGATTTTATAGAGAAATATTATATTCTATTTCTTTTCATGTTACTTTTTCTCGGCGTAAAACTGCATCTTGATCCCCACCTTGGTAACGGGTGATTTTTTAAGAGCTTGAGAACTTTTTTAAAAAAAAAACGCATAAAATTTGCAAAATCTCATCGATTCTTTATTTGAAACGTTAGATTGGTCCATGACATTTACTTTTTGAAGATAATTTCATTTAAATGTTGACCGCGGCTGCGTCTTAGGTGGTCCATTCGGAAAGTCCAATTTTGGGTAACTTTTTCGAGCATTTCGGCCGGAATAGCCCGAATTTCTTCGGAAATGTTGTCTTCCAAAGCTGGAATAGTTGCTGGCTTATTTGTGTAGACTTTAGACTTGACGTAGCCCCACAAAAAATAGTCTAAAGGCGTCAAATCGCATGATCTTCAACCAGAAATGAGCCTCATCGCTGAACAAAATTTGTCGATAAAAAAGCGGATTTTCTGCCAACTTTTCTAGGGCCCATTCACTGAAAATTCGACGTTGTGGCAGATCGTTCGGCTTCAGTTCTTGCACGAGCTGTATTTTATACGGTTTTACACCAAGATCTTTGCGTAAAATCTTCCATGTGGTCGAATAACACAAACCCAATTGCTGCGAACGGCGACGAATCGACATTTCACGGTCTTCAGCAACACTCTCAGAAACAGACGCAATATTCTCTTCTGTACGCACTGTACGCATTCGTGTGGTTGGTTTAATGTCCAATAAAGTAAACTGAGTGCGAAACTTGGTCACAATCGCATTAATTGTTTGCTCACTTGGTCGATTATGTAGACCATAAATCGGACGTAAAGCGCGAAACACATTTCGAACCGAACACTGATTTTGGTAATAAAATTCAATGATTTGCAAGCGTTGCTCGTTAGTAAGTCTATTCATGATGAAATGTCAAAGCATACTGAGCATCTTTCTCTTTGACACCATGTCTGAAATCCCGCGTGATCTGTCAAATACTAATGCATGAAAATCCTAACCTCAAAAAAATCACCCATTATAATAACAGGCTACGAATCTGTTGGAATAAGTTTTGTAAAATTTTCCTTCGTTTTCGATCTCCAACTGAGAACAGAAAGGAAGGCGTCGTTGTACCAACCTATTTCAGTAAGGCCTTTGACAAAAATTCACATAAGCTTATTCAATTTAAACTGCTCACCCTTGGGCTTGAACCTTTCTTCTTAAGATGAATTTCTTCTTGCATAAAAAACCGTTACTACTAAATTCGATTCAAATCTACCTTCTCCTACTATTTATTAGCTACCTTTTGAGGTCCCACAAGGCAGCCACTTAGGACCTTTCCTTTTTATTCTATCTATTAACGATATTGAAATGGTCATCCAATATTTCCATATCTCACTCTACGTCTACGATACCAAGTTTTCCAAGACCATTTCATATTTCATGATTCGAATCTTCTACAACTTGATCTCGTCAGTTTCTCTGTCTGGTGCTTGGCTTAAAACTTAATGTTCCCTTTTGTCTTTCAATCATTTTTTTCACGAAAACGCATCCAATGTCCTCCCCTTCTCTACCTCCTCCATTATCAACTCATATCCACCGCTGAGTCATTTCACCTTGGCGTTTTACGGGATAGAAAACTCAACTTACTCATATATGTACTATATTGACCAGACTATTCTTCAAGCAAAATCTGCACTCAGCTTTATGAAACGAAAGTGCAAAGAATTCTCTGACATCTACGTGACCCGATTTTTGTTCGACCCCTTCTTGAATACGCCTGTCAAGTATGGTTCCCTTATCGACAAATTCTTATATTCCAAATCGAGAGCATTCGACGTTGTTTCCCACGATTGACCCTTGCCTTGGAATAACCTTTTGATTCTACCTCCTATTGAGACCGACATTTTTTAATTAACTTGAATAAGCTGGAAGAAAGAAGAGTAATAGGCGACATTCTCTTCATTCGTCGATTACTTTCAGGATTCTGTTTTCAGAAAAACCCTCTACAATTCCAACTCTTTCAATAATGATTCCCGAAATCTAAGAAATCCTCGTCGTTTATATCTGCCCGTTCAACGTCCCTCTTATGGCTTCAACAAATCATTTACATAATGCTAATTTTCAAATTACTCGTAACTGTTTCGACTTTAACGTCAGTTCACTCTACCTAAAACTCCGTCTTCTTAATCGTCATCTTTCAAATCTACTCCAATTTAAGTCAGATTAAGAATTAGCCATACCGTTCTGACTTGGTTGAAAACTGTGGGTCCCTTCCATTCCTGTCGAGAACGAGTTGTGCAGGCATCAAATTTATTTTATTTACTTACATGTGAAGTCAAAATCTATTGTGAATAGTTTCATTGATAAATTTGATATTATCGTCAAAAAATAATTGTTAATCAATCTGTTGAAAATTCTTAATTGGTAAATTCTTTTTGTATGAGTCATCTCCTGTTTTCATCTGATATTTAATATTTAATTGCTAGCAGTAGATACCAAAGTAATGAAATGTCAAATTTTAAATTAACTCACAACTGTTTAAATTCATTCAATATTCACAGTAATAGGTATGTAAATGTATCAATTGATAATAAATTAATAAATTACGAGTATATCGTTTATCAATCTTGTGATACTTGTGAACCATTATGAAATAAAATAAAATGTACGACTGTCTTCACGAACTTTTTCTTATGTTGAAGAGGCTATGAATTTTAATAATGAATATCATTAGAGAAATATGTTAATAAACAAAAAAATCAATTTTAGATGCGAAAACTGGAGCTAAAACAACAATAATTATAAATTTTTGTTACGTTTGTTAATTGTTTAAAAATAATTATAAAACATGGATTTAATGAGATAAAAATGTTCAAATGTTCATAGAAAACTATGAATTTATACAAACAAAGATTAAAAATTGTTTTATTTTTAATAAAAAAAAATTTTAATAATTTTTTCAATAAAATTTTAAATAACTTCAAAAAATAATCGTTCACACGTTTTGAAGACATTGATTTTTTCAAAAAAAAAAAAAAAAAAAAAATGGAACTTACATATTCTAAAATCGAAAAAATATTTTTTTCGAATATTTTGTATATTTAATATTATTTTAAATTTAAAGGAACTCTTGTTTCGAGATTGTAAAGATTGAAGGGTGTTTAGCAGCTTGGGTAATAAGCTGGCAAGATCGCCATGTAAAGATTGAAGTAGAGTTGGTTAAAGGTGGAGGTGTCCTACCGGAATACTTTAGAGATCTAGAATCAAATCGCTTAGCAACGAATGCTTCAGCTCGGACCTCTGGCAAAACTGCACTCGAGGTTTTGACCTACAAATCAAAGTATTCAAAGTATTTTCCCTTTTTTCCTTTCAGCTCGCAAGCTCCTCAAGAATAAAAAAAGAAAAGACCTTCTGCTTTGATGTCTAAGGCGAAGACAAATTTATTTTGAAAATATTGTTCCTATTTATACTTACAAATTGGTTATCGGAATCGATCCATACTTCGATTTTTGACCTCACAAATAATCGATATTAAAATCATCACAATTCGTACGTATGGGCTAAGGGTGAACGACCAGCTATCTTAAGTGGCACAAATCGTTCGGCTACAATGCTTAGTTGACATATTTTGTCAACCTAAACAAATGACCGTTGATCGCGCACCATCAACCCATTCACATAATACCATGCACTTTGTATATTTATGCCGTTCGTGCCATTAGGGAAATATGATACTGTTTTTTCTTGGTTGGTCATCGACAACGAGTCGGATATGTTTATTTCATGTATATCTTTTATTACCCTGGCGTAGAAGGCAAATTAATACATTGCATTGGATTTTGATCGTTATGTTTGGCTTAAGGCAATGCATTTCATATTGTGGGAATTGAGTGTCAAATATCGAAGTATGGTTCTGTATGGAAAAGATAATTAAGTGGTCGCTAGTGCGATCCCTTCACACCACCCTTCCTGGGGAAAAAGGAGAAATCATGACACTTCTTGATTTCTTCTTTTACGCGCCACTTGTACAATGGGGATTTTATTTCATTTGTTCTTATGTATATATGATACTTTATTTCTGTATTTTTTTTTTTTCTTTTGTGTTTTTTTTTTTGTTACATTAAACGGTGAATATATATTTTCTTGAAATTAGTTATCAACATGGAATATGAAAATAGCTATAGCTATGAAAATAGCTACGTCAATTTAAATTGTTTCAAATAGCTACATTTTAAAGATATACTCGTAGCACAGTGTGTACATATATATTTTCATATTAAATAGCTTATCAATAATTTTTAAAGATAATGAATATTTTTTTTTTTTTTGTTATTGCTTCTCAACATTTACGTTTAGCTTTATACATTCGGGATATTTTGTTCTTATTTTAAATTGCTTATGAATAGTTACGTTTAGCTATATACATTTATACATATATTTAGTTTTTATTTTAAAATGCTTATCAATAGTTTTTAGCTTTATACATTCAGAATATTTAGTTTTTATTTAAATTTCTTATCAATAGTTATGTAAATCGTAAGTCTATGCGCGTCTAATTTTATTTTTAATTTAAACCTATAACAACAAAACTACACTTGTTGTTATGATTGCATATTTATATATACATGTACTAGTACTACTAAACGCCTCTTTCTTTCCCCTCTTTTTTTTGAGATAAATTCTATACAATATTGTTTACAAGTTATGTGTTTTATTTATTCACAGAGTTCATTAAATCAGTGTTAAATATATATAAAACGGTTTTAATCTATTTTTATGAACCGTTATTTTCTTGTTTTCATATTTTATATCGCAGTTCACACCTTTTTGAGACAAAACTTCATATGGACCTATGTAGATTGGATCAAGTTTCTTTCTATTTTCATTTCTAAGTAAAACTAGACTTCCTATTTCAAAATTTGAGCTTTTTGTTCGTTCTTCTAGATCAAATCTGTTCTTCCTTGCTATCTTTTTGCCTATCAGATTTTCTCGAGCATCTTTATGAGCGATTTGTAATTTATGTTTTAAATCAATCACATAATCGTCATAGTTGTACACAGGTTCTACCTGTTTAACTAAATTTGATGGTAGGTTACACTGTTTTCCGAATATTAGCTCGAAAGGTGTATATCCGGTTTCTGAGTGTACTGATGTATTATAACAGAAAACGTAGTAAGGTAGCCATGTGCTCCAATCGGTATGTTTTTCTGAAACGTAACTTCTTAGATATGCTCCTAAAACTTTGTGAGAATTTTCTAAAGCTCCTATACTCTCATGATGGTAGGCTGTAGATTGTAGTTGTTCTATTCTCAATAGCTTACAAATACCCTTGAAAACCTGGTTTATAAATTCAGTTCCCTGATCAGATGCTATTGTATGTGGTGTTCCGTATCTTAGAATAAAACCTTCTACTAAAGCTTTAGCTACGGTACCTGACTCTTTATTAGGGAGTGGTATAGCTTCGATAAATTTGGTCAACTCATCTTGAATGGTGAGAATATATTTAGATCCGTCTTCCGATTCTTCTAAAGGTCCTACTAGGTCTAAAAAGAGTTTGTCGAAACCTGATTCTGCTGTCGATGTAATAGTCATTGGTTGCTTCTTTGGTTGAATGTATTTGTTTCGTTGACAAATTGGACAATGCTTTATAAATGTCGTCACATCGTTTTGCATACCTGTCCAAAAGTATTTTTTCTTTATATTTTGTAACATGCGGTTTATTCCTGCATGTCCGCTAGTTGGAAGTATGTGATAATCATTAAGTATTAGTTTCTTCTTACAAGGATCAGTTATTTCAATATTTTTATCTATAATGTGCACTTTAATATTACTTTCTTTAAATATTTCTCCTAATTTCATTTTTAATTCATTGATATTGCTCTGTTTGCGGCCGCATGCGAGCTTCTTTATTTCATTTTTAGTAATATATATTTTTTTAATACAATTTGATCCGCAGAGTTTCTGCACATCCCTCGACAATATTTTGCCAAATATTGTCGATTGGGTTGTAGTGCTGTCCTTGGACTTTTTTAGGAGTAAACGATTCCCTTCTGGGATATACGCCAAAACCTTGTTTGGACCAATAATTATGTCTGTATCCTTGAAATTAACTAAATCTTCCTCGAAGCTGTCAACAATCTTCAACTTTATTATTTTGAGTCCATTTTCTGGTAATTTTAAAAGTTCAGTTATGCGTTGTTCGTCGGTTTTCGTGTTATAAGTGCGTGCTTTTCTTTTCTTCTCTTCTCTTTACTTTTTTTTTGTTTTTAAATAAATACAATTTAATTTAAGAAAAAAGAATTAAGGAATATTAACAACGATAATTACACTGCAAGTTTGATTTCAAAAATTATTAATACGTTTATATTCGGTTCTTGGTTCTTGTTTTCGTTATTTTAATTAAGAACATAGACTTTAATTCATGAATACATCAATACATTAACATATAAATATAAAATTCTATCAAAGTATATATATATGTATATATATATGTGTTTATATATATTTAATTAAATTACTTAGAAAACTTAATGTTCACTTGCATTTTATTCTTCTGTTTTTCTATTTATAGTATGGTTCATCTAAATTGAGCTATAATTAAAATAATATTGATGTTTCTGATTGAAAAAAAAATTAATTTAATTTAATCAAGCGAACTAGGTACATAATTTTACTTTTTTTTGAGAAATTATAAAAAGTTTTATAATTATTGCATTTGCTGTCATATTTGCACTATATTTTATTTTATTATTGTTTCCTGTTGTATTTCTATTCCATTTTTATTGCAAAGTGTGGGATTTGGTATGATTTATTTTATTCTATTGATTTTTATTTTGTTTCCTTTCTTTTTTATCGGATGTTGTTGTGCTGCATTCTAATAGTCGGGTTAGTAAGCAAATTGGTAGTTTTTAGGTCTTCCAATTATTCTGGTGACTGTTACTCGGTTCCGCTGTCTGGGGTGGCACCATTTCGAGTAAACACTTACGTTGTATTGCTGCAGCACTTTGAATATCTGCTAAACTAGGTGCGTTTTTACTGGAAGAGACATTTTTCTTGTTGAAAACACCCGCATGAGCTTGTGCAATTGCCATTTGGTAAGAATACAGCAAGGGTTTGAACTGCATCATATGCCGGGGATTCGAGCCAGCCAAAGCTCTTAATATATTCTGTTGAAATACTTGCATTGCAGCGGCTGTAGCAACAGGTGAACCGTTGCCTAAACTTCCACGGTTGTAAGTGGCAAGTAATGTTGGTTGGTTCCAATTCAGTAATCTACTGAACTGGCAAGATCGCCATGTAAAGATTGAAGGGTCGGTTTAAAGGTGGAGGTGTCCTACCGGAATACTTTAGAGATCTAGAATCAAATCGCTTAGCAACGAATGCTTCAGCTCGGACCTCTGGCAAAACTGCACTCGAGGTTTTGACCTACAAATCAAAGTATTCAAAGTATTTTCCCTTTTTTCCTTTCAGCTCGCAAGCTCCTCAAGAATAAAAAAAGAAAAGACCTTCTGCTTTGATGTCTAAGGCGAAGACAAATTTATTTTGAAAATATTGTTCCTATTTATACTTACAAATTGGTTATCGGAATCGATCCATACTTCGATTTTTGACCTCACAAATAATCGATATTAAAATCATCACAATTCGTACGTATGGGCTAAGGGTGAACGACCAGCTATCTTAAGTGGCACAAATCGTTCGGCTACAATGCTTAGTTGACATATTTTGTCAACCTAAACAAATGACCGTTGATCGCGCACCATCAACCCATTCACATAATACCATGCACTTTGTATATTTATGCCGTTCGTGCCATTAGGGAAATATGATACTGTTTTTTCTTGGTTGGTCATCGACAACGAGTCGGATATGTTTATTTCATGTATATCTTTTATTACCCTGGCGTAGAAGGCAAATTAATACATTGCATTGGATTTTGATCGTTATGTTTGGCTTAAGGCAATGCATTTCATATTGTGGGAATTGAGTGTCAAATATCGAAGTATGGTTCTGTATGGAAAAGATAATTAAGTGGTCGCTAGTGCGATCCCTTCACAAGATAAATCAAATTTCGAATTACGTGTGTATGGGGGGTACCGTTAATTTTGGAGCTTAAAAAGAAAATTACAATTTCTGCTCTAGGAAATCACCAAATACCCTTAAGTTCCGAGGCACCAGACTAAAAGACGGAATCGTAATGTCAACTTTGCTCAAAATCTCCAGTTCGATTTTTTTTCCAAATGCAGAACTTGCTTTATAGTACCTATTTCGCAAGTAAAAGGGGTATTTAAGTAAGAGGAGATAAATCGTTTGGCTATTCAGGGCACTTACCTCTACATTTTGAAATTTCGGTAAAGTTGTTATCACAATTATTAAGACTTTGGAAAACACTGTACATATATCTATTTGAAACAGTATTACTCACTATTGCTCCCACTAGAGCATGCAAGACGCTCACATTTGTAAATAACTATTTAAGGACTATCTAATTATCTTATTATTATTTGTTATCAATCACACCAAAACATTGCTGTGGGCTCTCGGTCTAGAAGCCCTTTTACGGTTGTCAAATACTGATACGATATTTGATATATTGACATATTTTAAACAAAATTGAAGAATCGGTATTATCGTAACCGTAGATCCATTCTTTTGACAAACTTACGTTTTTTTTTTTAGATTCTTATGCTGTTTTCACTTGAAATCTAAAATATTCGCCAATGTTCTGTATTTCACTTATTGTGAATTCATATACCGAAATTGAATTAGGGTGTTCCACAATTCGTTATTGTGAATTGAAATTTCGAAAATGAAAATGGATTTTCCGCATTTCGGTTCATTCCATTTTCTGAACGGATTCAAATCACTTTTTTTGTGTAAATTGTCAGTGAAATAAGTAAAAGTGCAGTTAGTTTGTGTATATTTCTTCGACTTCCAGCAAAATGTAAGAGAAAAATATTTGTTTTTGTCATTTAAAAAAAAAAATCAAGAATTAACTTTATTTATCTGAACAATTCATTTAATATTCACACACTCACATTGTGCCAGGTAAAGCCTAGTACTCAGTTCAAGTGAAAATGAAAATTTCATATAAAAGTGACTGCTGGTTCACTGGCATGAAATCCGCAACGAGAGGTGAGTACTAAAATGTGGATTGGAAAAACAACTATGTTCCACAACTTTTTCCACGCTATGATTTACATTTCTCAATTTACAACCATCAGGAAAAAGTTTAAGGCAACGTGGAAAACTGTGACATTTGTCAGTTGATTTGAATATTTTGTTTCAAAACAAAAAATTGAAAATTTATAAACAGAAAGAACGAATCAGTTTAAAAATAATTGTCATTTTTTTTTCATTCAAAGTGAGTATCAAAAATTCACGTGGAAAAGTTTATTCTATTTTCATTTTTATTCTTCGCGTGTAATTTGGAACGTATTTATTTTTCATTTCACGCTAGGTGAGTACTAGGCTTAATTAAATCTAAAACATTTGACTTGTCTCCCAAAATGTGTCTTCTTATTTTTTCTTTTGAATTATGCTGCCTTCTTTCCACTAAAATTGCCAATAATATTGAGGGGATCACGGTGAAAGTGATGTTTCTGAAGCCATTTCGCTCGAAATGCTATGCACTCGGCGCTGGCGGCAGAGGAGCCTGATGACAATTTTGGGTCATTACGGTCATTACGTGTGGAAAAAGTTTCTTCAAATATGTTTTTTTTTAATAAATTGATATCATCTATTGAAACATAATTGAGTTAAAAAGGCAATGAAATTTTAGCAAACTCCGAAAATTCAAGTATATGTCCTTAAGTGGACTTAAGGTCAATATTCAATAGAACTGCAATGTTTCGGGTGTGTTTACACTCTTCTTCAGACCTATTTTTTTAAATTATTAATTAACAATATATTAAACACTTAAAATTACATTGTCTACAACTGATTTGAAATTCTAGAAGATAAAAAAGCTTTTTCTTATCTTTCTTTAGTTATGAGGTAAAGTATAGTCGAACAGGCATTGTATTATCGATCATTCTTGGCAATCTTATACTCTTTCGTATTATTTCGTAAAGTCTGCTATTACACGATGAATCTAGATGCATGTAACTTCTTCGAATTCTTCTTTGTTATTTTATTCCCTGATTCAAGCGCTATTACACGTTGACCCGAGATTCATGAATCCAATTTGACAATTCTCTTTATTTTTCATTTCGGTGTTGGTAGAAGAATAGTAGAAAAACGTAGAAGAGAAAAGAGAAACGTCAAATTGTTGCACCGAAAATTGTACCCACACGACACAGAACAGTTTTTTTTCCGTCTCATCTTTCGATATTTTTTCTCTTTTGCACTTACATTGCTCGAACAGTCGCACGCGTCTAGATGCATTGTGTAATAGCAGCTCTATTGATTGTGTTGAATATTGACCTAAAACCCCCTTAAGGACATATAATTAATTAAAAAAAAGGTCACGAAAACAGGAAGCTTTTAAGAAAATTCCTTACCTGAAAACCGAAATGTCAAATAAAATATCTATTCACAATCTTTTATGTTTGTAAAACATTCACAATAATAGCAAAATGTATCAATGGACAACCATAATACTTAAATGTCCAACAATTGATAAGTTATATTGTTAATCAATCAATTGACAACCGCTTTGCTGCACCATTGTTTTTCTTCCTCAAAAAAAGGAATCGGTTGATCGAACAACTGCACACTGTTAGCTAATGTGTATATGTGCGTATATCTATCTGATCAAAGTGGTACCTGGGACACGATTACAGAGTGATTATTTATTTACTCTGCGTAAGAATTTTATGAAACTATTATACACAGGGATGGTAATTTTTTTTCTGCACATCGAAATAAAATCGTTGGCCCCACTGTGTTTTGTTTATGACGATAACAGTCTGTTGCTATAAAGCGCCGCCGCCCGCCGCCGGCAATGGATTGGGCGACATAAAAGTCTAAACAAGAAGTGTACGTGCTTTAACTTGTGGCAAAGCCTTGAGTGACCACCATGAATACTAATGTTCTTTAATAATTTCACTTTTGGCTCTGACTATTATCAAATCTGCAGTTGCATTGATTCAGTAGTACATTTAAGTTGTACAAGTCATGATGACATACTCTACTATTAGTGCTAATCTACATTAAGCGATGGTTTGCCCCATTTTGTGTGATGGGCGTGGGGACAGCTTTAACGATTTTTCTTTTATTTAAAAGAAGCTTCAAATCGAAAAGGCTACATCATTTACACTTGACTTATTGAACTAAATAATACAAAAGACCAAATTAAAAAAAAATGGCTTTACTCAAGGTAAACTGAAAATAATTCGAATCACTAAAATTACCTAATTGAATTATAATTCTCTCAGATTACAATTGCTTGTGTCCTAATATCTGCAGTTAGCTGTGGAAACCTTTTCGCGGGTCAAGGACTTGTTGCTCCTGTGGCCACAATCAACACTGAACATGATCCTCATCCCCAATACACATTTGCTTATAATGTTCAAGATGCCTTGACTGGAGATAGCAAGAGTCAGCAAGAAACCAGGGAAGGTGATGTTGTCAAGGGTTCATATTCGGTTGCTGAACCCGATGGTACCATTCGGACTGTCATTTACACTGCAGATCCAATTAATGGATTCAATGCAATTGTTCAGAGAGGACCATCGGTTGCGCCAAGACCCGCTGTTGCAGTAGCTCCTGGACCAGTTCGGTTATTTTAATAAGTTTGATAGTTTTTTTTAGGAAAAGTGATAATAATTTTTAAGAGATGACATAAGAAAATAATAATTGAAATAGTAATATGACACAAGACAAACAATAAAACGATACAACGATTATTAACAAAATGAAGATTTCCCACGGAGAAAACTTTTTTAGTTGGAATAGTTGTCATATCTCCAACGCTTTGTGATTCATACCAATTTCATCGAGTTAGAAGCTAAAGAGTGCCATATAGACGCGTAAGTTCCTGCCTCTTGCAAGGCAGAGACAAATTCTTCAAAAGTATCTCTTGTCATGAGAAGTGCTTCTCATATCAGCCGTTCGGAACCGACAGAAAATCGTAGATCTCCTCCATTCCTGCCGCCGCCGACAACACAGGAATCTTTGAGAGAAATAAGTCACTAGGCCGTGGTTCTCTACAACCTTTTGTGCTGCCAATTTATTATACTTATATTGTACCTTAAATTAATAGTTACTTAATCCCGTATGAGTAAACTTTTGTTTACTGTGTTTAAAGATATGTGGAGACATAACGTAGGGTTTTGGGCTCTGCAGGGGGATCATAGATACGTGTTACGTGTTACTCTTATGTGTTTAATGCTTTGGACTGTCATGCAAAATGTTTTGGGCCCCTGCAAAAAATTTTGTCAGTGGTTTACTGCCTCTTGCGAGGAAGAGACAAATCCTCCAAGAGTATCTCTTGTCATGAAAAGTGCTTCTCATCGAAGCAATTCGGAATCGGCAGAAAATCGTAAGTCCCCTCCGTACCTACCGCCACCGAAAACACACGGGAATATTTGAGAGATATGAGTCATCCTGATGTCTATGACCTATTGCAATTATTTTAAATATATTGTACCCTAAAATAATAGTACTCACTCAATCCCGTATGAGTACACTTTTGTTTTGTTGTGCCGTTCGGAATTAGTAGTAAATCGTAGGTCTTTTGGTTCTCTACGTGCTTTTGCGTAAGCATTAACTTATGTTATTTTACTTACTACTACCTTGTACCAACAACTAATAGCACTGAATCCTTTACTCGTTTGTGTACACTTGTTTTAATGTATTCGAATATATCTGGAGATGTATTTTAAGTAAATGTCTTGAGTTCTGCATGGAGATCATATCACTACGTATTACGCTTAGATATGTATTTTGCGCGCTTGTTTCTCGATGCAGTACCTTTTGACATAATGGTAAAGACCAAGGATGTACTGTCTCCTGCGAGAAAGTGACAAATACTAATATCATGAAAACTAATTCTCAGCCGTTCGGAATCGTAAGAAAATTTTAAGTCCCTTCCATAACTGCCGCCGCCGATAACACGTAGGAATAATTGAGATATAAATTACGAGGTCTTAGTTCTCCATGACCTTTTGCGCTGCCAATTTATTTTACTTATATTATACCTTAACCTAATAGTACTTAATACCCTATCAGTACACTTCTTTTTTTTACTTGCGACTTATAGGTACTATAAGGCAAGTTATGCATTCGTAAAAAAAATCGAACTCGAGATTTTGATCAAAGTTGACATTACGATGATAGCGAAGACGAAAAAAGTGGGTCTGGCAATTCTGTCTGTCTGTCTGTCTGTCTGTCTGTCTGTCTGTCTGTCTGTCTGTCTGTCTGTGCGATTATAGCTAAACGGCTCGGCCGATTTTCTTCAAACTTGGTAGATATGGGTTTTGATTTTTTACCCCCGGATGTTTTTTGATTTGATTTTTTATGACCAAAAATAACGGTACCTGCCATACGATTTTTTTCCGAAATTTTATAAATATTTTTTTTTCTCAAAAACTGTCCCTGCGATTTTCTTAAAAAAAATTCAAAAAATTTAGTTTAGTTAAACCTAGGTAATGGTCGAAAAAAATTTTCAAAAAATTGAGTAGTTTTGGTACCCCCCTTGGGGCCATTTTTTTTGTTTTTGATTTTCTCAAAAACGGTACCACCGATTTTGATCATTTTTTTTATGCTAAAGCTTCCCAGCAGTTTGAATATTATTGTGTATTCAAATTTTCCAAAACAATTTTTTTGGATTTTTAAAAAAACTTTCAAAATTTTTTTTTGAAAACTCAATATTTCGAAAACCCCATGCTCGATTTTTTGAAAACTTGATAAATAAAAGTTTGGAAAAACAGTCTACAATATATGAGCAAAATAAATTCATTTTACCTAAAAATAACGGTACCCCCCATACAAATGTTAAAAAATGGTTTTCGAAAATCGTATTTTTCTCGAAAACGGTTCCGAGAATTTTGCTTAAATTTTTTTTCTTTCTATTATTTTTTAATATCTGTAATTTAATAAAAAAAAATTTGAAAACAAAACATTACTGCGTGTACCTACTATAGAAGTATTTTTTAAAATTTTGAATTTCTCATTAATAGCACAACGGATTTTAATGAAATTTCGTAGAGAGAAGCTCCTAAAATGTTTAAAAAACATTGCATTTCAAAACTTTAAGAAAAATATTTTTTTGAATTTTGAAAAGAAAATCCATTTTTTTGTTTTTTGAAAATTCAATATCTCGAAAACGGCTCAATATTTTTGTTTGTAAATTTAATTTTTATTCATACAATAATAAAAACTTCAAATTAGCGTACCAACATTTTTTCTTAAAAATGTTGTAAAATTTTCTTATATAAAACCTTATTTTTTAAGAAACCACTACAAAGACTTATAATTTTTGTTCTTGCATAAATCTATATTTGCTTGAATCACATGGCATCCTATTCTTACCTTTAACTACTAAAGAAGTTTTTTTTAGTCATTTAAAAAATGTATTTTATGCTTATGAACAGTTTCTCTAATAACATTCATTTTTGAAATTCTTAGTCTTTTACATAGGAGCAAGTTCGTGCGACCCAGTCGTGCATTTTATTTAGTGTGCCGTTCGGAATCGGTAAAAAATCGTAGGTCCCCTCATTGTTTACGTGCTTTTATTTTATTTATTTTATTTTACTAGTACATTGTACTCAAAATTAATAGTATCTACTTAATTCTGTACTCGTTTGTGTACACTTTTGTTTTAAAGTGTTCGAACTTCGAAGATGTGTGGAGATATGTTTCATAAATGTGATCATATCACTACGCGTTACTCTTATTTGTTTTGCGCAGTTGTTTCTCGATGAAGTACCCTTTGGCTTAATAGTTAGTGTCAGGTATGTACTGCATCTTGCGAGGAAGTGACAAATCCTCCATGAGTATTTCCTGTCATGGAAAGTGAATCTCATCTCAGTCGTTCGGAATCGGTAGAAAATCGTAGGTCCCGTAGTTCTCTTCGTTCTTTTGCCTCCGCATTTATTTATTTTATTTAACTTACTAGTATATTGTACTCAAACCTAATAGTACTTAAACCTGTTCTCTTTTGTGTACACTTTTGTTTTAATTTGTCGAGGATGTGTTCAAAAATGTATTGTCAACTAAATGTTTGGGTTCTACAAAGTGTTACTTTTATTTATTTTGCGCACTTAATTCTCGCTAAAACTAAAACTTCTTAATAAAACTCTAAACTTAAAATTCTCAAAGTACGTTATTCGGATTTAGTATATGTACAAAAGTTATTGATGAAAACTTACTTACCTTACTTTCTTCGTTCTACATAACTTTTTATCATACAAAAATATTTTTCTTTTTTTAAATTTTTAAATTTCACCACTTCGAGAGCCATTCTATTACTCACAACTGAAAGGTTCAACGAATAAACTAAAATTGACTGCTTCGCCCAACAAAACTGTCATAACAAACATATGTCTTAAAGAATCCTATTTTTGAAGAAGTGACACCTTATACAAACAGAATCTAACCCAACCATTTCGCACCATAAAACCAATCTTCAAGCTCAAATTGAAGCTTACATTTTTGTTGTTTGGTATATGTACGGAGTGTTTCTTGTAAATTTTGCAATTTGTTTTCTAAGTGTGCACTTTGGCTTAGAAACAAAAACCTTCAATAAGGCGCGATTTCGTCTGACATCGCAGTGCGTACATGCAACACAAGCAATGCCTTTAATTATTATCACAAATCACAATCTTGCATCAGAATTGAATTCACTTTTAAGACAATTCGGGCAAATTAATTATAGTAGGTATATGTATCTGTGAAAGGCGGCTGGCCGGCCGACCGGCCGGCCAGTCTACATGCCATCGAAGCACATACCAAACGGATACAAGGTCTGACAGGTGGTTTGCGTTTTTTCCTATTCAATCGAAACACTTTTGATGTTGATCCACATTCAGGCTCCAGATTTAGACAATTTTCAATGTTGTTTTGGTCAAAATAGTATGTCTGTTCCCCTCATCAAATGGAAAGGACCGTTGACTTATTAAAAGCGACTTAATTGAATAGCCATACAAATTACTGAAATGTTCGTTCGTTGCAACATATTCCATAGGGTTTGAAGTATGACTTTTGTTTTGGGTGAGGATAAATGTGTAGTCCTTACTTTTTAGTTCCATTGGAATTTTTAAATCGATTTTTACCTTTTCTTCCTTTTGCTCTTCGTTTATAGCATTAACTTCAAAATTCTAACTGTTTTTTGAAAGCAAAATATAAAACATTAAAAATTGCTGATGAACTAAAAAGTTTGTCAATTGGCGTGGGCAATAAACGGTTTGAGACGGCCATGTTGTGACATTTCGTGACATCTGTCAAATCTGTTGTTTATTCAGTTACTGCCAAATAATCATATCAAGTTACACGATTGAACAGCACGCCAAAATGATAAAACCTTATTATCAAAATAAGTGTTAGTTTGTGCAACCCTTGCACCCAGCTTGTGGTAGACGTGGTGGCATTTTAAACGTTTTCTGGTCTAATGTGAGACGACCGGTTCTCTAATCAATCGCAAGTCAAAGGAATGTAAGATCGGCCGAGGTCATCGCTGCGGTCCGTAAAGCAGAACCCAAGGCACACAATACCTCGGCCTTTCGCAGACTTTAACTTGGCAAATTTTGGGTTAAAACTTGGGCCTATACCCGTGCGCGATTCAACTGACCCAGGAGATCAAAGTAACTGACTTAACAAGCTGTGTTAACAAGAAAAATGTATGCGTCGCTGCATGCAGTAGTACATCTAGAAAAATGCATTATTTGTTCTATTGGCTCATCCAATTCGTGGTACGGATCTGACATCCCTGTTTCAACCACTATGTACATACGTAAAACGCGACTATATTTTTAATTTAAGGTTTGCCATTTTACTATATGGATCGTTCAATCGCATACTGTGTTAAAATTGTAAAAACATACCACAATATTATTGCTTCTGTAGTTATTCGCTCATTTTCATACAATATTTTATGGGCTTGATATGGATGTGGAAGACATGTGGTTTCAACAAGACGACGATAAATCTCATATAACATTACGCGTTATGCCTTCATTGCTTCATTGCTAGACAAAATTTTTAGAGGAGTTATTTTGCGTTTTGCGATGTGAACTGGGCACCAAGATCGTGAAGTTTTGTCGAAAAGTCAACAAAAATCACCTTGCCAGAACTGAGCTCTGCAAGAACTACCGTAGAAGAGATTTTTTGTGGCCTTACAACTCGCAAGTCTCAGCCATTTCTGTACGCGTGTTGTCAGAAATAGAGGGGACTTAAAATTTCCTGCGTATTCCGAATGGCTAATGAGCAGAACTTATACGTATAATGATTGCACGTCATCAGCGAATACTACAAAACTGTACCAAACTAATGATATCGTTTACATAAAAAGAAAACAATAGGGGACCCAAGATAGAACCGTGAAGCACGCCGGCATAAATTGGTAGACATGAGAATAAATGACTTCCCACTGCCACGAATTGCCGAAAATTCGTAATGATTAACCGTGTCCAACGCTTTCGAAAAGCCTAGCAGCGTTAGAAAGATAGCACAACTATTATCCAGGGCACTTCGAATATTATCTACAACATGTAAAAGTGCTGTTTTGCAACTTCGACCAGCACGCAAACCTGACTGATTTGAATTTAAGAGGCAGTTAGTAATTAAATTTTCTTGCAATACAAGAAAAATTTATTAGAAGCCATTTTCGAGAAAAATAAGATTTTTGGAAACAGTTTTTCAACATTTGTACGGGTTGTAGCAACCGTTTTTTTTTTAACCATTTTATTTGTAAATCATTTATATCATGTTAAAAACTTTTAGATGCTAATTTAGAAAAACATCGGCCAAATGAATTTTGAAATAGAATTTAATTTTTATATTTTAATACACAATATGAATACAAATTTTATAGTAGCAATAAAATAATAAAATAAAATGCGCGACTGGGTCGCACGAACTTGCTCCTATTTAAGAGACTGGGAATTTTAAAATTAATGTGATTAGAGAAAACTGTTCATAAGGATACATTTTATTTTTTAAACTCTTTTAGTAGTAAGAGATAAACACAGAATGCTATGCAAATATGAATTTATGAGAGACTGTAGTCGAATACGAGTCATAAATACGAGTTTCAGTATATGGGTGATTGTTATTGGTTGGTTAACAACTAGCAACATTAGGGTGGGTCAAACAAATCAAGTATTTTTTTTTTAGATCTGACACATGAAAACTAGTTCCTAGGTACCTCTAGAAATTACTTACCAAGTATGAGCTCTTAATATTAACGTGAAGATTATGCTCATCATAATCGATTTTCAATTTAGTATCATATAAAAATGGTCATATCTTATCAACAATAGATCGTTTAACCAATCGCATAGTCAATATTTATAGGAAATTGAACGCTTTACAAAAAAGATCTCCTGTAGGTAATCGATTACTTTAGCCATTCAAAAGATATTCGCAGTAGAATTCCAATGCCTACTGATTTTAGTAGTTTTTCAATAAATATTCCCAATTTATCCAGTTAATTTTTGAATTTTGAGATAATTCATGTTCTATTTCAGGGAAAGAAGGTTTTGATTTAAGAAATGTCATTTAACATGTCAGCAGAAAAAAAAATTCTATTTCAACATATGAAATTTTATAATTTAATACAGTATTGATACAAAATTATATTTTTTCTTTTAGTTTAAGTTATAAAAATTGACTTTTATTACAATTCGGAAATTTCGCTCGATGAGCTTTGACAACTTGCAGTAAATATTGAAACTGGTCTTTTGTTTTTTGTCAAGCATTGTTTGTATTCAGATACCAGCGCAACTCCACGCTCTGCTGCGTCATTAACAACTTTTAATAGCTTAAAATATTCTTCATTTTCTTTATAACTGTCATCGGAAGTCCACAATTCAATATCAAGATCGAAAAAATCATATCAATATTCAATTATTAAATTTGTGGAAAAAAAGAATTTAAATGACATTTTAAATAAACCAGTTGAAAAATATTAAATAACAATCCTAAACTCTAATAAAAGCTATAAAAAGAAAATATCGTTAAAAAATTGATTAAAAAAAAAATATATTCTAAAACAAAAGATAAGATATAGCTTGCAAACCGTCATTCTATCGAAATAAACTCGAATTCTCATGAATATTGTTAAAATTCATAAATTAACTGGATAAATTGGGAATATTTATTGAAAAACTACTAAAATCAGTAGGCATTGGAATTCTACTGCGAATATCTCTTGAATGGCTTTAGTAATCGATTAACTACAGAGATCTTTTTTGTAGAGCGTTCAATTTCCTATAGAAATAATTGAAACTCATTTGACAATAATTATTTTTTATTAAGTTACAAAATTAAAAACGAAAAAGTTACTTTCCTTAAAATACTTCAATCTTTGACGTTGAATATCTTTTAAATGGTTGGATTAATGAAAAAAGTATAAAAGACCATTTTTGTAGAGCGTTCAATTTCCTAAAAATATTGACTATGCGATTGGTTAAACGATCTATTGTTGATAAGATATGACCATTTTTATATGATACTAAATTGAAAATGGAAAACTATGATGAGCATAATCTTCCCGTTAATATTAAGAGCTCATACTTGGTAAGTACTTTCTAGAGGTACCTAGGAACTAGCACAAAATACTTGATTTTTTTGACCCACCACCATAGCAACATATTCTTTTTTTGCATCGTACCAAAGGGGTTGTCTGGAGACTGTGCGGCCCATTCTGTCACAATTAACTTTTTTTTTTGCAAGGACACATTTCAGTTGCATTTTATACACGGTAAATGGCAGCATGATCTTAACATAAACATGCTGCTCCATTATCCCCATACAATGAAAAACATTATCCTGGATCATCCATGTTTAAAGGTCTTGGCTTTGAAACGTGGATTGTATTCTGTATTTGGTGGCCGTCGAACATACTGGCGAGATCTCTTGCCAGCATATAAACTCATCTGATCAAAGAATATATCTCCAACTTGATACCTTTACAGGAAAGGTATTTTCGTGGACTGCAGCTGCTTGACCATGCTCTGCTTAACGTCTACGAACCGTTTCAATACTAGAGTAAATTCCAAAAATATTAACTTCGATGACATTACCAGCTACCGTCCGAAGATTGAGATTGATTTGGCAGTGTATCCCTGTAGCTCAATTAGCACTGAAGTGCGCCATTATGATACTATAACTCCGCTAGCTGGTGGTCTGAAGAATACAACAGAGGGCACGACATAAAAGTAGCCGAAGTTCGTCCTAGAACATTGCACCGAGTTGAAAAAAGCGATCAAGTCTTTGGATCCTCATTCCATAAAGTTCATCAGTTTCGTAAAAAAATGGCCTTCCGAATTATTATTGTGCTCTAATATTGACTAGTGTCCGCTATAGGTAGCAACGAGCCTGACAATGTCTTGCATGGGTCTTCATATCAGATCAAGTTTTCGGGGCATATTATATCCCCTGTTCCACTTCAGATTTAATTCGTTGAGAGAATATTGCTCTTCATATCTCCGAATGTTGACTATTAACGCAAGTGGGCCATGAAGGATTCATCCTTGCCTGGCCCGTCTTGCCGTTCATTCCCATCAATGCCACTATGACCGGGCACCCTGATAAGAGTGATACTAGCCAATTTGGAGGATGATACGAGTATACTAGAATTAATGGCTTTAACAGCCACCTCACTGTATAATAATAACCAAATTCCGGGTTAGAACTTGCTAAACCAACCCCACACTCCATATTTGAGTAGTCTTTGGTTGCGACAGTCCTTTCTGCGTATGGATCATAACCTTAAAATGTTTATTGATTCTCAAGTTATAGGTGCAGTAGTCAGTGCTAGCTTTGTATATATAACCTTAATATAAGTTTTATATACAAAGATGGTAGTCAAAAAGATCTCTATTGGAACCATATTAACATTGGTGGGATCATAAGGCTTGGAAAACTAAAATTTCGATCGCACCAGATACTTAACGTGTAAATTAAGGGGTAAAAGGTATAAACAAATTTTAAGGCATCAGTTGGGCAAGATCTTAAAACTCGTGGTGCTAACCCTAGCAGTTCTTTGTACCTTCTTGAGTTTATCGATGTTATATGCTTTAGTAATCGCGGTACAACACGCATCACGACTGTGTACACTCAAAAGATCGTTTCAGATTGAAGACCAAAGTTAACAAAAAGTTTGACTTCAGGCGTAGAGAGCTTGTTCTTGGGCTGATGTAAGTGCTCGCTTGAACATTCTGAGACAATCTTTATAAGATTGATAAAACTTATGTTTATACCAGATATTGAAGAATAGGAGGAATTCAGCCGAAGATTTTCAAAAGCATATCTTTTTCAATTTACAAATTCTTGGAAATTCCTCTAAACAGCCAAAAAATATTTCGATTTCTTCATTCGCAACAAAAAAAGTCAAGCACTGTGCTCTGAGGATGAGCTTTAATTTTTGAAAACGTTTTCCCCGGGAGCTTTGAACTCGTAACATTTTTTCAATGTTTTTTTTTTGTTATTTTCTAGTTGGTCTCAAAATACTTTTTTAAAAAGAAATGAAGAAATTGTAAAAAGAAACTTTTTTGCAACAGAGCACCCCTCAAAAAAATTAAGTTTTTAAGTACCAGTGGCTGGGAATCGAACAAAATTTCCTAGCTAGAATGTTATTTTTGCGTAGAAGTTGCACTCCACTTGTGTGCGTGAGGAAATTCCTTATGTCTCCAAATTTAACCAATAAAATACTATTTCATATACAGTCTCCACTTACATAACAATACATTCCCCCTCGCCCCCAAATTTTGAACAAACAAACAAAAAACGAAGTCAGGAGCGACGAATAAATTGTAAATGAGCTGAAAATATTTCTTGTTGATTGGGTGAAGTTCAAGAGAACTAGTTGCTGCCGGCCAACACTCTCCATAGCTTTTCAGCCATTATAATGATGACATTAAGTGATGATCATTCGCGATGCTCTCGTAAGTAAGTTGCGAATTCTTCCCCAAACCCAGGCAGACATTTTGTGTGTGACTTCATGCAGCTAAATGTCTAACAATCCGTCATAACACCTGCTGCCTCTTATAACGTATCTCATATCTAGCACACAAAATTCATGCTTTAGATCGTTACAATCAAATTAATTGTTCGAATTGTCTCTCAAACGTCGACGACCTCATAAGTCTATCAATATGCCCGCAGAGTGCCTCATAGATTCAGACGCTTCAACTGTCATACGGTTCGTCAGTGCAAGCAGACATACATATGTGGCATCTTGCTGTGCTCCATAAATGTGTTCGTAAATGCGTGATCTCTTTTGGGGAAAAGCATTAACGAATTAAATTGATTCATTAAAAGTCAAAGCGCTGAGACTCGGTCGTCGTTGGAGCTTGGACCGGTTCTGAGTTATGGAGTGCCCATCAAAAATGCGATCACTTGCTGCCGCTCATATGGTATACCACCCAGAAAATTCTTCTGCAGAAGCACAAATCAACTTTTGTTTCCAGCTTTTGACCAGCAGCTACATGAATTGCCATATCGAACGTCGAAGCATTGAATACTTCGTCATATGGCTCATTGTGCTTCGTGCCACCGACTGACTGTTAGAAAGAGAGGAGAAGAATTGCAATCATTTTGGAATTGAACTAATTATTCAGTGATGAAATCAATCCAAACGTCAGATCAGCAGCTGTCCGACTCAGGTGGTTGGGGCATTCTTTATGAGCGACGCACTTATAAAAGTGAAGTTATCCAAGGAAATGTATCTCAAACCAAAGTTGTAATCTTCTAAGTGCAGGTCGACACGAAATGATGTTCGCAAAGGTAAATCTCAAAGTTGTGGTTATTGCCTGCATCCTTTTGATATGAGATTCTCGCTTAACGTTAAAAAATCAAAATTGTGCTCTTTGCAGGTTGTTGTGTCAATCTGCCTGGCTGCCGTAGCTCAGGCAGGTCATCTGTCTTATGGTGGCGGTCATGGATATGGAGCTATTGGAGGATATGGAGGTGGAATTGGTGGAATCAGCCTGGCAGCTGCTCCGTCGATCTCTTATGCTGCGGCAGCCCCATCTGTCTCAGTGTCATATGCTGCTCCTAAACTAGTCGCTGCCGCTGCTCCTGCGATATCAGTAGCTGCTGCTCCATCAATTTCATATTCTGCTGCCCCATCAATCTCATATGCTGCTGCTCCATCAGTCTCGTATGCTGCTGCTCCATCAATCTCATATGCTGCTCCATCAGTCTCATATTCTGCTGCTCCATCAATCTCTTATGCTGCTGCTCCATCAATCTCTTATGCCGCTGCTCCATCAGTCTCATATTCTGCTGCCCCATCCATCTCATATGCTGCTGCCCCATCAGTCTCTTATGCTGCTGCTCCTTCCATATCGTACGCTGCCGCTGCCCCAGTCGTTCAAGCTGCACCGGCTATTAGCATCGCTCGACCAGCACCAGTTGTCGTGTCAGCACCTGCGCCAGCTGTTGTCGCAGCTCCCGCACCAGCTGTTGCAGTTGCTGCAGCTCCAGTTATAAAGACTATCGTTCCAGAACCAGTTGATCCAAACCCTCAATATAGTTTCAGCTATGGAGTATCTGACCCAAGTACCGGGGACTCTAAGTCCGCCTCTGAGTCTCTCAAGGACGGAGTGGTCCATGGAAGCTATTCGTTGAGTGA
This sequence comes from Chrysotoxum bicinctum, assembly GCA_911387755.1. Lineage (NCBI taxonomy): Eukaryota > Metazoa > Arthropoda > Insecta > Diptera > Syrphidae > Chrysotoxum > Chrysotoxum bicinctum. The sequence goes on from OU426989.1 coordinate 171,004,795, forward strand.
GCCTGACGGTTCCATCCGGAAGGTCGTGTACACTGCTGACAAGATCAACGGATTCAATGCTATCGTCCAAAAGTCTGCGGGAGTTATTAACGCCGGACCACTCAAAGTAGCAGCTGTAGCTGCTCCAGCTCAAATTGCAGTAGCTGCTCCAGCCCCCGTTGCAGTAGCAGCTCCGGCTCAAATTGCAGTAGCAGCTCCAGCTCAGGTTGCAATTGCTGCCCCAGCACCACAGATCACTTATGCCGCCGCTGCTCCCACTGTTGTCGCTGCTCCAAGGGTGACCTACGCCGCAGCAGCTCCAACGTACGTAGCCGCAGCTCCGGCTATCTCTAAAGTGGCATACGCTGCAGCTGCCCCATCGTTCGTAGCAGCGGCTCCAGCCGTCTCTAGGATTTCATATTCGGTTGCCGCTCCAAGTGTGAGTTACGCCGCTGCTGCGCCAACGTATGTAGCTGCAGCTCCAGCCATCTCCAAGATTGCCTACGCTGCTGCGGCCCCTACGCTTGTTGCCTCAGCTCCAGCCTACTCAAAAATCGCCATCGGTGGCGGTGGACTTTCACTAGGTGGAATTTCATTAGGTGGAGGAATCTCCTACGGCCATGGACTCTCCTTAGGACACGGATACCATTGAGAGCTGCGGCGGCAATAAAGCCGACCCCCCCTACACTCAAATCGACGCGCGCATAAATCATGAAAAATTAATTTAAATATCGCTTCATATTTTTTTGTATTAATTGCAATATTAACGCGATATAAAAAAAAAAACAAGGATACATAATCAAGATTGCTTGCATATATATAATATTTTATCTACTCAGTCTTATAAAATTAACTATTTTAATTTTTATACAAATTATTTATGTATGTAATCGTTAAACAAAACACGACAAAAAGTGAAAAGAAAAGCAAAGAAAACAAAGAAAAGCAAAACAAAACAAGACAAGACCTAATAGTGAATTACCCTGCATTTACTGAAATAAAGAAATTCAGTACAAAAATAAATAAAAAATTAAAAAAAAAAAAAAAACAATTTTTTCTTTTTATTTGAGATCTATTTGGGATTTCCAAATGGCACAAGTCATGGATTCACAAAAAAAAATCAGCCCTCTGTGTAAACTCAAATAAAAAAGTGAATTTGAATTTGAAAAATAAAATTTTTTTGGTAAAAATTTAATACATTTTGGGGTTTTTAAAATACGAGCACTTTCATCATTTTCAGAAACGGACACTTCAAACAAAATATATATAAACGTTCGAATTTAAAAAAATGAGCTTTAAAAAAACATTGAAATTTTTTCAAAAACAAACAAGGAACTGTGAATTTTGTGTAGAAAAAAATAAATCTTGAGAAGCAGTTTCTTAAACTTACTTCGAAAATTACAAATTGGAAAAAACTATATTCAAAATAATTTGATAAACAGTTTCCATTAAATACAAAGAAATCGAAACTGTTCTTTATGAGTGACAACTGTTGTTAATTTCAGATGGATAAAAATGTCAGATTTTTCCACTTTTCATTCATTCGTTCTAGACTGTACCAACCTCATGATTTTTGAATAAACGTCATACATTAGACAATAAGTCAGTACAGGGATGCTGATCAGTTAATAAATTTATCAGATGCATCAGCCTGTAGAGAATCTGAATTTAGTGATTTAGATCTCTCGACCATTCCTGGTGATACGGAAAAATTTTGATCGAAATTCTTGGCGCCGTTTTCGAGAAATATAAGATTTTCCATAACATTTTTACTTGCGATATAGGTACTATAGGGCAAGTTCTGCATTTGGAAAAAAAATCGAACTCGAGATTTTGATCAAAGTTGACATTACGATGATAGCGAAGACGAAAAAAGTGGGTCTGACAATTCTGTCTGTCTGTCTGTCTGTATGTCTGTATGTCTGTATGTCTGTATGTCTGTACCTCGAACTACAGCCTAAACTACCGGACGTATTTTCTTCAAACTCGGTAGTTAAGGGTCTTCGGTGATTCCCTAGAGGAAAAATTGAAATTTTTTTTTTTAGCTCCAAAACTAAGGGTACCCCCCATACACCCGTAATGCAAAATCTTATTTATCTCGAAAACGGCTCTAACGATTTTGATAAAAAAAATTATGTGTGATATTATGGACATAGACTATATTTTGGTGAAAAAAAAATTTGGGGGGAAATGTTATTAGGGGTACCTGTCATAGAACGGTTTTTTTGATTTTCGAATTTCTCACCAACGGCTCTAACGATTTTAACCAAAATTTTTATGCAGGAGCTGCTTTGCATTTTAAAAAATATAAACTAAAAATTTTTTCGAAAAAATAGTTTTTGGATTTTTAAAAAAATAATACAATTTTTTTTTGAAAATTCAATATCTTGAAAACCGATACAAGATTAAATTTTTAAATTACGATTTAAAATGTATTTAATTAAATACTAACAATTTGCATATCAATTTTTTTTATAAAAATTTTAAGGAAAATTTAGTACACAAAAAACATGTTTCAGTGTGTCTGTATGTCTGTACCTCGAACTACAGCCTAAACCCTTGGACCTATTTCTTTCAATCTCGGTAGTTAAGGGTCTTCGGTGATTCCCTAGAGGAAAAATTGAAATTTTTTTTTTAGCTCCAAAACTAAGGGTACCCCCCATACACCCGTAATGCAAAATCTTATTTATCTCGAAAACGGCTCTAACGATTTTGATAAAAAAAATTAAGTGTGATATTATGGACATGGACTATATTTTGGTGAAAAAAAAATTTGGGGGGAAATGTTATTAGGGGTACCTGTCATAGAACGGTTTTTTTGATTTTCGAATTTCTCACCAACGGCTCTAACGATTTTAACCAAACTTTTTATGCAGGAGCTGCTTTGCATTTAAAAAAATATAAACTAAAAAATTTTTCGAAAAAATAGTTTTTGGATTTTTAAAAAAATAATACAATTTTTTTTTGAAATTTCAATATCTTGAAAACCGATACACGATTAAATTTTTAAATTACGTTTTAAAATGTATTTTATTAAATACTAACAATTTGCATATCAATTTTTTTTATACAAATTTTAAGGAAAATTTAGTACACAAAAAACATGTTTCAGTGTGTCTGTATGTCTGTACCTCTCACTACAGCCTAAACCCTTGGACCTATTTCTTTAAAACTCGGTAGTTAAGGGTCTTCGGTGATTCCCTAGAGGAGAAATTGAAATTTTTTTTTTAGCTCCAAAACTAAGGGTACCCCCCATACACCCGTAATGCAAAATCTTATTTATCTCGAAAACGGCTGTAACGATTTTGATAAAAAAAATTAAGTGTGATATTATGGACATGGACTACATTTTGGTCAAAAAAAATTTTGGGGCAAAATGTTATTAGGGGTACCTGCCATAGACCCGTTTTTTTTGATTTTCGACTTTCTCATTAACGGCTCTAAGGATTTTAACCCAAAATTTTTAGCAGGAGTCCCCTTAAGTTTAAAATAATATTGTATATAAAAATATTCGAAAAAATATTTATTGGGTTTTTAAAAAAAAAAAAAAAATTTTTAAATCAATATCTTCAAAACCTATGAACGATTATTTTTTGAAATTATTTCCTAAAACTAATATTATTAAATACTTAAAATTCGCATCCCACATTTTTTTCTTGAAAAATTTTAGAGAAATTTCTTATATAAAAAATTTATTTAATAATAAAACGATTTTTTAAGGTTTATTTGCATAAATTCATACTTTTCCGGAAACCAGACGGCAATTTTATGCATTTGAACATTATTATCTCATTAAATCCATGTTTTATATTTATAAAATGTATCTTAAATTCCAAAGTACTTTTACATAAGAGCAAGTTCGTGCGATCCAGTCGTGCATTTTATTTCAATATACTAGTGCAGTTATTTTTGAATATAAACGCAATTTTTCTGATTTTACGATGATTACGTGCCAAGCTTCAAAAAATCGAATTTATTTTTTTCGAAATATTTAGTTTTAAGAAAATAAAAATATTAAAAGTTAAAACCTGTATTTAATTCAATAATATTTTTTTTTTCTTGAATCATATGTAATACTTTAATAAATTTTTAAAATCAGTGCTTAACAAAAACATTTACGGAAGGTTCCAGCATAAAAAACCATTTTCGTAATTTAGCTTTAAAAAAAATTTTTTTTTATAAAAATCTGCAAAACAATTTGTGAGAATAAAAATATTGGCGCAAAATTTTAGTTGAATTAGTACGACGTTAAAGCTGTTTTTGTATGAAACTAGGTTAAAACAACGATTTTGCAAATTTTAATCGAATATAGCATCATACTTTCTCTACCCTTTTATTAAAGTTAAAATCATCAAATGCCTATTTTATTTTTTATTTTTTTTTAGTATCGTGGTATTTAAATACGCCATAACCATTTATTAAGAAAATTGCCTTACTTGTTAGAAAACGGTTAAAATTAAGAATGAGTTAGTAAACTACTTTAAAGTTAGTAAATTGTTAAGTAGTATCATACTAATACCTTAATAATAGGCTGTTTAAAATTTTGTGCCATTTTCTTTAATTTCGGATATAAAGGGAACCGTACCGTTAATTTTTGTAAAGGGATATTATTAGATAATAATGTGCAGATGCATAAACTTAAATATTTAAATGGCTTAAACAACTCCTTTGGAGCCTAAAAAAATATTATTTGATTTCTAGAGCAAATTTTAATGTTTGTATGCAAAAAAAAATTATGGCGGCCATGTTGTTTTGGTGAGATCTGTCAAATCTTTTGTATATTATTCTATCACTGAAGCCGAATCACCATGGCAAGTTGCATGATTGGACAGCACCTCCAAATACTCAAAATGTTCTTAGTGCACACGTTCCGCCCATTTTACGGTAGACGTGGTGATCCTTCACAGTCGACTCTTCAAACTTTGATGGCTAAATTTGAGACAACCGGTTCGGTAAATCAATCAGCACGCCATGAAAGCGTATAACAGAACCTCAGGCAATCAATTCCTTGTCATTTCGCAGACCGCAACTTAGTAAAATTTAAATCGGGCCTGGGATACGAGTATACCTGTAGAAGATCCAACTGTCCCAAGAGCTTAAAGTTGACAGACAACGCCGTTTATTCGCGGACAGAGCTTCGGATCGTTTGGAAGAGGACCCCCAGGATGGCCGAAAAATCATATTTAGCTACACGGCGAATTTTGAATGATGTCATATTCCATGCATAACGGCATAAATAACCCTTTCAAATAAAAATAAATATAAATTTTGTTTTAACAAATTTATAAAAATCAGTTGTTTAGTTTTTGAGAAATTTGTAGAAAAAAAGATTCTACTTTATAATTAAAAACCATTTCTTCTGTTCTGTTCTGTTCACGTCACGTCAAATGTAATAGATTTAACTCTTTCATCATTATGTTTATATCCTAAAGAATCCCTGAAGCTTAATTTTGTAATTCGACTATCAGATGTCGTTGTTTGTGACCTTTTTTAAGCAAAAGTATACACTTAGCCATTTTGTATGAAAATAGTAATTTCTTCTGGAATTAACTATCGTCGAAGTAAGACGCATCGAAATACAGAATTAGCACGATTTAAACGAGCGTGTCCCTTTTTCATATTTTTGGACTTCTATAAAGTAAACCAGCAGGGGTTGCCCCCCAACATATCATTTGCTAGATTTTACTAAATGAATTTTTTTGGGCCATTTTTTTCAGAAAAAAAAAAATGTCTCCGAAATTTCGAAGAAAATTATTTTTTTTTGCAGGAACCGTTATTTTTGGTATTAAGAATAAGAAAACAACGTGCCGAGGGTAAATTTACCATAAAACTGCAATATACCAAGTTTAAAGTAATTCGACCGAGTGGTTTAGTCTGTTGTTAAAAAGAAAGACAGAACTGCGACACCCATTTTTACTTGCGACTTATAGGTAGCTACTATAAGGAAAGTTCTGCCATTCGTAAAAAAATCGAACTCGAGATTTTGATCAAAGTTGACATTACTACGATAGCGAAGACCAAAAAAGTGGGTCTCGCAATGTCTTTTCGACTACAGCCGAAACGGCTTGGCCGATTGTTATTAAACTTAGTAGATAGTATTTTTAATTTCCCCCCCCCCACACGTTTTTTTTTTTTTTTTTAAGACCGAAAATAACGGTACCTGCCATTCGATTTTTTTTTCGAAATTTTATAAACAATTTTTTTTTCTCATAAACTGTCCCACAGATTTTTGTAAAAAAAATTCAAAAAATTTCATTTAGTTAAAGCTAGGAAATGGTTGAAAAAAATGTCCGAAAAATGGTTATTTTTGGCACCCCCGTGGAAAAAAAATTATTTCACCAAAAAATAAGGGTACCCTTCATACAAATGTTAAAAAATGGTTTTCGAAAATCGTATTTCGCTAAAAATTTTTTTCTTTTGATTAATTTTTACGATCTATAATTTAATAATATAAAATTTGAAATCAATGTACCTACCGTTGAACCATTTTTTCCAATTTAGAATATCTCATTTTGGACATATTTTTTATTTTTATTGCATTTCAAAACTTTATTGCATTTTAAAACTTAATAAAAAATAATTTTTGAATTTTTGAAAAAAAAAATACGTTTTTTTTGAAATTTCGATTTTTCAGAAACAGCTCAATATTTTTGTTTGTAAATTTAATTTTTATTCGAACAGTAATAAAAACTTTAAATTGGCGTACCAAAATTTTTCTTAAAAACGTTTTAAAAATTTTGTATATAAAACTTATAATTATTGTTTTTGTATAAGCTTATATTTGCTTGAATCACATGGCATCCTGTTTTTAGCTCCAACTACTAAAGGAGTTGTTTTAGTCTATTTAAAAATGAACAGTTTTTCTCTAATAACATTCATTTTTGAAATTCTTAGTCGTTTACATAAGAGCAAGTTCGTGCGACCAAGTCGTGCATTTTATTTAGTATTGCCTAGTCTTATCAAAATCTTGAGGTTGATTTTTTTACGAATTTTAAACTTGGCATACAATGTTGAACGAATATCTGGTAAAAAATATTATTTTTCATATCCTTATAAAAAAACCACTTTTTCTAACTTCTACTGTAGGTGTGTTTTATTCACTGCTGCATAGCTAGCGCAGCAAAATTTCTCTCGACAAACAACAACAATTTGATTGCTGGCGAAAAACAAGCCAGTAAAAAAAATGACAGTGGTGATAGAACTTTAAATTATTGAAATGACAATGGCGCTATGCATTAAATTTTAGAATTAAACATGTGTACATACTCGTACATGTTTTGACATCAGATTTTGATATTTTCTATAATAATGGTCAACATTGAAATATAAATTTGAATTGACATATGGAGTCAGATTGATCGTCTTATTCGCACTTGAATGCTGCGCTCTGGCTATGCAGCAATGAATAAAACACACCTTGTATTATGGTACGAATGACAATTATTTTAACCGTTTGAAGTGATATTTTGATGGTACAATCTTACTGATTTGCTTGATTGTCACTTTGTGTGACGTCTTTCAATATTAGGTGTGTTTTTTTGGGAAAATTATCCGTAGTGAAGTAGTATTTCCCAAAAAAACGTATCCGCAGTTGTGCGATTTTTCTACTTTAAAGTTGGTACCACTGACTAGTTGTCAAATATTTAATTGAAAAAAAAAAAACAACCAATAACTTTTCGCCAAGTAATTTTCATGTTTCTGAAAATATATATGGAGGTTTTTATTTATGAATTTCAATTTAAATCATTTTGTATTTACTTTTTCTGTTCACCAGCCATTCTTCATAAAGCAGAAGTTTTGTTTGTGAATTTTTTTTTTGTTGACAATTATCACCACAAAAGTCAAGGGATCTGTTCGCAGACTTTAGTTAGTTTTGGATTTCTCAACAGCTTTTTTCATAAGATGGCTTTGTCGCGCTAGTAACTCTTAAATGTCGCTGTTTAACTAAAGTATAACAGCTGACCACGACGTTTCGCTCCTAAAAAAATGCCTTAGTTATTAAACAGCTTTCTATTAGAGTTCGACACCAACACGATACAAAATGCAGCGTTTTTCTTATAAAAATGGTTTTCTAAAAAAAGACGTAAACTCCCAATGGAAAATGCTAAACAACAAACTACTTTTCGTACTCTACGAACATGCCTTCGAGATACAAAAGAGTTTTCAATTGTACCAACATTTGTATTCGAGACTCGAGCAAACGTCAACATTCTATCCGCAGTTGGATCCTACTTCTACTTTTATCGGCAGTGAAGACTTTGTATTTGTAATACGAATAAAATCTTACTTCACTACGGATAGCTTTACGAAAAAAACACACCTATTATTTAGTTATGCAAAGAAATAATAACAGCTATCCCAGGTTCTATTTAAAAATTTGTGTTTCCCTTAAATTTTCATTTCTATGTACATATATTTATGTTCGATATTTAAAAATTTGTTTTTTTTGCTTCCTTAAATTTTGATTTCGATGTTCAACAACAAGTTAGTCTTTCAGCCAGGTTCTACTCGTACTTCTTTCAATCGAAATGGAATTCAAATCGATACAAAATAAAATTTGGTGTTCTACAATTCAATTTTACCGATATCGATTTCATTTTTTCAAGTGAAATCGATGCAAATTTCCGTGTTTCAGATTTCAATTTTCTCGTTTTTCAGGTATGTTTTAAATTCGATCAGATCTAGTAGTGTGAAATGCCTCTTCAATTTTAAGTTGAATTCAACTAAATAAAGCACTCCTTACAATAGTTTATGGAATTACTTTAATCAAAATTTACACACACAACTTTCATAGCAGTCAATAAATTTCACAAACAAAATAGTTTTGTATTTACCAACTGAGAAGTGACAGATGACAGCTGATTTCAGTTTCACTTTAAGTGATTTAGAAATGATTTCGAAATTATGAAAGCAAGTGAAATGTAGAACTCTGAAAAAAAATTCACTCGATTTGGAAATTCGTTTTCATTTCGATTTCACTCGATTTTTGGAACCTGGTTGCTAATCTTCTATTTGATGAAGCGGGTCGTGATGTACATATGTATATTGCACACCAGAAAATCTGCAATCACGAAAAATCCCACTTCTGAAAAATACAAAAGATTGAAGTTTATGCGAGATCATTTGTGATGTGTTTCTGAAAATGAATGTTCTTTGGTCTTTGGACGACATTAAAGTTATTATGTATGGAGGTAAAGGATCTTAGCAGAATGAAAGACGACGCCAAATAACAAATAAATCTAGAATCGATAAATCACAGAAGAACTGGTATGTGGTTGCCTCTCATATTATACAATTGGACCAATATATTGCATCAAGTCTAATAAACCAGCACCATTAAAACTACTAAGCAATAGTTTGAAAACTAAAAGATTGAATGGCCTGCTTATTTCAATCTCATTGAACAAGAGTCTTGAATGTCAAACCAATAAATAACAAATATTTTTGGAGTTGACCAGGCTTAAAAATCAATAGCATTCCAAAAATGTGAGGAGTTTATAGGTTCAATGGAGTGTCGAAATTTTAAACGAAAAGAACTTCTTAAACATGTCCTATTAAAGGCTTAAATTTTCACAAATTTTTGTTTCACAATGACTTACTCCTAACTTGGGTGCGAAAAAAGTAATGAAACTTCGATTTATCGATTTTAATTTTTTTCGTTTTTTGTCAACTTTTTCGGCTTTAAATTTTTTTTAATAATTTTTCAAACTATCAATTTCGAAAAGAAATTTAATTAAAAGTTTTCCGAGTTAAATTATCAAATCAACCGATCTGTACCTAACAATATTGAACTACCAATGTAACCATTCTCTAAGTAACCCATGGCTGAAGTATGCTTAGGACCCATATAATTTAATTTAATTTAATTTTTTTAATTTATTTAATCCGTTAATGGTCTAACGTTAAAAAAGACTTATAGCTAATTACATATATATTTTAATTTAAAAGATAATTTACCTACAAAATATAAAATGGAGATATTATTGAACCATTGATTAATTTTACAATAAAACAAAGCTGGATATACTGTCTATGTTGTGAAAGTGATAGGAGGTTTATAAGCAAGAGTCTGTGAGAATATGGAGGTAGTGTGGATCTCTGGGACCACGGAAAAAAACGAAGACAAAATCGCAAAAACCTTTTTTGGGTACCTTCAAGTATGTTTATATGAACAGAATAGTAAGGTGCCCATATTACGCAGCCGTATTCAAAGTATTGGTCTGACGAAAGATATGTAAAGGAGCTTGAGGACGTAGGGATCACGTAAATCGCGAGAGGATCGTTTAATAAAACCGAGAATTTTATTAGCTTTTTTAACTATAAAGTTATAATGGTCAGTGAACATTAATTTATTGTCAAGAATAACACCTAAATCAGAGAAAACAGATAGCTTACAAAGAGAAGAAGAATCTAATATGTAACTATAATCTATAGTTGTTTTTTTGCGTGTAAAACACATTGTTTTACATTTTTCAATATTCAAAAAAAGTCGGTTTGTATTGCACCATTCCCTAAAACTATGTAGATCTTCTTGAAGCTGTGAGCAGTCATTAATAGAACATATAGTTTTGAAAATTTTAATGTCATCAGCATATATCAGAACAGAAGAGTTTTTTATCACAGAAGTTTTATCATTTATATATAAGATAAATAATAGGGGTCCTAAATGGCTACCTTGTGGAACACCAGAGTTAACGTAAAATTAATCAACTCATTTCTAAAAGTAATACTATAATTTCTATTCATTAAATATGACGAGATCCACATTAAGAATTTGTCATTAAATCCTAAGGCTTTAAGTTTATGGACTAAAGTTTTATGACACAATTTATCGAAGGCTTTACTAAAATCTGTGAACACACAATCTACTTGATTCCGATTTTCAAAGGAGTCAAGACAAAAAGAAGTAAAATGAAGTAGGTTTGTAATAGTAGATTTATTTTGGACGAAACCGTGTTGATTGTCACAAATGATTGACTTACAGTTAAAGGATAACATATTACATACAATGGACTCGAACAGTTTGGGAATAACAGAAAGTTTGGCGATGGGTCGGTAATTCATTTCATTCTTCATTTCATTCTTAGACACTTTTTTATGAATTTGAATTATAAAAGCACTTTTCCATAATAATGGAAAGATTGAGCATCTAAGGGATTCATTAAATAATACAAAAAGAGGATAGGATAAATAGAACACACATTTTTTTAACACACAAAATGGTACAACATCAGGACCAGGGCTGAAACAGTCGTAAGTTTTGAGCCGCTACGAACAATTGCATCTTCACATATGGTAAAGTTAAGTGAATTGAAGTGTGGAAAATTTTGGGCTGCCTGGAAAGAACAAATCGGAAGGTTGAAAAGATGGAGGCACATCGAAAGCATCTTTAAAGAAATTTGCAAACATATTTGAAATTATTTGGGAGTCATGACTTGTTGTGTTATTAAATGACATTGAGTTAGGGTAGCCATCAACATTTCTTTTACTTTTCACGAAGTTCCAAAAGTTTTTTGGGGTCTGTTTTAACTCTTCTTCAATTTTTAAAATATAATCTTAGTAAAGAGTATTGAAATAATCAGTGAAAATATATTTAACAAGTTCGGAGTAAGTTCTGAAATCATAAATATAATAAAAGCCCTTAAAAGCAAAATTTCCTTATTCAAAATTACTAACATAGAATAATTAATATAGAACCTTTGAGTTAAATCGTGTAACCTATCAGCTCTCTCCTTACTAATTTTGTTCAACTGGTAGTGGTACAATTTCGATATCTTTGATCAGTTCGTGGATAGTTTGGTCAATGGAGTTTCTTTTTCGATGACAAATACAAGTGGGCGTTGTTTTTATAACAAAAATAAAAGAAATAATTACTTTGGACTGTGGTTGCTGTTACTATGACTATAGACCCGTATCAAAGTATCTTTGGCACAGAGTGCTAGCAGCTCAATTAGAATACGTAATTTAAATGTCTTTAGTGGCTTGGCCGGCTGCAATAAACGTATACTATCGGTTAGCAATCTTCGAATTGTTATTTTGACATGAACAACGCCTTTTCTGACTGCTGGGTGTTGAAATGCACAAACTACAAATGGCACAGGCTGTGTGGCATCCCTCGCTGTCCTGTTTAAACCACATGATGATGAGGATGGAAAGCTTTCAGCTGCTTTATCTCTATTTCTGTCGATTCTTGTTTCAATTTAAACGTTAAGTTGGCAATTTTTCACATCATCTCCCGATTGAAAATCAATCAGCAAAAGTAAACACGTCAACATTTTAGGTTATAAACGCATATATTCTTTTTTAATTATTTAAACTTTAAGTTTGAATCACAAAATCATATTTGAACTTAAAGAACTGGATGGTATCCTTCTTCGTCAGCGGTGAACTTAAGAATGACTGGGGTACCATCTGGTGCTGTCCAAGAAGATTCGCCAGATACAACGATGACCGGAGTCTCTCCAGCTGGCTTCAAGACTCCACTTTCTTGGCGTTGGATTCCATTACTGGTCTCGAATCTTTAAAAACAAATATGTTTAAATCACACCTTAGAGCCAAAACACCAAAACCTACCCAAATTCATAGCCATTGACTCCATCGTTCTGACGATTATCCCGAAGGACTGTTGCGTCGAGATCACCAGAAATTGCTGCTCCTGAGCAGACAGCAATCAAAGCAACGAGCACAATAACGAATTTCATGTTGAGATTATTTTGTTGAAACTAAAATATAATTCCAAACCAAAGAGCTTCTTATATTTATATGAATTTTGGATTCGGCAGAAAAGACGAATGCAAACAAAAAAATGTCAAAGTTAAAATACTAATACAGGTTAATGCATGATATAATTACTATTTTGTATTAGTTAGTTTACTTTTATTTATAAAAAAAAAAAACATAATGGAAGAGCTGAAGCTTAATGAAGATAAAAAGAACATAAAAAGAATATAAAATATCTAAGAAATAAATTGCTAATGAATATATATATTTAACGATTGTGAACAATCGGTTCTGGTTTTTTTTGTCTCGAATTTCTAGTTTGATTTATAGCTAACGTTTTTTTCGTTTTGTTTGTTACTGTTTCTGGCCAAAAGAAATTAGTTATCATCGACCGATAGCGCTGATCGCTGACGTTGATGACCGTCATTTCAAAGAAGTATGAACCAATAATACCGCAATTTTTTTTTTTACAATTTTTTAGTTGCTTAAACAACTTTTATTTTAAAACAAAAATATTTTATTCGTTTTGCAACGGGCTTTCAAGAAAATAATTTATTATATATACATTTTTTAAAAGGTTCTTAAAAACAATAATTCTTAACCTGGTTTCTTGCAAAATTAAAAAAAAAAACTAATACATATATAGAATTCCGAAAATGTTTCTTATTGAAAAAATTTGTTACACAATACTATTAACCCTTAGCTGCCACACTTCTGTAGAATAACATAGCTGCCACACTGGGGTACGAAATGCCCCAACAACAAAATATCGTATTGTGAGCCAGCTATTGAATTTTTTTGCTTGAAAAAATTCTGTGTTGATCATTAATATGTATTTTATAAGATGAAGTAGGTTTAAACAAAAATATTCATATGTATTATTAATAAAAAAAAATGGTTAATTGAAAAAAACTGGTGAAAATGGTCATTTTCACCAAAAAAATTCTATTTTTTTCATTTTTTAATATTTTGAGCTAAAAATTTAATGAGATACTCTCAAGATGAAAAAAAACGTCATATTTGTCTTAGAGAAAAAGTATTTTATTTTGTACTATGAGGGGCGCTACATTGAAGAAAAAAAATTTCAATTTTCAATAATAAAAAAATAACAAATTACTTAAATAATTATAACTGCCACACTGGGGTCTTAAACGGCACCACACCACTTCCAACGACTGCCAGAACGACACTAGCGGGCATATCATCGTACTATGGGTTTCAGGGGAAAGAGGTATGCTTCAACTAATAACAGATGGAGCCACAATTTCAATTTTTTGAAAATTGTATGTTTTATTGTAATTTAAATTGCGCTGGGGTCACCTGGACTCCACAAGTGCAGCTAAGTGTTAAAACTTTCTAGAAGGTTCTGAATAGGTAAATTGCTAAAAAGTGTTTTACTACGAGTATTATCGAAAGAACTGAAAAAAAAAAATAAAGTGCGAGACTCGGTCGCAACAAATTTCTCTTATGATTGAGAGACTTTGAATTTTAAAAATGTAACATATAAGGAAGACTATATATGAAATAAGAAAATTATTTCAATTTTAAGCGGAGTGATTGAAATAAATTCAATTGAAAGTTTTATGTGACCTCAACTCCATAGTGCGTTTCGCCCAGGTACGACAGTGGGCTCATCAGTTAGATGCTGTCGTACCCTTCTAAGACGCAATTATTATTTGTCGATGTTTAGTGACGCTTATAAATTCCACAGCAGTAATATACTGTGAATTTTATTTTTCTAGGGGAATTTGAATAAATTCTGACACCTAGAATGTTAATGTCCGTGGTCAGACTGATTATCAACGAAGACTATATATGAAATAAGAAAATTATTTCAATTTTAAGCGGAGTGATTGAAATAAATTCAATTGAAAGTTTTATGTGACCTCAACTCCATAGTGCGTTTCGCCCAGGTACGACAGTGGGCTCATCAGTTAGATGCTGTCGTACCCTTCTAAGACGCAATTATTATTTGTCGATGTTTAGTGACGCTTATAAATTCCACAGCAGTAATATACTGTGAATTTTATTTTTCTAGGGGAATTTGAATAAATTCTGACACCTAGAATGTTAATGTCCGTGGTCAGACTGATTATCAACGAAGACTATATATGAAATAAGAAAATTATTTCAATTTTAAGCGGAGTGATTGAAATAAATTCAATTGAAAGTTTTATGTGACCTCAACTCCATAGTGCGTTTCGCCCATATAAGAACATGGATGGTATTATCATAGGTATGGCAAGTGACACATTCGTAAAAAAATAAAATGCATTGAAAATAAAAAAAAAATACTCGTAAAAAAATTTACT
This sequence comes from Chrysotoxum bicinctum, assembly GCA_911387755.1. Taxonomy (NCBI): domain Eukaryota; kingdom Metazoa; phylum Arthropoda; class Insecta; order Diptera; family Syrphidae; genus Chrysotoxum; species Chrysotoxum bicinctum. The sequence continues at coordinate 171,019,806 of OU426989.1, forward strand.
CGTCTTTGACATATCGAATTTTCAAAAAAAAATATTTATTTTTTTTTTTTTCAAAAATTCAAAAAATATACTTACTTACTTACTTAACCGGCTCCCGATCCATGGAGGGTCTCTGCCTGAGTTATTGCGGTCTTCCATCGGTTGCGATCCCTCGCGAGCTCTCTCCAGTCGTCGGGACCAAGCGCTCTTGCGTCTATAACTGCCTGGTCCCTGTAGCAGAGGTTCGGTCTTCCTCGTCGTCTCGAACCTGGGGGCTGGGATGCGAAGATTTTCTTGGCTGGAGCATTGTTGTCCATTCGCTGGATGTGACCGAGCCAGTGTAGTCGACGTGTTTTGGCTTTTTGGACTACATCCACATCTTGGTACAGCTCGTATAATTCACGATTGAATCTTCTCCTTCATTCGCCCTCTTCGCATATAGGACCAAATATCCGCCGAAGAATTTTTCTCTCGAAAGTGCCCAGTATCAATTCCCCTTTTTTACTTATCGTCCAGCACTCGGCGCCGTAGAGTAGAACTGGTAAAATTAGCGTTTTGTATAGCGTGCACTTTGTCTTTCGAGAAAGGAGTTTTGAACCCATTTGTTTGGCCAAACCGAAGTAGCAGCGGTTTGCTAGGGTAATTCTTCGTCGAATTTCCACTAAGGTGTCATTCGTGGAATTGATGTTCGTTCCGAGGTAGGTGAACTCCTTGACTACCTCGAAATTACTGCTACCAACAGTGACGTTTTGTCCTAGGCGATGGACAGATGAGGCTTTGTTTGTTGATAGCATATACTTTGTTTTGTCCTCATTAACTTCAAGACCAACGCGTTTCGCCTGTTCATCAATAGCTGTGAACGCTTCAAGCACAGCTCGCTTGGAGCGGCCGATGATATCGATGTCGTCCGCATATCCAAGCAGTTGGGAAGACCTGTTGAAAATAGTGCCTTCCAGGTTAACACCACACTTGCGCACTATCTGCTCCAGGACTAGGTTGAAGAAATCACATGATAGCGCATCTCCTTGTCTGAACCCTGTGCATGTCTGGCATAGCTCGGATGAGCTGTTACCCATTTGCACGTTGCACCGCGTATTTTGTAACGTCATGCGGCATAGCTGGATCAGTTTTTTCGGGATCCCGAGTTCCGACATTGCCAATAGAAGCTCTTGGCAACTTATGCTATCATATGCGGCTTTAAAGTCGATGAAAAGATGGTGGGTCTCGACTTGAAATTCGTTTTTCTTTTCCAGAATTTGCCTCAATGTGAAGATTTGGTCTATCGTTGATCTGCCTGGCCTGAAGCCACACTGGTACGTGCCGATTATAGTGTTGCAGAAAGGTTTTAGACGCTCACATAGTACATTGGATAGGATCTTGTAGGCAACATTAAGCAGGGATATGCCCCTGTAGTTTTTGCAGGACATAAGATCGCCTTTTTTGTAGATTGGGCATATGGAGCTATTTGACCAGTCGTCGGGCATACTTTCCTCCTCCAATACTTGGTTGATGAGCTGATGCATGCACCCTATCAGGACATCTCCTCCATACTTAAAGAGTTCCGCAGGTAGGCCATCCGAGCCTGCGGATTTGTTATTCTTAAGCTTGCGTATTGCTTTCTTAACCTCTTCAGTACTGGGTAGTGGGACTGGATCTTCATTGACTGGTCTTATGCTTCTCTGCTCCCCTGTGTTTTCGCTGCTGGAAATGCTGTTTAAACACGTCTACAATTCCCTGTGCTTCGGTGACTAGGTTCCCTTCGCTGTTTCGAAGAGCTTGCGTGCCGGTCCTATAACCTGATGCCAGTTGTTTGGCTGTTTTATAGAACCGGCGGCGGGTGTTTGTGGTGGTGCTAGACTCCTCGAGATACCTGAGCTGAGAAGCTGCGGCTGCTCTTTTCTTTCTGCGCAGGGTTTTTTTCTCTTTCCTTCTCTTTTAACGGTACTCCTCTTTTGCTGCCCTTTTTTTTCTGTTGCAGCATTTGCATTCATGCATTTTCCGTCTCCTGCTTCAATACCTCGCATTCGTTATCATACCACGGGTTCTTTTTCCTAGGTGGTTGATAGCCTATGGTGGACTCGGCTACCTTCTTAATGATGTCGCGGTAGTGGCTCCACTGGTTGTTGACGCTTGTGGCTGGGGGTACGGCAGAGAGTTTCTCAGGTGTGCTAAGGCATGCAATATTGAATTTCTTCCTTTGGGCGGTCCTCATTTTCTTTTCGTTGGACAGTCGGGCTCTGAACTTTGTCACAACAAGAAAGTGGTCAGAGTTCACGTTTGCACCTCGGAAAGTTCGCACGTCCAAGATGTTCGACGCAGGCCTTGCGCCAATTAGCACGTGGTCGATTTGTTTGGCGGTTCGACCATCTGGAGATCGCCAGGTTGCTGTGTGTATCCTTCGCCTGGGGAACTTAGTGCTACTTATCACCGTATTCCGAGTTGCAGCAAAGTCGATTAGTCGGAAGCCGTTATCTGTTGTCATTTCGTGAAGGCTGTGCTTTCCAACTAATCCGCCAAAGATATTTTCCTTCCCGACTTTAGCATTGAAATCTCCGAGCACGACTTTGATATCGTACTCCGGACAGGCTCCGTAGGCTCCGTCCAGGAGGTCGTAAAACTCCTCCTTGTTAGATTCCTCAGCTTCATCGGTAGGGGCGTGTGCACATATTAGGCTGATGTTTTGAAAAGTAGCTTTGATGCGGATCACAGCCAGGCGATCACTAATCGGCTTAAAATCGATGACTTTTGATCTGAGTCGATTTCCCACGACGAATCCGCATCCTAACATGTGCATTCTTTGATGGCAGCTGTAATAAATGTCGCAATCTTTTCTTTTCGCTATTCCTGATCCTATCCATCGTATCTCCTGGATCGCGGTAATGTCTGCCTTGTACCGCGAGAGGACAGATTCAAGTTTTTGAGTAGCACCTGGTGTGTAGAGTGTCCTTACATTCCAGGTGAATACTCGTAAATCGTAGTCCATTTTCGTTCCGGGTCTGGTTGCCATTTGAGGGGGGTCGTTATCCGAGGCTTCTCGCGTCTCTCTCATAACAATTGGTGTTTTTTACTGTGGCCGGGTCGTTAGCCCGACGTACTAACCTCCAAACTGTAGGGCCATGGGTTTAGTGTTGCAACTGTTTCCTTGGTCAACACTCGCACTTACAAGTTTAGCGAGTCATGACATAAAGCCAAGACCAGTATCCGGCGGTTACCAACGAGGAGGTATTGTAAGCACTTGATGTGTAGGAAAAGATACAGCTCGAAGCCCCCAGTTCCTACAGCATCCAACCACCAAAAAATATACGCAATGTTTTTTAACCTTTTGAGAAGCATCTTTTAAACATTTCATCAAATTCCGTTATGAAACTGAGCATGGCATTTTCGAAATATTGAGTTTTCAAAAAACAATTTGGAAATTAGTTTTAAAAGTCCAAAAATATTTGTTTGGAAAATAAAAATACACAAAACTATCCATACTTTGGGGATCTTAAGTATAAAAAAAAATGATTAAAATCCATTGAACCTTTTTTGAGAAAATCAAAAACAAAGAATATGATTTTTGGGGAGTACCATTATAATCAGTTTTTTAATCTGTTAAACAGCTTTTGGAAAAAAAATATAAATATTTGAAAAAAAATCGTATGGCAGGTACCTTTGTTTTAGGTCATAACATAAAATAAAGCCGCTAAGGCTGTAGTCCAACAGACAGACAGACAGAATTCGGAGACTATCTTTGTTCTCTATCATCGTAATGTAAACTTTCATGAAAATTCGACTTCAATTTTTTTTTAAAAAATGCATAATTGCCTTATAGTACCTATAAGTCGTATGTAAAAATCGAGATTTTGATCAGACCATTACAATGATAGAGAAGACGAAAAAGGTGGGTCTGGCAATTCTGTCCGTCTGTTCGACTACAGCCTAAACGGCTCGGGCGATTTTCTTTAAGCTAGGTACATAGCATTTTTTTAATTTTTTCCCTTGGCGTTTACTTTTTTTTTTAAGACAAAAAATAATGGTACCTGCCATGTGAATTTTTTTCGAAATTCGATAAAATATTTTTTCTCAAAAAATTTTCCACAGCTTAAAAAAAAAAATCAAAAAAATGTATTTAGTTTAAGCTCGGTTATGCTTGGAAAAAAAAATTCCAAAAATGATTATTACGGGCACCCACCCTAGGCCCATTTTTTTGTTTTCGATTTTCTCAAAACGTACAACCGATTTCAATGATTTTTCTATGCTAGGGCTTCCCAAAAGTTTTTATAAGTTTATGTTTTTAAATTTTCCAACATTTTTCTTTTTTCAAAACTCAAAATTTCGAAATATTCGTGCTCGATTTTCTTAAATCTTGACCATTCAAAGTTTTTAAATACAATCTACAAGATGCAAGAAAAAAAATGTATTTTCGAAAGCGGTATTTTTTTTTTCTCTAATCACATTAATTTTTTAAAACTCTTAATCTTTTACATTATGTTTTAAAAATTTCATTTAGTTTTCCATAGAACTATTTTTTGTTCGATTTTTCTCAAATACAGTCCAACTGGTTTTGATCAATTTTTTTATGGTAGTACTCCTTAAAATTTTAATTTTCAAAAAAATTTGTTTTTGAAAAATCAATATTTCGAAAACCACATGTTTTATTTTTTTTTTAAAACTTGGCTTTAAAAGATTTTTTAATGTTATCTTCAAGATGTAGAAAAGAAATGGTTCTTCCATCCAAACAAATGGTGGTTCTCGAAAATCTTATTTTTCTCGAAAACGGCACCTAGAATTCTGGCAAAAATTTTTTTTGCTTCGCTTAATTTTTACGGTCTATAAATTGATAAAACGAACTTAAAGCTAAGACATTATTGACTGTCAGACTTTTGTATTCGATATCGTGACGCATAAACATTCTTCCAAACCAAAAATTTTGCTGTCAGCTCTTGGACCAATACTAAGTAACACCTCAGTTTTAGATGAAGAACCAAAGATAAAGTACAGCTTTATACACACACCACATCAACTTAATTTTCTCATTCAAATTTCAATTAAATTTCAAATTCCAAGAATGATATTTGGAATCAGGGTTTTGAAAGAACTTTAGAAGATTTTAATGAAATGTACAAACTCCACAGAACTATATCACCTTTTGCAAAAAGCCGATTCTATATTCCCGCGAAATCTAGCATTTATAGATTTGATAAATCATCGTTGAGCCGGCCGGCCGGCTGGCGGGTTAGGTGGACTGCTTGTCTGGTCAAATGTCTATTTTGCCGGCAAAGTGAATGGCATTTGGAGGTATGTATTTCTTTCGAAGCAGTTGGGCGTCTATGTAGCCTAAATTAATTGCGCCAAATAAACGTAACTTTTCTAAATCAAGTTTCTAATGTGTTTCTGCACCCAAATAAATCGTTATACTATACATAATGTCGTTTGCTAACAAAACCTTGCGACATTTTTATTTTGTTTTGCACCACTGTACTGGTAAATTACGGCTCTCAAAAAAAAAAAAACACAAATTAAAAACCATTGAGGTAACCGTTTAATGAGCACGACGATTGTTCCAACCGAATAAGGGTTGAAGGCCTCTTACTCGTATTAATTGCTTTTTTAAGCAATTGAATGATGTAAGACAAAACTAAATGATTTAAAATTAAATTAAATTAAATTAAAAATTACTTTTACCTTATTGGGATTTTAGATATAAATTTGAGACATTACAACACGATGTAAGCTCATTGCGGTGCATTTGTGGGATTACTTTCAAAAGAATGCTGTCAAATATTTTTGATCTAACTCTGATTCAGCGGCACCGCAACAAGAGACACGTCTGTCATACTTCTTGTCAAGTATTTCTCTGCGCGGCGAGAGTGACAATTTTCCCAAGCAGCTTTAAATTGATCTTATCATCGATTTTTTTTTTCTTTTCAATTTGGACTTTTGTCTACGACTGGCTTTAAACTATGCTGTTCATGATAAAGCGTTAAAATAACTGATTCATAATAACTGTTTCCTGCAATTATGTTTGTCTGTCTGTCGGTCTGTGTGTGTACGTCGCTCGACCTACTGAACTTACTGACTAAACGAATAAGCCGCTGAAATAATTGTCTTTTAACATCAAACTCAAAGTTTTAATATGATTCCCTTGAAGTGAGTAATTTAATTGTTTTTGAAGCTTTAAAAATAATATGATACCTGTCATTTAGTCGTTCTAAATTATATTTTATTGATTGATTATATGGTCTTTAAAATTTTATATTAATATGGAATATGACGTCGGTCAAGTGTACGCCTCTGGCCGTGACTCAAAGGCGAGCTCTTTTAAGCACATTTTGCATATCAATTCCGCAGACTGCTGTTGTAATTACAGCAATTTAATTTCTAATGTTGTCCTTAAGCATCATTTTTACTTGCGACTTATAGGTATACTATAAGGCAATTTATGCATTCGTAACAAAAATCGAACTCGAGATTTTGATAAAGTTTGACATTACAATGATAGCAAAGACGAAAAAAGTGGGTCTCGAAATTGTCTGTCTGTCTGTTCGAGTAAAGCTCAGCATATTTTCGTCAAACTTGGTAGCAAGCGATTTTAAATTACCCCCTCCCCCACACTTTTTTCCTTTTATTTTTAAACCGAAAATAACTGTACCTGTCATATACATTTTTTCGAAATTTTATAAATATTTTTTTTTCCTCAAAAACTGGCCCACTAATATTTTTTTTAAATTCAAAAAATTTCATTTAGTTAAAGCTAGGTAATGGTTGAAAAAAAATTCCAAAAATGGTTAATTTTGGCACCCCTCTTGGAACCATTTTTTTGTTTTTGATTTGCTCAAAAATGGTACAACCGATTTTGACCATATTTTTGTGCTAAAGCTCTCCAAAAGTTTGAATAGTATTGCGGATTAAAATTTTGAAAAACAAAAAAGTTTCAATTTTTTTTTCAAAAATCAATATTTCGAAAAGTCGATGCTCAGTTTTTTTTAAACTTGACAATCAAAAGTTTTTTATTACAATCTACAAGACTTGAGAAAAAAATTATTTTACCTAAAAATAACGGTATTTTCGTATTTTTCTCGAAAACGGTTTCGATAATTTTGATAACATTTTTTTCTTTCGTTTAATACTTACGATCTATAATTTAATAAAATAAATTTTGAAATTAATATATTTCTGACCGAACATTATACACTATAGAACTATTTTTTCGAATTATGAGTTTCTTATTTAAGATTTAAGAAACATTGGATTTCAAGTCTTTAAAAAAAATAGTTTTTGAATATATTTTTTTTGTTTTGGGAATTCAATATCTCAAAAAAAAAATTTTAATCGTATCATAATAAAAACTTATGAAATCACATGGCATTCTGTTTTTATCTCTCACTACGAAAAGAGTTTAAAAACATGAATTTAATATATTATTAAATTTCATAGTTTCATAGGAGCAAGTTTGTGCGACCAAGTCGTGCATTTTATTTCAAAATACCAAAAATATTCTATTGGTAGATGGAACTAAAAATAGGGTACTATGTGATTTCTCAAGCAAATATTAGTTTTGTGACGTCAACTTAAAGTTAATAAAAATAAAAGAATACAAATTAAATAAAAAAAAAATATTCTATTTTTTTCTTCTCACATCTTTTTAAAATTAAAAAAAAAAAATGTTTACAAAATATTATCCAAAATTTTAGGAAGCTTTGGCATTAAAAAAATGATCAAAATCGGTTGTACCGTTTTTGAGGAAATCAAATACAAAACAATTGATTCTAGGGGGTACCATTAATTTTTGGGAATTTTTCGTCAAGCATTACCTGGCTTTAACTAAATGGTATTTTTTTAATTTCTTTTAGAAAAAACTGTTAGACAGTTTAAAGAAAAAAATACTTTATGAAATTTTGAAAAAAATTATATAGCAGGTACCGTAATTTTGCATCTTAAAAAAAAGAAAAAACGTGTGGGGGAATTTAAAAATGCTATCTACCAAGTCAAACAGACAAACAGAATTGCGAGATGCACTTTTTTCGTCTTCGCTATCATCGTAATGTCAACTTTGATCAAAATCTCGAGTTTGACACATAGTACCTATGGATATGTCGCAAGTAAAAATAATGGTACATGCCACATAACTCTCAAAACTGGCTCTAACGATTTTAATAATTAAATCATCTTTATTATAATACGTACCTCTGTTTTATAATTTTAGTAAACAAAAATGTTATCATCATTAATGCACTGATTTCTTTAAAAGTTCGTTTAGAGGAGCGCCTTTGAGTTTTTAATAATTTAGATATACAAAATCCGAAAAAATATTTTTCGGATAAATTTTTTTTTCGAAAACTGATTATCTCAAAAATGGGCTGATACTTTCTTTTTTTAAATTATGTTTTTAAATATATTTTATTAAATACTAAACATTGATCTACCACCCTTATTAAAAAAAAAAACATTTTAAAGAAGTTATGTGAATACAAAAATTAATTTTGAATACAACTGATCTAACATTTTTTTTTAATTCAATTGAATTTTATATTTGTTTAATTAAACAGACTGTGTCTTGATAAGGACCTCACTAATGAGATCAAGTGAGATCGCTGGGACGAAATTTCTCTTTAGTGGACTAAAATATTACAATTAAAAGCTATTTTAAATCAATAATTCTATAAGCCCAATAAAAAAGTTTTAATTTTTTACTTGCTTCATGTCAATAGTATATACACTCACAGGCACAATTATCCTACCACCTGCAGTTGTTGTCACCCTGACTCTTTAAGTACACCATCTGCTGATTTTTTTTTTTTTCAAAAATCAATATCTTCAAAACGATTATTTTTTGAAATTATTTCCTAAAATCTATACCACTAATATATAAAAAATTACTTTAATAAATAAAATGAATTTTGAGCCTTGTTTGCATAAATTCATACTTTTCTAGAAATCGGACGGCAATTTTATGCATTTGAACATTTTTATTTCATTAATTCCATATTTTATATTTATGTATACATAATTTTTAAATTCCAAAGTAGTTTTACATAAGAGCAAGTTCGTGCGATCCAGTCATGCATTTTATTTAATATTGTTTCAATTACTTAAACTTGACTACATTTCTTGTTCTTTTGTACCAACTTAAGTTAATATCGGTAAATTTAGGTTTATACTGGTAATTTATTATTTGTGACTCTAGAAAAATGCCATTCGATGTACCTGGTGTAGCTAGAGCAGTGGATATAGCCAACGCCGTATTGCTCGTACGCTTGGTGTACCTAAAACTATGATTGGGGACGCCATCAGACGATTTCGGGAAAATGGCTCATACACGAGGAGGCCAAGTCAAAGTCGTCATCGATGCACTTCAACTCGGGATGATCGCTTTGCTGTCAGCAACATACTGAGAAATCGGTTTTGCACTGCTACTGAAGCTCGTACACGTCTTTTTGAGGTGAAGAATGTCAGTGTGAGTGAACGCACCATCAGAAGGAGGTTAGCAGAATTGAATATTAGATCTTTCCGACCAGCGCGCGCCCCCGAATTGTTCCCACAGCACCGTACAGCAAGACTTCGTTTTGCGCGATAATACTCGTATGTTAACTGGACTGCAAGGGAATGGAGGAACGCCTATTCTCAGGCGAAAGCAGAACAGGTCTAAGGGATCCAGATGGACGTCAGCGTGTCTTCAGGTGAAAAAACGAAAGGTTAACTCCATGCACGATAACCGAAACAGTGGGTTACCAAGGAGGGTCTATAATGGTTTGGAGATGCATCAGTTATGAAGGTCACATGGATCTTGTTGTGTTCGATAGAGGCAGTGTGAACGCTCAGATATATGTACGTGGAAAACGCACCATTTATTGATGACAACTTTCGGTTAATGCAAGACAACGCACGCTGCCATACCGCAAATTCAGTAACTAACTATTTAAATGGGGTCGGGATTCCAGTTTTGCCATGGTCATCACGCATTCCAGATCTCAACCAGGGACAACATCAAAAGACGTGTCTGAGCAAAAAAAAATACATGCCCCTACCACTCTAGGAGAGCTTAAGACAGCTCCAGTAGAGGAGTGGCACAATATCCCTCAGTCGGATATTCAGGACATCAGTGACGGATTGTCAAACCCACTTACACCCAATGTGGTCTAAACTTGACGGTTTTTTTTTTTAATTTACAGAAATACGAAGTGGTCGGTTAAATGTGCCTATGAGTGTATTTAGAATTTAAACTATAAAGAGTTGTTTACGCAATGAGAAGAATGAGTTTTTGTTATTTATAGTAATATAGTTTTTAAAAACTCGCAAGGTGCTTAAACATCAGAGCAAGTATATGCAATCCAGTCATGCAATATCCTTTAAATTGTCAAACGGTGAACATGGTTAATGAAAATACGTTTAGCTGGTATTGTAGACATGACAATGAGTTCTAAGATCAACAAACAAACCAAAGACAATATTTAACAGAAGATTTGAAATTGTCACAACTAAACCGCTTTTCGATCGGTGAATGTTGCTATCTCCGAAAAACCGTTTTGATAAACTCCTCAAGTTCCCTACGTTGCAAGACATTAAAATGATATGCACAAATTTGTTTTTCCAAAAAAAAAGTGACTAACTTATTTTCATACAAAAAAAAACTTTTCCTTTTTAGCCCAATTTAATATCCCAAACGCTTGAGCATTACCTAACTTTGTGCGTTCATCATGAGTCAAATAAGACCCAGACTTACATTGTACAAACTTAATATAAAACCCCAAGGTCACAACTGAAGTAACTAACATTCAATGCAAGTCACGTTCTTGAATCCAACTGTACTCTATCAAATGAACGACTTTACATACAAATAGTATGTGCTATGAGCTATGAGCTACTTGTTCGTCAAGCTGTCAACTATACTCAGCTGTTAATGGAATGGTATCTGGGAAAATTCAGCTTTAAATTGATTTCGGATAATAAGTTAACTGAGCTTAATTGTGGTAGATTTCGATTCACCACACCAAGCAACGAAAAAGCACATCAAATTAAACTTCAAGCTCGAGTTTAAGTATTATTGGCATAAGATTGTGTGGCCCACATTCTAAAACTAGATGCGTGAGTTCAACACTTGAACATTCTTCTTCTTTGAACATCAACATGTTGCCAACTTTTGGATTATTTATTAACACAGCAGTTTTAAACAATATGTGTTTGTGTGACAAAATATGAAATATTCGTATGCAAAACATGATTCATTAAAGCTTGGCACGGGTTCGTGTTTGTTTAATTTTACCTAAGAAATCAAAATTAATCATTGATGAAGAGTGGAATATAAAACAAATGAATGTTATAAAGCTTATAATACTACAATAATAAGCGTATAAATTTGGATTCACTGCTCACAAAGTACAATGTTTAAGAAATCATAGAAACTGCACCTGTTAGAAGCTGTGGTTATTCGATTAAAATCTGATCATAGTACTAACGATCATTTTTTATCTTTTTTCATGAGAGTCTTTTGAAACAAAAAACTGCAACAAATAGTTCCTTGTGACGTTTTCGAGCGAATATGAATTTTTTTAAATGCTGATAAGGTACTGAAAGTTTTGATTTCTTCGGCAAAGAAGCTGCATATGTACAAGTTGCAGTTTCCTTAAGAACCAAAAATAAGAATAAGCAGAAGAATACAACTTTTTGTGTTTTTTTTTTTTTTAATAAATTCAAATATTTGTAGTATTTTGAGTTTTTATTAACAATATTTAGAACGTCACTTATTATTTCTCGCAATTTTACCTGTCTGTTCGATTAAAGCTTTCTATTTTAAAATTTAAAAAATATTTTTTTACTCAAAAAGTGTTGTACAAATTAAAAAAAAACTTTGAGTAAAATGTATGTAAAAAATATTACATTTTATATTAATTTTACATATTATATTTTTTACATACACATACATATTAAATTAATGGTACCAACCTCCTCCTCCTTCTTGAAAATGGCACTAGATTTGAATCAATTGTTGTATGCAAAAGCTTTTAAATTGCTATACATGGTGTCCCTTTATTCTCGCATAACATTTCAGGGCGTGTATCTTGGGTGTATTATAAGAAACAAATCGTTCTACCTCTAATTTTTATATCATAACTCGGGGATTTAAGAAAAGGCCTATTTTGTTGTACCCTGACCCATTTTAACGGTAATTGCGCTGTGAGTATTTACTGTAGAAACTTCATTTAGATCTTTATTTTTAGAAGAAACACCAGCCTTTGTAATTGGGTTTAAAGATATCTTATCTCGGTCTTGAGATATCCAGTTTCTATCATGTTCCGTGCTAATTTTTGACTTTGGGCTCAATTTTCTCCAGAATATGCGTAAAAAACATACCGTTTTACTATTTTCTTTTTTGAATGAACGTAACAATAATGAGAATAAAACTCAAGACAAATTTGCGGAAAAACCCACAGATTTTATGATACATGGGAAAACCTGAGAGATGTAAAATTTAAAAATTAAAACAAATAACGTCACGGCACCTAAAATCCAAATCCAACCAAAAGAACGCATCCAAATTTTCAGGCAAATCTGTCAAACAATGTTGTTTTGGCAGCCATTTTATGTAGATGCGTTTTCGTTAAATGGGATAGCAGTGAATTTCGAGTGTTCATTAAGCACTATCTCTTGCGAGAAAAAACCATTAAGCAAACCAAACAAAAGCTTGACAAATATTATGGGAACTCTCCACCATCGATTAGGACCATTCACCACTGGTTTTCTAGATTTCGGTGTCGTAGTTCCAGCACAAATGGCGCCGAGCAATCTGATCGTCCAATTGAGGTCACCACTCCAGAAATGGTCGATATAATACACGGTTTAATAAATAATAGACGATTGATGAGTGAAGGTGGGCAAGTTTAAAAAGACCATAAGTTTTTCACATGGATCTGCAGTGATCTCGATTTACATAAATATTTGGACATGAAAAAGCTTTTCGCAAGATGGGTGCCAACTTTGCTCCCAATCGACAACAAACGCAATCGCTTGACAACTTCAAAAGAATGTTTGGAGATGTTTTGGAAAAATTCGAACGAGTTTTTTCGCCTCTTCGTAACCGTGAATAAAAGATGGATTTTCCACAAAACATTAGAGACCAAAAAACAGACGAAACAATAGACTTCTCCTGGTGAATAAAACTTGAAGAGGTCCAAGGTGGGTTTTTCAGCAAATAAGGTCATGGCGCCTTTTTTTTTTTTGTTGATGCGCGATAAACGACTCGTATAACACAGAGCTTAATCGCCAAGTCGATTTAAACCAATTACGGCAGTATTTTGCGAGAAAAAAAGTTCAAACAAAAGTTTATTTTGCGGGGCGAAACGTCGAATAAAATGTTTCGGGCTAAAATGAAAGTATATTAAGAAATAAAATGTTTGTATGCCGAAAAGAGTTCTTTATTTCATTTTCTAGTGGTTTTATTTCCCCACCATAAAAGATTTAAAACAAATTTAAATTTTTGAAAATCTAGCTATATAAACGTTAAGGGAATTTTTATTTTTTCTCAAAAACAGCTCCAAAATTTAAAACTGCCTAATTTTAAGGTATAAGCATGATACTACTTAACAATTTGCTAACTTTAAAGTAGTTTGCTACGTCTTTCTTAATTTTGTAACTAGCATCTTGCTAAAGCAATTATTTTAATAAACTCCTTCTGAACACACCTAAAATGTTAGACAAAGTATTTTTTTTTTTTTTTTTTTATAATCTACTCACGCTCAAGGGATTATGATTACCCTTTAAATGTTTCAACACAGCGTGGGCGTGAAGTTACGGAAGAGAAAGAAGGATAGGAAAGATGTGTGGCACGATGTTCTGAGACTGAATGTGGTTGTCTCAGATTTTTTATCTCCAGGGATGGCGGCTGAACTAAAGCGGAGAATTGCCGTGTCTTATTTCTATGTCCCTTATAATTCGCATTATTTTATTCGTTTTTCATCCTTGTTGGGCATACTAGTTTAACTCAATCACATGTTGTTAGTGTTATGCCTGAACAACATGTAATGAGTAAACCAGCAACCCATTGATGACAATTTATAGAAGGTTTTAATGGAATTAAAGACTACATAGACGACGGCAGGGATCGAACCTGTGATATTGAGGTTGACAGGCGAGCACACAACCATCGCGCCACGGCCACCCCCTAATGATGATGATTCTAAACTCAATTAAAATTTGCAAAATCGTGGTTTTAACCAAGTATCATACTAAAACAGTTTAAACATCGTACTAATTGGACAAAAATTTAGGGCCATTGCATTTTAAATCTTAAAAACAAATATCTACTAATTTGTGTAAATAATTTATTTTTGAAAATATGATATTCTAAAACTAAACAAAATGGTAGAAAAATAATTGAAATTTTAAGATACTAAACTTTAAAATTATAAATTTGTTAAAACAAGAGAAAACAATTTTGAATTTCAAAAATTGTCTAAGCCACGGTTTTTCGGTCTCGATCTAAAAATTTTCAGTGAAAATTGAACCGAGCTCAGAAACGAAACTTTGAGAGTTTCATAAGCTCTCGTCTGAACAAAAGATAAATAAGTGCAGTTCGAGTTTTTCTAACTTCAATTCAATTTAATTAATTTCAGCGCAGTGATATAGTTGGCTTTTCTACCAAAAATTAAACAGAAAAATAGTTCCAAATGTAAAAACTTCATCAATACGTCACTTTAAACTTTATTCCAAAATAATGAATGTACATATTTAGATTAAAATTAGATGTGATTTGAGTTTAAGTTGACAAAAAAAAAACAAACATCTTAGTATTTTTTCAAACATTTTAGTTCCATACTTACATAATATTAATTCTTTCGAGTAGTAAAAAATAGTATTTTTGAAACCTTCACTTTCAAACTTCACTTGAATATTCTCAACAGAAACATTCATTTAAATAATTTTTATTTAATTTTTTTTTTTTAATTATTTAATTTTTCGTTTATCAGAATTTCTGTTACAAGATTTTCTAAATAATTAAAAAAATCAATTTTTTTTATACATATAAATTCACACGAAGTCAAATACTGGCGCTCGCTCTAGGAAAGAATGATCAAGATTATTTTTTCTTTTATTTTGTTATAATTTTCAAAATAATAATGGCGGCCAAAAATCAATAGTACCCTAGTATAATGTCAAGGCTAAACGTCAGTTGCACTAGTCAGTTTTGTTTGTGGAAAATAATACGTAGATCTAACTAAGGTCATTAAGACGATAAAACCATAAATCTGAAGAAAGTAGAATTAATTATAACTGCCTGTCGTCTAAGTCCGACATTTCTGTTTTCGTTGGGAATAATTTTTCGTTTATTTCCGCAGGAAGCAAGTGTAAGGTTTTTCATGAAACTATTTTGTTTTTCAATTTAATAGAAGAAAGATATCGTAACCTCTTAAACCCTTTGCACGAATCCCGTTATTATCGATCAGATCTATATTTTCCAACAGAAACAAGTTATCATCGATCAGTCTCTCTCAATCTCTGTCAATACCATATAGTCATTTTTGATGCCCCATAATCCAAACCTAAAAGTGATTTTCTGGAAATGCATTGTAACTTGGTAGACTTTGTGTGTGATTTGGCATCGTACCAGTTCATCCGAAAATGGGCCTCGTTGCTGAAGATGATTTTTGCAGAAATCAGGGTCAGCTTCTAACTGTTCCAGAACCAAGTTAACGAACACAAAGCCTTATCTATGGCCATTTCCCTTTACTTCTTTGAATTGTAGATGTCTTATGAGTCTAGGCCCAAGTCCTCACCAAACTCTTAGTAGCTAGTGGAGTAAAAAGAATTGGAATTGACTGATTTGACATGGGATGCGATATTTTCAGTGCTTCGGCTAGTTCCTCACTGGCACAGGAACATTCATTAGTGAATATATTGACACAGCCTGTCAGGTGAAGTGATTATTAAGACCGACAATGGAGTAAGCACATTTAAAGTTACGACGACCGACTCAGAATTTCGGTAGAATTTATCTATTATTTCCAATCGTTTTTGGTTCATGTACCTCACTAGATATACTTTGACTGACGTTTAGACATTGACATATCATAAAAATAATGGTAAAGCCAAGTTCTTATGGTAAAAACATTTAATATATTATACTTTATGCTTTGATTTAATTAGACCAAGAAAGGAATAGTTTCAAAAATTACGCTATGATTAAACAGTCAGTATAAAAAGTTAGTACTTTTACTCTTGACAGTTCCCAACGAAATTATCAATACAGACCATGATGTCTCTACATACGAGTAGTTTGATGTTTAATCTGTGACAACGTGTGAATGTTTTTGGTTTAAATTTTGGAATCAAATGTAGACTTATTTTCTATTCCTTACAGAGGAAGAACTCTCATTCCCTGACCAATCGAAATCGTTTTCAGAGCTTTCTGGTGACATTTAGAACTAAATATTGGTAATTGTTATGTCAATAAGGCCCCTGTTATACGAGTAGCTTTCATTGAAATGCATCATTGGAACAAATCAGTGGAATGCTGACTTTATTCTTTTGACAAGCCAGTTATAGCAATCATTAGGTTTGTTCGTTGAGCCCTGAAGTCACCCTGGGGTCGCCCTAAATCGTTTTTTTGAAAAACCAGAAGTCACCCTGGTGAGTAAATTCTGTCAGCCGTATCTATAAGATTTTCTTAAAATGCATCTTAGAGGTTATTTAGTTAAGCATACTTAAATATTTAATTTGGCTTTAAATGACGAAACTTCAATTCGTATCTATAATCGATTTTTCATTGGTACTTAACTAAACAATGGTTGTGTCACGTAACGTAAAAGAATGTGAAAATCTAGTACAGAAAAAAAAACAAATGCTGCTTCATTTTATACAACACAGCTGTTTTGTGACACCTTCTTTCAGTAAATAATTGGAAGACACATTTTTTTATCTGTGAAATCAAAAAAAAATGGCTATCTAACACACACCCACACCCGCCGCCACAAATAAAAGAAAAAGATCTGAAAATTGGGATGCCTCCTACAAGGAAACTTTTTTATTTTAGAATTTGCAATAATACCCTACAAAACAGAATTATTTTATGCACAGATTGGGCGTTTTCCTAAATGCAGTGTTGGAGCGCATCATGAATTTTGATGCTTTTTTATTCACTTGCTTCAATAAAATAACGTTATTAAATACGAATTCTCAATTTTAGAGTTTTTTTTTTAATGAATTGTAAAAGTAAATTTCAGAGTGAAGAAAAACGTTGCAAGGGCATCAAAAACGCCTATCCTCTTCCAACAACGAGGAAGAAAGTGTCGATGCAAACACTTCAAAGGCTAAGAGGGAAGAGTGGACGAAATTTCTTTGCGCGTACACATACTTTAATAAATACAAATTTTATGTTTCTTAAATCGTTGCACTTTATAGTTCTAATATAATATCACAACAAACAATACCTACAATTTGAAACTTCAAAATTTCAAAGATGACAATCGATATGTCAAAATACATTTTAAAATGCCTTTAAGTGACCCTTAAACGCGGTTGATAGCAATTAAGTTAAGAGGCCTTTAAGTAACGTTACTTAAATGTGAAAATTGATTATAGATACTGATTTCATACTTAAGAGCTGCTTAGAGGTATTTTAAAGTTAAGTAACCTTTAAGATTTGTTTATAGATTCGCCTGTGTGTTTTTTGAGACCTGGGGTCGCCCTGAACTCGCCCTGAAGTAGATCTAGGTATTTTGCTGGGGCGAGTTCAGGTAACTGTCAAACTGTCAAAAGTCATATAAGATTTCATATGTATTTCTTTTGTTGTCGTTTGGTGATTCGCATTTTGCATGTTATTGCTTGTGTTTGCAATGTTTGTTGTACTCATCAGATGAAACATTCAGCAACAAAGCAAAATTGTCTTCATTCATTTTTAAAACTAATTTATAGTTTTATCAGAGCACAGAATTATTTTTTCTTGTTTTTAGTTGTCAACAAAACAGTTGACTGCTTTTGGCTGTTTTTGAAAACCGAAAACCCAAGTTTTTGTTGACAACTCTGAGGGTCAACCCTGGGTAAAGTTGAACGAACGAACATATTGAAAAAATTGATTTCAGTAAAAGATCCTGTCAGTGGCTGACTACAACCAATTCTATGCATTTGAGGTTAGAGTTGGTAATTGAAAGGGAAACTGACATTTGAGAATAGAAAGAGGATCGAACACATTCAGTGGAACGATTGTGTTCCATATTAAAGAAACGAAAATCAGCTGTTCATTGAAATTGATTTATATCAGTGAAAGAATAAAAGTGCATTTAAAAGAAAGTTTAAATCAGAATTTTGTATTTTATAGAGTACAAAAATTCTACTACTCATTACCTTCATTTTGGTACCAATTAAAGCCATGGCAGTTTGTTTATTCGTCTTAAAAATGGGAATGAAAACTTTCAATGATGCATTTCATTGATAACTGTAACTGGCCCCCTAACATAGTTCATTTCCTATCTGTCAAGAAAGAGTGTGAAATTGAAATCTGAAAAATGGGTTGAACAGTCCTTAAATCTTAAAAATTATAACCGACACACTCCAACTGAGTAGTTTAATACCACGATTTTAAAATCATCAAGTTTTTTACAATTCTTGGGTAGCTGTCAAACTTGCGAAATATGACACATTGACATTTATAAATGTCAAAAACATGTGTTTGTTGGTTTTTATTTTTTGAATAATCTGTCACTATTTTAGGTTTGTTCATATATGTAAAAATAAATACTGTGGTGCAACAGCTCGAAGAGAACCAAGACCTAGTGACTTACAACTCTCAACCATTCCTGTGTGCGTGCTACCAGGAATGAAGGGGAGCTACAATTTTCTACCGATTCCGAACGGCAGCACTTTTCATGACAAGAGACACTCTTAGAGGATCTGTCAATTCCTCGTAAGAGGCAGTACACCCCTGAAAAAAACTTATTTGCAGCGACGGAGAATTGAACCCAAGACCTTTCGTATGATAATCCAACGCACTAACCATTGTGCCAAAGAGTAATACTCAACGTTCATATGTGATTTATAAAAAAAAATTAGTAAGAAGTACCACTTGGCAAAATCGGAACTGGATAACTGGGTAGTAAACTCAGACCTACTTCATGGTCTGAGTTTTACTACCCAGCTCTCCAGTTGTATGAAGTTATGACCTTCATCGAATAAAATAACCCAACACCTTTGGCAAATAATTATAAAAGCAATTGAATAAGGAAGTTTATTTTCTAGAATCGCCTGATGGTTTTTGAATTTTTTTTTTGCGTGCAAATGAAAGGACACATTTCGAAGGTGAACTTAGCAATGTCCATCTAATAACGTCATTTCCCTTGACCATCAATTTGCCATTGTCCACGCCGAATGTGAATTCGAAAGTCTTCTCATATTGGCATTGATATTTTAACTTGCAAATAAAAAGCTACAATTTGGAAAGCTTCCTTATACCCCATTAGCATTTTTGTGTTATATTTATTTAAACAAATTTACCCACTTCATGTTTTTAAATATTTTTACCCGAATTCACCATTTTCTATGGTAAAAGCAGGTGAAGAACATGTTGGTATTCAATGATCTGGTTTTATAGTTTTTATTTGATTATGCGTGAGAGGACACACTATTGCCAAAAACACAAACAAAAAAACTTTGACCAAAGGCCTTCACAAGGCTTGAAAGTCGTCACATTATTTTTTTTTTTGGTTATTTCAAACTCTTATACGCCCGCAGCCGATGATGGCTTGCTTGGAGTTGAAAATTTAATTGTATGAAAATTGAATAACAATTATACTCCGCGTGCATATCGCCATGGTGTATTACCCGATTTACGTGCCACGACTACGGATTACTATTTGGAAATTGAAAACGCTGAATTTACGGGGCAAAATCAGTTCGCGCGCCCCATCTTCTCCGGTAAGTATGCATATGAAATATTCAAATTAACAAATTGAGGAATGGAAATCTTTTTTTTGGGTATAAAAAGACGCACTGCCGTTTCAGCAGTATGTCAGTTCACTTTAGAGCATCAGACAGTGAGAAACAATCCTTCCTAAGCCCACAATGAGTCCGCTTATTGTAAGTATTGGTTCTTGTGTCTTTTCTACTAATACCACACGCACTGCTTGCGGGCACTTCTTGGATTATTAAACGGATTATATTATTGGTTGACTTCATTTACAGATTGCAGTTCTTTCCACATTGGCCATCTCAGCTAAAGCTGGCCTCATCCCGGCAGCTGCTCCTCTGGTTGCTGCAGGACCAGCACCTCTGGCATATGCCTCGCCTTACGCCGCCCAGTACTACTCCGCTCCATTGATCCAGAGGGCTTCCTACGCTGCTCCAGTTGCTCGTGCCTTTGCTCAGCCAATCGTTGCCGCCCCAGCACCAGTTGTTGCCGCCAGAGCCTTCGCTGCCCCAGCTCCAGTCGTTGCCGCCCCCGCCCCAGTTGTTGCTGCCCCAGCCCCACTTGTTGCCGCTGAGGAGGTCGATTCCTTCCCACAATACCGCTTCGCCTACGATGTCCAAGACACCCTCACTGGTGACTCAAAGACCCAAGAGGAAAGCCGTGACGGTGATGTTGTCCGTGGATCCTACTCCCTGATCGAACCTGATGGTTCCCGTCGTATTGTCTCTTACTACGCTGACGACATCAGTGGATTCAACGCCGTCGTTCAGAAGGATGTCCCAGTCGCAGCTGTTGCCCCTGTCTTAGCCGCCAAGACAATCGTCGCCCCTGCTCCAGTTGTTGCTGCCAAGACCATCGTAGCATAAGCTTCTGCCGGATCTCGCCCATAACCCTCTTACCTGAAAACAACCTAAAATAGCTAATTGATCGCCGCCAAATTCGGAGTTCGTGGAATAATAAGAGTGACATCTATTGTAAAAAATCAGTAAACTCTTCATTGTCATTGTTGTAAATTGCTTTCATCACTTCTTTCTTTATTCTTGTCCTCATTGAAATTGTAACAAAAATCGGAAGAAACATAAAAAATTATTTCTAAAAAAAAAAAACAAAAAACAAAATTCTCTTTTTACTTAAACTGGGTGGGACAGTCGATGCAAGAGATTCTTCATCGAATTCATTAGAATTCCAAATAGGTCATTCCTCATTCAAAAGTGATTTTCGAACGAGGTTGCAATAAAACATGAACCTCTACGCGAAACAATTATTCAGATTTTTTTTTTTCGATGATTTCACTTTGTTTGTTTTGGCTTTTAAAAACGCTTTATTCAAATAGCTTAAAAAAAATGGCCACTTTGGATTGATGCGAAGAATACTAATTGTGGCAATATGACATGACGAAGTTTTGTCATTTTAAGAGTGGAATTGTTTTTAAAGAATTTTACCAATAAATTGCATTTTAGTTTGGAGTTAAAAAACCTTTTAAAACTGAGGAAAAAAACCTTTTAAAATTGAGGAATTTAAATGAGATCAATGTACCGCATGTTGGTAATGTTCTGCTTTTGTAGAACAATCCATCTATTGAGTATTGAAGTTTTGTTGAACTTGTGTTATTCCTTAACCTTTACTATGTAAATTTTTTCACTTTATAATAGTATTCTAGACTCTTGTACACTCCGGTTCCATCCTATGACGGTCGTACTGAATCAATATCAGTAGGTGTTGGAAAAAAAATTATTTAACCCCGTTTGCTTTGGACAGATTAAGAGCAAAATTTCAAGGTCGAATTTTATTGCAAGAAAAAATGAAACTTTGACATTATTGTGTGGCTTAAGTAAAAAGAAATGTGGTAGAGTAAAAGTAATATAATTTATATTGCAGCTTTGCCAAAATTTTATTGTTAATCTGTGAAATATAGGAGACACATGGGGAAATCAGGTTTTCTGCCAATTTTCTATTTTTTTATAATTGTAATAGTAGTTGTGCGTAATTTATTTTTTAGTGTATAGTAGGCATTGTAAAAAAATGCAATCTTTTGTGGTTGCAATCATTAGAAATTTACTACTCGTAAGTTGAATTAAAATTCATCTATTATACAGCAATCAATTGAATGCAATCTTTTGAAAATGCATTCATTCTTTGAATTCTGTTGCCTTCGCGTTATTCTTTTGTTCTTATAAGTTACCTTCTTACGACGACTGACTTAAACTTTTAAACCTTCAAACCCTAAGTACATGCTGCGACATTACCGGCTTTTTTTATTCACAGATTACTGATTGAGGTCCTAGGTAACCCTAACCTCCTCCAAAAGATCTATCTGACTTTCTCATTGTGCTAGCCAATAAGATTAATAATTAATTATTATTAATATAACAACTCCAATTAAAAAGTTGTAGGTCTTCTACTTGGCTGATTTATTTCGTAGTCTATACAGTTTATATTAGTAAAAAAAAACCTCATACAGTTTTAACAAATCATAGAAAAAATTAAAGAATTAAGTAAATACTATATTACATACTACAGGGGTGGGTTAATAATCCCAGAAATTAAAAACAAATGGCGTCAGCGCCTTAAATCCACCATTTTGTTTGTCAAGAAACATCTGTGACTTTAACAATCAAAACGGTGCTAAAGGCACATTTTTTAAAATATGGAGTGTGGTATACCAAAATTTGCGTATCAAAGAGAGCTATAGAATGGTGGAAAAATTGTATTTCAAAACGGGCTGGTTTAGAAGTTATTACTATTTTAATGTTGAGTTAAAACGAGGCTATTTGTTATTTTTTAACAATCAAATGGGTGCTATTTTTCATACAATGCTTGTAATTTTCAAAACAGTTCTATTTTTCTCTAAATGAAATCAAATAGATAGGATTGTTTTTCAAAAGGAGCTAAATAATTTTGGGCGCTAAAATTGTTATAAAAGGATCTTTAGTTTACCTATCGTATTCTTTGTTATCATTGTTAAATAAGTTTTAATGAATTCCAATAAAAAGAACTTTTCCTTACTTAAATGTTCTCTTCTTTTTTAATTTTACAAGTATTTGAGATCGAAATTTAAGAAACTTATTTTCAAAACGCACTAAATATATTTTTAACAAACAAAACTGCCTAAAAAAAAAAACATTTCACTAAAGGACTAAAATAAAAGGTCCCTTTAGTATGTTTTTTGGTCAATCTAATAAAAAAGACTTCTACAAATTTTACAAAATTTACTGCATTGAATTATCTTAAATATTTTAGGAATTACAGTTTTCCGCCCTTTTGCTCGGTTTCATGTTCATTTTTTTTAGCCTCTGTTTGATTGTTAACGTCACATCTTTCAAAAGAACGCACCCACATTTTAAGACAGACCTGTCGAATAGTTTTGTTGTGGCAGCCATTTTATGTATATAGACGCCTACGAGTATTTTCGTTAAAATGTAAAAAAAGTGAATTTCGCAAAAGCCATCACAAACAAAAGCTTGAAAAATATTATGGAGACTCTTCAATATACATTGGAATCACTCACTATTGGCTACTCAATCTCGATGTGGCAACGTAAAACCTTCTGGTCGCCCAATCGTTCGATAAAATTCTTGGTTTGATAGTGGACGATGGGCGAGTGAAGGGTGCGCTAGCCTGAAGAGGCAACAGGCTTATCCCATGAATCAGTGATTTCGATTTCACATAAATATTTGGACATGAAAATGCTTTTCGCAAGATGGGTGTCGCACGTGCTCACAATCGACAGGAAACGATGGATGTTCAGTTTCTGCGCCGTTTCCTTACCGTGGCCGCAACATGGATCTACCACAACACATCAGACAACAAGCAACAGTCGAAAAAACGGACTTTTCCTGGTTAACCGAAGTCGAAGAAGGCCAGAAGGCCATGGTAGGTTTGTCGCAAACAAAGTCCTAAAAAGTTCCTTTCCAGGACACCGCACATGTGCACAAACAAAATTGCTTTAGTTAGGTTACGAACTCCTCCCTCATAAAGCATATTCGCAGATTTAGCCCCCAGCGACTATTTCTTGTAAATAAGAGATTTGGGTCGAATGAAGAGGTCATCGTTGAAACAAATGCTTATTTAAAGGGGCACGAGAAATCTTATTATTTTAAGGTCCTCAATAAAATAGAAGAAACGTTAGATGAAGTTCATCGAGCTAAAAGGAGAATATGATGAGAAATAAAATATCTTTGTTCCGAAAATAGTGTTCCTTATTTCATTTTTCAGGGACTTATTGACCATGACCAACCCCTGTATGTGCCTGCGTATATTGAACAAATAAGTCAGTATTGTCAAAGCGGTAATTTGAAAAGCCTGAATCGTTCGAAGCAATTCGCAATGTTCAAAGACAAAAATAATTATATGTAGGTTTCTTAAGTTTGTCAACTGATGGAGGGCCTTGGCCCTAAAGAATGGCATATAACAAAAACAATGGTTAAAACACATTTGAAATTAATATGGCCTTACTTTCTAAAAGAATGTTTTCCAAAAAAAAAATCAATAAAAACCAAAACTATTGGCAGTAAGTGAAACCAACTTTATATGGACTCGTTTTAAATGTCAAAATTAAGGGAATACAAATTGTTAGCGACTGGCCGGCAAAACTTTAAACCCCTTTTAGACGATCAGTTGTTCCTTCAGTTATCAGTTCAGTTGTCAGTTCAGTTAAAAAAGGCAGTGTATTTAGATGTCAGTCCGGTATTCAGTTGAGATTGTATGCTGCTTATCTTTTAACTGAATTGTGATAAAAACGGTCACTTTTCTTCTACAAACATGGACACTCACGATAAATTTCAATGAAATCGACCAAATTATCATTCCGATTCGACATATTGCAAAAAAAAAAAAACCAGGAACTCGAATTGAAATTAAAATGACGACTGAACGGACAACTGAACTGAAAAGTATTTACACATCAGTTTAACTGATAACTGAACTGAAAACTTATGGGAATTTAGTCAGTTTCAGTTAAACGCTTCAGTTTTTGCATTTAGATATCAGTTTAACTGATAGCTCAACTGAAACTGAAATTGAAATGATCGTCTAAAAGGGGCTTTTATTTTTTAAGTTATTTTTGAATACTTGAAAATCTCTACTCATCTCTAAGCAATGCCACTAATGAAACAAAAATCATTAAAAATTACAGGTGCAAAATTTTAGTCGAATTAGTGCGATGTTTAAACTGTTTAAGTGTGATACTTGGTTAAAACGATGGATTTGCAAATTTAAATTTTTTTAGCATCACACTTTCTCTAACATTTTATTAAAGTAAAAATCATTAATATCACTTTTATATTTTTATTGTCATGCTAACTTCATATGACTATTTGACATTTACAAACGTCAAAAAAGGTCTGTTTACTTAATACTTTGTGTTTGGCACAAACTAACATAGTTTTAGGTGTGTTAAGAAACAATATATTAAAAAATAGACTTGGCATGATGCTATGTAGTTACAGGAATGGTTGAGAGTTGTAAGTCACTAGGTCCTGGTTCTCTTCGAGCTGTTGCATCACCAAATTTAATTTAATTTTAAATTTTAACTACTTGTATGTAATTTTTTTTTGTTTCACTTTGACATTTGTGGCAAATCATTTACCATAAATGAATTTTTGTTCTGAAGGCGATGAATTTTTGGCGACTATAATACCAAATTGAACTCCATTCTTAGCCTGCAAGAAAACGTTCTTTTTGGAAAAAATATATGTAATTAATTAAAAAGCTTTGATAGAATGTGCATTAAAAATTTTAGAAAATCTTTAAGCTAACACTTTTGAATTCTCAAGCAAATATTCGTTTATGCAAAAACTTGATTGAAAGCTATTTTAAATTCCTCACCCCCCCTCCACTCCTTGTTTTTTTAAGGCCAAAAATAACGATACCTATGTAGGTACCATACGAATTTTGTTTTCTAAATTTAATAAAACATTGTTTTTCTCAAAAACTGTTCCACAGATATTTGGGAAAAACTAAAAAAAAAACATTTAGTTAAAGTTAGGTAATGCTTGAAAAAAAAATCCGAAAAATGGTTATTAATATGTAGTATCTTTTCTAAAACCATTTTTTTTTTTAATTTTCTCAAAAACGGTACAATCAAATTTGATCATTTTTTACGCTAGAACTTCCCAAAAGTTTGAATAGTAGTGTGTTTTAAAATTTTCAAAGCATTTTATTTTTGAAATTTTTAAAAAATTAAATTTTATTTTTTTTTTAAACTCAATGTTTCGAAAACTCGTTTTTCTTTAAAATTGAATTTCTTTAAATAATCTAAAAGAGGTGAGAAAAAATAAATTATTTAACTTAATATTAACGGTAATAACGAAAACGGTGCACATTGTGTAATTTTCGCAATCCAGGCGTACTTAATTTCAAATTTTATTCGGAAAAACCCGAATAACTGAAAAATAATTAACTTGGAATTGTATTTTTTTTTCATAAAAATTAAAATAAAGTTGTTATTTGTCAGTTCATTTAAGCGGGTTTTACTGAAAATACAATTTTTAATATAATTCAAATTTTAGGATAAAAAAAAACAAAATGATAAAACAAAATACTAACACTATGAAAAATATTCAACAAGTTTGAAAATTTTATTTTTCATTTATTTTATTTTTAATTGGTTTCTTTTACAATATTTATATCTACTTTAAACATAACAATAAATTAAACATTTTTGTTAATGTACCTACATACATAGCTATTAGTTTTTCTCTTTCAATTCATAATTTAAATCTCTCCAAAATCCGATTCTTCATCGCTTTCAAATGCTGTTTTGTTGGTTTTTAAATAAAGAAATCAGGCGCTAATTCTTAAGTTTTCCCTGTTCTATAACCTCAGATTGCGCTTCACAAATCCTTCTGGCGGTTAAATCGACAGGGATTTTAAAATTCACCTCAGCAGATGTGTCTGCGATGGTGATGTTTTCTTCTGGTGGATAGCAGTGTTCTTTAGCTTTCTTTTACAGTAATAAGGAGGAAGCAAATTGCTTCCAGCATCTTTTACTTTTTCTCTAATAGTTTTGTACTGCTCAACACTCAATTTTGCATTAATAATAAGATCCAAGACTTCTTCAGGTGATGGTTTGGGATCTTGCTTTATATTCCTAGCTTTCTTTAAATTGGTTACCCAAGGTGCTGAAGAAAAGGAAGGATCTTTTACTAAATTTCCCGTATCTTTTTTCCCGAAGACCTTGTTTGGTCTGCCAGACTTATTAGCTTAGGCTTGGGAACTTGAACTGTGTTGTGTTTCGTCGAAGCATTCGGATTGCAACAAAATAGCCTTTAACAATTTCTCGCCAAAGCTCCTGTCTTTTCAGCTAGTCAAAATTAAAAAAAAAAATGCAATGCAGCAGCAAAAACTTGCACGAGATTACCCTTTTTCCGCTTAATACGAGTAACACACTCTGCCACACCTTGCATTTTGATAAAAAAAAATTTCATTCATTCCAAAACTTAAAAAAAATATTTTTGGAATTTTTGAAGATAAAAATCAATGCTTTTTTTGAAAATTCGATATTTCAAAAACGGTTCAATATTATTTATTTTTAAATTTTATTTTTATTCGTACAATAATAAAAACTTGGGGAGAGTACGATAACTTAGGCGCCAAAAATTGATAACGGATTTTTGTAGAAGGGTCAAATACAAGCGTTTTTTACTATGGGAGGGGGGGGTCTATCTCGCCCCGTTTAGGAGGTAGGGGCGATTTTAGAAAAAATGACTTAAATTGAAAAAAAAAATATTAAAAAACAACGGCAACACTTACAATAAAATACTATACCGGTTTTGAAAGCCAGAAGTCTATTCTATAATCGTTAATTTAAATTAAATTATTTATGTCAATAGTTTTTGAAAAATTTGCATGCAAACTCAAAATTTTGTTAAAAAAAATGAAAAAAAAAAGTTTAGACCAATTTTTTTCAAAATTGTAAAATGAAGTGCTTAATTGGATTTTTGTGGTCAATGCTACTATTAATTCTAAATCGAACACAAAAAACCGAATGGTTTTGTCCCTTCTAGTTTTTGAGAAAATCGAAAATTACTAAAACTACTTTTTATGAAATTTTTGATTTTTGGTATTTAACTACGGTGATTTCATTTTGAGGATTAATGTTAATGTGGTTCATTTGTAGGTAAAGTACAGCAAATCATTTAGGGTTACCAAGAATGCACCAGAGGAGGTAGAATTGCATGGCATTTCGCGTCTCAGTCAGTCAGTTTGTGAGTAAGTCAGGTGTTACTTAAAAATAGTCAAGTCAATTTTTCAATGTTCAATGTATTAAAACCGTGTTTACAGGCATTTTGATCACAAAAAAAAATTATAGCAAGCACCTCCCGAATCTCTAGCCAATATTGAGGCCCATGGAAAAATGTACCGATAGATGGATTTATTGCTCTGAGATTAACTTTTATATGGATTGCACCAGAGAAACTTTTAAATCATTAGTTTTAAGCAAAATTTAAGTAACGTTATTTATTAAAATAATAGATTAACTATGTAAATCATTTAAATGTAATTTGAATTTTATATACCCACCTACAAATTTGTAACTATATATTTACTTATGTATGTATCTTAGTCTGTAAGAGTATAATATACTCTGGTTGATTAATAAATAATAATAATAATATTGAGTTGAGGGGAGTTGAAGCTTTAGTTGGAATTAGACCAATTTCTTGTAAGAACGCGGTGCTTTTGAAATATTTTATTTGAAATATTGAAAAGTTATTTAATTTAGGATGAAGTAGTGGATGCTTAGTTGCCATTCTTTATTCAAAGAAAAAAATACTTCACTCTTACAAAAATTGAATAACGAATGACCTTGGTAAACAATAACCTGTACCACATTACCATTAAAAATGTTAGACACAAACAATAAACATACATAATAATTAAGGAATTATATAAATTTGCTGCATTCGTACAGTAGTACCAAGGTAATGTGTATTTTTCATAATGTATTAAATTTTCATGTCTGAACATTTTAAATGTGCAACTTTGGGCGTACATATGTACATACGTACATACATATATTTAGTAGACATTGGATATATACCATAGGGTAAACTCAAAGTTTCTTTAAATCCAGATTCTGTAAATGCAAAGGAAACCTTGCATACACCCAACCTCGCACCTACCCCAAATCCTATAGTGTGCCCAAGCAGGGGGGTTGCAGGGGGGCAGCATGCCCCCCCATACATATCTCACTGTTTATACGCCGTAATGCGTAAGCAAGCAAAAAAAGCAAATATCCCATAAAAAAGTAGTTTTAGTTATTTTCAATTTTCCCAAAAACTAGACGACATAAAATCATCTAGTTTTCAGTTTTTGAATAAGAATAAATTAGAGCAACGAATTTTAGGAAAAATAATAATATAAAACTTTGCAGTTTTGAAAAATTAAACTTTAAACTTTTTTTTTATGTTTTTTTTTCACCAAAATTTGAGTTTAAAACTCGTTTTTTCAAAAACTGTCCATAGATTCTACTTGATTTAAAAATTATCTAATAGATCAGAGTATTGGCTTTAGAAAAAGGTATAATACTTAATTGTAAGTATTACCGTTATTTTTTAATATTTTTGTTTCCATTTTAGTACCTTTTTTATAAAATTGCCCCTCCCGCCCAAACGGGGGGAGATAGACCCCCCCCTCCCATAGTAAAAAATGCTTGTATTGAACTGTTCTACAAAAAACCGTTATAATTTCTTGGCGCCTAAGTTATCGTACTCTTGCCAAAAACTTCAATTTGGCGTACCAAATTTTATTAAAAAATTTTGTATATTTTCTTAAAGGAACAACGACCTTTAATTTTTGTTCTTGCATAAATTCACATTTGCTCAAGAAATCATGGCATTCTGTTTTTATCTCTTACTACTAAAAGAGTTAAAAAAATTTCTTTATACTTATGTAATTATGTTTACAGTTTTCTCTAGTAAAATTGGCGCAAAATTTTAAACAGCCTATTATTAAGGTATTAGTATGATACTACTTAGCTATTTGCTAACTGTAAAGTAGTTTACTAACTCATTCTTAATTTTAACCATTGTCTAACTAGTATCGTATTAAAGCAATATTCTCAATAAATTGCTTCTGAACACACCTAAACCAATGACAGTTCGTGCAAAAACTAAATAAACAAATCTTTTTTGACATTTGTTAATGCCAAAGGGTCATATGAAGTTAGCACGATACTAAAAAATTAAAATAGGTATTCGATGATTTTAGCTTTAATAAAAGGGTACCGAAAGTATGATGCTATATTTTATTAAAATTTGCAAAATAGTTGTTTTAACCTAGTTTCATACTAAAACAGTCTTCACATTGTACTAGTTCGACTAAAATTTTGCGCAATTCATTTTTAAAATTCTCAGTCTATTACATTAAAGCCAATTCGTGCAACTCAATCGTGCATTTTATTTTACTATTGTTACTCAATCTCGAGTTGATCTTATTATTATTTTGTTTTTCTTTTTTGTTTTCAGAAAACCAGCCGAAGAATTTTGGACCCTATCGAGTCACGAAAATGTGGCTCGCATGCGTCTAAAACTCGAACCTCAACTCTATCCAAATAAGCATGAAAATGCTGCCAACCTCAGAGATAATGCTGCAAGCGCTTGTGATACAAAGTAAATAAATTTACTATTTTCCTTATATATAGGTACTAATATATTTACTAAACAAAAACTATTTCACTAACAGAGAACTTTCCGAATTCGATTCGACTATCAAAACTGCTGTGGTACGAGATTTTCTCGACGACGACAATTCAATGTTGGAAGAAGAACTTCGAATAACAATCGAAGCACAATCCCAACAAGATGTCCCACTAGAAAAAGCTGTGATCTCTCAGGAGTGTGAACTAATAACCCTTATGACCAAAGTGAAAGGACGCATAGAAGTCAATCAGGCTGTGTTTACATTTATTGATCTAAGTCCACCGACAGAAGATGGCGAAAAGAATGATTTTAGGTAAATGCTAAAAAAGATTGTCAGTAAAATATGTTTCATTCTATTTTTTCTTTTTATAGATTTTCAATCAACAAAATTCGTGAAGTTCATTTGCGTAAATACAATCTTCGTCGCAGTGCTCTGGAAATATTTTTGGTTGATCAAACTAGCTATTTTTTAAATTTCACAACGAAAGTAAGTGAGCATCAATCAATGTCGAAATTATCACTAAATTGATCTCGTTTTTCCTTCCTACAGACACGGAACAAAGTATTCACGAAGATTCTCAGCCTGCAACCACCAAATATCCTATATGGTTCTGGTCGTTCTCCTGCCGAACTCTTGAGATCTTCTGGACTCACGCAGAAGTGGGTTAACAGGGAGATTTCAAACTTCGAATATCTCATGTATTTAAATACAATCGCAGGTATGTTTTCTTGACAAATGAGGTTTTTTTTCATCAACTCTTTCATATTTGGTTCATTTAAGGTCGTTCCTATAATGATCTAAGTCAGTATCCAGTGTTCCCTTGGATATTGGCCGACTATACGAGTGATATTCTTGATCTCACCGACCCAAAGTCATTCAGAAATCTATCTAAACCAGTGGGAGTGGTAAGTTAGTTTTTTGCCAAAATTCGACATTTTGTTTTATATACTCGTACCTTTGATTGCAGATAAATCCTAAAAATGAAGCTGAAGTTCGAACAAAGTACGACAGCTTCGAGGATCCCTCTGGCATGATACCAAAATTCCACTACGGAACACATTATTCCAACTCAGCTGGTGTACTGCATTATCTGTTGCGAGTCGAACCGTTCACTTCTCTTCACATTGAATTACAAAGTGGCCGATTTGATGTAGCAGATCGGCAGTTCCATTCGATTCCACAAACTTGGAAACTTCTCATGGACAATCCGAATGATGTGAAAGAATTGATTCCGGAGTTTTTCTACTTTCCGGAATTTCTTAAAAACATGAATAAGTAAGTTTCGAAATTTCACAGGCGCCGTTAATCGACATATTAAAATTTTTGTTCTAGGTTGGATTTGGGACATCTGCAACTGACAAAGGAAAAAGTCGATGATGTGATACTACCGCCATGGGCAACAACACCTGAAGAATTCATTGCCATCCACCGACGTGCTCTCGAATCTGAATATGTATCCCAGAATCTACATCATTGGATTGATTTAATTTTTGGGTGAGTGGCTTGCTATTTAGGTGGTTTTCAAAGAATGCCTCATAATTTGTCCATTCCATTTCAGTTATAAACAAAAAGGTGCCAAAGCCGCAGAAGCCTTAAATGTCTTCTATTATTGTTCTTATGAAGGTGCTGTTGATTTGGATAAAATCGCTAATCCCGTCGAACGTGAAGCTGTTGAAGGTTAGTTAGGTTTGCCAATTTTCAATAAAGCTTTACTAATTTAACCCTTTTGCAGGAATGATCAACAATTTTGGTCAAGTTCCGTCACAGTTAATGCGTGAACCTCATCCGAGACGCCTTACACAAGATGAAACATCACTGAAACTAGTCCGTGCCGAATTAAAGCGCCCTGACCTCACGCAATTCCTTGACAAAGTTGTTCAAGTGTATTGTGAACTTTCGACACCGAAAGATCCAATTGTCTTCCTTAGCTCACCGAGAAGTCCGCCGCGGTCGTTTCTGCAGCTAAGTCCCGATGTCCTAGTGAGCATATCGAAATCAAGTATTCTTGGTTGTAATTCTTGGATATCCTTCGATAAGGATAGGGGTTTCTTATTGGAAATCGATGCTACCACAACGAACCTTAAGTAAATATCAACATTGTATGCTAGAATCTTTGAATTGATTGAATTACATATTTCAGAAACCGCAAGCGTATCTTTGGACCATATCATCCATCGTATAGCCTTAATTCACAAATGTTTGCTGTCAGTACAGACGGAAAGCATTTGTATTCCGGTGGAATCTGGGATAATTCATTGCGAGTATTTAATCTGCACAAAGGCAAAACAATAGCATCAGTGACACGGCATTTAGGTACATCTAAAAGCAAACATTTCATCATCAGAGTTCTCAAAACCTTTTGATCTATTTTCAGATATAATAACATGTGTGGCATTGGACAATTGTGGATCCTATCTAGTGACGGGGTCAAAAGACTGTACCTGTATCATATGGAGCATTCAATCTAATAGCTATGGACGAACGAGCCCAGCTCCTAGTCAATTGCATACAAGTGCCGCTCAATTAAATACACATAATAGTTTCTCGCCCAAACCACTGACTACGCTCTATGGTCACGATGATGCGATAACTAGTGTGGCCATATACACTGAATTGGATATGGTTGTATCGGGATCTTTGGTGAGTCGACACTATGAAATTTGAGCTTAAGTTAAGCATATTAATTTGTATATTTGAACTTTGACAGGACGGCACCGTTAACGTGTATACGATTCAAGATGGACAATTTGTGCGAACTCTGAAACCAATTGGCTGTACAGAATCTTGTGTCCAGATATCATTTGTCACGTTATCTTATCAAGGTGAGTGGAAACCTAAATCTAAGCATAATGGTAGTTTGGTTTTTGAATCAAGTTTACTTACGGACTTAACCGTTTTTTTTTTTATTTGAAACGTAAGTGATTGATTTATGCATATGATCGCCTAAGAATATGCAATTAAATTCGAACCTTTGCCGTTGCATTCACAATAGAATTGTTTTGGTTTGTGTTTCGACTAACATAAAATATCACATGTCTTTGCTATAGGGTGAGTTCGCGTTATTAACTGCCCATAGGGAGTTATTGTAATCGGTCCGATTTGTCAAATTGGAATTTTTGACATTTCTCGACGTTTCAAGGTCCCTAAAGGCTATATCAATCATTTTTAGAGATATGTCTGTGTGTGTGTGTGTGTGTGTGTGTACGTACGTTCGTACGTCCGTACGTTCTGGTACCATTTTTCGTCGTCGATATCTCCAGAACGAGTAAAGATATCGACTTCAAATAAATTTTGTTTAATAGATAATAACTTCGAAAGAGGCTGAAAGGGCGTTTATTAAAATTCAGTGAGTAGTTTTTTCACTATAACGGTTTAAAAAAAAAGTAAAAATTTTGGTTAGTTTCAAATATCTCACGAAAAAATAATGCTATTGATTTCAAATAAAATTTAATGTACTCATTATAAGGTCATACAGATTTGGTATTAATTAGGAAAAAAATGAACATACCGTTATTTTTTTAAATAAAAAAAAACTGAAAAAAAATTTCATAAACCAGATATTCTAAGAACGGAAAACAATTTGAAACTCAAAATAATTTTATTTTACGAAAAATAATGTGTTTGACAACTGGTGAAAATTTCAAAAAAAATCAGTTTACAGTTTTTTTTACAAAAAATAAAAAACTATATAAAATTCTATTGAAAATTGGTAAAAATTGTTTTTCCACTCAAATTTCTCGAGAACTAGTGGTGATATTGACTTCTAATTTAGTTTATTTTATACATAGTATAATTTTGTACAATATTGGTAAAATGTTGACAAATATTGAATTAATAGTTTTTTTTTAAACAAATGGGAAGTTATCAGTGTGGGTCGCACCCAGCCTCTTTTTTTGTATTACAAATGAAAAACATGCAACAAAAGTGGTTTTCTCCTAAAAGGAGATTTTTAATTTTGTATTAACTAACAAAATTTATTTATATTTGGAATATAAAATATCAATATAAAACAGAATAATAATGGAAAAATGATATTAACATTACTAATAACTTTACCAATATTGTTGATTGTTAAATGTTCGATATGTTTATCAGAGAATGTTATTTAAATATTAAATGCAACATAACACATACTATACTCATAACATGCCACATGTATTTTGCCAATTGCAACTTTCCTTGCGTAACAAATACCAAACTTGCACCGTGTCATCAAGTGAATTTATTACATACTGTTGCGAACAGAGCCTTATACTCCTACAGCGCCATCTGTTGAGAATTACATACCTTCTTATGAAGGAACAAAAAAAAGCTCTTTTTCATCGCATCTAAATTTCCCCTTCTTCCAAACAACTAGAACATTCTATCTGCATATGAATTTCCACTTATTCCAAACAAATAGAATGTTCTAGACAAGAACCTTCGAGAACAACTGGTTTGAGTATATAAGAGAGTGTACACGGTGAGCGGAACACAGTTTATTTTCGATTATGAAAGTGTGCAAAGCTGAACTATTGGATTGTGGAATGTGTAATTAAAGAAGTGGATTTAAGTTGGAATAAAAGTATTAGAGTTGATTATAAATTGAGATTTATTGTTTTGATTTGAAAAGTGTAAATAAAGAAGAAATTCTAAAAGAAGTAATAAGTTTTATTAAACGAACCTTAAAAAAATATTACATTGGTGTCAGAAAAGTGGAATAAAACTTATTGTGAAGTGAAGTGTGCGAAAAAAAAAAATAATAATAATAATAAAAATGAGCAAGTTACTAAAAGAGCTCAACTGTAATGAGCTGAAAAGTGAATTAGGCAAGCGAGAACTTTCTAGAGCAGGATCGAAAAATGAGCTTGTTCTGCGTTTGGCCGAATATTTGAAACAACAAAATGAAGACCCGGACATTTTCGTCTTTGAAGCTGACGCTGAGGAAGCAGACGTAAGTAAAAATGTAGATGTTTCAAATATGATTAGTCTTCTGCTTCAACAACAAAAGAATGTTCTCGAACGTCTCGAAGAGCAACGAAATGAACAAAAGAAAGAACAGGAGAATGTACAGAAGAATGTTCTCGAATGCCTGCAGAAACAGCACAGCGAACAAAAAGACCTTCTCGAAGAGCAGAGAAACATGCTAGAAGGCAAGCTTGTTAACATCGAGAAAAATGTATCTGCACTTGATGAACGTGTTTCATTGTTAGAGAATCAAGCCGAACGTGTTTCATTATTGGAGAATCAAGTCGACAACAAAATGGAGACGTTTTCAAAAGAGCTAGATCGCATTCGAAATATAAAGATTCGGGAAAGTTCTGGAGAAATCTTGAGGAAAAAGGAGATGCAACCTCCAACCTTTGATGGACAAACTTCTTGGTCTATATACAAGAAGCAATTCGAGGCAGCTTCCACAACAAATGGCTGGGATGAGGCTGACAAGTATATAGCCTTAACTCTTGCTCTTAGAGGAGCAGCTGCTGAGTTGTTGCAAACCATACCAGCAGATAAGAGCGGCGACTTCAATTCCTTGGTTTTGGCTATAGACAAACGCTTTGGTAACAGCCACATGAAAGAAGTCTTCAAAGTGCAACTCAATTCCAGAGTTCAGAAGAGGGGCGAAACTCTACAACAACTGCAAGCGGACATTGAAAGGCTTGTTCATCTTGCATATCCAGATGTTGGAGAGGAAATTTGTAACCAGTTCGCAGTTGAGGCATTTGTTCGCGCCATTTCTGACATACATCTTCAAAGGGCCGTACGAACTGCTGGAAAACGAACGCTTTCGGAAACATTAGCGTTTGCCTTGACAATGGAAGCAGCTGAGCAAGCTTCTCACGGAGTACATCGACTTAGAGAAGCCGTCGTCGAAGAATGCTCATGTCAAAGAACTGATGTCCAAAGGAACCAACGAAACGGACTTGCAAAGTGCTGGAATTGCAATAAGACTGGACATTTACAGCGTCAATGTCGGTTACCACCCAGAAGAGCTTGTCAACATTGTGGACACGGAGCTTCGAACTCAGAACAAGGTAACCATAACACCAGTGTTACTTCCCGAACAGTTTCCCAACAGGGAAACGAGTAAGAACCAACTTCGAGGGGCAGAAGCTGGTTTCTGGTATCGATGGCCCCAGAAACACCATCCAGGTCTCTCAAACTAAGCGAGACAATAGAAGTCTGACTGTCGAGGCAACATTAAATGGCAACAAACGTGTGGTCACCATCGACACCGGTGCCACAGCCTCCATTGTGCGTCAAGACCTAGTGCACTTGAAGTGGCTACACAACACCAATAGCTACCGTCTAAGAACTGCCACAGGAGAAGCAGCTAGGGTTTATGGTGAAGTCCGACTGAGAATTCGAATTGCAGATCTAGAATTCTCACACAAATTCTTGGTGGCAGATATATGTGACGAATGCATCATAGGCATGGACTTCATGAAAGAACATCGAGTAATTTTGGATATTGGCAACCAGGTACTCAAATACCAGAATACAGAGATTCCAATGATCTATGGGCACGAAGGAACAACAACTCTAAGGACTGTCATCGAAGAAGACGTGATTATTCCTACTTCTTCTGAGGTATTCGTTTGGACAAAAGTAGAAGGTGAGTGTGGACGCCATCGATACCTAATGGTGGAACCAGGCCCAGATTGTTCTTCCCAAAACGTCATCATTGGGAAGACACTTGTGGCTCCAAAGAACAATATGGTCCCCGTACGGATACTCAACACCAAACCGTACGATGTAAAGTTAGCAAAAGGAGAAGTTATTGGTAAGTGCGAATCTGTCGCAGCCATAACTCAAATTGACGCTGAAACACCGAGACAGACATTAGACCCTAAGGAGCTCAATAGCATCAAGGCAAAGATACTCAATTCATCTAACCTAGACCAACATCAGGTTAAAATGGCAGAAAGCCTTCTGAATGAGTATGCCGACATTTTCGCTTCACCAAACGGGAAATATGGAAGGACACAAATGGTGCAGCATCGAATAAATACAGGAGATGCAAGACCCATTCGTCAGCCCGCAAGACGTCTGCCCCTGGCCAAGCAAGGTGAAGCTGAGGAAATGATTACCACCATGAAGAAGGATGGTTTGATTGAGAACTCCAAGAGTCCTTGGGCGTCACCAGTGGTCCTAGTCAAAAAGAAGGACGGAAGTACACGGTTTTGTGTTGACTACCGAAGGTTGAATGACGTAACCAAGAAAGACAGTTACCCCTTGCCAAGAATTAGTGACACCTTAGATTCGATGGAAGGAGCACACTGGTTTTCAACACTGGACTTGAAAAGTGGATATTGGCAAGTTGAAATTCATCCTGAAGATCGAGAAAAGACAGCGTTCTCCACAGGTAATGGGCTGTGGCAGTTCAACGTGATGCCGTTTGGTCTTTGCAACGCTCCGGCAACCTTTGAGCGTTTGATGGAGTGCGTCCTTCAAGGCCTGACGTGGAAAACTTGCCTTGTCTACTTGGATGATGTTATCGTTTATGGGAAAACATACGACCAACACTGTAAGAACCTAAAGGGTGTGTTCCAGAGACTTCGAGAGGCTAACCTTAAACTGAACCCAGAAAAATGTGCACTGTTCCAGACTGAAGTAAAGTATTTGGGACATATCATCTCGTCCCAAGGAGTCAAGACCGATCCTGAAAAAGTTGACACCGTCAAAAATTGGCCAACACCACAGGACAAACATCAACTACGAAGTTTTCTTGGTCTTGCTACTTATTACAGACGTTTTGTTAAGAACTTTGCCGGAATTGCGAAGAGTTTGCATCAGCTTACGGAAAAGAACAAGCAGTTTAGATGGTCAGGTGAGTGTGAAAAAGCCTTCCAAGAACTGAAATACCGTCTATGCAATGCTCCGGTGCTGATCTATCCGACTCCAGGCAAGCCTTTTATCATCGATGCTGATGCAAGCAACGTGGGAGTCGGCGCTGTTCTGTCACAAGTGCACAATGGCGAAGAAAAGGTTATCGCCTATTTCAGCAAAGTACTGTCGAAGACCGAAAGAAACTACTGTGTGACCAGAAGAGAACTCTTGGCACTCATTTTGGCAACGAAACACTTCCATAAATACATCTATGGACAGAAGTTTCTTCTACGAACCGATCATGGTGCTCTTAACTGGTTGTTGAACTTCAAGAACCCAGAAGGACAAGTCGCAAGGTGGATAGAAAGACTGCAGACTTACGATTACGAAATTCAACACCGAAGGGGAAAGCTGCACTCAAATGCCGACGCACTATCCCGGAGACCTTGTAAAATAGATTGCAAGCATTGCAGGCGACAAGAAGAAAAGGAATCCATCATTCTGCGAATAAGAGCTGACCCCATTTGTGGATGGAGCAATGAAGAAATACGATCTGCTCAACAAGAAGACCCCGACATTGAACCTCTTCTCGCATGGAAGGAACATGAAGAAAAACCCGCATGGAATGACATTTCCGATAGGAGTCCAATTTTAAAAGCCTATTGGGCACAATGGAACTCACTTCATGTGCAAGAAGGTGTTCTTCGGCGAAAATGGGAGTCCGCTGATGGTAAATCCTATGTAATGCAGCTTGTGTTACCTCAATCGAAAATCAAAGAGGTTCTTCGAGAGATGCATGATGGACCTTCAGGAGGCCATTTGGGAGTCAATAAGACTTTAGAAAAAGTGAGACAACGATTCTACTGGTTGCATGCAAGAGACGACGTTGAAAAGTGGTGCCGAAATTGTGAAGCTTGTGCTGCAACCAAAGGCCCTGGTAGAAAACTGCAAGGAAAAATGATGCAATATAATGTTGGCTCACCGTTTGAAAGGATTGCTGTTGATGTAGCTGGCCCATTTCCGGAAACGAATGATGGAAACAAATACATTCTGGTGGTAATGGATTACTTCAGCAAATGGCCTGAGGCATACGCTATCCCGAACCAAGAAGCCAAAACCGTGGCCGACCAGATTGTGTCTAACTGGGTAAGCAGGTTCGGTGTGCCTATGGAGCTCCATTCTGACCAAGGAAGGAACTTTGAGTCGAACATATTCCAAGAGGTGTGCGCGTTCCTTGGCATTAAGAAAACGAGAACCACACCACTTCACCCGCAATCTGATGGAATGGTCGAGAGATTCAACAGGACTTTAAAAGAGCACCTCACTAAGGTCGTAGGCGACTACCAAAGAAACTGGGATAGGCACATACCACTATTTTTGATGGCCTATAGAAGTGCAGTACATAGCTCAACAGGACAAACACCATCTGAAATCCTGTTCGGAAAAAGCATACGGCTGCCTAGTGAGATAAGGTTTGGACACCCACCACAAGAGTCTCAAGAAACAGGGGATTACGTGAGTGACCTAAAAGAGAGGCTAATCGACATCCACGAAAGGACCAGGACTAGAATGAGCACTTACAGCGATCGAATGAAGACAAGGTACGACACAAGAGCAAACACGACAGGATTCCAAGTAGGAGATCGTGTATGGCTGTATAACCCACATCGTCAAAAAGGATTGTCGCCGAAGCTTCAACAAAACTGGGAAGGCCCTTATACTGTCGTCACGAAAATCAATGATGTCGTTTACCGAATTCAAAGAGGGTTAAGAGGAAAGCTAAAAGTTGTGCATAGCGATCGACTGCACCGATACAGTGCCGAAGCTGGTGATAGAGTTGTTCGGGACGAACAATCTTAAGAAGGGGACAATGTTGCGAACAGAGCCTTATACTCCTACAGCGCCATCTGTTGAGAATTACATACCTTCTTATGAAGGAACAAAAAAAAGCTCTTTTTCATCGCATCTAAATTTCCCCTTCTTCCAAACAACTAGAACATTCTATCTGCATATGAATTTCCACTTATTCCAAACAAATAGAATGTTCTAGACAAGAACCTTCGAGAACAACTGGTTTGAGTATATAAGAGAGTGTACACGGTGAGCGGAACACAGTTTATTTTCGATTATGAAAGTGTGCAAAGCTGAACTATTGGATTGTGGAATGTGTAATTAAAGAAGTGGATTTAAGTTGGAATAAAAGTATTAGAGTTGATTATAAATTGAGATTTATTGTTTTGATTTGAAAAGTGTAAATAAAGAAGAAATTCTAAAAGAAGTAATAAGTTTTATTAAACGAACCTTAAAAAAATATTACAATA
Source organism: Chrysotoxum bicinctum (assembly GCA_911387755.1). Lineage (NCBI taxonomy): Eukaryota > Metazoa > Arthropoda > Insecta > Diptera > Syrphidae > Chrysotoxum > Chrysotoxum bicinctum. Next base: position 171,060,435 of record OU426989.1, read on the forward strand.
CATTTTAGCCAAAAAGAAGTTATGAATTAAATACCTTAATCCAGAATTGCTAAATCCACTTGACCTTGTGAGTTACATTTTTTTTTCAATTCAGAATTCGAGAAGAGCTTGCAAATTCAAATCTCATAAGAGCTTGCGAATTATAAGTTATTTTTGTATTTACCAGTGCATTACTTATTTGTGAATTGAATTTGGCTGAAGCTTAAAATAAGCTTAAGCTTTTACAATCCTGCTCTCTCTCTCTCTCAACACACTCTTGCAAGTAATATGGCGTCTTGGAGAGGTTTTTTTTTTATTATTTTCAGCTCTAGGTATATATACTTAAGTCTGGAGTAAAGATATTCAACAATTTTAATTCCGCTATACTTTCGAAGGAAAACATTCCCCGTCGGTAACACAGTTTGCCATTTACAAAAACGAGCAAATCAAACAACTCTATTCAAGACCATGTTGCCTTGCGTTTTGTAAATATCGTTTTTAAATATAAGTTTATTAAATGTGACCTATTCTCGATGACTATAACGATTTTGAAATGTATGGATTTTCAGACGGGGTCTGGATTGCCACTTGAGTTCCATCGACACACAAAATGGGTGGGCCAATGAACAAAACTTAATTTTTTCCTTGTATTATGGCTTTATTAGTATGAGCATACATCCCATTAATTATTTATGGAATGCAACGTCGTTCAAGTGGCTGGCTCAGCTGGCTTCGCAGTAGCGCATTTTGTCACTCCAATTTTCCAAGACTTGTGCGCACCGTACGAGGACGGGGACCATGAGTGTTGTGCATGTCCATTCGCATACCAGTTTCACGAACTTTTTGCACAAACTTGCTTACACAGTACTCACTTTGGAAATAAGTTTTCAATATTTCCCAACGTTGTTAAAGCGTAAAGCGACTCATTTCGTTCCGCGGAGCCATGATACTGACTTTCTGTCAAGATTTCGAGTGGGAAACAGCTGTCAGTGTCAAAATAACCTCTGATTAAAAAAAAAAACACTAGATGTTCACTCTGTATATAAGGCCCGGTGCACACATGCGTTCTTTTAACGCGCGGTACCGCAGCCTGCAAGTCTTTTTACAGGCAAAATAACGCGCGATGCCGCAGCGTCATCGCACTCGTGTGTGCACTACCCAATTCATTTGTGAGTACTGTAAGATGCAAAGGCGGTGACGCTGCGGTACCGCGCGTCAAAATAACGCTTGTGTGCACCGGGCCTAAATGACACATTTGTCAGAAAAGGATTCTTTTGCTTTATGCTTCTGCCTCTGCCATTATTTGCATGGTTATTCAAAACCTGGCTGTTCAAAACCAACTTGAAATTTTTTTGCAGGAAGGCAATCTGTTTTTGTTTTGGCGAGATTGATGCTGCTCCAAGAACAAGAGGTAGACAAAATTCCAAAACGGAGGAAACCTAAAACCTAAAAAAGGTTTTACAAGTGCAAAATTAATTATGTCCATACCGCCTTGTGTTCTTTTTTGGGGGTTTTCAAAAAATATCACAGCACTGATCATTTTCTTAGAAGGGTATATAATATACAATAAATGCGGGTATATATTGAAATGGAGTATAACAAGCTGTGTGTGAGGTATTACAAAAAACTTTTTTATTTGAAAGGCCCATGTATGCCCGCCCCGGCCTCTTATCGTGGCACAGTGGTCCCATTTTCAATGTTCATTTCCCATAGATCCGTCTGTATTTGAGCGATTGCCTGTGGTTATGTTCAACTTAAGGGCATCAGTTGATTCTGGTTTATTTGCATACATACTTGCGATTTCAGGGAACTCATTACCTTGGTGGCCAATTCACGTCACTTCTGCGATAGTCTTAGGCTAGGACCGCACTTGCAATTTCAATCGCACGATTTTTAAGTCGCAAAAATAGAACACATGTATTTAAATGAGAATGAACGCACTTGCTACCAACAAATCATGACGATTTAAAAGTCGCAATTTGTTTCATTTTTCTTGCGATGCGATTGTCGTAAACTTAATTGAAACACATGTACTCAAATGGATATGCCCAAACTTGCGATTTGAATTACTACGACTTAAAATTCATAGTCGCAAAGAGAAATTGGCATGCACGCACTTGCGATTTTTAATCCACGATTTTTTAGTCGCAAAAAGTAAGACACATGGCCTTAAATGTGAATGCACGCACATGCGACTTAAAAATCGTAGCGATTATAAAAATGAAACAAGTTCTATTTTTTCAAGCGATTTTTCTGTCGCTACTTACTTATTTGTAGAAAATGCGTGCACTCACATAAAAAGTAGTGTGTTTTTAATCGCCTCGACGAAAAATCGCAAGTGCGGTCCTAACCTTACCGTTCATGCTGGAACCACATGTTGTCCATATAATTCAATTTGGGACATAAGAAATTGACTATCATCATTCTATTGCGCTTGCTATTAGCGGTGACCGCCTCACCAACGTCGTTTTCGATACAGACCAATGACACCGCCCGCCGCCGCCAGCCCAAAATCAACACCAAATTGTAATTTTTTGAGAATGCATTGTTACCTGGTAAACCTAGTGTGGTTGTGCTTCGTCCCATATGGTTATTAATGCGGCCATGCATCCAAAAATGCGCCTTGTAGCTAAAGATGATTTTTCGTTCAAAATTGCGGTCTTCTTCCAAACGCTCTGAAGCCCAAGCAGCGAAAAACCGGCGTTGTCTATGTTCAAGAACTTTGAACTTCTAGATCATTTGAATCTTGTTAAAGCCTGCGAAAGATTAAGTTTTTGTGCATGGCGAGGAATCGATTGCTTACCTTTGACGTAAGAATGTTTTTTTTTGGGCACCAAACTGAAGAGTCGACTGTGAAGGCTCTCCACGTCTATCGTAAAATGGGCGAAAAGAATTCAGAAGACGAGTGACCGTGAATCGATAAAGTGAATCGAACTATCGTCCTCCCGTTCAATAGAACAGGGCTCATTAATTATTTTCGGAGAACTTTAAGTTTCATCATAATGATAAATTGGTGCTTTTTTAATTATGTTAACTTTTCTGTTCCTCTTAACATTGTGTTTTCATTATTAGTAAATCTTTTAAGTCGAGATAAATTAAAAAAACGGAGGTGTTTGACATTAACATGACACAAAAAAAAGACTCCGAAAACTGCAATTAAAGGTCGGTTTCGAAAACGTCATTTACGTCAAAAATGCAAAATTGCACAATGTTCTTAGTCGCAAACTGCAAAAGTGAACTGTCTTCGAACACCCAAAACGAAATTTTTATGCAACAGCATTATTTTCGATTACGCAACCTTGCAGAGAAAGAAATAAAATTGAGAAAAAAAAAATTTTAAGCCAGAGAACGTCTTCGTAAACATCAAATGCTTTGACAAGAAAACTGACTGACTTTCAGCAAACAGATTTTGTGCAAGCTTAACGATTTTATATTTGACGAAAGCATAATCTGTGTTAAAAATGTCGGTCAATTGAAAATCAAATTGAGGTTGATTTGACGTTTCCGAAAACGGCTAAAACTGTTCGTGGTCGAAGCCATTGCATAACATATTTCTAAAACTCACTTCATTGATCTTGTTTTAAAGTTAAAGTTAAGACAAAGTCAATAGGCAGTTTGTAAATGTGAAACAACTATAAGTAGTTCGAAAAATTAAAGTGAAGCAGGGATTTAGCATTACTGACTTGTGGTTGTCAAAAAATCTTGATTAGACATTTTTAAGGATTAATAAATCTGCACTTTATCTAAGTTTATTCAAGAGGTATAAATGACGTAAAAAATTTTCGAGATAATGTTTATGTATTTTATTGACCTTATCAATTCTCGGTACATCCGCACTCCATACAAAAATATATATCTACTGAGAAATTTGAAATACAAACGTGTCTCCATAAAGAATTGCCTAAAATTATATCAAAGAATTAAATCTATAAAACACTATACTTTTCCAATTGTGATATCAGGGTCACGTCTTCTCCAATCAATCATATCGTGATACTGCGAATAAGCCCACGATGTGATTCACACCATTTCTTAATTTCACATTCACTAACGGTATCGGAAACCATGAATCTGACATACGACGATGTTTTACATTCATAAAAGTTTCCACACATCGATGTGATCGATTACTACTTCGCAGAAATTAACCCTCAAAGACCTGTTCGATTGTCGAGAATTTCCGGAATTTTATCATATAAATCATAATGTTTCCAATCTTGACGGTTGTGTCTAAAAATTGTGGGAATCTATTAGTGTTTCAATTATAACGCCACTGCATAGTTTAAATCACGCGAGGTAGAATTCTCACGATATGCGTGGTAGAACTTGTCTGCTTTTTTTAAACGCTTACTCATTTTATGAAATATTATATTCCTCTTGATTAGCACGAGTGGCAGTTAGGCCATCGTGAAATTGATAAGGAGTATTACGTGGTTTAGTGGTTACGTTCCATTTTTGTATCAAGAGAAGATTTTTTAATTTTTAAGCCTTTAATTAAAGAAAATGTATAGATAATAAATTTATGATTAAATAGAAGTTGCCACAATGTTGCACGTTCTTGCTTGGTGAGATAAAAAATTGTAAACAAATTTTTGACTGCCGCTTAAATTGAGTATCTAAGAGATTTTTCGAATTTAAGTCATTCAAATAGTATAAAACGATTTTGATTTAAAGATTAATGTCCCTGTTATATCTATCGATCTCCTTGAATTGGGATACTGTGTACGCCCTCTTCGTTCTACTCAGAATGTTCTTCTCTTCTCTTTTCCTTGCTTGATAGATTTTTCACTCTGCTCTTGTTTTTCTGCAGCATATTCACATATGCATATTATCCTGTCACTTTTTTACTTGTGATATAGGTACTATAGGGCAAGTTCTGCGTTTTGAAAAAAAAATCGAACTCAAGATTTTGATCAAAGTTGACATTACGATGATAGCGAAGACGAAAAAAGTGGGTCGGGTAATTCCGTCTGTCTGTCTGAATGTCTATATCTCGAACTGCAGCCTAAACTCCTGGAGGTATTTTCTTCAAACTCGGTACTTAAGGGTCTTCGGTGATTCCCTAGAGGGGAAATTGAAATTTTTTTTAGCTTAAAAACGGTACCCCCATACACCCGTATTATATTTTGAAAACGGCTCTAACGATTTTGATAAAAAAAATAATTAGGTGTGATATTATAGACATGGACTACATTTTGGTCGAACAAAATTTTGGGGAAAAATGTTTTTAACGGTAGCTGTCATAGAACCGTTTTTTTGATTTTCAAATTTCTCATCAATTGCTCTAACGATTTTAACCAAAATTTGTATGCAGGAGCTCCTTTGCACTTTTCGAAAAAATAGTTTTGGTTGAAAAAAAAAATACAAATTTGTTTTTGAAAATTAAATATCTTGAAAACGAATACACGATTAAATTTTTAAAATACGTTTTAAAATGTATTTAATTAAATACTAACAATCTGCATATCAATTTTTTTTAATAAAAATTTTAACGAGAATTTAGTACCTACACAAAGAATTAACGGTAGCTGTCATAGAACGGTTTTTTTTTTTTTTGTATTTTCGACTTTCTCATTAACAGCTCTAACGATTTTAACCAAGCATTTTGAGCAGGAGCCCCTTTAGTTTTAAATAATATTGCATATAAAAATATTCGAAAAAATATTTTTTGGGATTTTGAAAAAAAAAAAAATACCAATATCAATATCTTAAAAACATGTTAACGATTATTTTTTGAAATTATTTTCAAAAATCTATACTACTAAATACTTAAAATTGGCATCCCATTTTGTTCTCGAAAAATTTTAAAGAAATTTGTTATTTAAATAATTACTTTAGATAATAATAAAACGAAACGATTAAACTTTATTTGCGTAAATTCATACTTTTCCGGAAATCAGGCAATTCCATGCATTTGAACATTTTTATCTCATTAAATCTATGTTTTATATTTATTAAATATATTTTAATTTTCAAAGTACTTTAACATAAGTGCAAGTTCGTCCGATCCAGTCGTACATTTTATTTGTTTACCTTTTTATGTTTTCCTAACGCTTTTCTGCTGAATTTTGTCGAAGAGCTTTCATTTTAAATCTTAAGCATTTCCTTAAAAGTGCCCTTAATTTGGACCCGAGGAAAAGTCTTTTCAGGGACAAAAGAAGTTGAAATTCATTTTTTAAGAAATTTCTTTAAAAGATAAAAAAAACTGATAGTTTTCTAAAACTTTCAAAATACATTACTTCATCTCCCAAAAAGCCTTAGGCTAGGACCGCACTTGCGATTTTTCGTCGAGGCGATTAAAAAGTCGTAATCGCTACAAATTATTGTCATGCACGCACTTGCGATTTTTTGCCGCGCGATTATTTAATCGGGAAAAATAAAACACACTACTTTTTACGTGAGTGCACGCACTTGCTACAAATAAGTAGCGACAGAAAAATCGCTTGAAAAAATAGAACTTGTTTCATTTTTATAATCTCTACGATTTTTAAGTCGCATGTGCGTGCATTCACATTTAAGGCCATGTGTCTTACTTTTTGCGACTAAAAAATCGTGGATTAAAAATCGCAAGTGCGTGCATGCCAATTACTCTTAGCGACTACGATTTTTAAGTCGTAGTAATTCAAATCGCAAGTTTGGGCATATCCATTTGAGTACATGTGTTTCAATTAAGTTTACGACAATCGCATCGCAAGAAAAATGAAACAAATTGCGACTTTTAAATCGTCATGATTTGTTGGTAGCAAGTGCGTTCATTCTCATTTAAATACATGTGTTCTATTTTTGCGACTAAAAAATCGTGCGATTGAAATTGCAAGTGCGGTTCTAGCCTTAGCCCCGATTCAAATTTAGGATACTTTGAGTTTGAAGATTTTTTTCGAGATTTTTAATTTTGCTGCCTAATTTCCTGGGCTGAAATGCGGACATTAGAAAAACATATTTGTCTGCGTTATCAGTGCAACGTATAAAGAAGAGTTTCTTCCCCTGAAAAGGATATAATAAACAACTGTGCTAGCCTTGTTTTTGGATATGCGGTTTCTCAAGGAGAAATACAAATTGATAAGAAAATCATTAAAAATCAATAATAACGTTGAAGTGTTTTCAAGCTATAATAATCATGTCAATTACAGAATTCGCAGAATTTTACTCCCGGTGAGTTAACTCGATCCATGCGTCGACCTTTCGCATCCGCTGTAAAACTGAATAATGAAATTCGCTGGATGAACTACATTGTCGATTCCTAAAATTACCTTATCATTTATGAACTTTCCTATTGACGCTGTCAGTTACAGGCATTTAGTCAACGCCCTAGGCTTTGGGAATAGCATCGCTATCGATCTGTGAAATCAAGCATCGTTCTGCGTGGTTAGTACTTGGATGGTTGACCGTTCAATACCAACCGTGTGCTTTTTTTGTGTAAACATCTTTCCCGGCGGTAGAGTGAATCGAAAACGTGTGTAAAACTTATACGTCCCGTGTAATCCGTTACGGTTACACGTTACGGTTACACATTACGGTTACACGTTACGGTTACACGTTCCGTGTAGCAACCTACCTTACCGACGATTGCATTTAGCACCATGTGTACATTGTTAATATTGCGTACTTACGACATCGTGTTTACATTGGAGACTTTGAGTACTGAAATCTCGTATTTATTACTTTCCATTGCTGGCTAGAACTTAATTCAATCCCTCAACATTTATTCAGCTCTCGACCAATTGGGCCACGCTCACACTCTTTTCTCTCTTGAGCTTATGGAAAACAGCTCAACTATTAAGAATTAATTTTAGGCAATCGTTTAGTTTGTGTCCAAACACAAACTTTTTAGTTGCTCGAATCGAGTTGCTTTAAGTGCGCGGTGGCCCGTATAAGCCCATATGTTCCATTTTAGCAACTAAACATTGCGAAACTAAAAATTGAATGTGCGCGTCTGGCCTTATGCTACTTCGAAAACGAGATCTGTTATGAAACTGAACTAAATCTGTTATCATAATCAGCTGTGATTATGTAAAATATTTCATCTGACATAATTTAAATGGATGACGAACAAAAAAGTAAACTCTAAGGCTAGGCGCGCACATTCAATTTTTAGTTTCGAAATTGCTTGGTTCGAGCAACTAAAAAGTTTTTGTTTTAACACAAACTAAACGATTGCGCGCACATTCAATTTTTAGTTGGACAACTGTTTGGTTGATTATAGAAAACAGATGAATTATTTAGTGGAATGTCCGCGCAGGTGCATATAATTATATGTTACACAGAATAGCGAACTCATTTTAGGCAATCGCTTAGTTTGTATCAAAACACAAACTTTTAGTTGCTCGAACCAAGCAGTTGCGAAACTAAAAATTGAATGTGCGCGCCTAGCCTAAAGCTATTTTGTGTAACGGACATTCAACTAAGTAGTTCATCTGTTTTCTATAAGCTACCAAACAGTTGTGCAACTAAAAATTGAATGTGCGCGCCTAGGCTTACACACTATGGGTGTCCATACAATGGAACACGATTTTACCTCATATGTTTCTGGGAATACCATAGCCATACTCTACTTATATGTTTATATGACATGTGTTTTGATATATTTTCTTTCATTTGTCTCCTTTAAAGAACATTTTATTGACGAAATAAAAGATAAATATTCATTATTACTTGATGCACCTGTGTACTTATTGAAATCTTTTACGATAAAAGTCACAGAAGTTTGTCTTTTATTCTTTTATGATTTTACTATCGAATTAAATATTCTTTATTACATATATCAAAATACACTTTTAGCATTCACTATATCAAAATATAGATCGTTCTCCATCTGTCAAGCCATGAATTGGATGATGACGACTTCAATGTATTAAAAAAATTAGTTTTTGCCACTTATAATTTTATTACAAGGTGGGAATGATGTCAATCGGTTTGTAAATCTCTGACAGAGGGAGTAAGATAAAGTACAGAAACCTAAAAAAAAAGTTAAAGGATTGGTTTGATTTTGATAAGATGAACGCTCCATCTAGTGTTTAAAAAAAAAAAAAAAGTTTTGACTTTTTCGCTGCATGACAAGTATATTTGTTGGCGGCGCGGCGTTAAGCCAGATATACATTGTTCAAATGCATAAAAAGCACGTACAAGTCTATTATTTCAGTGGCGAGAGAACGTTGCCCTTTGTGGTTTTTTTCAGCGAAATTGTGTTTTTACGAATTTCTTTGAGATTAACTAAGCGTTAGTATTTAGCGTAAATAAATAAAAAAATAAAATCATACAATTTTTGTTTGCTTTTTTAATATTTTAATCAGTGCTTATGCTGTGCTGTGTTCTCATCTCTTCAACGTACTATACGCAAATAAACCAAAAAATACATGATCAATCATCAACCTTGCATATACAATATTTCTATGCAATACGCTAGATTGAAAAGATTTTGATTTTTCTTCAAGCCTACATCCAATCTATACGTGTGATTTTTTCACTAATACACTTACAATTGCTGAGAAAAATGCGGAGTTATCGTTCATTCTTCTTTGTGGTTTTCTTTTTTATATTTGGCGTTCGCTTAGTGCAATTCGCTTAACTGAGTAGGGTAAGGACTGCGAAGAGATGACTCCTTTTCGCATGAACAAAGTTAACTTATATTAAAAATCGCTGAGTTTAAAAGCACAGATGCATTCGAAAGGAAGCCAAAAGAGAAACAGAGATTTAAATCGGATTCGTGTAAAAACAGTCTATTTTCTATAAGATAACATCTCTGTTTGAATATAAGTGTAAAAACATAATGCTGTCTCAAGCAACATCCCTGTTTTAACATAAGTCAGACAAACTTTACGTTACGTAGCGGAGTCCACTTACTCCTATGACTGCTTTTACACGAAAGCGATTTTTAATATTTGATTCTCTTTTGGCTTCCTTTCGATTGCATGGATGCTTTTAAACACAGCGATTTTTAATGAAAGTTAACTTTTCTTCTATTGAATAGGAGTCATCTCTCCGCACTCTTTACTCTAGTGAGTAAATCGAAGTTCACTGTGCGAACGCCAAATAGAAATGAAACATACTTGACAAATAAAGAAAACCACAAAGAAGAAAGAACTATAGCTCTGCAATTTTTCTAACCCCAGAAATTTTGTGTACCCCCGCCACCACACACGTCTCTCTCCTACGGGCTTAAAAATCGCAAGGTAATATTGCTTCGTTTAAAAGCAGTCTACCACATGCCACGAACTACCTCATCGAAGCATATTGTCGCTAAGTTTTTGGGTCGTGTGAAATGAATAAGTGTCGACACGGCAGTGCGAACTTTGGGAATCGATGTAGTATGCCGACATAGCGTGTAAGGCTAGCCGCGCCCTAGCAACTGTGATCGAAATCAAATAGTTTAATCACCAGTTGATAGAGTACCGCGCACTGGCAACTCTTTACTCACGCTCACACTCTTTTCTCTCTTGCGCTTATAGAAAACAGCTCAGCTGTAGCGAATTAATTTTAAACAATCGTTTAGTTTCGAGAACGTAAGCTTATTGCGCTTGATATTTCTAAGGCATTTGATACAGTTTGGCACCAGGCTCTCTTATCGAAAATGCATGTGTTTGGCATCAATGAAACCCTTATTCCTTGGATTAGAAATTACCTTCTAGATAGTTCGAAATATGTTGTATTGGACGGTTTCAAGTCTGAACTTCACAAAATAAATGCTGGTGTTCTCTTGTCTAAAACTTCTAATCCACTTCATTGTTTTGCCCACGACTCTACTCTCAGCTTCTCATACCTGTTCTCAAATTCAAGCCCAACTCGGAAGTGGAATTGCAATGGTATTATGAGATTAGCTCATTAAACTCCGATCTTTACAGCATTGCTTCGAAAACTCAATGCTGACTATTGTCGTTAAAGCAAAATGTACCCCTAATTTTATTTTCCTTCAATGGCACTTGCATCGAAGAAACCGAAAAGCTCTTAGTACTCGGTATGTGTATCAACGTTGATCTTCGTTGGAAAGACCACATTCTCGATACCTCCAGAAATGCTGCTAAATGCTTACGATTTCTATATCGATGTAAGAAATTTTTCACTCCTTCTGATCTGGCTACTACTACTGGCGTTTCTAGGTCCAAAACTCGAGTATAACCTTTGTATATATGTATAACCTATAATATTATCATGGAGCGTGATTTTGTGTTACCAACGCTATCCTGGTGGTGGCGTTAAAATTAGCGCACGATTTTACAGTGGAAAGTAGGATAAGATACAAAACAAGTAGTAACAAGTACTATCGCTGTGCTTAAGATGTCGCCCCAATCGTTCGTCTTCATGAGAGTACTATATAAGTTTTATATACAAAGATATAACTCACATCTTTGGGCAAGTACAGCAGAAACTTCCCTCCAGTTATTGGATAGAATTCAGAACAGAGCGTTAAAACTCCAAGGAAACAGAGCTATCATGGATTCATTCCCATCTCTTGAACACCATCGGAGTGTTTAATGTATTTCCATGTTTTATTGCTTCTTTCACAGGCAATGCTCACTCGAAGTAGCCAGTTGCATTCCTACCCTGTATCAGTTCACCCGTGATCCCCTTTTCGCTAGGAATGCTCATCAGTTCACCCTCAAATATAGCGATTCGTTTTTTAGTCGCACATCACGATAATTGAATAATTTACCCGACACGGTTCTCCCATACTATTTCAATTTGTAAACATTCAAAACTAATGTTCATCGACATCACCTTTCTTTCATCCCCCCAGCCCCCCTAATTTCCCCATCGCCCGTGCTGTGTTTAACATAAAACCCTTGAGCGCGAGTGAATTATTAAAAATAGAAAAAAAAATAAAGGAGGATTTTTTCCTGAACGATCGTAAACTACTATCATTACCAACAAATCTAATTATTGTAAGCAAATGGTGATGTCATCCATTACAGACAAAGTGCCTATAAATAAAGAATGGTCTTAGGAGATGGCCAACACATATCATCAATAGTTCCCTTTCGCCTAAATGGTGATTTAACATTGCAGTGTGTCGTTTTGTATCTCTTTGGGTGATCTAATAATTTTTGAACTGACAGTTAGCGTAATCTAATAACTCAATTTTGACATTTAGAGAGTATTTCAATTAAAATTTCAACACAAAGCAATCAAATATTAAATATGTTTTTTCATTAAATTTTTGTTTGTTATTTCGGAGTAATTTGACACTTTGACAGTGACATAAAAGCACCTTTATTTGACGTACCTACACATATAGCCTATTTAGTAAGAACTGTCCGAAAAATGTACCGATATCCTGAAAATTGTTTGTCTACTCCTTATTTTTTTATAATCAACTCACGCTCAAGGGAATATGATTACCCTTTAAATGTTTTAACACAGCGCGGGCGTGAAGTTACGGAAGAGAAAGAAGGATAGGAAAGATGTGTGGCACGATGTTCTGAGACTGAAGGTAGTTGTCTCAGACTTTTTATCTCCAGGGATGGCGTCTGAACTAAAGCGGAGAATTGCCGTGTCTTATTTCTATGTCCCTTATAATTCGCATTATTTTATTCGTTTTTCATCCTTGTTGGGCATACTAGTTTAACTCAATCACATGTTGTTAGTGTTATGCCTAAGCAACATGTAATGAGTAAACCAGCAACCAATTGATGACAAATTTTTGGAAGGTTTTAATGGAATTAAAGACGACATAGACGACGGCAGGGATCGAACCTGTGATACTGAGGTTGACAGGCGAGCACACAACCATCGCGCCACGGCCCTTTAAAATACCCTTAAGCAGCCTACAAAACAATCTTACCTCAGGGCCTACTAAATCTACAAAACGAGACCTCAACTTCTCGTGCCCCATTCTACGTCTTACCACAGGGCCTACTAAATCTATAAAACGACACCTGAACATCTCGTGATCCATTCTGCGTCTTTGATTATTTTAATCAATGTTAAATAATCCATTTTTTGATACGCGATGTCGGCTTCTAAGGTTATTAAAATACAAACATGTCTATTTACATTTATGTGACGCACTTTCAGTTCTTGGATTTCGCCGATTTTTTTTTTAGGTTGACTAAAACATGATCAAACAAGTCGGAAGCTACCAAAAACTAGAACCAAAAATGTTTGATTTTGATCAGTTGTTTTAGAGTGTTAAGTTGTGAAATTGAATTATTCATCAAGTTTTGTAGGCACAGGTGTGCTCGCAAGGGGACTATAAACAAAAAAGCGTGGGCCCATTTTACGACCGATATGTGCTGAAAAAATGTATTAAAAAAAAAAAAAAACATACATTTTTTTAAATCATTCTTTTGTTAATAATTAAATTATTCTCTTAAATCTAAGTTCTGACAGATATCATTATTTTATGATGATCATTATATATTTTAGGATGGGCTAATTCCTAAGAATGTCACTTGACCAATATTCGGCGTAACGCTTTTTGTTCTTTTGATTATATCAATATCGTTGGAATATGCCAGTAGTTGGACGGACTTCTAGTGTTGGGACGAAAGGTTAGCACCATTTTTTCAGAAGTGATATTTAAAAACTCGCGTGACACCGGTCTTTGTAAAGTGAGATCTTGTCGAGCCTGAGCGTCGATTTGAAGTTCATGAGTTTTTCCTAGATCTGCCAAAATTAATAATAAATATTTCTGTCTTAAAGCCATACTGATATAGTCATAATATTACGAACGAACACTTTTTGGTGTTCACATAATCTGCGTCTTCGAAAACGTCAAATCAACGTCATTTGATCGTCAAATATCAATAAAGCTCAAAATCTGTTTGATCAACGTCAGACAGTTTTCTTGCAAATGGATTTGACTTATCAAGCTCTCTAACTTATCAATATTTCTGTCGTTATCTCGATCGTCAATAATGATATTATCGAACATTCTGACTTCAGCAAACTGCGTTATCGAAAATAATGATTTTACATAAAAAATTCGTTTTGTGTTTTCGGACAGTTGTCTTCTGCAGTTTGCATTTAAGAACATATTGCAACTGCATTTTTGACGCAAATGATTTTTTCGAAAACGGCCTAAATTAGAGGCCAAGAGCTCGTGGTGAACCGTTGTGACTTACAACTCTCAACCAGTCTTGTGTGCGTGTTGTCGGCAATAATGGAGGGCGCCTACATCCTCTAAGATTTGTCAATTCCTCGCAAGAGGTAGTACCCCTCAAAACATTTTCTGTTTTTTTATAATTCTAAGGTGACAGCAGTTGGGGATTGAACCCAGACCTCCGATATGATCTTCAGCTCCAGTGACTGTATTGAATATAATTTCAGGTAAAGCTGTCTTTACTTCTTCAAGATAAAGTGGGGGATTGATTTGTCTACTTCGTCTAGGTTAAATGCCACAATCTGCTTGATAGGGGATGAATTCGATTTATCATCACAGAAAAGACATCTACTTCGATTATTCTATAATGTTCCCTTGAACGTCCTTGGAGACTAAAATACTGGCTGGTCCTGTCTCCTCTTCTGCTCGGAGTGATCCAGAGCACCTCTGGTTTCTCTTGCCAGGATGCCTTTGCTGTATATGCCATTTCTCTAATTGCATGTGCTTGCCGGAGTTTATCTTTAAACAAAAGGTTTCATTGTACTGGTCGCGGAAGACCCAGAATAGCAGAAGTGGCATCTCTCTGAAGGCTTCTTGGCTATTGTCCCAGCGAAACATATTTAACCATATTTTATAATTGTAACCTTCTTACGTCGAATTTCTCATTTAGCCGTGATATCATTAGGCTACGCTTAGTGGTAGTGGTTCGAGTCAATTTTGGCCCGCGGAACTATTAGATATCTTTGATACTGGAATATTGGCTTGCGTCGATTACAATGCGGTCAACCTAGCTGACGGTTGATTGAACAGGTGATCTTGATGACCTTTGTGATTGTTAAGATGTGGGAACTGCGTATTTTTTACTCCAATGGTTCGTCAATTTACGTGACCTATTAAGGAAACTAACACGACGTGACGGTGAGGCTCGAACGGGAAGGTCTTTCCCTTAGTACAACTCCAATAATTGGAGCTGTAAAGAGCTCGCTATATTATTTAGTTATAGGCAAAAATTCGAGAAAATTAACATAACATTTCTTTTTGGTTCGAATAAACAAGTTGGCACTAGGCCATGAAAGCATTAAGTTAGGACTGACATTCGAAGAGCTCGCTGGATGAAAAATTGGGTGAGGTTGCCGTTCATAGAAGAAAAATAGGTACTGTCCTTAATACTTCTGACTCTGACTTGTTCAGAAGTGGGATAGATCAGAGTGACTAATTGGATGATGAATTCAAACCAGCGACTGAAATGAAGATCAAATGTGCCATTAGTAATGCAGTAAGGAATATAAACAGTACAGAAGAAGTAAAAGTCTTCCCAGAAAATTAGAAAAATTCAGAGTGAGGATCTGTTAGGTTAGGTTAGGTTATGTGTAAGGTAGGAATGGGAAGGGTGAGAAGAAGGATTTAGTGTAAGTCTTAGGTACGAGTATGTGGTGCCTTCCTAAACCATCCGGATTTCTGAATGAAGTTAAGGAGGGTTTTTAGTGGCAAAAATGAGACTTTACCCAGTTCCATAGAAAGTGATATAAGTCCTCTTTCACATCTTAGTCTTGGCACCGTCTGCATAAGCAGATGTGCTGATGCCCATTCTGATCATATAGGTTCCCATTGAGTTGTGATCCGGAAGGATTCCAACCAAAAGAGACAACTGAGGTCTGTTAAGCTTCAGTAGATACTATATGTATTTCTTCTTTGAAATATCTGGTCAAAGATTCCGCGAAACCCGATAGGAGTCAATCAATTTTTGACCATCTGTCATTTGCGGTCCGAAGAAAACTTTGGTGAAACTTTTCCTGCTCCAGTGGCCTAAGTACCCAGGATACAATCTGGCTTGGTTCAAGTGATGCACCGTTTTGACCAGTTCATCAGCCATTTCATTTTCATAAATGCCACGGTGTCCCGAGACCCATCGAAGGGTGACTGAATTTGTTTCCGAGCAATCTTAATTCACTACGGCAACGAACAACTAGTTTTGAGCCAGTTCTAAAAGACGTGTTTAGTTTTAGGCAGAGCGCAAAGCCATATATTTTTTTTTATCGAAGAGAAAGCAGGCATAATGGCAGTTAAAATATTTCAAACATCGTCAACAGCCTTGGCTTTGATGAAAGCATCGCTTTCCATCGATCAGCGAAATTAAGCATCATTGTGCATGGTTAGTACTTGGATGAGGGACCGTTCAATACCGCCCGTGTTCAGTTGACATGTGTTTCTTCTGTTGTTCTTTCTTTCTGTGTGTCTCTCTCTCTCTGATCATCATCATGAGCAACCTACGAGTATTTACAAAAAGTAGCTGTTTTGTATTTGACTAATAAATAAGGCACCTAAGCGTGCAAAACTGAAATCAAACACAGATGTTTGGTTCAAATAATTTTCATTTTGTTTTTCTCAGAAAGAAGTTTCTAAGTTGGATAAATAACTTTTATTACGATTTACACTTTCTTATGCAATACAAGAAACTTCTTGGTAATATGTATTTTGTGGCAATTTGAAATATGGAAAGTATATGTTTCGGTTATAAAGCATTTCAAGAGAATAGACTTTAGAGAATCCAAATACGTATATGAATGATACACTCAGAGAAAAAATCAGGTAAAATCAAACAGAATCTTACCAATTCTCATGTTATTATTTTTCAACATGATTGATCGGGTTAAGGTGTTAACATGATACCATATTTTAACAAGATTTTGATCTTTTTAACATTAACATTAGATAGTGTAAAGCTTACATGAATATTCTGTTGTTCATCTTGTTATATCACCATTAAAAACTGGACCCATGTACCTGATATCGTGTCAACTTAAACCAGTATTAACGTTAAAGCAACATTTTTTTGATGTTATATCAAAAGTGGAGTCCGGTCTTTTTCACAAGATTAAATGTTAAAATAAAACGATTAATGGTGTTAAATTTCAATGGAAACTTCAATAATTAATACGGTGGTCCTGTTAAATTTACATGATCTTTGGTAAATTGAACTTATTATCAGTGTTAAATCAACACGATAAAAACAGTTTCTCCTGTTGGATCTACTAGATATTTTTTTCAAATTGATCCTAGGTACCATGTTAAGTTATGAATGCTCACCTGTAATTAACATGGTACACCTGGTGAATCTACATGACATTAACTTTGTGACCACGTTAAAGTCACATCATCCTCAGTTTTAATTTACAATACTTACCTGTTGAATCTACTATACATTCTTTGTCAAATTGATGCTTAAGTAATATGGTGCACTGTTAAATCAACAGTGTTTAACTGTTGTAACATGGTACACTGTTATATTACTATTTAGCTCCAAAATTCAATATAAAATAAACAAATGAATTTAAATACATATACACAAAATATAAAGTTTTATTTACATATTCCACAATTTTTTATTTTATAAAGTTGATATTTTTAAGTCTACGAACTAAAATTAAAAAAAAAAGTTTACTTAAATGATTTTAATCTTATGACTTTAAAGTTATTACAAAGCTCGTGAACATGAAGAGGCGGTGATATAAATTCATTTATGTTTAAAAAAGAATGTTCTTTTATGACTTCTCCTATGACATAAGCTTGGAAATGTGCATCAAAATATAGAACTTTATGTTCAAAAAAGGAAAGATTATCAGACTTTACAACAATGTCTTCGATTTCAAATAAACATATATCATTTTTTTTTGGAAATACAAAAAAAAGACTTTTTGTATTCTGTTCCTTTGAATGTTACTTTTCTATAAAACTTAAATTCTTTTAAATTAAATTTCGTTTGAAAAAAACCACTGTATTTGAAAATATTACTACTGGAAAGTAAAGTTTTAAATTCTTCTTCTTCTTCACTGTCTTCAGGCAGAAAGTATTCCAATAAGTACTCACCTTCGGCTCCGGAAAATTCACCCGACTCCATTATTATTATCTAATTATAAACACCTTTTTTAAAAACGACACTTTAAATTTCTAAATGAGAATAAAAACGAAACTCCTATGACAAAACCGACGACCAACGACCAACCCGACGCACGCCACTTTAATAAATCAACCACAGACGATGCATACATTCATACATATGAAAGAAAGAGATTGGCTTTCAGCTAAACTTATGAAGGAACAAGGTAATCTGTTTCTTTTCTATAGAATGAAAATGTGTAAGACAAGATTTAGCACTGGCATCAGGTTAAGAGAAAATAAAGATAACGGTATAGTTTTTTTTATGAAAACATGACGATCTGTTTAACTATATAGAGATAAGCTTATAAATAAGGTAGAATTAACACTGTGATGATGTAAAGAAACAACAAATCTTATATGTGTACATAATATAATGATATATGGGAGGTTTTTTTTTTTTTTTTGACCGAATTGAATCTGTACAATATAGATTTAGAACTGTTACCATGTTAAAGGTTAAATGAGATAACTGCATATTTTTCAGAAGAACACGATGATCTCTTAAAATATGTTGACGTAAGCTTATGAACACTGTAAAATTAATACCGTGATGACACTTTTGATTTTAAACTGCGATCAAGTAAAAATTTAGAGGGAATTATTTGAAAGGTGATCTGTTTAAAAATGTCAAAGTAAGCATATACAGCGTTGAGTTAAAGTTGTAATATATTAAGTATTTAAATAACATTACCCTCTTGGTAATAAAACATGATCCTTTTCCAAATCAACCAATAATCTTTTTAAAAAAGTAGACAATCTGAAAGTGTTAATATAAAACTATGCAAAGTGTTAAAAATATGGAGTTAATTTCTTGCCAGGCATTTTTTTATATGAAGTTTCTGTCCTGTAATATTAACAGGCCCATTGTCAACTTTTTACAGGACGTTTTTCTCTGAGTGTATCAGTCGGTTTTTTTAATGCCGAATATTTTTGAGAGTAAGATAATAACAAAATTATTTTTTTACTTTGACTTATAGGTACTATAAGGCAAGTTATGCATTCGGAAAATCGAACTCGAGATTTTGATCAAAGTTGACATTACGAAGACTAAAAAGTGGGTCTCGCAATTCTGTCTGTCTGTTCGTTCGACTACAGCCTAAACGGCTCGGCCGATTTTCTCTAAACTTGGTAGATATCATTTTTAATTTTTTCCTCCCACACGTTTTTTTCTTTTTTTTAAGACCAAAAATAACGGTACCTGCCATACGAATTTTTTCGGAATTTTATAAATATTTTTTTTTCTCAAAAACTGATTTAAAAAATAAAAACACAAAAAAAAAAATTCATTTAGTTAAAGCTACGTAATGGTTGAAAAAAAATTTCAGAAAAATGGTTATTTGGGGTACCTTCCATGGAACCATTTTTATTGTTTTTGATTTTCTCAAAAACGGTACAACCGATTTTCATAATTTTTTTTCTTTGCTAAGGCTCCCCAAAAATTTAAATAGAATTGTGTATTCAAATTTTCAAAAAAAATTTGTTTGGATTTTTAAAAAAAGTTCAAATTTTCTTTTTCAAACTCAATATTTCGAAAACCCCATGCTAGATTTTTTTCTAAACTTGATAAATAAAAGTTTCTTAATATAATATACAAGATGTGAGAAAAAAAATTGTATTTTACCTAAAAATAATGGTACCCACCATACAAATGTTAAAAAATTAAAAAAAAAATGGTTTTCAAAAATCGTATTTTTCTCGAAAACAACTCTTAGAATTTTGATAAATTTTTTGTCTTTCAATTAATTTTTATAATCTTTAATTTAATAAAAAAAAATGAAATTAAGATATTACAGCTTGTACCTACCATAGAACCATTTTTTCGAATTTTGAATTTCTAATTATCCACATAACGGATCTTAATGAAATTTTTTATAGAGAAGCTTTTAAAAAGTCTAAAACACATAGCATTTCAAAACTTTAAAATAAATATTTTTTGAATTTTTGAAAAAAAATCTATTTTTTCTTTTTTTTTTTAAATCTCAGAAACGGCTCAATATTTTTTTTTTGTAAATTTAATTTTTATTCGAACAATAATAAAAACTGGCGTACCAAAATTTTTTCTTAAAAATCTTTTAAAAATTTAATATATAAAATTTTTTTTTAAAAGAAACCACTAAAACGACTTAAATTTTTGTTCTTGCATAAATTCATATTTCAATATCAATCTGTTTTTGTCTCTTACTACTAAGAATTTAAAAAAATAATTTTATCCTTATGAACAGTTTTCTCTAATAGCATTCGTTTTTAAAATTCATAGTCTATTACATAGGAGCAAGTTCTTGCGACCCAGTCGTGCATTTTATTTAATACAACTGACACTATCGATGGAGTGAGTTCTAAATTAAAATCATTGCCACTACACTTTTGGTAACATCGCTCATGAAACGAACAGCAGTAGCAAGTTTAACAATTGGTGGAATCGCTGAGGAACGCTGTTGTTGTTTTAGGAAAACTTTATTTCGAACCAAAAATAAAATGCACGACTGGGTCGCACGAACTTGCCCTTATGTAAACGATTAAGAATTTCAAAATGAATGTTATTAGAGAAAAACTCTTCATAAGCATAAAATTCATTTTTTAATAGACTAAAACAACTCCTTTAGTAGTTGGAGCTAAAAACAGGGTGGAATTTGATTCAGGCAAATATTAGTTTATGCAAGAACAAAAATTATAAGTCTGTACTGGTTTCTTTAAAAAATAAGCTCTTATATACAAATTTTTTAAAACGCTTATAAGAAAAAATTTTGGTACGCCAATTTAAAGTTTTATTATTTTTCAAATACAAATTAAATTTAGAAACAAAAATATTGAGCCGTTTCTGAGATATCGAATTTTTTAAAAAAAAAGAAAAAATAGATTTTTTTTTTCAAAAACTCAAAAATTATTTTTTTAAGTTTGAAAATGCAATGTTTTTCAAACTTTTTAGAAGCAGCTTCTCTATAAAATTTCATTAAAATCCGTTATGTCGATAATGAGAAATTGTAAATTTGAAAAAATGGTTCTATAATAGGTACAGTCAGTAATATCTTGATTTCAAATTTTTTGTTATTTGATTATAGATCGTAAAAATTAATCAAAAGAAAAAAATTTTAGAAAAATTCTCGGAACCGTTTTCGAAAAAAAATATGTTTTTCGAAAACTATTTTTTGCATTTGTATGGAGGGTACCATTATTTTTAGGTAAAATAATTTTTTTTTCTTACATCTTATAATTTATATTAAAAAACTTTTATTTATCAAATTTAAAAAAAATCAAGCATGGGGTTTTCGAAATATTGAGCTTTCAAAAAAAAAATTGAAAATTTTTTTAAAAATCCAAAATTTTTTTTTTTGAAAATTTGAATACACAATAATATTGAAACTGCTGGGGAGTCTTAGGGGGAGTCCAAGGGGGGTACCAAAAATAACAATTTTTTGGAAAGTTTTTTTCAACCATTTACCTAGCTTTAATTAAATGAAATTTTTTGAATGTTTTTAAAAAAAAACTGTGGGAGAGTTTTTGAGAAAAAAAAAATATTTATAAAATTTCGAAAAAAAATTCGTATGGCAGGTACCGTTATTTTTGATCTTAAAAAAAAAAAGAAAAAGACGTGTGGGGGGAAAAAATCAAAACCCATGTCTACCAAGTTTGAAGAAAATCGACGGAGCCGTTTAGGCTGTAGTCGAATCGACAGACAGACAGACAGAATTGCGAGACGCACTTTTTTGGTCTTCGCTATCATCGTAATGTCAACTTTGATTAAAATTTCGAGTTCGATTTTTTTCCGAATGCATAACTTGCCTTATAGTACCTATAAGTCGCAAGTAAAAATACATACTTTAGGAATACAAGTGTACATAAGTTTATTAAATATACGGATATATACTTTTTTATTTTGGCTACATTAAGGAAATTCTCATCTTCCAAATCACCGAAAAACAAATCGAAAGAGCTTGCCGTCATACAATTTCATATTCTTGCTTTTGGTGTTCATGTTGACAGCAAATTGACTCCTAAAAGTCGGCAACGTATTTTAGTTGACTTGCATAATACATTATAGTACTATCAAGAAGACGAAAGATTGTGGCGCCATCTTAACGCTAGAGACTGCAATTGCTAAATTTGTCTTTGCTAAATTTAATAATAAAATATTCTCTTTTTTACTACTGTTTTGTATGTTTTCCTACTCTCCACTGTAAAAGCGTACGCTGATTTCTGCGCCACCACCAGGCTAGCGTTCGCAATACAAAATCACGCTCCATGATAATACTATAGGTTATACTCGTATATACAAAGATAATACGATAAGAGTTGAGTTGTATTAATGACAACTCAACTAAGTTGAGTTGTAATCCATAATAGGCCCATGACTTTCTGTCAAGATTTCGAGCGGGAAACAGCTGTCAGTGTAAAAATAACTTCGATTTAAAAAGAAATCACCCTTTACAAAAACTCGCAACCTAACGAATTTTTGCATCATTGTACAAAGTTACCCTATGATTGCATGTCTAGGTTGCGAGGAAAGCTGGTGGCTGATATTAACCTCGCAGTCCCGATCTTACCCTACATCTTAAAAGCAGTTTCCTAATCAGTTTTTTTTTGTAATCAGAAATAAGAAATTTTGCTTTTTATTTGACAAATCAAAACATTGTCAATCACAAGATTGTCAATTTAACATCCAAACATAATACGTATAAAAAGCTGATACCCACGCTTATTACATGCAACTTTATCAAAATCAATTCCTTTGTAAGTCATGGGGCGCGAAATTCTAGTAGTTTGTGTAGACAGCTCACGAGCCCATAGTTTTGATCATTGCACTTGAGTGAAGAAGCACATGATAGCGATAAGAGTCATCTCGTGATCATTATTTGGACTCTGACTCTTCTTATCATTTTTATCATAATCGTTTTAGTATAAGAAGGTATATATTTCGGGTGAAGCGTTTTTCTTCTTTTTTTTTCAACTCAAATACGAAATACAAATATACCAAACTAAGAAGATAGACACTGCCTCCTTTTCGTCTTGAAAATGCCAGATAAAATTGCACGAACCCGGTTTGGCTTTGGTAATTTTATGTACTTTTATTTTTATTTTTGCTTGACTTGTCAAATGGAAACTATAAAGGCTTCGGTGAAAAAAATGAATGGATGACGATTTTAAGCATTTATGTGGCAGGAAAGCTTGTGAAGTGAGTTGCAAATATCTACTTTAAGGGTTCTCCAATAAAGGCTTCTTCCAAGCCTTGTAAACTTTGACAGATTATTGCAGCCATATTGTTGAAGCTACAAATATCTGTCAAATTAACTGTCATTTATTCAGTATGTCTTTCCAAATCCAGGGGGAGATAATTGGATTTAGTTTAGTTTAGTTTAGTGTTAACTCAGAAAATATTTTTAATCCAAAGTAACTGAAAAACATGTTTGAAAAGTTATCTCGGGCCAAAATGCGAATCTAAGAATTAATGTTAAATAAAATTTCAAAATGTTCTTACGAAGCCAAAGTATTCCCCAACAATTTTCACCCCATACCTTCCAAGTCAAAATTTATTGAGGTAGACAAGACACTTGTTTTTACAAAATATCCATATACAATAAATATTTAAATTTAACAATAAATTCCATCGTCAATATACGAAAACAATAAATTCGAGTAGGTACTTACGAATGTATGGGGCTATTTTTATCATGAACCCGTCCTATTAAATAAGTTTACGTCTCCCATTCTTATAAGTCCTTCAATACTGGATTTTTTGAAAAACGATTTACCTACATAAGCCAGGTACATACCTACACAAAAACATACCATTTAATTTTTTAATTGAGCTTATCTCTGACGAAAGCCTGACTGACGAATATATCCGTCGTCGTTGTGTAGTCATTTAATTTGAAATTAAATACTAAAATCTACATAATCTTCTATCGCACAAGGCGCAACCACCCCTCTTATTGAAGGTCATTCATGAGTTTTCAAGAGATCGAGATTAGCAGACAAAACACGAAAACAAATAATAAAGTCACCCATAATAAAAATAAGACCAAAATGGGTGTGTTTGGGAATATAAAAACTTGTCTATTTTCGCACTGGCTAATCCAAGGATTAATCGGCTTGTGATGAAAAAGTATCAACCTCTCAATGTGATAGCACGTGACGGGCCTTCATGTTATGCGCACGCTTTTCATGACGCAAATTTTTGTTATTTAGCTATGGCACCAGGCCAATATCAGATTTAATATAAAAATAAAAATTTGTAAAAAAACAAAAATGTATAAAAACATTTGACAGATAGTGAAACTCAAAAACATTATTGTTTATTGATAGAAACTGTGATATGAACAACTGTTCGTCACGCATTAAAATCACACTAAGTACTGTCAAAATTATCAATAAGTGTTCTATATTCGAGCGATTTCAACAATATTAATGAATCACTTCTCTTGCTGTAGTCCAAGGGCCTCCACACACTTTTTCATCGTTCGACAAGTTATTCACAATCGCTTGCAAATGCACACACTTTACCGGCAACATTGTTTTTTTTTTTTTGTAAAGGCGCAAATTTTGAAGGAATTAAAAAAAATAAGATGCATATTGTTCGATAAATAAGACGAAAGGATCCATTATCAAAAATTATAAGTTATGGTTTTTTAAGTTATTATATTATTATATTTGTATCTGAGAGGACACTTTCCATCAGTTTGCTCCACGTGCCCGAAGGAATAAGCACAGCGGCGCTGATTAAAGATACTGCTGATTGTATAGAAGATCTGATTTTATTTTATATCAATCATTTTGAAAATTCTACACTTTCAATTTTAAAAAGAAAGACTTTGATTGACAAACAGATTGGTCTTGTTTAAACAATTATTTTAAAGTTAATTCTATGGTTTTTTGAATTCCATGGTATTTTATTTGATTGTTTTCTTAATTTTAATTTTTTACTTGCGACTTATAGGTACTATAAGGCAAGTTATGCATTCGTAAAAAAAATCGAACTCGAGATTTTGATCAAAGTTGACATTACGATGATAGCGAAGACCAAAAAAGTGGGTCTCGCAATTCTGTCTGTCTGTCTGTCGGTTCGACTACAGCCTAAACAGCTCGGCCGATTTTCTTCAAACTTGGTAGATATGGGTTTTAATTTTTTCCCCCCACACGTTTTTTTCTTTTTTTTTAAGACCAAAAATAACGGTACCTGCCATACGATTTTTTTTCGAAATTTTATAAATATTTTTTTTCTCCAAAACTGTCCCACAGAATTTTTTAAAAAAAATTTGAAAAATTTCATTTAGCTAAACGAGAAAAAAACGATTTTCGAAAACCATTTTTTAAAATTTGTATGCAAGGTACCGTTAGTTTTAGATAAAACATTTTTTTTCTCTCAAATTTTGTAGATTATGTTGAGAAACTTTTATTTGTCAAGTTTGAAAAAAATCGATCTTGGGGTTTTCGAAATATTGAGTTTCCAAAAAAAAATTTTGATTTTTTTTTTTTAAATCCAAAAAATAAAAAATTGAAAATTTGAATATGTTATAATATTCAAACTTGGTTGAGCTTTGGCATAAAAAAAAATGATTTAAATCGGCTGTTACCGTTTTCGAGAAAATCAAAAACAAAAAAAAATGGACCCAGAGGGCTACCAAAAATAACAATTTTTTGTAATTTTTTTTTTCAACCATTTAGTTTTAACTAAATGAAATTTTTCAAATTTTTTTTAAAAAATTCTGTGGAACAGTTTTTGAGAAAAAAAATATTTATAAAATTTCGAAAAAAATCGTATGGCAGGTACCGTTATTTTTTGTCTTAAAAAAAACAGAAAAAAACGTCCGTGAGGGAAAAATTAAAACCCATATCTACCAAGTTTGAAGAAAATCGGCCAAGCCACTTTTTTGGTCTTCGTTATCATCGTAATGTCAACTTTGATCAAAATCTCGAGTACGATTTTTTTTACGAATGCATAACTTGCCTTATAGAACCTATAAATCGCAAGTAAAAACAAACATGGCCGACATGAACTACCGAAATCTGCTATTCTCTATTAGAAATACCTTAGGGTAACACCGACTTTTGTAAATCAAATCAGTCAAAAAGTCATTTTGACTAAAATTTTAGGATCCCTAAAAGTTTGCTAATAATCATACACTACTTTAAATAAACATACAAATATTCGGTATTAAGTTTAATCTTATTTTGCAGATTACGTCGAAACAAAAAAATCAATCGTAGAACCGAGATCGTGTTCACCACAATTGAAGATACTCAAATTCTGAACAACTTGTTTGTTCTGTCTATTTTCAATTCATTATTATAAATTTATAATAATAAAATATACTCGTAAATATTCCAAAAACTGAAGACGCTAAAACTACCATTAAAAGTGTTTTACATATAAAAATGATAAAGAAAAAGCAAAATATAAATAAAATAGATACGCAAAAAGTATCTATCGAAATTGCAAAATTAAAATAAACATCAATATAGTATGTTTGTATGTACTTAACTGTGGAATGTGCCTACCACCTAGTTAAAAATCGCAGCTAGAACTAAGCCTCTCTTTAGAACCTCATGTTTCAATTATTATATAACTACGAGTATCATTAAAAACATCGCTGAAAATTTGAATTGTTAATCTTCAGATTCTTTGAGTTCAAAACAAAATTCATTGATTATTTTAATACTAAAAAGCTTATGTTTAGAGTAAGTTGTTATTTTTGAAAGAAAAAAAATCGTCTCGTCACAACCTTTCACAAAAATTTAATTTTATTATATCAGAGATCAAAGATCGATTAACTAATGATTCAATAATTAAAATATACCTAATTTGGAAGTTATAAGATGATTTTTTGACTAAAATCATAGGCGCCAAATTTTAATTGAATTAGTACGATGCTAAAGCTGTTTTAGTATGATACTAGGTCAAAACAACGAATTTGCAAATTTTAATCGGATATAGATAGCATCATACTTTCCCTACCTTTTATTAAAGTTAAAATCATCGAATACCTACTTTATTTTTTTAGTATCGTGCTAGCGTTATATGACTCTTTGACATTTGCAAACATCAAAAAAGGTTCGTGTACTTACTCTTTTACACGTAATGTCATTGTTTAGGTATGTTCAGAAGCAATTTATTAAGAAAATTCTTTTAGTACGATCGTAGTTAGAAAATGTTCAAAATTAAGAATGAGTTAGTAAACCACTATAAAGTTAGCAAATTGATAAGTAGTATCATACTAATACCTTAATAATAGGCTGTTTAAAATTTTGCGCCAATGTCTTTATTTTGGTAACAAAATAATCACTGATTTTGCTTTTCTAAATGTCTCAAACCTTCAAATTTTCAATCATAAGTATAACTGGCCCATGGTGTGGAAGAGGGCTAATAAATTTCATCTTTTTAAAACCCCACAAAAAAACTACGAAAACCCTTCAACTCTGTCTCTCAAATATATGTATTGACTTACGATTTTTCATTTTCATTACAGTAAAACCCGCTTAAGAGAAACGGCAAAATGTCACAGTCTTTCTTTCACTTAAGCGGGTTTTTCACTTAAACGAACCCCGCTTAAGTGAAAAATAATTTCATTTAAGCGGAGTTCGGATAAGTGAAAAAAAAAAAATTTACATAAGCGGATTTAAAAATTCCATTAAGCGGAAATTTAATGCTAGAAACAATATTGTTTTTGTCTTTTGGACTTGCCTTGAAAGAAGTTAAATAAAACAACGATTAAATAACACAAAAATATTTTATTAAAAAACGAAAACTAGCAAATTTTTGTTCTGTTCGATTCAATTTTTTTTTTCACTTAAGAGAGTTTTTTTAATCGAGTTTCACTTAAGCGTAGTGTTTTATGGGAAATTGGTCGGAAAATACTTGGGGATAAAAAAAGTGTTTCAGGTAAGCGGGTTTTTTTCTTAAGCGGGTTTTACTGTATAACCCCGTTGTCACCTTAATGCTAGTTCAACGGTTGTGAAAAAGTTACCAAAAATTAGGTTACATCCAGGAGCATCCACGATAGTACCACATCATATCCACGACCAAATCCTGTACTGGTTGGTCAGAGCTTCCAGTGTGCACAGAAAATTTTAATGGATTATCCGTTGAGCTCTCATTGAGTCGAAAAGGCATTCAAGTCATATTTTATATGCTTGCTTGATTTACAAATAAATACTCATGTCGATTACAGAATTCGCAGAATTTTACTCCCGGTGTGTTAACTCGATCCCATGACCTTTCGCATCCGCTGCGTTGTAAAACTGAATTATGAAATTCGACGGATGAACTACATTGTGGATTCCTAACATTACCTTATCAGTTATGAACTTTCCTATCGACGCACAGTGGGGCAAAATGGCGAAAAGCTGGCATTAAATCAACCAACAGGGCTAGAAACTTGAAATTTTGCACAAATACTACTGATACCAATGTTAATACATGGCCAAAGTTTCTAATGGCCACGCCCATTTCTAGGCTTACCACCCATACAAATTTCATTAGTTTACGAAACTACTCAAAAACGGCTCAAACGATTTAAATGAAACTCTGCATGTGTTGCATCCTTCGTGATTGTAATACAACTACATTTATAAAAAAAAATTAAAAAAAAAATTATAGGGTTACCATTTTGGGATATTTTATGTTACTAATTTTTGTTTGCTAAACTTAGTATCCTTTCTTCAACAGAAATAAATTCTTTGCTTTTCAGCTACATGTACACTTTTAAAAATTCAATTTTAATAGGTCTACAATATCTATTTGAGCTTGGACGTGAATTTGTGTATATTATTTTAACACCAGAAACTAAGCGAAGTGGAACAAGGCAAGTAAGAAAAACAGTCGATTCTACCTGGTTCAATTCCTAAAAGGCTTGCTTATTTGAATAGTAACCAAAAATCCTATCAAAGTCCCATTTAGAGTACAAGCATACATTTATCAATTCTTAGTGAAGTGAGTTAATCTCGTCTTTTTGGAGAATAATTAAGCCTTTAACTGTTAAGTTTAACAAACTTTCTAAACTTGTACTCACAGAAGTTTTCAAAACAATGATATATGTTCAGGATCGGGATAGCAATTTTTTTAACACTCCTGAACTATTTTATACGAAGGAAATACTACTTAAGAAGCTTTTGATATGATAATTTCATATTAAAATTTAGATAAGCCTGCTTCGAAAATTAACGCTTAAGCTTCTTCACCATTCATCGAAGTAGGTTAAATGGACTCTCTTAAAGCTTTCCTACACTGTTTGACTTTTCTAGGACTTTGGGGTACTTCGTGAATTAGTTTTGCAGCTACCGACTGCCCACATGTTCTCAAACTAATTTCAGATGCATACATACATATATGCTAATTCAGAAAGAATGTATGTCATTTCAAAAGTTACCCAAATATTGAGTTTGCCTTACAATTTCTTCCTTTAAAAAATCCATCTGGCTATTAAATCCTTGGCAACTTGACTTCTTCTTTATATTAAAAAGATCTTGCCTGGTTATTGGTAGTATTTTTGATTTTGTTCTGCGTAAGAAATGTCAAAAATACAATAATATTGACGAAAAATATCTTTTTCTAGAAAGTGACGTCACCAACAAAAATGTACACAACACACAGGGGAGCAGATTGGAGCAAGAAAATTTTGCACATTCTGAAAGAAGAATTTACACTTAACAAAATGACATATAAAACTTATTGGCACCTTACGGCGAACACAACTAAACGTCTAAGGATTTCAGAGAAATGCAAAAAAAACAAGCAATTTTTTAACTTTTTTTTATATTCAACTACGAATTAAAATAAGTTTATTTTTTATAAAAAGAAAAAACAGACAAAAATGGTCCTGAGCTTACTGATTCTATTGCAAGTTAATTTAATTTGATACACGCAATAAATAATAAACTCTACACAATTTACTTAACCAACTCTAAATGACAAAAAGAGGTCTGCGATCGACTCAAAACGTGAACTTACTCTTCATTTGAGACGATCTGCAGAGGATTACGTGATTCAAATAAACTTTCTCTCTCTTATTTCTAATTCTCTATCATATTTGGAAGGGAAATAGAACGGTTATTTAAGACAAAGCTCAACTTCATAATTTGATTAAATGCCAGCTTTTTTACGTTTTGCCCCATTGTGCAACGCACGCTGGCAATTGCAGGCATTTAGTCAACGGCCTAGGCTTTGATAATAGCATCGCTATCGATCTGTGAAATCAAGCATCGTTGTGCGTGGTTAGTACTTGGATGGTGGACGGTTCAATACCAACCGTGTGCTGTGTTGTTTTTTTTTTTTTTGTTAGATTTCTGGCTATGTCCAGTTGCGTCTTCATCATTTCCGCCATTTCTCTAAATTGTTGCCGATTAGCTGTTCGTTTTCTATTAAAATTTGTTTAATAAACACTTAAACATTCATTATGATAAACTTTTAAATTACATTCTTGTGCTTTCCATTGTTAATTTTTGTTTTTTTTTTTTTTCGTTGAATTAAAAATTCACTTAAGATTCGTCTCGAAATTGGCACGAATGTAAAATGATAGAAATTGTATGGAGTGCGAATGGACCTCGGATTTATAATATCAGATAAGTTGAACAGAATGTCGGTGGTGCAGGGATTGTTACCGACATTCGTTCAACTTTCTTTCATCGGATTCAGTAATAGCAAAAGTTTGGAAATGAATTGAAACTGTCACTTTAGCTCATTCGCCGAATTATGTAATAGGGGTGGTTAATTCGCTGTTAAGGTTCGGTTCAAGTTAACCAAAAGAAATTGAACTGGCGAGAGCAATAGTTCCTATTTGCCGAAGCTTGTCCACGGCGACAAACTGAATCGAAGCATGGCAGACATTGATTATCTGAAAATACGAAATGTTCACAACTGTTCAAAGGGTTGGATGTCTCTTGCTATGCTCCCACAATGTATTTAAACCCCAGTTATCTTTTAAGGCTTAAATGTATAACAAGAGTCCTTTCTTCGTTCTTCCTGAAAATGGTTATTATCTGATGTTACCCCAATAGAATTTTTATTTTGTTTTCGATTTTCTCAAAAACGGTAAAACTGATTCTGATCAATTTTTGTATGCTAAAGCTTTAAGATGGCTCTCAACTCTCAACGCTATTTTACCTTCTTCTTCATTACATTTATGAAATTTCTAGTTAAATTTTAACTTGCTACTCTGATAAATGTTTGCAAGTCCTTCATAGGTTAGTAGAACAACAATTGTTTTTCAATTAGGGCCGGTAGATATTGTAAAAGAATAAAGCAAGCTTTGTGGGAGATATTTAAAAAAAAATATTTGAAAGGCTATGTATGTATGCCATTATTTGTTCAATATGACACCGTTCAAATGCCCGCCTCGGCTTCTTACTGTAGGACACAGCCGAGTCGTCGAATTTCCAATGACTCTTCCGCATAGATCCGGCAGAATTTGAGCAATGGCCTGTTTTATTTTCACCTTAAGAGAATCGGTCAATTGTGGTTTGACGCATAGACCTGTGACTTCAGAAAAGCCCGACAAGAAAAAGTCTAGCGGGGTGAAATCGCATGACCTTGGTGGTTAATTCACGACATCTCTGCGAGAGATGATCTTACCCTGAAACCGTTCATGCAGAATGTCAATTGTGGCGTCCGCTGTGTGACACTTAGCGTCCTCCCTCTGGTACCACATGCCGTCTAGGTCCATATAGTTTCAATTTGGGTCATAGAAAATTGGTTATCTTCGTTCTGAAGCGTTCGCCACTAACGATAACCACCTCATCTCTGCCGGTCCAAAACATGAAACGTAAATTTTTCGAGGATGCATTGTTACCTGGTTAATCTCGCGAGGGTTGATTTTGTCTCACATAAGGCAATTTTGCTTGTTAGCAAAGCCATTCATCCATAAATACGCCTCGTCGTTAAAGATGATTTTTCGACAAAACTTGTGGTCTTCTTCCAAACGCTCCGAAGGCCATTCAGCGAACAAACGGCTTTGTCTTGAACTTTGAGCTCCTGAGTCAGCTGGTATCTTGTACGGGTGTAAGCCCAAGTCCCGATGTAAAATTCGCCAAAGTCTGTGAAAGGCCGAGTTCTTGTGCTCGGCGAGGAATCTACTACCTCGTGTTCTGCTGTACACTTTCACGGACCGCGTCGATTTTCTCGGCAGATATTGCGTTCTTTTAACGTGTGAATATTAGTTGACTAATTACCGAACCGGTTACCAAATTTGGCCACCAAACGTTGAGGAGTGTGAAGGACCACCAGGTCTACCGTAAAATGGGAGCAACGCACTAACGAACGCTCATTTTGATAGTAAAGTTTTATCATTTGGACGTGCTTTTCAATCGTCTATCTTTGTAACTTGCCACTTTGATTTGACATCAGTAACTGAATAATAAACAACGGATTTGACAGATGTCACCAAAACAACATGGCCGCCAAAATGATGTGGCATCAGTAACTACAAAATAAACAACAGATTTGACAAATGTCAACAAAACAACATGGCCGCCACATGCCAAAAAATAACCCTTATAAATATCAACTGAATTCCATAGAAAACATTGTGCAGTTCAAATGGAGCTCAAATCAGGTTTGTGCCGAATTCTTCCGTTTTGTAACGGTCGGTGGGTAAAATTGATTATACATGTTTTGTGTAGTCGTTTTGTTACATTTGTCCACCATTAATTTGGCACGTCTAAACTTCGCGATTGCCAAACATAAACTGTCAAATTCATGTCAACAGTTAAGATTTGATTTTAAAATTTTGAATACCGAAACACCATTGTTAATTTGATTGAAATTTTGAAAGATTAAAAACCTAGAAAAAACCCAAAACATTGTATCTACATTCGAGTATTGTTAGATTAAAAATAAATTGCCAACTAATTATATTAAATGACAACAAAAGAAAATTCTAAAATCGATTTTATATTTTTGCTGATGACTAAATGCGTTTTTTTTTTTTGTTCACTCCCAATTTATCATCATTGACAAAAAGAAGAAACATAATTCTAATTGCGCATCATATCTCTCTCCTTGAACATACAAGTTTCATTCACTTTTTTGCTTATCATTTTTCGTTCTTAAAAATTGATAACGTTTTGAAAAACTGTCGTCTAGTAACCTCTGACTGAACCCTTCATCGTGCGCATAATTATTTTTATTTTATTTGTAGTAATTCCATTGATTGAATTGATGAGCACAAATGCCCAATCTCCCTTATAGTCATTGTGACTGTGTTGAAAAATTTAATTAATTGGCACTGATTGCGACTGAGAATTGTTTTTTTTTTTTTCAATTTTATTTAATACGCATCTTCGGAAGAATTGATCTATTTAATATGTCAAGATAGTCGTCATTCGAGATTTTGAATTGCCTGTCCGTTTGTTTCAACTTGCCGTTTTTCCTTCATAATCTCGCGTTTCGACATCGTTTTAATAAATTATCGTTATCTTCGTAGAAGATTGTGTTTCAAATACGAATCTACGAGTACATATAAAAATTCCCTGCCTGAGAAAGAACTGCAACACTTGATTAAGTGTGAAATAATTGAAGATCGTGCAGTGAGGCGGGGATAATCAATTTTAGTCTTTTAAAACAGAGTTTTTTTTGCATTGATAATCAGAATTTAATTTTTTTTTTTCAAAACTATCATTAGAAAAAAAACCCTGACGAAATACTTGTGCTTTTCCTGGTGATCGTTTTAGTCACAGTTCTGATCAATGACCTAGTCCAGCAAATTGCGCTTTTCTATTAAAAAAATATATGATGTAAATTCTTCATAAATGCGCCTCAGACAATTAAATATGTAGACGATTATAAGATTCATGTCATTCATTAAAATATCAAAAAATGGTGTTAAAAGATCGCACGGCATTTCCGTTCAGCCGTTAAACCAAAAAAAAATTAATAATTCTAACTTGAAATAAATTTTATTTTAGAGGGAACGACCATAGAAAAATTATGTCAACTCACATTAGACATGTGATTTATATTAAAAGAACGTATGGTTTTGAGAACAATTTTGTATGACGTTGACATAACAGAATGACGTCAATAAATGCAGACAGAAAGATCAAATATTCAAGACTTGTCTCAGACAAGAAATATTAAAAAAACAAAAAGTTTCAAATAGTATGTCGCAGCTGTATGAAAAAGTTTGTCTAATTTGTTAACAAAGAACATTTTTGTTAAAATAAAATCAAACAACTCAAGCTTACGTTGAAAGCAATAAATTATTATTTTCGACTTTTTCATCAAAGAAAAAACTTAAAATGGTTTTGATTATGATATTAATTTACTAGGTCCATGACGAAGAGATGGAAAAAATAATTTACAAAGGTTTTTTTGTTGAAGCTACATCTGTCAAATTGGCTGTCATTTATTACTTGCCGAATCAAGATGGATAGAGATAGCCTTTATATATGTAAATGATTAACTTGTTTTATGAAAGTGGATATTCTGTTCGAGCTACATTTCGCGGGCTTCGTCCGTTTTACGGTCGCCTTAATCCATCTTGCGAAAAGATTACTCGAAACATGATGGGTAAATTCGAGACGACCGGTTCAGTAAACAATTCGCCAACACCCTAACATCAACGATAAGCAAGATCTACCAAATTGCAATGTATCCAGGGAAAGTCACTATTTGGTGTAGATTTTCGGATAGATGCATTATCGGTCCTTCTTTGAGAAAGTTGGCCAGTTCATCACCGTCAACCGCAAGCGCAATCGGTCGATGGTTTCAACAGAACGGTGCTACGTGCCACACAGCCGGTCGGTGCCACAATGCACATTTTGCACGTGCGATTTTCGATCATGGTTATCGCACCCGGTTGCAATGTGAATTGGCCACCGAGATCGTGCGATTTCACCCTGTTAGACTTTTGCTTGTGGGGTTCTCTTAAATCAGAGATATATCGCGACCTTAGAACAACAAGGTTCTAACCGACAATTTTGAAAAAAATGAGTTTTATATCAAATCTGGGTAAATTTAGGGTGCTCTTTCGATTCCCGCAATCCATTTTGCTCTATCTCTTTCCATTTCCATGATAGACAGGGCTACAGAGTTCTATCTGCATATTTTCCATTTGAGATTTAATCAATAAGGTTCTAACTGCCACTTAGAACCTTGTTTCACAAAATATCCAGAGCTACAGAGTTCTATCTGTATATTTTCGATTTGAGATTTATTTAAAAAGGTTCTAACTTCCACTTAGAACTTTGTTTCACTAAATTCAAAAAAAGAAACCATGCAGATAGAACTTTGTTACAATTTTAAATGCAGATAGAACCTTATTGTTCGGAATTTATTTATTATTTTGAAATAGAATCAAGTAGGTTTTAAGTTTCAAGTAAATTTAAATTTGACCATTATATTTTATTATTTTATTTTATTATTTATCAGCTGTAACAGCAATTTTATTTTTTTATGTACACTCACTCAAAATTCAAGTAACTATCTTTTTATTAACAACATAATAATCCACATCTCTTTCACAATAAATTAATAATTAAATTTCAATTATCCTCCGTAATCGAAAAAATTAAGTTCACAAGGTTCTATGTG
This sequence comes from Chrysotoxum bicinctum, assembly GCA_911387755.1. Lineage (NCBI taxonomy): Eukaryota > Metazoa > Arthropoda > Insecta > Diptera > Syrphidae > Chrysotoxum > Chrysotoxum bicinctum. The sequence goes on from OU426989.1 coordinate 171,095,906, forward strand.
AAAAAAAATATGAAAATATAAGTTAACAAGGTTCTAAGTTCTAGAATAGTGTCGCATCGTTGAGCAGCAAAGTCCTATAATGATTTTTAAAGTCAAATTTAAGGGTTAAAAATCTGGTTTTATTAGGTTTTAAAGTAGAAATTTTATAGATTGTGTGCATATTCATCGGATTTAAAAAAAAAAATTTAATTTTTTTTAAACAGTATCCGAATAAAAGACTTCAAATATTCAGATGCGTTTTTCTCAAAACACACTTTGGTGTACTTAGAACCTTGTTGTTCTAGGGTCGCGATATGCCGATTAACCACCACTGCCCTGAAAGCCAGCAATCAATGTCATTGGTCAATTTAAGCCTAATTTATGCGCTAGAGTTATGGAAAATTAGACGTTTCGGATGCTCGCCACCCATCGTAACAATTTCAATGATATCTCACTCAGTTTGTTTTATTCAAATATAAAAATAGGAAACGCCTAACCCATTCCCGGCGGCTACCAGTTCCAGGTGTGGTATAGGAACTTAAAATTTCACACACTGTCTATTTTTGGTGTAATTAGAGAAACTCTGAAAAACAAAATTCGATAAAGCTTTTAGTTTCCCGGAAAATTCACGTTGCGTTTTGGCAACATCCGCCGAATGTAGTAGCGAAATCTTTGCAGCATGGTGAGATTTTTAAATGTCATTATTTGAACAGATGATTATTCAAAACGAAGAAATTACCACCCCTATTACAGAATTCGGCGAATGAGCTAAAGTGACAGTTTCAATTCATTTCCAAACTTTTGCTATTACTGAATCCGACGAATGAAAGTTGAACGAATGTCGGTCGCATGCCCTGCACTACCGACATTCGGTTCAACTTATCTGGTATTACTTAATCCGCAATCCATCCGCACTACATACAATTTCTATCATTTTACATTCGCACCAATTTCGAGACGAATCTGAAGTGAATTTTTGATTAAACGAAAAAAAAAACGAAAATAAGCAATGGAAAGCACAAAAACGTACTGAATGTTAAAGTGTTTGTTTAACAAATTTTAATAGAAAACGGAGAACTAATAACGCAACCGGTGAGCCAGAAATATAAAAAAACAAAGCACACGGTTGGCATTGAACCGTCCCCCATCCAAGTACTAACTAACACGTTGATCGAAAGCGATGCTATTTTTTTTTTTAAATCCATTTTTATTTTTCATTTATCGTAAAACTACTTAAAGCTAAACAAAAATTCATAAAAACTAGTCTAATTATCCACTAACTTAAAACTAACTTACTGGCCCTATGCGGGCGCTCTAAGCTAAACTATATCTTAAATCTAGTGCCTTTCGGCCTAAGAAAGTATTTTTAATTCAAAAACTATATCTAATTTTTTTGTTTTCTCGAGAAAATTTAAAAAACTCGGATTCTTTAACTTTTTATGATTTTTATATAAAACTTACAAGCTAAAGTAAAACTAATTAAAACTACCGAAACCAACTTAAACTACTTATAATAAACTAAAACTACTTAAAAACTAGAACAACCACAGCAGCAGAGATTTTTTTTTGTTTTTTTTTTAGAAGAATGTATTTTTTTTTTTTTTTTTTTTTTTGCTATGTAAAATGTAAGTCGGCCAAGACAACTTGTCAACTATCTCTATCAACAATAGACAACCACCAAAACTGGTTCTTCTGTCTCAAGCTGTCTTTCAGGTCCCGATCGGACACAGTCCTACTGAACCGAAGTCGCTCAGCTCCGTCTTGTGCGAGGACGTCTCGACTATAAAGGAGCCGCCTATCCACAGTACTACGGCCGACGTGGTAGATTAGCGGAACCGCCTCTCTATCCTAGGTCAACCCTATACTATCTAAATAGATAAATGCATTAGATGCAATATGGCCACTTAAACGCTCTCGAAGTATTCTGTGTTGGGGTAGTAAGCCCCAAAGATTAAGCTATTTGCTGAGTTCATCGCTCTCGCAATGTGACTCCGAATCAGCTTTATCAAAAAATTATCTATTCTGTTAATGTTGGCTCCGTTGTATAGAGTCCTGTTGGAATAGTAATGTTTGGACTCCGATTCTGGTGTTCTGTGTAATCCAAGACAACGTCTAACACACTGCCTCTCAAACGTCCGAGTATTTTCCATTTGAGATGGGGCAACGTTGAACAACACCGGACAACCATAGGCAATCATCGGCCGCATGAGGGCCATGTAGCAAATCACCTTCACTCTGGTGTCAAGCCGGCTGCTGTAAAACAACCGTTTCGTCAGGGCAAAGGCTCCCCTAGGCCTGTTCAGAGCAGCATTTATATGTCTGTCGAAATACAAATACTGATACCAGATGCCAAGGTACTTTACCACACTTCTACTCGCCAGTGGTTGCTGGTTCGGCCGTACGATCATCAGCTTACGCCAGTTCTTTTTAGAATCCCTAGGGCCAACGGAGTCCTAAACAGAATCGTTTCACATTTCTGAAAGTTGATTTTCAACTTCCAGTCATCACAATATCGCTGAATCTTGTCAAGGTGACGCTGTAAGAGAATTCTGATAACCTCAACTTCTGTACGCTATTAGGTCATCGGTGTACGCAATTGCCTGAGTTAGACTACTTATCAGATCGCTGGTGTAAATGCTGAATAGAATCGGCGAGTTCACCGCTCCCTGCTGAAGACCATTCTTGATATCGAAGATTGGGGTAGAAGTTACATTGCCACTTTTGACAACAAACTTTCTACCATTGAGCATGTCTTAAAGTATATATAATAGTGGTTTACTTATGCCGAGCCTAGTCAATTTTAGATAGAGACCCTCTAACCTTACGGTGTCGAAAGCCTTCTACAAATCAACCAGACAAGCACCTGTACACTGAATTTTAGAGCGATGCTATTATTAATGCCTAGGCCGTTGAATAAATGTCTGTATCTGACAGTGTCGCTACTAAAGTTCATAAATGATAAGGTAATTTTAGGAATCGACAATATAGTTTCCAAATCAAATCCAAACCCCCACTGGACAACCGGTACACCCCAGAACATTAAGGTCATCCGACTCCTGATATTAAGTTAACATGTAAAATATATATTTATATTCTTTAAAACTATGTATATATATTTTTTATATTATTTTTAGTTATAAGTTAATACAAATCGTTTATAAATGTTCAATAAAAATCGTTAAATCGTTGTCTTTTCGCCCAAACCAAAATCTGAGGAAATTACTGTTGATACACCACCATACGGGATAAATTGGAACAGGTATTTTTCATGTGAGCACAAGTTCCAATATTTATACCCAAAGCGTATGGGTTTTCCTTTTATTAACATTTTGGCCGAATGTCGTCTATAATGCTCATCTATTGAAAGATGATGGGTGAATATCCCAAATTGCATAAATTTTGCGTTTAGCAAATTGTTCATTTCGGAAGTCTTAGCAAACTTGTAGCCGGAATCGATGTTATTGTTATCACAGACATGTAAACATGCTTTTATAGTTTTAAATCGATCTCCTGCCCTTGACATTTGTTATCACGCAGCGAAATACTGGTTGATTAGACTAATATAGATCCAACATCATCGTACTTTTCCTGTGGCTTTTTAGCACTTATGATGCACTTATGTACATCATCAAATGTGTGTTCTAACTCAATTTCACCTGCTAATTCATTTGGAAACATATTTCCATCTTCCAAAAGTTGCACATTATCATCGATTTCTTTGCTATCACTCACAGCACCATTTTTAGGTGGAAAAAATATAACTTTTGTTTCAACTGCACTGCAATTGATTTCGTCTTCTTCGTCTGAGCTTGGATTCATCAACAACTCTTCAAGTTCCTTAGCAGTTAAAAATCTTTGGCAATACATAATATTATTTATTTTTTTCAAACACGGGGAAATTTTTAAAAGATAACTTTCACTCACAAATCGTGGCTTATAAGTAAAAAAATAAATCAAATACAAAAAACTTACATATATTCATTTGTGGTTTTTGGGTTTTTCCAATACACCAAGCATTTATGATTTATTGGTTTAATTTTTTTCTAGGAAAAAAATGCATTTTCTGTGAGTTCTCTTATAAGGACCACGCTCATAAGAAAAATGACCTGTGCTTTGAGGTACTGTCTAATTATTTCTAAGAATGTGGTCGCGTTGACGATAAAGGGTTTTTTTCAATATAGCTGTTGAATGAATTTTTTTTTATCAAGCACACACTATTTCGAAAAAACCACATTTCATGTGCAGTGAAAAGTCAACAAACAAATTTTTTTTTGAGTAAAAATGCTACTACTTTTGGCGGATATTGCTAAAACGCAACGTAGGACTTTTACCTCACTAAGCAGCAACTCGTATGAATTAATGTAATGAATGTATATTGAAATATAATTTGACCCTTTACTTAACAGTTTTTGAAAAAAAAAATTAAAAAAAATATGATGTTGGGAAATTTTTTTAATCCCTCAAAAAAAAAATCCACCTCAAAATTTCCAAAATTTCGGTTTTTGAGGGTGCTCAAAAAAAACTAGAAAATTAAATTTTCGTAAAAATTCCAAAAACAGGTCGATTAGATAATTTAATTAACTTTGAAAATCATTTGTTATAAAATAAATGATCACTTAAGCAAGAGAAACTCACAAACATGACGTTGCGTTTTCGCAACGTTAACCGGAAATGGGTTTTAACGGAGAACCTCTTTGCTAAACTTTTGCGGTATCACACTTTCACAGAATCTTAGTTAGAAATAAAATGCACGACTGGGTCGCACGAACTTGCTCCTATGTAATAGACTAGGAACTTTAAAAACGAATGTTTTTATAGAAAACTGTTCATATGGATAAAATTAATTTTTTTAAATTCTCTTAGTAGTAAGAGATAAGAACAGAATGCTATGCAAATTATGCAACAAAGCTTTTGTATACAAAATTTTTAAAACATTTTTAAGAAAAAAATTTGATACGCCAACTTTAAGTTTTTATTATTGTACGAATGAAAATTAAATTTCCAAAAAAAAATGCTAAGCCGTTTTTGAGATATCGAATTTTCAAAAAAAAAACGTTTTTTCCAAAAATTCAAAAAATATTTATTTTTTTAAAGTTTTGAAATGCAATGTTTTTTAAACTTTTTAGAAGTATCACTTTAAAAAATTTCATTAAAATCCGTTATGTTGATAGTGAGAAATTAAAATTAGACAAAATGGTTCTTTGGTAGGTACAAGCTGTAATATCTTAATTTCAATTTTTTTTTATTAAATTAAAGATCATAAAAATTTATTGAAAGAAAAAAATTTGTATCAAAATTCTAGGCGCCGTTTTCGAGAAAAATACGATTTTTTTTAACATTTGTATGGTGGGTACCTTTATTTTTAGGTAAAATAATTTTTTTTCTCAAATCTTTTAGATTATATTGAAAACTTTTATTTATCAAGGAGCATGGGGTTTCCGAAGTATTCAGCCTTATCTTCAATTCCGAGGGAGTTTGTTCTCCCTCGGATTTTTTTTGTTCCCGGGAGTCGAACACTCCAATCGCAAATCTCCCCTGAGTTCGTTTTCCCCCGGAAATTACTTCGAACAGTTTTCGAAGTTTGTTGATAGAATTATTAATATGGAAATGATTAAACTGTCAGATTTTAGAAATAAATTAAATAAAATTCTTAAAGCATCTGATACGGTTTTTTTTTAAATGCATTCTATAGCCTTTCGGTTAACTGTAGAAGAAAGTGATCGAAGAAACGTTTTAAGAATTCGAAGATCTTTAAGAGATTGGTCAAATCCGTTCGAGCTACCACACACCACAGGCTTTGTAAGTGTTAACAATGTTAGGTGTAATACTAAAAATATATTTTTACAGATTCAAGCAACATTATCGTTGCAATAAACGGGATTTTAAGTACTTGCTCGACATTTTGATGGACTCTGTGCCATCACCCAAAAAAGCGTTCGGCATACCGACCATCGTTAAATTATGTGCATGCTTACGTTTTTTTTGCAGAAGGAGGCTACCAGAAAAGTGTAGCAAGGGATAGCGAATTAGGATTGGCCCAATAGAGTTTCAGCGAAGTGTTAAAGGAAGTTTTGTTTGTTTTTGAGAGAGATCTCTGTTCAAAATGGATACATGGACGTGAGCCAAAAAAGGGAAGTCGCGCTCTCGTTTTTAAAAGCACAGGATACCTGGTGTTGTTGAATGCATTGACGGGACCCATGTTCAAATTGTGGGCCCATCAATAAACAAACACCTTTATTTTAACAGAAAGGGGTTCTTTAGCCTAAATGTTATGCTGGTAACTTAAAATGTGTATGCAAAGTGTACATACATACAATAAATCCATATTTCATTTTAAGGTATGTGACCATGAAATGGAAATACGTTTTGTTGATGCTACGCATTCAGGTGCATCTCACCACTCAATGATTTGGAACGTAAGTGGCCTTAGAAAACATTTGGAGCAGGAATACTTGTGTGGCTCAAATCCTTTTTGGTTAGTAGGTTTTGTGGATTTTATTATTTTTATAATTACAAGGAAATAATCATTTGCAATTCAGGTGATGCTGGATACCCTCTAGAGCCTTGGCTGTTAACCCCACATAGATTGTTTGACCTCTTCCTTCTCTCTTTTATGGAATCCTGTGGCAAAGTCGGAATTGGCCGTCATCAATTCCACAAGCATATTTATTTGGTGTTTATTTGATGTGTTGGACCTTCAATTTAAATTGAAATTTTAAAATAAAATTTAAAAAAAACTTAAATTTTTAGTAATACTCACATGCTTTATTTTCAAATTCCTTTTATAAATTCAAGAGAGTTTTTTTCCAGAGAAATGTCAAAAAATTTTCCCTAGAAAAAATATTGGCGATGCCTACTTTATTCCATCGATTTTTTTTCCTTTTTTCGAAGATTGTTTGCGATAGGAGAGTATCACTCGGGGGAAAAAAATCCGAGGGAGAATTTATTCATGATAAGGCTAATTGAGTTTTGAAAAAAAAATTTGAAACTTTTCTTAAAAATAAAAATAAAATAATTTTTGAAAAATTGAATACACAAATCTTTGAGAAAACCAAAAACGAAAAAAATTGGTTCCATGGGGGTACCCTTAATTGCCATTTTTCCGAATTTTATTTTCAACCATTATCTACATAGCTTTAACGAAATGAAATTTTTTTGTATCTTTGTTTTTTAAATCTGTTGACAGTTTTTGAGAAAAAAAATTTATAAAATTTCGAAAACAAATTCGTATGGCAGGAACCGTCATTTTTGGTCTAAAAAAAAAAAAGAAAAAAACGTGTGGTGGGAAAAAATTTATTGTAATATCTACCAAGTTTAAGGAAAATCGGCCGAGCCGTTTAGGCTGTAGTAGAATTGCGAGACCCACTTTTTTAGTCTTCGCTATCATCGTCAACTTTGATCAAAATCTCGAGTTCGATTTTTTTTACGAATGCATAACTTGCCTTATAATACCTATAGGTCGCAAGTAAAAATGAGATTGAAAGTAGTGTAACCCATGGTTTATACCTCTGCTTCTTTTGAAGGGAAATACAAATTCACAAAAACTTTAAAATATCTTTCGTCCTTGACTCGATCAAACTAATTTAAGATTCTCATTATGAATAGCTAACTAAACTCAAAGCCTTGCCAATTCGATAAATTCGTATTATAAATATCGAGTTGTTAAAGTTAACTTTGCTTCAAATGTCAAAACGCTAACGAATGTGATTTTCGCCAGATTACAAATGGGTTGGATAAGAAATCCCGCATCACAAAATCCCGATTCACAAAATGCCGAATCACGAAATCCCGCCGTTTCAATACTAAATTGACAGCTCAGTATGGATTTTCATTTCCATAGTAATGGTGACTCGAATCAATGAGAAGCAACGAGAACGAAGTTTCCTACTATTGTACTGGAATATTCAATATGAAGAAGACCGCTTACAGCTGAAGACAAATCCAAATAAAATGCACGACTGGATCGCACGAACTTGCTCTTATGTAAAAGTACTTTGGAATTTAAGATACATTTTATAATTATGAAACATGAGTTTAAAATGAAATTGCCGTCTGATTTCTAGAAAAGTATGAATTTATGCAAACAAACTTTAAAAAATCGTTTTATTATTAAATAAATTTTTTATATAAGAAATTTCTCTAAAATTTTTCGAGAAAAAAATATGGGATGCGAATTTTAAGTATTTAATAATATTGGTTTTAGGAAATAATTTCAAAAAATAATCGTTCATAGGTTTTAAAGAGATATTGATTTAAAATTTTTTTTTTTTTTTTAAAAACCCAATAAAGATTTTTTCGAATATTTTTATATACAATATTATTTTAAACTTAAGGGGACTCCTGCTAAAAATTTTGGGCTAAAATCCTTAGAGCCGTTAATGAGAAAGTCGAAAATCAAAAAAACGGGTCTATGGCAGGTACCCCTAATAACATTTTGCCCCAAAATTTTTTTTGACCAAAATGTAGTCCATGTCCATAATATCACACTTAATTTTTTTTATCAAAATCGTTAGAGCCGTTTTCGAGATAAATAAGATTTTGCATTACGGGTGTATGGGGGGTACCCTTAGTTTTGGAGCTTAACAAAAATTTCAATTTCTCCTCTAGGGAATCACCGAATACTCTTAACTACCGAGATTGAAAGAAATAGGTCCAGTGGTTTAGGCTGTAGTGAGAGGTACAGACATACAGACACACTGAAACATGTTTTTTGTGTACTAAATTTTCCTTAACATTTTTATAAAAAAAATTGATATGCAAATTGTTAGTATTTAATAAAATACATTTTAAAACGTAATTTAAAAATTTAATCGTGTATTGGTTTTCAAGATATTGAATTTTCAAAAAAAAAATTGCATTATTTTTTTAAAAATCCAAAAACTATTTTTTCGAAAAAAATTTTAGTTTATATTTTTTGAAATGCAAAGCAGCTCCTGCATAAAAATTTTGGTTAAAATCGTTAGAGCCGTTGGTGAGAAATTCAAAAATCAAAAAAACCGTTCTATGACAGGTACCCCTAATAACATTTCCCCCCAAATTTTTTGTTCACCAAAATATAGTCCATGTCCATAATATCACACTTAATTTTTTTTATCAAAATCGTTAGAGCCGTTTTCGAGATAAATAAGATTTTGCATTACGGGTGTATGGGGGGTACCCTTAGTTTTGGAGCTAAAAAAAAACTTTCAATTTCTCCTCTAGGGAATCACCGAAGACCCTTAACTACCAAGTGTGAAGAAAATACCTCTGGTAGTTTAGGCTGTAGTTCGAGGTACAGACATACAGACATACAGACAGACAGACGGAATTGTCGGACCCACTTTTTTCGTCTTCGCTATCATCGTAATGTAAACTTTGATCAAAATCTCGAGTTCGATTTTTTTTTCCATATGCAGAACTTGCCCTATAGTACCTATATCGCAAGTAAAAAAGTATACGTATATAATATGAAGACTTGAAAGTATCTTGAGTCAAAAAAATAAAAAGTTACAAAAAAAAATGTCCAAAAAGTTTTTTAAAAAAAATCACGTGATACCTACATCCATCACTCCCTACATCACGAATACGCAATTTTTAACTTTTTAAAATGCCTAGTTTAGCCCGAAATCACGTTTGAAAATGTCAACTTTGGGGGGTCTACGAAGCTTCATTTAGCCGCGAATCGCCTTTAAAGATAACAATTTGTTTTTCGTTTCATGCGTTACGTCGATTGAAAGGTGGCACTCCCTAGATCACGAATATGCAATTTTTAATTCTCTAAGATGCTTGGTTTAGCCACAAATCACATTAAAAAAAGGTGTCAACTTAGATAGGTCTACGGCACTTAGTTTGCCAAAAAATCGACTTTATAGTAATATAAAAATTTGTTTTTCTTATAAGATGATGTCAATAAATTGGTGTGCTTGCAGTTTATGTTCAATAAACAAACAGTACTTTCGGTGGCCCTTTTTCGGGGACACACCTGCTCACGCGACTCCGCTTAAGGTAAGTTTAGTCGCCTGGCAGGTGCCAATATAAACAGTTTTTTTTTGATTAAAAGTACATTAGGTAGCGGACTTTAACTCATTTTTTCAGGAACACACCCGCTCACGCGACTCCGCTTAGGGTATGTTAAGTTGCCTGGCAGGCGCCAATGTAAACAGTTTTTTTGATTAAAAGTACCTTCGGTGGCAAATTTTTGTCAAAAAATATTTTTGAAAAAAAATGTCCAGAAAAAAATTTATAAAAAAAAATTGTTGAAAAAAAGTTTGTTAAAAAAATATTTTTGACAAAATGTCCTAAAATATTTTTGCAAAAGTCCGAAAATATTTTGGTCAAATGTCCAAAAATAATTGGCCAAACCATTGAAATTTGAAAATCATTTTATCTCTTTAAAGATGGAAGAGATCTTACCTCCTCGGAGTTCTAACAAGAACAGAATTTTTCCCGAACCAACAGTTCCTTAAATACTTTCCATTTGTTTAAAAATAAATCAAAATAAAATATTTTATTAATAGTACTAAAGTAGTATTGAAAATCCCGCCAAATATTTCCAAAAATATCTGTCGACAGGATTTTTATTTTTATTTTCGGCGGGATTTCGTGATTCGGGTTATTTTGTTCATCGACAACTCCTTTTTCTTAACATACCCTTGAGCGCGTGTGAAAAAAAAGATAGTCCGTAACGATCACATTTTTTAGCTAGTTTTTCTAAGCTTTTCTTCTCTTCGGATTTTGCAGATGATGATTTGAGGATTTGAGGATCACTGAACTTTTTGCTTGGTTGGCGATCTTCATATTTTCTTTTCAATTTTTTTATATCAAAAGGTTCAATCATCATGCATCTAAGTGTCCTTTGGTCGTAAATAAAACCGGGTTCGTTGATCGATATCTTCATAAGCTTTCCATATTTTCGTTTGCACCCAGAAATGTCAAAGAGAAGATAAGATTTGTATATAACTTCCTTTATTTTGTTTGAGTATAACACTTTTTTTTTTGTTTTAAATTTGTAAAAACTGCTTGTACCTACTGCAATACGAAATAATAAGTTGGATAAAGGCTGAAATACAAGAACTTGAACTGCTTCATAAGCAATGGTATAATTTTTTGTAATGTAAAAAATTCATTGAAAGTGGTTATGGATCATTTTAAATCTTTCTCATAATCTGAAAGCCATCGTCAAAGGCACGTGTATAAATGGTTTTAAAACATTTTGGTTTCCAATATCATATCAAAAGCCTTGACTACCTTGGTTCGAGTGCCGGCAAACCGGTGACAGATAAGATCAAAATTTTTTCATCACGTGATGTGGGTTTTTGTGATTCAGAAAAAATGAGTTTCAGTTTAACAACAATAAATTGAATTGAAATTATTAAGAAAAGCAATTACTTAAGCACGTTGCACTCTCTGGTTAATTTATTGCACTAGTTACCAATTTAAAATGTTTCCATGTAACTCTATTGTATTACTCTTCTTAGCCCTCGGTTGATTCAACCAGTTTAATAGCTTAAACGTATTTATACTCCTGGTTGAGTTGTTAAAAAAAATCCCCAACTACTATCATGACGTACATACGTATACTCGTGTTGAAATAAATTAGCTCTAGATTTCCATCACTGAAATTTCCCATAAACTAATTGTTCTGAATCACAACACTGGCAGCACGCCAATTAATTAATTCAAACAAAGTTGTGAACGAACACCAAAGAACCAATTAACATTTTAAGCAAGTCACTGTAACATGAGGCGGCCATTTCAATCGCGAAAAACGGCTTAGAAACTGAAAATGATTTACGAGCAATACGCAGGTCATGCGGTCTTGTTGCATAAATCATATAACGCGTACGTCATACATAAATCTTTGGGACTTGGTTTTTTTTCGGTTATTGTTAAAATGAAATATACACCCCAGATCTATTAAATACAGACATATTTGCTAAAAATTAAGAATAGAAAGATACTTATCTCGAAAGAAAAATAGAACTCGTAAGAATATAAAAGATAGATACGTATGTTCAAAGTCGATTTCATTTGCTTGACATTTTGATTTAAATGAAATTTGTCAGTTGGCATTCGATAGACGTAAAGAGTGTCGAAAACAATTCATTATGGAGCATATAACGCAGCAATCACGTTATGAAATTATTGAAACATTTTATTCAAATAATTGTTCAATTTTAATGCCGGTCGTCCCACTATGTGCGCGATAAGCTCAACCAACTTCGATCAACTGTTTATTCAACTCTTTCGTAGAATAAACGAATTTACAACCTCTTACACTAGTGCAGCAACTTACGTAATTCACGTAGAGCAACTAAAGTTGAACAAAATGCGTTTGGAGCCCCGTACACATAATTGACCAACTTTCCCATATGTTGATTAACCTCGCACACCTAGTTGATCAACTCCTAAAACTTATTCCAGTGTTGAATAGCTCCGTACACCTAGTTGACCAACTTACTCAAATGTTGAATAACCTCGTACACTAGTTGATAAACTTGTTCGATTTTGACAGAAAAAAAAGTTTTTCGAGATGATCAACTGCGTTTTCGATATAGTTGCTCAACCAGTTGATGAAGGAGTTGATACCTTCGTACACTTAACCAAGGATCACTCGTTGGGGAACGCGTTGAACGCACCACGATAAACAAAAAACTCAAACGTCAAACCTGAAATAATTTTGACTTCAGTTCGGTACATTAGGCAATTGCATTTTCGAGGAAATTTGAGACCAAGCCAATTCCCTGGCATCTCGATTTTTATAAGAGGGGCTCTTAATGTCCCATATATTGATTGCTGAAATCGATTGCAAAATTAATTCCGTGGTCCACTCTGTTTTTTTTTATCACCTTCCATGACGAAAAACCAAAATAAACTACAGTTTGCAAGTTGCAACAACTGCAAGTTCATGGCAACGCAATAGTTCAACCAAGTAGACACATTTCACTGCAACCAATGCAACGCAACACAATATTACGTCAAGAAATCCTAAAGAAAATTAAGAAGTTGAACAAATAATGTGCAACACATTATCTTGAAAATGTTGCTCAACACATTTTCAAGGAGCAACACGAGCTCGTACACTAGTCGTACACTTGTTGCGCAATTCGTTGAGCAACGGCCAACAACTAGATCCAACCCGTTGGTTGAACAGAATTGAAGGCACCGTACATTAGAGTTGAATGCGTTGAATTCGAAATTTGTGCGTTGATCGCATGGCCATGTTCCTTTGAGCATGCTATTAGGCAATGCTGTAACAGTTACTGGTAACTGCTATCGGGAAATATTAAAAAACTTGCTTGTGCCCGAAATATATCAATAGAACATGAGGTGGAACATTTTACGAGACATTTTTTTCCGGACGAAAAATGTCAAAAAGCGGTGATTTGACAGTAACGGTGATATCTTCTTCTGGAGGTACTTGTAGGAAAAGGTGTACATCAACAAACCAACCACAACCTCGGTGTTTAGAACAAACATTAAAAACGAAATAGCTGAAATTACAACAGAAGTATGCGAAATGTGCTTAAAATAGCTCTCCTTTATGCCATGGCCAGAAACCCAAAGAATAAATTATAAATTATAAAATTGTGTTTTTTTTTTAAAGTCGTTAAAAAAACATTGAACTGGAATATAAAACGCACCCTGTAATGGCCTTGATATTCTTACATACATATATAAAAGAAAATATGCGTGTAGTAGCTATGAGGCATTTAAAATGTGGTTTTAAAGTTTGGCTGTTTAATGGCGGTTTTGTTTTTCTAATAATGTGAGTTTAAGTCGAAAATCAATTATACCAATTTATAACACTATATCTTGTTAGAAGTATAAACACCGGTGAAGAGCCTTGGCACACAGGACGCATCATAATACAGAACTGTTAAACCACTGATAAACCACTTTAGTCACTTTTTTAAAATATACAAGTTTCACAGAAAACGATTTTTTGACAGAAGTGGCTTGTCAATTTATGACAGTTCTAATAATACCGATAATGAAGTTCACCAGACCCAACTTTCTTAGTCGGTAGGCATACTTCCAACACCCTGTAACTGTTATTGCCATGTCCTAAGTCTCGTCCTTTTGGACATATGACATACATATGTATAAATATACATTTATACATATCGAATTCAAAATATTGAGTCGAGTTGGAGTGTATTTTGGGTGAGCATTAAACTATTTTATTGTATCGAATTGTAACAGTTTTAATTTCAATTAATTGTGAAATAGTACAAAGAAATTCCGGAAACAAGACTCCTCAAATAATTTATATTTAGTTTGCAAGACAATGATTTTCTTTAGTATTATCTACAAATTATTTTTGTTACTAGGCGAACAAACATAAGACTTCCCGTCGACAATGTCTTGGCCTTGTTCCAATTGTATCACTTTATAGACATCCGATCGTATGAGAATTCAATTGCAATTGGAGTCTAGTCTAAAATAAAAAGTGACGGATGTGTTAATCAGAGTTATGCGATTTTCTGGCGTTTAATTTAAAAAAAAAAAATTAATTCTTTTGATGTTATTGTAATATATATTTTTAACATAATTATGATTCATTTGTATCGTGTTAAAAAAAATTAATTCTAAGAGTATAACTTATTTTAAATTATTTTCCACATTACACTTAAAAACCAGATTTTAAAAAAATCACTAGTCCATTTGCAACATGTTAAATTTTCACACATTTTTTCTTAAAAAGACATAAAATATTTGCTTTGTCATTTGAATGAAAAGTTTGGGCCTTAAGTGCACCGCGACCCTTAGATCTAATAAACCCGCGTCTAGATCTGGGTAAGATCGCTCATACTACAGCACTTCCTCGAGACTTACTTCCTTGACTTACTTAAGTTTGTCGAGTATTGTCACAGATTGTAGTTCACTCTCTTCTATCTGGTGACGTCCCATATATACATCCATCATATTAATTAGATAATATAATGTTCTGATGTTTCCTTGTGAGTATTATAGAATGTGCATGTAACACTGATCACCAGGTCTTTTGCGTAGAAAATACTTGTGTACTCTCGACAGAGAGAGTTTGGTTCTGGGCCCAAGCACCTGTCTCTTGAGATGTTCTCGATCCATCAATATACCATTTGATGGCATTTGCTGCTTACCCATTATTTCGTTGATACTAACCTTCGCTGAAGTTTTTCTCGAAATTGTACCTACTTTTTTAATCATGCCATCTTATACGAAGTCAAGTAAACTCGTAACTGAACACTTGAATATGGGTTTCTTTCTTTAGTTCCTACACATTCAACCCTCCCAATACCTTCCCTGGCGAATCTTATGATAACTCCCTTAGTTTCACTTCCTATTAGAGTTAGGAGAAGAATTCGCCATTACTGCCATAGAGCAAATTCTCAGTGCTCCAAAAATGCATATACATGTGATCCTTTGAACTTTTTCTCGTGATTACCTAGTAATTGCTAGCTCGGTTCTTTTGTGCCAGGCAATTGCACCATAGGTAATAATGGGTCTTACCATCTTAGCACGTTTGGTTCGGTTTGATAACCCAATGATTTGCCTGCCAATAAAAAGAACTTTTAAGGCTTTCCCATGAGTTATTTCAAAGTGACTATTCCAGAGGAGTTTGCTATTTAACGTACTAGGTTTCATTTGCGGCAGAAGTCATTTTTTGATAAATGGTATGAATGTTATCTCTGTAAAGTTGATATTAATCATACTGAATCGGTACTTATTATCTTTCAAGTGCTTTGTGACCGGTCTCATGAGAGGTATTGTCAAAAGCACGTAAGATCTTTTCTTCAGCATCTTAGGCTATACGAGCAGTGTTTGTAAGCACGAAAAGGGCGGTCTCTGTAGATCTACCCGCCCTATCAGAGACATCCTCATTAATACTTCTGATCTTATGAAATTATCATGAGCGACTTATTCGGTTCCCGATCTATAAAGCGTCGCTGCTTGGTACACGGTGGCATTCCATCCTGTACGATCCCGACCGCATTAGCTTTCAATCATCCAGATCAAGTGCTCGGGCATCCGCAATAGCTTGGTGTTTCTTAAAAACCCGTCGAACCTGGTAGCTGATATAGGAAGGCTCTTTTAGTTGATGGAGTATTGCTGTCTGTTCACTCGATGTGAGGCTTAGCCCCGATTTGTTTCGACTTTCTGAGGTTAGGTTAAAGGGGATGATGATGACACGACAAGCACGTACAATCTCAGTTGGATCTCATCATTTTCCCGGGATTCTGACTTCGGCCACTGTCATATTAAATTCGTGACGATTTATGGTGTGTTTTGATATCGATGAAGTTTTGACGAATTTCTATTTGAAAATCGTTGTTCTTTTTCAGGATTTGCTGAAGATTTGGTGTAGATAATTTCTTAATTTTTGTATAAAATAATAGTTGTTCCAGCCCTGCCTCGCCTGGGTGAATTTTATGTTTCTATCTCCAGTGGCCCACGTGCGTTGTCTGTCATCCAACCAAACTTTGAATTCGATTGAAATGATACAAAAGAATATCAGTACGATCATGAACTTATTAAAAAGAAATAAATTTTAACTTATTATTTTGACAATTATTTCTTGGTGGCTTAATGCGTTCATTATAACGCCTGGTGATTAACGAAAAGGTAAAGCCCCGATGGTTTACCTATACTCTCTAGCACGCTACTTACAACTGACAATGTTAGGATACTGCAATTAAAGGGTTATTCCACAAACATCCAACGATTGGCCTCGCGTCAATATGAACCGTAAACTGGTTACATTGTAAAGAGTTGAAATGGAATAAAAGAAGTTGTGTGTGTGGCACAGATCCGAGTGGTCCAATTTTCTATGACTCTTTGCATAGATCCGGTTGAATTTCAGCGAAATACTGTGATAGGTTCACCTTAAGTGCATCGGTCATTTGTGGTTTATTCGTATAGGCCTGAGACTTCAAAAAACCCCACAAGAAAAAGTCTAGCATTATACAATTCTCGTCACTTCTGTTAGAGATAAATAACCTTGAGAGTCGTTCCTGTTCCTGCAGATTGTCAAACGTGGTGTCCTCTGTGTTGCACCGTCCTGCTGGAACCGCACGTCTAGCTCCATATCATTCAATTCGGGCCATTCGAAATTGGTTATCACCGTTCTGCAGCACTCGCCATTGAAGGTAACCGCCTCACTAAAGTCCTTTAGAAAAAGTACGGACCAATGATTCCACTGGCCTAAAATTCACACGAAGCGCTAACTTTTTGACTATGCATTTTCGACTGGTGAACCTCGTGTGGGTTGGTGTCGTCCCATATGAGCAAATTTTGCTTGTAAGCACAGCTATTCATCCAAAAATGCGCATCGTCACTAAAGATGATTTTTCGGTCAAAATTGGGTTCCTCTTTCAAACGCTTCCAAGTCCAGTCAGCTAACAAACGGTATTGTCTAACGAACACCCATTTTGATGATAAAATCTTCTCATTTGAACGTTCTATTTAAGTTTGTAAATAGTCACGGTGATTTAGCCTCAGTAACAGAATAATTAACAACAGATTTGACAGGTGTCACCAAAACCACATGGCCGCCACAGGCCGCCAAAATCCAACCGCCATTTATACATATAGTTGAGTTCATCGATAGAGGTTCTCGACAGAAAGCAAGGATGCCGATGGAGCTGATATCTATTGTTATTATTTGACCGTTTAGCTCACCCAATATAATCCTGGGGGTTTGTATCGAAACTTCAAAGCATTGAAAACAGTGTTCATTGTTTCAAAGTCGACCAACACTGTTAGATACTATTGGATCGTATCTAATGCCCGTGACACACATCTAGCATAGACACTAGGGATGGAAAATTCGGTACAATTGTACCGAATTCGATACAATTGAGATTGTACAAGTACAAAAGTACAATTTGTCTCAATTCAGTACAATTTAAAAATTTCCATATTTTAAATTTGTCAAAAAAAGCAAAAACACAAAAGGGAATTGAAAGTTGAATTCTCACTTCTTGGCATCTTGCTTAGAAGCTTAAGAACAACAAGGTTCTCAAACTTTTTACAATTTACCTCACCCAATACTTATAAGATGCGTTACTACGATGCATGTGTCGAATCATCAACTTACTAAGTATGGGTGAAAAATGCTTTCACGATGACTGAAGTATCAGCTGCATATCTCATATTTATATCCTGCAAGAAATGCGCATGTTAAATATTTTCCGACATACTGCGTCAGCAGTAATTAATTGCACCACGGTAAATTGTAAGGTATTTGATAATCGTGTACACACAAAATTTATTGTCAGCCCTGTCAATTTTTATCGCTGCCTGACGTTTCTGACAATGAAGAAATTTTAAGGTGTACGTTTTTTTAGCATCGTACTATATTTTCATTGTCAGACAATTTGCAGCCAAAGTTCAAATGAAGAAGTTTCCATAACCAACAAAAACTGCCAATCTCTTAAAATTAATTAATAGGTATTTAGCCAGCTATCTGAAAATAAATTGTCAGCCAACTTCTGACAATAAATTGTAAGAGATTGGTAGATTTTCTACCAACCGTGTACACACACAACTTAATTGTCAGCTCATTGGTAGATAATTGTCAGACATTGTCTGACAATATTGTAAGATCCACCAATCGTGTACACTTAGGTTTAAAAACAGCGCTGAGTGCATTCCTTATATCGATTGTGCTGTCAAAATGATTAAGACTATATCGAGCCCCTGTCAAGCTTATTTTGTATATTAACTTACAATAGTTATGCATAATGAATATACTTTTAAATTGAAGATAGTATTTTTTTCTCCGAGTTATTGATTTTTTTCGTACAAAATTCGTTTTCGGTACAATTGACAATATTTCAGTACAATTTTATTCCAGTTTTCAGTACGATTGAAAAATCTCATTTTCCATCCCTGAGACACAATGGTATGAATACTATAGTATTCTCAATATCATGCTAAGTGACACACTGCAAAACGTAGTATAGTTTGAGAGCTTGTCATATTCCTATCCTCTGCCAGCTCAGCACACATTTGTTTTTACTTGCGACTTATAGGTACTATAAGGCAAGTTATGCATTCGTAAAAAAAATCGAACTCGAGATTTTGATCAAAGTTGACATTACGATGATAGCGAAGACTAAAAAAGTGGGTCTCGCAATTCTGTCTGTCTGTCTGTCTGTCCGTTAGATTGCAGCTAAACTGCTCGGCCGATTTTCTTCAAACTTGGTAGATATGGGTTTTAATTTTTTCCCCCCGGATGTTTTTTGATTTGATTTTTTAAGACCAAAAATAACGGTACCCCCCATACGAATTTTTTTCGAAATTTTATAAACATTTTTTTTTCTCAAAAACTGTTCGACAGATTTTAAAAATAAAAACACAAAAAAATTTCATTTAATTAAAGCTAGGTATTGGATGAAAAAAATTTTCTGAAAAATGGTTATTGAGGGTACCCCCCATGGAACCATTTTTTTTGTTTTTGATTTTTTCAAAAACGGTACAGCCGATTTTGATCATTTTTTTTTTGCTAAGGCTCCCCAAAAACCTGAATAGAATTGTGTACTCAAATTTTCAAAAAAAAATTTTTTGGATTTTTAAAAAAAACTTCAAAATTTTTTTTTCAAAACTCAATATTTCGAAAACCCCATGCTAGATTTTTTTCAAACTTGCTAAATAAAAGTTTTTCAATATAATCTACAAGATGTGATAAAAAAAATTTTATTTTACCTAAAAATAAAGGTACCTACCATACAAATGCTAAAAAATTAAAAAAAATGCTTTTCAAAAATCGTATTTTTCTCGAAAACGGTTCCGAGAATTTTGATAAAATTTTTTTTCTTTCAATTAATTCTTACGATCTTTAATTTAATAAAAAAAATTTTGAAATTAAGACATTACAGCTTGTACCTACCATAGAACCATTTTTTCGAATTTTGAATTTCTCATTATCCACATAACGGATCCTAATGAAATTTTTCAAAGAGAAGCTTCTAAAAAGTCTAAAACACATTGCATTTCAAAACTTTAAAATTAATATTTTTTGAATTTTTGAAAAAAAAAATCTATTTTTTTTTTTTTTTGAAAATTCGATATCTCAGGAACGGCTTAATATTTTTATTTTTGTAAATTTTATTTTTATTAGAACAATAATAAGAACTTTAAATTGGCGTACCAAAATTTTTTCTTTTGCTTTTAAAAAGCTTGTACATAAAAGCTTTTTTTAAGAAACGACTACGACTTATAATTTTTGTTCTTGCATAAATTCATATTTGGATAGCATTTTGTTTTTGTCTCTTACTACTAAAACAATTTAAAAAATAATTTGATCCTTATGAACAGTTTTCTCTAATAACATTCGATTTTAAAATTCCTAGTCTGTTACATAAGAGCAAGTTCGTGCGACCCAGTCGTGCATTTTATTTTTTTAATATGAGAATTTTTAATATTCCCCCTTAAGCCGTCGATATTTTCCCTCGAAAAATTAAAAATTTTGACGATTTAATCGCTGCCAAGAACTTTCCGTTTTTTAAATTCGTTGCCATTTTGAAATCACAGGATGGAAAATATTTAAAAATCATAATAAACATCAATATGACAATGAGTTTAAGTAAAACTATTATCCATTTTAGAAAAATGGCGCTGTTTTCGCTAAAGAGAAAACTATACCACGCATAAAACCCCTAAATACTACGCTCATACCCTTTTGCTCGGCTGGTATTACCGTGGTATACCTTGATAGACATGTGGTTCATTCGTCTATACTAGATGTTTGTCACGGGCATAAACGTCAAATGTTCATTTCTAATTGTCACATTCGGTCGTCAGTTTTGTCGCCGTATCTGTGGTTCCGCAATCCGAAGTCATAATGGATCGCCCTAAGGAAATTCTTATTATTAAACGCTGTCTCAGAGAACACCTGTCTTTTTGTGACATATTCTCCACAAAGATCTTACGTCAAAATTTAGAAAGGATTTTTGGTCATATTTGGAGAGAAATATAGGAACACAGATTTCGTGCGATCTATGATTTATTGTTTCTTAAAGCTTTTGAGAAGAAATAATTTAATATTAGGGAAAAAGATGTAACCACTTGTTGTTTTCATATTTTCGTTGGAAAACAGTTAAAATATAGTTATGTAATTGTTAGCCATTTTGTTTTAGGAAGAAATACTATTTGCGCCAATATTTGATTGAGTTCGGTTCGATAAGTTTTGATTTTAATGTGCTAAATAGGAGTATTTCTTTAAATAGTGCAGTGCAATGGACAGTTACTGTTAGGATTTTAAGAAATGTTATATTTGTGCTGTGTTAAATATATTAACGGCAAAGTTCTCTGAAAGACACAGATCTAAAGAAAAATCAGGAAATCGAAGACGCAAAAAACAAATTTTACGGCCTTCTAAAAGTAAGACCGTTTTGGCGGTTTAGAAACATGTTCTTCTTGACTATGAAATTGAAATCAACAGTTGGTAACTCTTTAAACATCAGTTATCACAGATTTGAGGCAATTTATAAGGCGCACTACGGCAACCTTGAAAGAGCTTTAAAATGGAGAGAGCTTATCGATATCGATAGTAGTCGAAATGAAAGGCAAATACCTTATCTTCCATGTACTGAAAATACAAATTAAATAGATTATAGGCTCCGAAACCGAAAAAAAAAACAATATCTATTACCGAAAAAGAGGAGATATCTTAATCAAAAACGAGCACATCGGCGAAATGTCTTTTTCGTGTTGATACCTATGTGACTATTTTTCATATAAATATTTTCCTTCGATATCTGCCCCCCGCATAGCAACTGAAACGATTATTCCGACCTTGCCAAGCTGATACTCCCTTAAACACAAATTCGCTGATTTAAAATTGATAACATACATACATACATTTCGAAGCAAAGCAACCTACACATACGTATGTACATACAAGTATTTAATTTCGATAATTTTTCTTTTTTCTTTAGGTCATATAGCTTTTAGTGCCCTAGACGATACCTCACACTCGGTGCATGTTTGCAGCATCAATGGCACTAGTCTGGGCTCGAAGTATGTGTCGGGGCGTGTGACTGGTTTAACTACCGCCTCTGATTATTTAGTTGTTGCTGATGATGCAGGTGATATAACGATGAGTCGATTAAATGGGTGAGTAAGGTTCAATGTTAGAATTTATCATTATTTCTGCCCCGAGCTATCTAGGTGCTCGTATAAATTAATTATAGCCTTTTTATATTTTTATCAATAATGTCTGATTTTGAGTTACGAAGCACAACGGTTTTATCAAGGTCTCTTCACCTTTCTTCTAATTATAAGTTGATAAGACCGCTAATTAGCTCATTCGAATTATAAATATTTTTTTTTATAACTGAAAAAAAAAAATAATCTCCGTTCTTATCACCTTTTCCACAGATTGAAGCCAGTATTTGACATTCCTTTGCACATACCGATACAAACTGTTGTCGTCACACCTGGCAACACTCATATATTGGCACCGTTACGTGATGGCCGATTGGCGGTTATAGCTGTGTCGACTCCTGTTGCTAACAAAAAACATTCCGTACTTAATGTTTAGAATCATGCTCCTACTAACTTTCCATCGCAAAAACACACAATTCGAACAACAAAGTCCTTGAGTAAACAAGACAATATTATTTTGTTTTTAAAAACGCCGAGAAGGCATAGACAAAGGCAAAGGCCTCCGCGGCAAATGCGAACACAATCCTCACAAGGACCACTTGGATCTCATTGCAAATAGTGTGGGGCATCACTTCGGCATGCCAATGAGAGTATCTTCAACTTTTTATTATTCGCCTGCCAGTTTGTGGGCGAAAGTAATCTTAATTTGAATTTGTTTGCTAGTGTTTCCTTTTTCACTATTATTATTATTATTTATTTTCAATTCTTTCACTTGCTTCATATTTGTTATCAATCATCAATGGAATCGCCTGTATAGATGCGCACAGAGTGCTCAATCCTTAAGATACAAAAATAGAACTTTATTTTAACACTTGTATGTATCTTTAAATAAACTTTTGTTGGATTGAAACGATTTAGAGTGTGGAGGAGATATTGATTGAAAAAAAGACGTTTTTGTAAATTAAGTGTTAGGTATATGTTCGTAGACAATCATTATAGGTAGAATGTGCGGTGCCGGATAAGGACAAAATATGTCTTCATTTTTATCATAATCGAGGTCCCGAAAAAATTGTCACTCGACTATGATTCGTTCGTAGTGCACGATTCTCCATTGTGAATGATTGATTGTGTGAAAGTTTACTTTGTACTTCGATTATTTAAAGATGTTCTGTGGTAGGGGTGACTTAGTATTTCTTTTTAACAGAAAAGTATTAGATAAATATTATTTTAATTAGTGAAAACAATGTACATATTTTAGATTCTAAAGTATTTTATTTGTATTTTATATTTGTTAACATATTTTTTTCGTTCCGCAACAGTAATACTTATATAATTGTTCAAAATTCAATGTTTTGTAAAACTATCATAGATTAAAAAATATACTGCAGTTTTGGCAGATAAGTTTTTTTCTTACCTTTCCTTGATTTTCAATTTCATTTTTAAAAAAATATTTGCTGTAAGTTAAATTCTTATAAGAGTATTGTGCATGAACAGGGGTCATTTCAGTAGCTTTTTCTTAGGAATTCCTTCGAGCTAAGAATTTCAGAACATTAATTTCTTTTTTTTTATTTTAGGAGCTTAAAATTCTCCAAACTTCATATTACCACATAAAAATAGACTTGCGACTGCAGTAAGAATCGAAAAGCGCATATTTCAAGAAGTATATATTAAATTCAAAACGAAGTGCAAAATTTTAAACAGTTTAGTGTTAAGGTATTAGGCTGATACTCGTACGGTAGCAATTGTTTTAATAAAGTTCTTCTGAATACACCTAAAACAATGACAGTTCGCTTAAAAACACGAAGTGATCAGACGTTTTTGACATTTGGAAATGTCCCAAATAGTCATATGAAGTTGGCACAATTCTAAAAAAAAAACAACAACAAAATAGGTGATCAATGAGTGATGCTTAATTTAGTTGATATTTGAAAAACCGTCATATTAACCTAGTTTCGTACTAAATTAGTTTTAACATCGTATTAATTCAACTTAAATGTTGCGCCAATTATATTTACTCAACGACTCAAGGAACTGCACTTTACATACAGTGCCTTGCATAAGTATAACCGCACCTGTAAAAATGCGTTTTGTAGAAAATTAAAATGAGAATGACACCTTACTATTTTTTTTATTGAGTGGCATTACTAATCAAGTAAATTGAGAAGAAAAAATGTTCCGTTATTTTCTCTTCTGGTGTTTAAAAATTAAAAACAGATTTTCTTGGATTGCAAAAGTATAACCGCATTTTTATTTTTATTTTTTTCTTTATCTAAAGAAAATTTTTTAGGGAAAACTAGTAAGGGATCTTGCTGCCCCTATTTTCGACCAAGATAAAAATTCTTTTTGGCATACTGTTGACAAGGTTTTTTAATATGAAATCGTCTATAGAGATCCATTCTTCCACAATTGCCTCTCACAGCTTAGCAACACTGACGAATTGCCTATTATGGGCATACATTTTGCGGGTCAAAATTTTCCAAAGGTTTTGAATAGGGTTACAACCTGAAGAATGTGCCGGCCACTCCATCAAATTTATGTTATTGGGTTTGAAACACTTCAAACTTTGACGACTAACGTGAATTGAGGCATTATCTTGCTGGAAGAAATGGCGAACTCGTCGAAATCGTCTTAAGTAGGGTACCAAATTATCCTGAAGCACCTGGGTGTAAGCTGAACTGTTCATCCTTGTAGAGTTGAAGGCAAGTGCAACCTTACCACGATCGCAGAAGGCCCCCCAAACCATACAACTACCACCGCAGAAGTTCCTCTTTGAAAATTTTTTTTCCTTTCTCAGACATGCCAATATCCGTTAAAACCATCTTGCCATCAATATTAAACATCTTTTCGTCACAAAAAAAAAAAAAAACATTCATTGGATTATGCCATTTGGAATAACAAGATTTAAGTGTAAATTAATGGCATGTTACTTACGGTTTTCCAATTCCGGTTTATGTTTTTACGGGCCAATTTTAATCCTTTTTGTTTGTGGGCTGTTTTCAGATTTGGAGCTGGCATCATTTTGCCCCGAACAATCACTCCACTGCTTTTAAGGCACGAAAAACCGTTTAAACCGAAAATCCTAACCCTGATTCGTCACGAACTTCCGGCAAAGAATGCATCGAATTGGATGCAGCAAGCAGCATTGATTAAACGCCTCATATTGCGGCGTGCCAGCTTCTGCGGAAGCCCGCGTCTTATTTTTGTCCCATAAGATTATCATGCTTATTTTGACATTCTCATGAATAGTCTATTCGTTAGAATGATTCTATTCCTCCCAATGAACTTTCTTAATTTTGAGATTCTAACGAATAACAGCAGAGAAGAAGGATAGTGGATGCTTTCTTTCTTTCCGTATCAACGCGGGTTTTCTTCCATTAATTTAATTAACTTTTCCTTTTGTTCGCGGTTTTTCCAGTTGGAATGCGACCTTCTAACATAAAACAACAAAAAAAAAAATAATAAAAGTAATTTATTTTCCATGAAATAACTAAAAACTTACATATTTTGTTGTTTACTCGACAGAAAAATTCAAACGACACAAAAATGACATTTAATTCTATTCTTTCGAATCTCAAAATTGAATTAGCTTTCGCAAATGAATGAACTTTCTATGGATTGGGTGAACTTTCGATTTGTTCGATTAACATTCTAATCCCCGAGTCTCAAAATTAAGTTTCAACGAATTCGACTCACTTTCTAACGAAAGAGAATGTCAAAATAAGCACCTATGGATCTTGGAAAAAATTTCGGACGAAAGGATCGGATTTTGAAATTTTTCTACCAATAGCCCTTAAGCTTAGGCCACTTAACCGAAAAGCTTGAATTTTACCTTTTTCCGTATCGCTTAAATGTGTACCAAGCGGCATTGTTGTTTGTCATTTCAAAGCACATAACTGAATGAAGCTTCAGAAAGGTTTGCATTGTGCAGTTATACTTTTGCAATACATACAAATCTGTTTTTAATTTTTAAACACCAGAAGAGAAAATAACGGAACTTTTTTTTCTTCTCAATTTACTTGATTAGTGATGCCATTCAATAAAAAAATAGTAAGTGTCATTCCCATTTTAATTTTCTAAACAACTCATTTTTACAGGGTGCGGTTATACTTATGCAAGGCACTGTATTTCCTCAACATTTTCTCGAAACAATGTTTTTGTTGGCATTATTTAAACCAAAAACTTAGTGGAAATGTATTTTTCTTATACAAAATGGTGGACCAATTAATTTTTTGTTCGATTTTGAGCTTCTCTTGGAAATAAGTGCTCTTGATCCAAAATATAACTACTAACAGTTTTTCAGATTTTTAAAATTGTATTTATGTAGATGTCCTGTGCATTAATTTTACGGCAAAAAGGGATATTATGTATCATTTGAAACTTGTAAAAGGGTCTCAGACTCTATAATTTAGCCAGGAAACTGATCAGGATGTAAATATCGGAAGCTTTTTGAAAAAAAAAATAACAATCATTTTTTTACACTTCACAATTTTGTTTTACTTTATAATACGAGTAAATGCACTGCACATTTTCTCAACAGCTATACAAATTTTTGAATCTTCTAGAAAATTTCTATTAAACTAGCTTTTTCTCAGTACTTCGTTAAGAAATTCTTAATGCCAACTCAAAAATATTTACTAGGTACATGGTGTAAAAGTATTTGCAAAATTCGTACATTTCATCCAATTTTTGTTATTTTTGTGACTTATGATTTCCAAAACTTAGAATTCGAGAAACGTTTGGTTTTTAGAATTCTGACACGAAGCCAATTTTGACTTCTATGTCCTATTGAACTTATTAAGTGCGTCTTGGCATAATTGTTAGTGAATTTTCATGTTGGAGATCTGGGTTCGCTACCCAGTCACTGCAACCTAAAATAATTATTTTTCAAGTGTGCCTCTTGTGAGGGTTGTGCAAGTGACAAGTACGAGTACTTAAAGAGTATATCTTGTCATGAAAAGTGTTTCTTATTTCTCCTTCATTCAAACCAACCTAAATGTGGGGAACGAACCTAATAATTTGAAATGTCAGAAACTCATAAGTCAAGGTGACAACCTACAATTTATTTTGTTATTTGTTTATTTCTGCCTGGAAAGGACCAATCTATGCAATGCTCTTATATGACTAATTGTTGTATATAGGTATATCCTTTCTGTTCCATTAGGAAGTTTACTTGCCAACATCAGCCTGATGGTAATAGTAATGATAATGGTTAGTGCGTTGGACTGGCATGCAGAGGGTGTTAGGTTCGATTCTCAGCCGCTGCAGAAAAGTTGTTCAGGGGTGTACTACCTCTTGCGAGGAATCGACAAATCTTTCAAGAGTATCTTTTGTCATATAAAATGCTGCTCAATAGCCGTTCGGAATGGGCAGAAAATTCTAGGTCTCCTCGATTTCTGCAAAAGACGCACACAAAGAGTTGAGAGTTGTAAGTCACTAGGCTTAGGCTCTCTATGAGCTGTCATAGCCTCTAATTTATTTATTTCTTACTTGTAATTCTGATGAAACAGGAACCTCATGGTAATTCAGTATTTACTTTGAAAAACAATTACCTCACGAATCATGAAAAAAAACAACGAAGCCTATATTCCATACTCTGCAAAGCTTCATTCGATAAGAAACTTTGTTGTTCCACATATTTATTAAATAAATTTAAATTTAAATTTAATTCTTTATTTCTATATTTTGAGGAAAATGCAGATGTCATATGTATTTAGCAAGCTACTGAAAGTGAGAGTAAACATTTTGTGATTTTAACTTTAGTAAAATGTTAAGAGATAGTAAGATATTAATATTGTTTAAAATTAGCAAAATCTTCTTTTTAACTTAGTAACTTACTTAAATGGCTTTAGCATTTTACTAAATCGTTTAAAATTTTGCGAATCTGTAATCATATACTATAGTAAAAAGATGGGTTTTTTGGACTATCAAAGGGTCGTAAGAGCATTACAGAAAAGCAATGACTGATATGACTGATAAAATCCGAAAATTCGTGGTGGAAAAATGAAAATTAAAATTGTTCGAGAAGACAGATACTCTAAAAATATTAAAAGAAAGTGAAGAAATATTTAAGAAAATTTCAATTATTTATTTAAAATAAACCGATTATATTTTAGTTTTTGTAATGCTTCTTAAGAAGCAGAAACAAGTTTAGTAATACAAAAATTACAAAAAACAACCATTCCTTATATTAATACATCTTTTTAAAGCGACGATATCATGCAACGAAAAACAACTTGTCCGAAATATACAAAATTTTCACTTCTATCGAATTCTCAAGACTCTATCGAATTCTCAAGACTCTCAATTCGTCATAAGTTATTCCTTTCCTTTTTGTACCAGGTAATTTTTTCGTCATAAAATACTGACCGTTTTAACTAACGATTTATTTTCCTATTTTACTGGCCTCGTGTAAATACTGTGCTGGCACTATTTTTCTTTCTTACTTATTGACAGTATCTATTGAGCACCATTATTAGACTTCGTTTAGATGTTCGTCATTAAGAATTTATTTTGTCGCTTAAATAAAAATTCAAAATGAAACGAGGGTACTTAAAATATTATTTTTTTAAAATAAATTCAAAAAAGGTTATGGTATTCACGAATTTTGTTAAACAATGCTCTCGAAATATGGAATTGGGACCTCGGAAATCTGCAATATATTTTTTAAGCATTCTTTTTTAATTTACAAAATTAAATTTTTAAATTACATATTATTATTTCGTAAAGTACTTAAGGATTTTATTTCCATTACCACACTTTGTAAAAAACTATGCTAAAATAAATTAGTTTTCTGACAAAAGAGTAGACACTCATTTGTTTCTAACCTCGTATACAATAAATATCAACAAACATTACAAAGTATAATTTTTAGCTAAAATTCATATCAACAATCTAATTGAAAATACTGATTTATACGTTATCAGAAATAATGAGAATCAAAAAGAACGAACTTTTAGTACTCGTATTAATTTATTTAAACTTATTAAAAGTAAAAAGAATTGAAACAAAAATATTAAAAAAAAAAACAGAATACAATTTATACTAAATAATACGTTGTACCTTTACACTCCTCATCACATGATTAGAACCTTTTTTCAATTTTCTTAAAATAACTTAACAGTATAAATACGATTTGGCTAATTGCCAAACAAAAAATACAGATTAAGAAGTGACTTTAAAGAGGAAATAACTGTTTTAAAATACTTCAGTAATAATGAAATACTTGACTAAAATGCTCTAGTTTGGAACCAGTACCCTTTTAAGGAAATCTGAATTTTAATGTTAACTCTGAACTCCATTCTTAAACGTTAATTTTCTCAGAATTAATAGTTTTTCAGTCGCCCAAATAATGAATTAAACTAATAGCTCTATTAGTGGTAGCTTGCACACAGATTCCATGTCCGCGTGATAACTTTTCTTTCTAATAAATAAATGTATTGTCTTATGATATCTTTCCAGACTTTGTCTCTGGCACCGAAGTATTCTAAATCACCTGTAGACGGTTAACATTCTAGTAAACGGTCTGTCAAATTTATGCGTTAACGCCGAATTTAGTGGGCTTAAAGTTAGCCGCTCGCTATCACCTGTCACTAACTTTTAAAATTTCTTTTTAAATAAGAATCACAAGTCAACAGATCTATAAGTTCTATTCCCCGTTGTTGTCGTAACACTTATGTACAACATATTGACTAAATTTGTGCGAAACACAAATTTGACAGTTATAGTTGTAGTTTGATAAATTTTTGTATTCTTTTCATTGTCTTCTCGTTTTGAAAACTCCAGACGCCTTTCGTTTTTCTACAACAATTTCCTTTTGAATAAATCAAATGTCTCGTTAATTAACTGTAAGTCCGACACTGTTTTTATATCTGTGTCTGATATGAAAACCAAAATGTTTCTAGAATCTAAAGTAGCCAAAGTAAAAAAAAAATCATAGTAGGTAATCGCTATTTTATACAGCAGCAAAAGATTGGTTTCGCTCGTAGTCAAATTAATAAAGAAAATGAGAAAAGAAATAAAAATATTAATTTATAGTTGTTGCAACCAAAATCGAAAAATTGAAATCGTATTTTGCAAAAACACAAATAATGTGCACATAAATTAAACAAATACAAACAAAAAAAAAACAAACTGAACAATAAAAATATTATAAATTAAAACTTGTTGTTTATTAAAATGTATTCGTATGTATATTGTACTATTAAATATTTTTTCTGATGATTTAATACATTCATTTATTTTGTTTAAACAAAAATTCTATTGTTGTTGTAGTATATTAAGTCAATGTATACAGAATGTATCACAAATAAATAAATATATGTATATCTACCAATAAACAAATAAAAAAAAAAAAACATTTTACTTGTTTTATTGATCGTTATATTAAATTCTACAAGGACAACTTTTTTTCAGGAAATCTGTCTGGCTTCTTCCGGTTTTTAAATGTGTTTAAACTGATTTCTGAAATGCTTTTATATTACGCAGGAGTTCCGTGCAGCAAGTGAACAGTGGTGGATTTCGACGTATTATTCAGCCCCATTCTGCGCTCTCTTAAACTATTTTAAGGTTGACGTAAGCAGCTGTTCAAGAAAAAATCTTGGTAAGTTAGAAAAAATTGATTTGGTCAGTTATTTTAAGTTAAAATAGAAATAGATATTAATAGACTTTTGTTTTCTATTTTAAAACATAGGAATAAAAGAATTACCGAAAAATATAAGAAAATCGAAAAAATATTTGATGGACTTGCTATTTATTGTTTTTCCCATAAATAAACTAAACATATTATTTAGAAGCAAATAATAGAAATTTAGCAATAAACATCTTTTTATTCACAATTTATGATAAATCAATTAGACAGTCAATACAACGAATGACAGATCCGCAACATTTTCTAAGCGGATCGGTATTGTATGGAATATGAGAATACTGCATGAAATTACCGAAGTAAATCAGATTCACTTTGAATGTATAGCAGAATAGTGATGAGTGAAAAATTTTAAGCCAATTTCTTCATTTTTTGTTCATAATCTACTAAAAGTCTTTTATACATATAATAAGATACAGTTTTTCAGTGAGAAACCCGAATAAACTTTCGTAACATCAGAAAAATTATTGATTTCAATTTGGGATTACTTTTACACATATTTCTGACAGATGTCAGTCAAAATCTATCAAAATCGATGTGCGACAGTATGGAGAGGACGATTTGCATAACGGCGTCATCTTGATATAAATTCCATATATATTTAGTATCGAACTTCGATTTCAATAGATTTTTAGTAAACAAACTTTTATAACTGAAAAACTGCTTGTGAGTAAGCTCGTGATTAAACTACGAATATTTGCAAGGTTTATTTTAGATGAAATTTTGGAGAGGGTAAAATCACCATTAATTTGGCTTAAAACAAGCTAATTTTTAATCTAACTTAACTAAGAAAATTAGGCTGTTTTCGAAAACGTCAAATCAAAATCAAGTTGATTGTCAAACGATCGTTATTTTTTGACGCATATAGCTATTACCTTTGTAAAATATGCAATCACTCTTCTTGCACAAAATCTGTTGGATCAACGTCAGTCAATTTTCTTGCAATAGCATTTGACGTTTACGAACAAATTCTCTGGCTTATCAAAATTCTTGTCGTCAACTTGATGATGATGTTATCGAACCTATGAATTAAGCAAATTGCGTTATCGAAAATATTGCTTTTTCAAACAAATTTCGTTTTGGGTTTTCGAACAGTTGACTTTTGCAGTTTGCGTTTAGGAACATCTTGTGATTGCGTTTTCGACGTAAATGACGTTTTCGAAAACGACCTTATTCGAACTTGAAACTAAAAAAAACTACCCAAGATTAGGATGAATTGAGAGGATGTTTGATAATACGAAGTTTAAGAAGTTCAAATGCACTCATCGCATCATACGAGTAAAAGGTTCTTTGGACCCATAAAAGATACTGTGGCTTGTTGAAAAATTGATTTTTAAAAAAGTCGATTAATTCTCTTGGATCTTCCATTCTAATTAAGTTAGTACTTTAAAGCGGTGTGGATGAAGAGGTGCGATCAGAAGATCATTCCAAAAACACCACTAAGGGCAAATCAAAGTAAACTATGTTGAAAGCTCTCAATTCTGGAGATGCGAATGTGTTGATATAGGGACCACACTTGAAAGACGTATTCAAGTAGAGTAAAGTTATGCAATCCCTCTGCATATGTAGTTTGACGAATTCTGTGGATTAACGTTCAACAATGTTCCAGAGCTCTCGGTCACAGAATATGCTAAGGTGAGGAATCGACTTCACAGCTGAAAAGAATAGATTATGGAGAATAAAGAAACGGACATAGAGATCTAGAGTAAAATCATGTGCCGAAGATATGGTTTTTAAAAACTTGATATCAACATAGATTGAGATATAGAAATGTTTGATGACCATATAAATATCATTAATGGTAATAATGAAAAGAAGAGGCCCTAAGTAGCTGCCTTGGTGGATCCCGGAAGATACCAAGAAGGAACTGTAGAAAACAAAAGTTACATTTTACTCACGGTTTTCCAGGTAAGAGTTAACCTATATCAAGAATATAGGTTCAATGCCGAGAGTGGAGAGTCTGAAAATTGTAAGTCGATGGGAACTTTTATCAAAGCTCTTATTATATTCGGTTGAGACAATTACCCTTATTCCGATAGTCGTTTTGCTAAAACGCCAGTAAAACGACAAAGCTCTAGAAACGAAAATTGGAATTTTATTGAAACGATTATCGTTATAATGGTTAGAAAAGTGAAGAACATAGAGAATGCTGCCCTTTTCGTATTATTTAACACCAAAATGTGGTCTCTGGAGCCTTCTCGTTTTAAAGGCGTTTTATTAAAACGACTATCGGAATAAGGGTGAATATCAAATTCCTGTCCGTTTGCTAGGGCTGAGAGTGTAAAAGATGCAAATTCAACAAAGTTGTAGGTAAACATTTGAGAAATCCATGTTTTCTGGGAGGAATAAGCAACTTTGAAAGAAAAACTTAATATTCTCTCCGATTACTTTAAAAGATTTTTGTAATATGTGAAAGTTTAGCTTTGGGATGAATGTTTTTAACATCACACTTTGGAATCTTTTTGTGTATTGAGGTTATGGAAATGGAAATTCTCCTCGAGTTATAGAGATAAACTTAAGATTTTTGAGCAGGAAAGAGCAAGAGTGGAAATGCATGTTTTAAGGAATATGGCGGGGAGACTATCGGGGGAAGGAAGTAACTCATCGTTGAGTTGAATTAACTTATTTTCATTTGAATACGGGTCAATGGGAATACGGACAAATGTATTAAGAGAGAAATTTGGTAAATATTTGAAATGGTCGGAATGATCAGATACAAAGAGTTCTTTGCTAAAGGATTGCTTACAGCAAAAAATTTGGTAATACTCGTAGTATTTGATTGAAACGGAGAGAGATGATTTTATTTTGAAGTTGACAGATTGAAAGAAAAATTGAGGATCATTAATAGGATACGGTTTGAGGTTTGATATGCGTTTTTAAAAGTAGTTGTAAATTTCAGTAAAGTGGAGAGAAGTACTAATGTAGTAAGAAAAGTCAGGAGGAGATCGATTGCGAAAGAAAATCGCCTTAAACTTGTTTCTCTTATCTGTCATAAACTACAATGTACTCAGTTAGTAAACTATAATCCGGAGAAGCTCAAATGTGTCATTCAAGCGGGACGATACAATTGTTGGATCTGCATATTCTTTTCAAAGAGAATTATATATTTAATATTGAGTTCAAAACGATACAACAATTGTTTCGCTTTTAATGAGACCGAGATTAAACTAAATAGCGACAAAGTTAAAAGGTACGAAAAAGATAACACGTTGGAAAAATCGTCATCGTCTAAAATACAGATGAATCAGAACGTACACCGAAAAATTAAGATAAAGATGGTCGAAGTCAACGTATTTCTAAAAAAAATCTCTCAAACATAATATTTTTTTGGGGCTAGTGATATCATTGTGTACGAACCCCTAAGCTCGTTACCACGGAGATAAGGCTGAATATAATAGTATGTATAATCTTTCTTTTTTCTTGGGACCAACTTGAAGCACCAGGTTTTGTAGAGTGCTTCTATACCTTACCTGTTTTGTCCACATATTTTATTCTTTGATTGCAGGAATTTCGTACAACTCTAACGTATGAAATTTAACATCATTTGCACATGAAAAAGCTTTTCTCTTAAATTTATAATCTAATTCGTATTCAGTTTGTTCAAATTCGATAAAGATGGGTTGTGGCTGGTTAAATGTTCTTAGAATGATAATGTTATTGAATACTGGAACCACGTTGGTGCCTTAATTGCGTATTAGAAATTATGAAGTATCAGAATCCCAATATTATTCATTCATTCATTTCCATCACTGAATTGAATAGTTAGACTGCCTTTGTTGATATAGCCTATAATATTGTTGACACAGTCTACAACACTATTGACGTTGTCTACACATTGTTGACACTACCTATGTCACTTATGGCATTTTGAACATACTCGTATAGTAGATAGCTAGATGATTCCATTAGCAGTATAGATAAGGTGTGCCTCTAAGACAAAGTTTTTCAGTGCGAAACATCTTCTTAAGTAAATTTAAATCCCGAGCTAACTCAAAAAAAAAATTGGTGAGTTAATTATTGATCGACTGAACAGATGCTTGTGTAGATTCAGATGCTTAATTGTACGCGTAAACAAATCTATCGGGCTACTACACGGAAATCGTTACTGACAACAAAAAGCTAAAGGTTGTTCTTCACTGGGAAATTGCTGCATGAGTTAACTAGGGTTTAGATTTGAGGATTGATTAACTCGAGTTTAACTGAGAGTTAATTTTTAGGCGTCGGCGGCGTCGGTCGTCGACTGCTGTCGGGGGTCAAGTTCGAACTGCTCGAGAGCCTAGTTAACGAAAAAACCTCGTTGTCTATGGTCGTTATCTCTGAGCTTCTGGGTCCGCTGAAGTTTGTACGAGTGTATGCCCAAGTCATGACGCAAAATTCGCCTCGTGGTAAGCGGAGATATTTTCAGCAGTTTCAGCGTTTCGTTGACGTAAGGGTGTTGGCAGCTTGTTGACTGAGACTGATTGTTCGTTGACGTAAAGGTGTTGGCATTATGATCGTCACAAATACGAAAATTTTGCTTGTTAACGAAACCATTCATCCAGATATGCCGAATATGATTTTTCGACCGAAGAGCGTAAAATGTTGCTCGAACAGGAGACCCACTTCCACAAAACAATTCAATCATTTGCATTTGAACACTATAACTCTCAATGTCGATTTGTCAAGACAAACTTAATAAATGTCAGCCAATTTCACAGATTCAACAATATGGCCGCAGTCAACTACTGTCAAATTTATAAAAATCCCTATTGGAAAACCCTTTATTAGCATTTTCTAATGGTATCACAAGGTAGGTGGTTGGCGCGGTGCAGAGCCACGGACATGAAGGCCTTCACCAACAGTCCTTGCAATAAGTATTAGAATTTTGTTTGGTCTTCTTGATTTATGAATTCACACCGGGGAAGATACATTTATAAAGTTTGAAGATTAATATCGACGCGAATTTCACTATATACAGCTCTTCTGGAATCCTCTCATTGGCTATCTGAATCGTAAGCTTTGCAAGAGTGAAAGGGGGAGGTGGAACATAATCCAACTGAAATATTTGTTTTGTTACAATCTAAGTAAATGATTTAAGAGTTTACTTTCCGATGTTCGATCTAATTAAATCAAAACCAAAACAACAAACTCAGTGGGCAGACGCCAAATCTCCTAAATAATTCACCCTTATTTCGATAGTCGTTTTAATAAAACGCCTTTAAAACGAGAAGGCTCCAGATACCACATTTTGGGTTTAAATAATACGAAAAGGGTAGCATTCTCTATGTTCTTCACTTTTCTAAGCATTATAACGATAGTCGTTTCAATAAAATTCTAATTTTCGTTTCTAGAGCCTTGTCGTTTTACTGGCGTTTTAGTAAAACGACTATCTATCAAACTTTTTGTTTGTATATGCACAACAAAAAACCTACTGTTGTGCTAAATCTCAATTTTCTTTCTTATAGAATTTTGATGAAATTTTTACTATTTCCGCAGTCCTATATCTCGGGAACTACTAATACTAAGGTGTTGAAATTTGGTAAGGCGCTTGTGGCTTATTCAGTTTAGCAGCCTTCATAAATAAGAAGTTCCTAACTTCATTGGTGCTAAAATTAGAGGGGTCAGAAATTGAAAATTGATTTTGAAAAAAAGAGTGTAGAGCCAGAACTTCTATGAATCAATCATGCCCTTTGATCTTAGTAGCATATCCACAACTTCGTGTCACATTTGAATTAAAGTGAGATTCGGTTGTTTTAAGTAGTTTTACTTTTGCTGCTTTGAAATCCAAAAACCCCATTCAGTAAGACGTTTCCTTCACTTACTCCTTCATAGTAAAACTTTGTCCATCTTTTGTAACTTAAAACCCTTCATAAAAATTCTTCAAGTTTTTCTCAAGAATAAATAAAAAATCAAATATAATTTTTGTATTTCAATTTTTATTAACACGTATTTTTTATATATTTTTTTTTTTTTATTTTCATTTTTATATATTTTCATCGTCTCACTAAAAATAATCAGTTCATACAAAAATAAAACATAATTAAAAAAAAAAATACAGAAAGAAAAAAACTATAGTAACTTAAGCTTAATAAAATAAAATAACTTAAAAAACATTTAAATATTATTTGTGTTTTTTTTTAATTTATGTGTAATGAAATTAATCTGGTGCTATTTTGTTTTGTTTTTGTATTTTGTTTTGTTTGATGAACTTGGAAAGTATTCGAGAAAAAAAATGTAATAAATTAAAATAATAATAAACAATAACAAATGCATTCAATGTATATTATATAACAATAATATTTCAATTAAAAACTATTAAGTAGATTTTGGCCATTGATGATGAATAAGTTAATTGGATTTGTACACACATACAGAAATACAAACAACAACAAAGACATTTTGTGTTTATAAAAATCAAAACTTAAATGCTGAAATGATTTTTAATTAAAAAGAAAAAAATACTATTTTCTAGAGATTCTTCTAGTTAAATTAATTGAAAAATATTATAACTTACGACTAAGACACTCACAAAGTATGATTGGTTTTTTGGTTTATAAATATAAAATAGTAGTAAAAATAATGTAATAGAAGGTAATTGTTGGGATAGTAGTGCTTTCAAACAAAAGTCGCTCTCTTCGACAAAATGTTAGTCAGCATAAGTTCCGAAAACGAAAGAAAACGCTTCAAAAATCTTTAAGGGCTTTAAGTAGAACTGGCTTTTATAGATGGCTTTTTATTAGTTAATTATATGTATAGCTCTCATTGTTGCTTAGAACTCAGATGTTAAATTTAATCCCTCTGTAATTAAAAAAATGGAGAAACTGTTATAGAATTTTTTTGATTTCTAAGAGAAAGAGTGTTAACTTACAAGTAATGGGTAGACAAATGTCTCCGCTACAGCTTTACCCATGGAATTTCGAGCTACACACTTGTATGTTCCCATATCCTCCCACTTGAGGTTAGATATCAAGAGTTCCCCAGATTCAAGGATCTTTAAATCAGAATAAAAAGAATAAATTAGTATTCAAGTCGCTGAGAAATAACTGTTTGATATTCTTACCTTGAAACGATTACTCTCTTCGGTAATTAGGCCTTCCTTGTCCATCCAGAAGAGCTCAGCATGTGGCCTTGCATAGGCCTTGCATGGCAGCACAACATTTGTTCCGATGAAATCAATATGCGTCACATGATTGAATGTGATGATCGGCTTCCTAGGCCTAGCCAAAGCTTTGTTGCCGAAATGGACAAGCTCCTTGGATTCCGTCGGGGGGTATACGGTTGTTGAACCGTAAACAAGCTTCGAGCCCGATCGTCCAACACATGTGAAGACTTTTGGTTCACTCAGAATATGATCGATTACATATACAGATCGCACATTTACAATCTCACTGGGACTCGATTCAATCAAAGAATTCATCTCATAACTGTCAATTTCAGGTAATGACTCGTGCCCGGCAATCCATTGTATCGTTGGAGCCGGTGTACCACCAACTTCACACACAATCTCCACCGGTGTGCCCAGCTTTTGCAAAATCTGCGGTGGTGGCATGTTGACCTTCCGGAAGCCATCCGGTGTCGGATTTCGTGGCCTTGGCCTTTCATCTTCAATCGAATTGTTGTCTAGGTCTTCGATTGCTCGGCTTTGGGCATCTATGGCCCCACAAATTAGCAGCGCTATTATTAACACAGGTTTATTCATTTTCTAAAAGTAAAAATTAAAAAAATGTTATTACAACATTGTTTAGATGGTGCCATATAAAATGGCTGTTAAAATCTATGAAAATATAGGTCAACGAACCATAATCAAAAGTTAAGCACTTGATTAATTAACGATGCGAACGATAACATAAGAAGAAGCACTATAAAAATGATTGGGACTGTTTTGAGTGACATTTAATGACGTCAATTGTCAAGCAATCTGACATTTATAACGATGACAATCGGAGCCCAACAAAGGAATAGAAGGCGTGTCTTTTTTAATATACATAATATGACAGTGCAATTAAATGCTTATCGCATCATGTTGCAATAATGCTTGAATGGAAAAAAAAGCAAGTATTAAAAGACAACAGCAGACCTTTGAAGAAGAAGCTTACGAGATAACACACCTATACTATGATTCTTTGAAGCTATCAGAGAGTCAAAGATCACTTTGATTGCTTCGAACTTTTTTTTTCCTGAAATCATTTACGTATTTCGGAAATGTTATCTAAGTATCATTAATAATGGCATTTTGTTATAAACGACCTCTAAAATTGGAACAAGATTGACATAAGGTTAACAGAAGGTTTGAGCTTCTAATGTTGCTGATATTGTAAATTACTGTTCCGGTGTAGAAATGGTCGAAATATGAATCAAAGTCGGCGCCGCGTTAACTGTTTTTTTTTGACGAAAAAGTAGACTTACTTTAAGAGAAACTCATTAGGCCTATTTTCTTATTTCTACACATTAGGTTTTTTGACTAGAAACAATTTAAAATGTTTCAATAGGATATTTAGCAAGATATAACCTTTTACATAATTTAAATTGTGATATTTAATTGAATGTGGGACATTCACGAAATGGAAATGGACTAGAGAATTTTCCATTAAACTAGGACGAAACAATAATTCAAATTCAAATATTCCAAGAAATTTATAATTTAAAAACATATTTTCAGCTTAATGTATTAGTTGAACATTTAGTTGCCTATCCAACAGAATTCAATATTACCACACAGGGGAGATACTGTTCAATCACCATATTTTTTGAAGTTTCACAGTTGAATATATCGTTGGTCTTGGTTTTAAAAATTGGATTTATTCAAAATTTGTTTGTAAAACTTTAAAAATTTTAAATCACTTCAGTATTCACTTTTTATAACTCGTTTTTTTTCTAAAAATATTGTGTACAGATTTTCAAATTAAAGCAACACTTCATCAAATTTAATATTTTGAAAAAGTTGAGACTACAATTTTCAGGAAATATTTTTAATGTTCGAATTATGCTTTTTCGAAATTCACTAAATTTTTTAATTTAATCAAAATCAATTATGTAACGATTTAAAGTTTAAAAATTACAACATAATTATATGAGAAATACATAATCACATGTAAGGTTATTAAAAAAATGTTCACTATTTTTCAAAAATTCAATTTCGAATCTGATTTTCGAAAAGAAAACTTGCCATTTAGAAACGTCAAAAGTTTTTTGTTTATTTTTTTTTTAATCTACCTTTTCTTAAAAATGTTCTCTTTTTTTCGCACGTGTCACTCAAACGAAATACAAAATCTTTAAAAGAAAAACTCTTTTTACTCTTTTACACTATTGAATTAGATAGGTGTTATTCATTGGCCAACTGATCAATGACTGATCTAAATTAACCCTGCTTATAAAGATATGGTTAACACGGCCCCAGAGTCGAGTCAAAAATTAAAAATGGCGCTGGAAGAGTAAATACTTATAGATAAGCAAAATGAGAGAGAAAGAGAGAAGAAGAGATGTTTTATATTAATGATTTTTTGTTTCTTTCAGTTGAATTCTGACTGTAATTCAACGGATGTGATGTCAGAAGAAAGTTTCCATGTAGGAAAAAAAACTACGTGACATAATGTGAAGCCCCCACATATTTTATTTTAAGATACCTTCGTCTACCAATGCAAAATTCGAGTTTGATTTAATTATACTTAGGTTATTTTTTTAACAGTGACTCATAGCATACAAGAAATCATTTCAAACAAGTCATCAGATGTATCAATCCACTAAGCTTGGAAAGTTATATGTACATATATGATAAAGCCTGGTTTCTGAGCTTGTGAAATGGAGTACAAATCTGACATAGCAACATAATATAGTCGTGGGAAAAGTTGTATTTAATTCTGTTTGACCTTTTGAGATAATTGTTGAAAAATGTCAGAGAATTTTAAACTTACCTAAACGAAATAGAAAGCCAGATTGAATTCTATGGGAAATGATCATGGCACGATATTCCTAAATTTGACCCACTTGCTTTTTGCAGTCTTATAGTTATCGATTTTTTTTTCGTCTTTTCACGACAATTGAATTAAAAGAAAAGCATTACGAGTTCTTTAAGCAGTATGAATATTTAATCAAAAATCGTGAAGAATTATTAGGAGCAATGGAGAAAAAAAAACAAGGTGAGTAGATTTCAAGAAAATTTTAGCTAAGGTCTTAACTTTTAATGTAGAAACCCAAATTCTTGTAATTATTTTGGAAATATTTTATTTATTTTATCTAAGAATCAAAATCGGTTGGCCAAATTTTATTTAATTTTAAATTCCATTTAAGCTGTTTCATCAATTTTTAAAACGAAGATGTAAATAAGAAAGTTATATTAATGGATATTAATCGATATCGATATATGGATTTTATATCGAGAAACCTTTAATCAAATCACGTTTCTAGAATCTTAGATGATCTAGTCCGTCCACTAGACTGATCAGGGGGAAAAAGTGGAGAAAGATTTTTTCACAAAAAATCATATACACAATCAATCTTTTAATGAAATAACTAGTTGAGTAAAAAAATCCATGCATTTTTAATATCTATTTTTCGATAAAATAAAGCGAAGAATTTAGCTCAGGAATAAGTCCAGTGGCAAAAATATGATCAAAAAATGAGATCATAAGTATGAATAGAATTCCTCATTGCAATTTCTCAGTTCTTTAGTTAAATACTACTGAACCAAATTTTGATTTAATAGCTGATTCGGAAAGTAGTGCTGGATGCAAATTTCATGGATTTTGATTTTTCTCAGCAATCCGATTTCTAAGAGTTCTTAGATCTCGGACATCTCAAAAAAAGGCTCTTTCGTTTACTTTACACAACAACAGATTGCCATCTGTAGCAATTCTTGTATAAGAACCTTGACAGACTTTTAAAGACTTTGACTACAATTGGTAGAAGCTGTTGGATTTTTTGAGAAAGTAAATGATTATTAAAGAAACAAATTGTAATCATTATTCCTCAGAATCCAAACTTTCTACTAGTACCTACTAAAAGGCGAAAAGTGAAATTTTATTGTTAAATTTGGAGTAATTTCTCCAACAAAGCTTCCAAAAATGTTCTCGATCACATTGAAAACCTTGCGGTGATAGTGAATTCTTTAATTTTATTTTTTGTGATTATTCTTTATTTTTACTAATTGAAAACTATTTTTTACTCAAAAAGTCTGCAAGCCCTACGGATGTATCTACGATGCCACAACCACCGGCTGTGTCTTAAACCTTTTGAGTATCAGTCGAAAGGACTATATACACAAATTGACCAATTCCAATTATTTTATTATTTTCATTTCAAGACTTACAATTCTTTTAGTTGTATACATCACCCAAACCAAATTAAAGTTAAAATATATATGCATTTACTATCGAAAGTAAATTCACCAGAATAAGAGATAATAAGGTAATCACGGACAATCGAAAATTCAGGTTAGTGGATTTTTGCCTCTTTTTTTCTTTACGACAAACTGACCAAAACCAACTGACTATTCACTTCTTTAAATTTTGCGTTTGAAATTTAAAGGAGCCTAAAAGAACAAATGAACATTGAAACTTTCAAGGATAAATAAATTACAGGTAATTATGCACAAAAATCCGATTTCTCTGTACATGGCAACTCTACACTTGGCAATTCTTCGATTGACTCATAAATTCCGCCGGTAAAATTCTTATTCACTGAACAATTATTGTCGTTACGCTTACGATTATGCCATAAAATACACCAAACCCCCGCCTGACAAGCGAATTGGATTCTCACAGAGATAGCGACAAACCCACAAGCACCTATAGACACAGAGATATATGTACATATAAATCTCAGCAAATACTACTAAATCATTGCGTCAGATTTTTCTTCTTTTTTCCAGTTCAATGCACAATGGCATAATGTCTGTTCTACAATGCGACACAGTTGTCACGTCACGTCACTCACTCTTATTAAGTCACCTGTTATACTATGTTTGTAGAACTACCCCTATTATTTTTGGTTTTGCATTCAGCTATTAAAAAAAAAACTATATCAAAACTTACCAGTATCATTTTTTTCTTTGCCCTCTGCAGTTTATAAAATCGTCGAATCTTGCTGATTTTGGTTTATTTCTTTCACAAGATTTATTTTTTGTATAAAATATAAATTATTTTCTTTTTCAAAATTTCTTTTCCTCCGATGATAAATCAAACTTTTTTATTTTAATTAATATTTTTTGGTTTTAATCAAATTCAAACTTGAATTAATTATTTTTTGATTTATACTTTTTTAAATAACTGTTATGTTATAAACGAATTACAATTCGCATGTAAATTTGTTGTCCTTGCGTATATGTCGTTTCGATTGAAATTTAGGACTAAATCACTTAGTATTGACATAGGTCCTTTAAATGCTTCCGTTGTGGAAACAGTGAAAAATTCTCCTCGTATGGGTGGAATTTTGCTTAAATTTTATTAAAAAATTTATGGAAAAATTTTACTTCGTCAAAACTCGAACGGAAGGATTGAAAAAACAAATTGCACATTCGCTGTTTTTGAAACGAGAAGTTGGTTTTTTAGTGTTTATCAGATATTAAATAATATGTATGGATATAATGTAAATTGGTAATTTTTTTTGAATACTGAATTTAAGCACTTTTTTGTAACACTCGTTTTTTTTTTGTTTGGAAAATGTTATAGCCGATCTTGGAAAACGATCATAAAAGTTATATTTTCTTATTGAAAATCTTTTCACTGTTTTTTTTTTTTTTTTAATTTTCTAATCGATCACGTTTTGAATTATCAAAATTATTTAATTACAAGATCGTCACGAGACAGAGAAGACACACGTTGGCCACTTGGAATTGGTTTAAGAACAGAAATATTTGAAAATGCTCTCTTTTTATTTTCTGAATAAAAAGCTATGTTTAACAGCCAAAAACTGTAACAGAACTGATTGTAAATTCCCACCGGTCGATCAATTTATATGCGCTGTGCCACTGCTGGTTGGATTGTCAATTCGAGCGTGCGTTGTCGCTGTGGTGTGAGGCTTGGGAGAGGCAGAAACGAGGAAACCGAAGCCAAAGCAATGAGCAGAGCAGCACCAAGAGCATTAGTAGCTAAAGCAAACCCAGACCAAGCCAGAAGCAACCAAAAATTCCTTAACTTTACAGTCCAACAAATGTATTCGAACACACAACATGCAAACGCAACTAGAAAAGAAACGATCACTTTTTGTGCCGTACTGTGTATAAAAAGCAAGAAATGAGAGGAACAAAATGCGCTCATTTACAGATGTT
The DNA here is from genome assembly GCA_911387755.1 of Chrysotoxum bicinctum. Classification (NCBI taxonomy): domain Eukaryota; kingdom Metazoa; phylum Arthropoda; class Insecta; order Diptera; family Syrphidae; genus Chrysotoxum; species Chrysotoxum bicinctum. Next base: position 171,139,846 of record OU426989.1, read on the forward strand.
GGATTTATTAGAGGAACTGAACAGAATAGCGGCGTACGTGGTGCGTCGCATCGTCGTTGTCGTCGGTCGTCGGCAGTCGGTTGTTGTCATGATAGTACCTACTCTAGGCAGCTTCTCCATGCAAAAAGTATTTGTAATTATTTCCCAATCGATCCTCTCTAGCCGATCTTAGAATGGGATAGTTATACTCAAGTGATCTTGTCTAATTTGAGATCGTAGGACAGAGATTAAAACATAGTGACGTTGGCTATAAGTTTTCATTCAAACATCAGCGGGGAAAAACCAAGCCACGATCAGTGATCGAGGCGGCAGGTTAAAGCTATTTGAATTAAATTTATTTTAAAACTAAAAAAAAAAGAGGGAATATTTATACCTCCATTGAGAACCAACTGCCTATAGATACACTTTATTAACAAAAAAAATACTTAAAAAAATTCCAGAAGTAATGGTAGTGATTGTGCCGATCTTGTGTGAGATCTTAAGTGCCTATTAGCCCGCGATCGGCTTTTCGATTAAACTTATCGAGTTTCATTCGATATAAAAGAAAAAAAAGAAAAAAAAAAGAAAGAAAGAAACGCTTTGTTAAGCCGAAACTTTTGATTAATCGATCTACTTCGACTGATCGTGAAATAAAATTATTTAAGATTTAATTATTTAGGTAGATGTAGTGTATCTAGATTTTTGAATTGAATTCAATCATTATATGTGATAATTTTAGAATAAGAAGATGAAAATGATAGTTGACCAGGGCCACATGCCCTTAGACTAATTAATGATTGGTAGCAATCAAGCAAAATGAGTCTTTTTTTATTTCAAATAATAATGGAAAAATCAAAAAATGATATGGGAATTTAATCTAATATACGTTTGAACCGTTTTGGTGAAGAAATACTTTCTGTCGCCTATTTCTTTGTCGAAGATTCATCAAAATTGGTTTAGTCGAAATTGAAAGGTAAAGAGACGATTATGGGGGAAGAACAAATTCAATCTAGAATTATATAGACTTATCAGATTGGGCCATATTCACTTTCATTAAAGGCCTTCTGCACGAAGCGTCTTACCTGATATATTTTCCTAAAATGTCCAATTAATATTTGAAACTATTTTAATCTTGTCTGCTAGGACGAATACGTGCAGATTAGAGTTGAAACTAAATTAACCTAAATGAAGCCGCATCCAACAGTAGTACAAGTTATTGACAAGATACTTCGGGTGCATATTACCTTTTTAAATACAGTTTTTCCTATTGCGTTAAATTTTCCAGATTTTGTTCTTGTATGGAACAATGTATTACATCTTTAAAGAAATCCCAAACATTAAGTTGGCTAAAATTTTGGGTTGACCATTCCATACGAGAGCATTAACTTTTAATTGGGTTTTTAATATCCCATGGTATAATTTTGTCGAGATCGGAATTTTATGAGCTTAGCATATTATGCTGCCGTTTTAGTTCCACACCTTACCACAGAACGAGGTTGTGAGTCTGGAAACAAATATGAAATGCTGAGGATGCTGTCGTTAGCAAAACAATAAGGAAGAGTTTTGGAGACAAAACTGAGCCTTGTGGTACAATAACTTCAATTTTTTGAATATCAGACTAAAAACCGTCCAAACCAACTCGAATTGAACAGTCAGATAAATAATTTATATTTTCGGTATGACAACTTCATGCCAATATCTATTAAATACTTCATAACTGTTTCAAGAAGGCGACTGATGACACAAAAAATATCAACTCGTGAAAAGTCAGCATTCTAGAAATGCTAGGAAACTACATTCAAAATTGTTTATATCCAAGTTAAAGCAATTCTGTAAATCCATTTGGATATTCACCTGTAAGCTTAGATTTCCGTAAAAAGAATTAACAGCAATAGATCTTAGAATGAATGCGTTCAGCATAAATTGATTAATATTAATTTCAACACTGTTGTTAAATCTTCGAACCGAATTAAAACTCAGTTAGAATTAGATTGCTTTGTAACCCCATATATTTTTTCGACATAGAGAATATACTTGCTCTCTGGAGCAAATAAAGGTGCTAAAAGTTAGTACAAAATTCTTGGAATACTCTTTAGAACTTCGTTTGACTAAACCAAGTTATAAAAAGTTGTTTAAATTCAATAGTAATCTTGTAATTAGTTTCCAAAGAAGGTGAATCTTAGTTTAGCATGACTAAATCTATGTGTCACACAAAAATATTTAAATGAAAATTAACTTTGACAGCACTTGTCAAAATCCAAATTATGTTTCATTTTTCTTAAATGAAATTGATATCAGATCGAATATTTCATTTACATCAAACGTTAAAATAAAATTGAGTGTCGAGTGAATGTCGTTCTAGTCAGTACTTCTCAAATTTTTGCGAAATTCTCTCCAAAGCTTAGCCAAGTTTGAAAATCAAATACATATTTGTTTCGAACAGTACAGCACATATATGTCAATATTTATTACATGCATTTTGGCCACCATTTTGAATTTAAGAACGAATGGTTTTAGTTAAATAACTCGCTTATTTTCGACTTTTGACTAAAAATTTACTTAGCAAAAAGTTTTCAAAATTTAATTGTCTACATATTTGGTCTTCATAGTTTCTTAGATACTAATGCTATTTTTCACATAATATGGAAATTAAAATTTTGATAAGTATATATCTAATATAAATACAAATAATATAGTAAATTTTCATTCGTAAATTTTTTGACCACCGTAGAATCTTAGATAGTTTTTGACTTCAGTTTGAAAATTGGAGTTGAAGTTTAATTATAGGCATATCAAATTGTCTAACTGACTGGAGCCTAAGAATGCTTCGTTTACGAACCAAAAAGTAAAATTCAATGGAAACAAAAATAAATAAATAAATTTTAAATAACTTTTGTTAAGTAAATTTTTAATCAAAAGTCGGAAATAAGCGAATAATGTAACAAAAACCAATCTCTTAAAAATTCCAAATGGCGCCCAAGGAAAAAGGGTTTGGCTCATTATGAACCCATCTTACCATTGAGTAAATGATTTTTTTTCTGTACATTTCGACTGGACTATGTTAGAATCTTAAGTGATGAATTGTGTTAATTCATTCTTTAAAAGTCCCTTACTTTTAAGAGGATATCTGTCAACCAAAACATTTATTACGATTTATGATGATTTTGCATTTGGAGGGCTGAGATAATATCTACAACTTTTGGCCTATTTTTTAAATCAATATTCGTTCAATCTAAATGTTTTAAATAAATGCAAATTTTCGTTACGTGCTTGTATCTGATTTTAAATCAGAAGTCGAAAAAAAACAAACAAACAAACAAACTTGAGTATAACATTGATCATACGTTTTTATTTGTCATAGAAAACCCCATTTTAACACGAGTACTCGTACCTATTTTAAACTCTGTCAAAAATATCTAAAAATTCCTTAAATGCATATTTTATGTTTAAAAAACGATAAGACATGATTGAAAATCTAGGTACGCCTATCGTATATGTATCTCTACCTACATTGAAAATGTCTGATGTAACAATTAAAAAGAATTTCATTTTTGAAAAATAAAATCCAAGCGTCAAAAGACAAAATGGAAAAGAAAGACAAAATATGTGTTAAGGGATGTTTTCCCACAAAACAAAAGAGTTGTAAATACCTAACCTACCTGCCTATTAACAATATTTTAGGAGAAAATCTTTGCGTACGTGCAATTTATTACATAAGGGAACATTTCTGATGCAATATAAACAATTCATTGAACTATGATGTGACCTACATACATATCTACACACCTATGAATGTATGTGTCAATATAATGTGACCTCCAGGTTCAGCGAATTTAATATTACCTAAGCAGGTAAAGCAGTTTTGGTTTGATGTTGAGACTGAGACTGATATATGTAATGCAAGTAAAGTAGCTACGTGCGAAATGTAAAATAGTTTTGAAGAGCGATATTGAAGCGGAAGCATAAATTATTAATTTATTCAAAAATATCTGTTATACAGACATATTTGTGTGTTGTATTTTTCTTGAATGGTTTATTTTTAGAATTTACACATTTTACTACAATAAGTTTCCCTTAATAATTTTTTCAATGGAAAAAAAAACTAATGTGTTTTTCGTAGAATTTAGTCTCACATAAGAAATATGTCATTCTGGGTAATGCTTCGTATTTTAGTCTATGACTTAGTTGATAATTTTTTTTTTCTTATAAAAAAAAAGTTCGATGTGTTAATTAAACTGCAACAGCCGTAGTCCCGTAGTTTCGAGAGACTGTTCACCCCAGCCAGTAAAAATGTTAAACGTGATCCAAAAACAATAAATGACGTCAAATTCTTTACAAAAATGGAATAATTTTCGCATCGTTCTATGGAAAAGAAAACACGGTTTATAAGAGAAATCCTACAAAGTGCTTTTCGTCATAACGTGAGTTGGCCTGAGAGTCTGTACGACCGACAGTGCGTCTGTTCACTGTTCATTAAGCTCGAGCCCAAAGAAGCTTACGGATTTTTATCAAATTTTGTATTCCTCCAGGAGGCATTTGATTCTTGTTTTACTCAAACAACGATTTTGGTCATTTTTCAAATTTTCTCGAAATCAGCTCGAACGATTTTGATTAAACTTCGTACCTGTGAAGTCGTAAGTGGTTGTAATTATACCAATTCAGTTCCTGTTTTAAAAAAAGGTACTTCGGAATAATATTAACAATACTGTGTTCCCATTTTTTACAAGAAAAATTCTTTTTATATAAAGAAAAACAACGGAGAAGAAATTAATTTTTTAGTTCTTTCCTATTATTTTTGTTTAATCATGATTAAATGTTGCTAGAAAGCTAGAATTTCGGGATTAAATTCCCTTAGGCACGAGTAGTTTTTCCCTGAATAAAATTAACTATAATAATAGGTCTCTGGTTCAAAAAAGCTGGGATAGAAAATTTCAGGCTAGTCGCACACTGGCAACTGTGATCGAAATCAAACAGTTTAATCACCAGTTGAAAGAGAACCGCGCACTGGCAACTCTTTACTCACGCTCACACTCTTTTCTCTCTTGCGCTTATAGAAAACAGCTCAACTGATGCGAAGGCAATAGTTTAGTTTGTGTCAAAACACAAACTTTTTAGTTGCTTGAATCGAGTTGCTCTAAGTGCGCGGTGTCCCATATAAGCCCATATGTTTCATTTTAGCAACTAAACAGTTGCGAAACTAAAAATTGAATGTGCGCACCTGGCCTCAGCTTTTTGGGAAGAGGATATAAGTTAAATATATAAAAAGTGGGCGTGGTAGAAGGTGAGTTTCACCTTAGTTTCTTTTTAAAACTTTCTGGCGCATATTAGAACAAACATTTAAAATTTCATCGAAATTGGTTCAACAATTTTTGATGTGCTAGCTCAAAAACTTAGAGAGATAATACGATGACAATCTTTTTTTTGTAGTACCCCCATGGCCACAATGGTTAGAGCTTTCGACTGTTATGTAGAAGGTCTGGGTTCTGGCAACTCTCAACAGCTGTAAAAAATATTTTTCAGGTGTGAACCACCACTTGCGAGGAAGTGATAATTCCTCCAAGAGTATCTCTTATTATGAAAAGTGTTTCTCATCTTAGCCGTTCGGACTCGTCACAAAATTGTGGGTTCCTTCCACTGCTGACACGCACACTGGGAATGGTTAATAGTTATACAAAAGTCACGATTTACGTTTTATACAATCCATCGGCATCCAATGGAAAGTTCTTTAGAAATTATGGCTTGAAACTTGCATCACATCTTCTAACCAGATTGGCATTTCAAAAAACTTATTTTTTCTGTTTTTTTAAATCCTTTATGGATTCTGACTTCTCTAGATCTGAAATTTATGTTGCAGGGAAATAATATGGAAATACATTTGCAGTGGAAGTCTTACCCATTTGACAAAAAAGGGATACATTTCTATTGGAGTTAAGACTAATTTATTTTTCTTTTAATCAGAAAAGGTTCACTTTCCAAGACCAGTAAGACCTGTGGTGGAATCGGCTAAGGTGATAGTTGATTGTGATTGTCATTTTGACTATAGCTGTCTCCATCATATCAATAAAGAAATATAGAGAGAGCGATTGCCAAAATGACAATCACAATCAACTATCACCTTAGCCGATTCCACCCCTGGTCTTGGAAAGTGAAACTTTTAACCATTAAAAACTTCGAATTCACCAGACCACCAGCTTAATATCTATCTACTTATATCTCAAAAGCTTTATTATAGTTATTATGTTTTGTATGTGAAATAGAATCAGTCAGAAAACTTTGAGATCCCGACAGCGACGAAAAGACAGCTATTACTTTGATGAAACTGACAGATGCAAAAATGCAAAGCATTTTAAAGGAGTGTGTCCTCATTTATGACAGTTATTTTAATTACAATAATGTTGATATCTTTGCTAAAATATCTCACACAATGTCAGTATTTGTGTCAGTTTCAACAAAGTGAAAATTTTGACATTTGTGAGTTAACTAAAAAGGAATATCTTGCTATTCGGCCAAAAAGTTCTAGTTTGACTAGTTGTCTTATAATTAACATAATTAATGAAAAATTTTGTCATTTATCATTAGAAGACGACCTTGAGCATTGTTAATGAACTTTTAAAATTACAAACCTTCTTTTGTTCTTTGGTAATGACAACCTCTTTGTCATCATTGAAGTCTTATAAAACATTTCGTATATACTTTTGTAAACCACTTTAATGGATAAGTTTCTTGGTTAAAAATGAAGTCAAATTATAAAATTTTTTAATGCTTCCAGAATCAAGTATGTAGTATGATGTCAAATTGAGCTAAATACTTATAAAATCACTTTGTATCGCACATTGAAACTATGTATATGATTTAAATGAACAAGAACCTGCCTGTGAAAACTAGTTAAAACCTGGTCTTAAGATTTTATTTTATCTCTCGATTCACAATAATTAAGGTCAATTTAAGTCAATTTAATCTTTTGCTCTTTTCGGGAAGGAGAAATCATAACCAGAAATTCGACTTATTAAACTTTACTGACATGCAGAGGTGCAGTGCAAAAAGCAAGAAGTTCACATTATAAGTAGATAAATTGACAGTGTCTTATTGAATCTGATATATGTTGCTCTTTTCTACTCTCATTCTGGTTACCACTGACATTTCTGGATTCTTCAATCATTTAATATCTCTGCTCTTTGATAAAATTATGTAGTTAGATGGAAATGAATTTATTTTTGACGTTGTATCATATCATTTGGGTGTTTCCTTATCAAATCACATACCTTATACTACCTGGGTTGATTGTTTAGAATATTTGACATTAATTGGTTGATAGAAAACAAAAACATTTACCTAAATGCTTTCAATTAGAAAATAATCCTTAAGAACACGACTTAGCACTATTTTCCCACTTATCCGAAATACAAAATCTCAGCTGAAACCTTTTTATATTTCAGTTAAAGGCTTAGATTTCGGTTTGGTGTAAATATAATAGGTGCGTTTTATTATCTACGGATCTTTATGAATTAATTTTTAACATGTATCAGAAAAACAATTTGGGATCATGTTCTCTATCCGAATCTATTTATAAGATCCAAAAATCTGTTCGTACTCTGGCGGCTAGATGGCCTGTTATGGTAAATTAGTGTAAACCACGGTGTAAAGAAAACATACAAGAACTAATTGAAAATCATATGGGCATATAACACTGCTGTCACTATGATCCATATCGTTTTCTTTTCAATGGATGATCTATGTATATGAATCTTTGGCGTTAATTAAACGCGGATATTATCGCCAATTATCCATATAGATCAACCCATGAAAATAAAACGATACGGATCATAGGGACAGTAGTATTGTATGCTCGTCTCCCTTTCTCTTATATTTGTTAATTTTCAAATGATTTATGTCTTTCTTCTTTACACTGTAGTTAACACTGCCTTACCATAAAACGCCATCTACCCCTCAGAACAAGAATTAATTTTTCAATCTTCAGCTGCGTTTTATTATCTACAGATCTATGTGAATCCGGATCTGGATTAATTTTTAACACGTATTAGGATCATGTTCTCTATCTGGATCTATTTCAAAGATCCAAATAGATCTTTTCTTACTCTGGAGGGTAGATGGAGTTTTATGGTAAGGCAGTGTTTACTACAGTGTAAAGAAAAAATACATTAATTGAAGTCAAAGAAAAACCTTAAAACTTTCTGTAAATAAATACATTTGATATACAATAGCTTTTAGGAAACATGGACTTAGTGACCTACAACAATCAGCTATTTTTTTTTACGAGTTTTCGGTAGGAATATTATCATGAAAAAAAATATTCTCGAAGGATTTGTTCCTACCTCACTTAATGTAATACCAGACATGCAACGTGGGAGTTTACGTCTCGGAGTACTTTCAAGAAAGACCATATTTATCTCAAAAAGCGCTTAATCGAATTTTATCCAAATTGTGTATATTATACTGTACAATTAGGCACTGTTTTATAAACATTTTTTAATTTTCGATGTTCTCGCTAACGCAACGGCTTCGCCGATTTCAACCAAAATTTTAAATTTTGAGGGATTTCAAGATCAAAACCTTCACCTTTGACCCTTTGACTTTGAGCATTTTCATCGCATTCCTTGGTTAAAAGAACTATACGAAATCGTCAAAACATAAAACATAATATTAATAATTATACCGACTTATGTTATGTATACTTTTTGAATTAATTTAAAAAAAAAATCCGTAAAGTGCCAGAGTACAAGTGAATTGGATTCACAGGAAAACCTGCCTAAACTCATGGACTTTGTGAAACAAGTCAAACATGCATTTTCTAGGAACCGAACAGTAACGTAATGCAATTTCCCTCTATCACTGTCCGTCTGTAGAGAGCTATTAATGGTTTGTTCTTATTTATTTTTTTCTTTACTTTCATGTATTTGTGCCGATCGCAACAGCAATTGCAAGATTTAATACTATCAGTCGGAAATCTATAATTAATTAGATGGCAATTTATTTTCCACGGCACACACCGTTTGCACTCTTTAGAGGACAATATTATACAGCGCGATGCACTTTCAAGTGAGTCAGCGTCAGCCGGGCAAAATGAGTTCTCATTCCTCTATTCCCCAGCCCAAGCCCCTGCGATCGTATAAGATCGAAGGAACGACCGAGACCGATCGTACGTGTCGTGTGGTAGTTTTCTATGCAATTAAAGTATCTACTAGATGGAAGTTGGTTGCCAGCATTGTTCTGAAAGCTACAAGCTCGGGTGACTACATAGACAGAATGACTACAGCAGAATTTGCAAGGTTGTCGTGTCGGCGATCGATGGTGGTGGCGGTGGCGGTGACAGAGCGAAGGGCAACGGGCAGCGGCAACTGGCAGAGCTGAGAGTTAAAAAAAAATCCACATCAACCAGGTAAGTGGACAACAGGGCAAGCAGGGGGCAGAAGTTGGATCTTGTTCGCTTTTATTTATGAAGGCGGGTTAGGGGCAGTTTTATGCGGTGCAATTTATTGGCTAAAGCCAACTTTGTACGAATAAGCGTATAATCAATTACATTTTAATGCATGCGGTTTAAGTCTTTTAATCTTTTGGATCTGTAATCGTTGAAGTGTGTATAAATCGTTTAGAGATGCGATTTTTTGTTTCATTAGGTTTTGGATCGTTTTATTCCGGCGCGGTGCGGCGCGGCGATCAGAGATCAGAAATGTTTCGTGTGTGATTGCATTGGTTGACATTTTTTTAAGTCGTTAGTGTTACAATGTATTGCCTTTGAAATGGACGAAATTGAAATCAAACGGGCGGGTAAAAAGGTTCGGATTATTTAAAATAAATGTTTGTTCAAAGCCATTAATAAGGAAAGCACATGGCTTTATCTTAATTAGATTGAACATTTCAAAATTAAAGAAACAAAAAACGTAACACTCTGCTCTCTGCAACTTTGTTGATTTTAATTGGTGTAAATAATGTATTCAATAAGATTTGGTAAGGCTAACAGCCGGCAAGTCATGCGTGATTCATCGTTAGAGAGATTCAATGCTAGAGCATGTAGACGATAAGACATCATCAAAAGCCCCAACTTTCCGTAATGGTTTCTTTTTTTACGGCGATTTAAGAACAGCAGAAATTTGAAGGCTACAACAATATCAATTAATACATAGCAACTCCTTCGAAATATTTAAGGAGTTCATTTAAAATTGAAATATAGACAATATCTTAGCCTAGATTTGGCTATGTGTATGTGTACAAAGAAGCAGATCAGAAAGTCCATGATTTTTTCAAAAACCTTATAGAAACTTTTTTGGAGATTTTCTTAAACACATCTATGGAAAGGTCTGTTGATTCCCTATTCAGCAAATAAAACTGTAACCCCGCACGAGCCTTAATTGCGATCCGAAGACTTTTATATATTTAGGTGGGTATTCAGTAAATTCATTTTGGATGTAAATATTTCGAGAACCAGAAATCACAGAAGCTTTTGGTTTTTAACAGTGGATAGCTCTTCGAAAGATGTTATGAATTCTGAAAACCGCAACCCATTTCGGAACTTGGTTGCGGAAATATGGCCATCGCAATCTTATTCAGCGTTGGCTAGAAATTCGGCAAAATCACTTTGGATAGAAATATTTCGAGAACCAGACCTCGCCGGAGCTTCTGGTTTTCACCTGTGCATAGCTCTTGAAAAGTTAACTGGGTGTTTTGAAAACCGCAACCACTTTCAAGGCTTCGCTTCGGAAATAGAGCCAACCGAAGACGTTGTCAGGTAGTTGGGGCTCAAATTTCGATTACATCACTTGAGATGGCCGTATTTCGTCAACCAGACCACGCAGAAGCTTTTCGTTTGGATGGATACATAGAAATTGAATAGACCTTTCATTCGATGTATGTCTCGATGGATTTGGAGAACTTTGAGAAAATGCTGATTTTTGTAGACAAGTGGTTAGTCCATGATTTTTTCAAATTCCTGAGAAAATCTTTTTTTGGAGATTTGCTAAGATTGGCACATCTATGGAAAGGTCTGTTGATTCCCTATTCAGCAAATAAAACTGTAACCCCGCACGAGCCTTAATTGCGGAGATATCTCGATCCGAAGACTTTTATATATTTAGGTGGGTATTCAGTAAATTCATTTTGGATGCAAATATTTCGAGAACCAGAGATCACAGAAGCTTTTGGTTTTCAACAGTGGATAGCTCTTCGAAAGATGTTATGAATTCTGAAAACCGCAACCCATTTCGGAACTTGGTTGCGGAAATATGGCCATCGCAATCTTATTCAGCGTTGGCTAGAAATTCGGCAAAATCACTTTGGATAGAAATATTTCGAGAACCAGACCTCGCCGGAGCTTCTGGTTTTCACCTGTGCATAGCTCTTGAAAAGTTAACTGGGTGTTTTGAAAACCGCAACCACTTTCAAGGCTTCGCTTCGGAAATAGAGCCAACCGAAGACGTTGTCAGGTAGTTGGGGCTCAAATTTCGATTACATCACTTGAGATGGCCGTATTTCGTCAACCAGACCACGCAGAAGCTTTTCGTTTGGATGGATACATAGAAATTGAATAGACCTTTCATTCGATGTATGTCTCGATGGATTTGGAGAACTTTGAGAAAATGCTGATTTTTGTAGACAAGTGGTTAGTCCATGATTTTTTCAAATTCCTGAGAAAATCTTTTTTTGGAGATTTGCTAAGATTGGCACATCTATGGAAAGGTCTGTTGATTCCCTATTCAGCAAATAAAACTGTAACCCCGCACGAGCCTTAATTGCGGAGATATCTCGATCCGAAGACTTTTTTATATTTAGGTGGGTATTCAGTAAATTCATTTTGGATGCAAATATTTCGAGAACCAGAGATCACAGAAGCTTTTGGTTTTTAACAGTGGATAGCTCTTCGAAAGATGTTATGAATTCTGAAAACCGCAACCCATTTCGGAACTTGGTTGCGGAAATATGGCCATCGTAATCTTATTCAGCGTTGGCTAGAAATTCGGCAAAATCACTTTGGATAGAAATATTTCGAGAACCAGACCTCGCCGGAGCTTCTGGTTTTCACCTGTGGATAGCTCTTGAAAAGTTAACTAGGAGTTTTGAAAACCGCAACCACTTACAAGGCTTCGCTTCGGAAATAGAGCCAACCGAAGACGTTGTCAGGTAGTTGGGGCTCAAATTTCGATTACATCACTTTAGATGGCCGTATTTCGTCAACCAGACCACGCAGAAGCTTTTCGTTTGGATGGATACATAGAAATTGAATAGACCTTTCATTCGATGTATGTCTCGATGGATTTGGAGAACTTTGAGAAAATGCTGATTTTTGTAGACAAGTGGTTAGTCCATGATTTTTTCAAATTCCTGAGAAAATCTTTTTTTGGAGATTTGCTAAGATTGGCACATCTATGGAAAGGTCTGTTGATTCCCTATTCAGCAAATAAAACTGTAACCCCGCACGAGCCTTAATTGCGATCCGAAGACTTTTATATATTTAGGTGGGTATTCAGTAAATTCATTTTGGATGTAAATATTTCGAGAACCAGAAATCACAGAAGCTTTTGGTTTTTAACAGTGGATAGCTCTTCGAAAGATGTTATGAATTCTGAAAACCGCAACCCATTTCGGAACTTGGTTGCGGAAATATGGCCATCGCAATCTTATTCAGCGTTGGCTAGAAATTCGGCAAAATCACTTTGGATAGAAATATTTCGAGAACCAGACCTCGCCGGAGCTTCTGGTTTTCACCTGTGCATAGCTCTTGAAAAGTTAACTGGGTGTTTTGAAAACCGCAACCACTTTCAAGGCTTCGCTTCGGAAATAGAGCCAACCGAAGACGTTGTCAGGTAGTTGGGGCTCAAATTTCGATTACATCACTTGAGATGGCCGTATTTCGTCAACCAGACCACGCAGAAGCTTTTCGTTTGGATGGATACATAGAAATTGAATAGACCTTTCATTCGATGTATGTCTCGATGGATTTGGAGAACTTTGAGAAAATGCTGATTTTTGTAGACAAGTGGTTAGTCCATGATTTTTTCAAATTCCTGAGAAAATCTTTTTTTGGAGATTTGCTAAGATTGGCACATCTATGGAAAGGTCTGTTGATTCCCTATTCAGCAAATAAAACTGTAACCCCGCACGAGCCTTAATTGCGGAGATATTTCGATCCGAAGACTTTTATATATTTAGGTGGGTATTCAGTAAATTCATTTTGGATGCAAATATTTCGAGAACCAGAGATCACAGAAGCTTTTGGTTTTCAACAGTGGATAGCTCTTCGAAAGATGTTATGAATTCTGAAAACCGCAACCCATTTCGGAACTTGGTTGCGGAAATATGGCCATCGCAATCTTATTCAGCGTTGGCTAGAAATTCGGCAAAATCACTTTGGATAGAAATATTTCGAGAACCAGACCTCGCCGGAGCTTCTGGTTTTCACCTGTGCATAGCTCTTGAAAAGTTAACTGGGTGTTTTGAAAACCGCAACCACTTTCAAGGCTTCGCTTCGGAAATAGAGCCAACCGAAGACGTTGTCAGGTAGTTGGGGCTCAAATTTCGATTACATCACTTTAAATGGCCATATTTCGTCAACCAGACCACGCAGAAGCTTTTCGTTTGGATGAATACATAGGAATTGAATAGACCTTTCATTCGATGTATGTCTCGATGGATTTGGAGAACTTTGAGAAAATGCTGATTTTTGTAGACAAGTGGTTAGTCCATGATTTTTTCAAATTCCTGAGAAAATCTTTTTTTGGAGATTTGCTAAGATTGGCACATCTATGGAAAGGTCTGTTGATTCCCTATTCAGCAAATAAAACTGTAACCCCGCACGAGCCTTAATTGCGGAGATATCTCGATCCGAAGACTTTTATATATTTAGGTGGGTATTCAGTAAATTCATTTTGGATGCAAATATTTCGAGAACCAGAGATCACAGAAGCTTTTGGTTTTTAACAGTGGATAGCTCTTCGAAAGATGTTATGAATTCTGCAAACCGCAACCCATTTCGGAACTTGGTTGCGGAAATATGGCCATCGCAATCTTATTCAGCGTTGGCTAGAAATTCGGCAAAATCACTTTGGATAGAAATATTTCGAGAACCAGACCTCGCCGGAGCTTCTGGTTTTCACCCGTGCATAGCTCTTGAAAAGTTAACTGGGTGTTTTGAAAACCGCAACCACTTTCAAGGCTTCGCTTCGGAAATAGAGCCAACCGAAGACGTTGTCAGGTAGTTGGGGCTCAAATTTCGATTACATCACTTTAGATGGCCGTATTTCGTCAACCAGACCACGCAGAAGCTTTTCGTTTGGATGGATACATAGAAATTGAATAGACCTTTCATTCGATGTATGTCTCGATGGATTTGGAGAACTTTGAGAAAATGCTGATTTTTGTAGACAAGTGGTTAGTCCATGATTTTTTCAAATTCCTGAGAAAATCTTTTTTTGGAGATTTGCTAAGATTGGCACATCTATGGAAAGGTCTGTTGATTCCCTATTCAGCAAATAAAACTGTAACACCGCACGAGCCATAATTGCGGAGATATCTCGATCCGAAGACTTTTATATATTTAGGTGGTTATTCAGTAAATTCATTTTGGATGTATATATTTCGAGAACCAGAAATCACAGAAGCTTTTGGTTTTTAACAGTGGATAGCTCTTCGAAAGATGTTATGAATTCTGAAAACCGCAACCCATTTCGGAACTTGGTTGCGGAAATATGGCCATCGCAATCTTATTCAGCGTTGGCTAGAAATTCGGCAAAATCACTTTGGATAGAAATATTTCGAGAACCAGACCTCGCCGGAGCTTCTGGTTTTCACCTGTGGATAGCTCTTGAAAAGTTAACTAGGTGTTTTGAAAACCGCAACCACTTACAAGGCTTCGCTTCGGAAATAGAGCCAACCGAAGACGTTGTCAGGTAGTTGGGGCTCAAATTTCGATAACATCACTTTAAATGGCCATATTTCGTCAACCAGACCACGCAGAAGCTTTTCGTTTGGATGAATACATAGGAATTGAATAGACCTTTCATTCGATGTATGTCTCGATGGATTTGGAGAACTTTGAGAAAATGCTGATTTTTGTAGATAAGTGGTTAGTCCATGATTTTTTCAAATTCCTGAGAAAATCTTTTTTTGGAGATTTGCTAAGATTGGCACATCTATGAAAACGTCTGTTGATTCCCTATTCAGCAAATAAATCTGTAACCCCGTACGATCCTTAATTGCGGAGATATCTCGATCCGAAGACTTTTATATATTTAGGTGGGTATTCAGTAAATTCATTTTGGATGCAAATATTTCGAGAACCAGAGATCACAGAAGCTTTTGGTTTTTAACAGTGGATAGCTCTTCGAAAGATGTTATGAATTCTGAAAACCGCAACCCATTTCGGAACTTGGTTGCGGAAATATGGCCATCGCAATCTTATTCAGCGTTGGCTAGAAATTCGGCAAAATCACTTTGGATAGAAATATTTCGAGAACCAGACCTCGCCGGAGCTTCTGGTTTTCACCTGTGGATAGCTCTTGAAAAGTTAACTAGGTGTTTTGAAAACCGCAACCACTTACAAGGCTTCGCTTCGGAAATAGAGCCAACCGAAGACGTTGTCAGGTAGTTGGGGCTCAAATTTCGATTACATCACTTTAGATGGCCGTATTTCGTCAACCAGACCACGCAGAAGCTTTTCGTTTGGATGGATACATAGAAATTGAATAGACCTTTCATTCGATGTATGTCTCGATGGATTTGGAGAACTTTGAGAAAATGCTGATTTTTGTAGACAAGTGGTTAGTCCATGATTTTTTCAAATTCCTGAGAAAATCTTTTTTTGGAGATTTGCTAAGATTGGCACATCTATGGAAAGGTCTGTTGATTCCCTATTCAGCAAATAAAACTGTAACCCCGCACGAGCCTTAATTGCGGAAATATCTCGATCCGAAGACTTTTATATATTTAGGTGGGTATTCAGTAAATTCATTTTGGATGCAAATATTTCGAGAACCAGAGATCACAGAAGCTTTTGGTTTTTAACAGTGGATAGCTCTTCGAAAGATGTTATGAATTCTGAAAACCGCAACCCATTTCGGAACTTGGTTGCGGAAATATGGCCATCGCAATCTTATTCAGCGTTGGCTAGAAATTCGGCAAAATCACTTTGGATAGAAATATTTCGAGAACCAGACCTCGCCGGAGCTTCTGGTTTTCACCCGTGCATAGCTCTTGAAAAGTTAACTGGGTGTTTTGAAAACCGCAACCACTTTCAAGGCTTCGCTTCGGAAATAGAGCCAACCGAAGACGTTGTCAGGTAGTTGGGGCTCAAATTTCGATTACATCACTTTAGATGGCCGTATTTCGTCAACCAGACCACGCAGAAGCTTTTCGTTTGGATGGATACATAGAAATTGAATAGACCTTTCATTCGATGTATGTCTCGATGGATTTGGAGAACTTTGAGAAAATGCTGATTTTTGTAGACAAGTGGTTAGTCCATGATTTTTTCAAATTCCTGAGAAAATCTTTTTTTGGAGATTTGCTAAGATTGGCACATCTATGGAAAGGTCTGTTGATTCCCTATTCAGCAAATAAAACTGTAACACCGCACGAGCCATAATTGCGGAGATATCTCGATCCGAAGACTTTTATATATTTAGGTGGTTATTCAGTAAATTCATTTTGGATGTATATATTTCGAGAACCAGAAATCACAGAAGCTTTTGGTTTTTAACAGTGGATAGCTCTTCGAAAGATGTTATGAATTCTGAAAACCGCAACCCATTTCGGAACTTGGTTGCGGAAATATGGCCATCGCAATCTTATTCAGCGTTGGCTAGAAATTCGGCAAAATCACTTTGGATAGAAATATTTCGAGAACCAGACCTCGCCGGAGCTTCTGGTTTTCACCTGTGGATAGCTCTTGAAAAGTTAACTAGGTGTTTTGAAAACCGCAACCACTTACAAGGCTTCGCTTCGGAAATAGAGCCAACCGAAGACGTTGTCAGGTAGTTGGGGCTCAAATTTCGATTACATCACTTTAGATGGCCGTATTTCGTCAACCAGACCACGCAGAAGCTTTTCGTTTGGATGGATACATAGAAATTGAATAGACCTTTCATTCGATGTATGTCTCGATGGATTTGGAGAACTTTGAGAAAATGCTGATTTTTGTAGACAAGTGGTTAGTCCATGATTTTTTCAAATTCCTGAGAAAATCTTTTTTTGGAGATTTGCTAAGATTGGCACATCCATGGAAAGGTCTGTTGATTCCCTATTCAGCAAATAAATCTGTAACCCCGTACGAGCCTTAATTGCGGAGATATCTCGATCCGAAGACTTTTATATATTTAGGTGGGTATTCAGTAAATTCATTTTGGATGCAAATATTTCGAGAACCAGAGATCACAGAAGCTTTTGGTTTTTAACAGTGGATAGCTCTTCGAAAGATGTTATGAATTCTGAAAACCGCAACCCATTTCGGAACTTGGTTGCGGAAATATGGCCATCGCAATCTTATTCAGCGTTGGCTAGAAATTCGGCAAAATCACTTTGGATAGAAATATTTCGAGAACCAGACCTCGCCGGAGCTTCTGGTTTTCACCCGTGCATAGCTCTTGAAAAGTTAACTGGGTGTTTTGAAAACCGCAACCACTTTCAAGGCTTCGCTTCGGAAATAGAGCCAACCGAAGACGTTGTCAGGTAGTTGGGGCTCAAATTTCGATTACATCACTTTAGATGGCCGTATTTCGTCAACCAGACCACGCAGAAGCTTTTCGTTTGGATGGATACATAGAAATTGAATAGACCTTTCATTCGATGTATGTCTCGATGGATTTGGAGAACTTTGAGAAAATGCTGATTTTTGTAGACAAGTGGTTAGTCCATGATTTTTTCAAATTCCTGAGAAAATCTTTTTTTGGAGATTTGCTAAGATTGGCACATCTATGGAAAGGTCTGTTGATTCCCTATTCAGCAAATAAATCTGTAACCCCGTACGAGCCTTAATTGCGGAGATATCTCGATCCGAAGACTTTTATATATTTAGGTGGGTATTCAGTAAATTCATTTTGGATGCAAATATTTCGAGAACCAGAGATCACAGAAGCTTTTGGTTTTTAACAGTGGATAGCTCTTCGAAAGATGTTATGAATTCTGAAAACCGCAAACCATTTCGGAACTTGGTTGCGGAAATATGGCCATCGCAATCTTATTCAGCGTTGGCTAGAAATTCAGCAAAATCACTTTGGATAGAAATATTTCAAGAACCAGACCTCGCCGGAGCTTCTGGTTTTCATCTGTGGATAGCTCTTGAAAACTTAACTAGGTGTTTTGAAAACCGCAACCACTTACAAGGCTTCGCTTCGGAAATAGAGCCAACCGAAGACATTGTCAGGTAGTTGGGGCTCAAATTTCGATAACATCACTTTAGATGGCCGTATTTCGTCAACCAGACCACGCAGAAGCTTTTCGTTTGGATGAATACATAGGAATTGAATAGACCTTTCATTCGATGTATGTCTCGATGGATTTGGAGAACTTTGAGAAAATGCTGATTTTTGTAGACAAGTGGTTAGTCCATGATTTTTTCAAATTCCTGAGAAAATCTTTTTTTGGAGATTGCTAAGATTGGCACATCTATGGAAAGGTCTGTTGATTCCCTATTCAGCAAATAAAACTGTAACCCCGCACGAGCCTTAATTGCGGAGATATCTCGATCCGAAGACTTTTATATACAGGGTGTCCCACAGTCACCGCCCCAAACGAAAACTATGGATTTCTGAGATCATTTTAAGTCGAAAAACTTATGAGGTAATTTTCTCGTTTTCGTCCCGTTTTCGAGTTATAACGGTTTTTATGATTTTTGCTCTCTTTTCCCTTAACTGGCTTTATCTTTGCCAAACTACGTCCGATTCGTAAGATTTTTTTTATAACCAATCAAGAATTTATTACAGTTTTAGTTTTTCTCAGAACTTTTTTTTCTGCGGGCAACCGTTTCTCCGCAATTTTGCATCAAACCCAAATTTTTTCGTTTTCTAAGTTGCTTTCTTCACTTTGATATCATTTTTTTCAAAAAAACACGTTAATACGTATTATTTTTTTTCATTAATTATTAAAGCCCAGTTCATTTTCTTAAAAAAAAAATATTTTATTTTCCTTAAAAAGAATACTAAATGTAATTAACAACAAATAAACAAACTGAGTGAATTAAAAAAAAAATAATTTTTAAATACAAAATTAACTTTTTCTGAGCTATTGTGGTGTGGAAAAGGACAAATAGATAAAGTTGTCCCATTTCAGCGTATATTAATAACATTTCCAGATATTCTTGATTAGTGTAATCCATTGTTCTCAAATAATTGAAAAAAACTACAACTTGAATAACAGATCCAAAATGGAGTATCAAGTGAAAGAACACGACGCGGACACTAGTTCACGCGAGAAAGACATTTACAACCTTCAAATCATAATGCAAATCTTTACTGTTTACATTAGTTAACGGTCTTACTAATTAACTTTATCTATTTATCCTTTTCTTAACCACAATAGCTCAAAAAAAGTTAATTTTGTATTTAAAAAATATTTTTTTTTTAATTCACTCAGTTTGTTTATTTTTTGTTAATTACATTTAGTATTCTTTTTAAGGAAAAAAAAAATTTAATTTTAGAAAATGAACTGGGCTTTAATAATAAGTGAAAAAAATTAATACTCATTAACGTGGTTTTTTGAATAAATTGATATCAAAGTGAAAAAACTACTTAAAAAACGAAAAAATTGGGTTTGATGCAAAATTGCGGAGAAACGGTTGTCCGCAGAAAAAAAAGTCTTTGGACAAACTAAAACTGTAATAAATTCTTGATTGGTTATAAAAAAAATCTTACGAATCGGACGCAGTTTGGCAAAGATAAAGCCAGTTAAGGGAAAAATAATAAAAACCGTTATAACTCGAAAACGGGACGAAAAAGAGAAAATGACCACTTAAGTTTTTCGACTTAAAATGACCTCAGGAATCCATGGTTTTCATTTGGGGCGGTGACTGTGGGACACCCTGTATTTAGGTGGGTATTCAGTAAATTCATTTTGGATGCAAATATTTCGAGAACCAGAGATCACAGAAGCTTTTGGTTTTTAACAGTGGATAGCTCTTCGAAAGATGTTATGAATTCTGAAAACCGCAAACCATTTCGGAACTTGGTTGCGGAAATATGGCCATCGCAATCTTATTCAGCGTTGGCTAGAAATTCAGCAAAATCACTTTGGATAGAAATATTTCAAGAACCAGACCTCGCCGGAGCTTCTGGTTTTCATCTGTGGATAGCTCTTGAAAACTTAACTAGGTGTTTTGAAAACCGCAACCACTTACAAGGCTTCGCTTCGGAAATAGAGCCAACCGAAGACATTGTCAGGTAGTTGGGGCTCAAATTTCGATAACATCACTTTAGATGGCCGTATTTCGTCAACCAGACCACGCAGAAGCTTTTCGTTTGGATGAATACATAGGAATTGAATAGACCTTTCATTCGATGTATGTCTCGATGGATTTGGAGAACTTTGAGAAAATGCTGATTTTTGTAGACAAGTGGTTAGTCCATGATTTTTTCAAATTCCTGAGAAAATCTTTTTTTGGAGATTTGCTAAGATTGGCACATCTATGGAAAGGTCTGTTGATTCCCTATTCAGCAAATAAAACTGTAACCCCGCACGAGCCTTAATTGCGGAGATATCTCGATCCGAAGACTTTTATATATTTAGGTGGGTATTCAGTAAATTCATTTTGGATGCAAATATTTCGAGAACCAGAGATCACAGAAGCTTTTGGTTTTTAACACAGAAGCTTTTGGTTTTTAACAGTGGATAGCTCTTCGAAAGATGTTATGAATTCTGAAAACCGCAACCCATTTCGGAACTTGGTTGCGGAAATATGGCCATCGCAATCTTATTCAGCGTTGGCTAGAAATTCGGCAAAATCACTTTGGATAGAAATATTTCGAGAACCAGACCTCGCCGGAGCGTCTGGTTTTCACCCGTGCATAGCTCTTGAAAAGTTAACTGGGTGTTTTGAAAACCGCAACCACTTTCAAGGCTTCGCTTCGGAAATAGAGCCAACCGAAGACGTTGTCAGGTAGTTGGGGCTCAAATTTCGATTACATCACTTTAGATGGCCGTATTTCGTCAACCAGACCACGCAGAAGCTTTTCGTTTGGATGGATACATAGAAATTGAATAGACCTTTCATTCGATGTATGTCTCGATGGATTTGGAGAACTTTGAGAAAATGCTGATTTTTGTAGACAAGTGGTTAGTCCATGATTTTTTCAAATTCCTGAGAAAATCTTTTTTTGGAGATTTGCTAAGATTGGCACATCTATGGAAAGGTCTGTTGATTCCCTATTCAGCAAATAAAACTGTAACACCGCACGAGCCATAATTGCGGAGATATCTCGATCCGAAGACTTTTATATATTTAGGTGGTTATTCAGTAAATTCATTTTGGATGTATATATTTCGAGAACCAGAAATCACAGAAGCTTTTGGTTTTTAACAGTGGATAGCTCTTCGAAAGATGTTATGAATTCTGAAAACCGCAACCCATTTCGGAACTTGGTTGCGGAAATATGGCCATCGCAATCTTATTCAGCGTTGGCTAGAAATTCGGCAAAATCACTTTGGATAGAAATATTTCGAGAACCAGACCTCGCCGGAGCTTCTGGTTTTCACCTGTGGATAGCTCTTGAAAAGTTAACTAGGTGTTTTGAAAACCGCAACCACTTACAAGGCTTCGCTTCGGAAATAGAGCCAACCGAAGACGTTGTCAGGTAGTTGGGGCTCAAATTTCGATTACATCACTTTAGATGGCCGTATTTCGTCAACCAGACCACGCAGAAGCTTTTCGTTTGGATGGATACATAGAAATTGAATAGACCTTTCATTCGATGTATGTCTCGATGGATTTGGAGAACTTTGAGAAAATGCTGATTTTTGTAGACAAGTGGTTAGTCCATGATTTTTTCAAATTCCTGAGAAAATCTTTTTTTGGAGATTTGCTAAGATTGGCACATCCATGGAAAGGTCTGTTGATTCCCTATTCAGCAAATAAATCTGTAACCCCGTACGAGCCTTAATTGCGGAGATATCTCGATCCGAAGACTTTTATATATTTAGGTGGGTATTCAGTAAATTCATTTTGGATGCAAATATTTCGAGAACCAGAGATCACAGAAGCTTTTGGTTTTTAACAGTGGATAGCTCTTCGAAAGATGTTATGAATTCTGAAAACCGCAACCCATTTCGGAACTTGGTTGCGGAAATATGGCCATCGCAATCTTATTCAGCGTTGGCTAGAAATTCGGCAAAATCACTTTGGATAGAAATATTTCGAGAACCAGACCTCGCCGGAGCTTCTGGTTTTCACCCGTGCATAGCTCTTGAAAAGTTAACTGGGTGTTTTGAAAACCGCAACCACTTTCAAGGCTTCGCTTCGGAAATAGAGCCAACCGAAGACGTTGTCAGGTAGTTGGGGCTCAAATTTCGATTACATCACTTTAGATGGCCGTATTTCGTCAACCAGACCACGCAGAAGCTTTTCGTTTGGATGGATACATAGAAATTGAATAGACCTTTCATTCGATGTATGTCTCGATGGATTTGGAGAACTTTGAGAAAATGCTGATTTTTGTAGACAAGTGGTTAGTCCATGATTTTTTCAAATTCCTGAGAAAATCTTTTTTTGGAGATTTGCTAAGATTGGCACATCTATGGAAAGGTCTGTTGATTCCCTATTCAGCAAATAAAACTGTAACACCGCACGAGCCATAATTGCGGAGATATCTCGATCCGAAGACTTTTATATATTTAGGTGGTTATTCAGTAAATTCATTTTGGATGTATATATTTCGAGAACCAGAAATCACAGAAGCTTTTGGTTTTTAACAGTGGATAGCTCTTCGAAAGATGTTATGAATTCTGAAAACCGCAACCCATTTCGGAACTTGGTTGCGGAAATATGGCCATCGCAATCTTATTCAGCGTTGGCTAGAAATTCGGCAAAATCACTTTGGATAGAAATATTTCGAGAACCAGACCTCGCCGGAGCTTCTGGTTTTCACCTGTGGATAGCTCTTGAAAAGTTAACTAGGTGTTTTGAAAACCGCAACCACTTACAAGGCTTCGCTTCGGAAATAGAGCCAACCGAAGACGTTGTCAGGTAGTTGGGGCTCAAATTTCGATAACATCACTTTAAATGGCCATATTTCGTCAACCAGACCACGCAGAAGCTTTTCGTTTGGATGAATACATAGGAATTGAATAGACCTTTCATTCGATGTATGTCTCGATGGATTTGGAGAACTTTGAGAAAATGCTGATTTTTGTAGATAAGTGGTTAGTCCATGATTTTTTCAAATTCCTGAGAAAATCTTTTTTTGGAGATTTGCTAAGATTGGCACATCCATGGAAAGGTCTGTTGATTCCCTATTCAGCAAATAAATCTGTAACACCGTACGAGCCTTAATTGCGGAGATATCTCGATCCGAAGACTTTTATATATTTAGGTGGGTATTCAGTAAATTCATTTTGGATGCAAATATTTCGAGAACCAGAGATCACAGAAGCTTTTGGTTTTTAACAGTGGATAGCTCTTCGAAAGATGTTATGAATTCTGAAAACCGCAAACCATTTCGGAACTTGGTTGCGGAAATATGGCCATCGCAATCTTATTCAGCGTTGGCTAGAAATTCAGCAAAATCACTTTGGATAGAAATATTTCAAGAACCAGACCTCGCCGGAGCTTCTGGTTTTCATCTGTGGATAGCTCTTGAAAACTTAACTAGGTGTTTTGAAAACCGCAACCACTTACAAGGCTTCGCTTCGGAAATAGAGCCAACCGAAGACATTGTCAGGTAGTTGGGGCTCAAATTTCGATAACATCACTTTAGATGGCCGTATTTCGTCAACCAGACCACGCAGAAGCTTTTCGTTTGGATGAATACATAGGAATTGAATAGACCTTTCATTCGATGTATGTCTCGATGGATTTGGAGAACTTTGAGAAAATGCTGATTTTTGTAGACAAGTGGTTAGTCCATGATTTTTTCAAATTCCTGAGAAAATCTTTTTTTGGAGATTGCTAAGATTGGCACATCTATGGAAAGGTCTGTTGATTCCCTATTCAGCAAATAAAACTGTAACCCCGCACGAGCCTTAATTGCGGAGATATCTCGATCCGAAGACTTTTATATATTTAGGTGGGTATTCAGTAAATTCATTTTGGATGCAAATATTTCGAGAACCAGAGATCACAGAAGCTTTTGGTTTTTAACAGTGGATAGCTCTTCGAAAGATGTTATGAATTCTGAAAACCGCAAACCATTTCGGAACTTGGTTGCGGAAATATGGCCATCGCAATCTTATTCAGCGTTGGCTAGAAATTCAGCAAAATCACTTTGGATAGAAATATTTCAAGAACCAGACCTCGCCGGAGCTTCTGGTTTTCATCTGTGGATAGCTCTTGAAAACTTAACTAGGTGTTTTGAAAACCGCAACCACTTACAAGGCTTCGCTTCGGAAATAGAGCCAACCGAAGACATTGTCAGGTAGTTGGGGCTCAAATTTCGATAACATCACTTTAGATGGCCGTATTTCGTCAACCAGACCACGCAGAAGCTTTTCGTTTGGATGAATACATAGGAATTGAATAGACCTTTCATTCGATGTATGTCTCGATGGATTTGGAGAACTTTGAGAAAATGCTGATTTTTGTAGACAAGTGGTTAGTCCATGATTTTTTCAAATTCCTGAGAAAATCTTTTTTTGGAGATTTGCTAAGATTGGCACATCTATGGAAAGGTCTGTTGATTCCCTATTCAGCAAATAAAACTGTAACACCGCACGAGCCATAATTGCGGAGATATCTCGATCCGAAGACTTTTATATATTTAGGTGGGTATTCAGTAAATTCATTTTGGATGCAAATATTTCGAGAAGCAGAGATCACAGAAGCTTTTGGTTTTTAACAGTGGATAGCTCTTCGAAAGATGTTATGAATTCTGAAAACCGCAACCCATTTCGGAACTTGGTTGCGGAAATATGGCCATCGCAATCTTATTCAGCGTTGGCTAGAAATTCGGCAAAATCACTTTGGATAGAAATATTTCGAGAACCAGACCTCGCCGGAGCTTCTGGTTTTCACCTGTGGATAGCTCTTGAAAAGTTAACTAGGTGTTTTGAAAACCGCAACCACTTACAAGGCTTCGCTTCGGAAATAGAGCCAACCGAAGACGTTGTCAGGTAGTTGGGGCTCAAATTTCGATAACATCACTTTAAATGGCCATATTTCGTCAACCAGACCACGCAGAAGCTTTTCGTTTGGATGAATACATAGGAATTGAATAGACCTTTCATTCGATGTATGTCTCGATGGATTTGGAGAACTTTGAGAAAATGCTGATTTTTGTAGACAAGTGGTTAGTCCATGATTTTTTCAAATTCCTGAGAAAATCTTTTTTTGGAGATTTGCTAAGATTGGCACATCTATGGAAAGGTCTGTTGATTCCCTATTCAGCAAATAAAACTGTAACCCCGCACGAGCCTTAATTGCGGAGATATCTCGATCCGAAGACTTTTATATATTTAGGTGGGTATTCAGTAAATTCATTTTGGATGCAAATATTTCGAGAACCAGAGATCACAGAAGCTTTTGGTTTTTAACACAGAAGCTTTTGGTTTTTAACAGTGGATAGCTCTTCGAAAGATGTTATGAATTCTGAAAACCGCAACCCATTTCGGAACTTGGTTGCGGAAATATGGCCATCGCAATCTTATTCAGCGTTGGCTAGAAATTCGGCAAAATCACTTTGGATAGAAATATTTCGAGAACCAGACCTCGCCGGAGCGTCTGGTTTTCACCCGTGCATAGCTCTTGAAAAGTTAACTGGGTGTTTTGAAAACCGCAACCACTTTCAAGGCTTCGCTTCGGAAATAGAGCCAACCGAAGACGTTGTCAGGTAGTTGGGGCTCAAATTTCGATTACATCACTTTAGATGGCCGTATTTCGTCAACCAGACCACGCAGAAGCTTTTCGTTTGGATGGATACATAGAAATTGAATAGACCTTTCATTCGATGTATGTCTCGATGGATTTGGAGAACTTTGAGAAAATGCTGATTTTTGTAGACAAGTGGTTAGTCCATGATTTTTTCAAATTCCTGAGAAAATCTTTTTTTGGAGATTTGCTAAGATTGGCACATCTATGGAAAGGTCTGTTGATTCCCTATTCAGCAAATAAAACTGTAACACCGCACGAGCCATAATTGCGGAGATATCTCGATCCGAAGACTTTTATATATTTAGGTGGGTATTCAGTAAATTCATTTTGGATGCAAATATTTCGAGAAGCAGAGATCACAGAAGCTTTTGGTTTTTAACAGTGGATAGCTCTTCGAAAGATGTTATGAATTCTGAAAACCGCAACCCATTTCGGAACTTGGTTGCGGAAATATGGCCATCGCAATCTTATTCAGCGTTGGCTAGAAATTCGGCAAAATCACTTTGGATAGAAATATTTCGAGAACCAGACCTCGCCGGAGCTTCTGGTTTTCACCTGTGGATAGCTCTTGAAAAGTTAACTAGGTGTTTTGAAAACCGCAACCACTTACAAGGCTTCGCTTCGGAAATAGAGCCAACCGAAGACGTTGTCAGGTAGTTGGGGCTCAAATTTCGATTACATCACTTTAGATGGCCGTATTTCGTCAACCAGACCACGCAGAAGCTTTTCGTTTGGATGGATACATAGAAATTGAATAGACCTTTCATTCGATGTATGTCTCGATGGATTTGGAGAACTTTGAGAAAATGCTGATTTTTGTAGACAAGTGGTTAGTCCATGATTTTTTCAAATTCCTGAGAAAATCTTTTTTTGGAGATTTGCTAAGATTGGCACATCCATGGAAAGGTCTGTTGATTCCCTATTCAGCAAATAAATCTGTAACACCGTACGAGCCATAATTGCGGAGATATCTCGATCCGAAGACTTTTATATATTTAGGTGGGTATTCAGTAAATTCATTTTGGATGCAAATATTTCGAGAAGCAGAGATCACAGAAGCTTTTGGTTTTTAACAGTGGATAGCTCTTCGAAAGATGTTATGAATTCTGAAAACCGCAACCCATTTCGGAACTTGGTTGCGGAAATATGGCCATCGCAATCTTATTCAGCGTTGGCTAGAAATTCGGCAAAATCACTTTGGATAGAAATATTTCGAGAACCAGACCTCGCCGGAGCTTCTGGTTTTCACCTGTGGATAGCTCTTGAAAAGTTAACTAGGTGTTTTGAAAACCGCAACCACTTACAAGGCTTCGCTTCGGAAATAGAGCCAACCGAAGACGTTGTCAGGTAGTTGGGGCTCAAATTTCGATTACATCACTTTAGATGGCCGTATTTCGTCAACCAGACCACGCAGAAGCTTTTCGTTTGGATGGATACATAGAAATTGAATAGACCTTTCATTCGATGTATGTCTCGATGGATTTGGAGAACTTTGAGAAAATGCTGATTTTTGTAGACAAGTGGTTAGTCCATGATTTTTTCAAATTCCTGAGAAAATCTTTTTTTGGAGATTTGCTAAGATTGGCACATCTATGGAAAGGTCTGTTGATTCCCTATTCAGCAAATAAAACTGTAACACCGCACGAGCCATAATTGCGGAGATATCTCGATCCGAAGACTTTTATATATTTAGGTGGTTATTCAGTAAATTCATTTTGGATGTATATATTTCGAGAACCAGAAATCACAGAAGCTTTTGGTTTTTAACAGTGGATAGCTCTTCGAAAGATGTTATGAATTCTGAAAACCGCAACCCATTTCGGAACTTGGTTGCGGAAATATGGCCATCGCAATCTTATTCAGCGTTGGCTAGAAATTCGGCAAAATCACTTTGGATAGAAATATTTCGAGAACCAGACCTCGCCGGAGCTTCTGGTTTTCACCTGTGGATAGCTCTTGAAAAGTTAACTAGGTGTTTTGAAAACCGCAACCACTTACAAGGCTTCGCTTCGGAAATAGAGCCAACCGAAGACGTTGTCAGGTAGTTGGGGCTCAAATTTCGATAACATCACTTTAAATGGCCATATTTCGTCAACCAGACCACGCAGAAGCTTTTCGTTTGGATGAATACATAGGAATTGAATAGACCTTTCATTCGATGTATGTCTCGATGGATTTGGAGAACTTTGAGAAAATGCTGATTTTTGTAGACAAGTGGTTAGTCCATGATTTTTTCAAATTCCTGAGAAAATCTTTTTTTGGAGATTTGCTAAGATTGGCACATCCATGGAAAGGTCTGTTGATTCCCTATTCAGCAAATAAATCTGTAACCCCGTACGAGCCTTAATTGCGGAGATATCTCGATCCGAAGACTTTTATATATTTAGGTGGGTATTCAGTAAATTCATTTTGAATGCAAATATTTCGAGAACCAGAGATCACAGAAGCTTTTGGTTTTTAACAGTGGATAGCTCTTCGAAAGATGTTATGAATTCTGAAAACCGCAAACCATTTCGGAACTTGGTTGCGGAAATATGGCCATCGCAATCTTATTCAGCGTTGGCTAGAAATTCGGCAAAATCACTTTGGATAGAAATATTTCGAGAACCAGACCTCGCCGGAGCTTCTGGTTTTCACCTGTGGATAGCTCTTGAAAAGTTAACTAGGTGTTTTGAAAACCGCAACCACTTACAAGGCTTCGCTTCGGAAATAGAGCCAACCGAAGACGTTGTCAGGTAGTTGGGGCTCAAATTTCGATTACATCACTTTAGATGGCCGTATTTCGTCAACCAGACCACGCAGAAGCTTTTCGTTTGGATGGATACATAGAAATTGAATAGACCTTTCATTCGATGTATGTCTCGATGGATTTGGAGAACTTTGAGAAAATGCTGATTTTTGTAGACAAGTGGTTAGTCCATGATTTTTTCAAATTCCTGAGAAAATCTTTTTTTGGAGATTTGCTAAGATTGGCACATCCATGGAAAGGTCTGTTGATTCCCTATTCAGCAAATAAATCTGTAACCCCGTACGAGCCTTAATTGCGGAGATATCTCGATCCGAAGACTTTTATATATTTAGGTGGGTATTCAGTAAATTCATTTTGGATGCAAATATTTCGAGAACCAGAGATCACAGAAGCTTTTGGTTTTTAACAGTGGATAGCTCTTCGAAAGATGTTATGAATTCTGAAAACCGCAAACCATTTCGGAACTTGGTTGCGGAAATATGGCCATCGCAATCTTATTCAGCGTTGGCTAGAAATTCAGCAAAATCACTTTGGATAGAAATATTTCAAGAACCAGACCTCGCCGGAGCTTCTGGTTTTCATCTGTGGATAGCTCTTGAAAAGATAACTAGGTGTTTTGAAAACCGCAACCACTTACAAGGCTTCGCTTCGGAAATAGAGCCAACCGAAGACGTTGTCAGGTAGTTGGGGCTCAAATTTCGATAACATCACTTTAGATGGCCGTATTTCGTCAACCAGACCACGCAGAAGCTTTTCGTTTGGATGAATACATAGGAATTGAATAGACCTTTCATTCGATGTATGTCTCGATGGATTTGGAGAACTTTGAGAAAATGGTGATTTTTGTAGACAAGTGGTTAGTCCATGATTTTTTCAAATTCCTGAGAAAATCTTTTTTTGGAGATTTGCTAAGATTGGCACATCTATGGAAAGGTCTGTTGATTCCCTATTCAGCAAATAAAACTGTAACCCCGCACGAGCCTTAATTGCGGAGATATCTCGATCCGAAGACTTTTATATATTTAGGTGGGTATTCAGTAAATTCATTTTGGATGCAAATATTTCGAGAACCAGAGATCACAGAAGCTTTTGGTTTTTAACAGTGGATAGCTCTTCGAAAGATGTTATGAATTCTGAAAACCGCAACCCATTTCGGAACTTGGTTGCGGAAATATGGCCATCGCAATCTTATTCAGCGTTGGCTAGAAATTCGGCAAAATCACTTTGGATAGAAATATTTCGAGAACCAGACCTCGCCGGAGCTTCTGGTTTTCACCTGTGGATAGCTCTTGAAAAGTTAACTAGGTGTTTTGAAAACCGCAATTACTTACAAGGCTTCGCTTCGGAAATAGAGCCAACCGAAGACGTTGTCAGGTTGTTGGGGCTCAAATTTCGATTACATCACTTTAAATGGCCATATTTCGTCAACCAGACCACGCAGAAGCTTTTCGTTTGGATGAATACATAGGAATTGAATAGACCTTTCATTCGATGTATGTCTCGATGGATTTGGAGAACTTTGAGAAAATGCTGATTTTTGTAGACAAGTGGTTAGTCCATGATTTT
Organism: Chrysotoxum bicinctum; assembly: GCA_911387755.1. Classification (NCBI taxonomy): domain Eukaryota; kingdom Metazoa; phylum Arthropoda; class Insecta; order Diptera; family Syrphidae; genus Chrysotoxum; species Chrysotoxum bicinctum. The sequence continues at coordinate 171,170,154 of OU426989.1, forward strand.
TTCAAATTCCTGAGAAAATCTTTTTTTGGAGATTTGCTAAGATTGGCACATCCATGGAAAGGTCTGTTGATTCCCTATTCAGCAAATAAATCTGTAACACCGTACGAGCCTTAATTGCGGAGATATCTCGATCCGAAGACTTTTATATATTTAGGTGGGTATTCAGTAATTTTTTTTTTTTTTTTTTTTTTTTATAATCTACCCGCGCTCAAGGGATTATGATTACCCTTTAAATGTTTCAACACAGCGCGGGCGTGAAGTTACGGAAGAGAAAGAAGGATAGGAAAGATATGTGGCACGATGTTCTGAGACTGAAAGTTGTTGTCTCAGATATTTTTATCTCCAGGGATGGCGGCTGAACTAAAGCGGAGAATGCCGTGTCTTATTTCTCTGTCGCTTATAATTCACATTATTTTATTCGTGTTCATCCTTGTTGGGCATACTAGATTAACTCAATTACATGTTGTTAGTGTTATGCCTGAACAACATGCAATGAGTAAACCAGCAACCCATTGATGACAATTTTTAGAAGGTTTTTAATGGAATTAAAACGACATAGACGACGGCAGGGATCGAACCTGTGATCATGAGGTTGACAGGCGAGCACACATCCATCGCACCACGGCCACCCCCGTGGATGCAAATATTTCGAGAAGCAGAGATCACAGAAGCTTTTGGTTTTTAACAGTGGATAGCTCTTCGAAAGATGTTATGAATTCTGAAAACCGCAACCCATTTCGGAACTTGGTTGCGGAAATATGGCCATCGCAATCTTATTCAGCGTTGGCTAGAAATTCGGCAAAATCACTTTGGATAGAAATATTTCGAGAACTAGACCTCGCCGGAGCTTTTGGTTTTCACCTGTGGATAGCTCTTGAAAAGTTAACTAGGTGTTTTGAAAACCGCAACCACTTACAAGGCTTCGCTTCGGAAATAGAGCTAACCGAAGACATTGCCAGGTAGTTGGGGCTCAAATTTCGATAGCATTACTTTAAATGGCCATATTTCGGCAACCAGACCACGCAGAAGCTTTTCGTTTGGATGAATACATAGGAATTGAATAGACCTTTCATTCGATGTATGTCTCGATGGATTTGGAGAACTTTGAGAAAATGCTGATTTTTGTAGACAAGTGGTTAGTCCATGATTTTTTCAAATTCCTGAGAACATCTTTTTTTGGAGATTTGCTAAGATTGGCACATCTGTGGAAAGGTCTCTTGATTCCCTATTCAGCAAATAAATATGTTACGTACGAGCCTTAATTGCGGAGATATCTCGATCCGAAGACTTTTATATATTTAGGTGGGTATTCAGTAAATTCATTTTGGATGCAAATATTTCGAGAACCAGAGATCACAGAAGCTTTTGGTTTTTAACAGTGGATAGCTCTTCGAAAGATGTTATGAATTCTGAAAACCGCAACCCATTTCGGAACTTGGTTGCGGAAATATGACCATCGCAATCTTATTCAGCGTTGGCTAGAAATTCAGCAAAATCACTTTGGATAGAAATATTTCGAGAACTAGACCTCGCCGGAGCTTTTGGTTTTCACCTGTGGATAGCTCTTGAAAAGTTAACTAGGTGTTTTGAAAACCGCAATTACTTACAAGGCTTCGCTTCGGAAATAGAGCCAACCGAAGACGTTGTCAGGTAATTGGGGCTCAAATTTCGATAACATCACTTTAAATGGCCATATTTCGTCAACCAGACCACGCAGAAGCTTTTCGTTTGGATGAATACATAGGAATTGAATAGACCTTTCATTCGATGTATGTCTCGATGGATTTGGAGAACTTTGAGAAAATGCTGATTTTTGTAGACAAGTGGTTAGTCCATGATTTTTTCAAATTCCTGAGAAAATCTTTTTTTGGAGATTTGCTAAGATTGGCACATCTATGGAAAGGTCTGTTGATTCCCTATTCAGCAAATAAAACTGTAACACCGCACGAGCCATAATTGCGGAGATATCTCGATCCGAAGACTTTTATATACTTAGGTGGGTATTCAGTAAATTCATTTTGGATGCAAATATTTCGAGAACCAGAGATCACAGAAGCTTTTGGTTTTTAACAGTGGATAGCTCTTCGAAAGATGTTATGAATTCTGAAAACCGCAACCCATTTTGAAACTTGGTTGCGGAAATATGGCCATCGCAATCTTATTCAGCGTTGGCTAGAAATTCAGCAAAATCACTTTGGATAGAAATATTTCGAGAACCAGACCTCGCCGGAACTTCTGGTTTTCACCTGTGGATAGCTCTTGAAAAGTTAACTAGGTGTTTTGAAAACCGCAATTACTTACAAGGCTTCGCTTCGGAAATAGAGCCAACCGAAGACGTTGTCAGGTAGTTGGGGCTCAAATTTCGATAACATCACTTTAAATGGCCATATTTCGTCAATCAGACCACGCAGAAGCTTTTCGTTTGGATGAATACATAGGAATTGAATAGACCTTTCATTCGATGTATGTCTCGATGGATTTGGAGAACTTTGAGAAAATGCTGATTTTTGAATTTTTTCAAATTCCTGAGAAAATCTTTTTTTGGAGATTTGCTAAGATTGGCACATCTATGAAAACGTCTGTTGATTCCCTATTCAGCAAATAAATCTGTAACCCCGTACGATCCTTAATTGCGGAGATATCTCGATCCGAAGACTTTTATATATTTAGGTGGGTATTCAGTAAATTCATTTTGGATGCAAATATTTCGAGAACCAGAGATCACAGAAGCTTTTGGTTTTTAACAGTGGATAGCTCTTCGAAAGATGTTATGAATTCTGAAAACCGCAACCCATTTTGAAACTTGGTTGCGGAAATATGGCCATCGCAATCTTATTCAGCGTTGGCTAGAAATTCAGCAAAATCACTTTGGATAGAAATATTTCGAGAACCAGACCTCGCCGGAGCTTCTGGTTTTCACCTGTGGATAGCTCTTGAAAAGTTAACTAGGTGTTTTGAAAACCGCAATTACTTACAAGGCTTCGCTTCGGAAATAGAGCCAACCGAAGACGTTGTCAGGTAGTTGGGGCTCAAATTTCGATAACATCACTTTAATGGCCATATTTCGTCAACCAGACCACGCAGAAGCTTTTCGTTTGGATGGATACATAGGAATTGAATAGACCTTTCATTCGATGTATGTCTCGATGGATTTGGAGAACTTTGAGAAAATGCTGATTTTTGTAGATAAGTGGTTAGTCCATGATTTTTTTCAAATTCCTGAGAAAATCTTTTTTTGGAGATTTGCTAAGATTGGCACATCCATGGAAAGGTCTGTTGATTCCCTATTCAGCAAATAAATCTGTAACACCGCACGAGCCATAATTGCGGAGATATCTCGATCCGAAGACTTTTATATATTTAGGTGGGTATTCAGTAAATTCATTTTGGATGCAAATATTTCGAGAACCAGAGATCACAGAAGCTTTTGGTTTTTAACAGTGGATAGCTCTTCGAAAGATGTTATGAATTCTGAAAACCGCAACCCATTTCGGAACTTGGTTGCGGAAATATGGCTATCGCAATCTTATTAAGCGTTGGCTAGAAATTCAGCAAAATCACTTTGGATAGAAATATTTCGAGAACCAGACCTCGCCGGAGCTTCTGGTTTTCACCTGTGGATAGCTCTTGAAAAGTTAACTAGGTGTTTTGAAAACCGCAACCACTTACAAGGCTTCGCTTCGGAAATAGAGCCAACCGAAGACATTGCCAGGTAGTTGGGGCTCAAATTTCGATAACATTACTTTAAATGGCCATATTTCGTCAACCAGACCACGCAGAAGCTTTTCGTTTGGATGAATACATAGGAATTGAATAGACCTTTCATTCGATGTATGTCTCGATGGATTTGGAGAACTTTGAGAAAATGCTGATTTTTGTAGACAAGTGGTTAGTCCATGATTTTTTCAAATTCCTGAGAAAATCTTTTTTTGGAGATTTGCTAAGATTGGCACATCTATGGAAAGGTCTGTTGATTCCCTATTCAGCAAATAAAACTGTAACACCGCACGAGCCATAATTGCGGAGATATCTCGATCCGAAGACTTTTATATATGTATTTAGGTGGGTATTCAGTAAATTCATTTTGGATGCAAATATTTCGAGAACCAGAGATCACAGAAGCTTTTGGTTTTTAACAGTGGATAGCTCTTCGAAAGAAGTTATGAATTCTGAAAACCGCAACCCATTTCGAAACTTGGTTGCGGAAATATGGCCATCGCAATCTTATTCAGCGTTGGCTAGAAATTCAGCAAAATCACTTTGGATAGAAATATTTCGAGAACCAGACCTCGCCGGAGCTTCTGGTTTTCACCTGTGCATAGCTCTTGAAAAGTTAACTGGGTGTTTTGAAAACCGCAACCACTTTCAAGGCTTCGCTTCGGAAATAGAGCTAACCGAAGACATTGTCAGGTAGTTGGGGCTCAAATTACGATAACATTACTTTAAATGGCCATATTTCGTCAACCAGACCACGCAGAAGCTTTTCGTTTGGATGAATACATAGGAATTGAATAGACCTTTCATTCGATGTATGTCTCGATGGATTTGGAGAACTTTGAGAAAATGCTGATTTTTGTAGACAAGTGGTTAGTCCATGATTTTTTCAAATTCCTGAGAAAATCTTTTTTTGGAGATTTGCTAAGATTGGCACATCTATGGAAAGGTCTGTTGATTCCCTATTCAGCAAATAAAACTGTAACCCCGCACGAGCCTTAACTGCGGAGATATCTCGATCCGAAGACTTTTATATAACTATTTAGGTGGGTATTCAGTAAATTCATTTTGGATGCAAATATTTCGAGAACCAGAGATCACAGAAGCTTTTGGTTTTTAACAGTGGATAGCTCTTCGAAAGATGTTATGAATTCTGAAAACCGCAACCCATTTCGGAACTTGGTTGCGGAAATATGGCCATCGCAATCTTATTCAGCGTTGGCTAGAAATTCAGCAAAATCACTTTGGATAGAAATATTTCGAGAACTAGACCTCGCCGGAGCTTTTGGTTTTCACCTGTGGATAGCTCTTGAAAAGTTAACTAGGTGTTTTGAAAACCGCAACCACTTACAAGGCTTCGCTTCGGAAATAGAGCTAACGGAAGACATTGCCAGGTAGTTGGGGCTCAAATTTCGATAGCATTACTTTAAATGGCCATATTTCGTCAACCAGACCACGCAGAAGCTTTTCGTTTGGATGAATACATAGGAATTGAATAGACCTTTCATTCGATGTATGTCTCGATGGATTTGGAGAACTTTGAGAAAATGCTGATTTTTGTAGACAAGTGGTTAGTCCATGATTTTTTCAAATTCCTGAGAAAATCTTTTTTTGGAGATTTGCTAAGATTGGCACATCTATGGAAAGGTCTGTTGATTCCCTATTCAGCAAATAAATCTGTAACCCCGTACGATCCTTAATTGCGGAGATATCTCAATCCGAAGACTTTTATATATTTAGGTGGGTATTCAGTAAATTCATTTTGGATGCAAATATTTCGAGAACCAGAAATCACAGAAGCTTTTGGTTTTTAACAGTGGATAGCTCTTCGAAAGATGTTATGAATTCTGAAAACCGCAACCCATTTCGGAACTTGGTTGCGGAAATATGGCCATCGCAATCTTATTCAGCGTTGGCTAGAAATTCAGCAAAATCACTTTGGATAGAAATATTTCGAGAACTAGACCTCGCCGGAGCTTTTGGTTTTCACCTGTGGATAGCTCTTGAAAAGTTAACTAGGTGTTTTGAAAACCGCAACCACTTACAAGGCTTCGCTTCGGAAATAGAGCCAACCGAAGACGTTGTCAGGTAGTTGGGGCTCAAATTTCGATAACATCACTTTAGATGGCCGTATTTCGTCAACCAGACCACGCAGAAGCTTTTCGTTTGGATGGATACATAGGAATTGAATAGACCTTTCATTCGATGTATGTCTCGATGGATTTGGAGAACTTTGAGAAAATGCTGATTTTTGTAGACAAGTGGTTAGTCCATGATTTTTTCAAATTCCTGAGAAAATCTTTTTTTGGAGATTTGCTAAGATTGGCACATATGTGGAAAGGTCTGTTGATTCCCTATTCAGCAAATAAATATGTAACCCCGTACGAGCCTTAATTGCGGAGATATCTCGATCCGAAGACTTTTATATATTTAGGTGGGTATTCAGTAAATTCATTTTGGATGCAAATATTTCGAGAACCAGAGATCACAGAAGCTTTTGGTTTTTAACAGTGGATAGCTCTTCGAAAGATGTTATGAATTCTGAAAACCGCAACCCATTTCGGAACTTGGTTGCGGAAATATGGCCATCGCAATCTTATTCAGCGTTGGCTAGAAATTCGGCAAAATCACTTTGGATAGAAATATTTCGAGAACTAGACCTCGCCGGAGCTTTTGGTTTTCACCTGTGGATAGCTCTTGAAAAGTTAACTAGGTGTTTTGAAAACCGCAACCACTTACAAGGCTTCGCTTCGGAAATAGAGCTAACGGAAGACATTGCCAGGTAGTTGGGGCTCAAATTTCGATAGCATTACTTTAAATGGCCATATTTCGTCAACCAGACCACGCAGAAGCTTTTCGTTTGGATGAATACATAGGAATTGAATAGACCTTTCATTCGATGTATGTCTCGATGGATTTGGAGAACTTTGAGAAAATGCTGATTTTTGAATTTTTTCAAATTCCTGAGAAAATCTTTTTTTGGAGATTTGCTAAGATTGGCACATATGTGGAAAGGTCTCTTGATTCCCTATTCAGCAAATAAATATGTAACCCCGTACGAGCCTTAATTGCGGAGATATCTCGATCCGAAGACTTTTATATATTTAGGTGGGTATTCAGTAAATTCATTTTGGATGCAAATATTTCGAGAACCAGAGATCACAGAAGCTTTTGGTTTTTAACAGTGGATAGCTCTTCGAAAGATGTTATGAATTCTGAAAACCGCAACCCATTTCGGAACTTGGTTGCGGAAATATGGCCATCGCAATCTTATTCAGCGTTGGCTAGAAATTCAGCAAAATCACTTTGGATAGAAATATTTCGAGAACTAGACCTCGCCGGAGCTTTTGGTTTTCACCTGTGGATAGCTCTTGAAAAGTTAACTAGGTGTTTTGAAAACCGCAATTACTTACAAGGCTTCGCTTCGGAAATAGAGCCAACCGAAGACGTTGTCAGGTAGTTGGGGCTCAAATTTCGATAACATCACTTTAAATGGCCATATTTCGTCAACCAGACCACGCAGAAGCTTTTCGTTTGGATGAATACATAGGAATTGAATAGACCTTTCATTCGATGTATGTCTCGATTGATTTGGAGAACTTTGAGAAAATGCTGATTTTTGTAGACAAGTGGTTAGTCCATGATTTTTTCAAATTCCTGAGAAAATCTTTTTTTGGAGATTTGCTAAGATTGGCACATCTATGGAAAGGTCTGTTGATTCCCTATTCAGCAAATAAAACTGTAACACCGCACGAGCCATAATTGCGGAGATATCTCGATCCGAAGACTTTTATATATTTAGGTGGGTATTCAGTAAATTCATTTTGGATGCAAATATTTCGAGAACCAGAGATCACAGAAGCTTTTGGTTTTTAACAGTGGATAGCTCCTCGAAAGATGTTATGAATTCTGAAAACCGCAACCCATTTTGAAACTTGGTTGCGGAAATATGGCCATCGCAATCTTATTCAGCGTTGGCTAGAAATTCAGCAAAATCACTTTGGATAGAAATATTTCGAGAACCAGACCTCGCCGGAGCTTCTGCTTTTCACCTGTGGATAGCTCTTGAAAAGTTAACTAGGTGTTTTGAAAACCGCAATTACTTACAAGGCTTCGCTTCGGAAATAGAGCCAACCGAAGACGTTGTCAGGTAGTTGGGGCTCAAATTTCGATAACATCACTTTAAATGGCCATATTTCGTCAACCAGACCACGCAGAAGCTTTTCGTTTGGATGAATACATAGGAATTGAATAGACCTTTCATTCGATGTATGTCTCGATGGATTTGGAGAACTTTGAGAAAATGCTGATTTTTGAATTTTTTCAAATTCCTGAGAAAATCTTTTTTTGGAGATTTGCTAAGATTGGCACATCTATGGAAAGGTCTGTTGATTCCCTATTCAGCAAATAAATCTGTAACCCCGTACGATCCTTAATTGCGGAGATATCTCGATCCGAAGACTTTTATATATTTAGGTGGGTATTCAGTAAATTCATTTTGGATGCAAATATTTCGAGAACCAGAAATCACAGAAGCTTTTGGTTTTTAACAGTGGATAGCTCTTCGAAAGATGTTATGAATTCTGAAAACCGCAACCCATTTCGGAACTTGGTTGCGGAAATATGGCTATCGCAATCTTATTAAGCGTTGGCTAGAAATTCAGCAAAATCACTTTGGATAGAAATATTTCGAGAACTAGACCTCGCCGGAGCTTTTGGTTTTCACCTGTGGATAGCTCTTGAAAAGTTAACTAGGTGTTTTGAAAACCGCAACCACTTACAAGGCTTCGCTTCGGAAATAGAGCCAACCGAAGACGTTGTCAGGTAGTTGGGGCTCAAATTTCGATAACATCACTTTAGATGGCCGTATTTCGTCAACCAGACCACGCAGAAGCTTTTCGTTTGGATGGATACATAGGAATTGAATAGACCTTTCATTCGATGTATGTCTCGATGGATTTGGAGAACTTTGAGAAAATGCTGATTTTTGTAGACAAGTGGTTAGTCCATGATTTTTTCAAATTCCTGAGAAAATCTTTTTTTGGAGATTTGCTAAGATTGGCACATCTGTGGAAAGGTCTCTTGATTCCCTATTCAGCAAATAAATATGTAGCCCCGTACGAGCCTTAATTGCGGAGATATCTCGATCCGAAGACTTTTATATATTTAGGTGGTTATTCAGTAAATTCATTTTGGATGCAAATGTTTCGAGAACCAGAAATCACAGAAGCTTTTGGTTTTTAACAGTGGATAGCTCTTCGAAAGATGTTATGAATTCTGAAAACGGCAACCCATTTCGGAACTTGGTTGCGGAAATATGGCCATCGCAATCTTATTCAGCGTTGGCTAGAAATTCAGCAAAATCACTTTGGATAGAAATATTTCGAGAACTAGACCTCGCCTGAGCTTTTGGTTTTCACCTGTGGATAGCTCTTGAAAAGTTAACTAGGTGTTTTGAAAACCGCAACCACTTACAAGGCTTCGCTTCGGAAATAGAGCCAACCGAAGACGTTGTCAGGTAGTTGGGGCTCAAATTTCGATAACATCACTTTAAATGGCCATATTTCGTCAACCAGACCACGCAGAAGCTTTTCGTTTGGATGAATACATAGGAATTGAATAGACCTTTCATTTGATGTATGTCCATGATTTTTTTCAAATTCCTGAGAAAATCTTTTTTTGGAGATTTGCTAAGATTGGCACATCCATGGAAAGGTCTGTTGATTCCCTATTCAGCAAATAAATCTGTAACACCGCACGAGCCATAATTGCGGAGATATCTCGATCCGAAGACTTTTATATATTTAGGTGGGTATTCAGTAAATTCATTTTGGATGCAAATATTTCGAGAACCAGAGATCACAGAAGCTTTTGGTTTTTAACAGTGGATAGCTCTTCGAAAGATGTTATGAATTCTGAAAACCGCAACCCATTTCGGAACTTGGTTGCGGAAATATGGCCATCGCAATCTTATTCAGCGTTGGCTAGAAATTCGGCAAAATCACTTTGGATAGAAATATTTCGAGAACCAGACCTCGCCGGAGCTTTTGGTTTTCACCTGTGGATAGCTCTTGAAAAGTTAACTAGGTGTTTTGAAAACCGCAACCACTTACAAGGCTTCGCTTCGGAAATAGAGCCAACCGAAGACGTTGTCAGGTAGTTGGGGCTCAAATTTCGATAACATCACTTTAAATGGCCATATTTCGTCAACCAGACCACGCAGAAGCTTTTCGTTTGGATGAATACATAGGAATTGAATAGACCTTTCATTTGATGTATGTCCATGATTTTTTTCAAATTCCTGAGAAAATCTTTTTTTGGAGATTTGCTAAGATTGGCACATCCATGGAAAGGTCTGTTGATTCCCTATTCAGCAAATAAATCTGTAACACCGCACGAGCCATAATTGCGGAGATATCTCGATCCGAAGACTTTTATATATTTAGGTGGGTATTCAGTAAATTCATTTTGGATGCAAATATTTCGAGAACCAGAGATCACAGAAGCTTTTGGTTTTTAACAGTGGATAGCTCTTCGAAAGATGTTATGAATTCTGAAAACCGCAACCCATTTCGGAACTTGGTTGCGGAAATATGGCCATCGCAATCTTATTCAGCGTTGGCTAGAAATTCGGCAAAATCACTTTGGATAGAAATATTTCGAGAACCAGACCTCGCCGGAGCTTTTGGTTTTCACCTGTGGATAGCTCTTGAAAAGTTAACTAGGTGTTTTGAAAACCGCAACCACTTACAAGGCTTCGCTTCGGAAATAGAGCCAACCGAAGACGTTGTCAGGTAGTTGGGGCTCAAATTTCGATAACATCACTTTAAATGGCCATATTTCGTCAACCAGACCACGCAGAAGCTTTTCGTTTGGATGAATACATAGGAATTGAATAGACCTTTCATTTGATGTATGTCCATGATTTTTTTCAAATTCCTGAGAAAATCTTTTTTTGGAGATTTGCTAAGATTGGCACATCCATGGAAAGGTCTGTTGATTCCCTATTCAGCAAATAAATCTGTAACACCGCACGAGCCATAATTGCGGAGATATCTCGATCCGAAGACTTTTATATATTTAGGTGGGTATTCAGTAAATTCATTTTGGATGCAAATATTTCGAGAACCAGAGATCACAGAAGCTTTTGGTTTTTAACAGTGGATAGCTCTTCGAAAGATGTTATGAATTCTGAAAACCGCAACCCATTTCGGAACTTGGTTGCGGAAATATGGCCATCGCAATCTTATTCAGCGTTGGCTAGAAATTCGGCAAAATCACTTTGGATAGAAATATTTCGAGAACCAGACCTCGCCGGAGCTTCTGGTTTTCACCTGTGGATAGCTCTTGAAAAGTTAACTGGGTGTTTTGAAAACCGCAACCACTTACAAGGCTTCGCTTCGGAAATAGACCCAACCGAACACGTTGTCAGGTAGTTGGGGCTCAAATTTCGATAACATCACTTTAGATGGCCGTATTTCGTCAACCAGACCACGCAGAAGCTTTTCGTTTGGATGAATACATAGGAATTGAATAGACCTTTCATTCGATGTATGTCTCGATGGATTTGGAGAACTTTGAGAAAATGCTGATTTTTGTAGACAAGTGGTTAGTCCATGATTTTTTCAAATTCCTGAGAAAATCTTTTTTTGGAGATTTGCTAAGATTGGCACATCTATGGAAATGTCTGTTGATTCCCTATTCAGCAAATAAATCTGTAACCCCGTACGATCCTTAATTGCGGAGATATCTCGATCCGAAGACTTTTATATATTTAGGTGGTTATTCAGTAAATTCATTTTGGATGCAAATATTTCGAGAACCAGAAATCACAGAAGCTTTTGGTTTTTAACAGTGGATAGCTCTTCGAAAGATGTTATGAATTCTGAAAACCGCAACCCATTTCGGAACTTGGTTGCGGAAATATGGCCATCGCAATCTTATTCAGCGTTGGCTAGAAATTCAGCAAAATCACTTTGGATAGAAATATTTCGAGAACTAGACCTCGCCGGAGCTTTTGGTTTTCACCTGTGGATAGCTCTTGAAAAGTTAACTAGGTGTTTTGAAAACCGCAACCACTTACAAGGCTTCGCTTCGGAAATAGAGCCAACCGAAGACGTTGTCAGGTAGTTGGGGCTCAAATTTCGATAACATCACTTTAAATGGCCATATTTCGTCAACCAGACCACGCAGAAGCTTTTCGTTTGGATGAATACATAGGAATTGAATAGACCTTTCATTTGATGTATGTCCATGATTTTTTTCAAATTCCTGAGAAAATCTTTTTTTGGAGATTTGCTAAGATTGGCACATCCATGGAAAGGTCTGTTGATTCCCTATTCAGCAAATAAATCTGTAACACCGCACGAGCCATAATTGCGGAGATATCTCGATCCGAAGACTTTTATATATTTAGGTGGGTATTCAGTAAATTCATTTTGGATGCAAATATTTCGAGAACCAGAGATCACAGAAGCTTTTGGTTTTTAACAGTGGATAGCTCTTCGAAAGATGTTATGAATTCTGAAAACCGCAACCCATTTCGGAACTTGGTTGCGGAAATATGGCCATCGCAATCTTATTCAGCGTTGGCTAGAAATTCGGCAAAATCACTTTGGATAGAAATATTTCGAGAACCAGACCTCGCCGGAGCTTCTGGTTTTCACCTGTGGATAGCTCTTGAAAAGTTAACTGGGTGTTTTGAAAACCGCAACCACTTACAAGGCTTCGCTTCGGAAATAGACCCAACCGAACACGTTGTCAGGTAGTTGGGGCTCAAATTTCGATAACATCACTTTAGATGGCCGTATTTCGTCAACCAGACCACGCAGAAGCTTTTCGTTTGGATGAATACATAGGAATTGAATAGACCTTTCATTCGATGTATGTCTCGATGGATTTGGAGAACTTTGAGAAAATGCTGATTTTTGTAGACAAGTGGTTAGTCCATGATTTTTTCAAATTCCTGAGAAAATCTTTTTTTGGAGATTTGCTAAGATTGGCACATCTATGGAAATGTCTGTTGATTCCCTATTCAGCAAATAAATCTGTAACCCCGTACGATCCTTAATTGCGGAGATATCTCGATCCGAAGACTTTTATATATTTAGGTGGTTATTCAGTAAATTCATTTTGGATGCAAATATTTCGAGAACCAGAAATCACAGAAGCTTTTGGTTTTTAACAGTGGATAGCTCTTCGAAAGATGTTATGAATTCTGAAAACCGCAACCCATTTCGAAACTTGGTTGCGGAAATATGGCCATCGCAATCTTATTCAGCGTTGGCTAGAAATTCAGCAAAATCACTTTGGATAGAAATATTTCGAGAACCAGACCTCGCCGGAGCTTCTGGTTTTCACCTGTGCATAGCTCTTGAAAAGTTAACTAGGTGTTTTGAAAACCGCAACCACTTACAAGGCTTCGCTTCGGAAATAGAGCCAACCTAAGACATTGCCAGGTAGTTGGGGCTCAAATTTCGATAACATTACTTTAAATGGCCATATTTCGTCAACCAGACCACGCAGAAGCTTTTCGTTTGGATGAATACATAGGAATTGAATAGACCTTTCATTCGATGTATGTCTCGATGGATTTGGAGAACTTTGAGAAAATGCTGATTTTTGTAGACAAGTGGTTAGTCCATGATTTTTTCAAATTCCTGAGAAAATCTTTTTTTGGAGATTTGCTAAGATTGGCACATCTATTGAAATGTCTGTTGATTCCCTATTCAGCAAATAAATCTGTAACCCCGTACGATCCTTAATTGCGGAGATATCTCGATCCGAAGACTTTTATATATTTAGGTGGTTATTCAGTAAATTCATTTTGGATGCAAATATTTCGAGAACCAGAAATCACAGAAGCTTTTGGTTTTTAACAGTGGATAGCTCTTCGAAAGATGTTATGAATTCTGAAAACCGCAACCCATTTCGAAACTTGGTTGCGGAAATATGGCCATCGCAATCTTATTCAGCGTTGGCTAGAAATTCAGCAAAATCACTTTGGATAGAAATATTTCGAGAACCAGACCTCGCCGGAGCTTCTGGTTTTCACCTGTGCATAGCTCTTGAAAAGTTAACTGGGTGTTTTGAAAACCGCAACCACTTTCAAGCCTTCGCTTCGGAAATAGAGCTAACCGAAGACATTGTCAGGTAGTTGGGGCTCAAATTACGATAACATTACTTTAAATGGCCATATTTCGTCAACCAGACCACGCAGAAGCTTTTCGTTTGGATGAATACATAGGAATTGAATAGACCTTTCATTCGATGTATGTCTCGATGGATTTGGAGAACTTTGAGAAAATGCTGATTTTTGTAGACAAGTGGTTAGTCCATGATTTTTTCAAATTCCTGAGAAAATCTTTTTTTGGAGATTTGCTAAGATTGGCACATCTATGGAAAGGTCCCTATTCAGCAAATAAAACTGTAACACCGCACGAGCCATAATTGCGGAGATATCTCGATCCGAAGACTTTTATATATGTATTTAGGTGGGTATTCAGTAAATTCATTTTGGATGCAAATATTTCGAGAACCAGAGATCACAGAAGCTTTTGGTTTTTAACAGTGGATAGCTCTTCGAAAGATGTTATGAATTCTGAAAACCGCAACCCATTTCGGAACTTGGTTGTGGAAATATGGCCATCGCAATCTTATTCAGCGTTGGCTAAAAATTCAGCAAAATCACTTTGGATAGAAATATTTCGAGAACCAGACCTCGCCGGAGCTTCTGGTTTTCACCTGTGGATAGCTCTTGAAAAGTTAACTAGGTGTTTTGAAAACCGCAATTACTTACAAGGCTTCGCTTCGGAAATAGAGCCAACCGAAGACGTTGTCAGGTAGTTGGAGCTCAAATTTCGATAACATCACTTTAAATGGCCATATTTCGTCAACCAGACCACGCAGAAGCTTTTCGTTTGGATGAATACATAGGAATTGAATAGACCTTTCATTCGATGTATGTCTCGATGGATTTGGAGAACTTTGAGAAAATGCTGATTTTTGTAGACAAGTGGTTAGTCCATGATTTTTTCAAATTCCTGAGAAAATCTTTTTTTGGAGATTTGCTAAGATTGGCACATCTATGGAAAGGTCTGTTGATTCCCTATTCAGCAAATAAAACTGTAACCCCGCACGAGCCTTAATTGCGGAGATATCTCGATCCGAAGACTTTTATATATTTAGGTGGGTATTCAGTAAATTCATTTTGGATGCAAATATTTCGAGAAGCAGAGATCACAGAAGCTTTTGGTTTTTAACAGTGGATAGCTCTTCGAAAGATGTTATGAATTCTGAAAACCGCAACCCATTTCGGAACTTGGTTGCGGAAATATGGCCATCGCAATCTTATTCAGCGTTGGCTAGAAATTCAGCAAAATCACTTTGGATAGAAATGTTTCGAGATCCAGACCTCGCCGGAGCTTCTGGTTTTCACCTGTGCATAGCTCTTGAAAAGTTAACTGGGTGTTTTGAAAACCGCAACCACTTACAAGGCTTCGCTTCGGAAATAGACCCAACCGAACACGTTGTCAGGTAGTTGGGGCTCAAATTTCGATAACATCACTTTAGATGGCCGTATTTCGTCAACCAGACCACGCAGAAGCTTTTCGTTTGGATGAATACATAGGAATTGAATAGACCTTTCATTCGATGTATGTCTCGATGGATTTGGAGAACTTTGAGAAAATGCTGATTTTTGTAGACAAGTGGTTAGTCCATGATTTTTTCAAATTCCTGAGAAAATCTTTTTTTGGAGATTTGCTAAGATTGGCACATCTATGGAAAGGTCTGTTGATTCCCTATTCAGCAAATAAAACTGTAACCCCGCACGAGCCTTAGCTGCGGAGATATCTCGATCCGAAGACTTTTATATAACTATTTAGGTGGGTATTCAGTAAATTCATTTTGGATGCAAATATTTCGAGAACCAGAGATCACAGAAGCTTTTGGTTTTTAGCAGGGATAGCTCTTCGAAAGATGTTATGAATTCTGAAAACCGCAACCCATTTCGAAACTTGGTTGCGGAAATATGCCCATCGCAATCTTATTCAGCGTTGGCTAGAAATTCAGCAAAATCACTTTGGATAGAAATATTTCGAGAACCAGACCTCGCCGGAGCTTCTGGTTTTCACCTGTGGATAGCTCTTGAAAAGTTAACTAGGTGTTTTGAAAACCGCAACCACTTACAAGGCTTCGCTTCGGAAATAGAGCCAACCGAAGACGTTGTCAGGTAGTTGGGGCTCAAATTTCGATAACATCACTTTAGATGGCCGTATTTCGTCAACCAGACCACGCAGAAGCTTTTCGTTTGGATGAATACATAGGAATTGAATAGACCTTTCATTCGATGTATGTCTCGATGGATTTGGAGAACTTTGAGAAAATGCTGATTTTTGTAGACAAGTGGTTAGTCCATGATTTTTTCAAATTCCTGAGAAAATCTTTTTTTGGAGATTTGCTAAGATTGGCACATCTATGGAAAGGTCTGTTGATTCCCTATTCAGCAAATAAAACTGTAACACCGCACGAGCCATAATTGCGGAGATATCTCGATCCGAAGACTTTTATATATTTAGGTGGGTATTCAGTAAATTCATTTTGGATGCAAATATTTCGAGAACCAGAGATCACAGAAGCTTTTGGTTTTTAACAGTGGATAGCTCTTCGAAAGATGTTATGAATTCTGAAAACCGCAACCCATTTCGGAACTTGGTTGCGGAAATATGGCCATCGCAATCTTATTCAGCGTTGGCTAGAAATTCAGCAAAATCACTTTGGATAGAAATATTTCGAGAACCAGACCTCGCCGGAGCTTCTGGTTTTCACCTGTGGATAGCTCTTGAAAAGTTAACTAGGTGTTTTGAAAACCGCAATTACTTACAAGGCTTCGCTTCGGAAATAGAGCCAACCGAAGACGTTGTCAGGTAGTTGGGGCTCAAATTTCGATAACATCACTTTAAATGGCCATATTTCGTCAACCAGACCACGCAGAAGCTTTTCGTTTGGATGAATACATAGGAATTGAATAGACCTTTCATTCGATGTATGTCTCGATGGATTTGGAGAACTTTGAGAAAATGCTGATTTTTGTAGACAAGTGTTAGTCCATGATTTTTTCAAATTCCTGAGAAAATCTTTTTTTGGAGATTTGCTAAGATTGGCACATCTATGGAAAGGTCTGTTGATTCCCTATTCAGCAAATAAAACTGTAACCCCGCACGAGTCTTAATTGCGGAGATATCTCGATCCGAAGACTTTTATATATTTAGGTGGGTATTCAGTAAATTCATTTTGGATGCAAATTTTTCGAGAACCAGAGATCACAGAAGCTTTTGGTTTTTAACAGTGGATAGCTCTTCGAAAGATGTTATGAATTCTGAAAACCGCAACCCATTTCGGAACTTGGTTGCGGAAATATGGCCATCGCAATCTTATTCAGCGTTGGCTAGAAATTCAGCAAAATCACTTTGGATAGAAATGTTTCGAGAACCAGACCTCGCCGGAGCTTCTGGTTTTCACCTGTGCATAGCTCTTGAAAAGTTAACTGGGTGTTTTGAAAACCGCAACCACTTACAAGGCTTCGCTTCGGAAATAGACCCAACCGAACACGTTGTCAGGTAGTTGGGGCTCAAATTTCGATAACATCACTTTAGATGGCCGTATTTCGTCAACCAGACCACGCAGAAGCTTTTCGTTTGGATGAATACATAGGAATTGAATAGACCTTTCATTCGATGTATGTCTCGATGGATTTGGAGAACTTTGAGAAAATGCTGATTTTTGTAGACAAGTGGTGTCCATGATTTTTTCAAATTCCTGAGAAAATCTTTTTTTGGAGATTTGCTAAGATTGGCACATCTATGGAAAGGTCTGTTGATTCCCTATTCAGCAAATAAAACTGTAACCCCGCACGAGCCATAATTGCGGAGATATCTCGATCCGAAGACTTTTATATATTTAGGTGGGTATTCAGTAAATTCATTTTGGATGCAAATATTTCGAGAAGCAGAGATCACAGAAGCTTTTGGTTTTTAACAGTGGATAGCTCTTCGAAAGATGTTATGAATTCTGAAAACCGCAACCCATTTCGGAACTTTGTTGCGGAAATATGGCCATCGCAATCTTATTCAGCGTTGGCTAGAAATTCAGCAAAATCACTTTGGATAGAAATATTTCGAGAACCAGACCTCGCCGGAGCTTCTGGTTTTCACCTGTGGATAGCTCTTGAAAAGTTAACTAGGTGTTTTGAAAACCGCAACCACTTACAAGGCTTCGCTTCGGAAATAGAGCCAACCGAAGACGTTGTCAGGTAGTTGGGGCTCAAATTTCGATAACATCACTTTAGATGGCCGTATTTCGTCAACCAGACCACGCAGAAGCTTTTCGTTTGGATGAATACATAGGAATTGAATAGACCTTTCATTCGATGTATGTCTCGATGGATTTGGAGAACTTTGAGAAAATGCTGATTTTTGTAGACAAGTGGTTAGTCCATGATTTTTTCAAATTCCTGAGAAAATCTTTTTTTGGAGATTTGCTAAGATTGGCACATCTATGGAAAGGTCTGTTGATTCCCTATTCAGCAAATAAAACTGTAACACCGCACGAGCCATAATTGCGGAGATATCTCGATCCGAAGACTTTTATATATTTAGGTGGGTATTCAGTAAATTCATTTTGGATGCAAATATTTCGAGAACCAGAGATCACAGAAGCTTTTGGTTTTTAACAGTGGATAGCTCTTCGAAAGATGTTATGAATTCTGAAAACCGCAACCCATTTCGGAACTTGGTTGCGGAAATATGGCCATCGCAATCTTATTCAGCGTTGGCTAGAAATTCAGCAAAATCACTTTGGATAGAAATATTTCGAGAACCAGACCTCGCCGGAGCTTCTGGTTTTCACCTGTGGATAGCTCTTGAAAAGTTAACTAGGTGTTTTGAAAACCGCAATTACTTACAAGGCTTCGCTTCGGAAATAGAGCCAACCGAAGACGTTGTCAGGTAGTTGGGGCTCAAATTTCGATAACATCACTTTAAATGGCCATATTTCGTCAACCAGACCACGCAGAAGCTTTTCGTTTGGATGAATACATAGGAATTGAATAGACCTTTCATTCGATGTATGTCTCGATGGATTTGGAGAACTTTGAGAAAATGCTGATTTTTGTAGACAAGTGGTTAGTCCATGATTTTTTCAAATTCCTGAGAAAATCTTTTTTTGGAGATTTGCTAAGATTGGCACATCTATGGAAAGGTCTGTTGATTCCCTATTCAGCAAATAAAACTGTAACACCGCACGAGCCATAATTGCGGAGATATCTCGATCCGAAGACTTTTATATATTTAGGTGGGTATTCAGTAAATTCATTTTGGATGCAAATATTTCGAGAACCAGAGATCACAGAAGCTTTTGGTTTTTAACAGTGGATAGCTCTTCGAAAGATGTTATGAATTCTGAAAACCGCAACCCATTTCGGAACTTTGTTGCGGAAATATGGCCATCGCAATCTTATTCAGCGTTGGCTAGAAATTCAGCAAAATCACTTTGGATAGAAATATTTCGAGAACCAGACCTCGCCGGAGCTTCTGGTTTTCACCTGTGGATAGCTCTTGAAAAGTTAACTAGGTGTTTTGAAAACCGCAACCACTTACAAGGCTTCGCTTCGGAAATAGAGCCAACCGAAGACGTTGTCAGGTAGTTGGGGCTCAAATTTCGATAACATCACTTTAGATGGCCGTATTTCGTCAACCAGACCACGCAGAAGCTTTTCGTTTGGATGAATACATAGGAATTGAATAGACCTTTCATTCGATGTATGTCTCGATGGATTTGGAGAACTTTGAGAAAATGCTGATTTTTGTAGACAAGTGTTAGTCCATGATTTTTTCAAATTCCTGAGAAAATCTTTTTTTGGAGATTTGCTAAGATTGGCACATCTATGGAAAGGTCTGTTGATTCCCTATTCAGCAAATAAATTTGTAACCCCGTACGAGCCTTAATTGCGGAGATATCTCGATTCGAAGACTTTTATATATTTAGGTGGGTATTCAGTAAATTCATTTTGGATGCAAATATTTCGAGAACCAGAAATCACAGAAGCTTTTGGTTTTTAACAGTGGATAGCTTTTCGAAAGATGTTATGAATTCTGAAAACCGCAACCCATTTCGGAACTTGGTTGCGGAAATATGGCCATCGCAATCTTATTCAGCGTTGGCTAGAAATTCAGCAAAATCACTTTGGATAGAAATATTTCGAGAACCAGACCTCGCCGGAGCTTCTGGTTTTCACCTGTGGATAGCTCTTGAAAAGTTAACTAGGTGTTTTGAAAACCGCAACCACTTACAAGGCTTCGCTTCGGAAATAGACCCAACCGAACACGTTGTCAGGTAGTTGGGGCTCAAATTTCGATAACATCACTTTAGATGGCCGTATTTCGTCAACCAGACCACGCAGAAGCTTTTCGTTTGGATGGATACATAGGAATTGAATAGACCTTTCATTCGATGTATGTCTCGATGGATTTGGAGAACTTTGAGAAAATGCTGATTTTTGTAGACAAGTGGTTAGTCCATGATTTTTTCAAATTCCTGAGAAAATCTTTTTTTGGAGATTTGCTAAGATTGGCACATCTATGGAAAGGTCTGTTGATTCCCTATTCAGCAAATAAATTTGTAACCCCGTACGAGCCTTAATTGCGGAGATATCTCGATTCGAAGACTTTTATATATTTAGGTGGGTATTCAGTAAATTCATTTTGGATGCAAATATTTCGAGAACCAGAAATCACAGAAGCTTTTGGTTTTTAACAGTGGATAGCTTTTCGAAAGATGTTATGAATTCTGAAAACCGCAACCCATTTCGGAACTTGGTTGCGGAAATATGGCCATCGCAATCTTATTCAGCGTTGGCTAGAAATTCAGCAAAATCACTTTGGATAGAAATATTTCGAGAACTAGACCTCGCCGGAGCTTTTGGTTTTCACCTGTGGATAGCTCTTGAAAAGTTAACTAGGTGTTTTGAAAACCGCAACCACTTACAAGGCTTCGCTTCGGAAATAGAGCCAACCGAAGACGTTGTCAGGTAGTTGGGGCTCAAATTTCGATAACATCACTTTAGATGGCCGTATTTCGTCAACCAGACCACGCAGAAGCTTTTCGTTTGGATGAATACATAGGAATTGAATAGACCTTTCATTCGATGTATGTCTCGATGGATTTGGAGAACTTTGAGAAAATGCTGATTTTTGTAGACAAGTGGTTAGTCCATGATTTTTTCAAATTCCTCAGAAAATCTTTTTTTTTGGAGATTTGCTAAGATTGGCACATCTATGGAAAGGTCTGTTGATTCCCTATTCAGCAAATAAAACTGTAACACCGCACGAGCCATAATTGCGGAGATATCTCGATCCGAAGACTTTTATATATTTAGGTGGGTATTCAGTAAATTCATTTTGGATGCAAATATTTCGAGAACCAGAGATCACAGAAGCTTTTGGTTTTTAACAGTGGATAGCTCTTCGAAAGATGTTATGAATTCTGAAAACCGCAACCCATTTCGGAACTTGGTTGCGGAAATATGGCCATCGCAATCTTATTCAGCGTTGGCTAGAAATTCAGCAAAATCACTTTGGATAGAAATATTTCGAGAACCAGACCTCGCCGGAGCTTCTGGTTTTCACCTGTGGATAGCTCTTGAAAAGTTAACTAGGTGTTTTGAAAACCGCAACCACTTACAAGGCTTCGCTTCGGAAATAGACCCAACCGAACACGTTGTCAGGTAGTTGGGGCTCAAATTTCGATAACATCACTTTAGATGGCCGTATTTCGTCAACCAGACCACGCAGAAGCTTTTCGTTTGGATGGATACATAGGAATTGAATAGACCTTTCATTCGATGTATGTCTCGATGGATTTGGAGAACTTTGAGAAAATGCTGATTTTTGTAGACAAGTGGTTAGTCCATGATTTTTTCAAATTCCTGAGAAAATCTTTTTTTGGAGATTTGCTAAGATTGGCACATCTATGGAAAGGTCTGTTGATTCCCTATTCAGCAAATAAAACTGTAACCCCGCACGAGCCTTAGCTGCGGAGATATCTCGATCCGAAGACTTTTATATAACTATTTAGGTGGGTATTCAGTAAATTCATTTTGGATGCAAATATTTCGAGAACCAGAGATCACAGAAGCTTTTGGTTTTTAGCAGGGATAGCTCTTCGAAAGATGTTATGAATTCTGAAAACCGCAACCCATTTCGAAACTTGGTTGCGGAAATATGCCCATCGCAATCTTATTCAGCGTTGGCTAGAAATTCAGCAAAATCACTTTGGATAGAAATATTTCGAGAACCAGACCTCGCCGGAGCTTCTGGTTTTCACCTGTGGATAGCTCTTGAAAAGTTAACTAGGTGTTTTGAAAACCGCAACCACTTACAAGGCTTCGCTTCGGAAATAGAGCCAACCGAAGACGTTGTCAGGTAGTTGGGGCTCAAATTTCGATAACATCACTTTAGATGGCCGTATTTCGTCAACCAGACCACGCAGAAGCTTTTCGTTTGGATGAATACATAGGAATTGAATAGACCTTTCATTCGATGTATGTCTCGATGGATTTGGAGAACTTTGAGAAAATGCTGATTTTTGTAGACAAGTGGTTAGTCCATGATTTTTTCAAATTCCTGAGAAAATCTTTTTTTGGAGATTTGCTAAGATTGGCACATCTATGGAAAGGTCTGTTGATTCCCTATTCAGCAAATAAAACTGTAACACCGCACGAGCCATAATTGCGGAGATATCTCGATCCGAAGACTTTTATATATTTAGGTGGGTATTCAGTAAATTCATTTTGGATGCAAATATTTCGAGAACCAGAGATCACAGAAGCTTTTGGTTTTTAACAGTGGATAGCTCTTCGAAAGATGTTATGAATTCTGAAAACCGCAACCCATTTCGGAACTTGGTTGCGGAAATATGGCCATCGCAATCTTATTCAGCGTTGGCTAGAAATTCAGCAAAATCACTTTGGATAGAAATATTTCGAGAACCAGACCTCGCCGGAGCTTCTGGTTTTCACCTGTGGATAGCTCTTGAAAAGTTAACTAGGTGTTTTGAAAACCGCAATTACTTACAAGGCTTCGCTTCGGAAATAGAGCCAACCGAAGACGTTGTCAGGTAGTTGGGGCTCAAATTTCGATAACATCACTTTAAATGGCCATATTTCGTCAACCAGACCACGCAGAAGCTTTTCGTTTGGATGAATACATAGGAATTGAATAGACCTTTCATTCGATGTATGTCTCGATGGATTTGGAGAACTTTGAGAAAATGCTGATTTTTGTAGACAAGTGGTTAGTCCATGATTTTTTCAAATTCCTCAGAAAATCTTTTTTTGGAGATTTGCTAAGATTGGCACATCTATGGAAAGGTCTGTTGATTCCCTATTCAGCAAATAAAACTGTAACCCCGCACGAGCCTTAATTGCGGAGATATCTCGATCCGAAGACTTTTATATATTTAGGTGGGTATTCAGTAAATTCATTTTGGATGCAAATTTTTCGAGAACCAGAGATCACAGAAGCTTTTGGTTTTTAACAGTGGATAGCTCTTCGAAAGATGTTATGAATTCTGAAAACCGCAACCCATTTCGGAACTTGGTTGCGGAAATATGGCCATCGCAATCTTATTCAGCGTTGGCTAGAAATTCAGCAAAATCACTTTGGATAGAAATGTTTCGAGAACCAGACCTCGCCGGAGCTTCTGGTTTTCACCTGTGCATAGCTCTTGAAAAGTTAACTGGGTGTTTTGAAAACCGCAACCACTTACAAGGCTTCGCTTCGGAAATAGACCCAACCGAACACGTTGTCAGGTAGTTGGGGCTCAAATTTCGATAACATCACTTTAGATGGCCGTATTTCGTCAACCAGACCACGCAGAAGCTTTTCGTTTGGATGAATACATAGGAATTGAATAGACCTTTCATTCGATGTATGTCTCGATGGATTTGGAGAACTTTGAGAAAATGCTGATTTTTGTAGACAAGTGGTGTCCATGATTTTTTCAAATTCCTGAGAAAATCTTTTTTTGGAGATTTGCTAAGATTGGCACATCTATGGAAAGGTCTGTTGATTCCCTATTCAGCAAATAAAACTGTAACCCCGCACGAGCCATAATTGCGGAGATATCTCGATCCGAAGACTTTTATATATTTAGGTGGGTATTCAGTAAATTCATTTTGGATGCAAATATTTCGAGAAGCAGAGATCACAGAAGCTTTTGGTTTTTAACAGTGGATAGCTCTTCGAAAGATGTTATGAATTCTGAAAACCGCAACCCATTTCGGAACTTTGTTGCGGAAATATGGCCATCGCAATCTTATTCAGCGTTGGCTAGAAATTCAGCAAAATCACTTTGGATAGAAATATTTCGAGAACCAGACCTCGCCGGAGCTTCTGGTTTTCACCTGTGGATAGCTCTTGAAAAGTTAACTAGGTGTTTTGAAAACCGCAACCACTTACAAGGCTTCGCTTCGGAAATAGAGCCAACCGAAGACGTTGTCAGGTAGTTGGGGCTCAAATTTCGATAACATCACTTTAGATGGCCGTATTTCGTCAACCAGACCACGCAGAAGCTTTTCGTTTGGATGAATACATAGGAATTGAATAGACCTTTCATTCGATGTATGTCTCGATGGATTTGGAGAACTTTGAGAAAATGCTGATTTTTGTAGACAAGTGGTTAGTCCATGATTTTTTCAAATTCCTGAGAAAATCTTTTTTTGGAGATTTGCTAAGATTGGCACATCTATGGAAAGGTCTGTTGATTCCCTATTCAGCAAATAAAACTGTAACACCGCACGAGCCATAATTGCGGAGATATCTCGATCCGAAGACTTTTATATATTTAGGTGGGTATTCAGTAAATTCATTTTGGATGCAAATATTTCGAGAACCAGAGATCACAGAAGCTTTTGGTTTTTAACAGTGGATAGCTCTTCGAAAGATGTTATGAATTCTGAAAACCGCAACCCATTTCGGAACTTGGTTGCGGAAATATGGCCATCGCAATCTTATTCAGCGTTGGCTAGAAATTCAGCAAAATCACTTTGGATAGAAATATTTCGAGAACCAGACCTCGCCGGAGCTTCTGGTTTTCACCTGTGGATAGCTCTTGAAAAGTTAACTAGGTGTTTTGAAAACCGCAACCACTTACAAGGCTTCGCTTCGGAAATAGAGCCAACCGAAGACGTTGTCAGGTAGTTGGGGCTCAAATTTCGATAACATCACTTTAGATGGCCGTATTTCGTCAACCAGACCACGCAGAAGCTTTTCGTTTGGATGAATACATAGGAATTGAATAGACCTTTCATTCGATGTATGTCTCGATGGATTTGGAGAACTTTGAGAAAATGCTGATTTTTGTAGACAAGTGTTAGTCCATGATTTTTTCAAATTCCTGAGAAAATCTTTTTTTGGAGATTTGCTAAGATTGGCACATCTATGGAAAGGTCTGTTGATTCCCTATTCAGCAAATAAAACTGTAACACCGCACGAGCCATAATTGCGGAGATATCTCGATCCGAAGACTTTTATATATTTAGGTGGGTATTCAGTAAATTCATTTTGGATGCAAATATTTCGAGAACCAGAGATCACAGAAGCTTTTGGTTTTTAACAGTGGATAGCTCTTCGAAAGATGTTATGAATTCTGAAAACCGCAACCCATTTCGGAACTTGGTTGCGGAAATATGGCCATCGCAATCTTATTCAGCGTTGGCTAGAAATTCAGCAAAATCACTTTGGATAGAAATATTTCGAGAACCAGACCTCGCCGGAGCTTCTGGTTTTCACCTGTGGATAGCTCTTGAAAAGTTAACTAGGTGTTTTGAAAACCGCAACCACTTACAAGGCTTCGCTTCGGAAATAGACCCAACCGAACACGTTGTCAGGTAGTTGGGGCTCAAATTTCGATAACATCACTTTAGATGGCCGTATTTCGTCAACCAGACCACGCAGAAGCTTTTCGTTTGGATGGATACATAGGAATTGAATAGACCTTTCATTCGATGTATGTCTCGATGGATTTGGAGAACTTTGAGAAAATGCTGATTTTTGTAGACAAGTGGTTAGTCCATGATTTTTTCAAATTCCTGAGAAAATCTTTTTTTGGAGATTTGCTAAGATTGGCCCATCTATGGAAAGGTCTGTTGATTCCCTATTCAGCAAATAAATTTGTAACCCCGTACGAGCCTTAATTGCGGAGATATCTCGATTCGAAGACTTTTATATATTTAGGTGGGTATTCAGTAAATTCATTTTGGATGCAAATATTTCGAGAACCAGAAATCACAGAAGCTTTTGGTTTTTAACAGTGGATAGCTTTTCGAAAGATGTTATGAATTCTGAAAACCGCAACCCATTTCGGAACTTGGTTGCGGAAATATGGCCATCGCAATCTTATTCAGCGTTGGCTAGAAATTCAGCAAAATCACTTTGGATAGAAATATTTCGAGAACCAGACCTCGCCGGAGCTTCTGGTTTTCACCTGTGGATAGCTCTTGAAAAGTTAACTAGGTGTTTTGAAAACCGCAACCACTTACAAGGCTTCGCTTCGGAAATAGACCCAACCGAACACGTTGTCAGGTAGTTGGGGCTCAAATTTCGATAACATCACTTTAGATGGCCGTATTTCGTCAACCAGACCACGCAGAAGCTTTTCGTTTGGATGGATACATAGGAATTGAATAGACCTTTCATTCGATGTATGTCTCGATGGATTTGGAGAACTTTGAGAAAATGCTGATTTTTGTAGACAAGTGGTTAGTCCATGATTTTTTCAAATTCCTGAGAAAATCTTTTTTTGGAGATTTGCTAAGATTGGCACATCTATGGAAAGGTCTGTTGATTCCCTATTCAGCAAATAAATTTGTAACCCCGTACGAGCCTTAATTGCGGAGATATCTCGATTCGAAGACTTTTATATATTTAGGTGGGTATTCAGTAAATTCATTTTGGATGCAAATATTTCGAGAACCAGAAATCACAGAAGCTTTTGGTTTTTAACAGTGGATAGCTTTTCGAAAGATGTTATGAATTCTGAAAACCGCAACCCATTTCGGAACTTGGTTGCGGAAATATGGCCATCGCAATCTTATTCAGCGTTGGCTAGAAATTCAGCAAAATCACTTTGGATAGAAATATTTCGAGAACTAGACCTCGCCGGAGCTTTTGGTTTTCACCTGTGGATAGCTCTTGAAAAGTTAACTAGGTGTTTTGAAAACCGCAACCACTTACAAGGCTTCGCTTCGGAAATAGAGCCAACCGAAGACGTTGTCAGGTAGTTGGGGCTCAAATTTCGATAACATCACTTTAGATGGCCGTATTTCGTCAACCAGACCACGCAGAAGCTTTTCGTTTGGATGAATACATAGGAATTGAATAGACCTTTCATTCGATGTATGTCTCGATGGATTTGGAGAACTTTGAGAAAATGCTGATTTTTGTAGACAAGTGGTTAGTCCATGATTTTTTCAAATTCCTCAGAAAATCTTTTTTTTGGAGATTTGCTAAGATTGGCACATCTATGGAAAGGTCTGTTGATTCCCTATTCAGCAAATAAAACTGTAACACCGCACGAGCCATAATTGCGGAGATATCTCGATCCGAAGACTTTTATATATTTAGGTGGGTATTCAGTAAATTCATTTTGGATGCAAATATTTCGAGAACCAGAGATCACAGAAGCTTTTGGTTTTTAACAGTGGATAGCTCTTCGAAAGATGTTATGAATTCTGAAAACCGCAACCCATTTCGGAACTTGGTTGCGGAAATATGGCCATCGCAATCTTATTCAGCGTTGGCTAGAAATTCAGCAAAATCACTTTGGATAGAAATATTTCGAGAACCAGACCTCGCCGGAGCTTCTGGTTTTCACCTGTGGATAGCTCTTGAAAAGTTAACTAGGTGTTTTGAAAACCGCAACCACTTACAAGGCTTCGCTTCGGAAATAGACCCAACCGAACACGTTGTCAGGTAGTTGGGGCTCAAATTTCGATAACATCACTTTAGATGGCCGTATTTCGTCAACCACACCACGCAGAAGCTTTTCGTTTGGATGGATACATAGGAATTGAATAGACCTTTCATTCGATGTATGTCTCGATGGATTTGGAGAACTTTGAGAAAATGCTGATTTTTGTAGACAAGTGGTTAGTCCATGATTTTTTCAAATTCCTGAGAAAATCTTTTTTTGGAGATTTGCTAAGATTGGCACATCTATGGAAAGGTCTGTTGATTCCCTATTCAGCAAATAAATTTGTAACCCCGTACGAGCCTTAATTGCGGAGATATCTCGATTCGAAGACTTTTATATATTTAGGTGGGTATTCAGTAAATTCATTTTGGATGCAAATATTTCGAGAACCAGAAATCACAGAAGCTTTTGGTTTTTAACAGTGGATAGCTTTTCGAAAGATGTTATGAATTCTGAAAACCGCAACCCATTTCGGAACTTGGTTGCGGAAATATGGCCATCGCAATCTTATTCAGCGTTGGCTAGAAATTCAGCAAAATCACTTTGGATAGAAATATTTCGAGAACTAGACCTCGCCGGAGCTTTTGGTTTTCACCTGTGGATAGCTCTTGAAAAGTTAACTAGGTGTTTTGAAAACCGCAACCACTTACAAGGCTTCGCTTCGGAAATAGAGCCAACCGAAGACGTTGTCAGGTAGTTGGGGCTCAAATTTCGATAACATCACTTTAGATGGCCGTATTTCGTCAACCAGACCACGCAGAAGCTTTTCGTTTGGATGAATACATAGGAATTGAATAGACCTTTCATTCGATGTATGTCTCGATGGATTTGGAGAACTTTGAGAAAATGCTGATTTTTGTAGACAAGTGGTTAGTCCATGATTTTTTCAAATTCCTCAGAAAATCTTTTTTTGGAGATTTGCTAAGATTGGCACATCTATGGAAAGGTCTGTTGATTCCCTATTCAGCAAATAAAACTGTAACACCGCACGAGCCATAATTGCGGAGATATCTCGATCCGAAGACTTTTATATATTTAGGTGGGTATTCAGTAAATTCATTTTGGATGCAAATATTTCGAGAACCAGAGATCACAGAAGCTTTTGGTTTTTAACAGTGGATAGCTCTTCGAAAGATGTTATTAATTCTGAAAACCGCAACCCATTTCGGAACTTTGTTGCGGAAATATGGCCATCGCAATCTTATTCAGCGTTGGCTAGAAATTCAGCAAAATCACTTTGGATAGAAATATTTCGAGAACCAGACCTCGCCGGAGCTTCTGGTTTTCACCTGTGGATAGCTCTTGAAAAGTTAACTAGGTGTTTTGAAAACCGCAACCACTTACAAGGCTTCGCTTCGGAAATAGAGCCAACCGAAGACGTTGTCAGGTAGTTGGGGCTCAAATTTCGATAACATCACTTTAGATGGCCGTATTTCGTCAACCAGACCACGCAGAAGCTTTTGGTTTGGATGAATACATAGGAATTGAATAGACCTTTCATTCGATGTATGTCTCGATGGATTTGGAGAACTTTGAGAAAATGCTGATTTTTGTAGACAAGTGGTTAGTCCATGATTTTTTCAAATTCCTGAGAAAATCTTTTTTTGGAGATTTGCTAAGATTGGCACATCTATGGAAAGGTCTGTTGATTCCCTATTCAGCAAATAAAACTGTAACCCCGCACGAGCCTTAAATGCGGAGATATCTCGATCCGAAGACTTTTATATATTTAGGTGGGTATTCAGTAAATTCATTTTGGATGCAAATATTTCGAGAACCAGAAATCACAGAAGCTTTTGGTTTTTAACAGTGGATAGCTCTTCGAAAGATGTTATGAATTCTGAAAACCGCAACCCATTTCGAAACTTGGTTGCGGAAATATGGCCATCGCAATCTTATTCAGCGTTGGCTAGGAATTCAGCAAAATCACTCTGTATAGAAATATTTCGAGAACCAGACCTCGCCGGAGCTTCTGGTTTTCACCTGTGCATAGCTCTTGAAAAGTTAACTGGGTGTTTTGAAAACCGCAACCACTTTCAAGCCTTCGCTTCGGAAATAGAGCTAACCGAAGACATTGTCAGGTAGTTGGGGCTCAAATTACGATAACATTACTTTAAATGGCCATATTTCGTCAACCAGACCACGCAGAAGCTTTTCGTTTGGATGAATACATAGGAATTGTAGACAAGTGGTTAGTCCATGATTTTTTCAAATTCCTGAGAAAATCTTTTTTTGGAGATTTGCTAAGATTGGCACATCTATGGAAAGGTCCCTATTCAGCAAATAAAACTGTAACACCGCACGAGCCATAATTGCGGAGATATCTCGATCCGAAGACTTTTATATATGTATTTAGGTGGGTATTCAGTAAATTCATTTTGGATGCAAATATTTCGAGAACCAGAGATCACAGAAGCTTTTGGTTTTTAACAGTGGATAGCTCTTCGAAAGATGTTATGAATTCTGAAAACCGCAACCCATTTCGGAACTTGGTTGTGGAAATATGGCCATCGCAATCTTATTCAGCGTTGGCTAAAAATTCAGCAAAATCACTTTGGATAGAAATATTTCGAGAACCAGACCTCGCCGGAGCTTCTGGTTTTCACCTGTGGATAGCTCTTGAAAAGTTAACTAGGTGTTTTGAAAACCGCAATTACTTACAAGGCTTCGCTTCGGAAATAGAGCCAACCGAAGACGTTGTCAGGTAGTTGGAGCTCAAATTTCGATAACATCACTTTAAATGGCCATATTTCGTCAACCAGACCACGCAGAAGCTTTTCGTTTGGATGAATACATAGGAATTGAATAGACCTTTCATTCGATGTATGTCTCGATGGATTTGGAGAACTTTGAGAAAATGCTGATTTTTGTAGACAAGTGGTTAGTCCATGATTTTTTCAAATTCCTGAGAAAATCTTTTTTTGGAGATTTGCTAAGATTGGCACATCTATGGAAAGGTCTGTTGATTCCCTATTCAGCAAATAAAACTGTAACCCCGCACGAGCCTTAATTGCGGAGATATCTCGATCCGAAGACTTTTATATATTTAGGTGGGTATTCAGTAAATTCATTTTGGATGCAAATATTTCGAGAAGCAGAGATCACAGAAGCTTTTGGTTTTTAACAGTGGATAGCTCTTCGAAAGATGTTATGAATTCTGAAAACCGCAACCCATTTCGGAACTTGGTTGCGGAAATATGGCCATCGCAATCTTATTCAGCGTTGGCTAGAAATTCAGCAAAATCACTTTGGATAGAAATGTTTCGAGATCCAGACCTCGCCGGAGCTTCTGGTTTTCACCTGTGCATAGCTCTTGAAAAGTTAACTGGGTGTTTTGAAAACCGCAACCACTTACAAGGCTTCGCTTCGGAAATAGACCCAAACGAACACGTTGTCAGGTAGTTGGGGCTCAAATTTCGATAACATCACTTTAGATGGCCGTATTTCGTCAACCAGACCACGCAGAAGCTTTTCGTTTGGATGAATACATAGGAATTGAATAGACCTTTCATTCGATGTATGTCTCGATGGATTTGGAGAACTTTGAGAAAATGCTGATTTTTGTAGACAAGTGGTTAGTCCATGATTTTTTCAAATTCCTGAGAAAATCTTTTTTTGGAGATTTGCTAAGATTGGCACATCTATGGAAAGGTCTGTTGATTCCCTATTCAGCAAATAAAACTGTAACCCCGCACGAGCCTTAGCTGCGGAGATATCTCGATCCGAAGACTTTTATATAACTATTTAGGTGGGTATTCAGTAAATTCATTTTGGATGCAAATATTTCGAGAACCAGAGATCACAGAAGTTTTTGGTTTTTAGCAGGGATAGCTCTTCGAAAGATGTTATGAATTCTGAAAACCGCAACCCATTTCGAAACTTGGTTGCGGAAATATGCCCATCGCAATCTTATTCAGCGTTGGCTAGAAATTCAGCAAAATCACTTTGGATAGAAATATTTCGAGAACCAGACCTCGCCGGAGCTTCTGGTTTTCACCTGTGGATAGCTCTTGAAAAGTTAACTAGGTGTTTTGAAAACCGCAACCACTTACAAGGCTTCGCTTCGGAAATAGAGCCAACCGAAGACGTTGTCAGGTAGTTGGGGCTCAAATTTCGATAACATCACTTTAAATGGCCATATTTCGTCAACCAGACCACGCAGAAGCTTTTCGTTTGGATGAATACATAGGAATTGAATAGACCTTTCATTCGATGTATGTCTCGATGGATTTGGAGAACTTTGAGAAAATGCTGATTTTTGTAGACAAGTGGTTAGTCCATGATTTTTTCAAATTCCTGAGAAAATCTTTTTTTGGAGATTTGCTAAGATTGGCACATCTATGGAAAGGTCTGTTGATTCCCTATTCAGCAAATAAAACTGTAACCCCGCACGAGCCTTAATTGCGGAGATATCTCGATCCGAAGACTTTTATATATTTAGGTGGGTATTCAGTAAATTCATTTTGGATGCAAATTTTTCGAGAACCAGAGATCACAGAAGCTTTTGGTTTTTAACAGTGGATAGCTCTTCGAAAGATGTTATGAATTCTGAAAACCGCAACCCATTTCGGAACTTGGTTGCGGAAATATGGCCATCGCAATCTTATTCAGCGTTGGCTAGAAATTCAGCAAAATCACTTTGGATAGAAATGTTTCGAGAACCAGACCTCGCCGGAGCTTCTGGTTTTCACCTGTGCATAGCTCTTGAAAAGTTAACTGGGTGTTTTGAAAACCGCAACCACTTACAAGGCTTCGCTTCGGAAATAGACCCAACCGAACACGTTGTCAGGTAGTTGGGGCTCAAATTTCGATAACATCACTTTAGATGGCCGTATTTCGTCAACCAGACCACGCAGAAGCTTTTCGTTTGGATGAATACATAGGAATTGAATAGACCTTTCATTCGATGTATGTCTCGATGGATTTGGAGAACTTTGAGAAAATGCTGATTTTTGTAGACAAGTGGTTAGTCCATGATTTTTTCAAATTCCTGAGAAAATCTTTTTTTGGAGATTTGCTAAGATTGGCACATCTATGGAAAGGTCTGTTGATTCCCTATTCAGCAAATAAAACTGTAACACCGCACGAGCCATAATTGCGGAGATATCTCGATCCGAAGACTTTTATATATTTAGGTGGGTATTCAGTAAATTCATTTTGGATGCAAATATTTCGAGAACCAGAGATCACAGAAGCTTTTGGTTTTTAACAGTGGATAGCTCTTCGAAAGATGTTATGAATTCTGAAAACCGCAACCCATTTCGGAACTTGGTTTTGGAAATATGGCCATCGCAATCTTATTCAGCGTTGGCTAGAAATTCAGCAAAATCACTTTGGATAGAAATATTTCGAGAACCAGACCTCGCCGGAGCTTCTGGTTTTCACCTGTGGATAGCTCTTGAAAAGTTAACTAGGTGTTTTGAAAACCGCAATTACTTACAAGGCTTCGCTTCGGAAATAGAGCCAACCGAAGACGTTGTCAGGTAGTTGGGGCTCAAATTTCGATAACATCACTTTAAATGGCCATATTTCGTCAACCAGACCACGCAGAAGCTTTTCGTTTGGATGAATACATAGGAATTGAATAGACCTTTCATTCGATGTATGTCTCGATGGATTTGGAGAACTTTGAGAAAATGCTGATTTTTGTAGACAAGTGGTTAGTCCATGATTTTTTCAAATTCCTGAGAAAATCTTTTTTTGGAGATTTGCTAAGATTGGCAAATCTATGGAAAGGTCTGTTGATTCCCTATTCAGCAAATAAAACTGTAACACCGCACGAGCCATAATTGCGGAGATATCTCGATCCGAAGACTTTTATATATTTAGGTGGGTATTCAGTAAATTCATTTTGGATGCAAATATTTCGAGAACCAGAGATCACAGAAGCTTTTGGTTTTTAACAGTGGATAGCTCTTCGAAAGATGTTATGAATTCTGAAAACCGCAAACCATTTCGGAACTTTGTTGCGGAAATATGGCCATCGCAATCTTATTCAGCGTTGGCTAGAAATTCAGCAAAATCACTTTGGATAGAAATATTTCGAGAACCAGACCTCGCCGGAGCTTCTGGTTTTCACCTGTGGATAGCTCTTGAAAAGTTAACTAGGTGTTTTGAAAACCGCAACCACTTACAAGGCTTCGCTTCGGAAATAGAGCCAACCGAAGACGTTGTCAGGTAGTTGGGGCTCAAATTTCGATAACATCACTTTAGATGGCCGTATTTCGTCAACCAGACCACGCAGAAGCTTTTCGTTTGGATGAATACATAGGAATTGAATAGACCTTTCATTCGATGTATGTCTCGATGGATTTGGAGAACTTTGAGAAAATGCTGATTTTTGTAGACAAGTGTTAGTCCATGATTTTTTCAAATTCCTGAGAAAATCTTTTTTTGGAGATTTGCTAAGATTGGCACATCTATGGAAAGGTCTGTTGATTCCCTATTCAGCAAATAAAACTGTAACACCGCACGAGCCATAATTGCGGAGATATCTCGATCCGAAGACTTTTATATATTTAGGTGGGTATTCAGTAAATTCATTTTGGATGCAAATATTTCGAGAACCAGAGATCACAGAAGCTTTTGGTTTTTAACAGTGGATAGCTCTTCGAAAGATGTTATGAATTCTGAAAACCGCAACCCATTTCGGAACTTGGTTGCGGAAATATGGCCATCGCAATCTTATTCAGCGTTGGCTAGAAATTCAGCAAAATCACTTTGGATAGAAATATTTCGAGAACCAGACCTCGCCGGAGCTTCTGGTTTTCACCTGTGGATAGCTCTTGAAAAGTTAACTAGGTGTTTTGAAAACCGCAACCACTTACAAGGCTTCGCTTCGGAAATAGACCCAACCGAACACGTTGTCAGGTAGTTGGGGCTCAAATTTCGATAACATCACTTTAGATGGCCGTATTTCGTCAACCAGACCACGCAGAAGCTTTTCGTTTGGATGGATACATAGGAATTGAATAGACCTTTCATTCGATGTATGTCTCGATGGATTTGGAGAACTTTGAGAAAATGCTGATTTTTGTAGACAAGTGGTTAGTCCATGATTTTTTCAAATTCCTGAGAAAATCTTTTTTTGGAGATTTGCTAAGATTGGCACATCTATGGAAAGGTCTGTTGATTCCCTATTCAGCAAATAAATTTGTAACCCCGTACGAGCCTTAATTGCGGAGATATCTCGATTCGAAGACTTTTATATATTTAGGTGGGTATTCAGTAAATTCATTTTGGATGCAAATATTTCGAGAACCAGAAATCACAGAAGCTTTTGGTTTTTAACAGTGGATAGCTTTTCGAAAGATGTTATGAATTCTGAAAACCGCAACCCATTTCGGAACTTGGTTGCGGAAATATGGCCATCGCAATCTTATTCAGCGTTGGCTAGAAATTCAGCAAAATCACTTTGGATAGAAATATTTCGAGAACTAGACCTCGCCGGAGCTTTTGGTTTTCACCTGTGGATAGCTCTTGAAAAGTTAACTAGGTGTTTTGAAAACCGCAACCACTTACAAGGCTTCGCTTCGGAAATAGAGCCAACCGAAGACGTTGTCAGGTAGTTGGGGCTCAAATTTCGATAACATCACTTTAGATGGCCGTATTTCGTCAACCAGACCACGCAGAAGCTTTTCGTTTGGATGAATACATAGGAATTGAATAGACCTTTCATTCGATGTATGTCTCGATGGATTTGGAGAACTTTGAGAAAATGCTGATTTTTGTAGACAAGTGGTTAGTCCATGATTTTTTCAAATTCCTCAGAAAATCTTTTTTTGGAGATTTGCTAAGATTGGCACATCTATGGAAAGGTCTGTTGATTCCCTATTCAGCAAATAAAACTGTAACACCGCACGAGCCATAATTGCGGAGATATCTCGATCCGAAGACTTTTATATATTTAGGTGGGTATTCAGTAAATTCATTTTGGATGCAAATATTTCGAGAACCAGAGATCACAGAAGCTTTTGGTTTTTAACAGTGGATAGCTCTTCGAAAGATGTTATGAATTCTGAAAACCGCAACCCATTTCGGAACTTGGTTGCGGAAATATGGCCATCGCAATCTTATTCAGCGTTGGCTAGAAATTCAGCAAAATCACTTTGGATAGAAATATTTCGAGAACCAGACCTCGCCGGAGCTTCTGGTTTTCACCTGTGGATAGCTCTTGAAAAGTTAACTAGGTGTTTTGAAAACCGCAACCACTTACAAGGCTTCGCTTCGGAAATAGACCCAACCGAACACGTTGTCAGGTAGTTGGGGCTCAAATTTCGATAACATCACTTTAGATGGCCGTATTTCGTCAACCAGACCACGCAGAAGCTTTTCGTTTGGATGGATACATAGGAATTGAATAGACCTTTCATTCGATGTATGTCTCGATGGATTTGGAGAACTTTGAGAAAATGCTGATTTTTGTAGACAAGTGGTTAGTCCATGATTTTTTCAAATTCCTGAGAAAATCTTTTTTTGGAGATTTGCTAAGATTGGCACATCTATGGAAAGGTCTGTTGATTCCCTATTCAGCAAATAAATTTGTAACCCCGTACGAGCCTTAATTGCGGAGATATCTCGATTCGAAGACTTTTATATATTTAGGTGGGTATTCAGTAAATTCATTTTGGATGCAAATATTTCGAGAACCAGAAATCACAGAAGCTTTTGGTTTTTAACAGTGGATAGCTTTTCGAAAGATGTTATGAATTCTGAAAACCGCAACCCATTTCGGAACTTGGTTGCGGAAATATGGCCATCGCAATCTTATTCAGCGTTGGCTAGAAATTCAGCAAAATCACTTTGGATAGAAATATTTCGAGAACTAGACCTCGCCGGAGCTTTTGGTTTTCACCTGTGGATAGCTCTTGAAAAGTTAACTAGGTGTTTTGAAAACCGCAACCACTTACAAGGCTTCGCTTCGGAAATAGAGCCAACCGAAGACGTTGTCAGGTAGTTGGGGCTCAAATTTCGATAACATCACTTTAGATGGCCGTATTTCGTCAACCAGACCACGCAGAAGCTTTTCGTTTGGATGAATACATAGGAATTGAATAGACCTTTCATTCGATGTATGTCTCGATGGATTTGGAGAACTTTGAGAAAATGCTGATTTTTGTAGACAAGTGGTTAGTCCATGATTTTTTCAAATTCCTCAGAAAATCTTTTTTTGGAGATTTGCTAAGATTGGCACATCTATGGAAAGGTCTGTTGATTCCCTATTCAGCAAATAAAACTGTAACACCGCACGAGCCATAATTGCGGAGATATCTCGATCCGAAGACTTTTATATATTTAGGTGGGTATTCAGTAAATTCATTTTGGATGCAAATATTTCGAGAACCAGAGATCACAGAAGCTTTTGGTTTTTAACAGTGGATAGCTCTTCGAAAGATGTTATTAATTCTGAAAACCGCAACCCATTTCGGAACTTTGTTGCGGAAATATGGCCATCGCAATCTTATTCAGCGTTGGCTAGAAATTCAGCAAAATCACTTTGGATAGAAATATTTCGAGAACCAGACCTCGCCGGAGCTTCTGGTTTTCACCTGTGGATAGCTCTTGAAAAGTTAACTAGGTGTTTTGAAAACCGCAACCACTTACAAGGCTTCGCTTCGGAAATAGAGCCAACCGAAGACGTTGTCAGGTAGTTGGGGCTCAAATTTCGATAACATCACTTTAGATGGCCGTATTTCGTCAACCAGACCACGCAGAAGCTTTTGGTTTGGATGAATACATAGGAATTGAATAGACCTTTCATTCGATGTATGTCTCGATGGATTTGGAGAACTTTGAGAAAATGCTGATTTTTGTAGACAAGTGGTTAGTCCATGATTTTTTCAAATTCCTGAGAAAATCTTTTTTTGGAGATTTGCTAAGATTGGCACATCTATGGAAAGGTCTGTTGATTCCCTATTCAGCAAATAAAACTGTAACCCCGCACGAGCCTTAAATGCGGAGATATCTCGATCCGAAGACTTTTATATATTTAGGTGGGTATTCAGTAAATTCATTTTGGATGCAAATATTTCGAGAACCAGAGATCACAGAAGCTTTTGGTTTTTAACAGTGGATAGCTCTTCGAAAGATGTTATGAATTCTGAAAACCGCAACCCATTTCGAAACTTGGTTGCGGCAATATGGCCATCGCAATCTTATTCAGCGTTGGCTAGAAATTCAGCAAAATCACTTTGGATAGAAATATTTCGAGAACCAGACCTCGCCGGAGCTTCTGGTTTTCACCTGTGCATAGCTCTTGAAAAGTTAACTGGGTGTTTTGAAAACCGCAACCACTTTCAAGTCTTCGCTTCGGAAATAGAGCTAACCGAAGACATTGTCAGGTAGTTGGGGCTCAAATTTCGATAACATTACTTTAAATGGCCATATTTCGTCAACCAGACCACGCAGAAGCTTTTCGTTTGGATGAATACATAGGAATTGAATAGACCTTTCATTCGATGTATGTCTCGATGGATTTGGAGAACTTTGAGAAAATGCTGATTTTTGTAGACAAGTGGTTAGTCCATGATTTTTTCAAATTCCTGAGAAAATCTTTTTTTGGAGATTTGCTAAGATTGGCACATCTATGGAAAGGTCTGTTGATTCCCTATTCAGCAAATAAAACTGTAACCCCGCACGAGCCTTAATTGCGGAGATATCTCGATCCGAAGACTTTTATATATTTAGGTGGGTATTCAGTAAATTCATTTTGGATGCAAATATTTCGAGAACCAGAGATCACAGAAGCTTTTGGTTTTTAACAGTGGATAGCTCTTCGAAAGATGTTATGAATTCTGAAAACCGCAACCCATTTCGGAACTTGGTTGCGGAAATATGACCATCGCAATCTTATTCAGCGTTGGCTAGAAATTCAGCAAAATCACTTTGGATAGAAATATTTCGAGAACCAGACCTCGCCGGAGCCATAGTGATGTTATCGAAATTTGAGCCCCAACTACCTGACAACGTCTTCGGTTGGCTCTATTTCCGAAGCGAAGCCTTGTAAGTGGTTGGGGTTTTTAAAATACTTCGTTTTGAAAACCGGTGTTTTGAAAACCGCAACCACTTACAAGGCTTCGCTTCGGAAATAGAGCCAACCGAAGACGTTGTCAGGTAGTTGGGGCTCAAATTTCGATAACATCACTTTAGATGGCCGTATTTCGTCAACCAGACCACGCAGAAGCTTTTCGTTTGGATGAATACATAGGAATTGAATAGACCTTTCATTCGATGTATGTCTCGATGGATTTGGAGAACTTTGAGAAAATGCTGATTTTTGAATTTTTTCAAATTCCTGAGAAAATCTTTTTTTGGAGATTTGCTAAGATTGGCACATCTATGGAAAGGTCTGTTGATTCCCTATTCAGCAAATAAATCTGTAACCCCGTACGATCCTTAATTGCGGAGATATCTCGATCCGAAGACTTTTATATATTTAGGTGGGTATTCAGTAAATTCATTTTGGATGCAAATATTTCGAGAACCAGAAATCACAGAAGCTTTTGGTTTTTAACAGGGGATAGCTCTTCGAAAGATGTTATGAATTCTGAAAACCGCAACCCATTTCGGAACTTGGTTGCGGAAATATGGCTATCGCAATCTTATTTAGCGTTGGCTAGAAATTCAGCAAAATCAATTTGGATAGAAATATTTCGAGAACTAGACCTCGCCGGAGCTTTTGGTTTTCACCTGTGGATAGCTCTTGAAAAGTTAACTAGGTGTTTTGAAAACCGCAACCACTTACAAGGCTTCGCTTCGGAAATAGAGCCAACCGAAGACGTTGTCAGGTAGTTGGGGCTCAAATTTCGATAACATCACTTTAGATGGCCGTATTTCGTCAACCAGACCACGCAGAAGCTTTTCGTTTGGATGGATACATAGGAATTGAATAGACCTTTCATTCGATGTATGTCTCGATGGATTTGGAGAACTTTGAGAAAATGCTGATTTTTGTAGACAAGTGGTTAGTCCATGATTTTTTCAAATTCCTGAGAAAATCTTTTTTTGGAGATTTGCTAAGATTGGCACATCTATGGAAAGGTCTGTTGATTCCCTATTCAGCAAATAAAACTGTAACACCGCACGAGCCATAATTGCGGAGATATCTCGATCCGAAGACTTTTATATATTTAGGTGGGTATTCAGTAAATTCATTTTGGATGCAAATATTTCGAGAACCAGAGATCACAGAAGCTTTTGGTTTTTAACAGTGGATAGCTCTTCGAAAGGTGTTATGAATTCTGAAAACCGCAACCCATTTCGAAACTTGGTTGCGGAAATATGGCCATCGCAATCTTATTCAGCGTTGGCTAGAAATTCAGCAAAATCACTTTGGATAGAAATGTTTCGAGAACCAGACCTCGCCGGAGCTTCTGGTTTTCACCTGTGCATAGCTCTTGAAAAGTTAACTGGGTGTTTTGAAAACCGCAACCACTTACAAGGCTTCGCTTCGGAAATAGACCCAACCGAACACGTTGTCAGGTAGTTGGGGCTCAAATTTCGATAACATCACTTTAGATCGCCGTATTTCGTCAACCAGACCACGCAGAAGCTTTTCGTTTGGATGAATACATAGGAATTGAATAGACCTTTCATTCGATGTATGTCTCGATGGATTTGGAGAACTTTGAGAAAATGCTGATTTTTGTAGACAAGTGGTTAGTCCATGATTTTTTCAAATTCCTGAGAAAATCTTTTTTTGGAGATTTGCTAAGATTGGCACATCTATGGAAAGGTCTGTTGATTCCCTATTCAGCAAATAAAACTGTAACACCGCACGAGCCATAATTGCGGAGATATCTCGATCCGAAGACTTTTATATATATTTAGGTGGGTATTCAGTAAATTCATTTTGGATGCAAATATTTCGAGAACCAGAGATCACAGAAGCTTTTGGTTTTTAACAGTGGATAGCTCTTCGAAAGGTGTTATGAATTCTGAAAACCGCAACCCATTTCGAAACTTGGTTGCGGAAATATGGCCATCGCAATCTTATTCAGCGTTGGCTAGAAATTCAGCAAAATCACTTTGGATAGAAATATTTCGAGAACCAGACCTCGCCGGAGCTTCTGGTTTTCACCTGTGCATAGCTCTTGAAAAGTTAACTGGGTGTTTTGAAAACCGCAACCACTTTCAAGTCTTCGCTTCGGAAATAGAGCTAACCGAAGACATTGTCAGGTAGTTGGGGCTCAAATTTCGATAACATTACTTTAAATGGCCATATTTCGTCAACCAGACCACGCAGAAGCTTTTCGTTTGGATGAATACATAGGAATTGAATAGACCTTTCATTCGATGTATGTCTCGATGGATTTGGAGAACTTTGAGAAAATGCTGATTTTTGTAGACAAGTGGTTAGTCCATGATTTTTTCAAATTCCTGAGAAAATCTTTTTTTGGAGATTTGCTAAGATTGGCACATCTATGGAAAGGTCTGTTGATTCCCTATTCAGCAAATAAATTTGTAACCCCGTACGAGCCTTAATTGCGGAGATATCTCGATTCGAAGACTTTTATATATTTAGGTGGGTATTCAGTAAATTCATTTTGGATGCAAATATTTTGAGAACCAGAAATCACAGAAGCTT
This sequence comes from Chrysotoxum bicinctum, assembly GCA_911387755.1. Taxonomy (NCBI): domain Eukaryota; kingdom Metazoa; phylum Arthropoda; class Insecta; order Diptera; family Syrphidae; genus Chrysotoxum; species Chrysotoxum bicinctum. The sequence goes on from OU426989.1 coordinate 171,211,483, forward strand.
TTGGTTTTTAACAGTGGATAGCTTTTCGAAAGATGTTATGAATTCTGAAAACCGCAACCCATTTCGGAACTTGGTTGCGGAAATATGGCCATCGCAATCTTATTCAGCGTTGGCTAGAAATTCAGCAAAATCACTTTGGATAGAAATATTTCGAGAACTAGACCTCGCCGGAGCTTTTGGTTTTCACCTGTGGATAGCTCTTGAAAAGTTAACTAGGTGTTTTGAAAACCGCAACCACTTACAAGGCTTCGCTTCGGAAATAGAGCCAACCGAACACGTTGTCAGGTAGTTGGGGCTCAAATTTAGATAACATCACTTTAGATCGCCGTATTTCGTCAACCAGACCACGCAGAAGCTTTTCGTTTGGATGGATACATAGGAATTGAATAGACCTTTCATTCGATGTATGTCTCGATGGATTTGGAGAACTTTGAGAAAATGCTGATTTTTGTAGACAAGTGGTTAGTCCATGATTTTTTCAAAATCCTGAGAAAATCTTTTTTTGGAGATTTGCTAAGATTGGCACATCTATAGAAAGGTCTGTTGATTCCCTATTCAGCAAATAAATTTGTAACCCCGTACGAGCCTTAATTGCGGAGATATCTCGATCCGAAGACTTTTATATATTTAGGTGGGTATTCAGTAAATTCATTTTGGATGCAAATATTTCGAGAACCAGAGATCACAGAAGCTTTTGGTTTTTAACAGTGGATAGCTCTTCGAAAGATGTTATGAATTCTGAAAACCGCAACCCATTTCGGAACTTGGTTGCGGAAATATGACCATCGCAATCTTATTCAGCGTTGGCTAGAAATTCAGCAAAATCACTTTGGATAGAAATATTTCGAGAACCAGACCTCGCCGGAGCTTCTGGTTTTCACCTGTGCATAGCTCTTGAAAAGTTAACTGGGTGGTTTGAAAACCGCAACCACTTTCAAGGCTTCGCTTCGGAAATAGAGCCAACCGAAGACGTTGTCAGGTAGTTGGGGCTCAAATTTCGATAACATCACTTTAGATCGCCGTATTTCGTCAACCAGACCACGCAGAAGCTTTTCGTTTGGATGGATACATAGGAATTGAATAGACCTTTCATTCGATGTATGTCTCGATGGATTTGGAGAACTTTGAGAAAATGCTGATTTTTGTAGACAAGTGGTTAGTCCATGATTTTTTCAAATTCCTGAGAAAATCTTTTTTTGGAGATTTGCTAAGATTGGCACATCTATAGAAAGGTCTGTTGATTCCCTATTCAGCAAATAAATTTGTAACCCCGTACGAGCCTTAATTGCGGAGATATCTCGATCCGAAGACTTTTATATATTTAGGTGGGTATTCAGTAAATTCATTTTGGATGCAAATATTTCGAGAACCAGAGATCACAGAAGCTTTTGGTTTTTAACAGTGGATAGCTCTTCGAAAGATGTTATGAATTCTGAAAACCGCAAGCCATTTCGGAACTTGGTTGCGGAAATATGACCATCGCAATCTTATTCAGCGTTGGCTAGAAATTCAGCAAAATCACTTTGGATAGAAATATTTCGAGAACCAGACCTCGCCGGAGCTTCTGGTTTTCACCTGTGGATAGCTCTTGAAAAGTTAACGAAGTATTTTAAAAACCCCAACCACTTACAAGGCTTCGCTTCGGAAATAGAGCCAACCGAAGACGTTGTCAGGTAGTTGGGGCTCAAATTTCGATAACATCACTTTAGATGGCCGTATTTCGTCAACCAGACCACGCAGAAGCTTTTCGTTTGGATGGATACATAGGAATTGAATAGACCTTTCATTCGATGTATGTCTCGATGGATTTGGAGAACTTTGAGAAAATGCTGATTTTTGTAGACAAGTGGTTAGTCCATGATTTTTTCAAATTCCTGAGAAAATCTTTTTTTGGAGATTTGCTAAGATTGGCACATCTATGGAAAGGTCTGTTGATTCCCTATTCAGCAAATAAAACTGTAACACCGCACGAGCCATAATTGCGGAGATATCTCGATCCGAAGACTTTTATATATTTAGGTGGGTATTCAGTAAATTCATTTTGGATGCAAATATTTCGAGAACCAGAGATCACAGAAGCTTTTGGTTTTTAACAGTGGATAGCTCTTCGAAAGGTGTTATGAATTCTGAAAACCGCAACCCATTTCGAAACTTGGTTGCGGAAATATGGCCATCGCAATCTTATTCAGCGTTGGCTAGAAATTCAGCAAAATCACTTTGGATAGAAATGTTTCGAGAACCAGACCTCGCCGGAGCTTCTGGTTTTCACCTGTGCATAGCTCTTGAAAAGTTAACTGGGTGTTTTGAAAACCGCAACCACTTACAAGGCTTCGCTTCGGAAATAGACCCAACCGAACACGTTGTCAGGTAGTTGGGGCTCAAATTTCGATAACATCACTTTAGATCGCCGTATTTCGTCAACCAGACCACGCAGAAGCTTTTCGTTTGGATGAATACATAGGAATTGAATAGACCTTTCATTCGATGTATGTCTCGATGGATTTGGAGAACTTTGAGAAAATGCTGATTTTTGTAGACAAGTGGTTAGTCCATGATTTTTTCAAATTCCTGAGAAAATCTTTTTTTGGAGATTTGCTAAGATTGGCACATCTATGGAAAGGTCTGTTGATTCCCTATTCAGCAAATAAAACTGTAACACCGCACGAGCCATAATTGCGGAGATATCTCGATCCGAAGACTTTTATATATCGATACCTTCCCGTAAGAATGTACTAAGCGACACTTTTTTCGAAAATGACTTTTTGATGAGGAAATATACTATATGTTAAGGGCCACGTTTTGGCCTGGGTTTCGCCAACCTATTATGCATGAAAAGGAAACTAGAGTACAAATAAAAAAATTTATCAACTGCCATGTTTTCTCATTAAAATAATGTTGCCCCCTGAAATTTGTATTATCCGCCAAAAAAATTATGCTAAACGACATTAATTAAGATCTCATTGTCGTGAGCAACAAAAAATTTTGTTAGATGTCTCTTAGTTTAACCAAAATTGTCTCTTAGCGCACTATGATTCAACTTGAACTTTCTTGGTTTTTTTCGTTTCCTGAACAATTTTAGAAATGTCGCTTAGTACATTCTTACGGGAAGGTATCGATATTTAGGTGGGTATTCAGTAAATTCATTTTGGATGCAAATATTTCGAGAACCAGAGATCACAGAAGCTTTTGGTTTTTAACAGTGGATAGCTCTTCGAAAGGTGTTATGAATTCTGAAAACCGCAACCCATTTCGAAACTTGGTTGCGGAAATATGGCCATCGCAATCTTATTCAGCGTTGGCTAGAAATTCAGCAAAATCACTTTGGATAGAAATATTTCGAGAACCAGACCTCGCCGGAGCTTCTGGTTTTCACCTGTGCATAGCTCTTGAAAAGTTAACTGGGTGTTTTGAAAACCGCAACCACTTTCAAGTCTTCGCTTCGGAAATAGAGCTAACCGAAGACATTGTCAGGTAGTTGGGGCTCAAATTTCGATAACATTACTTTAAATGGCCATATTTCGTCAACCAGACCACGCAGAAGCTTTTCGTTTGGATGAATACATAGGAATTGAATAGACCTTTCATTCGATGTATGTCTCGATGGATTTGGAGAACTTTGAGAAAATGCTGATTTTTGTAGACAAGTGGTTAGTCCATGATTTTTTCAAATTCCTGAGAAAATCTTTTTTTGGAGATTTGGTAAGATTGGCACATCTATGGAAAGGTCTGTTGATTCCCTATTCAGCAAATAAATTTGTAACCCCGTACGAGCCTTAATTGCGGAGATATCTCGATTCGAAGACTTTTATATATTTAGGTGGGTATTCAGTAAATTCATTTTGGATGCAAATATTTTGAGAACCAGAAATCACAGAAGCTTTTGGTTTTTAACAGTGGATAGCTTTTCGAAAGATGTTATGAATTCTGAAAACCGCAACCCATTTCGGAACTTGGTTGCGGAAATATGGCCATCGCAATCTTATTCAGCGTTGGCTAGAAATTCAGCAAAATCACTTTGGATAGAAATATTTCGAGAACTAGACCTCGCCGGAGCTTTTGGTTTTCACCTGTGGATAGCTCTTGAAAAGTTAACTAGGTGTTTTGAAAACCGCAACCACTTACAAGGCTTCGCTTCGGAAATAGAGCCAACCGAACACGTTGTCAGGTAGTTGGGGCTCAAATTTAGATAACATCACTTTAGATCGCCGTATTTCGTCAACCAGACCACGCAGAAGCTTTTCGTTTGGATGGATACATAGGAATTGAATAGACCTTTCATTCGATGTATGTCTCGATGGATTTGGAGAACTTTGAGAAAATGCTGATTTTTGTAGACAAGTGGTTAGTCCATGATTTTTTCAAAATCCTGAGAAAATCTTTTTTTGGAGATTTGCTAAGATTGGCACATCTATAGAAAGGTCTGTTGATTCCCTATTCAGCAAATAAATTTGTAACCCCGTACGAGCCTTAATTGCGGAGATATCTCGATCCGAAGACTTTTATATATTTAGGTGGGTATTCAGTAAATTCATTTTGGATGCAAATATTTCGAGAACCAGAGATCACAGAAGCTTTTGGTTTTTAACAGTGGATAGCTCTTCGAAAGATGTTATGAATTCTGAAAACCGCAACCCATTTCGGAACTTGGTTGCGGAAATATGACCATCGCAATCTTATTCAGCGTTGGCTAGAAATTCAGCAAAATCACTTTGGATAGAAATATTTCGAGAACCAGACCTCGCCGGAGCTTCTGGTTTTCACCTGTGCATAGCTCTTGAAAAGTTAACTGGGTGGTTTGAAAACCGCAACCACTTTCAAGGCTTCGCTTCGGAAATAGAGCCAACCGAAGACGTTGTCAGGTAGTTGGGGCTCAAATTTCGATAACATCACTTTAGATCGCCGTATTTCGTCAACCAGACCACGCAGAAGCTTTTCGTTTGGATGGATACATAGGAATTGAATAGACCTTTCATTCGATGTATGTCTCGATGGATTTGGAGAACTTTGAGAAAATGCTGATTTTTGTAGACAAGTGGTTAGTCCATGATTTTTTCAAATTCCTGAGAAAATCTTTTTTTGGAGATTTGCTAAGATTGGCACATCTATAGAAAGGTCTGTTGATTCCCTATTCAGCAAATAAATTTGTAACCCCGTACGAGCCTTAATTGCGGAGATATCTCGATCCGAAGACTTTTATATATTTAGGTGGGTATTCAGTAAATTCATTTTGGATGCAAATATTTCGAGAACCAGAGATCACAGAAGCTTTTGGTTTTTAACAGTGGATAGCTCTTCGAAAGATGTTATGAATTCTGAAAACCGCAACCCATTTCGGAACTTGGTTGCGGAAATATGACCATCGCAATCTTATTCAGCGTTGGCTAGAAATTCAGCAAAATCACTTTGGATAGAAATATTTCGAGAACCAGACCTCGCCGGAGCTTCTGGTTTTCACCTGTGCATAGCTCTTGAAAAGTTAACTGGGTGGTTTGAAAACCGCAACCACTTTCAAGGCTTCGCTTCGGAAATAGAGCCAACCGAAGACGTTGTCAGGTAGTTGGGGCTCAAATTTCGATAACATCACTTTAGATCGCCGTATTTCGTCAACCAGACCACGCAGAAGCTTTTCGTTTGGATGGATACATAGGAATTGAATAGACCTTTCATTCGATGTATGTCTCGATGGATTTGGAGAACTTTGAGAAAATGCTGATTTTTGTAGACAAGTGGTTAGTCCATGATTTTTTCAAATTCCTGAGAAAATCTTTTTTTGGAGATTTGCTAAGATTGGCACATCTATAGAAAGGTCTGTTGATTCCCTATTCAGCAAATAAATTTGTAACCCCGTACGAGCCTTAATTGCGGAGATATCTCGATCCGAAGACTTTTATATATTTAGGTGGGTATTCAGTAAATTCATTTTGGATGCAAATATTTCGAGAACCAGAGATCACAGAAGCTTTTGGTTTTTAACAGTGGATAGCTCTTCGAAAGATGTTATGAATTCTGAAAACCGCAAGCCATTTCGGAACTTGGTTGCGGAAATATGACCATCGCAATCTTATTCAGCGTTGGCTAGAAATTCAGCAAAATCACTTTGGATAGAAATATTTCGAGAACCAGACCTCGCCGGAGCTTCTGGTTTTCACCTGTGGATAGCTCTTGAAAAGTTAACGAAGTATTTTAAAAACCCCAACCACTTACAAGGCTTCGCTTCGGAAATAGAGCCAACCGAAGACGTTGTCAGGTAGTTGGGGCTCAAATTTCGATAACATCACTTTAGATGGCCGTATTTCGTCAACCAGACCACGCAGAAGCTTTTCGTTTGGATGAATACATAGGAATTGAATAGACCTTTCATTCGATGTATGTCTCGATGGATTTGGAGAACTTTGAGAAAATGCTGATTTTTGTAGACAAGTGGTTAGTCCATGATTTTTTCGAATTCCTCAGAAAATCTGTGAGGAATTGTCACTTTATCGCAAGCGTAGTATAGCCTTGAAAAACATGTTTGCAGCTTCTGAAAATCGAACCCAAGATCTTCTATGAGTACATGACAGTCCTACGCATTAACCAAGGGATATTACAAAAACATTACCAAATTCTGAGGTTCGAAAAATTGATCATCTTATGAAAATCACGTGATGGTTGGCTTATGAGCATGAATCATTAAAATTTCCAAAATTTACTTCTAGGAAATAACTGTGTACTCATTGAGAAGCTATATGTTTCCACTTCCTTTACCTAGAACACTGTTAACAGTGTTTAACTTTATCTCAACTGTCACGAGAATCTTATCATTAAATCTAATTTTGTGTCAGGAAATATATGTTGAAAGAATATTTAAGAATTCACCTGATTTCTACTTGCGATATATATAAGGTACTTTATGGCAAGTTATGCTTTCGTAAAAAAAACGAACTTAAAATTTTTATTAGACTTGATATTAGGATGATAGGGAAAAAAGGGCTTAGAATTCTATCTGTCTGTGGAGTAAACGGGCTGGCCGATTTTCTTTAAATCTGGTAGGTAGCATTTTTAATTTTTGTGCTCACAGGTTTTTTATTTTTTAAAGACAAAAAATAACGGTACCTGCCATACAATTTTTATTTTATATGGTAATACAAGATTAAAGTTGGTTTACCAAATTTTTTTCCTAAAATTTTTTTAAAAAGTTTCTATATAAATATTTATTTTTTGAAAACCCGCTCCACATCGGCTTATAATTTTTGGTATTCTGTTTTTAATCCCAACTGCTAAATGGAGTTGCTTTAGTCATTTAAAAATTTACTACATATATGGACATTTTTCTCTATTAACAATAATTTTTAAAATTTTAAGTCTCGAAACATAGATCAAATACGTGCGACCCAGTCGTGCATTTTATTTTTCAATGTCATAGTTTTCCTGGAAAAATGTTCAAAATGTGTCACTAATGTCGTCTATCAGCATTACTAAAAGGAAATGATGAAATATTTAAACAAGATAAACATACTGTAATAGGTTCAATGTATTTCAAAAGTATTTAATTATATTTTCACTTTTTTTTCAAATTCAACTTAGAGAGCAAGGGAACAATTTAATCAAGTATCAGAAAAGGTTCCTACCAAATGGTATGTGATATAATGTAATAAGCACTCAATCGGAACGTGTCAATAATTCAAATATGCAATTGATTGTAGTTTTTTTTTTGTATGCTGTTTGCGGCGGATATTAAAAAAAATGATATTCGCATTGATTGCGTTTACTTGCTGGTTTTCCCAATACTCCCGTTTGTTCATTAATACCTGTCAAACTGCTTCATTAGGTAAGGGTAAATTGAAGTGGGTGCTGGCAGAGAACCGTCATACTTAGACGAAATGTTGATCGTGTTGTCATACCAGAAAAACGTTTCTATGCTCGTTAAACCATTTTGAGCTCTTTATGAAGCGTATAAGACTACGTATTTCACAGATCACTCGTATCACTCTTATCGATGTAGTAGTACATAGAAAGTTGGGAATTGTGTCCTTCCCCTTATTATCTATGCAGCTTTTGTATATATCGTTTGAGTGAACCACAAGTCGCGCAGCGTGCTTTACTTTAAGACAGTGTGCGGTTATGACAACTATAACGGAGCTAATGTGCAATCTGGCTTTGGCCAGATCTGTTTACTTTAGGTTTGTTCGCTTTACAGCATCTTGTTAAGCATAAGTTTACATATACCGATGGGTATACCAATATCTATCATATCTGTTAAAATAGGTAATGTTCTTCGTCAGCTCTACATTTACCTGGAATGTTCCTATGGAATACTGGGTGGTATTGTGAATGGGAATGTTGAACTGCTGCCACATCTCAAGATCAGCAGTTTTGAGGTGTTTTATAGTTTGCAAAGACAGTGTCGAGGGATGTTATGATAGCAGTTTGGCTGTCCGAGAAGATGTGAATATCCGTTGTAGATATCATGATTTTTCTAAGCCTAGATAAAACTTTGGTAATCGTTGAAAGTTCCACTTCACCTGAAACAAGATGAAGAAGGCGAAATGATAGACCTACGTATAGTCTGTCTGAGTACTTGCCTCCACCAACCCTGTCAGTATAGGAATTAACTGCCAAAATCATTTAGATATTATGATATCTCATAAGCGAATATGGTTTTTCAAGATCTTTAGGGAGTTTGAAAGTTGGATCTCGTTGAAAACAATTGATCTCAGGGAAGTAATTTGAACTACTCCACATATCATACACTAAACTACGAATGTAGTTGAGTTGTAATTGGCCAAACGGTGTTATCGATCACAAGTAGTTTGCTGTCAAAATCTTACCATAAATCAACCAGGAGACAACTAACAAAATGGCTGCCTTTTAAGTTGTGTTAATGTACATATTATAAAAGTTCAATGAGATGTGTTCTAGTTATCATATGTGTCAAAACCAGATAACTGCTATTTCTCAGTTGTGCAGTGCCTACATTTCTCAATCAAAGAATGCTTATTTTTTTAGTGAAAAAAGAAGAGATAGGCTAAGAGATAGGCTAAGCTTTAAAAAGCTTACAAACAAGAAGGTCACAGAAGCTTAGGGTTTACATGCGGATATCTAACATACAAAGGTGATGTTTCGGTGAAAAGTATGCATTAAATCATCAACCAAGTATTGGTGGAACGAATCATATCCGATGACTAAACTATTGGCTACATATGTCCGCTCTACAAAAAAAGTGATAATATGTTCACTAAGAACTATGAAAATACCAAAACATTTCAAGGTAAGACTCACAAACTTTTCATAGATTTCAAAGCCGCATATGATAGCATTCATCAGATGTGTCCCGTGAAATTTTAATATACACAATAAAATGTGTAACTTGGGAAAAGCTTATTCGAACTTTTCCAAATATGCTTATTGTTTTTGGAAGAAGATTGGCTATCATGCGACTTATTAGATCTTATTCTGGAGCGGATACTCACGCAGTGCAGGTTTTTAAGTACGAGGCGAGGCAGAAAAACTGTCCAAATATTAATGTATGTGGACGATATCGACATCATCTGCCGTCCTTCATGGCGTAAATAAAGACAAGACCAAGTGAATGCTATAAACTTTTGATTTTTTGTCTGTTAACCCACTCCGACAAAACGTCACTATTGATATCAAAAACTTCGAGGTAGTTAAGGCGTTCATCTCTATCGGAGTTTATATTAATTTCATAAACGACACCTTAGTGGAGATCCGGCGAAAAGTTAGTCTAGAAAACTGGTACTTGCTAGGTTAAGTGAAACAAGTGGGTTCAAAACTTCTCTCGACTAACTTCTCGCACCTTAGTCTTTTGAACTCGACAGAAAATCTTTGTTCTCATCTATTCTTACCTACAATTTTCACGTATGAATGGTTGATATTTGCGGGTCTCTACGTTTAGGTTCTCCAAGATCTGTTGATCTTCTAATTTATTTTATTTTTAAAACAAAATCCTCCTAAGCCACAAAACAACTAAGATACATAATGAAATAAAAACAATTCTAAAATAAATCGAGGTAAGGGAATGTAAATTTATACAGCCAAATGCTGTAATTAGTGACAAAATTATGAGACATGCTTAAGCTGAGTTCTAAAGTTTCGTATCTTATCGTTCGGTTCATGACCGATACAAAACTTATTAAGATTGTTACTATTTACCTATTTAGAATTTATAAAAACATACAAATACGTTAGAAGCATAGATAAATAATAATTATTTCGAGTTATATAAGTTGTAAATTAAAATTCAAATAGATAGAATTTATCATGTTCATAAGTGTGAATACTCTAAGATTAATACAACTTGTTTAACCACATAAGATACTCATAGAAGTCCAAAATATTGATGTGAATTTTAATATTATGAAAGACTTTTAATAGTTTTGATTAAGAAATTGAACTGACAACTCTATTTATTGACAAGAACGCTAATAGTTCATCTTTTTGCCACCAAACTGTATAAGTTATAAAAGCTGATTATAAATATTTTTTAACTACTTTGTTAAACACTTCAATGTCAAGTATTCGACAGCAGACTATAATATAAAATTAAATTTTATTAATTTATGAATTTGCTGACGCGGCAAATAAAAAAAAAGAAGTCTGTTTGATTTTGAAATTATACGTTCATATAAAATATATAACCAGCAATCTTGGGTTAGGTTAGTTCAAGGTTACTATAAAATACAACTTAAGATAGAAGCTATCTGTTTCTTTCTTGACAATGTTGTTTGTAATTTGTAACTATGTAAATATGTATTGTATAAATATTTAAGGTAGTGCTGTTGTTAAGTCCTCGATATAATTTATCGATAGGTATTTACTATCGATAGTATAACCGATAGATATATCGATTGTATTGAAATTAAAATTGTGTTAAATTTTGAAAATGAAAAAATCAACAGTACGCTCACAGTAATGTCATTTGCTTGCGACGAAACTTTTTATGCTATACGTGAAATTTCATATTCTTAATAATCCTTGGGTTTTTCTAAAATATCCCGTTGTGTTCATTTTTTTTACTGAACAACCTTCATCAAACAAATTTTAATTCTTATTTTTTTCAATTTGTTATTTCGGCAAAGCAGTGATAAAGTACACTGGACTACTTTATCACTGTGTAAGCTTGCAAATACTATATTTGAAATTTCATCGTACACAATTTGACAGACCGTTACACACATTTTGACAAGTTTCGATATTACTAAGAGAATTCTTAGGATTGTTTTTAAAATCAACACATTTTTATTAGAAATATACAGAACTTATAAAAATATATGTAGATGCACCAAACCAGTGAGAATCAACAAGAACGAATATGTTCGATTTTTATTTATCTATTCATGAAATGCTTATAAACATTAAGACAGAGATGTTAGTGAGCATGGTTAGGTCGCGATACTATATTTGAAAGTCATATTAAGGATAAGCTTAGAAAAATTTGAAATACTATCGGAACTACGTAGTTCAAAAAATGTAACGTTTTAGACAGTTGAAAGTTACATTAAGTTTTCTCCTACTATCTGTATCACAATCTGAATAAATTTCTCAGCCATAAATCAGAGTTGGTACAATCAGCGTTTTCAACAGTAGTATTCGAAATCTCAGGGGGGTAAACACAAAGTTCGAAGAATAGCATAAGTTTTACCCAATACATTGTTTATGAGGTTATTCCATGTTAAAGTGTGTATTAAGCAGTTTCAACATATAACAATTGTGTATTTTATAAGATCATAGAGGGAAAGTAGGAAACATCGATAACTTTTTTATAAATCACAATAGGAACTGATTTTTTGGGATTTACCTGAGACTAACACGAAGATGTTCAAGATCTTCTTTAACACGATACACACCGTGTTCTATAAGCCCTAATGGGCAACTAAAATACATATGCACGTCATCGGTATACATTTGTAGAGAGCAATATTTGAGTGTAGGTGTTAATTCATTAACGTAGAGAGAGAACAAGAGAGGGCCGAAGATAGAACCTTGTGATATACCAAGCGATAGTGCAAGAAAATCATACAAGATGTTATTTAACTGCACACAGTGTTTTCGTCCAAAAGGTTAGGAAGATCAAAGATTGACAGCACAAGTCGAAAAGTTAAAGAAACTTAGAAGTTTTTCACATAAAATCGAGTGGTCAATCATATCAAAGGCTTTCGTGAAATCTAAAAGGATTAGAAAGCTGATATATTCTTTATCCAAGGCTTGGCGAATATATTCCGTATCTTTAGGCAAAGTTGTCATACAACTATGGCCTTTCCGAAACCCGAATTAGGTGTAAGAAGATTTGAATTATTAAGATATGAGGTTATTTTATTTTGAAAAATTCTTTCAAATACTTTAGAGAGAAATAGAAAGATGACAATGGGTCAAAACTCATCATTCATAGTAGTCTAGTGTTTTTATAAAAACTTAACGATTCTAAATTTGCTGCTAAGTTATTTTGTATAATGTATATGATTAAGGATTTTAAGAAGAAAGCTCTGTAACTGAGGTCTTCACATGTCATCTACTATATTGACCTAAATGAGTCATAAAAAATAAACCTTTTAAAAATTATACCTATTAATCATAATCATAACATACCGATTCAAAATATATATATACCCCTTTAATTTTGGCATCTTTTATTTTTTCAAAGTCTCCTTTATAAGTTTGGGATACAAACTTCTAAATTGTAAAACAAAAATATCACATGATATTTCAATGAATTTTCTACCGCGCCGCGAAAGTTTTTTTTTTTATTACTATCTTCTGTTGAATAACTAAAGTCCAACTATATCATCTACAGCAATTGAAATATATTGTCAATTTAAAACTGAACAATCTATATTTGGTGAGAAAAATCTAGATACAATTGAATTCATCTAACCAAGTGGTGTAGTAACAACTTTCTTATCTGTTACCTAATTTTGATTGAATCACTTAAATTGAACTTAAGACTGACTGACATTTTAAAAAAGTTTTCGTAACTTTTCAAATGACGCGGTATAGTAATTCATGAAAAAAAAATCTAGAAACAAGGCCGTAGTCATATAAAATAATTTAAAAAGGGGGAAATAAAATGGTTTTTTATAATTTGGACTTACATAATCTAAATACTCGTCAAAATACCTACATAATTCTTTATATTGATATCTGAACAAGAATTCTGTCCGTCCTTTTTTAACTGAACAAATATTATTTTTATATGTTTTGTTTTATTTGAGAGGTACAAGTAGTCCTTTTACTACAATAAAGTTTGTATTATTAAATGTTGCTGTTAAATCAAGTGAAACTAGGCTACAAGAATAACTTTTTCCCCATTAGTTATCCGTGGTTTTCTGTATTTTTTCTTCTAGTACATTTGTCAGTTTTTATTGATCGAATTTTGGACCCTGGGCGATACTAGTAAGATTTTCGAATTTTTTAAAATAAAAGCTCACAGATTGTATATTTTATATCTCAAAAAAAATGCGAGTGCCCTAAACCCTTCTATTTGTCCTGAGTACGTTCCTGCAACGTTGATGCAACAATATCAAATCGTTTGGTACAATTGAACATCTGGAAATGCAATCATCTCCAGGCCGAAGCTATAGAAACAGAAAAAATTGCATTTTTATTGAACATCTGGACAAAATGACAAAATGACAAAAAGAACAAATTGATTTCGTTCATTGCTATTTGCTGTATAGTTCAGGGGCTAAATATGGAATAATTCTCAAATTAATTAAGCGTTCATACATACAACTTAATTTTTTTTTTATTTCGCTACATAAACGGACTTCGTTATTTTTTTATACTTCGGCCATTATTGGAAACGACAATCAACGACGCAAATATTGTCGTTTATCTTTTGATCTTATCGGAAGTCACCTCCTTTTTTTTCTGATGCGGTAACTGATAATTTTTTAATGTTATATTAGACATTGGTAGGTTGCGCAGCTTTAATATTGAAGTATTGTTAAATTAATGCGTAATAAAAAACCAACTTGTTAAGTACCAGTTATTTGGTTTGTGTTTTTTTTTTGTGTCGCTATCAGCAAGTACCTACTTCAAATTATAATTAGTGTCTCTGTGATATGATAAGCGTTTGTAAAAATGATTGCCACTATCTTTTTAACTTGGACAGTTTAATTTTCGTTAATTTGTTTGTTTTTTTTTACTTGCCCCATAAGTCAAACCAATATTCAAAAATAAATTATTCGGAAAATTAAAAAACAGCCAACAGCACCACCTAGCGATTTCAACAACGGCTTAAAACCATCCAAGTGATCCCAAGCAAATTTCATCAAAACGGGGAAAGCAGTTTAGTCGAAGAATAATTATAAACACAAGTACATATAAATTGTACATTTTTCTTCTTTTTTATAATTTGCACACACTCAAGGGATTGTGACTACCTACCCTTTTAATGTTATTGTGTAACACGGTTCGAGCGTTTATGTAGAATGGAGAGAATTTAATAGGAGATGTGCATTGCATACACAGTGATCTTGAAAGCTTGTGCATCACTTTAAGGAGGAAAAATCGAGAGGAGCAAGGTATTCCACATTTTGGTAGTGCGGCTAAAGAAAGAATCTCTATAATTGATAGAACAGCCAACATTAGGCTCCAGAGTAAACTATAGAACTAAAAGTTTAATTGAAACACAGATTTAAAATGATGACTAAGTTCTAAGTATGAACTTTATTTGGAATGCTTTATATGACTCCTAAATGTTTCGCCTTAAGGAAAAGGTAGAGGTAGTTATAACTAACATGGGTGCACAAATGACAGAGGCAAACACTTAATATTGCGATAAAATTACTGTCTGGATCTGGACACCAGACACCTGTGTTTTAAGCTTCCATATTCATACTATAAAATAAACCTAAGGTAATCGTTAATGATAGACTCAAATGACAGATGTGCTGTTTTTTTTTTTTAAATCCAGAATTAAGTCATTGCTGTGAGATTCAAGGAATTTGATATCAGCCACTATTGAATTTTATATTTTTGCTAGACACAATGTGGTTTATGATTTGTGGTCTATTTATTAAACATGTACTGAGACTTTTTGTGGTTTCAAAAACATAGAATATGAGTAAGTCATAAAACAAGGGTGCTGTTAATGAATGAAGATTGACATCAATGTCACAATAGGATTTTTTTTTCTTTCGATATAATGGAGAGAAAGTTTTTTTTTATGATAGGAATAATCTTGTAATAGGAAATTATAAACTTTTTTATTTAAATCCAATTGTTTGTCGAAAATGAATAATTTTTCATGAGACTCAGAAAATCGATTTAAAAGTCAATAGGTACAATGAAAATCTTAGATCTTGGAAGATTAAGAAGTGCTCGATAAAGTCCAAAGGAACACAGGACATAGTTACGAGGCATTGATACTTAAACATTGAAGCTTAAACTAAGTTCGATATACGTCTAGGCTTTAATAATATACAGTTTCTATAATAGAGCAATTACAGATATTGTTAAAAAGGCATTTGAAGAAAAATAAGTATGTTTTGTGCTATTTTTAGATTTTGTTTAAATCTTTGATTAGGTTGGGCGTTTGGGACTTGAGTACAAACTGCATAGGGATCTTTTAAAAAGATTAAAGGCAGTGTACCGCAGGGAAGTCTCTTAGAAACAACACTGTATTTATTAGGAATAATGAATATGGCGTATGAAGCTCAATGAGACGAATAAAATCAAATAGACTTTTTAATTCAAAACAAAATTTAAATAATGTTTCAATTTGTATCAACAGTCAAGTTGATAGGGAGTGTCTTTTAAAAGTTGGTCGTAATTGAAAATGGAAGGGATTTGTTATAGAACCGATCGACATCAATGTTTTTAGAACTAAATGTATAAGATTTAGGATATGTTTTTTGTAAAGAGTTTGGCTCCTCCTATGATCGAAACCTACCGTACAATTTTGCGCTCGGACTCTTCAGTTTTGTTTGGAAAACTTTTGAAACTCATAGTTAAGTAAAATGGCGCGATAGAACAATAAATATGATTTCACAGTTTAAAGAAAAAGAGTTTAAATACAATTTTCCAGAAAAGAAATGCATGATGAGTTGCCTTATTTCTTCCCGAAGTTTTAAATGCAGAAAAATGTATAAATAATGAAGCTGATGTACCATAAAAAAAATGTCCTAAGACCAGTTCTGTGGTTGTTAAAAGTCTTAATATATATTAAGAGAGACAATAGCGTATCAAACTCAATGAGACGAATTTAATCATATAAACTTTTTAAATAAAAACAAAATCTAAAAAAAGTTAAAATTTTTATGAACAATCAAGTTGATTTTGATAAGGGTTGTATTTTGATAAGCTTGTGGTCTTCAATGATTAAAATATAACGTAGGGGAAGGTGGCCTAAAATGGCACCCTCTACTCTAAGGGAAATGTGTCATATCTCGCAAAAATGTGACATTTAAACTTAGGTGTTATATTCTTTTCAAAGCTAAATCAATAACGCTTACATTTTTTTGCTTTACGAGTTTAAAAAGTTTCAAAAAGTATTTTATTTAATTTTCAAAACTCTTCAAATTCCAACGATCAAAATTGTCCGGGTAAAATGTCATACTGGTATGCCATTTTACCCTTGCAAGTAAACCAACCAGGCAAGTAAACCAAAAACCATTTTCAGTTTAATTTAAACTTTATTTTAAACAAATCATAGTTCAAAGTAAAATAAACATAAACATAAACAATACTCAACAAAAAAAAATAAAAACAACAATTCATTTAAAACAACTTCACTTAAAACAAAATTAGGAAAAGTAGAAATTATAATAATACTCAATTATTGCAAGTACTTTTTTTTTGGACGGCATTTAGGGCTTTTGTTAATGCATTATCAGTCCAGGACTGCCTCTCTGTACATCGTTTTTATTTTCCAACCATTTTCACTATAAGGAAAATGAAAATGTACGGGTAAGTATAAAATGGCACACTATGCCATTTAAGGCGAGTGCTTAGTAGGTCATTTTGCCCATTTAGGGTTCTTTTATTTAAGTTTTAATTCTCACACTGAACACACTGAAATAGTTATAGGCTAACAAATTTCAGTAAATTAATAAGAAATACTTAATACTTACATACATACATACATGCATTTACTGTTTTTATCCAAAATTGAATGTTTTTATAATTTTTTTTGTCAACAAATTTTTACAACATTTTATCGGTTCTACTTTTGTAGATGAGAGATGAGAGAATTTCAAACAATAGCTTGAAGCTGCTAATATTTCGTTAACGTCAGTGATACCAGATAAACTAAAGAATTGTGTTACCAAAACCTTCTAATACTGTTCGATTCTACAATTTCTAGCAAGGGGGCCATTTTACCTTGGTGGGCCATTTTAGGCCATTTTCCCCTACGCCCTTGGACCCGAATCTTTGTTCTTTTTTTGGAAAACCTGGGACATGCATAGTTCCTTTCAGATGACGCGAAGTGATTTATATGATTTTTCATGTCAACAAGGATTTATTTCACGACACGACTCAAAGCTTCAAAGAATTTTCTGCCAAATCCAAAAGGGTAAGATAAGAAGTACTTTTTCATGGCAAGAGAAGAAATAACAAAAAATTGTCAAAATATATTAAACTTTAATTTTACCTCTTTGAAATAAGTTTTCGAATATGGAAATAAAACACGAGTTTTTGGTGTTTTACACATTCGATTTTACTTAAACTGTTGTCAAACGTCTGAAACCTTTAGATTTTGTTCAACAACATAGACGAAAAAGTCATAGTATACGAGTCATATACACAGCAATTTTCTCCATATCGATAAGAGAATTAGTAGTTACTTTTTAATTGCACAAATCAGGGCTTTACTGATCATCAGCGAATGACAAAGGCGCAAAATTTTAAACAACCTATTATTAAGGTATAAGTATGATACTACTTAACAATTTGCTTACTTTTTAGTAGATTACTAACTTTTTCTTAATTTTAAACATTTTTCAATAAGTATCGTGTGCTAAGGCTATTTTTTAATAAATTGCTTCTGAACACACGTAAAGTAATGGTAGTTCGTGCACAAAACTAAGTAAACAGACCTGTTTTGATGTTTCTTAATGTCAAATAATCATATGAAGTTAGCACGAACCTAAAAAAATAAAATACATATGTAGATATTCAATGATTTTAACTTTAATAAAAGGGTAGAGAAATTATATCATTTAAAATATGTCAAATTGCAAATATTTAGTTGAATTAGTACGATGTTAAAGTGGTTTTAGTATGAAACTAGGTTAAAACAACGATTTTGCAATTGTAATCGAATATAGCATCAAACATTCTCAATGCTTTTATTAAACTTAAAATCATCGAATAGCTATTTTATTTTTTTAAGTATCTTGCTAACTTTATATCACTCTGACATTTACAAACGTCAAAAAAGGTCTGTTTACTTAGTTCTTTGAACAAACTGTCATTGTTTTAGGTGTTATCACAAGCAACTTATTAAGAAAAGTGTTTTAGTACGATACTAGTTAGAAAATGTTTAAAATTAAGAATGACTTACTCATTCTTTACTACTTTAAAATTAGCTAATTGTTAAGTAGTATCATACCAATATCTTAATAATAGACTGCGCAATGTTTTTAAAAAGAAAAGACTTCTCAATACTGTAAAATTGTTGCGGTATGACATTGTGACAGATATCTATTATCAATTTTTAACGGTGAAAATGTGACAATGTTGAAGATTGACAGTGCGAAAGTGTGACAGATTGAACGCGGGACAGAAAGATAGTGGGACAGTGTAAAAGTATAAAAATGTGACAAAATGCAATATGACATTGTGAAAGAATACAAATATAAACAAATTTTCATAGAAAAACATCGAATTCTGTCTTATAGAAATAAATCGTTTCAAAGAGACTAAATTGAAGTTAAAATGTGATCTACTCACTGTCCGATAAAAATTGCTTAATAACAATACAAATTTAATCTTACATACAAAATACAAACGATTTATCATTCATTAGCTGCAACTTTAAATCGGTTGGAGTTACGATAAAAATGGGTTGAGACCATTCTTGGAGTAAATTTAATTTGTACAAAAAAAAATGATGTCAAAATTCAACCGGGTGAACACGAGGTTAAAAAGGATAAAAAGAACCAATAGGTTCTCAAATTTTCACAGACGTCTTATTTAAGTAAACTGAAACTTTTTGACCAGTTTGAAAGAAAATCATTAAACAATCTCACTTTACATGTCATTTTGAATTTATAAATCAATCAAAGTTAAGTTACGATCGAACTTAGCTTTCACAAATTGGAAAAAAAAAATATTTATGCGTATGGAAATTTTCCTTTACACATTTATCTAGTAAAGAAGGGTTTTGATTGAAAATCACAAGTAGTAAAATGAATTATATTATGTCATTACTACGTTTATAAGGAAAATTGAATCGGAATTGAATCAGGATTTCGCTCCTTGTGTAGGTACCTGAATCGAATTTAAATCGGATTACTCGATTCGATAGACGAGTTGAAAATATATTATAAATAGACCTGAATCCATGAATTTCATAATCGAGTTCACAGCTGGTTGATGGTGTGTCTGCGCAATAATTGTGTATTTTGATTTCAAACAGTTTCCTTTATGTTTGAGTTTTTTCTCTTGCATTTTGTTTTTGTTTCTCGTTATCTTAACAATTGTAAATGTTGTGCAATTAAATTTTGCATCGAATTAACATTGTTTTCAAAATAAAAGCAAATCATTTTTTCTCTTGGTGTCGCCATTTTGAACGATACCCACACTTCTGTCACTTCGATTCAATTTGATTTCAATCTTTCGATCCAGTGTGACCATATACATACATATGTACATGGATCGAAATCTCAACTCGGATTCGATTCAATTCTTAAAATTCCACTCATGTAATCGGGGTAATAAAGCAAATTGAAAATAACCCAACCAACGAAAAATCGGGATTACTCGTATTTAACTTTTAACTGACGATCGAATAATTGCCCCTAACATAATTCGACAGCGCGATCAAGTATAAATGCAATCAATTTAAAAAAAAGGGGAAAACTAATAAACCTCTGTATGCACATTTCCGTATCTGCATAAATTTACAAAAAGCACTAATCAAAAAATAATTTTTTTTTTCAAAAGTATTATTTGTTAAACTTTTGTATGTCTAAATTGGTCTCTATATTTGTTCAATTCCTCTATATTGTGTTGACACATTTAAAGATTTCTGAAACGGAATACTTTCATCTTTTTTTCTTTTCCTTTATTGAATGAGAGAATTTATTCTGCCGAAAATACCTTCTCATGGCAATTGTGATCCGCTGTTATGAGATCGAGGGCAACAATTACATTATGTGCGCAGTTAGTATTTGATTAATGAAATTGAAACACGCTTCGTTTATCAGTTTGAAGCAAGTTAAAAAAAAGATCCACCCATCAAATTGCAGTAATTTTTTTTTTTTTTTTTAATTTTATTTTGATTTTTTTTTTTTGTATCTTCAAATGAAATTGTGATTTTTTTTATAAAGAATGAAATAAAGTTGCATTTAAACAGATTGACAGCTACTTTAAATCTTTAAGTGGATGACGAATGAGTCTGATAGGAATTATATTTATGTATGTATCCTTTTGAAATTATTAATCGTATAGGTAGTTTGTGAGTTGATAAGCAAGTTACGGATGAATTATAACTCCAATAAACTTTTAAGATAAATGGCGTCTTTAAATTTTGATAACTTTAGATGGGTGAAAGGATGTATAGATATCTTTTCTGCTAAGCTGTCAAAATTAAGGCAAGTAAAGCATTAATCAACTTAATTTGAACGCATTTATTTATATAAGTATGCATACCATAAGGGCTTCACATGCTAAAAGTATACTCCAAAAAGAAACATAAAAATTCACGTTATAGTTCCATCACCTATTATTTTCGAAGCTTATTTTTGGATTCTATTCAAGAGACTCAAGTGGGTTATTGGAGCACCTGCACAAATATGGAAATCATACTAAAGCTTTGGACGAAAATAGTCTTTATAGATTACAGATATTAGATATCAGAAGAGGTGACAAATTTCTTGTATCGTATTTAGCAACGTCAAATATGTGGTAATTCCATACAAGGTGGACTGTGATACTGAGAACTGAAAATTGTTATGTTTCCTTAATACAAGTGCCACGATAGATGGCGGAATGTGGGCTGGTTTCACTTTAACAAGAGAAGCATTAAATACTTTTTTGAATCGATGTTTTTTATCGTTCCCCATTCAACAATGCTATCGAGATCATAATTTAAAGAGCTTATCATACGCCTTCCGTCCGTTCTGGATCCAGCCGAAGACGAAGAACAAGGACTTGAATCTGTAAGCGAATATGGGAAGCGGAGAGTTAGTACTGTCGCGTCGTCAGCAAAACAATCAACTGGATTAGAAGTTTCAGACAAAAGATCATTGATAAATATGAGAAAGAGTTTCGGAGACAAAACGGAACCCTGGGTTTTTTCAAGCAAGAGGGAATATTCCAAGCATAAGTAGAACTTTTTTGAATCCATTTTTAACTGTTCTCCATGATAAAAAATAAATAAAAAACAAGCACTGAACCGTCTTAAATCCAATAAGCGCTAATGGCGTTTAGTTATAGATGGAATTAAAGTGAAGTTAGTTTGGGTTAGTTAAGGGGTTATTCACATTTATATATAAGCTTAATAATTCTTCACAAAAACTAGACAAAATGGCAGAAAACTTATCGAAAGTACTGCAAAGACATACAAATTTGCTAAATTATTAGAAATTTTAGAAAATAAATTGGTCGTCACGAATTACAATCTGATTGTTATGAACTGTCAAACTATTGCGTTCCACACACAATCCATTCACAATCCAACTCCAACGAATGAAATATTCTTACGTAACTAACCTCAAAATTATTCTTTGTTTTTATTTGCTTTTTTTGTTTTCTTATCATTCGTGACGACTAAAAAAATTCTATGTGAAGGAAATGTCAAAATAGACGAACGTTCGTTCAATACTCTCATGTGAATAGGCCTTTAGAGTTTTTCTTAAGTGGATGTGTTTAAGATCAAGCTTACACCAATATTCTACAAAAGACTCATCTATTAAAAGAAGGAAAAATTAGATCTATTACTCACGAAATACAACCGCAACTAGGCAAACTCTTTGAAAAAACCGATGTTTATTCTATTTGAAGACAGATCCGCAGAGAAAATATGTATAACAGATCTTGTATATTCCATTTTTAAACTTAGAGTTTTTACTTACGATTAAAATAAAAATATCACTACTTCTCATAAAAATGTTGCGTTTTTTTGTTGATCGCATGTTAAAGTTGTTTTCTCGGTATCATTTATCTATGTATCACAATCTACTACACATTTAATAATAGAAATAAAATAAGTTTGTAATAACAGTGGCTTACAACTTTAAAATGAAATAATACAACTTAAAGTTTAATGAAGTCGGGGCTGTCTCCGGATCAAAGAACTACGCTTCCCAAATGAATTTGCAAATTCTGTTCTCGCTTAAAACGTTTTAGTACCTATTCCTAGAATAATGGTTCCACTGCCATATCTTGCCATGCAAAATTCCTCCTCATACTACCTACTAGGATTTGGCACAAAATTGTAGCTCGCATACGGGAATGGTATAGGAATGGTAAAGTTGTTAGCAGGGTTCGAACCTTGCTCCGTTCGGACTAAATTTGCTCCACTTTTGAAGGAAAAAAAAATCTACTCCAACGCTCCGATTTTTTGAGATTTACTCCACTTTTTCCGCACAGACAAACTGTCTTGTTTATATACAAATATGACATTGTTGAAAAAAATCATTAAACCTTTGTTAAAAATTCTTTCTGAATTTGTAATTTGTTTATTTTTACAAAACAATTTTTGAAAATAATACTAAGTTAATGAAACCTGTGATTTATTTTTCTTTTTTGCTAATACTATTTTTGTATGTTCATATGTATGTTTTAATTATCCTGAAAAGTAAGGATTTTCTTTTTGTTTCAAATCTACTCCGGAAATCTTGTATTTGCTTCACTTTTTTTTTCAAATTTGCTCCGAAATTTCATGACTGAGGTTCTAACCCTGGTTGTTAGTCACTATCCCCTGGATGTCCATGAGCTGTTGCATCCATTTATTTATTTAAGTCTATTCATGGTGACAGGGCACAAATTTATTAACACAAGAAACGGAGCTGCCAATCAAAAAAGCGAAATCGCTATCATTCATCGTTTATTAGTTTCTTTAAAACTGATTTGAATAGCGATAGTGCAGCTGCCCAGTTTTTAGCGTTATGGTAAGCATGTTAAACCATCATGGAAGTGACCAATTCGCCAAAAGGTATAACTTGTCATGAAAAAGTGCCTCTCATTTCAACAGATCGACATTATCCCATTAAAATTTGTAGGAACTTGGATGATAGAGATAAAGAAATATTTTTCACTTATGTAGGTATGTACATAATGATCGATCTATTCGCAATACTAAGATTTTTTTTAAATTGGCTACACTACATCCATAAAAGACTACATTTTATCTGCATGACGACCATTAAGTTCTAATTTATTAATCTCAGGATAGTTTTCCAGCATAAAACAGAACATAAGACCGACTTTTCTGTAGTCCTCTCATTTTAATTAAATTGTAAAATTTCATGACGTCTATATGGCGATTAAATAATTTACAACCTACCATGAATTGGATTGCCCGTAAAAAAATTTAACCAAACATTGAGGTCCCAATCAATTATTATTAATAAAAAATATATATACCTACCAACACACGTTTGCCTTCGTTTGTATCATCAGATTTTTTTTATTAACCTCTTAAAATTAATTCTCCAATCCAATTCACAAAACATCAAATTATTTAAATGCTAATATCTTATCTCAATAAGAGTCAATTAACTTTCTGACGTTAATCACCATCAAAAGTATGTTAATAAAATACCCATAAAAGATGGGTTATAAAAGATTTACGTATCTACGAACACGAAACAAAATTCAAATGCAAATCTGAGCTGACTCATTTTTATGATTTCAAAGAAAATGAAGACGAAAAAAAAAACTCAAAAACTCGATTCCAAACAACCTGCCGCTGTCGTCTTCTTAGAGGCTCATTAACGCCGTGTCATATAAGTCTGATTGTCATTACCATTCATCATTGGCAGTTTTTTACTGCTTCATCTCCTTCTTCGTTTTTAATCTCATTCATCGTTGACTTCCATTCATTTCTGGGCTGAATACGTGAAGAAATGCATGTGTTCTTCATGAATGGTCAATGGTCATGCAGTAACATGGAAGATGAGCATTTTTCCAGTGAAGTTATGCCAACAGCTTGGAAATTCCATACCAAATTAATCAACCCATCAAAGCAGCGACAACTATTTTTACAAAGTCTAAGAACAAAGCCGGCAAAACGGAACGAATTGTTTAATATTCATTTTTATCCTTGTTATAACCATCATCATCCATTCGCACATGACCGACCACCGACCAACCCGGGGGAAATTCCTGTTTAAAAAAAAAACCATCAAGAAGTCATCCACTCTACAAAGTAAGCCTTCTGCTACTCGGATAACCTTGATGCAGTTGTTCCTGCCTAAAATGGCATTCAAGTAATAAATATAAGAAACAAAAAAAGAAACACAAAAAATCCAAAGCAGGTTCATTTCGATTGAGGCCATAAACGGTCATGATGTGGTTTGCCGCTCGAAGCTGCACAAACCACCACGTGCTGAGAACTGTCAAACGTCATCTCGCCTTGTTCATTGCCTTGGTTCCATCATCTGTTTGCTTTGCAACCGGCTTTCACCGGTTGGATATTCTTTTTTTATTTATTTTGTTTTAATTCGGTTGTTGCTATGCAGAGCCCAAGGCACCACATATATCTCTGATACTCTAGCCATGTGGTCTTCGGTATCTAACAATACATGGTGTCAATGGCATATTCATTATACTTACCTACTTGGTTGAGTTATGCCATTTCCTCTTATGTCGTGCCGATAGGTAATTCTGAGGAAATGCTGACTTTCTCAGAATCAGAATGCATTGGTTTCAAAGGAAACGTGTCTATGTTCTCATCGTCCCATTTCCATCTCGAATCTCGATCACTGCCTGCGATATAAAGATCTTTGAAATATTTTTTTTTCCTAAACATTTTATGTTGTGTGTCTGATTTTGTTTTTTTTTAAGATCTATTGTTCTACACTTAAAGAAATTTTTAACTTCCCATAGGAAGTTATTGTAATCGGTCCGATTTGTCAAATTGGAATTTTTGACATTTCTCGACGTTTCAATGTCCCTAGAGGCTATATCAATCATTTTTAGAGAGATTTCTGTGTGTGTGTGTACGTACGTTCGTACGTTCGTACGTCCGTACGTTCTGGTACCATTTTTCGTCGTCGATATCTCAAGAAGGAGTAAAGATATCGACTTCAAATAAATTTTGTTTAATAGATAATAACTTCGAAAGAGGCTGAAAGAGCGTTTATTAAAATTCAGTGAGTAGTTTTTTCACTATAACGGTTTAAAAAAAAAAGTAAAAATTTTGGTTAGTTCCAAATATCTCACGAAAAAATAATGCTATATAATGTCATACAGATTTGGTATGAATTTGGAAAAAAATTAACATACCGTTATTTTTTTAAATAAAAAAAAACTGAAAAAAAATTTCATTACCTAGATATTCTAAGAACAGAAAACAATTTGAAACTCAAAATAATTTTATTTTACGAAAAATAATGTGTTTGACAACTGGTGAAAATTACAAAAAAAATCAGTTTACAGTTTTTTTACAAAAAATAAAAAAACTATATAAAATTCTATTGAAAATTGGTAAAAATTGTTTTTCGACTCAAATTTCTCGAGAACTAGTAGTGATATTGACTTCTAATTTAGTTTATTTTATACATATGTAGTTTAATTTTGTACAATTGGTAAAATGTTGACAAATATTATTGAAATAATAGTTTTTTGTTTAATAAAAAAAACTATTAAAAATTCTAGTGAAAACTAGTTAAAATTGTATTTCAAGTCGAATTTCTTGGGAATGAACACCGATAGTGCCTTCTAAAGTATGTTGTTTTATACATCGATACCTTCCCGTAAGAATGTATACTAAGCGACATTTCTAAAATTGTTCAGGAAACGAAAAAAACGAAGAAAGTTCTAGTTGAATCATAGTGTGCTAAGAGACAATTTTGGTTAAACTAAGTGACATCTAACAAAATTTTTTGTTGCTCACGACAATGAGATCTTCATTAATGTCGCTTATTGTCGGTTATTTGAAAAAAAAAACTAAATACCTATTAAGTTTTCAAGACCACAAATGGGAAGTTATCAGTGTGGGTCGCACCCAGCCTCTTTTTAATTTGGAATTAAAGGATTCATTGATCTTATATTATTATTTTCTGATTTAATCAGGAAACAAAGTTTTATTAAATATTGCCTTAATGGCGAAGGAAAAGTGTACAAACAAAGTCCAGACATTCTGTCAAAGAATTTAAATGCGAAATAGTAATTTGAAATGAGAAATTTGAGATGCCATCGAATCTTTTTAAGCCATATAAAAGTTTTGCAAGAAATCTAACACGCATGGAGTAGAACAGGTAAAACAAGGGTTTTTGCCAGCATTAAATGGATTTCTAAAGGCGTAAAGTATTGTGTAGACTTTAGAAAACGTAGAACTGCATACACTTTCCCAACCGCCTGATTAATATGCGTATCCCAAGTTAGAGTCCTATTAAACACCATTGCGAGATAAGGTGTAGTTTGAACATGTTCTCTATAGGAGAGTTGTTCAACATTAGATTTGGAAACTACGAAGGATCTAAGGGCTTCCTACTGATGACTATACATTAGGACTTACTAGGATTTAAAAACAACCCATTCCTTAATGACCAGGTCGAGATCCCTTGCAAGTTATTGTTTATGGAGTTCGCACAGTCTTCAATGAAATTAAGTATTTGGACGTCATCAGCATAGATATGAACCGAGATTTGTTGAGGGAACTCATTTATGTTTAGGTAGAAGAAGAGATGTCCCAATATTAAGCCTTGAGGGTCACCTCTGATAGTAGGAGGATAACTATAGAAAAGTTGTTCGCGACAGACAGCAACAGCTTGCTTTCTATCACTAAGATATGATTGCAATAAGTTCACAGAAGAAACATAGAAAATTTGTGTAACATCCAGAGTTTATTGGACAAATTAGAGTGATCTACAGTGTCGAAAGTCTTACAGAAATCAACAATCACCAGAAAAGTAACCATATTTTTTTTATTTATTTATTTTCATATCAACTCTGTACATTAAAGCTTTAGACTTTTGATCATATATGAGTACAAGATTTACGAAAGGTTTAACAACAATAAGTATCTTAATCTAGAGATTAAAGGATACGATATAAAGGAATACATTTGGGAAGAAAAAGGGATTTTTGCGTAAGTATTCTAAAAGTTGCTTTTTAAATTGACCCATTACGATTGGAACGGGTACGATATACCGCTTTTAATAATCCCGTTTTTTAAAATCCCGTTTTTATAATCAAGTTTTTATAATCCTGTTTCTTATAATCCTGCTTTTTTAAAATCCCGTTCCTTATGACGACGATAAACAGTGAGGTATGTAACCCCCCTGTTTGGACACACTATAGAAATTTGGGGCAGGTGCGAGGTTGGTTGTATGCAAAGTTTCTTTAGCATTTAAAGAATAAGAATAATAAGACGTGATAAGAATACGGTACTTCTTGCACGAAGAAGGCCGGCTTCAAAACATCGTGGACCTTGATATTTGCAATCAGGGCACTTAGCTCTTCATTTTGAAGTTGTGGAAAATTTCTGATCACAATTTTTTAGACTTTGGAAAGAACTGCATATCTGATGCACTCTTGTGCACTATTGCTCCCACTAGAGAATGCAAGACGTTCACATTTGTAAATAACTACTAAAGGCCTATCTAATTATGCTAATTATTTTTTGTTATCAATCACACCCAAAAATTGCTGTGGGCTCTTAGTCTATTTGGATAATTTTAAATAAAGCAATAAGTGTTCTATATTCCAAGAGCGCCTTTATAAAGGACAGTCTGCAATCTGTCTGGAATAGTTCGAGATATGATCAAATCTTCTTGAATATACTCGTATGAATGTTATTGATTCTGGGTCAAGATTTGAAACAATTTCACATCCATACAGTATTAAAGTTAGAACATAGGACCGAACTTGTTTTAACTCAACATTTGTATGTAGATATTGTCTAATGTCTAGTCGGACTAAGGCCTCGAAGGATATCATATATTTTTGAGACAACATTTTTAAATGTTTTTACAAATTCAAGAGGGGTGTTGTTAATGTATAATAAAGGTGTGGTCATATCAGCTGGATATATTTGCATTTTAAGTTCTTTAGTTTTTAATGGGTTCAAATCAAGTTGATTTAGCTGAGACCAGGTTAATGAGCTTAGGTCGTTGTTTAGGACTGCTACACTAGATGATTCACCAAGTCTAGAAAATGTTACAATTAATAATATTATGAGATATATACGAGTATATCATTTACTCAAAAATGCCCTTTTTTTCATAAATGTACTACGATTTTAAAGATATGAAGTCAAAAGGCTGCACACAGACTCCTCAAAAACACATTGACTCTTCAGCTTATACAAAACAATTTTGTGATTTACTGAATCAAAAGCGTTTGAGAAGTCTAGAAAAACGGCTTCAGTCACATTATCATCATCGAAACCGGTGCGAACATCATCACTAACTTTTTATCTGAGTTTTATAATATTTTCAAACACTTCCTCAAATAAGGCATAATTTCAATTGGTCTAAATTCAGTATTTGCTGGTCACGAGGACTTTGGTAGTGGTATAATTTTTGCATGTTTCCACTGATCGGGAAATTTGCTCAATTGGGATCATACTATTAAAAATATAGGCTACCTTTTTCATAATATTACAGGCAGAAGAATTTTAAGGAATAACGGATGAATTCCATCCAATCCCGGAGCCTTTGACTTAATCGAGAGGATTTCCTCTTCTACAGATAAACTATCCACACATACACAGCAACTTGAGTATTAATAAGATATACGGGTATAACTAAATTTTCTCAAAATTCGTTAAAATCCTATTTCCGTTACAAAATTTATTTGTTGATAACAAAAACATCAGATTTATTGGAACTGGTTTAGATAGGTATCAAATTTAATCGAAATCGCTTAAGCTTTTTCTGAGAAAATTCGGAAATCCATAAAATCAATTTAGAGAAACTGAAACAAATATATGAATTTCTCCTTAAGGGGGAATCACAACTAAAAACCAACGACTAGAACGCATGAACTTATTCAAAACGTGACTAAGTTTTGAAAACATATTTTTATATTTTTTTTGTATAATAAGCCCGCACTTAAGGGATTTTGCCTTCCCTTAAAATAATGGTTCAAAGACTTTGTGGAACTGGCACACGAAACTGGTGTTGAACTAGGAATTGGCAAACAGAGTGCATAGAAGTCGACTCTGTATGACTTAAGCAGTCGCTTGGATGAAAATTATAGAGATATGTACAGGGAAGAGGCCTCAAGTTCCCTAGGTGGGCAAAATTAATGCGCTTGCAATATGATAAAATTAACCTTTTATATTGCTATAAATTAAAGAAAATATAATAAAAATAACTTTTAATACTTCATTATTGACTTTATTTACTATCAAAGTCTTATAAGCCCAACAGATCTGATGAAAAATTTTCTTGCTGGCAAGTAGTATCTTCTAAATGCTCCAAAACTTTTGAAGTTACTCGTATCTTGCTTCTTTTTATCCTTAGAGGAAATAGTAGACTTGTTATGAGTGGATCAGATCTAAATAAAAGCCAAGTTTCTTTTTTTTCTGCTTTCCAGGCCAGGTTTTAATTTCTTATCCATACGAAATGTGCAGCAAGTTTTCAAAAACTCTAATCCTTGAATGGAGCGGAGACAATCCAAAAGAAAAGAAGTTGGTGATTGCAGGCTTTTCTAAAATACAACTTGGATTTTTCTGGCTTTCACTGGATTTTGCTCTAATTAAATATGATCTTTTTGTGGAAGCACAAGATGAAACAGCATAACAAATTTAACTTCTATCATTCTGCTATCAAAATGCTGTATTATTTAACTCCATTTTGCTTAAGAAAGCCCATAGATTTGGTTGGTCGGACGATTATTTATCAAGTTTAAAATTATTACGACGACGATGTCTAGTCGAAGATGGTGATAGATTTAGTTTTTCAGTGCCTGAGTGCATTTGTAAGGCAACCATAGAAATTCTTAATAGACTTACATTTGTGTGTTGCCCTTTAGAAAATTTTTGTCGATACCAAAAATAATGTTTTCCTTCAAATTCAAAGCTCAAAAAATTTTATTTGAAGAACTATATATTTCGGTTAATAATTCCGTTACGATTATATCAGAAGAATAACATACCTGCTTAGCATCTTGAACTTTTTTTGTACGCAGGATAAAATAATTACAAATTTTGTGCTTTGTGTTTAGAGATAAGCATCAGCTATAAGGTCAAGTGCTTGATTTGCAGATAAATTACCGGGCTTCTGCCAAAAAGACTCGAGAATTTTTTTAAACCTTGTTCCTCTATTGGATAATTTTCTCATAATTGTAGCCGTATCTTTTTTACCGTCGCTTCTAAGCTTCATTTCGGTGGCCAAGGACAATTCTTTTCGACTTCTGTTTTTTTAGAAGATCATTTACTTTTAGCCTTTTAGTCCAATAACTATATGTAATAAAGTCCTTTTCAAGTCTTCCTGGTTTATTATTTTGAGAAGACCTAATAATTGTCCCTTCCAATCCGGTTTGTGATAGAGTTTCATTGAGTTTCATTATTAAACACTTGTAAAATATGAGCAATTATAGCATCAAATTTGTTTGCTTCAAACATCAAAAATGGATCGATAAGAAATTTCAGGAGTCATTAAATATCACAAACAGAAATTCGAGCTTAATTATATAAGAAGAATATTAGGACAATATTTTTAGCTCATAACTGTAACTTTATGATTTATTTAAATTATTATAATGTATTTTTTTTAAATTTTGTCAATGGGAGTAGAAAATAAAATGCAAGACTGGGTAGCACGAACTTGTAAAAGACCCAGAATTTCAAAAATTAATCCGCCGCAAGAAAGTTTTTTTCAGGGGTGTACTGCGTCTTGCGAGGAATTGACAAATTATCCAAGAGTATCTCTCTAGTCATGGAAAGTGCTGCTCATTGGCCGTTCGGAATCGGCAGAAAATTGTAGGTCCCCTCCGTTTCTGGTAACACGCACGTTGAGAGTTGTAAGTGACTAGGTCCTGGTTCACTCCGAGCTGTTGCACCACCAAATTTATTTTTAGTTTATTTTTAATCTTATCTTAGAGAAAAACTGTTCATAAGCATTAAATTTATTTTTTAAATAACTTAAACAATTATTTGGAGGTAGAAACAAGGTGCCATGTAATTCAAGCTAATATTATACAAGAACAAAAATTATAAGTCGTTGTAGTGGTTTCTTAAAAAAACTAAGCTTTAATATAAGAAAAATTTTAAAACATTTTTGTACTCCAACTGAAAGTTATAAATAAAAGTTATGAATAAAAAATAATTTCCAAAAAAAAAAATACTAAACCGTTTTTCAGATATCGGATTTTCCAAAAAAAAATTGATTTTTTTTAAGTTTTGCAATGCAATATTTTTCAAACTTTTTAGAAGCTTCTATATAAAAATATTTATTGGTAGATATAGTCTTTAAAATTTAATATTAAAAAATTAATTTTCGAAAGAAAAAAATATTTATCATAATTCTCGGCGCCATTTTCGAAAACCATTTTTTAACATTTGTATAGAGGGTACCGTTATTTTTAGGAAAACACATTTTTTCTCACATCTTGTAAAATATATTAAGAAATGTTTATTTATCAAAATTAAGAAAAATCAATTAAAAATGGAATTCACAATAATATTCAAATTTTTGGGAAGCTTAAGCATTAAAAAAATTATTAAAATCGGTTGTACCTTTTTGAAGAAAATAAAAGCCAAAAAAAGTGCTTCCAAGGGGGTACCATTAATAACCATTTTTTGGAATTTTTTTCGACCATTAACTAGTTTTAACTTAGTGAAATTTCTTAAATTTTTTTTTAAATCTGTGAGATTGTTTTTGAAAAAAAAAATGTTTATAAGATTTCGATTAAAAAAAATCGTTTGTTAGGTACCATTATTTTTGGTCTTAAACAAAAAGAACAATTTAAAAACGATATCTACCAAGTTTAACGATAATCGGTCGAGTTTAGGCTGTAGTCGAACAGATAGACAGACAGAGAATTTCGAGACCCACTTTTTTCGCTATCATCGTAACGTCAACTTTGATCAAAATCTCGAGTTTGATTTTTTTATGAATGCATTACTTGCCATACAGTACTTATAAGTCGCAAGTAAAAATAAAGCCATCCAAAGCATTCTATGCATTCGTGTAGTGCGTCTAAAGAAAGAATCTCTTTACTTAACAGTACATCCGAAACTAGGTTCCATGTCCAAGGCAGATTAATATGATGTGCGTTCCTAGAAGTAACAAAATTACGGTAAATTGTTAAAGGGGGAGGAATGCAACTGGCTATTTCACTAGAACATCTTATAAAAAATTAACGATAAGATAATGATAAACACACAAATATTCGGCGGTGTTCATAGGTTGTAAAAGTTTCTATTATTTTTGTATGACCCATAATTTTTAAAGCTGAAGTAAGTTACTCACGGACCTGCACAGATGTGAGAGCTATGATACTCTAGCTTTATAGATTACAGCGTTGCCGAAAAATCTTCGATCATGGGATTATTGCATAGAAGGTGGTCTATATTGCACATACCGAGAACTGAAAGTTTTTCAGTTTCTTCGATGCCCGTGGCGTCCTTGAGTAACTACATGGAAGGAAGGCTTAGCTTAAGGGATTTCCTGTCTTTAAAGCTAAACCTTAAATCTAAATAGCATATCTGTGGTAATTAATAAAAAAAAACTAATTTGCTGGTTTTCACAATTACAACCAGGGGGTCAATTCTCTATCTCTGAAACTATGAAGTGATAAAAAAAAGTTATCACTTCAGTTGTCACAGCCATTTTTCATTTTTCCATTTCATGAACTCAACATGCGATTCATGAACTTTTTCTGAAGAATGTTTGTCAAAACATGTACTAAACAGTACTAAATGATAAATGCTTTCATTTTCATGACATTTTTGAATTTAATTTTCTTTGTAACTTACAGGACTTTTTACTAAATCGTTTGAGTGTGAAAACAAATTTAATATTTGAAAATTTTTTAAAATTTTATTAATTTTTTTCTTAATTTTTTTCTTAATTGGGAATTGCACACTGTGTGAAGCTGAGAAAAAAATTATCACTTCACAGTTTCACAGATAGAGAATTGACCCCCAGGTTAAGTTGAAATTTCATTCGAGAGTTTTATGTTACTCGTACTAATCAATTTTCAATATTGTCGGTATTCTAACTTTATATACAAAATTGAATTTAACAAAAATTGCGTATTAAAAGGCCCTCACATTTAACTGATGGATGAGTCCATGTGAGATAGCTGCCGGAACGAAACGCCAAGGCTATTTTGAATCAATATAATTCAACAAGCGCAATAATAGTGCTAAGTCTTCTACTTGGCTGATTTAATTCAGTAGGAAATAGAGTTTGTATTATAAAAACCTCCATATAGAAACAATGCCACGGGCAAAATCTTCCAACGGTAATGATTGTAATGATTAGAATTTTAATCTTGGTTGGATATAGTTCACATTGGATTTTTGTCAAAAAATCTATGTAAAATTTCGATCACAGTCAACTGTCGAGTCCATGTGAGATAGCCGGGACGAAACGCCAATTTGTGTGGATCATGAAAATTTTTTCTTGTATAAAAATATTCACACTGAATGTTTTCAATCATTGCTGAAATAAAGATAGAAATTAAATTGCTTATGCTTGCGCAGGGTTATGCGAAGATTCAATTTTGAGGAAGGTCGTATTCAAAATTCGAAT
Source organism: Chrysotoxum bicinctum (assembly GCA_911387755.1). Taxonomy (NCBI): domain Eukaryota; kingdom Metazoa; phylum Arthropoda; class Insecta; order Diptera; family Syrphidae; genus Chrysotoxum; species Chrysotoxum bicinctum. Next base: position 171,245,526 of record OU426989.1, read on the forward strand.
TCCGTGCATGCAAATCTTCCAGAAAAGTTAAGCCTGGGTTTTGTACCAAAATCAAATCCCATAGTAGATTTATAACGTCGTTCTGTGTTCTATTTCCCTTGATTATAATGACCGAATTTTTCTCTAAGTGTATATATGTCATCAAGAAAGAGTTTATTTTATTTGTATCTACATTATGTATCTAGATAAATGACGTAGTAACAAAAAAAACTCGGTCTGGTGCTCTACTATCGAAATTTATTCACGCAATTCAAGTGACAGTTCTATCTCTAGCAGAAGAGGCAATCGTATAAACAATCAATGTAGTCAGTCACATCCGTCCAAACCATCCGGCCAGTTTTCGGATTTATAACTTGCTCATGTTATAAAAATATAATCGTCAATGAATTAGAATTCGCCTTTCTGTTGCCAATTCGCTATTTGGCCGCAAAGACAGAGAGACAGAAAGTCTATAAGATCACCCACTCGACTTATTTATTTGAAGTTAATTTCTATTGACTCATGGCTGACATTTTTTGTCGGTTCCTAAGATCTACTTGCATTTTATTGCTATTTATTTTCTTTGAAATCCCACAAACCACGTGATAGTTTAGTATCGGTCTTTATCGTAAAGAATCCGTCCGTCATAAATTTTAATGTGAAGATTCTTGGAAACTATAAATGAAATCGAGGCTCTTTCATTCGGAATTCAAAAATGGTTTTTGGTCTTATGTATAAAGTCTTGATCAGTGGTCATGATCACTCATGAAAAAAGACAAGCAAATTGCATCAGCCACTTTGAATACATAGGTCGTTTGTACGAGTACATATAAAGCAACATCGGGGGCAAGCAGGTATATAATACTATGTGTAAAAAGACACGGTATCTATCTTATTCTTCAGTTGTGCGTTCTTATTTGCTCTCGTTTTCTATTTACTTTTACCACGAAAAAAGTATCTTATCTGAAGTGTACTCTAGATTAGAAAAGTAAGGAATGCCCATATCAATGATACTATAGCAACATGAATTTTGTTCGAACAAATCCGTCATACATTTTATTTCGTTGGCATGATATACATACGTATCTTAAACTTTTAAGCAAGGTTATTCATTGTCTAATTTATCAGCTATTTTATTTCAGTATTTGAAAATGGCACTTTATTGTATTTTTAATACGTGGGCAGAGATTATAATTTTGAAATAAACGGTCGACGGGAAGTTGAAAATGTGAAATTGCAATCGTTTAAAAATACTTTGAGTCAAAATTCAAAATTCTTAGAATTTAAAACGGAAACACAGGACGTGAATAGAATTTTTGGGAAGTGAACATGAAGATGTGTTTCTTATTTCACACATATTGGTGTACATAATAAACATACCGACTTTCATACTAAGAAATAATAAAAATTTGTATACTATATGTATGTACTGGGTAAATATATGTTTGTTATATTAACTAACGACATTTATTTTATTGTTGGTAATTTAAATGTCAAAAAAAAATGATATTAATTAAGATGTTTCTGTGAATCAGGATGAATTGACATTGAGAATTATATTTTCCAATTTTTGGTTAAGACAACCAATTTATTTTTTGGCGATGTTTGAGTTTTTTTGATTTTGATTTGATTTTGCTCAAAAACTTTTTCTCAGATTTTAATCCAGAAAACTACCAATAATTAGACTACCTACCAAGGTAGTAAGCGACCCTTATAAAGTGTTTAGGGCATTGCCCTAAAATTACTTTAAAAGTTTGAATTCAATCATCCAAAATTTCTGTACATGTACATATTTATAAATTAATAAAGGGGGTTTAATAGACGTGAATACTTAAATTTTCTTGTTCTTCTTATTCTTCTCAGCGCGAAGGTCAAGGAGTTCCAAAGGCGTACAAAATGTTTATACTAGAATTGACAGTCAGTATTAAGAAAGGCGTATCAAAGTTGTATTAAACAAAAAACCTTGTTGAATGAGGAATGTTCGGCTTATCTTTTAGGTAATCAGGCTATTAAAATTGAATGATTTGATGTAAACAGTTCAGAGATCGAAAGTTCAGTTTTGTATACAACTTCATTATCAAAATGTAATTTTGTTAGTGCAAAAGATAGACGTGGTGGACTTTTACAGTTGTATTTTTTTTTTTTAAATTCATTTTTATTTTCATTATTCTTAAAACTATCTTAAAGCTAGACAAAAATTCATAAAAACTATAGCCTAATTATCCAATAACTTAAAACTAACTTACTGGCCCTATACGGGCGCTCTAAGCTAAACTATATCTTAATTCTATAACCTTTCGGCCTAAAGACTATTTTTGATTCAAACTATGTACATATATCATTTTTTTTGTTTTGTCGAGAAAATGTAAAAACCTCGGATTCTGAACTTGTTTTTTTAAGTTTATTCACAGTTGTATCTTCAATGTTTGATGGCCAAATTCAAGACAAGCGGTTCGTTAATCAATCATTTAATATTCGTAAGCTAAAAAAACGCAAAATTGACCGAGAACATTGCTGCGATTCGTGAAAGTGTACAACGGAACCCGAGGCAGTCGATTACATGGTCAAGAACTCGAGCTTTTACAGACTTCAATTTGGCTTACACCCATATCCAATTGACTCATAACCTTAATGTTCATGAATCATGACCATAGACACCACCGTTTGTTTGCTGACTTGGTGTCGGAGAGTTTTGAAAGAAGACCCCAATTTCGTCCCAAAAACCATCTCTAGCATATTTGGATGAATGGATGTGTTAACAAGCAAACTTGCCATATATGAGACGACACGACGAGGTTCACCAGGTGAAAATGCATCCTCAATAAGTTACCGTTTGGTGTGGATTTTGGGACTCGGGCGTCATTGGTCCATGGTTTCTCAAAAACGATGCTGGTGAGGCGGTCAATAGCGAGCGCTATAGAATGATGATAACGATTTTCTTATGTTCTAAATTGAATCATATGAACTAAGACGACATGTGATTCCAACAGGACAGCGCTCGCTTAATGCCACACAGCAGACGCCACGATTAACATTGTGCATGAGCAATTTGTTGGTAAGGTTAACTTTCTCAAAGGTGACATGAACTGGCTCACCTTTGCCATAATACATGAATAAAAGTTACATCTACAATGCAATAGAGAAATTTTATTATTTAATGATTACTGACTAAAATTTGATGGGTTCACTTGTCAATTTTTCAAAACTTTTCGAATTGGGCAAAAAAAAAAACTTGCCAAGTAAGCCCATCAAATTTTAGTCAATAATCATTAAATAGTAAAATTTCGCTATTAAATTGTAGCTATTTCAATATTATTCTACTTTAAATATTCGATATTAAACCTTCATGAAGTAAGTAAGAACTTGGCGTACTTTTAGATCTCAGTACTTTTCACGGCTGACTTGTTAGACAAAGGTTTTTGTATAGAAGAACTTGGCTCTTTTTTTAACATTTATGTTTTTGGTCTTATCTCACCCCTTTTCGCAAAGATTTTAATATTTTGTCATGTCAAAATCTCGAAAGATACGGAAAGATAGAAGGGTGGACTCTACCTACTAAAATCAACTTAGTTTACAGCTTCCGATTTCTTTTGGTATATTTTCTTTTTGTTATTGGTTGTTTTGATTTGCGCTTCAATTGTTTCTTCTTGTCCTGACAAGATACCTAATACTAACATACCTAACGTAATATAAATACTAGTACCTACATCCGCTCAAAGTCATAAAAAAGCAATAATTGTTGAGGATGCGATGATGCTTTCGTTGTAACTCATTTTTTCAAAATGACGGTAGCTCACCAACTACTCGTAATAGCCTAATTAGTTGTTTGATTATAGTTCAAATCACAGTTAAGAGTTTTTTATGTAAACTCATAATTTTTTCAGGTATGCAAATGTTTTCATTTTTCATTCATGTTCACATAAACATAACATAGAGTACCAAATCGAGCACTCTAGTTCTAAGAAAAGTCATGAATTTCCAAAATGCATGTATAGTTTCAAAATGACAATAAAAAGATAATTCGAATGAAAAATGTTAGATTTTCTATTTTTCGCTTTGAATGTACATAAACCCTTACCAAATTTCATCATTCTACGGCAATCGGAAGTCCTCCATATAAATTAAACATTTTCTCAGAAAGTGGGCGGATACCACGCCCCCTGAATGGAAAACCTCAATTTTTATTTTTGGTCCTTTATATGCAATTTGAGCCCTAGCGTTTTACCAAATTTCATTGTTCTACTGCAATCGGAAGTGTGCCATATATAATTTACATCAGTTGTGAGGAAGTGGGCGGATACCACGCCCCTGAATGGAAAACCTCAAATTTTATATTTTTTTCTTTGTATGTAATTTAAGCCCTGCCACTTTACTAAATTTCATCGCTTTACAGCAGTCGAAAGTGCTCCATTCAACCAACACCAATTCGGATAAAGTGGGCGGATACAACGCCCCCTGAATGGAAAACCTCAAATTTTCGATTTTTTCCTCTACTTGCATGACAAGACCTACCGTTGTGAAAAATTACAAGATTCTACGATGTCTGGAAGTGCTCCATAATTTTGATGATCTGTCAGTCAGTCAGTCAGTTACGGTTTTTGTGATTTTTGAGGCCTTATATCTCAAGAACCACTTATGCCAGAAAATTGAAATTTGGTGAGGCAAATATTCGGAATTTTAAGTTTCTGACTTCATTGATACTGAAGATAGGGAGGGGTCAAAAGAGTTTGTTTCTGTAAAAAGGGTGTAGTGCCAGAACTTGGCGGGGCACTACCGTGCCCTTTGATCAGGTCTTAGCTAACCGACAAAGATATTAATCTACAAGCAGCTCCTGTGACCAGTGATTAGCTATTCCTTTCCAGTATGGGTTTTTATCTTGAAGACAGCTATACACAAGTAGCACAAAATGGTATAATTTCGGTATCACATTTCTTAATTCATACTTTATTCCTTCTTTATTAGGTATGTCAATTTATGCCTACTTAATTCCATCTTAATATGATCTTTATAAGGTATTGTTTTAAAGAACTTAACTTGGTGTGTTTACTCTACTTAAAGCATTCTTAAATACTTCTTAAATTCGCATTTCTTAAATCGGTTTTTTTTGTTACTTAATTTCTTCTTTAATCCTTCTAAAAGCATTCCTTTTTTATTTTGGTATTAAATCGGTATTTTTCCGATTCTTTAATACGTATTTAAGTCTTCTTAAAGAGTATAATATTAAAAACACGAGAGAGTTATTTGAGTAGCACTTTGAGACATGATATTTTATGTGTCACAGTGGCACAATAGGTAGAGCACAAGCACGACAAGCGAGAGGACTCGGGTTCGAATCTCAGTGGAAGCACAGAGGTAAAATTAAAAAAAAATAACTTTTAAAATTCTTTCATTCCAGCAAAAAATCACATGAAGACTCGAATATAATCAACAATAATAAAAAAACAAACAGTGAATAAAAAAAATTTATTTTTATTGTTTCTAATAATTTTTTTAAGAATTGCCGTAGCTCTTTAAGAAGGAGTTAAGAAGTATTTAAGAAGATGTAAGGAACTATTTAAGAAGGAGTAATGAAGTTTTTAAGAAGAATGATATCCCGATTTAAGATCATTTTAAGACTCAATTTATCTTCTTATTTCCTTCTATCGGACCGCCCACTTGCGCCTTTTCTCTACTTAATAGGAACTTAAATTCGTCTTATAGAAGATGTCAGATACCGATTTAGAATTCTTAAAGACTTCGTTAAGTAATTCTGTGCTACTTGTGTATGAAGGAACTTCAACTATTCGAAAGGAAGATACTGAGGATCTGTACTGGACTCTACTTCGACCGTCAACGACGAAAGCACTACAGAAACGAGCATCTCTACACAGAAGCAAATTTAATCCCACTGGACAAATATCTAGTTCATTGAACGAAGAAACTAATGCGGAACATCATCGACCACCCAAATCAGCTTATGAGAAGGATGACCATAGAATAACGACATCCCGAACCGAGGTACCTGAGTGTGGTAAAAACTCTGGATGGCTACGTAATCATGGATAACGAGAAAGTAATCTCGTTCTACGCTGACATTGAGTCAGCCTATTATCGCCGCTAAACGCCATCCCTTCCCACAATCCACAAAAATCACCACTCACAACCGGGAATGAACATTCTGAAGACGACAAAGTCAACCCACCTTTTAAATTTTTTTTCGTCATGTAAAATTTATATAAAAATAATTAAACTTAAGTCACTGTATATACATAGTTAGTCACCCTATGAGCCAAAAAATGTAAATTTTCATACATAGTATCGTCGTCGTTCTATGAAAACTCCCTAAGTCCATTTTTTGTGTTTTGAGATATTTGCATTAAAACTTGGAAATTAATATAAAAAAAATCTAAAAATTATCAGAATAGCACGATCTCGGGCTTCAATTGTAGAATGGGTTTGACGTAGCCATTATGCAATAAACTTTTTCGCAAATGGTTTATTCGGAGTGAATTAAATCACATTTTTTTTTAAATGGACTTAGGGAGTTTTCAAAGAACGACGGCGGTATGTTCAATAAAACAAAATGGAAAATTTAAATTGATTAAATATTGCTAAAAATGCTGCAAAATGCCTTGGTTTTTTCAAACGATGAAAGAACTTTTTTCCCCTTTTGATGTGGCAACTATAAAGCATACATAAACCCAAAATTAGAGTATAACTTTCCTATTTGATCAGGTGCATCGAAAACATCACTGCTCATACTGGAAAGAACTTAGAATAGAGCTTTAAAATTGATAGGCGTAAGATCGATTCCGGAAACATTATTTTCGTTAGAACACCATTGAAATGTCTCTTGATTATCACTGTTTTATCGCTATTTCTTCTCTAGTTGCATTTCCCCCTTAAACAATTTCAGTCCATCAGTATACCGTGAGATTCATTTTTTAGCTGTAGCAGACGAATAAGGAACTCCTTACCGTACTTTGTTTTTTTTTTTCCATTTCAATATCCAGACATTTAAGACAAATGCACATCGTTATCTCCTATTTAATTCTCTCTCTCTCTCTATTTCCTATACGCTCGTACTGTGTTAAATCCTTTTAAGGGTAGTCATAACCCCTATAGAGTGCTGCGTCAATTATAAAAAAAAAGGTCATGCGATTTGACTATTTCTTGAAAAGGTTCCTAAATTCGAATGGCCGTACTAACCATTAGGCCAAGAGTACTACTAGATACTCCTTACATATTATTAAAAACTGTAAGTTGTCAGAATCTAAAAATATCGAGCATTGATCTTTTTTTAAACAAACAAAATTATTTGAAAATTTGAATACACAATACTATTTAAACTTCTTAGAAGTTTTAGCATACAAAAATTTATAAAAATTAGTTGTACCGTTTTTGAGAAAATCTAAAACAAAAATAAATGGTTCTATGAGAGTAACCGCACCGCATCAAATACAATTTCTTGGAAAAATTTGTTCAACTTTTAGCTAGATTTTACGAAATGAAATTTATTTAAAAATTTTTCTAAAATTGTGACAAAATCTTAAAAAAATAGAAAAAAAAATGTTTTAGGGGAAAAATTTAAAAATACTATTTTACACTATCAGAATTGGTCGAAGAAAGCTTATAGCAAGCTCCGTCTTTCGACCAATGGTTTGCCAACACAGAGAACTGTGTTATACCACCGGCTCATCATTTAGTGCAGTGTTAGTTGTTAGTAGGCGAACTCTATTACAATTAACACTGACACAAGAAAACATGAAAAATAAACAAATAATATTACGTAAGAACAAAACAATAACATAACATGAAACAAAGAACATTTAGGAGCGTGGACCACTGGTTTTGAGAAGGTTTTTTAATTTACATTTATTTATATTAAAATCAAAAATATTTGAATTCCAATTTACAAGTCTACCCATACGTGTCAAGGGCTCATGAATGCCATAGTTGGTCCTATGTGTTGGGACCTTAATCATATCGAGGCCTCGAAGATTATAACCTCCTCCCCGATAATTAAAATAAACTGAACATAAAAGATCTGGTGCATCTGTGATGCCTGTTATTATTTACGAAGCTTATAGAAAAAAGGCTGTAATCGAACAGACAGAGAGACATACATACGAGTAATTGCACTTTTTTCGTCTTCCCTATCCTTGTCATGTCAAGATTGATCTTATTCAATTTTTTTTGAGAGTGCAAAACTTGAGATATATTACCATACGTATATCGCAATTAAAAATAGCTTGAAATATTTTAGATAAACATGAAAGTTTGTCTAGTTGCTTAGGTACAATATGAAATATCTTCTTGATTGCTCTTTTTTGTGAATGGTTTTTGCAAACATAAGGAAATGTGTTCCGGAGCATTTTCATTTGATGTGCTATAGGAGAAACTCGAATCTTTATTAGCTTATCTAAATCGAACAGCAGCAATACAATATATCTATATATATAAAAATCAATGCCACTTTTCGTTGTAATTCTATAACATTTATTTTTGGGACATCTCAAACGTCGAATCACTTTTTGATCCATATTCAACAACACAATTCGGCATTTCAAATGACTTCTTTTAGTACTACTAAAATGATTAGAGATAATTATGCCGACGTTTAAGGTAAATACTTCAACATGATTGTCCCATGTTTATATCAATCTGAATCATAAAGTATTCGGTAGTTTTAAAAATTCTGATCCAACATCTACCTGAAATTGCATACATGTTACAGATTCAGGACCAGATTTATCATCAAGCTGGTTCGTTATTGCCATACCCCGACGCTGATCATCAATTTTTGAAAATTTATTTTATTGGTGATGAAAATCGTGAATTGGATCAACGTTGTGCAATTGTTTCGAATACAAGACGAGAAATTATTCGTGAGCTAGAAAGGTTTTTCCATCAGCATAACGCATTAGTTCAATTGTTCAAAATTGCTCTCGATCGTATGCCATCTGATAATCACAAAATCGTTATAAGGGCTGATAGAACACCTTTTGGAGAGCATGCAAAGCGATTCAATGCACCCACAATTGATGAGGTTGCAATTGTATATCTTGGTGATCAGTTTCAATCCCGTGATATTGTAATTCATGAGCAATTGCAAAATGTTTCGGAACTTCATCGTATATGACACAATCATGCAAGCCGTTTCCAATAATGTTTCGGAACTTCATCGTATATGACACAATCATGCAAGCCGTTTCCAATAATGCAGGTGGATTATATTTCTTGGATGCGCCTGGTGGTACAGGCAAAACGTTTGCTACCTATGTCATTGATTTTAGCTATTCTAATTATTCGATCGAAACAGAAAAATGTATTGGCGCTTGCATCTTCGGGAATTGCTGCTACATTATTAGAAGGTGGTCGGACTGCACACTCTAAAATTGCCATTGGAATGTACAGGTGATTGAAACTCCAACTTGCAATATTTCGAGAAATTCTGTTATGGCAAAAGTTCTGCGATTAACGCCAATTAATTTATGGGATGAGTGTACAACAGCGAATAAAAAATCACTAGAAGCATTTAATCGAACAATGCAAGATTAACGTGGTACTCAACAGTGTTATGAATCAAGATGATGCAATGAATTATCAAATTAAATTTTTAAATTCATTGGAACTAGCTGGTATGCCACCGCATTGCTTGAATTTGAAAGTTGGTTCTTTGATCATATTATTGCGAAATATTAATCCACCAAAACTGTGTAATGGCACTAGATTGGCAGCGAAAAAGTTATTGCCAAATTTGATTAAAGCTACGATCTTAGCTGCTAAATCAAAAGGAGAAGTTTGTTTGATACCACGTATCCCTATGATTCCAACTGATATGCCATTTGAGTTCAAACGATTACAATATCCTGTGCGTTTATCATTTGCGATGTCCATCAACAAGGATCAAGGGCAAACACTTCACGTTTGTGGTGTGAATTTGGAGGAATCATGTTTTTCACATGGTTAACTTTATGTTGCCTGTTGCAGAGTCGGTACCCCCAGCCGTTTGTTTATTCATGCCCAAAATGGAAAAACAAAGAATATTGCTTATCCAAATATTTTGGATTAAGTTTTAATATAGCTAGCAACTAATAAAATATTTTTTTGTTTGAATAAATGAATTTCATGTTGCAATTAATTTTTTTTTTATTATTTCACTTTATACGTAGCGAAGCACGTACCGGGCCGCTAGTTTTTTTTATATATTCTCGATAATAGCTTCAATGATTTTGACTAAATTTTGTACCTGGACATTGGATGATTTTTTCTTTGTGTACCGTAAAAAATATAATTTTGACGTTTTTTTTTTTTTTTTTGAGAAAATCGTATTATTTTTGGATTATTCTCATTATTTCGTTATTGACTCGAATTAAAAATTAAAAATCATGTTTTTAAAGACTTTTTCTGCCTCTTTTTTCACTTTCTCGTAACAGTCCGAATAATTGAATAAGCAACTTAATTTTCTACGTCTTTAATGTTTGTCAACGTTATAACCATGAATCATAAGAGTAATTTCATGTGATCCAGTCGTGCAAATTATTTAAAACTTGTTTAAACTCAATAAAAGTTGAAAGAATATGCTTCTTTCTATAGATTGGAAAAAAAATATCTAAAACAATCAAATATCACCTATCGTTATTGGCTTGATCAAATGATTTGCCTCACACTCAGTTGCTAATTGAAATATCTAATACTATCTGTAGGAGTTTCTTCTTCTTCTTTTTTTGAATCACCTGTGAATTTATCTTAATTGATTATAATAAATCATTCGTGTGCTAGGTGAAACCATTTGTCTGGTGAAATCAGCTTGTCATATGATTAATGTATACTTAATGGCTAGTTGCACCAAGTTTATATTTAAAACCGTTTAAGCTAACAGATTGATTATTGTATAGGAATTTATGGGTAAATTAAATTATCTCAAGTGCACGAAAGTCCGTCCAACGCTTAGTTTTGTTTAGCTTAAAAGCTGTTTGTCAGTTATCTATTATTAATTTGCTAGTTGCTCTATAAAATTTGTGGCATGTATTGTCTAAAACAAATAGAAATTCGAGTCTTTCATTATTAAAAAACCATTTCTTATCTAACCCGTCTGGTCGATGTGCATTCAAACGAATTAACGAATTTATTTCAAATTCGTTACAGAACAATTTCATTCTTGGTCTTATTAGATTTTTTTAATGCCTTTGATATGATTGACCATTCTTTCTTATGTCACAAACTGTCTGGTATTCTACAATTCTTCGCCATTTTCCATTAAATTTATTTCGTCATATCTATTCGTTAGGAGGCAAGCAGTGGCCATAAATGATAATTTTTTGAAGTTTCTTTCTGTAAAGATTGGTGTTCCACAGGGATCCATCTTGGGACTGATACTCTTCTCACTTTACAATAATGAGCTTCCAACTCTTATTAAGCACTGTTGCATTAATATGTATGCTAACGCTATTCAGCTAGTTTTGAATTGTCCATTGGGTTTGATTGAGCATGGTGTTTACTGTTTGAATGAAGATCTTGCTGAAATAGCAAGCTGGTCAAATCATTCCAAGCATATTTCAAATCCCAAAAAATCTTATTGCATAGTAATCTCAAAATAAAATAAAATGCACGACTGGATCGCACGAACTTGCTCTTATGTAAAAGTACTTTGGAATTTAAGATACATTTTATAAATATAAAACATGAATTTAAAATGAAATTGCCGTCTGATTTCTGGAAAAGTATGAATTTATGCAAACAAACTTTAAAAAACCGTTTTATTATTAAATAAATACATTTTTTATATAAGAAATTTCTTGAAAATTTTTCAAGAAAAAAATGTGGGATGCGAATTTTAAGTATTTAATAATATTGATTTTAGGAAATAATTTCAAAAAATAATCGTTCATAGGATATTGATTTTTCAAAAAAAAAATTTTTTTCAAAAAAACCCAACAAATAATTTTTCGAATATTTTTATATACAATATTATTTTAAACTTAGGGGGACCCCTGCTGAAAATTTTTGGTTAAAATCGTTAGAGCCGTTAATGAGAAAGTCGAAAATCAAAAAAACGGTTCTATGACAGGTACCGTTAATAACATTTTGCCCCAAATTTTTTTTTTTACCAAAACGTAGTCCATGTCCATAATATCACACTTAATTTTTTTTATCAAAATCGTTAGAGCCGTTTTCGAGATAAATAAGATATTGCATTACGGGTGTATGGGGGGTACCGTTAGTTTTAGAGCTAAAAAAAAAATTTCAATTTTTCCTCCAGGGAATCACCGAAGACTAATAACTACCGAGTTTGAAGAAAATAGGTCCAGTGGCTTAGGCTCTAGATCGAGGTACAGACATACAGACAGACAGACAGACAGACAGACGGAATTGCCGGACCCACTTTATTCGTCTTCGCTATCATCGTAATGTCAACTTTGATCAAAATCTCGAGTTCGATTTTTTTTCCAAATGCAGAACTTGCCCTATAGTACCTATATCGCAAGTAAAAACTTTAGATATAACTTACTTTCCCTCCATCTTTATTAACAATGATAAAATTGAGTACGTGGAAACTGCTAAGAACCTTGGTGTCGCCTTAAATAGGAAATTAAATGGGACACCTTCTTGCGAATTCACTTGCTGTATCCATCCTAACCTATGGTTGTGAAATATTATTTAACTGTAGCTATGTATGAATTCAAACGCAAACTCAATACTGCTTTTAACAGCATTGTGCGCTATGTTTTTGGATAGCAACGTGTTTCAAATTACGTCAGTTATCTGTACAACATGTCATTCAATCACCTTTCACAGTTTCGTGCACCGTCAAACATATTCCAATCCCATCAACCTTCATATCTTTATCATAAAATTAGTTTTATCTCATCAGTTAGATGCACTCAGTTGATTCATTCCGCAGTCCTTGTTTGACATCTTAACGTCACTCTTTTTTCATTAAATCTATCGGTTATGAAATTCTTTGAAATTAATAGCACAATAAGATTTAAAAGCAAGCTAAGGACACATTTGTTTGGTAATGTCTTAGAAATGTTAAAATCTCTCTCTCATTTTTACTTTTTTTTAATGTATCATTATTTAAAATAATATAAATTGAAAATTGTTTGATAATTATTTAAAACATGTAATTTTGAATTTTGTTTTCCATTTAAAATCTCATGTAGCTTTTGTCATTCTCTTATTAAGCTTAGCGCTATTTCACAAGATATGTACCTTACTGTGTTTAAGCCATTCATTGAAAACAAATAGTTTTTATTTAATTAAATTTTAATTTAATTTTTTTCATAGTAGTAATAAAGTCAAAAGAAAATTATTAAAACAAAACAATAGTCTGGGTCGCTATTTTTAACGCTAGAAGTGACGTCTCAGATACAACTTACTATAACTTCAAAACTCTGAACAGCAAGTTTTAGGGTAAGAGAGGGGATGTCTCATTTTTTGGTTATTTATAAATATTTTGAAAAGTATGGGAATAAGCGAAAAAGTCATTGATACAAATTGAATGTTTGTATATAGATACAAAATTGTTGCTTGCTAGGTGTAACCTTATATTTAGTTAGAATGAAAAAAACTAAAGAATCTTGTTACTGACCCGCATACATTTTTTCTTTTTTCTTATTTCTTTACGAACTTTGCAGTCGCTTCATGAACAAGTAATTCATCCCCTTTATTTATTTATTTATTAATTTATTTAAATATACTTTAATTTGTCAAATTCAACTTTATTGTAATATGTTTTGTTGCAACTAGGTTATTAAAAAAAAACTCACAAACTACATACTACACGTAAGTACGTTTGGTTCACTGTGGCGTAAACGTAACAAAAAATAAGTTTTTAACAGTGTTCTGTTGGTTTCATTAAAAACTTAAATTTAACGATTTTAATGGATATTAGTTTGTATGGAATGTGTTTTCATATAATTTAAATTTTCGGGCTATACATTCAAGTAAAACATCGGATGTTATAAAGGCAACTCCATTGAGGAAAACTGGAATAAGTTCCAGCAAGCTAAAAAGACATGTAATGATCATATTCGACAAATTTTGACGCCTTGGCATAATGGTTAGTGCGTTGGACTGTCATCCAGATAGTCTAAGGTTCGATTCTCAGGGGCTGCAAAAAAATTGTTCAGGGGTGTAATACCTCTTGCGAAGTATAAACAAATATCGCTTGTCATAAGAAGTGCTGCTCAATAGCCGTTTGGATTCGGCATAAAATTGTAGGTCCCCTCTATTCCTGGCAACACGCACACAGGAAAGGTTCAGAGTTATAAGTTACTTAGGCTCTCTAAGAGCCGTCATGGCCTCTAATTTATTTAATTAAATGACCAACAATTAATAAGGCCTAAGATACTACAATGTCCCAAAAGCGGTACAAATTTTTGGTCATTTGTAAAAAACTTAAATGTTATAGTACTTCTTCTTCGGTTCCAATGCTCGTCTTCAATGACACTATTTATGTTATCTCAGAAGAAAAGTCCGATTTGCATAGTTTGCTGTTAATTCGACGACCGCAGGCAGTGTCATGACTCCTCCTGTACTTGAGAGCATAAACTATTTTACGGGACAAATCTTCTATCGAAAACGTATAGAGTTGCAAGAGAACTGAAAGACTTCGTTATAAACAAATAAAAATATTAACAAAATTATTGCATATAAGCTTTTCCATCTATTACATTCTACTTCTCTCTTTCCGAGTGGATGAAAAATAAAATGTTTCCCACTAAAAAAAGCGAATCTCTCTTTATTTAAATTACCAGTTGAAGAAAAATCTTGAAGAAAGGTTCTCTATGACCGGTAAAGTGGCTCTGATGGTTTATCTAACCGAATCGTTTTGGAGAAAATAAAATGATTGCGCTTATTATTTCAAAAGCATTAAATTTACCTTAAGCTCTCTTATGAAAAACGCGTGCAATAAGTATTGGTGAATATCTTCTTCGTTTGATTAAAAATTACCTTTCGAACAACTCTATACTATTAGATAGTGTCAAGTTTATTATTTATAAGATAAATGCTGGTGTGCCCCAAGGATCCGTTTTGTCTCAGACTCTTTTTCCAATATTCGTCAATGATCTGATCTTTCGTCTGAAACTTCTAATACATTAAATTGTTTTGCTGACGACAGCTTCTCATATTCGTTTCCAGATCCACGTCCTTTTAATTTTGGATGTGTGTTTTGAACGCCAGCGTATGCTACGCTCATTTAATTCTGATCTTGATAGCATTTTCAAATAAGGAACCATTAACCGAGTAAAATATAATGCTTCAAAAACTCAATATTGTCTTCTGTCGATTATGCGGAACCCACCCCACATGCTGCTATATCTATATAAGTGGCATGGAATCAACCGAACAGTTCAGAACAGAAATATGTGGAATGACCACATATTTGACGTCACCAAAAACGATATTAATTGCTCAGGTTTCCTTCGACGTTGCAAAAAATGATTCACCCAATTTGATTCTATTTTGAAATTCTCCAGCAAATTCTGTTAAATGTTTGATCTCAGTTTATAAGCATTTTATTTGATTTTGAGCAATCGTTTTTCTCTAACGGATAACACAAACAAAAAATTAAAAAAAAAACATTCGCGGAGACAAAGGCTGACTGTTATTAAAATGAACCCATCCATATATGTATGGTTGCCATGACATTTCAATGTAGTTTTAAGTATGATACGAGTATATTTCAGGTTGTTTAAATCAGCTTAAACTGACATTTTCCGCAAACATTCTATACATTTGTATGTTACGATCGTTTATGATAAAAATCAGTTCCCAACATTTGTAAATTGATTTTCAATTATTATTGATGATTAAATTGATTGATTTCCGACAGCATAACTCATCAACTGCCTTCAAATGGACAATTAACGTCATTTAAAATGGAAATAAAAATATTGTATAAAACTACGCCCTAGTATAGTTGAATTATGTCACATCACATGTCAGAACTATCATTTTTATGGTCGTAAATTGCTCATTGCCTGCAATAATATTTCCCTGATTTAAGTACATTGAAAATTTGTTTGAAAATGAAAGCTATTTTAACACTTGTAGTTGTGATATCGAAACCGCTCTGATGCTGATCTGACATAACTCAGATCACTGAGCTTACAGCTCTGTTCGTTCATTTTGGGTATTTTTGTATTTATTTTTGATGTGAGGCTTTCATATTTTTAAAAAACGATTTTTTAACAATCAGAAATATGTTCTGTTTGCTGCTCTTCTAAATAATTTTAAAAAGAAACGAGGACTTACGAGTGTTTAAGATTTAATAAGAGTATTCAAACAACTTCGCCAAACGATTTTAAATGTCTTCGTTCAAAAACCTCATTTTTGACATTACTAAAATGGCTGATATGGGGAAGAGTACCACTTTTGGCACCGCAAAATAATAACACATTATTTTTTTAATCAAGTCTAATCTAAGATTAACCTAAGCAGTTAACGTTGAGTATAAGACAATCATTTTTAAAAGTATGTAGTAGATTTTTCAAAATAATTGAGTTCATATTCACACAGTATTTTTCTTTTGGCTATAAAAGCTTTTGTATAGCGATGAAAGGATGCAAAAGGTGGTATTGTAATAAAGGGATCAACCGATTCTATAATTATGAACAAAAACGACTCATAAATAAAAGAAAATCACAAAATCCAAGCCCCATAGATGACGCTTTCGGTCGCTAGTCTTTACCATTTATATCTGCTAAGGTGATTATTTGTTCACCCGTCTTTTTATGATCGTGGACTTAACGGATTGAAATCATTTTCACATGAAATCTAAAACATGTCGTATTTCGATACATTTTTAAATATTTTTCACTGCATATTGCTATATGACTTTATTCCTTCACAATATAAATGATGCCAGTTTAGTGTTTTTGTACATCCACCTGATCCAGTGATTCATCAAGCAAATTAACACTCAATTTACATTTTTTCAATATCAAGCAAGAAACTAGATGTAATGAACAAAACAAACTCATGCCGCCACCTACCGGAAGAAGGGCAGAACAATATCTGTCAGACCAACATATATGTACATATCGGAAACGGGTAATTTATTTTTACGAGCTTATTCATATACAAAAAGAATTGATCATTTAAAGTTTTAAAATAAGATTAAACCTGTATCGACGGAAACAAGACGGGAGTATTGTCCCAGTCTCTTTAAAATCGAAAAATTTAATATCGTTTCGGTCTCGTAAGGAGAAGTCTCGTCTCGGTAGGTATACCCTTTTTCTCGTTGTTTTCCCACCGCCATGGATTATTTCTCATCTTGCACAGGTTTTAGACCCATTTCTGCTGTTTGGTTATATCAGCACAAGGCAGCTGATTAGGTTTTTTTTAACCACTTTCAATTGATGATCGTATTGAAAACTGATCTTCCGCGACTGTGGTTTGTTCTGTATGTTCTTTTGCGTGAGATCCAATCTTTCGGCATTTTGTACGACATAGCCTTTATTCAGGTTTTATTAAAAACTCAACACCCATCCTATTTAAATTGCCATAATTGTGATAGCAAATTTTATATGTAAATTATGTATGGTATCGTAATAAAAATAATTGACATTTTGTTTACTGACACCAACTTCTACGTTCTTATGTTTCTGTCAATTTATTATTACATTAAGGTATGTACACATTTTTTTATTGGACTCTATTATACTACCGTTTCATATTGTGACGTAGAAAACGTCTTAATTGAGTGCAAAATCAACAAAAAAATAAAGCAACAGCCAACCAACCCATCCGAAGTGGGCACATCCGTAAAATATCAAAACAACAACATGTTTTTGTCAATGAATTTCATGAATGAATGGGTAGATCTCGATTCTCGACCAATATTGTATGACGTCTTTTTGGATCGCGTATCGTACTATAAGTCATAGAAAATAAACCTACATAGATATGTATATAGATACATACATAAACCTACTTTAGCAATAAAATATCTATGTACACCCATGAGATTCAAGAAATATGCCTCTAGTCTACACACGAACGAATAACACACGATATAAATGTCATTCTACGCATGACAGATCACACGCCTTTCAGTGTCTCAATGTTCTCGGTGTCGGTATCGGTATCCATTATAGAAATGGACCCACCAATACCGCTTTAAGTAAACCATTCATTTGTCTTGTTTGTGTTTGTGCATATATATCTAATTGCGATAGAAAAACTGGTATTCAAGGAATTTAGGGGGCTCGTCCGTTCGTTTTTGAATGGCCTTTACGACTTTACGAGTGCATTATCACATCCAACAAGCAACATGTCGCAACCAGCCAGCAGCAATGCTACGTGATCATGCGGTAGTAGGTATGCCTACGAAGGCCCCCGGTTTCTTCGTTGCATCCATGTGGCAATGCCGGTCGATGACGCATGGACTCATTAGATTAGATAGCTCCGTTTTGATCGTAAAATCCATATGACTGTAGTTAAGTATAAATGTATGCTTGTTTGTATGTATCTATGTACATATTTCATTAATATTGTCAGTGCCAACATATTTAACGGTCGACGACTCGTCGCATTTATATTGGAGGTTGCATCAATTAAATAGAAAAAATGTTTGTGTATTTGTGGAAAATTATGTAGATTCGTAGAAATCTATGGCGTGACAAACGAATTAGATTTTTGATCGTATACAAACTGGCGGGATTATGAGACAAAAAGCACGTAGGTACCTACCTTAACCTCGTCCAAGAGCCATGAAATCGGAAACCTTTTTTTTTTCTTTTTGTCGGTCATTCGAATTCAAGCATTTCGGTTCCTTATCGCGGCGACAACTTAGAATCTAGCAGCACAGATCAATCGTGAACGTCGTGAATCTACACTCAAATGTATAACCTCTATGATCATGCCATAATCATGGAAATGATCTTCGTGTGAATCATCAATATAGTGTCAGAGAGAGGCAGCAAATCACATTATTAATGTTGTTAGCTAAGAGGGAGTGTGTTACCTATACGTATTTCTGTTGTTTGTGTATTTAACTGTAGTTCATATCTGTATATGATATTGCGGTTGGTCAGTTTGCAATACAAATGAGAAAAGCAATGAGTGCGATTCATACTACAGTGGAATACAAAACGAATGATTTGACGAGGCAAAACTAAAGAAATCTGTTTTTAGGCGTTGTAGAAACAGAGTTTGTGAACGTATGGAAGAGTTCATTTATATAAACAAACTACGCATAGCTATACAGTTCGAATAAGCTACGTATATTTATGTGTAGCACCTGAATATTTTAATTTTATTTCCAAAAACTGATTTATTTATATGTTCATATACCTATACTTAAGTGAAAGTACTTCAATAAACTTTTTCAATTCGAATACCGAATTCCCAAAATTTCGATTGCTAGAATGTCCAACGGACAAAATCCCGATTTTCATAATTCCCAATGCCAAAAAATTTAGAATTTAAGTACATTTTTAGTACTATTCGACTACTTCTTAAGAAATCAAATTGTTTTGTATGGCTTGACTTCTGCTCATTTTTGCTACTTTCAAAATAAAGCTAAATATCTCTTTGAGAATACTCGTACATCTAGTGGTTTCATCATCAATCAATCAATCAATCATAGTTTATTTTGACACTGACAGCTGACTTCTGCTTGAAATCTTGACAGAAAGTCAGTATCATACGAGTACCTCCGCGCAACGAAATTAGTCGTTTTGCGCTTGAAAAACGTTGGGAAATATTGAAAACTTATTTCCAAAGTGAGTGCTGTGTAGTCCAAACAGTGCGTATTTAAAAAAAAAAAGAAGTTTTGGCCGAAATGAAGCACTGACCACGCCGCGCCGCCGGCTGTACGCAAGTTTGTGCAAAAAGTTCGTGAGAGTGGTATGCTTTTGTACAACACTCATGGTCCCCGTCGTCGTACGGTGCGCCAATTCATCCACTGACGAGAATGTGGCTGCTGTAGCCGAGAGTGACGAACATTAACTCTCCATCGATATCAAGCTTTTGGGCGAAAAATCATCTTTTCTGACGGAGCTTATTTTCATCTCGGCATCTACGTTAACAAACTAATCTGCCATCTGGGCTTCGGAAAACCAGCACGTTATTGTCCAGAAGCCAATTCATCCACAGAGAATGACAGTTTGGTGCGGATTGTGGAATTGTAGCATCATTGAACTATTTTTCTTTAAAAATGAGACTGGGAACAACATTTCGGTCAAGGGTGGGCGTAACAAAGCCATGTTACTCTTAACTGACTTTTTACTTGCGATATACATAGGTACTATAGGGCAAGTCTGCATTTGGAAAAAAAATCGAACTCGAGATTTTGATCAAAGTTGACATTACGATGATAGCGAAGACGAATAAAGTGGGTCCGGCAATTCCGTCTGTCTGTCTGTCTGTCTGTATGTCTGTACCTCGATCTAGAGCCTAAGCCACTGGACCTATTTACTTCAAACTCGGTAGTTATGGGTCTTCGGTGATTCCCTAGAGGGGAAATTGAAATTTTGTTTTTTGCTCTAAAACTAACGGTACCCCCCATACACCCGTAATGCAAAATCTTATTTATCTCGAAAACAGCTCTAACGATTTTGATAAAAAAAAATTAGGTGTGATATTATGGACATGGACTATGTTTTGGTAAAAAAAAAATTTGGGGCAAAATGTTATTAACAGTACCTGTCATAGAACCGTTTTTTTGATTTTCGACTTTCTCATTAACGGCTCTAACGATTTTAACCAAAAACTTTCAGCAGGAGTCCCCCTAAGTTTAAAATAATATTGTATATAAAAATATTCGAAAAATTATTTGTTGGGTTTTTTTGAAAAAAAAATTTTTTTTTGAAAAATCAATATCTTCAAAACCTATGAACGATTATTTTTTGAAATTATTTCCTAAAATCAATATTATTAAATACTTAAAATTCGCATCCCACATTTTTTTCTTGAAAAATTTTAAAGAAATTTCTTATATAAAAAATGTATTTATTTAATAATAAAACGAGCCCATGCCACAATCGATCTTTTGCGCACTAAACCCAAATCTTATTATCAGCCGTTTTGGCGATGTCAATTGACCGCCTCCGAGCTACGATTTGACCCCTTTGGACCAAGCGATCCGTGAGTTATAGCCCGAAACCATCAACAAAGTCCGGGAAAATAGAAGTGACAGAATGACAGCCACTTGAACGACCTTGTGTTCCATAATTTATGGGAACTAATAAAGCCATAATACATGGAAAATGTTTAATTTTTTAATTTAATTTTGCATGATTAAAATTATTAAACTTAGGTATGGCCACCATTTAGTTTTCTTTTTACGAGTAGTTAGCACAGAGCAATTTCTATATTTCAAAAAATCAACTAGGTATTTCCATCTGCATCCTGTTCTTAAGAACAGTTTGAATCTTGATATTTTTATTATTATTTTTAATTTTGTATCTGCTTAAATATTCTATTTCCATCTTTCCATTTTGGAGACTTAAATTTCTTTTGGCAATGGTTGAATCAATTTGTATACATACATATGTATATAAGAATTCTGAACGTTTCAGTAATTTTGTTTAGGCATATAAAATAGCGGGTGTGTTGGTTTGATTTTATAAAGAACGGTTTGATTTTTAAAATATAGTTTACCTCCCGCAATGTCATTATTTGCTTTCAAAAATAGCAACATAAATGTCAGCTTCATCAAAGTTAGGGAAGGGAATCAACAAAATTGGGATATGATTATATGGATATTTGGTAAAAAGTCACATTTGAGTATTTTAAGGTTAATATCTAAAAAACAATATTACGAAAAAAATGTCAAAACACATTCTTGACAGTCACAAAGAATTTCTTCCAACTTTCATTTTGACATATACGGAGTACTACTTAGTGAGACAACATTTTGTTTCTAGTTGAAAATCCTGCTTTCGAACATTGATGGCTCTGCCAAACTTAGCGCATAACCCACGTGTCTCGGCAAGGGTTAGGTACGAAACCCCGTATGCCAAAACCTCGAATGACACAATTCATAAATTGACAAAATTATAAATATCTATCAAATTATGTGAGATGAACTTTCATTTTTTTCCAAATTATTAAAAAATGATTTTTTTTTCGTTTGTGACATGTTCTTAAAATCTGTAATATATTGGGGCTTAAGTTAGTATTATCAAACCCAGTTATAACTTTTTATGACCGAAATTTTACCAAATCCTGAAAAACTTTGCAAACTACGGAAGCACGGAAGCATAAACAACAATAAATGGAACCAGTGCAATAAATGTAATTTCTCCTTTTTAGTCCATAATTTTTTTGTTTCAAACAAAATATGAGCAAAATTTCAAGAAAAAAAAATACTTTAAATTCTAGGTTTCTTGCCGCACTACATTATCATTTTAAATGTTACTACATTATTGAACAATTTTGTTGATAGCTTGTGGTACAGCTGTTTTTTTTAACTATAGCCATACCACATATATTTCAAGCGTCAATATTGAATTACTATAGGCACTTTAGGCATATTGTCTTTATTGAGTGGACATAAATCAATTAAATTCAGAATTCATTCTTGCTAATAAGTGCTGTAAATAATCAATTTAAAATATTTTATTTTTGTTCTCATAAATAGTGTAGCCTGGCCACTTCTAAGTCGGCAATTTTTCTTTAGTTTAACTAGAATAAGTTACTTTGTACTTACTGTGTAAAAAAAAAAAAAAATCTCAATAAAGTTACTACTACTATACTACTAGGCACTTTAGGCTACGATCACAGGGAGTCCGTATTTTCAATAACAACATCAGAACTAATTAAATCTATGTTCTCATAAACGCGGCTGAAATGCACAAAATTTGTTCGCCAGAGTTTCAGAATCCGTAACAGTTCGTTGTTCTTAAATGATTTTAATAATTTTGTTCTTGTGCTCTTTGAATCTGATGTAGGACAATGACAAATGAATAGAACGTGTGGTTGAAAAAGGAGTTTGTGGAAACTATAACCCATTTATACTGAAATCACGGGCTGCTGATGAATAATTCTGAAAAATTACGTCAGAACATTTGAACGTCGACATATTAGTCATCCACATGTCGCATGTGATCGAATTGAGAATTGTATGTACGTTTGTAAGAAAATTTTTGGAAATACGAAGTTGTTTGCATCAGATCGATTGACGTACGGGTATTCGTTTTATTGCTGGTGTCAATGGAAAATGTTTTCTTTTTTGTTTGTACTGAATTCAGTATTAGTATACGTTTTACATTATGTAATTTTCACAGGCAGGCACCTATCCCCATTCAATTTTCATTAAGTACATAGTTACTTTTTTAATTTCTTTAGCCGTTTTTCTTTTAATGCTTAGAGCAGGGAATGAGCTGTCAAAAAAAGATCTGTGTTTCATTTTTAATCTGAGCGTGTTTCTTTTTTGAATCAGAGTTTAACTAAATAAACAAAATAGCTTCGTCAGCCACAAGAACAACAACAATACAAATAAGAAACGTCAAATATCAACACAGAATCCATTCACAATGGCATTTTTATCACTATTTATTTGCAATCATGTAAAAATTTATCAATTGATACACATAATACCAAATTATCAGTGCATTGAGAGCAGTTATCAATAAGTTGTCACACGAGTTTAGGTGATCATTGGCAAATCGTACCATCATACGTCCCGTGGGTATGAGGGAATTGGAAGCCGATTATGCGTGTTTCGAAAAAGTTTGTGAAAGCTATTGCTTTTAGTATTTAATTCTTGTTTTCATTACCAGTCACATATTTCAAATTTAATTAATATATAATTATGGAGATTTAAACTGTACGATTATATAATTACTTTATAAATTATATTGGCCTTGGCTGTTACCAAAAAAAGCAACTCTTGGTAAAGTGTACTTCAAAAACAAGTGAAAATCTAGCATTAATTACATTTTGACCAACACCCAGCTTAATGAATTGCCATAAAGTAAAGGAATTTCGGAGGTGGTTATGCGTAGTTAACACCCACCAAGATATAATAATAATATATGTAGTTTCATAAATTGTTCTGGGTCTTAGAGCAAATCACATTGTCAGAAAATCTATATAATGTTCCTCCTGGAATCATCTATATTTAATTAATTATTCCCTTGACTTTTATATATCTAAATATTAAAATGCGTTGAACAATGTAGATAAGAATCGTGTGAAATAGTATCTAAAGCTCCCTTCCCGAAGAAATAAACACTGTTAATTAATTTTCAAAATCAACGTTTAAAGTAACATTCTATTGATAACAATTTCTTTAGTTGGCAACTGTGTTATATTTTTTAAAAGCTTAAATACAAAATGAACCCACCTACCGATAACCTATCTTCTTATCAAGCAAAAACACACAAAATATTTATTTTCCTTGCCACTTTTTTATCGTTTGACCGCACTGTTTAATTGTTTTTTTATAGATTGCTCGCCACGTATATACTCGTAACGTACATAATGCTTTGCAGCATCAAATTTCTAAAATAAAAGTGATGCCAACACAAATTCAAACTCGTAAATAATAGCCAATTATGATCATTTATGTACATAATTCTTTACATGACATACTAAAAAGATTAACACACACAAAACGAATGTGGAAATGACTATTTCAAGAATTGCGTCATCCATTTGAAATGAGATTTTTTAGGTTAGTAACCATAGGGAATGTACTATGTAAATATAGCTGTAGTAAATTAAATACCCAACTGGGTTGTGCGTATTTGCTCTTGTGGTAAAAGTACGAGTATGTACAGAAGAAAAGCATTGAAAACTTCAGATATTGGGTATATAAAACTTTGGTTTACTATAAAGGATTTTTGAATAGGGGCAAACCAATTTTGTATTTAAATACCATTTGAAGTCCCAAAAATTTTGAGTGCTTCAACGCACTCAAGGGGTTACGAATACCCTTATAATGTTTGAATTGAAAGGATATACCGATGCACATTGGTTTTGGATATCCGGATAAAGCATTCCACATTCGTGTAGTAAGGTTAAAAAAGAATCTCTGTAATTGACAGTACGTCCGAAATTGAGCTCAAGGGTAAACTGTCTAAGAGACTCAAGTGGGTTTTTGGAGCACCTGCCCAAATATGGGAATTGTAATCGAGTTTCGGAAGCATAAAGGCTTTATATAGTAAAGGGTTACGCTTTAGCGTTTTCGAAGCATTAAATTCTACACGGTTTTTCATGACCTTTTGGACAATGCTGTCAAGATCAGAATTTAATGAGCTTATCATATGCAGCCGTTGAATGTGGACTATACGAAGGACAAGGATGTGAGTCTAAAAACGAATATGAAAAGGTAAGAGGACTGTCATGAGCGAAAAAAATTTGTGGATAAGGAGTTTCAGACAAAAGATTACTTATGAAAATAAGGAGACAAAACGGAGCCCTGTGGCACACCAGCGTTTGGAATGTGATTTAAAATTACTTTATTTTTGTCTTTCAATAAGTGTAATTTTGTGAATATCTCATTTTTACCAAAAAAATATGTTTCCTTTATTTTTTAGTATAGAAATAATTTCCTTGGTTTTCTGGATATAATTTTCAAATGAATCAAACAAACCTTAAACCACACTCGCAAACTGACAGCTGAAAATTGTTTTGGTATAAGTACAGGTAGGGCCGGTAGGGGTTAATTTGACGAAAATTTTAGTTTTGTAAAATATATTTTAAATTGAAAAATAAATAAATTTGTGTGCCAAATGTACATAATACAAAAATTCCCAAAATAAACATATTGACATAATGGAAAACCACATTAGATTGTCTAAAGTCTAAACTTTTAAGAGAAAAATGTGGAATGTGACATGGCACTGATTTCGAAATAAATAAAATGCATGACTGGGTTGCACGAACTTGCGCCTGTGTAATAGGACTAGGAACTTTAAAAACGAATGTTATTAGAGAAAGCTGTTCATAAGAATAAAATTCATTTTTTAAATGACTAAAACAACTCCTTTAGCAGTTGGAGCTAAGCACAGGATGCCATGGTGTTTTAAGCATAAATTAGTTAATGCAAGAACAAAATTATGATTTGTGTAGTGGTTTCTTAAAAAATAAGCTTTTATGTACAAAATTTTTAAAACATTTTTAAGAAAAAAATTTGGAACGCCAATTTGAAGTGTTTATTAACATACGAGTAAAAATTAAGTTTACAAAAAAAAATATTGATCCGCTTTTGAGATATCGAATTTTCCAAAAAAACTAGTTTTTTTTTCAAGGTTCAAAAAAAAATGTTTGTAAAGTTTTGAAATGCAACGTTTTAAAAACTTTTTAAAAGCTTCTCTATAAAAAAAAAATCATTAAAATTCGTTATGTCGATAATGAGAAATTCTAAATTTGAAAAAATGGTTGTATGGTAGATACAGTCAATAATATCTTGATTTTAAATTTTTTTATTTGATTATAGATCGTAAGAATTAATTGAAAGAAAAAAAAATTTAGCAAAATTCTCGGGACCGTTTTCGAGAAAAATACGATTTTCGAAAACCATTTTTACTTGCGATATACATAGGTACTATAGGGCAAGTTCTGCATTTGGAAAAAAAATCGAACTCGAGATTTTGATCAAAGTTGACATTACGATGATAGCGAAGACGAAAAAAGTGGGTCTGACATTTCCGTCTGTCTGTCTGTATGTCTGTATGTCTGTATGTCTGTATGTCTGTATGTCTGTATGTCTGTACCTCGAACTACAGCCTAAACTACTGGAGGTAGTTTCATCAAACTCGGTAGTTAAGGGTCTTCGGTGATTCCCTAGAGGAAAAATTGAAATTTTTTTTTTAGCTCCAAAACTAAGGGTACCCCCCATACACCCGTAATGCAAAATCTTATTTATCTCGAAAACGGCTCTAACGATTTTGATAAAAAAAAATAGGTGTGATATTATGGACATGGACTATATTTTGGTGAAAAAAAAATTCGGGGGGAAATGTTATTAGGGGTACCTGTCATAGAACGGTTTTTTTGATTTTCGAATTTCTCACGAACGGCTCTAACGATTTTAACCAAAATTTTTATGCAGGAGCTACTTTGCATTTGAAAAAATATAAAGTAAAAATTTTTTCGAAAAAATAGTTTTTGGATTTTTAAAAAAATAATACAATTTTTTTTTTGAAAATTCAAAATCTTGAAAACCCATACACGATTAAATTTTTAAATTACGTTTTAAAATGTATTTTATTAAATACTAATAATTTGCATATCAATTTTTTTTATAAAAATTTTAAGTAAAATTTAGTACACAAAAAACATGTTTCGGTGTGTCTGTATGTCTGTACCTCTCACTACAGCCTAAACGACTGGACCTATTTCTTTCAATCTCGGTAGTTAAGAGTCTTCGGTGATTCCCTAGAGGAAAAATTGAAATTTTTTTTTTAGCTCCAAAACTAAGGGTACCCCCCATACACCCGTAATGCAAAATCTTATTTATCTCGAAAACGGCTCTAACGATTTTGGTAAAAAAAATTAGGTGTGATATTATGGACATGGACTATATTTTGGTGAAAAAAAAATTCGGGGGGAAATGTTATTAGGGGTACCTGTCATAGAACGGTTTTTTTTTGATTTTCGAATTTCTCACGAACGGCTTTAACGATTTTAACCAAAATTTTTATGCAGGAGCTACTTTGCATTTGAAAAAATATAAAGTAAAAATTTTTTCGAAAAAATAGTTTTTGGATTTTTAAAAAAATAATACAATTTTTTTTTTGAAAATTCAAAATCTTGAAAACCCATACACGATTAAATTTTTAAATTACGTTTTAAAATGTATTTTATTAAATACTAATAATTTGCATATCAATTTTTTTTATAAAAATTTTAAGTAAAATTTAGTACACAAAAAACATGTTTCGGTGTGTCTGTATGTCTGTACCTCTCACTACAGCCTAAACGACTGGACCTATTTCTTTCAATCTCGGTAGTTAAGAGTCTTCGGTGATTCCCTAGAGGAAAACTTGAAATTTTTTTTTTAGCTCCAAAACTAAGGGTACCCCCCATACACCCGTAATGCAAAATCTTATTTATCTCGAAAACGGCTCTAACGATTTTGATAAAAAAAATTAGGTGTGATATTATGGACATGGACTATATTTTGGTGAAAAAAAAATTCGGGGGGAAATGTTATTAGGGGTACCTGTCATAGAACGGTTTTTTTGATTTTCGAATTTCTCACGAACGGCTCTAACGATTTTAACCAAAATTTTTATGCAGGAGCTGCTTTGCATTTGAAAAAATATAAAGTAAAAATTTTTTCGAAAAAATAGTTTTTGGATTTTTAAAAAAATAATACAATTTTTTTTTTGAAAATTCAAAATCTTGAAAACCCATACACGATTAAATTTTTAAATTACGTTTTAAAATGTATTTTATTAAATACTAATAATTTGCATATCAATTTTTTTTATAAAAATTTTAAGTAAAATTTAGTACACAAAAAACATGTTTCGGTGTGTCTGTATGTCTGTACCTCTCACTACAGCCTAAACCACAGGACCTATTTCTTTCAATCTAGGTAGTTAAGAGTCTTCGGTGATTCCCTAGAGGAGAAATTGAAATTTTTTTTTTAGCTCCAAAACTAACGGTACCCCCCATACACCCGTAATGCAAAATCTTATTTATCTCGAAAACGGCTCTAACGATTTTGGTAAAAAAAATTAAGTGTGATATTATGGACATGGACTACATTTTGGTCAAAAAACATTTTGGGGCAAAATGTTATTAGGGGTACCTGCCATAGACCCATTTTTTTAATTTTCGACTTTCTCATTAACGGCTCTAAGGATTTTATCCCAAAATTTTTAGCAGGAGTCCCCTTAAGTTTAAAATAATATTGTATATAAAAATATTCGAAAAAATATTTATTGGGATTTAAAAAAAAAAAAAAATTTTAAATCAATATCTTCAAAACCTATGAACGATTATTTTTTGAAATTATTTCCTAAAACCAATATTATTAAATACTTAAAATCCGCATCCCACATTTTTTTCTTGAAAAATTTTAGAGAAATTTCTTATATAAAAAATGTATTTAATAATAAAACGATTTTTTAAGTGTTATTTGCATAAATTCATACTTTTCCGGAAACCAGACGGTAATTTTATGCAGTTGAACATTATTATCTCATTAAATCCATGTTTTATATTTATAAAATGTATCTTAAATTCCAAAGTACTTTTACATAAGAGCAAGTTCGTGCGATCCAGTCGTGCATTTTATTTAACAATTGCATGGAGGGTATCGTTATGTTGGGTAAAATAATTTTTTTGTCTCATATCTTGTAGATTTTATTAAGAAACTTTTATTTATCAAGTTTTAACAAAATCAAGCATGGTGTTTTTGAAATATTCAGTTTAAAAAAAAAAATTTGAAATTTTTTTTAAAAATTCAAAAAATTATTTTTTGAAAATTTTAATTTACAATAATATTCAAACTATTGGGGACCTTTAGCAGAAAAAACTTATGAAAATAGGTGGTACCGTTTTTGAGAAAATCAAAAACCAAAAAAATGGTTCCAAGCGGGGTACCAAAACTAACAATTTTTAGAAATTTTTTTTTTAACCATTACCTAGCTTTAACTAAATTAATTTTTTTGAATTTTTTTTTTAATCTTTAAGGCAGTTTTTGAAAAAAAAAAATATGTTTATAAAATTTCGAAAAAATTCGTATGGCAGTTGCCGTTATTTTTGGTCTTAAAAAAAAAGAAAAAAACGTGTGGGGGGGGAAATTCAAAACGATATTTACCAAGTTTAACGAAAATCGGCCGAGCCGTTTAGGCAGACAGACAGACAGAATTGCGAGTCCCACTTTTTTAATCTTCGCTATCATCGTAATGCCAACTTTGATCAAAATTTCAAGTTTTCCTAATGCATAACTTGCCTTTTAGTACCTATAAGTCACACGTAAAATACTGTGTGTTAGCATTCACTTTTAAATGTTATAAGTTTCCCCAAAACACGGTTACGAGTATTATAGAATTCAACAAAGCAAATTATAAAAAAAAACTTCTTTTTATTAAAGTGGTTTAACTTTTGATAGACTGCGATGCAATATTACCTTGCGATTTTTAAACGGGATTTCAAGATACGTATGTATGTTGTTTTCTTTATTTCTCGGGTATGTTTTATTTCTATTTGGCGTTCGCTCAGCGAACTTCGATTAACTAAGTAGGGTAAAGAGTGCGGAGAGATGACTCCTTTTCAATAGAACAAGGTTAACTTTTATTAAAAATCGTCGTGTTTAAAAACATCCATGCAATTGAAAGGAAGCCAAAAGAGAAACAAAGATTAAAAATCGATTTCGTATTAAAGCAGTCAAATTACAACCATTTAGTCTGTTTAGTCTGTCCGACCACTGGTTCCGTCAAGAAGTCAATCTTAGCTTCCAATTGTTCCCCAATTATTTAGTAGTCTCTTTTGGGATAGGTACCATATACTTAGCATGAAAAGGGGATTTTCTAACTAAATATTTTGATCTGGAGAAGCTTGTCCGACGATTGATTTGTAAATGTTTCGCTTGGTATTCTTTTTTTCAACAGTCGCACTGAGATAAAGTTTAAATTACTGTTGCCTCCCTTAATATAAGCCACAAGACCCAGATATTCTAAGACCTGTTGAGTCATTAAATTTTTGTGCAAGCAATGAAATCATCAGAAATTAAAAAATTGCTCAGGGGTATCTATATTCTTACATATGTATGTACATGTGTATGAACTGTACATATTTACATATGTATCAGAGCAAAAGTTATGTTAAAGTAGGTATTCAGATAAACAATTCAGATGAGTAACCTACTATACCTATTTGAGATTACACACATATTAGTCGAATTTGAGGTGCTAATTTATTGTCACAGAAAAGAATCCAGAAAAAAAATCAATTGAATAAATTTGAACCGAGATTTTTGTATGTCAAAACAAATAATTCAAACTTTTGATTGTTACATATTTATTATTTACTATGTAAAATTAAACGCTACAATACTCAATTTCACAGTGCAAACTTTACAGACTAAGCGAAACTTAAGTCTCCTAAATTGTCCACTTACACATAGTACCACTTAATTGGTGACTTAAATATGTATAAATATTCTCACTCTTTCACTTGTTTACTTCTAAATGGTTTTTAATCTTGCTAAAAACCTGAGTTTTGAAAACTTTGACATTATTTGCCAAATATTTTTTTCGTCAAACATCAGATTATTTGAAACTTAAACAGATGAGTTCACACAATGGAGCCGACGGCATTTATTATTTTTACTTGCATCGATTTATTTAAAAAAAAAAAATTTATGTATTTTCTTCTATGTTAAATATTTTAGTTTTATCCCATGATTAAATAGTTTGTATTATTAAAATAAGTTTTGAAAACTATTCTAGTTTTTGAAGTTAGCAAAGTCACGTTTAAATGTTAAAGGAAATTCATCGAAAATGTTATAAAAATAACATGTTTCAGCATCTGATTATAAATATTTTTAAGTAGAATTTCGAAAATTGATTTCCTTTCAGAATAATATTCTAAGCATTCCAGATATGTATTATCTTTTCAGGCACTTTGAAAAACTAAATT
Source organism: Chrysotoxum bicinctum (assembly GCA_911387755.1). Taxonomy (NCBI): domain Eukaryota; kingdom Metazoa; phylum Arthropoda; class Insecta; order Diptera; family Syrphidae; genus Chrysotoxum; species Chrysotoxum bicinctum. The sequence goes on from OU426989.1 coordinate 171,277,047, forward strand.
AAATTTTTTTTCTTTTAAGTAATTTTCAAACTAAAAATTTGACGAATGTCATCTAGTCAATCAACTTATTTCCCATTCTTAAAAACACTTCTTTTCTCAATTTGCTTGGTTGATAGGTACTTTATAAGAATACATTTTTTTGAATATTTACCTCCAAAAGCAAGACAATATATAAAATAAAATTCCTACAGTTTTGTTACTTTTCTAAAAGGATTTAGGTAAACTGTAAACTGATTTTTTATAGTTTTTTTTTTATAAATTGAGAATTTCCGTGAATATTTTTTTTACAAAATCACTTCATTATACCACAATATTTTAAAAAAATTCTTCACATTAATAAACATTAATTAATAAAATCACATAATCACATACCTGAGACATTTTAACAAGGGTTTTTTTTTTAATTAAAGTTTTAAGATCAAAAGTTCGTTTGAATTTTTGGAGAATAAAGGAGGCACACAATTTATATTTGAAACAATGGATTGTATATCAATTAGACGAATGATAATAAAATTCACTTCGGCGGTCAGTATACACGAGTAGAATACTTCTAAAACATCCTGTTGAATGTATCTTTTGGAATTGTGAATCGGAAAGCTTTGGCACATGCCTTTTATACCATCACGTTGTACTATCCGGCATAGCAATCACCCAATGATGAATTGAAATGCTTTCAAGATAGTAGAATTATTTTTTTAGGTATGGGAATCCTTGCCTTCCACCCCTAACTGTTTGTGAGGTTTTGATCTGAATATTCTACTGGGAAAAAAGATACAAAACAATAAGCCAACAATAATGTTGGACGTATTGATGCTTTTGTGGTAGGACAACGGGGTTCCGCGTTTAGGGAGATTGTCATGCCACGCTATACCACTAACCATTGAAATCAACATTTCTTTACGAAAGAGAAAATAAAGGAACCGTAGTATCTACTGGACGTCATACTATCGCGCAACAGGAATTAAGCTCAAATATACTTGTAATAGAAACGAATAAGTGATCCACAAATTGGCGTGTGCTGTTTTTTTTTTTTTGTTATTAATAATTCAAATTGATTCGAAGACGTTTTGGGGGTGATTGTGGGAACTCAGCTTAACGCCCACTTCACTTGAGTAACACATGTAGTTTTTCAGGCTTTTGGTTTCCTTTGGGTTTAGTAAGATCTTCGAAAGATTTTACAAGTTAATAAGATTCCCTGCTGCTTTTTATGATCTGTTGAATAATTATTCTAAGAATAAGTCATTGATTATATCACACACAAAATAAATATTGTAGAGAAATATATTTCAATAGAATGTATAGCAATGTTACATGTCGTACATAAAGGGATGTAGACGACGTTTTTTCTTAAGCTACACTTTCAGTGACATGAGGAGATCAATGAATAGATGAAATATGATGGCTATTTTTATTGGAACACCACATGATGTATTCAATGTGAGAAAAAGTAACTCATTTAGGTAAGGGTTAACAAGGCTTAATAGCTTTATTGTTTCAGAACTAATTAGATTTAGTTAAATGAAATAAAAGCTTTTTCTAACAATTTGAACAGTATAAGTAGTCTGGCAAAATTAAACAATGAAATGACCAAAATCCGAAACAGTTCCGACAAGACTGAATTTTGGTGAAAGCTTTATTTGTATAACAAAGGCATTTTATAAAAAGGATCAGGAACGTTCACATTCGTCAAACATGCTGTTAAACATCACTTCTTATTAGAATTTTTACCATGGTGGACCAACGAAGAGGAAATTTACTTTAATTTTATATTCAAAGTCTGCAAAGTCAACCTCTTTTGATTAGAAAACTCATTTTGATATATTTTCTTACGATTTGCACAGCTCGAGAAATTCATGGAATATGAAATTTGTTTTAGGCTTGACGAACATGCGTTCACATTATCAAATATGCTTGTCATGCAGCCAAAATATCAAACCATTTTGAAATTCATCCAGGATGTTTGATAAGCAACTAGATGGAGCTTTCAAAATCAAGCCAACCATATCGTTCTTGTCAAACATATTTGAGAATGTGATCGCCCCTAATGGTGCATAAAAATATAATACTTGAGTTTCACTTTTGGATCCTGATTACGATTCTTTTTTTCATTTGTTTTTTCTTTTGTTTTTTTGACAGTTTAGGTGAGAGGTATAGAAGCGAAGCTTTATTCCACAATATTTCTTCACCTCACATCAAATTTGTCAAAAATACGAAAAAAAAAGAGTTGTGTAATCAGGCCCTTGATGTCTTTTTTCTACTATATACGGTGTACGCACTAAGCTAAATCCTCCGACTTTTTTTTTTGGTTTCTGTACTTAATCTTATCGGAAATTTATAAACCGATTGACATAATTCCCACCTTTTAATGGATATTGTTAAAGTAAATATAAGTGGGAAAAGCTAATTTTTGTAATCCGTTGATGTCGTAGTCATCATCCAGTTCATGGCTTGACAGATGGAGAACGATCTATTCTTTGATATAATATAGAATATTTAAATCGATAATTAAAATAATTATATGATATGACAGATAAGGAACAAATTAAATTTTGACGTATCGAGAATATCTCGTTGCAAATGTCAACTGATTGCCCTGAGCAACATTTTAAGGATTTTTAAATGTCAACTCTGAAAATGCATTTTTGGAAGCATAAAATAAAATGTATATAATTATTTCTAGCTAGCAATACAAAGTACTTAAATCGAGATCAGTACTCAAAGTTTCCAATGTTAACACGATGTAGTAAGTACACAATATTCCCAATGTAAACAGAGTCTTATATACAACCTGCCGTAAGGTAAGTTGCTACACAGAACGTGTAACCGTAAGGTTTAACCGCAAAGGGCTACATACCAGCAAAGATGTTAACACATCAAAACAAATAAGAAGCATCACTTCATTTATTTGCAAATTAAATTTCATAAAAGCTTTAAAAAAACATTAATTCTGTAAATAATAGAAAAAATGCTTAGTTGATGCAGGTGAGCTTAGCAGTGGTAATTCTGAGCTGCTCTGCTGCAGCTAAGTCGGATAGTCGAATATTCGGCGGCCCAAATTAAGAGTATAACACCCATATTAATAAACATGGTTTAGTGGAGGTTTATCGTTAAGTCCTGGACTAAGTGCGAAATTTCATTAATAAAACAAATTTTCTGTTAAGTGACGTTTACTAACTATGATTAAGTTAAACCACCGAAGTAGGTGGTTTAGCGAAGGAATAAGAAATAGAAATTTCAAATTCGTTTTGTTTTTATCAGAAAATTAAACAAAAGTGAGAAGTTTCTAAATTAATTTTGAAAAGAAATAGTAATAATAAAAATGGCACAAAGTTTTAACGATTTCTTGAACCGTTTGGATTTGCTGGATAATCCTAATTTTTCTATAAGAAGACCAAAAATCTATAAGCCCCGATATGACCCAATAAAAGAGCTAAGCGAAGAGGAATCCCGAAAGAAATATAGGTTTTCCATGTTCCATGTTCATAATTGATTTTTCAATATAATTTACAAAAACAGCAATAAACATACACAATAAGGCACAAGCAATTGATAATCAATTTAGGCAGCCACAGAATATAAATATGAAATAGCTTACTTGTTGTAAGTAGTAGATTTTTTCAAAGGATTTTTGATAAACTTCACTTAACTATTCCGCAAACATTTCGTTTTTATTAATGTAAATATTTAAGCCAGGACCTAACTCTTATTCCATGGTTTAGTTAAACCGTGGAATATAGGTGGAATAAGCGTTTTTTATTAATATAGCTGTAATAGTTTGATGGTCAGATACTCAAATCAGACCGGTGGTGCAAGTAAAACCAACTTTTTGTTTTTGCTGAAAAAAAACGACTATGCGGTATTCGGCCGGATATAAAAAGATTTCGGCTCTGACCTGAGATATTCGTCACATCTCTACGAGTAGTTATAATGTTGTCCACGGCGTCTGGCAGGTAGATAAGTCATATGGGCTGTAGGCAAGTCTGTGGTTTAAGAACCATTACTTCCCGTGCAGTGTCTTGGGAGATTGGTAGGTCCCACTGACTTGAAAAAACCTTTCCTATAAGGCCTGTTCTGATCATCTTTGTTGGACAGAATATACAGGCCAAGGATTTGCTACACCAGAGGAAACATAAATACAAACAAAATATCGATATCTTAATGCACACATGTGCTATGTCCATTTTTTGCTGTTTTGAGATATTGGTACCAATGGAAAGGTGAGAAGCTGTACTTTCATATTCAATCAAGTTCTATGTCCAAATAAACTCTAAAATTGCTTAAGTTTGCAAAAAAGACGAATGTCCTATGTCCCCTATTGAGTAATCAGAAAAGCACAATTGTTCTTTGTCCAACATTTTGTGCTATTTCCGCATTATATGTTTCGTATTACTCGTATGTGCTACGTCTGGACATAGCACTTTTGTGCACTTTATTTTTGGAATCGGAAAAGGCGATGTATGACAGTAATCGATTGAATCCTTTTGTTGAGCTCCAAACTTCTTTCGTAAAAGAATTCATATCTTAAAAGTTAATTTTAAATTGTATAATGAGCACCTATTTTGTATGCTGATACATGTGGCGGACAGAACCGAAATCAAAATGTCATTGCTACAATGTTTTATGCTGTGAATAGCGCAGGTAGTAATCTGCAAATTCTTGATTTAAAATTCATGGAAAGTGGACATAGTTATCTCGAAGCGGACAGAATTCATATTCATGCAATAATAGAAAGAGGACGAATACGAACAAGTCAGCAACTGGAGAAAATAAATTATGCATGTACTAAGGGGTTTTTGACTACCTTTAATATGTTTGAGAACAGTATGAGCGTTTAGGAAAGTTGAAGAGGACTTAAAAGGAGATACCGATGCACATGCACATTGGTCTTGAATGTCTGAATATTGCAATGGGAAGGAAATATTGGCCCGGGTAAAGCATTCCACATTCGTTTAGTGCTGAATTTAACAATACGTCTGAAGTTGGGGCCAAGTACAAACTGATGGGCATTCCCTCGAAGCCCGAGTATAACGGTTAAATTTTTTAGGGGAAGGAAGCAAATAAGCTTTTCACTAGCACAATGTTTTTAAAAGTAACGGTAAAATAGTGAAAGACAGGAAACATTGCGCCGGTGCTCGAGCGATTCAAATGTTTCTGTTATACTTCTATCACCTTTAATTTTCAAGCTTTTCTTGGATTGTGGGTTATTGGTGCACTAGCCCAAATATGAGAATTATACCCAAGCTTTGGGTGAATATAGGTTTTATAAAGCCAAATCAAAAGAGGTGAAATACTTGTTGCATCATCAAAGGAAACCTAACAATGTAGAAGAAGAATTTAAATTTTTAGATATTAACCCTTCTGATAAAAATTGGATAAAATTACTCTTTAAAGTAAATATAAAAATTATTAAATTAAATTAAATTATTTTTATTTATTAAATAATAATAACATACATAGTTTTTGTTTCATTATCAAAGGGCACGGTAGTGCCCAGCCAAGTTCTGGCACTACACCCTTTTTACAGGAACAAACTCAGGTGATTTTTGACCTATCTTCAGTACCAATGAAGTCAGAAACTTAAAATTCCGAATATTTGCTAAGCTAGTCAGGCACAGGCGCTTCACCCAATTTCAATTTTCTAGCATATGCGGTTCCTGAGATATAAGGCCTCAAAAATCACAAAAACAGTAAGTGACTGACTGACTGACTGACAGATCATCAAAATTATAGAGCACTTCGCGACATCGTAGAATCTTGTAATTTTGCACAACGGTAGGTCTTGTCATGCAAGCAAAGGAAAAAATCGAAAAATTGAAATTTTCCATTCAAGGGGCGTGGTATTTGCCCACTTTCTCTGAATTGGTTTTGGTTGAATGGAGCACTTCGGACTGTTGCAAAACGATGAAATTTGGTGAACCGGTAGGGCTTAGATTGCACATAAAGGACTAGAAATAAACACTGAGGTTTTCCATTCAGGGGGCGTGGTATCCGCCCACTTTCGCCGAATTGGTGTTGGTTGAATGGAGCACTTCTGACTGCTGTAAAACGATGAAATTTAGTAAAGTGGCAGAGCTTAAATTGCATTCAAAGAAAAAAATATAAAATTTGAGGTTTTCCATTCAGGGGCGTGGTATCCGCCCACTTCCTCAGAACTGATGTAAATTATATATGGCACACTTTTGATTGCAGTAGGAAAATGAAATTTGGTAGAACGGTAGGGCTCAAATTACATATAAAGGACCAGAAATAAAAATTGGGGTTTTCCATTCAGGGGCCGTGGTATCCGCCCGCTTTCTCCGAATTGGTGCTGGTTGAATGGAGCACTTCCGACTGCTATAAAACGATGAAATTTAGTAAAGTGGCAGGGCTTAAATTGCATTCAAAGAAAAATATATGAATTTTGAGGTTTTCCATTCAGGGGCGTGGTATCCGCCAACTTCCTCAGAACTGATGTAAATTATATGGCATACTTCCGATTGCAGTAGAACAATGAAATTTGGTAGAACGGTAGGGCTCAAATTGCATATAAAGGACCTAAAACAAAAATTGAGGTTTTCCATTCAGGGGGCGTGGTATCCGCCCACTTTCTGAGAAAATGTTTAATTTATATGGAGCACTTCCAAGTGCCGTAGAATGATGAAATTTGGTGGAGTGGTAAAGTTTAATGTACATTCAAAGCGAAAAATAGATAATCTAAGATTTTTCATTCAAAGTGTCTTTTTATTGTCATTTTAAAACTATACATGCATCTTGAAAATTCATGACTTTTCTTAGAACTTACATAAAAAAATCTAAATCTTAAAACTATAATCAAACCACTAATTAGGCTATTAATTGGTGGGCTACCTTCATTTAAAAAAAGGAGTTAAAATTGCAACAAAATCGCATCCTCAACAATTATTGCTTTTTTATGACTTTGAGCGGATGTAGGTACCAGTATTTATAATTAAGGTAGGTATGTTAGTATTAGGTATCTTGCCAGGACAAGAGAAAACAATTGAAGTGCAAATCAAAACAACCAATAACAAAAAGAAAATATACCAAAAGAAATCGGAAGCTATAAACTTAGTTGATTTTAGTAGGTAGAGTCCACCCTTCTATCTTTCCGTATCTTTCAAGATTTTGACATGGCAAAATATTAAAATCTTTGCAAAAAGGAGTGAGATCAGACCAAAAACATAAATGTTAAAAATTTTTAAAAAAGAGCCAAGTTCTTGTATACAAAAACCTGTGTCTAACAAGTCAGCCGTGAAAAATCCTGAGATCTAAAATTACGCCAAGTTCGTACTTCATGAAGATGTAATAACGAATATTTAAATTAGAATAATATTGAAACAGCTACAAAGTAATAGAGAAATTTTATTATTTAATGATTTCTGACTAAAATTTGATGGGCTTACTTGGCAAGTTTTTCACTGGTTCACTGGTCAAGTTTTTAAAAGCTTTCGAATTGGGCATACAAAAAAACTTGCCAAGTAAGCAAATCAAAATTTAGTCAGTAATCATTAAATAATAAAATTTCTCTATTACTTTGTAGCTGTTTCAAAATTATTCTACTTTAAATATTCGGTATTAAACCTTCATGAAGTAAGAACTTGGCGTACTTTTAGATCTCAGTACTTTTCACGGCTGACTTGTTAGACAAAGGTTTTTGTATAGAAGAACTTGGCTCTTTTTTTAACATTTATGTTTTTTGGTCTGATTTTATTTAATCATGAATAAAATGGAAAACTGTTGAAGAATTATATATTTTTGGTCATTATAACTTTAAAAAGATATCAGGCCATAACATATTTAGTAGAGTTATGAACGTATCCAAACTTTAACTTGAGTTTGCCAAAAACAGCAACAATGGACATAGCACATGTGTGCATTAAGGTATCGATATTAAATTACAAGTACAAACAAATATAAAACAAAAACACTGGTCTATAACTATATAAAGGGTGCTTTTTTAGAGGTGGAAACACCGGACTTGAAAGTTCTCGGTTCTTTTGAGGTTAGTTTGTTTTGGCAGTTTATCATGAATAGACTCAAATTATTCAAATTTATTTAAAAAAGAAAAATGGTTCACTTTGAGAAATACATCGGGCGTTACGTATGTACGTACGTTTTATTGCCCTTATAATCGTACATCCGAGTGATTAACCCAAAAAACTATGGATCGTTTTCGAAATAAGTTTTCTCTAAACGATAACGTGCATCCCATTAGACATCGTACGTACAGAACAAGCGATTGTTGATATGCAGCGTAGTGTTGATGATGTCCGAAGCGTGTCAATTCATTATCATGTTCAACAATTAAACTTGTGCCCATATAGCCTGATAAGCTGCGAAGAGTGTGTGAAAATTGGAGCTCCACCAGCCACGGTGGCTACATGCCCGTAATTATATTCAAACATTACGCATTTTTCTTTCTTAGACGGAAGCAGGCCCAGAGCAGGGCCTGAGCGAAAAGAGTTATCTTCGAAACGAGTGTGAACTAAACCTTCCGATCTTTTTAAGAAACACAATTAAGCACTGAATTGTCATTGTAAAATTTTTACTTCCAACTTATAGATACTATAAGGCAAGTTATGCATTCGTAAAATAAGCAAATTTGAGATTTTGATCAAAGTTGACATTACGATGATAGCGAAGACGAAAAAAGTGGGTCTCACAATTCTGTCGGTCTGCTTTTAGTAAACTATCCAAATTGTCAGTTTTGTTTGTGAAATTGGTTTAAATTAGTTTTTCTTTTTAATTTAGCTCTGGTTAATTCGAAATAAAGAAAATGTACTGAAATTAGCAACGGTCATCTTTATGCTCTATCTGCTCGGTCCCCGATTGAACTCTGAGCTAATAAAGGAACTGAATGGAATGAGCGTTTAAAGCGTTCAGAGTAAAAAAAACAGTTCCATAGTTCTTTTTTTACATTCGGGTTAAACAAAAAATTATCCTATTAAAGCTATAAAATTATCTGTCAAATAAAGTCAATTTCGTGGATATTTAAAAAAAATTGTCCGTCTTTTTATTTCAATTTAAAGTTCTCCTCGGAAATCACTCTTTAATTGTATTTTAACTAAACGATCAGCTGTGTTTGATCTCATGTAGAAATAATTTCTTAAGCAATAACTTTTCTAAATACGTACATATGCAGTCTTTTTCACTCTGCAAACTTGTCCGTTTGATAAATTTTCGTATTAATAAACATATCTTTCTAATTTTTATCACTTCAAACACTTGAACTTAAATTGTGGAGAAATTGTTTTTGTGATCGTAAAAGGTTCTTTAAATGTTTGTGTTGATATGTCGTTTATTAATATTGACACTAAAATCTCTCACTTATTAATTGGGTCGACACATATCCTGGGAATCAGTCCCCAGAACTTCAGCGTTATAGTCGAATGTACTATCAAGTAACCAGTTGGGACTTTTTCTTTAAAGTAAGTTGATTTCTTTTATGTTTCAAAATTGCCTTGTAGTCGATTAATAAGAAGTAATCTCGACATACCACTCAAAAGTCTTATGATCCCTCATAAATGTTAACTTTTATAGCTCAGTAACTAGGTGAATTAATTTATCAGCACCGATTATTACCACACTTAGAGTTATTTCTGAGTAATCTCTCAATTATAACATTGATGTTTTGATAAATTTCAAAAATTTCAGTTGTTTTCTGCTGAGTTCCGCGCAATATCTATAGCCTTATTACTCATGAATAATGTAGCTTGTTATTAGTGAAAGAATATTTTGTAGTTCCAGACATAATCATAATCAATCTGAAACACAAAAATGAGTGCAAGTACTTTTTTTGGTCCTTTTAAATTCATTGTAAATATATAAATTGCGTGTAACGTCTAAGAAAATGAGACTTAATATCGTAAATGTTTTCTTGATTTCCAAGACTAAGATTCATAATTTACAATGTAGGTATTTTAATTTAAATAAAATAAAAAAAAACTCTTTTGGTTTAATAATTACAATTAAACCCAAGTTTATTAGGTTTATTTAACGAATACCAATACGTCATTCCACACTATTAATTTATCTTTCAATCAAATTATCTTTAATAAAGTTTTGAGTTGTCACACATTGTCAAAGATAAGATTTCTCCACTGTTCAATTAGATGTCATTAATTTTCTATAAATAATTCGTATCTGTGAGAATGTTTATCCAATTTATCATCGCTTCTTATCCTAACTATTTTTAGGCATATTAAAATTTCTTGATTGACATGCATACTTTTTCGAATGAAACCACTTCTTTTCAACTGTGACTTGTATGGTGTATTCTATATGAACCTATAAATCAGCATGGGATTTCATCATTTCGTTCAAAAACTCACTAAAATAAAATCATAAGTGTTGGGTCATACTTCGCTTATATAAGTTTGGTTTTTCATTATTCTGCTCCATTTTATTGCAGGAAAGTATGTGTCTCTGAAGCTTACTCCTAAAAGAATTGATTTATTTATCATTCAATTAGCATAGCATTCGAGAAGATCTCACTTTAAAGCCCCATTCACATCACATGTAGGCGATTAAAATTGTATTAAGGAAGATACAATAAATTTTTCAAGCAGACTTGATGACCGGTGCATACAAAGTTTTTATTCTCTAAATATTGATTGATCGATTATGTTCTAGTACTTAACGGAAATACTTTTTTTTTAAGTAATTTTATTCCAGACATTAAAAATAACGACTTTTCTATCTAAGAGCTCGCAATCATCACCGAGTTTATTAAACTTTAAACGATTTTGAACAAATATTTTTAGAAACCCATCGTAACTTAAGACTGATCCTAACCACTCATAAATAATTAAGCATAACTCACCAAGCTAGGTTAGTTGAGTATCTTAACTTTATTAAAGTCCTATAATTACAACCCTAAATATCTTATCTTGATTTTCTTACTTTTCCAATTCAGATTTCTGAAATCTCCGTATGTACAGAAAATGCAAATAATTATTTTACAATTAAAACATATTTCTAAGGAATTTCTTGGCGCTCAAAAAATTAACGTACATTTTTCATAGTCTTACAGCTCACAACATAATTTTTGGGTTAAACGAAACCAATTGAGAAAATAATAATAATTATAATCCACGACCTATACTTACATCGTGGTTTTCAAAATTTCAGATATTCATGTCCTATCGATTGAGATATATTTTAAAAATAAATCATTTAAATGAACTTAAAGAGAATTACATTTGAATAAAGTTTTCCATCAGCTGGTCGAAAGTCTTTCTGTAATGTATTTAAATAAATAAATCTGGTTAAGAGTTTTGGTTGTAATATTTGTTGTTGGTGTAAATAGGCGATTTTTGGTCCACTTAAACGTTTGTCATGTCCAGATTCGTACTATATTTCGAGATACAACTATTTAAATGGTTACCCCAACAACTGTCGGTGATTGTAGGGCCTCTTAAACGTTTATCGTTGTTATAGTAGTTGAGGACATAAACTTGTGCTGCATTTTAAGTGGTTAAACTAAATTAATTTTTTTTTAGTAGAATTGGAAACGAACATATTTAATATCAACTTCACCTGGACTACTAGCAGCCTTTATTTCTTTTTTTCTCAAAAAATCTTCTATCAGTCTATCAATATTTTTCAGGAAAACTGATATATTTCTGAAAGTGTCGAGGACTTATGTAAGAGTCAATACAATTTTTGTTGTCACTAAAGTGAAACTGAAATGTTTTGCTCGGTTGTTTTTCTTAGGAGTAAATGAATGTTTCCGTGTGCCATCCGTATCCAATTAATCACCCATACGCATTCTAACGATATCCAATCTATTACCCATTCGAGTACCATCCATAGCGTTCTTTAACCAATCCGTAAATATGCGTATACCTTATCAGAATCCATACGTATTCTATCCTTATCCAATTCGTTTCAGATCCATATTCAATCCTTTTCAATCTGCATCCTATCAATACGTATTTGATCTATATCCTATCCATATCTCACTCATTCCTATCGTTTCTGATACTTAATAACATTATCAATATCCGATCTACATTTACCTTGAAACTTCCATCCAAAATTAACGTAGAAATTAAGAGGCGCCGCAACACATAGTTTTTCCTACTATTTCAAATTGGAAGATATCAGCTAAAGCGAACAGGAAAAACCATCAGAAAAATTTGAAACGGAATAAACTTTTAATAGGTTGAATTACGGTGCAAATACAGTAAAACCCGCTTAAGAGAAACGCCAAAATGTCACAGTCTTTCTTTCAATTAAGCGGCTTTTTCACTTAAACGAACCCCGCTTAAGTAGAAAATAATTTCATTTAAGCGGAGTTCGGATAAGTGAAAAAAATGTTAACTTAAGCGGATTTAAAAATTCCATTAAGCGGAGATTTAATGCTAGAAACAATATTGTTTTTATCTTTTAGACTTGCCTTGAAAGAAGTTAAATAAAACAACGATTAAATAACACAAAAATAATTTATTAAAAAACGAAAACTAGCAAATTTTTGTTCTGTTCGATTCATTTTTTTGTTTTCACTTAAGAGAGTTTACATGGTACCTATTTGGAATCCTTACTGACTTTCTTTTAGAATTGACAAAATACCAAAATGATTTGATATAAATTTTTAATATTGCTTTCTATATTCAAGATGTTAATTCTATATAAAACCTTCCTAAGAAAGACAAAATCCTTACGTAATTTACTAGAATTGGCATAATAAGATTAATTTTTTGCTTTATTGCATTTAACTTACATTTTATTTTTTTTAACTCCCCAAGTTACTTATTAATCCACGGTGGATCTGAGAACTTTTTTTTTAAGAATAAGGAAGAAACCTATAAAAACCCATCACTACAATTTCAATGAAGCAATTGCTTTAAACCAGTCAATATTAATAATTATTCAATCCAAAAAAATTGTTTTAAAGATATTGTACGATCTTTTATTTTGTGTTACATCATTTAGCGAATAAGTATAACATTGCATATCTGTTCCAAGAGATAGCAATTATTGCCTTCAATTTCCGCTGCTGCAAATCCAAAATGTTTTCAGAGCCAGGATTTACATTTCACTCGAAATCTAATCGAAATCGATACAGAATAAAAATCGGTGTTCTGCCGATATCGATCTCAGTTTTTTTCGAAGTGAAATTGATGCGAATTTCCGTGTTCCAGATTTCGATTTTCTCGTGTTCAGGTGATTTAAATTCAATCAGATCTAGTTGTGTGAACTAATGTATTATTTGTTGTAAAATGTTCTGCAAAAAAAATATGAAAATAATACATACATAGGTACCCTTTTCTATTATAGAATAGCGTTGTAACATGATTTTTCCAAAAAATTAAGTTTAGATTTGCATGCCTCTTCATTGGTCATTTTAAGTATAATTCAACTTGGACAAGTTTTATTCACCAAATCAAAATCTTTGATACAGTACTTCGAACAAGACCTTCTGCATATTCAAGCTTGTTACATTGTAATGCCACTCTAAGAAATAAAGCCCTCTTTACAATATTTTATAAAATTAATTTTATCAAAATTTACGCACAAAATTTTAACAGCAGTCAAAAAAGCTACACAACAAAATAGTTTTGTATTTGCGAACTACGAATTGACAGATGATGACAGCTGTTTTCAATTTTGCTTGATTTCGAAATAATGTGAAATGTAAAACACTGAAAACGAATTCACTCCATTTGGAAATTCGTTTTCATTTCGATTTCACTTGATTTTTGGAACCTGGCTATTTTCATCTTTCGGAACGTTGATGTTTTTGGTCTATCTCCTGTAGTCCTGTCATGTCATGTCATGGCACATATATTTGTACTTTTCTTTTTCAACATGACGACACACGTGTGTACTCCACTTAATTCAAAATGACAATCAGCTGATACGGGAAAATAATACTCCTCAGTTAAACCTTTGTATGTAAAACTTATAGTACACTCATGAAGACGAAAGATTGAGGCGACATCTTAAGCATAGCGATAGTACTTGTTAGATTTGTCTCTGCTAAATTTAATAATAAAATATTCTCTTTTTTATTACTTGTTTTGTATCTTATCCTACTATCCACTGTGTAATCGTGCGCTAATTTCAGCGCCACCACCAGGATAGCGTTGGCATAACAAAATCACGCTCCATGATAATACTATAGGTCATAACATATATACATACAAAGGTTAAACTAATAAATGCTTTTTTAGAAAAAAAATATTTATACCATAGGATAAAAATATTCAAACTGATTTCTCAAAACACTCTTAAATCCATTGGAAATTTTTTCCTGATAGCTTTAACCGCCCTCTAAGGATATGTGTAAATCTAAGACATTAACATTTTTGTTCAAGTTTGAATAAATTAAATTTAATTTTTTAATTGTTCCTTCTTTCTTTTGTCATTCACGTGTGCACGTTACTTTAGTCTGAATTGATCAATTCCAAATTTGCATTTCTGAATTTATTACAGAAATGGTTTTTCTTCTTCGAATTTATTTAATCCGAATACAAAGTTGCATAAGAATATTTTATTTCCTTTTCTCTAATCAATGACTTTTTGCAGCGAAGCGGCTTGAAGAAGACGAAGATTTCAGGAAATCCCTTCTCCTATCGTTAGTAGAAGAGTTCCGGTGATATTTTTGTTTGCATTTTTCTCTAACCAGTTACACTACACATTTTTCAAAAAATTTGGTGTCTGAGAGTAAGGACAATATCTTAGTAAAATGTAAATTGAAACCATATGTTAAGGCCAGTAAAAACATAAAGCTCCTAATAATAACTTAAGTATTCTGAATGCACTTGGAAGGGAGAGAAGAACTCCAATAATTTTGCATCTTGACAGTAGAGAAGTGGTTATTTTTTACTATAAATGTGATGCAAATTAGAAAAATCAGTTCCAGGATTTGTTATAAGAAAGAACGGTATGATTAACTAATTCAATGGTTAACGTCTCTCAAGTTAGTACTACTCTTTGTAAATTTAGATAAACTGAATTGTGAATTTATATTGGAACGAAAAAATAATATATTTAGAAAGATTTTGAAGTTTTGTTTAGTTTTTTTAACAAGTGGATATAGCAGCTGACATTTTTGTTTTGTAAAATTTTGATTTTCATTTTTTGGAGATACAAAATGAATAGGTAGGTAAACAAATTTCGACTTTGCATGTTAATATTAATATTTTAATGATTGCGTTTTTATTTAGAATAATAGATTGGTCGTTTTCATCACACGATAAAGGGATAGTAATTTGCCATGCAAATGTATTCCGGGTTCACAGAAATCCATTCTTCGAGTATGAAGATATTGACTTCAAAATGAGGTTCCGACTTTCCAAAGCATTTGTGGATCAGTTATTAAACTTATTAAGTCGTCATTTGTAACAAAGAACTAACCGAAGCAAACCCATCAATGCATTAAATCAAGTGGTTATTACTTTACGACCTTATGCCACAAGATCTTTCCAAATCTGCGTTTGAGATATGTTGAATATCTCAAAGTCAAATCGTCGCCTGGATAAAATATTGTCGTAAGTTACAATTTGCTACTTTTGGGGAAACGCATTTTAAGTTCAAAAATTTTTTTCTCAAAAACTATTCGGTGAATTTTTTTAAAAATTGAATGGCTTATACAGAAAACATCTGGCAACTCAAAAACGTAAAAGTTAATATAATATTCTGACAAAGGAAGGAATAAGGGTAAATTATTCTCAATATGCCGTTGTCGTATGTAACGGTTTAACCAAAACTGCTTGTTACCCAAACACATACGACAAAATAATCACACATACCACAAAAATTAAACCAATTCAAATGCGTTAGTATATAACATACAACATTATAACATACTACCTTTTTATTTAAAAAGTGGAACAAACTCAAATTTATTTTTATAATTATTTATTTTTCTGTATAAAAAATATTTTTTTGCAACAAAACTTAAAATAAACAAAAGTAAAAATTATGGTAAAAATAAAAAACTAATTCATATTATTCGATTAGGTATAAATACGGGTAAAAAAATCCCATTTTTAAGTTTACAGTGCAGTTGATTTTAAATATTAACTTAACTTACATTTTTAAGAATTGGAACAAAAATACTCTTTAAAAAGATCAAAGATTTAATTAATTTTTAAAATAGCAAGATAAAATGTTTTATCTCCATTTTTTTCAAGATATGGAATCATATTTTCTTATCATTTTTTTTTTGTTGGAGTCGATGGCCTTGAATTGAGCTATACGAAGCTCTTTTTGCCATAAATTAACATCGGTTCAGTTTTGAAAACGTCCGGTGATTTTGGTCAAATCGTAAAGTAAAAAGTGTATTTTTTAAGCATTTTCTTTGTTGTTAATTAGTGTTTTGACTTTAAAGAACTGGATCTGGTTATAAGCCAAGTTTTCAGACTTGAAAGCATAGTTTTTGAAATCCTTTTGGTTCATTTGTAAAATTTTCAAGCTAACATTTGGAAAATTCATTTTATTTAAAAGGCGAATCACAGTCAACTTCTTGCAAGCAAGAATGTCCTGGCTCACAAAACTTCAGCCCCTAGTATTTCGTTGCGCATGCTAAAAAAAATTAAAAAGAATTACTCAAATCTGTCTTTTGCCTTATCATGCATAGATTTTTTCAGACACACTTGGTGCAGGGGACTCGTCCGACCTCTGCGACATCTTGATCACTACTGAAATTATACCAGCCTATGTTTTATCTTATGAGACATACGACAAATGTTTACCGAATTTTCAGTAAAATATTGTCGTATGTGCATCAAAAATGACACATACGACAATTATTTACCAAACTTTCACTGACCAGATATTGTATGAAAAAAATGTCGTATGTTTTTATTTTGTCGTATGTGTAGCATTTTGTATACACATACGACAAAGAAATACTTAAATGGCGGCGACCTTGCACATACGACAAATTTTAACGATATTATATTGGAAACTAACGCAGATATCGAAAAACGGATTTCACAAGATTGTAGAGAAAAATTCAAATAACAAAACTGCATTTAAATCTCTAAACCTCAATTTTTCACATACGACAATATTTTATCCAGGCGACGAAATGTTCTTGGCTTTTGTTTAAAAAAAAATTGATTTCTCATTTTTTTCGCTTATTAATTAATCTAAGGCTAGCCGCGCACTAGCAATTTTTAGTTGCGAAACTGCGTGGTTCGAGCAACTAAAAAGTTTGTGTTTTGACACAAACTAAACGATTGCCTAAAATAAGTTCGCCATTTTATTGAACATATAATTATCTGCAAATTCACGGACATTCAACCAAACAGTTCATCTGTTTTCTATAAGTAACCAAACAGTTTCGCAACTAAAAATTGCTAGTGCGCGGCTAGCCTAAGTGTACACGATTGGTAGATCTTACAATAATGTCAGACCTGACAGTGTCTGACAATTATCTACCAATGAGCTGACAACAAAGTTGTGTTTGTACACGGTTGGTAAAAAATCTATCAATATCTTAAAATTTACTGTCATAAGTTGGCTGACAATTTATTTTCAGATAGCTGGCCAAATACTTACCAATTAATTGTAAGAGATTGATAGATTGTCTACCAACCGTTTACCTACACACACAACTAATTGTCAATTTTTGTTGGTTATGAAAACTGCTTCATTTGAACCTTGGCTGCAAATTGTCTGACAATGAACAAATTGTATGATGCAAAAAAACGTACATCTTACAATTTTTTCATTGCCAGAAAAGTCAGACAACGATAAAAATTAACAGGGCGGACAATAAATAGTGTGTGTATACGATTACCAAATACCTTAAAATTTATCATCTTACAATTAATTGTCAGATACATTTTCTGACAATTATTGCAAGATTACACGATTGCCAGCTAGCATACACATAATTGTCAGATTTCTTACAATTAATTGCCAGACAATGATCTAACAATTAAATGTCAGACGAATTTTCTGACAATAAGGCTAGGACCGCACTTGCGATTTCAATCGCACGATTTTTTAGTCGCAAAAATAGAACACTAGTATTTAAATGAGAATGAACGCACTTGCTACCAACAAATCATGACGATATAAAAGTCGCAATTTGTTTAATTTTTCTTGCGATGCGATTGTCGTAATTTTAAATGAAACACCATGTACTCAAATGGATATGCCCACACTTGCGATTTAAATTACTACGACTTAAAAATCGTAGTCGCAAAGAGAAATTGGCATGCACGCACTTACGATTTTTAATCCACGATTTTTTAGTCGCAAAAAGTAAGACACATGGCCTTAAATGTGAATGCACGCACATGCGATTTAAAAATCGTAGCGATTATAAAAATGAAACAAGTTCTATTTTTTCAAGCGATTTTTCTGTCGCTACTTATTTGTAGCAAATGCGTGCACTCGCAATTAAATAATCGCGCGGCAAAAAATCGCAAGTGCGTGCATGACAATTATTTGTAGCGACTACGACTTTTGAATCGCTTCGACGAAAAATCGCAAGTGCGGTCCTAGCCTTAATTGTAAGACTACACAGTTGTAAAACATTGTAAGCATGTTTTCCACTGACAGATCTGACAATATTTTAAGATCTACCAATCGGGTACACTTAGCTTTAAAAAGAAAAAGAAATATGTACTTGTACATTTATTTTTCCTGTGATATGAAAAGAACTCAATTTTAACAAAAAATTCTCTTTTATAGATTGGTGAAAGTAGAAAAGATTTAAGGGTCTGATAAAATTTAAGAGAATTTTTGATAAAAATTTATTTTGTCTTTTTTTATGAAATTAGCCATTAACCTCTTATATTTTTTTTTTTAAAGAAATTTGATTTCTATCAAGTTTACAGTGCTGCACGCGTTTTTTTTTTAATTTTTTACAATTTTTTTGCTTTTATTATATTAAAAAAAATGAATTGCTACATTTGAATGAAGGCCTGCAGCAACCCTGCTTATAGTTTATTAATTCATTCGACTCTCACCGTTTTGTAATTTGATGTTTCTTCCTATTCAAACTTTCAAATAACTTTTCGTATATGAATGTTAGTTTGAAGTTTGTTATATGAAAAAAAGTTATTTAAATACAAATTTTAGCCGAAGAATTTGATATTTTTAAGCTAGATGCTTTTTAAAAATTAAGCAGAAAATAGCCGAATACAACTCATAAGCTGTTATCCGTAAAATTTCCACTTGGGGTTTCTAAAAATAGACTTTTTTGCAGAATTCAATTAAATTTTTCAATAAATTACTCTTTTGACGCATATTTTCTGAAGTCTGCAATTCCCTGTACCGCGAATACCCGAATAGAATGCAATCCAAAATATTATCTGACTGTACATTTTTTTTTCAATATTATTAATGTTAAAAGAAAATCCGATAGCTTCCCCTAACGTATTTTAACGTATTTTATTTGCCAAATTTCGTAGCTGTTAACACCTCACAACCGGACTCTGATTATTTTTCTTACATAGATACCTCCATTGTCATTCCCTCGTCTATCGCTGACGAAAAGATCAATTAACTTAAAAATAAAAACACTAGAGGCTCAGATGGTTTACCTTCAATAATTTCAAAAATATGTTCTAGAATCCGACTCAATCTTTGCAACCTCTGGTGTTCCACAAGCAAGCCATCTCAGCCCTGTGATTTAAATTTTAACAATCAATAATGAACGAGTATATGCTGATGATAAGAAAATATACAGATATATCTCCTGCCCTATTGACTCCGAACTTCTTCAGCTCCATCTAGACAGATTTTCTACATGGTGCCGGAAAAACTTTCTTGAGCTCAACGTTACCAAGCGTCAAGCAATAACATATTCCCGAAAACGCTTCCAACTTTTGTTCGTACCTATTTTATCAATAACGAGCCGATTACACAAGTTAATTCGTTTCGTGATCAAAGAGTTTTATGCGATAAGGAACCAACTCCGCACTCGGTTTCGTTAAGCAATAGTCTAAAAAATTATCTGATCCCTATGTCATTAAACCCTTTTACCTCACATTTGCTAGGCCCCTTCTCGAATATGCAAGTCAGGTATGATCTCCTGGACCTTATTCGGAATTCCCCCCCCCCCCACCAAAATGAACTTTTTTTTTTACGAATCGATAAAAAAGTGTTTGCTGTTGATAAAAAACATCAAATTATGGAGGAGAAACACTTTTTTATGGTAAAAAAGTGAAGTATAAGCGGACCACCCCCAGTACTGTTGGCCCTTATTCGGAATTCCCCCCCCACCAAAATGAACTTTTTTTTTAACGAATCGATAAAAGAGTGTTTGCTGTTGATAAAAAACATCAAATTATGCAGGAGAAACACTTTCTTATGGTAAAAAAGTGAAGTAAAAGCGGACCACCCACAGTACTATAACTAAAACTACTTTTGTATGGGATATTTTTGCTTTTTTTGCTTGCTTACGCATTACGGCGGCGTTTAAACAGTGATATATGTATGAGGGGGCATGCTTCCCTCCTGCAACCCCCCTGCTTGGGCACACTATAGGATTTGGGGTAGGTGCGAGGTTGGGTGTATCCAAGGTTTCTTTTGCATTTACAAAATCTGGATTTAAAGAAACTTTGAATTTACCCTAGGGCCTATATTCATTTTTTTATACTTCACTTTTTTACCATAAAAAAGTGTTTCTCCTCCATAATTTGATGTTTTTTATCAACAGCACACTTTTTTTTATCGATTCATTAAAAAAAAAGTGCATTTTGGTGGGGTGGGGGGGGGGAATTCCGAATAAGGACCGATCTCCTTTCTACCCTTTTCAGTCATTTTGAATTGAAGTCGGTCAAGGTAGATTCGTTTGTTTTGCACTTCGCGGGTTACCTTGGCCTGATATGTTTAACCTCTCCCACCCTTTGTTGATCGGCTAAGGCTTATAGGCTTGCAACCCCTTGATAAACGCAGGAAAGTGGCCGACATTGTTTTTATCCATCAACTTTTAGCTAGTAAAATCGACTGCCCTGCACTTCTTCAAAGAATTTCACTTTAGACCAGCCCTAGAAGTCTTAGATCGGTGTCACTCTTTGAACCCAACTTTCACCGTACTAACTATGGATGTAACGAACATACTCATATTATGAATCGCAAACTACGTGCTGCTTAAAGTTTGCAAAACTCTTTTTACTTCCACTCCCCAACTAATCACAAGTTATTCTTAATCATTCATAAGTTATTCTTAAGTTTTTGCTTGCATTAAGCTAATTATGTTAAACAAATTCTTGGGACGGGAGGGCGTCCTGCCCCCTCTCTCCGCATTAGTTTGTTGCTAAACTCTTTTCATCGAATTATCACAAAAGTTCCTACTAACAGATCGTACTCATCATCTTTTTCTTCACTGTTGATTATGCTACCGGTTATAAAAAACTTCTAGCCTTCTAGAACACTGTTCTAGTAATAATATCTCTTAAATCATTATTTAAAATATCAATGCGCATGGTTTCTAACTCTAACAATTCGCCAAATGAAATCACTGGCAAAAAGTAAGTACTCTTAAATAAATATAATGAACAATAAACAGAGACGCAGTGTTGCCGCAGTTATTTATAGTACTGACAATCATCTTGCATTACGAAGTTATCTGAAACAATTACAACTGCTTTTTAAAATCCGTCATTGCAAATTTGTGTCAGCATTTTGAAGTTTGTGAACTGAATTTCAAATTTAACCTAAATATGTTTAGGCAAAATATGTAGGTACTACACATCAACAAAAATATGTATGGATTAAGCAAAATAATTATTAGCTTCAATACTATGTAATTTGTGTACTTATGTTCCTCCTTAATGTCGAACGACGCGTTATTTAATTCTCTAATTTTTACAAGTCTATTACAAATATACCTTTAATAAAATAAACTCTTCCTACAATTGCAAACTATGGCAATACTAAACCGGAAAATACTTTGCTCAAGGTCACTTAAATCAACACCTCATTCTCTTTCTGTTTCTAATTCAAAAATAGTTCACCGAATGGCTTAGTCGAAGTGTGTAGTGAATAATAGCAAATTGTCATTTATTTATTTGAAAACAAAAAAAACTGTTTTTGTTTTATGTTTCAGCAATTTGTATAGATTACTTAAACATTGAAAATGAACGCATCTATCATATTTGTAAACAGAGTGCATCAACTGTCCGTTCGCAGTTTTGGTCAAGCTCGATATTTGTCAACTTCAAAATTCTATTCACAAAAGGAAGAGTAAGTTTAAGTGGTGTTTTAAGTACTTTATCGATATTTATAAAATACATGCTTTGTACCTACATGTACATATGTATGTACATAAGAGGTGATGATTGATTGAATTTTTTACTATTATTTATTTGGCCTAATTGTTAATATGAAATTGCAATATGTTTATCTTTTCGAAGTTCTTAGAAAAATGGTAAAGCCGTATGACTTTTGGTCAGCAGATATTTATTGTTATCAATTCAGTGTTGCCGCAGTACTGTATCAAAAGTGCTTCTTGCACTTTTGTTGTCCAAGTGGAGAAACTGAACGTTCAAACAAGTTTTTCTAGGAACCGGAATAACTAATAAACATAAATACCACTTCGTAGTAAAGACAGCTTTTCTAGACCAGGTTAATTTCTATGTCAAATCAAAGTTAGTTAATCGTACAGGTAAATTAGAACCGAGTTAACTTACAGAGTTTTAAATGAAAAATTAACTTTTGCGCAAGATTTTAGTTGAATTAGTACGATGTTAAAGCTGTTTTAGTATGAAACTAGGTTAAAACAACGATTTTGCTAATTGTAATCGAATATAGCATCATACTTTCTCTACCCTTTGATTAAAGTTAAAATCATCGAATACTTCATATTACTCTTTGTCATCTACAAATGTCAAAAAAAAAGTACTTTTTAGTTCGTTTCTTGCACGAATTTTCATTGTTTTAAGTGAGTTCAGAAGCAATTTATTAAGAAAATTGCTTTAGTATGATACTAGTTATAAAATGTTTAAAATTAAGAATAAGTTAACAAACGACTTTAAAGTTAGCAAATTATTAAGTAGTATCAAGTCTCCATCGTTCACGAGATAGCCCACGATTTGCTTTCCGTAACTCGACCACTATCGTTCGCAATTTGAGAACATTTGGTGCATTTTAAAAACTCCCAATCTAATTAAAAAGTCAAATTGCCTGTTATAATTGTCAATAAACTGAATAAAGAGAAATAATTTTAAAAAGTAAGTTCTTTTTTTGTTATATTTTAACAAATTAGTATAAATGCAAATACCTTATAGGGCAGTCACGCAATCTCAAATTGCGATCTTAACATCTTTTATAGACGAACACATCCATGTATCTCTTAATTGTCGCCAAATGCATTTAAGTTAAACTTTCTCATTTTCACTTTCGACAAGTAGAAAAATGCTTCGCCGAAATATTTTAAGTTCAATTTGTAAATGCAACAGTTAACAACACAAGATGTCAAATAACAGTGGGAACTCACTCATGCATTCAACTACAGTCACCTGCAAAACTTCAAAATTAATTCAAGACGATACAATTTGATCGACTTGCGTGAAGCCAATAAAGGCAACACTATCGCTCAAACAATCAGCCCCATCGTAATCGGAAACTTTTACGAATCCCAAAAAAAGCTACCACCAAATCCGTTCGTAATGACAATTTGTATGAGATTTTCCACTACAATGGATTTGGTTGGTTTCCGATTACGATGGAATTCGTGATAGGGCTGAATATCGTCTAACGATAATCGATTTACGAATTAAACCTCCCACCGCTGTTTTTGCAATGGTTTATTGTAGGTTGGGTAAATATGTAAATACTCTCCACAAAGAACTAAACATAATAATGCACGGTCTAAAGTTTTTCCAGAATCAAGCACTGAAATTAGAATGCCTAGGTATTCCAGAAATCGAGGATAATCCTATTGAATGAAAGGCCTCAATTTCGAACATCTTCGCATTTGGTTATTCCCAAATACAATGGAGGAAAATTATTTCTAGAGTTTTCCCATTGGGATTTTTACTTCCAGTCTTCTTATTTAAATACATTTCCAAAAACGATTTCCGTCAAAAGAATGATCTTTTCTGTTCTGTGACTAAAGGATTTTAATTATAATTTTGTAATTTTGTTGATTTTTATTTTATTTACGATTTTTTGAGGTAGATTTCTCCGTTTGGTTATAATGGAAAAAAGGCCAAATATGTGTTATTGTAACTTCGAGTTTAATTCATACAATCGAACGAAGGCAGTTCCTAGTTTGGTTCAATCGAATCGAAAACAATTCACTTTCTTAACACTGCACTGACTATGCTCGATTGTATCAAGTTACGTGCAAGACTTCCTGCCTAGCTGATATAACCCAGCCAAATATACGATGGCAAGAGATACGCTACAGCAGATACGATTCTGGCTAGTTGATATAATCCAACAAAAGTTACAATTCAAAATGATAGTTCCCTTTTTCTATTTTATTTCTTCAAACTAAAGTCTGTGCATCCTATTGAGCATTGATTTACAAACATAGAGCTTAAATAATGAATGAACGGTCTTGTTTAAAAATTGAACCCTTCCATTTAGTCATTCGAAATGGGTACCTACCTACCAACCTATCATAATCCAAATAACGGTTACATTTTATCAAATTCAATCGAAAAAATAAACAGTTTGTACAGGGTGCGTCAAAAGTGACTTCCTAACTTTCATAGATTTAGTTTTAAAATAATAAAGAATGATTTATGGAGATTGTTTTTGGGCTAAGTATGGAATATAATGTCCCTCAAATGAGCACCAGCTTCATGCTCATAGAGACGGGCTCTTTCTAGAGCGTTTCCATAACCTTCGTAGGATATCATTTTCAAATTAAGAAGAAACTTTTGACACACCCGTATATTGCCATGAATACTTAAAGTACATTTTCCAATTTTAGACGTTCGAATTCGGCAGAGAACTTTAGGTCCCTTCCATTCCTACCAACAACAGAAATGGATGAGAGTTGTAAGACACTAGGCCTTTGTTCTCTAAGAATGTTTGGTTTTAAAACTATGTGGACAAACTTTGTCATGTCTTAATTTATTCATGTTCAATACTCAATACATTGTATAAAAAATTTGTTTCTCATGAATAAAACTTATCTATCTATCTATCTATCTATCTATCTATGTGGACACGCTTTTAAGAAAAATAAGATTTTCTTTTATGACTCAAAAATGTCTTCCTTTTTATTTAAAAATTAAAAAAAATCATATCGGGGGTTCGAAAAAAAAATACAAAGTTTGAATAAAATCGACAAAAATGTATGATATTTTCCATTTCATTTAATATTTTATTTTTATTTTGCAGATGCAAAGTGCTAGTTGTCGGAGCTGGCAGTGGAGGATGTGCTATGGCAGCAAAGTTCTCTTCAAAGCTAGGAAAAGGAAAAGTGTTCGTTCTGGACCCTGCGGATGTAAAATAACCTCGAAATATGACATATTCTATGTTTAGACTGAAAACATCAATCTTGTTTTTAGAAACACTACTATCAACCGATGTTTACTTTGATCGGCGGTGGTATGAAGCGATTAGAACAATCTTGTCGTTTAATGTCTGATGTCCTTCCGAAGAATGCTACATGGATTAAAGAAAAAGCTGTCGAATTTGACCCCAAGTCAAATTCAGTGACAACATCATCTGGACGTAAAATCACATATGATGTACTCATTGTAGGAACAGGCTTACAATTGAACTATAATAAAGTACGTTATCTATTGGTAGCGCCCGTAGAATTTTTGTTTATGTTGATCATACCTTCTGTCGATTGCATTTCACCTCTTTTAACCACAATACAAAACCAAATGCTTTCAATATAATTTGTAGATTCCTGGCCTTGAAGAAGCTCTTTCAATTCCAGAAGGAAATGTTTGCTCCATATATTCACCAAAGTACGTAGATCGAACTTATGAAGCCTTACAAAGGATAAAAGACGGCAATGCAATTTTTACATTCCCAGCGTCGCCTGTTAAATGTCCTGGAGCACCACAGAAGATAGTGTACATAGCAGAGCATTACTTTAGAAGGGTAAGTACTTAAATTAGTTGCTGAAAGCCCACAAGTTTTTTTGATGTCTTTATAAATCGACGCGACAACGTTTGAATTTGAATAAATTTATTTTCTTCTGTGGTGGGGCTTCCTTGGGCATCCTTATTTCCAGACAAATAAACGAAACAAAATCAATGTCATTTACAACACTGCATTGCCAGTATTGTTCGGGGTGAAGTACTATGCTGACGCATTATGGCCAATTGTCAAGGAACGCAATATTAGTGTTAATCTTAAAAGGAACCTAATTGAAGTCCGCCCAAAAGAAAACTTGGCAGTTTTTCAAAACTTAGACAAACCTGAGGAAACATTTGAGGAAAAGGTGAGTTTTAAAATCTATCGAACATTTATGCATGTGTAACTTCATTGTCCTATTCCAGTATTCTATGCTTCATGTTGTTCCGCCCATGAGTGCTCCTGACGAGTTGGCTAAATGTTCTGAATTGGTTAACGAAGCTGGGTTCGTAGATGTTGATAAGAACATAATGCAACATGTTAAACACAAGAATGTATTTGCTATTGGAGACAGTTCAGGATCACCGAATTCCAAGACTGCTGCTGCAGCAGGTAACCGAAAAGTGAAAGAAAAAAGCGAAACATATTTAAGTCATTATTGTTTTTTTTAGCTGCTCAATCACCAGTTGTATTTAAAAACGTAATGGCTTTTCTAAGTGGCAAAGAACTTACGGGATCCTATGATGGCTATGCATCATGTCCACTTGTTACTGGATATAATCGTGTAATCTTGGCCGAGTTCGATTATGATTTAAATCCATTGGAAACTTTTCCTGTGTCTCAGAATAAGGAACGCTATTCAATGTTTTTAATGAAAAAGGAATTAATGCCTTTTCTTTACTGGCATATGATGCTCACAGGTTATTGGAATGGACCAGCGTTAATGAGAAACATGTTGTCTGTGTTTAATTTTGGGTCAAAATAAATCTCAGGTTTGCTTTTAACCAAAATGTAATAATAATTAAATAAAAAAAAATTGTTAAAACTTAAAAATAGTGGATGTAAACAAAACAAAACCTCAATTTCAACTTAAACTTTTGTTATAATTCAGGTCATATGGTTCTTATATATAAACATATTTAATTCATTAAAAAATATATTGAGAAAAAACATAAGTAATTAATTAAGTTAGTAAAAAAGAGAGTTATAAAGTAAATTCTTATTAGTCCATTCACCAGGTTCCATCTTAAAATACTGTAATACTATTACATGATACGCCAAATGTAGAACAGACAAAAGATACAAAAAGATCAATAAATTATAGGGATTATACGCATAACATCTCATATCTTGGATCGCTTACTGGTGTGCCCCTCGATGCCGATTGTGCATCTAGACGAAACTTCATGTGGTTGCATACTAATCTCTGTCGGATTACTTGGTCTCTTCCTATGGGGTGATGCTATCGGTGATTTTTGTTTTAGGCACTCCACGTCGTCAAAGACAACCTGCGCTCCCCCGGCACAAGTCGGAATCACATTACCTTTATAGAGCTTCGTTTCAACTTCCCCATCGGTGTCGGCTTGTTGCGAAACGAGACAATATTTTGTTGGCTTGCCAGTTAGATCTTTCACATCTGGAAGTTTATTGATCGATTTACGATTTGGTAAGTACGGTTGCAGGATTGTACCCAAAGGCACTGGATTGATGGCTCGATGCTCTAACCACTTTTCACCAGCCGAACGCGATCGGCGATGACGATTGTTGGCAACTGGAACGCCCTAAAGAAAACAAAATTAAGAAATAAATAGCAAATTAAAACTCTTTAGCATACCTTGAAAGTTCTTGGAGTTCCATTTATCTCTGCAGTCCTAGTCGAGACTGTTGGTGCTTGAGAACGCAGCGGTGGCACTGAATTAACCTCGCTTAAGTTTTCCGAACTATGTGAACGTATCAGGCCAGGAATATCGTCGGATTTGATAATATTCGATACCAATCGCAGCTTCTCATCCTTGATACGCATTCTTTCTTGTAGTTTTTGTCGCTGCTCCCGCAACTTAATCTCTAATTCACGGTTTTTCTTATCCGCTTCAACGGCCATTTTTGAATTAAATTTTTTCTTTTGTTTTTCTTTCTCCTGTTCCTTCTGTGAGAGAAGACTTTGATTTTCTGAAAGTTTTCTTTGCAATTCATCTAGTTGACGCTCCCGATTACTTAATTTATTATTTAGAATATCAATGGAGCTTTCATGAACCCGAAGTTTGTTCTCGAGTGCTATAATACGTTCTCGTTCGCTGTTGTAGACAGCTTTTATAGATGCCAATTCCGTTTTCAAAGAGATATTCTCCTTTTCAACTTGTACCAAATTCATTCTGAAGTTGTCACCTAAAATATTGGGATTTTAGTTATATTATCCTTAGTCGGGCTTTTGTTAATTTCAAATACGCAATGCAAAAGTTGTGCAATAAGACTAGGTCATTAAATATTGTTTCATATTAAAGCTTTTAATATTTAAAAACAAAATCAGATGGACGTTAAACTAGTCATATCGTTTAATGGAACAAGCTTTTATTTGTAGCGGTATTAGCAAGTGGTTATTAATGAACATCAGAGAGTTGGATTATAAAATTAAGGATACTTTAGGTCTCAAGCATTCAGTGAAAAGTGCGCAGTCATATTTAATAATATTCAAGATTGCATTGAACGTGATGTGTGATGGGGATTTGAATAATAGTGCAGGAAAAATAGGGTTTTAACACGATAATCTGATAACAACTGATAATTTAATGTAGGAATAATTTCGTTTAATCACAAGAAATAAAGCATTTGTCTCCTTACAATGAGTAAGGGTAATAGCTTCTTTAACATCTTAATTGTAATACGAATGTAAAATAAATTAAAAATAATAAAAACAAATTTGTACTAATTGGAAAAATTCCTAAACGCATATCTTTCGCAAATAATGCTAAGAGAACAGTTCCAGAGCGCAAACATAAAATCCCTGCTAAGAAGAGTTTACCGAAATGCAGTTGATACTATTTTCTTGTGCAAATGCAGACGGATTGTGTATTGTGTTTTTTACATCTGCTCTGCATGTGTTTTGCAATTTACTTGCGTTTATAAATTTGCTCATTTTTTTGACGGTATAATATTGTAAATCAACCTAAATATTTTGATTCCTTTGAAAACCCGGGTTTTGATTATTTGTAGAAACATGGAAAACAAAACTCCATTCGAGTTTTTTTTTTAAATAAATTGCTTTGTAAACCTGCGTAACCGCAATTCCGTTCCAAATCATAGAAAAATCATGTTTTGGGAATCAAGTTAAGACGGAACTGCGGCGACTTTTGACTCAAGTGAACTGCAGCTCTGCGAACTTATATGGTATTTCAGGTTATAAATTTTTTAAGAATTGTGCACAAGAAATTGACGAACCCCTTGATATTAAATAGCAATAAGCTGAAATGTTAATCTGATTATTAACTTTTATGTGCCCTGCAATACCGGTGAAACTTAGTAACTATTAAAATTGTAGAGTTCGGATTTTCTTTTATTTCTGGTGAAAAATCGAAGTCATTCCCAAATGAACATCAGTTTTTCATGTGTTTATATATTTTAAGTCTCTTTTTGACTGCGCTTGAGTTTGTGAAAAATCAGTGTTAGTAAAATGGCTCATTTGGAAAAGCATTCGCAGAAAATTACATTAAAAACTTACCGAGCACTCTGTGTAGAGCGTTTCATTGAGCATTTATACTATTCCGGAACATTTTTTCCGATCTTTAGAAGGTTATGACTTAACAAAAATACCCCATCTAGCAAAGATGTATTTACTTTTTTTTTTAAAAAAAAGATTCTGAAATGTGAATTATATAAATATTTTCGAAAAGGAACTCCTACTAATAAAGCCTTCGAGGCTATTAGAAAAATAAGTTAAATAAGTTGAAATAATTTACGAATCTATGTATTTACATTCAAGTTCGGATTGCTGAAAAGAATTATTAAGAAACTCTGGTTGAATGAAATAAAACCAATCCTATCATCAAATATTTTAAAAATGCTTTTCTGATACATCGTCAAAAATATTGCAATCGATTTTAAATTAACTCTCCGATGTGCTACAGACTTAAACGAACATTTTAAACATAGTGCAAAACTGAAAGACAACTAGTTTGCAGCTCATTGAGAAATCAGTTTAAAATCTACCGAACAGACAAATGTCAAATCGCGACCTTAGAACAATAGGGTTCTAACTGACATTTTTTTCAAAAATGAGTTATATATGTGATCGTATAAAATCGAGTATGCTCTTTCGATTCGTTTCATCCATTTTTATCTATCTCTTTTAGTTTTCTAATTAGTCAGTAAAAATGCATGAAATAAAGTTCTATGTACATCAATTTATTAAAAAACTAAGTTCACAAAGTTCTAAGTGGTATATAGAACCTAGTGTACTTAGAAAAATAAGAAAAAATTGCACATAGAACTTTGTTACACAACAGGATGTAGATTGAACTTTGTTGCTTCAAAATATTCAAACAATGCTCGTAGTTAGGACTATTAAGGCTATAAATTTTGTGTTAAAGTTGAATTTTATCTGAAATGCATTTTAAAAGTTTGTGGTATGTGATTTTCAAAATGTTTGTTCTAAATATGCATAAATTTTAATAAGTAAAAGTAAGATTTTCTAGATTCAAAATAGCTTTTTTGGGTTTTAGTCCACAAAAATTAGCGTTTCGTCCCGGCGATGTCACATGGACTCATCAGCTGACTGAGGATCTTGACAATACGAAATTTTTGTCAAATTCAGCTCATCTTACATCGATTTTTTAACAAAAATCCAATGTGAACTATGCCCAACCAAGATTAAAATTATGATCATTAACGTTGGAAGATTTTGCCCGTGGCCTAGCATTGATTCTATATGAAGGTTTTATAATAAAAATTCTATATACCTCTGAAATAAATCAGCCAAGTAGAAGACTTAGCACTATTAATGGACTTGTTGAATTATTGATTCAAAATATCTTTTTTGGCCTTTAGTTCACAAAAATTGGCTGTCAATAGTATATAGAATTTGTATTGTAAAACCTTCATATAGGTAAGTATTTCTATTTCAAAAGTAAATAGGTGTACTGTATTAAATATAGGTACTACTCATTTAAAATGTCGTGGTAAAGAAAGCTTTTACAGGAATGTTTTTGGTATGAACTTTAACCTTGATTTTCACCATCCCAAGTTTGATAAATGTTTCAAATATGAGGCCTATAAAGCAGCAAGAAAAGAAGATGCGTTAAGTGAAAAATTTATGAAGGAACATGAAGTCCACTTAAACTTAAAAAAGATTTTGTTCTATCATGTAAAGGTGAAGAAACTTGCATTATTTGTCAGGCTTGGATGCATCACAAAGCCCGTGTAGGGCTTACTAGAACGGAATATCAAAAGATAAGCAAGCTAGATTGCAATGAAATTGCGCAGATACTCTAGTTGCTAATGCTATACCTCGTTAAGAAAGATTTAAGGTTGTTATCTTTGCCAAACATATTATAACTTTCAATGAAAGTTTTGCGCCTCTTGGAACGAAAAGAAAAGACATACCTTTTACTGCAATTTGGCATGAGGGTACTTCCGTTCGACACTGAATTCATAGCACTTAACTTTTTAAAAAGTCAAAATATAAAGTCAACTTTTGTTGAACCATCATCATTTGTTCGCTCCCAGCCAAGAGAAATATCAATCGACAGAATAAATGCTATTGAAAAAAATCTCTTCCAACTGTTTCCTGAAAATAGAAAACAATTCTTGGACAATCTTTCTGCGACCGAGCTTAAAGCAAACTTAGACTAGTTTTAAAAATGTTGCAAAAACAATTTTTTCTTAATAAATGATTAAGTTCTGTTAACATAAATTTGTTTTCTTTTGTGATTTACAGTTCAGTTAAAAAAGAAGGAATTTTAATTTTGCAAATCGGTGTACATAGAGCTTTTTAAATATATCTTAATAATTAATTTCTATATACGGGTTACTATAAGAGATTTAGTGTTTTGCTTTATAACTCGAAGTATGAAAAATGTAGTTAGGGCCTTCACGATATTATGGGCAGTGTGAGCTTTACTTTTCTTTAATAATGTTTATTTGTTTTCCTTTATAAAAAATTAAAAAAAAAGGAATAAAATCTTCGTTCAACAAAAATTCTTATTTTTTTAAGATAACAGGGTTCTATCTGAACAATTAAATTTCTTATCATGACACTAAGTTCTATCAGGTAATTAGAACCTTATTGTTCTATGCTCAAATGACTTAGCGTTGAGAAACAAGGTTCTATGCATTTTTCCAACCACCAATTACTGCAAAATTATGAAATATGTTGCAGAGTTTTAAATTCAGATCAACATAACTTAGTACAAAATTTGTGTTTTCAAAAAATCATGTAGATCCAAACAAAAATATAAAAGTTATAGACAAACAAAATTTCAATCTCTGTTTTCTCAAAAGTGACTTGCGTGCAGTTCGAACCCTATTGTTCTAAGGTCGCGAAATATCTTTGTCATAATCTCATTGAGATGCTTAAAATCGATTTCACAGAAAAAAGAGATTATTTTATACTTTAGATCAGTATAACTTATTGAGCAGGGAAATCCCTCTAGCTCAAAGGTATGACAGTTTAGAGTAGGACTGCACAAGGAAGCTCGTCAAGTGAGGCAATCGCATTGCGTTGAGTTCGCTTTTGGTATCTGACCTGAAAGGGCGCTTGGCGAGCTAGCGCAGTGCAATATATTGTGTCATAGTATCTTGTTTTTTTTTTTTTTTAAGAGCTATTTTTACATATTTCAAAGTAACATACAATTAATTATTTAGTTTCTTCCCAAGATGATTTAATACCCCTGGGAAGTGATTTCTTATGATCGTATTGCATCCCTAAGTCGTATACTTAACGGTTAGCCATCCCCAAAAATATACTATAATGTTTAAGTCAATTGTCTATATGTATACATATATGGCGGACTATAATGTAAGGATAATTTTTGGCTTGCAACTAAATGCTTTACTATACGAGTAATATAGTATAGTATAGAATTGATACGTTATCTATGTGCAGAATCCCAGGTCAAGATCCGAATAACTCGTTAGAATAAGGAAAAGCTGACCCAAAAAAAAACAGATTTGCGGGTAATTCCCCTCATGTTTTTCTTAACTCTAAAGTTGAAGTGGCTTTTCACAGCAAACTTTAAAATGCAAAGTGAATGCAATTTAGGTCAGCAATTAGAGTAAATATAAAGTGAATTTATAGATAGATAGATAAGATTTTTAATATTTCATTTTTTTAAAAAGGTTGGTAACAATAAAAAAAAAGTGAATTTATATTTTTGAAATATTGACAATTTATGTGGCGAGTAAAGTGAAGAGTGAATATAAAAGTGAGCATAAAGGTTTTCTTTGCTTTTAATTGATGATAAATACTCAGCCTTATCACAAGCCCCGTCGTAATAGATTCGTAGTACGAACCCCGAAAAAAGGTATCATTGCTCCCGTCGTACTAAAAAAAACTTGCTACGAAATTCGGAGTTCGTGAATAATGGTATCACTAGCCCCGAATGAATAGGAAGTTCGACAGTTTTTTTCTACGAACAGATATTTTGATCGGAGCTCAACTTAAAATGAAACACAAATAAAATTAAGCGAACGAAGATAAAGGACATGCAAATAAAATATATAAAAACAATTTTTATTATTGTTTTCATGTGAATTTGTTTATATTTTTTTATTTTTTGAAGGGCAAATAAAGTAAATACAAATAAATATTGGTATCCTTCCGTAATGAATCTCATTTTTAGTATTTGTCTTCTTCGCGTATTTTCTACATTTTATTGCAAAGATTGCAACGGCAGTGGTATCCATTTTTAACCACCAACAAAATTAAATCAAATCAAAAGATGAACAACGAAAATTTATTTTATATATGTATATATTTTTATTTTGAAACTCCGAAATTAGGAATATGCTTTTTTGATTTCGTTCAGGGCATATGATGTAAATTTATTCGTATTTGTAGCGTAACTAAATTTTCGGGGAATTGATGCGAGGGACTCTGTGATAGAGGTGACTGTTGTTTCAAATTGCTCCGTTGTGTCTCCGACTCTCTTTTTGATATTTATCAATGACGTTTTGTCTGCACCTTCTAATCCATTATTATTTTGCTGACGAAAGAATGCTCAAGTTGTCATATTGGTTGTCAGAACGGCAGCGAATGATAGGCCCATTAAATTCTGGGGCCGAATTACCGCTTCAGTGACGAGTGAGTGAGTCCCATCAGTGATCGAATGAAAATGTCAAATTGGAGTAATTTATTGCTCGATAACGTAAGCGGTAATGCCAAACTCACATAATTCAGTCACGTATTACTCGATAACTGATGCGGTAATTCGGCCCTTGATCCTGATAGCATTGTCAATAAGGAACAAAAAACCCCGTAGAATTGTAGAAAATGCTTCAAAAACTCAATGCTGTCTCCTGTCTTTAAAGTGGCACCCATCCTCCATGCCACTATCCATGAACGGTAATTGCATTGAGGAAACAGAACAGCTTTTAGCTTCGGTATGTGCATCACAGACAACCTTGTCTGGAATGACCACTTATTCGACTTTGCCAAAAACGCGGCTAAGTAAATACTTAGGTTTCCTTCGAAGACGCATGAAACTTTTCACTCCTTCTGATCTGGCTGTAAGCAATAAAGCTTCGGACATTTTTTTAAGCCGAAATAGACAAATGTGGAATGCTTTTCCCGGCTCAATATTTCCCTCCCATTACGATATTCAGACATTCAAAACCAATGCGCATAGATATCTTTCTTTAAATCCTCTTCAACTTTCTCCCTTTATTACCCGCAAAATATAAAAAAACTGTATTTAATTATCGCTATAATTATCCATTCATGGATGATAAAACAAAACGATACAGATCAATGTTAATGTTAGCATAGCAATGCAAGCAAGGTTCACCCTCGCAGGTACTATGTAGTAATAACCTCAATAAGAGAAATTCGTAGTTTTTCAGGTAGTGTTTTGAAAATTTCTTAAAAGACAACATTCTTAATAATCAATTAAAAAAGTGTAGCGTTAGCTAATATTTTGTATATGAAATGTTAACACCGGATAATTACTACATGTTCCATTTATCAATAGTATTTTCTCTTGTTCCATAGATAGCCATCTTGGCCAGATTAGGAAATTAATGATGTACATTTTTAATAAAAAAAATAATTTAGTAAAATCTGAATTTACTTACATCGATTCTCCAGATCGGCACACAGAATCTTTCTCTTCTCAATCCGATGCATTAAGTACTGCATTAGTTCTTGAATAGCTGAATCACCCTCGGGACTATCAATTTTATAATCGGGAAAGCCGGGTCCAAGTGTATAGACCAAACCAAGATCAACATCAAGTTTCTTTGCATCAGTATGACCCAA
This sequence comes from Chrysotoxum bicinctum, assembly GCA_911387755.1. Classification (NCBI taxonomy): domain Eukaryota; kingdom Metazoa; phylum Arthropoda; class Insecta; order Diptera; family Syrphidae; genus Chrysotoxum; species Chrysotoxum bicinctum. Next base: position 171,312,472 of record OU426989.1, read on the forward strand.
ATCATTCAGATTATTCACTGCTATCTTAAAGATTTTATTAGCCTTCCTGCGACCAGGTGTTAGCCCATAATCCGGTTTCATCGGAGTAGCTCTGGCTATTTGAACTTCTTGTGTCATCTCAGCGAATTTCATTACTTGCTATAGTAATTGAAGTTTTTCAGTTAAATTGACAAAACTGACAAAAAAAAATAACTCACTGAATTCTCATCGAAGTCTTCTGCTCGTGGATTGATACAAACAATCATAGACACCTGTCCCTCGCCATCAAAGTAATTCTTAAATAGATGAGTAATTTTTGAATCTCTGTAGGGAATTTTCTTCTGGGTTGAGGTAGTTTGGTTTTCTCTCAAGTATTCTAAGCATGTCCTTAGAGTCATGAGAGAGTTATTTATATTTCCTGCCTCTCGCAAGCGTTGTCCTGTATTTTTAGTGCGCGACGATCGTTCGCTTCCAGCCAAATCGACCAACGACAGCTGACTCACGGTGATGGTTCGCTTGTCTTGGATCACAGTCTCACCCTGACTGTCTGTAGGTGCCTGCACCAATCGAACATTGAATACCGAATGACTACGACTGGATTCGGCATTTAGGACTGTGTGTCCCATACGTTTGCGTTTCTGACCCGTCTGGAATGCTTCGATCGCTTCCTCCACGGACTTGATCTCTATTTCGGTTACTCCATGAACAAACATATTATGATTGGCATCTTCGCGAATGATTTTGCTTTGCAATGTCCTTAAAAAGAAATTACTCATTAAAAAAAAGGTTTTATACAAAATTTAATTTTTTTTTATCTAAAAGAGTATTTCTGCTAGAATTTCTGTTTGTTGTTATTCGATATGCTGTTCCAGTATATTTCTTTTTGCAAATATACTTAATGCAAAGTACTTAAACTAGATCCAACAGACTGCCAGGCGGCTGATAAAGTCAATGATTCAAAGTTTACATCTTATAAATTGGTCCAGCAAATTGAGGATGAGCTTGAGAGCCTGAACATTACTCCCTAAATGTCACTCTTATCTCTCTTATCTCTGGTATAGAGGGAAACGAACAGGCTGAAGAGCTAGCTAGAAAGATCAGACCTCCATAGCTCACTTTCAGAAAGAGTTAACATTCCTCTTGGTGTTATCAAGGGCAAAATCTTTTTCAACTTTTCTCACCTCACCTCACAGAATCGAATCTTATGTGGCGAGTTTAACCAACTGCTTTATATCTAGACAGATGTGGCCACTTATAAAAGACCTAGAACAGAATACCTAATATGCAGACACAGGCAAGATATAGCCAGGGTAGTTCCAACATACACTGAGCAGATCACTGGCCAATAAAGAAGCATGCAGATAAGCTGGACATTCCGTTCAATACTCATTGTCGTAGTTGTGGACAACACCAAGAAAAGAAAACAGTCATTCATTTTCTCTGTAAATGTTCTGCTCTGTGCAAAAAGAGGGCCCCAACTTATCTCATAGTCATTCGTCGACGACCTTACCGAGCTATCAGAACTGAAAATCATAGACTTGATCTCTTATCGTAACATGACGAAGTGGCTCTGAAACGAACCTCGACGACTACTGAAATTGGTACCTCTCTATCTTAAGACAGCAAGCTAACAACCTTCAGGTAGAGGCGAGTTAATTTATCCCTCATGGGTACAAAACGGCGCACTCCAGCGCTATTTGGGTCTCTGAGCAAGACTGCTCCTGGCCACCATTTCTACATACACTGAAGGCCAAAAGTTTGAGTCCAACAATCAACTGACTTAATTAATGCCTGGGGGTTGATTTTTTTAATTAAAGGTTCGGTTTTTTACCTAATTTTTTTACCTGAACAATACGCAACACCTTCAGGTTACTACCTGTTGGATTTTTAATCCAGATTTTTTTTTTAAAAAAAGGGTATTTTTTTAATAAATGTGTAAAAACCGATTATATGGATTATTGAGACGTATTTGGGTTTTTCATAATTATAAATTTTTATGACTTTTGGCTGTTGATTCAGCGCTTTTTTATGACGCCGAACATAAAAAAGGTTTTCAAAATCGAAAAATTTTACACCTGGATTGCAAGTTTTTTATATAAAACCCATGTTTTGAAGTCATAAGCATTTATTTGAGATTTTTCATCTTTTGAGTAAACAACTAGTTTAAAATGGGAAAAGTTGCGAAAACCACGATTGAAAAACGTTCTGCAATCATCATTCTTATTAAAGAAGGCAAATCGCAGCGGGAAGTTGCTTCGCAGTTGAAGATATCGAAGGGCTGCGTTCAACGTGCCATTGAGCGGCACGCTCAAACCGGACTTCTTGAGGATAAACCACGGTCAAGACGGCCTAGATCTACAACTAATCACGAGGATCTGCTAATAGTAACAACAAGCAAACGAAATAGGCGAAAAACAGCACCGGAAATACGTGCAGAAATAAATACAACACGGAATAAGCCGCAGTCCTTGACAACCGTCAAACGGAGGCTAAGAGATGCTGGATTATTTGAACGAGTTGCTGTTCGAAAACGCCTTCTTCGTCCACAAAACAACCTGAAACGGTTAGAGTGGGCCAAAAAGCATAGAGACTGGACGCAAGAAGATTTTAATAGAGTTTTATGGAGCAATGAATCCAAGTTCGAGGTATTTGGCACAAAACGGAGGGTTTTCGTTCGACGCAGCGCTGAACAAAAGATACTACCCGACTGTATAGTTGCTACCGTCAAGCATGGAGGTGGTTCTGTGATGGTCTGGGGATGTTTCTCTTCAAGTGGAGTGGGAGATTTGACTCGAATTATTGGAAAAATGAACAAGGAGGCGTATAAGAATATACTTGAAGAAAACGCTTTGATCTCTGGACTAAGATTGATTGGTGAAGGATTCGTATTCCAACAGGACAATGACCCTAAACACACGTCGAGACTTTGCCAGGATTACCTAAAGCAGAGAGAAGACGAAGAAATTTTAAAAGTCATGCCGCCCCAATCACCGGATATAAACCCTATAGAGTTATTGTGGGAGGAGCTGGATAGAAGGGTCCGAGATCAATGCCCTTCATTGGAATCTGCGTTGTGGAATACATTACAGGATTGCTGGAAAAATATACCAAATGAAAAAATTCAAAAACTTATAGGTAGATTGCCAAGAATTGTAAAAAAAAGTAATCGAGTGTAAAGGAGGCTTTTTTGACAAAAAATCGGTTTAAATCATTTTTTCTTTTTTTAAATAAATTCCTATTTGTAAACAACATAATAAAAATATTTTTCTCCTTATTTTGTCTTTATTTATGCTCCACATAAATTCAACAAACTCATTTTTTACTAAAAAGTTTTTTTCAGTGCTAGAATTTGGTTTTCCTTTGAAAAATGAGAGTGGACTCAAACTTTTGGCCTGCAGTGTATATGTACCTATTTAATATTTGGTCTATAGAAAAAAGAAATTGAAAAACTTTGGAACACAACATTGAACAAAAAAAATAAAAATATGTAGGTACCTATTTGGTTTCTTTACAAATCAACTTATAGAATAGAGTTCTCTTGAATTCTTTCTGTGAAATAATTGTTTTTAGTTTTTTATTCCCAATGTCTTTGTTCCCATTCCTATTATCCTATTTACTATTTCGAAATATCAAATTAAAACAAAAAAAAACTAAACGCAGAGACGTTACAACGTCATTAATTGGTGAAGATAAGGCTTTATAAAAAGGTAGGGAAAATTTTAAAATGAATACATAAATCGGGCGGGACGAAAATCAGTTCTTACTTTTGAATTCCCCCTTCATCCAGCAGATCGTAAACACTGTTGTTATAGACTTCAATATATGTGACGAAAACGGCAAACATATTGTCCTCATCGAGTCCATTGAGCGGCCTTGGTTCTGTCGAGGCTTGTGATGCAATTTCCGGATCTGAATCTTTGCGTTTTCCCTTAGCAAATCGCAAATTCATTTCGGCGGACCGTTCCACCATTGCATCCGCATCGGAGAGAATTTCAAACCCATTGAGACGGTCCGGTTTGAAGATATACTTTTTGGCCTGAAAGTCTGATATGGTTCGAAATAGTGTGTCCAAGCACCGTGGCATAATTCCCCGCTGACGGGTGTCTCCAGTCATTGTGTATGTTTTGCCACTTCCCGTCACACCATATGTGAACAATAAACTATTCTTACCACGAATCAAGTTCTCTACCAGAGGCTGTGCCACCCCTGAAAAGACATCGCGTTGGGATGACGTCGGCTCGAATACATGTTTGAAAATGTACTGAGTTTCCTTTTGGGTGCTTTGTTTGTGATTTAGTGTGAATTCGGGCGGCGTTAGGACTATGGTGGTGGGATTTTTCACACGGATGCATGATAAATCTGCGTCAGATTGAAGTGGCCGAACTCTGCAGAATACATTCACTGGATCTTTTTGTTTATCGGAAGAATGCGGACGAATTTGTGGCGTTCTTGGTACTCGAATTGGTGTCCTTGCTCTAAAACGATGGTTTAAGTAAGAATTTATGTATGTTTAAAAATTCCAATCGATTTACTCACGTATTTCTCATCATTTTGATTTAATGGGCAATAAATTCACAGAAAAATGTAAAGAAATATAAAAGTAATAAGTTTTTAATACATTTGAGCTCTAGTATTCAGTTATTTTGAATTACGAATTTTCGAAAAGCTAGTTTGAGTTAGGGTTGCTCAAAAAACATCGATACATCGAAAACATCGATGTTTACTATTCGATGTATCGAATAAAACCGATGTTTCGCACCCTTTCGATGTTTACCGATACATCGATGTTTTTTTATTCGATGCATCGAATGAAGCAAGCATTGAAAAAACTCACTCAAAGTGCCAAATCTACAGTTAAATTTATTTCACATGCTCTTCTCTTTCAATTTATGTATCAAGCATCGTACAATCCACACTCACAACTCACAGTCACATCGATGAACCGTTAGTAATGCAAGTGCATAAGTTTATTCTGACAGGAATCGTTTTTTGATTCATCATTAGCTATCGCCACCTTGCTGGATCCGCGGTTCAAAAAACTTCATTTTGAAGACCCGCTAGCTTGTGCTCAAGCTATTCAAAAAATTAAAGAATTAATGAAGAAAGATTTACTAAATGAAGAGCAAATGGAATCTGAATCTGATAGTTCGGACAAAATATCCGAAGATTTCAGCCTTTGGAGTGACCATCACAAACTAGTTCACAAAAACTGGAAAACCAACAAAAATGAAGAAAGTTTTTGTGATGAGCTTTCTGTGTACTTGAGGGCACCTGTTGGTCGTCTCAGTGAAAACCCTTTGGAAATAGGTCCGATTACAAACAACTATTCCCAAAACTTTACAAAATTGCGTACAAATACTTGACTTTGGTAGCCATCAGAAAGACTTTTTTCAAAAGCTTCACCAGCAACGTAATAGGATTCAAGGAAAGTGCGTAAATAAAATTTTATTTATGCAAAGCTTAGAACAAAAGTATTGGGATTTTTAATTTCAAAATAATAACGCCCATATTATAATTAAATTAAACCGAAATTTAATTTAAGATTGTGTCTTCTAGATGTCAAATCCCGATAATAGTGCCAAGTTTGGGAAAATATGCAACTTCAAGCATTCACTAAACATGCTTTGAGACAAAACTTGTTTTGAAATTCGTTAAAAATATGGTTGTTAATGTTTCCCTTTCTAATCCCTAAGATTGCTTTATAATGAAACGTATGTAATATAAAATTATAAAATCTTATTTTGAATAAAACTCATAAAAAAAATTATTTTATTTTTTCATTCGATACATCGAAAACATCGATGTTTTTATGCGATGCATCGACAAACATCGATGTAAGGTTACGATGTATCACATCGAATAAAACATCGATGTTTTTTTTCCATGAGCATCCCTAGTTTGAGTTTGACAAGCCGCCATTTTCGAAATTGCGGTTCTCTCACAGGCGAAGCTAGTAACTTGCTGAAAATTAAGGGGGTAGTACTACTATCCCTTTTTATACAAACAAAATGTAATTTTTAAATTATATTTTTTTACAAAAGCAAACATTTTTAATTTTAAAAGACCAGGATAAAACTCATCAAACTAAACTTTACTTTACCATTTTCAAATAATTTGAATTATAATCAGCCTTATTCCGATAGGCGTTTTTCTAAAACGCCAACTGTCGTTTTAGGAGTCGTGTCGTTTTTTTTTTTGGTATTCCGTAACTAAAACGCCAGCGTTTCTCTCGCTCTTACATTCCACAATACATTCCAAACATCTGACATATCAAATTGTTTGCAAATTGAATAATTTGGTTTTGAAAATTATATTTGTGTGAATTTGTTTCAAACATAAGAAAAATACGAAAAACGTACAGTGTAGAAAGTTATTTTTCTTGGAGCAGCAGTGACGACGAAGAAGAAGAAGAAAAAAAGAAAGATTTTGATACTGCAGAAGATATATGTACATACATTCCATCTAAAGCAAATCCTTTTGATTTGGCTGGCAAGAAGTATGTTATTGAATAAAAAAATATATATGCAGTAGGTAATTCTACCACTGGTTTTGATTTTTTATTTTATCGCATTTGTTAACAGATTCAAACTTGCTGATACCCTTACCAAAAGGGGTTGGGAACGACTTCAATTTGGGACTAGCCCAGCCAAGCCTAAGCAACATTTTTAAGGAAATACCTGCTCGCGTTTTATCTTTGCCAAGTTGTAATTTCTACGAACTTTTATTTTCCATTTTAATCGGATAGATACATATATAGATAGATCGCTTGATACAAATATTTGTATGTATACATATGCATAAGATGGAGGAGAAAGAAATACTAGACTTTTGGGTATGTGATTGTGACTGATAACAGTTCAAATAAAAATACATTTTTGCAGGAGATGCTGGGTACCCACTCGAGCCTTTTCTTGTAACTCCTTATAGATTTGTTATTTTCACCCTAAACAAAGAATTTTAAATTATAAAAACTAAAATAAATCTAAAAAAACTTATCCTGTCGTCAACAAATTTCTAGACGACAGATTTCGGCGTTTTTACAGACGGTTTTTGCATGAAAACGACTAACGGAATACCAAAAACAATATAGAGAACACGTTCCACAAGAGAGAATCGACAAATTGACGTTTATTTGGCGTCGAACGCCTTACGTAATACCAAATTCACACTGACGTTTTTATTTTGGCGTTCAACGCCTTACGGAATAAGGCTGAATATCTTGAATTTAAAAATATAATATTTCAAAATAAGTTAGGCACGTTTTACACGAGGACAAGTAATCGTTCCGTGTGCTTGACGACGTTGACTGTTCCGAAGAAGAGAAGGTTACCGTGCAGAATTCTTACTTTTTAAGCTTGGCAATACAAACTATCATTATTTTCTTACGCTCCTTACTGAAAAGATGGCACTATCTTCTATTTTCCCCACACACAAGAATATCTAAGCGAATATGTAGTTATACAATCAGAAAAACCTGGGATTTCGACACAATACACAACATTTTGCAAATATGGTGCAACGCATATGGAATGCATTATAACTCCAATAGCCCCAAACTTTTTTTGACCAAAATTTAGTCAATGTCACTAATAATTTAACATAATTTTTTTTATCAGAATCGTTAGAGCCGTTTTCGAGATAAATAAGACTATGCATCACGGGTGTATGGGGGGTACCGTTAGTTTTGGAGCTAAAAAAAAATTTCAATTTCTCCTCTAGGGAATCACCGAAGACCCTTAAGTACCGAGTTTGAAGAAAATAGGTCCAGTGGCTTAGGCTCTACATCGAGGTTGTTCTAAATGCAGAACTTGCCCTATAGTACCTACCTTATATCGCAGGTCAAAAAAAAACAACGGAAAACGACATTAAACAATGATTACCTTGGCAAGTGTCCAAGAGTGGAAGGAGAGCTAATAAATACAACTGTCTACTAGCCTCACTGGGCCAAAAAAGGTGGCGAATGAATTAGTTTGGTAGGGTGAATAGGGGAACATTTGGAAGGTCAAAACTAAGCATGCAAATTGTTAGTGACTGGTCGGCGAACACGAAATTAGACAACAATTTATTAGGAGGTTAACATGTTTCCTTAAGAACAGAATAAATAATTAAATATCTCTATCTATTGTTCCACAACATTTGGATTTGAAATTTTCTTCTGAATGAAATTTTTGACCAAAAAATTCATTCGCTAACCCTAATAAAAAATGTATCTTCCTTCATTCGCCAGTTCGCCACACTATTCGACTACAAACGAACCGTAATAATGCGCTATTGTTTTATATATTTCGTCCATTGTATCTACGCATACTTTTAAATTTTTGGCCCATACAAGTTTCAAATATGGCTAAACGACCATTTTAAATCGATTATTTTGAACTCGCAGAGTGATGCGAAGCAAAGAAAAATATTTTAAAATATATATATTTTTTTTTTTTAATTTGTTTATTACTCATTACTTGAAATTTGTTGTTATCATAGTTTTAAAATTGTATTAAAAGAAATTTAATGGTTAATAATTATTTTCTTTCCATGTGTTTTTATTCATATTTTTTCCATTCATAAATTCTTATATTTTTTTTTGGCCGACTGTAAAACTAAGTTAAAAACATTTTTAAAATTAAACAAATTGTAGTATGTGACGAAAAAACAATCATTTAAAACAAACAAAGTGTTCGAAAACAGAAATTACTAAAAATTTGTTTTCATGTCAATCATTGTGGAAAAATTAATGTGTGTTGTTTTATGTTGTAATATTACAATGAATTTTGTATTTTTAATTGACTAACACATGAAGTTTAAAAAATAAAATTGTTTTGTTTTTTATGAAATATCCTTTCCACAAGTTTCCTTTTTTCTTTTTTATTTATTTTATAATATGAAGGTATATTGTTTTATATTTTTTTGTTTTTATAATTATGTTATGAAATAACCTAAAACTGATAATAATTAAAATAGTTACTATCAAATCAGTCTATAATTAAATATTAGAATTATCATATTTATATTTTACATTGCTAAAAATTAATGCGAATCTTTTTTATAATTTGTATTACTACATATAATATGTATACTTTTTGTATTTTAAGTTTTTTTTTTTTAATTTTCCATGGCAATTCTGTGGCATATTATGTTTATACTTTTGTTTGCGTTTATGTATTTTAATAACAATATATATATTCTTACCAGATGTTTGTTTTTTGTTGTATTTTATGTTTGTATTATTTTCATTATTTTCTAATACTAAATGAATAAAATAAGACCTGAATTAACAGTATTATCTTTATTTGTTTGTTGTTTGCTATACACTTTGTGTTTGAATTGAAATTGTTTAAACCAACAAAATTTAAGCAAATAAAGAAAACGACACAATATAAACAAAAACCTGCATTGATCAAATAAATAAAAAAGAAATATAAATACTTGATCAACAAATTAAATAACAAATATAAATTAACAGATTTTTTTCTTTTGTAAAGTTTGGAAAAAGTATCATCTAACGAAGAGAGGAAGCCACCAATTAAAATTTAATAACATAACAATCGTTTTTTTTATATAAAAAAAAGAATATATTTTGATCATTCTGTTTAGAAATGAAATAATATAGCTAAGGTTAAGTGACAATTCTTTTAAATATTCATAATTTTATTCTAAAAAATCTATAAAAATTATCTAAAAAAAAAACAATAATATCGTTTTTATCAGTTTGTTTGTTTTCAAAGTATGTATATGCATATTTAGACAGGGTTCAAAAAATGTTATACGTTAAGACTTTTCTAATACCTCAAGGTTAAAATAATGAACAATGTTTTAGAATGAAGATTTTGTTGTTTGTACTTTGGTATTGAAACTACAAACAATTTTTGAAAAGTATTACTATTGTTTGTTTTAATAAATTTAATGTATGTTATCCCGACCTCGTTTCTAAAAACACACGGAATTATTATCAGTTCGACAAGATACTAGTATTCTTTGATTTAAGATTTTAAGTCACATTCAAAGTCGCCTGCCAAATTCGTGTTCATTAAACTACATACCATACAAATACTAGATTCAATTGTTAATATAACAAAAAATATAAATTAAATTTTATTAAAAATTACTATACCAGCCTTTCCATTTGTTTCTACAAATTAAACCAAGTTTATTAACGAAGAAAACAAATTTAAATTTGGTGGCGTGACTACCCATGCAGAACCATGGCATAACAACTTTCAACTCTCAACCGTGCCTGTTGCCTGTTATCGGTAGAGGTGAAGGAGACCTCGCTGATAATTGTCCGCCAGGATTTTCACGTAATAGATCAACACACTAGCCATCTATCAAAAATTCGAATCAAATATTTCCACATTATGAGTCACACAACACAAAAAAAATGAAGGGAATTTTTTAAAATCTTGTTCAGTTTTTTTTCCTTCTGGTCAGTCAAATTTAATTTTTATAATTAACGCGCACTCAAGGGGTTATGAATACGCTTTAGAAGTTTGACAATACAGTACGAGCATTAGGGAAAGTGGCGGATGAAAGTTCATCTGAAACGTGAACTGCCAGAAAAACTATCGAGAAATCGTGGGTTTATATTTTTGAGATATTACACACTAGTCTACTTTTTGTTTAGTAAAATATTTATAATTGATAGAGAATGTGGGTCTTGTAGAATTGAGATCACCGAAAACTTGATAAATACGCGAGATTTTACGTATAAAAAAGATTTAGACTCGTTGAAAGAAAACACTTATATAAAATCGCACTCTGAACCTCTTGATTGTCGTGAAGCTAAAGTGAAACGTGCAAGACCACTCAGACTATGACATTATTATACATATTACATTCTAGCTGTTACCCGACACACTCGATGGGCGTCCTACAAACTTCTTTGCGATATAAAAATAACATCCTATAACCTATCCTACAATGTATGTCTTTGCCAAATTGAGCAAGAATTCGTCCCACCGTTCGACCGTGATTACAGCATAATAGTAAACATTAATTTAGGTTGGAATGAACTTATGTTACTCAAACTGATTTTCACTTGCTCTATGTATATATTTTTTTGAGATAGGTAAAAAATTACCGGGGAATCTTTTCGTATAAAATATTCCGATGTATTCTATTTGCATAACCTTATTTTTCAAACAATAAACTCAATTCCATTACCTAAATGCTTTGTGTACCTATTCCATTATGACATTCCCGAATGGAAACATTTAGAAACAAATTACATCACCTAACATTGAGTCTTAAAACCATTAATTTCTTCTGTTGAACACTTTGAAAACGATATTAAGTAACAAATTCATTACCATTATTACAATTAAATGAAAATAAAATTATCATTAAAAAATATACATACACATAATAGAAACAAAAATATTTAATAGAACAAAAAAAAAGTAAATAAAAGCCTACAAATAAGTATGAATCCTAATTAAAGTTTTAAAGTAATATATTTATATAAAGCTTTGATGCGATCTGTGTATTTCTACAAAAAACTGTAATTACATGTTACGAAAAAAAAGTTATAATTAAAAATATGTACCTCCTAAGCTCTGGACAGACATACGGTTTTGTTTCATTTATGATACCAATAAAGACTTTAGTAACTAGAGTTTTACTGGGGGCTGTCAACGAACGTAACAAATAAAAAAATATGCATTACATTTTCGCGCCGCCACCGCCGCCCTCATAAAGCATTAGATACCGATTCTACCGTATTTTTTTTGTTTGTTTGTTTTTGTTTGCATAATTTAAGGTTTTTGTTTTTTTTTTTTTTTCGTTTTTACAACACAGGTATACAATATTATTTATTAAGTCTCAATTTGTAACGTTCTTGAAAGATTTTAGTTTTTTTTTTCTTTTTGTTTTTCTGTTTGCCTTTTGCGAACATAAAAAACACTCTCTGCAAAAGAACTGTGCGGTATTGGTTTATATGCATAATAATAATTACTTAACACTTATGAACATTTTACGCAGGCACCTTCAACGTCGAAATCTAAGACCATAAGCTTAGTTTCTTCTGTTCCATTGCGGGATCCAACTGCACAAATGAGTTTCGTGTCATTTGCTCTGGAAAAACACAAGTAAATACATTCATTTTGGGTTCGTTTCATTTGAAAATATATATTTCTTACCGAATCCGCCAAACAACACCACCAGAACCTCCAGAGTCTAAGGCCACAAGATTTCGTATGAATTCGCCAGTTTTGACATCCCATAGTTTTACAGTGCCATCATCTGAACTGGTGATCACAAATCTTGAATTGAATTGAAGACAAGTCACTGCCGACTGATGTTTATTTGGACCTGGTTCAAAAATAACAAAAAAATGTAGTTACTCATTGAAGGGTTCAATAATATGTATAATTTATACATATAAGATATTTTTTTAAATGCACATTTTACGAATTGACAATACTATGGAGCAAGTAGAAGTATGTTTCTAAACTAATTTTGGTTTGGGGAAAACGATATCATTTTCGTTTTCATTTTCCTTTGAGATATTTTTATCTAAATGTGCAAAAAACAAAAGAATATGTATCTATGTATCTATCGAACAGAATAAACGATTTTAAAACGAATAAGGAAATAGTATTTGTAAATTCTCATTCACCTATTATATTTTGCCAACTCCAGACGGCTTAAATGAGAAGCTTTTCATGACAAGAGATTTTTTTAGAGGATTTTCCACTTCCTCACATAAGCGAGAATCCCTGAAAAAATGTTTCATTTTTTTTTTTTTTTTTTTAGGGGGCAGCGCTTTAGCTTATAACCATATGGAAACGTTTGAATCTCTTGAGCACCATTTGCAGTGCACCAGTTGCATTTCTCCCCTTAATAATTTGACAATTACACACAGTCTTCTAGGAATTTTCATTTACCCTTTAGTTTACAATATAAAACGTGCTCTCGACTACAGTATTTTAACCCCTGCTACATGAATGTGGAATTCTGAACGTAGCTCTTTTTTTCCTTGGTATTCGTAAAATTAAAAACCAAAATACATTGATGTCTTTCCTATTTTCCCAGCATTGTTACCGATCATATTCGAAAAAGTTTTGCCATTAATTTTAATGTATATTACCTGAAAGTGTCTGCAAGCATTGACCATTGGTTATGTCCCAGACCTTAACTGTTGAATCGGCATTGCCCGACACCAGGATATTCTGTCGCAATTCCATACCTGATGTTAGACTCTGATGTCCCATAAGTGTATGCTTACAATTGCCAGTCTCTACATCCCATACACGTATCGATGTGTCCAACGAGCCTGATACAACATGAATTCCATCAAACTATTTAAAAATTTCAAATAAAACATTAAAAAACAACAACAATTATGAATAAAATTAAAAGAAAGACTCACTTGTAAAGAATATACACGGTTCGTATGACCTTGTAACGTATGAAGACATTCCTGACGCTCTGGGTGCCAAATTTTTACCATATAATCATAGGCACCGGAAACAATTAGTTTTCCATCATATTGCACACATCGAACAGCGGCCAGATGCCCGACCAAAACATGTAAACAGTTGCCACGTTCAATGTCCCAAACTCGCAGTGTTGCATCCCGTGAACCACTTACAACTCTGACAGAAGAGAAACAATGGGTTACACTGATATTAATCAAATAAGATATGTATATTTTTGTCTTACTTTTTGCCATGTAAATGCATACACCGCACAGTTGAGGTGTGCCCCAACAGTGTGTGTACACACTCTCCCGTTTCCATATCCCAAACTTTCAATGTTCTATCCGTACTGCCTGATATAATTATATTACCAGACATTTGAGATGACCAAACTCCTCCGGTGTGGCCCACCAATGTGCGCAGACACTATATTAATAGAAAACCAATCAACCAATATCAAAAATCGAGGTTATGTCTTTGTTCTTACCCTTCCGGTGACTGCCGACCAAACTTTAAGCGTGTTATCATCTGATCCCGAAACAATTCGATTTCCTGAGAATTGCAAGCAAGTGATTACATGATCGTCGTGGCCTTTCAATACTTTTGGTTCGCGTATCGGACGCGAGCGCCAGTTCATTTCGATAATGTGCTGTCGCATGTATGCAGCCTTCCATGGCGATGCAATGGGGGGCATGTTGCCAGCTCGCCCACGCTTTGGTCGGTCTGTCTTCGGCTCGATCAATATTTGTGCTTTGCGGCATTTTTCCTTCCACAAGAGGTTATCGTCGCACAGGAATCTCCAACTGCGACAGGTCTGCGCTGCCCTGAGAAGATCGGTTGGATCCAAATAGGCCAACACTTGTAGCGCCAGTTCACGTGGCAGAAGAGAAATAAAGTCTCTCTGGAATTGCGGTTCGATTACTTTCATCATATGACGAACTTGTGTCGGTTCGCAGTGTTCAATCAGTCTATCGACGGCTAGTAACCGCTCAGCGTGCGACCATCGTTGGAATTGCACCAACCAATCTTGGAGTTCTGGCGGGGGATTATCTCTTGTAGGAATCAAAGATCGCGGAGTACGCCGGCCCAGTGGAGTCGAGGGACTTGGAATCAGTAAGAGCGTTTGCGAACTTCGAGGCGTTGAAGAATAATCATATGCAATACGTTTCCTTCCACTGTCACTCAAAAAATGGTCAGCATCTAGAAGACGACTTTCGTTGAACTTCCGTTTACGTTGAAGACCGGTGAATTCAGGAGACATGCTCTGTTCATGAGACAATGTGTCCTCTGAAATCGACACCATCTGTATGTAGCTTGAAAGTTCAACATCCTTGGACAAGGCATCCTCCGAAAACAAATCAGAAGTATCACGTTTGTCTCTCTGGTTGGAAAAACTATCCTTATGGCATGTACACACCTCATCGTCGGATCCTTCGTCACAATCAGCCCAAGTCTCTTCATCGAATTCGTTATCCAATGGCAGAGCATGATCAAGATACGGAAACTCTGTTACTCTACGTCCTTCATGGCTCAGTTGCGGGTTGGATTCTTCCTGTTGGAAATTTGAATGACTGTTGCTATTTATGGCAAAGAGAGGTGAAGCTACAGGTACGACTTTTTCCTCCGGTGCTGCACTTCCACCGCCTGACACTGATGCCGTTGCAAGATCTTCACATTGCAAACTACTTGAGTTATCTTTTCTTAGAGAATTCCTAAGATATTTTAAGGCCGAGTACTGACAACGTGCTGAAGAGGATGTCGTTGCAATATCATCGTCATTTATGCATTCACTACCAAGTTTCTGCTGCAGCGTATTGATTGTTTCAATAGCTTTCTTGAGGATTTCTTCTTCGGAACTAAGGCATACTATTGGCTGTGTATGTTTGGATAAACGTGACAGGGAATGACTGGATGAGGTATTGAACGAATGCTCCGATAGACTTTCATTTGAATTGGGATTCGATAGCATTTCAACAAGCTTTTTGGCGGGATTATCATGGAGTGTTGTTCGTAGATTTAGCGGCGATGAAGATGAATCCGTGACTGCTGATGAGACTGATTCCGGACCAGGATTACGTGCTTCTGGATCGTGTTGTTGTTGTACTTTTTGTTGACAATTATCACTTGTCGTTGAACTGTCTGGCTGATCTTTATTTTCTGTTGTATCCTCATGACTATCAACTTCTCCATTATTAATCGTGGTGCTTTCTGGATGATTTAGGCTGGTGGTAAGATTTATTTTGGCAGTTGATTTAGTTAATCTGCTTTTGTAATGCCTGCTGCTGGTCGGTGTTGTTGAATGGTCTTTGTAGGTGCACTGAAAACATAAAAACTCAGTTAATCATCTGAATGTTTGTAAATTTAAAATAAGTGTCCGGTTTTAATTTCAATTGAAAAACAAAAAAAAAAAACTTACCTTACTGTCTGATGAGACTACTCGCTGTTGGTTATTTGCGTTTTGCGCATTTTGTTGAACTAATTCTAATTTAAGTCTATCATTCTTAGCTAACGAACTAGATTTTAATATAATTCCACCGGTGAGTCTTTGTTCATCTTCAAAGTCCCGCCGTTCAATAGCGTCCATTGATTGCACATCATTGTCCGCAACATCTACGCCGCCATCATCAATTTCATTCTTAACTTTGCTACCAAATGGATGATAGTCTATGCTGATGTTCTTAAAACGTAGTGCCATACTTCCACTTGCTGCTGGCACATCCAAGCCATCACCATTGCCACCTTCATACTGAGATTCAACACAGTAATCACTCACTGCTGCTGCTGCACTTCTACCTTTCAAATTACCCGCATCATTATCCTCGAGAATATCGCCAGTCATAACAGATTTCAGCAAGTCATTGAGTATTCCTTCCTTTTTTAAAATTCCGCTAATATTGCTGCTATTACTACTTTTATTACATCCTGCGGTCTTATTAGTGCTACTATTCCTATGGATTGCTAGAGGGTTACTTTCGTTGCTGCTAGTGCTGCTGGTGCTGTTGTTCCGTTCGTCATCGCAGCAATCCTCCGAAGACATGAGGAACTCATCGCTAAGTCTTTTTGGTTTGGCCTTCTCGTAATCATGACTGTTTACGCCAACAATTTGTTCATCGATAACTGGCGTCTCCAGGTAAATGCCCCCACCAACTCCGCCATTATTCGATGTCATCGTTGTCTCTTGGCATCGTCGCCGATTATGATCTTGTATCACTTGGACTACATTCGTAGATGATAGTATTGCGACGTTTTTTTCGTCATCGTTGTTGCTACGACTGTGACGCTGTAAATCAACAATGGGTGTGGTTACATCATCGCTTGATCCCGATCGGCTATCATCATCTTTATACAGCGCCATGTTCTCAGCGGCAGGAGTTGACACAGATATGCTGCAGCCTCGACCTTCATTATCTTCGATTAAATTATCATAGCTTTTGTAGATTTTATTATCACTTAATTGGTTGTTGTGTTGTGTCTGCAGCTGTAGCTGTAAATCTTTGGACGACATTTGCGGCGATCTTAGGTCAGAGAGCGCCCCAATTATTGTGGATTTATCCGCCGATGTATTCGCTCGTGCTGATGCTGCCGTTAGTGAATTGATGATCCTCGAATGGCAACCAGTTGACTCAATATCAGCAGACTGAACACATGTTTTTTCCATAATATACGCAAAGAAGAGGTGTGTTTAAATCTGCAACAAAAATCAAAGCAATGACGGTTATTTTTGTATGTTTTGAGGTTTCTACAAAAAAAAAATACTAGTTTTCTTTCTTTTTATTTTGCAAACAAAAGGAGGAATTTTTCAAACCTCCTGCTGCTGCTGCATTTGTAAGTTTGTGTCCCACTCAAGAAACAAGACTGACTCTAGAAGAGACAACTACTCATCCAGTGCAATTTTATTTTATTTTTTCTTAAAAAGAAGACGATACAGTATTGTAATTTGATACTGAGTGCGCACAAAGGAGTTTACGCAAAAAAAAAAAAAGAAGTTACAGAGGAGCAGAGAATACAGGAAATTGTATATATTCCCTACCATCCACCAACCAACACCACGGGATTGTCGGTAAGAATCTGTGGCTCACGAAACATTCACACATAAATCTTCTTGTCATTATTGCCTCTCTACTTTATGTATCCCTTTCCTTCTCTTCTAGATAGATAATGAATAGTTGCCGAAACCTTAGTGTAAAGAATATAAAAAAAAAAACAAGAAAAAGATTCAACACTCTCATCTCATCGAACATCTTTGGTTTTTAACCCCTGATGTCATTCCCTTCTACCTGGGAATTTTCAAAAAGATCATCCCTCCTCCTTACAAGTTCATTTTGTCTGGTCTGGCTGCGCTTACTATACTAAAAAATCGTTGCCTGAGAAACCGACTAACCGATCGATCCAACGAACGACCCAAAACCGACACACAGGAAAGTGAAAAGAAATGCAAAAAAAATTATCATTCTTCATGGAGTCATTCATTTGCAGGTAATTGATTTGATCAGAAATTTTGAAAAATGCATTAGCATTCGGTGAGAGACCCTGTTTTTTTTTTCAATTTGATGAAGTGGCAATTTTTTTATACGGAAAATTAGGGACAACAAACGTTTGCGATGCATTTTCCCATGAAATTTATTGGAACCTTTACTGTGCTGGATGGATGGTAAAACTCCAAAGTCGTTCGTACGTATATCTCTTGGGAAATTTGATTTAAATGTATTGGTATTTGTAATCCGATTTGTGATCAGGTGCACGGAAGACGAGAAGAAGAGAATTTACATGATGTCATGAGAAATCGGGGTTTTGAATGTTGAACATCAAATTAATTGAGTGGGCGTTAGAATTTTTCAGCTAAAGACTCTGGCAGGTAATTTTATAAGGTTGTTTAAATAAGTAGTTAATTTTTGCAACAAAATCGCTATAAGACCATTTTCTTCAAACATAGAATTTTGCAGATGCAGATTTTTTTCAGCTTCCTCAAATTATTATTTGTATTTAAAGAAAGATGAAAATGGCACGAGCAACTTTTTTATCTTCTTCTCTTTTTTCAATTGATTACAATTAAGCGATTTGAGTCTTTCAAATTAACAGATGAAATAACTATACCTTTTCGTATGTGCCTTTTTGTATTAAGTGAATATAACCCCTTAAATTGAAATTGATGTCCCATTCACTTTATCAATTACTTAGGTATGCCTTTTGTAAATATGAATAATATTATATGTTATGATAAAGATTTAAAAAGGATTAACAAAAAAAATCTTCATTAATTTCAAAATTTGCCTTGGAATTTTTCCCATCTTCGAAAATTGGAAAAGACAACACTTCTGCACTGTTTCTTGTAAGCTGGCGAATAGCGTTTTGAAATGAGAGACGCATTCCCTATGAAACTTAATTCCCGATATCAATAAATTCCAAGGGAAACTTTCGAAATTATTCAAGTTGACAATTTTGAAAGTTGGGAAAATTTCGAGGGAAATTTTATTCCAAATAGCCCCCATTATGTATTCCATATTATTGAATATGAGAATCATAAATTATAATAAAACAATGCCTTATCAATACTACTCGTATAAACACAATAAATAACACGTTTTCAATGTTAAATCTTTGACTTTAATTTTGAGTATGGTTCATTGGCCAATGGTTTAATCAAGAGAAAATATTTATAAACAAAAACCAATCGATTTCAAACAGCAGTCATTTTTTAAGCATAAGATTAAGAGGCAGGCGAAACTACTACTGGGCAATACCAGCAACGTTTCGAAACATGCATTAACTTAATTAGAAGTAGAATAATAACAGATATCTTAACTGGACATTGCGAACATAGAAGACACCTAAGTTTACTTGGTATGTAGCAGTGCCACATGTAGATTCTGCAACATGCTGGAGGAAACATCGGACTACATACTAGGAAGATGTTATCCACTCATACACCAAAGGAAAACCATCTAGGACAATGCCAGGGGGGAAGAGAGCGACCTATCCTCTCTGAAGGTGCCCCAAATACTAAGATTCCTAAAAGCAATAGATTTGGAGGAAGAACTATAAGATGAGCAAGCTGTGGTGTCAATAGATCTCCAATACATAACTCATTCATCATTTCAAGCAAACATTCTTAAAGCTTTCAGAAAAGCCGAACTCTCGCTTTCTATGATTTTCAGGAGATGTAAGTTTTATCTTAAAAAAAATTCTTTTTCTTGTAAATGTTAATTTAATACAAAGCAACAAAAAAAAGTCAGCAGATATCAAACCATTATATGTGTTATAAGGGGCAACTCGAATAGAGAAATTCTTCGTTTAATAACTTTTCTTATTAATAAGTATTTTTTTTTATTGTATGTTGTCATCTATCAATGCAAATGGTTGTTGATATTCTGGTAAATGGGGCGCAGGAACTTTAAACTGGCAGCAATGTTTTCTGTGGCAGCGGATTAGAATGTCGTGAGGTTAGTTTGAGGTTAGTTTGGTTTGACAGTTCATTATGAATAGCCTAACGCTGCGCCGCCCAGCAGTGGTTTGGTTTGTATGGGAGAGCGGAAAATAGTCTATTAAATCTAAACAGTATAACGGATTTAAATGAAATTTGGCACACATGTTTAAATCAAATCAATCAAATAAATATTTGACCAAAAATTAGTTAAGAAAAAATAATTTAAAATAAATTTATTGACATTTTTTACAAAATTGGAGAGTTTCCATGTTTGTATGGGAGAGCGGAAACAAATTTGTAAAATCTAAATTTTTAAACGGATTTAATTGAAATTTGACACACATGTCAAAATTAATCCTATACATATTTGGTTAAAGTTTGCTTAAGAAAAAATAATTATAAAAAAAAAATTGATATTATTCTAAAATTGGAGGGTTTAATAAATGTATATGAGAGCGCAAAAAGTCTGTTTAATCTGAACTGTGCAACGAATTTAAATAAAATCTTACACACATGTTAAGATTAGTCTTTTACATAATTGGTCAAAATTTGGTTAAGAAAAAATAATTAGAAAAAAAGTTATTGACATTTTTATAAAATTGGAGGGTTTTGATGTTTGTATGGGAGAGCGAAAAAAATGTGGAAAATCTAAACAACGGATTTAATTGAAATTTGGTACACATGTTAAAATAAGTCTTATACATATTTGGTAAAAATTTGGTTAAGAAAAAATCATAAGTAAAAAAGTTATTGATATTTTTCAAAAATCTGAGTTGAAAGTTGACAAATTTTGCAGGCAAAAATAAATGGTTTGGCAAAAATCGAATTTCTCAGACTGGGTCAATGTATTAATTGTATTTTATTTGTTAAATAAAGGTAAACATTTTACCTAAAAATATTAAACAGTTCGTTGTGACAATTAGTACCGAAGAAATCACTTTTTGATAAACACCATTGTCAAGACGGCGAAACAATTTTAAACATAACTTCCACATCTGCAGGACATTTTTGTGTGCTTTAATGTTTTGTACTAATGTTTCAGGCTACTTATAGAAGGCTTCTTTTATAAACTACCAATTTTTTTATTTTTTTAAATAGTCAAAAATAGACCAATAAAATAATATAAGAGGTTTTTTAACTTTGAGGGCTTGTAAATCAGAACAAACAATTTACGTTAAAAAAATATAAAAGTACTTAAACATAAACATAAAAAGGGTAGATATGACTTTTTCCAAAGACTTTTTTCCGCTCTCAGACCACTGAGCGCCGGAGCGATCTTTACAGTGTTTATGGTTCAATTCGAGAAACACATCGGGAGTTACTTGAGTTTTAGAACAAGCGAATAAACAATATTAAACATGCGCCCATCCACTTCATGGAAAGTTTTGCATTTAGATAAATTTATTTCAAGATCATGTACGCGCCAGCCGTGGCGGACATACTATGTACATACATATGCGTGAAATCGTATTCAAACACTTATGACAAAAAATTATCTTTCAAATAAAGCCAGCTTCATGGATATTTAAAACATTTTTCTGGGTTTTGTTTCAAACTAAAGTTCTCCACCTCTAAAAAAAACACCCTTTATATGATTGTATTACACAGAAATCCATTCATCAATGAATGCGTCATTTGATTATTATTTTGAAAAATAAATAAGATATGAAATGAGCAGTATTTTCTATTCTATGAAATGTTTTCAAAACTTGTTTTTTTTTTTTTTTCATTTTTTCAGTAAAGTAATTTAAATGTTTATGAAATTGTTTTAAGAAAGCTTTAAGAAAATTAAATAATTTATCCAAATTCATATTTTCACGTAAACTCTTTTTTACAACTTTGTAATTAACATTCCGATGTCTTTACTGAAATTATCTTGTTTTGCTTCTTCCAAAAAAAAAAAAAAAAACATACATTTAAATTTTAAGGGTTATGGTTAGGTAAATAGGGTATTTATCCAAAGGATTTCGGTACACTGCGTTTGAAATCTACTTTAAATTTGAGTTTTTCGAGATACCCCAATCTATGTACATATATACTATTTTACAAAAATAATGTTGCGTGAAAGTAATAATTCTTTCTGTAAAATACAGTTGGTTCCTTCCGGACAATTAACCAGAATCAGGCGAAGCCTAGCACAGACTCATGTTAACAAATCCCTAAACGGTTAGGCATACTACAAATCAAGAAAAAAATTCTTTACAGAATTCGAATAGAATCGGAGATTGCATTGCTTTATTGAGCTCACAAATTCTCAATTTCGAAATCAGCTGCATCCTGTCGAGGCATTGGAAATTGCAAAGGAAAAGGATACAAATTGTGCTTCATTACCGTTGTTCAGTTTTGATTTTCTTTAAATTTATGTATCGAGAGTTTTAGTATTTTTACAAACAAATGATATGAATAAATCAAAGAATCATTTGCGCTCGGATGTAATAATAAAATATCTATGTATTTCTTTTATTATTACATCGGATATATTTATAATATAAAAACACGTTTTATGAAAAAATCCAGAATCCAGCAGAAGAAATGTGTATAGAATTTGAATCATCAATTTATGAATTTTTATAATATGGTATGCAAATAAACATTTTTTCTTTGAAAAGGAAAGATTTGGATTCCGCGATATCAAATGCTATGAAAAGTATTCTGTGGTAGATTTTTTTAGGAGCGATGTATTCTGTGATAAGGCTGATTTTCTTCTTCTGATTTCTCTTCAAGTGAAAAGGTCGGGTTGAAAAAATTCCAAATAAATATCAAAGGGTAACGGTAGTACCTTCAGATACCATAATTTTTTTTTCGGGGATTTGAAGACAAAATATTTTTTGATGCAACCTTAACTCAAAAAATTGTTTTGTTGGACCTTAAGATTGTATTCAAAAATCCTACGTAATGAGAAAGTTTTGGTGATTTCTTTTTGAACAAAAAGATCAACCCCCTAATGGCTTATTATAATTATTATTACTAAACTCCAAAATACAATTTCCAATAGTTATAATAGTTTTTAGTATATACATATCATCAAATACTAAACTCCACCGGTGTTTAATCAAAAAATTGTAATACGTATGAACTCAGTAATTTTGCGTCTTTTTTCAACAACGATCATTACCATCTGATTCTTAGGCACACACACACACCAACTCACAAAAACATCTTAACAGGTGACCCAACCGGAAATGACAATAAAAGTGTATTGACTGCTGGTGTCCCCATCAATTTGTCACGTTGTTCTACGTGACATTCACATCGATTTGAGAAAGAAAAAAAAATCTATTTCAGAACTGGATGGTAAGGGTCTAAAAATTATGTTAATTTACTCATGTGTAAAATAAAACAAGGAGTTTTTGTTTTATCATCAAGTGGCGCATAACCACGTTGTTATGCTTTATTAAAAATAATATGTTACAAGAGATTGTTTTTTTGCTGTATACGCATCGGATTTTCAAACGCATGTACATAATGTACATCTATGCAATCGGTTGATCGGGTTGGGCCTCTAAAAGAAGCAAATATAGTACACACGTAATATTCTTTACATTAGTACAGTGAAAGCTCTAATAAGCGGACACTCATGGTCCCCCAATTTTTGTCCGGTTATGAGAACTGTCCGGTTAAGGGAAAGCAATGAAAAAAAACTTTTTATTTTTTAACTTCATATTAATTCTGATTAACATTGGATCTACGATCTACCTTGCCATTTTCCACGAACATCTTCTTTATTTCTTGAAATCTCTGCAGCTTGTGTTTTTCCAATATTAAATCTAAAAAACTTTGCATAGATAAAATATTTCATGTCGTGGCTGAAAAAAAAAAACAAACCTTTTTGCCAAAGCGCGAACCAATAAGTTTTTGTTGCCCAATGCATTGACAATTTATAACTTTTCTTGCCTCACACTTTTTTACCGTTATTTTAACGGACTATGCTCTAGTGAAATAGCCAGCTGCATTTCTCCCCTTAAACAATTCAACCGTAATATTCGCACTTCTAGGAATGCCCATCAGTTTACCTTGATCCCAACTTCGGACGTACTGTGAAGTACAGAGATTCGTTCTTCAGCCGTACTACGCTAATGTGGAATTCCTTACCACGCTCTGTCTTTCCCAGTCATTGCAATGTTCAAAAATTTAAAACCAATGTACACCAACACCTCCTTTCTGACCCCTCCCTTTTTTCCTATTGCTCACACTGTGTCTCTGACATATTAAGGGTATACAAAAAACTTTTGAGTGTGATGAATGAGTAGCTGAAGGAAAGGAAATGACATGTGTAAAAACGAAACGCGATGAAAAAAGGGAACCATACCCTCTCAAAATTCCGCCAATTACCCCCAGTAACTAACTCGGGAAATCCCCTAATAACCTTTCAACATAACATCGCACTTTCCAGTTATTAGAGCTTCGCGTCCGGTTATCGGAGATTTTCTATATAGATTTACTTACGTATTAAACATAAACTGTACTTAGAACAGATCTGCTGTTCTTTTCCAACTTCGGACGTACATTTTTGAGAAAAAATAATCCCTAAATAAAATTATGTGTCCGCGTATGGGAGGTTTTCTATCTAAAATGGGCAAGAAAACGTGTCCGCGTCCGTTTATGAGAGTGTCCGTTTATAGGAAAGCTATTTGTATGAGATTTTCGAAAAATAAGTTCGTTCCCGAAAATGTGTCCGTTTAAGGGAACTGTCCGCTTATTGGAGCTGTCCGCAAGTAGAGCTTTCACTGTATTCTTTTATCTATATGCAGATTGATTTGTATGGATATGGATATAAAATAATATTTCCTTTACTTTACTGGAGGATATATCTATTATAAATTTATTACATACAAAAAAGAGAAAAGGTTGGGATAGTGACTTTCGACTTTAGCTTATATAGCTTTTTTTTAGAAACAGCTAAATCTAGTTTATGTATTCGGTGTGAAAATATTGTACTTACTAGAGGAGCTTCATAAACTTATTAGAAATGTATAGCGTAGTAGAGTTTATTTTTGGTCGTAATAACCGCCCCAATAGACAGGCAATGAGTAAAAACGAACCAACATATTGATTATATTTTAATGTTATAGTGAGAAAACAGATAGATTCCAGAAAATATGGCTGCCATAGGTTTTTCAGTACCGTTCAAACGAATTGGGAATCTTTAAGTCCACAGTATGGCCAATTTTGCCTAAACCTCTTGGACTATACCCTTACAAGATCAATTTTACTCAAGATCTCTAGTCTCTTAATTACTTGAAACGCTGAAGCTTCTGCGAACGGAGAATCTGAACTGGACTTCACTTCGACCGGCAGCGAGCAGGATCTTTACTAAATTCGCAAAGAAGGTAGTGCAGTACACCATCAATCACCCTAATCAGTTAATGAGAAGAATGGCCACCGAGCAACGACATCCCGAGGCAACGACGAACTAGCCGTTTCCTTCTACACTGTCTCAAGGTCAGCCTAAGGCCGCGGGCAAATGCCAACCTTTCCTACCAAACCACACCTAAACCATCACGGGGCAACCGGAAAGACGGAACACCCCGAGAATATAATAACTCTAGCCGATCGCTGCTTTTTGGGGTATGTAGGTGTTTTATTAGCGAATGCAATTGTCAAACAGAAATCCCAATTATATCAGCCCTGCCGTATGGCGCGAAACATGAACTTTTACGAAAGAACATGGATATACATTTGGTTGATTTGAGAGGAAAATTATTCCGGTGATTTTGTTTCATATTCATAAACGATGAGCTGAATATTAGAAGCAACAAACTTTACAGTCTGTACACTTGTACACCAAAGCTGTGATCCGAACATTTTTTGAATACACGCGCAGAAGACCGTGTAAGACCAGAAAGTGCGATACAGAGTAAGAGGACTTAAGAGATATAGAAACTTAGAACAGAAACCCTAAGACCCACATTCTGGGCGGGTGTTGGTTGAGTACCAGATGCACAACGGATAGGTTGTCATGTTGGATAGTATTTTATGAATGTATAGTTTTCAGGTAGATGGACGTATTTATATTTACGTACATTTGTATTTATATGTGATTTGTAGTAAGGCAGTCTATATAAATCAAGCAGTGGCTGTTGTCTTAAGATCTTGTGGAAGATCTTTAGTCTTTGCAACAAACTATATTCAGTGCCAAGTATCCGATTTTTATTTTAGAATAGTGCATGTGCAGAGATCTTGTGTAAGATCTTTAGTCTTTGCAACAAACTATATTCAGTGTTAAGTATCCGATTTTTAATTTAGAATAGTGCATGTGCAGAGATGTTCCTTTGCATAAGCATAACTATCAGGTTTGGGGCAGTTTTCATTTTTTGGACCGGTTACCATTCCAGTCTATGTTTAAAGTTTTTTCCTATCTAAGTTGATGTTCTTGGCATGAAAATATCTTTAAAAAAAACTCAGCATCAGGTTATCATTTACATATGTACCTACAAATCTAACTACCGGATACCATTTTTGTTTTTCTTTTCCCAAAAGCATAATCATTAATATGAAATTGTGTTTTGATTGAGCAAACCTAACTAGTCAGTACTTCTAATGACCTTGTTGTAATGATTTATATTACACAATCAATAAAATTTAACACATGTACTGGATTTATACGTACATAGATCAAAAACAATTTAACGATTCATCCGAAAAACAGCAAAGATAATAAAAAAAAAGATGTTCCCTTCGACAACACTCCAACTGTTTACCCCGAAAAAGAACACCTTTGCCCTTGGTGTGGAGTGTTCACTTTCCATTGCATCAAAATTAAAAAAAAAAACAGCAAATTCTGACTGCCGCATTGATTCTATGCCCAAACCCACGTCGTTCGTCGTGGACAATTTAATTGCAGAGGTGGCCACTCATGTTTTATATTCACGCGTTGGATTCCAAATGTACGCTCTTAATCTAAGTCGTCGTATTAAGTTTTCTAACTAAATTATTAAACCTAGATTGTGCCAACATTTTATGTAACTTAGGTACACAAGAAAAGTTATATTATAATAGTTTAGGAAAAACAATGCGGTCACTGAGTTTTCATGGAACTCCGGCCTCTCAAAGAAAAACGGATGTAGACTTCATCTAGATTCTAGAGAATCAAAAACTGTATAGTGTCAAGAAATTAAGAAATTTTATTTTCTTCTGAAAATGAAAAGGTTAAGCACGCGATATTTTTTTTTAGATTGAGGTGTGCTGCGCCCACTTAAAAGCTAAACGAATGGACATGCGACAGAGAAGAAAACACTCGCCCAGCTGAAAACTAAAAACGTTGGATGCAATATTCTGAGTTTATTCTAATAATTAAATTACACACAAAATAAAACATAAACCAATTATACTAGAATTTTATATAATTAAATTACAAATTAAACTTTTCTCCTCTTTGATAATAGGAAAAAAAATTATGCACACACAAGCACAACACACATGATTTTGATTCAGAGGAATGCAGCAGCAGCAGCAGCAATAGAGGAACTCTGGTCAAATTTTCTTCACAAAATTTTCGTTTTCACTTAATTTTATTTTCAAATACTTTTTCAAGATGGATTGCACTTTGTAAATAATTTTAAATTTACAACAATTGCGATTAAATAGCATTTGCGAAGGTTTCGTTTCTTTTCTTTCTTTTTTTTTTGGGAAAAATTCTTCTTTTGTTACTCTGGTAATGCCTTCCCTTTCTTATGAAAAGCAGAAGCAAGAACTTTTTTGTAACTCTACGACAAATTAGGAGCGACTCAAGTTTAATTTGTGGATTTACCTTTTTCGTCTTGGATTATTGAATAGTTTTATTGTTCAATCATGACAAAATACTTAATATTTTTGTAATATTTATTAATTTGCACTCGCGCGATTGAAATAAGTTGTGTTTTAAGTATTTTTTTAACACTTTACCACAACCGAAACCGAACGAGATGTAAAATATATTTAACCAGCCATTTACAAAAAAAAACCAGACAGAAGATGGAAACTTGTTTTTTTCTTTTAGTACACATGGTTGTGTTGTTGCCAATTGCCTTGGATTGGTTTTTAATTGTCTTAAGGCGGGAAGCACATTTCTGCTAGAAGGAATGTAATTATATGTCGGTAATGCAGTCAACATTTGTGGTCGACTGACATGCCCCTTAGGCTAGGCGCGCACATTCAATTTTTAGTTGCACAACTGTTTGGTTGCTTATAGAAAACAGATGAACTATTTGGTTGAATGTCCGCGCAGGTGCATATAATTATATGTTACACAAAATAGCGAACTCATTTTAGGCAATCGTTTAGTTTGTGTCAAAACACATACAGCCGTATCTATAAGATTTTCTTAAACTGCATCTTAGAGGTTATTTAGTTAAGCATACTTAAATATTTAATTTGGCTTTAAATGACGAAACTTCAATTCGTATCTATAATCGATTTTTCATTGGTACTTAACTAAACAATGATTGTGTCACGTAACGTAAAAGAATGTGAAAATCTAGTACAGAAAAAAAACAAATGCTGCTTCATTTTATACAACACAGCTGTTTTCTGACACCTTCTTTCAGTAAATAATTGGAAGACACATTTTTTTATTTGTGAAATCAAAAAAAAAAATGGCTATCGAACACACACCCACACCCGCCGCCACAAATAAAAGAAAAAGATCTGAAAATTGGGATGTCTCCTACAAGGAAACTTTTATTTTAGAATTTGCAATAGGGGTATTCACGATCTAATGCAACAGGTCTAGTATCATTGTAAAAATGCAAAAGTGTAAAATCTTACAATACTACAACATGTTGTAAAATCTTACAATACTACAACATGTTGTAGTGTTGTAAGATTTTACACTTTTGCATTTTTACAATGATACTAGACCTGTTGCATTAGATCGTGAATACCCCTAATAATACACTACAAAACAGAATTATTTTATGCACAGATTGGGCATTTTCCTAAATGCAGTGTTGCAGCGCATCATGAATTTTGATGCTTTTTTTTATTCACTTGCTTCAATAAAATAACGTTATTAAATACGAATTCTAAATTTTAGAGTTTTTTTTTTATGAATTGTAAAAGTAAGGCTAGCCGCGCACTAGCAACTTTTAGTTGCGAAACTGTTTGGTTACTTATAGAAAACAGATGAACTGTTTGGTTGAATGTCCGTGAATTTGCAGATAATTATATGTTCAATAAAATGGCGAACTTATTTTAGGCAATCGTTTAGTTTGTGTCAAAACACAAACTTTTTAGTTGCTCGAACCAAGCAGTTTCGCAACTAAAAGTTGCTAGTGCGCGGCTAGCCTAAATTTCAGACTGAAGAAAAAGTTGCAAGGTCATCAAAATCCACGATGCGCTGCAACACTGCATTTACGAAAACGCCTATTCTCTTCCAACAACGAGGAAGAAAGTGTCGATGCAAACACTTCAAAGGCTAAGAGGGAAGCGTGGACGAAATTTCTTTGCGCGTACACATACTTTAATCAATACAAATTTTATGTTTCTTAAATCGTTGCACTTTATAGTTCTAATATAATATCACAACAAACAATACCTACAAACTCACAATTTGAAACTTCAAAATTTCAAAGATGACAATCGATATGTCAAAATACATTTTAAAATGCCTTTAAGTGACCCCTAAACGCGGTTGATGGCGTTTAAGTTAAGAGGCCTTTAAGTAACGTTACTTAAATGTGAAAATTGATTATAGATACCGATTTCATACTTAAGAGCTACTTAGAGGTATTTTAAAGTTAAGTAACCTTTAAGATTTGTTTATAGATTCGCCTGATACTTTTTAGTTGCTCGAACCAAGCAGTTTCACAACTAAAAATTGCAAGTGCGCGCCTAGCCTTAGGCTAGCCGCGCACTGGCAACTGTGATCGAAATCAAATAGTTTAATCACCAGTTGATAGAGTACTGCGCACTGGCAACTCTTTACTCACGCTCACACTCTTTTTCTCTCTTGCGCGAAACCAAAAATTGAATGTGCGCGCCTGGCCTAAGTGCGCGGTGTCCCATTTAAGCCCATATGTTTCATTTTAGCAACTAAACAGTTGTGAAACTAAAAATTGAATAAGCGCGCCTGGCCTGTAGTTTACACTACCCAAACGTTAAAATAAGCCATCTACCCAAAATAAAATAGATCCAGATGGAGGGCAGGATCCCAAATTGTTTTTGTAGTACGTCCATCCAGGTAATAAAACGCACCTAGTTTCCTATATACATATAAATATGTATTGCATGTAAGTCCGGATAAAATGGATTTCGATTTGGATTAATCTTTTAGGCTAGGCGCGCACATTCAATTTTTAGTTTTTTTTCGATTTAAACACATGCATACAATTGAATAAAGATGAGTACTCGGAGTTTGTTACGCTTCATATGCGTACACTGTTGTATATGTGGGGCTCCCTCCTCTCGTTTCTGGTATAATTTTTTGATATCAATGAGCCGAGCCATTCCCCAAAGAATTTAATAATTAAAAAAAAATGAAAGACACATCACAGGGTCTGTAATATACTCACACCTACAAGCAGCTAGTGATCTCAATTCTTCAATTCATCGATCCAAAGTCTACATCAATATTTTTAATTCGATCTAGGGGTCAATTCTCTATTTGTGAAACTGTGAAGTGATAAAAAAGCTATCATTTCAGTTTTCACAGCCATTTTTCATTTTTATGCTAGCTACACACGAGGCAACCGTTGCAGCAACTCAGCCATGTTGAAGCAACCGCTGCTTCGTGTGTAGCTATATTGCCAATTGATTTTGTGTTGCTGCAACCGTTGCCAGAAATTTCAAAAAGTTTTGATATTTTCGGTCGGTTGCTCCAACTGTACTGTGGTTGCGGCAACAGTTGCCACGTGTGTAGTGAACAATCAAAACACGTTGCTGCAACGGTTACCTCATGTGTAGCTAGCATTACATTTCATGAACTCATATAATGCGATTCTGGAACTCATTCTGATAAATGTTTGTGAAAACATGTACTAAAGAGTACTAAAATGAGAAAAATGCTCTCATTTTTGATACACGATACTCATTTTTGAGTATAATTTTGTTTGTTATTTTCATATTTTATCACGGCTCTTCACCAAATTGTTTGAGTGTGAAAACAAATTTATTATTTGAAAATACTTTAACATTTTAGTATTTTTTTTATAATTTCCGAATCGGATAGTGTGTGAAGTTGTGAAAAAACTTATTACTTTGCAGTTTCACAGATAGAGAATTGATCCCCGGCTCTCAAAACTTAATCGGATCGAGTTATACTAGGTGCGTTTTATTATCCACAAATCTATCTGGATCCGGATCTGGATCATCAATTGAAAATAAAACGATGCGGATCTTACTGACAGCAGTGTTATAACCCCGTCTCTTTTTATCCTTGGGTTTGGAAATTTTAAATTATGTGTTGTCTTTTTTCTTTACACTATAGCTTACACTACCTTACCATAAAAAGCCATCTACTAACCAGTGTAATAACTAATTTTTGGATCTTTGAAATAGATCCCGATAGAAAACAGGATCCCAAATTGTTTTTGTAATACATGTCAAAACGTAATCCAGATCCGGATCCAGATAGATTTGGGAATAATAAAACGCACCTACTATTTCATTCAATTTTCCTTGTAAGCGGGGTATAGCTTCCAATGAAAAATTGTTTGGCTTTACTTTTTCTTAGAACAAATTTCGGTAAACTTTCATATATTAGACTACGTTGTGTTACGCTTCTTACATTGCGTTACATTAACAGCTGTCAAAAAAATCAAGCTTATATCTATTTTTGTTATTTGTATTTCTTTTAATAGTATTCCGTCGGTAAGATAAAAAGATAGAAGGTGAAGGTATACCGCCAGCACCAGCCAATAAATAACCACCGACCGTTTAGCTTGGCTCTGATTCAACAGTCTATCACTATAGGTAGTTGTATAAAATATGGTCTAGGCAACTTTTATAAAATTAAGTATATTGCAAAATTTTTCGTAAGTATAAATATAGTCTCGTCCCGGCAGCATCGTCCGCAAGTCAATCTACGTCACTTTGAGCAATAAAACACTTCAATATGGAAGTGCTCGCTGATTACCTTGAAAAAGGATTTGTCCTTGTCCTTGCTGATCTTCTCAGCATGATTACAGTCGCTTCTTGTTTGTTTATCAAAGTTCCCCAAATCAGAACAATCACAGAGAATAAATCATCCCAGGGTAAGATTTTCTTTGTTTAACTACCTACAACCTTATTCTTTTTTATAATTCTAATTCTTTTCTCTAACTAAATCATCATTTTTTGTAAACAAAATAATAACATAAATATTATGTAATCTTGCAGGAATCAGTGTGTTCGGATTATGTCTGGAGTTGTATAGCTACTCTGTGATGATGGCATATAATTACAGAAGTAGCTATGACTTCCTCTCCTATATGGAGTATCCGGTTTTGCTATTCCAGGAATACGTTCTTGTGTATTATGTATTCAAGTACCAAAATCTCTTAGGAAGAAAAACCCTTATTGTCACTATTCTGTACTTGATATTAGCATACTTAGTTTATTTGAGATTAATGCCATTGGTGTTGTTGGCCTTCTTGGTGGTAAGTGTTTTTTATGCCTCAATGCATTTGTCATTTTCTATTGTCCATTGTTTGTAGGTAGTTAATAACAACCAGCTATTTTTGAAAATTACGTATTCATTTATCCATCCACCCACCGGAAAGGTGTCTTTTTTTTTAACTACATCAATCATTTTCTATCAATTGCTTATCTCTTAATTTACTTCAAACGAAATCAAACTGTATTGTTTTAACGTACATATAGGTATACAAAGCCCAAAAGTGATTTACGGACCTTATCAGTGTTTAAAAAAAGACAGAAATAACTTATTTTGTTGCCTTTTTGGAATTTTAACTCGTTTTCATGCATTTTATTATAAAAGCGCAACTGGATATTTAATTAATTAAAAAGATACAGTTGTTCGTCATTTGAATACTATCTATTAACCGTTGGTGGTGAAGGGCATATGAATTCAAAGTACACTGACTATGTAGAGTGCGCATGTGTCGAAATTGGAGAAAAATGGGTTCCGTAGCGTTCATTATTTTTTGTATTTGTTTTTGTAAATGTTGGCTTTATATCGAAAAGGTCTTTAAATTATAAAGCAAAAAAAAAACAATTTTTAGTTTTAAGTATCACAATTTTGCATATTAATATAACTTTGTTCGGGCGTAGTCGTTCCGACTCAAAAAGTAGAATTTCCGAAGGGTTCTCTTGGCAAAAAAAAAGCGTCTAAAAATCAATTCAAGAGGCACTAATGCATTCAATTTAAGATGTAACACCAAATTGCATTAATTTTAGTCTCAAAAACAAACACCACATGAATCTAATTACCTTGAACGAATTCTCTTAAATTTTAGTCTTTCTCTATTTTTCCACAAAAACGAAATAGGAAATTTCAGCGGAAGAGTTCTGATATTTCAAATTGGTATAACGAGATTTTAACGAAATCTCAATGAAATCCTCCTACACTAATTTGAAATCTAAATATTTTTGAGCTGAAATCTTAGATTTTGGTTTGGTGGGAACATGTTTAATTTAGTTTTACTTTTCCTTGTCATTTATATTGGTGTCCTTGAAAAGAATTAGTTTTGTATGGTTTGATGTGACGAATACAAAGAGCTGAAATTGCACCAACAATTCGTTGCAGAAAGACATTGTTTAAATTATGAAGATTGAGATTCTCCACAGTTTATGTTTGACTAAAAAAATTGTATGCATATACAAATGACATCATCTTAAGGATCTGTTTGGTTTTATGCCCATAATCTTTAAGATCCGTTTGTAATTTTACTTATGGATTTAATATCATTTTATTTAAATGTAATTAATTACAAAATAAAAAAAAAAAAAAAAATAAATAAGAGGCCAACGGCTCATAGAGAGCCCAAACATAGAGACTAGTTACAAGAAATGTAGGAGACCTTTAATTTTCTGTCGATTTCGAGAAGTACTTTTTATTAAAAGAAATACTCTTAGAGCATCTGCCTGTCCGTCGCCAGAAACAAAAAAAAAAAAACATTTTTGCAAATTATAGAAACAAAATTAAATAAGCTTATCTAAATTTAATGGCGCAGAATCTTAGTCGGATAGTAAGATGTTAAAACTAATTAAGTGTGTTATAGTCATAGTTTAAGGTGTGCTCAGAAGTAATTTATTAAAAAAAAACCTTGCCACGGCACATGTTAAAGTGTTCAAAATAAAGTAAAATTAGTTGAAGAGTTAGCAAATTGCCTAATAGTATCATACTAATATATTAACAATAAGCTGTTGTAACATTTTGCCTCAATGTTTTTAATATTCTACATTTTTCATAATACTAGCCGACCCAGCTCTCGAAATTCGAGTGCCAATTTATTTATTATTTATATATTTGGCAGTGTTTTCAAGCAAATTTATTAAATTAAATTTTATTTTATGTAATATGCAAAGTGTTCGACAGTGCAAAAACAAAAATGACCCACAGTGTGTAAATGCGTGTCTCAAGTATATTCTGCACATCTCCGTAACTGTGGCTTTCCAACCATATAAAATTTATCGAAATCGGTTAAATACTTTTGGAGAAAAGTGTACCACAAAAAACATGTTTGCCGTTTTATTATATGATGATATCTAGAATAGATTTGTTTTTGATGAATTTATTTAAAATATTATAATTGAGTTGCAGTGATTTAATTAAACTAAAATAAAAAATGAAACAATCCTTCCTTCTGTCCCTTCTAGAGTATAGTGATTGTTTTCAGAATTTTAAATTTGATCAAGATTTTAATTTAGAATGTCTAGAATCGAATCATCTTTTTATCGCATTTTTTGTCGCTAACGATCTTAATTGTAACAAACACAAACGAAACAAAATCAAACAAGAATGCTGCTGCCGGTTTTTACTTTTGACATTTGAGTATGTGTATTAGTGCTTCTTGAGTGGATTCTGGGGTGACATTCTGTATGGCAAAAGCGAACGTTTTCGTACGTGCGAAC
Organism: Chrysotoxum bicinctum; assembly: GCA_911387755.1. Taxonomy (NCBI): domain Eukaryota; kingdom Metazoa; phylum Arthropoda; class Insecta; order Diptera; family Syrphidae; genus Chrysotoxum; species Chrysotoxum bicinctum. The sequence goes on from OU426989.1 coordinate 171,347,275, forward strand.
GGTTTGCTTCGTATTTGCTTTCGTTTTTGAAAAACGAACGATCGCTTTCGTTGCTTTTTTTACAGAATCTGGCCCCTGACTTGAAATCGAGAAGCGAAATTCTCTTCTAAGAAGATTATTTTTTCCCAATGGAATGGTTTGAGAAGACTTCTAGACGCTTCTGGACGACCAATGGAAAATTACATTAGTGTGATATTTCGGTTTTAAGTTAAAAGCTTTAACCTTGAATATCCGATAATACTTTTTAACAGAAGTTGTACTTTTTAATTCAAGATATAATTTTAGGTCATTCTCTCACGGTGAATGGTACACAATCACATTCGTTAAACATTCATAAGTGCAAACAACCCAGCTACATTTAATGTTTATCAACATCGCGAAAAACCAGTCATGAACAAATATTTAAAGTTTTTTATAAATTAATGCAAAATAATCGTTATTTTATTGAGTCACTGATCAAGAAAAAACTAAATCAATCCATGATGGCTTTCAAGAGTTGTAATTGATAACTGTAAACATAAGAAATTTGTAATTTTTCCGCATTACGGTAAATTAGAAATTCAAATTTTCATAAAAAATAACTAATAAAATATTTAACCCCACATCCAAAATACAAAAATCTCAAAAGAAAAAGCTGATACAAAATTGAAAACAAAAATGATATTCTGACGTAGCCCGATCATTTTTTGTTTTATCCGATAGAATTAATCTCGTTTGACTAAGTGTTTTCCTCGTCTAATCGATAAAAATGCTAAAGGAATTGCTAAACTCTTTCCTTCAATTGAACAGAAAGCTTACTAAACTAACAAGTTTTTTTTTTAAATACATTGCATAATTTTTATTTTTATTTTAAAACTACAGGTTTCCATAACTGTACATAACTTTTATTTTTGTTTCTGTACGCCAAAAAAAGAAAAATTTCCGCACGCCTGCACCTATTTAGCACAGAAGTTGTTAAGTTTTAGTAATTGCAGTATTATCTATAAAATTTCAAACTTAAAAAATTTCCATTCCATTAGCCCTTCTGTACTCCGATTGGAGCCACAAGTAAAGTTCTACAACTAGTGGCTATTTTAAAAACCAAAGACTCGCGATCGGTTAGTTTAACAACGTGGGCGCTCTCGGCATTTACTAACCTAAGTAAGTTATGCACAAAAAAAAACACTTTTCCTAACTCAATTTGACTAATTCTAAATTCTTTTCAGCTCGAGTGTATACGGTGTTTGTTCAATCGGCCGATCCCATGTTGCTGGCAAACTTCATGATATCTGTATTTTTAAGTTCCTCTGTTTTTGTGGCAGCTTATATTTATAAAAAGCCAAAAACCGTTTAAAGCAAAAAATACTTTCGAAACTTATTTTAATTTATATTTATTTTCACTTCTAAAACTTGTTACATAGAAAAAAAGCTCAAATATTTTCGATGTTTATTGTTAAAAACTAATTTTTAAACTAAAAAGACAACTTCATCTATTATAAATAAAAATAAAAGGCTAACGCTGCAGCTACTGCTATAGCTGCGGCAGTCCCAATCAGCAACTTCATTTGATTGTTGTTTGTTTTAATTTCTTGTGCGATTACTTTACGTTCCCTTGGTTTGCGTTTGCCGAATCTCTTCTCAAATTGTTCCAATTCGAGGCGATTACGCTCCTCTTCGGCGAGTCTCTGTTTCTCTGCTTCTTCATGTTTGATTCTTTCTGAATCAGCTTTTATGACTAGACATATTTGGTCGCAAGGTATGAATGCATCCTTAGAACGGGATTTTTCACAAGAGATTTCAGTTTTAATACGCTTGCATTCGCAGTAGATTTTCACCTTTTTACGGCAGTTTTGTGGATTTGGACAAGGTCCTGAATGACATTCAGCTGAACAACGGTGACCGCATGGATACTAAGAGAAACAAAATATTAGTCTTACCTTAAGTTAGATAAACTTAGTAAAGTAAAATGTTTTACATTTTTTATGCAACGATTTCCGCAACTCTTCAGTTTTTCTTGGCGTTCCTCAATATCTTCAGGAGTACCTTTAATTGAATAATACTCTGAACACTTGTAATAAACCTGCGTTAGTCCACAATGACATGTTGCTTTAATTTGTGCAAGACATGGGTCACAGGGGGAGGGGTGACAAGGTTTTTTGCAACGATGAACACAGCCTGGTGGTCGTTGAATTTCGCATCCTTCTACACATGATCCACAGCCTTCTTGTTCCTAGAGGAAAATATAAATTATTAATTTGATCTTCAGTTTTACCGTTTAAGCAAAGAACAGACTGATCGAAACAATAGCTGCGTTTTATTTTCCCTCAGATCTGATCCAGATTGGATCTTCATTCAAAATTACATGCAAAACTGTTGCAGTGAACGATGCAATGAAAGAGACAAATATATTTATGATGTAAATTATATAACCTCAGTCTGTAATTAGAACTCTTACAATAAACTCGTGTTTAAATTTAACTGCGTTCAACAGGTTATGGGCCCAGCAACATGGCGTTAGAATTAGTTTTCGCAAAAATTAAGCCATTCGATGGCAAGAATTTTGATTCGTGGAAGTATCGCGTTGAGAATTTTTTGGAAGCACAAGGTGTTGTTGATGTGTTATCGACTACGAAACCGGAGCCTAGTGGTACCAATCAAGAATTGGTAAAGGCATGGTGCGATAAAAACTCTAAAGCAAAAAATTTAATTATATGTCTAGTGGACGATAACCACTTAGAATATATTAAAAGTAAAACGACCGCGGTGGAAATGTGGAATTCTTTGGCTTCAGCATTTTCGGGTACGAATATGGCGAAGCAAAATATGTTGCGGGGTAGGTTGGACAGGCTACGGTATGAACTTGGAAGCGATATGAAGAAGCATTTCATACGTTTTGACGAATGTGTTCGGGAGTTGTCAGCTGCGGGTGCTAAGTTGGACACAAATGAAGCGATATACTACTTGTTCAAGACATTTCCTGAGGAATTTCAACCTCTTATTACAGCGTTGGAAAATATGCCTGATGATGGGTTAACAATGGACTATGCAAAGTCCCGACTGTTAAACGAAGAGATGCGACAACAAGTGCAGAAAGAAAGCACCGATGTATCGAAGAATGATTCTGCATTTGCTGTGGAATTTTCCGGAGAATGCTTTCGATGTAAAAAGAGGGGTCACAAAAGTTCGAACTGTCCACAAAAACCTAATAAGTGGAATGGAAGACGGAGGCCCAGAAATTCGAAAAATTTTAATGACACCAGTTCATATGCGTTTATGATGGGATGTCCGAAAGCTGAAGACGGGAGCACGTGGATTCTCGACTCTGGAAGTACTCGTCATGCGACGAACAATTTAGATCTGCTTTCTTCTATCGAGCAAATAAATGCTCCGCTACGTATAAGTACAGCTAAAAAAGGTGGTGAGTTGAAAGCAACACACAGAGGTGTCTTCAAAGGATTTACAATCGTGAATGGTGCAAAAACGTTTGTTGAGGTTAACGACGTGCTATATGCCAAAAAGCTCAGAGTAAACTTGCTTTCCATTAAGGCACTTCAAGAGAAAGGTCTGGAAATCTTTTTCGGCCCCCAGAAGAAGGCATTCATCAAGAGTAATGGGAAAGTTATAGCGATTGGAGTGATGTCGAATTCTTTGTTTGAGGTTAGGCTTCATCCAAATGACTTGGAGGTAAATGTTTGTAAAATTAGTGACGTGTGGCACCGCCGATTAGGCCATGTGAACAAATCTTATGTGCAGCAATTAGGTCACAAAAATATGGTGACCGGTCTCAATGTTCCGGAAGAAACAGTTGCATGCATCCCGTGCGCGAAAGGGAAACAATTCGAAAGTCCTTATTCGCGACAGAGACCACCTACACGTAGAATTCTGGAAAGAATTCATTCTGATGTGTGTGGTCCAATTTCGCCGCCCACGTATGACGGAAACAGATATTTCGTAAGCTTTATAGATGACTATAGCCATTTCACTCGCCTCTTCTTGATAAAAAGAAAATCCGACGTGTTTGAGTGTTTCAAGAAATATGAAGCTCACGTGCAAGCGGTTTTCAGTTGCCGCATTGCTGCTCTAAGGTGCGACAGAGGTAGAGAGTACTTATCGAGAAATCAAATAAAATGGTACGATGACAACGGAATAGAACTTGAGACAACAGTTGGATACTGTCCTAAGCAAAATGATGTAGCAGAACGGTTAAACCGAACTGTCGTGGAAAGAGCGAGAGCGATGTTAGATGAATCCGGAATGAAGAAAGAAATGTGGGGAGAAGCCGTTTTAACGGCTACATTTCTGATTAACCGATCTCCAACTAGCTGTTTAGTTGACAAAACACCAGCAGAAGTTTGGTATGGTACCAAACCAGACGTAGCAAAATTAAGAATTTTTGGATCCAAGGCGTTCTCATTATTGCCAAAGCAGAAGCGTTCAAAATTCGATGTTAAAAACGAAGAGCTGGTAATGGTTGGCTATGCTATTAATGGGTATCGCTTATGGGATCCCATCTCACGAAAAATTGTAGTTGCACGAAATGTGAAATTCGACGAGCAAGTATTTCCAGCGAAGAAGACGTCAGCGATGGAGAATGGCGATAGAGACACTTTTAAAACTCTACCTGAGGAGACAGTGACTGTGAAAGGGGACTCCTTTAAAACCCCATGGTTAGCAGCAGATGCAGAAGGGGGCACTGAAGAGACATCAGTTGATGATGGGGACGCTTTTGAAACCCTTTCACCAACGGAGGAGGGAACTAATGGGCTGGTTGATTCCTTGGCTGAAATGGAGAACCTAGAGGGTTTTGAGTCTGCATCTGGAGCAGAATCACCAACAGCGCTCAGGCAGACTCCAACTTTGGTAATTCAAAGGCCCAACTGCCGTGAGCGCAGGCCTCCAGGCAAGTTAAATTATGATTCTAACTTTGAACAAATAAATCTGTCCGACTTAAGCTTTTCAGGTGAACCTTCCAATTTCAAAGAAATCGAAACGAGACCCGATCGTGAAAAATGGCAAGCTGCTGTGAAAGATGAGTTAACGTCATTGCATAGCAACAATACGTTCAAGATGGTAAAGACGTCATCCGATATGAAAATTATAAGTTGTCGATGGGTTTTCAAATTGAAAACAGATAAGGATGGAAAACCATGCCTTTACAAAGCTCGACTCGTGGCACGAGGTTGCCAGCAAGAGTACGGAGTCGACTATGAGCAAACGTATGCTCCTGTGGCACGGTTAACTGCGATAAGAACTGTCATCTCGGTGGCTATTTATAAAAGTTACAAGATTACCCAAATGGATGTGAAAACGGCGTTTCTCAACGGGGATTTAAAAGAGGACGTTTACATGTTTCCTCCTGAAGGAATGAAAACGGATAACGGTACCGTCTGTAAATTGAATAAGGCTCTATATGGCCTTAAACAGTCCCCTCTCTGTTGGTACAAAAGATTTAATGACGCTGCTTTTAAGGTTGGTTTTTCACGATCCCAACATGATTATTGTGTCTTCACAAGATACCATGAAGGCTTTGTTGCTTATTTGTTGTTGTACGTCGATGACTTATTACTAATAAGCGAGAATGAAGAGCAACATAACGATATCAAACAACTTCTTAAAATTGAATTTGAAATGAAAGAGACTAAACAGTTCGAACAATTTCTTGGTATTGGAATGACGTATGATGAAAAACAATCTTGGCTTGGTATGTCGCAGAAGAAAGCAATCAACGACTTGTTGCTGCATTTAAAGATGTCTGATTGCAACGGTGTGTCAACTCCAATGGACAGTTCAATTCAACTCAAGAAGCTGGATATCAATCAAAAAATAAATGTGCCTTACAGAGAAGTTATTGGTAAGGTTATGTACTTGATGCTTTGCAGTAGACCCGACGTGTGTTTCGCCATATCTCAACTAAGTCGCTATCAAGATGCACCTGGAGATGAACACTGGAAGAGTGCTAAGAGGTTAGTGAGATATCTCAAAGCAACTATTAATTATGAATTGGTTTATAAGAAAAACCAAGATGCAAACCCACTAATAGGTTTTGCCGACGCGGATTATGCTGCCGACATTAACGATAGGAAATCCACAAGCGGATTCCTCTTTAAGGTCTTCGGCAACACAGTGAGCTGGACTTCGAAGAAACAGCAGGTCGTTGCATGCTCCACAACTGAATCCGAATATATAGCCTTGGCTTTGGCTGTTCAAGAGGGCATATGGTTGCGTGGACTGCTCTCTGATCTTCTTATTGAAATAAAAAATATTCCAATTTTCGAGGACAACCAAAGCTGCATCAAAATGGCCACAAATATGGAAACCAAGCGTGTTAAACATATTGATGTCAAACACCACTTCCTAAGGCAGAAGGTAGAAGCAGGCGAAGTCACTTTACGTTATGTGAATACTGGAAATCAATTAGCTGACATCCTGACGAAACCACTGCCTCAACAGCAGTTCAAAAGTCTTGCCGCAAGAATTGGACTCATGCATCGAGAAGGGGTGTTGCAGTGAACGATGCAATGAAAGAGACAAATATATTTATGTATTTTTGTTTTTATGTGACCAATTCTTTTTTATAATGATTTTATTTTTAAAAAAGCAGGCTTTTTTGGTCAAAAATCTTTTATCGATGCAAATAAAACAAAATTATTTCATCTTATCCCAACGTTTCGTCGGTGTTCCACGACTTCTTCAGGGGAATGTCTTTAATAAGAAATATTAATTTTTTTAAAATATAAAAACTATTACATTTAATTTGCAATTTTTGTATATGAATATGTAATGGTATATTAAATAACTTACAAAATGTTCTGGTTTATTGACTCTAATACATTTTAAAAACGACATAAAAAATTTTTTAACACTAGATAAAAATTTTTAAACAAAAGACTTTTTTAAAAAAAGAAGAAAAACAAGAAAATAACAAATTTTATCTAAAAACAAACAGAAAAAACGTCACAGTATTATCACAGCTGATTGTTATCACAGATTGAGGGTGGGTTTTTTTATTGCTAAAGCATAGCTCACTATTGTGTTGTCTCTGTCTTCCATTGTGTTCATTGTTCTTGAAAGGTTTTGTTGTATTCGTAAGCTTTCAAGTGTGTACCTTGCGTTTGTTCTCTTTTCTTTGTCAAGTATTATGGTGTTGTCAAAATCTGGTGTGTGTCCACTTTCAATCATGTGTTGTGATAACCCCGTTGTCTCCTTTCCTTTCTTAACGTCTGCTCTATGTTCAGAAATTCTCTTTCCCAATTGTCTTTTTGTTGTCCCAATGTATATTCGATTGCAACTCTCCCCCTCTTTTCCATTGCAACCAATCTGGTATATTACATTGTGTTGTTGTTCCTTTTCGATCGGTATTTTTTTGTTAGTAAAAAGGTTTCTCAGTGTTCTATTTGATTTGTATGCATAGTTTACTTTGTTGTTGTTAATAGTTCTATGTAGGCTTTTACTGTCAGTTAAATTAGGTATATATTGCAAACTGCAATATTTGGTGTTACCATCTGTCGATTTTTTTGTTGTTTTGGTTTCTGATTTTTCTTTTTCGATAGTAGTTTTTATTAAGTTATTTGCTATGTGTGTTGGGTAATTGTTCATGTGTAAAATGTTTTTTATGATTTTAATATTTTCTTTTTGAAATCGTTCGTCACTTATATTGTTCATTTTGTTGATTAAATTTTTAACTGTGTTTATTTTTTGTGATGTTGGTTGTGTCGAAAAATAATTTATCATTCTTCCAGATGCAACAGGCTTTGAATACCAATTAAACGTGAGAGTATTGTCGTTTCTATGAATTCTGATGTCCAAATATGGGAGACTGTTATTTCTTTCTGTTTCAACTGTAAATTGTATTTTTGTGTGATATTTGTTTAAAGTTTGTAGTATATTAGTTTTATTTCGTTCTTTTATTATGGCGAAAATATCGTCGACGTATTTCGAAAGGCATTTTATTGTTATATTGTCTGATTTTAGTTCATTTGTTGCATTATTTAAAAGGTCATCTAGTATGATGTTAGCTATTGTCGGGGAGAGAGGATTGCCCATTGGCATTCCAAAAATCTGGTTATAAAATTTGTTTCCATGTAAAAAATAGTTATTGTCTCTTAGGCAAAATTCTAATATTTTAAGAAAGTCTGTTTTCGGAATTTTTGTTAATGTTTGTATTGTGTTCCACTGTTTCATTATTATTTTGATGGCCAGGTATGTCGGAATGTTAGTGAACAGTGAAACAACGTCAAAAGAAACGAGTATATCGTCTTCTTCAATTTTTTCTTCTTTGAGTTTATCTCTCAATTCAAAACAATTTTTGATGTTGTATTTGTCCGAAACTATATTGCTTAAAATATTTCCAATAAATTTTGAGAGTTGGTAACACGGCACATTTGTGGACGATGAAATGGGTCTAAGAGGTAAGTTTGGTTTATGTGTTTTTGGAAGTCCATATAGTCTTGGTGCTATTGCTGCTGATGAGTACAGTCTGTCTTTAGTGGATTTGTCAATATATTTGTTTTTAAACAGCTCATTTACAATTTCATTGTTTTTTGTTTGTAGTTTTGATGTGGGATCCGTTCGTAAAGTTTTATATGTATTTTTATCATCTAATAATAATGCCATTTTGCAGTCATAATCTTCTTTGTACATGATCACTGTTTTATTACCTTTGTCGGCTTTTGTTATAACTATTTCATTTTTGTATGCGTGTAAAAAGTTTTTTGTTTTTTGGTATGTTTTTGATATAAACTTTTCTACTGTTGTGTTTTTAATGTTTCTCTTGAATTGTATAATGTTGTGCGATATGGTTGCTCTTGCTATTTCTTTTTCTCTTTCATCGTCTATTGTCCGTATACTTTGTTCAACATCAGTAATTATGTGTATGGGTGAATAGTTTTTGTTCGTAACAGGGATCGCGAATTTTTCCCCAAGTGACAATAGCCATCTGCTCTCAGTAGGAAACTCAATTTTTGTTTTGTTGATGAACCAATCTTCTACAAAAACAATTCCAAGCTTGTCTAGGTGTTTTTCTTTAAGTTTTTGTAATTTTGATGCTTGTGTTTGTTTTATATTTTCTCTTAGTTTGTTATGTAGGAAAAATTGTTTTGTATTGAAAGTTTTATATTCTGTTTCATTTAAGATGGTTTTTAGTTTTATGTCTGTGTGAAAAAGGTTTTTTGTGATATGGTCGATGTTGGTGTTTGTTTGTCTTATTTCTAAATTTAGGATTTTTGTATGGAATTTGTATTCTGTTTTTATTAATTGCTGTCCAAGTGTTAATGATGTGAAGTTTTTCTTTAGTTGAGTTGTTGTGTTTGTTATATGTTTAGGTATTATTCCATATTCTCTACACTTTAAAAGAAATTTTAACCTCTCTTTTTGTTTGACAAGTCTCTTATTTTGTTTGCTAAAGTGTTTTAGCTGTATGCACGTTTCAATGTCGTATTTTATTTTAATGTGTGTGAAAAACTGTTTCATGATGATGGTAAATATTCCAAATAAAGACAATATATGATCGGCAAGCCCTCCGATAGAATTATATGTATTTTTCTTTTTATGTGACCAATTCTTTTTTATAATGATTTTATTTTTAAAAAAGCAGGCTTTTTTGGTCAAAAATCTTTTATCGATGCAAATAAAACAAAATTATTTCATCTTATCCCAACGTTTCGTCGGTGTTCCACGACTTCTTCAGGGGAATGTCTTTAATAAGAAATATTAATTTTTTTAAAATATAAAAACTATTACATTTAATTTGCAATTTTTGTATATGAATATGTAATGGTATATTAAATAACTTACAAAATGTTCTGGTTTATTGACTCTAATACATTTTAAAAACGACATAAAAAATTTTTTAACACTAGATAAAAATTTTTAAACAAAAGACTTTTTTAAAAAAAGAAGAAAAACAAGAAAATAACAAATTTTATCTAAAAACAAACAGAAAAAACGTCACAGTATTATCACAGCTGATTGTTATCACAGATTGAGGGTGGGTTTTTTTATTGCTAAAGCATAGCTCACTATTGTGTTGTCTCTGTCTTCCATTGTGTTCATTGTTCTTGAAAGGTTTTGTTGTATTCGTAAGCTTTCAAGTGTGTACCTTGCGTTTGTTCTCTTTTCTTTGTCAAGTATTATGGTGTTGTCAAAATCTGGTGTGTGTCCACTTTCAATCATGTGTTGTGATAACCCCGTTGTCTCCTTTCCTTTCTTAACGTCTGCTCTATGTTCAGAAATTCTCTTTCCCAATTGTCTTTTTGTTGTCCCAATGTATATTCGATTGCAACTCTCCCCCTCTTTTCCATTGCAACCAATCTGGTATATTACATTGTGTTGTTGTTCCTTTTCGATCGGTGTTTTTTTGTTAGTAAAAAGGTTTCTCAGTGTTCTATTTGATTTGTATGCATAGTTTACTTTGTTGTTGTTAATAGTTCTATGTAGGCTTTTACTGTCAGTTAAATTAGGTATATATTGCAAACTGCAATATTTGGTGTTACCATCTGTCGATTTTTTTGTTGTTTTGGTTTCTGATTTTTCTTTTTCGATAGTAGTTTTTATTAAGTTATTTGCTATGTGTGTTGGGTAATTGTTCATGTGTAAAATGTTTTTTATGATTTTAATATTTTCTTTTTGAAATCGTTCGTCACTTATATTGTTCATTTTGTTGATTAAATTTTTAACTGTGTTTATTTTTTGTGATGTTGGTTGTGTCGAAAAATAATTTATCATTCTTCCAGATGCAACAGGCTTTGAATACCAATTAAACGTGAGAGTATTGTCGTTTCTATGAATTCTGATGTCCAAATATGGGAGACTGTTATTTCTTTCTGTTTCAACTGTAAATTGTATTTTTGTGTGATATTTGTTTAAAGTTTGTAGTATATTAGTTTTATTTCGTTCTTTTATTATGGCGAAAATATCGTCGACGTATTTCGAAAGGCATTTTATTGTTATATTGTCTGATTTTAGTTCATTTGTTGCATTATTTAAAAGGTCATCTAGTATGATGTTAGCTATTGTCGGGGAGAGAGGATTGCCCATTGGCATTCCAAAAATCTGGTTATAAAATTTGTTTCCATGTAAAAAATAGTTATTGTCTCTTAGGCAAAATTCTAATATTTTAAGAAAGTCTGTTTTCGGAATTTTTGTTAATGTTTGTATTGTGTTCCACTGTTTCATTATTATTTTGATGGCCAGGTATGTCGGAATGTTAGTGAACAGTGAAACAACGTCAAAAGAAACGAGTATATCGTCTTCTTCAATTTTTTCTTCTTTGAGTTTATCTCTCAATTCAAAACAATTTTTGATGTTGTATTTGTCCGAAACTATATTGCTTAAAATATTTCCAATAAATTTTGAGAGTTGGTAACACGGCACATTTGTGGACGATGAAATGGGTCTAAGAGGTAAGTTTGGTTTATGTGTTTTTGGAAGTCCATATAGTCTTGGTGCTATTGCTGCTGATGAGTACAGTCTGTCTTTAGTGGATTTGTCAATATATTTGTTTTTAAACAGCTCATTTACAATTTCATTGTTTTTTGTTTGTAGTTTTGATGTGGGATCCGTTCGTAAAGTTTTATATGTATTTTTATCATCTAATAATAATGCCATTTTGCAGTCATAATCTTCTTTGTACATGATCACTGTTTTATTACCTTTGTCGGCTTTTGTTATAACTATTTCATTTTTGTATGCGTGTAAAAAGTTTTTTGTTTTTTGGTATGTTTTTGATATAAACTTTTCTACTGTTGTGTTTTTAATGTTTCTCTTGAATTGTATAATGTTGTGCGATATGGTTGCTCTTGCTATTTCTTTTTCTCTTTCATCGTCTATTGTCCGTATACTTTGTTCAACATCAGTAATTATGTGTATGGGTGAATAGTTTTTGTTCGTAACAGGGATCGCGAATTTTTCCCCAAGTGACAATAGCCATCTGCTCTCAGTAGGAAACTCAATTTTTGTTTTGTTGATGAACCAATCTTCTACAAAAACAATTCCAAGCTTGTCTAGGTGTTTTTCTTTAAGTTTTTGTAATTTTGATGCTTGTGTTTGTTTTATATTTTCTCTTAGTTTGTTATGTAGGAAAAATTGTTTTGTATTGAAAGTTTTATATTCTGTTTCATTTAAGATGGTTTTTAGTTTTATGTCTGTGTGAAAAAGGTTTTTTGTGATATGGTCGATGTTGGTGTTTGTTTGTCTTATTTCTAAATTTAGGATTTTTGTATGGAATTTGTATTCTGTTTTTATTAATTGCTGTCCAAGTGTTAATGATGTGAAGTTTTTCTTTAGTTGAGTTGTTGTGTTTGTTATATGTTTAGGTATTATTCCATATTCTCTACACTTTAAAAGAAATTTTAACCTCTCTTTTTGTTTGACAAGTCTCTTATTTTGTTTGCTAAAGTGTTTTAGCTGTATGCACGTTTCAATGTCGTATTTTATTTTAATGTGTGTGAAAAACTGTTTCATGATGATGGTAAATATTCCAAATAAAGACAATATATGATCGGCAAGCCCTCCGATAGAATTATATGTATTTTTCTTTTTATGTGACCAATTCTTTTTTATAATGATTTTATTTTTAAAAAAGTAGGCTTTTTTGGTCAAAAATCTTTTATCGATGCAAATAAAACAAAATTATTTCATCTTATCCCAACGTTTCGTCGGTGTTCCACGACTTCTTCAGGGGAATGTCTTTAATAAGAAATATTAATTTTTTTAAAATATAAAAACTATTACATTTAATTTGCAATTTTTGTATATGAATATGTAATGGTATATTAAATAACTTACAAAATGTTCTGGTTTATTGACTCTAATACATTTTAAAAACGACATAAAAAATTTTTTAACACTAGATAAAAATTTTTAAACAAAAGACTTTTTTAAAAAAAGAAGAAAAACAAGAAAATAACAAATTTTATCTAAAAACAAACAGAAAAAACGTCACAGTATTATCACAGCTGATTGTTATCACAGATTGAGGGTGGGTTTTTTTATTGCTAAAGCATAGCTCACTATTGTGTTGTCTCTGTCTTCCATTGTGTTCATTGTTCTTGAAAGGTTTTGTTGTATTCGTAAGCTTTCAAGTGTGTACCTTGCGTTTGTTCTCTTTTCTTTGTCAAGTATTATGGTGTTGTCAAAATCTGGTGTGTGTCCACTTTCAATCATGTGTTGTGATAACCCCGTTGTCTCCTTTCCTTTCTTAACGTCTGCTCTATGTTCAGAAATTCTCTTTCCCAATTGTCTTTTTGTTGTCCCAATGTATATTCGATTGCAACTCTCCCCCTCTTTTCCATTGCAACCAATCTGGTATATTACATTGTGTTGTTGTTCCTTTTCGATCGGTGTTTTTTTGTTAGTAAAAAGGTTTCTCAGTGTTCTATTTGATTTGTATGCATAGTTTACTTTGTTGTTGTTAATAGTTCTATGTAGGCTTTTACTGTCAGTTAAATTAGGTATATATTGCAAACTGCAATATTTGGTGTTACCATCTGTCGATTTTTTTGTTGTTTTGGTTTCTGATTTTTCTTTTTCGATAGTAGTTTTTATTAAGTTATTTGCTATGTGTGTTGGGTAATTGTTCATGTGTAAAATGTTTTTTATGATTTTAATATTTTCTTTTTGAAATCGTTCGTCACTTATATTGTTCATTTTGTTGATTAAATTTTTAACTGTGTTTATTTTTTGTGATGTTGGTTGTGTCGAAAAATAATTTATCATTCTTCCAGATGCAACAGGCTTTGAATACCAATTAAACGTGAGAGTATTGTCGTTTCTATGAATTCTGATGTCCAAATATGGGAGACTGTTATTTCTTTCTGTTTCAACTGTAAATTGTATTTTTGTGTGATATTTGTTTAAAGTTTGTAGTATATTAGTTTTATTTCGTTCTTTTATTATGGCGAAAATATCGTCGACGTATTTCGAAAGGCATTTTATTGTTATATTGTCTGATTTTAGTTCATTTGTTGCATTATTTAAAAGGTCATCTAGTATGATGTTAGCTATTGTCGGGGAGAGAGGATTGCCCATTGGCATTCCAAAAATCTGGTTATAAAATTTGTTTCCATGTAAAAAATAGTTATTGTCTCTTAGGCAAAATTCTAATATTTTAAGAAAGTCTGTTTTCGGAATTTTTGTTAATGTTTGTATTGTGTTCCACTGTTTCATTATTATTTTGATGGCCAGGTATGTCGGAATGTTAGTGAACAGTGAAACAACGTCAAAAGAAACGAGTATATCGTCTTCTTCAATTTTTTCTTCTTTGAGTTTATCTCTCAATTCAAAACAATTTTTGATGTTGTATTTGTCCGAAACTATATTGCTTAAAATATTTCCAATAAATTTTGAGAGTTGGTAACACGGCACATTTGTGGACGATGAAATGGGTCTAAGAGGTAAGTTTGGTTTATGTGTTTTTGGAAGTCCATATAGTCTTGGTGCTATTGCTGCTGATGAGTACAGTCTGTCTTTAGTGGATTTGTCAATATATTTGTTTTTAAACAGCTCATTTACAATTTCATTGTTTTTTGTTTGTAGTTTTGATGTGGGATCCGTTCGTAAAGTTTTATATGTATTTTTATCATCTAATAATAATGCCATTTTGCAGTCATAATCTTCTTTGTACATGATCACTGTTTTATTACCTTTGTCGGCTTTTGTTATAACTATTTCATTTTTGTATGCGTGTAAAAAGTTTTTTGTTTTTTGGTATGTTTTTGATATAAACTTTTCTACTGTTGTGTTTTTAATGTTTCTCTTGAATTGTATAATGTTGTGCGATATGGTTGCTCTTGCTATTTCTTTTTCTCTTTCATCGTCTATTGTCCGTATACTTTGTTCAACATCAGTAATTATGTGTATGGGTGAATAGTTTTTGTTCGTAACAGGGATCGCGAATTTTTCCCCAAGTGACAATAGCCATCTGCTCTCAGTAGGAAACTCAATTTTTGTTTTGTTGATGAACCAATCTTCTACAAAAACAATTCCAAGCTTGTCTAGGTGTTTTTCTTTAAGTTTTTGTAATTTTGATGCTTGTGTTTGTTTTATATTTTCTCTTAGTTTGTTATGTAGGAAAAATTGTTTTGTATTGAAAGTTTTATATTCTGTTTCATTTAAGATGGTTTTTAGTTTTATGTCTGTGTGAAAAAGGTTTTTTGTGATATGGTCGATGTTGGTGTTTGTTTGTCTTATTTCTAAATTTAGGATTTTTGTATGGAATTTGTATTCTGTTTTTATTAATTGCTGTCCAAGTGTTAATGATGTGAAGTTTTTCTTTAGTTGAGTTGTTGTGTTTGTTATATGTTTAGGTATTATTCCATATTCTCTACACTTTAAAAGAAATTTTAACCTCTCTTTTTGTTTGACAAGTCTCTTATTTTGTTTGCTAAAGTGTTTTAGCTGTATGCACGTTTCAATGTCGTATTTTATTTTAATGTGTGTGAAAAACTGTTTCATGATGATGGTAAATATTCCAAATAAAGACAATATATGATCGGCAAGCCCTCCGATAGAATTATATGTATTTTTCTTTTTATGTGACCAATTCTTTTTTATAATGATTTTATTTTTAAAAAAGCAGGCTTTTTTGGTCAAAAATCTTTTATCGATGCAAATAAAACAAAATTATTTCATCTTATCCCAACGTTTCGTCGGTGTTCCACGACTTCTTCAGGGGAATGTCTTTAATAAGAAATATTAATTTTTTTAAAATATAAAAACTATTACATTTAATTTGCAATTTTTGTATATGAATATGTAATGGTATATTAAATAACTTACAAAATGTTCTGGTTTATTGACTCTAATACATTTTAAAAACGACATAAAAAATTTTTTAACACTAGATAAAAATTTTTAAACAAAAGACTTTTTTAAAAAAAGAAGAAAAACAAGAAAATAACAAATTTTATCTAAAAACAAACAGAAAAAACGTCACAGTATTATCACAGCTGATTGTTATCACAGATTGAGGGTGGGTTTTTTTATTGCTAAAGCATAGCTCACTATTGTGTTGTCTCTGTCTTCCATTGTGTTCATTGTTCTTGAAAGGTTTTGTTGTATTCGTAAGCTTTCAAGTGTGTACCTTGCGTTTGTTCTCTTTTCTTTGTCAAGTATTATGGTGTTGTCAAAATCTGGTGTGTGTCCACTTTCAATCATGTGTTGTGATAACCCCGTTGTCTCCTTTCCTTTCTTAACGTCTGCTCTATGTTCAGAAATTCTCTTTCCCAATTGTCTTTTTGTTGTCCCAATGTATATTCGATTGCAACTCTCCCCCTCTTTTCCATTGCAACCAATCTGGTATATTACATTGTGTTGTTGTTCCTTTTCGATCGGTGTTTTTTTGTTAGTAAAAAGGTTTCTCAGTGTTCTATTTGATTTGTATGCATAGTTTACTTTGTTGTTGTTAATAGTTCTATGTAGGCTTTTACTGTCAGTTAAATTAGGTATATATTGCAAACTGCAATATTTGGTGTTACCATCTGTCGATTTTTTTGTTGTTTTGGTTTCTGATTTTTCTTTTTCGATAGTAGTTTTTATTAAGTTATTTGCTATGTGTGTTGGGTAATTGTTCATGTGTAAAATGTTTTTTATGATTTTAATATTTTCTTTTTGAAATCGTTCGTCACTTATATTGTTCATTTTGTTGATTAAATTTTTAACTGTGTTTATTTTTTGTGATGTTGGTTGTGTCGAAAAATAATTTATCATTCTTCCAGATGCAACAGGCTTTGAATACCAATTAAACGTGAGAGTATTGTCGTTTCTATGAATTCTGATGTCCAAATATGGGAGACTGTTATTTCTTTCTGTTTCAACTGTAAATTGTATTTTTGTGTGATATTTGTTTAAAGTTTGTAGTATATTAGTTTTATTTCGTTCTTTTATTATGGCGAAAATATCGTCGACGTATTTCGAAAGGCATTTTATTGTTATATTGTCTGATTTTAGTTCATTTGTTGCATTATTTAAAAGGTCATCTAGTATGATGTTAGCTATTGTCGGGGAGAGAGGATTGCCCATTGGCATTCCAAAAATCTGGTTATAAAATTTGTTTCCATGTAAAAAATAGTTATTGTCTCTTAGGCAAAATTCTAATATTTTAAGAAAGTCTGTTTTCGGAATTTTTGTTAATGTTTGTATTGTGTTCCACTGTTTCATTATTATTTTGATGGCCAGGTATGTCGGAATGTTAGTGAACAGTGAAACAACGTCAAAAGAAACGAGTATATCGTCTTCTTCAATTTTTTCTTCTTTGAGTTTATCTCTCAATTCAAAACAATTTTTGATGTTGTATTTGTCCGAAACTATATTGCTTAAAATATTTCCAATAAATTTTGAGAGTTGGTAACACGGCACATTTGTGGACGATGAAATGGGTCTAAGAGGTAAGTTTGGTTTATGTGTTTTTGGAAGTCCATATAGTCTTGGTGCTATTGCTGCTGATGAGTACAGTCTGTCTTTAGTGGATTTGTCAATATATTTGTTTTTAAACAGCTCATTTACAATTTCATTGTTTTTTGTTTGTAGTTTTGATGTGGGATCCGTTCGTAAAGTTTTATATGTATTTTTATCATCTAATAATAATGCCATTTTGCAGTCATAATCTTCTTTGTACATGATCACTGTTTTATTACCTTTGTCGGCTTTTGTTATAACTATTTCATTTTTGTATGCGTGTAAAAAGTTTTTTGTTTTTTGGTATGTTTTTGATATAAACTTTTCTACTGTTGTGTTTTTAATGTTTCTCTTGAATTGTATAATGTTGTGCGATATGGTTGCTCTTGCTATTTCTTTTTCTCTTTCATCGTCTATTGTCCGTATACTTTGTTCAACATCAATGTTGTTGATGTTGAACAAAGTATACGGACAATAGACGATGAAAGAGAAAAAGAAATAGCAAGAGCAACCATATCGCACAACATTATACAATTCAAGAGAAACATTAAAAACACAACAGTAGAAAAGTTTATATCAAAAACATACCAAAAAACAAAAAACTTTTTACACGCATACAAAAATGAAATAGTTATAACAAAAGCCGACAAAGGTAATAAAACAGTGATCATGTACAAAGAAGATTATGACTGCAAAATGGCATTATTATTAGATGATAAAAATACATATAAAACTTTACGAACGGATCCCACATCAAAACTACAAACAAAAAACAATGAAATTGTAAATGAGCTGTTTAAAAACAAATATATTGACAAATCCACTAAAGACAGACTGTACTCATCAGCAGCAATAGCACCAAGACTATATGGACTTCCAAAAACACATAAACCAAACTTACCTCTTAGACCCATTTCATCGTCCACAAATGTGCCGTGTTACCAACTCTCAAAATTTATTGGAAATATTTTAAGCAATATAGTTTCGGACAAATACAACATCAAAAATTGTTTTGAATTGAGAGATAAACTCAAAGAAGAAAAAATTGAAGAAGACGATATACTCGTTTCTTTTGACGTTGTTTCACTGTTCACTAACATTCCGACATACCTGGCCATCAAAATAATAATGAAACAGTGGAACACAATACAAACATTAACAAAAATTCCGAAAACAGACTTTCTTAAAATATTAGAATTTTGCCTAAGAGACAATAACTATTTTTTACATGGAAACAAATTTTATAACCAGATTTTTGGAATGCCAATGGGCAATCCTCTCTCCCCGACAATAGCTAACATCATACTAGATGACCTTTTAAATAATGCAACAAATGAACTAAAATCAGACAATATAACAATAAAATGCCTTTCGAAATACGTCGACGATATTTTCGCCATAATAAAAGAACGAAATAAAACTAATATACTACAAACTTTAAACAAATATCACACAAAAATACAATTTACAGTTGAAACAGAAAGAAATAACAGTCTCCCATATTTGGACATCAGAATTCATAGAAACGACAATACTCTCACGTTTAATTGGTATTCAAAGCCTGTTGCATCTGGAAGAATGATAAATTATTTTTCGACACAACCAACATCACAAAAAATAAACACAGTTAAAAATTTAATCAACAAAATGAACAATATAAGTGACGAACGATTTCAAAAAGAAAATATTAAAATCATAAAAAACATTTTACACATGAACAATTACCCAACACACATAGCAAATAACTTAATAAAAACTACTATCGAAAAAGAAAAATCAGAAACCAAAACAACAAAAAAATCGACAGATGGTAACACCAAATATTGCAGTTTGCAATATATACCTAATTTAACTGACAGTAAAAGCCTACATAGAACTATTAACAACAACAAAGTAAACTATGCATACAAATCAAATAGAACACTGAGAAACCTTTTTACTAACAAAAAAACACCGATCGAAAAGGAACAACAACACAATGTAATATACCAGATTGGTTGCAATGGAAAAGAGGGGGAGAGTTGCAATCGAATATACATTGGGACAACAAAAAGACAATTGGGAAAGAGAATTTCTGAACATAGAGCAGACGTTAAGAAAGGAAAGGAGACAACGGGGTTATCACAACACATGATTGAAAGTGGACACACACCAGATTTTGACAACACCATAATACTTGACAAAGAAAAGAGAACAAACGCAAGGTACACACTTGAAAGCTTACGAATACAACAAAACCTTTCAAGAACAATGAACACAATGGAAGACAGAGACAACACAATAGTGAGCTATGCTTTAGCAATAAAAAAACCCACCCTCAATCTGTGATAACAATCAGCTGTGATAATACTGTGACGTTTTTTCTGTTTGTTTTTAGATAAAATTTGTTATTTTCTTGTTTTTCTTCTTTTTTTAAAAAAGTCTTTTGTTTAAAAATTTTTATCTAGTGTTAAAAAATTTTTTATGTCGTTTTTAAAATGTATTAGAGTCAATAAACCAGAACATTTTGTAAGTTATTTAATATACCATTACATATTCATATACAAAAATTGCAAATTAAATGTAATAGTTTTTATATTTTAAAAAAATTAATATTTCTTATTAAAGACATTCCCCTGAAGAAGTCGTGGAACACCGACGAAACGTTGGGATAAGATGAAATAATTTTGTTTTATTTGCATCGATAAAAGATTTTTGACCAAAAAAGCCTGCTTTTTTAAAAATAAAATCATTATAAAAAAGAATTGGTCACATAAAAAGAAAAATACATATAATTCTATCGGAGGGCTTGCCGATCATATATTGTCTTTATTTGGAATATTTACCATCATCATGAAACAGTTTTTCACACACATTAAAATAAAATACGACATTGAAACGTGCATACAGCTAAAACACTTTAGCAAACAAAATAAGAGACTTGTCAAACAAAAAGAGAGGTTAAAATTTCTTTTAAAGTGTAGAGAATATGGAATAATACCTAAACATATAACAAACACAACAACTCAACTAAAGAAAAACTTCACATCATTAACACTTGGACAGCAATTAATAAAAACAGAATACAAATTCCATACAAAAATCCTAAATTTAGAAATAAGACAAACAAACACCAACATCGACCATATCACAAAAAACCTTTTTCACACAGACATAAAACTAAAAACCATCTTAAATGAAACAGAATATAAAACTTTCAATACAAAACAATTTTTCCTACATAACAAACTAAGAGAAAATATAAAACAAACACAAGCATCAAAATTACAAAAACTTAAAGAAAAACACCTAGACAAGCTTGGAATTGTTTTTGTAGAAGATTGGTTCATCAACAAAACAAAAATTGAGTTTCCTACTGAGAGCAGATGGCTATTGTCACTTGGGGAAAAATTCGCGATCCCTGTTACGAACAAAAACTATTCACCCATACACATAATTACTGATGTTGAACAAAGTATACGGACAATAGACGATGAAAGAGAAAAAGAAATAGCAAGAGCAACCATATCGCACAACATTATACAATTCAAGAGAAACATTAAAAACACAACAGTAGAAAAGTTTATATCAAAAACATACCAAAAAACAAAAAACTTTTTACACGCATACAAAAATGAAATAGTTATAACAAAAGCCGACAAAGGTAATAAAACAGTGATCATGTACAAAGAAGATTATGACTGCAAAATGGCATTATTATTAGATGATAAAAATACATATAAAACTTTACGAACGGATCCCACATCAAAACTACAAACAAAAAACAATGAAATTGTAAATGAGCTGTTTAAAAACAAATATATTGACAAATCCACTAAAGACAGACTGTACTCATCAGCAGCAATAGCACCAAGACTATATGGACTTCCAAAAACACATAAACCAAACTTACCTCTTAGACCCATTTCATCGTCCACAAATGTGCCGTGTTACCAACTCTCAAAATTTATTGGAAATATTTTAAGCAATATAGTTTCGGACAAATACAACATCAAAAATTGTTTTGAATTGAGAGATAAACTCAAAGAAGAAAAAATTGAAGAAGACGATATACTCGTTTCTTTTGACGTTGTTTCACTGTTCACTAACATTCCGACATACCTGGCCATCAAAATAATAATGAAACAGTGGAACACAATACAAACATTAACAAAAATTCCGAAAACAGACTTTCTTAAAATATTAGAATTTTGCCTAAGAGACAATAACTATTTTTTACATGGAAACAAATTTTATAACCAGATTTTTGGAATGCCAATGGGCAATCCTCTCTCCCCGACAATAGCTAACATCATACTAGATGACCTTTTAAATAATGCAACAAATGAACTAAAATCAGACAATATAACAATAAAATGCCTTTCGAAATACGTCGACGATATTTTCGCCATAATAAAAGAACGAAATAAAACTAATATACTACAAACTTTAAACAAATATCACACAAAAATACAATTTACAGTTGAAACAGAAAGAAATAACAGTCTCCCATATTTGGACATCAGAATTCATAGAAACGACAATACTCTCACGTTTAATTGGTATTCAAAGCCTGTTGCATCTGGAAGAATGATAAATTATTTTTCGACACAACCAACATCACAAAAAATAAACACAGTTAAAAATTTAATCAACAAAATGAACAATATAAGTGACGAACGATTTCAAAAAGAAAATATTAAAATCATAAAAAACATTTTACACATGAACAATTACCCAACACACATAGCAAATAACTTAATAAAAACTACTATCGAAAAAGAAAAATCAGAAACCAAAACAACAAAAAAATCGACAGATGGTAACACCAAATATTGCAGTTTGCAATATATACCTAATTTAACTGACAGTAAAAGCCTACATAGAACTATTAACAACAACAAAGTAAACTATGCATACAAATCAAATAGAACACTGAGAAACCTTTTTACTAACAAAAAAACACCGATCGAAAAGGAACAACAACACAATGTAATATACCAGATTGGTTGCAATGGAAAAGAGGGGGAGAGTTGCAATCGAATATACATTGGGACAACAAAAAGACAATTGGGAAAGAGAATTTCTGAACATAGAGCAGACGTTAAGAAAGGAAAGGAGACAACGGGGTTATCACAACACATGATTGAAAGTGGACACACACCAGATTTTGACAACACCATAATACTTGACAAAGAAAAGAGAACAAACGCAAGGTACACACTTGAAAGCTTACGAATACAACAAAACCTTTCAAGAACAATGAACACAATGGAAGACAGAGACAACACAATAGTGAGCTATGCTTTAGCAATAAAAAAACCCACCCTCAATCTGTGATAACAATCAGCTGTGATAATACTGTGACGTTTTTTCTGTTTGTTTTTAGATAAAATTTGTTATTTTCTTGTTTTTCTTCTTTTTTTAAAAAAGTCTTTTGTTTAAAAATTTTTATCTAGTGTTAAAAAATTTTTTATGTCGTTTTTAAAATGTATTAGAGTCAATAAACCAGAACATTTTGTAAGTTATTTAATATACCATTACATATTCATATACAAAAATTGCAAATTAAATGTAATAGTTTTTATATTTTAAAAAAATTAATATTTCTTATTAAAGACATTCCCCTGAAGAAGTCGTGGAACACCGACGAAACGTTGGGATAAGATGAAATAATTTTGTTTTATTTGCATCGATAAAAGATTTTTGACCAAAAAAGCCTGCTTTTTTAAAAATAAAATCATTATAAAAAAGAATTGGTCACATAAAAAGAAAAATACATATAATTCTATCGGAGGGCTTGCCGATCATATATTGTCTTTATTTGGAATATTTACCATCATCATGAAACAGTTTTTCACACACATTAAAATAAAATACGACATTGAAACGTGCATACAGCTAAAACACTTTAGCAAACAAAATAAGAGACTTGTCAAACAAAAAGAGAGGTTAAAATTTCTTTTAAAGTGTAGAGAATATGGAATAATACCTAAACATATAACAAACACAACAACTCAACTAAAGAAAAACTTCACATCATTAACACTTGGACAGCAATTAATAAAAACAGAATACAAATTCCATACAAAAATCCTAAATTTAGAAATAAGACAAACAAACACCAACATCGACCATATCACAAAAAACCTTTTTCACACAGACATAAAACTAAAAACCATCTTAAATGAAACAGAATATAAAACTTTCAATACAAAACAATTTTTCCTACATAACAAACTAAGAGAAAATATAAAACAAACACAAGCATCAAAATTACAAAAACTTAAAGAAAAACACCTAGACAAGCTTGGAATTGTTTTTGTAGAAGATTGGTTCATCAACAAAACAAAAATTGAGTTTCCTACTGAGAGCAGATGGCTATTGTCACTTGGGGAAAAATTCGCGATCCCTGTTACGAACAAAAACTATTCACCCATACACATAATTACTGATGTTGAACAAAGTATACGGACAATAGACGATGAAAGAGAAAAAGAAATAGCAAGAGCAACCATATCGCACAACATTATACAATTCAAGAGAAACATTAAAAACACAACAGTAGAAAAGTTTATATCAAAAACATACCAAAAAACAAAAAACTTTTTACACGCATACAAAAATGAAATAGTTATAACAAAAGCCGACAAAGGTAATAAAACAGTGATCATGTACAAAGAAGATTATGACTGCAAAATGGCATTATTATTAGATGATAAAAATACATATAAAACTTTACGAACGGATCCCACATCAAAACTACAAACAAAAAACAATGAAATTGTAAATGAGCTGTTTAAAAACAAATATATTGACAAATCCACTAAAGACAGACTGTACTCATCAGCAGCAATAGCACCAAGACTATATGGACTTCCAAAAACACATAAACCAAACTTACCTCTTAGACCCATTTCATCGTCCACAAATGTGCCGTGTTACCAACTCTCAAAATTTATTGGAAATATTTTAAGCAATATAGTTTCGGACAAATACAACATCAAAAATTGTTTTGAATTGAGAGATAAACTCAAAGAAGAAAAAATTGAAGAAGACGATATACTCGTTTCTTTTGACGTTGTTTCACTGTTCACTAACATTCCGACATACCTGGCCATCAAAATAATAATGAAACAGTGGAACACAATACAAACATTAACAAAAATTCCGAAAACAGACTTTCTTAAAATATTAGAATTTTGCCTAAGAGACAATAACTATTTTTTACATGGAAACAAATTTTATAACCAGATTTTTGGAATGCCAATGGGCAATCCTCTCTCCCCGACAATAGCTAACATCATACTAGATGACCTTTTAAATAATGCAACAAATGAACTAAAATCAGACAATATAACAATAAAATGCCTTTCGAAATACGTCGACGATATTTTTGCCATAATAAAAGAACGAAATAAAACTAATATACTACAAACTTTAAACAAATATCACACAAAAATACAATTTACAGTTGAAACAGAAAGAAATAACAGTCTCCCATATTTGGACATCAGAATTCATAGAAACGACAATACTCTCACGTTTAATTGGTATTCAAAGCCTGTTGCATCTGGAAGAATGATAAATTATTTTTCGACACAACCAACATCACAAAAAATAAACACAGTTAAAAATTTAATCAACAAAATGAACAATATAAGTGACGAACGATTTCAAAAAGAAAATATTAAAATCATAAAAAACATTTTACACATGAACAATTACCCAACACACATAGCAAATAACTTAATAAAAACTACTATCGAAAAAGAAAAATCAGAAACCAAAACAACAAAAAAATCGACAGATGGTAACACCAAATATTGCAGTTTGCAATATATACCTAATTTAACTGACAGTAAAAGCCTACATAGAACTATTAACAACAACAAAGTAAACTATGCATACAAATCAAATAGAACACTGAGAAACCTTTTTACTAACAAAAAAACACCGATCGAAAAGGAACAACAACACAATGTAATATACCAGATTGGTTGCAATGGAAAAGAGGGGGAGAGTTGCAATCGAATATACATTGGGACAACAAAAAGACAATTGGGAAAGAGAATTTCTGAACATAGAGCAGACGTTAAGAAAGGAAAGGAGACAACGGGGTTATCACAACACATGATTGAAAGTGGACACACACCAGATTTTGACAACACCATAATACTTGACAAAGAAAAGAGAACAAACGCAAGGTACACACTTGAAAGCTTACGAATACAACAAAACCTTTCAAGAACAATGAACACAATGGAAGACAGAGACAACACAATAGTGAGCTATGCTTTAGCAATAAAAAAACCCACCCTCAATCTGTGATAACAATCAGCTGTGATAATACTGTGACGTTTTTTCTGTTTGTTTTTAGATAAAATTTGTTATTTTCTTGTTTTTCTTCTTTTTTTAAAAAAGTCTTTTGTTTAAAAATTTTTATCTAGTGTTAAAAAATTTTTTATGTCGTTTTTAAAATGTATTAGAGTCAATAAACCAGAACATTTTGTAAGTTATTTAATATACCATTACATATTCATATACAAAAATTGCAAATTAAATGTAATAGTTTTTATATTTTAAAAAAATTAATATTTCTTATTAAAGACATTCCCCTGAAGAAGTCGTGGAACACCGACGAAACGTTGGGATAAGATGAAATAATTTTGTTTTATTTGCATCGATAAAAGATTTTTGACCAAAAAAGCCTGCTTTTTTAAAAATAAAATCATTATAAAAAAGAATTGGTCACATAAAAAGAAAAATACATATAATTCTATCGGAGGGCTTGCCGATCATATATTGTCTTTATTTGGAATATTTACCATCATCATGAAACAGTTTTTCACACACATTAAAATAAAATACGACATTGAAACGTGCATACAGCTAAAACACTTTAGCAAACAAAATAAGAGACTTGTCAAACAAAAAGAGAGGTTAAAATTTCTTTTAAAGTGTAGAGAATATGGAATAATACCTAAACATATAACAAACACAACAACTCAACTAAAGAAAAACTTCACATCATTAACACTTGGACAGCAATTAATAAAAACAGAATACAAATTCCATACAAAAATCCTAAATTTAGAAATAAGACAAACAAACACCAACATCGACCATATCACAAAAAACCTTTTTCACACAGACATAAAACTAAAAACCATCTTAAATGAAACAGAATATAAAACTTTCAATACAAAACAATTTTTCCTACATAACAAACTAAGAGAAAATATAAAACAAACACAAGCATCAAAATTACAAAAACTTAAAGAAAAACACCTAGACAAGCTTGGAATTGTTTTTGTAGAAGATTGGTTCATCAACAAAACAAAAATTGAGTTTCCTACTGAGAGCAGATGGCTATTGTCACTTGGGGAAAAATTCGCGATCCCTGTTACGAACAAAAACTATTCACCCATACACATAATTACTGATGTTGAACAAAGTATACGGACAATAGACGATGAAAGAGAAAAAGAAATAGCAAGAGCAACCATATCGCACAACATTATACAATTCAAGAGAAACATTAAAAACACAACAGTAGAAAAGTTTATATCAAAAACATACCAAAAAACAAAAAACTTTTTACACGCATACAAAAATGAAATAGTTATAACAAAAGCCGACAAAGGTAATAAAACAGTGATCATGTACAAAGAAGATTATGACTGCAAAATGGCATTATTATTAGATGATAAAAATACATATAAAACTTTACGAACGGATCCCACATCAAAACTACAAACAAAAAACAATGAAATTGTAAATGAGCTGTTTAAAAACAAATATATTGACAAATCCACTAAAGACAGACTGTACTCATCAGCAGCAATAGCACCAAGACTATATGGACTTCCAAAAACACATAAACCAAACTTACCTCTTAGACCCATTTCATCGTCCACAAATGTGCCGTGTTACCAACTCTCAAAATTTATTGGAAATATTTTAAGCAATATAGTTTCGGACAAATACAACATCAAAAATTGTTTTGAATTGAGAGATAAACTCAAAGAAGAAAAAATTGAAGAAGACGATATACTCGTTTCTTTTGACGTTGTTTCACTGTTCACTAACATTCCGACATACCTGGCCATCAAAATAATAATGAAACAGTGGAACACAATACAAACATTAACAAAAATTCCGAAAACAGACTTTCTTAAAATATTAGAATTTTGCCTAAGAGACAATAACTATTTTTTACATGGAAACAAATTTTATAACCAGATTTTTGGAATGCCAATGGGCAATCCTCTCTCCCCGACAATAGCTAACATCATACTAGATGACCTTTTAAATAATGCAACAAATGAACTAAAATCAGACAATATAACAATAAAATGCCTTTCGAAATACGTCGACGATATTTTCGCCATAATAAAAGAACGAAATAAAACTAATATACTACAAACTTTAAACAAATATCACACAAAAATACAATTTACAGTTGAAACAGAAAGAAATAACAGTCTCCCATATTTGGACATCAGAATTCATAGAAACGACAATACTCTCACGTTTAATTGGTATTCAAAGCCTGTTGCATCTGGAAGAATGATAAATTATTTTTCGACACAACCAACATCACAAAAAATAAACACAGTTAAAAATTTAATCAACAAAATGAACAATATAAGTGACGAACGATTTCAAAAAGAAAATATTAAAATCATAAAAAACATTTTACACATGAACAATTACCCAACACACATAGCAAATAACTTAATAAAAACTACTATCGAAAAAGAAAAATCAGAAACCAAAACAACAAAAAAATCGACAGATGGTAACACCAAATATTGCAGTTTGCAATATATACCTAATTTAACTGACAGTAAAAGCCTACATAGAACTATTAACAACAACAAAGTAAACTATGCATACAAATCAAATAGAACACTGAGAAACCTTTTTACTAACAAAAAAACACCGATCGAAAAGGAACAACAACACAATGTAATATACCAGATTGGTTGCAATGGAAAAGAGGGGGAGAGTTGCAATCGAATATACATTGGGACAACAAAAAGACAATTGGGAAAGAGAATTTCTGAACATAGAGCAGACGTTAAGAAAGGAAAGGAGACAACGGGGTTATCACAACACATGATTGAAAGTGGACACACACCAGATTTTGACAACACCATAATACTTGACAAAGAAAAGAGAACAAACGCAAGGTACACACTTGAAAGCTTACGAATACAACAAAACCTTTCAAGAACAATGAACACAATGGAAGACAGAGACAACACAATAGTGAGCTATGCTTTAGCAATAAAAAAACCCACCCTCAATCTGTGATAACAATCAGCTGTGATAATACTGTGACGTTTTTTCTGTTTGTTTTTAGATAAAATTTGTTATTTTCTTGTTTTTCTTCTTTTTTTTAAAAAAGTCTTTTGTTTAAAAATTTTTATCTAGTGTTAAAAAATTTTTTATGTCGTTTTTAAAATGTATTAGAGTCAATAAACCAGAACATTTTGTAAGTTATTTAATATACCATTACATATTCATATACAAAAATTGCAAATTAAATGTAATAGTTTTTATATTTTAAAAAAATTAATATTTCTTATTAAAGACATTCCCCTGAAGAAGTCGTGGAACACCGACGAAACGTTGGGATAAGATGAAATAATTTTGTTTTATTTGCATCGATAAAAGATTTTTGACCAAAAAAGCCTGCTTTTTTAAAAATAAAATAAATATATTTATGATGTAAATTATATAACCTCAGTCTGTAATTAGAACTCTTACAATAAACTCGTGTTTAAATTTAACTGCGTTCAACAAAAACAAAAACAAAACAAGGCCCAGTTTTGTTTGTATTTGTTGTTTTAAATGTTATTTTGAAAACAAAATCCAATCCGAATCATATCTAGGGGAAAATAAAACACAGCTAATATCTTCGAAGACAATATTATTTAATTTCTTAAATCCCATAAAAGATTCATATCGACTGTTCGTTAGACTGTCATGCAAAAAGCCTTGGGTTTGCAGTCGCTGCAAAAAAGTTTTTCAGAGTGTACTGCCTCTTGTGAGGAATTGACAAATCCTCTAAGAGTATCTCTAGTAATGAAAAGTGCTGCTCATTAGCCGTTCGGAATTGGCAGAAAATTGTTCCCTCCATTCCTGGTAACACCCACAAAGAAATGGTTGAGAGTTGTAAGTCACTAGGTCCTGGTTCTCTTCGAGCTGTTGCATCACCAAATTTATGTATTTAAATCTGAAGGGCGAGCAGATGGTAGTTGTCATTAAACGGAATGTATCATTGCTATACTTTAGATTGAGGGTAGGAACTATACATTGTATGCAATCTATGAGAAGAAAGAATATTATCACTTCTTGGGAAGGTGTCCGCTACTCGTATTAAGAGAGTTCTATGAAACTAGTACTGGAGTTGTCCCAGATGAAAATTGATGTTGTTTTGACTGGAATAAATGCACAACTATTGTCATAAAGTTTTCTTTGAAAGCAACCCACTTTTCTTCTATTTCAATAATAGTTCTTCTGTGTCCGTAATTAGTTAGTGGTAAAGAAGCCTTTTTTGGGGAAATCTGATGTCCTCTATCTTTTTTGGAACTATCGACAAAGTTTGATCTAATCTGAACATCTCTTGTGTGAAGTTCTCTTTTGGATTCGTTTGTCATCATCGTACGAAACGACTTATATTCGTAAAATTTTACTAAGAAAAATAAGACATTTCCTTTAAGTAGTCAGCTTAGGGCAAATACAATAACCCCGAATTATTTAATGGACATCAGGTTGTAGGAATCTAAGCTACATATAATCTATACAGACTTCGGTCAATCATCTTTCATCAGCTCCCTCTTTTTGTGGTAAAAGATAACTTGGGTACTGAAAATTTTAAGGGTTCGGCAAAATAGTTGCCTTGAAAGTCTGCCTGCTCTCACAGGAAATCATCTCTATCCCTACAGGCCTGTCATTAAAATAAAGTCATCATTTTTGCTGGGACTAGTACAGGCATAAATTTTCACCTTTACTATGTTTAGTTCTAGTTTTTTGATTGTTTGTTCTTCTACCGAATTATATTTTGAGTATCCCCACACGATTCTTATCTTTTGATTCTACATTTACACTTACATTTGTATCATCGGGACTAGGTACTTTGTGACAAATAAGCGAGCAGTTATGATTGCCACATTTTAAATTACGTCCACAAAGCCGTTGACACGAAGATGGTTTGGAATTCCAACATGGCCATTCGGCAATCTCATGACCACCAATACAGGCAACCATTACTTTCTTTTCACATTTCGGATGTGGAATTTGTTTCATTTCATACTGAAATTTAAAAATAAAAACAAAATCTAAAAAGAATTCAAGAAAAATGTCAAATAAACTCACATTATCAAACTTATATTCAAATATATTATTGGTGTTATTTTTTAAAGGAATCTTTACAGCAGCATGGCAACGTGCTGCACATAAATGTTGACAATTTGTCGTGTCATTTTTCAATCCGCACACCTGATTGCATGATGGGCAATCGCCTTTGTGGCATTTGTGTTTATTTTGGTGATGACATTTGGAAGGAATTCTAAATAAAAAAAAGTAACTTTAATGCAATGGAAATACTTTATTAAAACTAATGCATAATTTACCTGCATGGTTCCAAACAATTGGGACGTGCTCTACGCTCTCTACCGCAGGGCACTGTTATACAAGTACTTCCACAGCGACATTTAACTTGGGATTGTAGTTTACAAGGATAACACGGACCATCGTGACAAACTGACCCGCACTTGTGCTTTTTGCAAGACAGCAATTTTCCACAAACCTTATCACATGGTGGACATTGATCATCACAACACTAAAATATTTAAATTTGCTCACAACCTTTCAAGGATATAAAAAAAATCAAATTAAAACCTTTTTGTTGCAAGCATGTTTTCCACAATCTCGGATCTTCCTGCATTTTGTCTCACAACTAAAAGCTTTCCAACAGGGTAGCTCCTTTTCATGCATACCACAGCGACATGTCTTTTTCGTGACAATTAAGCACTAAATTAAAAAAATATATATTTAGTTAATACATGAAAATATAGAAAATAAACGAAAAACAAAATGAAAGAGCTTTTGAAACAAACAATTACGTTACCACGAAATTTTAATAAATGATAAAAGCAGCGTCTCTAGTCTCAAAAAACTACATATTGAATTCTATTTAACTGTTCTTCGATATATTAACGCAAAGTCTAGTTGCGTTTAAGAATTTCTGTGGTTCCAAATGAGAATCATTTGCCCAAAACTCCAAATGAATTAAAAATATCTTACGTAGGTCCCATAATAATACATCAACAAGTAATGGAAGTGCACATAAGTAAATCAAACAATAATCTAGTAATATACCATCTACGCAATCATGTGTGTTTCATTGAGTAAGGTACACTCGAGTGATTTACATTAATACTTATATTGAACTAAATGTGTTACATAAAAATGAAATATAAAGACTTACCAAGCTGCAATCGCCTTTATGACAACGTTGGGTACAATAATGTTTTCCACAAGACAGTAACTTATAGCAAGTGTCTTCACAAGTTTCAATTGGTTCATTGCAAGGTGCTGTTTTTCTCTTGAAGTATTTTAAGGTACATGTGAATATAAAAAATAAATTTCTATTTCAAAATATTTAAATAGGTACTTACAGTTTTTCCACATGGACAGGATCTTGGAAGGCTAAGCGGACAATCACCGCATGACCCATCATGACAAACTCGCTTGCAGCTGTGTATTCCGCAACTATATTTTTTGTTGCAGACCTTATAGGACAAATATTTTTGGTTTATTTATTGACTTTTTGTTTGAAAAAGTAAAAAGTAAAGCTTCTCACCTTCTTGCACTGCCAAACTCTTTGCGAACAGTTTTTTAGTGCTTCCTCATGGCCACAAACACATTTCTGACGACTGGACTTGCTGCAAGGGGGACATTGTTTAGTTGAATGACAAACCTGGTCACATTTATGCTTGCCACAAGGAAGAACCTGCAAGCATTTTCTTTCGCATGTCCATGTCTTTTGGAAGCAACGAAGTGTTTTCGGTGCAGATTTTCCACACTTGCAGCTTGTAGATATGCTCTGAGCACAAGGAGGACATGGGCCTTAATTAAATAGAATCAAAGTAAAATTTATTAAGCAGTAAAAGTAATTAAGTTATAATTACTTACCAGGATGACATAAAAGCAAACATTTATGACCGCACTCTGGTTGTAATGGTTTTTCACAAGTCTCACCACAAGAATGAGGTACTATCCATTCCTGATTAACAGGGTTAACTTCTTTACCACAAAAACACTCATATTCAGTTGGCCTATCTTGGGGTTGATAGTCCCGCCGACACTGTGGACAACACCACTTAACAGCTTTTACTTTTTTCGGAATGAATTCACCCAAATTATTATAATATCCCTGCTCTTCGGTACCTTTGTCTTTGAGCAAGGCAATACTATCGTTTGCCCATCTCTTAACACACAACAAATGGAACACACAGTAGCAGAACTTGCAGGACCAAACCTCATCAGCCCTCTTTACCGATCCAATGCAAATGAGACATATTGCAGACCCCGATTGTAATACATTTTCTAGAAAAGCTGCAGTTTTTTGGAGTTGATCATTTCCACCAGTGTAGTTTTTGTATAATTTTTCTAGAAAGCAATTTCAAGTGTTATAAGTTTAGTCGGAGCTGATTGATAGGCATTAGGGACCTACCTAGAATTTTTCCACCATCGAGTTCTTCTTCATCAGAACTGGACTCATAGTTTTCTGTTATTTTCTTGGCCATTTCCATGTTTTTATTTTGAATTTCTTTGAATTTTTTCGATTGTTGAGACTTATTGGCGTTTTCGGGTTTCTTGTTGGAGATGGTTGTACTTGCAGGAACACTTTTTGGTTTGTTTGCTTTGGAAATGTTTGAAGCCATTATGTTAATTTTGTTTTGTTTTTTGTTATCTAGTAATTTTCTTTAAATAAAGAATTTTTTTTAATATAAGAAAAGCTAAATTTCAGAAAAAATAAAACAAAAAGAAGAAACCGGGCTACTGCTGGTGTTCTAATATCGTTACGTGTACTTGACGTTGACAACTTGCTGTTTTTTATGTTTCATGGTTTGGTAGTAAGTGATGCCAATAAGAACAAACCTTCTTATGAATTGCATTTTTCCATCATCGATAATGCAGTTCCTTCAAAATATACGTCTGACATTCGATGTCAATTTTTTAGAAAAAGGGAAAGTAAAAGTAAAAGCAAGAAAATAGGAATAGGTAGAGGTAGACTGGTGGCTGGTTTGCCTTTGCGGATTGCGGAAGAACGAACATAAAAATAAATAATAATTTTTTGTGAAAAACCAAATAATCATCCGCAAAACCGAAAAAATGACTATATTAAGCTATGTTTTTGCACCAAAACTATTTATGGAATATGGAATGGGTTCTCTTCAGGTAAGTCACTGCACTCAAACTAAATGATTTTTCGTCTAAATTGTAATTCATATTCATAGAAAATGTACGAACCTGGAGGCTTGGAAAAATTCGGAGATCAAATTCTTTCTACCGTAAGCATTTTCTTTTGATTCGCCCCTTTTGCTCTTATATTCCTCTGATCAATATTGGTTTCGTAATTAATTCTTTTCTATCTTAAATTGTGTACGCACGATTTTGCATCTTAAATTAGCTTTCCATGATGTGGAACATTGGATATTATTCATCACCACTTATCGTCACATTCCTATATCGACGGGGTTACCTTGTCGCAGATTCGATTTCTTCTCTAGCTAAATTCACAACTAGTATTGGAATTATTGTAGTTTTGTCCATGTGTATGCGGGGTATTGGCAGGTCACAATCTCGATCATATAACAAACTGGTCAAGGCACTGGAACAGGCTAAGTCTTCAAATAACTCAGAAGAGGGAAAGAAGTCATTAAGATTATTTGATTTTGACTTCAAATACTGGAGCGTTGATTTTGATGTCCTTAACCTTCAATAGTATGCTAGATGTATTTTTTGTTAAACTTTGTTCTTTGCTAATCCCTTGAATTGTTCTATAGCAGTGACGATGGAAAGAAAATGGTGCCTACATCGTCATCGAAGAGAGCTCCACGTCAAAAACCCTTTTGGTTCTCATCTTTGCCATGTGAAATTGCTGCTTATATTGCTATTCACACTTTTGGCATTAAGATGATATATCCTGGTTCAGTTAAGCTATTGCAAAGCTATTTGAGTGAGTGTTTTTTTTTAAAGAGTAATGAGATTTAATCCTTAACAATGATCTATATACTTTTTTGTTCAGGGCCAATGTTAGTTGCTGGTCGCGCAAAACTTATCGAAGAAGAAAATGGAATGCGTTTTAAGATTAAAACCATAGATCGGAATGACATAGATACTGTTTTTGTGGACAATCGCAATAAGAGTACAAATGGAAAGACTATTGTCATATGCTCAGAAGGTAAGTAAAAGTTATATTTATTCATTGCATATAAACTGTTCTAAATTTATCAGAAAAGCAATGAGCTTTTTTAAAACCATTAACGGAAATATAGGTATAACAAATTGATATTTTGATTGGAAACATTTGCGAGATGCGAATTGACACAAGTAATACATTTCTTTGAATCAGGATAATACCATAATTATTTAAAATTTATTGGAAAATTCTACAAATCTTGTGTGTGAGATCTGTTAGAGTTGTTAAAGCGTCCAGTAACTTATATAATTGTGGATTAGATACGAGCCTTGTATATAAAATCTAGATTTTATATACAAGGATACGAGTAAAGATCATTTATTACAAAATCATTTTTTACTAATAATACTGAAAGTGGCCAGTGTGTAAAGCCGCCAAGAAGGCGCCTATATCAACAGTTTTTTAACTTAATAGAACTGTGGGTTTCCCGCTTCGCTGGTTCTCAGGATTTTATCTCACCCAACTTCGTTGCTCCGCTTAAGGTATGTAAAGTCGCTAGGCAGGCGACTATGCGAAAGGTTTTTTTAACTTAAAAGTAATGTGGGTTTAGAAACTTCCCTTTCATCAACAAATAATTTCCTTACAAAATCAACAAAAAAGGAAAAATTCTCAATAATGTCCCAAAAATAACCCGTCAAAAAGTGCATTTTGTATGCAAATTGAGGAACTTTAAAAATTAATTAAAAATAGTTTCTTATCAAAAAGTACTAATCTACCAAATATAACTATCCGCGTGTAAAAATTCGTGCTACTTTAAAGGAAAGTAGAGCCGATAAATTAAATAAATTATATTTTGTTTTATGAAACAAACAAACTTTTAGACATCATCTAATTGTAACAGTTTGAAAAACAATCCATTAATTAATTTCTTTTTATATAATGTACTTGCAGGAAATGCTGGATTTTATGAAATTGGTATTATGTCGACACCATTGTCACTTAAATATTCAGTTTTGGGATGGAATCATCCTGGTTTTGAAGGCAGTACTGTATGTTGACATATTTTCGACTAGAAAAATAAGTTGAATATTTTAATTTTTTTGTATTATTATTCCTTCTAGGGACAACCCTTCCCCGAACAAGATAAAAATGCAATAGATGCTGTTGTTCAGTTTGCTATTCACAAACTAGGATTCGCTGTTGAAAATATATTATTTTTCGGCTGGAGCATTGGTGGATATAGTTCAATTTATGCCGCCTCCCAGTACCCAGAAGTTAAAGGAATAGTAAGTACATATGCATATAATTAAAACGAATCAAATTATCACAACTCGATCCTTAATTTGGTAGTGAAACACTTAAGTTGTTTTTTTTTAATAACAACTGTTCAATGGAATTACAAATATTGGCGCAAAATTTTAATTGAATCAATACGATGTTAAAGCTCTTTTAATATGAAACTAGGTTAAACCAAAGATTTTGCAAATTTTAATCGAATACATCATACTTTCTCTATCCTTTTATTAAAGTTAGGCTAGGCGCGCACATTCAATTTTTAGTTGCACAACTGTTGAATGCCTATTTTATTTTAACTTCATATGAAAAAAGGTCTCTTTACTTAGTTTTTCCCCCGAACTGTTATTGTTTAAGGTGTGTTCGGAAGCAATTTACTAAGAAAATTGAGCAGAAGGATTAGATATAGGCAAGATTTATCACATGGAATATAAAACATCATTCTTTCGCCCTATTTATTCTGATTAACTGTGATACAAAATAAATAAGCTACGCATCCAAATAAATAAATTCTTAAATAAACACATAAACACTGCCAAAAACAGTTTACGAGTTGTGTGGACATATTTATTGTAAACAATGTTTAGGCCACGTGAAGTGTATTAAGTTTTTTTTTGTCGCATGGTGTTATAATTATTTTGTGCAACTTTTTTTTCATTGAA
Source organism: Chrysotoxum bicinctum (assembly GCA_911387755.1). Classification (NCBI taxonomy): domain Eukaryota; kingdom Metazoa; phylum Arthropoda; class Insecta; order Diptera; family Syrphidae; genus Chrysotoxum; species Chrysotoxum bicinctum. The sequence continues at coordinate 171,384,022 of OU426989.1, forward strand.
ATGCAATTGTAATGCGAATTATTACATTATTATACATAAAAAGAATTGTAATTGCTTTGCTTTCTTAATTTAATTAAGTAATTTAAAAATATGCATAACCATCTCTTTAAGATTTTAGATGCAACATTTGATGATGTGCTACATCTTGCTACACCACGCATGCCTGCTAGTCTGTCGGGTATTGTTAGACTTGCAATTCGAGAATATGTAAATTTGCACAACTCAGAAATGTTAATGGACTACGGAGGGCCAGTCTTACTTATTCGTCGAACTGAAGACGAAATAATTGCAGAGTAAGAACATGCTTATTCGTCATAATAATTCTGAATTTATAAAATTAATATTTTGTAGAGATAACCGTATCGAAACAAACCGAGGAAACTTTTTGCTTTTGAGTTTATTAAAATATCGGTATCCAAACATATTTCAATCTCAACAACTAACCAGGATAAAGAATTTGCTGACAAAACCCATTGACTCAAATGCCAATGGTTTGTATTTGAATTTCGTTTTTTTTTTTTTTAAATTTTAATATCGACGTGACTAAATTTTTAGCTAGTAATGATGATATTTGCATGAGCCGTTTAATTACCTATGCTTCTGATAAGGGAAAAACATTTCCTATGGCCATTGGCGAAGATTACAGTGCTGAAGTCCGTACTCAAATGGCTGAATTTCTGGTTAGTGTTTTATTTTTTTTTTCTAATAATTTTACTTTTTTAATATTTGAAGTGATATTCTAAATTTCTTTTGGTTTTAGTTGAAAAAGCATTTCCGAGATTACAAATCAACACATTGCACCCCTCTCCCCGATGATTACTTTACCATTCCATGGGACATTCCCACTGAAAACGGGTTTGTCTTTACCTAAATCAACGCTGTCCAACAAAAAATAATGAACTTACAAAATAAACATTTAACTGGGCTGGATAGAGTTAAAAAGTGGTACTTTGAGCACTTTACAAAAAATAATTATTTATTTAGATATACATACATACATAGACAAATCTGAAATAAAACAAAATTATTAAAAAAGAAAAACTTATATTTCCTTTGTCAAAATTTTATAAACAACATGAAATCATTTATGTTTTTTGTTATAATTTATGTAACTATAAGAAGTGCTTATAGTTTTGTTGATTTATCCTTCTTGAGTACTTATGTATCAAATTTAGTCGAAGACAAGGACATCGATTGTCCAGATACAGTGAGTTGATGGTTTATTTGTCATTTGATATAAATATCTCTTCATAGCAACTGTTTTAGAAAACTCCAAAAGAAGTGTGTGATGAAAATCAAATTATGTTACAGCTTGCAAAAATATATATTGTAAGTCCCGAACGAGTATTAATTCTATTAACTGCTGATTCATTGCAAGAGACTTGTAAAGATTTATCGCAAGCGATGGCAAAAATCAATAAAACCCAAACAGGATGCATACCCTTGAGTTCAGAGAATCTCTACATGAAACTTTTAAAAACTGTCAAGTTCTTCGATGCAACTGTTTGTCAGGGGGATAGTCGTTTAAAAAACAGTAGTCTTTTAATTTTAATTTGATATTATTTTAATTAAGTGTTTTTTTTTTGTCTTTAGAAATTAGCAAGATCGGAGAATGTTTACCTGAACTGCGTGAAGAATTTCTTAATTGTGAAGGGGCACCAGATTGGTATGAAAATATTAACGATACACTGCGTTGTCAGTAAGTATTGCTCAATTTATATTTAGTTAGTAAATTTCCCCCAGTTTCACAGTGAAAGTTCAAACTTAAATTTAGCTAAACCTGAACTGGATTTAAAATTTGAAGTTCAATTGTTTTCTCTTTCTATCTGAAAAAAAAAAAAATAAAAGGAAAAACAATCGAACAAACTTTGCTTTGTTTTAGGTTAACAAAAATAAAAATGAAAATAAATTCTATTTTCAAATGTGTGAAGGGTTTGTTGAACTGAGGTTTAAACACCAGAATAGTGTCGTTTAACTTAAAGGACACTGTGAAACCAAATTTATTGTTGAACTGAAGTTTAAACCAAAAGTATGGTTTAAACTTACACTGTGAAACTGGGAGTAAGTTTCACTAATTTTCCTCCATCATTTTTGTCGAAGGAGGTAGATATATTTTAATTTTTCAGCAAAAAGTCGAAACAAATTTGCCTTTTTATAAATAAACTTATTTTGTTTCCCTAGAATTCATCGGAGAAATTTGTGTTCAAATTTGTAAGAATAGGTAGATTTTTGAAATCTCAGAAATAAGGACTGGGTTGATCGGTTAAGCTGATAGTTGATCGTTATTTTGTTTAATGTCGTTGTAACGAGCCATTATGCGATTGGGAGCCTGTTTTACATTTTTAAACCAATTAGTACAACCTTGCCCTTTGGTAACATATTTTAAAATTGTGTCGAAACATAATGTTAATACATTGTAACCGGGGCAAAAGGATGAGGACCTGTGGATAGGATATGAATAGGATTAGGATTCAAAGGAAGCGGTTTACTCGACGGGAACGGAAATGACCGGAAACAGGAAGGAATAGGAAACGGAAGGGTCCGAATGTTCAGCGAAAAGGGGCCGTGGCATGCTCGCGTTGCACGGCTTAGCTCGCCGGATGTAGGGGGGGATCTTGCCCCCTTCGCTGAACCTCGCCTCGCTACAAAAAAAAACAATCATGCCTCTCTTTACATCCCTATATATATATAAAATTGTATCTACTACTCGGAGGATCGGTTGATGTTCTTACCGAAAATGGCCAACCCTCTCCACACCTGGAACCCGTAGGCCTATATTTTAACAGGTTCCCCTTGCGCTTACCACTGCTGCTTGCGTCACACCTCACCGTTCATGTTCGTGCTGGTCCTCCGCACCCCCTGAAAATAAAATCTCTCACAACCACATAATGAAAAACTCCATTTGTTTATCTATGTATATAACCAAATTCATTATTTAATTTTCTCAGAATTTACAATTATACGGAAGAATAGTAGCGAAGCAATTCTATAGATGCTTGTATGTATTTATGAGTACAATGTGACATTGTTGAACAAAACTAACGATATATTTAAACAAGATGAAAGAACGAATTTAATTGGACTAAGGTAAGTATTTATGTTGAGTGGACTTTGAATTGAAGAATAACAAAAATTGACAAAATTTAGAAATAATAACAAACGAGGGAATTCAAAGACGGTATCTAAAAAAAAAACGCTATATCCTTCGCCGGTCGACCTTTTTGTCGCACCAAGGGCGGATACTACGACGGTTATGGAACCTGACGGCGTATCCACTTCCCCCACCCTAGGAGTCAATACCTTAACTGGAGTCGAGCCCAGCCTCGTCCGTCAAAAAAAAACCTAAACCGGTCAGGCCACTGTCTTTACCACGATACCTGCCTAAAGAGCGCTCTATAGGGGTCACACGCTTCAGTGCTATAGTTTGCGATGCGAAGACTGCTACGGAGGAGACCAGCTTCGACCTATCGACTACTCAGGAGACGAAACACCCTTCCTTTCAAAACCCTCTTTCAAATCCCTTAACAATTATTTTAATATTTAATAAAAAAAAATTAAAATGTTGAAATATGAAATAAAAATGAAATTAAACGTAAAATTTTAAATAAAAAAAAATCATCAACTGCCAAAACAGCATTATCCCTTAAAGTAGGCAGTAATTCTTAGGTACGTTGCTGTCCTGTTGATTTGCGGTTCTTTAGTTTTGCGGTTTTCTATCGGTAGAAATTCTTCCAACGGTGGGTGACTTGGATACGGTAATTTTGGGGTTGGTGTCTTGGGGGGCTTTTAAGTGTTATATCCGTAGGGTGCTGTAATTTGTCTATCTAGCTCGACGACTTGGTGTATTTCTAACTAAATCTGCGGTAAGAAATTAGCTTCCTTTTTTTTGTTTTAGACACCTTAATTTGTATCAGCCACCATTAAATATTCGGCGGTCCCCCTCTCGACGACCGCCAGCCTCCAGCACCAAACCTGGGATCGAGAAAATCTATGCATCGATTTCCTATTCCACCGTTGAACGTCCTACTTGATTTCCTTGCTTTTTGCGTTTACTTTTGTTTTCGTTTTGAATTTAAATTTAAATTTTCCCGCGCTATATTTTTACTTTCGTTTTGAATTTTACTTTAAATTTTACCGCGTTTGATTTTTTTTGCCTTTCGTGTTTCGTCTTACTAAAGTGCGCGAACTCTCCTCTGGAACTAACCTGGCTGGTAAAAACCCTAACATTCTCCTCTTGTGTTCCTCTTCTTTAGCAAAAGAAAACCACTATCCCTCCGTTCGATGAGGTAAATGAGATCCGTTGGGGTTTTAGCGACACCACTTTGGAGGAGCCCGCCCTTCCTGAAACCTCCCCCTCAGGTATAAAAAGACCTCTCATATGACCAGGGTGTATTCACTACCCAAGTGGTTATCTCATATCAGAACCCTTTATCATATCCGATTCAAAGTTCCCTGAACGCTTTCTCACATTCTGACATATAAGTTTGACACTTCACAGCAGAATTCTGAACAATATGCATTTCCCCTTCCCAGCTGACTGGCAAATGAAATGACAATTGTTGGAAACTTCTAACATTTAGGTAATATTTTGCTTTTTCTTTATTTTACTACATTTATTATTTATCCTATTTCTCTTTTTTTTCTTTTAGATGGATAAACACGAGGAACTCCTACGCGGGAAGCAAACAAAGCGGACACCGGTGGTACCGAGGGGCCTGGACATTCATGGTCTACACGGAGAGACGAAATCCATCTCAGGTAAGCAAAAAAACTTAAGTTTAAAATTTGCTTTAATTATCAGATTTCTTTCGTGCAACTAGATCTTATTTATGCTTCCGAAATCCTGGCATGACAAGGAGGATTATTTACGACTACACACCACGACACTCAGCCGCCGTCATCACTCAGCCGACCTCAAGAACAGACCCTAAGAAGGGTCGTCGGATTTCCGATCGGCTTTTGGGTAATGGGTAAGAATATTTTGTATCATAAAACAAGTTTGTCCCAATAAAAATATAAACTTTATTTGTGTTTTCTGCTGTTTTCATGCCATGAATCGTGATTTTCGGGTTTTTTTATTTGGTTTGCGTTTCTCTCACGCTACGACGGTTCAGTGTTACATATTCGCTGTTATGCTCCACTCGATACAGCGCAGCGGTGGTTCTCTTCGACGACAGTACGACTTCGGTTGAGTTTTTGTGTTTTCCTTTCGCTTCCCTTGCTCCCACCGAGTGTGGCTCATAGCTCATTAAAGCGAAATACACCACCCTTGATCAGAACTGGTGCCTTTCAGAACAAACACATCTCTCATACGCGAAGGTTGCCCCGCTGTACGCGGTTCTTACCGTGGCCATATTTGAACCGACTACTGGCTGCATCGAATGGAATCGAATCCATGTGAAACCGGATAGGTTTACTATTGTAAGTATACACTTGCAATACATGTCGGAGGGAGCCATAACAACATTATGTACTTTCTAAATCTTTGGAGTAATATTACACACCAACTAAGTTTAATTAACTATAGGTATAAACACTGCAATTCATATTTTAAAAATACGAGTTGACTTTCTGGCCTCAAATAAATTTAAGTCCCAGACGTTTTTTCTTCAGCTCTCATCCTGGTTTTCTAAAGTGAAAAAAAAAAACACTTTTTGATATCGGGGGTATAACCAAATGTATTATCTATACATCAAAAATCGGGAAGGATTTTACTCTCAGCTTTCCCTCAAAAGTTGTTGAAAAAACAGGGTATAAACAAATATGTGATACAACATAAAATCAGTAAAAAAAATCCCATGAATATGTATGTATGTGCCACATTTTTTAGCAATTTCCAAGGCAAGAGATATACTCTTAGAGGATTCAATTCCTTGCAAGAGGCAGTACACTCCTGAAAAACTTTTTGCTGCGGCTGAGAATCGAACTCCAGACCTTCCGCATAATAGTTTAACGCACTAACCATTGTGCCAAGAGGTACCAATATACTTACATTAACTTTTTGTCCATTTTTATCAAAAAAAACAAGTCTCGTTTAGAAAATTGAACACGAGTAATAAAGTACACAAATACGACTTCAAGTAAATCGATCGAAATAACGATAAAATATGAATAGTCGTATGCGATGTTTTGCGTTTCCCAATATTTGTACAAGTGAAGTCGAATGTACGACTCCTGGAATAGCAAAATACGACTATAGTCGAATACGAGTCATAAATACGAGTTTCAGAATATGGGTGAATATAAATTCAAAATAGTATAATATTTTGTTTGAAAATATATTTAAAAACACAAGTAGTTAAATAGTGTCAATTTACTTAAGGTTAAATAAACTTTAATGAAATGTTTAATTTTTACCTGCAGGTAGTGTATAAAACTTCTCATCAGTTTCGTTGACATTATTAGTTCTCGTAGATACATATATTATTTTTGTGAATTATTTATTCTTAAGACAAAGAATATTTTGTTTGTGAACTCGTTCCATCATTCAAATACAAAAATGGTAAATATTTGAAATCCAATGAATCAGAAGTATTATATTTTTTCGCAGTTGAAAAATCAGTTTGCGGGTTAAATAGTATAACACGGAAAAAACCTTTTGTTTTAAAAAAGATTTAAAATGCAGAATTCAATTTGCTAAGGTCCAGCGAAAACCTGGAGCAAAATTTATGCTTGTTGGACCTTGGAAAGATTCATACATCAACCTTATATTTTCAAAACATCTTACAAGTTCAGAAGTTTTAACGTTAAACAAATACTCGAATTGTAAAATTAAATCTTTTTTCTTAATTCCAAATACTTCTTTGTGTAATGGAAATTCTACGCAAAATTGAAGAAATGATAAATGATTCAATTGTTGTAACATTTACACCATTTCTATTTATATACAAAAGAAAACTCCCTGCAAATTAATTTTGAATCACGTATCTATTATGATTTCTAGAGCTCTCAACGAAATTGCTAACTGCAATTATGTGAAAACTGCAATGTTATGTGGCCTAGAAGCAGCTGCTGTAATACGAGGATTCACCAGCGAACTTCTCCAGCAAGCCTTTCCATATAAGGTGATAGATATACATTCTAAAATAAATTTATATTTACTTTTTAATAATTTATAGTCAAAGTGCAAGGTATCCAGATCATTGCCTTTGGTTCAGGATCCCATGATATCCTCCACAAGTCAAGAACACAAACATATACTGGTAAACTTGATGCCATTTATTGTTATCATAAAAATATTCAATAACCTTTGGCATTGAGTTTTAAGTCTCATTTTTAACTATTTTTCTTTTAACTAATTTAATTTTCATAATTATAATACAATTATTGAACGAAGAACGAAGGATTTTATATATTCTTTTTAGATCCTCCAAAGCCAGAGAAACCCATAATGGCAGCAATATCACCAGGCATGTCTGCACTGAAATCTTCTTCGGCTTTTCGTTTTCTGTCTTTTCTCTTCTCCTTTTTGTGTTCCTTGTAGCGCTCTTCCTCCTCCTTAGCTTCACGCAATCTTTTCTCTAGCTCGTAATCTTTTTTCTTTTCTTCCATTTTCTTCTTGTTTTGTTGAAAGCGTTCCTTGACCTGATCAACTGTGCTACGTTCGACTTTCATGGACATTCCAAGATTACGTTGATGCTTTTTTCCATTGATGTGGTCCAAGAAATTGATTGAATCTTTGACAACACAATCGCAGACATTGCAATAGTAACCACCTGATTGTGAGGTTGGTGTGTTTTTGTTAATTACAACGCTTTTGCCTAATTTACTATCTAAATCGACTTTATAGTCACGACGTTTGAGATTCTCACGCTGCACAGGCTCTGAAAATAACCAAAATAGATAAAGTTCATTGAAAACTGAGAAGCGCTTTAAATTACCTTCTTCGTTTGGATCTTTTATCGTTTTCAAGCGCTCCTGGGCTAGTTTTTGATACTCGGCTTTGTCCCATTTCCTCCGATGGTCATCTGGACGCAGTGACATTGTGAAAGACAATTTTTTGTTATGGAATCTGATTTCTTTGAGAAAGAAGAACTAAAAGTCGGGTTTTAATAAAGGAAACTTATAATTTTTCTCAATAGAATCAGTCTTTCTTTATTGTTTTTTTATCTGAAATGAAAGTCTCAAAACTCAAAGTAGACAAGTAGTATCAGTTGTCATTTTTGTGTGACGGATTGACTTTGACGTTTCGGATTTAGAGTTTCCACTATCTAATTTTGAAAAAATTGTGTTTGTTCAATTTGTCATGACATTGCCTATGAAAGAACATGCTCTAATATGAACGCATCTTAAAAGAAAAAATAAATTTCCATACTATTCAGATAGGATTCGTGAGCTTCGGTCTTATATTTGTTTGTAGAAAGAGATAATTAGGCCTATTTTGCCACATCTATTATTCTGCTATAGATTATTTTCTGTTATGAATCATAAAAGATTTCCACCTTAAAAGATCTTTTATTAGGTGCGTTTTATTATTCACAAATCTATCTAGATTAAGTTTTAACATGTATTACAAAAACAATTCGGGATCCTGTTTTCTATCGGGATCTATTTCAAAGATCCAAAAATTAGTTATTACACTGGCGAGTAGATGGCTTTTTATGGTAAGGTAGTGTAAGCTTTAGTGTAAAGAAAAAAGACGACATAATTTAAAATTTACAAACCCAAGGATAAAAAGAGACGGGCTTATAACACTGCTGTCAGTAAGATCCGTATCGTTTTATCATTGTAACTATATGAAATTTATAGTACTCTCATGAAGAGGAACGAACGATGCGGTGCCATACGAGCGTATTCCATAACTTTTTACGTAGAGTTGTGGAGAGTAGGGACAGACGATAATCAGGAAGGGGTGATAATATTTTCGGTAAAAGCAAACCGAAGGTGCAGAACAAAGCGACGACAATAAAGCTATTTTCTGTTTTCTTTTTATCAATTTTCTATACAAATAATTATGAGGTGGCATTTTTTGCTTCACGCATAGAGAAAAAACGGTATATTGTTTGGTTTGATTTTTTTCGTTCGCTGTTTGTATGTATATTGGAGCAAATGTAGGATTTATATTCAAATAGACGAATTTTTAAACGGTTACCACTCAGAACAATTATTTTGTATAGATAGATAATTATTTTTGTAGGCAGATTTTTCAAATGCAGAATTTTGAGAATTGGAGTCCTGAGTATTATTCTGAAATACAGAAAAATTATATTGAAAGCTAAAATTTTGAAGAGTAGAATTTTGGAATGCAGAATTTTGGGAAATAAAATTTTGAAATGCATAAAAATTAATAAGTAAAATTTTGAAAAGCAGAAGTTTGAAAAAGAGATTTTGAAATGCAGAAAGCTTAGTAAGTAAAATTTTGAAAAGTAAAATTTTGAAATGCAGAATTTTACTGAAGAAAATTTTGAAATGCAGAAAACTTAGTAAGTAAAAAAGCAAAATTTTGAAATGCAGAATTTTACGAAAGAAAATTTTGAAATGCAGAAAACTTAGTAAGTAAAATTTTGAAAAGCAAAATTTCGAAATGCAGAATTTTAGGAAAGAAAATTTTGAAGTGCAGAAAACTTAAAAAGTAAAATTCTGAAAAAGGTATTTTGACAAGTAGAATTCTGAAATGCAGAAAACTTAATAGGTACAATTTGAAAAGCGGAATTTTGAGAAGTAGAATTTTGAAATGCCGAATTTTGGGAAATAATATTTTAAAATGCACAAAACTTAGTAAGTAAAATTTGGAAATGCAGAATTTTGAGAAGTAGAATTTCGAAATGCAGAATTTTGAAAACTTTAATTTTGACAAGTAGTATATTGAAAAATAAAATTTTATCAATTAGAATCTTGAAATTCAAAATTTTGAGAAGTAGAATTTCAAAATGAAGAATTTTGAAATACAAAATAAAAAAAAAAATCATGTGATACATCACGAGTATGCAATTTTTAACTCGCTAAGATGCCTAATTTAGCCAGAAATCACGTTTAAAAATGTCAACTTTGGGGGGTCTACGAAGCTCCGTTTAGCCGCAAATCGCGTTTAAAGATAAAAATTTGTTTTTCGAAAAAAAAAAAAAATTCACATTTTTTACTTCTAATGGAAGAAAAATATATGTATTAAATGTATTTGTTCTGGTTAATTTGTAATAAACTTCAACTACTAAATAAGAAAAAAACAATTTCTGCTAAAATAATTAACATAGCGATTTTTAAATGTGGCAACCATTTTTTTTTGTATGATCTTTAATTTAATAAAACAAATTTTGAAATTAAGATATTACAGCTTGTACCTACCATAGACCATTTTTTCAAATTTTGACATTTGACAATTTTCTCATTATTGAAATTTTTTATAGAGATGCTTCCAAAAAGTTTAAAAAACATTGCATCTCAAAACTTGAAAAAAAATATTTTTTTATTTTTTTTCTTGGAAAATTCGATATCTCAAAAACGGCTCAATATTTTATTTCGAAACCTAATTTCCATTCGTACAATAAAAAAAACTTAAGGTTGGCGTACCAAATTTTTTTTATTTTACGATGATAGAGAACACGAAAAAATATTTTTTTATCTAAAAAAATTGTTTTTGAAAAATCAATGTCTTGAAACAGTTTGAGCGACAAATTTTTGAAAATATTTCCTAGAATCTTGATTTTTAAATACCTACTTAAATTAATATCCCAAATTTTTTTTCTAGAACAATTTTAAAGAAATTTCTTATATTCAAAATTAGTTCAATAATAAAAGGTTTTTTAAACTTTGTTTGCATAAATTCGTACTTTTTATATTTATATTAACAAAATACAAAAAAACTAAATTTTTATTTTAATGAATTAATAATTTCCAAATTTGAAAAAAATTCGTAGACAAACATTAAAAGAAATATTTGTTTAATCAAAATTCGCAGGGCAAATATCTTATATTTTTACAAAATATATGGATAAAAACTATTTTTTTTGTAAAAAAATGTTTATTTTTATTTTAAAATTTTTTCATGTGGGGTGCATTAATATTTTTTTTAAATTGACACCAAATTTCTTTTTTTAATTTTTCTAAAATTGCTTATAAGCAATATGTAAATGCATACAAAATATTTTTTCCAAAAAACGTATCTGATTTTTTAAAAATATAATGTCAATAATAATTTTATTCTATTTATTCTAATTTTTTTTAATTAATTTAAGTTTTCTAAAATTATTTTTTTCTCGAAAAACTTATTTGATTTTTTTTTACAATTGCTTTATGTGAATATTTATACATTTCTAAAATTGTTTATATACACATAAAAAGTATTAAAACTTTTCTATATTTTTTGCAAACAAAGTTTATATGAATAAATTTTAAAAACTGTTCTATACCTATATCAAATTTTGGTTAGATATGCCGAAATTGAACAACGTTGCTTTGTTGCGTATGAAATAGCCAAAACAAAACAAATATTCTTGACAAAAAAATATAACAACAAAACACAGAGAAGATCCCTCAAAAGAAAAATGCTACAAAACAAATTTCATTTTCTCATTCTCGTCTTTCTCATTGCCACGTGGCTAAAAAAATTTCCTCAATTACCACAACATCCTAAATCAAAAGTCTCCACGAATTTTTTTCCTCCGACAGCGCCCTCGGTAGAGTGTATTCCATAACATTTTTTTCTGTTCCATGAGAGTACTATAGTTTTGATATACAAGGGTTTTATTTTCAAGGGATGATCCAGATCCAGATAGATTTGTGGATAATAAAACGCACCTTTTGTTATTCATAAATGAATACAGATCAATTTAGGATATCTTTCTAATCCCGAAGCACAGGAAATAGCTGGTAAGAAGTAAGGTACATACTTTTGAGTATATACATATATTTCTGTTCCACACCTTCCCCAAAATTTAATGGAGTTTCTTACAATTTTCAATTTTTAGGATCGTAGGTAGATAATTGCAGAAATTTGTTTGACATTCATTTTCACATAATCAAAAAAAGAACAGAACCTACAATGTTTTGCTGCATCTGCCCAGATCCCAAGATTCTCACCCATATTCTGAAGCTCGTATTCGACTACAGTCGGTACGCGATGTTTTTCGTTTCCCAATATTAGTACAAGTGAAGTCGGATATTCGGGTCCTGGAATAACAACATACGAATGTAGTCGAATACGAATTTCAGAATATGGGTGATTAGTAGAAGTGAAGTCGAATGTTCGACTCCTGGAATAACAACATACGACTGTAGTCGAATACGAATCACAAATACGAGTTTCAGAATATGGGTGATTTTTAGAGTATTTGTCATTGTCATGTCATTTTCAAAACCGTTAGAATGAAATTAAAAATAATTTTATTCAAAATTTCAAAACAAAAGCCCACAATCAAGTTAAAAGGGGGGTTTCGTATGCAATTCAATAATAAATTAGTTTTAATCGAAAAACTGTTCTAATATGCAAATTTGTTGCATTATGTTTATTTATCATAAGAAAATTAGAAAAAAAAGGATTTTATTGTAAATAATGCGGACCTGGAGTTGGAACGTTTTTCAATGGAGAATCAAAATCAGCTTCAGGTGGCTCTGCAACAGGTGCTTCCAACATTGTACTTCCGATTCGTTCTTGAAGGGATTCGTATAATTTGTGTACATTTTCATTGTGAGCTGTTGTCGGTTGCATTGCTTTCACTAAAGTTGCCAGACGACCCGCAGGCAATTTGCTATGTATGTACCTAAAATGGTAGTAATTTAAAAATTAGATACATCTATGCTTTATTGTAACTTCTCACCAAAGTAATTTGAGCATATGCCTTGTGACGTTATCTCTTGTCAAGCCAGCAAAAAGAAACTCATCAAAAAGGGTTGTGCAAAAATCTTCAGTGGTGAATTCTTCTGACATCGGGACCAGAAGAGCAATCTGAAAAATAATGATTTTGTGTTAGGTAGTTAATAAAATATTGTATTCGAATTACAGATAGTGATGGATTTGGCTTTGACAAAATATTAACTTACCAAGGAATGCAAGAATGGGTCTTCGTACGCTCTATCATCTTTGCACGCTGACAAAATAGCTAAAACTCGTAGAACACCCATCCGATCTTTTTGTCGTGCCGTGTGTAGAGTATAATACATCGCCAAAATGGCTGCCACAGAGCTTTCCTGTATATAGGCCTCTACAGCATCTGGAGCTGGGCCGGAATGTTCGATTGTAGTCAGTGCACTCTCTCTTTCATCTGGTGGCAACTTTGCATGCAGGCTACGGCATTGGTCATCCACCATCAAAGACATCAAAGCTGGCAAAAATTTCGTTACAACCTGACTATCCAGTTTGGGTTCCTTGAAATCTTGCGAGTCAATCATAACCCAGGCACTCAAGCCAAGTGCTAACATACGCAAAAGTAGTATAAGGATGGTATTGTCTCGCGGAAGGCCTTCATTATTGATGAGATGTTGAAGAATCTTAATTGCCGATGTTGCAAGGAAGTTTATTGCATAAGGATCGCAGAGAGTCATTGAAAGATCCCCCAGAACTTGTTCTTGACCCCGTTTAATGTTGTCAAGGAAGCCTTGCAGTTCCCTTGAACGTTTAATGTCTACGTTTTTCTCTCGAATACAAGCATCCAAGCACCAAGTAAACTTATGACATGGATCCACAGATATTATATCTTGAACTTCCAGGTCATGTAGAGCCATGAGAAGCTCAGCGCGAAGAGTACAATAGTGAACATTGCGAGTTCGCAGGAAAAGAGTTCGGAGAAACTGCAAAACCATATCGTAAAGTTTTACACTAGTTCCGATCATATTGGCCAGTTTCTGGACAACTTCACCTTGTCGACGCAATTTTGGCGAAGGATGAAAGAAAAGATTATTGAGGTTTGTGTGATCGAAAAGAACGTGTTCCTTTTCTCTAATGTATTGTGACAGAAGCGGCGAAACCTCATCACCGAATAACGATTGATTATCTCTCCAAATCTGCCGTTTAACCTCGGTGTCTGTGTCCGAGTACAATTCTCGGTCACGAACCAAAATACGTAAATACTTATCATCGATGTGGGTGGTATTTCTTAGAATTGACATTACCACTGGCCGCAGAGCCTTAACCCGTACCACAGGAAAGCTCTTAACAAGAAGTTCCTTTAGTTTTTTGTCCCTTTCACGGGAATCTTTTTGTCCAAGTTCATTGATTCTTCCGATAAGTTTTTCGCGTAGTTCCTAAAGGCAGAATTTATTTTCAAGAAAAAACATACAAATTGGGAGCATACCTCCATTAGAGATGTGTGAAAGTCAAGCCGGCGGACACCGTGCAAATCGAGTAGTGGAAGCATTGGCCGTAGTGATGGCAGCAGAACACCATTCTCTAACTAAAACGGAGAGTATAAAAGAATGAGGGGTATTTTAAAATTCTGTATTTGTAAAATTATATTCATGACCAGTGAGCAAACTTCAAAGTGATATAGAAAACTCTAAATTCTTACCTGGAAGCTTTCTATTGCTTTTAATGGATCTGTGCAGGATGTTAGAGCTTCACGTAAAAATGCTTGGCCTGGTATATTAACCTCTTCCAATCCAGTTCCAGGAAATTTTGGTGGAGTAGTCATGATTTAAAACTCTTTACAGAATATTAAACAAATATTATTTCTATTATTTTTATATTAAATAGAAAACAAACAAAAAACACAGACCTTTGTGTTTTTGTTTTGTCACTTTTCAATAGGCCGAAAAATTCAAATGTCAAAAGAAACATCTTTTTCTGCAGTTAAGCTGAATACACAAATATGTAGCTTCGAATTGTCCACATACACAAAGATACAAGCTACAGAAACACGGAGTTCCTTGGGCGCACAACATGCAGCGTGAAAATTAATGTCAACCAAATCTGGCAAAATATGACGATTTGTCATTCGTACATATCCGATGTGAATGTACATATGTACATATATATCTTTTTGGCATTAATTTTATTTTATATTTCCCAGTTTTCTAGGAGAAATTGTGTTGATTTGCCACTCGTGTAAATCCAGCATTATGGATAATGAAAATTTTCCTATTTTTAATTGGCCTTCAGGGGGTCAATTCTCCGTCTGTGAAACTGTGAAGTGATAAGTTTTTTCCAAACTTCATATACGCCACACACTACTATTCGATTCGCAATTTATGAAAAAAAAATAATAAAATGTTAAAATATTTTCAAACATTAAATTTGTTTTCACACTCAAACGATTTTGTGAAAAGCCCTGATAAAATATTATGAAAATAACAAAAACAAAATTATACTTAAAAATGAGTATCGTGTATCAAAAATTAGAGCATTTATCATTTTTAGTACTGTTTAGTACATGTTTTGACAAACATTTATCAGAATGAGTTCCAGAATCGCATTTTGTGATTTCATGAAATGGAAAAATGAAAAATGGCTGTGAAAACTGAAATGATAACTTTTTTATCACTTCATAGTTTCACACATAGAGAATTATGACCCCCAGGTCAATTTCACTGAACCAACGGGAGATGAAGTCTATTAATAGTGGGTAAAGAGCTTGATTATCTGTTGTTAGGTGTCACTATATAGTCACATTCACTAGTAGCAGTTGTGACTATTCCTTGTGAGGAATGTTGTACCTCGATACAATTTTTCAAATTCTCATAAAACTGGCTGTAAGAAGCATAAAAAACTCACTTCAGCAAAGGTGAATTTTGTAGCCATTATTAAAACAGCTGATTTTCAAAGTAGAACAAAGATTTTAAGTTTAACCTAATGTAAAATTTATTACAGTGCTTAGATAAATAAACGAAAAAATAAAGTTAATAAAGCAAAGTGCCAGGTAACATATTGAAATTTGTATGGGAAAAACTTTCTGCAAAGCTGATAAAATTATCTCACGAATTTGATGCGGAAAGACTAGAAATAAACCTGATAAACTAAGAAATTCTCTAAATTTTAAGAAATTGCTTGAAATTATTTTTTTTCTGAAAACTACTTGCATTTTTTTCTTTTAAGTAAGAGAATCACTTTTTAAGTTAAGATATCGATGTGCATTTTTGATAACAATTTTTATGAGTTGACTGTCGTTTAACGAACAACGGATTATTTCCCACGTTTATGCAAGTATGCGGAAAGTTATATTTTTCTGCAAAGCGGAAAATTTTCTCGTTGCATGAATAGACTATGAGCTTGTCTAAGCGATCATTCTCATCTCATAGTCAAAAAACAGCAAAACAATCTTCCACAAAATATATCGATTTACGAATCTAAATGCCAAAAACTCAAGCAATTCCTTAGTTGTGACCTGATCGAAAGGATATCACGATTTCGATTATTTTTTTATTCTGACAAGTTGTGATTATGTGATCAACTCCACCTCTTCCTGTGACCTGTGAGATATTAGCCGTATTTTTTTGGAAAAGTTATCCGTAGTACAGTAGGATTTTATATGAATAACAAATACAACATCCGCAGTAGGATCACAGTGCCGACACTCGAATAAACGTCAAATCTCTATCCGCAGGAGGATTTCACTTCTCCTTTTATCGGCAGTGATCCTACTGCGGATGTTGTATATGTTATTCATATAAAATCCTACTGTACTACGGATAACTTTTCCAAAAAAACACGGCTATTAATGAAATTCGGGTCGATCGGAATGTTAACTTAAATGACATCCACTAAGTTTTAACTAAGAGGAATGAGGTTATTTCAATGAAAAATTCCAAATTTTAAACTAAATCATCAAATTCTTCAAACGATCAAAACAAGATTTTATATTAAAAGAAAACTAGCCAATGCACCAATTTAATAAGCTTTGAAAAGTTTCTAAATAGAAGTGCTGAAACACGATGTATTAACATAGAAGCTGAAAGAAAACTAATACACAAGCCATTAACCGAAAATTTAAAATTAAATGAGCTGAAATGATTTTCAAATTCTATTTTAAAAAGGCTTTTCTGTTTTTATTTTTCATTTATCGAGCTGTGACATTTTTGTCCTTAAGTTTTTCAAAGTTCTCTGAACCGTCCTAATAGCTCAGGTCTCACAGAAATCGAACAAACCTTTAATATTTGTTTCACGTCAAACAAAAACTGGTAAAATTTTTGCGGGAATTTAAAATTTCGTTGCTGTGATCCCAAATATTGTTTATGTTATTTCCGTTTTGTTAATAAAAACTAAAAAATGTCTTTAAAAATTTCCCGACTAGAAATAGAGTACAAAAACCTTTCCGATCAGTTTTTAATAAAAACGCAAAACTACCAAATGCAATATTCGCACATATATGCTTACCGACTGAGTGAATGTACCAAACTGCTAACTCCCAAGGTTCTTGCCAAATGGGGAACAGAGTATCCAATTAAAAAACTCTGTGAACTTCGTGAGGACGTTTCCGAGAAATGCATTCTCATTGGCACTTTGTTCAAACACCAAGCATTCAAGCCAAGTATTTTGAAAGAGATCTCTGAGGAGAATCAACTGGCACCACAACCTCCCAGGCAACACTACGCCGATCGTGACGATAAACTAATTTTGGAAGACGAACTGCAAAGAGTTCGTCTGTTTGGCCAAATCAATGTACGTTTTATGGCCACTGGTGTAGTTTGTGCGGTTCTCGGAACAATTGAAGACGACGGAATCTTCATCGTGGATGACACAATTTTCTTAGAAAGCGGACCCCAAAGGATGTTGACTGCACTACCCAAACCAGCCAGCATTGTTATTATATCAGGGTTGAATCAGACCCATTGCCATGAGTTCAGTGAATCGCTTAATATGTTCCAGCATTGGTTGACGGGAAACATCGACCCAAGTGCCAAGAACTTTGTTCGTCTAATTGTGGCTGGTAACTCGGTGCGCTCTTGTGCCGAAAAGAAACAGTTCGGTCTTCAAATGAAGTCTAGTGAGTCGAATGATACAGTCCTTGCAGTGAAGAACTTGGACAAATACTTCGCCAGCTGGTCACAATCAATTTACATCGATTCGATGCCAGGTGAATTCGATCCAGCGACTTTCATGCTGCCGCAACAACCATTCCATCGATGTATGTTTGCCCAGGCTTCGAGGAATTCTTCATTTCATAGCGTCACCAACCCGTATGCGTGTGAAGTTGGCGACCGTTTAGTCGTTGGTACTTCTGGCCAGAACGTTAGAGATCTGTTACGAAATACAAATCTGGAGGACCCATTGGAAGCTCTGCGTTCGACACTGCAATGGGGACACATCTCCCCCACATCGCCAGATACCTTAGCGTGTTATCCTTTTGTGGAGAGTGATCCATTTATTATGAAGGAATGTCCGTCAGTATATTTTGTAGGGAACTGCGATGAGTTCAAGACTGACATGCACATTGGTAGCAATGGACAAAAAACTCGTATCTTATGTGTCCCGGGATTTTCGAAAACTCAAAGTGTTGCTGTTGTTGATTTGGATTCTCTAGAGTGTAAAAGCGTTTCCTTTAAAGTTCTCGAATAAAAAAGAATTTAAATGTCTGTTAAAAATTATTTTTTATTTTCTTTATTATGGCAGGTATAAAAAAGGCTAGTGGATTACTGGACCGAGGGGTTCACCTCTTATGGTACTGAAATCCAGTCTCGAGTCAATTGCTTCATCTATTTGCCCAATCACCGCAATATTATCACCTCGAATGATATGCAGGCCCAACACGATTTGTTCGATGCCGGCTGTGGTAGAGAAGACACGTTCGTGGGAGTCATCTAGAATTATATTGATGGTCTGATCGAATCCTTTGAGTGTTCCTATAAAGTTTCTTCCGTCAGCAGTAATTATTGAAACTGTATGATTAACGTAAGCTTCCAAGCCCGAAGCCATTATTTGTTTTGAAAAACGTTTGGTTTACTGCTGTTTTAAGTTGAAAATCAAATTACTTTATTTTTGGTTAAGCATTTGTTTGACAGTTGGAAAGCAATTGACAGACGAATAGGTTCACTGGAAATATGAATGACCTTGGAAGTATTGAATTAGGTTTGTTTGCTTAAAGTTCTTCCACACTCCCTCACATGGAGTTACATTACCCGATTTTTGTTTTTTAATTTTTCGAAATGTGTATACTCGGATCGTTTTCCCAATAGGTATACTTCGGTTTTCCTTTTTATTTCTCAATGAGATTCACTCAAATTTAAATAAAATTTCACACAAACTGTGTGTGTTTAGAAGAAATTAAATACAAATCTTAGCATGATACTAATTAGAAAATAGTTTTCTTTCTTCGTAACCTTTTTTATTCATTAAATTGATATTTGTCCTACATTGGGCATTGGGTATCTTTTTTTATGGTCTCAATAGCCGTGTTTTTTTTGAAAAAGTTATCCGTAGTACTGTAATAAATGTACTTATGTTTGATTTATTAACACTTCTTTATTTAATCAGGGACAGAATGCAACTGGCCACTGACATTTAACAATTATAAGCTTACATACTAGTATACTAACATTCTAACTAATACATTTACATTATCCAATATGTATATATAAATATAGGTATATTGATTGATGTTACATGCTTTTTTTTTTTTTTTTTTTTTTTTTTTTTTTAATTAAATAACATTTATATATCTTTGTGGTGGCTTACTTACTCTACCACTTCGAGTTACATAATTAAGTTTATCTTCTAATGGATGAGGATGTGGTATATTATTAACTATAGGTCTACAATCAATACAATTTTCATCATTAATACTATTATCTACGGATTCCTGTTCAATGCTTACATCTTTTTCATTTGAATTATTATCTCGACCAATGTTTGGTTTTATTATTATACTTTCTTTAGGATTATTTGTACATTTATTATTATCATTTTCAATATTAGATCTGATTTGATCCTCAAATAATAATTCACTTGTACTTAAGTCATTATTCTGTGTTTTTGAAATAAACCTACGATTTCGTCTAAAATGTTTTCCAAAATTATCTTCGATTATATACGAGCGGTCATTTACAATTTGAACAATTTTTCCATAATGCCATTCATTAAATTTTTTTTTAAAAATTACTTGCTCATTCAAATTCAAACGTGGTAACACTTTTGCAGTTCGATTATAATAATACTTTTGTTTCTCTTTTTTTTTATTTATTTTTTCTTCAATTATTTTCCGATCAATTGTTTGGCTTTCTAATTGTTTACTTGATGTGGGAAGTTTCGTTTTAATTTGTCTACTAAAGAATAATTGCGCTGGGGAAAATTTCATTGAAGCAACTGGTGTTACATTATATTCTAAAATTCGATACTGATATTCACTAACTTTATCTTCTTCAAAACAGCGTTTAAGTATATTTTTAGCTATTGCTACTCCTTTTTCGGCTAACCCATTGCTTTGTGGGTAACGTGGACTTGAAAATTTAAAATGTATGTTTA
Source organism: Chrysotoxum bicinctum (assembly GCA_911387755.1). NCBI lineage: Eukaryota > Metazoa > Arthropoda > Insecta > Diptera > Syrphidae > Chrysotoxum > Chrysotoxum bicinctum. The sequence goes on from OU426989.1 coordinate 171,404,345, forward strand.
CGTCATTTGCAAAGATTTCAAATTCAGAAGAACCAAATGGACTGTTATCACATTTAATTTCTGTCGGATATCCCAAACGATTAAAAATTGTCTTTAGCGACTCGATTAATACTGCCGAAGTTTTCTTAACTAATCTCTCTACTATTAAATATCCAGAGTATGCATCAATTATTGAAAGAAAATGTATGCCCGCGTATTCAAAAATATCCATGGCTATTCTATGAAATGGATAATCCGGATTCTCTTCCAGTTTAAGTGGCTCTTTTTGTATATTTCTTTTAAATTTTTCACAAACTTGACAATTTGCTACTAAATTTTTAATGTCTACACTCATACCTGGCCAATAATAGTTCATTCGAGCTCTTCCTAATGTTTTTTGAATTCCTAAATGAGACATGTGTAAGGATTTGCATATAGTGTTTTGTAATTCTTTTGGAATTACTAACCTGTGGTTTTTGAACAATAATCCCATTTCAAAATGTAGTTCCTCTTTAAATTTGAAAAATTTCTTCCCAATTTGATCTAATTTCTCATATTTTGGCCATCCTGATTCAACATATTTACAAATCTTAACATAAGAAATATCCTCAGCAATAATTTCCAAATATTTTTTATAATTTTCTTCTGATAGACAGGCCTGCCGAGTAACACTATGAATGGCTGTTACTAATTCATAGTTTTCTTCAACTTCCCCAAGTTGTGCTCTTGACAAACAGTCAGCAACTAACATTAATTTCCCTGGAGTATACACGATATCCAATTTTGGGTATTTCAATAAAAACATAAACATTTTTTGTAATCTCATGGTTACATTATCAATGTCACGTTTATATAAAGTTTCCAGTGGTTTATGATCACTTTGGACTGTAAATTCTCTACCATATAGATAATAATGAAATCTTTGACATGCGAAAACCACAGCTAATAACTCTTTTTCAATCTGTGACCATCTTTGTTCGCTTTTGCTGAGTGTGCGTGAAGCATATGCAACAGGATGATCATCCTGTAAAAGAGTACAACCCAGCCCATCATTTGATGCATCAGTCTGTACAATCACCTTCTTCTGAGGATCGTAGACTGACAAAATTGGCTCACTTGAAACCAGCTTTTTTAAATTAATAAATTCTCGTTCATGATTTTCATTCCATTCCCATTTACTATTTTTACATGTTAATTTACGTAATTCTGTCGATAGCTTAGTCAAGTTTGGTATAAACCGAGCTAAATATTTACAAAACCCTAAAAACCGCATTACTCCTTGTTTGTTTGTTGGTTTTATCATCTCTTCTACCGCTTTAATACTTTTAATAGTAGGTTCAATTTTACCTTTGGAAATGCAGTTACCCATAAATGTTATCCTATTTTGTTTGTATTGTAATTTATCCGGATTAAATATAATATTATTTTCTAAGGCTCTCTCCATAACCTTATTTAATATTAAATCATGTTCCTCTTCATCTATACCCGCAATAGCCAAATCATCAAAATATATCATTACGCCCGTTATATCCCCAAATATTTGTACCATGCGTTTTTGAAACATTTCTGGTGCACAGTTTATTCCAAATGGAACACGATTAAATTTGTATCTTCCGAATGGTGTCATAAAAGTAGTTAACTCAGAACTTTTATCATCAAGCTCCATGTGCCAAAACCCATTTGCTAAATCTATAACCGTAAATATAGTTTTATCCTTTAACTGACTACTAAAATCATCTAGTGTTGGTATGAGAAAATGTTCCCGTTTTATATTTTCATTTAACAATTTAGGATCTATACATATTCTTAGATCACCATTCGGTTTTTCGACTACTTGTAAATTACTTACCCAATCAGTGGGATAATCAACATATTCAATAATTTTTTCCTCTTCCATCGCTTTAATTTTGTTTTTTAAGCGTTCTATCAAAGCAAGTGGCACACGTTTCTTGTAATGTAATGATGGTATAGCATTATTCTTTAACTTTATTGAGCACTTTCCTGGAAATTTTCCCAATCCACTAAAAGCACGTTTATATTTTTCAATGAATTCATTTTTATTTGTAGGTAATTTATTTTCAAAACTTAAAGAATCAGTCCGGCTTATTAATCCAAAGTTTATACATGTAGAAAGTCCAAGTAAAGGTTCATATTTATCCTCAACAATAAGAAAACTAGCAGTTCCAACAAAATTATTCCCAACACAAGTTAATTCAATTTCACCGAAAACTTTAATTTGGTTTGAACTATAATCCAATACTAAAAAATTGTTTGATTCATTTAATTCTAAATGTAATTTCGTTTTTTTGAAAAGCTTGATAGGAATACAGTTAACGTCACTTCCCGTATCTAATTTGAACTTGATTGAGCAGTTATTTATCCATAATTCCTTCATCCATTTGATATTATATTGATTTGAACTTATTCTAAAAATATTAATTTCCTTACAATCTATTTTACCCGTATTTACTGACTTAATATTACCTGTCATGTTTGCCCAGCAAACATAGTTTACATCTTTCTTGTTGTCGTTTCCCTTCCCAACTAACAATTTTACTTCTATATTCATCTAGAGAAGCTTCTTATTACTATTTCTTGCACACATTTAAGGGTTGTATAAAACTCCAAAGAGTTAAAAGGGCGACTTTTTTTAACTCCTATTCCACCTTTATGGAGTAAATTGTGTTACTCCGAAGAACATACTTATCGTTATGTTATAGAGGTAATATATGCTTTATTGCAGCAATTGCATCGATAGTGGAAATGAAAAGAAGATTTACTGTCACAAGAATAAAATACTTATAGGAGTATGTGGAAAATAAAAAAAAAAATATTTATTTGTGTGCTTATTTGATTTCATTTTTATTTTGATGCTTTTCTTGCATGTTTTTCGGCTTTTTCCGCGTGATTTCTGTAAAGATTTTAGAGTTGATTATTTTTTATGATTTCATTTTTACTTTTATTTTTAAAATTAATTTAAAAATTACTTACACGTGAAGGCAGAATGTGGGAATCGAACTCGGGTCCTCTCGCGCCAAATCTCTTGCTCGCTAACCGCTCGGCCAAACTAGCATATTTAAAACCTAGCGTTGAATTGGGATCACTTTTATCATGAAAATTATATCCTATAAAGCCATATAGGCTTTCTTTATAGGTGCTTTTAAGACTAAAATATTAGAAGATGGCGATAATTATCGCTCCGTAATTCGCATAAGCTGGAGTTTTGGTATACCTAGCATATGTTTCAGTATTAATTTATTGCTAAATTGATTATTCTCAGCTTCTTCATCGAAAATATAGCTGTTTAAAATGTGTTAAAGCTAAAAAAAATTGTAAAACATAGTTTTTTTTAAGAAACTGCTTGATTCGAGTTTTATATGAATGAAACTTTAATTTATTTTTTCAAATAAACGGCACCTAGAATTCTAATATTTTTTTTTCGATTAATTTTAAAAATCTATGATTCGATAGAATATTGAAATTAAGATTTTTCTGGCTACCTACCATAGAATATTTTTTTCTAATTTTGAATTTCTCATTATCGGCTTGTCAGAAAGGCTTGTTAAAAGTTGAAAAAACTTCTATCCAAACTTGAAAAAGAAAATATTTTTTGGATATAAAAAAACCCAGGCCAATATTTTTTTATATTCAATTTTTGACCGTAAAATAATAAAAACTGAAAGTTTGTTGTTCTCAAAAATGTTTCAAAAACTTTTGTATATAAAAACTTTTTTTTTTTAAGAATCCGCTGCAATGACTTTTGTTTTTTGATAAATTCATATTTTCGAAAAAAAAAGAGTTTTTAAAAAAAATTTTTTTTTGTTCAAAAACTTTATTTTTTTTTAAATTTTCAGTCTTTACATTTAGGTTACTCGTAGTTCGTTTGACCCAGTCCTACATTTAATTTATACCTAGATTGCACATTTTGTTGTTGTAATTAATAGTGTGGCATATTTCCCTCATGTGTACAAAAGCACGTGGTGCATTCTGGGTCAATGACTCATTTTGATTGCATACATTTGCACAGTTTTATAATAGTACTATAGGAACTATATTCCACTATAAGAGTCCGACAGAAAAATTGATCATGATTATAGAGTCTTGACTTAAATTGTCCAATAATGATTCTATAAAGATAACGAATAATAAATTAAGACTTTTATAGCAGTTTGTTGGGATTACTATTGGAGTATAAACTGTCCTTTGATTTTATAGTAGCAATATAGTATGATTAAAGGACAATTGAGTCTTTACGCCTATAAAGGTGATGAAAAACGCTCCAGAGAATGTCTAGCCGATGAATTATATCAAGTTTTACTCCTATAGCTATTTGACTTCCAGCAAGAATGGTTATATGAGTACTATAGCTACGAATGATTCTTTAATTTCAGAAATAGGAAGCAAAATTGTTAGTTGGGTTATTTGCTTCAGCTCTCCGATTCGATTGACTGACATTAGTTTGAGCGTTTCCCCTGTTGTTTTGATTTCCATCATTGTTTTGATTTCCAGCATTGTGTTGATTTCCTTTGTTGTATTGAATTTGTTTGCAGAATTTTGCGAAGTGCCCGATCTTAGAGCACGATGAGCATTTGACTCCATTGGCTTTACATACGCGAAGATGATTTGCATTGAACACCGCACCGCAATTATAACATTTACGTGTGACAGCATACACATTTGTATGCGTTTCAGTTCCAACGACGGCATGAACATTTAATGGTGAACGATTATCCAGTAATAACTTATTGACCTTTGCAGCTTCATATATCTTGCATGTGTCAACGACCTTCTTCAGCGGCTCATCTTTGCAATCAAGTAGCTTTAGCTGAAGTGTTTTGTCATACACACCCAAAATTATGCGGTCTCGAAGCATACGCGTCTCATAAGACTTGCCACAACTACAATTGAACTCACAGTATTGTAACTGCTTTCTGAGTTCCGTTTCAAAATCAACGAATAGCTGTTTTTCCCGTTGTATTATGGTATGGAACTTAAATGACTCCATCGCCACATTTTTTCTAGGAACACAATATTCGTCAAAAGCCTTTAACACCATGTTTAATGTTCGCTGATTTCCATCTTGATTTACATTTTTAGCTCCACTAGCATCTCCATGTTCTTCATCACCTTCTTCTTCGCCCTCGTCACCCGGATTTTCGGCAACCCCGCCAATGCTTTCACATGTCCCATCGTTCGGGAATAATGTGTTGAATATATCGACACCTTTAGTTCCAATAAGCCACAAAAACGTGGCAATTTTCTGTGCCTCCGGTTCAGTAAGTTTGTTGTTGGCCATCATGTAGATTAAAAATGTTCTTTTCCAATCTGGCCATTCCTTACCCAGATTTGCACAATCCAATTCACTTGGTAGACGGCTATTTGACGCCATTTTGTTTCGAGAATATTCACAAAATTAATTCTTCTTTTAATTTAGTTTTGGTTTCCTTCGCTTTCCGTATTTTGCTTTGTTTGTTTTTATTTCCTTTTTATTTTAGATTTCCAACTTTATAATTTAATTAATTTTTCTTTTTAAGCAAGATCACACCTGACACCATGTAATAAATGTACTTATGTTTGATTTATTAACACTTCTTTATTTAATCAGGGACAGAATGCAACTGGCCACTGACATTTAACAATTATAAGCTTACATACTAGTATACTAACATTCTAACTAATACATTTACATTATCCAATATGTATATATAAATATAGGTATATTGATTGATGTTACAAGTACAGTAGGATTTTATATGAATAACAACATCCGCAGTAGGATCACTGCCGATAAAAAGAGAAGTGAAATCCTGCTGCGGATAGAGATTTGACGTTTATTCGAGTATCGGCAGTGATCTTACTGCGGATGTTGTATTTGTTTTTCATATAAAATCCTACTGTACTACGGATAACTTTTCCAAAAAAACACGCCTAATGTGAACGTAAATTTCAGTTTTGTAAAAATTAATAAATGAAAAAGGCGTGTTGGCTTTAATGTGCATTCTTTCCCAATATATCCGGTGTGTTTTATTAACTTGGATCTAAGTGGATCTGGATTAATTTTTAACACATATTACACAAACAATTTGTAATCCTGCTCTCTATTTCGATCTGGATACATAAATTAGTTCGTACTCTGGTGGGTATCTGATTTTTTATGTCAATATAGTGTTAACTGCAGTGTAAAAATAAAGACAAGAAATAATTGAAAATCAACAAGATCAGAAGAAAAAGAGATGTGCTGCGGCTATGATTCGTATCTTTTTTTTTTCAAAGAATGATCTATATAGATAATAGGCGATAATAGGTGCGTTTTATTTCTATGAATCTATATGGATCCGGATCTGGATTAATTTTTGTATTACTTGTATTACTAAAACAATTTGGGATCCTGTTCTCTATCTGGATCTATTTCAAAAATTAGTTCTTTCTCTGCTGAGTCTGAGTGGATGGCTTTCCATGGTAAGGTAAGTGTAAGCTAAGAAAAAAGAAAAGAAACACTTGAAAATCGACAAACATAGCAAAATAGAGATGAGCATACAACACAACAGTCACTATGATCCGTATCATTTTATTTTCAGGGTTAATCTATATGGATCATTGGCGATAATAAAACGTGGCTAATAAAACACGACTATTGTTATAGATATGCAAGTACCCAATTGTGTCACCCATTATTTTAAAATCACAATATCGACCTGTAACTGCACTCTTTCAAATATTTCATTTTCATTGGAAACCTGGAAACCACGTACGGTTGCCAGTCATCGTGTTCATTTTGCACAAATGTCAAAATCACAATTTTTGTCGGTGTCTGCTTCTTCTTTTCTGTAAAGGAGATAAATCCCAATTAAGCATTTTCCTACAATTTTTAGAAAAAAAAAAAAACAATCAAAAACACTCTAAACAATTTTAAATAATGGCTGTTCGTGTTATAAATGATGAAACTCATTTCCAAGCTGAGCTGGCTGCTGCTGGAATACGTTTAGTTGTAGTTGATTTCACTGCAAGTTGGTAAGAAACAAAAGACTTATGGCTTGAGAAAAATCTGTTCCAACATGATTCCTTCCTTAGGTGTGGGCCATGTCAGACCATTGCTCCATTATTTGAACAATTACCTACAAAGTATCCCAAGGCCATATTCCTAAAGGTCGATGTGGACAAGTGCCAAGATACTGCTGCTGCTCAGGGAGTTTCAGCCATGCCAACATTCATCTTCTACAGAAATCGGGTAAGTTATCATACTAGGTATACATTGTGTGAGTCAGCATGTGATTTCTTATTGAAATTGTAGACAAAAATCGATAGAATGCAAGGTGCTGACATCAGCGGATTAGAAGCCAAAATTCAACAGCATATGGGATCAGGGACTGGAGATGATGCTGGCGAGGATTATGGCCAGGGCTTGGTAAGTTGTCGCAAATATTTAATAAGCAAGCATTTAATAGAGAGCATTCGTTCATTGCAGATGGAATTAAACACTTTCATTTCGAAGCAACAATGCGAATGTCTCAACGAATCTGATGACCATCCAATGGTACATTGCTTCGAGACAAACGGAGGATACCTGCAGTCGGACTGCGATGAGCAGTTGATTCTTTCGGTGACGTTCAACCAAGTTGTTAAGATTCATTCCTTGAAGATCAAAGCACCACCTCAGTTGGGTCCTAAAGAAATCAAACTCTTCATCAACCAACCTCGCACTATTGACTTCGATATGGCTGAGTCTTGTTCTTCTGTTCAAGATCTTACGTAAACCATAAAAACTATTGCCCAGCTTTTGCAGGTTTTAACAACAACTTTCTCTTTTTCTCAGATTGAGTCCTAAGGATCTAGAAGGAACGCCGGTCAATCTTCGATATGTCAAATTCCAAAACGTGCAGAACATTCAAATCTACGTGCGCAACAATCAATCTGGCGGAGAGGTCACTCAAATCGATTTGCTCGGGTTCATTGGCTCACCTCTGATGACAACAAAGATGAGCGACTTCAAACGTGTGATCGGTAAAAAAGGAGAAAGTCATTAAAACCAGTTGCATTACCCCGATCTTGGGTTGCACCCAATTATTTATTTGTATTGTTCCAACTTCTTTTTATATATAAAAAAAAAACAAAACAAAAACAAATGAAACTAAAATAATTGACAAATCAAAAGTTACGCCTTTGTCCGCTTTAATTCGGTTGTTATCATTGTCCATGCCTTCTCTGCCTGTTTCTGTGTGTAATCAGGACTCCATTCCGACGAGAAGACTACATCAGACTTTTCAACCACAGTTTTGTTGTCAACCTGATTGGATATCCGCTTGCGGGCTTCTTCTTCTGTTAAACCATTTCGCTCGATAACGCGACGTATAGCCTCCTCTGGTGAAACGAGCATTGACCAGACTTCATGACATTCTGCATCCCAACCAGCCTTCAAGAGAATTGCCGCTTCTACAACAATAATCTTTGTGCCGCTACTCTCATAAGCCAATTTAATGCGACGTTTGACTTCGATTAGAAGTTCTGGCCAAACAATCGAGTTCAGTTTTTCCAATTCGCCCCGATTCGAAAATACTATTGAACCAAGTTTGACCCGATCTATTGTCTTATCACTGGCGATAATTTCCTCTCCAAAATGTTCGACTATTTTCTCATAGCAGACCTGCCCGGGTTCATAGATTTCGTGGGCGATTTTATCACAATCCATGACATAAGCACCGAGAGCATGTAGGCGTTGAGCCATCTTACTTTTCCCTGAAGCAATGCCACCAGTGAGTCCAATGATATAAGGCTCTGGGGGAAGGTGTGATCGTGGCTAAAAATGAAATTGAAAGTTTTTTTAGAAGTAATTTTTGTTTGTTTGAAATCGAGACTACGTCGGTCTTCGTAGATTTAACAGTTTTTTTTTTATCTGAGTTTTTTAAATCCGAACAAATTTTCTTTTAATAAAAATTGACCTGCAATGTAACTAAAATGTATGCATTGCTCGTTTTACAGAGGTTCGGCTGCTACAAAACAAACATACAACCCAAGTTCCTTAATGGTTCATGTCCAACTGATATCAATCACTAAAATTTTCTAAGGTTGAGCAGCATCGCAGCTAAATTAGCATTGAAGTCGAATACCTGGTGGGATTATTATTAAGATTTATAAGTCATTAACTTTAAACAATCACACCCGCATTTTATCATATGGAGAAGTTCTGAAAACTTTTTCAAATTGCGTGCCTTTTATCTCGCCAAAGCACCAAAGCAAAGTAACACCAAGATGAGGTGTTTAGAATTTTGAAACATAAAAGTTATGTCCTGACATGCTCCACTAAATGCTTTTGGAATTTGATCCATTATGCGCCTGGCACATAACTACTTCTTACCTCTTTCTGTTTGATTCTTGTTCCAAGAAGATCTATTCTTGTATTGCTAGAGCTGACTTTTAACTCTTTCACTCCATCATCGCTGAAATCTTCGACCATATCAATGCAGAAAATATCTAATTGCTTCAGACCCTTTGCTGCTCGTAGTTCATTGACTTTTTGGCCACCCCGTAATGTTTCCGCACTAACAACAATCATATCCATATCGGGATCGCTTTGTGTCGGGCCAAATGGATCAGATATGGGAACGACATCATATTGCAGTGTAGAATCTATTTCGAGAAGGAAATTCTTCAAATCCTCGATCCTTTGTTCGACTGGAAGGATTAATTCAGGAAGTCTTTTCGCTAATAATACAAATAGATTTACTTATGAATCAAACATCAAATAATGTTTTACTTACATTTGAGCATGTTTTGATCAGTTACACCGACCACCAATCTCTTGCATGCTCTTAAAACGGCTGCAGTCAAAAATATCTTGTGTCCGACGTGAATACGATCAAATGTTCCTCCCAACACGACAGTATCGTAGATCTTCGTTTCTTGATCGTGATTTTGTTGTTCGGCAATATCTGAAGTGGATTCTTCGGTCAGGAATATCGTTTCACTGGGAATGTTGAATTTAGCCCTGATGGAATCGCAGATTTCTGGAAACTTTCCATCCGAGAATAACATGTCGATATTCTGTTTTTGAACATGGCTTAGTTGGGTTTTGAGGGGTGTTATTAGGATTTTCAAATTTATATGCGGTGTGCCAGTAAGACCCTCAGAGTAGATACGAGAGATAATTTTGGTCCACGATGGAACAGGTTTTATTTTCGTTGATGGGATGTTGAGGTGAATGTACAAATTATTCACGTATTTCTGAATTGCATTTAAAGATTTCTGGATGCGTTTAACATTGGAAACAATTAGAAGTCCGGTGGAGGTCATTTTTTAATTACTCACTAAAACACAACATTACATTACCTAGCACTTTGGCGAAGAATTTGAACTTATGTCGTATTTATTGGTTGGATTTGGACGATGGACGATGATGTGATGCACTTGAAGTAAAATTTTAACACTAGTGACATTTGTTATCAGGGAAACGACGGTGTTCATAGAGTATAGTAAATAAATTGGTGCACTCATAATTATGCATTAAACGCAATTGCGTGAAACTTGAAAATGTTTTTAATATCGTAAACAGAGACTGTCAAACTTTTTCATGTGGAAGCAACAAATAAAAATTCAGGTTTTCTGTAAGATAGGAGGCGCTTTTAAAATTTACTTATCAAGCTGAATTTTCTGCTGAACATTTTTGTCTAAAAACTCGGATGAATCGTTACTAAATTTCACCACTTAAATGCATACAACTATGTATGACAGCTGGCCAACCAGGAGTTAGCTTTGCTTATATCAATTGTTTTTAAATATTTCAATGTATGTATCATTGGTAAAATAGTTCAATCATTGGAAGGTTGGGCTGAAATGCTTTGTTTTGAGTAGAATAATAATTCAAGTCGCGGGATTTATTTTGGCATTAAAATAATCATTGATTTTCCCTTTTAAACGTCTTAAAAACTAAAATTAAATATTTACATGACGAGTTTCAAAGATATTTATAACTAGCCCGTAAGGCTAGGCGCGCACATTTAATTTATAGTTGCACAACTGTTTGGTTGCTCATAGAAAACAGATGAACTATTTGGTTGAATATCCGCGCAGGTGCATATAATTATATGTTACACAAAATAGCAAACTGATTTTAGGCAATCGTTTAGTTTGTGTCAAAACACAAAGTTTTTAATTGGTTGAATCAAGTTGGTTTATGTGCGCGGAGTCCCATATAAGCCCATATGTTTCATTTTAGCAACCAAACGGTTGCGAAACTAAAAATTGAATGTGCGCGTTGAATACTTGCTATCATAATATGTGTTCAAAAAAAGCTTAAGAACAGACCTCGCATCAATATTGGTGCCGTTCAGATCTAGAGATAATAAGAATAAGATTTCTAAGAAAACTTTTTCAGTTGTCCTTTGCATCACTAGGGAAGAGAAATGTTTGTATTGCTCAATTTTTTAAAAATGAAAAATTTGTAATAATCAGAGAAGCGTTCGTTAAATGAGAATGAATTTTATATTCACGGAAAGGGAATGAAAAAATGTTAATCATGTGTGAGGAAAATTCAATTACATAGTCCCCTATTACACGTTGCCTCATGAGACATGTCTCATTTTTGACTTTCCTTTTAAATTTGTATCCCGTGAGACAAAAGCTATTACACGTTGACTCGTGTCTCATGAGACTCATGTCTCAAATTTGACTGTTGTTCGTATTTTTTAATGCACAACACAACATAAAACGAATTTGAGAAAAAGAAACGTCAAAATGAGACTACTAAAAATCAGCCCGGTACTCACCGGGAATACTTTTTTGCATCTCATTTCCTCATATCTGCTTTCTTTTTCGCACTTACGTGAGCCTCGTCTCGTGAGACATCGTGTAATAGGGGACATACTTGTTTTTTTTTTCGGCATGGATCATTTTTGAAAAAAGAGCGTTTTCCTTACCAATTTATTATCATTTAAATAGGTGAGAAGTAAAGTTAGAAATTTAATGAGGTTATGGAATTATAGATTGTAATATGCCTGCTGAAAACTTGGGATTTAAATATATATTGGACGGAAAAATATAATCATTACAAATTTTTTAGGAGAGTTTTTGACAATCTTTTTCAAATAAAAAGATGAAGGAAGTCACACTTTTCAAAAATGATAGAAATTATTATTGAACTATTTATAATAAGCATTGGATGGTCAGAAAATTATTTAGTAGAGATGTCTTTCATATTAATTTTTGTAATTACACCTACCACCTCATTAATTAATTGTTTTTCCCATCTTTTGAGTGACAACTCGTCATTTTTCTGGTTAGTACTTAATGATGAATAAAATTACATAATTTAGCAGCTCATTTTAAATATAACTTTATTCTCGATAAGTTTTTGCTGGTTTGCACTGAAAAATGCGATTTAGTGATGCTGGGTTTTACATTTTTTTAAAAGTTGTAATAAAGAAGATAGTACTATTTCAAAAATCGAGATGCAATTAAAATTGTTAAGAGAAACAAACAAAAGATGTCCAAAACTTGAATCTAATAGAAAAATTTTAGTATTATATATGTAAAAACATTGGCGCAAAACAGCCTATTATTAAGGTGTTATTATGATACTACTTAACAATTTGCTAACTTTAAAGTAGTTTACTAACTCATTCTTAATTTTAAACATTTTCTAACTAGTATCGTACTAAATCAATTTTCTTAATAAATTGCTTTTGAACACATCTAAAACAATGACAGTTCGTGCAATAAACTAAGTAAACAGACCTTTTGTGGCGTTTGTAAATAACACGATACTAAAAAAATAAAATAGGTATTCGATGATTTTAACTTTAATAAAAGGGTAGAGAAAGTATGATGCTATATTCGATTAAAATTTGCAAAATCGTTGTTTTAACCTAGTTTCATACTAAAACAGCTTTAACATTGTACTAATTCAACTAAAATTTTGCGCCATTGTTTTTAGTTAACAATGCAGTATGTATGCCCTACGTTAAATATTGACAATTTCACCAATAAACCCACATCATTAGTGCCAAGATTTAATCTAGCTCGATTTTAATTCAAGTGACTCGTAGCCTAAGTTTCAATTTCATTATTAATATTTATATTTTGGTTTCTTGTAAGTTTTACAAATTTATTTTATAATTTTATTATATTTTATAATTAATAGATAATATAGTAAATTATTCCGCAATTTGAATACCTATTAAAATATTGAACGAAAAAAATAATTAGTTTAAATATAAATTACTCTTTTAAATCTGAGGAACTACATTAAACATTGTCGTTCAATGAGAATTCCCCAAGTTACATACTAATTACCTAAAGAAAGACCAAACCATTAGAGTAAATATTACGAGTTTCAAATAGTTCTTATCGCTCAGCATCACATGTTTTCTCTGCATGAACATTTATCATCTTAAATCAATTATCCAAAAGGATTCTGAATGCTCGTGAACACCTTTAAAACTATCATTCTTTTATTAAATTCTATTTATTTAATTCTGAACTTGATTTCAGAATTGGAACGAAAAGCACTAACTCATCATAATTTATCAGAATGATAGGATTATTGTGTTTGAATTTGTTTCATAGTTTTGTTATAATAAAAGAGTCTAACCTTAAAATTACCTATCGTAATAAGTCTTTAAGCGATAATTATAGCTTAAGGTCAAACATTTACAAAACCGCTGATCGAAAAAACTTTTTCCGAGTCTTAAAATGGCTGTTTCGAAAAAAATTTGTTTTTATTTTTATTCGAAAAAAATTTGTTTTTATTTTTATTTGAACAGGCTCAAAATTTTCAGCTTAAATAAAAGACGTCTGGCAAAATTAGAAATAAATAAATAAATAAACTGGTTTATTTTGTAGACAGATAGGCAGTAATTTTTCACTGAAAAATGGTTCCTCGAAGGGAATATTTATTATAAAATAAATTAAAAAAGTATTGATATTTCTGGTCTACAAAAAATATCTTACATATATAGTTTTTCAATCAAAGCGATTTGAGGTTAATATCATTATACTTGCAGAGAACTTTTTGGGCAGTAACCTTAAAAAATAATAAATAATAATAATAATAAATAATAAAATTGCAAAATTCCAAATAAGAAAAGGTGCTGGAAAACCGAAACCTACGATGAGATAAATCCTAATATTAAGAACTAAAAGTTCACAAACGCCTCTTTTTTACTTAACTGATATTTTTGGACCACTTTTGAAACACACGCCTCTATATCATGGCGGACAGACTTTTGTGGCTTATCACCATGATTCCAACTAGTTTTAGATTTTGCGATTTCCACAAATTCAAAACTAACCATATTGACCAACATGTCCTAAGTGTTTTCAAAGATTATAATAAACTCTTGGATACGAAGATATATTAGAAAAAAGTTATCAAATAATGAAACAATTTAACGGAATTAGTCACACTTACATAATTGTCTAAAATTAGCCAATTACTCTTACGGTAAAATTGAGCCTTAAAGTTTTATTTCTAACAGCAAAACGTACTTTACAAACAAAACCCAATACTATTTTTTCTCAATGAATATTTTTTATGCAAGACATTTTTTTGGCGGAAAAAATAAACAAAAAAAAACTCTAAACATCAAATCGAACCAAATATTTTATATCTGACAAATAATATCAGTTGTCAAAGCTTAATAAGGGTGTGTATTTTAAGGTTTGGCATTCCCAAGACTTTACTCCCTTTACAATGTTTGTAGTTGATTTATAGGATCAAGACACGAACCTGCAACATGATGAAATTCATTATGGCAACCAATGTATAATTCCAAAAGAGTGTTCTTAAATTCAACTACCTCCAGAATCCAATAAAATCTATTTGGGCTTGTGTACGCATGCTTCATTGGGCAATCCCTGGAAATGAATTTCTTTAAAAAAAACAACATGCACTCAAATTCTAATAAATAAGAAAAAAACTACATACTATGTGGTTTCGCGCACCACAGCGCTCTGTTATCATCATTCTCATTCAGCAAAATTCATCAAAAACATCGAAACGAACAATAAAACGATTAATTGTTGGAAAGGGGAAACCGCGCAGTTTACTTCCACCCCGTGAGCAATTCTTCGTGGTGCGCCCTGCGCCCCTAAATAAAATACTCTACCTCCCTCTGTTTCCTTGTAATTTTTAGCTCTCAATTCGGAAGACAATATCAATACACGCGATATCGAGCTGCGACCTGCGAGCTGAGTGAAGAAGAGAACAAAAGTTTATTCCCTTCTTCGAGTCAGAGTCAGAGAACGAGTACGACACAATAACGACCACGACGGTAAATGTATGTATTTCGAAACGAATCGGATTTAGTTCATCCGTGGATTTTCGAAAAAATACATTCGGCGAAATGGTGCGGTGGTTCGCTTTTCAGAGTCAGACGGTAGAATTTCGGGGTTGAATTTTCTGATGTCTTTATTGCTGCCTATTCAACGCATTTAAAAAAAAAAAAAACAAGAAAACAATCTCAAGTGAATGGAATTAGTCGTCTCTCATGTCTCGCACAATTTGCGACCGGAAGTTGCTCATACGCAAAGAGTATAGTACCTACTATTTAACTTAATTTACGCGCAGTTTTTTCTTTGCAGCCGACGGGTCGTCCGTCATCGTTGTCAGCTGCAAATCTTCACACAAAAAACGAGTCGGGTTGAAGAAATATAATAAATAAATAAGGTTCGATTAATCTTTTTGTGTAGGGGTGCGCATAAAATCGCAAAATCGCATAAATAATATTGATAATCGCATCGGGATTTGCGTCAACACTTTGATTGCAAGTACAACAATTTACTTCGGAGTAAATATACCTAAAAGAATATAGGTACATCATATCGACAGAGGGTCTGTTTCTCGGTTGGTCGGGTCTGAGGTTGTTTTAGGATAAAGTGGTGAATTGAGTGAATGTCTGGGCTTTGGATCCCTAAATTTAATTATTTAATTTTTTAAATATATAAACATACATTGCATACTTTTTGGATTATTCATCACACATTTTGATAAGAGGATATACATTTGAGATATATTTCATCATTCTTACACGTAGGTACGTATCTTAAAGATTGATTGAAGATTTTTTTCCTTTCGAATATTTTTTTTTCTCTCACCCCTTAACCCCGTGATGTGATGTAGATATCACCCTTGTGTTTCTGCAAGGACATGCGTATGCAAGAAATACATTTATATATTCCTCCCTTTTAGATTCATTGTACCTACATCATTGCGAATATATCTTATTCTTCTCGAAGAGTGTTTTTGTTTGCGCAATAACCAACTCTCGCAAAGGAATAACAACAATAACAACACACCTTCTTCGCTTTGCCCCTGGTCACCGGGATAATTCTCTATTCCTAGTTTAGATACTTTGAAAGACTTCGTATTATTAATAAGTATTCATCTTCCTTTTTATCGGAGGGGTTGATAAATAAAAGTCGGTATACGTTTTTTTGGCAATTCTTAAGAAACAAGGATAAAGGATTGCTTGGCTTAAGGGGTTACCAATCTATTCAATCTAAGGTCTAGCTATCAAGGGTGAGGTCACAGGATGTTATTAGAAATTATAATAAATTTGCCCCCATTAAAACCCCTGAATTAACAATACTGCACCAAATTATTAAGTGATGGAAGAGTGTTTGATATATTAAACAATGCCATTAGTCAGCAAACAATATACAAAGATAAACAATGAAGAAATAAAAATAAAGGAAAGTCGATCGATGTAAAAGCTTTGAAAACACTACATTAAGGAGGTGGTGGAATGGTGTTGGACACTAAAGCCATGTCGTTGTCGTTTTTGTTGAAGACTGATGTAAAAGAGTGTAGAGAGATGCGACGACTCGCAACGTGACGGGTCGGGCATTTTGGTGAATGGGAATGGGCCATAGGTACGAGTATTAGGGCTGTATGTAGTTGTGGCTTAACTTAAAGAGTCACAGCATTGGAATGCAAGGAATTCAGCACTAACAGGTTGTTAGAAACGGTTTTTCGGTAGCATACAAGCAGAGGAAATATGACTGTTTACATAAAAGTAAATCAACCTAACATTAGTCTGAGCATTTTAAAACACAGTCTTTGGCAATTGTCACCGACTTCTGGGCAGGATTCCAAAAAACCTAAATTTTATATCTGAGAAAATTTGCAGTATGTTCTCGGGGTTTTATGCAGTCAATATCGACTGGAAAAAAAGGGTACTTTTTAGATCTATATAATATATTATATGTATGTACCTACTATGTATCTACCTTAGATTGTTGCTTAATTAGCGTCCTTCGAACCACTTGTTTTATGGATTCTTACAAGTTGTTTGCCAAAAGGCCAAGTCCAATTCATTTGTTTTTGTTGTATCAATAAGTTGGAGAGAAGTTGCTTCTATAAAACCAACACGTAATTAAATAATTGAATTAAAGTTGGAATAAAAAGGTTACGCAAGTTTCCCAAAGATTAGCTGCCTTTTTATCGACTTGAAAATGATTTATCTGTATATAATGTAAAGAATAATTTCATTACATGAAATATTCGAAAATTATTATTGTTTTTTTTTTTTTTTTGAAATATTTGTCAATGTTAATTTATGGAAAATAGTTGGGCGCCATTTAAATTAAAGCAATTTAATTTTGTTTCTATTGCTAAGTGACCACACAGGGCAGAAAAATGTTTTATTTGTAAATGTACTATTTTCATCGTATTTCATAATTTACTATTGATAGCTGTATTGGGAGCCAAATTTCTTAAAGTTTAATTTGAAGTAAAAACAATGCTGATCTTAATAGATTAAAACTTAATATGCCTTTTAGAAAGAGAGTATAATAATAATTTTCTTGCTGCATACGTTAAA
Organism: Chrysotoxum bicinctum; assembly: GCA_911387755.1. Classification (NCBI taxonomy): domain Eukaryota; kingdom Metazoa; phylum Arthropoda; class Insecta; order Diptera; family Syrphidae; genus Chrysotoxum; species Chrysotoxum bicinctum. The sequence continues at coordinate 171,422,137 of OU426989.1, forward strand.
AGAGTTAATATACTCTAATACAAGTTAGTAAATTACTATATAAAAGATCAGCGTTCAAGATATTGTTTCCTAAATGGAATAAACATAATGTACATAAATAGTACACCTTTGTATAATAGTTAATGCGTTGAACTGTTATGCAGAAGGTCTTGATTTTCAGCCTCTGCAAAAAAGATTTTCAGGGATTTACTGCCTCTCGCGATGAATTGACAAATCCTTTAAGAGTATCTCCTGTCATGAAAAGTGATGCTCATTAGCCGTTCGGAATCGGGAGAAAATTGTAGGTCCCCTTCATTCCTGATAACACGCATACAGAGATGTTTAAAAGTTGTAAGTCACTAGGCCTAGGTTCTCTACGAGCCGTTATGGCCTCCTATTTATTTAGTTTTACATACTTCTTAAATATTTTGCTAGGAGATACTTTTTGTCAAATTGAACTGTTACTTCTGTATGTTCAGTCGCCAGTGAACGAGGCAACAATGCCAATAGTTTACATTAAAAAAGACTTTAAGTTACTCTTTGGACTATGTTGCTCCGCTTTGGGTATGTTCAGTCACCAGGCAGGTGTCTTACAAAAATTTTAAACCAATTTGCATCGGTATCGCCTTTTAAATCCTCTCCAGCTTTCCTAAACGCTCGCACTGAAATACTTATAATAAAATTAACCTTTTTCCTTCTTCTAAATCGATATAATAGACAAATCTAGATTTCGGCGTATATTTCTTTTGCATTAACAGCGAATCATTATCAAATTGTTTATATTTGGAAATACAGGGTGCGTTTTATGTTCCAGGTCGATTTTATTTAGTCTCCATTTTTGTGCGAAAGAAAATTTTCAGTTGGAATTTGACAATCGTATAACAATTCGTATTACATAATTTAAATTAAATTAAATTTGGTAGTGCAACAGCTCGGAGTGAACCAGGACCTAGTGACTTACAACTCTCAACCATTCCTGTGTGCGTGTTACCAGGAACGGAGGGGACCTACAATTTTCTGCCGATTTTGAACGGCTAATGAGCAGCACTTTCCACGACAAGAGATACTCTTGGAGAATTTGTCAATTTCTCGCAAGAGGCAGTACACCCCTGAAAAAAACTTTGCAGCGGCTGAGAAACGAACAATTCGTATAACAATTTATAATGAATGTAGCATCTAACTTTGGCGAGATTGGAGTGCTCGAGTTTTACACCTTGCTATAGGCGACCACCAGTTTTGGCAAAAAGTCAATATCAGCGACGAAGCGCGGAGGCGGCGGGGTTATTGAGTCGTATTTGTTGAAACATTTGCTGCTGGCCGCTATCGGGAGATGTTAAAACACTCTTTGTGCCCGAATGGGATAAATTAGGCCTACAGAACATGTGGTTCACAGCTTGTTCTACGATGGGAATCTTGGAAGACAATTTTTCTGCCCGAATAATGTCAGAAAGTGGTTATATCGACTCGCCCTCACAATCCCCTGATTTGAAGCCTCCCGAATTCTTCTTATTCGGGTACTTGAAGTAAAAGGTGTACATAATCAAACCAGTCACAACCTAGATGCTTGCGGACAACATTAGAAATGAAATTTCTGAAATTACAACAGAAATCTGCTATGTTGTTATGGAAAGTTGTGGCACTGCCAAAGGCGCCCACTTGATTGACATAATATTCCAAACATAATGTTAGTTAAAGTTAATGAATTTTGAACAAAAGACGTATCATGTATTTACTATTGCCATAATTCACGTCAAGAATATTTTCTTAAATAAAATATGTTTTTTTTGTTTAATTAAAGGTTTAATTTTTTTGATTATATATTTCTTCTAAAATATTAAGTTTTCCCAATGAATATACAAAATTATACAGCAATATATACATACATACAACTCCTATACTTGTCATTACCACGCCCTAAATGTGTTACTGTGTTTATCTATTATGTGCAAAAAAATTGATTGATAATATAATAATGGTGAAGAGCTTTAATGAAAGATAAATTTGTGAATCATTGATTATGAGTAAGAGTTACTATTTTATTAATTAGATCAGATCATATTATAACAGGGGCTTGTATTTTAATACATTATTGAGATTTTATATTCAATGTATAATTAAAAGAAAGACAAATTTATTCAAATTTACCCGCTATTTTTAATTGCTCTTGCTGAATCTGGCGAGACTTTAATCGTCTGGCACTCACATATATTTGTAATGAGGAGATTTTTCCTAATTTGTTGCGATAAATCGGTTTTACCTTCCAAGTATAAAGCTGATTGCTTGACCCTTTTCGAGGGTGTCTGGCTGAGTTTGGTGACACTTAAAACTTCTAACATTCAAAATTATTATTATGTACATAAAAGTGGTTACACCAAAACAAAAATTTGGAAAATAACCGTTTTCAATACCGCTCCCCTTGCTCAAGTGATAAAATAAATATGATAGATGATAAAACTCAAAATCTGGGCACTTTAACGTGTTCGTGAATTTTGGATATACATATGTTCATATGTATTTCGAAACAGAAAATTTGCAGTCGGGTTTAATAGGGCAAGTATTCTTTTCCTGTCAAAACAAAATTTCACAGTTTGTATTTCAAAAAAAAAAGATTAATTTTCGTCAAGACTTCGTTCAATCTGTAGATCCTGGTAAAATGCAAATTGATCAGGAAAATAGAAACAAAAAAACATTTTTAACAAAAAGTTAATAATTTACTTTGCACTAAATATTCTTCGAGTTATTTGTCTGCGATTTCAATTTGAATGAAAACATTTGGTATTAGGTTAATAATCCATTGACAAATGTTTGCTGTTTTCCTTTCCCAATTGGTATAAGTGGCCTCTTAGTGAGAAAAAGATTGAAGAATGGATTTAGTAAAATGCACCCACTGCAACGCCCCTTTTTTATATCTTGGGTTCTCGCAAATGTCTCTAACGATTTTAAAATTATAATATTTTTCCAAGTTATAGAAATACATACATAGATAGGAGTTTGTGTCATCTATGGCTGTAGACAGATAATTTTAGATGCTAAGATATTATTTTACTTTCCAAGTTAATACATGTATTTAGATAAGTGTCACCCAGAGCCATCAGATCAGCAAGGAAACTGAAAGGAGATATGAAATGGAGACCTTAAAAAAAATCATAAATTTTTGTCATAGGTGGCCAAAAGGCTGGGTTTTAGACATTAATACATCAACATTACAACAATGAAATCAACTTAATTTCACTTAATGTCGTTTTCCTTTGGTTACTCCTATCACTCCAAAAACCCAAAAAGCCATTCATTGGTTGTTCGGAGTTATGTTAAAATATTTGTTCCATTCCCATTTCATTTAAGATTGCACTTTGAACTCACACATTAATTCACATACTGTCTTTTCTTCTGATTTAATGTCAAATCGTTAAATGTCATCAGCTCAACCCATAGATGGAGAAAATATGATGTTTAAGAAAGGAATCTAAAATTAACAAATTATCTTCTTGTTCTTTTTCTTCTTCTTAATATACAATACAAAAAAAAAAGGTGTTTTGTTGGTAACTTATGACCTCCAAAACCAATCAACTGATTTGTACGACAATTTCAGATTCAGTTATATTAGTTTGGGAATGGTTTGAAAGTGGGTTTAGTTAAATTCACCCAGCGTAGCACCCGCTTTTCTTATATAAAGCAAATCAACCAATTACATTACATTACATCCTCAACATGCTAAAGTTAATCCTCATAATAAAGTATAATTCTTTAAGATATACTACATAAAATGATTGTTGCAAAATGGAAATCAATATTTTCAGTAATAAAGCCCAGGTACATACTTATTACTTTAATCGACCAACTCATGTAGGATAAAAGTAAGTTTCGGAAACTGCTCTAACGAATTTAAAATACGGTTTTAGTAAAAAAAACTTACCTTAGTTCCTCACAAACGACTTTAACGATTTGGATAAAATTCTCAGTTTGTTCTTATTATCCTCGTGCTTTAAGAAAACGGTTTAAATAAAATCTCCCACTTAACATTTTCTTATATTTGAGTTTTTGCCCCTATTCAAGGTCCTTAGGAAAGTAAAAATTGTAAATAAACTATAATAATTTAAAGGCATGATCGGTGTAAGATTGTCCGCCCGCCCAATGCTTCACCCATTTCTCTTAGATGTCATGCCTGAAATTAATATTTATAATAAAACCTGATTCAAAATAGAAGATATTCTGTTTTGTTTACATAGCACTCAAATTTTATTTCCCAAATGATTAGAAATTTTTGGCAAATGCTTTTACCCTAAAGATTTAGGCCTGGGCACATAATCAAAGAAATTGGATTATTTCTCATATGCAACCTCACATTCTCTCTCACTGCTATTGCCTATTATTTCGTAGATAAAGCCAAATCGCTCCACATACAATAGGGACATGTGAGAAAAAGAAAAAAAAGCCATTCCTGATTCCCGACAAGTCCCATTTTTGATGGATGGTATTTTTTTTTTAGTTTGACTTGGATGGGGTTTGGAGCTGCACACACAACATAATACAATACAGTACAACTCTCTTCTTGGTTCATTTAAGCCTGTGGTTGAAAATGCTTAGGGCTGCATTAGCCTTTATATAGTGCACATGGATTGGGGTTGATTGCACTTGCAAATGAAACAGACAACCGACCCAACACGAACTGGGTGATGATGTGGAGAAAAAAGCAAAGAAAAGCAAACAAAAAGAAAATAAAATTAAAAAAAGAACATGCCTCAATTCTGGTCGGGGGAAGAACGTGTAAGGTTTCACCTTGTCTGACAGCCGGTGCACACTTCATCGTTGTGTCAAGTGGATGCATTTCTCTATCAATTGGATGGCCTGCTGAATATTGTTCTCGTGATTGCGGTATTGTTCTTCGAGATGCTGCAACAGTAGTTAATGTAGTTTATGCCCCTAGAAGCAGATGAAAGCATGTGTGATAATTCAATAACCTATGGCTGTATAGCAAGCGGTATGGTGTTCAGTCAAAATCATTGACCCAGGAATTGACAGTTCGAAAGTCTCCACTATGCCGCCTTCTACTGAATATAATATTGAATTTCAAAAATCGAATTAAATCACCACTCGGTGGATGGATGTCTTCCTCTTTATAAACTTATTCTGCCGTAAAATCGCCTTTATACAACAGACTTGGGTCACCTTATCTATATCATTAACGAGCACTAAGTACAATGAACTCAATGGTTGACAGTTGGCATGACTGCCACTGGCACCCCCACACTAACTGTATTTTTTGCTGATGCATTCGATTACGTAAGAATAAATGGGGTTTTGCGTACCAACCCTTCCTAGGTCGGGTCGTCAAGTACGTATACATTATAACGGCACAACCAGACCCATCTCCAGTGACTAAGTGCATAAGAAGACTTAACCATTGAAGCAATCTTTTAGGTGCACCGTGCACACGCCAATTGCTGAAGAAAAGTAAACAGGAAAGAAGGAGAATCTGTTTGCACTGCGAGTTCCGTGACATGCAAATATCAGCCGTTGAGCAAATACACAGGATTTCAAAGGATAGTTGAGACGAGTGGATGCACAGATTAATGATTTGTTCTTTAGATGGTTCGGTTAGGGTGCGCTTGGCGTGGTCTCGTTTCATATGTTAGAACAAGAGGTTGTAGCTTATATGATAGGTTATGGCCAACACCATTTTACAAACTAACAACACCTGTTGTATAGAATTGAACTTGGGAAGTTCATATACATACCGAGTGTCGATAGTTAAATAAGGAATATCTTATGAATGAATTATGGCTAGTACGTAGTTGCATATTTGTATTTGAGAAGTTTAATGAAGAGTACACATTTCGTATTGCATGTGGATTCGAGATTACTTCATAACTCGAGAGTAAAAATATAAATTCAATCAAAATCTTTTAACTTCATCTTCTTAAATAAATTAAGCAAAAGCATGTAAGCCTTTATGTGATTTAAAACGATGTTTTTTTTTTTAAACCTGTAATAGGTTGTTTGTTTTTCTCCATTTTGTAAGCCAGTATCTATAATTATTTTAAAATTAACTGTTATGATCCGTTTTTGAGCTAGCAAAAACCTAAATGTAAGTCAATGCTGAATAAAATATTATCAGGATCAAATTTAAAACACTGAACTTAATATACCAAGTTTTTTACAATGATACTTCTAGCACTAGTATTGACATTTAAGTTCAGTATTGTTTGAGACAAATCAATATAAACACATTTTTAGCCTAAAGAGCCTTTAAGTCGTTAGATTAGAAATTACATGTCGGATCGTTTAATTGAGTCTGAACTTTGTGAGATAAATGCTGGTGTTTGTATGAGATCATTCTAATTTTAGTTTACTCCTGAAACATATTCTTTCAGTCAATTTACACCATGCGTGCTGTGTTGCTTAAAAAATTAATCATGAGTTAATTCTTAGTCAACTGAATAGATATTTATGAATAATGCGAATCAAAAATCTATCGAAAATTGAAGTGTTGAACTATGAAAAGGGTGATTTCTATAGTGCATTACTTTGATTTCGATAGATTTTTAAAACTTGAATAGTTTATACCTCCCTCCCCGGTTTAAATTATTTCCAAAATAAACTAACTCTGACATAACTCAGGACTAAAAATCTGGCAATAAGTCTCTGAATATCTAACTTATTTTTATGTACAGAACATCTGCGCAAAAACTTCTATTCCACTTAACTGTTTCGCATAAGAGAGTACTCTTATAGGTTGCGCATACAGTAATGCGGCAAAGCGCTGCGATGCCAGAAGCGTTTGCGTGCTAGAAAAATATTTACATTGATTCTTATACACGTGCGCACAGTGAAGCGATATTTGATGTGAGTTTCTCGCATGCCTATCGCAAGCATCTCGCACACAAACTGTTCTGACCACTTTTTCAAGCGAGTTTTTGCGAGAAGGCTCATACTGTTTGTTTTGAGGTTACAAGAATAAAATCAAACGAGTAACATTTTGTTATTTCAGTGCTTGTGTTGCGTGGTGCAACTTTTTGATAATTTTGGTGGCAATAATTATAAAGGAATTAACAACCGCACAAAATCGCTAAGATTTTCATACTTGTTTTCATATGCGTATCTGGTATATGGAGTTGACAATCCAACCATTGGACATGCCTCTTCCCATCCATAATTGGGCGATGTTTTGATGCATGCATCTTACCAACATGTCACCTCCTAATTTAAAGAGCTCTGCATGTAAGCAATAACATTTCTACGATCTTATATTTTAGCTTTTTAATAAATAAGCTTACCCCTTCTATATTGGGTACTGGAATCAGTTCCTAATTGGTTAGAAAAGGGTGATCTCTATACTCGATAGCTACTTAACAGCTGTTGAAAAAGCAGCTTGAATACATCTATTATTTCCTGTGGTGACTAGGTTACCTTCGCTGTTTCGAAGACCTTTCGATCCAGTCTTAAAACTAGCAGCACCAAAAAAAAGCTTTTGCTAATGGATGCAATATCAAATGTAGGTAGTAATAAACGCATGTTAATGATTCTACAACCTTCTTAATCAGAGCTGCCAATTTGAACAGCAGCTAGGATGTGAATCGATCGTTAGACCATCGACGTGACAGTCCAAAATGTATTTAGTATTTTGATATTTTTTATATAACCATCAAGTGCCAAGAAACTACTTATTTCGTATATATGTACTTGTTTTTTAATTGACAGTTAAATTGGTAGTTCAATCACTCCCAAGAAATAACTCCACCCTAATTATTGTTGTACAAAGATTCTGCCCTGTCATTGTGATATTTAGAAATTTAAAAGCATTGGTATTTCCTTTAAACTGCTATATTTTAACGGATCTGTGCCCTATAAATCTAGTTTGCTCAAATGGATCCAAATGGTGAGTTGAAAGTTCTCAAAAGAATGGCATTAAATAAGACTGTTATAATACACTACAAAGTATGCCTGAAATAGTGTTCAAAACACAATAACATGTGTTCCAGTTCTGCAAAATGGAAATTTAAAAATCATAATTTTGTCTCTTACAAAAATAACTGAATAAATGAATCCAAATTGTTAACCCTTTTCAGATTTTCGAGATCATTGTAAATCTCAGAAATCTGAAGGCAAGTTTTCAGCTAAATTAAACTTCTCATATTTTTGCTTAGAAAATACTGAAACTGACTTTTTTTGGAAGCGTTTGCTTAGTTACTTTTTGTCGCAGCTGATCAAATTATAATAAAGAGATTGAAAGGCTTTTAACTTCTTGTTTAGAAATTCAGTTCAAGTGAAGGAAAATCTCAGAGATCTTAGAAAGATGAACTGGCTAATTGTTCTCAGTATTTGCCAGAAAAACTAAAAAATTTTGCTGAAGAATTATGTCTATGTTTCTGGGATTAATGACATCTTTGAGAACTGTTTTTTATTTCTGAATTGTTGTAATTAATAGAGTTTGAATCATCAATGGCTGCCATTGTTAGTAAAAATAAAATGCACGAATGGATCGTACGTTTTTATGTCAGACTACTTTGGAATTTAAAAATTGTTTATAAATATAAAAGCATGGATTTAATAAGAGAAAATTTTCAAGTGCATAAAATTGCCACCTGATTTCTAGAAAAGTATGAATTTATGCAAACAAAGTTTAAAAATCGTTTTATTATTAAATTAATTTTTTATATAAGAAATGTCTCAAATTTTTCCAGAAACAAAATTGGGTTGACAATTTAAAGTATTTAATATTTATAAATATAGATTTTATGAAATAATTAAAAAAACTAATCGTTCACTTGTTTTTAAGATATTGATTTTTAATTTTTTTTTTTCAAAAACCCAAAAAATATTTTTTCGAAGATATTAAGTTTGAAGAAATTTTCTATGTGCTTTAGGCTGTAGCTCGAGGTACTGGCATACTGACAGACAGACGGAATTGCCGGACCCACTTTTTTCATGTTCAATATCATCGTAATGTCAACTTTAAACTCGAGTTCGATTTTGTTTCCAAATGCAAAACTTGCCTTATAGTACCTATACCGCAAGTAAAAATCCCTTTACTCAGAAAACAGTGATAAATTTCATAAACTACATAGGTACTTTGAAGTTTTTGTCATCAGCAGAATCGAAATCAAGCGATATATCGGAAATGTTAGGTTCAATTGTGATTTCTGATATCCTAATAATACTTTAAAATTATCAATTATTATTTCTCAAAAACTTATAAGCATTTTCCCTCTAGAATAATTAATAGAAGGTCAAATTTGTAGGTTACTTCGAAGACACTAACTTTGTTGCATATTTATGACAGGGAAGAATTTTGGTCTCCGTTTATTTTTTTTTTGGTTACATACATATTATAACAACGCTCATTGGGTTTCAGTAATCCAGTTCCTAGGTTTTTCTTTCATCTTCGTTTAATTTATTCAGAAAGCAATAAACTTATTTTAATTTTTTTTTTCTTTTCAGGTTCCTGATGCCACGTGGATATTGTGGGGGCAAAACAAGGAGATACGTTTTTAATATCCGGTGCCAAAGTACACATAAATGTTAGGTGCACACATAAAAATGTTTATATTTGTAAAGAAAAAAATCAACATTTAAGCTTTTAGCTAAATATTAAAGTAAAATCGATTTTTATTTTGTATTGTTTTTAAATAAGTCCATTAAAAACAGTCGCAAGACAAACGGTAACATTCCATTAAACAAAATTCTAAGTAAAAATATAATAACAACTTAAAAAAAAAATCACACATAATTTAAAATAATACCATTATGGGCTGTGGACAAAGCAAAATACATCTTTACCCCAGAAAGTCGAAGAGCAAGGCAAATGGAAAGAAAAGTGGGCACGGTAAGTAAAGTACCTACTTATGTAGTTAATAGAGTTAGTATTTGAAGTCTTTCAACAATTAAATTGTGTAGGAGGAGCCATGATTGTGTATAAACGCTTTTTTGAAAATTGTATTTAAACTTTTTTTGCTTATGAATTATACACTAGAAAACTACTGCATATTTTAATTTTCTTGCTGTCAGAAATAAGATAATACTCAGAAATACTACGCAGACAATAATTCGATTGAGAACATGTGAGTACGTTTCTGTTGCATTAAGACGGTGATTTTTTTAATTTATTTTTGCTTTTCATTGTTATCATCGTACTTTTAATTTTTGTTTATCGAAAATTAAATTACAATTAGCTGCGAATGATTGATTTTGTGTATGATGCGAAGGCAGCTTATGACCAACAGGCCGTTCGTTGCCGCCACCGAATAACAATAACTGATATATTTATAGAAACCAAATTGCTACATAATTTTGATTTATTACTTCAAAAATTGATTGCTGGCTCTGGATGGCTTATGACATTGAAGAAATTTGTTTGAATGACTATTATTGTTTTCATACTTCTTTAAAATAACAACGATTGTTAGTCAATAAAGATAATAGACGAACGAAGTTTTTTTTTTATAAGATATGGGTTGGACTATAATTATAGGGAGTAGTTTTATTAATTCAAGAAATCAATACATTTTAGCTTGGATCAAATACAAAATTTATACTCTCACATTAGAAATCTTCTTGACCATTAAAATAATTAAAAGAGGGTTCTTTTTAAGAGCTCTCAGTTTCTTATATCGTAGTTGTTTATGTGATATTAACATGACTTCAAAACCTAAATGGAATGAATTAAACCTAACCTCAGAAAACACATAAACAGTTTTTGAAGTTTTGGAACCTAACCTCATGCAACTTTCCAACAGTGGCACTTGGATTGAGGAAACCGAACAGCCTTCAGGTCTCGGCATTCTGGGCATCTCTTATCAATTTTTGTGGAATGAACAATTTTTCACCCCTTCTGATCTGCCTGTTTATTATAAAATCTATATTCGTCCAAAGCTTCAGCATAATTTCTATAATTGGACAGGTGCTCCTATAACACACTTGAGTCTTTTGCAAAGAATCCAAAAAAAGCTTTAAAAATGATGACGTAATGCTCGCACTTCAGGGAATACCAAACAGTTTAGCCTTGAACCCAATATAAGACGTACTATTAAATTCAGATATTCTTTCTATAGTCGCACTTCACGAATGTGGAATGTTTTATTCAGCTCATTATTTCCCTCTCATTGCGATGTCTAGACATTTAAAACAATGTACCTCGGTTTCTCCTTTTAAATAATTTCTATCTTTCCTAAACGCTCGCACTGTGTTCAAACAATCTATGGACAGTCATAATTATTTTAGTGTGCACAAAATATAAACAAATTCAACTATGCAATTTGACAGAAAGTCTAGAGGTGTTAATACACACGAACTAGGCTGTTAATCGAATTGAGTTTTCATTAAGTCGATTGATACACCCGCTGTGTGGCTTGTTGCGCCGCGCCGCCGCGCCTCACAGTGCGTCGACTAGTGGACAAAAATAAAAAAAAATAAAAATGCAAATACTATGTTTATGCTCTAAGCCTTTTTTAGAACATCTTGAACTACTTAAATTTAATTTTTTTTGTTTTTGTTTTTTTCTTCTTCCTGGATTAGCGGGATTTTTGAGATACTTTAAGATGCAATGTAATTGAAAGTTGCAATTTTGTGCGAATTAGCTTAGCTCGCGTAAGAAAAATATTTTGGCTGTATAAATTTTTTTTGTTTGAATATTGATAATAAATACTTTGACCACAGGTATGAGTTGTTGTTTCGAATTTTTCTTATAAATTTGAATTTTTGTCATTTTTTGAAAAAATACTCTTTTTTTAGGCTTACAAATTGTTTAAAGTTAAAGTTAAGCAAGCTGTAGCAAAAAATTTTATGTCATTATGTTCTGTTGTTATTGTGCTTTGAGAAAATGTTTACTTTCCTTGCTACTTCTTGCTAACCTTCAAAATATTTTACTTTTTGTAGGGCAAGGTCAAACCATAAAAAATAAAAAAAATTTTCACAAACTGGATTTTTTTTGATAAAAACCCAAAAGTTGAAGGTGTTTTTGAATTTATATTGAATGATTTAAAAATTAAAGGTTGTCCGGTTACAACTAAGAACGGTTTTGATCGAAAAAGTATGCCTTCTTTTCAAAAATCTTGAAGCGAGACGCCACGTAGTCTGGTTGAGAACTTCTTTTATTTTTCCAAATATTATTCTTAATTTTCTGGAAAATTCATCATCTTGTAAATAAATTGTTCAAAAGTAGATTGGGTCACATTGTTGACAAGCCTAAGTTGTGATTTGGGTCAACAAATTATGGAAGCATGGCAAGAAGTTTTTTTCAGAATTCGAAAATAACTGCAGAAAAAATAAGACTTGATGAAGAACTCATACATACATTTTCAATCGCATTAAGAGTCTTAGCTTCAGGCTTTTCTATCCAACTTCATCTTTTGAAATACCTTTAAGACAACTGTCTGAGGCAAGTCATAAAGAATTACGGAAAAATCACCTCTCTCACACAAGAAGATCATCCCGGATTAATACAAACGAAGACCTCTTGACAACATTACTTTTAAAGTCTGATCCTTTTATTTCGAATTTCAGACAGATTTAAGGCCTTTAAAAGCTGACCAAATTGTTTATTTTTCAGTTTTTCCTTTTGTTATTACTTGTTTATGAATAACTATTTTTGTCAACAATAAAAATATTCATTCTATTTTGCAAAATCTTTTATGCTTTGGAAATATACATATATACATTTACTGACCTTTAAAATATTACAACTTTTGTATAACGTACAAATCATAAATTTTTTGAGATGTTTGGCTTCTAACTAATAATAATAAAATTGTGGGCGTGGCAGTGGGTGTATTTCGGTTCAAATTAATTTTTTTATCACACACATCAATTCTGGACACTTTTTCAATATCGTACGAGAAGTTTTAAAAAACAAACACTTTCATAGAAAAAGTGGGCGTGGCAGTGGGCGTATTTCACGCTTTTCTTAATTTATAATTTCTCAATTAACCAGAATATTAATACTTGAATTCACTATCGTACGGAAGTTTCCGTTTAACCAATTTTTGTGTTAGCAGTGGGCTTGGCAAGGGGCGTGAAAATTCCTCAAATTGAGTAAAATCCCAAAAACCAATTTTTGTGCACAGTTACCTTACTTTTGAAAAACAGATTTTGGTCCACTGTGCGCCGTCTTATTAAAACCACATATTATTAAGGTCTAGTGCATATGCAATTCACCAAATATATATGTAGGTATAACGTTGGAACATGTCTTTGTAGCGATCTCCATTAACTGTAACGTGGCGATTATTTTCATTCACAAAAAAAAAAAAAACGGGCCAATGACACCACCACTGACATGAAAACCTCATCATACAGTTATTTGTTGTGCATTGTGTATTTCTTCAGACACATGAGGGTTTCACCTGACCGATAACGCTTAATATGTTTGTTGACGAACGTGGTTGTTTTTACAGAATACTTTGACGTTGACAGATTTGCCATGCCATTGGTTTAAGGGTACGTTCACAGTGAAAGTCCAATTTTAATCGAACTCAAAAGTTAATTTTTCACGTTGCGTGTCCTCTTTTCAAGATATTCCTATCCTTATTAGATTAATACAAAAAAGAGGGTCCATACATTTTTAAAATTAAAACATAATTTACCGAAAATACCTTCTTAAGATAAGATTACACCTTTAATTAATTTAGCGCCTTTAGGCTAGTAAGCTGATCGCGCTTAAATTAAGCTCCCATACGAAATTCTCTAAAAAATTTTACCTAGCTAAAATCAATCATTTAAGCCGACATGTAAATAGTCAAATTTTTGTTTCCAACTGTACAGTACTTATATGTCAATAAAAACAAACAAACAAAAATTAAATATATATTCTCAAGTTAATTTTGGAAAGACTATTATTCTTTAACTTAATGTGAACTGTGAAAATGAAAACCGAAAAAGAGAAATATTTGGAAATAATCATTTTATCACAGTCAAAGGTAAGAATCTATTTCAGTTGTTTGAATTCACTTCAAATCTTGAAAAGTTTGCAGAAAATTTATTTTGTATAGAACAGCTGATTTATGCGAAAAATTCTCAAAAACATCTGTTAAATTATTTACTTGGATTTAAGCTGATGTTTAGGGAGAAATATGGGAGCTAAAAGTGAGCGCGATCTGCGTACTAGCCTCTTGTTGACAAAAACGAGTGGAGATTGGAAGGGATCTACAATTGTCTGCCGTGTCCGAACGGTCAAGATGTGAAGCACTTTTCATGAGAAGTGATACTCTTGAAGAAAAAGTAACTTTCCCTCAAGAGGCAGTACTCCTGAAAACCATTTTCTATTTCTAAAATTTTAAGGTGGCAGCGCCGGGATTGATTGAACCCAGACCCAGACCTTTAGCGTAACACTCCACACACACTAACCAAAGACACTCAAGTTATGTCTAATACAAACACACCAAATTTTTAAAATAATGTCCTAATATTAACTATGACGTTATTGTCATTATTAAAATATAATGTCCACCCTTTTTTCGAGTCCTTGAAGTCGTTCTCAAAAAATGATTAATTACCCAGGTGGTCAATGCGTAAGCTTATGATTATTTTACTTACAATATACAGACTAAAAGTGATTTTTTATGATTCTGTCCCTTTTGTGAATATTTTATAAATAAATTGAACGCCATTAAATCACAGACAGTCTCACCTTGTGTTATTTATTTTCATCAGGCGCAAAACATATCATCTGTTATATCTGAAGTGCGTAGATGAATATCTGTAATTAAAAAAAAAAATTGTCACTGACTCCCTCATATTACACTAAAAATAAGCACTTCCGCGTTTTGATTTTCTACTTTCCATTTCCATATTCATATAATGTACTTTGTATCTACAACAGGTTAAGTGTATCCCGAAATAGACTTGAAATACACTGTCCTCTCCTTTTACCAGAAATATACGAGTTTCTAAAAATAGATTTTCATTTAACTTAATTTAAAATACTCCTAGGTGGCGAACTTGTTATGACTTGTGGATAATTTGATTTATGTAGATGTATGTATATACATAGATATATTTATATAAGTATATAACAACATTTACGAGAAAATTAATATTTAATAAACATGAATGTGTATGTAATAAGCATCATTGATATCCTATCTATTCCACATTCTTATCCACCCTTACTGTAAAGCAATTCGCTATAGGGCTTAACATTAATTTAATCAGGTAACATTTACTATGTAGGTCGCGTGATTGAATCGTCTGTCTGTTGAAATGAAAATGAAAAGGGGTTGACTTAACTTACAAGGTGACTATCAGTTCTAAATTATTTTAAGACCGTTTTTTATTGGAAAAATATAGAACCTCAATTTTCTATATAAAGTTGTTGACATTCAGTCGCCATTTAAATGTTGGGTGAATTTTCAGATGTAAGAAATTTTTAATATAGGTACATACATTTTATATATCGATGCACATTGGTTTGTAAGTATATCGAAATGGTAGCGAAAAACAGAGCTACGTAAAGCATTCTACATTTGTGCTGTGTAGCTAAAGGTAAAATCCTTACCCTCAAGAGTCGTGAGCATTCCCTTACTGGTGAAGATTTCAAGATCAAAAAAGTAATATATTTCCACCTTTAATTACGGCTTCCAACTAACCAATAAATGTCAGCAACAGTTTTGGAAAGCTTTATGAGTAGTTCAAAGCAGAGCCTGAGTTTACGAAAAAAAATTGTCAGAGCTTCAAATATGTGTTTTTTTGGCCCGATCGCGTAAGAGTAAAGTGATCACTAAATTAATTGGTTGTCGTTTTGAAAATCGCTCTCTCTATATTTCCTTATTGATATGATAGAGACAGCTATAGTCAAAATGACAAAAAATTGATAATCAACTATCAGCTTACGCGATTCCCCTGTTTTCGTTCTGAGCATGTTCTGAGTGTGTTCAGAGTGCGCTCTATGAGCTTAGAATAAAATAACTGAGCAGACAGAGTTAAATGACTTATACAAGCATTTGACAGGTGGAAATTACGAAAAACAAATAGTGACACCTGAGTGTTAAGGTGTATTTCAAAATAAACTCAGAGCACGCTTGGTTCAGAGGATGTTCAGAACATACTCGACATGTTCGGAATCTGTGTAGAGCTCTATCTTGAAGTAGAAAGAAAAGGTCACTCAGAACATCCAGCTGAAGAATTCTGGAGTGTTGGAAGAGTGCATTAAAATCGAGATTTCTTATTTGAGAAAAACATCTTAGGTGTGTAGAAACAGAAACAAGTAATAAACACATAAAATGAGTATTAAGTACTCACGCTCTTTTCAAACCTTTTTTGCCATTCAATTGGAAAGTCCTTAGAATTGGAATCATATTTTGGAATAGAAACAAGTTTTCCTAAATCTCAATTAAAAAATATTGAAGTGCGTTTATTCATATGCATCCTTAATTTATTTTTGAAAATAATAAATTTTCATAAGCTGTACTTTTTATGACAGTGTTTTTCTTATATGCGGATGTCTTATGATCGTTTCAGTTTTTTAGTTTCGTGTTGTATACGTGTTTTTTATTTACCGCAGTAAATCCATTTTATCAACCAGAGTTTTTTATAGTGTAGATGTTTTTCGTCTTAAATAAATTTTATTGAACAAAAAAAAAAAAAATCGAAAAATGCTAATTAATTAGAACTTGTTTATT
Source organism: Chrysotoxum bicinctum (assembly GCA_911387755.1). NCBI lineage: Eukaryota > Metazoa > Arthropoda > Insecta > Diptera > Syrphidae > Chrysotoxum > Chrysotoxum bicinctum. Next base: position 171,438,726 of record OU426989.1, read on the forward strand.
ACCGCAGTTGTTATGAACCAAGATTTATGATTTTCCAAAAATGTCTCTTTATGATAAATGTTTTGTTCACCGCAATACATTATTCCCGGAACTAAGAGAAATTAATGTTACGAGTACCTGTACTTTGGTGAAGATAATAATGACGGAAAGCATGTTCCAAAAATGTAACCAATCCAATATTTGAAATAGTAATATACTCAAGGACATTTTCGACATCCTACCAAGAGTGCAAGGGTATTAGAACAAACGTTATCTCGCATTCCAAACTTTGAAGATGACGCAAATTTGACATTCGTGTGTACAAACGGTTAATCTATGGTTTGAAACCGTTGGTTGTAAATTGAAACATTTCGAAACTCGAGTCAAATTATATTAATGGTTTATATGGCTAAAATCTACATCATGATATATGTTCTCGTACATGCATTTTGATCATATGAAAGATATTTTAAGTTTCAATGAAACATGTGATGAAATCGACAGGGAAGAAATTTCAATGAAAATGACCAACATCCATTTCAGTTTTTAAGTTGATCAAAAAGGAATCACCACAAAGATCCGATAGTTTAATCAGAACTTAAAAATGGAATAATTTTTACTTGAATATCCAGAAATAAACAAAATCACTCAGATAGTCTTGCATATGGGAAAGCAACGATTTAAAAAATTTGGACAGCATTTCTCGCTCTCTTGATAGCAGACAGAAAACTGGTATTTCGAAAGCAAAACTACTGCTTTATCCGTTTCAATATCTGCAACAAAAAATCATTCTCGGTGCATTTAATATTTAGGGCCTTTTCAAACAAACGTTTAGTTGAAAACTTTGTAAAATTGAAATAAATATTTTTTACTCAAATGAACATTTTACAATTATTCAACTCCGCTTAAGTGAAACTACCATTGCTATCAAATTTTGATTCGAACACACCTTTTCAATTTTAAATGTCAAAATATCTCAATGTTTTCGTTTCCTTGTACAAATTACTTGTCATTGCAATATTTTGTAAAAAAACAAATAAATTTTATAATTTCAGGCATCTATCTTAAGCTAGAAATGTAACTGCTTTGAATTAAAAAGGGGCGCTCACATTCTCATATTTGTTTGACAAGCACGACGTGATGAATATTTGATAGATGAAAAACATTAACGTTCACATTCGTAAAACATGCTGTTAAACATCACTTTTTACTATAACATAAATACATACATATATTTATTTTGAAAAATAAAAATATCAAACATTAATTATGTGATTTTCAGACAAAATATATTTGCAACTTGCTTTAATTATCTTTAATTGGGTTAACGAATTCGCATAACTGAAAAAAAAATTGGTGTTCAAGTTAAAGGGAGTCGACTGCTTACAAAACAACTTTTTTTTATTCCGAATTAATCATCTTCTTCTGACATATCTCATTTGAAAACAACTGCTAATTCTAAATCCTTTTAATCTCCGAGGCAATTTCGGAACTCAATGTGTGCCAATATTTGTGGCTTACCAACACCATCTTTGGCAACATCTCAAAGCACGTTTGTCCTAAAAATATAATCTCCTTCGACAAGAAATGTTAACAACGTGTTGCTGCGTTCATATGACCTTGCATAACAATTCTAGAATATACTATTGTTCGTTGTATGAATTTTCGTACAAACTTCCGGAACTAACTTTTAAGGATCAAGAACATACATATATGTACAAATGTATGTATGTATTTCAAATGCCTGAATTCTGAATTAAATATTAAATTTAAGGACAACAATTCCATGAGGTATAGATAATATTTTCACTTAAAAATATTTACCAAATACATGGTCCTCATTTTGTTTATCTATCTACATATTTACTTTAAAACATTAAACATTAAACAATAATTGAGTTTTCCCTATAAAATGAACCACATTTCACTCTCTGCATCATGATGGCGATTATGTTAAAATTAGCTTCAACTTAAAGAGACAATAACGACCAACGACGTCGCGGGAACCCGGACATTCCATAGCGTTACACACACACACAGCCGTACTCACACATTTTATCACAGAAGCAGTATATAGATTTGGCAATATCGATTTTTGTTTAGGGCTTTCACTTCACCACCCGACCAACAAAGCAACAAACCTCAAAAGGAAATGAGTTTCTTTCGTAGAAATTGGAAATTGAATGTTCTACAATGCTCTGCAAATGTGGTGGGCGTTGTTCTGTCTGTTGACTTCAGCTTTCAACCCAGACCCCATCAGACCAATTTCATACCTCCGTCATTTATTTTGGTTAGCTTTTGGTGTTTTCGTATTTAAGTTAACTCCCCGATTTTCATTTTATAACGATTTATTTTTTCTCGTATTATTCGATTTTTGATAAGGTAGTGGATGACACTTTGTCAATGGGAAAATATTTAAAGTCATTTATGAGAGTGTTTTAAAAATAAATTCCTTGTGTGAAAGCACGTGGAATTTGTGTAAATGTATCTAGAAGTTGAAGTAAGAATTAGGTATTTTAATTGTATTAAATATACGTTTTAAACAGCTCCTATTTCTGAAACCTTTGAGTGGTGTCCCCTCCACTTCTTTTCATTTATACTGTTCGTTGATATTTTAAGTTTAATAAATCAATAACTTAAAAATTACTGGATGAAATCGAAATAGGTATGGAGATGCTTGTTGAAGGACGTAACAAAGGCGGATTCCGCTTAAAGTGCCAAAGATGACGACTTTAATATGAGTGCTTTCTTTTATATAGTTAAATTAAATACCTGTAATATTTTTGTGTTCAGCTGATTTACGAACACCTCCCATGAACAATGAACATATACATACATACAATTTTAAGATTCTTTCAATTTTTATCCACAAAAGAGATCACATAACGGTTTTGATAAAATGTATATTTGGGTTTTTTCTAAGTGATTGGAATAAAACCTGGTTTCCAGTTCGAAGATTATTGGTGAATGAAGTGGCAGTTTCGCCGTTATTTAACCTAACAAAATAAGACTCTTCACCGCTATTGTGTATCCAGCACTCACATACGATTCATAATATTGGACAATGTACAGAAAGTATGAGAGTTGATTAGCAGCAGCTCAGGTGAACTGGAAGTTCGGAGTAAAGCGCGCAACAGATTGAACCAGCAACAGCACCGTCAACAGCAACAGCGGCCGCCATTAATTTAGAGCCAATGTATTTCAATTGTTCAACACACATTAGAACAGCAACAGCAACGCCAACAGCGTCGTTAGGCCAAAGTCCTAAATTTGCTGTTGCTGGTGCGGTGTTGTCAACTTTTCCACTGCAATATTCAGTGGCACCACAATGAAAAACTTTTTTTCGATATGAAATGTCAGACAGATGAAATGACGTTGCTGGTGGCAATGTGTTTGAGAAATGTTTGCTGGTCAGCGTGCTGTTTGCTGTTGACGATGCTGGTGCTGTTGCTGGTTTAATCTGTTTCGCGCATAAGCTTTTATGTCCAAAATACTGGTATTGCCATGTTCAAACAACTATTAGGGCTCAATTCCAGTGTCACTACATTACTTACCTAAACTTCATCGTACAATTATGTCCTACCGCCTGTGGCGGTCATATTGTTTTGGTGACATCTTCTGTCCAATCTGTTGTTGTTTATGTTCAATTACTGATCATCACCAGTTACACGATCGAACAGCACTTTTAAATGAAAGACTTTATTATCAAAATGAGTGTTCACAAGATTGACCAAAAAATTGCCGCTGTCCGTAAAAGTGTACAGCAGAACCCGAGGTAGACGATTCCTCACCGTGCACAAGAACTCGACCTTTCACAGACTTCAACATTCGACCTACATCCGTACAAGATCCAACTGGCCTAGGAGCTCAAAGTTCATGACCATAGACAACATCGTTTGTCGCTGACTTGGCTTCGGAGCCTTTGAGTGGCTGTGTAAACAAGCAAATTTGCCGTATATGGGAGGGCACAAACTCATATACACCAGGTGACAATGCATCCTCAAAAATTTACGGTTTGGTGTGGATTTTAGGTCGGTGGCGTAATTCTTTCGTGTTTTTTCGAAAACGACGTTGGTGAGGCGATCACCATCCATGGCGAGTGCCTCAAAACGATGATAACCAATTTCTCATGGCCCAGATTGAACCTAATAGACCTAGATGACATTTGGCTCCAGCAGGACGGCGCTACATACCACACAAAGGACGCCACGAATGATATTTTGTATGAATTATTTGAAGATCAGGTTACTTCTAATATAATGGCATACATGGGCCTTTCAAATTAAAAGACAATTTTGTTAATACCTCATTCACAGCTAGTTTTATTCTATTTTAACATATACCCGCCCTTATTGGAAAACCCTTAGCATCTTACAATTCCGTCTAGCGCTATAAATTACTTTTTTTTGTTTCCAACATCCAATTGGAAGTATTGTATGATGTAGCTGGAAAATGAATTTGACGTAAGTTAATGATTTGACATTTCTTCTGTAACGGGTGGGCCATCTAATATTTCCCTTTTAAATCATAGGGTATTTTGACACTGACAGCTCTGTTTCCCGCTCGAAATCTTTATAAAATGTTAGGAAGGAAATGATTCGCTTTACACCTGAGCGTTTTTTTAAAAGAAGCCTAAATGAAGCACTCACGGCTTCATTGTTCATTTTATCGCATTTTTAAAAAGAAACCTATATTTGGGCTACCCTTTAAATCGAACGTACCTATGAAATAGAACTGATGTAATACAATAGTCAAATTGCTACATTGTACTTGATGAAGTACACCTGAAATAGGCGCCTGTTATAAGTAAATGTATAGGCACCAGAGTTTAGTTCATCTCAGTCATGGAACAATCTAAAACTGGGAAGCATGTCACACCTTTTTGAAGTAATCCCCTGAGATCGAGATCATAATAGCCGATATAAGAAAATAACATTGACATTAACAGTTTTTGTACAAATGGCAATTTTTTTATGCCCGTTCTTGATTGGTTCATTGACTTCATTGAAATTTACTAGTAGTTCTGAGTAGTTCAAGTAATAGTCCAGACCAAAATCAAATAGACGAAACTAAAAAAATTAAGTCAATTTTTTCAATTAAATTTTGACTTTTTTTAATAAGTGCGACGACAATGGTATTAGTTAGCCAGCAAAATCGTTTCATCAAAGTTTAAAGATAAACTATGTATTTTGTTTCAAATAGGTACTTACATAATACTAGTACATACTTCTAAAGTATAAATTTGCTCTCCTAAATTGCATAACCCATGAATCATGATAGACTTGCGAGAAAAACATTCCTCTTCATAGATGTGCAGTGTAGTCTGTAGTATGTAGCCCTACTCCATGGACCGTAAAATAAACTGATGGAATCATGTTAGATATAATGCACCTCCACAAAATTGTAAAACTTCTTAATCATAGTTTCATCAACTATTTGTGTTGTCTTTTCAAAATGAACTTGTACAGCAAACAATGGAAAAGAGTATGTTCGTTTTAATAATTTTATACGTGTCTCCTAAGGAAAATTTGTGCGAATGTTGAAAGTATGCAACTTTTCTTGTAAGGCTTGAGGCTTCAACTTTGAAAAAGGATAAATTTGTTTAACATTTTAGTGAAGTATTTTAGCTTAAGGGTTTAAAAAGTGGGTGAATTACTGCGAATAGAACTAAAGTTTCGAACCAATAAAAATGTACATGTAAACGTTTGAGAGATACATACATATGTATGAATGGATGTGAGAATAATGGCTTTACTCAAATTAATTGTATTGAAGTTCTTACATAAATAAAACAAATACAAATTTATAGTCGAATTAAGTTAAGCAAAGTTACACAAAACTATTTCCATTTGAGGCCTTTCCTTTAGGAAGTAGTCTAGTTATTAGGGTAATTGTTTTTAGGTTTATGGGAAAATATTTTTGTAAGCACATTCTGTTTAAAATAATTCGATTTTTTATATTATTTTGTTTACTAAAAGACCTTTGTTCACGTTTAAGAACTCTTTTTTTTTTAAATAGTTTTAGAGTGTGATCCCATAAAAGGAGGATTATAAAATAGAAGTATCTCCAATAGCAGTTGTAGATCGAAAGAAAAAAAGTTAATTTTTTCGGGTTCTGCTGCTCACTTTCACGGACCACGGCGATGTTCTCGGGCGTTCTTCCGTTCCGTTCGAATGTTGGGTGATTGATTACCAAGCCATTCGTCTCAAATTTGGCAACCAAACGTTATAGAGTCGAATGTAAAGGGCCACCACGTCTTCCGTAAAATGGGTGAAAGGCGCACAACGTTTTCACTAGGGAACATTTTGATAATAAAGTTTTATCACCATGGTGATTTGACAGCAGTAACTGAATAATAAACAATAGATTTGACATAAATTACCAAAACAACATTGGAGCCAGAGACCACCAAAATCGACCCACGCCAATTCAAAAATCCTCAATAAATAAATAATAAAAAGCCGCATAAAAGATTTAAAATTAGTCAGATTTTTTTATATTTTGGCGGAACTAGCAGGGCATCATTTTCTGACGTGGTACTTGGAGGACAAAATTCAATTCGCAACTTGTAGGACGTCTTGCATATCTATACTGAGCCATGCCATACATATGTATCTACATAATATACAAACTTATATTCACAAATTTTCTGAAACGTTTTAAAAACCACCTGTAAAACGTTTACGGCCAAATAAGAAAAGGCATTCAAAAATTTGGCTCTAAAATGACGCAGTTATTATACACACATACATAATGTTGAAATGTTAAATCTTGAATTTGCTTTCAACGATATTCAACAATCACATAAGAATTCAAGGATGAACAAACAAATTGTATAATGACACCTACCTGAACTAAACCATTTGGCTTATAATGAGGACGTACATAGCAGCTTTTAATGTTTATTTACACTTTGTTCAGAGATTTATAGAGGATTTATTTCTCAAATATCCACAAATTCTTTTTCCTTCATTATGACTTGTTTGTTCTTATTTATTTGATCATCTGACACATAAATTCGTAGCTTTCTGTCATTTTAAAAATTATTTTACTTAAATAAATACAAATTAAATTATTAAATATGTAAAACAAACAAACAACACGCCACAGGGATTTTAAAAAGAACAAACTAAGCGTTAAAATAATAAATATTTATTTTTATTATTTCAAGAAGTTGATTTTTTCACATTTTTATTAAAAAAAGAAAATTAATGTATAATTTTCTTGTACAACTAGATAAAAAATAAAAATGTTTCCTGAGTTAATATATGACAGCATTGTTGAATGACATTCGCTTTCAACAAATCCATCCGCACCAATTAGCACCTCAAATTTCAACTTAACGCGTTGGCATATTTTTAGATTTTCAATAGGAAAATTTGGAGAAAATATACGAGTAAATCACACCATAAAGAAAATTTGGAGAAAATATACGAGTAAATCACACCATAAAGAAGCCATGAAAAATGCGTTAAATATTTAATTGGTGGCGTTAAATAAACAGGAACCATGCCGTCGCTGCCATTTCGATTTTCCAAAATGCAATCTTTATGAATTGAAAAATGAAAAATACAAACAATCAATTTATTACGCCGGATAGACCGTTTTATGGCCAAAGATGTTAACAGAGTACGCTGCTATAGCTCGGGAACTTGTAAAAATAAATAAACCTGAATTAAATTCACATATACTATACGAAATTCCTATATACAAATATAAAAATAGAATTCTATTTAGCTACTAGGTTAAATCTTAAAGAGTATCCAATAAATTCACAAGGAAAGTGTGCGTTATGTTTACATGCTGTTTCGAATCCTCAGAAGTGTGGCGAAAAAAAAATAGCACGAACGAAGGAAATTTGAAAACATAATCAATAATACGATTACTCTGTATTTATGTGTGTGTTGTGAAGGGATTACTGCGTTGAAGGATGCCGAAGTAATATATGGATGGGTAAAGCCTTATTCGACATTGTTGGGATTCATTGGGCCTTTGAGAAGATTGACAAGAATTCACGTCATAGCCGAATTATAGAAAAAGTTAATTTTATCGGAAAATGTCATAGGTAAAATAATAAAATGAACAGAAATCATTTAAGGTTTATCGGGTTTCTTTTGGACGAACAAAACAAATAAAAATTAAATATGCCTAATAGGAAAGCTTTGAGGATATTTTTCTGCCGGGGAAATATAATTTAAATTAATATTTAAGTATTACCTAATTCAACTGAAACCTTTTAAAATATTATTTATCAATTTGCTGGTACTTAAAAACACTTTCGAACTCAAGTTCGTTTTGTGAGAATTTTCAACATGCCAGTGAAAGCGTATTCATAATCAAGATGTTAGAAGTTTAGCAAAGCATACATATCGTCGGTTCGGAAGAAATACGATACAACACAACTCGTTAAATAATATTTTTGAGTTAATGTCTCAATTTTGAGAATATAAAATAAAACGCATGACTGGGTGGAATGAAATTGCTCTCTGTTTAAGAAATTTAAATTTTTAAAAATGGATGTTATAAGTGAAAATTGCTTGTAAGCATAAAACTATTTTTTAAGCCATTAAAGCTTGAAGAACTGTTTAAGAACAGAATGCCATGTAATTGCCTAAGCCAATATGAACAAAAATTATAAATCGTTATAGAGGTTTTAAAAAAAAAAAAAAGTTTTTAAACCATTTTTAACAAAAAAAAATCCTACGAAAATTATATTTTTTTAATATTTGCACGTGAAAATTAAATCAATTGAAAGTTTTTTTGCGACCTTTAGTCCAAATGCGTTTCGCCCAGGTACGACAGTTGGGCTCATCAGTTAGATGCTGCCGTACCCTTCTAAGACGCAAAATATTAGTCGATGGTTATCAACACAATATAAAATTTACAGCATGAATACAATGTAAATTATATTATGCTAGGGGAATTTGGTCAAATTCAGACACCTAGAAAATGACGCCCGTGGTCTGGCTGATTTAAGAAGAAGGAAAAACGAAAAATAAGTTTTTGTTTTTGTTTTTGTGGACTGTATTGATTAAATCAATTGAAAGTTTTTTTGCGACCTTTAGTCCAAATGCGTTTCGCCCAGGTACGACAGTTGGGCTCATCAGTTAGATGCTGCCGTACCCTTCTAAGACGCAAAATATTAGTCGATGGTTATCATCTAACTGATGAGCCCAACTGTCGTACCTGGGCGAAACGCATTTGGACTAAAGGTCGCAAAAAAACTTTCAATTGATTTAATCAATACAGTCCACAAAAACAAAAACAAAAACTTATTTTTCGTTTTTCCTTCTTCGTGAAAATTAAATTTAAACAAAATCATTATTCCATTTTTGAGATATTGGAATTTTTAACCTTTGGTATGCAATGTTTTTAACACCTTTTAGAAGCTTCTGTAGACATATACATACATATACATACATATATGGGTGATTCTACAAACAATGGAATAAAATGTTACAAATTTCGGCATGACATTAGAACGTCTCTTTGCATTGTTGAAAGTGGCCAGTCAAAAAAATAAAAAATGACGATTTTAAGGACATTTTTTGAAAAAGGATGTTCAGGGGACAGAGTTTGTTCTTAAGGGGACTGAATAAATCTTTATTTTTTTTTTGTATTTTATCTTGGGTACACATTTAAATATAGAAATTAAATTTAATTAGTCTTCATAAGCATACAAATTCATGGTAAATATATATAATTTAGCATTTTGTTAAAAGAATATAATTAAATATTTTTTTCTACTTAGAATCAATTTAAAATAAATTATATTATTTTTAAAAATTTTAAAAATATTTCGCAATGAAGTTCGAAGTTCAAAATAACTAAAAATTTCTTAGGTTTCTGAATAAAACATCATTCGTTCATTTATTAGCCAGGGGACTGAGGTTTTTAATGGTTTTTGGGCAAAAAAGATATTAAGGTTTTACTTAAAAAAAAACAAAAAAATATATATAATATTACAGTTTTATTAAACCTATAGTATACTGCTAATAAATATGCCTACTTACATACAAATTTGTTTTGTAAAACTTCACCAGAGGATTGATGAACTAAACGGACAATCCACGACTTCTTGCACAAATGTCTTTTTCAAAATACTAACATAAGAAACAGGATCGACTTGCACCACGATTTTATTGTAAGGAGACTTGGTACTTCAAATTGCCATTACTGGAAGCTTGATCGATATTCTAGTTTTTGATTTTTTCGACCGTTTCAATATTTCAGCACAGGGGCGAATGCAGGTAGGGGTTTTAGAGGTTAGGACCCCCCGAAACAATAAAAAAACTAGAGTTCATTTTGTTAAAGAAAAAAGAGACAAAGTGCTATTTTTTCAATTGATTATTAGAAGTTTTGTGTTTCCCTTTATCGGTTCTCTGCGTTTTTCTTACGACTTATAGGTACTATAATTTATAAGGCAAGTAATGCATTCGTAAAATAAATCGAACTCAAGATTTTTACCAAAGTTTACGTTGATGATAGCGAAGAAAAAGTGGGTCTCGAAATTCTGTCTGTCTGTCTCTTCGACTACGGCCTAAGAGCATGGGCCGATTTTCCTTAAATTTTTTTTTAAAACCAAAAATAACGGTACGAATCATCTTTTGGAAGCCCTCTTGGAACTACTTTATTTTGTTTGTTTTTGATTTTCTCGAAAACAGTACAACCGATTTTAATCATTATGAAGCTCCTCCAAATTTTAAATATTGAGCGTTTTTCTTTTTTAGTTCAGAATAGTACCTACACTGTCAAACAAAATATCGTGTTTCTTTCTTAGCTCAGAGTGTATAACAGTTCAAAGATTTTGTTTCTTTTTTCGTTGAGAGCGTGTTCAGAGATTGTTCAGAGCGCACTCTATGAGCTCGGTATAAAATAGCTGAGTAGACAGAGTTAAATGCTGAAATCATTCTGACAGACAGAAAAAAAAAATAAAAAACTCGCTTGTGTTTTGTAAAATAATTCAGATTTTTTAAAACACACTCGATTCGGAGAAAGTTCAGAGCATGTTTGACATGCTCATGTTCTGTTCAGTGCTCTACTCTGAATGAAAAAAGAAAAACGCCAATTATTTTTTTGGAAACTCAATATTCCGAAAACCCCTGCTCGATTTTTTAAACTTGAATAAATAAAAGTTTCTTAATATTATCTATAAGATCTGAGGGAAAAAAATTGTTTTAACTAAAAATTAAACTTACCCACCATGCAAGTGTTAAAAAATCTTTTTCGAAAATCGTATTTTTCTCAAAAATGGCTCCGAGAATTTTGATAAATTTTAATTTTAATTTAATAAAAAAAAAAAAATTAAGACATTACTGAGTGTACCTACCATAAAACCAGTTTTTCGAATTTTGAATTTGTCATTATAGGCAGAACGGATTTCAATGAAATTTTGTATAGAGAAGCTTCTAGTTAAAATTGGCGTACCAAAATTTTTTCTTAAATACCTATGTTTTAAAAATCTTTTATAAAATATATTATGTGTTTAGCTCTAACTACTAAACTACTATTTATAAAATAATAACTTAAGGAGTTGTTTTAGTCATTTAAAAAATGAATTTTTTGCTTATGAAAAATTTTTCTCTAGAAATATTAATTTTTGAACTTTTTACATAAAAACAAGTTCGCACTTTCTGGAAGCGTTGTGGTTATAATTATGTAGTATAGTAGTTAACGTAGGTACCAGTTGAGTGTCCTTATGTTTTCGGATAACTCTTTTTCGTATGATCGCAAAAGTACAACAAGATATGATTTCACGTATTAATAAATTCCGGAAATAATTTATTTATGAAAATCTCATATTTTAAATGTTTTAAAATTTTAAATACATAATAATACCCAAATTTATTAAGGGCATTAGTATAACAAATTGATCAAAATTATTTATATCCATTTTGAGAAACTCAAAAGCAAAAACAATAATTGTTCTATGGGACGTAGCATAAGTTACAATTTTTTTGGATTTCAACCATGTGCAGGCTTTTACTTAAAGATATTTTTTGAATGAAATGAAAAGTCTGTGGAACAATTTTGAAGAAAAAAAGTATTAAAAATGTTATGTTAAAAGCTTACACAGAATCGGTCGATCCGTTTAGGCTGTAGTCAGATAGAAAGAGAGACAGAATTACGAGACGCACTATTTTTGGTCTCCCCTATCATTGGTAAATCAAGCTTGAAACGAGTCCGTTTTCTCGAGTTGTTTTCTCAGCTTTTATTTTTTATTGACATGCTGACAGAACAACTCTTGAGCAGTGGTGCCACTTTACTTCATTTCCAGTGAATCCATAATATGCAATTAAATTGTAATGTGTATGACAGTGATTGTTGGATACCATTAAACTCGGGTTCTTGTATACTTTTAGAGATTTTAATTTACAAGTTAATAAAAAGAATAAAATGATTGAATTAAAATTTTTTAACTTTAATTTGTATAAGAATTTTTTCCAAAAACACTTTGTGTTTTTAATTTTAAATACAAAATTAACTGTGGAAATGTCCAATATACTGCATTTGTTTTTAATAATTTACTGCGCAATTTTTGTTCCAAGTGGCAACGCTGCTCGTAAACTCAATAGAGCTCAAAAAAGGTAGAGACAGAAAAAGGTAATGCATATAAAGCTGGTTGAAATCAAGCAACGATTCCATTATGCGATATACCTAATTGGCTTGTAAGAATTTTAACAGCGGTTCCAACCGTTGAAAGTTAGGATTTAAAACAAATTTAAGTGTCAGGCTGCATATATGTATAAAAATTTTCGCGGGAAACCAAAAGATTTTACATAGAAATTTAAGTTTCCCATCAATTTAATTTTTAAAAATGTTCAAAAGTTGATGACAAAATATTCTCCAATGTTTATGCCCCAACAAAGTTGTAGTTAAATAGCCTTACCTCGTATTTCTCAGTTTCACAGTAATACTTGTTCTTCTAGGAATGCTCATCAGTTTATACTTGAGTCAATTTTCGACATACTATGTCAAGTATAGATTTTTTACTTGCGATATAGGTACTATAGGGCAAGTTCTGCATTTGGAAAAAAAATCGAACTCGAGATTTTGATCAAAGTTGACATTACGATGATAGCGAAGACGAATAAAGAGGGTCCGGCAATTCCGTCTGTCTGTCTGTCTGTCTGTATGTCTGTACCTCGATCTAGAGCCTAAGCCACTGGACCTATTTTCTTCAAACTCTGTAGTTAAGGGTCTTCGGTGATTCCCTAGAGGGAAAATTGAAATTTTTTTTTTAGCTCTAAAACTAACGGTACCCCCCGTACACCCGTAATGCAAAATCTTATTTATCTCGAAAACGGCTCTAACGATTTTGATAAAAATAATTAGGTGTGATATTATGGACATGGACTACGTTTTGGTAAAAAAAAAATTTGGGGCAAAATGTTATTAACGGTACCTGTCATAGAACCGTTTTTTTTGATTTTCGACTTTCTCATTAACGGCTCTAACGATTTTAACCAAAAATTTTCAGCAGGAGTCCCCCTAAGTTTAAAATAATATTGTATATAAAAATGTACGAAAAATTATTTGTTGGGTTTTTTTTAAAAATCAATATCTTCAAAACCTATGAACGATTATTTTTTGAAATTATTTCCTAAAATCAATATTATTAAATACTTAAAATTCGCATCCTACATTTTGTTTTTGAAAAATTTTAAAGAAATTTCTTATAAAAAAATTTATTTATTTAATAATAAAACGACTTTTTAAAGTTTGTTTGCATAAATTCATACTTTTCTAAAAATCAGATGGCAATTTCATTTTAAATTCATATTTTATATTTATAAAATGAATCTTAAATTCCAAAGTACTTTTACATAAGAGCAAGTTCGTGCGATCCAGTCGTGCATTTTATTTCTTTAGCCGCACTATACGAATATGGAATAGTTTACTTGGCTCTATTTTTCCCTACCATTTAGATATTCAGTAACCCTTGGCATAATGGTTAGTGCGTTGAACTGTCATGCAGAAGGTCCTCTAAGAGTATCTCTTGTCATGAAAAGTGCTGCTCATTAGCCGTTCGGATTTCGGAATCGGCAGAAAATTGTAGGTCCCCTCCATTCCTGATAACACGCACATAGGAATGGTTGAGAGTTGTAAGTCACTAGGTCCTGGTACTTTTCGAGCTGTTGCACAACCAAGTTTATTTACTTATATTTTTTTTATTTAGATATTCAGAGCTTCAACACTAATGACAATGAGTATTGGCATCTCCTCTTCAGTCCTTGCCTATTTTCCTAACTCTCAGAGTGTGTATAATCAAACTTTCAAGTGATCGGTTATTTTGAAAAAATCCTACCATTTTAGGTTAGTTTTTCGCACACATACTTTTATATTCGAAAATTAAAAGTTTAAATAACTTCTGATGACTTTTCTTTTTGTATTCATTTCTAAAAGTATGTTATGTACATATGTATGTATATATTCAAAGAACTTAAATCAAATTCCCCGCCATTTCAAAAATCACCTAGATTTTTGGTTCTGTTTGATTTGTTTTAAGTGCATTATTCCCCAATGATATTCCTTTTTTGAATGACTTCAGATTTCAATTCGTATTCACTTTTTAGTGAAACTTTTCAGATTGTGGAATTCAATTGAATTTTCCATTCTCGCAGTCAATGAATTCAAAGCCCCACTACTCAGCAACTAAATTTCCATTCATCGTGAATTCAATGATTTTTAAAGAATATATATTTAAAAAATATTGAAGGTTGCAGACAGGTGGTTAAATTCCCATTAATTGTGAGGTCGAAAATAAATTGTGTAGGTAGGGAATTAGTATACGAGTATATTACCGATACATTTGTTTATACACGTTTATCTATCTTTGTTTAGGTATAGATAGGTACGGCCTTCACAATGAAATTAAGAAAATATAAAAATATTTATAAGAAATAGTTGTGAAGTGGTGGGTTGATTTTTATGACCTTCGCAGTCTAAGATATTGTAGTGCTCGTTTTATAGCAAGCAAATCAAAATATGTTTACTAAATCATATTAAGCCAATTCATACAGATTTAGAATCATATTATGTAATTAATTTCTATGTAGTCTTTCTACTTTACTTTGTGGTATCATTCGGTTTTGTTTTGATAAAAATAATAAGGACTACTAAAACAAGTGGAAAATTACTAACTAATAACTTTTTTAAGCCAATAATGTTACGCAAATTAGTCAAAATTCATTCGCAATTCTAAAATCTAGAATTTTGAACTCGTGTATTCTTTTTCTCGGGGATTGCAATATTTCTAATTAATTTTAAAGTCTTAAGTCTTGAATTAACAGTCCTTAATCAAAACCAAATCCTACAAACAATAAAATCAATTCCTTTCTTTTATTTTATAATTTGAATGTATAATGACAAGTTTTCTATTTTAAACTTTTCTCTAACTAGGTTAGGTGTTAGGTGTACCCATCTGCAGCTTAAAATACGAGTACAAATACCAACTGTAAACATTTTTTTTTTCTTTTTTCTAAGATTTATTGATTTTTTTATAGCGCATTATTCTTATTCTTTTATTTCATTTACAGTTGATACAGATACAGATGCTGACGAAGAAGAAGGGCACGTTGAAGAAGGCGAAAGTGAACTCAACAGAGACCGAAACGATAGGACTGAAGATCTACTTGACCAAGGGGAAGATGGAAGAGATTCTTCCGACCAACCCAATGGAGAAATATCGGTTTCACTGCTGCGAGCAAAAAATTTATCTCTTTTACAAAGCCAGTGAGTATTTATACCTTCAAGTATACAGAAACTGTATAACAATCCTTTATACAAACGATATGTACGTTTTTAACAACGCTTTCCCTTTTCAAGGGAAATCTCCTCAAGTCAACAGAACTTTTTTCGAATGCTTGATAAAAAAATCGATGAAGTGAGTACAATTTCGAGAGACTGCAATTTGTTCAATAAAATCTTTTTCCATTTTTATACATTTTAACAAAAAAAAAAAAAAAAACTTGAAGGGTCCTGACTACGATTCGGCTAGTGAAACCGAAATAGCACTGGAAGAGGCTCGACTGAATGCTTTAGTCCAGCATTGGGAATCGGCCAGCTTGACTGCATCGATGTGTTCATCAGCGAGCCGCTCGCTGCAAACTACACCTGTTAGGCAAGTGCCAACAAGGCAACCACCACCGCTTGTAAGGACACTGGTCCAAAATTCCATGCCACAGCAGCCGCTAAGCGCTGACCTTCTACCTCATGGTGCAACTGCACCCCAGCAGGGACTGGTTATGGTAGGGCAACCACCAAGTGTGTTAGCCCAACAGCAACAACCTGGAATGCCACCCAACCAGCATATAAACCAAATTTTGGGTATGGGAGGAACTGTAATGGGAGGTGTTCCGCCATCACAGTCGCAAATGCTGGCCAAGGTAAATCTCAGTCCAAAGCGTGTAGATCCCCGGGCTATGATGCAATTGAACCAAAATGCTCTCCAACAAGCATATGCTATACCACCGTCGCCGCAGCAAGCAGCTATGAGTACGGGCCGCCCACCGCGTTCACCTCAAGTCTCGGTAGGACCAAGTCCAGTTGGTGGCCTTCCCGCTCATATGCACATGGGTTATTACGGGCAACCACAGCCAACGCAGTCAACTTACTTTGGAGAAGTACTTCATCCTATGCAGGTAATTTCTTACAATAACTGACAGCTTTCTTTACTTACCATTGGAACTATCTCATTGCAAAGGTACCTCAAGCACCCCCCGAATACCGATTTCCACCTGCGATTAGTGTTCAACGTTTAGCACCTCAGGTGCAAAGACAGCTGCGCGAAACACAGGAATTAATAAAAGACTCTTGCCCGCAACTGTATGCGGCCGGTTATGGAAGCCCGGGTCCCCCAATGCGAAATCAGCCTAGAAATGCAGCAAGGAGGCCCACCCTGGAGACACAATTTTCCCAGGAGTTATCGTGATATCTAGATTATTAGTTCAAATTGTAAAAAATACCAAAAAATCAACAGTTATCCATTTCATTCATCCCTATTATACCCTTATATACAATTTTTTGGAACTTTAAGCGTATATACATCCAGATGCTTAAAGGCAGAATTTCAATGTAATTGTAATGTACGTAGGTACCTAACATAATTCTTGTGTTTTTGTCCATTTATTTAAAAAAAAAACAATCCACTATTTTGAGGGTAGGGGTATGTAGTTTTAACGTAAGCAAACAAAAAATGGCTTAGTTTTAAGTAAGATAATAGGGTAAATAAAAAAAGAGAAAAAACACAAACAGGCTTGAGTCCACACTACATTTTTTGAAACATAAATAGCTTGAATTTTTGTTAATTTTAATATTCAAACTGTATCAATCCAAATAACCATTTATTAGCTGGGGTTAAGCCAATTTAATAAAATAACAACCGGTTAGGTTGGGACTTTAGACATTTTAAGTTGGTTAAAGTTTATCCTTAGATAAATCTTTTAATCAAAGAATTTACATGAATTTTTAATCTTTCTTCAAATACCTGCAACATTACATGCTCTGTTGACTTTTACCCTCGACAATTGTTAAGCTTTACCAAAAAGCAATTTCCATACATTAATAGTATTGTATTTAACAAATCCCATCATACATACATATTTTTACCAGCACATCTGCCTTAGAACCTTTTTGAAGTCCTTTATTTCATTCATTATGTGGTGAAAAATGTTCTAAAATCTCGACAAATGTTAACGATAGTGTGAATAATGAACAATATTTTAATTTTAGTATAAGGAAGTTATACATCCTTAACAGAATAATAAACAATGACATACTCAGATACTCGTATGTTCCGGTTCAGACAGTTCCAATACGAACTAAAAAATGCCCCTGGGTCTCTTGGAAGATTAAAATTTCATAAATTTTCGTAACAACTTTATGGTGTTTCTGTTTTTAATCGTGTGATTTTCAATGGGTTTTTCTGGTTTGTTAAAACTTCTATTCACTTGGTCTATTGAAATTTGTCAGTAGTAAGTTAAACAAGCTATTATTATTCTGATTGTATAACTTAATTGTTATTGGCGTTTATAATTGTAATTTGCCTTTGGAGTTCCTTCAACGGAGGTTATTCTTTTGTTTCAATCAAAATTTCTTTTAAAAATGTTGGTTTTAGTAATTTCTTTTTGTGAAGATGATTTGCCTTTTTATGACCGATACAAAGAACGGCTTTCATAGCAATGCACCAGCAGATCTAATGGTAAAAAACTCAGCTCAAAATCAAAATACACGTTCAGATCATTTTGGATGAATAATTGCAATGGATGTTTGAAAAGTTTGGCCTTAAGGTCTTTTATTGAAATTGTCCATTATATCTATTGGAATGGCTCGAAATTTCTGTTTTATGATCCTCAACTTTAAAATCACGACAGGTTTGTATTTGGAATTCCTTATACTAACATTCTGAAATTCTACATTCAGTCATCACTATACAACGATTTGTACCGATTTTTGCTATTATATTTGTTCTTTTTTTTATAATTCACATGAACTCAAAGTATTATTGTAAGACTAAACAATAAATAAACTTGTGTCGTTATGACCTTTCAAAGAATGAACAAAATAATATTTTTAGTAGAAACTATCGATCGATACCAACCATTCAATAGAACTGAAACAATTTGCCGCTCAACAGGCAGACTTTTATAAGCCTGGCGCCCAACTAGCAATTTGTTACACTCGGTTCTAGAGCTCAAGTGCAACTCTTCTATAGCGTTTGCTGTCAGTACGAACTCGCATGGAAACAACAATATTTTTTTTTTCATTTTCAGCTCTTAAAAGAGATCTGAACAGAATCTGAACAAGTCGAGTTCCGTGAAACTAGAGCATGAAACATGGTTGAGCACTGAACTGTCATATAACTTAATGGAAAATTGAACAAAATTTGATTAGTTTGGCGTTTTACTAAAAGAGTTCATATTATAGAGTGCTCTCCGAGCTAGCTGAAGGAAAAAAGAGCACAAGTGCTCTAATTTCTCTGAGCTAAGAAATTTATTTCTGTCAAACTGTTTGTTCAATTATTGCATAGTGTATTTGCTGCTTTTCTCCCTGAATACAATGAGATATATCTGTACATAGCTTAAAGAGTTGCTGTAGCACAAACTGTTATAAAATTCGGTCACTTATGTACCAAAGTACGTCTACATTGGTGCAGAAGGGATCTAACCTAGCTGTCAGAAATACCTTGTTTTTTCTCAAAATGATGGTATGCTTTTTCGTTTTGTAGTAATTTTTGAGTTTAATATTAAAAATGTATGTAGTACTCCTTGGCGTAATGGTTAATGTCTTGAACTGTCATGCGGAAGGTCTTGAGTTCGATTATCAGCCGCTGCAAAAAAGTTTTTCAGGGGTGTACTGCCTCTTGTGAGGAATTGACAAATCCTCTAAGAGTAAATCTCTTGTCATGGAAAGTGCTGCTCATTCGTTCGAAATCGGCAGAAAATTGAAGGTCCTCACCGTTCCTGGTAACACGCACACCAGGAATGTTTGAGAATTGTAAGCCACTAGATCCTGGTTCACTTCGAGCTATTGCACCACCAAATTTATTTATAATTTATTAATATTAAATATGTTTGCAATTACAAACCTCAGTGAAAAAAGGAAAAACTGTTGAACGAATCCATATGTCAGCTCAAATGTAGCTTGTAGCGTATTGTATACTATTTGCTACCTTTTTACTTTGTGATGTGAGGCTCCTGCTACAGCTACAACATTATTTTCGACTTGTTACACTTGTTACTCGTTTTCTAATAAAATCTGTAGACCAGTGAGCAGAAGTTTTTTCTTACAAAAAACTGTATCGGTCAATATTTATGATTAGAATTTATATAGGCTTCAAACTATTTATTTGGACTTTAAATGCTGTTCATCATTCATCATTTTAAAAAACATTATTTTAAAAATATCTCGAGAACGACTCATTGTTCAAGCAAAATTGTAGGAATTTTCGTTATACGAAAAAAAAAATATTTATTACAATTTCTTTTTAGTCCCTCTCTAGCACAGTCTTTGCCGATTAACTCATAAAAAGAAATATCTCGTCAGAAGTATTATAAGGCTGGAATAAACCCACTTCAGACTAATTTTTCAGAAATAATTTTTTAAATGAAACTTAATTTTTTTCAATTAAATTACTTTTTGTTAAAAAAGTTTAAAAAACTTATTAATCATTAAAAATATTCTAAAACACTTTATTCGCGTTCATACAAAATAAAAACAAGACCTTAACAGAAACTAAAAACAAAGACAAGAATCTTGTGAAATTACAATAAAAGAGACAGACATTTTTGGCTTAAAAAATATGTTTTTTTCTGCAAGAAGGAAATATTTGCGGCCTTTTTTTCAACAAATTTAACACTTAAAGAAAAACATTATTCTTTGTCAATTGATGATTTTAAATTTTTCTAGTAGAAGCAGCAGTGCATAAAAGAATATAAAATTCATCGAACTCGCCAATATTGACAAGAGTTTCTTAGTATCAACAAAAGATAAGCTTATTTGATAAACGTTAATACAATTCAAAATAACCCATTTTAACAAGATTCCATAAAAAGTTTACGTTAATATACCTACTACTTCTTCAAGTTCATTCCATTCATAATGATAATATTACTTTTTGTTTGTAGTTCGAAACCAATAAAAAGAAACCAACAAATTTACAACAAAACCAATAAAACCAAAATAAAAAAAAAATAAAGTAAAAACAACCAACCGATATAGTTAACTAATTTTTTATACAAATTGTGTAGTATTTTCTATGAAAAGTTTTACCGTATATTGATAATTTTGTCTTGACTGTTAGTAACCCAAATGTGACCATTTTATTGTTATAATATTTTTTTTAATATATTATGGTTAATAAAAGAAAGTAGAATATTATAATATCTTGCTTTCAATTCTAGTCATGCGGTTCTAAGTAAAAACAAAAGAATATGAAATACAAGAAAATGTAAAAACTAAACAAAGCAAGCATTTATTTAATAATAATTTATTAAAAAAAACACATTTAAAACCTAGTCAAACGTTACAAAAAAAAATATAAAATATTAGCTCATGGTGCGAAATATTTAACATTTTTGAGCAAAACTTTAAGGACATTTATTTCCTGTTTTTTTGTTTGTACTGTAGTGGATATATAAGATATTTGGTATTGATTATTAGATATTTATTAATTTATTTTGATTAAAAAAAAACTGTAGCTATTGTATGTGAATAATGAACAAAGAACACCGTCCGTGTTAGCAGAACATAAACTGAGTAGAGTCATCTAGGATTTCTATTATATGTAGCAAACTGAGACTTTTCGCATTTTGTAAGATCCCTACATTCCTTTTGTTTTTGAAAGACTATAACAAACAAAAATATGGATGTACGCCAAAACAAAAAAGTCTAAGTCTTCAGATATAATACTATTCCAAAATTGTTGCCAAAATACACCTTTTTATCAGAATTATCTACAATCCGTGTTACTAAATGTTAGGTGAATCTAAATAATTCTGAATTTCAATTTATTAACATAAAAGTTGTCCCCTCCCCATCCATCCCGCCATCAAATAATAAGGAATGAAAAAATATTAGTCTAGATTTTAAGAAACAAAAATAATACTAATTATAATAATAATAATAATAAAAATAATATTTAAAAAAAAAATAAGAAAATATTAAACAAAAACAACAACAAAAAAAAAACAATTTTAAGAGTCTGTTCCAAATAAAAAATATATATGAACACAAAAAAAAATAATGTATTATGAATGCAATTTGGAATTATGTGGGGCTTACCGATGTTAAAAATTTCATATGATAAGCTCATAAAAATATTAATTTATATATAAATAAATATATTACATTTAATGTTCATAGATCAAAGTAATAAATTACAATTAATTACAATAAATTCATACAATATAATATTATTTACTTTATAATTTATATTAAAAGCGAAAGCAACACAACTTCGATTTAAGATGTATATTTTAATGTAAACAACCACAACAAAGGTGTTAAATTATTTTTTAATTTTTTTTTATTATTTTTGTAAAAATTCTTTGAAAATGAAAAAAGAAATAAACTGACATGAGTAAAAATAAGTTTTATCGTAGTTAATTTTGAAAAGATTTGTTGAATGACCATTAACATTTTCTGAAGTCATTGGTGCAAAAATTCAAACAGTGTTAAGGTATTGTTTACTATAATAATACTTTTTTTTTTTTGTATAATCTACTCACGCTCAAGGGATTATGATTACCCTTTTAAATGTTTCAACACAGCGTGGGCGTGAAGTTACGGAAGAGAAAGAAGGATAGGAAAGATGTGTGGCACGATGTTCTGAGACTGAAGGTGGTTGTCTCAGATTTTTTATCTCCAGGGATGGCGGCTGAACTAAAGCGGAGAATTGCCGTGTCTTATTTCTATGTACCTTATAATTCGCATTATTTAATTCGTTTTTCATCCTTGTTGAGCATACTAGTTTAACTCAATCACATGTTGTTAGTGTTATGCCTGAACAACATGTAATGAGTAAACCAGCAACCCATTGATGACAATTTATAGAAGGTTTTAATGGAATTAAAGACGACATAGACGACGGCAGGGATCGAACCTGTGATATTGAGGTTGACAGGCGAGCACACAACCATCGCGCCACGGCCACCCCCAAAAAAGGTTTCTAAGTCTTTCTTAATTGTAAACATGTTTGTAAATCTAAGGCTATTTTTTAATAAATTGCTTTTGAACACACATAAAACAATGTCAGTTTGTACAAAAAAGAAATAAAGTACCCTTTTATTAAAGTGAAAATCATCGAATACCTACTTTATTTTTTTATTATCATGCTATTTACAAACGCCACAAAAGGTCTGTTTACTTAGTTTATTGCACGAACTGTCATTGTTTTAGATGTGTTCAGAATTAGATGTAATTTATTAAGAAAATTGCTTTAGTACGATACTAGTTCGAAAATGTTTAAAATTAACAATGAATTAGTAAACTACTTTAAAGTTAGCAAATTGTTAAGTAGTATTTTACAAATCCCTTAATAATAGGCTGTTTAAAATTTTGCGCCATTATGTTTAAAACTAAGAAGAAAAATTAAATAAATTACTTTGAAATTTGTACTGAAGCTTATAAAAGAAAGACACTGGGTATAAGGAAATTCTTATGATTTTTGAATTCATCTCGCTTTGACTGTAATAAATATTTGTTAATTCATGACAAAAATCCTCAGCAAAATTTTTCAGGTTTGCTGTCAAATACTAAGGAAACACGTTTGTATTTGACTGCTCAAAAAAAAAAAAAATCCAGGCACATACATACGAGCACGCAGTGGTATTTTCACTTTTTACGATTTCCTGTCCTTTCCGTAATTTTCAGAACTTTTGTTTTGAATTTGAAAAAATGTCTGACCTTACCACACCTCCTTAAATTTTTATTGGTAGCCGCATTATGTTGTAAAATGAAAATAATCGTAAGTAATTAATTACAGAATCAGGTCATAATTTATAATATAGTATAGTTTTATTTTCCTTTGATGATCCATATAGAATCTTTAGCGAGAGTAGAATACTGGTTGAATTTTTTACAGATTGACTATGAAATTGACAGATAGCTTATAATATGGAGCAATTTTTGAAAAAGCCAAACACTCTTTAAATACCACAAATTCATGATTATGGATTTAGCGCTGTGAATAGACTATCTTTAATAGTCTGATCGAAAAGTCAAGTTATATTGGGTATATTAGGATAATTTTTTAACATGAAATTAGTTCTATTTTCTATCCATATCTAATACAATAATTACAAAAATTGTTATTTTTTACTCTCGGGCAGGTAGATGGGTATTAAGTTTCTTAAATAGTGCTAAATATGCTTAAAAAGTAAGCAAAAACAGGTAAAAAAGTGGTATAAAACAGCGTTATTACTCTGTTCCGAATAAATTTAATGTCCTTAAGTTGAACTATTTAGGAATTATTAGCGAAAATACATTACTACCGACATCTATACTTTAATGAATTCAGAAATAAATACAGAAAATGTAAAAAAAACGATCATAATTAAATGGAAATAATTCTATAAATCACTGCAAAAATAATAACGATTAATGACAAAGAATATTACTGAAAACCGAAAATTATTAGAAGCTAAGTCATCGTGTGAAGCCTAGTACGCAGATCGGGAAAACTTTTGTATCCCACACATTTTTTTCCTGGGACAAATTTTCTTTTGGATATTTTTCCGAGCAGTACGCAGTTCGCGCGCAAAATGCATACTTTTGTGCATTGCTGTACAAAATGTCTCCACTAAATTTTGCCAGGAAAAAGAATGATACAAGCATTATTTTGCGGGACAAATTTTGACAGCCACCGTATTTCCAAAAGTGATTTTTGTCAAAATTGGTTTTATGTAAAAGGTGCTGATGCTTCTCTTGAAAGCATCAAGAGGAGATTTCAAAAAGGTATGAACGAGGCAACCCGTTCCAGAGATAAGCCTAGTACGCAGATCGTACTAAATTTTATCTCCTATACGAAATTCTCTCCAAAATATAGCCAAGCTAAGATACGAGTAATGTCAAGCATTTTAGCCGAGAGGTACGCTGCTCCAGCTAAAAAATCAAAATTTCTCTTCGAACTGTACATGACTTATCTGAAATAATTGTCTGGCACATTAATTCTCGAGCTAAATTTCAATTTCAATTTGAAATGTAATAATATTTGAATAATATTTAGAAGAATATTTGGTGACGAAAGTCTTACAAGGTTTTCCACAGCAGAAATCTATCATTATTCATAATTCTATTTCGTTCTCATTCATAATTCTTAATAAATCGTACTTTAAACCAAATTCTTTTAAATCTTTGAAAAAATGTCATTTAGAGAACAGCAGCTGTTTTCTGTGACATATTCTCCACAAAGTTCTGATGTCAAAATTTAGCTTGGATTTTAGCTGATGTTTGGAGAAAAATGTGGTAGATAAAATTAAGCGCGATCTGCGTACTAGGCCTAAAGCCTAGTTCGCAGATCGGGAGAAATTTTGTCTTCCATACATTTTATTTTGCGGGACAAATTTTGACAGCCACCTTATTTCCGAAAGTGATTTTTTGTCAAAACTGGTTTTATGTAAAAGGTGCTGATGCTTCTCTTGAAAGCATCAAGAAGAGATTCCAAAAAGGTATGAACGACTTTTGTAAGACAACCCGTTCCAGAGATACACTGCAAAACACATTAAATTAGATTTTATCTGTTCAAATTCAAACTTTTGCGCTTTTGGAAAAGTTTTGTAGAGATTAAAATTGTACTAGGCTTTAAAGAAGATAATCCACTTAAATCCAGGATCATCTCTTGGTAAAAATGTAGTATAACCGAGCCCTTAGCTCCATTTGTTGCAAAAATTGTAATTGTGGCAATGCTGGTTTTTATAGTTTACAAATGTCAAACCGATTTTTGACAGCACCTCAACGAATGTCAAAAAAGTTTGTGCATACATTTGATTTGTTATTTGTTGTAATTTCTCTTTTAAAACGGGAAATCCTCAAAACATTATAATAATCTTTTAAAGTAGAGCAAAGTTTTAATATAAAACACATCATATTCAATGTTTCCGTTTTTCCCGTCGTTGCGACCACCAATCGCAAATCACATTTGGTTTGAATTAGATGCCCCGGTCAACGAGGAGGCCGAAATCCTTCAATACGAAAGGGATCAACATAAATGGGTAAGAATTTCTGCTGGATTTGTTCTATTAATAAAAAATAATTTTCAAACTCATTCCTGCAGATAAATTCTATTTCAAATGCTGCTGCTGATATTCACCCTTTGGGTAAGGTACAATCTCTGCCTGGACCAGAGACAGACGATGAGGACGGTAAGGGCTTTTTATTCTTATATTAAAACAATCATTTCGAATGCTTTTCAATTTATCAAAATAGCAAATGATGAAAGTGATGACTCCGATAGTCATGATGATGATGATGACGATACCAATGATAGAGTTATACCAACTCAACCAGAACGGTCGGCGCTTGGGCTATATTCCCCTGGTGATGATGTTCCCATGAATGAAGAAGGACCATCCACACAAAATACTTAATATTATATTTGGAAACTGATGTATTATATTTTGTAATGTGTTTTTTTTATAAGTAAATTATTATATAAAATAAATTGAGATCGAAAGACAGACAAAATTTGCCAAATATCAAATTATAAATTGAATTTTGTTGGTAATGGTGATGGTGATGGTGCAACAGCTCGGAGTGAACCACGACCTAGTGACTTACAACTCTCAACCATTCCTGTGTGCGTGTTACCAGGAACGGATGGGACCTACAATTTTTTGCTGATTGCGAACGGCTAATGAGCAGCACTTTTCATGACAGAAGATACTCTTGGGGAATCTGTCAATTCCTCGCAAGAGGCAGTACACACCTCTTGCAGAGGCTGAACCTTCCGCATGACAGTCCAACGCACTAACCATTATGCCAAGGGGTGCTACCAAATTCCTGAAAACAAATTTAGACGACAGAAAATTCCAACGGTATAAATGATTATTATTATACATTCACGGGTATTATTTTTTGCTCAACAAAAATCATACATAAATAAGATAGATAAAAAACAAAAAATATGCAATGGATTTCTGTAAGAAGTTTATAGTTTTGCTAGTTTTATGTATTAGAAAAACATTTTATGCTTATCGACTTGCATAACCGTGTGCATCTTGTTGACAGGGATGGAGGGGTAATACAATTTAAAACCCAGTCCTGACGCGACGGCTAAAATGAGAAGTACTTTTCATTACAAGAAATAGTCTTGTAGAATCTGTCAATTCCTGACAAGAGGCAGTATTTAAGAAAAACTTGTTTGTTTTTACGTTCCATTAATTACACAAAGGGATACTTAAGATGGTTTTCTTATTATTTGTTTGTCGACACCGGACATTCGGAAACCTCTTGATTTGGCTACGCGACATTTTGTTGCCTAGTCGGGAGACAAATACAACATACCCTTTTTGCGAATTGTCCTTGCTGCTAAAAAAAAACAATTAAATATCTTATTTATACTTTAAAATGAGTGAAATCGAGGTATGGTTTGATAAGTAAGTAAGTCAATAGTCACTGATACCGACCATGCTTGTGAAATGACCCGTTATGAACGTATGAGACTTTGAATTCTAACTGGAGGAAACAATTTAAAATGTATGAAATATATATTTTGCTTCTTTTTAACTTCGAATGTTTAATAAAGCTATTCAGATTCTATTCTACGTTAACTATTATCTATGTTTTGCTAGGATCTTTAATCAAATACCCTTGCGACTGTCAGGCTTGTTGCGCAAAATCTTTGACTAGAATAAACATTTGAATATTTAATATTAAGAGGCTGATTAATTATCGAAATAGCTTTCTTCAGCGTTTCGATAAAAGGACTACTGTTCAAACTATCGCGACTTGGACTTCCTAATCACTTCCATAGACTTGTTTATGTACATTGTACAAGTATCATAAACCAAGGGAATCAACGCTGAAATCAAAAACTTAGACCGCTGCTGTTCAACATGAGCACATTAAAAACCTATGTGAATACTAGGCATCTCAAATGGAAACTGAAGATTAACAGCGAAAAGACCGAACTCATCGTATACCAGTGACTGTAATTTGAAGACGAGCGTTTTCAGCATACTATGATGTCATTAAAACATCAAGTTTCCATACAACATCGACTTTTCCAACAAACTGAAATTCAAGAATCATGCAGACTTAATTTTGAAGAGAGCCAACATTTCTATGCACTTGATTCACCCACAACTCAGGAGGCGAAATGGGCTAATGTAATTTTTCGTTGGTCGTCCAGAAGCGTCCAAAGTCTTCTCAAACCATTCCATTGGGAAAAAAATACTCTTCTGAGAAGAGAAATTCGCTTCTCGATTTCAAGTCAGAATCCACTCAAGAAGCACTAATGCACATACTCAAATGTCAAAAGCAACTATCGCGAAGGCAAAATTTCAAAGTTGAGTAGAAGAAGTGAGCACCGTTCCATTGGATTTCAGAATGAGTGGATCCTTGAGTGAAACCGTAAACGTTATGCATCTATGAATTTAATACTGGAAACTAAACCGAGTTAAAGTTACCCCCGTTTTACGGTAACTTTCTCCGAATTTCATTCAAGCTTATGCGATTTTGTACGAATCAAGAAATTAAAAACAATTAAATTATCCATTTGAAAACTACATTAGTCATGTTTATTTATTTTCTTTAAACTTACTTATACATTATTACAAGAGAGTTATACAATTTATACTCTAGTAATTAGCTGAACTAAAAATTAATACAAAACTATTTTAATTTTAAAGTTCAGATTTCATTTTCCTTTTAAAGAATAATAAAATGTAAATTTATGTATCTGCTCTTTTTTGCGTTAGTTTTTTTTTTTTTTTTGTACAATACTCCGAAACACAATATGGGAACACGATTTATTTTGTTGAATCAAAATTTTCAAAAACAAACATCAGCTTGATGTTTTAATTAAAAGATATTTGCTTATACATACATAAAGTTTACTACACGAATTGTGGGTTGGATTGTGGTATGGTGTTTTAGATTTTAAATTTAAAAATGATATATAATATGTATATTATAAAAAGTACATCATCTACAAATGATTTTTTTAGCGCCGATCGCGAGAATCTGATCGGCTTCGTCTGTCACGTGAAAAACTCCTTGAACGACTCCTCGAGCGCCTTGGAGAACGAGATCTGTAAAATTGTTTAGAAAACAAATTAAATTAAAAAAATATTAATCGAAACAAAGCAACTCATACATATACACATAGAGAAAACTGTGGAAAACAAATCAACTACTTTTTTGTTTTTCGCATCCTTTTTGAAAAGGATTAAAAAATTATGTAAGGCTTTAAAAAAATCAACATTTTTTTTATCTAATATCGAAACAAAATGATATATTATAAAAAATAAACAACAAACCACTAAAATGATGCAGGTGTGTGGTTCTTTTTTGGTCTTTTTGGTTCTTTGCAGAAACTGAAACAACTGACGATGATGAGTTGACTTGACTTAGTTTTCGAGTTGAGCTGAGAACGCGGCGATCTAACGATGATTGTGTGGTGTGTGTTGGACCAACGGCGGTTGTAGCAAGTTGGACAAGAGCTAGATTAAATTAGCGGAAGGAGGATGGTTCAAGAAGGCGACCTTTTATTGTTGCTCAATTTGATTCAATTCGATTGAAGAAGTTTTCGCGTCAAAGGATAAGAGAAGTTTCGTGCTGTTTCGAGTTGTTGTTTATCGCGGAGCATCATCACGGTGTGTTGTTGATGATTTAATGCGTGCAGAGGTGTAGAGAAGCAGAGATGAGAAGAAGCACACTCTTTCTCTTGATAGCGATGGATGGTGAGTCGAACGCGGCGGGACTACATACATTGCTTGCTCAAGACCGAGATGACAACGAGGGCGACGACGGACAACTTTCCTCAATCTTTCTAACTCTGTTCGAAGGGAAACTAGCAGTGGTGGTGGCTGTGGTGATTGATTGATTGATTGGTTGGCTGATAGATGTGTGTTCGTTTTTATGATGGTGGATGAACTAGAATAAGATGTTAGAACAGCGAACGGGGATCCAGCAGTCTCGTTTGTAAAACAAAATTCAAATTAATAATTTCAAAAAACAAATGTGACTTATGCATGACTTATGCTGCTGTGTTGGGATGTGTTGGACAGCTGATCAACCGCGTATTTTGTTGTTGCTCAGTGGAGACATTTCTGTAGATGTTGTCTACCGCAGAAGGGTATTGTTGACACACGCAACTCACACGCAGTCGTCGGCGCCTAAACTATGATGTTGCTCATAAAGAAGGAAGTAGTATGTACAAAGATGTGCTGAAATGCGCGCCCGGTAGATATATTTTATATTTTATTTATCACGCGCCTGTTGTTCTTGAAGGGTTGTTTTTGGTTGGGAGTCTGTAAGGATGTGGGATTCAGATGGATCATACTTGAAGTTTGTCGCCTTTGATGCGCCAATGTTGTTGACTTTGACGTATCATTTCCTCCGATTAGTCTCAAAGGACTTTTGTTTTTTTTTTTTTTTATTTTATTTTGCTTCATATTAAATAACCACAAAATATTTCAAGAAAACTCTTTCAATTAATTGAGAACAAATCTCTATTCATGGAGGAAACAATCGCTCAATTGGCATTGGCGACGTCGGGGATGATAGGGATGTCATCCCTGAAAAAGTAGCTTCACTACCACAGCCTAGGAGTAGACACAATTTGGTGCTGAAACTAGCAGAAGAATTGATGACTTTGGTGATGGCAGTAGATGTATCATTGTTGTGATTGTAGTAGTAGTTGGAGTTGCTGTTGGAGTAGGAGCAGTTATTCGTGAAGATGTTGTAGTAGGAGGAGGAAGTAGTAGTAGTAGTAGAACTAGTAGACTTTGCCCTGAAAATGATTACCAGATGCGGCGTTTTAATTTTACTATTATCAACAAAAAAAAAATATTTTTACTCTTAATCAAAATAAACATAAGTGTTTATTTTTTATTTTTAAATATACACACACGTAAAAAATGTTATATCATTTTGCCATTGAACAAAAACAAAGAAAATAATATTAGAAGGACAAAAATGATAAACTCAAAAATGATATATGTATTCTCTTTGTTATAAATTATTCATACAGTGGTTTGTAAATAAGTTAATAAAGGAGAGTAGCCAACTCTGATCAACAATAGGGGAATAATAGCTGAATTAATCATCTCACATGAGTCGCTCAGAAGACACAATGCGTTTATGTTGAGAAGTACATTTTTCAAGTCTTTCTAATATTGATGGCCGATTTCACGAAGGACTTTTTTAATCATTTAACAGGCTTCTAAACCTTAAAATGAGATTTTTTGGTTTCACCAAGCGCTTTTAAATTAAACAAGCATTTAAACACTCTTATAAACTAAATGCTTGAAATTGAAATGTCGTCAGATGCAGCTAACAAGTGGATATAGCAGCTCACATTTTTAGTTTTCAATTTTTGAAGATACAAAATGAATAGCTAAACAAATTTCGACTTTGCATGTTAATAATTAATTTTAATGATTTGCTTTTAACCTTTTAACTTAGAATAAATAAATTCATCCGACGAGGAAGTGCAACAAATAATTATTTGCTTCCGGGTTCACAGGAGTCCATTCTCCGACTATGACGATATTGATTTCAAATGAGGTTCTGACTTTCCAAAGCATAGATCGAATTTGTTTTTTCGTCATTTGGAACCTAAAACTTACCCAAGCAAACCCGTCAGTGCATTTAATTAAGTGATTATTTCTTTACGATTTTATGCCACAGGATCTTTTCAAATATTTTTTTTTGCATTTCTTGGAATTTGTTTCAACACATATTCTTTTTTCAGGGATGTAAAAGGAACTCAATTTTAACAAAAAAAATTTTTAGAAACTCTCAAAATAGTGGGTTAATGATGCATTTATAAGTGTGACAAATGACCTAATCGGCTAAATGGTTAAAAGCAATTTCTTTGGAGAAATTATAGCAATTTGTCACTTGGCTAAATGTCGCATAAACGTACTCAAATAATGATGCTCTGAAAATACTGGGATAGTGGCAAAAAAGGAGGAGCACGTTCATTGTTCGTTATGTTTCGTCATAATTTGCAAAATGGTATCAGCATTCATCTCTGCATTTAAGTCCGTAATTGCGAGTAAAATTGTGTACCCACGTTTGGTCGGCGTTTTCAAGAATTGTTCCGAAAGAACAAGAGCTTATGCAAAAACTCATAATGAGCGATAAGGCTTATTTTCAACTCAACGATAACGTGAAAAAAAAATAAAATGCACGACTGGATCGCACGAACTTGCTCTTATGTAAAAGTACTTTGGAATTTAAATACATTTTATAAATATAAAACATGGATTTAATGAGATAATAATGTGCAAATGCATAAAATTGCCGTCTGGTTTCCGGAAAAGTATGAATTTATGCAAATAAACCTTAAAAAATCGTTTTATTATTAAATACATTTTTTATATAAGAAATTTCTCTAAAATTTTTCAAGAAAAAAATGTGGGATGCGAATTTTAAGTATTTAATAATATTGGTTTTAGGAAATAATTTCAAAAAATAATCGTTCATAGGTTTTGAAGATATTGATTTAAAATTTTTTTTTTTTTTTAAAACCCAATAAATATTTTTTCGAATATTTTTATATACAATATTATTTTTAACTAAAGGGGACTCCTGCTAAAAATGTTGGGTTAAAATCCTTAGAGCCGTTAATAAGAAAGTCGAAAATAAAAAAAACGGGTCTATGGCAGGTACCCCTAATAACATTTTGCCCCAAAATTTTGTTTGACCAAAATGTAGTCCATGTCCATAATATCACACTTAATTTTTTTTATCAAAATCGTTAGAGCCGTTTTCGAGATAAATAAGATTTTGCATTACGGGTGTATGGGGGGTACCCTTAGTTTTGGAGCTAAAAAAAAATTTCAATTTTTCCTCTAGGGAATCACCGAAGACCCTTAACTACCGAGATTAAAAGAAATAGGTCCAGGGGTTTAGGCTGTAGTGAGAGTTACAGACATACAGACACACTGAAACATGTTTTTTGTGTACTAAATTTTCCTTAAAATTTTTATAAAAAAAATTGATATGCAAATTGTTAGTATTTAATAAAATACATTTTAAAACGTAATTTAAAAATTTAATCGTGTATCGGTTTTCAAGGTATTGAATTTTCAAAAAAAAAATTGTATTATTTTTTTAAAAATCCAAAAACTATTTTTTCGAAAAAATTTTTAGTTTATATTTTTTCAAATGCAAAGCAGCTCATGCATAAAAATTTTGGTTAAAATCGTTAGAGCCGTTGGTGAGAAATTCGAAAATCAACAAAACCGTTCTATGACAGGTACCCCTAATAACATTTCCCCCCAAAATTTTTTTTCACCAAAATATAGTCCATGTCCATAATATCACACTTAATTTTTTTTATCAAAATCGTTAGAGCCGTTTTCGAGATAAATAAGATTTTGCATTACGGGTGTATGGGGGGTACCCTTAGTTTTGGAGCTAAAAAAAAAATTTCAATTTTTCCTCTAGGGAATCACCGAAGACCCTTAACTACCAAGTTTGAAGAAAATACCTCTGGTAGTTTAGGCTGTAGTTCGAGGTACAGACATACAGACATACAGACATACAGACAGACAGACGGAATTGTCGGACCCACTTTTTTCGTCTTCGCTATCATCGTAATGTCAACTTTGATCAAAATCTCGAGTTCGATTTTTTTTCCAAATGCAGAACTTGCCCTATAGTACCTATATCGCAAGTAAAAACAAAATTGCACAAGATTCACAGTATGGTGTGGAATAACCTCAGAAAGGATCATTGGACCATATTGTTTCGAAAACGACGAACAAATTGATGGATTTCAATATCAGACAATGATTGAACATTTTTTTAAGGCCAGAATGAGAGAACAATAATTAAGAGTTGTGCTGCCAACAAGATGGAGCCAGAGCTCATACAACTATGGCTCTCGCTGAGGCAAATGTTTGCTTGGTAATCGGATAATATCACGTTTTTCTGTTTTTAACTGGCCTCCTAGTTCGGCCGATTTTAACGGCTCAAGATTTTTTTCTTTGCGGATACCTAAAAAGTAAGGTGTGTGTCAATAAGCTATTTTACACATTTTTCGAATTAAGCATAATGAGTACATACATAGGTATATGTAATTCTTTTGAGTTAAATAAATTCAATAGAATTGAACTTCTTTACATTTTTTGTAATACAAAATCTACTGTGAAAACGATATTTCTATGCACCACAATACTAAAGATTTCGAAAATCTCTCATTCAGTTCAAGGGGTCTTTGCATATAAATTTTTAGAATTGATGAAAACCAAGAATTCAATATAAAAAAAGTTAACAGCTTTTAGTGAAAGTCCTTTAAGGCAATACAAATCATGGGCAACTCAATAATTATGAATTTGATGTGTATGCGTGTTTCATGTGCGTTTAAATCCTTCTTCAAATAGGCATTGAAAGATATTCATCCATTCAAAAAACGCAAATTCTGCCGAGCGATCAAAATCTTCATACAGAATTTCATTCTTTATGTGTAAAGGAATTCGACATTAGTAATGTGTCGCAAATTTATGCGTTGCAATTAATTGAATTCAGCTAACCATAACAGAATATTTTGTGCCATTTTGTTCTTATTCAATTTGCTATTAAACATAAATTGAAGGGTTGGTAAGTCTAAAGGGTCTAAGTGCCATTTTTATAATTTAGAGATATACGACAAAAACATAATAAAAAGCTCTTTGGCACTTTGACTCTACCCCAACTTTATTTGTGTGTGTGTACAGTTTTAAAAGAAATAGGCACTTGAATCCATTTTAATATTATAAGGCTTGGCACTTATATTTATTTTGATTTTTTGGCACTTAGACCCTCTAGACTTACAACTCTTCAATTAAATTAAATTAAATTTGGTGGTGCAACAGCTCGGAGTGAACCAGGACCTAGTGACTTACAACTCTCAACCATTCCTGTGTGCATGTTACCAGAAACGGAGGGGACCTACAATCTTCTGCCGATTCCGAACGGCTAATGAGCAGCACTTTCCATGACAAGAGATACTCCTGGAGAATTTGTCAATTGCTCGCAAGAGGCAGTACACCCCTGAAAAAAAACTTTGCAGCGGCTGAGAATCGAACTCGAGACCTTACGCATTACAGTCCAACGCACTAACCATTATGCCAAGGGGTACTACACAACTCTTCAATTATGAAAATAAAAAATGAAATAATGACCAGTTTCCATTTTAATAAAACCACAAGAATCAAGATATAATACAGTGTAACCTCGATATAACAAATCGAAAGGGAACAAGTAAATATTCGTTATATCAAGTAATTCGTTGAGCTGAGGTTTGTTATGTTGAGGTTAGGTTGGCCTAAAATTCGTTATAAAGAGGTAAAATAATAGTTTTATTCACCTCAATATTACGTACTCATCTTGCTATAGCGAACAACTTCTACTAATAAATGATAACACATTTTTATCAAATTACTGCATGTATTTAATGTTAATTTCAAAGATTCGCACAACAATGATTGTTTTACGAACAAAAGCGTGTGGAAACCTGTCGCGATATGAATCACATACTATGAGATTAAGGGTCATTCAATGGAGGGAACTTTATATAAAGGTTTTGGGTTGACAAAATTCGTTAATTAGAGGTACATATATGTATTTATACTTTTTCTTGATAATTGAAAATTCGTTATAAAGAGGTTGTTCCTAAAAATGTTCGCAATGTAAAGGTATATTTTACATTGACTCTTATGGACAATTCAAGGGGATTACGAAGAATTTGTTAAATCGAAGAAGTCGTTTTATTGAGGTACGTTATATTAAGGTTGCACTGTAATTGGATTTCTAGGAACACGAATAAAGAAAAGTGAAGAGAATGAACATAACGCTGAACTTTTGGTTTTATTCCGTGAATGAATGGCATTTTGTAATTGGTGTGAATTGAGTTGAAATATGAATTCATGTAAAAATCGTGTTTACGCTGATGTCAAAACTTTGGATTTGGTTTTTTATCATGTATTGCCCTAGAAAATAGACGATAGTAAAGTTTCCTAACATCAGCTTCCTTACTTCTTTAATTTGAGTTATTTTTGAACTTTGCAGCTGTCTTTATAGTTACTAACCATAGAGAATCTGACCTTTAACAACAAATGTTTAAAATTCCAAGATGGATATTTTTTGGTTATATCAATATAAATTGAGAAAAAATAAAGTAGAGGGTGTTGGTACAAAATTGCGTGTATGCTTGACTTTGAGGAAGTCTAACCTGTTACAAGTTACTTGTTACATTTTTCTTACGACACAACTATTGTTTATCTTGCAACTTTCAAGTGAAAATAAGTTGAAATTATTAAACTACCACTAGAGATCTTTAATGTTGTTAAAAGTTAATAAACTCATGATTTTATGACAGTTCGCAAGTAATTAGTGTAGAAAATGCTAATTTACTAACTTCTCATTCCAGCGGCAACTCGCGTTCATTTCTTAAAAAAAAGATATGAAAAACAACCATTGGAATGCTCAAGAGTTTCGCATGGAAATTAAAATCTTTAGATCGGGTCGGGATTACGTAATTTCATACTATTCGGTACCAAACTTTATTTTGACTTTCGATTGATTGATATCACTTGAAATATTGGAAAGGAATAGGTGAATTGAGAAAATACTTTCGAGTTCGATTATTTCGGAAATTTAACAAACTTGAATTGTTAATACCCAAAGGTATAATTTTGAAAAAGATCAGAGTTGGCTACAATATCCCATAAATGAGTATAAAGTAAGAAATAAAACTACTTCATTAGAAAATTTTAAATTAATTGAAACAAAAAACGAATCATACCTATATCGGCCTCCTCGGCCACCACCGCCGCCGCCACCACCAGCGCTACCACCACCTCGACGACGATCATCCCGCCTAGACCGGCCGGATGACATTTCAACTCGTATTCTTGTTCCGCAGCATCGTCTGCAAATATATATATAAATAAATTTGAGTATAAATAATTTTTAAAGCAGATTCCGAATCAAGAGATTAACTTACGTTCCGTCTAAACCTCGAGTTGCGTCCTCGGCATCACGCCTGTCTTCAAATTCAACAAAAGCAAATCCTGGGGGATTTCTGGCAACCCACACATTTCTCAGAGGTCCGTATTTGCTGAAGGCATTTTCAATTTCATACTTGGACGCTGATGAGCCCAAGTTGCCGACATAGACTTTGCAAGCTAAGTCCCATTCCCGATAGCGTGGCATTTCTTTATCAATTTTAATAGTTTTTCTTCTGAAAACAGAAATTTGTTTTGGTTATGTAAATCATTTATTACATGAAAAATTAATACGCATTTTTTTTTCATTTAATAAAAAAAAAAATTACCAACTCGAGATAAATTCAAGATGGCGTCCAGAAAGAACAAAAAATTACAACTTTGAAAAATTAATAGAGAATAAGGGTGTGGTTTTAATAAAGTTTAAATTTGTATTAAATTGCACCCATAAACTAGCAATTTTGTGAATAAATTAAATAAAATTAATATAAGATTTATGTATTGATTATGAGCAGAAACCCCAAGCCAAATTCATTAAATTCTAGAAATATAAAAGAATACGAATACTTTTATCACTTGACATGTACTTACAATAACGATTTTGTATGAAAAAATTGCAAATTATTCTTAAATAATTTAGCTTATAAAGAAAAAAAAATTCTTTCAGTAAAAGACTGGAACTTTCACTTCCACACTTCTTCTATTCACAAAACCCAAATTGAAAATGGCGGTGAGGAAATTTTTGAGTGGTTGAAGCTGCATCGCCATCGATTTTAAAATTTACGTATATACATCAGGGTTCGGACTTTACTTCGATCGAAGTAGATCTACTTCGATTTTGAGAAAAAAATTTAATCTACTTCCCTACTTCTCTTTTTTTATGATCTACTTCTCTTTGCAATTCTTAACCAACATATTTAAAGACAGCGCTGATTACGCTGTATTATATATAAAAAAGAAGTTTTAAAATCGTTTTTAGGTAAGCACCGTGGAAAATTTAATGTTTTCAGGATCACTTTCAGAAAAACGTAAAGATTATGA
Source organism: Chrysotoxum bicinctum (assembly GCA_911387755.1). Classification (NCBI taxonomy): domain Eukaryota; kingdom Metazoa; phylum Arthropoda; class Insecta; order Diptera; family Syrphidae; genus Chrysotoxum; species Chrysotoxum bicinctum. The sequence goes on from OU426989.1 coordinate 171,476,408, forward strand.
GCCACCTTTTGAATTGATAAAATTCATACAAAAATACAAGCTCGTTGATGGTAAATTTACTTTAAAAAAGTTATATTTAATTACAATTTTTTACAAGTCTGAAATTAGAATTTACTTATATACATATGTTATGTTTATATAATTTAATTTCCTAAGACTACTTCGAAAATTTTGGATCTACTTCAGTTTTTTTCCGTATTTACTTCGAAAATTTGAAACCTAAGTCCGAACCCTGATATACATACATACCCAATGAAGGCGAATTCGGTGACAGACAAGACAAAAAGTGATGCCAAAATACTTTATTTGTAGAATATAATCTGTTCAAAAAATAAAAATTAACATTAATGCGCGAAACAGATTAAACCAGCAACAGCACCAGCATCGTCAACAGCAAACAGCACGCTGACCAGCAAACATTTCTCAAACACATTGCCACCAGCAACGTCATTTCATCTGCTTAACATTTCATAGAGAAAAAAAGTTTTTCATTGTGGTGCCACTGAATATTGCAGTGGGAAAGTTGACAACACCGCACCAAATTTAGGACTTTGGCTAACGACGCTGTTGGCGTTGCTGTTGCTGTTCTTATATGTGTTGAACAATTGAAATACATTAGCTCTAAATTAATTGCGGCCGCTGTTGCTGTTGACGGTGCTGTTGCTGGTTCAATCTATTCCGCGATTAATATTTCTTATGAACTTTGACAGACTTTAGAATAAAATTGTGGAAATAAGTAGTTTTGAAAATTAATCGAACAGAAATATAACGAGGAGGTTCATAGTATCCCCGAGGCAACACGAGCCAGTGATGGTAAGGAAGTTCCAATAACGCAAGCAAAAGCAAATTGCTTACCAACTCTAGTTAGGATTAATGGAAGTGTTAAAGCCGCAGGCAAGTTGGGAAGCAAGTAGCTTGATGCATTTGTTAAATTAATTATTGAATTTAATAATTACTCATGTGACGTTCACATACGTAAATACAAATTTTTTATTCGGTAAATATGTAAATACAAATAAAATGTAATATTTCTAATCTTCCAGGCAACTTGGTTGTTAAGTAGCGTGCCACCATCGTCGCAGCAAATACACAAATTCGACAGGCAGTGTATGTTTCTTACTTGCTTGTCAGTACTTGTCTGTGTGGCCTTATGCTCCGGAGTAGGTTAACTCTTGCGCTTATAGAAAACATCTCAACTGTTGCGAAGGCAATCGTTTAATTTGTGTCAAAACATAAACTTTTTAGTTTCGAGAATCCAGTTGCTCTAAACCCAACTAACAATTTTACTTCTATATTCATCTAGAGAAGCTTCTTATTACTATTTCTTGCACACATTTAAGGGTTGTATAAAACTCCAAAGAGTTAAAAGGGCGACTTTTTTTAACTCCTATTCCACCTTTATGGAGTAAGTTGTGTTACTCCGAAGAACATACTTATCATTATGTTATAGAGGTAATATATGCTTTATTGCAGCAATTGCATCGATAGTGGAAATGAAAAGAAGATTTACTGTCACAAGAATAAAATACTTATAGGAGTATGTGCAAAATAAAAAAAAAATATTTATTTCTGTGCTTATTTGATTTCATTTTTATTTTGATGCTTGTTTTTCGGCTTTTTCCGCATGATTTCTGTAAAGATCTTAGAGTTGATTATTTTTTATGATTTCATTTTTACTTTTATTTTTAAAATTAATTTAAAAATTACTTACATGTGTAGGCAGAATGTGGGACTCGAACTCGGGTCCTCTCGCACCAAATCTCTTGCTCGCTAACCGCACGGCCAAACTAGAATATGTAAAACCTAGCGTTGAATTGGGATCACTTTTATCATGAATTTAATCCTATAAAGTCACATAGGCTTCCTTTTTAGGTGCTTTTAACACTTAAATATTAGAAGGAAGCGATATTTATCGCTTCGTAATTCGCATAAGCTGTGAAAAAAGCTAGAGTTCTGGTATACCTAGCATATGTTCCAGTATTAATTTATTGATAAATTGATTATTCTCAGCTTCTTCATCGAAAATCTAGCTGTTAAAAATGTGTCGTGTACTGCAGTTGCAGTAAAAAAGTCTCGTCAATCAATCGACAATACAAATCACTGTCACTAAAATAATTCGTAAAAAATAGTTCTTTTCTTAAGAAACAACATGATTCAAATTTTATATGAAATTTGAATGAAACTTAAATATTTTTTAAATAAATTGCACTATTGACTTTTTACTTGCGATATAGACATATGGCAAGTTATCTATTCGTAAAAATAAGACGATGCTTAATTTTTGGAAAGCTTAAAATTTAAAATTTTATAATACAATCTACAAGACAAAAATTTTTTTTTGAAAATGTAAAGAAATGGTTTTCCAAATTGTATTTTTATCGAAAACTTCACCTAGAATTTTGATAATTTTTGTTCCTTTCGATTAATTTTAACGATCTATAATTCAATAAAAATTTTGAAATTATTAGATATTACTGACTGTGCCTACCGCATTCAACTATTTTTTGTAATTTTAAATTTCTCACTATCGGCTTGCCGAATTTTAATAATATTTGTTTAGAGAGGCTTGATAAAAGGTTAAAAAAAAACTTCTATCCAAGAAAAAGATTAAAATATTTTCTTGGTTTTAAAAAAATAAAACTTTTTTGAAAATTTGATATCTTTTTTTCAGATTCAATTTTGTATCCATCCAGTAATAAAATGCTTTTCTAAAAAATGTTTTAAAAAACAGTTTCGAACATAAACTTTAATTTTTTGAAATTGCTATTCTTTACATTTAGGCAAGTTTGTTTGACCCAATCCTACTTTGCATTTGTAAGGATTTACTCAGTGTGGGGTTTCCGCATTTTGTTGTTGTAATTAATTCATCCTTATATGTGCAAAAGCACGTGGTGTACTATGCCTATTGCACAGTTTTATAATAGTACTATAGGAACTATATTGCACTATAAGAGTCCAACAGAAAAATTGATCATGATTATAGAGTCTTGACTTAAACTGTCCAATAATGAGTCTATAAAGATAACGAATAATAAATAAAGACTTTTATAGCAGTTTGTTGGGATTACTATAGGAGCATAAACTGTCCTGTGGTTTTATAGTATCTCTATAGTATAATTAAAGGAAAATTGAGTCTTTACGCCTATAGAGGTGATAGAAAGTGCTCCAGAGAATGTCTAGGCGATGAATTATATCAAAGTTTACTCCTATAGCTATTTGCTTCCAGCAAGAATGGTTATATGAGCACTATAGCAACGAATGATTCTTAATTTCAGAAATAGGAAGCAAAATTGTTAGTTGGGAAGTGCGCGGTTTCCCATATAAGCCCATATGTTTCATATATTTTAGCAACCAAACAGTTGCGAAACTAAAAATTGAATGTGCGTGCCTGGCCTAAGCGTGTGAAAGTTTACTTAAAAAAACTGTCGAATTTCAACGGGAACCTTCAACGAGTTATTATTAACTTTAGGCTAGCCGCGCACTAGCAACTTTTAGTTGCGAAACTGCTTGGTTCGAGCAACTAAAAAGTTTGTGTTTTGACACAAACCAAACGATTGCCTAAAATAAGTTCGCCATTTTATTGAACATATAATTATCTGCAAATTCACGGACATTCAACCAAACAGTTCATCTGTTTTCTATAAGTAACCAAACAGTTTCGTAACTAAAAGTTGCTAGTGCGCGGCTAGCCTTACATAAAGAATGTTTGTTTCTGACAAAACCATATGGTTTGTAAATGTTCGGTTGCTTATAGAAAACAGATGAACTATTTGGTTGAATGTCAGCGCAGGTGCATATAATTATACTCGTATGTTACACAAAATAGCGAACTCATTTTAGGCAATCATTTAGCTTGTGTCAAAACACAAACTTTTTAGTTGCTCGAACCAATGTTCAATGACTTCAATGTTCTTGGTCACCCATCAGATTGGCTGCAAATATCTAACATTAAACTGATCTGTATGTTCTAAAGACATGAATACAGTTTTTGAAATTTTTATATTTGGCTCAGAATTGATATTCTCTTGTGTATGAATAAATGCTGCCATTTATTGAATATAGCAGTTAATTCTTCTATTCATATTGAAAAGTTTTAGATTTAATGAATTTTTTATTTGATTAAAGAGTCAAGAGCAAACGAACAAGTACTGCTTGCCAAATTTATATTTTTGTATTAGTTGTGACGCAATAAGCTAGTTGACGAGCAAGTTTATTATAAAGTTTGGCTGTGTAAGTAACAAATTGAGTGCAATTATTTAGGCAGAACTAGCTCGTATGGCCTGTGGGTAAAAGAAACAGGAAAATGTCAAAAGATATAGTAGTCACTGCTACAAAAAATTACTTAAACGATTTTCTTAAAGAGGTATGTGCATTTTTTTTTTTTTTGAAAATTTCAAACACATTATATTTTCAACTGGATGTGATTTGGTTCTTAAACTATAAATTAAACTATAAATTTACCATAAATCTTCTTCAAATCTCTAAGATTTACCATACAAATATTTATTTCGTTGATCTAGTGGATTAGAGATAGATCTTGTTAAATCTCCATTGGATCAGTTGTTTTATAATTTGAACTGAACCTATATCCATATTGTGCTAAAGCATCTTAATAATTTTTCATCAATTAGCACAATTAAAACTTTCTTTGTCTCTCTTCCACTTTATAAGAGAAACATAAACACCATTAGCATTTTGAGCACACCTCATAAAAGAGATTGCCTTAAATCTTTGTCACGTTTACAGGCTTACAAAAATTCGCCTTTTCAATCCTACATTAATTGTAGTTTCATTTTGGCAGCACTTTTTTACAATTTCTTTTGTGAGTGCATTTATTTTAAGAAAGAAAACCGGATATCCGATTTATTTAAAAATTCTAAAATCTAATTACCGAAATACAAAGTTTGACCGTTTGTTGCATCCCGTGTATAAACTGAATTTTGTTCTTAACAAGTATATTTTTTAAAATCAGTTTGTTAATATGCATGTAAGTATTAAAATGAATTCAATTGAAATATGAAAAGATTGGTCGATGTGAGTTTTAAGCCGCCTTTTTCGCTTAGCTGCATACGTGCGTAGTTTTAATTTTAATATAAAGGTTCTCCAGTTGTTTTTTTTTAATTAAACAAAAGTACTTACACTTTGGATTGTAGTGTAAGTATAAAAACTACATAAATATATCCACACACATAAATTTCACACAACTTTGTTTTGAAAACGAGTATAAAGTAGCTTAACCAATTGTATCTATGTGAAACAGTGGTTGTGCATGTGTGCATCTAATTTACTTTCGTTTCATTCGGCAACGAGTTCCTTGGCATTAGAAAAAGTATTCAATGCCTGCTGCTCTAAACTTATGTTGGGCTCTGTAGCTGTAGCTAATGCTTTGTGTTGCAGTTCTGCTTGCATATTTCTGCATTTATTTATTTATGTATGTACATATGTATATACGCTTAGATATCTAGATACCTACACTTCTTTTTTGTGCTTCCTTGCAGTTGATGGAACGAGATGCATTAGGTTGGAAAGTGGTATATTAGGTACAACAAATGCACGACCCGATGGGGCCTATGCAGCACCGATTTATAGCTTTATATAAACCTACAAGAAGTGGAGAAAGAACCCTTAAAGTAAAAAAGTTGTTGTATGTTGTTATGGTAGATATGTTAAGGAGTAGAATACCTTAAAAATTATTAAAAAAAAAATAAAACTTTGTATAAATTCTGAAAGTTGTTACATAACACTTTAGGAAAATCGTCTGTTGTAAGCATATACACGAGTACTTAACTTATCGTCCTTTTTGGAATAATTATTGTTTCTGACTTTAGCTATTTTTGAACCTGTTCTAGGGTAAATTAAAATATAGTTTTGATAGAATTTTGGTCGAAATGAAAAGTGTGTTTTTAATTATTAAGCTTCAGATTTTGAACATTCGTTCAGGTAGGTCAGACTCCTTGCAGTTGGTGCCTAAAAAGATAAGAAGCGTTCAAATTCAGCTTTAAGATTTGATATAAGAGAGATAGTGGAGACATTTGTAGAGAATGTCGAAAGTGCTGTAGGAAAAGGTGCAAACGGGAACTTTTGATTTACTTTACTCGCAGAAGGTCAGCAATGTACATAAGTATAAGGATGCTTTTGTAGTAGTGTTTTTGCGTTAGACTGTCATGATCGAGACAAAAAAATATTTTTTTTTGAGGGGTACTGCCTCTTGTGAAAAAGTGAAACATCCTACAATAGTACGTTCCTTCTAAGCAGTTTTGATTCGTCAGGAGATGGTAGGTTCTTTCCATTTATTCAGACAACACGCACACAGCAGCCGCTTAGAGTTGTAAGTAAGTCACTAGTTTCAGGTTTTCTGCGAGCTGTTGTTTTTCTAATTTATTTTACTATTTTTACTTAAAGATTTTTAACGATACAGATGTGAATTCTCAATATTTTAGAGCAGTTATTGCTGGACAGACATTTAAAGCACTCACACAATAAGTAGAAATATATGTTATGTAGGTACAGATATAAAAATTGTGCTCTATCTATCGTCTAAAAGCAAACAAAGTAGACAGCTAACGAGTTCCATAAGGCAGCTTCACGTATTTTGCTACGATTAGAGTCGATGTTGTGGAAGAGAATAAAATCCAACTCAGGGACTGAAATTATGGGGTTATTTTAAGTTAACAAAGAAAGGTGAACTTATATACTGGTGTTGTATCACAGTTTGAGGTTCGTATTCACAAAATTAATGGGAACTACATATATTACTGGAGATAAAGTCAAGGATCGAATTCATTGTCAAAGATTTCAATCGTGACTGTATGGCCAGTATAACATTATTATATTCTCGTATTTATGTCCAAAAACCTAAACACGGTTCACAAGTGAGACAAATTTAAGTAATTTTTCAGTTTTAACCTCACTTTTGTTTTTTTTTTAAGTGTTTTCTTTTCTTAAAGTACTGAAAGTGGGTTCTCAGGATTTTAACCCCCTTTTCGGGGGCCACATCCGCTCACGCAACTCCGTTGCTCCGCTTAGGGTATGTAAAGTCGCCAGGCAGGCGCCAATGTCAACAGTGTCTTAACTTTAAAGTACTGTGGGTTCCGAAACTTCCTTTTAATCAACTTATAATTCCCTTACAAAATTTACAAAAACCGAAAAATTCCCAATAATATCCCAAAAATAATCCAACTCTGGTAGTACTTACACAAAGAGAAATGTCAAAATAAACAAAAAGAAATGCATTTTGTATGGAAGTTGAGGAACTTTAAAAATTAATTAAAAATAGTTATAAATGTTTCCTCACTCTAAGATGGCGATAAATAGTGTTTTTTAGTGATTATCTAACGAATAAAAAAAACTGCGTGTGAAAATTTGTGCTTACGTTTTGGAAAGTTGAGCCCATATTTATTTGACAAAATATATGTATGTAATTATTTATGTATGTATATGACGTCTAATATTTTCTGTCACATAAATATGTATATCACACCCATAAGTTACTTGTGGAACGTATTCTTATGACAAGTTTGCCATATATGTACATACATATGAGATAATATCATACAATTTTAATTGAAGATACGAGTAGCCTATTGGAAAGGTTGTCTCTGAGAAGATAGTTAATACCTTAAGCCAACGGATGGCGTTTTGTTTTTCAATCTGAGTAGCTTTTCGATTTTTTTGAGTTGCGTAAATGTGTGAAAACAAAAAGATGCTCTGACATCAACCCTGTTTATATTTTGACTGGAAGTTCACGATGGAATAACTGCTATAGTGTGTTCAGTTTAGGGCATGGTATTCAATGAATACAGTTCGATAAGCTTTGCAATGAAATCCACTCTGTTATAAACATTTGAATCATGGATATGCTCTGCTAATATCATTAAGTGGTTGTTAATCAGTTGCTTCCTTAATATTTTATGAAGATCCGTCGGTGACAAGCTTTGGAATAGAAGAGGTCAGAAATAAATTGAATACAGACGTAATTAATTCTTACAGACTATTCACAGACATACGGGAATGATTGAGAGCTTAGTTTTCTAAGGCCTTGTTCTGATCGAACAATAATGTACTGTCATGCCACTAATTTATTCTTAATTTGTATCGTCATATCATAATGCAACGAAAATAGCATTGATGTCAACCATTGTGACAACCATAATGATAGCATAGCGATGAAATATTTGAGTGGAATCCCCAGCTTCTAAGGTGTGTTGGAAGAAGTTACAGAGTGCGTTTTATGTTCCAGGTCGATTTTATTTTTGTGTGAGATAATATTTGTCAGTTGGAAATTTGACGGCCGTAGAGAGTAGTCCATACAAATTTAATATGAAGCATAGAAATGACATCAACATCGGCGAGACCGGAGTGCTCGAGTTTTACCGTAATTTTTGGTAAGAAATCATTATGAGCGACGAAGGATATTTTTACTTGGCTGAACATCATGTTGTAGGCAAATTTTAGCGTTTAACATTTGGTTTATCTGCAGAACATCACTGTTTTTTTAGGTTAATCGCATTTTCTATGCCACAAAAGTAAGTAAGCACCTGCAGTATTTTAAGGTTAAATATTTAATGGTGTAGTTAACTTTTTATTAGTTTTTGGTTGCTTATCTCTCTTTCTATATTTTTTTTTTCAGTTTAAGATTAATTAATAATAAATAAAAGGAAATGGCTCCAAAAGGAAATCAAGTTAGCTTAGATTTAAAAAAATTATAATCAAACACTATTTTGAAAATAAATCGGAGTGCAAGAATGGTAAAATTGTTAAAAAGAAGACCATCTACTATACACAAAATAATAACCAAATATAATAATATTGGAAGTTTGCCAAATGACCCTCGATCTGGACGTTCTCGCAAGCTCACTCAACAGGAATGCCGTATTATTGTTAGGAAATTGAAGAGGAATCCCAAAGTAAGCACATCAAAGATATCAGCAGAAATAACCAAAGAAACAGGTAAGTCATGTAACCCTCAAACTATTCGACGAGTGCTTTACCAATCCGGTTATCATGGTCGAAACATTAGAAAAAAAATTTACATAATAAAATAAATCACCATAAGCGGCTCTTCTTTGCAAAAACCCATGAATCTAAGCAAGTAGAATTTTTAAGAACACAGTTGTTTTCTCCAATGAAAGCTAATTTAATATCCACGGCTCAGATGGACGCGGAAAAGTTTGGAGCTTGAATCATCGAACATGTCAGAAACCGTGAAGCTCGGTGGTGGAAACGTTGTGGTGTGGTAATTTAGTGTTGGCAATTTAGTGTTTATAGATTCTTTGATGAATAGGTTCGACTATTTGAATATTTTAAAGAACAAACTTCAGAAAAGTGCCAACAAGCTGGGTATGGATAGGTCATTTGTCTTCGAGCAAGACAATGATCCTAAACATATTTAGCATGTTGTCAAGGGATGGCTGCTTTATAACGTACGAATCCAGCTCAAATCACCACCAGAGTCGCCCGAATTAAAAGTCATTGAACATTTATGAGAACATCTTGACCGACAAGTAAGAAAACATGAAATCAGGACGAAAGATGATTTAAAGCGTGTTCTTCAGGATGAATGGTCTAAAATTGGACAAAACATTACGCAAAATTTGGTTAACTCAATACCTCGACGTATGAAAGCAGTTATAATAGCCAAAGGGTATCCAACGAGGTACTAAATGGATAAGATTTACAAAATATTTACAAAATAACTGTAATGAATTCAAGGTTTATTTGAACTGCTCACTTACTTTTGTGATATAAATTTGTTATTTTTTTTAGTTAAGTCGAATATTTCTTAAGTTTTCTTTACATTTTTATTTGAAATGTTACTTTTTATTTCGTAATACATATCAATTACAGACAAAAATATTAAGTTTTTTTTTTTACATTACTATCGATTGTTTGAAGGAAATGATCTTTGAACTAAGAGGTGCTTACTTACTTTTGTGATTCACTGTATGTATAAATTATAAAATCGTGTTTCATTTAAAAGTTATTGAAGAAAAACATCGGCCTGGAAGATAAAGCATACCCTGTACATAGAAATTAATGCCGCCTACAATTGGGCTCCAATCCACCCTTGTAAAAGACTATTCAGATGAAAACGACCAATGAACAAATATTTGTCTGTTTTGACATTTCGTATTTGATGAACAATTATCAAGAAAACAAAAACTTAAACCATTTTGACGTAAGTCACGCGCCAAAAATTCATTCGTTGCATTGTGGATGATATGTGGAATGGGAATAGAGTTTGACAGTTCGTTACAATCAGATTGCAATTCGTGATGAACAATTTACTTTCTCAAATTTATCTTATATGAGGAATTAAAACGCAAATTTTAGGATCTTAAGATTAATTACATTTAGTTTTGTCTAGTTTTTGTGAAGAATTTAAACTTATAAATTTTGTAGAAAAGTCCCATTTGTGTTTGTATTCGTGAATAGTTCTAAAGTATAAGTTCATTGACGGTGTTCACATTGGACTCACTCCGCCGACTTATTTTGACGTCTCTATGTTTTTTCTCATTCGCACTTCATGGTAAGAAAGAGACGAGAAAGTGAGGCAGGATTTTTAAAACAAATTAAAAATTAATGGATTTTTTTACATTTGTTTTGGTGGCATAATATGACACGGCAGTCAACACCGTTATTTATTTATTTATTATTGGTTTGTGTGTTTGAGCTGAAATTCATTTTAAATATTATTAAATTTTGTAAACATTGTTAATTATGACAACTACAAGACGTCAAAGTGAGTCTGGAGTGATCACACTACTTTTGTGTCTGAACACGACAGGGTGGCCTTACGTCAGAATAAATTGGTTGAGTAAGTCCAATGTGAACACCGTCATTAATTCACTTGAGTTTGACAGATAACAGGAATGTCAGTGAATATATGAGGATATATTATGACAGTTGTTGAGATGTGTGTATAAACACGACTGTTGCTAAATCATGTCCAACTATTTAGACAATACCTTAATTACTAGACAACTGATCAAGAGGGTTGAAAGGAAATCTAATGAACATAACTAAAGATGTCAAAAAACTCACAATTATTTTGATATGTCACATTTCGATTCAGTAAGAATAAATCACCATTCAAATTTGTTTATTAGAAATTTATTCAGGTGAAAAACCTCCAATTATCGACATGGTGATCATCGACGTTTTTACTCCATACAACCTCTTCCACTATATGTACTAATCTCATTTGAAGCATAAAATTAGACAGATAGGTACCCTTCGACGTTTCTTTCATAAACGAAAATATAAAAGTTCATTGAACAGTCCTACCGAGATTTATACTTCCCTATATGCTGTGTCTTAGCTTATAAAATAGAAGATAGAAATACCAGAGCTACGCTTTTGTGCTCAGATTTTCTTTTATAATTGAATTCTAGACCCAGGAAGTTAATTCAAAGTCTATTCAAAGGGAAAGAAAAATCTATCAACAAGTAGTAGCATTTTTGTTCATCATCGTCGTTTCTGTGCTACGATGGGCAAAACTATGGGCTGGTTTTTCCTATTTCCATAATAAAATCCAACACACTGATGTACACACAAAATCACAGCACATCAGTGCAGTAGAATTTCTTTGGCGCGCATGCCAAAGATCACTCTACGAAGCCAAATGGCTGCTTCAAGTGGCCCAACGATGAAAAATGTGCATCTTTTCTAATTCATCTGTCCGCTCTAACATCAGCGATCCCCCTGCTTTTGACGGCCGTGCCCTTGCCCAAAGGAGACTTTGCTATTGCTGTTGCTGCTGCTGCCAGTTTCCATCAAATGGTCATTTTCAGGCTGATTATTTTCCATCTTCCATTAGAAGCAGCGCCACCTCGCGCACATTACCTTTCAAAGGCCAGTCCAGTGTGCATCGGTGACGCTCTGCTCTGCTCTGGTCTGCCCTGCCAGCAAAGTGCCGGGAAATCAAATCAAAAATTATTACGCTCGGGGAGGGGTAGAGTTCGGGGCCTGTCGGAGGACATTTACGTGTCCATGGCGCGGTCTGCGCGCGTTGCAGCCAAGATGTAACTTTATTATGTTCTGCAAAATTACAAACACCAAGTAACACTACCCTACCACCCCTTGTAATGTGCACCGTGCCCCGTCCAACACTCATATGATATGATAGGGCCCCATATGGGTGCATGGAGCGCTGAACCAAGGCGAATGGAGCTGCCCCGCGTCGACGTTCGTCATCGACGTGTGTGAGCTTTCTTCTTGTTGCTTTTCGCGAGTCTGTTGTTGTTGCTGCTGCTTTCTTTGTGACGCGCCATTCAATCGTTCGTTTGCCGGTATATGTGGAGTTGGGAGGGAGCGTTGCTAAGTTGTGTGTCTGTGATGCAGCAACAACAACAACAACATCGTGCACAACGAGCGCCTTGTGTCACGTGTTCGATGGTGTGTGTAGGGCATCGCGTTCGTTCACCTCCTAACTGGCCATTGGCCGATGTAATGCATCTCTCTTGGTCGTTTTTACATTTTCTGTTGTCTTCGGCTGCGCCCGCACTGCACTCCACAGTGCATTGCATGTACGTGTACAGGACAGGAAAACCGCCTAAAGTCGATTTGTTACTTTTGTTGCTGTTGTTGTTGCTTTACTTGTTACTGCAATGCAATTGCTCATCGGTTTATCTGTTATTTTACTTTTGTTGGTTGTTCGCCGTATTTTGTATTTTTTTGAAGATTTTTACTTCAAATTTTTATTTTGCATCACATCTCTTGCTCTCTTTTGTGTGATTTAATTTTTGTTATTCTCGTTGTTGTTGTTTGCCATCAAAAAGAGGCAAAGACAATATGTGCGATGTCGATGTTGATGTCGATGCCGATGCCGATACCGATGCGTAAGTGGTGTGCACTTGGAGCTTGGACTTTCAAAAGATCTTGCATCTTATTTTAAAATTGAATTTTACTCTCCTTTATTTTGGATTTCTTTTAATTATTTGGTTGATGGTTATGACAAAAGTAGGTATAAGTGAATGTTTTTATTATGAAAAAGCTTGGTGTATTCGTAAATGTACATACATACTAGGTTCACACATACAGAATAAATGTTTTTTAAATGTCAAACGTAAACAAAAACATCACTCCAAGAAGGGAGATTTTTTGTTTATGAAAACGTCAATTAAATTATATGCAACCGAATTGGCAGACTGACACGTTGATGTTTCATCTCTCTCACCATAGCATCATCGTGTCTCATCGCAAAGGGTTGATTTATTCACCAATATGACCAATGACATAACTAAAAGTGATAGTAAATTTTACTTTTCCTATCTCTGAACTGCTCAATTGCTCTAGTTTTCAAGAAATACAGGGTGGGCGAAATAAGACCTACCAATTTTAAACACGTAAACTTCTTGCGAAAATCATTTATTTTAATGAATTTTACTTATAAAGTTTGGGCCAAATACAAGTTTCTTTTTAAAAATGCAATAAAATGAACACAATTAGATTTTGTCCATGTATTATAACTTTATTAGCAAGAGCAAACATTCCCATTAATTAAGGAACACAACCTCGTTCAATATCGTCGTTCAAAATATGTATCAAAAAGAGCTTGAATCGTTTCCGGATCGTTGGCATAACATCGGTCCTTTACGGTTCCCCGCAAAAAAAAGTCTAAAGGGGTCGAATAGCAGCTCCGAGACGACCAAATCCATGTCTTCAATTTCAGTAAAAATAGTCGGTAAACATGGCTCTGTAACGCCCAACGTTGACTGAAACGTTGTTGTCACTCTGTAGATGCATTGGCTTCTGGACAATAACGTGCGGGTTTGCAAAGTGAAAAGTACTTTTCTGAAAAGTGCAAAGTTTTGCCATTTGCAAGGAATTCTTTGATTTCGTTTCACCACTTTGCACTTTGCATTTCAAGTTCTGCGAAGCTTTTCAAATGCAGTTGGCCATTTGTCGTGTTAAATTCGGGTATATTAAATAATAAATTAAAATGATTCGCTTTGAACGACTTTTTGAAGACGACGATTATAGTAATAGTTACGTAGGAGATGTAAAATTAAGAATAAATTTTGAAATTAAAATTAATTTTCAAACAGTGGAACATTTTCGCTTGACGAAAACAAATATAGAATTTTTTTTTTATCAAAAATTTTACATAAGTTGCAAATTAGCTGTCAAAGGAATATGTGTTTAAGTCCCTTGCAACTATGTTGGATGGGAAATGGAGCGTAATACTACGGAGTTGCATCCATGCACGGAAAAAAAGGCAACAGTCTGCAGAACACTACACCGAGCTTCAGATGCAATCATTGATGAATTTCTTTTTCTTGGGAAATAGCTACACGGTTTTTTTTATCAAGGTGGTTTTCCACGTGTAGCTGGCCTTCGTTCCAAGCTTCTTCTTTTTGCTTTTTTGACGCAACGTATTATATTTATGTTTTATACTTTTTATGTATTATACTTATGTTCGTTTCACAATAGAGCTGTTACCTTATATTATAACATACAGTACATGGACTGCTCTTTCATCATGCCACAGGGCCAGCGTCACCAACCGCCTTATTCAAAATTATGCATCATTCAAAGAAAAGTAGATATTTATGTTAATTAAAAAATACAAAACAATTGCAATCGTAAGTTAAAATAATGATAGATATGAAAAATTTGATTATTTTTTTCTTTAAACAAATATTGTATACAGCAATAATTGCAGCATAGCAACATTCCAAATAATAATGAAAAAAAAATGATAAAGTAAAGTTCAACAAAATTGGGCGACGCTTTCAAAAGATATCGTTGTTTAAGTAAAAAACAAGACATCCACTTTTTTAATTTTATCATAACAACGAAAAAAAGTTGAAACCATTTTAACTCATTCACTTTGCAACTTTTCAAATTACAATTGAAAATGAAGAGTTACATTTTTAGTTGGTGAAACGCACACACTTTTCACTTTGCAATCGGGCCCAATGCGTGAAATGTTGAGCTGTTGACAGTTGATGTTCGTGAATTGAGTTTCACACTCTCGGCCACAGCAGCCACATTCTCACCTGTCCGCACCGAATGACGACAGGGACCATGGGACAATGGGTGTTGTCCACAACCATACCAGTCTCACGAACTATTTTCACTAACTTGGTTACAGCAGGCACAGTGGGTGCTTCACTTCGGCTAAATCTTCTTTTTTTAATTCTAGTGGTCAAGTGAGATCTGAATTTTTTAGAATAAAACTTTGCCCAAAAATCTCACGCAGCAGGTGCATAGTTTGCCTAACAGTATGAGCAGTTGCTCCATCTTGTTAAACAACAAATAAGGATGTTGCTTCGCTATTGGCCGTAATTAGTTGTCGATCATAGTTCTTTTAAATTAGGGGTGGCCGTGGCACGAAGGTTGTGTGCTCACCTGTCAACCTCATGATCACAGGTTCGATCTCTGCTGTCGTCTATGTCGTCTTAATTCCATTAAAAACCTTATAAAGTTGTCATCAATGGGTTGCTGGTTTTGCTCATTGCATATTGTTCAGGCATAACACTAACAACATGTGATTGAGTAAAACTAGTATATGAAATATATGAAAAACGAATAAAATAATGCGAATTATAAGACACAGCATTTCTCCGCACTAGTTCAGCCGCCATCCCTGGAGATAAAAAAAATCTGAGACAACCACCTTCAGTCTCAGAACATCGTGCCACACATCTTTCCTATCCTTCTTTCTCTTCCTTAACTTCACGCCCGCGCTGTGTTAAAAACATTTAAAGGGTAATCATAATCCCTTGAGCGCGTGTAGAAGGGCCCTGAAAATAATTTTAGTAATTTAATTCTCATTCTCGAAGAAATATGGACCTATTACATTTTTTGGCCATAACACTGCACCAAACAGTTAATCTGAATGGGTGTAACTGATACTGGTGTGATGCCCCTCGGATTTTTGGAGATCCAAAATCTAAAATTTTCGGCCCATTAAGCTCCTAATCATTAAGCCTGTGGCGGCTGATTTTAAGTTAATATTTTCGATTCGTCACATCAATTGATCGATGACAAGAATAGGAAAAATCGATAATTGTAACGAGTTGTTGTGTATTGTTGATTTCGAAGAATTCAATAATAAACTGCAAAAATAAAAAAAAAAAAACAATTCGTGTTTAACATTTGTGGGTCTAATTTGGACCACCCTGTATGTTCATACACATGTTACATTTCAAAAACTGTTGGCAAACATTTTTAAACATTTAAAGTCGACTATATTATTTTTACTTGCGATACAGGAACTTAAGGGGTAAGTTTTGCATATTGAAAAAATCAAACTCGATGTTTTGACTTAAATTGACATTACGATGATAGAGATAGAGACCATAAAAAATTGGGTTCCGATTATTCTTTCGGTCTGTCTGTACCTTCATGTGATTTTCTTCAAACTGGGTACTTAAGAGTTTTCGGTGATTCCCTAGAGGAGAAATTGAATTTTTCTTAGCTAACGGTAGCTGCCAAATTAAATTCCAAATTAGGTATGTACGTGTACATAAGACCAAGTACATGTCATCCAGCTATACATTTTTTTTTTAAATAGTTTTTGGTAAATTTTGGGTTTTTGGGATATACATATATGTATGTATGTATGTCTTGAGCTCCCAGCTCTTTTAAATAAAAAGAATCATCATTTTTCTGTTGCTCTTTTTTCTTGTAGATTATTTTTTTTTATTATGGCCTACTTATATTTACCTTTATCCAAATGCCGCATACCAGCAGTTGTTTTATCCACTGCGCACCGACTGATCCAGAATTGGAATTGGAAGAAGTTATTTCCTAGTAACAGAATTTGATGCATATTTTCCAATATCTCGCAACACACAGTTGTATCAGTTTTACCTGGATTCTGAATTGAGAGCCATCTCTGAGCTCCTCATTATTTACTTGCGACTTGTAGGTACTATAAGGCAAGTTATGCATTCGTATAAAAACCCGAACTCTAGATTTTGATCAAAGTTGACATTACGATGATATGATGAAGACGAAAAAAGTGGGTCTCGAAAATCTGTCTGTCTGTCTGTCTGTTCCCACACGTTTTTTTCTTATTTTGTAAGTATAAAAATAACGGTACCTGCGATATTTTTCCCGAAATTTTATAAATATTTTTTGTTTCAAAAACTGTCTCACAGATTTAAAGAAAAAAAAATTTCCAAAAATTTGATTTAGTTAAAGCTAGGTAATGGTTGAAAATGTTTTTTCTAAAAATGGTTATTTTTGAAGCCCCCTTGGAACCATTTTTTTGTTTTTGATTTTCTATAAAACGGTACTTCCGATTTTGATCATTATTTTCTGCTAGAGCTTTCCAAAAGTTTGAATATTATTGTGTATTCAAATTTTTAATTTTTTGTTTGGATTTTTATAAAAATTTTCAAAATTTTTTCTTGGAAACTCAACATTTCGAAAACCCCATGCTCGATTTTTTCATACTTGATAAATAAAAGTTTTCTATTATAATCTAGAAGATTTGAGAAAAAAATATTATTTTACCTAAAATAAAGGTACCCACCATACAATAATGTTGGAAAATGGTTTTCGAAAATCGTATTTTTCCCGAATCTCGCTCCGAGAATTTTGGTAAATTTTTTTTTATTTCGATTAATTTTTACGATCTATAATTTAATAAAAAAATTGAAATTAAGATATTACTGACTGTACCTATACCATATAACCATTTTTTATAATTTTGAATTTCTCATTATCGGCAAAACGGATTTAAATGAAATTTTGTATAGAGAAGCTTCTAAAAAGTTTAAAAAACATTACATTTCAAGAAAAAAAAAAATCAAAAACGGCTCAATATTTTTTTTAAATTAATTTTTTATTCGTACAGTAGTAAAAGTTTTAAGTTGGATTACCAAAATTTTTTCTAAAAAATGTTTTAAAAATTTTGTATATAAAAGCTTATTTTTTTAAGAAACCACTACAACGACTTATAATTTTTGTTCTTGCGTAATCTAATATTAGCGTAAATCACATGGCATCCTATTTTTAGCTCCAACTACAAAAGGAGTTGTTTTAGTCATTTAAAAAATGAATTTTATGCTTAGGAACATTTTTTTCTCTAATAACATTCATTTTTGAATACTTAGGCTTTTACATAAGAGCAAGTTTGTGCGACCCAGTCGCGCATTTTTTTTTTTTAATTTAAACACACTCAAGAGATTATGACCACCCTTATAATGTTACGGTGTAATACATTGTGAGCGCTTAGGTCATGTTGTGGGATTTAATAGGAGATCCACATTTGTCCCATCATAATGAGGGGGATAAATCGGGAGGGGAAAAGTATTTCACATTTTAGTAGTGTGGCAAAAAAAAACCTCTGTAATTGAAAGTACGTCCGAAGTTAGGCTTAAGGGTAAGCTGCTGGGCATTCAGAGCAACAAATATCAAAAATCATCCCGATATTTTTGCTCCCTGATATAATAAGAGCCAATATGGTTTTCAGAAAAGCAGGAACACTGGAAAGTTACTGGAAGAACTTGCAAATTTCATAAATGACAGTTTGAATAAAGGTCACCACATGTTAGTACTGTACATGGATTTCATTAATGCGATCGACACATTAAATCACTCCAATCTCATAAAAGCACTTAGTATAAGGATTGGAAGCGCTGATTGGCTGGCTGAATACCTTAGAAAAAGAACATTTTTTGTTAAGGTTAAAGATGCTTTTAGCGAGAAAAAAAAGTAGTGAAATTTGGAGTTCCTCAAGGATTAAATATAGGTCCAGTTCTACTTATATTATACCCCGAGTTTTCAAACAAAACTTTTTCTTAAGTTGCGGATATTTTGATCAACATTGACCTCTGGAAACGGCAGTAAAGGTCATGCATGATGAATTTGATACGGCTTTGAGATAGTGTTATGATAACGGTTTAGTTATAAAATCTGCCAAAACTAAAATGATACACATTGGAAGTTCAAAATTCAAGCCAACAGAAAGGAAGATTACTTGAAAAATGAAACTTGCCCTAACACTTCAAATGAATGCATCGAGTTAGTTGACACCAAAAAAAGTCTTGATGTAACTAGTAAAAGATTGTCACTTTGTGATTTGTCTCCTTGATATTACGAATGAACCTAAAGAAAGCTTTATTTGCCATTGCTCATTCGAAATAACGCGCTTCTTAAAACGTATTAAAACAAGTATATTATGCTTTGATGGAGTCAAAGATACGTTACGGAATACTTGCTTGGGGTAGTGGTACGAAAATATACAATCAAATTATACAAAAGCTTCAAAATGCTGCCCATAAGAAATACTTCTCAAAGAGGGAATAGTGCAAATTTTAAGGCTTTTATTAATCAATACAGCATCAAGTCAATACCAAAATACGTGCCAAGCAAAGCTACAAACTCCTTGAAATTACAACAAACAGAAGATGTTGCTAACAGATGCTACAGTAGGACCGTCTACAGCATTACTAAGGAACTGGTTGGTGCTCGCAGTTCCAAACAACACCTGAGCTGAGCTGAGAAGGTGGAAGGACCATTTTGCGTCGGTATTAAACCGAGTTACCGACAGCAATGCGCAACTGATAACTGCTGAGCTGACAGGAACAACAAATTCTCGAATCCGCACTGGACCCTCCAGTAGAGATGAGATCTGCAACGCAATCAAAGCACTGAAGACCAACAAAGCAATAGGACTTGATGGCATGCCTGCAAAGTTTCTACAAGCAGCGCCAACGACATCGAGCAACAGGGAACATCTAGAAGCTATACTCGATGCCGAACAAGCAGGTTTCCGAGCTGGATCCTCATGCATTGATCATATCAATACTTTAAGGATCAAAATTGAATATCGATCACCACTTCACCTGCTATTCATTGACTTTGAGAAGGCTTTCCATAGCGTCAATAGAGAATTTATTTGGCTTGCTTAACGTAGGAGGGGTATCCCGGATAAATTAAAAGCTATTATTAAGCAAATTATGATGGATCCAAATGTCACGTTTTGGACGAAGGGTGGCTGTCGGAAGAGTTTGAGGTCCAAAGTGGAGTCAGGGCTGCATTCTGTCACCAATATTGTTTCTGTTGGTGATAAACGATGTCCTGCGAGCGGCCTTGGCGGGAAACTGAGGAATTCGATGGACTCATACATCTCACCTGAAACATCTTGATTTGTGCTTGCTCTCTCATAGGATCATGGATCTCCATCAAATGACAACAGGGATGGAGAGAAAAGCAGAAATCGTGGTCCTGAAAATCAACTCCGGCAAAACAAAGATGATCAGCCTCGGAACCCAGTCATCTTCTCTAATAAATATTTCTCAACAACCGGTAGAGAAAGTCGATCTTTGAAAGTATCATCTTTACCGAGAATGGTACTAAACAGGACATCAGCAGTCGAATCGGGAAGGCAAAGGCTGCTTTTAGTATAAATAAAAATAAATTTGGTGGTGCAACAGCTCGGAGTGAACCAGGACCTAGTGACTTACAACTCTCAACCATTCCTGTGTGCGTGTTACCAGGGAACGGAGGGGACCTACAGTTTTCTGCCGATTCCGAACGGCTAATGAGCAGCACTTTCCATGACAAGAAATACTCTTGGAGAATTTGTCAATTCCTCGCAAGTGGCAGTACACCCCTGAAAAAAACTTTCTAGCAGCGGCTGAGAATCGAACTCGAGACCTTCCGCATGACAATCCAACGCACTAACCATTATGCCAAGGGGTACTACCTGCTTTCGGTATGCTTAGAAATATATGGAGAAATAAACCTCTAAGCTTTAGAACCAAGCTACGGTTGTTTCGATCAAAGGTCAAATCCGTTTTATTTTACGGTTGCAGCACTTGGAAAGTAACAGTAGGTGCACTCAAAAAATTTCGTGTGTAAATATTACTAATTCATGCGTGCATTCTACGAATTTTATTCGTGGTTTTCAGCCACGAATAGTATTCGTAAAATGGACGTTTATTAGTACATTTTACTAATATTTTATTAGTATTCGTAGAAAAACAAACGTATATTGTACGAATACCATTGGTACAATGTACGAATATTATTGTAATATTTACCAATGCCATTCGTATATTGTACGAATATCATTGTAATATTTACTAATGCCCTTGTATTTCATTCGTAAATTATACAGCTCCATTCGTATATTGTACGAATATTATTGTAGAACTTACTACCATTTATGTTCTCTGAAATTTCCTTAAATACCTATTTTAAGAAATAATAACAAAAGATATTTATGTTGTAAGTTGTATTCATTGTATATGAATAAAGTTAAAAAATAATTAAATTATTATAAATATAATTAACAATCAAATTAATATTTAAAAACTCCTCATTTTATGTAACATACTTAGGGCCACTGAAAATAGATTTAATATTTAAAATTGAAAACTTCAGAAAAAATTGTACTTACATTGAGATTCTTTCAGGAAAAAATTCCCACATATGTATGCTCTGCTACTTCTGGATGCTGTATTTTAAATATAAAATAAGCTTTAAAACAAATGTATGTCTAGGTACTTACCTCGTCTTTTCGAAAAAAGCAGATGTCTGATCCACCACTGCAGCACTTTATAAATAATATCACGTTTCAACGTGTTGACTAATGGAATACATTTAATTTTTAGAACTGAACACATATTATTTTTTTTACTCATGATTAGTAAATAATACTAATGCACTTCATGAAAATACGAAGTTATTAGTACATTCTACGCATAATGCGTACGGTCTACCTACGAATGAATTCTGTCTACTAATATTAGTTTAACTTAGTAAATAGTACGAATTTATTAGTAAATACTACGAATGCAAAAGATTAAAGTACGAAGTCATTCGTACGAGAAATTAACGAATGTTATTAGTTATATGTACACAAAAATTCGTACAATGTACTCAAACAAATTGTTTACTTATTGTTTACGAATGAAATTAGTGTATTAAACGAATAGATTCGTGGATAGTACGACAGTTATTAGTAAAATTTTACGAATGCATTCGTAGATATACGACTGTACAAATACTTCGTACATCTTACGAATATTCGTACAATGCACGAATATTTTCTTTACGAATATCATTCGTAGCCATTTTACTAATAAATTTTTTGAGTGTGTCACTAAGAAGCTGCAACATGCTTAGGATTTTCTGGCCCAATCGTATTTCAAATGAAGAGGTCCTCAGGAAAACGGCTCAGGAACCTATTGACTCTATTATGCGACGTCGAAAGTGGCAGTGGATCGGACACACACTTCGAAAAGGCGACTGTATTGCGGCGCATGCAATGCAGTGGAATCCGCTCACTCAAGAAGGAAGAAGAGCTGGAGAAGTTCATGGAGATGGACAGTCGAGGAGGAATCACCGAAAACGATGGCAAGCTGGCGTTGTGGATGCCCTATGCCCCACTAGGCGTCCCCCACGGACATAAAAGGTCCGAGGACCTAGGTAAGTACGGTATACGAAAACTGCAATGCACCTCTCGTAGAGGTGACGTAAATTGATCACCAAGGCCATGCGATTTGGCCTCGTTAGACTTTTTATTGTGTAGTTTCCTGAAGTCACAGGTCTATGCGAATAAACCACAATCGACTGAAGTCCTTAAAGGTGAACATAACAAGGGCCATTGCTCAAATCCAGTCGAATCTAAGCAGAAGAGTCATTGAAAATTGGACCACTCAGATCCGTTGCACTGTAAGAAGCCGAAGCGGGTATTATATTCCAAACATAATGGCATACATGGGCCTTTCATATAAAATACTTAATACTTCCCACACAGCTTGTGCGATTCCATCTCAACATTTCAACATCTACCCGTCCTTATTAAGAACCCTTTATAAAGCTTTGTATGTACATACATATGTATATTATTTCAAACTTAATATTCCTGCAGACGGGGCTGTGCGCATCCTCGTATTCGAAAACCTTAATTTCCTTATTACCATGTTGAAGTCCCAAGCTCAATATCGGAACCACTAATTTAAGAAGAACGAACCTCTCCCAATAGTGCCTTCATTTTCAATTAAAAAAAAAAACGAAAATATCACTCATACGCCCAAGTGTCCCTAAAATTGAAAAATTAATTTTTTAACCAACCAATTACAAATATGAATAGCAACTTAATAATTACAATTTTAAAAACAATAAACCATAAAATACATACATATATGGACATACACACATACATAAAGTAGCCTTTCACAATGGCGAGTTAATTACCTATGGAAAAGACTGTTAAAACGTTTTTAGGCCTTAAGGGCAATCTTAGGTTCAACATTAAAATAGTATGAAACATGAAGTTTGGTTACAACACATTGACATATCCCAAGCATACAAATTGGAAAAAAATAAATATTTGTCTTACTATTGCACATCTACATAAGTTAAGTTATTACGTTTTGACCGCACGCACTATAAGCTTTTCTACAAAATCACAACCGTTCATTGGCCTATCGAAAATTAATTTATTGAAGGTTATTCGATACCCTAAATTACACGCGAAGGCCATTTCCAATGATATCTCTTTTCATCAACAATATCTACAGAGAAAAAAAAAAGAAGAAACCAAAAACGCAAAATCATAAAGTGAGAAGTATCAGGTTTGCACTTTCTTCCCACCAAAAAGAACTCACTTTCTTCAGCATAATAATATGTTGCCGCTCATGCTGAACCTGACACATGAACGGATTGCCAATGTTACGTAATTTAATTCGAATTGGCTTTCAGAATCAAAAACCATCACCATCAAGCCACGGTAGCTCATGGAATTCCATATGTGCACACATGCACACACCACACCATCAGCATTCAAACGTGTCTTGTCATTGCGGCTCTGTAGCTCCCTCTCTTCTTCGTACAAGACGTTGAACTCTAAATATTAATCACAAGGCAACTCGTCGATTGCAGCTCCCTCTCGTCTCGGTATTTTATTATTTTCTCTTCCAAGTCGAAGTCCAGATGCATCATCACAGAGGCAATGGCAATATAAATGTGCTATCTTCAGGAGCGCGAGTTCGACTACTCGATTTCGTATATAATACACCACGTTAAACTGCGCCAGCCGATCGAAATTTATAGTTTTATTATTTACATTTGGCTTATGTGAGTTTTGTTTTTATTTCTTGGGCGATCCTCGCGCTATGATGTAATCGGGATTTTTATCGTTTTCTCTTTTGTCTCTCCAATTCGTACCTAATCATTTTTGCGATTATTTCAACTGCATGATGATGCCTCGCTCTGTGTTCACCTCACTCATCGGTCATTACACCAAGTTACCTCACTTGTCCTGTTTTTTTTTTTGTTTGCCATGTTCATATATTTTATCGTTTTATTCCAATCGTGTGAAGCAAGGTTGTTTGACGGTGGGATGTTCCGTTTTCCTAAAAATAGTCGCACAATTTCAAAACGTCACTTTTTTCAGTTTGAAGAAAGAAATTAAGAAATTACTTCTACAACACATTAGGAGAATTAATCGGCATCCAAAAAATCTAGGATTTACGCTAGATATCAATACTTCCATGTTAATTTTATGGAAGGCCACAAAAGCGTTTATGATAAGCAAGAGACTTGCAAGCAAATCATGGTGCTGCAAACCAAACTAGTGAAAAATAATAAATCACTAGAAAAAGCTCAAAGGCTCGTGTGCATATGCATTACTGGAGCAATGAGAGCGGGCCGTACTGCAGCAATGGAGGTTATCCTTAAATTGACAAGTATCAAGTTTACTTTACAACACAAGGGATGGAATGATTACAAAATAAAAACTTCAGAACGGAATTAAGAAGCAAATAAGAGTGGGTTGGTGAAATAGTAAATTACTCTCTAAATACAAATACTACTCGTATATTAAATGGTATACTGATGGATCGAGAACATGTCACGGGACAGCTGTAAGAATTTTTGGGACCCAGAACAGAAGTTTCTTTGTCGATCGGCCAATCCAAAAGCATTTTCCAGATAGAAGTGAATGCCATACGAAAATGTGCCGAACGTAATATCGAAAGGAACTATCCTAACCAAAACATTGCCATTATATCAGAAGCTCTAAATTCCTATGTCAATAATTTTAAACTGATAGGGGAGTGTGTAGGCAGGCCTTGCGACCTTGGGAAGAATAATAATGTTGAACTTCATTGGGTATCAGGACACTTAGATCTTATTGGAAATTAAGAGGCACATTTTTTGGCAAAAAGGAGCAACGAAACACTTGACCTTACGTGACCATAGCCCTATTAAGTAATAGTATTAAATATGATTTAAAATAAAATCGAAGTAAAAGTGAAGACCATGAGGTCCGAAATATGAACAGAACTCCCAAAACTAGGAGCTGAAACAAAGAATGCTTTGCATCCTGCATCGATTTAGGCAGGAGCAATCGCTGAATTATTACGGTTTTGTAAAATGAGAACACATCTTAATATTTTTCTGCTATACTCACGAGGAAATGCCGAACTACATACATATAAGGTAGAAGTGATAAACTACTCCATCAAAGACATATGTAGGTATCTGAGACGTTAACAGATAGAAGAGATAGCAAAACAAAACTACAGTCTCATAAAATACTACATATAAATAGTTTTTTCATAGAAAAAATCTGGAGGAAGAACTTTAAAATGTCCGGACGGAGGCACAATATATTTCAAGGTCGCACTTAAGCCTCATAATTATTCATTCATCATTCATAGAATGCAATGGTGTGAGGCATCTAGAAATGAAAATTAAATAAAATCATTTATCCGTTTTTGAAATATCAAATTTAAAAAAAATAAATTTTGAAAATTAGAAAAATATTTTTCCGATATGAAATGTATTTTTTGTTTAATTTTTAAAAGCCAAAAATTGTTTCAACCATCATAAGCTAACTTTTACTAAAAGCACTATTTTGAGAAAAAATATATCTTTATTTCGAAAAAGTTATACATCTATTACCACTATTTTAAGTCTTGGAAAAAGGATGAAAAACATGAATGATTTTAAAATGTCATTTTCAAACTTTTTAAAGTAACCAAAGTATAGGCCCCAATGAAACAGCCAGTCAAACAAAATTGCGAGACCCACTTTTTAAATTAGGTACTCAAATGTATACTTTTTTATACTTAAATTTCACTTGCCATATTTTTTTAAGGCAAATTTTTAAGAAGTGTTAAGACTACTATGAATGTAAGTAGTCTCAGTCCAAATTTTCATTTATCGATCTTCTTTGTTTTTCGAGTATATCATTCGTATTTTTGAATTTATCCAAAACACGGTTAAAACCATTTTTGGTATTCGTAAAAAATTAATTCACTTTTTAATTTAATATAGTATGAGCATATTTTAAGACGAGATTGGTTCAAAATTTGTATTTAAGTTTTCAATACTGTGGTTAAACAATGTCAGACAAGTGTGTTCATACACACTTAAACTGTAGGAAAATGATAAATTATATGCGGACTTTTTATTCAAATTGAGTTTTCGAAGCTTGCATATGAAGAACAGTGACGTATGATACAATTGTTACTAAGTTACTTTTTATTTATATTTTTTAAATTAAAATCAATGCACGCAAACGCTCAAAACTTAGAAGCTGAAAAATCATTTCTAAAAATTTCAACTTTTCTTAACCACCCTTTAAAAATATCTCGAACATGCTAGGTTTTTTTTAAAAATCGCATACAAATTTATTTGCAAAAACATACAATTTACCCCTAACAAACATGACAAATATTTACTCTACTTTTACGTGTTTGAATGTTTAACATCTGTAATTGGTTTCTTAAGCAAGGCGTGCACTGAAGTGGTGTGGTGAACAAGTGGCGGCGAAGTGGTATGAAAGTGATGTATATTGAGATTTTGGAAATAATGTATTTTGTGTGAGTGGTGGATGAAATATTGAAAACGAAATGTCTTGATAAAATGTGGAATGGAATTTATTTATGCTGTAAAGGAATGCCTAGATAAGGCCGGCTGTGTGCACCAAGAGATGAACTACCAGACGTTGGGCACAAATGTATGAGATACTGCAAGCTCGTCTACGATTTCACCGTCAAGATTTAAGCCTCCCACTTTATATTTTCTTTTCTGCTTATCCATAATTTTTACTTGTGACTTATAGGTACTATAAGACAAGTTATGCATTCGTAAAAAAAATCTAACTCGAGATTTTGATCAAAGTTGATGATAGCGAACACTAAAAAAGTGGGTCTCACAATTCTGTCTGTCTGTCTGTCGGTTCGAATACAGCCTAAGCGGCTATGCCGATTTCTTCAAACTTAGTACATATCATTTTTAATTTTTTTCCCCACACGGTTTTTTCTTTTTTGTTTTAAGACCAAAAATAACGGTACCTGCCATACGAATTTTTTCGAAATTTTATAAATAATTTTTTTTTTGAAAAACTGTTCGACAGATTCAAAAAATAAAAATACAAAAAAAATTCATTTAGTTAAAGCTAGGTAATGGTTGAAAATTTTTTTCCGAAAAATGGTTATTGAGGGTACCGCTTATGGAATAATTTTTTTGTTTTTGATTTTCTCAAAAACGGTACCACCAATTTTAATAATTTTTTTTTGCTAGAGCTCCCCAAAAATTTAAATAGAATTGTGTATTCAAATTTTCAAAAAAAAAATTGTTTGGATTCAAAAAAAAAAAAATAATTTTTTTTTTCAAAACTAAATATTTCGAAAACCACATGCTAGATTTTTTTTAAACTTGATAGATAAAAGTTTCTCAATATAATCTACAAGATGTGAGAAAAAAAATTTTATTTTACCTAAAAATAAAGGTACCTACCCATACAAATGTTAAAAAATGTTAAAAAATGGTTTTCAAGAATCGTATTTTTCTCGAAAATGGCGCCTAGAATTTCGATAATTTTTTTTTTCAATTAATTTTAACGATCTTTAATTTAATAAAAAAAAATTAAAACTAAGATATTACAGCTTGTACCTACCATAGAACCATTTTTTTAAATTTTGAATTACTCATTATCGAAATGACGGATCTTAATGAAGTTTTTTATAGAGATGCTTCTAAAAAGTCTAAGAACCATTGCATCACAAAACTTTAAAAAAATATTTTTTGAATTTCTGAAAAAAAAAATCTTTTTTTTGAGAAAATTCGATATTTCAAAAACGGCTTGATAGTTTTTTTGGAAATTTAATTTTCATTCGTACAGTAATAAAAACTTAAAGTTGCCATACCAATTTTTTTCTTAAAAATCTTTTAAAAATTTTGTATATAAAAAATTTTTTTTTTAGAAAACACTACAACGACTTATAATTTTTGTTCTTGCATAAATTAATATTTGCATAGCATTCTGTTTTTGTCTCTTACTACTAAAAGAATTTTAAAAAATAATTTTATCCTTATGAACAGTTATCTCTAATAACATTCGTTTTTAAAATTCCTAGTCTATTACATAGCATCAAGTTCGTGCGACCCAGTCGTGCATTTTATTTTAAGTCGGGTAACAGATTTAACAAAAATTTGGTAACGTCGTCAGACCAGAAGTCAAACTTAATTTTGTTTAAAAATTTCGTAATTCTTATAATTTTCAATCTGGCAGACGCCAAATGCCGTGCTTTAATGATTATAAACAACTTTGTGACCAAAATTTATACAGAATAGTAAATAGAAATTATTTACTTAGTTTTCTTTTAGAAAAAAAATAAACAACTACCGTAAGAAATCCACTTCCTCACTACTCGCTTACCACTTGAAAATTAGGCTTGTTCCAGATAAGTGGCACCAGACTGGCACCACACCACTTGTAAACCACTTGCTGCTGCCACTCCACTTTGATGAGCACGTCTTCATATATTTACATAGGTTTTAGCAATGCCACTAAGTTGCAAAATTATGATGCCACACTATTACAATGAGTCGCCAATTAGTCGCCTTAGATTTTTTACATAAATCTACTACTTTCTCATATTTAAGAAAAACTCATAAACATAGCGAATACCGAGGTCAATCTTTCAGTCAAGATGACAGAAACCCTGCAATGTTGAACGTCTGTTTTGTCACTTTTTTCACTTAAATCTACTACTTTCTCATATTTCAAAACAAAGCTGTCGATTATTGAATAGCGTTTAGAAAATAGCGAATATCAGGCTTAATCCTTAAATAAAAATGGCAGAAGTCCTTCAATGTGCAAACTCTGCATTCGTTTCTTATTTTTTTTTCAATTTTTTCCATAAATCTACTACTTTCTCATATTTCAAAAAGAAACTGCCGATTATTATTAAATAGCATTTAGAAAAGAGCAAATATCGAAGTTTATATTCAAATCAAGATGGCAGAAATTCTGCAATGTTAATCATCTGTATTTCGTTTCTTAGATTTTTCCCTTTTTACTTAAATCTAATACTTTCTCATATTTAAGAAAAACTCATAAATATAACGAATATCGAGGTCAATCTTTTAGTCAAGATGGTAGAAACCCTGCAATGTTGAACGCCTGTGTATGGTTTCTTAGATTTTGTCACTGTTTTTACTTTAATCTACTACATTCTCATATTAAAAAAAATCGATTGCAAAATAGCATTTACAATATAGTGTATACCGTGGTAAATCTCTAATTCAATATCACAATTAAATCTACTACTTTATCATATTTAAAAAAAAAACTGTCGGTTATTATTAAATACCATTTAGAAAATAGCGAATATCGAGCATAGTCCTTAAAACAAGATGGCAGAATACCTGAAAGCTCTGTATTTCGTGTCTTATTTTGTTTCACTTCTTTACTTAAATCTACTACTTTCTCATATTTAAAACAAACTAGTCTCTCATATTTAAGAAATACTCATAAACATAGCGAATACCGAGGTCAATCTTTCAGTCAAGATGACAGAAACCCTGCAATGTTGAACGTCTGTATATGGTTTTTAAGATTTTGTTACTTTTTTTTACTTAAATCTACTACTTTCTCATATTTAAGAAAAACTCATAAACATATCGAATACTGAGTTCATTCTTTAAGTCAAAATGGCGGAAACCCTGCAATGTTGAACGTCTGTGTATGGTTTCTTAAATATTGTCGCTTTTTTTACTTAAATCTACTACTTTCTCATATTTAAAACAAACTGTCTCGATTATTAAATAACATTTAGAACAGAGCCAATATCGAAGCTTATTTTCAAATCAAGATGCAGAAATTTTGCAATGTTAATCGTATGTATTTCGTTTCTTAGATTTTTTCGCTTTCTTACTTAAATCTACTACTTTCTCTTATTAGAAAAATAGCATCGATTTTAAAATTGTTTTTAGAAAAAAGCTAATATCGAGTTTAATTTTTAATTTAAGATGGCAGAAGCTCTGCAAGGGGTTCATGCTCGAAAAGAACTAAGACTTAAGCTTCATAAAAGGTACTCCAGCAACAAAATGTCTTCTTAAAGAAATGTTTAATTCCAATGTTAAATCATAAAGTCTTTTTATACCCTAAAAAATGCAAAATATTTTTCTTTTAAAGACATGAAAAATATAGCAAAAAGTATGAGAAGATCTGGTCTAACTTTCCCTTCCCTACTAAATAAACATTAACGATAAACTTTTTTAAATGCAAGTCAGTTTTAATACTTTGATTTTTTTTGATGAATTTACACATCGATTTAACACAACATTTATTATTATCATAAGTTATCTGTGTAAATCCAATGCACAGTATTTGCCCTAAAGGACGTTTTTTTTTTCAAGTATCAATTTGTAAATTTGTCTCATATCATATTACCCACAAAACACCTCGACGAGCGACGACGGGAAAAAAAAAAGTTATTAAAAGAACTCAGCAACGGAAGCAACACGGCATGGGAATGAGATGACAGATGAAAAATTTCATTCACAAAATCGTGACAAACACCTTAAATCTTTGTGATAAGCCCATCAGAGAAGCAATTCATTTGAGTAGGTACTCGTACTACTATACTATACCTTACCTAGTAGTCTTTCTGCTACAAGTAGAATTCATACAAGCAATTGGCTTTGTGTTGTTCTATATGTTGCATGATTCTTGTTGTATATTATGCACGTTACACCTTTTATGAATGATATCTGGCTGCTGTGTTGTAGGTTGTAAAGTATAGACGACGGGAGAAAATAAAGGAAACGATTACAATGGAATACTATAAGATACAAATGAAAGACATCATAATTCCCTATCCCTACAGCGAGCGACAACAACAACACCAGCATACAAGGAGGTAAAATCTGAATGAACAAAACAACAAATACCTTTAAGTGTGACATGTTGTGTCGTTAACCACGTCAGGATTGTAGCAGAAGAGTTCTGCAATTTGAAGGCTTTAACTGAGCCGCAACGATGTCACCATGAAGACAGTATTTTTTTTTACAGGGAAAGTGCTTTTTTATTGTCTCTATAGCGGAGGAGGGGAGTTTTATTTTAATATTGATTTTCTAGGATTTTCAATTTTGCTGGGTTCTATTGATAATCCCAATAGGCTCGATATCAGAACAACAAAACTGTGATAAACATTACAACCTTAAGCTTTTTTCTCAAGGGAAAAAATATCATTATACTGAAATAAACCGTTTAGCAAAAAATGAGAAAATGGTAGGTTTAGTATGTTCTTAAGTATGTTGTAAAACTGTATTTGGTATTTAGTATTTGGGACCGTTATTAAATGTGAACGATTTCATCTTCAAATTTGTTACAATATAACTGATAAAACACTGCTTCCAATGAAACGAGATAAACAAGCTACTAGAGATATTTTCTTCAAACTCGGTACTTAAAGGTCTTCGGCGATTCCCTAGAGGAGAAATTGAATTTTTTTTTAGCTCCAAAGCTAACCCCCATACAGCCGTAATGCAGAATCTTATTTATCTCAAAAATGGCTCTAACGATTTTGATAAAAAAAAAATAATTTTGACAAAATTAAAAGTAGGCATGGACTACATTTTGGTAAAAGAAATTGGAAAAAATTTTACTACCGGTAGGTACCTGTCATAGAACTGCATTTTTAATTTTCCACTTTCTCTTTAAAGGCTTTAAAGATGTGACCAACATTTTTGCTCTTTTAAATTTAAAATAATATTTTATATAAAAATATTCGAAAAAAATTATTTTGGGTATTTTGAGTTTTTTTTTTGAAAAATCAATATCTTCAAAACGTGTGAACGATTAGTTTTCAAAATTATTTGCTCAAATCTATATTATTAAATACCTACTTAAAATTAGTATCCAAATTTTTTTCTTGAAAATTTTTTAAGAAATTTTGTATATAAAAAATTACTTAAATAATAAAACTATTTTAAAGCTTCGTTTGCATAAATTCATAATTTTCTAGAAATCAGATGGCAATTTTATGCATTTGCAAATTTTTTATCTCATTAAATCCATGTTTTATATTTATAAAATATATTTTAAATTCCAAAATACTTTTACATAAGAGCAAGTACGAGTACGTGCGATCCCGTCATTTTTTTAGTATCTTATAAGCCGCTGATCAGAGCGCTTGGATTGTGAAATAAACATTGAAGTACCACAAGGAAGTGTTTTTAGTCCGGTTCTGTTTTCCCATTATATTCGTTGTTTACTTTAAGACAAGTATGTTATTATTTCTACATTTGAAGTTGATATTATGTTATACTTGCAACATCCAATTCAATTGAATCGCTATAGGCAATATTTCAATGAAACTGCTGGAACTGAAATGGACTAAGACAAAAGAGAGTTGAGCACACGAGGATGTCCATTTATTTAACAAAGCTTAGAGCTAAACACTAACAGCCGTATTTATTAGAATTCGCTAAACGCGTAAATAGTTATGCAATGCATAAGGACTTATTCATCCACTATGTAAATTCATATTTATAAAGCATTTGCCTACCCTGCATAGTTATAATGAGCTTGTGTCAAATAAACTACCAAAAAGTAAGAATCTATTACATTTAGCCTTCATAACACTCAGCTGTTTATCAGAGATCACCAACAAGTATATTTATCTATTTAATTCTAAACAATTTTCAATTCAATTTGTTTTTAATATATTACTCGTAGTATAACAATTTTGTTTCAATAAATAAAAATAACACAAACTTTAAGTTTCAATATCAAGTCAAAGGCATTTTATTTTGTTGATAATCTTTATAATTCAATGTGATGTCAAAGTGAATGTGACAGTTCAATACTAAAATTTTCTTATGTAGGCACTATTCAACCTCCAAACGCGTTTAGTTTATAATGCCTCTATTCAACGTCACATAAGTTTTATAAATAACGATTTTGCGTTTGGAGGCGTTATAAGGGTTGCATAGCCTTATGTACTTACTATAAGGAGTTTATAAATATGGCCGTAAGTGTCACATGTAAATTTCAAATTTACTTAAACCTTTTTACTTGCGACTTATAGGATATATGCACTATAAAGCAAATTATGCATTCGTAAAAACTCGAACTCGAGATTTTGATCAAAGTTGTCATTGCGATATTTATCGCTATTATAATAGCGAATACGAAAAAAGTGGATCTCACAATTCTGTCTGTCTGTTCGGATTGGCGGATTTTCTTTAAACATGGTATTAATCATTTTTAATTTTTTCCCCCACACGTTTTTTGTCCTTTTTTTAAGACCAAAAATAACGGTACCTGCCATACGAGTTTTTTTTTTCAAAAATTTTAAAAATATTTTTTTTTTCATTTTTTTCCCTAGAACCATTTTTTCGAATTTTTCTCATTATGGGCTTAGTGGATTTTAATAATATTTTTTATAGAGCAGCTTCTTAAAAGTTTGAAAACCATTGCATTTCAGAATTTTAAATTTTTTTTTGAATCTTTAAAAAAGAAAACAATTTTTATTGGAAAATTCTATATATCAAAAACGGCTATGTATTTGTTTTTGGAAATCTAATTTTTATTCGTATAATAATTCAAACTTTAAGTTGGCGAACGAAAGTTTTTTATTAATTTTTTTTTCTTGCATAAACTAATATTTTTTTGAATCACATGACATCCTGTTTTTAGCTTCAACTACTGAAAGAGTTGTTTTAGAATTTTATACTCATGAATAGTTTTCCTCAAATTCATTTTTGAAATTTTTAGTCTTTTACAGGAGAACAAGTTCATGCGACCAAAGAGATTTCACTTTTGCGTCAAAGGTCTAGAAATAGCTGAAGAAATATTCGTTTATGATGCGCAGGTTCAACACAGTATTTAGTGGCATATGACATTCCAACCGTTATCCAGTTTTTAAATTTTGACATTTAAGTTATCGGGGCTGATTTCTAATCTTTATTTATTAGAAAAATATTCTATTTTTAAATTTATATTCGTACAATTTTTATTTGAATTATTTCGGTTTTGTTTTTATTTTGTTCTTCAAAAGGTGGATCAAGAAATATTTTAAATTTGGACAAATGATGAAAATTCTTGATATGGATATATGTAAATTCCTAGAGAACTTGTGAATGGAGAACACTTCGGTAGTAGGGGACATATACCTACTACCTCATATCTGTTGTATGGATGAATACATTTGGGGGTTCCTTAATCCAAAAGTCGGTAAGACGATAATTATATTTATATCTTATTCATTATTGTACTACATGTTATTCAAGCTTCATAATCTTAATTTTAAACCAGAATTCGATTTGAGTTACTTGTTGTTACCTGTCCGCGTCAGTAATGTTCATTGACCTTAAGTCGTCTAAGCAAATCGATATAAGAAATTATTATTATTTTTTATTAATCACAACAATAAATGTTACATAAATAATCTTAAAACTACATCTCTAGCATTAAATATGCTATTGGCTGTGATAACAATATACATAGTTTTTTGATATTATTAACTTATAAATGTATTGTGAATATGAGGGGATAGCCCGAGGATGTCAAGGGGGTGCATAATACCTGTACGCACTCTTCTGAAATTCTTGACTTCTCCCCTGACTTGGAGAAATATTTTATAATTAAATAAATTTGTCTAGGTTGAGGTGTTGTAATAGGTAATATACCATATATCTTTGTAAATTTTCGATGAATGATTTGATAGAAGATTACTAACATTTTCTTTGTTTAAATTTTTACAAGTATGTTTAATGGTTCTACATTCTGTAATAATGTGACCAAATGCAAGCAAACTATTTGTTTGGCAGAGGTGACAAGTGAGTTGAGGTTCGTTCCTTAACATGTAGCTGTGCGTTAACCAAGTGTGTTCTAGTCGAAGTTGGATAAAGCATTTGTTCATATTGGGTGAGGTGTCCGATAGAAAAGTTGCTGGGTTCGAAAGTTACGAGGGCAGCCCGATTAATACTTATCCTACAAAAGAAAAACAAAAATTTTGGAAAGTGGCGATTTATTACTGACACTTGATCCAGCGATGTTCCAACTTCTTTAACCCATCCGAAAAATAGGTTTTCTCGAGGTCTGCAAAGTAGAGCTCCGTGGCCTCCTCATTCGACTCAAATGTCTGCCCCGCGAGTGATTTTTTCAAGTTTTCAAACAAAAAAAGTCACACGGGGCCAAATCTGGAGAATACGGTGGAGGGGGAAGCAGTTCGTAGTGCAATTCGACCTATTTGTCCGCGGACTCACGGTTGTGCTTGTTGCCCGGAGTGAGCAAACGCGGCACCCATCGCGCTGACAGCTTTCTCATGCCCAAAACTTCATGGAGGATATGACCTATGTGCTCTTTTGAGATGCTTGCTGTTTCAGCTATCTCGCGCACCTCCGTGACCGATGTGCGACCACGTTGAAACTCGTTATACTAATTTTTTACGGTCGTCATCGAAGGAGAGAGTCACCATTCAG
The DNA here is from genome assembly GCA_911387755.1 of Chrysotoxum bicinctum. Lineage (NCBI taxonomy): Eukaryota > Metazoa > Arthropoda > Insecta > Diptera > Syrphidae > Chrysotoxum > Chrysotoxum bicinctum. The sequence goes on from OU426989.1 coordinate 171,512,108, forward strand.
AGCATGCAAGCGCTCTCTGATTTCGCTGCGCGATTTTCCTTCCTTGGGGGTGGCCGTGGCGCGATGGTTGTGTACTCGCCTGTCAACCCCATTATCACAGGTTCGATCCCTGCCGTCGTCTATGTCGTCTTTAATTCCATTAAAACCTTCTTAAAATTGTCATCAATGGGTTGCTTGTTTACTCATTACATGTTGTTTAAGCATAACACTAACAACATGTGATTGAGTTAAACTAGTATGCCCAACAAGGATGAATACGAATAAAATAATGCGAATTATAAGGGACATAGAAATAAGACACGGAATTTCTCCGCCATCCCTGGAGATAAACAAAATCTGAGACAACCACCTTCAGTCTCAGAACATCGTGCCCAACATCTTTCCTATCCTTCTTTATCTTCCGTAACTTCACGCCCGCGCTGTGTGGAAACATTTAAAGGGTAATTATAATCCCTTGAGCGTGAGTAAATTATAAAAAAAAAAAAGAATCGAATCACCGACTAATATTGCTCTTTTTCAATTTTTTTTTTAAATTCGCGGGCAGCTGGTTTCCACACTTGTTCAAAACAAAACTACGAGTTTGATTCGGCTGACAGTAGCCGTCTAAGAAAATGTAATTCTCTCTTGCGATAATGGCTCCATCGGACGGTGAGGCTAAGTACTTATCGGACCGCCCTCGTATGGTTATTTAGTTTATTTAGGTTTTTTTTGGTGGGTCGGTAATAGATTACGTCAGTGTTTGTATTTAAAGATTTAGGTTTTGCCACTTTATCAGTTGCATCGTTACTTTAAATGTTTGTATGACTTGGGATCCAGATGATTTTTATGTTGTCTTTGTGTGTGATGTGATGATATTAGGAATGTTATTTATTAATTTATTTTTTCTTAAATTAAAATTAAAATAGGTCTGAAGAAGGGTGTAATCACACCCGAAACTTCACACATAAAAATTATTAATAATTGTCCTTGAGCCCACATAAGGACAAACATCAGTTTGTTTAAACACCCGAAGAGTACCACACCAAATGGAAAATATTCTCAACTTTTTCTGGAACTGCTGAATAAGTATTCCGATAACACACGTGGAATATGCTTTACTCGGATGGGTGAAAGAGCTGTGAGGGCTCTGGTTTCGCAATAGCCAACAAATATGGCGATCTAAAATCTTCCATTAAAGACCCAACATATTTTTCCATCTTCTCTTTAGAAGCTCTGACCATACTAGAAGCCACAAAGATATCATAGATATCATTATCATTGCTTACAACATCCTTACTGAATTAAAGGCAGAGTTCAGAAAGTTTATCATATTTTTATGCATTGAAGTTGCATGCGGACTATATTTTGAAGTTGCTTTCTCGTCAGTATGACAGTATTTCTAACAAAAATTGTGTTATATGAGTTGAGAAACGAAGATTAGTTAATGTCAAAGAAGAGAAGCTTAGGAAATGCTTGTGATGAAGTTGAATCGATGGATACAGACAAAAAGCATGAAAATTCGGTGTGTGATACGTTTGTAGTTTAAGCTAATGAATCAGAAAGCAGACTTATGTACATATATACTCTCAGCTCAACATGAATTCAATGGATTTTGTTTCATATTTCTTCAAAGAATAAATTATAAATTAAGTGAAAGCACCTTAATCCAAGTTAATTTTGTTCTTAATGCAATAGCGAACATGATTTTCTGATTTGCATTATAGTTTCTTTTTAATTTAATTTCTTATATAAAAAAAAAGTGGTGGACGGTTGTAACATTTTTTGTGTTAGCGGTTGTAACATGTTACAATCGTCCACATGCAATTATTAAGGTGTCTGTTCCTGTTTTAATCTTTAATTGATTCCCACAGACACTCTGTTTTTGATTGCATAAAAACAATAGACAACAGTTTCACTAAAGGCAGCGGAAAATGCCCCGACAAAGAACGAGGAAAACTTCTCGAGGTCTAATCTCAAAATATATCTTTGTAAAGGCAGCGGAAGAAGTTCTTAAATATGACAAATCAGTTAGAGCTGTTTAAAGAGCTTACAAAATCTGTCACGTCACTCTTAGTCGTTTTGTTCGAAAAATAAAATCTATTCTCCTCTGGCGATGCTGTTTACCCAGATGTTGGTTATAGAGCCCATAATAAGGTTTTTAGAGATGATTACGAAGTAGGTTTTTGAGGCTGATTAAAGTACCATTCTAATGGTATTTACTTTTTTTTTTAAATAATATATGTATATATGTTTTTATATGCAATTGACTTTAAATTAAATATGAAGTTAAACCAATATTTTTTTTCTTCTTACATTTATAAGGTGTTACAACCGTCCTTTCATCGTGTTACAACCGGTACACCCGAAAGAACGGTTGTAACATTCGACTTTCACTCCTTTTTCACAGCATACACTCGGAGAAAGGAGAAAGTTGGAAACAAAATTAGAATTTTATGGTAGTTAAATATCAACTTATTTTTATAGACTTTGTTTCATTTTGTTATGTTTTTTAGTTTTCAACTTATGGCACAATATATAAAAAGTGTTACTTTCGTACTCACTCTCCCTTATCTGCCAAACGATTTTTTTTCGAAATTTTATATAATATTTTTTTTTCTCAAAAACTGTTTGACAGATTTAAAAAATAAAAACACAAAAAAATTTCATTTAGTTAAAGCTATAAGTAATGGTTGAAAAAAATTTTACAAAAAATAGTTATTGAGGGTACCCCCTATGGAACCATTTTTTTTTTTTGTTTCTGATTTTCTCAAAAACGGTACCACCGATTTTGATCATTTTTTTTGTCTCCCCAAAAATTTAAATAGAATTGTGTATTCAAATTTTCAAAAAAAAATTTTTTTGATTTTAAAAAAAACTTCAATTTTTTTTTTCAAAACTCAATATTTCAAAAACCCCTTGCTAGATTTTTTTTTAAACTTGATAAATAAAAGTTTCTTAATATAATCTACATCTGAAAAAAAATTCATTTTACCTAAAAATAAAGGTATCCACCATACAAATGTTAACAAATTTAAAAAAATGGTTTTCAAAAATCGTACTTTTCTCGAAAACGGCACCTAGAATATTGATAAAATTTTTTTTCTTTCAATTAATTTTTACAATCTTTAATTCAATAAAAAAAATTTGAAATGAAGATATCACAGCTTGTACCTACCATAGAACCATTTTTTCGAATTTTGAATTCTCATTATCCACATAACGGATCTTAATAAAATTTTTTATAGAGCAGCTTTTAAAAAGTTTAAAACACATTGCACTTCAAAACTTTAAAATAAATATTTTTTGAATTTTTGAAAAAAAATCTTTAAATTTGCGTACCAAAATTTTTTCTTAAAATGTTTGTATATAAAAACTTTTTTTTAAGAAACCACTACAACGACTTATAATTTTTGTTCTCGCATAAATTCATATTTGCATAGCATTCTGTTTTTGGCTCTTACTACTAAAAGAATTTAAAACATTAATTTTATCCTTATTAACTTGAACAGTTTTCTCTAATAACATTCGTTTTTAAAATTCCTAGTCTATTACATAGGAGCAAGTTCGTGCGACCCAGTCGTGCATTTTATTTGTAAAATATAACATCAGCCAAATGTTTACCAGAGCTTTGCTGTTTGGAACGCATCCGGAACGTTCAATTTTGCATAGCTTACTGTCATAAATCACTCTGAATTTAACCAATGGCATTGAAAAGCAGTGTAGGATTATGGTTTATTGCCATGAGCCTGTGACTTAAGAAAACTCGACAAGAAGAAGTTTTACGTGATCGAATTATACGATCTTTCGGACCATTTCACATCACCTCCACGTGAGATTACATAGTTCGGAAATCGCTCTTGCAAAATGTACATTTTGGAACAGAACTGTAGATAGGTTTTATAGTGAGCACCTGTCAGTTAAGACTTAATCTCACTACTTGGCCTACCAAGCACTATCGGGTTCAATGAACGGCTATTGAACAAAGCCCACAGGACATAGTCCCAGTTGCATTTTATCATGGAAGAAAGTTTGCAACCCTTTTCCAGCGGGAGTCAGATCTTGATTCCTTGACAAACCAACTCGACATTGCAACCCATCAATATCTCGTACAGTCTGTCTCGGAATTCAAGCCAGCTTCCATACTGTTCCAAATTTGCACTGTGTAGGCAGTACCACCCTTGATCCGTGTTTTTCCATCTAACTATTGTCGGTAACAATAGCCAACCGCTTGATTTGGTTGGTATAACCACAGTCACCTCGTGCTCTCCTTACAGAGGGCTTACCCAATTAATAATGAGACCAAGGTTTTTAGACCCTGGGGGCTCTAATTAGCGGGGCAATTTTATCAATCTCATTATTCCCGAGGTACCCAATTCGGGTTATTTTGTTTGTTCTAAATAAGTTATGGAGTAGAAATTCCGTGGTGCAGATCATAGCTGACCGAGCCAACTACAATCTGCACCAATATTCTCGATTAGTCTTTTATCGCCCTACAACGAAACTAGGAACGATAGTCCTAAGCAATCTTTTTTTAATCTTTTAGCATTGGGAAGGACCATCAATTATCCAGATTGATTAAACCAAAACATCGAGCAAAAGAGAATAACTATCTCAGTGCTTTTCTTCATGTTATGGCAGTGACTTCCCATCATCACTTTATTTGTGTTTGTTCGCCTTGCAACGAACTAGGAACGATAGTCCTAATCTTTGTTCACCTTACAGCAAACTAGGAACGATAATCCTAAGGGTTTTCTTAGTTGTCTAAATCCCCAGCTAGGCTGCATAGCCGGAGAAATAGACTAAGCATAGCGTAGCGACGACGCACGTAGCGTCGTTCTGTTGAAACCACATGCCGTCGGTTTTCTAATCATCCAATCCGAGAAATTCGTTCTAATCAACCGATAGAGCTCGCTGTTTACCGTGATGTCCTGGCCAACGTCGTTCTCAAAGAAGTATGGATCGATGATGGCCTTAGTCCAAAATCCACACCAAACAATGGCTTTCTCTGGATGAATTATAATTTGGTGGATCTCGTGTGGATTTTGATCATTCTAAATTTTACAGCTTGTTGATTAACACAGAAATGGGTGGGAAAATGGGGACTGTAAAATGGGCGAAATATTTCTCGTACAATTTCCTAAAATAATTTAATCATTTGCACATGTTGTTGAACGCTATGCCTAATGACAGCGAATTTGACAGTAGTAGCCTCAACAATATGGCCGAAATCATCTGTCAAAGTTTAAAAATCATTTAGTTCACCGTGAATAGGTCTTCTTGTAGCTTCATGTCCTTGTATTCATTTTTTGAATATTTCAATATAATAAAAAATTATCAAAACATATCTACTCGTAGCTCAACTAGCACACTCTTAAAAATATTTTGATTGTATAAACTGGACAAACTAAATAATTCTCTTGACCTCCATTAGATCGTGACAGTTATGATGATTTTTAATTTGATTCTTTCAATAAATTAAAAATTCCAATTAAAAAAAAAATTTCCGCAAAATTCCTCTCATTTTATAATAATACTAAATTTGTATAAAAGAATGTTGCGGATGTTGATTAAACGCTACATTGCATCTCATCCAAATTTATAAACAAGTTGCTGGCAATACAAAGACCTTCAGCTTCAGCCATGAGCAGCAGCAGCACCACTACCACCACCAGCCATCATCAGTGCTTCGCAGAGAAACTTTTCTATGAATGCAACTCAGCTGTGGTGCACTTCACTCTTGAACGATGAAGGTGACGGTGCTCCATGTTGTCTACGTCTATTATCTTCCCAGAGAAAAGCAGCCCCATATGCATGCACAGTTCAGCACCACAGTACAGAGGCCCTGATGGGCCTCGGTAGGGTATAGAAATGTAAGACGTATTTGTGTGTGGAGGAGACGTTGAAGTCGGGTTGTCCCCGACCCTTTACCAAGCAGAAACACCCACCACCTCCACACGAGAAGAGAGAGAGCTGTTTTTCTGTATCTGGGAACTATAGTGAGATGTTTTTTGATGTGACTTTTTGGTTGGATCTGGGATAGATTGGAGCGGTGGCAGCGGTGCGGTGGCAGAGACTTTCATTAGTTGGCTCATTGCAGTTGTATCGGTAGTTGGAGAGAGGCTGCACAGCGGCGGCGGTGGTAGTGCCTCGGTGGAACGCTTGGGTGCAGGGAAGACTGACAAGAGCCAACTCTCGGCGGTCGCGATGATGATGACGACGACGACGACGGTCTTTGCCTCGGTGTGGTGCTGGTGCATAGTGTGCATTGTAGTGTTCGTCGGATGGGCATTTTACGTCTTGAATTTGTGCATCCAGCGCCAGCATTTGTTGTTGGTTCTGGGCTGGCTCTGGCTCTGGCTGTATGAGCGATTATTCTGTTGGGGGTTTCTTTTTTTCTCGTTTGCTTTGGCATCACATTCACATCATCCCGATGAATCCATTGCCCTATAGAGTGTCACAAAAGTTTGTTGTCCTATATTCCTGGCGTTTATGTGGTCATTGGCGTTTGTCGACGTAGTCGTTGTCGTTATCGTTGCCGATGTAGTGTGTTCTTGTGCCGATCCTGAGCCTTCGTCGTCGACAGTGACGACTGCGACGGAGGTGGCTGGCGATGGCGGTTGCCTGCTTCTTCTGCCCTAGCGACGAAAACGAAAAAATGTGTTGTTCGTTGAAGTAGTGATGACGAGGATTGTAGTGCGGCACGGCAGAGGTATGGAGGTTCATTTTGTCCGGCAACGACTTTTTTCATGCTCCTCGGGCTGCTCTTAGAATAAAACAGCAATGGCTTGGCCATGGCATAGGCGGAGAGGTGAAGGCGGCAGGCGGTGTGGCGGCGGCGGTAACAGCCAGGGCTATTGGCATACTAATAGATGCGTTGCTAAACCTGGCGTAGATACTTTTGCCGGTTGGTCTATTTATGTGGATATGTACCTACGACGACGACGTTTTAATGGGGTGGTTGTTGGTTGCTGGTTGCTGGTTGTGCATGTGCACATCTAGATATTGTACCTACATTAAAGGGCCTATTGTAGTATGGTTGAATAGTTTTGGCGTGTGTATATATTGCCTTACTGTTTACTCGAACTATGGTTGCCGTTGCTAGTTCTTTTTAGATGCAGTTTATTTTTTGTGTGTTCTTCTCTTTTTTAGGACTTTTTTCCCTATATTTCTATTATTTTCGTTGTATTTTGTTTTTCTTTTTATATAGGACTAATGCATCACTCTTGAAAGAGACTTTTTGAGTACCTACCTACATTAAATACATAGATATACATCGTGTGTGCTATGGTGTGTGTATGTTGCTTTTGAGTTTGTATAGTTTTGTGTTAGAAGTTAGAAGGAATTTTAATTAATTTCGCTATGGGATTTTGCTTTAAGAGAAATTAGTTAACTATCGCAAGATTGAGTTTTTTTTGTTCGTTCTATTCGTTTCTGTTTTTCGATTAAAATAGAAAAAAGTTTAGATTTTTTTTTCTGATGTTTAGTTTCACATGCAATTGTACATCAAAGAAGTTTTTGAATTTTAGCATTTTATAAGTCTAAATGTGTTTGTGTTTGTGTATATGTATTTGTTTTGAAGATTTAAATCATAGAAGGGAAGATTTAGAGGCTTGAGATTATTTGGGATTGAGCTATTTGTCGTTTGACAATTTTAAGATTATTAATTTGTAAGCTGGGTGGTTATTTTAAGCAGGTCTTTTGAAGGTGCAGGTGGGTTTACATGTAGTGAGATGCAATTATACATGAGAGATGAATTTCGAGGTTTAAAATATAGTTGAACTCACTAGCCAATTTTTGCTTTATAAAAAGCCAATGGCCAAAAATAGAAAAAATTTTCTTGGATCGCACATAAATATACATCTCTGGCTTAGAGCCACGGCTACGAGATATCTAAAAAACGAGTTGTTTAAAATTTCAAAAAATTATTTTAGAAATTTTCGATTTCAATTTCCGGTTCGGCTCTTCTTACGGTTACACGAATCAGAGTGCTCCGATTTTCAATGACTCTTCCGCATACATATATTCGCCTGAATTTGGGTGATGGCCTGTGTTAACTTCACCTTAAGGCCATTGAGCGATTGTGGTTTATTTGAATAGACCTACGACTTTATAAAACCCTACAAGAAAAAGTCTAGCGGGGTCAAAGTGCAAGACCTTTGTGGCCAACTCCCGTTCCCTTTGTGAGTTATAACCTTACCTTCAAATCGTTAATGCAGAATGTCAATCATGAAGTCCACTATGTACAACGTAGCACCGCCATTCTGTTGAAACGACATGTCTTCTAGGTCCATATGGTTCGCACGACATGGACAGTGACTGCCTCACCAATTTCGTTTTCGAAAAAAGTATGGACCAATAACGCCGCTGGAACGAAATTCACACCAAACGTTAACTTTTTGAGAAGGCATTATTGCCTGGTGAGCCTCGGGTGGGTTGGTTCATCTAAAAATGTGCTTCGTCGCTAAAGGTGATTGTTCAGCCAAAATTGAGTCCTCTTCCATAGCCCTATCAGAAAACAAACCGAGTTGTCTAGGTTTGAGCTCCTGGGTCACTGGGAACTTGTACGAGTGTGGTCCTAAGTCCCGAAGCAAAATTCGCCAAGTTGAAGTCTGTGAAAGTCCAAGTTCTTGTACACGGCAAGGAATCTACTGCCTCATGTTCCGATATACAATTTCCATGGATATTCTCAGAAGATCTCTCTAATTTTGCCACTAAACATTGTCGACTTTGAAGGTCCACCACGTCCACCGTTAAATGGGCGCAATATTCATTTTGATAATAGTTTTTTCATTTGGAAGTGATATTTAATCGTGTTGTCTGCCATGGTGATTTGGCATCAATAACTGAATAATAATACTTGGATACTTGTTGGTTACTCTATTACCATACAGGCAGTACCTCTAAAAATATTACTTGCGATATAGGTACTATAGGACAAGTTCTGAATTTGAAAAAAAATCTAACTCGAGATTTTGATCAAAGTTGACATTACGATGATAGCGAAGACGAAAAAAGTGGGTCTCGCAATTCTGTCTGTCTGTCTGGCGGTTCGACTACAGCCTTGGCCGATTTTCCTGAAACTTGGTAGATATCATTCTTAATTTTTTTCCCCACACGTTTTTTTCTTTTTTTTTAAGACCAAAAATAACGGTACCTGCGATACGAATTTTTTTCAAAATTTTACAAATATTTTTTTTCTCAAAAACTGTTTGACAGATTTAAAAAATAAAAACACAAAAAAATTCATTTAGTTAAAGCTAGGTAATGGTTGAAAAAAATTTTCCGAAAAATGGTTATTGAGGGTACCTCCCAAAGAACCATTTTTTTGTTTTTGATTTTCTCAAAAATGGTACAACCGATTTTGATCATTTTTTTTGCTAAAGCTCCCCAAAAATTTCAATAGAATTGTGTATTTAAATTTTCAAAAAAAATTTGTTTGGGTTTTTAAAAAAAACTTCAAATTTTTTTTTCAAAACTCAATATTTCGAAAACCCCATGCTAGATTTTTTTTACACTTGATAAATAAAAGTTTCTTAATAATAATCTACAAGATGTGATAAAAAAATAAAATGCACGACTGGGTCGCACGTACTTGCTCCTATGTAAAAGACTAAGAATTTCAAAAATGAATGTTATTAGAGAAACTGTTCATAAGCATAAAATTCATTTTTTAAATGACAAAAAAAAACGTCTTTAGTAGTTTAAGGTAAGAATAGGATGCCATGTGATTCAAGCAAATATAGATTTATGCAAGAACAAAAATTGTTGGTACGCCAATTTGAAGTTTTTATTATTGTATGAATAAAAATTAAATTTACAAAAAAAGTATTGAGCCGTTTTCGAGATATTGAATTTTCAAAAAAAACAAAAAAATTGATTTTTTTTTTCAAAATTCAAAAAAAAAATATTTTTCTTAAAGTTTTGAAATGCAATGTTTTTTAAACTTTTTATAAGCTTTTCTCTAAAAATGTTATTAAAGTACGTTATGCCGATAATGAGAAATTCAAAATTTTAAAAAATCGCTCTATGGTAGGTACAGTCAGTAATATCTAGTTTTCAATTTTTTTTTTTATTAAATTATAGATCTTAAAAATTAATCGAAAGAAAAAAAAATTAAGTAAAATTCTCGGAACCATTTTCGAAAACCATTTTTTAAAAAATAACCATTTTTTGGAAAATTTTTTTTCAACCATTACCTAGGTTTAACTCACAGAAATTTTATGAATTTTTTTTTTTAAATCTGTGGGATAGTTTTTGAGAAAAAAAAATATTTATAAAATTTCGAAAAAAATTCGTGTGGCAGGTACTGTTATTTTTTGTCTTAAAAAATCAAATCAAAAAACATCCGGGGGAAAAAAATTAAAACCCATATCTGCCAAGTTTGAAGAAAATCTGCCGAGCCATTTAGCTGCAATCGAACGGACAGACAGATAGACAGACAGACAGACAGACAGACAGACAGACAGACAGACAGACAGACAGAATTGCAAGACCCACTTTTTTGGTCTTCCCTATCATCGTAATGTCAACTTTGATCAAAATCTCGAGTTCGATTTTTTTTCCGAATACATAACTTGCCTTATAGTATTATAGAAATTAAGATATTACAGCTTGTACCTATTTTTTTTTCGATTTTGAATTTCTCATTATCCACATAACGGATCTTAATGAAATTTTGTATAGAAAAGCTTCTAAAAAGTTTAAGACACATTGCATTTCAAAACTTTAAAATAAATATTTTTTGAATTTTTGAAAAAAAAAAATTCTATTTTTTTGAAAATTCAATATATCTCAGAAACGGCTCAATATTTTTTTTTGTAAATTTAATTTTTATCCGAACAATAATAAAAACTTTAAATTTGCGTACCAAAATTTTTTCTTAAAAATCTTTTAAAAAGTTTGTATATGCAAGCTTCTTTTTAAGAAACCACTTCAACGACTTATAATTTTTGTTCTTGCATAAATTCATATTTGCATAGCATTCTGTTTTTGTTTCTAAAAGAATTTAAAAAATTAATTTTATCCTTTTGAACAGTTTTCTCTAATAACATTCGTTTTTAAAATTCCTAGTCTATTACATAGGAGCAAGTTCGTGCGACCAAATCGTGGATTTTATTTTTTTTTTTCATCCTGAGTAAGTTTTATTCATCCTTCCTGCGCTCAACATAAAGCTGTTAAGAAGCTCTTATTTTTGTCTTTGGAACATAGGTTATAATGGTCATTTTTGATTGTAGTTGATTAAAATTTTATTTCCTCTGGGTGGTTGTTGATCGTCTTAAGGCCACATTTCGGTACCAATCAGGTAATGATTTGCGCCGATGCCGACTGCTGGAAAAAAACTGACAGATCTGGTTAGAAAAGAAGACGTCTTTTGGTGGTAGGACTATTGGAAAATGAAGTTAGATGTGGCCTTAGTTTTATTGATTTTGTAGCTTGAAAAAACATGGTCCTGAGCAACACGGGATTCCCACGATGAGACACTGTGATGTGATTGTGAGTGTCTACGTGAAAACAGAATATAAACACCCCCTTAAACATAAAACTATGTTTTTACTTTATTATGCTAGGGGGCACTCACTCAGCGGATATTCGCCATGCCTTTTCCTATAACCCATTTCTCATACCTTTTCTTTCTCTACTAACCCTCACCGAGGTAAGACCTAGTGTATCACATTATTAGTAATAAATATTGTAAAACTAAATTTTCGTTTTTTTTTCTTTACAATACCTACGCCTACGGCAAATAAATATTGGTCCATACGAGCCACATATTCGAATCAGTGCATTTATAAAAGAAAATCATTATTTTCGGAATTAATTTCCATTAAAACTAAATACTTGAGAGGCAGTGCACACGTGGTCCACGACCAGCGCTCCATCCAACCAAGACGATCATCTTTATCATCAAATCCTCATTAATTCTATGAGATCATCACTTTTGCTATAAACACCAAAAGCGAATTTAATAAAATAATCGACTTGAGTACACACACGGTCCCCAACCAGCGCTCCATCATTGTCTAACCTTATTCATCATCGAGTTCCATCAACTTAATGATCATCGAATACCATTTTATTATATATTAAAAATCAAATCGCAACTAAATAGTTACTATCAGGAAAAACGACAGAGCACACGCAGTACGCGATCGGCGCTCCATCAACCCTCCATCTTATCAACGATCATCATCGCATTCTAACTACATTGAGCGTCCATCTATTACATGAAGTACTTACGCTGAATTCCTAAAAAGCCATCTTTAATCAATAAAATATTTGAAAGAGCACGCGCGATCCACGATCGGGGCTCCATCAGAAACTTCAAACAAGCTAAAATACTTATCTTCCCAATTAATTGATATCAAAAATATAATCCCATTCATCATCAATGTAAAGACGATCACAAAGTTCCTACATTACGAGTAATTTGAGAGACACACGCAGCCACGATCAGTATCAACCCAGCTGATCATCTCTTCATCCGAGCTAACATCAGGTGCATTACACACTTTACCTACTTGTCATCATAATTCATCTCTTCAGTCAGTGACGATTTGACCATCCACCACACAATACCTCGTAGCTGATAACACACACGCCAAGCCACACAATTCGTTTCAACATACAGCAAGCAGCATGAGCTCAACAGTGAAAGCAACTTAGAGAAGGTACGTGTACTGTAGAACATTTAGATGCAAATTTTCTCTTTGATCAATTATTCATATAAACTTATTAAATTGCAATCAAAATCTAGTAAAAACGCGTCAAGTATTTGTTGATAAATAGATAATTCGTGTTCAGTTTATGCATTCACGTTTCAAAGTAATCGCGAACGTAGTTGTAGATCCAAGTTTTGTTAAGAGAGAAAATAACAACAATGGATAAATTTATTTTCAACACGGACTGTTTGGTCGAGTATTATGCCGATTTAAAAGAGAAACCAATTAACTCTTTAACGTTGTCTTCACTCAAAGCGCGAGACGTTGAATTAAAGGATTTGTGGGCAGAGGTTAAAAGCGCGTATGAGAATTGTGTTTGTGATTTAGAGAATCCATTAGAACTAGACAATCTCGGTGCTGTGAAAGCAAAATACAGGCTCTCTTCCGAGACATATTTTATGTGTTCAGAGTTTATAATTAATTGTGTAGATAAGATTAAAGCTACCATCAGCGAAGCTAAAAGTTCATCGGATGAAAATCCAGGTTCAAGTGATTTACAAGCAATATATCAAGGGCAAAAGGTTTCAGTCAGTAAAGATTCAAACCAAAATGGATTTAAATTACCTCCATGTGATTGTGAATTATTTCAAGGGGATTATTTATCATGGCCATCCTTTCGCGATATGTTTTTGGCAGTGTATGGCAGCCACTCGCGGTTGAGTCCGGTACAAAAGTTATTTCACCTCCGTGCTAAGACACGAGGAGATGCTCTTAGCATAGTTTCAAAGTTTGCCTTGACTGATAACAATTTTGAAATTGCGTGGGAAGCTCTAAGTTCACAGTTTGAAAATAAGCGAATTCTAGTTAACAGTCATTTAAAGATTTTATTTAACCTTCCGAATCTTTCTGTGGAAACCGATAAAGGTTTGAAACAACTCCACAGAGATGTCAACGAGTGCCTATGTGCATTGAAGTCTCACGGAATCGAAACCGAGTCATGGGATTCAATTCTGACATTTCTCGTTTCAAATCGTTTACCAGAGAAAACATTGTCTCTATGGGAACAAGGTTTAGCAAATCCGTCTGAAATTCCTACTTGGAAGGACATGAGTGCATTTTTAGTCGCACGTTACAAAACATTAGAAACCATTAACGATATTCAACTGTGTACTAAGTCCAAGAAAAGCGTTAGTTCTTCACAACCACATGCCAATAGAAAGGTAAGTGCACATCTTACCAAACCTAGTAAAACCACTTGTGTGATGTGTCAAGGAACACATTCTTTGCGTCTTTGTCCTACTTTCCTACAAATGGAGATCAAGGATAGAGTTCAGACTGTGCGAAGTAACAATCTTTGTTCAAATTGCCTAGCACCTTATCACACTTCGCAAATGTGCAAAAGCAAGTTCACCTGCAGTTATTGCAAGAAGCGTCACCACACACTCATCCACTTTCAGGATAGTGTTGTACCACAACAACATAATCCATCAAATTCATCTCACATAAACTTCAATGTTAGATCTAATGAATTACAGTCCACACCTCAACATTCTTTTACAAATGTGAATACGCACCTCTCGACTTCGTCGAGACAAATACTTTTAGCAACAGCCTTAGTATCCATTAAGATCCACGGAATAAATCACACTCTTCGAGCTCTAATTGATCCTGGATCAGAGGTAACTTTGATATCGAAAGCTGCACAACGGCGCTTAGGACTACCTGTAACGCAGGCGCATGTCCAGATATCAGGTGTTAACCAAGCTGTTACAACTATTGCAAAAAGCCTATGTCGTTTTTCAATGGGCTCAAACCTAAATTCAAGCATGGTTAATGTCCACGCTTTAGTCGTCGAACGTCCAACTGGGCATCTCCCTTCTAAGTCTGCGGAGTTTCTAGACTTATCAAAGTTGTCAGGTTTCAAACTTGCGGATCCTCAATTTTATAAATCCTCAGCAGTAGATATGCTTATAGGTGCTGATGTTTATTCAGAAATTATTCAAGAAGGTGTTCATCATAATCTTTTAGGGAAGCTGGTACTGCAAAATACCATTTTCGGTTGGATCATTTCGGGTCCACTGCCAAAACCATCTACACCAGTGTATACAACAGTTGTTTCTTATTTCAACCAAGTTTCTCTCGACGAAGAGATTAGGCGTTTTTGGGAATTGGAAGAGGTAGCCAATACCAAAATACTTTCGTATGAAGATGAGTATTGTGAACAGCTGTATTCTGACTCAACCTATAGACAACCAGATGGAAGGTATGTTGTAAAGCTACCATTTAGTACAGAATTTCATCAAACGGTAGAGCTTGGGTTTTCCCGACGTACAAGTGAAAAGCGTTTAATTCTCTTAGAAAGTCAGTTGGCAAAGGATCCTTCTTTGCAGTCAGAATACAGCGAGGTCATTGAAGAATACTTAAAAGTAGGCCATATGAAAACGGTTCCGCCTAAAGAGTTATCGGAAAACAACAAAGTTGTATCTTACTACATGCCACATCATGCAGTTGTCAAGCCAGAGAGCTCCACTACCAAAGTGCGTGTAGTGTTCAATGCATCTAGTCTTTCGCAAAATGGCACTAGCTTAAATGATGTCCTTTATACCGGCCCTGTCTTGCAACAAGACTTAGTACAGTTGATCCTAAAATGGCGGAAATACCGTTATGTACTTAATGCGGATATCACCAAAATGTACCGCCAAATACGGGTGCATGAGCAGCACACACCCTTTCAGAGAATCTTGTTTCGCACATCGCCAAGCGAACCTATACAAGACTTCGAGTTGCAGACGGTGACTTTTGGAGTTAAATGTTCACCATACCTAGCCATACGCACATTGTTGCAACTCGCTGATGACGAACAATTGAAGTATCCCATCGGGGCTTCGTTACTTCGTAACAACTTCTACGTTGACGATTTGCTTGCAGGCTTCCATTCTCTTGAACAAGCACAAACTGCGCAATCCGAAATCAAAGCTATCTTAAACACAGCTGGATTTCAACTTCGAAAATGGACAGCTAATAACTCGAAGTTATTACAGAATACTCCAACTGATCAAATTCTGAATGATCCGTTCAAAACCATCAGTGAACAGAATTCTATTAAAACCCTTGGAATTTATTGGAATCCCAAGTCAGATTCGTTTCATTTTAAAATCGAACCTATACCGTTTTCTACGAATTGCACGAAGCGAGAAGTTTTTTCCCTTGTAGCAAAGCTCTTCGATCCAGCAGGTTGGACAGCCCCTGTCCTTATAAAAGCCAAAATCCTTTTGCAGACCATCTGGAAAGACAAAACTCAATGGGATCAGCAACTTACAACTTCATCGTTAGCCATCTGGAAAATATTCACAGAAACTTTTACAGAACTTTCACAGCTTCAGATTCCACGATGGGTAGAAATAACCCCTGAAACCAAAATCCAAATTCACGGATTTTGTGACTCCTCTGAACGAGCATATGCCGCTGCTATATTCGTTCGAGTGGAAGACAGCTCCAGAGGAATCACATCTCACATCTTATGTTCCAAAACAAAAGTCGCTCCAGTCAACCCCGTAACGCTGCCTCGATTAGAGCTATGTGGTGCTGTCTTACTGGCAAAGCTCATGGGAAACGTGCTTCCTATGTTTAAGTCAGAAAGCCCAGAGATACATTTATGGTCTGACTCTTCAATTGTACTTGCTTGGCTTGCCAAACCGCCGTCTACTTGGCGGACTTTCGTCGCAAATCGCTGTAGCAAAATTAAGAAATATGTCGATGAAGTTGACTGGAAACATGTGTCTTCAGAAGACAATCCAGCTGATCTTGCTACTCGCGGAATAGCTCCCAACGAACTCATTTCTAACAGGCTATGGTGGAATGGACCAAAATGGCTTTGTTATCCAGAAAACCTTTGGCCGGCTACCACCCCTACCTTTGTTGGAGAGTTGGAACTAGAGTCGAAAGCTGTCAGCTCTTTTCATACCGATGCCAACGAATCAGAAGATATACTAGCCCGATTCTCATGCTATGCTCGAGCTCTGAGAGTTATTTCTTACGTTTTGCGATTTTTCTATTCAACGAATTCTCGGTTCAAATCAAACAATTTCAACTCAAAAATCGACATAAGCAGGGAAGAAATTATACGTACCAAGGAGAAACTAGTAAGGCTTGCTCAATTGAAGCATTTTTCAAAAGAATACGCAAATCTTCAAAACAATCGCAGACTACATCCTAAAAGTAGCCTTCTAACCTTAAATCCAATTTTAGACTCAAAGGGAATAATTCGAGTACATGGTCGATTGGCCAACTCAAACATTTCTTGGTCTGAACGCTTTCCAATCATTTTACCTTATGAATCCACGTACTCAAAACTTCTTTTGGGCTTCGTACACAAAATAACGCTTCATGGGGGCAACCAGTTGATGTTTATTCTTATTCGTCAAGAATACTGGATTCCTAAGGTGAAAAACTTAATAAAAACATGCGTAAACCACTGCAAACCTTGTGTTCTTCATAAACAAGATCGGCGATCACAATTAATGGCAGCACTTCCACCGGAAAGGTCGAGTTTTTCTAAACCATTTTCGAAAACTGGAGTTGATTTTGCTGGGCCCTTCGACATTAAAACTTATCTAGGAAGAAGTTGCCGTTTAACAAAAGGTTACGTTTGTGTTTTTGTTTGCTTTAGTACCAAGGCAATACACCTAGAAGGAACAACCGAACTTTCAACCGCTTCTTTTCTCGCCGCCTTTCAACGGTTTATTGCCAGACGAGGTCTGCCAAGTGATATTTATTCCGATAATGGAACTAACTTTGTAGGCGCCAATAGAATCATCAAAGAAAACTTTCGAAGACATGTAGAGGAAATCGCTTCAAAAGCGTCCAAGATATACTCGTCGGGTTTGTCTTGGCATTTTATCCCTCCAGGAGCTCCTCATATGGGAGGACTCTGGGAAGCAGGAGTCAAGAGCTTCAAGACGCATTTCAAGAAAGTGGGCGCTGGCGTCAAATACACATTTGAAGAATTCTCGACCCTACTGTGTCGTATTGAGGCTTGCCTTAACTCGCGTCCCATTTCTTCCATCTCTGAAAACCCTAACTATCCTCTTCCGCTAACCCCAGGTCATTTCTTGATCGGAGGTCCCCTCCTTTCGTTGGCAGAACCAGACCCACAAGACTCTTCACTTTCTCTTCTTAAACGTTGGGAAAAACTAAAAGTTTTGCAGCTTCAATTTTGCAGGAGGTGGAAAGAAGAGTATCTGAAAGAAATGCACAAACGATATAAATGGAAATTTCCACAACGAGAAATTGAAATAGGAGATATCGTCGTTGTGAAGCAAGAAAATCTTCCACCCACTGAATGGCGATTAGGAAGGGTAACAACCGTTTTTCCGGGTACCGACGGAAGGGTTCGTGTTGCAAGTATTCGAACCCAGAATGGTGAAATTAAAAGACCTATCGTTAAACTATGTGTTATTTCGGCTTAACTATAACTGGAAACAAGACTACAATGAACTTACAAAAAAAAAAAAAAAAATACCAATATGTATCTAATCTGAATTGATCAAGGTTAAAGGTTGCATCTGAGTTTATCTATTTTACACGTCTCTATCTTATCTTATTACATTCATTTATACTTATTGATAAAAACATTGTTAAATATCTTTCCGTCAGCTTTTCATCCCCTACTAACATTTCCTACCTCCGGAGTGAGTGGAACCCCTCCGGTAAAGCACAAAGGTTCTTCTTCTGAACATTTCCTACTTTTGTTGACTAATTGCAGACTATATATCTGCAAGGCGGGCGGCAATGTCTACGTGAAAACAGAATATAAACACCCCCTTAAACATAAAACTATGTTTTTACTTTATTATGCTAGGGGGCACTCACTCAGCGGATATTCGCCATGCCTTTTCCTATAACCCATTTCTCATACCTTTTCTTTCTCTACTAACCCTCACCGAGGTAAGACCTAGTGTATCACATTATTAGTAATAAATATTGTAAAACTAAATTTTCGTTTTTTTTTCTTTACAATACCTACGCCTACGGCAAATAAATAGTGAGTGTCTGACATATATAAGGCATACATGCACCCAAGACTTAAGTATACTTCTCATATCTGTGCTGGAGCCCCATTACTCATTTGAACTTGTTGAATAGAATCCTTTTCTTGTTTTATCTCCAGTCGATGAACGAATTTTTTTTTCGCCTAAAAGCTGCGGCATAAACGAGCAGATTCGAAGATTTTTTGGAAGAATTTAAAGACGATACCAAATAAGCCAAATATAAGTCGTTGATTTTGGATGAGGCATTGGCTGATAGATTCATTGTTGGTGAACAAAGTGAAAAAAAAATTACAAGAGATGCTTCTTGGAGATGACTCGCTTTCTTTCGATAAAGTGTGCCAATAGGCACTTAAAGTCGAAGCATCCCAAAAAGCATCACGTGTCATTCAGCCTGTGATGAAAAATGCGGTGTACAATCATCAACAAAAATCTACAAAGAACACAATTTCCGAGGGGTTATCACGTGGTGCTCGAAAAAATTAAAACCACTCAAAAAGTTGGGGAAGTTTCAGCAAACAGCCAGGGTTTTTCCGTTGCGGTCGCAATGATCATAAAAAAAGTTCCATGTCCAGCTAAAGAGTGGATTTGTTTTGTATGCAAGAAAAAGGGGGCCACATAGCCAGTAAGTGTCGCTTGAGAGCAGGTATCCAGTGTGTCAAATCTCACGAGGTGTTAATCATAGTACAGAAGCAGACGATTACTATGGAAATCGATGCAGAGGGGCAACGCCAACTATAATGTGTGAAAAAATTGATACAGATAAGTTTAAAAATTGTTTATTAGTAAAATAGAAAAAAACAACGCCCAAATTCGACAGACCAGATTCTTATATGAACAACAATCAAGGCAAAAAATACTGCAATGTCCCAAAGGCAGTAAGAATTTTTGGTCACTTGTAAGAAAATATGAGGAATTCTTCTTCTTCCTCGGTTCCTACGCTTGTTGTCAATGACACTCCTTTTGTTAGCTCTATTGAAAAAGCCAACCTTTTTTGCAAGGCAGTTCGCCGTAAATTCCACCTTGGCGGATAGTGTCATGACTTCCCCAATTCTTGAGCGCGTTAATGATTCTATGCGACAAATCTTTTTTCTTTTTTGGTTCGGATGGTATCCCCGCTATTTTTCTGAAGAGGTGTTCTTCCACGCTAGCAAAACCCCTGCGTTAGCTTTTCCATCTATCCTGTTCTCCCTCAAATCATCGACCTATCGCACTAACGTCCCTTCTTTCCAACGTCATGGAAACGCTGATTAATTATTATCGGCTTAAAAAATATCTTGAGGAACGAAAGCTTCTTAATGATCAGCAGTATCGTAGCAATAGGTCCACCGGTGATTTGATGGTTTATTTAACCGAACAGTGGAACAAATTTTTACATGGTTTCGGAGAAGGTAAGATTATTGCACTAGATATTTCAAAGGCATTTGCTAAAGTCTGGCACCTTGCTCTCTTATCGAAAATTCGTGCTTTCGGAGTCGACGAATTCCTTCTTCGTTGGATTAGAAATTTTCTTTCGAACGGTTCAATACAAGTTGTATTGAACGGTTTCAAGTCTGAAACCCACAAAATAAATGCTGGTGTGCCCCAAGGCTCCGTATTGTCTCCGACTCTCTTCCTCATTTTTATAAATGATTTCCTGTCTACAACTTCTAATCCAATTAATTGTTTCACTGGCGATAGTAGATACTCTCAGCTTTTCATATTCATTTTTAGACACACATCCTTCTCCTTCAGATGTGGAACTGCAACGAAAAAATATGATAAGCTCATTAAATTACGACCTAAACAGCATTGTACAATGAGGAATAAAAAACGGCGTCGAATTTAATGCTTCCAAAACTCAATGCTGTCTTATATCGTTAAAGCGAGATATACCCCCCTTGCCACTATCTATGAGTGGCACTTGCTTCAACGAAACTGAACATCTTGATATTCTCGGTATGTGCCACCTCTTGTGGAACGATCACATACGCGATGTTGCCAAAAATGCCGCAAAATGTTTGGGTTTTCTGAGACGGTGCAAGAAATTTTTCTCTCCTTCTGATCTGGCTACAATCTATAAAACCTATATACATCCAAAACTTGAGTATAGGTCTCTTGGACAGTATTCAAAGACGAGCTTTTAAAATTATTGGTGACAATAACATCATTGTTTCTTGCCTCACTCTTTTTTACCGTTATTTTAACGGACTTATGCTCTAGTGAAATAGCCAGCTGCATTGCTCCCTTTAAACAATTCAACAGTAATACTCGCATTTCTGGGATTGCCCATCAGTTTATCAATGATAATGAGCTTTTTAACAATACCTATCAAGTATTTCGACGTGATCGACACCTTCTCAATGACTCAGCTACTGTTGGAGGGGGTTTATTAATAGGAGTAAGAACCTCTCTTATTTGCTCACTTGTTGATGATTTTCTTCAGTCATCACTTGAATTGCTTTGTGTAAAAATAAAAGTGTCATCTGGTTACGTTTATGTGGTTGCTACTTATATTCCACCCAGCTCTAACACCGATATTTATGAAAATTTTAACAATTCCATTGAAACCATTTATGAGAAAATTGATCCAACTGACGAAGTCATTGTAATTGGCGATTTTAATCTTACCAACTTGAAATGGTGTAGATCTACTAACGATGATATCTTTTTTCCAATAAACGCATCGAATATAAACGAATTTTGTGTATTGGATGAAATGGCTTCCTTTGTCTTAAATCAGCTGAATGGAGTCAAAAACCAAAATGGTGGAATATTAGATCTTTTTTACTTGTCTGATGTATCGAATACTGATGCTGCCGTTATCTCATCCGATTCAAAGATTGTTGAAGAAGATCGCCATCATCCAGCCTTAACTATTTCATTGAATTTATGTGTATGTAAAATTCTAAATGCTTGTAAAAATCAACTTGAGTTCAATTTTAAAAAATGTGATTTTAATCAACTTTTTATCTTATTAATGGAGACAAATTGGGATGATTTATTTTCAAACTTGAGCTTAGATGAACTGATTTTGCGATTTTATGAAATTTTGTTTAATTATTTTTTAGATACCATCCCATTTCGCAAAGCAAAATATTTAAGTAATAACCCGCCATGGTTTGATTCGCATATAAAAAAATTGAAAAATAAAAGAAATAAAGCCTGGTTGAAATTTAATCTATCGAAGACTGAAGAGACATTTCGAGAATATCAAGAACTGCAAATCGACTTTATAAACTATTCAAATCTACTTTACTCTGATTTTATTTCAAACACTGAATGTGAGCTTAAGAATGATCCACAGAAATTTTGGAAGTATGTCAATAATAAAAGGAAATCTGATGGTTACCCAGTTAGTATGAACTATCAAAATTCTTCAAGTCATGATCCAGAAACGATATCTAATATATTTGCTGATTATTTTAAGAGTGCCTTTGAAGACTTTTCTTCGAATACTTTTTCTTTCATTCCTTCTTATACTCAACAATACACTCATCTTAATTTTATAAATTTTTCGATTGCAGAAGCTTCTATACACGACAATATTTTGAAACTTGATGAATGTTTTAGTCCTGGCCCGGATGGTGTTCCATCATTTATATTAAAAAAATGTGTGTCTTACCTATCTTATCCGTTATATGTTCTTTTTAACGAGTCGATTAGAAGTTCGAAATTTCCTGCTCTTTGGAAAAATTCATATTTAACGCCAATACATAAAAAAGGCCTAAAGAATTTAATAACAAACTATCGTCCTATTGCGAAACTATCAGCTATCCCCAAACTTTTCGAATCTCTGGTCTGTGACATACTTGCTTTTAATTGTTCATCCGTTATATGTGAAAATCAACATGGTTTTGTAAAGAAAAAATCCACGGTCACAAATTTATTACAATTCTCTACCTTTTGTCTAGATGCGTTTGAAAAACACTCTCAAGTAGATTGCATCTTTACTGACTTTAGTAAAGCCTTTGCCAAATTAAGTCACAAAATACTATTAGATAAATTTGTTTTGTGGATATCTTCATACCTTAAAGATAGATTTTATAGTGTAATATTCAGAAATAACCGCTCGTGTCAATTTAAAGTTAATTCTGGTGTACCTCAAGGGAGTCATCTTGGCCCTTTGCTATTTGTTTTCTTTATAAACGATCTTCCCTCCATATTAAAACATTCTATTATATTCAAAGAAGATTTTTAAGATTTGCGCTGCGTTTTTTCCATTGGTCAGATAGACTTATATTACCCCCATACGCTCATAGACTTCAGTTAATAAGCCTTCCATCTCTTTCTGTTCACAAAGAATATTTGCAGTTCTGTTTCATAACTGGAGTAATGAATGGATCTATTTCATCTTCATCGGTTCTTTGTCGATTAAATTTCAATATAAGCCGTTCTACATTAAGAAGAAATTTACCAATTTGTACTATTTTTAGCAGATAAAACTATGGCGCTTATAGTCCTCTTAACCAGTTAATAAATATTTTTAATAAATTCTCTTCTCTTATTGAATCTACAAATGTCAATCTCAAATCCGAACTCTTTAAAAATAATTTCAATGCTCAAAATCGATCAAACTTTGTTTATAGATAAATTTTAGATTTTAAGAAATATTGTAAGTTTAACGTTAGCATTAACGTATTGTAATAAATAAATAAATAAATAAAACTTCGGCCGTACTATGAAGTACAGAGATTCGTTCTTCAGCCGTACTAGGCGAATGTGGAATTCCTTACCACGCTCTGTCTTTCCCAGTCATTGCAGTGTTCAAGAATTCAAAACCAATGTACACCGACACCTCCTTTCTAACCCCTCCCTTTTTTCTTAATGCTCACAGTGTGTCTCCGGCATATCAAGGGTATAACGAAAACCTTTGAGTGTACGCTAATTAAAAAAAAAACTTTAATCTCTGTTCGGTTGCAAGAGCTAGGCAGGTTTTAGGTCAGATCTGAAGGTCAGTCACAGAAGTTGCCTATTCTTGAAGTTGGTTGTGATATGCCAAGGAAAAGCCTGATGCAACGTACGTGGTTAGACCTTAGACATATAGGATCCTAGATGGAGAGACCAGTTTTCAGAATCATATATTGGTATTTTAAGTAACCAAACAAAATTCTTGAGTCTTATCAAATCTAGCTTTCCAAAAATATCATAGATTAATCCGTCCGATTGTCGGATATGAGGCAGAGATCGTGCTAAAATAGTCTCAAACACATGCTGCATATCGGGTTCCGTATAAGTTACTAATAAAATTGAACAAAAATTAGATAGGTTAGTTCGCGAAAAGATTCTTGTTTCAATTGAATTAGGTGAATGGTCAAGTTCTATTGTAATTGTGCCAAAAAGTAATGGGACGATAAGAACAATAAATATAAAATGTACAAATATTGTAATGTGCTAATATTTATGTACCTTAGTCTTTTATATACAGCATCACACCATCCACATGGCAGTTAATCTTTTAATCCCTTTATCCATTTCACACCTAAGCTAGTTTTGAATGTACTAAGTTGTTTTCGCTCTCTTATCACGACCACCGAACAGACAACATCTTAATAAATATAGATTATATTTATTGTTAAAGAAGAGTATATTTTTTTTAAGCTTAATGTTGGTAAAAAATATTAAAAAATATATCTACTTTGCTGAACTTGAAATATACGTATGACAACCTTGTTCCTGACACAATAAATAAAAACCAACAATAAACACCAAAACTTCTTTTCAAAGTTCGTCTTTAATCCATACGTCATACCATGCATCAAAGCAACCTTCAAGACAGCTTAACGCAAAACTCCAAGAAAAAAAAATGTTTCCATCTTTCTCTGTTCGTGTGAATAGGTTTCTAACAGAAGTATCGTATGTGTCTTTTTTGTTTCTAAAGGTTATCTTTATTTTCAAGCGAAATGCTCTAAGCGAAAACCTTGACCTACATACCTAGTTACTGATACTAATATTTGGGACGTCATACAAATTAAAAATTTTTTAAAAGCTTTTCCGTTCTCAAGTGTGATTCATTTGGGCAGTAAAATTTTGCAGAAGAAACTCAAATACACGCATATTACGAGTATACGCGTACAGATTAGATAATTCATCATAATCCAATTGGAAGAATGTAAATGCGTGTGAGTTTCGCAAACGTACATAATTTATTGAATATTTGGCCGCCATCAAGAGATACCCTTAAATGTGCTTAGACCGCTAGATAGACTGACTTCAGTGTTACCACTTGCTACATGCCTTCTGCTTTGTTATAATAAGCTCCTTGGCTTTGTCCCAAGGTCAGCCCAAGCGAACGACGCGATTATATCAGACAAACCGTCATTCAAAATTAAAATACGTGCAAATGACGATGAGCCCAACAACAGTCACACCACTATATAGTCCGGTATAAGTCTTAGCCCCACCTAGTCCCCTTCCAATTTGAAGCAAGTCAAAGAGCTTAGAGCCAAAAAACAAAAGTGAAAGTGAGCTACAAGCCAATGCGGTTTGTATGCTTGCCTAAGCTTTGTTTGATAGACAGCCAAAACATTTGGCAAGAGCTTCAAGTTCGCCACATACACTGGGGCCAAGGTTACCCAAAGTCTGGCCAAAAATCAGATTTTTAAACAATCTCTTTATATAAAATTGGATTGAATGCCTTTACAATTTTTGAAACTCGGAGTTAGTAAAATCTAGATTTAGTTTGGGATACTTAGGCTTCTTCTAAATTTTGAGAGTAACTTTTTTTTCCAAGTGCTATCACAACAAATTATTTATTTATGAATCAAGTGTGGTGGAGACTTGTGTTTATGGTGAAATAATAATTTCTTTAGTCTATTATTATTCTATTTCATGCCAACTTTTAAGTCACTCTGTCCCAATGTGCGACGAGAGTAAGCGGAATTGAACAAACGTATGTTCATATCTGTAATACCACACACACATAAATTGTATCTAAATATCTGTTTTTTTTTTTTATTTTTATTTGACGATGCTGGCTTTTTGCAAAGTGGTAGGTCAAGATATATTTTTGGATGCCCATGTCGCAGCTTGACTCAATTTCACAACTTTTGAATGGAAACTAGGCAACAGCCTGTGCACACTGCCATGGGTGTGTTATGTCTTGCTTTGGAGTTGTCTCTATGAATTTGCAAATCAGTTAATCAGACACAGGTGATTTTTGTTGGCAAGTTCGTGTATAATTTGCCCTTCAATGATCTTGATTTGGAAGTTGTATCTTACTTTTTTTTTTCTCTCACCAATTTTTGAGTTTTTTTTTTGTTCGAATTGCCACACCGACATCAGTTTCAATGATGGCCAAGGTTAAATTTATTGACTGATGGAGTACCAGTTTGGAGGTCCAATTTTATTATATTATGTATTTCTTCTATAAAAACAACAACAACAACAACAAAAAAGAAGAAAATATGAAGGTTTGGTGTGAGATATATGTAGCTATTGTAATGAATTAAGGTGATTTAAGAGATACATGAGGAAAGATTTTTGTGGTTTAATTAATTAGAGATACATTCATGTGTAGCTTGTGGGTATTAGCTTCTTTTTTTTTATTTTGACTTTTGCAAATTAATTGTTTCTCTGATGTTATATGGGAAACCTTCGTTAGATACCAATTTTATGATAATGTCAAGATACATTTACATTGAATATACAGTTTTTGTGCTGAAATATTAATTTAAATAAATTTAATCAATGCGGGTTTATATCTGCAATTTCTACATTTCTTATCAATTTTAAGTTAAAGGCATTAGGCAAATTATGACAGTAAAAATTTATGCAAATTCATTGGATGTTATTAAGTTCTTATGTCACAGCTGGAGCAATATCGTTATAATTTGAAGAAATCATTTGATTAAAAGAAAGGGATCAGCACCGCCAATCAAATCTGATCTTTTTTTAAGCCTTTAAGGAAATTACTAATGGCGCACAGTTAGTTTGCAAATTTTCAAGAGATGCTCGAAAGTTAAAGATGTGAATACAATTAACATTACACAATTTTGAGACTTCCTTACCCACTCACTAGACCCTGATTGATCGGCTTTACCTTGCCCGTTCTTGGTGTTCTTTATTATCTATCCCACTACTTTCAATCGTAGGCAGATATCAAGCATCCATTGCAAAGTTTCCAAGGATTATTTTTATTATCGCCTGCAAGAAAACTCACTTAAAGGGGTTTTCCGAGCCGGGTTCTCTTCGCTCATATGAGCTAGGTAACCAAAAATATTAAGTTTTTGATTATTTCCCGGAATTTCCTTTCACCCTCTTACAATTATTTTCAAAAAATCCATACGCACTTGAGATGAAAAATATGTATTCATATTCATCAGGAGAGTCAAATGTCTCGAAAGGCCTCGTTGTTGTGGCGTCCGTTGTTTGGCACGTAGCACAGTCCTACTTGAACCACATTTTGCCTAAGTCCATGTGGTTCAATTTGTTCCATTCAAAATTGGGTATCATCGTCCTGCAGCGCTCGCCATTGACGGTGACCGTATCAACAAAGTCGTTTTTGTAAAAGTACGGACCAATGACTTCGCCAGCCTAATATCCCTACCAAACGTAAACTTTTTGAGGATGACAAAGCCATCCGGTGAACCTCATGTGGGTTGATGTCGTTCCATATACGGAAATTTTTCTTTTGGCATTCCTCCAAAAGTGTGCCTCTTCTCTAAAGATGACTTTTCGGCCAAAATTTGGGTGCTCTTCCAAACGATCCAAAGCCCAATCATCGAACAAACGGAGTTGTCTATGATCATGAGCTTTGAGCTCCTGGGATTCGAAAGGGATATGACCGTTTTAGATGAAATTTTCAGGGAATATTCAGATTAGCCTAAGGGGTGATCATGGGAAGTTTGGTAGCTGTTGGATTAACAGATGGAGTGGTCAACTCGCCGATTCTTTTTAGCATTTACACCAGTGATCTGATTTTCACTTAGAGAATTGTGGAAACTGATGATATTATAGCGGACAGAAGAATTCCAAAAGTCAAGGTAATCAGATTTCTTTTGCAGTGGAAGTCACGGAAAGATTCAGAGATATTGTGATGACTGAAAACCAACTTTCAAAAATCATAAGCTATTCTGTTTAGACTCCGTTGCATAGAGCTAGAGCCTCAAGTGATACGAGAAAGAAATGGCGCACGCTAGTGATTAAAGGAGATATGGACGGATACTGGCGGGTTAAAGTGTAGGAAACTACCTTGGCAGCTAGGATATTGAAAGTTGCTTATAAGCAGGAAGGTAAACATGATAGAAGTAGAACTTCTTGAAAAATAAAGAATATGATAAGATGTTCTGATTTAAAAAAATTCCTACTCGAAAGTTAGACAAAAAATACTTGAATGTCCTAAGGGAAGCAAACATTTTTGGTCTTTCGCCAAAAATATTAAAAACTCCACTAATTCATCAATCAAATCAGATGGACACCTGCATAAATGTTCGGCCCGTACTTTCCAAGGTCATGGGAAATATTAACACGAAGACCATAAACTTCTTAATGATCAACAATACGGTTTTTTTTTAGCAAAAAGTCTACGGGTGATCTGAAGGCTCATCTGACCGAAAGATGGAACCGATTGGTGAAAAAAGCGCTTAATATTTCCAAAGCATTTAATAGTGTTTGGCACGAAGCTTTTTTATAGAAAGTAAGTGCATTTAGATTTGATGATTCTCTACTTTGATGGATTAGAAGTTATCTTTCATATAAGTAGTATGGGCAGTAGTAGCAGTAGTAGTCAAGTCTGAAATGCTGGTATGCCACAGGGCTCCGTGTTATCTCCGACTCTTTTCCTTATTTTTATTAATGATTTTTCAACTAAGACTTTTTATCCTATATCTTCGTCGAACTTGCACTTGCAAGATTTCCAAAAACTTTCATTTCTCGATACGTGTTTCTGTTACCACTTGTTATGGAATGACCACTTATATTCTGCAAGATGTTTGGATTTCCTTGGTCGTTGCAAGAAATTCTTAACCCCATCTAATCTGGCTACAATATACAAGTCATATATCCATCCTAAGCTAAATTACAACTCTCACATCTGGATTGGAGCTTCACAAACTTCTTAACATCTTCTTGATCACATCCAAAACAAAGCGTGTGTAATAGTTCTATCAGTAAAATCATAGACCATCTCGAGCATCATCGAAATGTTTACCCTTGAGCTCAATTTCTCACGGACTCTAAAAAAAAGAGGGACTCGTTCTTCAGCCTCATGCCATGTATGGGGAATACTTTACCAAACTCGATATTTACCACTCAATATAATCTAAACGCATTCAAATCCAAGTTTATAGGTTTCTCCTCTGAAATCCTCTATCCTATCTTAACTGTTTGCGCTATGGCGAAACATTATAAGGGTGGCCAAAAAACTCTTAAGTGCCCACTTAATTATAAAAAAAGAAGTAATTTAAGGAATTTTGATGAATTCTTATGTCATTTTTAAGAATATTTGGAAGTTTCATCAAAATCAGCTTAGTAGTTCAGATTTTATTGAATAAAAACCTCCTCTTCATTCAACCGAAACGCGATAAGCATGTTTTTTGCCTGTCAATTGCATGGAACCCATACGAATTGTCCATCTTCCATCCTTGTGTCCATCCTGTAAATTTTTTTTTATTTTTTGTATCCATAAAACTAGGCTTATGGCGAGTGAATTTTTACCCTAAATGAAAATTCTCCAAACTTTTAAATGAACCCCAGCGCACCACGTGACCACGGTAAAATGTACCTCGCCAAAAAACTTTTTCTAATCTCCAAATTCCACTTCCTTCCTACAAGTGTTTCTTTCATTTTACTCAAAGAGAGTAGTGCAGCCATGGTCAGTGTGACCAATTAAGCATTTTTCCTGCTAAATCTAGCATGAAAAATTGTTTTTTAGCTTTTTTTTTTCAAATCATGCCGGCATATTTTTTAGCATAAAATCTGGTCTTCGCATAAAAATTTAGCAGAAATTTACACTAACCATGCAATTAAATTGAATTAATAAGAAGCTCAAACAAAACCTACGAAAGTGTGTCCCGACTTCAATGTCATTTTTACTGTAGGTATTGTTGAACGCAACCACTTTTAAGTTTCAACGAATTCAGCAAACTAACATACTTTTCCTTGATGAACCACCATCTTTCGGAAAGTTTTTAATGATTTATCTCGCCTCATTTTATCTCTAATTAAAAAGATAACTGTGTTTTCTGAAGATGAATTTAAAGTAGATATGACTATCGACAAACTATTACCCAATTCTTACTTCGGCTTTCAGTGTGAAAAAAAATTACAAGGATTCAAGCTACAAGATTTAATAACATGCGAGGATGAAAATGAATTTAGAAAAAACTGTAAAAACTTTATTTTGAAGCTTATCAAATAGCTTCAAAAAAGGACACCAGAAAATCAGAGAATTTTACAGCAAATAAATTTTTTTTCGGTTCAAAAGTGTTTGAGAATACACAAGCCACCGTTAACAGATTTTTTAAAAATAGAAAAATTAATTCCAAGCTAATATCTTAAATAGAAACACAGAATAATTTACATTTAAATGCTTTAGAAAATGTGGAAAACACTGTGGAAGACCTCTCAAACTTTGTCATTTCATATATGGTCTTACCGATATCCAATGCTGCTGTTGAAAGAGTTTTTAGTTTCATGAATCTCGTTAAAGACCAGCGGCGAAACAGGATGAAAATAAATACGCTGAATAGCATTCTGCTTATTAGGGATAATTTATCTGAAACATGTTGTGATAATTTCGCTGTTCCTAATAAAGTTAATGAACAGTTTGGAGCATCAAAATTTTATGTAACCCAGGAAGAAGAAGAAGATATGCGTGATATTTTTGAAGACGCTTTAAATGGGGCTCAACATTTTTAATTTTTTTTTTTTAGTAATTAAATATTTATATTCTAGTTCTAGCCAGAGTGAATTATTTTTTGAAATGTTTTTTTTTTGTTCAATAAATTTAGTTTATATAAAAAAAAAAACAAAGTTCCGTTTGTTTTAGTTTAAAGCAAAGTTTTTTGCAGTTTTCCAGCTAAAAAAAATATTTAGCATGATATTTAGCATAGTTAGTACACAAAAAATCATGCTAAATTGCCGAATTTAGCATAAACTCAAATTATGAATTGGCCACACTCCCATGGTCCATCACATCAGCCATCGGTACGCTCTCTCAGTATCTCGGAGAAACAAAATCGACGTGGATGAACTCTCCACTATTCAATTATTATTATTATTAAAAAGCACGGGTGACAGTTGTTCGATTTAGAATAATATGGCGAAATATGGTATTAATGTCAATATCTTCCTTTGATATTAAGATGCATTAATTGAAGCTTCCTACCAGATTTCCACAATTATGGATTGATTTTGTTTGGTTTTATTCGGAGGGAAAATTGATGGTGACATTCACTTTTTTGATTCTAAAATCTTTTTGTAATGTCTTGAAAACTGTTATTTATGACTGTATTCGTTCATTGGATTCGCCGCTCCTGGAAGTGACAGTAGCGATCGGCGAGTTATGATGACTATGCGAATTCCAGGGAGAAAGTGCGGGTAAGGAGGACAGTTGGTTTTCAATTACGTTTGTTCCTCTCTCCAGCAAAGATGGCGGAGAGCAGTTGAATGATGACGGAATAAGGTCCAAAATAAATAATAATTGTTGGTGGCAAATAAAATGACGAAAAGAAAGATAATCATTGGTTATTTGAGGAGAAATTCTAAGAAGGTATGTAGATTAAAAAGGTTTATTCCACCTTCGACAGGATTTTTAAACATAAGAGAACTGAGCCTATTATATTCGATACCTTCCCGTAAGAATGTATTAAGCGACAATTTTTTCGAAAATGACTTTTTGATGTGGAACTATACTAGAAGTTAAGCGCCACATTTTAGCCTGGGTTTCACTGCCCTATCATGTATGCAAAAGAAGCTAGAGAGAAAATGAAATTGTAGTAACCGCCAAGTTTTCTCACTGGAATAATGTTGCTCCCTGAAATTTATATTATCCGCCAGTAAAATTATGCTAAGCGACATTTTTAAAAATATTATTGTCTTAAGCAACCAAACGTCCACGAAAAAAATTTGTTAGATGTCGCTTAGTTTAACCGAAATTTTCGCTTAGCACACTCATCCGAATAGAACTTGATCCATTTTTGTCGCTTATAATACTCCAGATATGGTTGTCTTTGCTTTTAAATATTTGTCTATCAAGTAGGCTACTACTTTTTTCCCATTTATTTTGTGTTTTTTGCTGTTGTCATCGTAAGCGCCATTTAATATTGTATCAAGCGCCAATGCTTTGACCACGAAAATGTACTAAGCGACAAAAACTTCTTATCTGATTAAAATTTCGATTTTGCAATGATGTCAAGTTTTGTATTGTAAAAATCCCTCTCCAAATCTGTTTCTTCTAATAAAATACACAAAAAATAACTAAATGAGACGTTTTTTCATTTCCTGAACAATTTTAAAAATGTCGCTTAATACATTCTTACGGGAAGGTATCGATATTTTTCTTTTGAATGAGTCTTTCGGTTTTATCGAATTGCGTTTTATTGATTCTTTGATCGGAGCGCTATTTTAAATAAATAATCCCGCTTTTAGCTTCTCTTCCGTGAAAAATTCCGAACTCGTGACCTCTTTGAGAAATCTTTTGTTCATTCGGGACCAAGCAATAACGATTCGGGGGAGAGTACGATAACTTGGCCGCCAAGATTTGATAACGGGTTTTTGTAGGGCGGTCAAAAACAAGCACTTTTTACTATGGGAGGGGGGGTCTATCTCCCCCCGTTTAGGAGGTAGGGGCACTTTTAGAAAAAATGGTTTAAATTTAAAAAAAAAATATTAAAAAACAACGGCAACACCTACAATAAAGTGCTATACTGCGTTTGAAAGCCAGAAGATTGTTCTATAATCCTGCATTTAAATTAAATTACTCATGTCAATGGTTTTTGAGAAATTCGCATTTAAAGTCCAAATTTTGATAAAAAAAACGTGAAAAAAAATTTTTAGACCGGTTGTTTTCAAAATTGTGAAACGAAATTGTAAATTAGCTAATATGTGTTTCATGTATCTATCAGTTCTTAATCGAAAACAAAAAACAGCATGGCTCTATGTCTTCTGGTTTTTGAGAAAACCTCCGTTTAAGAGGTAGGGGCACTTTTAGAAAAAAATGGTTTAAATTGAAAAAAAAAAATATTAAAAAACAACGGCAACACTTACAATAAAGTGCTACACTGCGTTTGAAAGCCAGAAGATTGTTCTATAATCCTGCATTTAAATTAAATTACTCATGTCAATGGTTTTTGAGAAATTCGCATTTAAAGTCCAAATTTTGATAAAATAACGTGAAAAAAAAAGTTTAGACCGATTGTATTCAAAATTTTGAAATGAAATTGTAAATTATCTTATATGTGATCCATGTATCTATCAGTTCTTAATCGAACACAAAAAACCGCATGGTTCTATGTCCTCTAGTTTTTGAGAAAATCGAAAATTACCAAAACTACTTTTTTTGATATTTGGTGGTGACGGTGATTCCATTTTAAGGATTAATGTTAATAAACATAATGAATCTTTGTTAGTTCAGTTTCGCAATTCATTTAGCGTTACCCAGAATGCATCATGAGGAGGTAGAATTGCATCTGGGCCAGTTATTTTGTCAGTTAGTCAGGAGTTAGTCAGTCATAGTTAGTTAAAAATGGTCAAAATGTATTAAAAAGGTGTGTAAGTCTCGTCAATAAAGCCATCGTCCGTACTATAACTGTCGAGTTCGTTGAGTTACTCTTTTATGGTGGGAAGCCGAGGATGTTTTGGCGGTAAAACACTTTCTAAATTTTCGCTCTGAAGGGTGGGAGGATCGATGTCTTTTAACTGTAAACCCTCACATATATCACCATCGGTATAACAAGGGTAAACTTTTTTACATCTGATAAAAACTCTATTATTTGCGAACCCCAGTCGTCCTTATATTTCCTTTCTAGGCAGTATTTTCGATAGAAAAATAGTGCCATGTATTGGTGAACATGGTCGGAAGTTTGTTTTGGTTTTCAAGTATTTTATATGTATTAAGTGGACATTGGATAAATAGAATAAATTTGATTTTTTTTTAAATACAGATTCTGTGAATGCAAAAGAAACTTTGCATGCACCCAACCTCGCACCTACCCCAAATCCTATAGTGTGCCCAAGCAGGGGGGTTGCAGGGGGGCAGCATGCCCCCCCATACATACTTTACTGTTTATATATTGTAATGTTGGGAGCTAGCACTGATTTATTTATGTAAGGAAGCAAAAAATATCAAACATTTTGTAGAAAAGTAGTTTTAGTTATTTTCGATTTTCTCAAAAACCAGAAGACATAGAACCATGCGAATTTTTGTGTTCGATTAAGAACTGATAGATACATGAAACACATGTAAGCTAATTTACAATTTCATTTCACAATTTTGAAAACAATTGGTCTAAACTTTTTTTTTCACGTTATTTTATCAAAATTTGGACTTTAAATGCGAATTTCTCAAAAACTATTGATATGAGTAATTTAATTTAAATGCAGGATTATAGAAAAATCTTCTGCCTTTCAAACGCAGTGTAGCACTTTATTGTAAGTATTGCCGTTGTTTTTTAATATTTTTTTTTTCAATTTAAACCATTTTTTTAAAAGTGCCCCTACCTCCTAAACGGAGGTTTTCTCAAAAACCAAAAGACATAGAACCATGCGGTTTTTTGTGTTCGATTAAGAACTGATAGATACATGAAACACATATAAGCTAATTTACAATTTCATTTCACAATTTTGAATACAATTGGTCTAAACTTTTTTTTTCACGTTATTTTATCAAAATTTGGACTTTAAATGCGAATTTCTGAAAAACTGTTGATATGAGTAATTTAATTTAAATGCAGGATTATAGAACAATCTTCTGGCTTTCAAACGCAGTATAGCACTTTATTGTAGGTGTTGCCGTTGTTTTTTAATATTTTTTTTTTCAATTTAAACCATTTTTTTTAAAAGTGCCACAACCTCCTAAACGGGGGGAGATAGACCCCCCCCCCTCCCATAGTAAAAAGTGCTTATTTTTGACCCCTCTACAAAAATCCGTCATCAAATCTTGGCGGCCAAGTTATCGTACTCGTGCCACGATTCGTCTTGGAAATTAAAAAAAAACAAAATTCCATTATTTGAAAAGACATTGGATTTTCACCCTATACCAACCTATAAAGGATTCCCAATCGACAATAAATAATTTTAACTTCCCATTCATCGCTTGCTTTCATCGTCACCTTGCGCTTCAAAAGGTTTGTAATTTCCTTTATACAAAAAAAAATGCGGGCGCCCCTTATTTTTCTGTCAGGAACGACGCACCTGTGGCAATTACATATTTTAGTGTTATCTTCAAATTGATCGATAAATCCTTAATCGAATCAATTAAATTGATTAGTGGAATCCACCCTTAAGCTGAGCTAGTCATAGTAGTAGCATCCAAAGTGGTATCTACCTGTTGCGCTTCAACTTTGAACTCTCATTCGTTTTAGATTTTGCTTTCACGTTTACAGTTACACTTGTGCTTACAAAACTATTCATAGTCAAGTCATACATAAGTCAAAATCTTAAATCGTGCCAGTTGATCTCGCGATAGTCATCCGTTCTTGTATGATAAAGTTTATAATTTGATTAATTTTTATTTAATTTGTCAATTGCTCGATATTTCGGTTCGTTCGTCGAGTTAAAGTGCAACAATTTCTGCCTCTTCAATACGGAAACATACATAGGTATATCTAACAAAACATCACCTTCTAATTCCTCTTAAAATAGGTAGAAACCCACATACAATTTTATGTACTTATTTTCTGAAATAGGTATTCAAAAAGGTTAAAAACCGCTCTAAATTATTCAAATGGACTTTTTAAAGAAAATTCATTCCTGAAAGCACCTACTATACAACACCCACCAAATATGTTTCTCAACATCAAATCCAGTGAATGGGAATTCCAAACCACTTTCATCGCTCAAGTTCGCTGGCGAAGAAAATAACAAAAAAAAAAAAAAGAAAAATGAAAAACGAAAAGAGAGAAACAAAAGTTATCTGCACATAAATAGCAATAATTTGTTATACAATATTCACCAACAACAAAACACACTTCTGTTTTTTCGTTTTCTTCCCCTTTTTGCGAGAAAAAAAAATAAAAAGTAAAACCAAAAACAATCACATCGCAATTACTCTGTATAGTGCTTTTGCTTTGCCTGTGCAGTGCATCCTATAGAGATGCATCTGTACAGTACAGAGGCCTGCTTCACCAACTAACTAACTAAACAGCAAAAACAACAACCGCAATGTGAAAAGGGAAGGAAGAATCAGCTAAAGACAAGCTACAAAAAACATATACACCAACCAACCATAGGTTAGTAGCCGATCAAATAAACAAACGAACGAACTTTGCAGAAGTTAAAGACCTCTCGCCAGTCGCCAAATGTATAAAAATCTGTTGTCGTCGATGATGATGATGATGATAATGATGATGACGACGACGAAGACGACGGAACGGACGATGAGGTGGCTCGGGCTGGCTGACGTGATATTATTTTCAGTTTTCTCGATTCTGATTCCTGCCGTCTTTCCATTTCATTGCAACATGATGCTGCAACAAATAAGAGATAATCCCTCTTTCCATAGCAAACTTTGACGCGAAAAATCCACGCAGCAAAACACTGCCAAATTGCTAAACCACCAAAACCAATGCACTCTCGTCAAATATCTCCGAGCCCCGACTCATGTGAGTGCAAGCTTTTTATTCGAATGAGAAACTAAAGCAACATAGAAAAACACTTTTCCACTCTGCGACTGCACTGCTAATATGTTTGCCTCATTT
The DNA here is from genome assembly GCA_911387755.1 of Chrysotoxum bicinctum. Classification (NCBI taxonomy): domain Eukaryota; kingdom Metazoa; phylum Arthropoda; class Insecta; order Diptera; family Syrphidae; genus Chrysotoxum; species Chrysotoxum bicinctum. Next base: position 171,548,630 of record OU426989.1, read on the forward strand.
TCCATCACTCCACAATTTGATTGGGAGAAATAATAAACTTTTAAGAGAGTAGCGGAATTATCTATCGCTTTATCTAAGCCCACAGTGATTTTTCGCAAAATGTGCTCGATATGCGGTGCTGTCGTCATCATCGTCGCTCTGTAGAAACCAAGAGGTGGTGGTAGGGTGGTATGATATTATGATTTTCGCTTTTCGCTCATATTCACTAATCTCTTCATACGTGTGTGAGGGTTTTTGTTGAGTGAGCTCTCGCATTCACCGACTGACTTGACTACGTACAAACCATTCGTATACGTTGATATCTGTCGCTGTTCATGTTCGCAACTACGCTTTGAACGGCGAACTTAAAATTTCTACATTTTAAGCTTCAGTCAGACTGTGACTTTTGCAACAAACAGTTCGGCAAGAGCTTGCGGGCAACATTTTTTTCTTCGTTTTTTTCTTCGTTGAATTTTGTTGAGTTTTCTCGCATTGGATTTTTATACATCATACTCTGTTTTTTATTTCATCAAATCACAACAAAAATAAAACGCGAAATTAAAAAGTTCGGTGAAACAATTATTAACATTTCGGTGTTCGTTCGCAAAATCGAGCGAGCGAGCGGGCGGGTCGCTCTTTTTATTATTGCCATCCATCCATCGGGCGAAGGACGAGATTTGTTTGAAGTTTGAAGCAAACAAACGTTAAGTGGTTTTCAAAGTGATTTTTTAACGGACCTTTTATTTTTGGCACAAGGAAGTGTGTTTATTTTTGGCGCCAAATAACAAAAAAAAAAATAAATAAAATTGAAACAAAAAAAAAAAAAAACAAAACCTAGTGAATGTCAATGGCAACATTCAAGTGATTCAAGGCTTTTTTATCAACATTTTGGTTGTCATTGAACTACATTATCCGAAAATCGAATTCGAATTTCGTGCGTCGTCGTGTGATTTGTGACAATATTAACGGTAATTATTTGTGTATTGCTTTTGTGACAGCTCCCTTTGGTAAGAATGTCGTCTTCCGGAGGGTAATTATTATTATTTTTTGTTTTTAAATAAATTCAATATTTTTCGAGTCAGAAAAATTTATGAAAAGTGATGCAAATTTATATCGGGAAAACACCAAACCAACCATAACTGAGGGAGGGGGGAAAAATATAAATAAGCCAGGAAAGTTTATTTTCACTTTCACTGGTTTGGTTTTCATCAAATAATTATTGTGCTGCTACTAAGTTTTGAAGTGCAATTTTATTTCAAAGTGCCAGTGAACAAATTTTATTAAATTAAAAAAAAAAGTTTTACTTTATCTACACATTTGCGCATGGAAAAAAGTTGCGTTTTTAATAATAATTAAATTATTGTGGATTATTCGTGTAAAGTCGTCGTGCGGGATTTTTTTTAATCCATGGAATATCATATCTTTATGAGATATTTAGCATAAATGCTAAAGTGCATCTCTGAACCGGAAATACGGATTAATTATAAAGGATTACTTTTATTTGACATTTTTGGATATAAAAACTTTGTGGATATATTTTGTTGGTGTTCTCTCTAAGGTAAGTTTGTCCTACTCAAAAATAAACTTTTATCTGGCATCACTTTTTTTGATTTGTGTTAGACTCACAACACAATAGGAAATATAGAAGCAATAGGTGGAATTCGTTGAGGTAAAAGATCGAGAAAGTTCAAGTTCTCTTCGGACGAGTGTTGTCTGTTAGAAGGTTTTATGATCTTATTTTGGAGGTAAAATGAATTGAAGGGTTGTAAGTCTAAAGGATCTAAGTGCCAAGAAATCAAAAGTCAATATTTTTATAAAAATACAATCTAAGTGCCAAGCCTTATAATTTAAAAATGGATTCAAGTGCCTATTTCTTTTAAAACTGTTCACAGACGCAAACAAAGTTGTGGTAGAGGCTAAGTGCCAAGTGTTGTTTTTATTATGTTTTTCTCGTATATCTCTAAATTATAAAAATGGCAATTATTCTTTGAAATTCTAGCGATTTTATGCCAAGAAATTGGCATCTAGCCTTATAAGACCTAAACTCTAGTGAATTTGTTTGAAAATGAATTTAGTGAATTTACTTTGAACTTTCTGGACGGTCAGATTTTACGTTAAACAATAAAAAAATAACATCTGCGTATTCAAGAACCGATCTAACAAGAGATGTATGTACATATATAAAGAAAGAAGTACATACGAATCTCCGAAATCCTTTGCATTTTGCTCAATCAATTACGCACCAACGAGTTGACCTCAGGGATTCAGTAATCAAATTGTAGCTTAAAAGAAAGGCCAGAATTAATTAAAATGCCTAAATCATTAATTTGTGAGACCCGATTTATAGGCATCATCAAACAATAGACTTAATGTTTTTTGCAAAAAGTAAATTGAATTGCACTTTTTGATATTCAGTTTAAGACCATTTATACGGCACCAATTCGAAAAGCGCTTGAGATCAGATCAGATTGAATTAAACCCCCTGGCAATCTTCAAAAGTCTTACCTTTCAAAAAGAGCCTTAAATCATCTTCGTATATCAGACAATCAAAATGATTAATCGCAGAAAAATATTAAAAATAAAGATAATGAAAAGAAGTGGGCCAAGATGTGTTCCCTAAGGAACACCTGATGAACGAATAATTTTCCTAGAGCATGTATTATTTATCTGCACCTGTTAACTTCTATCGGTGAGGTAAAACGAAAACCAGCTTAACAATTTTGACAGAAATCCAAATACTTTAAGCTTTTTTGAAATTGTTTGATATTTGACAGAGTCAAAAGCTTTACTAAAGTCGGTGTACACAGCATTAAATTGAAATTTTCGAGGTTCTGGGCATTTTGCAATTTTGGTTTCTGTCAATAAAACTTTCTTCTGGGCTCTTCGGAAAAATAAAACTATTTCCTCCCACGCCACATTTTTGTTCATGAATCTGACTAAGAACTCACCAGATTCAACCACGTTTTTTCGGCCTTGTTCTGGTGTTATTGGTGGACAATTTGCAGGTCCTGGCCTAGGCATTTTATTTTCATTTGTAGGTGGTATTTCTTTGGCAATATTGGTGTCATTTTCGATCGAGATGTCAGCGACAGACGCTGGTAGAAATTCGTCATCGCTGATAAAATATTTTTGAGAGAAAAGGTTTCTTGGAATGGTTAGCAAGAAAGTCCGGCAAGATCAGACGTTTTGTTGACCGTGTGTTAAAGGTGACTCTTAAACGTGATTTAAAAGGCCCAAAAGCAGCAACGTCAAGAGGCTGTAACTTATGGGTGGTATGAGGTGGAAAGGTTATGAAAGTGAGTCCATTTTTACGACAGTACATCAATAATTCCATTGAACAGTGAGTCTCGTGGTTGTCGAGAAGAACGAGCACCGGTTTTCCTTAGAAATATGAGTTTAGTTTTTTATGTATGCTGAGTTATTTTGACAATGGATTCGCTGTTCATCTAACCACTTTGAACTGCTAAGCCAAGACTATCCTTAGGTGCTTTTGCTAAAAAGCTAAGCTTTCTTAAAAAAAAAAAAAAAAACTTTGGGAATATATAGATAGACAGTAGCATTTGTACTTTCTGTCACAATTTCCAAGAATGTTACTTGTTTCCCACTCTCTGCACACACTACCTTGCTTTCATCTGGCTTTTGAAACAATTATCAGCGCTGCTTATGCCAAATTCATCTACATTTATGATTTTTTAAATTGGCGAGTTGATGTTCGTGAATTGAGTCTCACACTCTCAGCTACAGCAGGCACATTCTCGTCTGTGCGCACCGTACAACGACGGGGACCATGAGTGTTGTTCACTAGCATACCAGTCTCACGAACTTTTTGCAAAAACTTGCATAAATCAGGCGCGGTGGGTATTTCATTTCAGCCAAAAACTGCTTCTCAAAAAACGCACTGTTTTTGGCTACACAGCACTCACTTTGGAAATAAGTTTTCAATATTATTTCCCAACGTTGTTCAAGTGACTCATTTCGGTCCGCAGAGGTATGTTATTGACTTTCGGTCAAGTGACACCTGTCAGTGTAAAAATAACTTATGATTTAAAAAGAAACCACTAGATGGTCTACCCCCCAGTACTTGATTATTTGTATATTTTGACGTAAATTTCGTGGTCCAAAACACAGTCACTCATTTTTAAATCTTTTTATTGTACCTTAAATTTTCTTTGCATTACTTTTCTGAAGATCATATCGGTTAAGCCTTGATGACAATTTGACCTCGCATTCTCAATCGTTGTAGAACTCTTGTCCTGATATTGTCTTTGAGAGCTTTTAGAGCCTGTGGATTGTTCCCATGAATTCCAAAAAAACACATAGTAAGAAGTCTGGTGCAATCAAATCAAGTGATCTAGACGGCCTGGTTAATTTGCAAAACGGAGACATTTGGCGAAGCATAAACGCATCTCTAAGTAAGAAGTGTGGAGCAATCAAATCAGGTTATCTTGTGAGCTGCGTGTGAAGTTAAACCTTCCTGATAAACACACATTTCAACAAGTCCCAGTTCATAAATAAATGGCAGTATAAGCTAGATATTCATGGTTCGTTAACGCTCGCAAGTAAAATTTAAAAAAATCATGCATCATGTTTTGACTTTTAATTTGATATTGAACTAGATAGCCGCATCGGCTTCCTACTGGTAGCGCTAATTATCTTCATATAGCCAGATGACTTCCGGTGGATGGATTGGAGCGGTCAAGTGATGAAATCTTATCAAATATCTATATGCATAGTGCCTTGCTACGCCCAACATAAAAAAATCAAGTAAATATTCAAGGGAATTGGGAAATCATATTTCTTCTAAAAATTCACCTCGATTCGCGTTCTCCTCTGTTTCTGGGGCTCTAAAGAAAAATAATCGGTCCCTTCCGTGGCTCTAGACGTAGATGTCTTCTCGTCTGCTCTTCTTTCCTCCATCGTTTTCAATTTTGATGTTTTTTGAACTAATGAACGAATGTAAATACGAATTTGCCGATTGGCCGGTTTTAATGTGATTTGCTCGCGAATAAAACATTGACAACCTCAAATGAACACAATCAAATCGAAACAATTGAGCGAAAAAATAAATGGGTTTTACTTTCCTTGAATATACGACGCACTGTAATGAAAACAATGGCTGATCACTATCAATGACAGTTCTGCCAACATCAATGTGCATGAATTCGTTCAATCATTTGCAATCTACTGTCGTATTTGCGCGAATTCAATCGCTTTCAATTGTGATTTTTTCAAAATCGAAGAAAAATAGATAATTTTGTCAAAATCAAAATCGGTCCATCGGTTTTGGAATCCATAGTGAACAAATCGATTTCAAAGTTTTAAACAAAATTTTGTAATTTTCAAGAAATTTTAGTTATTGACACAAAAATCAAATGATATTGAAAAGCAGTTCGTTCGGCTGAAATTTTAATTTAAATCTGAAGCGAATATTCAAGAAAAATGCATGAGTCACTGTATGCATGACTGCACCATCATCTCGATAATTTCTGCATTCTTTTTTACATGATTAAGATACCTAACTGTACATATATAGAAAAAAGGTAGATCTTATTGAACAACATGAGTCAATTCTCGTATAGGTCAATAAAAAATTCTTTAAGAGTTTTTTATCGACCTCAAAATTTTATTCTTCATCAAATCGAAGAGATCTTATTTTTTTAAGTCTTATACGTATGTATATTTAAATACTGATTTTTCGCATGACTTGATTTTTTCCTGTGCGGCAACTCACCATACAGCCACATCATTAACGCAAATTTTCTGAAAATAGCATCCGATAAAGTTGAAAAAATCATCATTTTTCAAAAAAAAAAATATCCCAGACCATTTCTTTTGGACATGGTAAACGTTTTTTGTGAATCTATACTCTGTTCAACAAAAATTGTCATTACAGGTATTGTGGGAGAGCTTTTTCCAAAGCAGTGGCGCCTGATGCACCCTCATCAGGGATGCAAAAAGCTCAAGTTTCAGCTTAGCTCACAGGTCAGCTCACTTGTGAACTAGCTTAAATGAGCCATTGACTGAACTGGGCTGTTTGTTGAGCTGAGCTATTGCTTGAGCTGAGCTGTTGTTTAAGTTGAGCAGTAAGTTGAGTGTGGCTTTTTTTATTGAGTGAGGTTTTTTTTATTTAGAGTACAAGTTTATTCTTACAAAAATGTTCCGGTTTTTTCGCTATTGTTGTTGAAATTATTTAACATTTTAACGACATGTCCTCATCCTCTTCTTCTGAGCCCCAAAATGAAATATTTGCATGCACGGATAACAATAATATTCAATGCGCACAGTAAGACTTAACTCAGCTCATTCAGTTCAACTCATCGCATTTCATTGGAACTGAGCTCCCATTTAAGCTACCCATTTCATTGTTCTAATTGAGCTAGCTCAAATATGAGCTAGCTATAAAGGATTGATCTTGTTACAATTTTAATTCGCGAATTAGAAATTATATTTTTAATGAAAAAGGTCAAAGAAAATGACCCGAAAGAACCACGACGCGACCGAACAACAACTACTAAGATGAAACTGAAAGAAACCGATGACGAACTGTCAAACTATCGACAGACAAGTTCAGCGAAAAAAAAATTGCAACTGATAGCAACAATGTATGCTACCACCACGACTAGGCTCAGCAAGGGGGTGGGTTCGCGAATTATTTTTATGTTGATGATTTATTAATGCAATAAAAAAAAATGAAATGATTTATTTTCAATCAACGCAGAGGCGTAGCTGAAAAATGAAAAGGGCGCCAGTGATTTTTTTTGAAGATAAGGAAATCACAAACCTTTGGAGCGAAACCGACGGTGAAAGATATTTTTAAATAAAAGATTTAAGTTTATGATTCCGAATGGGAATTTTAAAGTTTTATTCAATTGCTTGGGAAACCTTGCAATTAAGTAGGGCTAAAACCCAAGATCTTTTAAACAATTAGAACACAGTTAAAAATGAAATTAACAAGATGGACCGTTAACACTCGGTCCCGAAAGCACAAAAACGGTGTTAAGAAACGGGTCGCGCGTTCCGTAATATCGGAAATTTTCGATAGCAAAAACCAAACGATTATAAAAAAAACAATTTTTAACCGAAACTACCAACTCAATAATGAAAATTTTAATATGCAATTTTGATTTTAAAACCACTATACTTAGCTTTGATTTGATTTCCTGTTCTACCACCAAATTCCTCTCTAGTCCTCGAGTTTCAATTTCAACCTTTCTCTGCAACAAAATCTTCCTGTGTTTCTTCCACTAAGAACTCTTCTATTTTCCTCTTTTCAAATACAATTTCTTTTCTTTTCTGTTTTCAAAAAAAATTTGCTCGTTAATAATTTTTCTTGCACCTCCGGCTAGTTTAAATCTCCGTAAAGAAGTGTCCTTCCAGGCTTTCACCTTGCCTGGAAGACCTCTTCTCTTTTTAAAACCCAGTGCTTTCCGCCAATCAGTGACGTGGGCTTCGATCGCGTCATTTATCAGCAACACTCAGCACATTGGCGAGAGTGCGCCAACGCAGTTGGAACCCATCAGCCTTCTCGTACTCGCACTTTACACCCAGCTTTATGCACAGTCATCAGCATTGAATTCGCCGACCTCCGGTATGACTTTCCAGTGGCGGGCAATTCAATGGGTGCATTCAGCCACCTAACATCCCCATACAAGTTTTTAAACAAAATTTTTTTGAAAACCAAAAAAAAAGGAATTTAATTTTTCTACCATAAAACTCGTAAAGAAACACTGAAAAATCTGTGCAAAGAAAGTTGCTATAATTTATAAACTACACTTAGAGGAAGTTGGTGGTAATTTTCTACCTCGCGAATTTACTTGATTCGTTGGGTTTTTGCGCAGATTTGGGGAATGTATAGGGACTAGCCGTTAGCGTTCCATCTTTTACATATATAGAAATAAAAATTTATGTTTTAGGTTGGGCAAGCCGCCATTCTCACCAGGAGTAACTTCAACAATTGGGAACAAAACTTCGCCAATGTTACTTTTGTGCATATTTAACACAGACCGCCCGTCTGTTTCTGTGACCAGCTGTCACCAGCAATAGCGATTTGAACAGACCACCCGTCTGTCGTCCATTAAGTTTCAAAATTGAACACACTGGTATTTTGTTTCTTCAAGTTACTGAGCGAGTGAACCAATGGCTGATGGACCATGGCTGCCCTTCTCTCTCTCAGTAAGTTGAAAGAAACACCTGCTTGAAGAAAGTTATTAAAAGAAAGGAATAAGGATAGGGAACCGAAAGAATGATTCTTGTTACGGAAAATTTTACCGTAACAAATCCCACCCTTTCCTCCTCGGAAATTGCTTAGTTTTGAAGAAAATAAGCAATTTCCTTCGGATCAACTTGGTCAACAACACAACAAAGGAGGCCATCAGACCAAATATGGTAGTCTTATAAAAAAAGTTAAAAGGCAAAATATGAAAATCCAAAAAAAAATCTTTAAAAAATTCAACAAAACAAATAGAAATTTACTTAACTTTACTTTACTTTCATTTACTTTACTTTACTTTATTTGGGACTTTAAGACTTAATCATTTTCAGATAACGAAGTAAAAAGTTTCAGATCTTTCGTGTGCCAAGTGCCACGATCTTTACCATTTTCGTCTTCAAGGATATAAGTCCAAGGAGACAGTCTTTTCCTGATTTTAAAAGGGCCCACAAACTTTGGTGCCAACTTTGCTGCGTAATAATTTGATGCGTCTGAAAGGACAAAATTTCTTCGCCATACAACATCATTCGGGAGATATTGAACATCTCGCCTCCTGAGGTTGTATGCGTCTGCTGTTTTCTTACTTGCTGCCTTCAACTTGACAGCAATATCTTCCCTAAGCTTCCTAAATCTATCTCCTATATCTCCTACCGAGTGTACACCAATATCCCTATCTAAAACCTCATTACTAATTCCTATTGTATCCTGACCACTAGTAGACATCTCCTTTCCAAAATTAGCATAATACGGTGTAACTCCTAAAACTTCATGTTGGGATGTGCGGATGGCACAAGCCACTTTTGCTAACTGAGAATCCCAACTCCGGTGATTCTCTGAAACATATGCCCTCAAAGTCGTTTTAATAATTTGATTAATCCTCTCCGCAGGATTAGCCTGTGGATGATAATGTGGAGTAAACCTAATCTTTGAAGAATATCCATCACAGAGTGCCCTAAGTTCCTTACTCTTAAATTGAGAACCGTTGTCGCAAATGACAATTTTCGGAACTCCAAACAAAAGAAAAACATTATCTTCTAACTCCCTACACACCGCCTTTGCAGTGGCTGACCTTAAAGCAAAAAGCAACGGAAATTTAGTAAGATAATCTACTACAGTAAGAATGTACATATATCCTCTACTCGACTTAGGTAATGGCCCTACTAAGTCCACGCTTATCATCTCCCACGGAGAAGAAACTCCTATTCTCTCAGTCATAAGACCGGCTGGTTTATCGTTGATTGGTTTCACTTGTTGACATACCCTACATTTCCTAACATATTTCGTTATATCTCCCCTCATTTTAGGCCAATAATATTTTGATACTACTCTCGCAAACGTTTTCCTAACACCCATATGCCCAGCTAAAGGATTATCATGACACTCCTTTAAAATTGCTAATCTATCTTTCCTACCCACTACTAACTTCCACTCATCATTTTCTTCATGTACCACTACATGATTGGATTTTATAAATTTAAACAATCGGCCACTATCTACTCTCCAGGCCGGAAAAGCTAACGGGTTTGACTCAATTTTCGAAATCATTTTGGCCACCCACGGGTCCGAATCCTCATCTGAAATCCCAGCCACTACTGGAACTCCCCGAGATAACATGTCTGGAACTACATGGTCTTTACCCTTCCGGTGAATGATCTGAAAATCAAACTGCTGAAGCCTAACTGCCCAGCGCGCGAGTCTACCCTGTGGGTCCTTGAGATTACTCAACCAAATCAATGAGTAATGATCAGTTACGACCGTGAAACGAACTCCTTCGATGTACGGCCGCAACTTCTCAACTGCCCACAAAACTGCTAAACACTCCTTTTCAGTAGTGGAATAGTTCATCTCGTTTCTGTTCAGAGACCTACTCAAGTAACAAATTACTTTTTCCCCTTCCTCAAAAGTCTGTGTGAGTACGGCCCCGATACCGTAATCAGACGCGTCTGTTTGGACCACGAATGGAAGATTAAAGTCGGGACATGTCAAAATGGGAGCCGTTATTAAGCATTCTTTAGCTTTCCTAAAACAATCTTCACATTCCTGAGTCCAGACGAACTTTTTGCTTTTCTTAAGTAAATCCGTTAAGGGCCTAACTAACGTTGCGAAATTTGGTACGAAGCGTCTGTACCATGAAACAGTCCCTACAAAACTCCTAACCTCCTTAACATTTTTCGGTGCAGGTATCCTAATCATACTATCCACTTTTTCCGGGTCCACATGCAACCCGTTCCGATCAACCACGTAACCTAAAAATTTAAGAGAGGGTCTGCAAAAGTTGCATTTCTCCCTACCTACTTTTAAACCTGCCTCAAGTAATCTCCTAAAAACTTCGTTAAGAATTTTGAGATGTTTCTCGAATGTATCTGTAACGATAATAATATCGTCCAGATAAACAAAAACGTATGGCTCCAACTCAGGCCCTAACACACTGTCTATAAACCTCTGCCACGTAGCAGGGGCGTTGTGCAAACCGAAAGGCATTCTTTTAAAATGAAATAATCCCCTACCAGGTACCGTAAAGGCAGTAAATTTGCGAGATTCCTCAGCTACTGGAATCTGCCAATACGCCGACTTAATGTCCAACGATGTTAAAAATTTCGCGTTCCTAAGTTTGTCTAAAATGGCTGAAATGATCGGAAGTGGATAAGCATCTCTTTCTGTAACCTGATTAAGTTTCCTATAGTCGACGCAGAACCTAAAAGTACCATCTTTCTTTTTGATTAAAACTATTGGAGAAGCCCAAGGACTATTTGACTTCTCAATCACCCCCTCTTCTAACATCTCGTTAAGAGCTTTATCGATATGCACCTGCATTGCTGGTGATACCGGATAGTACCTCTGCTTGATGGGTTCTGTCGACGTCCTAATAATGTGTTCTACCATTGTTGTCACTCCGAGCCCTTCTGGCATGTCCCTAAACAAATCTTCGATCAAAGAATTTAGTTTGCCCTTTTGATCCCCATCTAACTCAGACTCTTCTGTGATAGATGTAGTTTCTATCGAAGCCACCATCTCCTGGCTCGAAAAACTCCACATGCGTGATCGAAGATCCGGAACGATTCCCGACAGTGCCCAAAAATCTGCACCAAGTATCATCGCATGAGGTAGAGTGGGTATAACTAAACACTCAATCAAAACAGATTTGTTCTCGACAACAATAGGTAGATTAACAACCCCCAAAACTCCTACACCTGCACCATCTGCTAAAAGTACCTGCCTAATATTTGCTTTTCCTAACTGTAGCCCTAAATCTTTCAAAACTTTCCAAACGTCCCTACAAATAATCGTTCGCGATGCCCCGGAATCCAAAAGCCCTAAAAACCTAAACCCATAAATGTTGATTCCTAAATATGGCCTACTATCATTCCTACTTGTATCTAACGTGAAACCTAACCTAACCCTATCCACCAGCTGGTCGTCAGCAGGCGACCTAACTAATTTCGACGGCGCTCTTGACCTGCTGGCCCAAGAGTCCGTTGCCCGTTTCCCGAACAACGTCTGCAGTTACGATGTGTGGTACCTACAGTGCCACATCCAAAACAACGCCTAGGAGCGGAACAATGATTTGAAAAATGACCTTCCCTATTGCAGTTAAAACAACGAATGGGCCTACTGGGTGGGGGGTTTCGATTAACTGCAACTGTTGCTTCTTGAACCGAAGCAACATAAGCAACATCAGGCTCCAAAGCCTGCCTGCTGCGACCTGAAGGAGGAGGAACAAAAGACTCAACATTTGACCTTATTGTCTCTAGCCTTCTACCCAACGCAACCAGTTCATTGACTGACTTGATATCAGCCAAGCCCAATTGTGTTTGATAGAAGGGAGCTATGTTTTTCATGAGAATAGTTAATTTCCTATTCTCACTCAACGGCTCAGAGAATCTTTTAAAAAGGGTCTGCATGAGAGCAATGTACATCCCCATTGTCTCATCTCTACCCTGGGTACGCCGCCTGACCTCATCCAACAAGAGATCATCATAATTGGAGGGTAAAAACTCCAATTTCAACTCCCTAACCAACTCTTGCCATGTTGAGATATTGTCCCTAACCGCCCTAAACCAAAGAAGCGCCTTCCCAGTAAATAAATCCACTGCTGACCTGAAAAGCCTTGACTCTGAAACACCTCGCGACTCCCTAAGCTCTTCGACTCTTTCTAAAAATGAGTTCACTGATGAACCACACCGCTCACCAGAGAACTTTACATCCCACTTTTCAATGCGCTCAGAATTCCGGTCACAGGCTTCATCCTGTAGTTGGAATCCTGAGCTCGCTCGTTGGCCGACCTGTGCAGCTGGTAACGCACCCATGTCTGCTGTCGACGTATTGTCGTTCTCCGTTACTTTATCTTTCTCCTGTGGTGCTTCCTCACCACCTTCACTTAACGCTGCCATCAACATCAATAACTCCCCCCTTATATCCGCAACTTCATTAACTTCATCCGTCGACTCTGCTTTCGCCTTATTAATCCTACCTAACGCCCATTCGATTTTTGTCAAAATCTTCAAATACTCTCCTGACTTTTGATTTTTCGGAGGGGTTTTCAAAAGATCCCTAATCTCTAAAATTTTTTCTTTAACCGCCCTAGCGTCTTCCTCAAATGAGAATGGGTAATGAGGGCTATCGCTTGATATAGAACCCGACCGCTCTAGAGTACGCGATGCTCTCAACGTCATCCTCATATTGTCTACCGTCCCTCCCTTAAGGCCCCGGGCCTGTAACTCGTAAAGAAGTTCCTCTTTATTTAACCTGTTCACGTCCATTATAAGAAAATTAATTAAACAAAACCGAAACAAATTACCAAATTAAAACCAAAATCACCAAAATGAAAATGCAACAATTACAAAGAAAAGCCAAAATTAAAAGCACAAAATCAACACCCAGTTGATTGCTCTATGTAAATCCACGACAAAATGCCACCAAAAATCTCGAAAACTAGAGTAAAATCTTTAACCAACTCAAAATTTTGAAAACCAAGCAAAAGTATTTTTGAAAATTTGTATTTCAAAACAGCACTAAAAGATTAAAACCCGAAATCAACACTCAAGTAAAAATTATTTTGAAATGATAACTTTTAACTTAATAAATACAACCAATTTCCAACACAGAATTCCAAAAAAAATTCAGAGTAGAATTTCAGAACAATAAAATCTAATATGGTCACACTAAAATAAAAATGCACTATCGATTGCACTATTCGATTAAAAACCACTTCAAAGACAAATGTAAACAATTTTTTTTTTATACTAAATACACCAAACTCAATCCTTTATGCAAGAAGAGAAAAGAATATGCACTAAATCACGAAAAAGAACAACTATCAAACTTCACGGCAAGCAAAAAAAATAATTGCCGTAGGTATATGCGCTAGAGCGAGATAAACACACTTTTCAAATAAAAACCACTATGTAAAAATCTCAGTAAATAAACCCCGTAAAAGTAAACCGTAATATAAATAAATGAATTTATAAATTTTCAATTTAAATTAATCGATTGAATTAAAATTAAAAATTACTCACATCAATAAAATAATTGGTATACCAATAAAAATTTCCAGCTGTTTGCTGCAGTATATCCCACTGTTTTCTGATAAAATTTGAGATCACTTAATCTTCTTGCAAACACCTGTTGTATGTATTCCAACAAAATTATAATTTTCCACAAAGCTTTAACACAATTCACTCTGAAAAAGAAAAAAGAAAACCAAAAGTAACTAGACTCAAACAAAATCGAATACAAATCACTTCCCTAAATCGAATGCACATATAACACAATCGTATGTATGTAGGTATTATGAAAAAAAATGTGCATATGCAATATGCAAACAAACAACACTTTCACCGCGGTAGGGAATTAATATTTTCTGGATATAATGTATATTTTTTTTTTATTGAAAAAGCCCCACGTTGGGCGCCACTTGTTACAATTTTAATTCGCGAATTAGAAATTATATTTTTAATGAAAAAGGTCAAAGAAAATGACCCGAAAGAACCACGACGCGACCGAACAACAACTACTAAGATGAAACTGAAAGAAACCGATGACGAACTGTCAAACTATCGACAGACAAGTTCAGCGAAAAAAAAATTGCAACTGATAGCAACAATGTATGCTACCACCACGACTAGGCTCAGCAAGGGGGTGGGTTCGCGAATTATTTTTATGTTGATGATTTATTAATGCAATAAAAAAAAATGAAATGATTTATTTTCAATCAACGCAGAGGCGTAGCTGAAAAATGAAAAGGGCGCCAGTGATTTTTTTTGAAGATAAGGAAATCACAAACCTTTGGAGCGAAACCGACGGTGAAAGATATTTTTAAATAAAAGATTTAAGTTTATGATTCCGAATGGGAATTTTAAAGTTTTATTCAATTGCTTGGGAAACCTTGCAATTAAGTAGGGCTAAAACCCAAGATCTTTTAAACAATTAGAACACAGTTAAAAATGAAATTAACAAGATGGACCGTTAACACTCGGTCCCGAAAGCACAAAAACGGTGTTAAGAAACGGGTCGCGCGTTCCGTAATATCGGAAATTTTCGATAGCAAAAACCAAACGATTATAAAAAAAACAATTTTTAACCGAAACTACCAACTCAATAATGAAAATTTTAATATGCAATTTTGATTTTAAAACCACTATACTTAGCTTTGATTTGATTTCCTGTTCTACCACCAAATTCCTCTCTAGTCCTCGAGTTTCAATTTCAACCTTTCTCTGCAACAAAATCTTCCTGTGTTTCTTCCACTAAGAACTCTTCTATTTTCCTCTTTTCAAATACAATTTCTTTTCTTTTCTGTTTTCAAAAAAAATTTGCTCGTTAATAATTTTTCTTGCACCTCCGGCTAGTTTAAATCTCCGTAAAGAAGTGTCCTTCCAGGCTTTCACCTTGCCTGGAAGACCTCTTCTCTTTTTAAAACCCAGTGCTTTCCGCCAATCAGTGACGTGGGCTTCGATCGCGTCATTTATCAGCAACACTCAGCACATTGGCGAGAGTGCGCCAACGCAGTTGGAACCCATCAGCCTTCTCGTACTCGCACTTTACACCCAGCTTTATGCACAGTCATCAGCATTGAATTCGCCGACCTCCGGTATGACTTTCCAGTGGCGGGCAATTCAATGGGTGCATTCAGCCACCTAACATCCCCATACAAGTTTTTAAACAAAATTTTTTTGAAAACCAAAAAAAAAGGAATTTAATTTTTCTACCATAAAACTCGTAAAGAAACACTGAAAAATCTGTGCAAAGAAAGTTGCTATAATTTATAAACTACACTTAGAGGAAGTTGGTGGTAATTTTCTACCTCGCGAATTTACTTGATTCGTTGGGTTTTTGCGCAGATTTGGGGAATGTATAGGGACTAGCCGTTAGCGTTCCATCTTTTACATATATAGAAATAAAAATTTATGTTTTAGGTTGGGCAAGCCGCCATTCTCACCAGGAGTAACTTCAACAATTGGGAACAAAACTTCGCCAATGTTACTTTTGTGCATATTTAACACAGACCGCCCGTCTGTTTCTGTGACCAGCTGTCACCAGCAATAGCGATTTGAACAGACCACCCGTCTGTCGTCCATTAAGTTTCAAAATTGAACACACTGGTATTTTGTTTCTTCAAGTTACTGAGCGAGTGAACCAATGGCTGATGGACCATGGCTGCCCTTCTCTCTCTCAGTAAGTTGAAAGAAACACCTGCTTGAAGAAAGTTATTAAAAGAAAGGAATAAGGATAGGGAACCGAAAGAATGATTCTTGTTACGGAAAATTTTACCGTAACAATCTAGGTCAACCAAGAGCTGCGCGTAGCTCATTTCTGAACTCGTTTACAACCCTGATAGACACCACAAAATAAAAGTTCGCTCGAGAAAGCCCCGAAAAAGTTTCACACTGTTCACAATCCTTCAGCCTATCGAAGATACTCGTATTCCAAGGCAATGAAAAAGATTTAAAGTTTAAATTCAAAAACCTTTAGGATTTAAATATTACAGAATACTTTAAAAACACTTCAAACACAATCATTCATTTGTTTTTTTTTTTTTTTTTTCAATTAAAGTCCATTTATTGCTCTATTTAAT
The DNA here is from genome assembly GCA_911387755.1 of Chrysotoxum bicinctum. Taxonomy (NCBI): domain Eukaryota; kingdom Metazoa; phylum Arthropoda; class Insecta; order Diptera; family Syrphidae; genus Chrysotoxum; species Chrysotoxum bicinctum. The sequence continues at coordinate 171,564,892 of OU426989.1, forward strand.
TACTAGCAGACCCGTCCTGACGTTGCTTATTCGTAATAGGATTAGAATGGTTTATATTGGTACAAAATTCAAAACAGAATTATATGAAATAGTAAATATGAGCAGGGATGAAACTCAAATTTTTGTGAACTAATTGTCATTACCCTTAACTGCCGATCGTCTCTGATAGATACCGGGCCACAGAGCCATTTCAGGAAATTGGCAAATATACCTAGGTATCCCCATCGTTCTACTATGCTAAGGCAAGATGCTATATACAGAGAAGAAACCTTATGTGGAACATGATCACCGCCTGATCGGCGATCTGAAGTGACTTAAAGGTTTAATATCTTTAAGCAGATCGGACATAAGCTCCATTATAGGTGTTATAACAGGACACTGTTTGATAGACAAGCACGCAACGTGGCTTTGAAATTATTCTAAAGATTTTTGCAGAAGCTACATGCACATAGACTCCATCTGGTGGGAGATTTCTACTACAAAGATCTTAGTGATCTGGCAATAGTAGATATAGGCAATCTCCCAATTAGGGAGAAAGTCTCCAAAAATTCAATGTGGTATCACAATGAACCAAACTCACGGTCAAAGTGTGTGGACTCTCCTGCTGACAGCTACGTCAACCTTACCTAACCTAATATCATTAAAAGGTTTTTAAATCAAACCGATTTATAGGCCATATCCATCTTCAAGAATCATCCTATTGCTCCACAAAGTTTCATCAACATAATTTGAGCAGTTTAGTTGTTAAATTCTCGTGATCTCCTATGTGGGGTACCTGATGTAAGACAAAGAGAATCTTATTTCTTCAAACTGTCAAGTCATTCTGTGCGCTGAATTCTATGATAAGCAATTGAACGCACAAACGTTTGTCATCTTGTTTAATTGACTGCCGCTCCCAAACATCCAATTGTTTTTTTACACTTCTGACGTTGATTAAATGAAAACTAAATAAAAAAAATAAAAATAAGTATTGAGTTGCAAAAGGAAACCAACCATCTTATCGTCATCGCAAAGTCCCTGAAATCGATTTAAATTCCATCACCTTGACTTTGCACTTCCATGATTCGTTTTCATTCATTTCTGTGTCCAAACAATAAAAAACGTTAAATTATAACTCATAATAATTATGTGAATTTCTTGTGTCCGCTCAAAATATTAAAATACCAATGAAGGTTAGAAAATTCATTATTAATTTTTTACATTTTTCAAAAATTGTTCCTTAAAATACAAATCTTTTGAATAATATTAAGCAGCGCAAGAGCAAACAGCACCTACAAATTCCTCATTTGCAACCTTCGGAATTTCGATTATTACGAATTTAAAAAATATTTTATTCATCAACTAAATGAAAACATAACAACAAAATACCAAAAATCAACAAAAAAAAAATATTAATCTGATTAAAAGTAAACTATTGTATAAAATAACCTTGAGACCTGAACTGCTGTGTTGGTAAAACAACAACAACCAACAACAAAACAAATATTAATCAAATACACCAAACAAGTAATCGGGTAAAATACACAATCCAAAACCAAAAAAAAAAAAACATAAATAATTGGGCCTGTGCTACTTTACTTTTGATTGGCATAAACTTTTTGGCATACTATTCAATAAATTTAGCCCATTTTATGTCATCGATTTGAATTCATCGAAATTTGACAAGTAACACGATGTTGGTGCTGTTCAACAGTTGGTGGGCGAGGGAGGAAGCTTTGCATATTTTTTGTTGATATTGTTTTTAATTTTGAGTAGAGTCATCAAGTTTGCTGACATGTTTGTGCCATGAAACTGCAACACATTAATGTTGTTCCAATTTATTTTTATTTTGTTGGTTGCATTATTGGGTCTGAAACTTCTGCATTTAGACTCCACTGACATCGTTCTAGTACCCTGATTTTGTATACAAGAAAAACAAAAAAATGATTTCATGCAATTTATTGCTTTAAGCAATATCCAATTTAAAGCAATGTTGCAAGTTTATTGTCGAGGATTTTTGTTGATGATTAGGGTGAGTGTTGACTGTGTTGCTAATAGTAGATAATTGTTTCGCATTCAGAGGGTGTTTTAACTCTGCAAAATAAATATTTATGTAACCGCTCTGATGTTTAAAAGTGATTAACTTGAAACGAGTCAGGTATTGACCGAGCTTCGATTCATAGGTTCATCTTGGTTGCTTTGGGTTCGCTTTATTGTCAGTATTTTACAACAAATAAATACATGCTTTATGTTTTCTTGTAAAACCTCCTTTTTTAAAATTGTGTGGCTGATTACCCAAAACTATTGCAGTGTTATATTAGACACATCTTACATCTTAAAATATATATATTTAAGCGTATGAGCAGTTTAAGGTGCAGTGCTGTATGCAGTGGTTCATGAATTTTTCCAACACGTCGCATTCAAAAAGTAATAATGGGAATACATTTGAAAATCAGAAGATTTCATGATAACAGCCTACCTGGGTATAAATAGTTCGGACGAAAGCTTGTCGGATTTATAGTCAAAAATTAGTTTTCAATTTGAAAACTTATGACAAAAAACACTGTCCACTTAGAAATTAGTGTCAAGTATCCAACTGAGCTTAAAAGCGGGTACTCCCATTTTCTGGAGATCTCAGGAATACTGGATATTTAATGATATAAAATACCCGACTGATGGATCACATGAACTTTAAAGTTATAACGTGAAAAATGTACAAAAAAAATGAAATTGTAAAATTTTTTAAATTGTAAAATTTTGGAAATTGCTTGAATTACTTGCAATTGAAATTCCCTAAGCTGTTCACAAAAAAAAAAAAAAATGGGGAATCCCATTGACAAGCTTCACTATTTTTTTTTTTGAACTATTTGTTTACTTTCCGAAGACAAATTAGTACCGTTATAGACACTGATACATTCCTTTGTGGTGCAAAGTTGAAAAAAGAGTGCATTATTTTCTGTTCAAAATAATAGGTAATTTTGTATTATTTGCGCCTATTTCTTCAAAGAGCTGTTGTTGCGTTAAAATTTACCAAAAACCAGTTTCCTTAATCCATTATTAGCCTTCCTTGCTGTTGTGGTTCCAAATTTCTTGTAGAGTTCAGTCGAATACTAGTATCCATTAGCCAGAGTCCTGCTCTTAAAGTATTTTGGAAAAGCAACCCAAGCAGGTCTTCGTAAATCAAAGTTGAAATTGTGTGACAGGTTGTCCACAAAAACAATGGGATTATAGCATATTGAATGCGACCCAAGTTCAATGACATGTGTGACACCTAGTTCACACCAACGTAAATTATGTATGACCTAAAATGTCTAAGAAAAATCATTTTGCGACGAGTTTCCCTATCCCCTAAAATTTTGCAGGAAGGTCTTCGAAGTCATCGGATCCTGTCTTATCACTCTATTTCGAAAATGGCGGCACATCGGGCCCATCTGACAAAATATTTTCCTCCGGTTTGGGATGGAGACTTTACGTGCAAAATTTGTTATTTTTCATTTACCTATTTATACCAATAGAAAATTTACGATTGGGGGACTGAACTCGTCCATTATGTGTGGCTTGGTTCGACTACAGCGCTCACTTCAGTCAATTGGCAAAGTGTTACAGTGAATGGGACCGAATATCAGATGCACGAGCGATCTGAAAAAGATGGCAAGATGGCCAAGTACGCCATTACAAGACTTGACTTTGTAAAAAGATGCGAAAGAGTAGATTTGGAAAATCGAAAATGAGAAATTATCCGAATTTTGAGTAAAAAAGCAAACATTTTGTTTGGAACTCCAGTTTGGGGAGTTTAGGACAAGAAAATAGCGTGAGGACAAACATTTCTGCCAGAGATGATATGGGGCCATAGTTGGGTGAAAATTGGAGGAGTCAGGATCTGATATCTGAAGCTAAGTACTAATTATTTTGCTGTGAAAATTGTGCTTAGAAAGAATTGGAAAAAAGTACCCAATTAGGCCTCCGCTTCGGTGTTTTTGTCTCCTGAAGTTGTGGGACTCGCGACCGTATTTAATTCTTTTTCTTTTTTTTTTGTATTATATGCGCACTCAAGGTTTTATGAATACCCTTATAATGTCAAACTCAGTGAGAGCAATCAGGAAACTAGGATAGGATTAGAAAAAAAGCCGATGCACATTGGGTTTGAATGTTGTTTCTTGCCTCACCCTTTTTTACCGTTATTTTAACGGACTTTGCTCTAGTGAAATAGCCAGTTGCATTCCTCCCCTTAAACAATTCAACCGTAATACTCGCACTTCTAGTAATGCCCATCAGTTTACCCTCGAGCCCAACTTCGGTCGTACTTTGAAGTACAGAGATTCGTTTTTTAGCCGTACTGCGCGAATGTGGAATTCCTTACCACGCTCTGTCTTTCCCAGTTATTGCAATGTTCAAGAATTCAAAACCAATGTACACCGACACCTCCTTTGTAACCCCTCCCTTTTTTCCTAATGCTCACACTGTGTCTCTGACATATTAAGGGTATACAAAAAACCTTTGATTGTGTGCTAATTATAAAAAAAAAAATATTGAGCCGGGTAAAGCATTCCACATTCGTGTAGTGCAGCTTAAAAAAGAATATCTGTACTGGACAGTACGTCCGAAATTGGGCTCAAGGGTAAATTGATGAGCATTTCTAGAAGTACGGGTATTACGGTTGAATTGTTTGAGGGGAGGAATAGGCAACTGGCTATTTCAATAGAGAACTCTTTATAAAAATAGCGGTAAAATAATGACAGACATGTTTGGGAACTTTCCTTAGCTTACTTTTCCTTATGGCATTTTATTGTTATTTTTATATATTTGTAATTTTATGTGAATAGGTTAATTGAATTTACACTTTTTCATAAAATGTCTTTTAAAAAATCTCTTTCCAAGAAAAAGCACTTCCACTGATGAAACCCCATGTTGTACTGCTGGCTAGAGTTGTGTCAATCGTGATTGATTCGCTCTTTGTGACTCAAACAAATTGAATGATTACATTCACAATAGATTAAATGAATCAATCCTAATTTCAATCTCTTGCCACTGAAACCGCTGAACATAAAATGAACGAAATGAACGAAAAAAAGTTATGTTTCGTTCATTCAACTTGTTCTCAATGATTTCCAAATAGGAATGGAAATGAAACGTTTTCATTTTATATACAATGAAAGATGGCGTGAACGCAGTCGAAAAGAAGTAAATAAAGCCAAACTTTCGTTCATTTTCGGTCAGAATGAAAAGATTAAAAAAAAATATATATTTTAGTTGAATGAACGATTAAAAAATTTCGTATCGGTCTTAGTCTCATTCGGAACGAAACGGCTGGATAAAAAATGATTTTGATTGAATGAACGATTTATTGAAAAGATCTTTCAAAATGGATGATTGACACAGCTCTACTGCTGGAAAAAAAGAGCCGTGTTCCTTTTCTTTTATATTTTCCGCGCATAAGTGTTAGGACATAGTTCAAGCGCTAAGCGAAATTGCAGAGATTTTGGCAAGAGATACCGATGCCCATTTGTTTTGAATAATAAATATCGTAGTGGGAAGCAAATATTGAGCTTGGTTAAGTATTTTATTTAAGTGCAACTGTCCCATAACTCAGCTTATTGCTCAGTGCTTGAAATATCTGAAGAAGGCTACTGTAAAATAAAATGCTAGGAAGATTCCATACAAGACTTCGCGTTAAAATTTAAAAAAATGTTCAGCGGTAAAACACGGACATGGCAGAATCATGGTGTGGGGCATGCTTTTCTTTGTTTGGTGTTGGAACGATCTTCCAAATTCATGGTATCATGTATAAGAAACTTACTGTGATATTTTGAAAGAGGTAGTGCTATTTTATGCAGACGATAATATTCTAATAATATTCTACTTCGAATGCCTGAGTATGGTCTTCTCAGTTCAACCCGATTAAGAAAAAATCACTTATTTATCTCAAAAACTTGATCTTTTTTATAGAAGAAGATCTTTGCAATATTGTAGATATAGTCTAAATTTCGGTAAAGAAATAACCAAAAACCATCATCAATGGTATCTGCCATAGAAGCATTTTTTCTTGTTTTTTTTTTCTTGACTTTCTCACTAACGATTACACTGAATTTGGTCAAAATTTGTATGCCGGAGATTCTTTTAACCTTAAATAATATTGCGTGTATAAATTTTCGAAAAAATAGCTCAAAATCATAGTGGAATTAGTACGATGTTAAAACTATTTTAATATGATACTTGGTTTAAAAGACGATTTTAAAAATTTTAATTAAGTTTAGCAGCATACTTTCTCTAACATTTTATTAAACTAAACATTTATTTTTTAGTGTATGGTGCTAACTTCATATGACCCTTTGACATTTACAAACGTCAAAAAGGTCTATTTGCTTTGCTTTCTGCACGAACTGACATTGCTTTAGGTTTCTTCAGAAGTAATTTAGTAACAAAATTGCCTTAGCACGATACTAGTTACAAAACGTTTAAAATTAAGAAAGAATTAGTAAACTGCTTTAAAATTAGCAAATTGTTAAGTAGCTAGTATCATACACTGATGATTTCGATAAAGCATTGTGATGTGCTCTTTGCTTTCCAGTCGATGTTCTGCTCGCCGGTCTCGCCAGGGTTGTCCTGAAGAAAACACGAAACTTCAGAGTAGAAGGTCTTCAAACCTTATAACAAAATCTTTATTGCAAATAACTCTTAAATCTATAACACACAATATACTTCTACTAATATTTTACTTAATTCGGGTAATTGAATGATCTACGGGCATCAACTCTTCGGGATTCTGATCTTGCTGCTTCGTGTCGGTCGTACTGGTAGCTGATGATTCGGATCTGGTACTTGGTTACGGGTATTCTGGTCGGCTACGAACTGGTCTTATCATTCGGATGTCGGGCTTATGACTGGATCTAAAGGTACATTAGCCCTGGTGGCACTAATCAGCAGGAACTATACGCCCCTGGTGGCACTAGAATAGCGGGCTAAACGCTCTGGCAGATCAGCAGGTACAAATCGCCCCTGGTGGCACTAATCAGCAGGTGCTATACGCCCCTGGTGGCACTAAAACAACAGGCTAAGCGCTCTGGTAGATCAGCAGGTACCGAAGCCCCTGGTGGCAATTAATGACCAATTCGTCTACGTCTGGATTTCAAATCATTGATCAAATCAATTTACTAGGCCGCCTGATTGTGTGTATGATCGAAAGGGTGCCTCTCGTTCACCCAAGCAGGTCCTCATGATGACTTTTCAGTAAAAACTGAATGTGAACTGTGTAGATGGTGAACGAAAAATATACATGTAGTTGATTTCCCTGTGGCGTCATGTGTCCATGGTGCTTGTGAATCGAAATTGGTAAATTGTAATTTTACTTGTACCTAATACCAAAACAACCATGAAGTGGAGAAGCATGGAACGCTTCGTTATAGCATTTGATAAGTTGTGTCATAAAACAGTTCTGATGAAACTCAAGAACCAAGGGTTTAATGATATTTTTCGAAAATGGATTTCGTCTTATTTAGAAAATAAATGATATGGTGTTTTTTTTAGAAATGAGCAATTAGTTAAGTTCTTTGCTAACTCAGGTGCTCTTCAAGGTAGCCATTTGGGCCCAATATTATTTATTTTATTTATAAATGATCATACTACGAGTAAATTCTTCTTATCAAGCGTAAGAAGCCAGCAACCTATGCATCCAATATGCAGCAATAGATCGTACTACGGTACGATTAGCCCTCTGAATCAATTAATTCTATTAACAACGATTTCAAATGTACCAAATTTAAAGCTTTATTGTATAACACTAATTTATGTTAAAAATAATTCGGTGATTTATAACTATGTGTATACATACATATTTATATTATTATTCTAATGTAATGTTGACATTCAACAGTTAAATAAATAAATAGCCTATTTAGAATTTTGAGCCGCAATATTTTCAGGATTTCAAACCAATTTTTTTTTCTGAAAACTAATATACATTATGTCGAAAACTATAGACTTCCCTATATAGAGGAAGTAAACAATTTTTTTTTGGAAAATTTGGCATTAGCAATTTTTCCACCATTTGTCATATCGAAAAACAAAATAATCGATCAATTAAAAAATAAAAAGTAGATTTAAGGCAAATCTCTCCGAAAGCAACGAGTGTTCTAATAAAAATTAAAAAAAAAATGGTCAATTACAATAACCTCATTAATTATTAATAACAATAATCGTTGTGCCTATATCAACAGTTTTTGCATTTTCCAAGGTTGTCTGAAACATACTATACACACAACTGCTGAGTATAGGTATACATGTATGCATCGAATAATTTTTAAGTAAAAATCACGCAAATAAAATCTTGTGCGTGCTTTACTAACAATTTTATGAATTTATATTTGAAATGCTATACACAATATAAACATATGTATGTGTGTATGTTTAGATTAGGCCTAGTTAGAAACAGGCGCGTATTAAAGAAAATGGGGGAATGATTCAAAGCCATTGAATTCATTGCAAGTTAAACTTGATTAATTTGCAACAGCATGTGAAATAATTAATTGAAATTTTTGAATTCTATAAAATGTCTTTAACGGTCAGGTTGGTGAAGGAAATAACTTTTCCGCGAAACTTAAAAAAAAAATCTCACTAGCTACGAACCTGGTTGCATCAAAAACATTAAACGAGTCAAACATTAATAGAAATTTAAAAATTTCATGGCTTTATTTGAGTATGCATTTGTGTAATGAAGAAAAGTATAAATGGCGAATTATAATTGTAAGATTTTTTAATTTATAGATTCAATTAATAAATACTACGTTCTATCATTACTCGTACTAGGACGTGTTTACGAGTATAATGTGTTTTCATTTTGTTTGTGTTTATTTGTTTTAAAATGAATTTTATTCATTATAAATTTATATATTTAATCACTAATCAGTAAGCAACCCTCAAACTTTATCCATAAAAGCAAAACCTTGTGAACAAAAAAAAAAAAATTGCTTTTATTTCCGCCTTTTGCAATGACTTATGTTTGTTCGCTATGGAAAATGATTCAAACAAATGCAAATGTCCCTCCTAATTAACCTTGCAAATTATAACGATTGAGATGATTTCGAAAATAGTTTCTATAAAATCGCAAACATTTTAAGTTTATTTGCTTATAAATTGAATTAGATTTTGATATAAATTTTTTGATAGTTTCTAATGTTTGCTTCCGTGGTCTTACTTACCTATATTGCCTTAAGAGAAGTCAGAAGCTCACAAAAAAATGTTCTGTGTATGCAAGTAGACTGAGCAAAAATTTGAGCACTTGAAATGTCATACTGACAGAAAGGTAAATTAACAAAAATGATTGCATTCAGGACTTGACAACTAAGTTTTCAAATTTTATTTAAAAATAAATCGGAACGCTTAAGCTTAGATCTTAGGTCTTTTACATAAGAGCAAGTTCGTGCGACCCAGTCGTGCATTTTATTTTGAAAGTTCAACCTTCATTTAAAAATATATAGGTGGCGTCGTTTAAAAATAACTAATTAATAGGTTGCATTAATTTTTTGAATATTTTACGAAAACAAAGTAACACACTGTGGAAAAAATACATGTAATTATTACATAAACGCATGTATGTACATACTAATTACATAATTTATTTACAAAATACATTTTAAATCTGTAGTGAGAACATAATTTTTATACCTGTGTTATGAAGTTAGTATTCTATGTTAGTATTACATAAATATGTAGGGATTACATAGACACTGTATTCACCACAATGCCTTGATGTTTAAAGTAGGTAGATACAGATTCTTGTACTCACTACATACTTGTGCGTCATCTCTATTTTAACTTCACAGATAGTTTCCCCTTTATGGTCAATGTACAAGTTTGACTTTTTTTTTCTTAACAAAATCAACTTTATCTACTCATTTTTGAATTTGAACTGGAATTCTTGTACGAACTAAAAGAGCACTCAATTACTCAAGTGTATGAGTTGATACAATTTGTTGAAGTGAGATATGTACTGGGTACATATTTTTTTGGATAAACATAAGTTGCTTGTATAAGTTGATGTAGTAACTAAAATTTCCTGTGTAGATGCCGCGTTTGATTGTGTGCATGTATTGAAATGTAATCTTCACACGAAGTTTTACCTAGTACATATAAATATCGCGTTGTAAACCCAAACTCAGTACACATACAGAGTGTGGCAACAAAACTTCCAATTTTTCAAAATATATTCGTTCAGACTGTAACTTTTGTAGGCGTCCGGTGTTTTCTTCCAGGCCAGTTACCATCATCCATTGGAATAGTGAGTAAAATACGACTTGAAAATGGTATTTTCCGAAAAACTCTCTTTACTGGGTACATAGCTTTCTATTTCATTGTTGAACTGTTTGTTGGTTGGCAAGTACTTCTTAACTAAGTCTTTTGATCAAAAACCCTTCACAGCATAAAAAATGTATCATTCTTAAAACTCTCAGCTTACAGTTTTATACTTTTAAGCTTGAAAATGCACGCTTTTGAACATACTTTACCTTAAATCCCCTGCAGCTAAGATCAGTAAATTAACAAAATAGTATAGGTACAAAAATCTCTAAAATACCTAATTCACTGGATATCATATTATCAGTCATGTTCGCCTGGGTATATCTATTCCTGAAATTTGCATCCTCTTCCACCATAATTTCATATCTTTTACCTTCACCAAACAATCGAATGCACTTTCTCCAAAGTCACAAATGTATGTATATTTTTTATATTAAGTTTTTGTTGCAACAAAAAACCCGCTGGAGTTGCAAGCTGTGCGCACAATGAACTTAACCTAGCCGCTAACTATACCTATACCTATCTACTTACCAACCACACCAATCACCACACACAGGCGCAAGCGGTTTTAACAAAATCGTGAACTATTGCGCCTGAATAGAAAAAAGGATCCTGATTCGAGTTTTATACCCGCAAGGCAGCATTTGAACAAAAAAAAAAAACAAATAGAAAAACAAAGACCCGAACCATTTGTAAGGTAAAGTCTTTGGCATTTTTGAGCTCAGGTCCAGCTTCTAATGCACCGCACCGAGACACAGATCCAATAAAACAAAAACACACCCGCTACGTGATGGTAGAGCTCTTCTATGAATTGTATCTCGCAGAGCCTCAATGCACGATCAGTATAGGCTGTGTCGAAGGCGAAGCACTCTGCCAAATATCACAGGGTGCAGGAGGGAACGGTTTCTACGATCGGGCGGGATTGAATAGGTTCCCCCGAAAGTGCATCCATGTCATATTATACTCCCCACGATGAAATTTCTCTTGGAGTATAGCACATGGTTCTGGTATTGGATTTGGAGACTCTAATGCGAGCTATTTCGCAGCATTAGACGAAATTATATTACTCTTTTTGGGGGCGGGGATTGATCTGTGGCGGTATCGACGCGGTCTATACAATTCGATCGACGACTCAACGTTGGCGGTGGCACACAGGCAGAAATGGCAAATTATTGCAAAAGGTACACGAACCACCAAACAAAAGTTGACTCGCGAACAAAAGTGAACTCAAGTGAAAGAGAAACTTTTTCTTGTCTTCGGGTCTTCGTGACAGCAATTTTCATCAGTTTGGGTACAATGGCGTTGGTGTGGTTGTTTCGACGACGACGCAGTTGAGTGTTAGCATAGCCTTAGGATTTTTGTTTTTTTTTTTTAATGTTTGTTGTTTCTAATTTTTGTTGTTGCTTATTTTTGGTGGATTTTTGACTTTTACATTTTTGAGCTGAAAGTATACTCGTAGTTAAATGTATGCAACATGCAAGTTCAAGGCCATGAATCATCGTCATCTTCATCGTCACCGAAGACGAAAGTACACGAAATAAATGAGCTAGTCTTTCAGGTTTTAATACTTGTCCTTAAAAAGATTTATGTATGTTGGCAAAAATAGGCTTGCCTTAGCCTTAATAATAATACAGTACTGTCTCATTAGTTCGAACACTCGGTGATTCCAAAGACCTACTAACTCGAAATTCTACTTTGTATGCTTTGCAATTCGACAGTTTCCGAAATTGTTACTCTGTGATTCGATTTTTAATTTACAGAGTTAAATGTATTTCGATATAAGTATTAAGGAAATACATTCTGCGATGACAAAGTGTCGATTCTAGGTCGGAAGAGTTTGACGGCAACACCATTGCGTTTTTGTCATTTCATATCACGTTAAAGTATTTCCTTTATGATAATATCAGTAGATAAATATTACTTACTAAGTATTGCTCTATTTTGCATTTAATGTTTTTTATTACATAAGAAAATTGAAAAAAAAAAATTGTAAGGCGTTGCCACTTTTTTGAAAATACGGTCTAGGGAAATAAGTTAAAACGCCGAAGCAGATTACTTACAAAAATGTATGTTTTTTTCTTATGAATACTCATGGAGCACGAACGTGGCAATTGAAATTATTAAACTGGATAAATAGGTATTAGAGCCCTAGATTTCACGCAAGTTTTTAACTACACATATAGAGGTGTAGTACAAATCTAGCCTCAAGTGTAAATTGTACACGTGTGTTTAGCCTTAAAATAGAAGGGCAATTACAAAAAAATACTTTTCTTTTCCATACTTGATTTATTAAACATAAGACCCTAGGTGGTGGGTGATTCTTTTAATATAAAAATCTTGCTGTATCAAGACCCTGATAAATTCTATGCACTCGAGTGCAAAGTGATTTTTCAGAATAAAGATTTTAAAATTATTATGTTGAGGTTCCACTCAATTTGGCATCAATTAAATCCGAAAATGTCACATGACACAGATACAAACAAAAAATGTTGCACGTGTAAAACTTAATAAACGTGTAATATTAAATACACGTTGACATATAAATTCACGTTTGCATACAGTAACAATTCAATTGCATGTGTAAATACATATTTTTGGAGTATGAGATGTTTTTTATGTATATTTTACTCATTAGAATCTTCAGAATAATTTCAAAGAAAGCATTTTTAAAATTTAAACTTTTTTACTGGAATCTGGGAATAAAGAGAGAAATTCGACTGTTCGAAAGATATTTCCAGGACTCAACTAGGTTGTTCCAAATTGAATACGTGAACAGTATCAATAAAAATATTTTCTAACGAAATCATAAGGCATTCTTATGAAAATCTTTCAAAATATTAGGAATGCTCATGAGTTCACCCTCGAGCATTTTGGATGTACCACCAAATACAGAGATTCATTTTTTAGTCGCACAACACGATTGTGGAATAATTTACCCAGCACAGTTATCCGTTGCCAGTTCAATTTGAAAACATCAAAGGCCAATATTATATTCATCGATACCTCCTTTCTCTCTCCCCTTATTTTTTCAATCGCTCGGGTTTTCGAATAGGGATTTCCAAACTTTGACAGGTGATTGTGGCCATATTGTTGAAGCTCCATCTGTCAAATTGGAAGTCATTTATTAAGTCTGCCTTGTGGTGGAGATGTAAAGCATTCAAAAACATGTGTAAATGATTGAATTCATTATGAAAGTGGGTCTTCTGTTAAGGCAACATTTCGTGCGCTGCACCCAATTTGCGGTAGAATCAGCCATCTAGCCACCAGGACTATTCGCAACTTGGTGGATAAATTTGAGTTGATCGATTCAGAGAATAGTCCGCCAACACCAGTTTGTCAACAAAACGTAAGAACAGTCTAAAATATCTCCGTATTCGTCAGAGTGTGCAGAAGAATGCAAGGCAGTCAATTCCGCTCCGCCACAACAACTCAGCCTTTCGCAGACGACAGTTTGGCGAATTTTGTGTAATAACTTGGGCCTTCACTCGTACAAACTTCAACTGACCTCTGAGCTCAGAGTAAATGACTATAGACACTTACGTGTGTTTGCTAAATAGACCCTTGAGCAGTTGAAATTTGACCCCAATTCCAGTCGAAAAATTATATACAGCAATGTGGATTTTGAGCTGGAGGCAATATCCGTCCATAATTCTTTCAGAATGACGTTGCCCAGATATGGACACTGATGAGATGTGATTTTAACAGGACCGCACCACATGCCACACAGCTAATGTCAAAATGACCATAATCAATGACATTGGTCAAATTCAGTCTGATTTATGCGTTAGAGTGTTAGAAAATTGGACGTTTCGGATGCGCGCCATCTAGCGAAGACGTGTGAAATATTTGAATGATTTTATATTTTATCAGACCAAAACCATAAATGTTTAAAAAAGAGCCAAGTTCTTCTATACAAAAACCTTTGTGTAACAAGTCAGCCGTGAAAAGCACTGAGATCTAAAAGTACGCCAAGTTCTTACTTCATGAATGTTTAATACCGAATATTTAAAGTACTCGTAGAATAATATTGAAACAGCTACAATGTAATAGAGAAAATTTATTATTTAATGATTACTGACTAAAATTTGATTTGAAAAAACCGACGTTTTTTTTGCTCAGCACCGAGCACCGAGCAGGGCACTGAGCTGTCAGCTCACGTAACACGGAGTGCTCTGAGCACTTAATTCTCATTTCTTTTTTAGCTCAGAGCTCAATCAGGGATTGCTTGATGAGCTCAGTAAAACAAAGACCGAGCAGATTGAGCAAAAAACATTTTACATTAATTAGAAATAAATTAAAAAGAACAAAATTCTTGTAAACACAAATTTTTCATACAAAACTGACAATTTGGACATTTTATTAAAAAAAATTATTCAATGACAGTTCAGTACTCAATTATGGCTTTTAAATAGATCTGAAATCTGATCGCTCGGTTCGGAGCAAGCTCTATTGGCAATGTCTTGGAAACTCTGAGTTTTTTCAAACGAATTTCGCAGAAGTTCTTTGGACGAGGAAGATGAAGAATCAATTCCTCAATTCTAATAGAGTTCTGCTATAATAGTTCTAGCAACCTGACATCAGTAGTCTTGCACGCTTCGTAAGGAGCTGTAGGAGTAGGGAGGAAGCCTATTTGATTCATATGTTATAGCAATGGATCAACTTATATGGTCTAAGTCTGTCAAGCATTCACGCTGACCTCCATGCTAACCTAACTTCTCTGACAGTTTGTATTATTCAAAAGATTAAAAACGCTTTATGGAAAACCCTTTGCATTATGATGAAAGTGTATGTTTTATAATGAAGAGAGGGAAGTGGGTTAAGTATCATGAAAGCTTATACAATTCTTTTAAAGGTCATACAAATTAAAAGTCAAAAGAGTCAAACAATCAATAGTCTAAGAGTTATTCTTTTAAGGATTTTTTTTTTATTTTTTTGATCTTTTGGATCTTCCTATTCTAAGCTAAGTACTTTTCTTTTTTCGCCTGAAAATGGCTTTAATTTTTTTAAGGATGGTTAAATCGTCTTAGTCAGATTTAAATTAAATTTTGCCTTGAAGCTAGATTTCAGGTGATAACTGTTTGCATTCCTGTCGAATATTCTCCTTAAGCGCCGCGAATGTCTGAGGATTATTGACATAAATCTACGACTTCGTGTAGCCTGAAAGGACGAAGTTTGGGATGGTTACATCGGATGATTTTGCTGGCCATGCAAAATGGAGGATTATGCGACCAGAAAATGTTTCCTTTACAATATCCATTGTGGCTTGTGCTGTGTGTATACTTGCACCGTCTTATTGAAACCAAGTATTCATCAAGCCCCGTTCATCCGATTCCGGTAGTAAGAAGTCGTTTATCATGGACCTGTATCGTTTGCTAGTATTAGTGGCCTTATTGCCGATGGCCTCCTAAAAACTACGGCCCAATCACTCCTCCCGCGTGAACGCTGGCCGCACCACACAATGGTTTTGAGTGGATGTAATGGCCCTTCGTGCGCCCCCAAAAATAAAGGTTATGCTTCCTGACGTAACTACTTTATTGGAAATCCCCTCAGTCGCTCATGATTATTTTCTACACAAAATCGAATTCTTTGTTGTTAAGATTGAGGATTGGTTGACAGTAATTCACACATAACATGACAGACTGTCAGCGTTAACTGGTACACTATTTACACTTTGTACTAGAACATGTGTAAGTCTTCCACTAAAATTCGGTGCGGGGTCCGTCTGGTAACCTTTCGTCTGTTTGATATTTCTTTCGAGCACTCCGGTGGTGGCGGCCACGCTCTGCATGGTCACACACGTGTTTTAGTATGTTTGAGTCGAATAGTTAAGCGCTGAAATGTGTGCCCAATTGCTATGACACGATTAGGAAATCGACGTCGAAATTCACGTTTCGCTAACACCATCGACCGATTATTGGTCAAAGAATTCGACAGAATTATTCCACGCTCTTGCGGAGTATGGCACTCCATTGCTTGTCTGTTTGTATACTTCAGCTGTCAAGTTAACAAATGTAAAATATGATTGACGTTCGACGCCATTTGCAAAAATTATAATATCTTCCGATAGGGTGATTTATTTTGCGCCAGTTTGTATTTATAATGTGCTTCGATTACACCGAAATAAAAATTTGCTTTAAAAACTTTTATAGATTCTTTTGTTCTTATGATATATGTATGTACTAGCCGATAAAACCCGGTGTTAATTTCAGAACTGAAAATGCTACTCTTTTTTATGACAAGAATTTTAGCAGGTTTTAGAATATTTGCGCCCAGTTTTCAGTGCTGGTAGTAACTTTGTGCTAAACCTCCAAATAAATTGAACGCAAATTATCGCAGAAATAGTTTTTCAACTTTGAATTAACTTAAATTGTCAATTGCCAAATATCTGTCAAAATCAAAGTGTGACTCTTTGGAAATGTGTTTTGACAATCAAACCCTTAAAATCAATCTATCTCTCATAAAATGCATAATTTTTCTTGATGAATTGTAAAATTGGCACATCGGTAGATTTTTGGTGGGTGGAAGCTCTTTGCGGATATAAAACCAAACTGTCACACTGTATGCGCTTTTCAGTAAAATGAATATGCAAACAGACAATTACTGCCCTATTATTCATTCCAGATCAAAACTTAAATCTGAATGTTAATTATACAAAGTCAATGTCCGAATTTAAGTTTTAATCTGGATGTATCAAATGAATAACATGCCCGTTAAACTCTTTTTCAATGGTGTACAGAGCTCCTCACGGATCTAATTGACAGAAACATCGTCATGGATGGCTTAATGAAAAGTCACAACCTAAACAGGGTCTTATAATGACGCATGTAAGCACACCTTAAGTGGATGGCAAACATGAACACTGGCGCTGTTATAGTTAAGATGACCGTGAATAAGAAGAAAATTAGAGAAACGTGAAAAAACTCAAAAGTGAAGTTCCTCAAATTGTTTCGGTACGATTTTTTATAGCATGTTTTTAATTTTATTAGTTTAGTTTATTTAGCAAATGTTTCATTTTCACTTTCAGATAAATACAAAAATATTAATTAATGTATTATGTTGAGTGTTTCTTTTTTCTTCATTTATTAGTTTTGATGTCATATATACACACAAACTGACAAATAAACAAAAGAACACTTTATTGTAATAAGTATAGATTTGAAAGATCTTATAACCCAATACTTTTTCTCATCCACCTTAGTTATTTTCAAGGATTCTTGCGATTTTTAGTTTTTATGATCTGGTGATTTGGTACTATTCGTCTTATTTTGCTCTATTTTAAGAATATACTAATATCGTCTTAGCTTAGGTTCAATAGAGATCGGAGTATTTGTGATTTATCTTAGGGTTTTTCCAAAAAGAAAATCCGAAAGCTTGAGTATTTTACGAGAAACTGTTCACGGGTTTTTACAACATCTGATAAATAGATTAGATATTGCTACAGAATTAATCATTCCATTGAAAGAAGTACAATAATTAAACTTATGTAGACATTATTTCATCGCAAAATCAACTCAGCCTCCGCAAATTCGCACTTGGGTATTATTATATGTATATTATTATAGTTTCCACATGCTGGCCATATGTCTCGACGTGCGTTGTCGCTGTTATTGTGGAAGTATCTTTTCAGTTAGCAAAATCGGAAACTAAAACCCGCGCACTGATTCGTCACCTGATTCTCATTGCTTAAACATTTAATTTATTGACATTGGCAATTCATTACATCATTCCATAAAAAAAAATCATAAAACAGTAACACATAACACACATACACACATACATAATTAATAACTCAATTCCCTTAATCGAATTTGTGATTAAAATAAAATACATAATTTCAATTGTAAATTAGAATTCATTATCAAACATACAGTCTATAGTCCGGAATAAATTGTCAAATATTTTTGCAGAAAAATCACATCTCTCCTCGCAATCACCTTGACCTTTTTTTCCATTTTAAATTAAAAACTCTTATGTTCGCAAATGCCTATTAAAAAAATCATTCAAATGGCAAAATTTATACATGAGTTGACCTAGATTGGCAAACTAATATAAACCTATCATCAAAATGACCAACCGCACACATCACAATTTTGATGTTAAATAAATCTGTAGCTATTAAAGCTGAAATCTCAAAATTCAAAAGATAAACCTTTCCTCTCCATGATGATCATCTGCCATTCTCCTCTTGACATAAGTTTATTTTGCATACGAAAACCAATACAAAGACTGAAAAGTAAAACCCCTCTGGCTAGAGAGCGCTTCTTTCTTGGCCATCGTCAAACTTATTTGATAGTCAAAATATTTGAAGCCACAGACAACAATACAATAAAAAAAAAAAAAAAAAAAACACATGGCTTTTTTCACAAAAAAAAAAACTAAAAAAAAGCATGACAGCCATGTGTGACATAATCAACTTCGTCGCACACCAAAAGTAGGTCACCTAATTTTTTTTTGGCTATCTACCTACGTACCTAGAAAGATACACAATCACGTTTTGATACAAAATTCGCCAACAGATACCATCGAGCTTGCGATTTGAACAGCTTACGATTTTTTGTGTGTACCTAATCCGGAATGCTGAAAGTTGCTTTGTTAAATCTATATATCAACACCGATTAACGGTGAGTACTATCTTATTCGAAATCCTATTTTTAAAATGACAAACAAAAATGCGGCAAAGTGTCCTTGAATTAAGTCGCTACCGCAATAAATATGCAACGAAAAACGAGACATTATAAACTTCATAATAATCTTAGAAGGCAAAAAGTATCTAAAATAATTTTTTTTTACAATAAGAACAGCCACAGCACCCCTCAAATAGTTGTGCACACGACGACGACGACGACAATGATTTAAAAAAATTGCAAAGTTGCACTTGTGTAAATGGGGGGCGAACTTTCTCACGGTCAAATGTATTGATTGTTTGTTGTAAAGTCACTTGTGTGTATATAATATACTCGACCTAGACATTGGCCATGATAATCACTCTAGAACGGGAAAATGCGCTGTTATTTGTGAAAATGCTTACAACTGAGCTTTTTCAAACACAAAAAAAAAACACACAAATCATTGAAAGTTTTTTTTTTTTTTTTTTGGTATTCGTACACAAACCAAATACATTTCATTAATCATAATATTTTGCAATAAAATGAATACAGATACACAGCAAACTAACGACACCAGTCGCTCTCATATTCACGCAGCTTTCAACGTATAAATTCGCTCGAAGGTCAGAATCGTTCCTAATCGCAGGGTTGTATTTGTACTTATCTGTAAGATTTTTTTTTGGTTAAAAAGTGTAACTTTTTCCACCAAATTTGCAGTGACAGAAAAACCGAGCTTTTTATCTCTCGAAACAGCCATTAATTTGAATTGAAGCTCCCACGCTAAGATCCCGTTTTTTGCGTCTATTTTGCTGAATGATATTCCGCTATTCATTCTGTTTTACTTAAGTAGTAGTGATCGCTCGCACCTTACCTATATGATTGCCACTTACAGAAAAATGTGTAACCAAAAATTTCACAAAAAAAATATTATTTTTATCAAGCTTGTCAAATATAAAAATTGGATCAAAATCAAAAGTTTGTGAGGCACATGTAAAGGGTGTTTTTTTAGAGGTGGATAATTTAATTTGAAATAAAACACAGTCAATGTTTTAAATATCCATTAAACTGGCTGGCACGCACATGGTATGATCTGGAGGTCTCACATTATTTGCAGTAAATCGGGCTGTACAAATATATGTTTAAATGTTGATTACGATGACGACTTGACTTATTTCGATCAAGAGGATTTTCGAAACACAGCTCATACAGTTAATTCTTTAACAGAATAGGTTAACAGCTTGAACTGATTGAGTTGATGTTGAGTGACTCATAACGTAAATCTAGAGTTAAAACTGATTTGACATTTTAAGAAATTTACAATTTTACTATTTACATTAAGTCAAGTTATACTCTATTCAACTCTATTCTAATATTCTCTACTCTACTCTACTCTACTCTACTCTACTCTACTCTACTCTACTCTACTCTACTCTACTCTACTCTACTCTACTCTACTCTACTCTACTCTACTCTACTCTACTCTACTCTACTCTACTCTACTCTACTCTACTCTACTCTACTCTACTCTACTCTACTCTACTCTACTCTACTCTACTCTACTCTACTCTACTCTACTCTACTCTACTCTACTCTACTCTACTCTACTCTACTCTACTCTACTCTACTCTACTCTACTCTACTCTACTCTACTCTACTCTACTCTACTCTACTCTACTCTACTCTACTCTACTCTACTCTACTCTACTCTACTCTACTCTACTCTGCTCTACTCTACTCTACTCTACTCTACTCTTCTCTACCCTACTTTACTGAATTAGAAAAGTTCGAATTCTAGATAATACATTTTTATAAAAATCGTAGAAGGTGTTTTCGAGAATAACAAATTTTCCTTGAAGTTAAAAGTTGTATTACAGGCACAATTATTTTTGGCTTGACTAACGTTTTTTTTTAAATCTTTTGCAGAGTGATAAAAGTTCGCTTTAAGCCAATTTAAAAAAAAAATAAAATGCACGACTTGGTCGCACGAACTTGCTCCTATGTAATAGACTAGGAAAATAAAATTAATATTGTTAGAGAAAACTGTTCATTAGATACAAAACAAGCAAAAACAACATGCAACACAAAAACAGAATGCTATGCAAATATGAATTTATGCAAGAACAAAAATTATAAGTCGTTGTAGTGTTTTGTTTTTTTTTTTTTTTAATTTGGTATGCTAACTTTAAGTTTTTATTACTGTACGAATGAAAATTAAATTTCAAAGAAAAATATTGAGCCGTTTATGAAATATCGAATTTTCCAAAAAAAAAAAGAAATATTTTTTTTTTCAAAAATTCAA
This sequence comes from Chrysotoxum bicinctum, assembly GCA_911387755.1. Taxonomy (NCBI): domain Eukaryota; kingdom Metazoa; phylum Arthropoda; class Insecta; order Diptera; family Syrphidae; genus Chrysotoxum; species Chrysotoxum bicinctum. Next base: position 171,586,066 of record OU426989.1, read on the forward strand.
AAAATATTTTTTTTTTAAGTTTTGAAATGCAATAGTTTTAAGACATTTTAGAAGCATCTCTACAAAAAATTTCATTAAAATCCGTTATGTCGATAATGACTATTTCAAAATTAAAAACAAAATGGTTCTATGGTAGGTACAAGCTTCAATATCCTAATTTGAAATTAAATTAAAGATGGTTAAAATAAATTGAAACAAAAAAATTTTTATCAAAATTCTAGGGGCCGTTTTTGAGAAAAATACGATTTTTGAAAACCATTTTTTGTAGGTCAAATAAAACTTTTTTCATATATCTTGTAGATTATGTTGAAAAACTTTTATTTATCAAGTTAAAAAAAAATCTAGCATAAGGTTTTCGAAATATTGAGTTTTGAAAAAAAAAAATATTTTTTTTTTTTTAAATCCACAAAAGTTTTTTTGAAAATTTGAATATTCAAGTTTTTGGCGAGCTTTAGCAAAAAAAATGATCAAAATCGGTTTGAGAAAAAAAAAACATTTACAAAATTTCGTACCGTTACTTTTGGTCTTAAAAAAAAAAAAAAACGTGTGAGGGGGGCGGGGGAAATTAAAAATGATATCTGCCAAGTTTAGGCTGTAGTCGAACCGACAGACAGACAGAATTGCGAGACCCACTATTTTAGTCTTCGCTATCATCGTAATGTCTACTTTGATCTACTTTTACGAATGCAGAACCTGCCATATAGTACCTTTTCGTCGCAAGTAAAAATCAAAAACATAATACATATTAAAGAACGTTCACAAAGAAAATCTTCTATTGGCAACACCCACCAATTGTCAATTGAATTAATTTTAAATTTACTTTAACGTAATCTGTTTAAGAATTTGACTTAAAACTTTGTGGCTCAACTACTGATTAAGATCATTTTATTTTCATTTAGTAAAAGCTAGCTAAAAGTTGCAAAAAAAAATTCCAAAAATTGTTTTTAATCGTTTTTCTCATAGAACCATTTTTTTTGGATTTTTTCAAAAACGGTACAACTGATTTTGATCAATTGTTTTATGCTAAGACTTAAACAATTTAAATAGTGTTGTGTGTACAAGGATACATTTTTGGAATTAAAAAAAAAATAAAGTCATTTTCTTAGAAGCTCAATACGTACACTTCGGTTCAGACGAATTTAGAAAAAAATCTAAATTCCATACAATGCAAGAGAACCTTAGAAAAAGGTGCCGAACTTTTTGTATAATTCTTTCTGAGGTAATTTCCGAACATAACAAGCAAACAGTTAGCATCATCAAATGATTCATTCAAGAACTTCGAAAATGTTCCTTAGGAAATGTTTGTGCTTATTCAGTTGAAGCGAAGTGTATGTATACATTTCAAAAACTACAAATTTCTTTTTTTTTCGAAACTTGACAATTAATGGATTTCAATATTATCTGCACTATGTAAGAATTTTTTTTCTCCAAGAATAACGGTACCCACCATAAAAATGTTAAAAAAAAACGATTTTCAAAAATCGTATTTTTCTCGAAAACGACATCTTGAATTTTGATAAGAAAATTTCTTCTTTCGCTTAGTTCCTAAGATCTATAGTTCAATAAAAAAAACATTGTCACTACTACTAACCATAGAACTATTCTCAAAAATTTGGCGTACCAAGTTTCTTGCTGAAAATGTTTCAAAAATGCTTTTTGTAAGATTTGTATACCTTCAGTTCAAACCCAAACTTAGAATTGTTACATCGAAAATTTTCGATGTCTTGAGTTCGTATTCAACCTCTATCTATCAGCCTAGGTCTTCATGGTTTCTTGTTTCAGTGTATTCTGTTTGATGTTACATACATTTGTGTCTCATAAGCTCGTTACCGAATCTAATACTGCATTATGTTCTTTTTTAAAAATAGTTTTGAATTTGTTTCAGTGTTATGTTTTTCCAATAACAAATCGTTGCTTTTTTAAATTTAAATGTTTATGTTTAACGTAATGTTACACCATAAAAAATTTCCCTATTTTTCCGCTTCTTTTTTTTTCATTTTAAATGTAATGAATGATTTTTTTTTTACTTTCGGAGAAATAATTATTTTTAAGTTTAGAGGAGAAGACAGACAGTATATAAGCTAAATAACGATTTCTCAAAGATGAAATACCTATTTCAGGATCTTATCTAACATAACCTCAAAAATAAAATTAAAAAAAAAATATTTTTAGACCTAGAAGTACTAATGCGAAAAACATGTAACAGTTCAGAAACTAGACATGAGTTCAGATCATCGAGAACTTTCCAAAGGTATAATTTGATTCCAGGAATTTGTATTTTTTGATAGAACTACATATTATTTTTCTTAAATCTATGTCTATCTCTTTGTATACGATAGTAAGCTAAAAAAAAAAAAACAAAATTGTATTATTCATGTTTTGTGGGAAATTTTTCTTGTGTGCGACAGCATTTTTCGAGAAATAGGAATTTAAACCTGAAGACAATTTTAACCTCCTACGAAATAGCATCAAATTTAATCAAGTAAGAAAAGACTTTTATTCCACAATTTAGTCAAGTTTAATTTCAAAAAATCACGAATTTATAAATAATATAAATAAAATGCACGACTGGATCGCACGAACTTGCTCTTATGTAAAAATACTTTGGAATTTAAAATACATTTTATAAATATAAAGCATGGATTCAATGAGATAAAAATGTTCAAATGCATGGCATTTCCGTTTGATTTCCGAAAAAGTATGAATTTACGCAAATAAAGTTAAAAAATCGTTTTATTAAAGTAATTTATTATATAACAAATTTCTTTCAAAATTTTCGAGAAGAAAATTTGGGATGCCAATTTAAAGTATTTAGTAGTATAGATTTTAGGAAATAGTTTCAAAAAATATAATCGTTCACACGTTTTAAAGATATTGATTTTTCAAAAAAAAAACTCGTAATTTTTTTTTTCAAACAATCTAAAAAATATTTTTATATACAATATTATTTTAAACTTAAGGGGCTCTTGCTGAAAAATTTTGGTTAAAATCGTTAGAGCCGTTGATGAGAAATTCGAAAATCAAAAAACGGTTCTATGACAGGTACCGTTAATAACATTTTGCCCCAAAATGTTTGTTGACCAAAATGTAGTCCATGTCTATAATATCACACCTAATTTTTTTTATCAAAATCTTTAGAGCCGTTTTTGAGATAAATAAGATTTTGCATTATGAGTGTATGGAGTTTGAAGAAAATAGGTCCAGTGGCTTAGGCTGTAAATCGAGGTACAGACATACAGATAGACAGACGGAATTGTCGGACCTACCTTATTTGTCTTCGCTATCATCATTATGTCAACTTTGATCAAAATTTCGAGTTCGATTTTTTTTTTCCAAATGCAGAACTTGCTTATTAGACCAAGAGCGCACAGCAATTTTTGGGTGTGATTGATAACAAAAAATAATTAGCATAATTAGATAGGCCTTTAGTAGTTATTTACAAATGTGAACATCTTGCATACTCTAGAGGGAGCTATAGTGTATAAAAGTGCATGATATATGCAGTTCTTTCCAAGTCTAAGAAATTGTGATAACAACTTTGCCAAAATGTAGAGTTAAGCCCCTTGATTGAAAGTATTGAGGTATAAGAAGTTTTGCAGACAGCCTTCTGCCTGCAAGACGCGATAAGAATAGCGTACTTCTTGCACGAAGAAGACCGCCTTCAAAACGTCTTGGACTTCGATATTTGCAATCAGGGCACTTAACTCTTCATTTTGAAGTTATGGCAAATTTTGTATCACAATTTTTTAGACTTTGGAAAGAACTGCATATCTTATGCACTATTGCTCCCTCTAGAGCAGCAAGACGTTCACATTTGTAAATAACTACTAAAGGCCTATCTAATTATACTAATTATTTTTTGTTATCAATCACACCCAAAAATTGCTGTGGGCTCTTAGTCTATATAGTACCTATATTGCAAGTAAAAAAGTCGGTCTTATACTCAATGTTAGATCTATCTTTTGCTAAAAGCTATTTTCCAATTTGTTTTGGTACCAACGATTTGAATACTTTGCAGCAGTTCGCCAAATCATTCGTACGTTATAATCGTTTGAATCAATTTGAATTTATTCAAGATTTCGTTCGAATTGATGGTGAACAATGAGAAATGAGTAGATCTTGTAATCTAAAAAATAATTATGATGTGGGAATAAGAGCATATTCAATTCACTATAACCACCAGTTTCTGACGAATAATTTTAAAAATTACTTGTTTGTAGTTTCGTCAGACGTCAGATTAGGTACATACATACATATGTATTTTTTCTAGCTTTAGCCCAACATTTTTTTAAAAATTTATAATTATCCATTTCGACAACAATTTAATTTTCTGCAAAAAGTTATGTAACTAAAATAGTCGATATCAGATTGGTTTTCGTATTAAACAAATAACAACCAGGGGGTCGATTCTCTATCTCATTTTTGAGTATAATTTTGTTTGTTATGAAAATCAAATTTTATCAGGGCTCTACAAAAAATCATTTAAGTGTGAAAACAAATTTGATATTTGAAAATATTTTGACATTTTATAATTTTTTTTTTATAAATTGCGAATCGGATAGTGTGTTAAGTTGTGAAAAAACTTATCAATTCACAGTTTCACAGATAGAAAATTGACCTTCAGAGCTATGCGGAATTTTGCAGCACAAATTGTTTTAATAATAATTTAAGTGCATGTTAGGAAGATAGATATGGTGACCACGGGCAGTTAAGCCCTGTAGTCCAATTAGTGCTGAAGTGCGCCATTGTCATTTTGTCGCTTTAAGAAAATAGTCTTTGATCTTCATTTCTGAAAGTTCTACTTTGATGACAAAAATAATCTTCCGAATGATTGAGCTCTAATTTCATTTCCTAGTTAAACTTTTCCTTCTGTACTTTGGTTCGATAAGAAACATGTTTACTCTTTCCGCAAGTGAGCCATGAAGGGCTGATTCTTGCCTGGCTAGCTCCTCCAGCCAGCCCGTTAATTTCCAATCAATGACCCAGATCTCAGATAAAATTGATATTGAGATTAATATTCAGGCTATCAAGCTCATTCCGAAATTACTAGACCAATTTGAAGGATGATGTACTAGAATCAATGTCTTTAACAGCTGCTTGACTGTCGTGTGATTGTAGCCATATTCCAGTTCTGGTTTGGATCTTGCTTGAGTAACTTGCATACTTCCCTGATGGCCAGTAATTCAGCTTGAAAAACAGAGTCTGAGACGAAATTCCTAAAGAAACACTGCACCACTCCATCTTTGAGCCATCAATAAAGATAATTTTGTCAGATAATTAAATTAACGTTGATTTTAACGATGTTGAAAATCTGGAGAGATTATTTTGATCAGCTGCGTAATGGAGATGATAACCAAAATTCCGCTAGCAAGCAGACACGTCAAGCAAATTTGGTTGATGATCTGGAGTTCCACCCACCCGACCTAAGTGAGATCAAGTTAGCCATTCTGATGGTCTACAGGCGGAACTTTGTAAGTACGCTGGAGATGATCTGGTTAGGAGCCTACGCCAACTTACCAACTAACCATTAGCCTTTCAAACATCGCTTATAAGATCCTGTCTAACGTATTATGTGAACGCCTGAAGCCATTTACTGATGAACTGATTGGCCCCTATCAGTGTGGTTTCAGGCATGGAAAGTCTACCATCGACCAGATGTCCACACTTCGCCAAATCCTGGAGAAGACCCAAGAATTTAATATCGATACACACCACCTATTCATCGATTTTAAAGCAGCTTATGACAGCGTTAATAGAGAAGACCTGACCGTGCCATGTCGAGTTTTGGTATCCCTGCCAAACTGATACGCCTAGGCTTCGGCCACGCACTGAGCGACGAGCGACTGAGCGATTGAGCGACGAGTCGCTGAGCGACGCAAAAAAATTAAAACACATAAAATTGTATGGAGGTGGCCACGTACACCCTGAGCGACTTGTGATTGTTTTAAGCGACAGAGCGACGTCGCTCAATCGCTCAGTCGCTCGTCGCTCAGTGCGTGGCCGAGGCCTTATCAGGATGACGTTGGAAAATGCCCGTTGCTCCGTCAAAATGGGTCTTGTGATCAAAATGAGGAGAAGACGAAGCATATGCTGTCATCAAATAAAGCCGATTCCCACCGTAGACTTGATCAGAACGTGACTACGAGTATTGCTATAGATATAGCTTCGAGGAGGTCAGAGAATTTGTCTAGCTGGGTACCGCGGTGAACTCTGCAAATGACATCAGCGCTGAAATCAAACGCAGGTTAACTCTTGCTAATCGCTGTTTCTTTGCGCTAAGTAAACAATTGAGGAATAAAGTCCTATCGAGAAATACCACGGAGACGTTGTACAAAACCCTGATCATTCTGGTCTTGTTATATGGTGCAGAAGCATAGAAGCATGGACCCTTTCCAGGCGGATGAAAGCTACTTTGGTGTTTTCGAGAGAAAGGTTCTACGCACGATTTATGGTCCGGTTTATGTCGATGGGCAAAATAAAATCTGGCAAAGACGATACAATCATGAATTGTACGAGATGTACAGCGACGTGTTCCTAGTCAAGAAAATACGTATTCAGCGGTTAAGATGGCTAGGGCATGTAGAGCGAATGAACATCGACGCTCCATGCCGTAAGGTATTCAACGCTATGCTAGAGGGTACGAGGTAGACCTCATCTCCGGTGGCGTTTGATCAAGTTGAGGGAGATTTAAGCTAGAAATCGATTTTAACGTTTTGGAAAACGGTCATATTCAGTAGGATTCGAAAGGTGCAGAAAACTCTTAAGGCATCAGTTGGGCAAGACTTAAGTGTCAGGCAAACATGAAATGGTAAATGCATTAGTCTTTAAGACATATTTCTTAAGCTAAGGGACGAGAATAGAGATATAACGATTTATAACAATTATAACAGTTATTGAAATTGATCGTAACAAAAAGCTGTATGAAGCACTCGCCAAAAATATGTTGGGTGTCTGAAGTGTGCCCAGAGGTGAAGAGTCTTGGCCTGCGAAGCCGCTTGATTGTAAACGTGTAGACTGAACTGTTATAAAATGAAATTTCTTTAGTAATTTTCAAAACTAAATTTTTGTACGAAATTTCCGATTCAAAACTTCAACCTGGTTTAGTCATTTCATAGTTGAATTCAATTGAAAAATTGAGCATTTGTTAATATGATACATTTTCCACCTTTGACTTCTATAAGCTCTCTTCCAATCTTGGGATCTTAGACATCTTCTTTTATCTTAAATAATTCAAAGTTTACGAAAGATGAAAACCCCCATCCAAGTGGTAACCATTATATTATCATAAAATTGATGATCAACGGCATTGGATAAAAAAAGCTTTTACAAAATAATAAACTTTTCTACACGCACGAAAACAGTCATATAATAATATATTTATATTTTTTTTTTCTAATTTGTTGGGTGGCAGTGTGGGAGAGAGGTGTAAAATTTTACACGATTTTAGCTTGACTATGTGGATTTTTGTGCTGTTTGCTCCGATAACGGGTATAAAATATAGATACGAAAAAGCTCTCCCTCAATGTAGTGTTCGTGTGCCCATTTTTTCGCTCAATGTCGAGCAACCCTGGCCTGCTATTGAAGTTCAGCTTACGTGTATAAACATTGCCATATCCACGATACGACAGCGACGACGACGACGAACGCTCGACTAGGACGTCCGTCGTCGTCGTTGTTGTCGTTGAATGTGCGGTGAGGTGAGCTAGCTGACTGTCGGTCGTGAGCGACATTGCAAACTCTCGAGAGCAGCGGCAGCAGCGAGATAAGTAACGATTGTATTATACTTGTTGGAGGCCGGTTCGGTGCTGAATTTTGTTGTTGAAATTGCCTTTTTTGAGAGTGTTTTTTTTTTGCTTAATTAAAATAGTTAAAATAAAAATACAATTATGTACAATAAACAGTTCTTGATTACAAGGATAGAGATAGTAGTAGAGCACTTTACACACAATAGGTACATATGTAGGTAGTTGAGGGATTTTTGTTTTAATTTAATTTGAATTATTGATTTGTTTGAACGTATAAATTATTATTGACAAAATCTTGCCCTTATATTTTTCGATATCAAAATTCACTTATTGTATAAGCAAATAGCCAGGGTTGGCTGTTTCGTTTGTTTGGCCATCACGGTGTATTACCAATTTTGTGTCCTAATGCTTAAGCTTCTTAGACATTGGTTGTTTATGTATTTCCCTGTGGCACCCTCTATGCTATTTTGTGTGCATCGATCGGCTGCGGCATTAAACTTGAAGCAAGGTGGTTTCAATGGTGTGTGTTTTCTTTTTTTTGATTTTGTTTTAAGCTTTAATAGGTTTATCCTTGAGCTTGACGCGATTTCATCATTCTTGAAGAAATTAGATTCTAAAAGAGATATAACATCTAGATAAATATTTTGAGTTTTTTTTTTTCGGGCTGTCAAGTGGCACAATGAAATTATAAATTATTTATTGTTTTTTATTGTTTTTATTGAAATATATATTTTTATATTCAAGACGTGATATAGATTTTTTTCTGATTGTGTTGCGATGCCATGATATGAGTGTGTGAAAATATTCATCCAATGTCAGACGATGAAACGTCATAATTAAACGATTCTGATTCGAATAATTACGTTACATTGCCAATGGAATGGAAGTCAATCGATATGATGAACATTATAGGGGTTCTTTTTGTGAATTCTATATTTATATAAATATCTGTGAATTCAATTAGAAATAGCGAAATAGATAGTATTAGGGGATTTTATATGCATGTAGGTCGCTTATGAACGAATTTATAGCTTAATAGTGGGATAAATCTTCTCGAAAATTTCGGTAGGTAGTCAATTGTTATTTCTGTAGAAGAATAATTTAACAATTTTATACTGTTGGACAATATTTTTCATACTTTTTGTAGTTGCCACTTTATTTGACGTTTTAGAGTTGTTATGTTATTGACAGCTGTCATATTAGCAGGGCTGCCAACATAAAAAAACTCAGTAACTATAAACCAGTGTGTTTGAATGAAAGTTGATAAGAGCATTGAGTATTAGGAACAAAAATAGTAACAACTTAATAACGTTGACATTAAAAATAAATCAACTAATGTTTTTTTAAATTTTGAGTTCGAAAAATTACTTTCCAAATATTTTTAACTGATACAAATTGATTGAAAAAATAACAAAACAATTGATTTTTGACCTTAAAAAGGCTATATCATAACATTTAAGTGTTTCTACAATTTTTACTATTTTTCTATTTACCTTTTTTTATTTTTATTGGAAAATATGCCTCTCGCGTGGGAACAGCCCCTTCCTTTGATGGTATTTTCTTCTTGTCCCAAACGGACCTATACGCTCTGGCTTCTTCTCGCATATTATGTGAATCGTATTATAAGGAAAGCGCAGTAATATTTGCAAGTTTTGAATTTAAAAAAATGTCGAACTCGAAATTTTGATCAAAGTTGACATAAGAACAATAGAGAACATGAAAAAGTGTGTCCGGAAATTTCGTCTCTTCGTCTGTCTGTTTGTATGTCTGTATGTCTATACCTCTACTTACAGCCTAACTCTCTTAAACGATTTTCTTCAAACTCTGTATTTAAGATTCTTCTCTAGACGAGAAATTGAATTTTGGTTAGTTCCAAAACTATCGTTACAGCTAATATGCAAAATCTTATTTTTCTCGTAAACGGCTCTAACGATTTTGATAAGAAAAAAATCGGTGTGCTAACACAGATATGGGCTACATTTTGGTCAAAAAAAATTTTCGGGAAAAATGTTATTAAAGGTACCTGTAATAGAACCGTTTTTTACATTTTCGACTATTTTTAATTTGAAGCTGCTTCAAAATTGAAAAAAATTATTGTTTATAAAAATTTTAAAAAAATAGTTTTTGGATTCGTAAAATAAATAATTTAAATTTTTTTGAAAATGCAATATTTTTAAAACTGGTACACGATTAATTTTTAAAATTATCTCCTTAAATGTATATCAATAACTACTATAAATTTTCATATATGTAACATTTTTTATAAAAAAAATTAAGGAAAATTCAGTGTATAAAAATCATATTTCAGTATGTCTGTATGTATGGGCTTAAACCTACAGCCTAAGCCACTGGAGGTATTTTCTTCCAACTCCATGTTTAAGGGTCTTCGGTGATTCCTTATAGGAGAAATTGAAAATTTATTTACCTCCAAAACTAACGGGATCTAATATACAGACATACAGGACATTAAATAAATTTTGGTCAACACAATTTTAAGCAACAAATTTTATTAACGGAACCTGTCATATAACCTTTTTTTTTTTTTTTTAATTTCGACTTTCTCATTAAGGGCCTAACGATTTTGACCAAACATTTTGTACAGGATCCCCTTTGAATTAACAATAATATAGTTTATAAAATTATTTGAAAAAAAATTTTATTTTATTTGAAAAAAAATATTTCTTGAGTTTTTGGAAAAAAAACAATCTTTTTTTCGAAAATTAAAGAAATATCTAGAAAACGTGTGAGTGATTAGTTTTTGAAATTATTTTTTAATTTTAAATTATTATAAACTTAAAATTGGCATCTCAAATTTTTTTCTAGAAAAATTTTAAGAAAATTTCTTATATTAAAAATGAAATTAATAAAAATACGATTTTAAACTTTATATGCATAAATTCATAGATTTATAGAAATCAGAAGACAATTTTATGCTTTGGTTAAATCCATGGTTTTATATTTATAAGCAATTTTTAATACCAAAATACTTTTACAAGCAAGTACGGGCGTACCTGGGCGAAACGCACCTTGGAGTTGAGGTAACTTGAGATTTTAATTGAAATTAATTCAATCACTCCACTTAAACCGAAATAATATTCATATCTACATTGATATAATTTTTTCCGTTTTTATAATGTATTAATTGTTGTGAAATATTAAAAACATCAAGATAAGAAAATTCAAATTAAACCTATTTTTTTGTACCATTCAGCTTTTATTTTCCCTCAATTCCTTAACCATGAACTCCAACTCGGGAGAAAGAAAAATGTGACTCCCTGCAGTAAGTCTCCACAAATGTAGGGGATGTCAAGGCCCCTAAAAACCATATTGTTCCACTACAAACGTTAAACCTAAAATTATATATCCGTTCTGGCAGTTCTCTTGAGCTCAAATATCACATCGATGATGGCCCCTAGCTTATCGTTACTATTCAAATTAAATATTGTCTTATCTCATCTGTTTAGTTGCCTTTATATTTTGTCTTAGCACCTCTGCTTTATATCTCCATAATCTTATTTCTAGAAAATTTAAATCTTAAATTAAAAAAAATATTTTTAATATTTTAATGTTCGAATTTCAATCTTCAAACAGATTAAAACCTATAAAAGTTTAAAGATTCGAAAAAAATGGGATATCTTATAATGGGCCTTGTGAATAAAAAAAAAAGCTAAAGCTAAAACTTTGATTTTTAAGTAAAAGCTGGATTTTTAGTGAATAAAAAGAAGCTTACGCTAGCCAGTTAAAGATTTTTTCTAGTAATAGCTATTTTAAAATGGCCAACGCTAAATTAATTTAGTTTTAGCTTGTAAGCCAAGCCTAAGCTTCAATTTGTGTGAATAAAAATAGCTTAAACTAGAATATTACAGTTAAAGCCACAACAATGTCAAGATTTGTTCGACCTGTCTAGAAAGCTTTGACTAGGTATTATTTTCAGTATTCTATGAGGCAGGTACTAATGTTAATTAAATATAAAAAAATAGGTAAAAAATAAGACAATGAACGTATAGACGCACAGAATCACGGACAATATGATAAAAACATTTTTTACTCGAAACCAATACTTGCCCTATAGAAGAGATAACAAATTGTTGCAAAACAACCTTCCTTTCGTTCATACATGTACAGTTCTAGCTAAAGCTACCTAGTCAAAACATGTCAATAAAAAACGAACTGCTTAAATTTTAAAGCTTCAGCTAGAATTTTCTAGCATAAGCTATTTAGCGTTATCATTTTTTTATTCACATGAAACAAAACTTAAGCTAGAACTATCTAGCTTTAGCTGCTAGTAAAACCTATGACTAGTTTGCTTAAGCTTCCTCCAAAAAAATCTTTAACTTTTTTTATATTCACAAGACCCAATGTTTCTCATTTTTCAGATGTTTTTATTCAAAATAGCCATCTTAGTAGAGTGACTTGACAAAATAATCGAAATAAATTTTTTTTTAACTGAACAAAGGTTTTCGCACAAAACACAGCTGCAATACCGCTGTTATAAATGTTGCTTAAGATTTAAGGCAAGCTGTAGACAATGTTACCCTTCTTATTTTCTCGAAGGCATTTCGACACAGTAAACCATCATGTTTTATGTAGGAAGTTTAGCAACGGTGTTCCCAGAATCTGGTTTCGTCTTACCTGAACAAGAGGTGTCAAGCAGTTGTGTCAAAAAATTCTGTATCGAAGTTTCTTCCAGTAAGCAAAGGTGTCCCGCATGGGTCAATATTAGGTCCACTTTTCTTTACAATGTTTAAAAATGATCTCCCATTGAGTACTTTGAACTGTTCTGTTGACATTAGTGCCGATGATGTTCAAGTTCGAAAAAGCTTTCGTTTAAGTCTAATGCAGCTCACGAAGTTAATAGTTTTTGTTTGAATCCCTCTAAGTCTAAGTGTTAAGTTATCTCAAGAATGAGTATTAATGCCTCGTATTTTCCTAACATATATCTTAATAACTCACCAAGTGAGTTTATTAAATCGGCGAAAAATCTTGGCATAGCACTCAACACGATACTCTCATGGAATGACCACATAAGATTGATCGTAGGGAGGGTTTATGAAAACTTACATTTACTATGGGCAAGTAAAAAAATTACGCCCCTTAAAACGAGAATCATTCTTACAAAAAACACTTGTTCTACTAATAATGCTATTTAGTTGCGAAATATTTATTAATTGTGATTCTTTTCATAAAAAGGACATTAAATGGTGCATTATAATAAATTGTATTGATCATATTTCTCATTACGCTTAACTCATTAATGAGCTAACACTCAAAAATCTCTTTTAGTTTAGAACATTATTGCTGCTTCAAAATGTATTGCAAACGCATTAGCCGATGTACCTTTATAATAAGATTAGTCGCGATTCATTAGAAAGTACAATCTAGCAACAGCACGGTGTATATACAGGGAGGGCCAAGAGTGTGAGACTAAATTCATGAACATCAACTCGCTATCGATCTCAATAGCTCAACATTTCACTAGCCTGAGTAGGATTCTGCACAAAGATTATAATAATTCGTTTATAAGGTCCAATTGACTAAGCAATTGAAGGTGCACGAAGAGCCAAGGCAGCCACTTAAACGACGTTGTCATCAATAATTAATGGGATTGTTTGCTCTTACTAATAAAGCCATAATAAATGGACACAATTTAATTTTGTTCATTTTATGCATTTTTTTAAAAGAAACTTCTATTTGGCCCACATAAATAATTCAGAATGTTTTTGCCCAGCTGAAATATCAATTTTTAAAATTTATTTTGATAAGACATTGTATCTTAAAGTGTTAAGTCACTACTTTTACAATAGATTAAATTTGAAAGTCTTTCATTGACACACAATTTGGAATTTCTAAAATTTGGATGGTTTTTTAAATAAAGTGCATACGAATATTTTCATTTTTCCCAATTTAAATTTTCAATTTGAACAAGCGGACACTTTGATAGAAGTGTCACTTACCCAAGGTAGAGTACAAACAAGATGTAGATTTGCAAACAAAAATTGTATTCCTTTAAAAAAGTGAGAATCAATAAGAACAAACATTTTCTACTGCCTTTTGATGTAGCGAATTCAGAATATCTTATTAATTTTGTGGGATTTCTAACTTAAAACATTCTCAGCAGTCTCCGAATAATTGCATATTTTAAGTAGTATATTTCCGTACAGTTAAGCTCAGGATCGGCTGGACTGAAATAAAAAAGCAAAATGGGTTATTTAAAGGAAGGTTTCTTACGAGACAATTTACCACAATTTGTTTAAAAAGTAAAAAAAAAACAAAATGTCAAGCTTTGAAAAAAAAAATTTTGTTTTGCAATTTTCTTGGCCATTTTTGGGTTGCCAGTTTTTTTGTTCATAACTTTTTGGTCTAAATGTGGTAAATTGTCTTAGAAAACATAAAAACAATCAAGTTTCAACAAGTTTTTTGAAAATCGGTTCAGTAGATCCGAAGATTAACTGTCCGCAATGGGACAATGTGTTTTTTGATGAGTCGACGACGTTGGCGCCCTCTATAATTCTGCCAAAATTCGAAAATTAAGACAAACAAAATTTCTTTTGTACCCTTGCCACATGTATTGATTATTTAAAAAAAAAACTATGTTATTACTTAATAAAGTTTCCGAGAAAAAATTACCAAAAATCGTGCGTTTAAATTAAATGGGTTTTTAACCGGAATTTCAGCTGAATTGAAAGCAAAGGTGATGTGTTTATTAGACACTTGTCTAAACAAAACAAAACTCATGTATATGTGTAGGTTACCATTTAAAACAATTAAAATTCTAGAGTGCATTGAATTCCATCAAAAAGCATTTCCGGAACTATCTCAAACAAATATATATTTTCAAATGCGTGCTTCCTGCAAACTGAAAGAAAGTAAAAACTCATTTCCGTATATACCATTAAGCACGAAAAAGCAAAACTAATAACACATCGACACATACTAATAATTATGTGAAATTAAAATTGTTAACATTAAAAAAAAAAAAACAATTTCCCCATCAAAGAAAAAAAAAAACAATACTCTCACACGAAACGATGAAACATTAATGCAATTTTATAATCAGCTGAAAATTTAATAAACCGCGGATGAGCATCTGCAAATTCAGAGAAAAAATCAGAAGCAACGTAAAACAAAAAAAAAAAACTCACCGCTCCACTCGATAAAACTTCCTTCCGCATTTCGCTTTCTATCATCTAATCATCGTTGCACATTCCTTTTGTTTCGTTTTTTTTTCTTTTATTCACTGCATCATGAATCCAAAAACAACAATCAGATACATGTTATAACTTCAATGCTATTGAAAACATGATTCAAAAACTCGATTTCATATAAACAAAGCGTGTCTAAATTATAAATCGAAAACAAATCGTCTCCCGTTCGATCAATTTTAAATCACTTTTATCTTTCTTTTTTGGGAATACAGAATACAACAGAACACACCAACACACAAAATACCATGCAACACCAGAAAAGAGCAGAATTTTTTCGTTGTTTAGCAACATTCTTAGATTTTGAGTGGCAACGACCTCAGCCGACCTAGCTCAACATGCATTCTTCTAATATTCGCGCACCACCGAGCGTACAGCAGCCAGCCAACCAGCCGGCTGCGGCAAATCGTTTCAAACACCACCGCACCACCATCACCACCTTGCCAATTCCCCTTCCGTGGCTGGCTCCGGCACCCGTTTTCATTTTTATTAGATGAACAGACAACAATTTTTGTACTCTGCAAACAACAGTCTCTGTTAGATCTTTTTTTTTTTCTTAACATTTTTCTTATCGAAAAAAAAGAACAAGTTCTAACTTTGTTGTTGATTTTTTTTTGCAGCTTTTTCTTCTTTTTCCTCTCATTCTCATTGAAGCGAAAGTTCAATGAAATATCTTGTATACAAAATAATGGAAATGTTTACAAGAACAAATGAAGTTTTGTTGATAGAAGAATAGTACTGAGACGACATTTGTATGGTAGTGACAAAAATTAGGTACATCATTGCAAGGTGCTAAAGTGAATAAAATTCGTGAGACGAAAACTTGCTTTTGGATTGGTGAAACAGAGTTTCTCGGAGGTTCATTTTTCTATCGAAATAGAATGAGTTTTTTATGATGTGTAGCCTTACAAGGCCTGGTCTCAAAAATATCGAAACCCAAAGGCATTTTTAGGTAGTTGGGCGGCGAAAATCGGTACAATCCCTTAGGATGGGAATATTTCGAAAATCAGGCCATGCAGAACGTTTTGCCTTGATGGTGTATATGTATATTGTGTATGTGTATATTGAGTAGACCTTTCGTTTGATGTATACCTCGATTGGTTGGATGAACTTTAAAAAATAATGATTATTGGAGACAAGTGGTTAGTCCATTTTTTTTCAAAAAATTCCGGTTGGGCTTAGTTCTGAAGCTAAGCAAAGCTATGAGCTTTGTTATGTTCACATTAAGAGCATCAGCCGATTGTTGTTTATTCGCACAGACCTATAACTTCAGTAAAACCCACAAGAAAATGCCTAGCTGGGTCAAATCGTATGATCTTGGTGGGCAATCCAGGTCACCTCTCTGATAGGTTACCTTACCCTAAAATCGTTCATGCAGAATGTAAATCATGGCGTCGGCTGCGTGATACGTTACACCGTCCTGCTGGGACCACATATCATCTAGGTCCATATGGTTTAATTTGAGCCGTAAGAAATTGGTTATCATCATTCTACATAGCTCGCCATTGAAGATGACCGCCTCACCAATGTCATTTTTGAAAAAGTTCTGATCAATGATTCTGCCGGCCCAAGATCCACACCAAGTGGAAACTTTTTGAAAATGCACTGTCATCTGGTGAACCTCGTATAGGTTGGGATCGTCCCTTATACTTGTTAAACACAGCCATTTATTTGAAATTCGCCTCGTCGCTAAATTGGAGTCCTCATGTATGTTCTTGGCCGATCTTACATTCGTTTGACATATGAATGTTGGCGGATTGATTACTATCACATCTACTGTAAATTTTTAAAGTTTTGCACGAAGGAACACACATTTTGATAATAAAGTTTTAGATTTTATTTGACTTGAGTAAATGAATTATAAACAAAATATGTCACCAAAACAACATGGCCGCCAAGGACTGTGTAAAAATTTAGCAGTACCAATTAAATAACCCTTTAGTTCAATCAATTTAATCCCTCTCGGAAAAATAGAGCTTTTTAATGAAAAATATTTTGAAAGAACAGAGTTTTTTTTTGTATTTTCTTTTTCCAATTTTTAGATAAGAAAAAAATTTCCAACACTTTATTTTATATTGAGATATACTTAATTTAAATTTCAAGACAAAAATACTATTTAAAAACTTCTGTTCTGTTTTGTTTTATTCCAATAGTATTTAGCTTGCTAAACAAAAAAAAAATATAAAATAAACTAGCGGCCCGGTACGTGCTTCGCTACGTATAAAGTGAAATAATAAAAAAAAATTAATTGCAACATCAAATTCATTTATTCAAACAAAAAAATATTTTATTAATTGCTAGCTATTTTAAAACTTAATCCAAAACGTTTGGATAAACAATAATCTTTGTTTTTCCATTTTGGGCATGAATAAATAAACGGCTGGGGGTACCGACTCTGGAACAGACAACATAAAGTTGACCATGTGAAAAACATGATTCCTCCAAATTAACTGCACAAACTTGAAGTGTTTGCCCTTGATCCTTGTTGATGGACATCGCAAATGATAAACGCACAGGATATTGTAATCGTTTGAACTCAAATGGCATATCAGTTGGAATCATAGGGATACGTGGTATCAAACAAACTTCTCCTTTTGATTTAGCAGCTAAGATCGTAGCTTTAATCAAATTTGGCAATAACTTTTTCAATGCCAATCTGGTGCCATTACACAGTTTTGGTGGATTAATATTTCGCAATAATATGATCAAAGAACCAACTTTCAAATTCAAGCAATGCGGTGGCATACCAGCTAGTTCCAATGAATTTAAAAATTCAATTTGATAATATACGATGAAGTTCCGAAACATGTTGCAATTGCTCATTTCTGCGATGAAGTACAATATCACGGGATTGAAACGGATCACCAAGAATTACAATTGCAACCTCATCAATTGTCGATGTTCTATCAGCCCTTATTACGATTTTGTGATTATCACGATCGAGAGCAATTTTGAACAATTGATCTAATGTGTTATGCTGATGGAAAAACCTTTGTAGCTCACGAATAATTTCTCGTCTTGTATTCGAAACAATTGCACAACGTTGATCCAATTCACGATTTTCATCACCAATAAAATAAATTTGCAAAAATTGATGATCAGCGTCGAAGTATGGTAATATAATAACGAACCAGCTTGATGATAAATATGGCCCTGAATCTGTAACATATATGCAATTTTAGGTATATGTTGGATCAGAATTTTTAAAACTATCGAATACTTTATGATTCAGATTGATATAAACATGGGACAATCATGTTGAAGTATTTACCTTAAACGTCGGCATAATTATCTCTAATAATTTTAGTAGCACTAAAAGAGGTCATTTGAAATGCCGAATTGTGTTGTTGAATATGGGTCAAAAAGTGATTCGACGTTTGAGTTGCCCAAAAATAAATGAATACAATGGTTTGGGTGGAGTTTCTAATGCTGGAAATCTCACTTTGCCATTAGCTCAACACATGCCGGGCTTTTCAAGTGGAAAGTTAGCCGCATCACAATGTGGACTGTTGTAATTAAAAGCAGCACGCATCATTTTAGCCAAAAGAGCAGCACGACGGCGACGTATTCGTGATCGGCGTGCAAGGTTCAGTACAGGTACAGAGGGTCAACAGATCTACATATTTCGTGCATTACGTTTACTGCGATGCATTAGCTTGTGCGCGTTCATCTGCAGTCTGTGATCGACTTAGTATTGCCACATCATTTGCATTACGCGTTCGCCGACCTATATTTGTTCGCCCAGCTTGTGACATTATTCCTTCATATAAAAAAGAATAAATCAAATTAAAAATATAAGTTTCAATTTGACAGCAAAATCCCCACTAACAAAATGATCCGACATTTATTGAATTCATTTGTTACAAAAAATGTGATAAATGAAGAACCACTCGACCGATTTTGTGCAAACTTCACATAAACCATCTACTAAATAGTCCAAACAAAGCCATGAAATTTGGTTTGGATAGGAAAGCCCGTTCTTGAGTTATAGAAACACAACGAAAAGTGGCATTGATTTTTATATATATAGATAAATGAAATAAATCACCCAAGAAGACTTAGCACTATTTAATTGGACTTGTTGAATTATTGATTCAAAATAGCTTTTTCTTTTTGCCTTAAGTCCTCAAACGAATGTATGTTGTTTAAAATAACGTTTGCTATTAAAGTTTAAGAATTTATATATTTTATGTTATATATATTTTTTATGCAACTAACTGATATTTGTCGTTGCTTGACTTTTTATTATAAAATATTTTATTTTTTATTTTATGGTTAATAACATTTCATTTCACATTGTTATTGTTGTATTATGATAGTCAAATATATTTTTGGTAATCCGTTGAGAAATTTAAACTTCAGGCCAATGTCTGAAAAGTGTAATGATTTCCATTTATTTCAAACTATGGTTTCAAATGTCCTCTTTAATAAAGAGAGAAAGACTGCATAATTATTTTAAAAGCAACATTAAATGCTTCCTTTTTATTAAAATTCACTCCTCAAATGTCTTGAAGGTAGCCCTGTACTATGATGATTGTAAATGTGAAACAAAAAATCTAGTCTGGTTTTGCTTAGGACTTTCTGGAATCGCGACAAAGCAACATGTTGAAAGAGAATTTTACGAGTATTAGAATCAGCGTTCGGACTTTACTGCGAAAGCAGTAGATCTACTGCACTTTTTTCTTATTTTTTAAATCTACTGCACCACTGCGCTTTTCTTACAATCTACTGCGATTCTTCAGATTTTGTTTCAATAGCAGCACTGGTCATAGAAATAAATGTGCGCATAACACAATGTCAAAATTTTAAAAGATTCTCGCCTCTTTAGTGCAAGTCTTGCCAGCTGTATACGTTTTTAGTTCTACTACTCTTTAATTTGTTCTTGGTTCAAAAAGTACAAATTTGTAGATGGTAAATTTATGTTGATTACTTAGCTTCATATATTTTTGCTAAAACTTATAAGTTTTCATTATGGAGTAAGAGTATATTTGTTCACACATACTATGTAAATG
Source organism: Chrysotoxum bicinctum (assembly GCA_911387755.1). Taxonomy (NCBI): domain Eukaryota; kingdom Metazoa; phylum Arthropoda; class Insecta; order Diptera; family Syrphidae; genus Chrysotoxum; species Chrysotoxum bicinctum. The sequence goes on from OU426989.1 coordinate 171,606,025, forward strand.
AATCGGTGATTGTTAAAACAAGCAAGAAGTTTGCAGCGCTGACGGCTTTTAAGAACTTTGAGAAATACAAATAAACCATTCGCTCTCCAAGACAATACATTTACAAAGTAATTTCTCCACTTTGAATAATTAGCTGTTCAAATAATGACACTTAAAAATCTCACCACGCTGTGGTTAGTTTCGTTGTGAGTTTTCTTGTGACGATTAGGGGGAGAATACCAAAATGTTATCGAATCACAACAATCCTCACAAGGAATAGTCACAAGAGCTTGTGACTTGTGACTCCTCACAAGGGGGAGAATCGGGCTGTTAAACCATTAAGGATTTTTAATATGTTTTTTTTTCTCTTCCGTAAAAAATTAAAATATCACTTATATTATTTTAACAATCAACGATGATTTAAATGTAATTTAACTTTGGTTCCTTTGTTTATAATTTTGTGTTACCTAATCAAAAAAATATATGTATTTCTACTGCGAAAATTTTGGTTTTACTGCGATTTCTTGGCAAATTTACTGCGATCTGCGATTTATGAAGTCCGAACCCTGATTAGAATAATGAATTAGAAGAGAGGAAAAAAAGATACTTTTTTGCAGAAATTTGTGTAGAAAGTATTAGGGCCTTACGAGAGAAACTCACACTTCTGTGTTCCATATAATAATTCAAACTTTAAAATATTCATTGAGAAAATATTCTCTTCTTAATTTTCCAAAATAAGAGAATAAAGTTAGGAGCTTAAACAGTTTTTTTTTAGAAATAAAATTGAAGGATAAAGCAAATTGTGTTACATATACATATGTAGTATTTATTTGAATGTAACAAAAACTACGTTAGGTATAAGCTTTTTTTCAAACTTGTATGAAATGAGGACTTGAATAAAATAATTCCTGCTCATACCAATGTTTTTGTATTTTGTCTATTTTTAAAAACCAAATTTTGGTCTGTTAAAATTCATAATCTATGAGAGTTTGTAGAGTTTTCATTCAATATCGAATCGCATACAATACAAACTTACGAAAATGCCTTTTCATTCAGAAACGGATGTATGTATGTATTTTCTTAGGTCTTGCTACCCTTCTACTACTTTTTATCCAATTTCCCAAAATATAATAATTTAACTATGTAAGCTGTATAATTGAATTTAGATTTTTATTTTCAAATAGTTACATTTACATATATGTACATGAAACTGGAAAAAAAATATGATTAAATACATTTAATCAAATCAAATATTTCAGAAATCATTGGTATTCATAGTCACCTTCCTGGTTTTTCATATTTAAAATATAACTACATACTACGTAATATATAACATGTTGATAAACATAATTCAATCTAAAAAATCACACATCAAAATTCATAAAACAGTGACAAGTTACAGATGAATAGGTTTGATTTTTCCGGGAAGTCTCAAGACATTTTATGTTTTTGATTTATGTGTGTGAGATTTTAACCTATGCACAAGTAAAACAATAAGTTTGAGTCTACCTAAAGTATTTAAGTGTTTGATAATTCGATAATAAGCCTCTTAAATCTTAAAGATCCAACTTATTTCACATCAATATAATAATTTTTAACTCAGCCCATGCATATGTGATTTTGAGAGAGATGTTAATTTGAGCAGTATTTCAAAAGAAGTAGTTCAAGATTATTTGATTTTTTTTTCTTATAATATTAATCGCTTTATAAATAAATAAATATTGAAATGTAAGATTCCAACATTTAAGGCTTTTTAGTTATTTGCATTTCAATCAAAAGTGCGCATAAATTAGATGAATATGATTAACCTGTTTCAAATTCATATTTTCTTCATGTTAACATCAAAAAATAATCCTCACTTTAAATTATTGAGTTAACTCAAAACTAATGAAAAACTTTAATTTTGATAATTATTTATATTTCTTGAGCTTTAAAATATATTTATTTATTGACTTTTCCAAATTTATCAAAATTAAAAAAAAATGTTTTAAAATGTCTAATTAAAATAGTACGTATACGCCCGAGTGTACTTTACTCTAAAATTATTTTAAATTGTTTTTGACTATGTTTTGCTGCTAAAAAAGAAGATATAGTTATATTATGAGCTACTCTTACTCTAATTCTTGTTAAAACTGATTTGGTAGGATCATGAAAAAATGGTAAATGTTTTTTATTAAAGTCCGAAATAAATGAATATAGTGAAAAGAAATATAAATATTTTAAATATAAAACCGGAACATCGTGAATTTAGATTAGAAATTTAATGGTTGAGATAATGACATGGAAAATAAAAATATATTAAAAGTTTATATAGAAATATTAATGATTCTTTATAAAGAAATATTTTCAAAGACTGAACTTTTATTTTTTTTTGTTTTTGTTTTAAATTAAATATTTCAAAATGTCTTTATTTACCCGAATTATTTTTTAGAATCCCACGGTTCGGATTACATAAAATTAAAGGCTCATTTTTGGCGACGAAATTTTCTCAAAATCTTGCATTTTGTTGACGTATTGGCTTGGCAGGTTGCTTACTGTCCTTAGTACGTTAGTACTTTCGAAAGGATGATTATGACAACTGTAAAGTGAGCAAGGCACTTGAAGTGTTGCTCGATCAGAAGACCCAATCTTATAAAACAATTCAATCATTTGAACTTATTGTTGAACGATATAACTCTCTATATTGAATTTGGAAGACAGACTAAGTAAACCGCTAATTTGACAGATGTACCTTTAAACAATATGGCCGCAATTAATTTTTTTCGTACCTTCAAAGCCAACGTTAACTGCCACAAAGCAGTTATGGAAAAGATTATATACATATCTCAAAAACTGTCCTTATCATTTTGGTAACAAAAAATGGCTGCAATTGTGGGCATGGTTTGCACTTTCGTTAAAAAATAAAATTACAGAAAATATTTGTTTTTATTTTGTAAAACTTAGCGCGCACTGTTGGGATAATGACTACCGCTTAAATGTTTGAGCAGTTGAAGAGGGCTTAAAAAGAGATACGGATTCGCAATTATAATGGAATGTAAATACTTACCGGTAAAGCATTCCACATTCGTGTAGTGTAACTAAGGGAATAACCTTTGAATTTAACCGTACGTCCGAAGTTGGGATCAAGGGTTAAGAGATGGGCATTCCTTAAATGTACGGTTAAATTGTTTAAATTGTTCAAACACCGTTTATAAAAATAGCGGTAAAATAACGAATGACGAGAGGTTCAAATGTTTCGGTTATAGTTCTATCACCTATCATTTTTAGGCTCTTCTTTATATTCTATCCAAGAAACTCAAGTGGATTATTGGAGCAAATGCCCAGATTTTACTCGAGCTTTGGACAAATTTTAGATTATAGATTAGATCAGAAAGGGTGTAAAATGTCTTGCATGGGGAATAAAACATCGAATATGCCATAAAACCATTTTTTTTAATTTTCCAATTTCTTGTTAACGGCTCTTGAATGAATGAATATTGAAAGAGGGCTTGCACTGCAACCTTAAGATCTATTGTGCCTCTATCAAGAGCTAGATGAGTTTCTAATCCTATAGCTCTTTATCCCTTTGATGTGTTTGATTATTAGGAATACTTTCAGAGATGATAAATCACTCTCTTCTTGCTGGTAGCGTCCCATATACTTCTTTGTTTGATGCATTAGTACTTCGAATCCGCATAGTATTTGTTCCGGCGTTTCGTCACAAGTATTGCAGAATCTTTATGTGGGGCTGTTTTCCAGGCCAAGAATACTCAAGTGTCTTCTTAGCGTACGGTAACCCGTGAGGATACCCGTTACTTTTCGTAGATTGTTCCTAATTAAGCTGATACAGTTCATTCCAAAAAGTAATTTGGCCTGCTTAAGTTTTGGGAATTCTTTCCAGTGTTTGGATCCTTCTCTATTTTTATTTCGTATTTGATTCTATTTTCTCCTTTTCCGCAGTAGTGCTTTGGCACATTAAAGAAGTTCTTGCTCCTCTTCATTTTCCTGGACACCTTTATGCCCAGGTACCCAATGAAGTAATATATTATTGTTCTTGCCGAGTTTGTTTAGCCTTCCTTCACATTCCCACACCAACTAAGAGGTGATGGCGTATGAGCTTAGTGCTCTGAGTACGCCTTAGCTATCTGACATATTGGCAACTTTTTGGTGTTGGTAATTCATTTAGAGATTTCGACACATTCCGCTATGGCTTTGTCTTCCGCCTGGGAAAATACTTATGGATTGTCCCATTAGTATGGACAGCTTGTTTTAAGGCCCAACAATTCCAGCACTAGTCCCTTCTGTCGTTCTCGAATCATCCGTGTACCACTCAATGGCATTGGCCTTAAGTGTGTAGTTTTCTGTTTCGCCTACCTACTTTTTTTTTAACTGTTAATTTTTTTTTTCAAAATTGTGGTTTGTAATTATTCCATTCCCAGGAATGTTTTCTTAAAAAGGAATTCTTGTGACTTATACATTTGCCGGACCCAGTTCATTTCTTGGCAAATCTCATAATGTCTCCCTTAGCGTCACTTCCATCTACTATATGTAATGGGGGACAGTAAAGAAGTATATTTATGGCTCTTACGATTTTGATTGAAATTTTGAATTTTAAATAATATTATTTTTAAAAAATTTCGAATACTTTGGAATTATTTACCTCTGTTCTGATTTTCGTTTACGAAAGTAATACTTTTGTTTTCATTTCGTTTCGATTTTGTCTGGAGAATTTCAATTCATAAATCTAAAAATTTATGTATGTAAGTACTTTTAAAAATATATCTTTAGAAACTATTTTTTTTGCCTTTTATGAAGGGGAAGACACACATGTGTAACCGAAAACCTGTCTGAATGTTGGTACCACTGCAAGGCAAATTTGTATGAAATTAATAACGTCGTTTTCAAATCCGTACGAAAATCAATTTCGGTAACGAATTCAATTCGGAACAAAAATCAGAACAGGGGTGAATGATTGTTTTTTGAAATTATTTTCTTAACAGTATGTACTCGTATATTAATAAATACTTAAATTTAAAATTCGTTTGTATAAATTGAAACTTTTTCCAAAAACCAAACTGTAATTTAAATTATGAATTTTATACATTTGAACATTTTTTTCTAACTACATTCAAGTTCTTCTATTTGTATAAAAATTTTGCAGTGCCAAAGTACATTCATTCATTTTATTTATAGATCTGATGCGACCCTTTGTAATGCATAAATGATTTGTCAATTTCAACTTTGAGAAACTGTTTTTGACTTTGTCGATATCAAATTCAAAACTAAATAGATCTAGACTTTTTGTTGTAGCATTTCAGTCTTAGTTCTGATGTTGTGAATTTTTTGTTTGCAAGTGCATTTTCGAAATTTGGATCAATGCTCAGGAAAATGTTCGAAGTAGCTACCCCTTAAACTAAGAGAAAGGAATACCAACGGAATCAGTAACACGAAAGACATTTTAAACATACTTTTTTTTTAATTTTCATTTGAATTCGCATCTGTAATTGTTGAATTGTCATATGTCATCGAAAAGAGTTGCGTCAACACAAATGGCTACTTAGTCAATATTTGAAAATCAAATTTTTGGCATTTAAAAACAACTTAAATACACTATATTGTAGTCGAATCAGTTCTATTTTAGTATGATGCTTGGTCCCAATGAAGATTCTGAAAATGTTAACATAATTCCACTCAATACTTTTTCGAAAATTTTTTTTTAAATCAGAATCATCGAACTTCTTACACATAACACATTTTGAAAATTAAAAATGGGTTTACTTAGTTTCTTGGACGAAATGTCATTGTTTGAGGGTATGTTCAAGAGCAGTTTCTCAACAAAATAGTCTTATCAAGAAGAAGAAATTGTTAAAAATCGAAAAAAAGTTAGTACAGTAGTATAACACGTTATATCTAGTAGCATGACCTTAAGACTCTAAGGTTTGAAATTTTAACAGATAATGAAGAAAACTCTAGCTTCTATTATCATGTTATTCCAACTTGTCCATCATTTAAATATATCTGTGAAAATATATCTGCCTATCTATTTTCAAGTTCAAATGAACCTAATATAAAATAAGACTACAAATATAGAACTTCTCCATATTAAGTGTTCAACAATTCTTCGTCTAAAAAGAAAACCCTTCTACCAACAGTCATCTTGAAATAAGAAATTTGACACTGACATTTACTTTTACTCTTAATACCTTGTCACGTATAACAAATACAAAAAAAAATTGCTCATTAAATCAAATTTAAAGTCAAAAGATGTGCTTAACCAAGGTTACAATAAATATATTTCCATAGAGGTCGGTCAGCATTATACCCAAAAAAACATGGAATAAATCTTCTACGTGATTAAATATATCACTTTGGATGTCTGATGTATTTTCCATGAGTCAAAACTAAAAATCACGTATTATATTGATAGTTTTCCGAGACAAGTAGAAATTCGGTTATCAAAATGTTTTAATTGTTTTAGCTGAATATTAAATTAAAGTTGTGCTTTGTTGTCTAATCTATTTATATTTTAGATTGACAGTATTTCGTTGTTATTTAAACTCAGTGGCTAATGTATACAAATGTAAATATACACACACTTATACAAAATTGATATATTATGTGGTATAAGAAAATCAATGATCGTTTGATTCGTTCCTAAAATAATATTAATATGATTTTTGATAGATTAAATAATAAATCATGGTTATCAATGTGAATTGTTTATGGAGATAAAATCTTTGTGATACGTAGTTGTATTGAAAAAGTTGGTATTTCCGGTTTAATGTTTAGGGAAGCATTTGTTTGAAAGTTAGTTATCAAAATTATCACTAGTGCCGTTAATTAATGAAATATATACAGTCAGTCTCGGTCATACTTGTACACCTTGATTTTATAACAGATTTATACGAAAAGAAGTGAAATAAATGACTCAAATTAAAATATAAAATGTATTTAGTTTTATTAATAATGGAACTTCTTAAAAAACAAAACAAAAGCATTTTATTCATCGTAATAGCAAAAAAAAAATAATTCTTTTAATAATAGATGATTTTAAAGTTTTTTTTACGACATATTATTTAAAAAAAATTATTTGTTATAAGCTTATGGGATATTACTTGTTTTTTATGACTTCATTAAGACTTCTTGACATTGACTGAACTCACTTAAGGGTGTATTCCAATTCGATCGGATCTGCATGCCATTCTTAAAGAAGTCTTTGTTCCAACTCTCTGTTGCTTATAATTCGGAATTTTCTTATTTTCCTGTCCAAATGATGCCAAAAATTCTCTATTGGATTTATGTCTGGGGATTGTGGTTATGTTTGCATCACTTTGGGGCAGTTGTATAGACACCAGGTACGATGCCTTTAAAGCAGTATATTTTGGATCAATGTCTTGATAGAAATTTTTTTTAAAGATATCGGTGTATCTATAAACATCCCAGTCCTGTTGTAGAAAAACACATCCAAACTATCACTGAACCTTCACCGTGTTTCACTGATGGTACTAAGTTCTTTGCATTAATCTCAGTATTTGGTTTCCTCTAAACTTTCTGGCGGAAATGCGATCTAAACAAAATTAAACTTGCTCTCATCCGTAAGAATTACCTGTTTCCAGAACTCAATTGTTCCATTTTCATACTTTTCGCGAAATCTAATTGGTTCTTTGGTTCACCTACGAGATCCAGGACTTTTTCCGAGATCTTCTTCCCTTGAAGCCATTTTTACTTGCGACTTATAGGTACTATAAGGCAAGTTATGCATTCGTAAAAAAAAATCGAACTCGAGATTTTGATCAAAGTTGACATTACGATGATAGCGAAAACTAAAAAAGTGGGTCTCGCAATTCTGTCTGTCTGTCTGTCTATTCCAGGACAACCTAAACGGCTTGGCCGATTTTCTTCAAACTTGGTAGACATCATTCCTAATTTTTTCCCCCCAAACTTTTTTTTTTTTTTTTTAAGACCAATTATCATAACAGGATGTAGTACCCCTTGGCATAATGGTTAGTGCGCTGAACTGTCATGCGGAAGGTCTTGAGTTCGATTCTCAGCCGCTGCAAGAAAGTTTTTTTTAGGGGTGTTCTGCCTCTTGCGAGGAATTGAAAAATTCTCCAAAAGTATCTCTTGTCATGGAAAGTGCTGCTCATTAGCCATTCAGAATCGGCAGAAAATTATGGGTCCCCTCCGTTCCTGGTAACACGCACACAGGAATGGTTGAGAGTTGTAAGTCACTAGGTCCTGGTTCACTCCTAACTGTTGCACCACCAAATCTATTTATTTTTTAATCATGACGGTACCTGCCATACGATTTTTTTTTCGAAATTTTGAAAATATTTTTTTTTCTCAAAAACTGTTCGACAGATTTAAAAAAAAAAAAACAGATACAAAAAAAATTTCATTTAGTTAAAGCTAGGTAATGGTTGAAAAAATTTTCCGAAAAAAGGTTATTGAGAGTACCTTACAAAGAACAATTGTTTTTGGTTTTTGATTTTCTCAAAAACGGTACGACCGATTTTGATCATTTTTTTTCGCTTAAGCTCCTCAAAAACTTGAATAGAATGTGTATTCACATTTCAAAAAAAAAAATTCTTTTTGATTTTAAAAAAAATTTTCAATTTTTTTTTCAAAACTCAATATTACGAAGACCTTATGCTAGTGTTTTTTTAACTTAAAAAATAAAAGTTGTATGAAAAAAAGTTTTATTTTACATAAAAATAAAGGTACCCACCATACAAATGTTAAAAAATGGTTTTCAAAAATCGTATTTTTCTCGAAAACGGGACCTATAATTTTGAAAAGAATTATTTTGTTTCAATTAATTTTAACGATCTTTAATATTATAAAAAAAATTGAAATTAAGATATAACAGCTTGTATCTAGGTACTATAGAACCATTTTTTTAAATTTTGAATTATTCATTATCGACATAATGAATTTTTTTGTAGAGATGCTTCTAAAAAGTCTAAAAACTATTGCATTTCAAAACTTACAAAAAAATATTTTTTGAATTTTTGAAAAAAAAAAAAAATTAATTTTTTTTTTGGAAAATTCGATATTTCAAAAAACTGCTCAATATTTTGTTTGGAAATTTTTATTTCATCCGTACAGTAATAAAAACTTAAAGTTGGCATACCAAATTTTTTTCTTAAAAATCTTTTAAAAATTTTGTATATAAAAGCTTTTTTTTAAGAAACCCCTACAAGGACTTATAATTTTTGTTCTTGCCTAAATTCATATTTGCTTAGCATTCTGTTTCTGTCTCTTATTAATAAAAGAATTTAAAAAATTAATTAAAAAATCCTTATAAACAGTTTTTTCTAATAACTTTCGTTTTTAAAATTCCTAGGCTATTACATAGGAGCAAGTTCGTGCGACCAAGTCGTGCATTTCATTTTTTAAATAATGAATACATCCGTCAAGAGTACAAACAATTTTTTTTTCTTAATTTTCGAATCCTGGCCAAATTATAGTGGACGCCAGCGTCGACTCATCAAAAAATACATTGTCCCATTGCGGATAGTTAATCTCAGGATTGGCTGGACTGAAACAAAAAGAAACAAAGTGGGTTATTTAAAGAAAGGTTTCTTACGAGACAATTTACCACAATTTGTTTAAAAAGTCAAAAAAAAAAAAAAAAAAAAAAAAAATGACAAGCTTTGAAAAAAAAAATTCTTTTTTGGCAATTTAGTTTTTTGAAAATTGGTTCAGTAGATCCGGAGATTAACTGTCCGCAATGGGACAATGTGTATTTTGATGAGTCGACGTTGCTGCCCTCTATAATTCGGCCAAAATTTGAAAATTAAGCAAACATTTTTTTTGTACTCTTGACGCATATATTCATTATTGAAAAAAAAATTATGTTATTACCTAATAAGGTTTCCGAGAAAAAAATACCAAAAATCGTGCGTTGTTTTGGCGTTCTAGACCGTACTAGTACCTTAAGACGTTTACATAGCACGTCGGATAGGATCTAATATGCGATATTTAGTATTGATATATGCCAACTTTATAATAGGTGAGGTGTCTTAAAGTAAGAATTTTCAAGCCCTGAAACAGAACAAAGCTAAAATACAAACGATTTGTGTTACAAATATTATGCACAATATACTTTTGTGAAATAATCAGTAACTTAACTTTATTATAATATGCTCTAGCCCAAAAAGTTAAGCCATCCTTAATCTGGGATAAGATGATATTTTTTAAACATTTAAAAAAAATTACAATTACTATATTCAATATCGTAGAAATGTTAAAATGCAAACGCTAGGAAAACTTGTACATTACTTTAAAACAAATTAACGACCCTCAGAAGAGATCTAGAAAAAATCTAAATCCATTAGAACAGAAGAATGTGTCAAACTGAAATACAATAATTTTGTCTTATTATTCAAACTAATTTTTTGAAAACCAAGCCAACGTCCTAAAACGTCAATATAAGCACTAATTTCAGCAATTAGATGGAGTTCAGATTTACAACAAAAGGGAAAATCAATACTATCAGCAAAAGCTGTTAGCTTACCAGTTGATTAACTCACAGTGATAAAATATGGAATTAATCACCTTGGTAAGAAAGGAAATAGAAAATAAAATCCAGGAAAAGTAATGGACTTAAAACCGAACCATGTGGAACACCAATTGTAATGTTGCAGATTCTTCTCTTGCTAGCTTTAATTTGTACCATTTGCGTACGGATTTTCGAATAAGAGGCTAGCAAATCATATATACAATCACACATTCCAGAATTGTTTAACTTGTCTAAAAGAATAACAAAAATATCGAATTCTTTATTTAAATCAGTAAACAAATTGTAGAGGCAACAATCAAATGCCTGACTGTGAAAATGAAAATTTCATAAATATATCAGTGAGTTTGGTGAGAAATTGCAGGGAAAGGTTTATTAGTTTGATGAAGGGCAAAAATCCAAGGACGTAATCCTCTTCTTTAAACTCATACATTTCTGTCCTCCAAATTTGGTAAAATTATATGTTTGACTTACATGTTTATCTACGCCAAAATAAAATGAGCTTTATAAGTTTTCGATTAATGGTACATCATAAAACTAACGATTCTAATAATTATACTTTTATTTTTTTTTTTTCAAATACGCACACCCTAGAAAATTCCATGTGCATGCATATTTCAAAACTATAATAAATTCTTCCAAATACTCAAGACGCACTTCGCTCCTTTTTTTTTGTCTTAAAAGAGCTAAGCACAATTTTTGCAGCAAGATTCACTTTATAGTTTTTTTCTTATATGTATTTTTTTTTTCGACGATGTCAAAGATGCTATATTTTTAGAATTTAATTTTATAATTACTCTTCGTAAATTCTAAGTAGGCCAGAGACAAGAACTCCACATGCAATATTATTTGTGGCGGGATGATGGTTTTTTTTTTTGAAAAGATTTTCATGCGTGTCGAGTCGCAATTTTATTATTACAACTGGCCATACACACCGTGTATGTGTATAAGTATTTTCACTGCATCATAATGATATTTTGCACTCGTCCTGTTTCCGTACGTTAAATGGATTTTCTGGTGACAGTGTTAATGTTTAATTATAAATTGTTGAAAGCAATTAAAATGCATTTATAGTTGATGGTAGAGACACAAACCAAAAATAAATAAAGGAAAAATTTCGAATGGTTCAACAGGATTAAAATTGTGAAAAATTTGTGTTTGAATTGTATTAAAATAGTTTCGAGCTGAATATTGAAGTAAGATAGCGTCCCATATTTTTCTTAAACTCTAGAAGGTTAATTTGGTTTTTTAATTCGACCAAATTATATTTTATTTAGAAGTCCTGGGGCAGGTATTGGTTGAGGGTTCAATAAGTTTTTTTAGGAAATCTTAAACTTAAAGAATTTCTTACCCTGTTTGTTTATTGGCACATTTAATGTCAGCCTGTATCGATTGAGTCATTGACTTAAACTAACTTAAATATAGTTTCCCTCAGAACACAATCGCACCTTAATACCCACGTTGCATTAGTGGTCCCGATTTATCTAGTTTAGAAATTCATCATTTAGCTGCACTACACGAATGTGAAATTATTTGTCTGACTCAAGGTTGGTCTCGAATTATTTATTCTGAAATTTAGAATTCAACGTGAATTTGTATCTTGTATAATGATTCCTATTCGATTCTTAGATATTCTCAAGAACGACATTAACAATTTAAATTTAATTTCGATACTTTGATGCTTAAGACGTTTGTAAGAAAACAACCTTACATGTACAAGGATTAACTGAACGTATAAGGTGGTATGAGGTGTCTCTCTAAACCATTCTGATTTCTGAATGAAGTTATGTATGATTTTTAGTGGCAAAAATGATACGGCCCTCAGTTCGTCGAAAAAATGTCTCTGAAGTAAACTTTTCTAGTTGTGTCTAGACGTGGGCATTCACAAGGAAAGTGAGATGAGCCGTTTTCCACCTCTTCGTCTTGACACTCTCTGCATAAGTCAGATGCACTGATGCCTATTCTGCTCATGTGGGTTCCCATTGAGTTGTGACCCGTTATGATTCCAACCTAGAGAGACAATTGAGGTCTGCTTAGCTTCAGTAGATACTCTGCTTTTTTTTCTTTAAAATGTCTGGCCAAGGATTCCTTGAAACCCAAAAGCTGTTGATTATTGGCCATCTGTCATTTGCGGTCTTAAGGAAACTTTGGTGAATTCTATATTTTTTCTGCTTCAGTAGCATTAGTATCCAGGGTACAATTTGGCTCGGTTCAAAGATGAACCGTTTTTTGCCAGTTCATCAGCCATTTAATTTGCATAAATGTCACCATGTCCCAGGACGCATCGAAGGGTGACTGAATTTGTTTCGCCAAGGACCAACGAGCAATCAGTTTTGACTTCGTGAAATTTGACGAAGTGGCTCTGTATGCTGCCGGGCTATCTATGAATATATGAATGTTCTTGTCCGTCAGTTCACATGTGGAAATATGTTTTTTTGCCTCGCAAACTGCAAGCACTTCCGCTTGGAAAACACTGCAAAAATTTGGGAGCTTTAAAGATCTATTTATGGTTCGGTTGTCTGAGAAGAGGCCTGACCATGCCCCAGCTTACGTTCTGGAATCGTCTGTTAAAACCGATACATGATTTGCGTTTATGACCCAATTTTCCATCCGTGCCTCCCTTGTTGGAATATTTGTTAGTGCGACTGGGTTAAAATCTATATACGGTGAAATATAGTCTATTTGAATGTCTATATCGTCCAAAACTTTTTTGACGGTTGTAAATGACAAAGAGTCATTTAAGATTAGCAAAAAATACTAAAAATAAATATAATATTGATAAAAAGTGATACGAGTTTTCTTATTTTTGTAAATTGCAAAGCGAGCAAAATGTACCTCTATTCATAAAATATGGCCCATAATTTCAAGTCAGTAGTTCTCCCCTTAGGGGAAAAATTCCAGATATATCGTATAAGCACATTTTGTCTGTGAAATAATTGATTGGTCAGATTATGTTCTAGGTTTGGATATAAGGATCTATGATCCTTTGGCTTCTTCCATTAATTCGAATTTTTTTTTCATATCGAGTTTTTCAAGAATGCATTTGAACATTTCCTTCCTAAATGCATTTTGAATATCTCAAGAATGAACTGAAGTCCTGCACAATATGGCTATTTCATCCCATCTTTAAGACCAACTTAGGGTTTTTTTTAGTACTGTGTATCGCTTATATTTTTGGCAATAAGAGAGTACTTTATTTCGTACTCAAAGCGTAAAAATAATTTTCTTTTTTTTTTATCAATGGATAATTATCTTTTGATAACAATTAACAATGTTGCTGAATTAAAATTGTTGAGCATTTTAAAAAATTCTCGAAACAGTATGCTTAAAAATATCTCTTACATTTCAAGGTCAACTTTAAGATTTATTAAATTGAAAAGTGATAACGATCGCGTTATAGGTTCATTTAGATCATAGTTCGTCTTGTGGCTGGGGATAAGAAAGAGAACGTCTCTGTTTCTCAGATTCTTCTCAGGAACATAAAAACACATGAGATTCAGTAATTCCGGTGAATTAATTCTTCCAACAATTACTTCTTTTACAAAAAGTGTCCATACGGTTTCTCTACGGTTTTTTGAAGATTTAAAATCTATCAATAAGCACATGGATTTATATGACGGTAAATCTTCTGACCAACAAAAGTGGAAGAATAAAAGACTGTGCGCGTCGAGTGTATAAGAAGTAGTAATTTTATTTATTTATATAAAAATTAATATAAGCTTTGTTCTATGTTTTTTCTTTGTAAGATACATATTTTTAGGGAGAATAAAATATGGCTCGCCCTAACAAGTGGCTGCAAATTTAAATATTCGTTAAGTTTTCTATTTATTATTTTAACGTAGATATATTTTCTTCTGAATTCAAGATTATTTAAATTGCGGATCCTAGGCTCTTCTTGTTCTTGTCCTTCTATATTAATATATTTAACATTAAATATTATGTGTCCCAACACCTTCTTTGAATATAATCGATCCTATCAGAAGAGTTTTCATTAAAAGGAGACACTATAACGCAACAGTATTCCAATAAAGCATAATTAAAGAAGTATAAATAGCTTTTAAAGTACACCTTTCCTTAAAAACTGCATCGTTTTGGTTTAAAAAACCTAAAAGTGAATTTGCCTTGGATATGATAAAAAAAGATCAAAAATAACACTAAGGTCCTTAATTTAATTAACAGTTGATAAAATTTCGTTACCCAGACTGTAACTACATAAAGTCGTGTTGAACGAAAAACTTGAAAAATCTAAAATTTGGAGATATTGAAAAGTATACTTAGTTTTAAAACGTTTACAAACATGAGACAACTTTAAAAGATCAGGAATGCCATTTACTAAAATTCCAACACTAATTCCCGTAATATAAGAAATCCTCGTCTCTTCTGTCTGCCTACCCGACGTACCTCTTACGGCTCCAATGAACATATTACTCGCATGCTTCGGAGGATTAATTGTAACATTACCTGCTTCGACTTTAACCTCAGCTCATCCTGCCTGAAACTCCGTCTTAATCATCCTTCCAATTCCTAACCCTAGATTTAAGAGCTATACTTAAGTTAGATTAAGAATCAGCTTGTATTAAGCCTAACAAATGGGGGTATTGCTCCCACCAAAATTAAATTTAATTAAAATTAAAAAGAAGAGATCCCAAATGACTACCCTGAGGGGGGCCCGAAAATACATCAGTAAAAGAGAATTGATCATTTTCAATTTTTACAACCTGTTTTCGATTTCACAAATAAGATTCCAGTCATTTAAGAAAACGAAACTTGAAACCCATTTCCTCAAAATAGACTAAGAGCCCACAGCAATTTTTGGGTGTGATTGATAACAAAAAATAATTAGCGTAATTAGATACGCCTTTTATAGTTATTTACAAATGTGAAAGTCTTGCATACTCTAGTGGGAGCAATAGTGCATAATAGTGCATCAAGTATGCAGTTCTTTCTAAGTCCAAATAATTGTGATAATAACTTTGCCAAAATATAGAGTTAAGCCCCCTGATTGAAAATATCGAGGTCCAAGACGTTTTACAGACAGCCTTCTGCCTGCCAGACGCGATAAGAATAGGCTACTTCTTGCACTAAGAAGGCCACCTTCAAAACGTCTTGGACCTCTAAATTTGCAATCAGCGCACTTAGCTGTTCACTTTGAAGTTATGGTAAATTTTGTATCCCAATTTTCTAAAATTTGGAAAGAACTGCATACTTGATATACTATAATGCACTATTGCGTCCACTAGAGTATGCAAGACGTTCACATTTATAAACAACTATAAAAGGCCTATCTAATTATGCTAATTATTTTTTGTTATCAATCACACCCAAAAATTGCTGTGGGCTCTCGGTCTAAAATTTTTAACGTTTTTAGGAAATTTGTTCAATTTGTTCTCCAAAGAATAGAGGAAAAAATTTTTGAATAAACATAAATTATTTGTAGTCCATACTGCCTTGATGTTATAATTCCTTTGACTCCAAAGTTGGAACGATACCAATTTTTCAAACAATTTTAGAATATCCGAAAGTTAGATACTGGTCTATAATTTTTAAATTTATGTTTGAGGCCACTTTTGTAAATAGGACTTTTGTATATATAACTTATACATAGTATTATCATGGATCGTGATTTTGTGGTGCCAACGCTATGTCGTTTTAATTCCATTAAAAAACCTTATAAAAATTGTCATCAATGGGTTGCTGGTTTACTCATTACATGTTGTTCAGGCATAACACTAACAACATGTAATTGAGTTAAACTAGTATGCCCAACAAGGATGAACACGAATAAAATAATGTGAATTATAAGCGACATAGAAATAAGACACGGCATTTCTCCGCTTTAGCTCAGCCGCCATCCCTGGAGATAAAAATATCTGAGACAACCACCAACAGTCTCAGAACATCGTGCCACACATCTTTCCTATCCTTCTTTCTCTTCATTAACTTCACGCCCGCGCTGTGTTGAAACATTTAAAGGGTAATCATTTTATGTTTAAACTGCACATGTTAAAAATAATTTATTAGTCTGGCCAAATTTTAAAAATTTAAGTCTTGTTGTATGGTTTTAATAAATTTGAAGATAGTTTCCATGAATGTATCTGGTACCTGTCCAACTACGACTTGGCTGAAAAGATACCGCCTGCAGTAGTCATATTTAAGGAGTTTCTAGTTTTTGTTTTTATCAAATTTACGTTTGAAAAAACTCGCTCACAAGTAGCACTATTGTGTGGCAAAGCAAGTAAGGATCCTATAAAAATTTTGTTATATTAGGGAAACGATCTTCTCCAAACCATTTTTGGCTGAAAATACATCACACCAGAATCATTCTAGTTCGAGTTCTCTAGACAAATATGTAAAGTTCAGTAGAGCCCTCCACTCAAATTTCCGATCCTCAATGCTTATATTTAACACAAGGTTTGGAAGTAAAGGATTGAGTCCTACTAAACTTTC
This sequence comes from Chrysotoxum bicinctum, assembly GCA_911387755.1. Classification (NCBI taxonomy): domain Eukaryota; kingdom Metazoa; phylum Arthropoda; class Insecta; order Diptera; family Syrphidae; genus Chrysotoxum; species Chrysotoxum bicinctum. The sequence goes on from OU426989.1 coordinate 171,622,952, forward strand.
ACCTAAATTTGTTGGGCTTAGTTTTTGTATTACTATTCGGGTTTTATCATTAAAATCGAATTTTTTTTTATAGTCTGGCAAAGAGTTTTATAATAGTTTAGGCAAATCAATTTTATTTCAACAATTCGTGTAATAGACATATTTTCTGCTTTTATCAATAGTTCCGGTTTAGGCCCAATTTAGACGTCTTTAAAACTTAACAGAAGATGATTGTCATTCAAATTTATGTTAAAACTCAATATTTCGTAAGCCACATACTCGATTTTTTTCAAAACTAAATGCAGAAAGAAAAATTATTTTATCTTAAAATAAGCGCTTCTATAGAAATGTTAAAAAATGGTTTTCGAAAATCGTATTCTTCTCGAAAACAACACTTAGAATGTTGATAAAAAAATGTCTGTACGATCTACAGTTTAATAAACAAAAATTCAAATTAAGTCATTACATTATCAGCTGCAACATATTCCCAACTTTTAAAATTATAATAATTGTTTAATGAAATAAAGGCGGCCTTCTTATAATTAAAACAATTACAATTGTCAGTCTTAATAATTTGAAAGTTATAAAATTCGAAAATTACAAAAATTGCTTTATGATGAATTTAGGAAAACCCTAGAAAAAGTCCAAAGGCTCGCATGTATCTGTATTACGGGAGCTATTAGAACCTGCCCTACCGCAGCTTTGGAAGTTATCCTCCATCTATCCCCTCTACACTTGGTCATTAGAAGTGCTGGAATTGGAAGTATTATGAGGTTCTCAAAGGAAGGAACTGGGACAGGCAAAATTATAGGTCTCAGAGAAGGGGAATTAATTGACAAGTCCACATTAACAAATCTTATTGACATCCCAAGAGATGGAATGATCAAAAAACATAATTTCGAGAAAAACTTTCTTACACAGCTCAGTAACAAGGAAGACTGGGTAGGATAGAAAACAAACTACATACTCGAAACAAATACCATCAAATGGTACACTGATGGATCGAGAACAAGCGAAGGGACTGGTGCAGGAATCTTTGGGCCAAGAACCAACCTTTCCATACCGATGGGGCAGTCCACCAGCATCTTCCAAGCGGATGCGTGGATGCGTGGATCGCAATCTCGAAAAGAATTATCGTAACGAGAACATTGCCATTATGTCAGATAGTCAAGCAGCACTCAAGGCACTAAGCTCATACACCATCAGCTCTAAGCTGATGTGGGAGTGCATAAGCAGGCTAAATGAACTTGGTAACCAAAACAGGGTCACATTGTACTGGGTACCTGGTTACGTTGGTGTTCATGGTATGGAATAGGCGCTTCAACCCCCCTAACAGGGCCTGAACCCTATTGCGGAATAGGAGAAAATGTCATCAAAACCAAAATTAAAAAAGAAGAGGAGGCAAACAGATTCAGAAACTGGAAAGAACTCCCTAAGCTGAGACAGGCGAAATTACTGCTGGGCAATTACAACCGGCAACGTTTCGAAAACTGTATCAACTTAAGCAGGAATAACCTAAGAATAATAACAGGCAATCTAACAGGACACTACAAACTTAGAAGACACCTTAACCTACTTGGTGTGGCAAGCAGTGCCACTTGCAGATTCTGCAACATGCATGAGGAAATACCAGAACACATACTGGCAAAATGTTGTCCAATCATGCACCAAAGGAAAACCCATCTGGGACAAAACCAGGTAGAAAAGAGCAACCTATCCTCTCTAAAAGTGCCCCAAATACTAAAATTCCTAAAAGCAATAGGTTTGGAGGAGGAACTGTATGATGAGCTCATCATTTTATAAGCGGGGCCACAATAGATCTACAGGTCGTAGTGCAATAACCCCCCCATTTAATTCATTCATTCATGATGAATTTGATTTCTTACTGAAGGAAAATCTGATTCAAAATTTAATTTCTTTTAAAATGAAGACAAGATCAAGAAATAATGGGTGTACTTAAATTGTTGCCAATTGTAACCATTTAACTTTTTAACTGTTTTCGAAAATCCTGAAGAATCCTCGACATTATTTAAATTCCTTGCTAAAAAGTATTAACTTTCTGTTCTTCAAGTTCTTGTATTGTGTCTTTGCTCGGGCATATGCTTTTCGTAAAAAATCTCCATTTTTTGATTCTCGCTAGTCTTAGAATTTCAAACGACTTAGCTCTAGCTTTCTCATAGTGTTTGGAAAATTACTTTTGCTTACCTGTAACTATATTTCACCTTTCTGAGAAGAAGATCGAGTTTTTTATAGCTTCGATAAAATAATCAATTTGGTGACTGGTGTTTGCTTGAGTTAAATCAGGTTTTACGATAAACTGACCAAGTTTAGACTTAGTGATTTTCTTCTCCCGTTAAATCCCAAAAACTTCTCGGTAAAAGAGAAATGTTTTTTTTCCGACAGGGATTTTCTATTGTCAGGGAAACTGAAGTAGACATGTTATCCGAGAAGGTCAATGTATAGTTACATTAAAATTCAATACTTTCTCAATCTACCACTGATACCACAATAATCAGCTACTGATGCACCTGGATCTCCAACAAAAGTCACTTCCCCTGAAACATCCCCATTTGTTGACCCATTAAGTAAGAAAATATCAAAAAGTTCTAATAGTTTTCTATACCATTTCCATTCATAACCTTATCTTTTGACGGCTTTAACTTAAATAAAATTCTAGAGAAAGTATGCTGCCAAACTCAATTAAAATTAGCAAAATCTTCGTTTTAACCTAGTATCATACTAAAACAGTTTTAGAAACGTACTAACTGGACTAAAATTTTGCGTGAATACGTTAAGATATTTGAAGTGTGCCAAAGCAATTAAGCACACGATGTAACAAAAAACAACTGCCAGAATTGCCAGAGCAATACTCTCAACATTTCTTTATTCAAATATCTAATTTGAATGCATAACTTGTGCCGTTCTTCTTTACATAAAAGCAACAAATGTATATAACAGTCACTCAGTCTGAGAAGGTTCTTCCTAATTTGTTCTTTTAGTTCCGAATAAATTATCAAACACATTCTTTGAAATGAATGGATTGATCTTGAAAAAAAAACTCTCTCAAAACCAACAAAAACATTCGTACCTTCTAATTAAGTATCTATGAATATAGAATTCCAAAACAAAAGAGACCGGGCCCGGTTGCCATCGCCGCCGCCGCACCGACATCAATCACCGAAATAAAAATGTTGTGTATTTTTTCGGTGATTAAATGCGTTGCGATCGCGCACTAACTGCCGAGGTCATCACGAAAAATTAAGTTTCCAGTCGTATAGTATAACTTCTCAAGGTGTGCTACCTTGGCCTCATTTGTATGTTTTGTTTTATTTTTGTTCCATCGATTGTGTTATTTTTTGTTTATAAACTACTAGGCCAGGTATAGCAGGTATGGTGAACTGCTGCTAGCTCCACCGCACAGTACCCTCTTCCTTCAACCTTATCACAACAAACCGCCGAATTATGCGCAACCTGTATACAGGTACAGGGTCTGATTCTGATGAGCTATCCACGTTTTATTCCACCTGTTTCAATGTCTCGGTTAAGTTTGACTTCTTTTTTTTTGGTTTCATTGTTGTGGTTTCTTTTTTTTTTTTAATCAACCCGAAAAAGATGTATCTGCCGCTTTGGTGGAGTTGTGAGGTAGAGTTTTTGTGTTGTCACACAGTGGGTGCCATTGAAACAAAATTGTTGAATATATTATTTATGTTCTATCCACATATTCTTTAGGCTTAGTTTCAGTGCGCACGTATCTCAATAAAAGGAACTCAAGTTTCCCTTATTTGCCGCTTGAGTTTGACTTAATCTGTTTATGAAACTGGGTCTTAAAATGTATCAGAATCCATCTTAATAGGGATTTTTCTATAAGTTTTTGAAATATAACTTATTCATAAAATAAAAATGTAACGATTTCTTAAAAAAAATTAGAACTTAAACAAAAATATTAGAATTGTCTTCGATTTGAATAAAAAAAAGTGAAAAACTCGACTTAAAATTAATTTTAGTCCACCTCTTGGCCCCACTGTGTTACGTCATTATTGTAATTAAGTTATTCTCTACAAGTCTGGTACTATGTATATTTATTGGATTGAAGGAGGGGAGTTGTTGGGTGACAATCAAATAGATGGTCTGTTTACTTTAGTTTTTTTTTTAAGACCATAAAAAGAATGAATTAAGCTGCTGCTAGATGTAATAAATCAAATGGGACTTTTCAAGGGATTCACGTTATTTTTCGTCATCATCTATGAATATTTTAATTTATATGGTTTGGGTTCTTTTTAAGCAAGAAATATGAAAGGGCTCATATTGATTATGTTTATTTAATTAAATATAAAAAAAATTAAATATTATTGACTTGATGACGAAAAGTATTAACGTGACGTTAGTTAGCCCATCACTTTGGTCTCTCAAATGTAAATTCGATTTCTATTAATTATTTTTTTTTTCTATGATTACGTGGTAATTTATGAAGGCTGTTTTATAAAGAATTAAGAGATTGTCCTTCTTTTAAATTTACATAGATAAATCGACCTTACACGGGAACTCTTTTATATATTTTTTGTTTTTATATTTTAGGCACACTAAAGGAATTTATTACTACCCTTGAAATGTTTAAGCCTGGTATAAGCATTGAGGGAATTTGGACAGGTTTGAAAGTAGATACAGATGTATTTTGGTTTTTGAATGTCTGATTATCGCAATGGCAGGGAAATATTAAGCTCGATATAGAATTCCACATTCGTGTAGTGCGGTCAAAGAAAAAATCTGTAATAAATCAACTTTACAAGATTATTGATTTTGATCAATATTCGTCTGAATTTTTTTAGGACCTAGTGACTTACAACACTCAATCATTCCTGTTAGGTTAGGTTAGGTTAGGAGGGGCGTGCACAACCCAAAGGCTGTTGCGTACACGGGGGCCTATTGGTCCATTGTGATCCCCTATTAATAAAAACAGAGATGCTCCTAACTAATTTCTTACGTAGACTGGTTCATTTTCGAACCAGCCCGTGCTTACAATGAATTTTCTCATATTTGCCATTGAGACCTGCGGTAGATCGTCTAGTTCTCCAACAAACCTGTTTCCAAAGTAGCAGAAGCGATTTGTTTGGAGGTTCGGACAGTCACAGAGCAGATGTTTAATGGTTTCAATCTCCTCGACATCCTGACAGCTCCTACAGAAATCGGGTGCAAATGCACCCATTCTAGTGGCCATTGTACCAATGGCCCAGTGATCCGTTAGTACACACCATTCCTAACTTTATTAGACATAATATTTGTTATTACGGCTAAAAAATACACATCAGTTAAGTCTTAAGTACAGATATTTTTTCTTTAGCTACACCACACGAATGTGAAACAATTTACTTGACTATATTTTTTCAATCCTATTTTAAAATCTTTAATATTCCAAAACTAATGCACACATTATCTTCTTTTTCAGGATCGGTGGAAGAATTAAATTTCAAGTAGTAACCAGTGAACCTAAATTTCCCCATGCCAAAATATTAATATTCGCAGATAAAGAAGGTAGGTCAGATTTTTTTTCCAACAGAAATCATTACTCACAAAATATTTAACCATTCTTTAACATTTTCTATCAATTTTACATTTCCGCATGTAAATAATTAAGATTTTACATTTTGAAGAAGGTTATGCGAGACTCCTCCGCTATGTTCTCTAAATTTCCCATATTTAACTAATTGAGAAATCAAAAAATGATTCAATTCTCTTTCTTAACCATATGGATATTTTGTAGACAGTTTTTGACTGATTTGTTTTGTCTACTTTCGAAAGTATTTTTTGAAGTACAAAATTAGACTATGACAATTATTCACTGCATGACACAAATAATAATTATATTTTTAAATTCTCTGTCTCTAGAATCCATGGGTCAATGCCCCTTGTACTCACAAAACTGTCATTACACAATATATATAATTGATATATTTTGAAAGTGTATTTAACTTGTCAGTATTTACAAACTTTTAAAATGATTTGTTTATATTCTTAAGCTCATAAATCCAAAGTGAAAATCTATTTTCGTTCAATACTTAAATTAAGAAGAAAATGCCTAAAACGATTATCATCATTCCCTGGCACGAAATTCGGACAAAATAGAATCCATGAATGAGTCGCATGCAATGCCTCATTATATTTTGAGGCCCATTAGTATTATACAAAAGTGAAATAATTTCAAAAAACGTACCGCTACTAAAAAAAAATTATACTTTTTTTTATTTGATTTTGAAATGAAAACATATCAAACGACATTTTTCTCAACCAAAAACTATCGTTAAAATCGTATTTCCGCTTGGGTTTTAATTGATCTTAGCCTTACATATAATGTATGTAGAAATTTTAATAAAAGTCGTTAGAGTCGCTTTTAAGGAAAATTAAAAAAACCGAGAATCGTTGCAAGGCTTTTACACTTTCTAAATAACAATTCAATATTAAGTTAGCTTGTACCAAAATACATTTCTTTAGCCTCTAGCTTGTAGTACCCCTGGGCTCTTGTTGAACTCTCATGCAAAGGTGCATGATCTGTAAATGGCTTTTCATGGGCAAGTTGCTTGTGTGATATCTATCAAATCTCTTTTTTATTGTTTAGTAACTGATGCCAAATCACCATGGCACGATTGAACAGTTCGTCACAAATGATAAAACTTTGAGCTCATTTTACAGTAGACGTGGTAGCCCCTCACAGTCGACTCTTCAACTTTTGGTATCCAAATTTGTGACGATCGATTCGGTAATCTATCAACCAATATTCAAACGTCAAAGGAAGCCGAGAATATCGCCGCGATCCGTGAAAGTGTACACAATAACTCGATGTAGAAGATTCCGCGCCGTGGACGAGAACTCGGCCTTTCCCATAATTTAATTTGGCGAATTTTACTTTGGAACTTGGCTCTACACGCGTACGAGATCCCACTAACCTAGGAGCTCAAAGTTCATGGCCGTAGACAACGCCGTTTGTTGGCTGACTGGGTTTCGGAGCGTTTGAAAGAGGACCCTAGTTTTTGCCGAAATATCATCTTCAGCGACGAGGCACATTTTTGAAAGAATGGTTGTCTTAATAAACTAAATTGCCATATATGGGACGACACCAACCAAAAAAAAAAAATATATCGATATAGAAATCCTAAGCATTTAGCAGCATTTTTGGCGGTCTCGCGAATGTGGTCATTCAAACAAATATCGTCGTTGGCACACATGCTGAGTATTGAGAGCTTATTTGTTTTTTTGATGCAAGTGTCATTCAAGAACAATATTACATAAGGGGTACATTTTGCTTCAACGACAATAGACATAATTGAGTTTTCGAAGCATTAAACTGCACACGATTTTTTATACCCCATTTAACAATTCTGTAAAGATTGGAGTTTAATTGAGCTTATCATACGATACCGTTGCATTTGAGAACGAGTAATGAGAGCCTGAGGGTAGAGTCGTTGGCAAAACAATGAAGTTTCACACAGTATATCAAATATAATAATGTGGACGAGAGTCGGAGACAAACCCGAGTGAAATAGCCAGTTGCATTCCCTCCCTCAAGCCTATTAGTTAAGCCTTGAGCCTAACTTCGGATGTATTGTTAAATTCTAGATTCTTTCTTTAGCCGAACTTCACGAATGTGAAATGCTTAACTCGACTCTATATTTCCATCGCATCATAATATTATTTCATTTTTTTTTAAATCCTTTTAAATCCTCTACACCTTCCCTAAAACGCTCGCACAAACATTTTAATGGTATTCATAGTCCCGTTAGTGCGTGCAAAATTATAAAAAAAAATCCATGGTTAACACCAGTATTTATTTTGTGAAGATCAGTCTTTAAACGGTCCCGTCCAATACAACATGTATTAAACGATCTAGAATGTTATTTCTAATTCAAAAAATATCAAGCGCAATAATTTTGCATTCTCCAAAACAATGTAAAGATCTATTCCACTGTTCGGTGAGATAAACCATCAGATTTCTAGTGGAACGATTGATGTTGAACAATTAAGAAATTCGAAAATAAAAACATGTATATCGTTAAAAATATTTTGATTTTTTTTTAATGTGGATTTTTTACTTGCGACTTATAGGTACTATAAGGCAAGTTATGCATTCGTAAAAAAATCGAACTCGAGATTTTGATCAAAGTTGACATTATGTAATAGCGAAGACCAAAAAAGTGGGTCTCGTAATTCTGTATGTCTGTCTGTTCGACTTCAGCTAAACGGCTCGTCCGATTTTCTTCGAACTTGGTAGATATGGGTTTTGATTTTTTCCCCCCATATGTTTTTTGAAGTAAAACTTCTTTTCCGGTGTTGAGGGTAAAAAATTTTCTATGCAGCTGTCAGTGACATGTCAAAAGACATTTAGAATACAAAATGTTTGTACGCTTGAAGGGTAGAATCTTATGGAGGCTGAGGGAAAAAAAGTTTTACTTTTACCTCGCGTACTTCAGTACACACAACCTTTTTTTTTGTTTTTTTTAAGATCAAAAATAACGGTACCTGCCATACAATTTTTTCGAAATTTTATAAATATTTTTTTTTTCAAAAACTGTCCCACAGATTGTCTTTAAAAATATCAAAAAATTTCATTTAAATAAACCTAGGTAATGGTTGAAAAAAAATTTACAAAAAATTATTATTTTTGAAATCATTTTTTTGTTTTTGATTTTCTCAAAAACCGTACGACCGCTTTTGATCATTTTTTTTTTATGTTAAGGCTCCGCAACAGTTTAATTATTATTGCATATTCAGATTTTTAAACATATTTTTTTTGGATTTAAAAAAAAAATTCAAATTTTTTTTTCCAAAACTCAATATTTCGAAAACCCCATGCTCGATTTTTTTAAAACTTGATAAATAAAAGTTCTCTAAAAAAATCTACAAGATATTAGGAAAAAAATGTATTTTACATAAAAATACTGGTACCCTCCATACAAATGTTAAAAATTGGTTTTCGAAAATCGTATTTTTCTCGAAAACGGTTCCAAGAATTTTGCATACATTTTTTTCTTTCGATTAATTTTTAAGATCTATAATTTAATAAAAACAAATTTGAAAACAAGATATTACTGACTGTACCTACCATAGAAAGATTTTGTTAAATTTTGAATTTCTCACTATCGATGTAATGGATTTTTATGAAATTTTTTAAAGAGAAGCTTCTAAAAAGTTTAAGAAACATTGCATTTCAAAACTTTAAGAAAAATATTTTTTTTAGAAATTTGAAAAAAAAAAATCTATTTTTTTTTAATTAAATATCTCGAAAACGGCTCAATATTTTTGTTTGTTAATTTAATTTTTATTCGAACAATAATAAAAACCTTAAATTGGCGTACCAAGCTTTTTTTCTTAAGAATGTTTTAAAAAAATTTATATAAAAGCTTATTTTTTTAAGAAACTAACACAAAGACTTATAATTTTTGTTCTTGCATAAACCTATATTTGTTTGAATCACATGGCATCCTATTTTTACCTCCAACTACTAAAGAAGTTGTTTTAGTCATTTAAAAAAATAATTTTATGCTTATGAACAGTTTTTCTCTAATAACATTCATTTTTGAAATTCTTAGTCTATTACATAGGAGCAAGTTCGTGTGATCCAGTAGTGCATTTTTTTTGTATTAAAATCGAAGTAGTTGTTTTTGAGATAAATATGCTTTTCAATTAAAAAAAACCCTGTTTCGGAGTTTCTTCCACTTAGTTTAGGTGTACTGCAAGGGTCGATACTTGGCCCATTATTCTTTTCTTTGTATATAAATGACCTACCTTATTGTATGCTAAGGTGCTCGGTTGATATGGTATGCTGACGATGTGCAAGTTCGGGAGAGTTTTTCTTTGGGTATCTTGGAAAACGTCGCACACGAAATGAATGATAATTTGGACAGGATTTTACGCCTTCTGTTTTCCATCCACTCAGAAAGAGACCTGTAGGGTAAGACAGATGGAAAAGCTTACGCAGTGGTTTCGCCAGCGTTGAAGAACACCTCTTCAAAACAATAGCAGGGATACTATGCGAGCCAGTGGATTTGTGAATATCAAGATCTTTTAATACTCTAGCAACTACTTGTGTGCGAAAGAAGATTCGTCCCATAAAATCGTTTACGCTCTCAATTACAAGAGGAGTCATGTCACTCTCTGGTAGCATCGAATTGACAGTAATCAGTGCTGCAAGCAAATCGGTTTTATCTATCGAGCTTACAACAGGAGTGTCATTGAAGACCAGCGTTCGAACTGAGGATTTCGTAGAGTTCCGTATGTTTTTTACAAATGACCAAACATTTTTACTACCTTTTTTGCCTTAGTTTTGGGTTATGTAAAAATTTAATTCATCAGATATGAGCGTTACAGGTCTTTCTACCTTTTGAACTTATACCGGTTTTCCTTAGTAGGGTTGTCTTTATAAAAGTACGGAAACTTACTTCTCTAACCCTGATAGCCTCTTTATAGCTCGAATCAAACCAGCAGTTTTATTTCGGTTTGATATATGTTATCCTATTCCGAATAAAATTTCTCATAACGTAAAGAATCAGATTTGAGACCACATCTTCACTGGAGTCTACGTCACTATCGAGGAAGCGTAGTGACCAGTTAAATTTTCCGAAGAAATCATTGAGACTGTCCCAGCTGGCTTTCCCGTACAGCCAGACAGTTCTGACAAGTTTTTTTTCTTTAACTGAGGTTTGTTGACACGATAAATTTGCAGATATGACACAATGGTCTGATGTGCCTAAGGGCGATAATACACTTATGGTGTTTTTATTAGGGCCAGAGGTGAGGAACAAGCCTAGAGTATTGACGGATTGACCTGCAATGTCAGAAATCTGAGTAATCTCGTCAACAAGTTGAGTCAAATTGTTTAACTCAGCAAAAATCTCGACATACCTTCAACCACGAAAAACTTTTGTACATTGAAATCGCCCGTAACAAAGATCTCACAGTTTTAAAAAAACTCAGCCCTCCTACTTTTCTCTCCACTTTTTTCTCTTGGTATTATTGTTATAATTTCTTTTAATTTTTATTATTTGTGAATTATTTCAACAATCAGCAACAATGGTAATTTCTTAAGGTTCTTTTTCTTTCATTTCAAAAAAAAAAATCAAGAATGAAAATCCTTCTGGACTTATCCAAATGACCAACCAAGAACCAACCACTCGTGAGTTCTTGACCAAAGTAAAGAAGAGATAAATATTTGATGTTTGTGTATTTTTTTTTGGTTTTTATTGAGTTTGTGTTTATTTTCGTAACGCGAAGCGATATGTCGTTGCCGACTAAGAAATTGCAAAAATCAAGTTGAACCGGTCTCTGTGGATCATCAGAACGTGAATAGGTGTCAAGGAGAAAGAAATGTTCCTTATCGCCATCAATGTATTAACAAACACGGAAGTGTTGCCATAGAAATACCATCCATACATGTTGCTGAGAATAAAAGATTTGTTGCTCTTGTTGTTTTGTTAGGTCAATAAGCTTTATCTCTCTGTTGTCCCTCTATATCTCTCTTTCTAGATTTTCAAAGCCTAAAATAATAAGTTTTATGGTTTAAGAGAGTTTCAAGGGAAACAAACTTATCTGCTGCCTTGGAGGAGAATGCTTCTTTGCAGAAGTGAGAAGGAATTCTTTTGAAAGTTAAAAAAAAAAAAATGAAAATAAAAGTTTAACAAAAAGGAAAGCAAACAACAACAACTTTCATATACAAAAATAAGATGTTAAAAGAAAATCGCAATAAAAACAATTTCAAAGAGAGCGAGAGCAACAACAAGAGATTTTTATTGAATTGAATAATCTGTTTCTGTTTTGCTACTTCGCTGTACACGTTCTTCTTCTTCTTTTTCTTTAGCGGACAATGTGCTCGGCTCCGCGCTCTACCTTCCTCCACTCATGTTCTTCCAACAACAAATTTTGTGCAAATTTTGTTGTGTTGTTGCTTCTCTTGTTGCAATGCAACTGCTGCTGATTTTTGTTGCACGATAATGTAGATGATGATGACGACGAAACGTAACGAATCGAACACGATAATGATGATAGCAGCAATGTGTGTTTCCCAAGGAAGGTCTTTCACCCGAACTCGGTCATTGGCGTACATTTGCCACCACTCCAGTGGCTTTGAAACTGTGAAACGCATTCAAGAGATGAATGCACTTTTAGTGCATTTAGCGCGAGAAATTTATTTATTCCCTTCTTTATTTTTTGTTGCTGGTTTGCTGGTTGCTGTTGCTGTTGTCTTTGATGAAGAGTTTGTGTTATTTGTTGTTGCTATTAATTCTAAACGAGGCAATTATTTACAAATTATCACTTGTTAGTTGTGATTCAAATGAATAAATAATGATTGCAACTATCTTTCTACACTGGGTAGGGTATGGCATGGTCGCATGGACCAGTATTTAAATCTAAGAGAGAATCTCTTTAAGAAACCTACAAATTCCTACCTTTTTTTATATATTAACTCAGGTGTTCTATTTTTGATCGATTTTCGGCAAAATCTTTATTTAGATATTATGTACTTGATTTTATTTTATTGTCTGTAGATACATATGTATCTTTTTTTCGACTGTGGAAATTCTTGCCACTGCCGCCCTCAAGTTCAATGATTGTTGGGATTTTTGTGTAATTTTTTTTATTTTTGTTTTATTCATTGAAGCTTGAGGTTAATGATAAATCGTTTGCACGGCCGAATATTGTTGTAGGTATAGGTCATCGACTGCAGCATGCCACTTCATCTTTTTTTTTGTTTTTGTGAATTGAATTTTATTTTTGTACAGATAAGGTGTGAGGAGGTGGGTGTGTGTGTATCGGTTGTTTTGTGTTGTTGAACTAATTATGAGGTTTTGTGTTATCAGAGGGAACGTGAAACTTAACGAAATAAAATTATGACGAGCATTTCGTTTTAGATAATTCTTGCTTAATGAGTCTTTAGCTAGTGAGGTCATAAAAATTGTTATTTTAAATTGTAGATTAACGAATAAATGGAGATCCATACATTTTTGTATGTCGATGTACGAGTATTAAGTAATTTTGTAATAAATTTAAGTGGGGTAGTGTAGGTGATGATTCAGTTCGGTGGAGATGAATGATTGAAGGGCATTATTGGGTTCATTACTGGTCAGTGGTCATGGAACCTAAAATGGTTTAATTGGACGAGAACATGTAGGGGAAATTGTTTGCTTGATAATGCAGACATCGCAGCTATGTAGATATTACCTATCTGCATTAATCACTGTTACATCAGTATTCTTATTTGTTAGCTGAATAGCGATTAAACAATTTTTTTTTAATGAATGTCATGCTGAATCTGATCGTTATGAATAAAATTTGATAAGAAAAATGTGGTAAAATGCAGACAAAGCGCCGCAGCATAAAGAAACCTAAGAACTCAGTAATTATGTAGAACAATCAATTCAAACAAAGTGTATGTAGGTACTATCTGATCTCTCACCGTTTAGATGAAATTTACAATTATAATTGGAGGTGAACTACTTGCATACCGCACTTATACGTGAACGGAATCAGGGCAAGTCAATAACAGGAAGTTCACTTAACTTCAATAAGTTCTATTGTTAAAGTTTCCAGGTGGAACTTTTGGCGGATAAAGAAGCCCTGTTTTGGCTTAACGAAAAAGTGATATTAAATTAAGATATCAGTAGATATCTTTTCGGATAGCCATGCTGCCATTAAATATCTTGAATCTATCTCTTCGATCTCAATATAAGCCCTTAACTGTCGATTGTCTGTGATGGAAATGGCGCAGCTGTTTTACATTCACCTCTGCTTGGTGACGGAGCACGGGAAATTTCAGAAAATTCTGCTGATGAACTCGCTAAAAGTGCAACAATGGTATCTTTGTTGTCAGTTAAGGCAAATATATATCGCTATATGTGTAAGTTTATTCTAAAGGAAGATGCTATTCAGAGATCAAACCTAAGGTTGAACAATATTAACACCTGTTTGGCGAAGACAGTTTTGTCCAATGCCGGATTTGAAGCGCTCCAAAGATTGAATAACTTTAAGCAGATCGCATATTGGCTCCGAAATAAAGATAATCATAATAGGACAGTAGACTGTTTAATAGGCAAGCATGAAACGCGGCTTGGAATTTATTCTAACGATTTCTGCAGAAGCTGCATGGACGAAGAAGAGGCGGAATTGATGCCTCAACCTCTCTGTACCACTCACTTTATAAGGAACATCGATTCTTTTAACGATTATCGAGAAACTCTCCAAGATTCAGTATGTTATCCAAATGGACCAGCTCATGGTCTAAGTGTGTAGGCTCTACTACTGACAGCCACGTCAACCTAACATACAAGTATCTTAAACTTTTTAAAGTTGATTAATGTATAAGTTACTTGTAAAATTTGTTTCGAAATTATCAACAAAATTCAGACAGAAAATATTTTGATGGAATCATTACCAAAATACAAACTAAATTTAAGAAATAATATTTGGTATCATAATTTACATTAAATATTTCTTGGATTTGAGGGCTACAAAATTTAGAATTCAATAATAATAATTCGGAAATGCTCGGATCCCATGACGAAATGTTCAACATTACATCTTCATTTTTCATCAAGCTCGAGTCCCCAGCAGCGCTACCACTTCCGGAAAAAAAGTCGAAGTAGATTTGAAGAAAAAAGTGAAGTAAATTAAGAAAAATCGAAGTAGATTTCAAAGTGACTTTTTACTTGCTTTTAGAAAAAATAATGCATACAAACATTTTTTTTCTTAAATTAATGTTATTAAATATTTAAAATTGTCACTACATTTCTTTTAATTTTAAAGAAATTTCGTATACAATTACTCATTTGTGTATTTGTATTGAGTTGATGTTCTTTTATTTTATGATAATTATGGGGCTACATATACTACTACTAAGAGTGAAATAGAGAAAAAGAAGTAGATTTGGGCCTTATTTTGTAAAATTGAAGTAGATTGAAACAGAGATTTTTAAAATGAAGTAGATTTCAGTATTTTGATGATGGTGCGAAGTAGGAAGTAGATTTTGAAATATTTTGAAAAAAAGAAGTAGATCTGTGGCGGACGGACCTCCACATGCTAACACACCATCAATAAAAATAAATTGCTTAATCCCGGAACGCATTCTAGTTTTGACACATTGTTCGGAGAGAAAGAAATGACCAGAGTGTCATGCAACGCGACTCTTCTGACTAGGGTAAAACCCCGTAAGAAATTTTCTATTCTTTTTGTTAGCTGTCTGGCGCGTTAAAAGGGCTGGGATCTGGCATTCTCGTTTCGACCGCAACCGCAGACAGTAGCTATCAAGTCATCACATCCAATCAAAATTTATAATCGAAGTTTTGTATTATTGTATTTCAAGTTTATTAATAAATTGTAAACTATTTTTTATCATCAAAAAAGGAAAAACGGTGTTCTTTATTGGTTGCGCTCAAGCACCCAAATTGTGTATTTATTGGTTGGGCACAAGCGCCCAAAGATCTACTTCAATTGAAGTAAAGTGGTACCACTGGTCCCCAGCCGATTTCCTTCAATCATGATTTTCTAATTGATTGTAACACAACTACGTTTTTGGTTTTGGGAAAAAATGCACATAAAGGAAATTAGATTACAAATAACTCAAATAATTCTGACTTAATTTTGGAAAAAGGTAGTTCTTAACGATAAAAACATATTTCTTTCTAAAATTTTATCCCAAAAGCTTAATTCCTTAGAAAAAGTCACAGAAAAAAAATATTTAGTTAGAAAAATGTTGATTTGCTTTCACATTTTCCTGTAAAAAATGATATTAAAAAATAATTAATTTATTGTAAAAGCATTGAGTTGGCAGCCTTTGTCTTGATCCCGACATTTGGCAACCCTGATAATTATAACAAAATGTAAGCCTATTCAAGACCTATCATCCGACATATCGAACGATTTTTTAGTAATATTTACCTATAGGATATATTATACCTTCAATACGTTGCCAGCTTTGAACTGCAACAGTAATTTCAGTATTTTCCTGAAAATTTAGACCCTGTCGCGCTTTTGCAAGTATCAAAAAAAGCAAATCCAAATTCCTGCGAAAATTTTCGGATATCTTTTTTTTTCAAAAGAATGTTCAAATATATGTATATTTTTAGATACAAAATTTATTAATAGGGTCTTCCCGGGTGTGTATACCACTTTTATTCCAATTTTCGCAAGCTCCTGTAAATGAAATTGAAAGAACTCAATGGCTGTTATTATAAAAATATTAATTCATTTAAAACTCCTTATTATTGCAAACGGCCAAAGTAGCTAGGCCGATTCAAAGTTGGTCGATAGCATTTTTAAATTCTCCCATCCACAGATTTTTACTTGCGACTTATAGGTACTATAAGGCAAGTTATGTATTCGTAAAAAAAATCGAACTCGAGATTTTGATAAAAGTTGACATTACGAAGATGGGAAAAGTGGGTCTTGAAATTCTCTGTCTGTCTGTCTGTTCATCTACAGCCTAAACGGCTCTGCCGATTTTCTTTAAACTTGGTAGATGGTTTTTTTAATTTTTCCCCCCCACACGTTTTTTATTTTTTTTTTAAGATCGAAAATAACGGTACCTGCCATATGATTTTTTTCGAAATTTTATAAATATCTATTTTTTTTTTCTCAAAAACTGTCCAGCAGATTTAAAAAAAAAATTCATTTACTTAAAGCTAGGAAATGGTTGAAAAAAAAAAATCAAAAAAATGGTTATTTTTGGTACTCCCCTTGGAACCATTTGTTTTCAAATTTTCAAAAAAAATTGTTTGGATTTTTAAGAAAAATTTCAATTTTTTTTTTCAAAGCTCAATATTTCAAAAACCCCATGCTCGATTTTTTTAAGACTTGGTAAATGAAATTTTCTTAATATAAATTACAAGACATAAGAAAAAAATGTTAAAAACGGTTCCGAGAATTTCACTAAAATTTTTGTCTTTTGATTATTTTTTAGGATCAATAATTTAATAAAAAAATTTGAAATCAAGACATTGCCATAGAACCATTTTTTAAAATTTATTTTAATGAAATTTTTTTATAGAGAAGCTGCTAAAAAGTTTAAAAAACGTTGCATTTCAAAACTTCAAAAAGAAAATATTTTTTTGAATTTTTGAAAAAAGAATTTTTTTTGGAAAATTCGATATCTCAGACACGGCTCAATATTTTTTTTTGTAAATTTGATTTTTTTTTTCGTACTGTAATAAAAACTTTAAATTGGCGTACCAAAATTTTTTCTTAAAAACGTTTTAAAAATTTTGTGTATAAAAGCTTATTTTTTTAAGAAACCAGTACAGTCTTATAATTTTTGTTCTTACATAAGCTAATATTTGTTTGAATCAGATGGCATCCTGGCAAAAACGGTGCAACTAATTTTGATCAATTTTCTTACTAAAACTTTTTTACAAATTTGAATACTCTTGTATATTAAAATTTTCATTTTTGCTTGAATTTCTAGAAAAACATCCAAATTTGTTTTTGAAAACTCAATATTTCGAAATTCTCATGCTCGATTTTTTTTTAAACTTGATAATTAAATTTTGTTTTTATTCTATATACAAGTTGTAGGATTTTTTGCTATATTACTCAAAAATAGTGGTACCCACCATACAAATCTTAATAAAATGGTTTTCGAAAATGGCACCTAGAATTTTGATATTTTTTTCTTTTTCTATCAAATTTGCCAAAATTTTTACTTAAAAATGTTTTAAGAATTTTAGAACAACTTTTTTTTTTTTAATCCGCTACAGTGATTTAAAGTTTTTGTTCTTGCATAGATTCTATTTACTTAAGAAATACTTGGCATTCTGTTTTTAACTCCAACTATACTCGTAAAAGAAGTTGTTAGAGCCTTCAATGAAATGAATTTTAAGCTTACGAACATTTTTCTCGAATATTAATAATTTTTAAATTCTAAGTCTCTTAAACATAAGAGCAGGTTCGTGCGATCCAGTCGAATATTTTATTTCTTATATAAAATAAAATAAATTTACGAATCAGAATTTTGTTTTATAACGTATGTGCATATCTAAAATTCTGTCGTACACAGTTTTGAAAATCATATCAGGTATGTATGTGACTTCACTCATCGTCCTAACACTGAATAAATTGTGATTTATGGCGTTTATCATGACTCGACCAGGATAGCAGTGGATATTTTGGCTTTCAGGTCTTCTAGAATTGTAGAGACCTTGGATACTTGTCAAACTCATGTTTAATTTGAGCGTACTGATCCTGATGTTCTGACCCTGTAAAATTTGATTTTCGGTCTATGACAAGGCTTAACGGGGCTACATTGGAGTGATTTTTAAAAGTTGGGTTGCTATCATAGAAGATCTGTTTAAAAAGGAGTACTCGACGGCAAACGTACGCTCGATCGAATTCTTTACTATTTTTGTTTTTATCTTTCAATTTTTTGTCATAAATAAAATAATAACCCCCAGTTTCACAGTTAGAGTTTAAACTTAAGTTCTGCTGAACCTGAACTGGAGTTTAAATTTGAAGTTCAACTCGTCCGGTTTCACAGTCTTATCTGAACTTCAGTTCATTAAACGTAGTTTAAGTAAATTGTTTTCTCTTTCTATCTAAATCAAAGAAAAAACAATCAAGGAAAGTTTGTTGTGACCTGTGACAGGAAACAAAAATTAAAAATGAAAATAAATTAAATTTTGAAATATTTGAAGGGGTTGTCGAACTGAGATTTAAACGGCAGAATAGTGTCGTTTAACTTAAACTACAGAATGAACTCTGTTCAAGGACTGTGAAACTAAATTTATCGTTGAATTGAAGTTTAAACCAAAAGTGGGGTTTAAACTTCCACTGTGAAACTGGGGGTAAGAAATTTAAATTCTATGTACTCGTAAATAGCAGATCAAGTTCAAAAAATTGTAGGAAATGCGAATTCAAGGAAAACAAAATTATTCATTGAAAATTGATATTTAGCTTTTTTTACATTTTACACACACTCAAGGGATTATGACTAACTTTATATTTTTGTGGTATAAAACTTTTGAAGCGTTTAAGTAAAGTGAAGAGGAGAGCTTGTACATCAATAAATAGCTAAGAAAATTGTATTCATTATACAGTACTAGGGCTGATGATTCTACCCGGGTAATCAACTACCCGGGTACCCGGTTACCCGGGTTGCTTGTACCCGGGTAGTAAATAACCCGGGTACCCGGGTATTCGGGTATTACCCGGGGACCCGGGTATAAAAACGCAAAACTCCTTTGTAGCTATGTAAATCGCTTTTTCAAAAACACCTACAAATCTTGGAACAAATTATATAATTATATGTATGACACAATTAGGTACAGCAACAAAATTTCAGAAAAACTAAACATTTTATTCAATAGGTAGTCAAAAAACATAAAAACAATGCTCTGAAATACAATTATATTAATAATGAGCAAAGGAATTATCAAAATTTCATAAATTGTTGATGAGGAAAATTTGATGGGTTTAAATTCTAATTTAATAGATCTTGATTTTTGTGCAAGAACACCAACAAAGAAACATTTTCTGGGGCCAAACATGATCTTTTGGCAGTAATAATATTGCCTGCAGTCGAAAAGAGCCTTTCTGAACTTGCTGATATAGCTGGAACAGCAAGATATCTTGTTGCCAAAGATGCCATAACGAGGATAGAGCGTTCTCTCGAGCACCACCATACAAGAGGGTCCAAACGGTTCGATATACGAGGTTCTGCTATGTACTGCTCAAACTAAGAGATGTTGTCAAGTAATTGCCCTTCAGTTGCAAAGAGGAAATCCAAATCTTGGTCATCACTACTTCCACTAGGTTCTTCTTCTGTTACTTTGTCAGTGTTAAGTTTCTTACTTAATTTCTCAAATGAAAAGACTGGTTGATTAATACTAACTTAATCTAGTTTTAATTGAATATAGAAGAAATCGCGTATAACTTCTTTGGCAGATAGCCGAATTCAAAGTGAAAGAAGGTTAGCCAAGAGGCATGAAAATTTACATGTATAAGTTTAGTTGTTGTAGATAAGATTAAATGTCATAATGGATGTTCGTTAAGATATGGTAAGTGTTGCCAATGAATTCAAAGTGCAAGTCAGTTGTAGATGCAACAGTCAGAGCACATTCCCAGAATTATTTCCTTAACATAAGTACGTATTTAGTCTGCTACTTCACAGCTCTCAGTTTTAAGGTCCTTGGACCTTGGGTCTAAGAATGATGCTACTTGGTAAAATATTTTCGGCTGGGGACATTTCGCCTAGGTGAAAGCGCGTTTTTAGAGAAAAAAACGATTTTATTTTTGAATATGGTGGCTGTTTCTGTGTCTTCGAGCTTAGGTGCATAGTGGTTTTCAATCAGAGTTTTGATAACCAAGCGCACTGCAGAAAGCGTTACTTTACTTTCACGACATAGCAGTTTTGTTGCTATGTATAGTGGCTTCAAAACGGTGGTTAACTCTTCCATTTTTCCCCACCTACTCAGATATTTCCAGGTTCAGTGCTGTAGAAGATCTCGTATAGCTCTTATCACTTAGAACTGCAATAACGGCGGAGCGATTGTGGTGCAAAATATCACTTATAAAATAAATGGAATCCCATCGGGTTGGACAATTTTGAACTAAACGTTCCTCCTTCATTCCTAGCTGCAATTGTTTTCTGATTAGATTAGATTAGATTGATTTTATTAAATTAATCATTTAAATATACATTTCATATAATTTAAACAAAATCTCTATAGCATGACAAAATGCCGTCTGCCAGATTGACAACAGAATATTTTCTTTGACATATTTGCAAAAAGTTAGCCTAACCTTTTAAATTTACATAACTTTTACCAGATTATTTTAAACAATGTTTTAAATATTTTTAATTTAATTTAAATTTTTTAATGTAGTAATAACATCACACGAATTAACATGAATTTATTTTCAAAAATCTTCATTAATTATTCGTTCTCTATACTTCAATGAAATTTTGCAGAACTCATACAATTTTGGAACATCCATCTCATTAAGCTTCATCAGCACTTGTTCCTCCGATAAGAAATCACATACAAAAATATGTCTCCTAGTTTCCCTGAAAGTTGGGCACCTTCCGATGAAATGAATGACGTCTTCCCGTTCTGCTAAGTTGCACATACTGCATTCCAATGGTAGATCAGGTCAAATGTCAAACGCAGCCTTGAAATCAATAAAAAACGCGTAAAGTTTCTTGCCTTGTAATATAAAATTCTCCGCTATGCTTTTCAAAACAAAAATATTGTCAATAGTTGAATATCCTGATCTGAATCCAAATTGGAACTCTTTTAACAGGTTTTGAGATTTAATCCATGTTGTAAGGCGCTTTTGTAACACTAATGTGAATACTTTATACGTGGCATTCAAAAATGAAATTCCTCGATAATTTGAAGGATCTGATAAACAACCTTTTTTATGTATGGGAAATATCACTGATTCCTGGAATTCCTTAGGAGTAGCATCACCATCCATAACTTTATTAAAAAGTTTTGTTAAATTTTCTTTCAGAATATTAGTCCCATATTTATAAAATTCTATTGGAATTCCGTTTGCTTCAGAAGCTTTTCCATCTTTCATGCCACCCAGCACTTCTTGGCAATTGATTGCAAAAGCTAAAATTTCATTACTAAATCCAGGAACTGCGTAATTCCACTTTATATTGTTTGCAATTGGATTAAGTAATTCCTTAAAATATTCCCGCAATGTACTCTTACTATGGTTTGAGTTGATTTTAAGTTGTTTCCCATTCAGTTTCCATGCAAGCTTCCAAAATTCCGATGAGTCCTTACACGTCGCCAATCTGTTGGCTTCAATTTCACCATATCTCCTTTTTTTGATTCTACATACATAGATCCTTATATTTCTTATTGGGCTCAATGTAATTCTGACTGAATGAACCATCGCTAGAATTACGGAATATTTTCAGCCATGTAAAAGATAAATTGCGGGCACGTTGACAATCCTCGTCAAACCAAGGTTCTATTCCAGCTTTTCTATCTTTTCTATATTGATTTGCTGTTGTGGATACGAAGTTTTTATTGTACGAGTATCTTCCAATATTTCAAAGTCCATAATATAATGCCTTCTTTGGAGTTTCGAATCGAGTAGATGTCTGTATGCTGGCGCCCTGGAAACTTTCCATTTTAGCTTAGGTAGTAAACGCATATTTGTAATTTCCTCAGGTCATGAATACTTTTGGTGGTGAAAAGTGACAACTAGCGGAAAGTGGTCCGAGTAAAGTACTTCCTTAACTTCGAAGTCTGAAATATATGGCTCCCAATCCGTCCCTATGAGACTATAGTCTATCACTGATGTTCCTTGACCACCAACAAATGTGAAATTACCCGAATCATCACTCAAACTAGTTCCATTTTGAATTCTAAGCTCGTATGAATCACAAAGCTCTACTAGTCTCCTTCCTCTTCCATTGCATAAGTTGTCTTTTGATCGCCTATTGACGCCATGAACTGCATTCAACATTCCCGCTTCTTGACCCACTCTGGCATTCAGATCGCCAATTGTTTTCTGTTTAAGGCCGACGTAGCAACATTCGATTGGTGAAAATGTGATACCACTCTTCGACATTTTATTGCGACAATTTCGTAATACTCAACAGGCTTAAATAAATGCTTTACACAAAGTTCTAGGTTGTGAGCAGCAATTGTCACCCACATTCATTAACGGTAATAATCCAAACCAATTTGTATTCTCTCTTCTTGAGTTGAATCATTTTGCGAACTTTTACAAATCTCTTTGTACTTGCAAAACATTATGAAAACAAGTTCAGGTGTTCCATTTGTAAAACATACCTAAGCCTAACCGTTGTATCTGTACTTTAATCAGTGCATTTCATTGTGTACTTGCTAAACCTCTTAATCTAAACCATCCTAGAAACGAATAGCGGTATTGATTCGGATATATTTAATTTAATAGAGTTTAACTTCAATGCCTTTTATTTTGCTGTACCCGGGTACCCGGGTAATCGGGTAATCGAGTAATCGGGTAGTCGGGTACCCGGGTAATACCCGGGTACCCGGGTATTACCCGAATTACTCGGGTACCCGGGTATTACCCGGGTACTCGGGTAGCCGGGTATCATCAGCCCTATACAGTACATAAACATAACATGTACAGACAAAGCACAAAACTATTTGTTCCTTAATACATGTTAACTGGAACGTGGATAGAGAACTTTTCCTTCTGATAGCTTTTCTTATAGGCCAAATTAGTAGTTGGATCATCCCTGAGTTAAAATAAATGCCGCTCTTGTAAGTTTTGTGCTTCAGTTGTCATTTTAAAAAATGGGTTTTAACCAATATCTCGAGAACATTAAAAAATGTCAAAGCGTTGAAAAGTGTCCTTTTTTAAGTTTTTTTTCCACTTAAGTAACAGTCAGGCTTGTAGCAAGTTTTCTTTCACACGCTTTGCTGTGACATTTTAAAATCACATGAAATCAATTTGTATTCGTTGAGTTCGGTTCTACGAGGTGTCAATCAAGTTTTTAAACTCGCCGTTCTCATTAGTTCACACTTGTTGATACGTCGTTCTCAAAATACTGCAAAAGATACTGATTTTAAAAATGCTGGCTCAAGCACAAAACTTATAGCCACGAAATTCTGATTCAAAATAATTTGACATGTAAAACAAAGTTTAATCTAAATAGGAGTTAAGTCCTTACGAAAGTCACGACTTATTTAATATATAAGGATATCAGCTTCCATCATTCGTATTCCTAAATGTGTTTCAATAACTTGAAGATCAAAAGCAATTTATCGTTCAATTCCGGTAGTGGGGAGTGGCCGTGGCACTATGGTTGTGTGCTCGCCTGTCAACCTCATTATCACAGGTTCGATCCCTGCCGTCGTCTATGTCTTCTTTAATTCCATTAAAACCTTCTAAAAATGTCATCAATGGGTTGCTGGCTTACTCATTACATGTTGTTTAGGCATAACACTAACAACATGTGATTGAGTTAAACTAGTATGCCCGATGAATACGAATACAAAATAATGCGAATTATAAGGGACATAGAAATAAGACACGGCAGTTCTCCGCTTTAGTTTAGCCGCCATCCCTGGAGTTAAAAAATCTGAGACAATCACCTTCAGTCTCAACATCGTGCCACACATCTTTCCTATGCTTCTTTCTCTTCTGTAACTTCACGCCCGCGCTGTGTTGAAACATTTAAAGGGTAATCATAATCCCTTGAGCGCGAGTAAATTATAAAAAAAAAATTGGACTCAATAGATCTTTAGGTCTTTAGTACAAACCCGCTTTCAATATTCAATTCCAGTATTATACTGATTAAATTCTAGGCGAACGAGAGATTTACTATCGTCTAGTACATTCTCTTAGACGACTTCTGTCAAAACTTCAGCCGATTCGGACTCGTAGTTTTGTTTTGACTACGTGTGGAAGTCATCTTGTCTGCGAATTTTAGAAAAATGAAAAAGAGCAATATCGGTTGGTTATTCGATTCTTGTTTTTGGAAGGAAAATCACGATGAATCTTCTCCTTCGATGGCGATCTTCAAAAACTGGTATAACGAGTTTCAACTTGGTCGCACATGATGAGCCCCGTCCATGTGCCCCGAAAATGGCTACCACGGAGGATAACGTGTCAAAAATCTACGATCTCGTATTGGAAGACCACCGATTGAAGATGTGCGAGATAGCTGAAACAGTAGGCATTTAAAAAGATCGCGTGGGTCATATCCTTTCATATCATATTGTTTTAAGGAATGAATGAACCTGGCTATTGTCCGGGATCAGGTATTGCTTATGAGTCGAAGTGATGAGATCGATGCTGGGACAAAATGTCAAATTGTACCCTAAAGTTAGGTCATTATTTCGACTCAATTGTTCAAAAATCCAATTGAGAAGTTCTATATTTTTATACTTGACTTCACTTATTTAAATTTCATTGTCTTAATTATTCATTCATTTTTCTTAAAACTAAAACTCTTTTTAAAAAATTTTCTATCAATCACAGTAGAACTTTATATTTTATAATCAGTTAAATCTGGAAAAAAAACCTTAAAACGCTTTTCATTGCACAAACCACTTAATATAAATGTATATACTACGCTTAATTAGGCAACTGAGTCATTAGCTTTTATTTATTTTTTTTCTTTGACCAAAGTTAAACTTAATCCTGGTTCATACTCTTCGACAAAGCTTGTACGTTATATTTAGTATATCTACACTACCCGAGTTTATTTTCTGTCTCTCTTTTACCAAAGAAAAGAATCGATAAGAATCCCAAAAGTTTTTAATATAAATTTGAACTAAATATACTAAATATTCAAAGAAGAAAATTTGCCAAATAGGAAAACCAACACAAATTTAAACCTCGCTCAAAACCTTGTCTAGTTTTTATTTATACTTGTTTGCTCTCTTTAAAATTTTCTTCCGAATTTCTCATCACAAAATAAACCAACAGATAAGATTTGTACTTTCGTGAAAAACAATTTAAGATTTAAAAAAAATAGGACGTACGAAATATAAGAAAAATTACGCAGGGCAATCATGTCCTTCACCCAAATTTCACTAATAGTTTGGTTAAATTGAATCTGGTGTTGAACTAATGTACCCTATACACATAAGAAATGCAGGGTGACAAGTGCATATTTCTATTAGAAATATGAAAATCATTAATCTTATTCAAGTCCAATTCTCAAGTCTCAAAACAAAATGATGATAATGAAATAAAAATTTAAAAAAAAAATACGAACTTCGAAATATGAGTGATAAAAATAGGCAAACAAGTTCCACCGTTAAACATTTAATCAGCAATTGACTGCATTAAGTAAATAAATAAACCGTCTAGTACACTTATATAAGAATAAAAGACGACTCCACAAAACAACATCATTAGCACAGACATTTCTATCTTTCTTCTTGCTACTTGATGTCCTTGGAAGTTGTGCTCTTTTTGTTTTTGTATTAAAAATTCGTTACGGAAACTACATATTTCTCTTTAAACCCAACATTTTTTTAAATTAAATGTGCTTAAAGATGAGTGTAGCCTTATTTTAAGCTCAAAATCCCGTCAATGGCGTCTTGCATGGAGACATAGTAAAACAATTTTTAATGTGAGTTTTTTGTGTGTTGTGTCCAATTTCAATTGAAATCTAGTCTGTAGTGTGTAGGGGGGCTGGTCTATTAAACAACACAAATAATTTAAACTATTTGTTTATACTTTTGACACAAGTCTCAAGTATGGGTTTTGTGATAATTTATTAACGAAATAAAATGACCTCTTCAATAAAATTTTTATGTATTCAAAGATTTATTTGATGATTAAACTTTTAAAACAAAATTTTGCTACTGGATTTTAGAAAATTAAATTTAAAAAAAATTGGAATAAATAATCTTGAAAAAAAAAACAAACCATCAATTTTTGTACGCAATTGTTTGACGAGCTGTGTGGTTTGTGGAGCTACGTGGTACACAGTGGTTCAGGAGCAGACAAACATTTTAACCAATGTTAAATATTGTTAAATATTAAGGTTTTTGACATTGCAGTTGGATAAAGTAATAGCTAAACCAGGTTCTTTTTTTATAAAATCAATTTTTAAGCACAAAATTTTGGACTCCAAAGTTGATAAACGAAGACTCGGCGATTTTGAAGCAAAAAATGAGCATATTACAGAGACAATTTGCTCAGCCAATTTTTTTTAATCATATTTTCTCTATCTCGCATGTATGTAAAATTAAATTAAATTTTAGACAAAAAAAATATGAAAGTGCGAATAAATTTTTAAAGTGGGAACCTTGTTTTGTCAAATACAGGGTGAGTTTTATGTTTCAGATCGATATTCTTTTTTCAATAAGTTTTAAATGAAATACAATTTTATAATTTATTGATTTATCATATAGTCATTAACATTATGTTTGAATATGATGTCAGTCAAATAAGCGCCTAAGCCCTTGGTGCCGAAGTGAATTTTTATTAAACATGCTTCATGTTGAATTGATATTAACCACTCTTTCCTGTCAAATACTAGCTGACAAATTTAATTCATACAAAAATGGCAACCAAATAAAATTGATTTTGTATAAAGTTCATCTAAAATCGGACTTCTGAAACATATTATACATTGAATCGCTATTTTCTACCTATAGGTACTTGCGTACTTTTAAAAAGCCCCTTATTTTTTTAAGACACTCGAAAAATAAAAAATTCTTGAAATAGTTTTTTGTACGGTTTTGTTTGAATAACATAAAATCATTCCCAAGTTATCGAAAAATTATACAAGGTGACGAAAAAGTTGTTGATGCTTTAATTTTTGCAAATGGCGGCAAATGTCAATTCTTCTTTGACATTTAAAGTAAACAGATGCAATCTATCCGCCAACAAGACATGATTCGCTATACTCCTAATGAACGCGAATTAGTTTTTGCCGCCATTTTCAAAAATTTTAGCATCTTATTATATGATTGTTATTTATGAAAGTTACCGGTTTTGGTAAAAATAGCATTCTCTAAATATTTTGTTATATTTATTAATTTAAAAAAAACGATTTAATAATCAGATCTTGGCACAAAGCACCCTCTCAAAAATGGGCATGGCAAATATTTGCATGATTATTTTGTGCTTAACATGTTACTAGGTTTACTTGATTTGTTTTCAAAGATATTGATCCAGAAAGCAATAATTTTTCTAATAAAAAAAAGGCTTCAAAAATGGGCGTGGCGAAATTTTTGTATATAGAATAATTATTATAAAACTGCATTTTGCTTTTTCTAAGACTACACAATTTATTCTTATGAACTATTAAGATAAGATGACGCTTTCTAGAAAGTTGGCCAAAATTTACTCTTGTAATAGTTTCTGACATCTCTTATCATGTTTAAAAATTTTATTAAAATTTGTTGCCCAGTTCAGATTTTATACTTTTAACGCCTCCTCCCCATATCATATTTTAACAACCGTGCACCGTTCCTCCTTGAGAAAAAAGACGTCATCCATGTCCTTAGCAATAATTTCAGGCAAAAATTGTCAGTTCTCAGACACATTTTCAAAAACAATATGACACAATAATTCTGCCAATCCCAAAAATCTCACTGAACTAACTGTCACTCGTTTTGGAATGAGAGGTTGTTTCTTTAATACTTTTGGGCTTAGTTTGTTAACACATCCAGACCTATGGGATGCATTGCGGCGGTGTCTATTGATACATTCTTCAAAACCGCCGAATTTTGACATTTTAAATGTCATCGGAATGACAGTTGAAGACTCATAATGTAAAAATGGCGTTGAATTTAAAACAATACCTCTTATTGGATAATTTAATTGACATTTTTTTTGTCCCAAGCATGGTATTGTCAAAAACATAACTAGGTATGTTATTTGTTTAACTCAAAGCTCTCTGAGTGCTCTTTTTATCTTAGAGTTCGGACTCGTTCGATGAGTTCAATCTTAAAAGAGCGAGCAGATTGGGCAAAAATATGAGTGCGACTAACTTCATTAATATTTTGTTTCCATTTTACATTAAACGGAAATTAATTAAAATGAAAAAAAATTTGAAAACATCAATTTTAAAAAGGGAGCTAACAAGTTGGAGAGAAATTTATACTATGTCAGTTCAGTGTTCAATTGTGTTTCTTAAATACACCGCAGCGCTCAGGTCGTGCTCAGTTCGGAATGAGCTCTATTCACTCAGACCCAGCTCTGCTTCCTGTTCGGGAATAATAAAGGTCCCTATAATAAATAAGTTCGTCATTAAAGCTAAAATTCAAAATTTCAGATTTTTTCTTAATATTTTTTATTTAAACAAAAAAAAAATCAAAACGAGCAACTTTCACCAACCTGAGCAACAGACTTTGTATAATTTTCAATTAGTCATTTATTTATCAGACATTGTAATTTTGTCTGAAGGCCAAACTGTAAAGTGGAGATTAGTGTGGCAAGTGCACCAATGATGTATTATTAAAATAAATGTATGATTTTGCCTTAGTCATATTATTTAAATTTATTAAATTTTCTTATAAGAAAATTTGTATATTTCACTATGCAAATGGGAAATACAAAAACATAAACAATTTAAATAAATAAAATTAACAAAAGGTAAGAATTGTGTTACCAGCTAAATGAAATTGTATTGACATTTTAAAAAAAAGTTTAAAAATCAATTGAAGCACATAATGCATTTTAACAATAAAAATAACGGGATGTCCTTCAATAACTTCTCCCACCAATTAGACAGCCAATAAAACGCGCATTCTCAGTTTGACAGATAAATTATAAAGAAGTTTAAATAAAATGCGCACTATAATATTTTTATTCGATGAATCATATGGACAAATAGTCACACTAATGTGTGGAAGATATAGTACGAGAAGTATGATTGAAATGTACAATGAAAATTCTGACATTATACTTGTTGCACATCAACAGCCGATGACCAGTAGTGGTTTCCGTAAGTTGGAGTTTGGCTCCATGGATTTGTGTAGACTTTAAAGGTTCGGTTCATCTGTCAAAACTGACGACGTTTCATGGTGAATCGGCTTAAATAAAAGTTTACATTAAGAAGTGTGTGTTCGGGAAGATTATTTCCCCCAGTTTTCTTACTTCCAAACTGTTGTGAGATCAGACTGTCAGTCCCATATGATAATTCGAGACCGGATTTAAACTTTCCTATCTAAACATGCACTATATTTGTTGAAGCCAACTTTATTTAAAAAGCCTTTAAGCAAATATCTCGAGGACGGTCGAGGTAAAGTTTCAACGTCTTAGATAAATGTCGATATAACTGAATTTCGAAATATCATTATAATAGGGAAAAACAAAGTTGGATAGAGTTTTCCACATTCGTGTAGTGAGGTTTAAGAAAGAATCTCTGTAGTTCAGAAATTGGGATTGACGGTGAATTAATTAAGCATGATTTTCCTAAGATGATTCTCCAAGGCCACAGGCAAAATCTTCGTGCGTTAATGATTACGAATTTTAATCTTGGTTAAATATAATTCACATTGAATTTTTGTCAATTTTGACAAGACCCCCACTTGTCAACTGAAGAGTCCAAGTGAGATCGACAGGACTAAGTGTCAAAGTCTTCTATATGACTGATTTATTTCAGTAGCTTATAGAATTTGTATTATAAAAAACCTTTATATAGTCTGATTTTTTCAGCATCCGAAAATTGTCCCTAAAAGTTGGAGAGAGGAGAATTTTAAAGTGGATGTTTATAAATTTTTTGGATTTACATTTAAAATAGAACACGCCATTTTAAATCTTAACCACATATGTACATATGTATGTATGTAGCATTCAATTTTCTACAATTTATGCCCTACAGTTATTAATTTGAGTTATGAGGTTATCAGTTATCTTTTTTGTAGCTACGCAAATAGTAAGGAAAATCGAAAATTCCGATCAGTCAAGTCTTAATAATAGACGTGGTTTGGTAGGACATATTTATATTTGTATAATCAGAGCAGTAATTAAAAGTGAATAAAACACTTATACTCACTTTTATATTCACTCTTTTAATGCCAAACAGCAGTCCCTTACGTGTATTATATTTCATATTTTTTTCAATTGAACTCAGCGCCATCTATATTCTCAACATTTTAATAATTTAAATACATTTTATTTTCACTCTTATTGCTGAAATTGTATTCACTTTTAGTTTGTTGTTGTTTCTGTGTTAAGCATCTACATTTTAGCAAATGTTGTCTTTTTTACAAACCAAAACCTTCTTACCCATTGCGATGCAAATAAATTAAATTATACATATATAAAATTGGATATAAAATCATTATCCAAATTACAACGCTAACAGTCTGACTATAATTTTGTGTGTCCATTGCGGAAGCAAGTGTGCACATAATGACCAATGTCATCGTGCAAGTCAGCCGCCCCAGCTCCAGCCCCAGTAGTAGTAAATAACCGCCGATTTTACAAAAGAAAAACAAAAACAAAATGTATTTATTGGAAATAAGTTGAAAATTTTTATAACAAGCTTGTGGGGGACTTTTATTTTTTTTTTTAATTTATATTAGTTGTAATCCGTAATTTTGTTTTATCTTTATTTCTTGAAATTCCTTGACTTTTTATAATAATCTTACACTTTAAACTGTAATTAAGTTTGAATAAAGAAAATATAACGAAATTTATAATTATACATTATATTATATGTAATTATATTTGAAAAGAGCTTGTACCATTTACCGGCAGATGACGTGAGAAGAACGTGTCACAACCAAAACTTATATATAATTTGTCTATTTTCACTTATAGATACGTAAGACAACGTTTAGATTTTCGATATGCAATTATTTCAAATTTGTTCAACATTTGACATATATCACACTTCGACAGATTTTGGCAGAGTATCGAGTTGCTGTTTTTACAAGTTAAATTTTTACAGCTTTATAAAAATCTTTCTAAATAAAATTGTTTTCTTTAAACATATGAATTCTTTAGAAATCTTGTGCTTTGTCCTAGCTACATATCTGCTGAACAATATTTAAAAATAAGAAACTCAATACTTTTTTCTTTGTGGAAATAATGTCAAAATATATTTGAATTAAATTATATCTGTTTTTATTGATTTTCGAAAACTTGCTTTCAATAAGGAAAACAATTTCCTATAATATTCTGACAAAAAAACGTTATATTTTTCAGAACTGATCTTATGAAAGTCGAAGTAAGCATCAATAAAAAAAGACAAACAACCATTTCAATTAATCCTAATCTTTAAATATTCAAAAAATAGATTCTTCAATATTTTATTTCTTAACGCGAATCACTTCTCTAAATCATCATTTCGGAGCCGTATTCTGAGGAAAATAGTATGATTTGACTTTACATTAAGATGATGAATACTTGCGACTAATAGGTACTATAAGGCAAGTTATGCATTCGGAAAAAATCCAACTCGAGATTTTGATCAAAGTTGACATTACGGTGATAGCGAAGACAAAAAAAGTGTGTTTCGAAATTCTGTCTGTCCGTCTGTCTGCCTGTCTTTTCACCTACAGCCTGCACGGGTTGGCCGATTTTTCGTGAAACTTTGTAGATATTGTTTTTAATTTTTTCTCCCCATACGTTTTTTCATCATTTTAAGACCAAAAATAACGGTACAACTTGCCATACGAATTTTTTTCAAAATCTTATAAACATTTTTTTTGCTCAAAAACTGTCCCACAGATTTTCTTAAAAAATTCATTTAGCTACAGCCAGAAAATGGTTGAAGAAAATTTCCAAGAAAATTGTTATTTTTGGTACCCTTCATGGAACCATTTTCTTGGTTTTTGATTTTCTCAAAAACGGTACACCCGATTTTGATCATTTTTCTTATGCTAAAGCTCCCTAGCAGTTTTAATATTATTGTTTATTAAAATTCTTAAAAAAAATTTTCTTTGTATTTAAAAAAAAAAAATCAAAAATTTTGCCTGAAAACTCAATATTTCCAAAACCCCATGCTCGATTTTTTTAAACTTGACAAATAAAAGTTTCCTTATATAAATTACAAGATGTGAGAAAATAAAATTATTTTACCTAAAAATAACGGTACCCTCCATACAAATGTTAAAAAATGGTTTTCGAGAATCGTATTTTTCTCGAAAACGGTTCCGAGAATTTTGTTAAATTTTTTTTCTTTCGATCAATTCTTACGATCTTTAATTTAATAAAAAAAATGAAATCAAGATATTACTGACTGTACCTACTCGTATTATAGAACCATTTTTTCAAATTTAGAATTTCTCATTATTGACATAACGGATTTTAATGAAATTTTTTATAGAGAAACTTCGAAGAAGTTTAAAAAAATTGGATTTCAAAACTTAGTATTTAAAAAAATAAATAAATTCGATATCTCAGAAATGGCTAAATATTTTGTTTTGTAAATTTAATTTTTATTCGAACAATAGTAAAAAAAAACATTGCAAAACAAAACTTGATTTTTTTTTTTGATTTGTGAAAAGCATTTTAAAAATCTTTTTTGTTTGTTGAAGATTCTACGAGTATCTCTCAAGAGCAGGTCAACAAATTTGTTTTTGGATACATTTTTTATTTGCACAAGACTAAACATTTTAAATTGGCATACCTTTGCTTTTTTCTTAAAACTGTTGTAAGAAGTTTATGTACAAAAACTTATTAATTTTTATAATAATTTTTGTTCTAGCATACAATCATATTTGGTTAAGAAATCGCATGGAATTTTGTATTAAGTTCAAACTATTTCATGAGTTGTTTAAGCAATTTAAAAAAAAAGGAATTTCATGCTTCATAACATTTTTCTCTATTGACATCCATTTTTAAATTCCTAGTTCTCTTAAACATAAGACCAGGTGCATCCGAATGGCATTTATTTAATGTGAAATCTGTCTCATTAAAGCCGTCCATAGCTCGTGATGTAATTTTGAAATTTGAAAACAGACAACTCAACCTTCCTTAATAGTAACAAAAATGAGAATCAACAAGAACGAACCAAATTATTTAAGAAAGCCATCCGCCGAAAAAGCGAGTTTGAAATGTTACTTAACAACATAAAATCAAAAATTTAAAATGGTTTAATTTTATGAACCTATTAAATCTACCGAAAAAATGGTGTGTTGGAGCTAAATAGTTCAGAACTTCTTAATATATTAGGAATTATTTAATTTTACTAAATATTGACTATTCATTTATACGAAATAACGATGCGATATCTTTACATACTTTTCTGGCAATATATTCTATTTTATGAAGCCTGGAGTTAGTGAAGACACACAAAATATAAAATTGAGAATGTGAGATTCACACTTTCAATACGATACCATATCGATAGGTTCTCACTCCGTTAAAATATTTGTTTCAAATGAATCGAAATTTTAATTAGGTCGAATGTTTATTGGCTCGATATTGATTGGGTTTATTTACACATTGTGTCTTACGTAAGAATATTTTATCGTATAAGATCGTATTTGGATTGTATCAATATCGGCTGTATAGTGTGAATTAATACTTATAGTGCCAATATCGATACAGTCTCGATACGATATTCTTATACAAGAAATAATAAATACACGTTCACACCAAGGATACCGATTACGTTATCGTTCCTCTCATTATCATGTCGATTACAGAATTCGCAGAATTTTACTCCCGGTGAGTTGACTTGATTCGCATCCGCTGTAAAACTCAATTATGACATTCGTCGGATGAACTACATTGTCGATTTCTAAAATTACCTTATCATTTATGAACTTTCGTATCGACACTGTCAGCAACAAACATTTATTCAACTGGCCTAGGCTGTGATAATAGTATCGTTTTCGATCAACGAAATCAAGCATCGTTGAGAGTGGTTAGTACGAAGATGGCGGACGGTTCAAAACCAACCGTGTGCTCTTTTTTTTTTTTTTTTTTTAGATTTCTTGCTCTCTGGTTGCGTTGCTATTTGTGCGTTTTCTATTAAAATTTGTTAAACAAACACTTTAGCATTCAGTATTATAAGCTTTTGACTTAAATTTTTGTACTATCCATCGTTTATTTTCGTTTAATCAAAAATTCACTTTAGATTCGTCTCGAAATTGGTGCGAATGTAAAATGATAGAAATTGTATGGAGTGCAAATGGTTTGCGAAATCTGTAATACCATATAAGTTGAACAAAATGTCAGTGGTGCAGGGATTGTTACCGACATTAGTTCAACTTTCATTCGTCGGATTCAGTAATAGCAAAAGTTTGGAAATGAATTGAATATGTCACTTTAGCTCATTCGCCGAATTCTGTAATAGGGGTGTATGTCTTTTCTTGTCCGAAAATATTTTATCAAAGCGAGAGCGTATCGGTAATGACACAATGGTGTGAATCTGGCCTACGATCTATTTACATATTTCAATTAAGTAAATAGTTACTCAAATACGACACTCAAATTACATCGTATGAGAAGAAGGTGATCTATTTCTCTGAAAAGGTCGCAGAAGCAAGTGTCACAAAAACAAATGACAGATGCAAATAAATTAAATAAAGGAACGACACAATTTTAAATACGATGCTCTTCTGTTTTTTTAGTCCAGAAATTTATTATTTTGATTTTATATTATTTTTGAGTTATTTTATTGAAAAGATTTACATACAAAAAACAATTTCAATTAAGAACGAAATATTTGAAATATTGTTTATATTGTTTTTAATTTTTATTTAACGTACTGAAGTTTTTTTTATTCAATACTATTATTATAAGTCGAACGTTAAACAATGACTTGAGTCTTTTTTAGTCTTTGGAAATATTGAAAAATATTGTAGTGCAACTGTTTTTATTTATGCTCAACAAATTAAAGTAATATGATTTA
This sequence comes from Chrysotoxum bicinctum, assembly GCA_911387755.1. NCBI lineage: Eukaryota > Metazoa > Arthropoda > Insecta > Diptera > Syrphidae > Chrysotoxum > Chrysotoxum bicinctum. The sequence goes on from OU426989.1 coordinate 171,658,197, forward strand.
AAAACTAGAATGAGAGAATATATTTCTCGAAAATATTTCCTTCTTCCTATATAATTTCTCTTTTCCAACACGTATTACAGCACAAGTCATAGTTTTTTGTCGTATCTTATGTGAATCACTGTCTCAGCATACCATAACACACAACTATAAAATTAAATTTTTTTATTCAAAATAAAGTTAAGTTTTGACTCAACTTTAAACCATACACAAAATGTCAGCATTGAGGAATGTAACGATTTATTGTTGCATTGATTCCTCCTTTATTTCTTTGTTTTCTAGTAGTTTTTTGTTTCAAATAAATAATAAATCAATGTCATTATTTTACAATATATATTTTTTTTGTAAATTTAAACAATAGAAATTGTTCTGATCTTAATACGCCCCTTTGCCGCATTCAATGTTATTGTGTTTTTTTTTTCTTCATATTTTATCAGCTATGACGTTAGAATAGAGAAATAAATCAATCAAACCCTAAACAACACCTTGCTTTTAGATTCTAAGGAATATTTTGTGAAGGTGTATCTCTAAATATTTTAAATGTTTGACGAGGATTCTAGTCAGAGATAAAAATCATTTTGTATAGAAGTTGTTTTGAAATGGGTTTGAATTTTGAATGTATTTTGCATTTAGGAAATCTACCTAGATTTCAATTTAAACAGCACCCACAAAGCACTTTACAAGCGGAGCAGTCATATACCTTCATCTTACTCAGTGACCATCTTGCTTTGTTAAATTTAGCTTGAATATCTGATTTGTGCAGTCATAGGAATGACTCAGAGGAGTCAGTCATGACTGGGAAAGAACCGTTAAGCCTAGAAAATACTCATCGTCAGTAAAGTGCTGATTTAAATTGTGCAAATTTTAGTTTTATGTAGAAATAAAATGCCATGTTTACTTAAATAGTGGAGAGAAATCCAAAGAATTTTCTGCCGAATCCGAACGGCATAGATAAGTAATTTTTGATGACAGATACTCTTATAGTAATAGTATTTTTCCATTCGTCCTCAAAAAAAAAAAATACGATCCAATCACTCCTCTCGAGTGAACACCTCACCACACAGTGGCTTTGAGTGGATGTAATGGCTCTTCGTGCATCACACGCGGATTTTCAGTGCCACAGAATGGAAGATTTAGCTTATTGATGTAACCGCTTGAGTGAAAATGCGCTTCTTTGCTCTTCGTTGTTGAGATTGAAGATAGATTGACAGTAATTCGCATGCGACGGACTCTTGAACTAAAATTGGCTGTAGGGTCAGTCTGATGATGTTCGATTGCTTGGCCCGTCCGCATTCTGGTTGATATTTCTTTGTTTTTATCGACATCGGCAGCCAGAGCCGAGCTATTATCGGCCGAACGACCAACGCGATGACGGCTACGCCCTGCATAGGTCTTCTGTGGTTCCAGTCTGTCTGAGTCGAGTAACTAAGCGTCGCAAATGTTTGACCAGTTGGCGCAACAAAATTAGAAAATCGTCAACAAAATTCACGCTGCGCTAACACAACTGACTGATTATTTGTCAAACAAATCGATACAAATATTGCACGCTCTTGCGGAGTGAAGCGCTCCATTGATGCTTGTCTGTTTGTATAATTCAAATGTCTAGTTCAAAAATTTCAAATATGATTGACGTACGGCGCCATTTGCAAAAATTTAACATCTTCCGATAGAGTGATTAATTTTGCGCAACTTGTACTAGAATCAAAAGCCTTAAAAGATTCCTGAACCAACTCCACACTCTAATTTTGCAAAATCAGTAAAGATGTGTAGATCATCTTCAGCTGGGGACCTCACTTTTTACTTAAAAGTTTGCTACAAGCTTAAATAGCTTTGCAGGCCTTCAAAAACTATTCTTCTATCTTTAGATTTCAGTTTGATATAAGGTCAAGAATAACTGATAGATAATTTGCACTCGGGGAGAGCGATAGTTTTTGGCTGTTGATTCAGGGTAGAGTGAAGGGAAATCTTAATTTTGGTAGTAATTAACTTGAGTTAAATTTTGCTTTGGTAAACTTCTAATCCACAGCCAATATTCGAGCAACTACTTACTGCTGAATGTTCCATTCCATTCGTCGTAATAGGCACCATACCATAAACTTCACAAGTAGCACAAAATGGTATAATTTCGGTATCACATTTCTTAATTCATACTTTATTCCTTCTTTATTAGGTATGTCAATTTATGCCTACTTAATTCCATCTTAATATGATCTTTATTAGGTATTGTTTTAAAGAACTTAACTTGGTATGTTTACTTCTTCTTAAAGCATTCTTAAATACTTCTTAAATTGGCATTTCTTAAATCGTTCTTTTTTGTTACTTAATTCCTTCTTTAATCCTTCTAAAAACATAACTTTCTTGTTTTGGTCCTAAATCGGTATTTTTCAGATTCTTTAATACGTATTTAAGTCTTCTGAAACAGTATGATTTATAACGCCGTTTTCGTACTTTTAGTTTTAGATGGAAAGCAAAATGTGTAAACCGAATTTATAAAACCTTTTAAAAAAAGAGATTGTTTCATTATTGCAGACAAACAACAAATAAAATATGTAAAATGTGACTTTTTTGATGACATCCGTTTATGTAACTGACAAAATGTCCATACTTAATTCATACTTTATTCCTTCTTTATTGGGTAGGTGTGCCAATTTATGGCTACTTAATTCCGTCTTAATTTTGTCTTTTTTAGGTATTGCTTTACAGAACTTAACATGGTGTCTTTACTTCTACTTAAAGCATTCTTAAATACTTCTTAAATTGACATTTCTTAAATCGGTTGTTTTTGTTACTTAATTCCTTCTTTAATCCTTCTAAAAACATTCCTTTTTTATTTTGGTATTAAATCGGTATTTTTCCGATTCTTTAATACGTATTTAAGTCTTCTTAAAGAGTATAATATTAAAAACACGAGAGAGTTATTTGAGTAGCACTTTGAGATATTATATGTGTCACAGTGGCACAATAGGTAGAGCACCAGCACGACAAGCGAGAGGACTCGGGTTCGAATCTCAGTGGAAGCACAGAGGTAAATTAAAAAAAAAATAACTTTTAAAATTCTTTCATTCCAGCAAAAAATCACATGAAGACTCGAATATAATCAACAATAATAAAAAAAACAAATAGTTAATAAAAACAATTTATTTTTATTGTTTCTAATAATTTTTTTAAGAATTGCCGTAGCTCTTTAAGAAGGAGTTAAGAAGTATTTAAGAAGATGTAAGGAACTATTTAAGAAGGAGTAATGAAGTATTTAAGAAGAATGATATCCCGATTTAAGATCATTTTAAGACTCAATTTATCTTCTTATTTCCTTCTATCGGACCGCCCACTTGCGCCTTTTCTCTACTTAATAGGAACTTAAATCCGTCTTATAGAAGATGTCAGATACCGATTTAGAATTCTTAAAGACTTCGTTAAGTAATTCTGTGCTACTTGTGTTTGCGTTTACTTAGAGCAGTGATGTGCACAAAGCTGAAAAATGTTGACATTGTTTTTTTTTTTTTACTAAAAGTGTTTATATTTTCTCTTGAAAAACAACAAACAGTATTAGTACAATTTTTATCAGCTTTGTGTACATAGCTGCTCTAATTTCTTATCTCAGCTCCAAATTAAACTTCCTTAAAGAAAATCCGATACGTAAAAGGTTTAAGCATCTAATATTTGTGAATAGATTTTTTTAGAAAACATAGATACATACATATATGGGTGATTCTACAAACAATGGAATAAAATGATACAAATTTCGGCACGACATTTTTGGATTCCAAAAGTCGTAACAGTTGTTTTAAATGATCATTAGAACGTCCCTTTGCGTTGTTGAAAGTGGCCAATTAAAAAAATAAAAAATGACGATTTTAAGGACATTTTTTTAAAAAGAATGTTCAGGGGACTGAGTTTTTTTTTTTAAGGGAACTGAATAAATCTTTATTTTTTTTCTTATTTTCTCTTGGGTACACATTGAAATATAAAAATTATATTTAATTATTCTTCATAAACATAAAAATTCATGGTAAATAAATATTATTTAGCATTTTATTAAGAGAATATAATATATTATAATTAAATATTTGTTTTTCTAAGAATCAATTTAAAATAAATTATATTCTTTTTAAAAATTTTAAAAATATTTCGCAATGAAGTTCGAAGTTCAATATAACTTAAAATTTCTCAAGTTTCTGAATAAAATATCATTTGGTCATTTATTAGCCAGGGGACTGAGGCCAGGGGACTGAGGTTTTTCATGGTTTTTGCGCAAAAAAGGTATTAATGTTTTACTTTAAAAAATAATAATATATATATAATATTACAGTTTTATTAAACATATACTATACTTCTAACAAATATGCCTTCTTACATACAAATTTGTTTTGTAAAACTTCACCAGAGGACTGATAAACTAAACGGACAATCCACGACTTCTTGCACAAATGTCTTTTTCACAATACTAACATAAGAAACAGAATCGATTTGCACCACAATTTTATTGTAAGGAGATTTGGTACCTCAAATTGCCAGTGCTGGAAATTCGATCGATATCCTAGTTATTGATTTTTTCGACTGTTTCAATATGCCAGGAGACTGATACAAAAAGCGGGGAACAAAGTTTAATTAATTTTTTTTGAAAAAAAAAAAAAAAAACACAAAAATAATTATTTATTTCGTAGCAAAGATGTGTTATTTTCCGTAACTTGGGTGCAATTCATCTAACTATGAGACACTGGGGACACGTCAGGGGACTGAGAATCAGACACTTTGAAGAATTTTTTGAGCAAGATAAAATAAGGTCAACCTAATAATATTGTTAGGCTAGGTAGATATCAACAAGATTTAATTTTATAAAAAAAATCAGATTAAATAATTGAAAGGATTTTAAAATATTTCTTGGGCCACCGAAAATTCCATCGTTTGTAGAATCACCCATATACAAAAAGACAGAATGAAGATTCTACACTATTCCCCCTTTGGGTATTCTAGTGTAAGGTTTCAAATCAAGTCGTCTAAATTTATGTTTCCGAACAAAGTATTCAGCGAATTAATGAAAAATCAAATAGCTATGTCAGTTTATGTCAGTCTGATTTTTATTTTTTTTTTCTTTAATCCTCAATCAGATTTAACTTTTTACAGTCCAGATTACATAAAAAGTAGGTAAACCCGCTTCAATTAATTTTTAATATTAATTTATTTTATATTTTTTATAAATTTATTTTTATTAATTAAATTAATATTAACTATTACTATGCTCTATTATTTTTCCCAAGCATGAACAACTTTATCTTAAGATATTAGCTTTCTAAGTGAACCTTGTTGTTTTTTTGGAGATCTAATGAAAAGCAAAAATTAACAAAACAAAAAGTCTACAAAAAAAGCCGATATTGTAAAAATCTTATATCTTGAGTTCTATGAAGAATTTTATCAAGATTAAAGTGTCTCCACTTAGGAAAAATAGAGAATCATTTTCTGTTTTTAATAATAAAAAGAATTTGAGTCCTTATACCCTGACACAAAAATAAGAAAAAAAACAATAATTTGTATTCGCTTACCCCACCAAAATGTGAGAAAAAAACCTACCAGTCTTTTGTATTCGATATCATGACCCATGTACTTATACACGCTCTAACTCATATTTTGTCATTCACTCCCAAAATTTAATACCCGGTCTTGGTCTATTTTAAGTTGGGTTATGTTCCAATTCTCCTGAGTTATGTAGGGTAATTTCAATCTTTACTTATAAGAACCTAACTTATTGAGATGTCCCTCTAAGGACAATAGACTATCATCGTATAAGACCCTTCTTCTTTAGGTTTTACGAATCTTCCTAAATATACTTACAAAATGAAATATAACCTGTTAAATAGACACTAAATTGAATTGCTTCTTTAAGCAAGCAAAATATGAAGCCTTAAGAATCTTTATATGCAGAATCTGATAAAACTATAAACCTTTCATCAAGGCTCATTAAGTTTCTAAAGATCTAATCTCAAACAAAATTGAATATCTCTCTCACCACACTACGCCATACATCTGACCCCAAGCAATAACACTGACCCTCAACAAGTTCGAAATCAACGCCATATATGCATTGCATAATACAAATAAAGCCATCACATTTTACTTCCGGAATAATAGCCATACAACTTTAAACCAATCACACCAAGAATCGACTTGAAAAAAAAAAATAACATAAACCCTCTCCGTCCGCCGATCGATCAGAAAAACCGATCAATGAAACAAATCGCCTCAATTGCAACCCTGAACAAACCAACCAATACACCCTAAGGGGATGACAAACAGTACGTGTGTTGTATGACGATATGCGAGCTTTAACATCAGTAAATCAATTAACAATGAAACATACATAGAAAGGATAAAAGAGTGTTACGAAGTAAAAATATGTAATAAATAGTTCCTGTATCAAATTGTTCAACAAAACAAAAAAAAGTCAAAGCTAGAAGGTACTAAAAGGTCTTGCCGCCCTCACAAACCGTAGATAACACACATATTTAGCGCCCTTAGTCAAAGCTCTATGAAACACTTCATGGTGTAAACAAAAACGCGTCAAAAAATAACGTGAAAACCCGCAAGTGCTAAACATTACCTTGCAGTCGTAGTCGGTTAGAAAAAAAAATATATTTACACCGAAGAAACACTTGAAATAAAATTTGAAAAAAAAAACAAACAACAAATAATAATAATTGAAAAAAAAAAAATAACAAAACTAATAATAATAACAAGTTATCTGCGTGTGCGTGCATTTGTTTATTTTTTAGCCATGACAATCCGAGAAGGTCATCATGCTCGTAATAGACCACTATGTCTATAGCAATGCCTGTATACTATAGTATCGGCAAGATTGAATACAGACGCAGAGCCAGAAAGCTTCTACACTTAGAGAAAAACATGCTACAAAAAGCTAAGCTATTGTAGGCTTGATTAAAGTGCATAATCCAATTGGGAGTACATACTTGCTCTTATGTTCAAAAGCCTGATATTTTTTTTAAAATAGATGTTTGAGCTAAAATAAAACGCCATCTCAAAGTGAATTAATGAAACAGAAACTTAAGAAATCGTTCGAGTAGTTTCAACAAACAAATATTTTTAAGACGAAATTTCGGTTAATTTTAGATAATGTGCAGACGAGAAATAAATTTCAAAAATAAAAACAAATAAAAAAGGGTTCTTGAAAAATTGAATTTTTCACTAAAAAACGACATTTTTATCGTGCTGAAGTTCTGTAACGAAGAAATTTTACAACAATTAAAAAAAATTTAGCTAAACGACTTTAGTTGAAACCCCTTATATTCTTGAAGAAACACCACTTTATCCACCAGAAATAGCTGTATGGTGTGGTTTTAATGCTGGTGGTTATGTCAATGGGCCATTTAAAATAAAATGCACGACTGGGTCGCACGAACTTGCTTCTATGTAATAGACTAAGGCTCGTATTCACCGAGCGCTCCTAAACGGCTCTTAACTTTACGAGGCTCTTAACTTGAAATTTCTGTGGGGTATTCACCAACCACTCGCAAGTGTTTTTCGAAGTTCGAAAATGAGAGCCACTCTCTCTTGTTCAGGCATACCCAAACTGTGAAATGTTGTGGAATGTTGGTCTTGACAGCAAATGGATACTCTTCTACTTGGCATTGCTCACATGGATTAGAGTCAAATGCGTGCGTGGCACACGCACACACAAGCGAACAAACTTTCGAAGAGAGTGCTCGTGGACCACTCCTAACTTTTAAGAGCGCTCGTAGATCTTCACTAATATTGCTATTGCTTGGTGAATAGGTTTATGAGCTTCTTAAGTTATGAGCGCTCGGTGAATACCGGCCTAAGAATTTCAAAAATGAATGTTATTAGAGAAAAACTGTTCATAAGCATAAAAATTAATTTTTTTAAACGACTAAAACAACTTCTTTAGTAGTTGGAGGTAAAAAAAGGATGCCATGTGATTCAAGCAAATATAGGTTCATGCAAGAACAAAAATTATAAGCCTTTGTAGTGGTTTCTTAAAAAAATAAGCTTTTTTTACAAAATTTTTAAAACATTTTTAAGAAAAAAATTTGGTACGCCAGTTCAAATTTTTAATTATTAACTGAATAAAAATTAAACTTACAAAAAAAAATATTGAGCCGTTTTCGAGATATTGAATTTTCAAAAACAAAAAAAATTGATTTTTTTTTTCAAAATTCAAAAAAATATTTTTCTTAAAGTTTTGAAATGCAATGTTTTTAAACTTTTAAGAAGCTTCTCTCTAAAAAATTTCATTTAAATCCGATATGTCGATAGTGAGAAATTCAAAATTTTAAAAAAATCGTTCTATGGTAGGTACAGTCAGTAATATCTTGTTTTCAAATTTTTTTTTATTAAATTATAGATCTTAAAAATTAATCGAACGAAAAAAAATTGAAGCAAAATACTCGGAACCGTTTTTGAGAAAAATACGATTTTCGAAAACCATATTTTAACATTTGTATGGAGGGTACCGTTATTTTTAGGTAAAATACATTTTTTTCTCATATCTTGTACATTATTTTAAGAAAATTTTATTTATCAAGTTTTAAAAAAAACGAGCCTTGGGTTTTCGAAATATTGAGTTTAAAAAAAAAAATTGAAAATTTTTTTAAAAATCAAAAAAAAAAGTTGTTTAAAAATTTGAGTGCACAGTAATATTGAAACTTCTGGGGAGCCTTAACATAAAAAAAATGATCAAAATCGGTGATAATGTTTTTGATAAAATCAAAAAAAAATATTTATAAAATTTCGAAAAAAATTCGTCCGGGGGAAAAAAATTAAAACCCATATCTACTAAGTTTGAAGAAAATCGGCCGAGCCGTTTAGCTGCAATTGAACAGACAGACAGACAGACAGAATTGCCATACCCACTTTTTTGGTCTTCGCTATCATCGTAATGTCAATTTTGATCAAAATCTCGAGTTCGATTTTTTTTACGAATGCATAACTTGCCTTATATGTAGTACCTATAAGTCGCAAGTAAAAATATCATTGATGAAAATGACCGTTACGTTAGAGGAACTGGAGATCACTACAAAGACATGTTACAACGTTATTTCTTTGATAAATTCCATGGACTAGACATTAATGATATGTGGTTTTAACAAGACTTTGGCACAAGCTACGCAGCTAGTGTGAAAATGGACTTATTGATAACTCAATAAGTGTTAAATCGAGTGATTTGACTCCTCCAGACTTTTTTTGAAGCCAAAATGGCAATCATACCATTTACCAGGAAAAAAAAGAAGATCCAAAAACTGGAAAGAACTCCCAAAGCTAAGGCTAAGGTTGGTGAACCAAATACGTTTCACTAACGGGACCAGCTTAAGTAGGAACAACCTTAGAATAATAACTTGTATTGCCACATACTTACTTACTTAGGTCATCAGACCTTTTATGTCCGTGGGAACTCCTAGTGGGGCAAAGGGCGTCCGCAATGCCAGCTCGCCATCGTGTTCGGTTCCTGGATATGAGTCGCAACTCCCTAGCAAGTCTTATCCTTCTGCTTTCTATCCACATTTCTGGTTGATTCTATTGGACATTTTGGTCATCATCATCAATGTTGAATAAAATGTTCTGCATAAAAGCGGAATATTTGCTGTATTTACCTTTCAGAATCTTAGAAAAGTATTTTTTCTATATACTCAGCAACGACATTATATGTATCTACCAACGTATGCGCGCTCTTGGTTAGTCATTTCTTTCTTTGATTGAAATATTAAGCCTTAGACCCTCTGTAACAAACGTCAATACTTCTTATGCTTTGTTTTTTCTCCTAAAGTTCATCCCTTCTTTTTTACCCGTAGAATTTGCGTGTTACTTTATTAGTAGTTCTGGTTATAGTTTGCAGAGTTGAACGTTACACCTTTTTGTTAGCTGCATGCACCGATCGGCACTTTTAACCGTAGCTAAGGCAGTCTAGTGAATCCCAGCACTTCTGGTTAGCAGTTATCTGTCCTTGATACTGATCTACGCGATGTCAAATTTTCCTACATTATCCTCTCGGCGTTGTGATGCTACGGATTTCTGCTTAAACAGCTACCAAGTGCTGCAGTTCAAGTCTATGCTGACTTTGCAATTTTTTTGACATCTTAATGGCGCAATGATGTTAAAACTATTTAAGTTTTCCAATTAGGTTTTACGAACTTTGACAGGTGATTGCAGCAATATTGTTGAAGCTAAATGTGTCAAACTGTCAAATTGGCTCTCTTTACAAATCAACATAGAGACTAATAGCGTTCAACAACGTGTGCAAATGATTAAATTGTTTTATCAAAGTCGGTCTTCTGTTCGAGCAAAATTTCCCGCGCTTCATCTTTTATATGCTGTTATATTTTCAAATATGCAAAAAATAACATTCCATCAAATTTGCCAAATCCAAAGAAAGTCACTGTTTGGTGTGGATTTTAGCCGCTGGCTGGCATTATCGGTTCATACTTCTTTGAGAACAACGTTGGTCAGGCCATCACCATCAACGGCGAGCGCTATCGGTCGATAATATCAAATTCTTCTTGGACCGAATTAGATGATATAGACACCGACGACATGTGGTTTCAAAAGGATGGCACTATGTGCCAGACAGCCTGTGACATAATGGACATTTGCACGAGCGAGGCGAAGTGAATTGGCCACCGTGATCGTACGATTTGACCCCGTCAGACTTCTTTATGCAGGGATTTCTTAAGTCAAAATCACAGTCCTTAGCCAATAAACTACAAGCCACCTAAAAGCCAATTAAACCAAATTTAATTTATGCACCAGAGTTATGGAAAATAAGACGTTTCGGATGAGCGCCATCTAGCAAAGTGGCGACAGACATTTGAATGAAGTTTGTTTTATTCAAATTTAAAGACAGAAAACGCTTCACGAAAATGCTTTAGGTTAAAATGACCTATGATTTTGATAAATTTTAATCAAATCTAGCATCATACTTTCTCTAACATTTTTTTTTTAAATCATCGAAAACCTATTTAAGCTTTTTAGTATTATGCTTACTTCATATGAATTTTTGACATTTCAAAATCTTAACGAAAGTTCTGTTTACTTACTTGTTTTTGCATGAACTGTCATAGTTTAAAGTGTGTTTAGAAATAATTTATTAAAAAACAGCTTTAGCACGCTACTAGTTAAAAAATGTTTTAAATTTTGAAAAAATTATTAAACTGCTTTAAATTAAGGAAAATGTTAATTAGTATCCTACTTAAATCTTATTATTAAGCTGTTTTAAATTTTGTGCCATTTTCATTAAAAAAAAACTATGTCTTTTTGAGATGATTTCTTAAGTCAAAAATCTTTTAGTATTTGAAGTATTTTAAAAGAACTTTTTGACTTATATGTATTTAGAGGGAAAGACTGTAAAATCAGTTAAAAAAGGAAACTGAAAATTGATTATGTTTGCAGTTTAAAATCTCATAATTTGTTTTTTTTTTTCTTGTAAATCTCAAAACATTTCTTTCAGTGTATCAGTATTGTTCATCAACGTCGAAAGCTTTTATCATAGATTTGATTTGTTGGTGGAGCGGCTACGTATGGCGGTAGTCTATCAATGTCAACACCAATTGCCTAGCAGTTTTGAGCTTTTCTATGCGGAAAAGACATTTGCGTCGACGCCCGCCGCGCCGCCGCCGCCGCCCGGACCGACTCGACGACGACGACGATACCGAGACGAAGAGAAGATGGTGCATACGATCTAACTACTAAATGCGTTGTAAGCGCGCGTAGTAGTCGAATAGTATCACTATCGAGACTATTATGGTTCTAGCGTAAACGTGTTGATAGTGTTTTTTTTTCGAGAGGCGGTTGTAATTTATTCCCCTGCGACGACAACAAAATTACTTTTAGCGAAGGTCAAAATTCTAGGCACGATCGCTCGGAGTGGCAGTGCATTGCAGGGTGATGGTGATGTCGGCTGTTGAGACGATAGACGGGTGCTGTCGCTTTGTTTGTTGTTATTTTGCATTTGATTTTTTGTTTTAAGAATGTTTATTTAGCTGCCCACCGTGTCGATGTCGGACAAGCATGTTTTGCTCTTGGTGTGAACTTGGATCTCTATCAAATACACTTCAGTGCAGACACAAACCAACCAACAACAACTATAAAAACGTCAGAATGGAAATTAATATGGCGTAACTTTTGTTGTTGTTGTTGCCTGCTGCTCATTTGGCATAATGCTTTTGACGCGGGATTCCTCAATTGAGTTTGGTTCTGGCATTGAGGTGAACTTGGAGATGTGGTTTAAATTATCTAATCTTGAAAGATCTTAGGAAAGCTTTGGAGGTGATTATGATGTGAGGCAGGGGTGTAGGTGTCTAGGGTTGGACAGCAGGTGACTTGAAGACAGGGGCCATTATATTTGATTGCTAGATTGACTAATAAGTTGGTTACTATTCGCTTAAAGGTTTTCCTCACTTTTTTGTTTGTATCTTAGAAATGGAAAGCGAAGTTCAATTAGGTGTAGATTTTGTTAAGAAGAAGAAAAGAGTTTAAGCTAGAAAATAAATAACAATCCTTCAGTTGTAAGAGTTCTTAATGAAAAGTAAGTTATCTTGTGATAAAAAAGCTTCAATTTAAATTATTAGAACAAGGCTGCTGAGCTCGCATTTCAATGTCGTATCTGAGCTTTTTACAAAAGCTGTATTTCTTCAACAAATTCCTCATTAACTCCAACAAAATGACCTTAAAAAAAATCTTCAATTGAATATTCTTTTAAAGAATTATTCATCAATTCTGTCTTGTATAGGATGTATCTTTATTCATTGGTTGTTTTATTGCTTCACGGGCTATAAGTTTATTTTATTTTTTGTTTTTTTATGGGCCGTTGTTGGCCGTGAAAACTAAGGCTTATCAAAATTCTGATAGCTATAGATTTATAATAGGTACACAAACATTACAATCAACTTTGTAACATTTGAACTTGAAGTGTAAAATGAACTTGAAAAAATAAATCAAACAAATAAACTTGTAGATATAATTATTTATTCTTATCTTTTTTAAAAACAAGAAATACAAACCTTGCTTACTTTAAAATAGACTTTGATATTTACCTATTTTAAAGGGCAAGCAAAATTTCATGCAGAACACCCTTTGAATTTATAAAAGTAAATTATTTTAAATATACAAAAAAAAAACTTAGAGATAAGACTGTTTGTTCTTAACAGTTAAATATTTGCAAAAATAAAAATGTATATTAATTTAGTATTGGATATATTTCAACTTTGTTGTTTTTATAAGATGAGCTTAAATTTTGTCAGAGACAAGAGATTTGATAAAAAGGGATTGTTTTGAACAAAACTAAGCCAATGTAATAAAAATACTTTAAGACCTTATTGCTTATCTTCTCAAGGGAAAAGGTTATGCTCGTTTATTACCAGAATCAATCTTAGACTTTTTTGATACTCCACCGTCTTCTTTATCTTCTTTACCAACAGATCTTTAAGTGCCAAAAGAAAATAATCGTTAAAGCTATCTATACTCTGTTCAAAAAAATTTGTCAGTACAGGCCTTATGGGAGAGCTTTTTTCCAAAACAGTGGCGCCTGATGCACCCTCACTACACTACGTTGGGAAACAATGCCACTTAAAAAAAAGCAAGCCACTGACTTTCCTTAAAGAATTGTTGTTGTAATTCTTCGTAAAAAGTTGTACACCCCAACGCGACCGTTGAATCCCACTGCTGAAGGACAAGGGATACTGTCAAGTGTCAAGTCAATACGATCGATCGTGCGCTTGTTATATAAATCAGAACAGAGTTACCATTATCATTATAAAATACAAGCAAGGAGCTTATTCAGTGGATTTTATTAAGGAGCTTTTGGGATTTGAAGCTTTTGAGAACAAGTTTTATAAAGTTGAGTATGTTGAGTGTTGGCGATTTATAATGTAAACTATGGAAACCCTGTGAGAGCTTTAAAAGGTGACACATTTATGCAAGCCAATGCAACCAGAGTGAGAGGCAAACGTCCTACTGTCTACTATCCTGTACTGACAATTTTTGTTGAACAGAGTATAATTCATTATAGGCTGCCTTGTTTTTGATTAATTTTTATAGCCTACTTCGGTTTACATGTTTATAACATTGAAGAAAATTTGTTGATCCATTGAAGAGAACACAAGAAAAAATAAAAATAAATAAAATGGCAGCTTCAAGCGGCCATATTCTGGTTCTAGTGACATCTGTCAAATTAGTTGTTTAGCATTCAATTACTGATGTCAAATCATCCTGGCAGGTAACGCGATTGAAAGCAAAATAAATGTTCGTTAATGCGAACGTGCAAAGCGTTCCGCGATAGACGTGGTTCTTAACAGTCAACTTTTCATCGTTTCGTGGCCGGATTTGAGACGATTAGTTTGGTAATCATCGGCCATCAATTGCATTCGTCAAAGGAATGCAAAACCAAAACTAGGCAAGGACATCGGTGCGTCGATTGTAGGGTGGAAGTGGACTAAAATCTGTTTTTCAAAAGTAAGGTAACTGTGCACAAAAATTGCTTGGTAAATGCAATAAATAAGGGATTTTACTCAATTTGAGGATTTTTCACGCCTCTGCCACGCCCAAAATTTTATTATTACTAGTAAGAAGCCAAACATTTAAAAAAAATTTATGATTTGTACGTTATACAAAAGTTGTAATATTTTAAGGGTTTAAAGGAATGTATACATGTTCTCAAAGCATAAAAGCATACAAGATTTTGCAAAATAGAATGAATATTTTTATTGTTGACAAAAATAGTTATTCATAAAAAAAAGTAATAACAAAAGGAAAAACTGAAAAATAAACAAAATAAACGAAGAAAGATTTTGATAAGCCTAACATCGCTTTGGTCAGCTTTTAAAGGTCTTAAATCTTTCTGAAATTCGAAATAAAAGAATCAGACTTTAAAAGTAATGTTGTCAATAGGTCTTCGTTTGTATTAATCCGGGATGATCTTCTTGTGTGAGAGAGGTGATTTTTCCGTAATTCTTTATGACTTGCCTCTAGTGCTTCTTTAGACAGTTATCTTAAAGGTATTTCAAAAGATGAAATTGCATAGAAAATCCTGAAGCTAAGACTCTTAATGCGATTGAAAATATATGTATGAATTCTTCATCAAATGTCTTATTATTTCTGCAGTTATTTTCGAATTCTGAAAAAAACTTCTTGCCATGATTCCATAATTTGTTGACCCAAATCACAACTTTGGCTTGTCAACAATGAGACCCAATCTACTTTTGAACAATTTATTTGCCAGATGATGAATTTTCCAGAAAATTAAGAATAATATTTGGAAAAATAAAAGAAGTTCTCAACCAGACTCCTTGGCGTCTCGCAAAATAATCGCCGTATCGTGTAGAAACCTTCCACCTACGTTCAAGATTTTTGAAAAGAAGGCATAATTTTTCGACCAAAATCTTTCTTAGTTGTAACCGGACAACCTTTAATTTTTAAATCATTCAATATAAATTCAAAAACACCTTCAACTTTGGTGTTTTTATCAAAAGAAATCCAGTTTTTGAATTTTTTTTATTTTTTATGCTTTGACCTTGCTGTACAAAAAGTCAAATATTTTGAAGGTTAGCAAGAAGTAGATAGCAAGAAAAGAACATTTTCTCAAAGCACAATAACAACACAACATAATGACATAAAATATTTTCTAGAGCTTGCTAATATTTTTTTAAAAGCTTAACTTTAAACAATTTTTAAGCATCAAAAAAGAGTATTTTTCAAAAAATCACAAAAATTCAAATTTATAAGAAAAATTCGAAACAACAACTCATACCTGCGGTCAAAGTATCCATTATTAATATTCAAACAAAAAAATGTATACAGCCAACATATATTTTTCTTACGCGAGCTAAGCTAATTCGCACAAAATTGCAACTTTCAATTACATTGCAGCTTAAAGTATATCAATTGCTCACGCTAATCCAGGAAGAAGAAAAAACCAAAAACAAAAATAAATTTAAGTAGTTCAAGATGTTCTAAGACAGCTTTAGAGCATAAACATAGTATTTGCATTTTTATTTTTTTATTTTTGTCCACTAGTCGACGCACTGTGCGGCGGCGTCTCGTTGGCCCGTACTTTCTTGAAATCGACTTTGGTGAGACGGTTACCGTTAATGAAAGGCGCTACAGAACGATAATAACTAATTTGTTGTGACCCAAATTGAACCATATGCATATAGGTGACATGTGGTTCCATCAGGACGGGGCTACATGCCATACAGAAGATTTCACGATTGACATCTGTCGCAGAGGTGACATGAATTGGCCAACAAGGTCGTTCGATTTGACTTCGCTAGACTGAAGTTACAGTTCTATGCGAATAAACCAAGATCAGTGGTTGTCTTTATGGTGAACATACTACAGGCTATCGCTCAAATTAAATTAATTCGTGCCATCGTAAGAAGAAGCCGAGACGGGAATTTAAACAATGTCAAGTTTGAACAATGTCATATTCCATACATATCGGCATATGTACGTGAACCTTAAAAAATAAAACAAGAATTTGAAGAACTTAAACTTGACTCAACCTGTTATAAGTGTGACAAGTTTAAAAAAAATTTAACAGTTGTAATTAAATTTTGGTGCCCAAAGTTACAAATTTTGCTGACAGTCGTCGTTTATCAATCTCAGCTCCGCCAAATGTGAATTTCTAATAATTTAATTTTTTTTAATAATTAGTTTTCTCTCTGTTGTACTATTTTTCTTTATTTAAAATATAAATTTTTATATCCCTGAAAGAATATTGGAAAAAACTAGCCACTCTTGTCGTTCAGTAGTTGGAAGGAAGTTTCATTTTCAAATCACAGTCGCAATGTCCTTCTCTTCTTGATAAAAAAAAAGGTTAAGTCGGCTCCTTTCTGCAAAGATGAGTCCTATTCAATCAAAATGCATCCATTACGTTCTTTAAAAAACTTTTAATAACGCCTTGGCTGTTTCCAAGTTTTTCTGCAATTTTGCGGTTAGATAGTCCCGACTCTCTAAAACCTAGCACTTTTCATCTTTGTTTAAGTCAATGCTTTTGCATGACCCATTATTAAAAAGTTACATGTAAAATATTTAACAAATTAAAATTACAAGAAATAAACAATTTCAAAAATTCCGTTTCCAATATCACGAATGCTTGAGTACATTCTACTTAGCGGAAAAAAAAATTGTATTTTTTTTACAAAACCTATCGGTGAAGGTTATTTTCTACTGAATAAGCAGACAAAGAAGGCTTATTTTTCTTTTGGTTAAAACTGAAGATTTTGTCTTAAGAATAGATGTGGCTTGAAATAAATGTCACACCAAAACGCCCGAAGAAAATTCATCTTGAATTTCTTAAAAAGCACTGAATATTTTCTAGTAACCCCCAGTACATGTATCTATTATATGAGGCTATGAGTGTAATAGTGGCGTAACCCACATTTTTCAAAAATGAGTTTTTCATAAAAATGGGTCTCTTAATATATCTATTTTAATACAAAAATAATTTTATGCAGCTATCTACACTCAAAACTAGATGGCACTCAAAAAGGTGTTATTGCATTTTATAATTTGATCATAGTTTGAGTGCAATAGTGGCGTAACCTTCATACTTCTCTTAGAAACTGTTTAGATTGTGACTGCTTACTCTACGCGCTAGGCAGGGGCTGAGGCAAGATTCGGAAATGGCTAAAGTATCTACCGATACTTTGATAATAACTTTTGATCTCATGAAGACCCTTCCAACTCCAGCACTAATAACAGGGGTTGTATATTACAAAAGACAACTTTGGACCTTTTGCTTCGGCATACCTAATAAGGGTACTGAAGAAGCTCACATGTATGTTTGGGATGAGTCCACAGCGTCAAGGGGGTCTCAAGAAATTGGATCTTGTCTTATGCATTATTTTAAGAACGTAGGACAGTCTAAAAAAATTATTATGTATTCTGACCAACGTGGGGGCCAAAGTAGAAATATAAAACTTTTACTGTTGTGCTAATTTTTGGTATCCCATCCCGATCTTATGGTTGAAGAAATCGACCATAAATTTTTAGTTAGTGGCCATTGATATTTGCCATGTGACCGAGATTTTGGTATATTAGAAAAGAATAAAAAAAATTAAAAAAATATCTTCGTCCCAGATGATTGGGTTAACGTCATTTCCTCGGCCAGAAAGAGAAACCAATTTGAAATTGTGAAAATGACTTCATCTGAATCTCTCGAAGAAAATTTCGCAAAAAGAAAACTGTCCATTTCAAATTCCATAAGGTTGAATGGCTTAAAATTCAGTGGTTACATTTCGAAAAAAGTAAACCAATTTCAATTTTTTATAAATATTCTAATGAAATTGATGTTTTACTCTTACTTACTTAATTGAACTTCCTCAATTTATACCACCAATCCATCACTTTTTTTATAATAAATCAAAAACGTCAAAAAGTGTTCCCATCGAAATATTTGATGATTTATCAGACGAGGAGTAAAATCAATAATAAGTTTGGCGTAACCTTTCTTTTTTCTTTATTTTTACAGAAAACCATGAATGCAATAGTGGCGTAACCCACTTTTTTTCCAAAATAAAGTTGAATTTAAAAAAAAAAAAATTGCTCTACAAAATATGCCTTTTTTCAAACTCTTCCACGTTTTTAGATAAATCAAAAATTGTTTAAGGAAAAATACAAAAAATGTTTAAAGAAAACCTGTTTCTTAAATCTCTCGTAGCTCTAAAGTGAATTTTATGGGTTACGCCACTATTGCACTGACAGCCTCATATATTCTTAGCCCAAGCTGTTTTTTATTTGAACTATATTGCTAGTTTTTAATAGCGTTTTCAACAATTCATACCCCTAATTTTGTATGGTTCAAGTGGTTCAATTAAAATACACAAGTTGTTTTTATTTTCTTCTTCGTCACTTATCAGGTATTATTCAAAAAATTCAATATGCCAATAATTAAAAAGTGTATTTTTACAACTAGCTACTTGCCCAACGTAAATAATAATGAATTCAAAAATTACACATAAAGCTAACAAGAATTGCCTTGAGGTAGACATTAAACTGCTAACACTCTTTTTAATTTACAATAATTCACCTATAGAATGACAAACTCATTTGAAAAAAAAATTGAATTAGAATTTCAATCAAAATTTATTTATTTCAATGGGTATACGGATAAATATCGTTCAATTTGAAACCGTTTATCATTGGTCCAAACGTGAAACCCATAGAAGGAGAGAAACATCTGTTATTAATTTAACAAGTAGCAGATATTAAAAGATACATGTTCCCATAAATTATGTCTTACTTAATCTGCAAATGCTCCTTTTTAGTTTCAAAAAGTTTATGACTATCTAATTTTCTTCAAAAATATATTTTGTTAGTTGGTGAATTCAAGGCGATCACCTCCCAAAAAAAATCGTCCCCTATGAGTCTCAATAAATATATTTAGTTGCCCCACGTTGGGCGCCATTATTGTGAGCCTAGTTTAGGACACAGGTTCATCTTCGATGCTAATAGAAGGGTTGTGGCACGCTTGTTCTCGCTCAACTAAACTCGACGGATTGGGGTTGATTCTTGCCCTTTTTTAGAAGTCCTGCTAAAACATCAAAATATTCGGTCTTGTGTAGGATAAGGATAGGAAAAGGAAAGAAGAGTCCGAATCCACAAGACTATATTAATCCTTAAATATAAGTCTTTTTTCCATAAATGTACTTACGAAAGTATCGGCTTTTGTCAAATTAATAGACAGTATATAGTGAGTTTATTTTAAACCGATTTTTTCCTTAAAATTTCTTATTAAATTGAATTTAAAAAAAAAATATTTCTAAAAATAATATTGCATATTAATTTAAAAACAGTTTGCAATTCAAATTAGAGTATCTACTTGTTTGCTGGTAATAATGACATTAACATAACTTTTCGCCTAATAAATTCAATTTCATAAAAGAATTCATTTCCTCTTAACTCAATGATATCGCAAGAATTTCATTAATAATCTTCTAATTCACAAACAAACCATAAATTGACATTCAATTAACTCGGTTTTAAAAAGAAGCAGGTGACTAATCAAGACTAGTTCTTGTTATTTGTTGATACATTATACAAGAACAAACACCTAAGTTTACCTAAGAATACAAAAACCGCCATTTAAGAAAAGAAAAGTGCAATGTTCTGTGTGACTTTGATTGCCGTCTCGAGACAATTATTTGTATGCAAATTAATAGTTAGAAGTTGTCTCGTTAGAATTATTTAATTAATGCGCACTTTATGAGAATTTAGAAAAGTGAGAATAAATTGATTTCTTTTGTTTGTTTATTCTAATAACTTGTCAGAATTAAGAAAAAAAATAGTATTTCATTCTTTGAGTTGTTGTTGACTTGTAAAGCCACTGTAAAGCGTTTCTTTAGATGAGGAATTGGATTTTAGAAAATCTACTTTTATCTATTTTCATGAAGTAATACCTACATTGTTTTTGGAAAAGCAGTTCACTTCACAGTACAGTAGAATTTTACACGGAAAGCAAATACCAAATCCGGAGTAAGATTACAAGTAGAATCCTTCAGTGAACGGGGCTTGACATTTATTCGAGCATCAAATTCATGAAGAACATTATTTGTTGTTAATTCTTATATTATTTTTTTTTAATGAATACTTAACAGTTACCGTTACTCCAAGGGGCACCACCGATAATTTGTATGGAAATTTTCAAAAATTGTTTGATTAAATGTCTCACTTTTTCTTTTTTAGTTCAGAATAGAGCTCTGAACAGAGTCTGAGCATGTCGAGCCTGTTCTGAACATCCTCTGAACCAAGCGTACTCTGAGCGCTTGAGTTGTTTTTGAACCACACCTGAACACTTATCTGTCAACATTTTTTACTTGCGACTTATAGGT
This sequence comes from Chrysotoxum bicinctum, assembly GCA_911387755.1. Lineage (NCBI taxonomy): Eukaryota > Metazoa > Arthropoda > Insecta > Diptera > Syrphidae > Chrysotoxum > Chrysotoxum bicinctum. The sequence continues at coordinate 171,679,043 of OU426989.1, forward strand.
ATCTACTAAAAGACAAGTTATGCATTCGTAAAAAAAATCGAACTCGAGATTTTGATCAAAGTTGACATTACGATGATAGCGAAGACCAAAAAAGTGGGTCTCGCAATTCTGTCTGTATGTCTGTCTGTCGGTTCGACTACAGCCTAAAGGGCTCGGCCGATTATCTTCAAACTTGGTAGATATGGGCTTTAATTTTGCCCCCACACGTTTATTTCTTTTTTTTTAAGACCAAAAAAAGCGTTACCTACCATACGATTTTTTTTCGAAATTTTATAAATATTTTTTTTCTTCAAAAACTGTAGCACAGATTTTCTCAAGAAAAATTCAAAAAATTTCATTGAGTTAAAGCTAGGTAATGGTTAAAAAAAAAATTACAAAAAATTGCTATTTTTGGTATCCCCTTGGAACCATTTTTTTGGGTTTCGATTTTCTCAAAAACGGTACAACTGATTTTGATCATTTTTTTTCTGCTAAATGTCCCCAACAGTTTGAATATTATTGTGAATTAAAATTTTCCAAAAATAATTTTTTGGATTTTTAAAAAAACTTTCAAAATTTTTTTTTGAAAACTCAATATTTCGAAAACTCCATGCTCGATTTTTTTAAAACTTGATAAATAAAAGTTTTTTAATATAATGTACAAGATATGAGAAAAAGAAATTTATTTTACCCAAAAATAACGGTACCCTCCATACAAATGTTAAAAAATGATTTTCGAAAATCGTATTTTTCCCGAAAACGGTTCCGAGAATTTCGCTTATATTTTTTTTCTTTCGATTAATTTTTAAGGTCAATAATTTAATTAAAAAAAACTTGAAAACAAGATATTACTGACTGTACCTACCAAAGAACGATTTTTTTTTAATTTTGAATTTCTCATTATCGGCACAACAGATCTTAATGAAATTTCGTAGAGAGAAGCTTCTTAAAAGTTTAAAAAACATTGCATTTAGAAAAATATTTTTTTTTGAATTTTGAAAAAAAAAATCAATTCTTTTTTTTTGGAAAATTCAATATCTCGAAAACAGCTCAATATTTTTTTTTTTGTAAATTTTATTTTTATTCGAACAATAATAAAACCTTTAAATTGGCGTACAAAAATTTTTTCTTAAAAATGTTTTAAAATTTTTTTTACATAAAAGCTTATTTTTTTAAGAATCCACTACAAAGACTTATAATTTTTGTTCTTTCACTTCAATCACATGGCACCCTACTTTTACCTCCAACTACTAAAGAAGTTGTTTTAGTCATTTAAAAAATTAATTTTATGCTTATGAACAGTTTTTCTCTAATACGAGTAACATTCACCAAGTCGTGCATTTTATTTTTTTTTAATTTTCACCTGTCAAATGCTTATGTGTGATTTTTAACTCTGTCTGCTCAGTTATTTTATTCTTAGCACTATGAACACGTTCAGAACATGCTCAGAAGGAAAAAAGAAACGCATATTCGAAGCTCTGACCACTTTTAACTAAAAAATAACCCCCTTATTACGGCTGGCGAGTCGAACAAATAAACATGTGAGTGTGAGAAATTAGTATTACGGTTGGCGAATCGAGAACCTTTGATTCGACATAAATGTCATATATTTGATATTCTTAATGAACAATCAAATTTCTAACTCGAATTGTAAATTTCGCCAACCGTAGTATGTCGAATGTGTAGTTCGCTAATGAAAAAATTTCACCTCGAACGTTCGATTCGCAAACCGTAATAAGGGGGTAAAACACAATTTTTTTTTGACAACTCAGGCCCTGCTCTGGACTAGAAAAGAAAAACACCTATTTTGTTTGTATGAAACCTTTAAACTAGCTGAGACATCAAACAATTACAATTACAAAAAATAAACAAACTGTAATGGCTTTAATTGGTACCAAAATAAAGATAATGAGTAGTAGAATTTTTTGCTTTATAAAATACAAAATTCTGATTTAAATTTTCTCTTAAATCCACTTTTATTATTTCACTGATAGAAATCAATTTCAATGAACAGCTAAGTTTCTTTCCTTTAACTTGGAAAAAAATCGTTCCACTGAAGGTGTTCGATTCTCTTTCTATTCTCAAATGTAAGTTTTGCTTTCAATGATCAACTCTAACCTCAAATATCTTGAATTGGTTGTTATCAGTCACTGACAGGATCTTTTGCTGATTCCAGTTTTTCAATGGTTGCTATAATTGGCTTTTCAAAAAAATAAAGTCAGCATTCTACTGATTTGTTCCAATGATGCATTTCAATGAAAGCTATAAATGGGGCCTAAGTGGGATAATTTTGGGTATGCAATTTATTTTTATTTCAATATAACATGGTCGATTATTTTTTGTCTTGGCATGGTTTCCTCAGAGCTAAAAAGGTATTGATAGAATTTTTGTTGAATTTTTTTTTCTTTGATGACGTTGCTGAGTTGCGATTTTATATAAACTTGTAAAACAACACGTCTTTTTTAATCTCACCAAATTGATCTGTTATAAATGTTTTCACTTTAACCACTTTTAACTCTAACTTTAGTCCACGAACAAAGTCCAAACTTTTCTGTTCCTTTTTAAAGCTGTGATATCCCTTTTTATATCTTATATCGGCAAATGAATAAAAATAAAATGCACGACTGGATCGCACGAACTTGCTCTTATGTAAAAGTACTTTAGAATTTAAGATACATTTTATAAATATAAAATATGGATTTAATGAGATAATAATGTTCAAATGCATAAAATTGCCGTTTGGTTTCCGGAAAAGTATGAATTTATGCAAATAAACTTTAAAAAAACGTTTTATTATTAAATACATTTTTTATATAAGAAATTTATCTAAAATTTTTCAAGAAAAAAATGTGGGATGCGAATTTTAAGTATTAAATAATATTGATTTTGAGAAATAATTTCCCCTAATAACATTTTGCCCCACCTAATTTTTTTATCAAAATCGTTAGAGCCGTTTTCGAGATAAATAATATTTTGCATTACGGGTGTATGGGGGGTACCCTTAGTTTTGGAGCTAAAAAAAAAAATTTCAATTTTTCCTCTAGGGAATCACCGAAGACTCTTAACTACCGAGATTGAAAGAAATAGGTCCAGTGGTTTCGGCTGTAGTGAGAGGTACAGACATACAGACACACTGAAACATGCTTTTTGTGTACTAAATTTTCCTTAAAATTTTTATAAAAAAAATTTATATGCAAAATTGTTAGTATTTAATAAAATACATTTTAAAACGTAATTTTAAAATTTAATAGATATTCTGTGAAGTAGAGAAGACTGGGTGTCAAAATTCTATATGTCTGTCTGTTACTATTTAAACTTTTTTTCTTTTAATATACGCGCACTTAAGGGGTTATCAATACCCTTATAATGTTAAACACAGTGCGAGCAATCAGGAAAGATTTGAAAGTCTGCACATTGCAATGAGTGGGAAGTATTGAGCCGGGTAGAGCATTCCGTTATAAAAATATATTTCGAAGTTTTAGAAAATATTTTTTTTCTCAAAAACGTTTCCACAGATTAAAAAAAAATCGAAAAATTCCATTTAGTAAAAACTAACAAATGGTTGAAAAAAATACAAAATATGGTTATTAACTGTACCACCCATGGAACCATTTTTACTTGCCACTAATAGGTACTATAAGGCAAGTTATGCATTCGTAAAAAAAATCGAACTCGAGATTTTGATCAAAGTTGACATTACGATGATAGTGAAGACTAAAAAAGTGGGTCTCGCAATTCTGTCTGTCTGTCTGTCTGTTCGACTACAGCCTAAACGGCTCGGCCGATTTTCTTCAAACTTGGTAGATATCATTTTCAATTTTTTCCCTCCACACGTTTTTTCTGTTTTTTTTTTTTTTTTTTTTTTTTTTTTTTTTTTTTAAACCAAAAATAACGGTACCTGCCATGCGATTTTTTTCGAAATTTTGTAAATATTTTTTTTCTCAAAAACTGTTCAATAGATTTTAAAAATAAAAATACAAAAAAATTTCATTTAGTTAAAGCTAGGTAATGGTTGAAAAAAATTTCCGAAAACTGGTTATTGAGGGTACCCCTCATGGAACCATTTTTTTTGTTTTTGATTTTCTCAGAAGCGGTACAACCGATTTTGATCATATTTTTTTCGCTATAGCTCTACAAAAATTTGAACAGAATTGTGTATTCAAATTTTCAAAAAAATTTTTTTTGGATTTTTAAAAAAAATTTCAGATTTTTTTTTTCAAAACTCAATATTTCGAAAACCCCGTGCTAGATGTTTTTTAAACTTGACAAATAAAAGTTTTTCAATATAATCTACAAGATGTAAGAAAAAACTGTTTATTTTACCTAAATATAAAGGTACCTACTCGTACCATACAAATGCTAAAAAATTGAAAAAAAAATTGGTTTTCAAAAATCGTATTTTTCTCGAAAACGGCGCCTAGAATTTTGATAAAATTTTTTTTCTTTCAATCAATTTTTACGATCTTTAATTTAATAAAAAAAAATGTTGAAATTAAGATATTACAGCTTGTACCTGCGGTGTAACCATTTTTTCGTATTTGGAATTTTTTTATTATCCACATAACGGATCTTAATGGAAATTTTTTATAAAGAAGCTTCTAAAAAGTCTAAAAGACATTGCATTTAAAAACTTTAAAATAAGTATTTTTTGAATTTTTGAAAAAAAAATCTATTTTTTCTTATTTTGAAAATTCAATATCTCCGAAACGGCTCAATATTTCTTTTTTGCAATGATTTTCTCAAAAACGATACAGTTGATTGTGATCAGTTTTTTTATGGTTTTATTAGTAAATTGTATCTTCAAATTTTTCAAGACATGGTTTTTTGATTTTTTAAGAAAATATTTCAAAATATTATTTTGAAAACTCAATATTTCAAAAACTACATCTACATATGTCGAAACCAGACAATTGACAGTTTTATAATACTTTTTATAAGATGCAGAAAAAAATTGTTCTTTTATATTAAAAAAAAACTGGTACCCAAGAAACATGTTTAGTTGTATAAAAGCTTGAAAAGCGCTTTCAGAGCTAATCTTGAAGCTCGTTTATTCAAAAAACGCGCGGCTTTAGAGCATGGATGATCACTTGCAGGTAATTCATTGAGTTTGAAAACACTTTTGAGCTCCTTAATAGTGCATTTCACTTTGGAAATAATATACCATAGAGATACGTGCTTTTTCGTAGAGTTATAAATTATATTTCTTATTAGTATTAGTAAATACAAATCATACTATTTAACATAATTAACACGAAAACAAATTATTATTTGCATTAGTAAATTATCTTAGCGTACAAATTTGTATCAGAACTTCTTTTTATTTAAATACAACAATAAGTAAACGTTATAAATAAAAGCTATAATACATTCAACGTGGGGTGATTTTTAAGTGCCATTTCATTTTTATCAGAAATGTTGATATTGTACTTCGAAATATTAAAACGCACTTCTAAAATAACTTGTATTAAGTAGATAATTATTTTCTTATTTTAATTTTGAAATTGAAAAAAAAATTTAATTTTCTCGTGCACTTTTTGGATACAGCTTCCGTGTTTTTCTTGATTCCTTTAAAAATGAAGTCATAGCACTGTTAATTTTTTTTTCTTAAATATGCGCCATTTTTTAAAGAACATCTTAACAAAATCTTTTTCTTTTAAAGAGCGAGCTATTTTAAATTGATTTCTGCCATCTGATAAATACATTATGTATAAATACATATTTTCCGACCAGGAAGCTTTTAAACGTTACGGAGATAAAGATTGTTGCGGAACTCCATTATAGAGATAGATTTTAAAATTCGTTCACCAAGAGCTGCTGGGGCCTTACTCTCTCAGAACTCTTAAAGAACATTTAAATAACATTAAGCTCCAACGATGTCACTTGGTTACCCATAATACAAATAATGTTAAAAAATGATTTTCGACAATTGTATTTTTTCTCGAAACGGCTCGTTAAATTTTGATAAATTTCTGTCTGTTTGCTTAATGTGTGCAAAATTAAAATTTAAAAAAAATTAAGATATTCCTCACAGTACCTTAGAACCATATTTTTTTTATTTTTGAGTTCCTCATTACATTATCATCAGAACGAATTTGGATAAAATTTTTTTAACCAGAAGTTTCCAAACGGCTTAAAAAAACTTAAAACAAAATACTTTTTGGATATTCAAAAAAATTCAAAAAAATAATTTTTAAAATTCTTCATCTCAAAAACGAGTCAAGGGCAAATAGTCTATTCAACGGAAAAGGCTTCCTGAAAAAAAAAAAAACAAAACTTGTCAATTTATATACAAAAAATATCAATAATTCAATTCCACTGCATGTATTAAGCACGAAGCTTTAGCAACAATACCACAAAAACGTTCTTCATTTTCAATCCTTCAGATATACTAGTTTTAATTGCCTCGTGTTTCGTGTCGTGTAGAACATACTGGAATGTTGATGCACATGCAATCCGTTCTTCTATCTTGATAAAATATTATCTTTATTTTTTTTTTCTTCTTAGATTTAATCCTTTGTGGTGTGATTAACAAGTAAGTAGGTATATTCTCTATGCATCTCGTTTATGAAAAGCAAAAAAATTATATAGAACATTAGCAAAAGTAGTTTAATTAATTCCACCAGCATTCCGTGAACAATAGTAAATCGAGGCGAGGTATAATGCACTGCGTGTGACTTACCACCGTGCGCTGATATGTTTTTGCTGCACCACGAGTATCCCAGTACGAGTATCTATAGCTGACGGACTGGCTAGATGGATGGCTTGAGCTGTTGCTGCTGCAGCTGGGGTGGTACTATTAAAAGTGGACACAATCGCACTTTAATTAACCTATAAATCTTTCTTCGGATTGTCACATTTATTAACCATGACAATAACTTAAACGCGTGCAGAACTCAAATGAGAACCGATACGATACTCCGTGGCAGATCATTATGGTGACAAGAATATTTATTTTATGGACACATATTGGCCGTTGGCGATATATGCGGCAGGACTGAGGCAATATGTTGTGACTTTGTAATTGGAATTAATTTGTTGAACTTGATTTTCTTTTCAATGCGAAACCGGATCAAATTATATTCTTGAGATATATTCGTCTTGTAAGTAATAATAATTAGAGTTTGATATAGTTTGTCTAACTAGACTTATCCGTGCAGACTGATGACAGGTTAGATGATAGATAAGGAAATGGATATCATTCTCGTATAGAGGGAGTTGGGTCTGATTGTTTTGAGTAGCATTTCGAAGTCGATAATGTTCTCACCAATGCTGTTTTTGTCATTATGTGGACATTTATCATAATGGTCTTGGACCGAAACAACCATATAAGATGAGGCTTTTGGAAAAAAGGACTCTGACCGACAGCTTTAGTTCAAACACTTACAAAATCGCAAGTCGGTCGAGCTTTATTAGGTTACTTTTGTTACAATATGATTGCATTTTCGTCTTAGTATAGGTATGGGACTTACATAAGTGTGGTATGAAATGGTGGTTGGATAGGCTTTTGTTGGTTGCCAAGTTTGGTAGACAAGTTTGCAATTTTCTTAAGGAAACAATTGGGTTCACTTTAATTTTCTGGTCCTATTAACTTTAATACTCGTATTACACGGAATTCTTCAGACTTGTAAGTCACTATACTTCATCCAACAAAAATATGCAGTACACGTCATATGGGAGAGCTTTTTCAAAATCAGTAGCGTGCTATATTTTTGCACCATACTAAATTGAAAGAACTCCTCCATAAAAAAGTGTTTGTGCGCCCGTAAATTTTCGATTGCATCTGACGTAGATCCGACGTCCTATTGACCGCACATCTGAGTGTGCATGCACTGAATTGCTGTTGCTGTGATCTATGGCTGTTGGTGCTATTCAATTTCAACCCCCATTAAATATTGAGTGCGTTCAGAGTTACCCTTGTTCATTTCGTAACTTGTTCAGTTTTTTTTCCTTGGGTTTCTGTTGAGGTGCTTTTGATTTTAGAGCTTTAAAAAAAGGGTCCATTTAAAATCAACACTACGATAACCCTGTGAGAGCTTTAATGAAGGACAGATTTATGCAATTCACTGTAGCCAAAATGCGAGGCAAACGTCCTATCTTGCCACACTGCATATTTTTGTTGGACAGAGTATAGGTCCTTGTTCTCTTCGAGCTCGTCCTTTAAAACGTCTTTTTCTTTTTTTAAACCAAAACTTACACTACCTTCGATACACAGTTTTTCTTAATTTTAGAAAATATTTTTTCTCGAAAACTTCTCCACAGATAATTTTTTATTAAAAAAAAATTTTTTTTAAAATTCATGTAATTAAATACAGCTAACTGTTGAAAAAAAATGTTTTTTAAAAATACCTTTCATAGAATCATTTTTTATTTTGAATTTTTCGAAAACGGTACAACTGATTCTAATAAATGTTTGTATGCTAAATCGCCTAACAATTAAAATAGAATTGTGTATTTAAATATTTTGACATACTCGTATTTTGAAAACCTAATTTTCAATTTTCTCGAAACTTGGCATTTAACAGGTTCTAATATTATAATACCATTTAACAGATTCTAATACTATTAAGAATGTGAAGAAAAAAATGTTCTTTTATCTTAAAATAATGGTACTTACCATACAAATGTTAAAAGATGCTTTTAATAAATCGTATTTGTCTCGAAAACGGCTTCTTGAATTTTAATACATTTTTGTGTGTTGTTTAACCTATAATTCAATAAAAATAAAATGCACGAACTTGCTCCTATGTAATAGACTAAAAATTTCAAAAATGAATGTTTTTAGAGAAAAACTGTTCATAAGCATGAAATAATGTAATTTTTTAAATGACTAAAACAACTTCTTTAGTAGTTGGAGTTAAAAATAGGATGCCATGTGATTCAAGCAAATATAGGTTTGTACAAGAACAAAAATTATAAGTCTTTGTAGTGGTTTCTAAGAAAATAAGCTTTTTTATAAAATAAAAATTAAAACATTTTTAAGAAAAAATTTTGGTACGCAAATTTAAAGTTTTTATTATTGTTCAAATATAAATTAAATTTTCAAACAAAAAATATTGAGCCGTTTTCGAGATATTGAATTTTCAAAAAAAAAAATAGATTTTTTTTCAAAATTCAAAAAAAAATATTTTTCTTTAAGTTTTGAAATGTTATGTTTTTTAAACTTTTTAGAAGCTTCTCTTTGAAAAATTTCATTAAAATCCGTTATGCCAATAATGAGAAATTCAAAATTTAAAAAAATCGTTCTATGGTAGGTACAGACACTAATATCTTGTTTTCAAAATTTTTCTTGTTAAATCATATATCGTAACAATTAATCGAAAGAAAAAAATTTTAGCCCAATTCGTGGAACCGTTTTCGAGAAAAATACGATTTTCGAAAACCATTTTCTAACATTTCTATGGAGGGTACTGTTATTTTTAGGTAAAATAAAATTTTGTTCTCATATCTTGTAGATTATTTTAAGAAACTTTTATTTATCAAGTTTTAAAACAATCGAGCATGGATTTTCGAAATATTGAGTTTTCAAAAAAAATTTAGAATTTTTTTTTTAAATCAAAAAAAAATTGTTTAAAAATTTGAATGCACAATAATATTGAAATTACTTAGGAGCCTTAACATAAAAAAATGATCAAAATCGGTGGTACTGTTTTTGAGAAAATGAAAAACAAAAAAAAAATGGTTCCAAGGGGGGTACCAAAAATAATAGTTTTTTGGATTTTTTTTTCAACCATTACCTAGGTTTAACTAAATGAAATCTTATGATTTTTTTTTTTAAATCTGTGGGACAGTTTTTGAGAAAAAAGATATTTATAAAATTTCGAAAAAAAATTCGTATGGCAGGTACCGTAATATTTGGTCTTTAAAAAAAAGGAAAAAACATCCGCGGGAAAAAATTAAAACCAATATCTACCAAGTTTGAAGAAAATCGGCCGATTCGCTTAGCTGTAGTCGAACAGATAGACAGACAGACAGAATTGCGAGACCCAAGTCATGAGTATGTCAACTCTGATCAAAATCTCGAGTTCGATTTTTTTTTCCGAAAGCATAACTTGCCGTATAGTACTTATAAGTCGCAAGTAAAAATTTAAATTGACAGTGGTTACCAAAGAACACATTTTTTGACTTTCTCATTGTCAACAGAATGGATTTAAATAAAATTTTGTATACAGAAGCTTCTTAAAAATTTTAAAAAAAATTTTATCTATCAAAACTAATGAAAAAAAAAAAACTTCAATTGTGTTTGAAAATTCGATATCTCAAAAACAATTTTTATTTTACAATAGTAAAAACTTTAACTTATTTCTGTTTTAGAAGTAAGCTAATGCTCAATTTTATTTAACGCTGAGTAAAAGCCTTACAAAAACTTATTGGCAAACCAACATTTTCTCGTAAGAATTCTTTAAAAAGATGTTTATTCTCAATTTTAATTAAATTTATCTCAAATAAATTTCAGGTGTTAGTGGTTGGGAAATCAAACCCAGATCTTGAATATGGTGGAAAAACGTTTTTTTAGATTTATAAATCTTACGATATGTTTTAAAAACCAGAAAATATTTTTGGTTTTTAATTTTTATATACCAGAAGCAAGTAAAAAATGGCAGCCACGAGCAGTCTGGCACAGTGACCCAAATAGTACTGGAGTGCACCAATTTGATACCATAAACTCATTTGAAATGTCGATTTAATGGGATATCATGAGCTCTTCCTTACCTGAAGTTCGCTAGCTTGCGGTCTTAAGATCATGGAGTACCTGTTACAGAAGTCATCGAGGTTCGTCGCAGAGGTACTATATCGTGTTAACAAAAGAGATCAAGCATTTGATTTTCATTTCGGTCAGTTCGTTAAAGTCATCGAGGAATAACTTGGGCTTTTATTCTGGCCAGAACAGGACATTTACAGAGGAAATGAATGACTTTTTCCTTTTCCTTCTGATCCCAACCACTACCACAGTGAGTATTGTAAGGAATATCCAGCTTTACTGCATGTTATCCTATGGGCTAGTGCATGTTGCAACTACCCTGACTATGTTTTGCCTGTGTCTGAATATAAAGTAATTTGGTCTGGATTTATTACAGATGGGCCACATCTTTCTAGATGTAATGCTGCCGATTATTGTTTTTTCAGAGACACACATTAGGAGTTATTTTTTTTTCCTTCTTTCTTTTGGTGACTTTTAAGGGTTATAACACCTCTGTTTTTGGGGTAGTATATTATCGATTCATGAGAGTCCTTCCCATACCATCCAGTTCCTTTATCGGTGGCTTTAACATAATTTTACCGAAAATTGATATGAGCATTGAATATTGAAAACAAAAACACTTTTTAATGACGTAAAATTTTTAAACAAAAATCAATTTAAACAAATATTTTAAATACAGGGTGTCCCTTAATAATATATGTAATATTTTAGGACGTGATTTTATATACCATATATGGGGAATTTAAGAAAAGAGCCTGTTTTGGTATACCCTGCCCCATGTTGAGTGTAATTGCACTGTTAGTACTAATGATAGAAACTTCTTTAAGGCCTTTATTTTTAGAAGAAATACCAGCCTTTGAAAATGAAAGAACTGATTTTTTAATTTAGAAAAAGCTACATTTTAAGTAATTTTTTTTTAGAAAATTATCCCTCCCACCTAAATGATAGATAAATATGCATAAGTTCCTTCCCATACGATTGTTTTCAATTCTATTTATTTATTTGTCTATAAGTTCAAAAACTTTCATAACAACAGTATTCTAAAAAAAACTCTTCAACGTGAAAGGACAATTTAAAACTATAGAAATCCTCTTAAGGTTGAAAGCAATCAGCAAGGAATTTTATTGTTTTATAAATTTTAGCATCATCTGCTAAGATTAAACATGATGAATAAGAAATGTGTAAAGGCTTTAGCAAATATCAAGAAGAGAAGTGGCCCAAGATGACTGCCTTGAGGAACACCGGAATGGTTGAAAATTTTCACAGATTTTTCAAGGCCCGTTTTTACAGTTAAGTAATTGACTATGAATCAAGCTTTTAAAGCAGTATTTTATGATTCACTCTAACAAATGACTTCAAAAATACAAATTACATATACCTGATTTCATTTTCAATAGTATTAACACAGACATTTTTAAATAAAGTGAGATTAGTTGCTGTTGTCTTAGCACTGACAAGCCCATGTTGAAAAATTGATATAAATTTTTTCACTGCTTCATACATGATTTTCTTAACAAAAAATTCAAAAACTTGTCTGCACATTGAAACGGATGGGGAACAATGAGCTGGGTAAAGCATTACACATTCGTGTTGTGCGGCTAAAAAAAGAATCTCTGTACTTGACAGTATGTCCGAAATTGGGCTCAAGGGTAAACTGATGAGCATTTCTAGAAGTACGGGTATTACGGTTTAATTTTTTGAGGGGAGGAATGCAACTGGCTATTTCATTAAATAAATAGCGGTAAAATAATGAAAGACATATGAAATATTGCGGCGGTGCTCGAGAGATACAAGTGTTGCAGTTAGACAACGATCGCCTATCATTTTTATAGATCTCTTTTGAATTCTGTCCAAGAGACTCAAGTGAGTTTTTGGAGCACCTGCCCATATATGGGAATTGTACTCGAGCTTCGGAAGAATAAAGGCTTTATATATAATAACCAGATCAGAAGAGGTAAAATACTTCTTGCATCGGCGGAGAAAACCTAAACACTTAGCAGAGTTTTTGGAAAAGTCAAATATGTGATCACTCCACAAAAGATGATCTGTGATGCACATACCTAGAACTGAAAGCTGATCAGTCTCCTCGATGCAAGTGCCGTTCATAGAAAGTGGCACTAGGGGAGGGTTTCACTTTAGCGACAGTAAACATCATTGAGTTTTTGAAGCAATAAATTCTACACGGTTTTTGATTCCCCATTGGACAATGCTGTCAAGATCAGAATTTAATGAGCTTATCATACGCTGCCGTTGGAAGTCCACATCCGAAAAACAAGGATGTGAATCTAAAAACGAATATGAAAAACTGAGGGTACTGTCGTCAGCGAAACAATTAAGTGGATTAGAAGTTTCAGACAAAAAATAATTTATGAACCGTTTTTAAAACTACCTAGTCAACAAAAAAAAAACCTACTCTTCATGAAGAGAAATGTTAGAGAAATATCAGACTCTATTGAACTTTATTTAAAAATTGATTGAAAAATGATGCAAAATAATCACAAATATTTTTGAGATCAGAATTGTTTTCTTGTTCGATTATTTTTTTTGCCTTGGCCCAACCCACACGCTCTCATTTTTTATCGCATCTCATGCGAATTTCGCTGAGAAATTTCGTTAAAATTTCTAAAATCGCTGCGATTCGTGAGATCTTATTTTTTTTTTGACCGCACCTTGTGTATGAAGTATCAAAATTGCTTCATATGATGAATTTTTTATCACTACCATGCATTAACACAATATTTTTTGACTTTTCTTCAAAAGACTGCACATTTAATTTAAATTAATACATTGCAAAATTATTTTGGAAAAAAACTCAAAATTGTCACATAGTTCTTCTTAGTAGACACTATGATGTTTGACAATATAATTGTTGGTGAAGTGATAAAGTAAAAAATGATAGAAGAAAATATAGGTGACAAATTGATCTACATTGTTCTTTAGTATTAAATTGTCAGCTTTGTCCTAGGTGATAATAGTGCACCGGTCCTGGGAGCAGCTCAAAGTTGATTATGGGCTTCTGTTAGTTAAAAACTATCAAAAATAAAATGCACGACTGGGTCGCACGAACTTGCTCCTATGTAAAAGACTAAGAATTTCAAAACTGAATGTTATTAGAGAAACTGTTCATAAGCATAAAATTCATTTTTTAAATGACTAAAAAAACTTCTTTAGTAGTTAAAGGTAAGAATAGGATGCCAGGTGATTCAAGCAAATATAGATTTATGCAAGATTAAAAATTATAAGTCCTTGTAGTGGTTTCTTAAAAAATAAGGTTTTATATAAGAAAATTTTAAAACAATTTTAAGAAAAAATGTTGGTACGCCAATGTGAAGTTTTTATTATTGTATGAATAAAAATTAAATTTACAAAAAAAATATTGAGCCGTTTCCGAGACATTGAATTTTCAAAAAACAAAAAATTGATTTTTTTTTTCAACTTCAAAAAAAATATTTTTCTTAAAGTTTTGAAATGCAATGTTTTTTAAACTTTTTAGAAGCTTCCCTCTACGAAATTTCATTAAAATCCGTTGTGCTAATAATGAGAAATTCAAAATTTTAAAAAATCGTTCTATGGTAGGTACAGTCAGTAATATCTTGTTTTCAAATTTGTTTTTATTGAATTACAGATATTAAAAAATAATAGAAAGAAAAAAAATTTAAGCAAAATTCTCGGAACCGTTTTCGAGAAAAATACGATTTTCGAAAACCATTTTTTAACATTTGTATGGAAGGTACCGTTATTTTTAGGTAAAATCAATTTATTTTTCTCATATATTGTAGATTATTTTTCTAAACTTTTATATATCAAGTTTTAAAAAAATCGAGCATGGGGTTTTCGAAATATTGAGTTTTCAAAAAAAAATTTTGAAAGTTTTTTTAAAAATCCAAAAAATTTGTTTTTGAAAATTTTAATACACAATAATATTTAAACTGCTGGGAAGCTTTAGCATAAAAAAAATGATCAAAATCCGTGGTACCGTTTTTGATAAAATCAAAAACAAAAAAAATGGTCCCAAGGGGGGTACCAAAACTACTAATTTTTTTGAAAATTTTTTTCGACCATTACCTAGGTTTAACTAAATTAAATTTTTTGAATTTTTTTTAAGAAAATCGCAGGGACAGTTTTTGAGAAAAAAAAATATTTATAAAATTTCGGAAAAAAATCGTATGGCAGGTACCGTTATTTTTGGTCATACAAAATCAAATCAAAAAACATCCGGGGGTAAAAAATCAAAACCCATATCTACCAAGTTTGAAGAAAATCGGCCGAGCCGTTTAGCTGTAATCGAACAGACAGACAGACAGACAGACAGACAGACAGACAGACAGAATTGCCAGACCCACTTTTTTCGTCTTCGCTATCATCGTAATGTCAACTTTGATCAAAATCTCGAGTTCGATTTTTTTTACGAATACATAACTTGCCTTATAGTACCTATAAGTCGCAAGTAAAAATTTCATACATCACAAATGATATACTAATTACAAGCGATGAGAATGTGAAATATGTTTAATTTAACATACTTTATTTTTGAATATTCTAAAATTTATTTAAATATAGCCAACTTAGTATATTTCCACTCAAAATTCAATAATTCTGAAAAAGAACACCTACATTCTTTGGATCGCACAAATACCATTGACATTTTCTATTATAAACTTATGATTCACTTGCAATATCAACTCTCCTGATGTTTAACTTGTAAAAACATTTTCAATACCTTCAATACACGTAGATACGTATATAAATGCATTATTCTTTATAACCAACACATTTATTTGCATTATTAAATAAAACCTGATGCACACAAAACCTTGGTCGATGTATAGAGGAACAACATGCTCACGCGGTGCAATAAAATGCTTCTACTTGCTGCGTGCTTTCTTGTCAAATAAATGAAATGTGTGCTTTACTGGTTGCACGGATCGTGGCGATGCGGTGCGTCACGGCGGCGGCACCGCCGTTTTGAGGAACATATATTATGAAAATATGAAAGTTTTGACCTCCGATTCGAAGCATGAGGGGAGAAATTTAATTTTTGTGCATTTTACGTCTTATCATAAAAATAAAAGGCGTCAGCAAAAACACATAATTTGATTATGCTTTAGAAAAGTGTGATAATTCTAATTTCTTGTTGCTGTTGTTAAAAATATGGTGCACTTGAAAATCATCATCAAACGCATACAAAAACATATTTACTCACCTTCTGTTTGTGTGTGAATATATAGTTACCCTTGATTCGATGTTCAAGGGTGTGCGCATTGAGCTTTGAAATAGATCGGGCACTTGTCTTTAGGTAAACAAGCTTGATAATTATTGTTACTTTGATGTCTTAAAACTTCCTACACTCAAGCATATTATAGCGTAGGTTAGGTACTCCAAAGTACGTGCATTATGTAATACATACATATTTTGTACATTTTTGTAGGTACAGATATAAAATTAGCAAACGAAATAAATAAAACCATTTTTTTAAGAACTTATCAATCAACAGCTAAAAATATATCTTGGGGCCACTAAATTCACCTTCCTGTTCAGATTAACCTACTAATGATCTTTAGGACCAATACTGTTTACGGTGTAAAAATTTATCATAGGTCAATTAATAAAATCTTATTTATTATTTTGCTTTATAAGGAACAAATTAAAGTAATGATTTAAGTACCATTTGTTACTCCAAAAATATCCAAATACTCAAGCTTGCTTTTCACATCCATGGTATACGAAAAGGCTTAAGGCTCTGCCTTGAAGATCAAGGTGTGTATATTTACTTGTTTGAGGAGAAAGAGTTAAAAAACCTTTCCAACAGTTTGTACATATACTGAGTATTTAAAAAAAAACATTAAATTAAGCTTGACCCTAACAGCGATATTACATCACGATACATAAAGGGCTTTTCAACGCGTAGACTTTGGCGGTCTGTAGCGGCCATGTTGTTTTGGTGATATTTAATATTCAGTTACTGATGCCAAATAACCATGGCAAGTGACACCATTGAACATCACGTCCAAACGATAAAACGACGTAGTGGCCCTTCACAGACGACTCTTCAACATTTTGTGGCCAAAATTAAGACGACCAGTTTAGTTATCAACCAACCAACATTCGTACGTCAAAGGAATGCAAGATCGGCCGAGTACATCGCCGCAGACCGTGAAAGCTTACAGCAGTACCCGAAACATTCAATTCCCCGCCTTGCAAAAGAACTCGGCCTTTCGCAGACTTTAACTTAGCGACATTTTTGTCGAAGAAGATTCACCATCAATGGCGAGCGCCGAATTTCTTATTGCACAAATTGAACCATATGAACCTGGATAACATGTGGTTCCAGTAGCATAAACGATTTTAGGGTAAGGTTATCTCTTGCAGAGGTGGAGTGAATTAGATATCAAGACCATGCGATTTAACCCTACTAGACTTTCCTTGTGGGGTTTCCTGAAGTCGTAGATCCATTTGATTAAACCGCGCTAATGCATGATAGTTTGACATACAACTATTGGAACATAATTTAAATCAAAAACATGGCTTCATGAAAATGTAATCGACAAAACTAATGTACTTATAACTACCCATAAGTTCTTATCGGCTTTTGAGAGTGAAAAGAACTCGATTGTATGTATCTTTACAGATTACTCTTCTAATCAACGTTTGGGCTTCCTTCTAAGCTGATCACTTAAATTTCTTTTGCTCTATAATTCTATTTAATTCTAGAGGTCTTTCTCAAACCTTTTTACTGCCAAATCGGAGTTGTCCAAGGTATAGTCACTTAGGGCATTTTCTATTTATCGTTAGTTTCAATAATCTTTCTTTCTGTATACTTTTAAGTCAGACATACATACATTTCGTTGTGTACATAGTCTCAAAGTTCTTGGTGGTTATTTTACTTCTATTCTTGATTTTGATTTTACGAAGCTTAATTGTCAACAAAATAAGGCTAGGGTTTATTAAGCGATGATCTACCGAATTTTGGAAGAATCCTCTATCAACAATAATCAGTCGTGTACCATTGATAAATGTTGTATGTCAACCAAGTCCAGATCTTCCATTTTGTGCAAAAAAAAGTTTGTTATCATCGCACGGTAAGGCGAATGGTGATCACAGTAACGTTGCGATTCGCATCATCTTTGAAGAAATACGGCCCAATGATTCCGCCAGCCTATAATCCGCACCAAATAGTGACTTTTTCTGGATGCATTGGTAGCTCTTGCAATGCTTCTGGCTGCTCTTCACTCTAAATACGGCAGTTTTGCTTGTTCACGTATCCATTCAACCAGAAATGAGCTTCGTCGCTGAACACAATTTTTCGATAAAGAAGTGAATCTTCGGCCAACTTTTCAAGAGCCCATTTACCAACAATTCGGCATTGTGGTAGGTCGTTAAGCTTCACATCTAAATCCTTCCGCGAAATTTTGCACGTAGTGGAGTAACAGAGGCCCAATTGCTGCAAACGGCGGCGCCAAATCGTTAATTCACGGTCATCACTGACACTGGCCGATACAGCTGCGATATTTTCCTCAGTTCGCACTCTTCGTAAGCGTGTTGGTGGTTTAATGTCTAACAATGTAAATTTGATGCAAAATAAAATGGAAGAAGCACGCATTTAGATAATAAAATTCAATAATTTGCAAGCGTTTTTCATTTGTAAGACGATTCATGGTCATGGAAAATCACCCATTATTATCATTTCTAACTAAGAGGAAAAGAATAGAATAATAATATAAGATTCTAATAGGATATTATTTTCATTATTGCATATCTGTCACATGCAGTTGGAAAAGTTCTCCTTGAATAGTGAAATAAATTAGTATCGATAAGAAGTAAATTCATATCATATTAAATAAATCGGGCTTAAATTAATGAAAGGAATTTACTATTGTGCCTTTTGGCTCAAATGTTCACTATGTTTGGAAATTGCTCTCGAAAAATGTCCATGGTAAAACGAGCTGTGTGTTAAGTAGTTGAGACCACATGTCGTCGGTGCCCCTATCATCCATTTCGGGCCAGAAGAAATTTAATATCATAGACCAACAGCGCTCGCCGTTGACTGTGATAGCCTGACCAACGTCGATTTAAAAAAAAAAGTATCGACAGCCCAAAACTCACACCAATTACATTACACCTGGAAATTCAACAATTTTGCTTGTTGACGAGCCCATTCATCGAGATATCAGTCTCGTCGCTGAATATGATTTTTCAAACGAATCGCGCGAAATTTCATAAATCAATTAAATTATTTGCACGTGTTGTTGAACGCTATAAATCTCCATGATTTGGCAAGATATAATAAATGACACCCAATTTGACAGTTGTAGCTTCAACAATATCGCCGAAATCAACTGTCAATGTTAAGAAGTGTTTTTTTATTTTTTGGGATTTTAGGAGCAAATAAAAGTTCTTTTGCATTTCACTTTGACACAAAATGATCTTTAAAAAACTAAATTATCTATATTCAATTTAGAAGCTCATTTTGCAGATAATATAATTTTCTTAATTTAATTCATCTGTAGGTAAAGGCGAGTTTCCCATGTGTCAGATGGTGAGATAAATATAACAATAATCAAAAAATAATCTGTAGTACTCTTAGGCCGGTTTTTTCACTCGGAGTTGAACATAACTTGAGGATTTTTATTTTCAACTCTGATTTTGTTTTTATTCACTCAAAGCTGACGTTTTCAACTCTCCCACTCTAGAGTTGGTCAACTTTAGATTTTCTCAACTTCCGTAATAAGTAGAAGTTGATTGAGCAAACTAGAGAGTTGATATAAAACATTGTTTTTTTTTTTTTAAATAAAACACATAGAATGTACATGCATTTTGTTTCGAAAGTTTGTTTGCTTCAATTTTCACGAAAAAAATTAAAGAAACATTGGTATAATGTTCCGCAGCAATTATTTTTCGGAAAAGTGTACATCAACTTCGTCAAGTAAAAGTGAAGATAATGTAACTGAACGATTGTTCTTTGAAAGAAGACAATAAAAGATGTTGCCGCTCAATGGAATTGAAAAGAAGGACGACCATTACTTCATCTACCACTTCCGTCTTTTAAAACCAGACAGCAATAATGTTGCTAGACTTGATGAAGGATTCACTTCCTTCCGACAAAAGACGGTAATAGTCTTAAACTAGCCGTGACTTTAAAACTTAAGAAATCGCAAGAGATGGTTTTCTCTAAATGTGCCTTCGCGAATTTAAAAATAAATTATACTGTAGCTAGCTGGCAGGTTTTATTAGTTTAATATTTTTATTTGTATAATATATAAAACATTAAGATTTAGCAAGTGCATTAATATGTTTATTACATTGGGCTCAGCTCATGACCAAAACATTTTTAACTTATCACGATTAAAAAGTAGATTTGAAATAAGTGAATTTACTCACTTGGGGATTCAGGCTATTCAAATACCAGTTATCCAGAAATACCCGGATTTGTTGATATGTTAGCTTCCACAAATGTACCACTAACAGTTCCATACAATACAAAACGTTCCCGATTTTTAACAACTTATTTTCCACCCACGGTAGATCGAGGAAAACATATTTCATTACAATAATTACACAAAAACCGAATTTTATTGACCGAATAAAATCAAATTTAATTTTGAAAATGACAGTTTGTATTTTATTTTAAAAAATATCCCATTAGGGATATTTTTCAAATCACAAATTGAACAACTTTAGATTTTCAACTCGGGAGTTTAGAAAATAATTAGTGAAAAAAAAAGAAATTTCAACTTGCGTTTCAACTCTCGAGTTGAAGCCAACTCTCAAGTTGGTCAACTCAAGTTGAGCAATAGTGAAAAAAATGGCCCTTAATTACCTGCAAAATGAATCCTCGAAAGTTCAGCTTGCATGAGATCGACAAAAAAGTCAATTACCTGACTCTTATACAACAAAAGTGTAAAATGTTTTTCAACGTATTTTCCAATAGGCTCGGGTAGTTTTTGACAGTTCATGGGGGTCATCTTGTCCTAAATAAAATCACTATGGCAACAGTGTCTAGAAACATGTGGAACTGTTAAAACTTAATAAGAAAAGGGTCATCTTAAGCAATGAAGCCTACTTTTAGAGGAACGGATACGTCAAAAAATAAAATAATAGCCGAAGTTGGGACGACATCAATCCATAGGGACTGGAGATTTATACCAAGTAGTATTGTATCTGAAGAAATTCACAGTTTAATGTTGATTGAATACCGGTGGCCCGCACTTCTTCGAAAACGACTATGAAATTTGGCTTCACCATTAACAGAGAACGCTATCTATCTCTAGACCCAAGTTTGAAGATGTTGGTGTAAGCGACATATGGTCCAAATAGGACGGTGCTTAATGCCGAACAACTGTTACCCATTAGACATTCTCATTAAGTGATTTAAGGGGATGATTATGTCATACAAGATCGAGGTGAATTGCCTAATGAGATCGTACGATTTCACCCCGTTTGACTTTTTCTTGTGGGTTTCCTTAAGTTGGAGCTAAATAAAGATAACTAAGCTCATGATGGAGTCATTAAAAATTGGACGCGGTGGCCATTTGAATAAAGTCATAATGCAAACATAATGTCATTGATAGGACTAAAATAAAACAAGAAATTGGTTGTTATCTCACAAACAATTTTATTTAATTTTAAAACCTATCCGTCCCTTTTCGAAAAGCCTTTGCAATAAGAAAAGGAGGCAAGTGGATAAGAGTTAATTTTAAATTGAATCATTAGGGAGGGTTTTAAGATTTTCGAAGTTCTTCGTAACATTTCAGCATTTACATAAAAATTGAATCTTTCAAAACGTTGATACAAGTATAAGCAGGATCATCATCACACCAGCCTCATGGCATCCACAACCCACTTTACATATGGACATGTAAGAATAAGGTTCTATTTTAACCATGTCGTATTGGTCACTTGAAATCAGAGCATTATTTGCGTATTCTTTTGCTAAGGCCAATCTTTTGATGGGTTTCTATCGAATATCGTATTGCGTCTTTTGTTCTTGCTTATTGCCAAGGACTTCGAACATTTTGTGGAACTAAGTGACAATCGAAGTCGTTTATCTTCCATGTTCATTATTTGTTTATTTTTTGAAGTTTCCCTTCCGTTGTAAGGTTCCTGGTATTTCTCGGGTGTTGGTATCAAATTCAGATTTTCCTTTGAAATGCGTTACTGACTTTGTATTCCAACCGGACAACATTTTCAGAGAAAATCTTGATTTATTTTGCACTTCTCACTCTTATGCACTATATGAATTTTGGGGTTGGATTGATCTCATAGTATGTGATCGATAATTATGGTTGAGGCCTCATTTTGCAGGTAGTTAAGAAATTAATAAATAAAAATAAAAGGCCACAGGCTCAAACTTAGTAATTTACAACCTTCAACCATTACTGTGTTCGAGTAAGCAGAAATGTGGGGGACTTAAAATATTTAACAAGGTGAAAACGGTTAAGAGATGTGAATCACTTTCTCTTGATAAGAAATACTCTAGGAGGACTTTTCACTTCTTCGCAAGACACGGTACAGCTCTGAAAAAATGTTTGCTGAGACTGGAACTGAAGCCCAGTTCTTCTAAATGACAGTCCAACCCACTAACCCGTATGCCAAGTGCCACAAACTTACAGAGATAGTAGTTAATAGCTTACTTTTTATCAAAATGAAATGCAAACGTGTTATCACATAAGGACCTCTTTTTCAAGATGGCTAAATTTTCCCCCGGCTTAAGCTACCAAAAATTCGGTTTCATACCGAGCAGATGTAAGTACCCAAGCTGCTTTCATAGAAAGCTATTTCATTTTTCAAATTGCACCAAGTGCACTTTTTATAAATTTCAAAATGCAAATCTCTCGATAGAATAGCGACTTCCAAATAAAAGCCAAAAGGTGCGACCCAGTGCCAATCGTGCAATATTCATTTCGCACAATAAAATATTAAAACTCAAAGCTTTATTTAAGTTTGCAAGGAGGAATAGTTTCTTTGTATGTACAAATGTGTTTGAAACACAACAATTAAACTGATATAGAGATATGCACTAGAAAACCGTTCGGTTGTCCCCCAAACTGTGTATGGCACGGGCAAATCCAACAACAATAAACGCAAAAACTACGAAGTAGAAATGAGCGGTTGTTTTCGCTTATAAAATCGCACCCGCTGCCTACAGTCATACTTCATACTGTATCTAATGATTAGTTTCTATCCTTGAGAAATTTATTTCCTGAACACATACAACGGCCGTAAGATGGTCTTGAGAATTTTTTTTTTGTTCTGCGTTTTGGGTGTATTTGTGTGTGGTTTATGGACACAAAAACTGGCAATAGAATAGAAGCGCATCGAGAAGTAGTAATTTTTAAAATAATATAGGTTTACCCACACATACGCATGAGTTTAAAAGGGGTTGGTAGGTGGCGGAATGGTGCGGTGATGTGACGGTACAAGGTGAATTGGTTGTTTTTAATCGAATCGGCGGGTATTGAGTGATTAATTAAAATGTAACATAGATAAACTCAAGTTAAATAGGTTTTTTTTGTTTTTGGTTTGAAGTGATTGTCGTTGTGACGTGACGACTAACAATGCCAACAGGAATAAAATAGGTTTTTTTTTTAAACATTATTTATCTGTGGGTATTTAAGTGGATCTTTCTTCGAAAATTTTATCACGATATTGTACTGCGTCAGGCTTGATCTGATATATGATCTTAGGGAATATTTTTCA
This sequence comes from Chrysotoxum bicinctum, assembly GCA_911387755.1. Taxonomy (NCBI): domain Eukaryota; kingdom Metazoa; phylum Arthropoda; class Insecta; order Diptera; family Syrphidae; genus Chrysotoxum; species Chrysotoxum bicinctum. Next base: position 171,702,417 of record OU426989.1, read on the forward strand.
ACTGTGTATAAAGGACAAACTCAGCCAGCTTGGTACTTACGCGCTGCATAGGAAGATAAGAAAGCTAGTAAATAGTTGTTATTATTTTTCCGCTTAAGAAAATACTAGGAATTTCAAAACTGGTAGCCCAAGGGTTTCACTGGAAAATTGTATTCAATCACGTTTAATTTTGTGGTGAAATACAATACTCGGAGATGAAATGTTGTGGAAGTTGGTTTTTGATCCCAATCACCGCAAATGACCTCAAAGTTCGTCAACAAATCATTCGAGTCTTAGGTTGTCTTAGATGTCTAAGATCATTTGATTCGATTTAAAATTCTTTGACAGGTGATTGCGGCCATATTAATGAATCTGTCAAATAGGCTGTCATTGATTAAGTCTGCCAAAACAACGATATACCCTTCAACTACATGTGCATATTATTAAAATGTTTTATAAAATTGGGCCTTCTTTTCGAGCACCACTTTTTCCAAAAAACCAGTCAGAGACGAGGCTCATTTCTGGATGAATGGGTTTGTCAACAAGCAACATTGTCTCGAATTTGGGACGATCACAATTCACAATTCGAGATCTTCCAAATTACAATGCATCAAGAGAAAGTCAATGGTGTGGATTTTGGTGGCGGTTTTATCGGTTCATACTTCTTTGAGAATAACATTGGCCAGGTCATCACACCTAGGAGCTTAATCGGTCGATTTTATTCAATTACTTTAGGCTTTAATTATCTTTGAAAATAATTCTGTTATTGTTCTACGTGAATTTCTTTTTGTTTCATTCTAGTTTTTATTATATGCATTAAATATTTAAAATTCAATATATTTTATAATTTTCATTTTCTTTTTAATTTTTTCTCATGATAACTTTTACTAAGTTACGATTGATGAAATCTATTGTAAAAGATTTTAAATAATAAATAAATATCTAAATATCTAATTAGATAATATGAACACTGATGGCATGTGGTTTCCACAGGAGGACGCTACATGCCACACAGCGATTTCCGAATATTGGTATCTCACAAGGAGGTGATGTTAATCACTCACCGAGATCGAGATTTCACGCAGGATTTTGGGGTTTCCAGATATACATATATATATTTTTTTTTTTTTTGGAATTTCTGGATTTCAGGGACTTATAGGGTTTTCTGCATTTTGGATTTTGATATTCTGTCTGACTTTTTTTTACTAAAATACTTTTAAAAGTTTAAAATCACATGTTATTAATATAGCTAATCCGTTTCCTCCGACCACGGTTGCCAGTTGGTCATTTATAACCAAATCTAGTCATTATTTTATTACTTGGTCACATGGTCACATTTTTTATTCCATTTGGTCATTTTTTTGTACGAAATGAAAATATAAAAACTTTTTTTTTTACTTTTTATGATCCCAAAAATGAACGAACCAAAAGCAGTTTTATTAGCATAATGTTGTAAACAGTGCATTAATGTGTTTAATTGAATGAACTACAATACCCCAGTACGATTGCTGAATACACAAAAACTGAATGCATTCATTTCAATCACTTTCGAATTTAATGACAGATGGCTGGAAAACTTTAAATTGTGCGTTTATTTTGCGCGCTATTGCATCTTCGCTGGATAAAACTAAAATATACCATTTGAAATTTTTTTTTTAATTCACTTGCCATTCGCTTATAGAGCCAACCGCATCAACCACTTTAAGAAATTTTAAGAAGAGAATCTTACGAATTAAGTTTAATAAAAACTATTAAATTAAGAATAACACTCAGTTTTGAAATGCAAGATCTTAAACGATTAAGTAATATGTTAAAGCAATTTTACTAAGTTACTAAGCTAGAATGAAGGTTTAGCTATTTTTAAACGATTTTAACATCTTACTATCTCTTAACATTTTAATAAAGTTAAAATCCGTGGCTATTTTAACTTTTAGTAACTTGCTAAATCCATATGAAATCTGTCATTTCTCTTGGAAACTTTATTTGAAAGAGTTAAATGGTGTTTTTTTTATGTTTCGTGTTCCGATTTTACAAGAATTTCATACATTTACTTACTAATGGAACACAAAGGATATCTCTATGTACACAAATTAATCTTATAGGTGCATTACATGGAATTGTCCAGTCCACAGTGAGGAAAATAATAAAAAAAAAACATGTCGAAAAAGTTTGTCACAAATAAACAAACAACAAAATAAACTTTACAAAAGTTGTCCCTTTGACTTTTGAGTTTCCGACATCTCAAATTATTCGATCCCCTCCCCAGATTTAGTTTTGTTTGTTTTGTTAATTTGATTAAATTAGATTACTAACTCTTTCTTAATTTTAAACATTTTCTAACTAGTATCGTGCTAAGTATATTTTTACTTGCGATATAGGTACTATAGGGCAAGTTCTGCATTTGGAAAAAAAATCGAACTCGAGATTTTGATCAAAGTTGACATCACGATGATAGCGAAGACGAAAAAAGTAGGTCCGACAATTCCGTCTGTCTGTCTGTATGTCTGTATGTCTGTATGTCTGTATCTCGAACTACAGCCTAAACTATCGGAGGTATTCCCTAGAGGAGAAATTGAAATTTTTTTTTTAGCTCCAAAACTAAGGGTACCCCCCATACACCCGTAATGCAAAATCTTATTTATCTCGAAGACGGCTCTAACGATTTCGATAAAAAAAATTAAGTGTGATATTATGGACATGGACTATATTTTGGTGAAAAAAAATTTTGGGGGGAAATGTTATTAGGGGTACCTGTCATATAACGGTTTTTTTGATTTTCGAATTTCTCACCAACGGCTCTAACGATTTTAACCAAAATTTTTATACAGGAGCTGCTTTGCATTTGAAAAAATATGACCTAAAATTTTTTTCGAAAAAATAGTTTTTGGATTTTTAAAAAAATAATACAATTTTTTTTTGAAAATTCAATATCTTGAAAACCGATACACGATTAAATTTTTAAATTACGTTTTAAAATGTATTTTATTAAATACTAACAATTTTCATATCAATTTTTTTTATAAAAATTTTAAGGAAAATTTAGTACACAAAAAACATGTTTCAGTGTGTCTGTATGTCTGTACCTCTCACTACAGCCTAAACCACTGGACCTATTTCTTTCAATCTCGGTAGTTAAGAATCTTCGGTGATTCCCTAGAGGAAAAATTGAAATTTTTTTTTTTAGCTCCAAAACTGGGGGGTACCCTTAGTACACCCGTAATGCAAAATCTTATTTATCTCGAAAACGGCTCTAACGATTTCGATAAAAAAAATTAAGTGTGATATTATGGACATGGACTATATTTTGGTCAAAAAAAAATTTGGGGCAAAATGTTATTAGGGGTACCTGCCATAGACCCGTTTTTTTGATTTTCGACTTTCTCATTAACGGCTCTAAGGATTTTAACCCAAAATTTTTAGCAGGAGTCCCCTTAAGTTTAAAATAATATTGTATATAAAAATATTCGAAAAAATATTTATTGGGTTTTAAAAAAAAAAAAAATTTTTTTAAATCAATATCTTCAAAACCTATGAACGATTATTTTTTGAAATTATTTCCTAAAACCAATATTATTAAATACTTAAAATTTGCATCCCACATTTTTTTCTTGAAAAATTTTAGAGAAATTTCTTATATAAAATTTTTTTTTAATAATAAAACGATTTTTTAAGGTTTATTTGCATAAATTCATACTTTTCCGGAAACCAGACGGCAATTTTATGCATTTGAACATTATTATCTCAATAAATCCATGTTTTATATTTATAAAATGTATCTTAAATTCCAAAGTACTTTTACATAAGAGCAAGTTCGTGCGATCCAGTCGTGCATTTTATTTTTAATGAACTGCTTCTGAACACACCAGTTCATGCAAAAAGCTAAGCAAATAGACAGGTATTTGAAAATGTCAAAGAGTCATATGAAGTTAGCACAATAGTAAAAAAATAAAATAGTTATTCGTTGATTTTAACTTTAATAAAAGGGTAGTATAATGCTAAATTCGATTGAAATTAGAAAAACTGGTTTTACCTAGTTTCATACTAAAACAGTTTTAACTTGGTACTAATTCAACTACAATTTTGCGCAAATGTGATCTTAGCTCAAATAGCTCTGAAGAGATAATATTTATGATTTTCAGACTTTGAATTACCATCACAAAACTCTTCACTATCGTAAACTGATATTTGGCTTAAACGAGAGCAATTTCTTAAATTTGCCACTTTAAAATGTAATGCCAAAAAAATACTTGCTTAAACAATGAATCTATTTACATTATGAAGTATTTATGTTTTTTCAGATGTATGTACATATCTTCATTGTACATCTGGGAAGATTTTATTTTAAGTCAGTTTTATAAGAATTGTTATCATAATTTAAAAAAATTACAAAATAAATAAACAAAATAACTGACGTTTCAAGAATAAACAATAAGGTGCCCATTATTTCAAAAATTAATATTTTTTGAATCAGATACCCCTATATCTATATAGATAAGATAATAATAATAATATAATAATATTCCTTAGTATGGTTTCATTCCCCAAGCCGCTGTCACAAACAAAAAGGTATTCTCTTCTTCTTCAAGACAAAATTTATGAGACATAATTTTGTTTAGTATACAACTTTTCTTTTGGGCATATTTGTTTTCTATATTTTGCGCGCACTTAAGGAACTATGAATACTCTAAAAATGTCTGGGCACAGTGTGAGCGTTTAGGAAACCTGGAGAGGATTTAAAAGGAGATACCGATGCATATTGGATTTAATTGTATGAACATCGCAATGCGCAAAGCATTCCACACTCGTCTAGTGCAGCTAAAGAAAGAATTTCTGAATTTAACAGTAAGTCCAAAGTTGGTTTCAAGAGTAAACTCATGTGCATTTCCAGAAGCGCGAGTATTACGGTCGAATTGTTTAAGGGGAAGAATGCAACTGGCTATTTCCCTAGAACACTGTTTGTAAAAATATCGCTAAAATAATGAAAGACAAGGAACACGGCTTAAAAGGAGTCTGATGATCGGCTTGGCACCTGTGAAATAGCTTTAACTCGAGCCAATACTATACACTTGGTGGCAGTTCATTCAAGTTTCTGTTGAATTTTACTACGCAGATAAAATATATCCCTGGTCAAAATTTAGAGTACTTTCAACTTTTGCAGAATTTTTTAGAAGGGTAAAAGTGAGAGCCTCATTTTTCTAAGCCAATATAAATAAAATGGAAGCAAAACCGTCTTAGTTCCTCGTACAAGCAATATTTTACCATCGTGAATGATTCCTATTAGAGCTCTCTATTACACGGATAATGAAATACACGGATATACGTGTAATTATTGGACCGGGATTTGAATCCGTGTAATTATAATTACACGTGTTATTAATTACACGTGTTATTAATTACACGTAATAATTAAATACACGTGCATCCGTGCATTTAATTATACGTGTTACTAAAATATCCGTTACTATTTCTAGAATATAAAAATGCAATTAAAACGAACATAATTATAGTTCTTAACAAATTATTAAGAAAAATTTTTTATTCAATAAGTCCTCTATTTTGGTACAAAAAAAAACTAAAGTATTAACGTTTTCAGATAAAAGGCAATTCTTTTTTGAGGTAACAATGTTTCCCGCTGTAGAAAAGGACCGATCTGAGCTAGCTGATGTAGCTGGTATTGCTAAACACTTTTTTGCTAGTTCTGCTATTCCTGGGTTCTTAGAAGCTCGCGTTTTCCACCATTCAAAGGGGTCTAAGTCGAATCTTAATTGAGGCTCAGACAAATAATTTTCGTACTCTATTGTGGAATCTGGCACAGTGCTAATAATTACGTATCAAATGTGAGATAAAATAGCAAATCAAAGACCAATTATAATTTCAGCCTCATCCGTGTACTAAGGATTCGTTTACACGGATAATAAAGTGAATAATTACACGTGTTTTAAGAACAAGGATTTGAAATTGGTATATATTTCCTACACGGAATCCGTGTACACGTGTTTCTTAAATACACGTACAAAAACGTAGGCTCTAATTCCTATGGATGATCAAATGACATTAAAACGATACGGATCAGAGAGTGACAGCATTTTTATATAACCATCTCTTTTTTCCTTGTTTATAGTTTTCAAAAATTTCATATCATTTTTCTATACACTTCTGATGACCATTTGTAAAACTTACCAACATTTGTCCGACAGATTGAAAACATGAATCTGATAAGGAAGAACGTAGATCTCACGTTGTTAGCTTCAAATGACTATTTAGGGTATGTTGAACAAATAGGCGAAAAAACCGTATCACTTATTTGCTACAAGAGCTTCATTACTCAAAAATTCATGATTTTGAGTTGAGGGCAAGCATTGTAAATAAAATTGTTCGTTCTTTAATTTCGTAAATCTTCATACTAAGATCTTCTCAATTTCATACAAGAGTGTAATTTTCACTGCAGTCGTCATCCCATAAAAATCTTTGGTTGTTTAAGATTAAAATCTTAAGATTACGATAATTTTTCAAAAATAAATAAAAATGTTTATACATATATAAATAAAATGCACGACTGGGTCGCACGAACTTGCTCCTATGAAATAGACTAGGAATTTTAAAAATGGAATTTAAAAAAAAAAGAAAACTGTTCATAAGGATAAATGAATTTTTTAAATTCTTTTAGTAGTAAGAGATAAAAACAGAATGCTATGCAAATATGAATGTATGCAAGAACAAAAATTATAAGTCGTTGTAGTGGTTTCTTAAAAAAAGCTTTTATGTACAAATTTTTTCAAAGTTTTTTAAGAAAAAATTTTGGTACGCCAATTTAAAGTTTTTATTATTGTTCGAATGAAAATAAAATTTACAAAAAGAAAAATATTGAGCCGTTTCTGAGATATCGAATTTTCAAAAAAAAATAAAAAATTATTTATTTTAAAATTTTGAAATGCAATGTGTTTTAGACTTTTTAGAAGCTTCTCTATAAAAATTTTCATTAAGATCCGTTATGTGGATAATGAGAAGTTCAAAATCCGAAAAAATGGTTCTATGGTAGGTACAAGCTGTAATATCTTAATTTCAAATTTTTTTTTATTAAAATAAAGATCGTAAGAATTAATTGAAAGAAAAAAATTTTTATCAAAATTCTCGGAACCGTTTTCGAGAAAAATACGATTTTTGAAAACCATTTTTTTTAATTTTTTAGAATTTGTATGGTAGGTACCTTTATTTTTCAGTAAAATAATTTTTTTTTTCTCACATCTTGTAGATTATATTGAGAAACTTTTATTTATCAAAATTAAAAAAAATCTAGCGAGGGGTTTTCAAAATATAGAGTTTTGAAAAAAAAAAATTTGAAGTTTCAAAAAAAAATTTTTTTGAAAATTTGAGTACACAATTCTATTTAGGTTTTTGGGGAGCCTTAGCAAAAAAAATTATCAAAATGGGTTGTACCGTTTTCGAGCAAATCAAAAACAAAAAAAATGGTTCCATGGGGGGTACCCTCAATAACCATTTTTCTGAAATTTTTTTTCAACATATACCTAGCTTTAATTAAATGAAATTTTTATGTGTTTTTATTTTTAAAATCTGTCGAACAGTTTTTTGAAAAAAAAAAAATGTTTACAAAATTTCGAAAAAAATTCGTATGGCAGGTACCGTTATTTTTGGTCTTAAAAAATCAAATCAAAAAACATCCGGTGGGAAAAAATTAAAACCCATATCTACCAAGTTTGAAGAAAATCGGCCGAGCCGTTTAGCTGCAATCGAACGGACAGACAGACAGACAGACAGAATTGCCAGACCCACTTTTTTAGTCTTCGCTATCATCGTAATGTCAACTTTGATCAAAATCTCAAGTTCTATTTTTTTTCCGAATGCATAACTTGCCTTATAGTACCTATAAGTCGCAAGTAAAAATTTGAAATTAAGATATTAGGGCTTGTACCTACCATAGAACCATTTTTTCGAATTTTGAATTTATCATTAATGACATGACAGATTTTAATGAAATTTTTTACAGAGATGCTTAAAAAAAGTTTAAAAAACATTGCATTATTTCAAAACTTTAAGAAAAATATTTTTTTGAATTTTTAAAAAGAAAATCTATTTTTTTTTTTTTTTGGAAAATTCAATATTTCAAAAACGGCTTAATATTTTTTTTTGTAAATTAAATTTTTATTCGAACAATAATAAAACTACAAAGTCATCAATAAACTGAAAAATAATTGGTCAAATACATACAACAATAAAACTTTAAATTGGCGTACCAAAATTTTTTCTTAAAAATGTTTACAAATTTTTTTATATAAAATCTTATTTTTTTAAGAAACCACTACAACGACTTATAATTTTTGTTCTTATATAAATCTATATTTGCATAACATTCTGTTTCTATCTTTTACTACTAAAAGAGTTTAAAAAATAAAATTTATCCTTATGAACAGTTTTCTCTAGTAACATTTATTTTTAAATTCCTAGTCTATTACATAGGAGCATGTTCGTGCGACCCAGTCGTGCATTTTATTCAGTTTTTGATGGATGGATCTTCTTAACTTCTTTAGCAAGTGTTATTGCCTCCTCTGGTGTGCTTGCTTACGCTCTAGACTCTAGAGTAAATCATCACTGTAATGATATCTTTGATATGATATGACTGCTTTAACTGCTGTTGGGAATTCTATATTAAACTTTAAGGCGTTTCGGTTTTTAAGGATCGGTCATTACTTTGGTGGCATATGCGGCTTCTCCGCTTCCGTTATCGCAAACAAATCTGCACAAATCGTCACGAAGAATTTTTATCTGATGGAACATTTCAGAAATGTCTCCACTGATGGCCACCGCATTCTCCATGAATCTTAAAATAACACCGAATAATGATGGTAACCTAATCGGGACCCTTAAGAAAAAGAGAGTTTAAGGTGTCTTCACAAATAAACTAGACAAGAGAGTTGCTCTTCATAGACTTAGTTTCGTAAGTAATTTATTTTTTGTTGGACTTCCAATTTTGAATTATTCACACCACGCCACTGGTATCTAGTTTAAATAGGTTCTTTAAGTCAACATATATACATATATGTGTTAAACTAGAAATAGGATTGTAATGTATGCTAAATTTTACACTTCAAATCTATTAATAATACTCGCTACGATTTCTGTCTTATAATTTTAATCACATCGTTGAATAAAATGTATTTGAAACTTCCGGTAAGAAATTATAAATTCTTATTTCTATTTCCGTGAAAAACCTGATTTTTCTTGGTGTTCTTATAAGAGTTATTGAATGGACATTCTGAATGAATACCAAGTATACTGAACTAATTGAAATGTTCTTAAGGTCAACAAATAAGTTTTAAATAGCAATCGAGCTAGTTTTGTCATGAAGCTGTTTTAATATTGCAATTTTTACTCTAATAATAAAATGTTAATCATTGAAAAGACATTAATAATGGGTTTTTGGTAAAATTGGTTGGCACCAAAAAAAAAGTACAGAGAAATATTTCTACCAGAACCGTTTCAATCGTTTTCGAGAAGTAAATGTTTGTCTTTAATAATGGCGGGTGGATGTAGAAATTGGGTAAAACAGGTTGTGCGTCGGGTATAAACAAAATTCCTTTTTTTTATTTGTGTGCTTTGTATGAAATTTGACATTGTTCAAATGCCCTTCTTGGCTTCTACAGCGACACGGATTCAAGTGTTTCAATTTTCAATGCCTCTTCCATATACTTGATCCGGCTGAATTTGAGCGATGGCCTGTTTTATGTTAAGCGCATCGGCCGATTGTGGTTTATTTGCATAGACCTATCAACTTAGGAAACCCTACAAGAATCGCAAGACCTCGGTGACCAATTCACGTCACCTCTGCGAGAGATAACATTACCCTCAAATAGTTCATGCAGAATGTCAATCTTGGCATCTATTGTGTTTCACGTTGTGCCTGCTGAAACTAAGTCCATATGATTCAATTTAGGCCATAAAAAATGGGTTATCATTATCCTATAGCTCTCGCGGTGACAGCCTCAGCAACGTCGTTTTCGAAAAAGTACAGACCAATGACACCAACAACCAAAAATGCACACCGAACGATAACTTTTTCTAGATGAACTGTCATCTGATGAACCTCGAGTAGATTGGTGTCGTCCCATGTAATGGCAATTTGCTTGTTAAAAAACTCATTCATGCAAAAATGCACCTCGTCGCTAAAGACGATTTTCCGACTAAAATTGGGGTCCTCCTTTAAACCCTCCCAAGCACAGTTTACGAATAAATGGCCTTGTATATTGTATAATTCGAAGTATTCGAATAATTGAAGTCTGCGAAAGGCCGAGATCTTGCTAACGGTGAGGAATCATCTGCCTCGGGCTCTGCTGTACACTTTCACGGTTTCGCGAACACGGCGTTGTTCTCGGATTATCTTGCGGTTCTTGACGTATGAAAGTTGGTTCATTTATAACCAAACCAGTCATCTAAAATTAGAACACCAAAGAACATCAAAGATTCGACTGTGAGGGGCTCATTTTTTTCATTTGGACCTGATGTTCCATCGAGTAATTTGCCACGATGATTTGGCATCAGTAACTGAATAATAAAGAATAGATTTGACAGATGTCACCAAAACAACCTCTAAAATCTACTCCGATTAAAAAACACTTTATTAGCTTTATGTGTTCAGTTAAATCACAGGCATTGATCTTTCTGTGCCTGGGAAAATTTTCAAAAATTAATTATAATGTACATACATATATGTACATATGTTAGTAGTTTAGAAAAATATTGACTCAACTTTATGGCGAATGAGCTGAGAGATGAGCCGCAAGTGTCAAACTGTCTAAATTCAACTTACACTGCCGCTCATCTGAATGGGTTCACTGTTTTTCGTAACTTACTGTAAGACTCTCTGCATATTGCATATAATATGGCAATGATACGTCTGTGTTATGTATGTAATGAAAGAGCATTATTTTGCCCTTAGTTTGGGAGAAAAAAATTTCTCTTTAAGCTTACCGTTATTCTCACACGCTTGCTAAACATAATTCATTAAGAAAAACTAACGTTTTTTTTGGCTCATCTGAATAGGTTCAAAAGCAAAAAATGGAAGAAAAAAGAAAAATAACTGTAATTAAATGATTTATTTTGCCCATTAAATAGGTAGGGACATAATAATTTATATTAATTATGTGTATTGCGACTTTTTTTTAAAAATTGTTTCGAAAATTGCAGTTTTTCTAGATATTGCAGCGAAATCTCTGCCCACGCTTTCTTAATTCCCTCGATTAAGGACAACTTGTCTTCATATTGTCTCTCCGACTCATACACCTTACGGGAAAGAAGTCTCCAAACATTTTCAATTACGAGTATGTTAAGGTCAGATGAGTATAGAGGCCATACCAACACCTCTACATTTTGCTTCTCGATCCATTGTTTTACCGACCTCGCTGTATGGATAGGGGCATTATGCTGCTGGAATGGCAATGGTATTGGTTCTAAACGGTTAGAGATTTGTGGGAAGACCTTTTCCAGCACACCTTTGTACACATTGACATTGATTCGCGATGTAAGAAATTGCAGCTCAAAAGTTCCATAATATGAAATTGCTCCCCACACCATGACACGGCCTTCACAGCTATGCAGACGGCTTATATAATGTTGTTCTTTACGAAGGTCATGAAAGTAATAGTTGTAGCCATCTGGGCCCTCTAAGTTGTATTTTTTTCATCTGAAAATATAACTCGCCTCCACTGCGATTTATACGACATGTATTTTTTGCAAAATTGGAGACGAATTTCTTTTCGTTTTTCCTTCAAACGTGTTTTTTTCGGTATTTTTTTCCTTTTTAAATGTTTAGTACTCTTAATACCGCGTTCCACCGTCGACAAACTACACTTAACACCAGTTTTGAGTCTAATTTTTGACGCGAAATCATGCGAATTAGAAGCAGCTGTTATGATTGCGGGTCTATTGGTCATTAATTTGGCATTTTCAGTTCCAACTTTTATATTTTTCCCGTAGTTTTCGATGTTCCGCAAATATTTACCGATTAAATTTTGGCTTCTTTAATTTTTTTTTTACCATTTTTCTTTGGCTTAGCCCTAATTCACGAAATGCTTTTATTTTGCCTTTTTCTTCGCGTTTAAAAATTTTCCGCCACCCATTTTCCTTGTTAAATGGTTTAAAACATTTCGATTTACCAAAAAACTTAACTTTCAGTACACATCACACGCGCACATCAATTAAAAATGATTTTTTTTCTTTTGAACCCATTCAGATGAGCCAAAAAAAACGTTAGTTTTTCTTAATGAATTAAGTTTAGCAAGCGTGTGAGAATAACGGTAAGCTTAAAGAGAAATTTTTTTCTCCCAAACTAAGGGCAAAATAATGCTCTTTCATTACATACATAACACAGACGTGTCATTGCCATATATATGCAGAGAGTCTTACAGTAAGTTACGAAAAACAGTGAACCTATTCAGATGAGCGGCAGTTTATATCGTTAGTTTTACACTCCATACCCTTATTTCAAGCGAAAAATTATAAAAAAAATATTAAAAAAATAATCTTTACATACATTTTTCTAATTATTTTATATTTTTCTTATCTTTACAGAAAAATCCAACATTTAAGTGCAATAAACTGCCGCTAAAATCTAAATGAAAACAAAACAATGATGTTTAAAATAATTAAAATAATATCGACCGAAAACTTTCTTTAGATGTTGAATAAAATTACTACATCACCGCTCCACAGAAAAAGAAGATTTAATCACATGGGTTGAATGACTGCAAAAATGTAACAACAAAGTATAAAAACTAGCAAAAATGCAAACAACACTGCCAAAATCAATGACAATATCAATCGATAAGGTAAGTTTTATTATACGAGTAGCTTAAGAAAAATAAAATATAAAAAAAGTATTATAGTGTTTTCGGGTTGGGTTCAAAGTTCTATTTTGTTCTTCAAAAATTTAATTTTACAAAATTCTGAAATTAACAATTTTTGAAAATCACACCTTCCTAGCCCAAGGTGGGAGAGATTGAAAACAGTTATTTTTTGTCGCTAGCATGAAATTGTAGGTAGAAGTTATGTGTAGTAAAGTTATTAATGGCAACATATATTTGGTTTTGTCCACAGTGACTATTAAATCGACCTTCTTCATTTCTTTCTCAATACCCACAAAAGTGCCATTGACATCAAGGTTTAGTCTTCCGATTAAGTCAATATCGTGACAGACTTTCAAAAAATTATGTCTCTAGTGTTGGCCCGATCGTTTTGTATTAATCTTTGAAGAACGATATTAAAGAAGTCCCATTACAATACATTCCCATTGCCTTGTCTAACACCCTTTTTTGACCTCAAAAGTATTGGTAGGATTTTTGTTGAACTTGTTGGAGCAGCGTTCATCGTGCACTATCGGGTTAGTTTCGTAGAGATAGTAAGCGCTTAATAGCTTGTTTCTATAGATGCCCTTGAAATCGACGAAAAGTTCAATTTGAAGATCTCGAGTTTTTCTTTCCAAGACCTGTCAATACTCGTATGTTGTCGATGTTGTTGTTTTTTGGCCTAAGCCTTCACTGATATGGAATGGACGTTGCTAATGAATCGTTGCCAAACGTCTTCAGGCCTTGGCATAATACTAAAGAAAAGATCCTTCAGCCAGTATTAAGGAGACATATACCTCTGGTGTTGGCGCAGTTATCAAAATCCCTTTTCTTGAGCATTGACAAGGTCTTCCTCTGATCTTGTCTTGTAGATGAAGACCTGTTGCATTCAACAGCTCAGTACTAAGGCCGTCAGATAGAACTATCTATACCTCGCCGAGTTCTGGTGGACGGAATTATTGGTTTACGTCGGTTGTCTCTGTATGTATGTATGTATTGGCACAATTGAATTTATCTTTGCAGTTATACAGTTGGGAAGAAATGATCTTACGATATCATAAGCACTGACTGATATTATACTCTCATATTTCCTTGCTCAGCCTTGCAATCTTCAGTTCGAGTCTTGGAACTTTGTGTGATTTTTTTTCCTTTTCGTAAATCTTCCGAAATTCATTTCCGCTATAACATATTTCTTTTTCGTCGATCACGCTTCTAAGAAGCCGGGATGCCAGCACGTAACTTGATACAATCGAGTCTAGTCGATGTAATCGAGTAAAGAGAGTTCCTTACTTGATTCAATCGAATCGAAAACAATCGGCTGATCATAAGAAAGAACTGCCTGTTCTCGATTGTATCGACCTAACTCGATCGTATCAAGTTACGTGCTAGGGCCCCCGGTATTTCTCTCTCCTCCTCCCCGAGTAGGCCTGCTTTTCTGCGTTGAACACTTTGAACATAAATACATATGTCATAATCAAAACGTCTAAATAAAGTTCTGATTAGTTATTCTACATATTCGAGTATGTACATAAATATCCAGTTCACAATTATCTTTTAATCCTGCCTGAATGCATTATAAATCTATAGAATAATACTTTCTGTTTAAGGAATTATGACTCTAGAATGTTTCGTATCAAAAAAACATCGGATAACTTATCAAAACTTTACTCAGCTAGCTCTTGTGGAACAAACCAGTATCTAAAAAATTAATACAAAAAATATGAAATTTTGAAAAGCAGGATTTCTTTGTGAAACGATACAATTTTGAAGGTAGAATTTCGAACTGCTGCCAGTGTTTTCGAATCAAAACAAAACACAGTTTCGAAAAGTCTTCCATTGTTCGAAAATCATCTAAAAACTTTAAAATTATTTCGAAAAAGTTCCCTAGGCGGTTTGGTTTAATCTTTTTCGATTAAAATTGAAATAACTTTTTAAAATTAGTTTGACATCCTTTAAATTATAGCGGTTTTTTTATTGGTAAATGTATTGACAGAGCAAACAAATTTTTCACAGTTAAGAACAGCAAAAAAGTATTCCGAAAATTAGCCAGTAAAAATAGTGGTACATAGTAATATTGCAGATACATTTTTGGAAAGTCTGGAATAGAACGACAATCAATGGATTTGCAGGAAAATATTGTTTATGTGAAGATTAACACGTGTTCGGCATTTGAGGATGTGTTCGTTGATATTGTGTCAATTTATTGTCTTCTTTAAAAAGTTACAAAATCTATTTTTCACTCTGAAAAAAAAAAATAGATTTGAGTGCGTTACGGTGACATTTGGAATGAAATTCATAAAACTTTAAAAAATTTAATTAAATATAAAACTGTCAAAATAAAAGAGAAATATCTGAAATGTCATTATAGGACTTAGAAGTTGTCATAATTGTTTCCATTTAATTAACACCCACCTATGCCTTTATCGTTTAAATACTTTTTTAAAGTCTGCCATTATTTTCATCATAAGGAACTGGCATTAAAACTTGATATTTAATTTTGACTTAACTTACATATCTCAATCGTGTTAATATGCTTCTTAGGAAACTTAAAATTTTCTCTAAGTTTAGTTAAACTGATTAATTCCTTCAAATTTTTACAGGAAGTTGTGAAAATTTGTGAGAAATTTCTAATTACTAAACGAATCCTGACAGATAAATGCAAAATAGATTTGCTGATTTTTTTGCTGGCTTATTTGTTTGATATTAAAGAAGTCCCATTACGGTACACCCAAGCCTTTTCTTAATCCTTTTTTTGACATTAAAAGTATGGGCAAGGTTTTTGTCGAGTTTGATGAAGCAGCATTCATCATGCACTGACGGAATAGTTTTGTAGGGATCCCAAGCGCCTTATAGCTTATTTCGCTTAATTCTTTAGATGCTATCATACGTGCACTTGAAATCAAATTGAAGAACCTGAGTTTTTTTTCCAAGACCTTTCGTAATGTCAATATGTTTTTGATGTAGTATTTTTGGCCTATTTTTTCACTGATATGGACCTATGTATATCAGATTGTTGACGAACCTCTTCAGGCCTTGACATAAAACTACAGAAAAGATCCTTTAGCTGGTGTTAAACAGCCTAATGGATTTGTTGTTGGCGCATTGCCGTGGTTTGACTCCGATTAAATGCATGCCATTAAGAACTAATTTTGGTAATTATTTTGCCAATTTCGTGACAGAAATCATATCAGTAATTCAAATTCAGTATTTACAATTTCTTTGGGCTTATAGTGAATTATTGATTTTGACATTTTATTTTTTCTTATTAAAAATAATCTGGAACGATTTTATTTTTCATCTCCATATAACCATTAATTGCAATTCTATTTTTACTTGACATACAAACAGGCGCGGATCCAGGATTTCGTTCAGGGAGGGGCAATTTTCGTGATATTTTGCTTAACTTAAAAAAAATGGTCCATCGAATACTTACGCTTTTTTAATGATTCTCTGCATTTCTGTCTTAAAATATTAAAAAGGTATAAACACAATCGAATATAAAAATAACAAATTATTAAATTGAATTTAGGAAAGCATGTGCAGGTACATAATATAGTTCGTATGTAAATAACTATTAAATAGTAAATCAAACATCTTCGCTTACATTACTTTAGCCTCTTTCAATAATGCTCTGCATGCATGTCTTAAACTATTAAATAGGAACTCGTACGTATTAAAAAAATAAATAAATTAATTAATTTAAATGAAGGAATAAGTGTTGTACATGATATATGTACATAGTTCTTAAATACTTAATTCTAATCTTTTTGTGTGGCCGGTTTTTGAAAACCTAGTAATAACTTTCTCAACATCCATCGGGATTTGCCTGTGGATATGCATGAGTGCCAGACCGCGGAGGCGGTTTTGAGCCATTGTTGATCTTAAATATGTTTTAAGGCACCGCAACGAAGAAAAAGACCTTTCTGCCGAAGAATTTGTAACTGAAAGCGTTGCAAGAATAAGAAGGAAACTATGTATAATACAAAACACATCCTTACTGCATTTATCAATTAAATCCAGGGCAGTGTCGGGAAGCTTGTTCTTCTGCTCATTTTCTTTTACCAACAACATCAACATCTATATTTAAGTTTACGAGTTTTCCGAAGCAATCCAATAGGGACTTAACGGTGGTATCAAACTCATCAGTATTATATTTGATTATATTTTCCAGGATGAAAATCGTGAGCTTAAACACATCTAATGTTTCAGGTTGAAACCTTTCACGCAAATCAGTTAGGACAAAGTCGAGTACAGGTGCATATAAAGATATTCTGTAGTATTCTTCAGCTGAATTTGTGTCAAAATTGGCTCGGTAGATTTGGCGTCCACCATGACGTGGGAATCTTCAACTCAACATTCAATTGATCACATAAATTTTTTGCTTTCTGCCAGATATTTTTGAAATTAGTATCTATGTTCTCCCGGCAACTTGAAATAACGGAAATTGTGTCTTTCACCAGCAAATCGCTGCTGCTGGTAAGGTCAAGAGATTTCGTTTGTAGCAATTTGCTCAAAGACTGTGTTAAAGACAACACATCACTTAAACACAATACTGCGAGAATAAACTGGGTATTACATAAACTTGTTACACACGATGAAGCTTTGCTGGCTGTACTTGGGTCACGCCACTGCGAAATCGTTTCCAATGTCTCCACAATCTTGGCTAGGTCTAAGGAAAACTGGAGTACACCTTCATACCGGTCTAACCACCTAGTCTCACAAAGTGATGTGAGTGCACACCCCAAGGTGCTCATGAGGACAGTTTTTCGCTTTGGGTGCGATTTGAAGAACATTATTACATCTTTCATGATTGTCACAGCGTCTCGAATGGCAGGTACTTTCGAACTACGAGAAGTAGAGTTGTTAAGCTTGTGACTGTAGCATGGAGTCTTCACAGCATTTTTCGCTTCCTTTTGAATCGCCGTCATAGCACCTCGAACTTCTGAAAGCATAACAGCACACCCATCTCTCCCTATTCCCACACATGATTCCAAAGGAAGTTTGAGCTTCTTTTTTAGCTGGAACAAGATAATTTGCACTATAGCTTTGCCAGTTTTCCTCATCGGACTCGTATTCTTCGTCAGTTCTGGAACAAGTCAGTTCCTCAAATACATCTACGAAAGTTACAAAATCCTCACTTATATGACCTTTATGAACGTATCGTAAGATTACACTCAGCTGGGAAAGCTGAGATACATCTGTTGTCTCATCGAAAAGTATGGAATAGTAACGTGAGGCCCGAACGTTATGTAGCATTAGAAGAGGCTGACTGCAAATGTTGTTCTAATTTTTTGTCTCCAGCAGATACTCGAAACCTTAAAAGTTCCCTAAAATTTCCTTCGATCACGGTCACGTCAGATTGGTTTGAATCAACTGTGTTTCTAATTATAGCTCCATCATCTCTATGACCACGAAATGCTAAATTTTGTCGTCCATGGAAGATGATGGTTTCTACTATGGGACGAAGGCGTTCCCTGTTTTCTTCTACCTTTTTAAGACGCTGTTGGCTTACACGGTTGACTATTTCCAGGTTTGGGTTATTATAAGTGTGAAGAAACTCAGTTCCGTCCTCAACAACTCGCTTGTGGTAAATGTTATTAGCGTGATTTTCCAAGTTTCCATTTTGTCCAGAAATATCTTTGAAGTTTATTAAGGGTTTTTTCAGAAGGCTTTGTAAAGGCACGGTTTTTTGACCACCTCCAACACTTCCAGTGACGAAGAAAGGGCAGTATTTACAAAGCAAACCCTGTTTTGACGGTGAAAACACAAGCCAAGAATATTTGCTGAGATATTTATGGCTAAAATACCTTTTGATCACCTTACCTTTGAGCAAGTGCGAAGAAAATAGATTGAAAAAAATTTACTTTATAATAATTGTGAAACGAAGAATTTCCAGAATTGCCCAGGGGGGGGCAATTGCACCCATTGCCCTCCCCCTGTATCCGCGCCTGCATACAAATGTGTCAGTACAATATCGAATACTTTTCCAACGCATCCCTTAGTTTATTCAAAAGTGGACTAACATTTTGTTTTCCGATCTACGTAAGTATACACTTGTCGATTATATCAAAACATAGGGCGTATTATATTCTATTGGCAAAAAGCAAACACCTTCAGATTAACAAAAAATAAAAAAAAAATAATTAAATTATAATTAATCCTTGAATGACAATAAAACAACACATATTGATTTATTTTTATCGTGGTATGATCAAACAATTAAGTTTTTGTTTGCCTATCCAATTACTTTTGTAGTGAGCTAATGTAACTTTTTTTTTTTTTTTTGTTTAATTAATATTCGATTGATGCCGGAAAACTCGGAATCTGTTAAAATGTTGTTGTTTAAATACCTAACCGGCCGGTGACGGTAACGGTAGTGGCCGACGGACTGCCGGTATAGAACGCGAGTTATGGCAAAAAAGTTGTTTTTGAATCGATGAATATCAATTGTGTGCGGGTATTTTTGTTTTTGTTGTATTTACTTTTTATTCTTTACTGTAATAATTGTACTTTATTATTTTATTTTATTTTTTTTTATTCATTATTAAGCTGTTTGTATCTAATAGAATTATTACAAGCGACGACTCAATAAAGGGGCAACACATGTCATAGTTAAGGGCTCTCAAATCAAGGTGGCGTCATAAACTCGCTTTGGTTTTTTAAATAACTTAATGGATGATATTCTTTTAAATTTCACTTGAAATGCCAAATCAATGTTTTTAATGTTAATTTTTTTAACTTCTATTCGTTCGAAGAAATAATACTGGTTTTAGATTTTATATTCATGTGGTCGAAAAATTTCATTAAAATATTGATTTCTCATGGTTGATTCCTATAATTTTTGAAAAAAGTGTTCAATGCCTGTCGGTTTTTTCCTTACAATTTGATTATTTAATTCATAACTAATGGCTTCCAAATGATGGTTCTCAGTTATTATTCTTCAATTTATATAATATAATATATATAATATAATATGTATATATAATATAAAAATAAATTTTAAATAATAAAAACCCCTTGACGACACTTCTATGAATAGTAAGTACTGAGTCAACAAAGCTTTTTAAAAATAATGTTTCTTTTTTCAAGAACAGAATATTTCAAAAAATGAAAAAAGACAATGGCAATTCAAAATTCTAAAAAATGTAATCCCTTTAAAAAAAAAATAGAACAGCAGTGTTCTGGGGCCTCACATTGTCTTGCTACGCCACTGTTATGTACATTATTATTGCCTTGCATAATTATAGCAATTTAATGTAACGAATTAATTTAAATTTTAAAATAGAATCGTGTCGAGACATCGAGACAAGTTGTGAGGGCAGAACACATCGGAGAGCTATTGACATTGATTTGTTCAGATTGAGATACAAATACTCAGAATTTTTGTCTTATTTTCTTAAGTTCATTTATGTCAGTTTGATTCCATATTGACGTTCAACTGCCCATTTTAAATGAACATATAGTAAAATTAATTAAACTCTTGTAGTTGGGAGGGTGTATGTTATCATAATTCATATTGCTACTGTGCATATTAATTTGCATATTTGTGTACTTACTTCATTCAATGTTCTTTTCATTTAATTGCATATTTGGTTCATGTTTTTTACAATTAGTATTATCTTTAACTGGAATTACTTATTTTTCTATATACTGACTATGCAGAACGGTGGTGCTGCACTAGGCATATTTCAAATGAAAGAAAATTAATTATTTTATTATATTTAGATGAGAAGTTAAAGTTTGAAGTCCCACTGGTGACTTCATGGACAGATGATCCATGGGACCTAACTGCGAAATGCTCCTAATTTTGATAGTTTAAATGAAATAAAATGCCCGAATGTATTTCATATACTTACCTTCAAGAAGCTTGGAACTACGAAAATTGTTTTTATAAAACAGAAATGAAGAAAATCATTAAAAATAACAGAAAAATACAATAATAAAACTGTGGTCAAAATGAATATTTCTAGAATACAAAATATCGATATTTTGCAATTTACTCAAATTTTCAAAAAAATTGAGGGTTCAAAATAGTAGCACGATGAGGATCCACCTTTAAATATAACAAAGGAGCAAAGTTAATTGAAAATTATTATCGTAAGAATTAGTTGCGTTCTTGAACCTTACAATTATATTAAGTTGCATGTCCCTTATTGGAAATAACAGCAACATAAAGACGTTGGATCGAATTTATCCGAATTTCAAACTTTTCACGGATATCGACCTTCCAAAGAGCATTACTATTTGTTAAATTGACGCAAGCAAATTTTATATTAATTAAGTTGAAGTCTAGAAATTGTGGGGACCATTCCATAGACATGCCGATCTATAGTACCTTTAATTCAGTGTATGGAACCGACTCATAGAATAAAAACATACCCCAACCTTTATGATGCAACCTACATGTTTAATTGTAATATTTGTATTGACCTTCTTCACGTGAACGTCTTCGAACTGTTTCAACATTAATCGCAAAACATATCCCTAATTTCAAAAGCTGAAGTTAATGGATTGATTTTAGAATGCCGGATGACTTGTTTTATGTATTTTGGTGAAATTACCAAATTCGCCCGCAAGTTTCTATCTTTGACAAGTAAATTATGGCATATCTTAACGTGCCTCGGTCGTTGGTAAGCATCCAGGTTCCGAATGAGTCTTGACTTCCGAAATCATTCTTATTATAAGTACACGCTCTTTATGAGTGCAGTGCTTGCCTCTTTCAATTGCTGTCGAATATCTTACAAACATTCAATTCTATAAATAAAAAAGAAAACAATACTTTTCCACTGTAACCGATATTATTTTAAACTATTATTTTAAGAAGACGAATTTGCGAGTTTTTATTTTTATTTTTTCTTTATGTACATTTTTTAGGAAGAACTAGTAAGGGATCTTGCTGCCACTATTTTCGACCAATCTGAAAATTCTTTTTGGCATACTGTTGAAAAGGTTTTTTAATCTAAAATCGTCTATAGAATTCCATTCTTCCACAATTGCCTCTCGCAGCTCAGCAACACTGACAAATTGCCTATTATACGCATACATTTTGCGGGTCAAAATTTCCCAAGGATTTTCAATAGGGTTACAATCTGAAGAACGTGCCGGAAACTCCATCAAATTTTTGTTATTGGATTCAAACCACTCCAAACTTTGACGACTAATTTGAATTGAGGCATTATCTTGCTGGAAGACATGCCGAATTTGACGAAATAGTCTTAAGTAGGGCACCAAATTATCCTGAAGCGCCTGGGTGTAAGCCGAACTGTTCATCCTTGCAGAGGTGGAGATTGTCAGATTTCGAGCTGGTACCATTTTGCTCCGAACAATCACTCCACTGCTTTTAAAGGCTTTTTGTCCCATAAGATTCTGGATCTTGTAAGAAATTTTGGGCAAGACGATTGGATCTTGAAATTTTCCTACCAATAGCCCTTAAGCTTAGGCCACTCAACCAAAAAACTTGAACTTTGCCTTTTTTCGTATCGCTTAAATGTGTACCACACGGCATTGTTGTTTGTCATCTTAAAGAACAACTGAATGAAGTTTCAGAGAGGTTTGCATTGTGCGGTTATACTTTTGCAATACAAACAAATCGGTTTTTAATTTTTAAACACCAGAAGAGAAAATAACTGAACTTTATTTTCTTCTCAATTTACTTGATTAGTGATGCCATTTAATAAAAAAAATAGTAAGGTGTCATTCCGATTTTAATTTTCTACAAAACGCATTTTTACAGGTGCGGTTATATCGGGTTTTTCAATAAGAGCGCTACAAATAAGAGCGCTTTAAATAAAACATAAACGGTTTTGGATATCAATGAAATTCTTTATTCCTGTGAAAGTACGTTCGATGCCATTATGTATGGAACTTGATTTCTTTTGCATGGCCACCACGGGCACGCTTGCAGAAGTCCAGACGCTGAACCCAATTTTCGACGATTTTCAAGCATAAATCGGCCGATACGGCTGCAATTTCACTTTCGATATTCGTACGAAGTTCATCAATCGTCGCTGGCTTGTTGGCATAGACCATAGACTTGACGTAGCCCCACAGGAAATAGTCTAACGGCGTCAAATCGCACGACCGAGGCGGCCAAGCGACTGGACCATTTCGTGAGATAACACGTTCTCCAAACTTGGTTTCCAATAAATTGATTGTGACATTCGCTGTGTGGCTTGTGGCGCCGTCCTGTTGGAACCACATGTCCTCCAAGTCCATATCATCTAATTGGGGCCAAAAATATTCGGTTATCATTGAATGGTAGCGATCCCCATTCACAGTAACGTGCCGGTCTTGATCATCACGGAAGAAGTACGGCCCAATGGCGCCGCCGGCCCATAAACCACACCAAACCGTAATTTTTTCGGGATGCAATGATGAATCATGGAGTACGTGTGGATTGCTGCCTGACCAATACCGCTATTTTGTTTATTGACGAAGCCATTCAGCCAGAAATGAGCCTCATCGCTGAAGATATTTTTCGATGAAAATCCGAATCATTTTCAAGATGTTGCTCAGCCCAATTCACGAGCATACGAAGCTTCTGGTGGTCGAGCGGCTTCAGTTCTTGCGTCAATTTAATCTTGTAAGGATGTAGGCCAAGATTTTTTCGCAAAATTCGCCACAACGACGGAACAGGGATGCCCAACGCTTGAGAACGACGTGTGAGAGACACATTTGGGCTTTCTGCAACTGAAGCCTCAGCGGCAGCAACATTCTCGACACTACGGGCACTTCTTTGTCTCACTGGCACAGGAAAATTTTGTACTGTGCCTGTGGATTCAAATTTTTTTCACTAGACGCTCAATTGTTGATCTGCTAGGACGATTATGACGATCATAAATTGGACGTAGCGCTCTTAACGTTGAGGCCACTGACTCCGAATTTCGGTAGTAAATTTTAATAATTTCGACTCGTTGTTGGCTCGTATATCTTTCCATCTTGAAATGGCAAACCTTATTGAAAAGAAATGTCAAAAGAGCGGCAAGAAATATGGCGTCGTTTGCTGTCCCTGTTGCTCTACTTTTGTGGCGTCCCTGTTGAAAAACCCTTTAGTTGTTCTCTGTCTACGCTATCATACGCGACTTTCAAATCGATAAAAATATTTTTCCAAAATCTGTCGAAGTGTTAACATCTTATCCAGGGTAGATTTGGCGGGCCTAAAACCACACTAATAGGTGCCGATCAGCTCGTTGACAAACGGTTTTAGGCGCTCACACAGTACAGACGACAGGATTTTGTATGCGACGTTGAGGAGACTTATACATCTGTAATTGGCACACGTCAGAGCATCTCCTTTCTTGTGGGTGGGACACACTATGCCGAGGTTCCATTTATTGGGCATACTTTCATCCGACCAAATTTTTGAGATGAGTTTGTGCATTCCCCCTACCATGTCACCCCCACCTGCTTTGAATAGCTCAGCTGGCAAGCCATCCGCGCCAGCAGCTTTGTTGTCAAAACAGCATTTGATCCACAAAATGTCACCTAAATTTGATCTGGTGCTGCCAAAGGCTCATATTTCTTTGAAAACAAGAAAGGTGTAACAGTCACCTCCGAACCTTATCGAAATAGTCAAATGTTAAATGAATATTGTTCCCTGAAATCAAAAATATGGAAGTAGAAGAGATGTGATTTCAACAAGGCGGGTTTTAAATCTCAAAAAACATGACCGGTTCCGAACTTATTCGGAATTTGAGTATGTAATTGGTTTTGAGTATGTAAATTGGTTACCGAGATTATGTGATTTTTTCACCGTTCGATTTCTTTCTTCTACCGAGTTGAGTAAAAGATCGTGTTTATTCAAACAATCCACAAAGTTTTGGTGCTTTAAAAACAAATATTTCGTCAAGCTACGTAAGATTAATATTATACATTAATATTATAAGACTCACAGTCTGTCCTGTCCTCTGACAATTCCTCTTTTATCTATTCACCACACATTGCCTACAGAAATATAAAAGACGATGAGCTTAGTGATAGTAAAGTAGTCTCATATTGAACTTAAACAAAGAAAACTGAGAAACTAAATGAAACAAGTTATGCCAGAATTATTGTTCAATATGATTGAAAAAGTTATGGAAAATTATCTTGACAGAATTGAGTTCTTGCAGAGCTCCCTTCCAAGACATTGTATTAATAATGGCAGAATTCAAGCAGTATATTTTTTTTTGTATTTTGTGAAGCATTGAAAAAGGCAAAATTTTGGACAGAAAATTTCGTAGAAAGCTAGTCCTTCCCTAATGGTTGAATAATTTTACACACGATTTATTGATTTTAAAACCTACTTGACGCATCTATAGATTTACAAGCCATCCCTATAAATGATATTAATAAGTTTGATCAAAGTCCGACTGTTTAACGAATAAACCTGAATTTATATTTAGAAATTTTCGGACCCAGAGTTAATATTTATTGTGTCAATAATAGATTTTATGCAATCCTACATTTTCGAAGCAATATAGAAGCCCTAAAAACCCCGATTTTCAATAACCACATTCTTACAATTAAGCTTAAGTTATAAAAATTCAACGAGTAGATTAACCCTACATCAAAAAAAAAAAAGATTCCAAACCTTACGCAAACAAAATGCCTCGAAACCTGCATTAAGCGTTGAAGTCACGTGTAGTTCACAAATGTTAAATCTTCACGTTTTATTACATAAACACGAACAAAAATTTGATTTGTTAATGAACTCAAGGTTGACCATCAAAATCCAATGTTAAAATTATGAATAACACTGGTTAATCACCGCCATGCTCTTGGCCGTCAATTTGGACTTTCAATGGAAACCAAAAAAAAGGTTCACATTCAATTTGAGTCGAAAGCTTTTTTTTGTTGTTTTTTATTTTTATTATTATTATTATTAAATTGTGATGCAGTCTCTACTTTCTTCGACCTTGGCCGAAATGGTACTCGTATGTACATGTCAAAAAATCTACTGTCAATAAATTGAGCTCATGTCAATGGTCTGATATCAAGTTTTGGTTCATCGAACTCTATCTCATGCTAGCAATCATCTCGGATAACATTTTTTTTTTACACTAATTATGCATTTGTGGTGTTAATTGCTGCACAACAACAACAACAACAACTGCAATTGCCGCAAGATCTTTCCGTGGTTGCCAGTTCAATAACTCTTGCTGCCAATATGGCTGAAGAATGGGGAAAAACAAGCTCGGAGACTTTGGCAGTGTTGTGCTACCGCGCACAGCACTTTTATATAACATAGGACTAGCGATTGCCATAACATCAGCAATCCGGAGTCTCCCGCGTTGCGTGCCGTCTCGTCCCAACTCGCTGAAAACAGACAGCAATTGCCGTCATCGCGAACAAAGGTAATTTAGGTGATTTCGGTTTCAGTTTTTCCATTTCTCTTCTAACGGATTTAACGCGGTGGCATTGTAGCAGTGAAAGTCATTTTCCTAGTTCGTTAACATTGAACTACGTGCACCGTTGCGCCGACCGCTGCCGTCACATTGCGCACCACCGCCAATCCGACAACCGCTCGCTCACTAGAAGAAAGCAAAAACGACAAAACAAAAGCAAAAGCAAAAACAAATAAAACATAAATTGAAGTGAAGTGAAGTGAATTCCTTGTTGCTGCAACTGCAAGTTAACACAACAATAATTCAGCAAACAAGTTTATTACGCTCGGATAATCAAAAGTTTTTCTTCGGCCATTTTTCTTTTCTATGCTTTTTCGATATCAGATACCGTTAACCACTCTATGGATGTGATGTCGCGATGTGCATCAGACTATGATTGTTTTCGGATAGGTTTTTTGTTTTTGCTTCAAAATTTCGGAGACGGTGCACATAAATTTGTTATGGCATCGAGTTTGTTGATGTTGATGTCAGCTCAGCTGGTTAATCCATCGGATAGAAACAGCAACAGGGTCTGTAGCGAAGAGAGTCAGGAGAATTTGCATGGTGCTGGAGTCTTTTGTGTGATTTTGTGTGCAGTCAAACTTTGATTAGAGTTCGAATTTGGATAGGGGAGATAGATTATGATTATGGGTAACTTGGGGCTTAAAATCGAGTTTTTTTGATTGACGGTTGCAATTTTACTTATACAAAACGGTTATTTTTGATTTGAAAGCCACGATTCATACAAAACGCAAATAGTTTTTATCTAACGGCAAATAATTTAAAGGCTTGTTTCAAGGAACCAGTTTGGAAGAAAACTTAAATAGATTTTACTTGCATTGCCTAACTAAACGACCATCAGCATCCTCAAGTATCACTTTTTTACTCAAAAGTCTCCCATTAGTTGATAAAGGGTTTTTCAATAAGGGTAGAGATACTAGATGTTGAAATGGAATAAAACAAGTTGTGTGTGCGGTGTTAACAAAATTCCTTCCATTTTTTATTTGAAAGGAACATGTATGACAGAAAAAAGGGACTACTAGGACCGACGATCAACTATTACAAATCTATGGCACACACGCGATGGCTCCGAATTTAAAAGTCTCCACACTCATTCAGCTTGTCTGACAGTTTTCTTCCTTCTTCTCTCATTCATTTTAGTTGTTAGGAGTGCTGCCTAATATGTTTGTTACTTGTCATTCCAAATAATCTTGTCATGGCCACCACCTGAAATAAGAGGCCAACGTTACACTTTGTGTCTTCCAAATTATATTATCTATATGTTATCGATAATAATTTGTTCAGAGAAGTCATAAATGACGTTTTTAGGTGCTGGTTGATGTTAGTCTTCAAGACGGTGTTCACATTGGACTCACTCCGACGACTTATTTTGATGTCTCTCTCGTTCGCACTTCATGGTAAGAAAGAGACGGCAAAGTGAGGCAGGATTTTTAAAACAAATTGAAAATTAATGGATTTTTTTTGACATTTGTCTTGGTGACATAATATGACACACGAAGATACAGTGTATCACAAAAGTAATTAAGCACTCATTAAAAAAAAAATATAATCAAACACTATTTGGAAAATAAATCGAAGTGCGAGAATGGTAAATTTGTTAACAAAGGTCCATCTACTATACACAAAATAATGACCAAATATAATAACATTGGAAGTTTGCAAAATGACCCTCGATCAATGACAATGACAAGCAGGAATGCCGTATTATTGTTAGGAAAGTGAAGAGGAATCCCAAAGTAAGCCCATCAAAGATATCAGCAGAAATAACCAAATAAAACAGATAAGTCATGTAACCCTCAAACTATTCGACGAGTGCTCTACCAATCCGGTTATCGTGTATCGGTTAGAAAGAAACCTTACATTAGTAAAATAAATCGCCAAAAGCGGCTCTTCTTTGAAAAAAACGATGAATCTAAACATGCAGAATTTTAGAACACAGTTGTTTTATTTGAAATATTACTTTTTAGTTCGAAATACATATTAATTATAGACAAAAATATTATGTTTTTTTTTTAACATTACTATCGATTGTTTGAAGGAAATGATCTTTAAACTAAGAGGTGCTTACTTACTTTTGTAATTCACTGTATATTTGTAGTGGCATAGCAAATGGCCAACAATTATGACAACTACAAGACGCCACAGTGAGTCTGGAGTGTTCACTTCACACTGCTTTTGTGTCTGAACACGACAGGGTGGCCTGACGTCAAAATAGATCGGTTGAATAAGTCCAATGTGAACAGCGTCCAATACAGCTGACAAATAAAATAGCGAACACAGTGTTTCCAACTTTTTGGAAAGAAGTTATTAAGTCCCGGTGTCTTATACATATGGAATAATTTAGGTGGTATACATCGGGTCAAATCACATGACGTTGGTGGCCATTTGACGTCACCTCTGCGAGAGATAACTTTACCTTTAAATCGTTCCTGAAGAATGTCAACCGTGGCGTCAGCTGAAACTGCATGTCGTCTAGGTCCATATGGTTCATTTTGGATCATAAGAAATTGGTTATCATCGATCTGTAGTGTTCACCATTGGAGGTAACTGCCTCACTAACCTTTTGAGAATGCATTTTCATTTGGTAAACCTCGTGTGTGTTGGAATATTGCTTGTTAACACAGCCATTCATCCAAAAATGCACCTCGTCGCTAAAGATGATTTTCGGCCAAAAAAGGCATCCTCTTCCAAAAGCTCCAAGGGCCAGTCAGCGAACAAATAGCAGTGTTGTCTATTTTCATGAACTTTGAGCTCCGACCAAGTTCCGACGCGAAATTCGCAAAGTTGAAATCCTATGAAAACCAAGTTCTTGTGCAAGGCGAGGAATCGACTGCCTCGAGTTCGCAGCGATTTTCTCAGCCGATCTTGTGTTCCATTAATGTACGAATTTTGGTTAGTTGATTACCGAACCGGTCGTCTAAAATTTGTAAGCCAAACGTTCAAGAGTCGACTGTGAAGGCCCACCAAGTCTACAGAAAATAGGCACAACTCGCGAAACATTTGCACTTGAGAACACTCATTTTGACAGTAAAGTTTTATCGTTTTCAAGTGTGTGAAGTTTGAAAGGTGTTTTCGCATCAGTAACTGTAACTGAATAAAAAAAACAGATGTACTTTGTTTTATTCTTATTCTTATGAAAGGTGTTTTCATTTTCGGAAATCAAAAATTGATCAGACTTTACTAAAGACTTTGTTTAGTATTTTCTATTTATATAAGTACAGATTGAGCCCTTTTCACATGAGAGCGACCAATGACCGATGAATAAAAGAACAAAATGATAAATGGGATTTAAATCATTTATAAGTCTAAATTCTTCACAAAAACTAAACCTTTTCATTCCTTAAATTTGAGAAATTTGATCAAAAAGAAATAAATTAGTCTTCACGAATTCAATTCTGATTGCTACGAACTGTCGCTAAAGCCTATTGGCGTTTTACATACCATACAAACTTGAACTAATGAATAGGATGTGTGTGACTAACGCCAAAATAATTCTGGTTTTTATTTCTTTATTTGTTCTTAACAGAATTCGCGACAAGCGAAAAATTTTTCGAAAAATTTGAACGAAAAGTCAAAATGGTTCAGAATATTCGTTAGTTTGTCGCTCATTGCTCGAACTCAAGTGAATC
The DNA here is from genome assembly GCA_911387755.1 of Chrysotoxum bicinctum. Lineage (NCBI taxonomy): Eukaryota > Metazoa > Arthropoda > Insecta > Diptera > Syrphidae > Chrysotoxum > Chrysotoxum bicinctum. The sequence continues at coordinate 171,732,264 of OU426989.1, forward strand.
TTCCTTTAGATAGATGATGAACTAAATATAGGAAGGCTGATTTTTTCATACCTGTAAGTCTAAGAAAAATGTAAGTCAAGTTTACTTAAAGCAAAGAATTCGTTTTTCAGGGATAATGCCTCTTTTGAGGAAGTCACAAATCCTATCTTGGTTCAGAGTTATTAGTCACTAGGCCTTGGTTCTCAACAACTTGCCGTGGCACCAATTTTTTTATTTTAAGTCTAGGTTGTCGGGAGGCTATGAGCCCTTGAAATTTGACATTTTGGAAAACGTGATTTGTTCGTCATAAACACTTAGTATGTACACATAAATATCTCCGATAATATTTTGTCCATCTGGAAAGTTCTCAAAACCAAAATTATAGGCAATGTCTAATATTCTTTTCGTGATATCACAAACAACAATCGACATATTTTGTATTGAACAATACTTCAGGAGAAAACTAGTATTCGTGGACGTTGGCGTAGCCTAAACGTTTTCCTGGAAGAAGCAATAATTTGTTTCTTAAATTTCTTACAAAAAAACATGGTACTCGTATAATCATTTCGAAATTTTTTAATTTTGTTGACCATTTTTGAACCAAATGATAAAAGGCTTAAGTCCAAATATTCTGAAAAGGTTATCTGGAAAATACAATTTGTTTTGTTAAATTAGCGAAGTTTATTCAGGGATTAATATATCGATATCGAATTAAAGTACCCGTAGGATTTCACCGATTTCTTTGTTCTCCCTAAATTAAGAAAGTTAATAGAAGCATCATTGATTGTTGTTAGAATTTTTAGATTGTTGTGAAATTTCTTGAACATGTGGTGTTGTTGTATCGATAATTTGTCGCCAGTCGAGGAAAACGCAACACTCCGATTTAATAAAGGCACTTGCTCATGAACGATCTTGTGCAATCCGCATTAAGAGAAATATTGATTTTGATTCTGCGACTAACTGGCCATTACGTGATTGAATATTCAAAATGTAAAGGAGTGTTTCGAGAATATCAAAATGTGTCGTCAGCGATTCCCTTAAAAAATACGGTATTCAATTTTTGAAAAATTCTGGAAAAGCAAGAAAAAAGTGGTTTTTTTCTTCGAGTGTATTAAGAACATCCGAAAATCTGTTTCCATCCTCGGAGACATAATAATATAAATTGATCATCATCGATACTGTAGAGGAAACTGAAGACGTATCGGAATATTTGGTCCTGAAATTTCTCATATATTCTACCACCTCAAGATTTCTTAGTTGAAACCTAATGCAAAATTTGTGTGTGAAGATATAAAATTCCCTTAATCCAGGCAAAATGACATCAAGTAGTGATCTGTGGGTTTTTGTCGAAATCATTTGGTATGCAAATTTAGCGTATTTCGGGAGATCTTGATTAAAGGAGGTAATATATTTATTACGTTCAAATTCAAAGTTTTGAGCTCTTTATGAAGCGTGCAAGATTACGTATTTCAGTATCCAGATCACTCGGACTGTTGAAGTAGAAGTCTGAGATAGAATGGTAAATCTACAAAGAAGGTGAGGAATTGTTTCCTCCTCCTCTTCATCCATACAGCATCTGTAAAAATTGTTTGAGTGGACAGTGGCGCAGCATGCCTAATTATTAGACAGTATGCGGTTGTGACGCTTACTATAGAGCTCATGTGGAATCTGTTTAAAAATATCAGATACTTAGTTTTAGCCAGTTTTTTGATGTCATTCATCTTAGATTTGCAGTCTTTATAGTACCTTTTCTTAGCAAAAGCTCACATGCATGTAGGATTGAATATATCAATATCTTTGATACTCGTAATTCCTTCCATACAAAAAGTTTTTTATGTTGAGGCTCCCAGCAGTTTCAATATTAATGTGTATTCAAATTTTTGTTTTTTTTTTTTGAAAACTCAAAGTTTCGAAAACCCCATGCTCGATTTTTTTGAAACTTGATAAATTAACCCCCCTATTACGGTTTGCGAATCGTAAAGTTTCTTATTATAATCTACAAGATATGAGAAAAAAAAATTAAAAAAAGTTAAAAAATGGAGAATTTTGCTAAATTTTTTTCTTTCAATTAATTCTTATAATCTTTAATTTAATAAAAAAATTGAAAACAAGATATTATTGGCATAACGTATTTTAATGAAATTTTTTATAAAGAAGCTTCTAAAAAATTAAAAAAACATTGCATTTCAAAACTTAAAAAAAAAATATTTTTTTTGAATTTTGAAACAAAAAAATCTATTTTTTTTTTTTCAAAATTCAATATCTCAAAAACGGCTCAATATTTTTTTTTTTTGTAAATTTAATTTTTATTCGAATTATAATAAAAACTTTAAATTAGTGTACCAAAATTGTTTCTTAAAAATGTTTTAAAAGTTTTGTATATAAAAGCTGATTTTTTTAAGAAACCACTACAACGAATTACAATTTTGTTCTTGCATAAACTAATATTTGCTTAAAATACATGGCATCCTGTGTTTAGCTCCAACTACTAAAGGAGTTGTCTTTTTTAGTCATTTAAAAAATGAATTTGATGCCTATGAATAGTTTTTCTTTAATAACATTCATTTTTGAAATTCTTAGTCTTTTACATAAGAGTAAGTTCGTGCGACCCAGTCGTGCATTTTATTTTTGAGGTTTCCCGTAATTCCAATTTAAATAAACTTGATAGAAAGCTGGGGTTGTTCCATCACCAACGTTATGGTATTTCTTCAACACTACTGCTTCAAATCCAAGCATCATAAACTTTAAAGATTTCTCAAACGTTACCAAAGTTATCTAAGTTATTTCCACATTTGATCTCTTGTGCTTCCATATAGAATGCCACTATCTTCAGATTATATATTGAAGCGCTGAAAGGATGAAGGTGTTAAGTGACATTTTTTGAAATTTGGCTTTTTTCTTAAAGATGAAAGTTTTATATGGAATATCTGACAATTAAATTTTGTTTTATTGAACATACTATTTACAATTTGGCTTACAACTAATAAGATACTACATATATATGTATGTATGAAAGTTTACATTTGTTGGCTCATAGGGGGCCTAACTATATACAGTGACTTAAGTTTAATTATCTTTATATATAATTCTTCTGTGAGTGTGTATGTCACTGAACTTCTCTTAAACGACTGGACCGATTTTGATGAAATTTTTTGTGTGTGTTCAAGGGGATCTGAGAATGGTTTAGATTCACAATCTTTATATTTCTGTGAGTGTGTATGTCACTGAACTTCTCTTAAACGACTGGACCGATTTTGATGAAATTTTTTGTGTGTGTTCAAGGGGATCTGAGAATGGTTTAGATTCACAATATTATATAAAAATCAATTGCTGTTCGTTTGTCTCGCTAAAACTTGAGAATGGCTAGACCGATTTTGATAATTTTAATCTTAAAATATTTGTGGAAGTTCAGGGAAGGTTTAAGCGTTGAGAAACATACATAATAAGTAACGGAAAAATACTAAAAACGAAAATTTAATTTTCCAATACAAAATGTTCCTAGCTGTGAAACATTTGACGTCTTTGCACTACAAATTACTGCAGAAATTTACAATGAGACATTGATCATGATAGAAGATTTGTTTTTATTGATTGTAAATAAAGTATTGTTGTGTTTGGGCATAACACCACCCAATCGTCCTATGCGCGATACATTTAACCATAACTTGCGAAGAGAACAAGAATACGGTACTGAAGTATTGGCCGAAACAGTTCGTTCAAACGTTCCGCAATTGAATGAACAGCAAAGAATTGCGTATGATACTTCGATTGAAGCTGTGAACAGTAGATCTGGTGGAATTTACTTCTTTGATGCTCCCGGGAAACTGGAAAAACGTTTCTAATTTCATTGCTGTTGGCAAAGATCAGATCGCAAAATGAAGTAGCCCTAGCATTGGCTTCATCTGGAATAGCTGCAACATTGTTAGAAGGTGGAAGGTGCACATTCTACCTTGAAATTTCCACTAAACATCCAAATCAACGAAGCTCCAGTTTGCAACATCGCCAAAAATAGCGCAATGGCGAAGATTCTACAGATACGCAAATTGATCGTTTGAAATGAATGTACGATGTACAAGAAATCATTCGAGGCACTGGACAGAACGTTAAAAGATCTTCGTGACAGCCAAAACATTTTTGGTGGAGCCATGATTCGGTTGTCAAGTGATTTTCGTCAGACTCTTCTAATTATTCCCCGATCAACTGTTGCTGACGAACTAAACGCATGCTTAAAATTCTCTAATTTGTGGCAATATGTAAGTACACTCCTATTAACAACTCACAAGCGAGTATTTTTGCAACAAGATCAAACTGCTATTATGTTTTCGAAGCAATTTTTAGATATTGAAAATGGTAAAGTCACAGTTGATACCTCAACCGGATTAATTATACTACTCAAGGATTTTTGTCACTTCGTCGATTCAAAAAAGTAGCTTATTCGGCGTGTTTTTACGGACATAGAAAAACGGCTCAGAAACCATAATTGACTGAGTGAACGAGCAATATTGGCGACCATAAGCAAAGATGTCGAAGTTTTCAACGTAACAATTCAAAATTTTCTTCCCGGAGAGTTGTTATCTTATAAATCAGTTGACACAGTTACAAACCAGGATGATGTAGGCAACTTTTTCACAGAGTTTTTAAATTCTCTGAATTTGCCTGGACTACCACCTCAGAATTTACAATTAATAGTAGGATCAGTTTTGATTATTCTGCCTAACATTAATCAACCTCGACTGTGCAATGGTACGAGACTGGCTGGAAAAAACCTAATGAATAACGTCATCGAGGCCAATATCATCAAGGGAAAATACAAACGAGAGGGTGTCTCCATCCCGCGTATACCGATAATTCCAACGGATTTGCCATTTTTTCGTCCGTTTGGCCTTTGCGATGACAAGGCCAGTCTTTTAAAGTTTACGGAATCAACTTGAAGTTTCCCTGTTTCGCGCATGGGCAATTATAAGTTGCGAGTTTGCGAGTCGGAAAACTATCTTCTTATATATTTACGCACCGCAAAATAAGACAAAAAATATAGTACATCAGAAAGTCTTAAATTGATTAATTGAATAACTGTGTTGTATTTAATGTATGTAGATAAAAATTTTGTATTAAGTTTTGACCACATTTCCCAAAAATATATGAAGGTGATACGAAGTTTACCGGGTCATCTAGTTTTTATATAAAATTTACATGACGAAAAAAAAAATTAAATTTAAAATGTCGGTCGTATTGTCCTCAGGGTGTTCACTCCTGGTTGTAAGTGGTGATTTTTGTGGGTTGTGGGCAGGGATGGTGTTTTAGCCGCGGTGGTATAGGCTGACCCAATGTCAGCGTAGAACGAGACTACTTCCTCGTTGTCCATGATTACGTTGTCATCCAGAGTTTCCATCACACTGAGATACCTCGGCTCGGGATGTCGTTGTTCTATGGTCAACCTTCTCATAAGCTGATTCGGGTGGTCGATGATGTTCCCCATTATAGTTTCTTCGTTGAAAGAACTAGATATTTGTCCAGCGGGATTAAATTGGCTTCTGTGTAGAGATGCTCGTTCCTGTAATGTTTCTGTCGTTGACGGTCGAAGTAGAGTCCAGTGCAGATCCTCAGTATCTTCCTTTCGAATAGTTGAAGTTCCTTCATACTCGTATGTAGCTGTCTTCGAGATGGAAAACCAGACTGGGAAGGAATAGCTGATCACAGGTCGCAGGAGCTGCTTATAGATTAATATCTTTGTCGGTTGGCTAAGACCTGATCTTCTTTTCAGCAATGGGTGCAAACGGCTGAAGGCCCAGCTGGCCTTTTTCAGAACATTTCTTGAGTGCAGGTTAAACCTAAGCAACTCATTGAAGTGCACTCCCAGGTACTTGACATTTGGCTTTGCCACTATGGAGGATCCGTCAGGGAGTCTTAGGACCAGAGGAATATCTGACTCATCTGTACTCTTCTATCGGCTATAGTTTTATTATAATTATCCATTAAGTATTTTTATTATTTTTATAAAAAAAAGTTATAGGCAATAAACTTTAAATGCTTGTAACATAAATGTTTAAAAATACCGCTTAACACCTTCATCCTTTCAGCGCTTCTATTGGTAAATCCAAAATCTTATATTCACCTATTGGACATTTAATTGACTCTTTCATTTTTTGATAGTTGAAAGTTATTGTCTTTATATTCTCAGGGTCCGTTAAGAAAAAATCCTAAAACAGATATCTCAAAAAAGAGCAACAGCGTTGCCCAAAATTCTACCACTGAAATAAATAGATCAGCAAATAAGGCCCCTAAGTTTTGAATTTTGTAAAAAAAAATCGATTTAAGATGAACTGAATTTCACAAATTAAAATGACGGAAATGAAGCTTCTTAAATGCTGCTTCGTGATTTTGCAAGACCAAAAACAACGACAATATTGCCAAGCACATTATATTTGAAAACTCAAGATTTCGAAAACAACTTGGTCAATTTTTAATACTTTCTAGAAGCTTCTAATAAAACGCGTTCTTAGAGGCAAAAATAATAGTACCTGCAACTATTAAAGACCGATAACGAAAAAATATATTTTTCGCGGAAACGGCTGCTACGGTTTTTATAAAATAAATTGTGAAAAATGTTTCAAGTAGTTAAGGAGTTCATCTAACTAGGAAAAAATATTAACTCAACCATATTGGATATCTAGTGAAGAATTACCGATCGAAACCACTGGTATTTTGGTTTGACAAGACAAATGGGCTTAAAACTCTGGTCCTCAAGGGTAAGACAATGCTAACGCACAATAAAACCCTCATTCGACAAGTACTACCTTAAGGATCCGTCTAGTATTTTACGAAAAGTGGAAAAAGAATGTTGAATCCAGTGGTTTTGGTTAGAAAGAAACAATTTTATACCAATATTTGGTCCTGTGTGTATGGAGGGTAATAAAACGAGGAGCCCAAAAAGTTAGTTACTTTAAAATGGTGGATTTCACCAGAGTCATATAGAATCGAGTTACCCTATTAAAAAATAAAAAAAATTACATTGTATTACGTCCATATAAATTATTTGTAGAATTCGCTAATTGCACGCAGATTTTAAACATACTTCAGATCTATACTTTAAATTAAGCCACTTCGACATCATCCTTAGTCTAAATTAAAATTCAAAAAAAAATATTTCTTCATTACCAAAAGATACAGTTACAATTTGTCATTTGTATAACTGCTAAAAAGGAATTCCAAAAAGTGTAAACGGCAAATTTATTGCATTTGATCCATAAATTCATCTCTGGATTGCGGCAACAACAAAATCCAACGAAAAAATACAAAAATTGTTATAGCGCCTGCACGTTCACAGATGAGGCCAATGATTTAATACTTTCGGAGAAAGTTTTACAGCCCAACACGCTCTGAGCAACAATAACAAAAAAAGGAACAAAATATAAAAAACAAAAAAAACCCAACCAGTTAGAGGTCGTACTGTTTACATGGCATGCAACTCCGGCCAATTGGCCACAAAGCGCAACCGCCATTTCCCACTTCCCGTTGGTCTCAGGTTGCGCGGATCATTGCCTTTTGTGTGCGATCAAAGTCGAGATAAAACCAAAGCTGCATCGCGCACAAATTTGCTGAAAAAAAAACCTGTTGGGGCACAATATAGCATTAGACGAACATTGCATATTCCAGTACCAAGTCGCCAGGCCCACCACCACCACCACCATCACCGACTATATTTATTTCTCCTTCACTCTAATGCTGTATCTAATGTCAAAGCCATGGAATCTCATCTTTCATGTTTGCCAACTTCCTACCTACGCCACGCCATCCACTAGAGCCTAGAGTGGTGGTTGGGGTTCCAAGGAGATTTTCAGCTTTTTTGCACAACAAAAGTCTTAGATAAATAAATTTTCTATGCACATCTATGACAAAGGCCTAGGTTTGGACAGTTTATATGTTGATTTCTCATTCTTATGGTCAACGCAAGGCAACAAAGGAACAACGCAATCGACACAAACTTTGAATAAGAAGAATTCATTAGAATTTATTTGTTGGCGCAGATGGCATTGTGCCAATGTTTTGCTAGAATGTTGCGTATACGACCGAGTGACTCATAGACAATCATCAGCAACTTCGAGTGATGACTGCACAACTAACGATACAACAGATCTCTATGGTGCAGGGTTTTGAATGTAAAATTTTGAAGTAGGTTTTTGTACGTTAGATGGATATTGGATTTCATGATTGCCAACGATTTATGGGATTGAAATATTGTTTTAGCCAACTGCTCTCTGGGACAGAACATTATGTTGAAACTTTTTCAGTTCTTATGCAAGACATTGTTTTTTATTAAGATTCGAAAAAATATCCACGACTAGACTGCACAAGCTAGCTCTGGTGGTTCTAGGATATAATGTGGCCAAGTATTGAAAGAATAGTTGACATCTCTATTTCAAGGAAGATTACGAAGCTCGAACAGTAGGAACAGATTGAATTCGGTTTTTGTTTGAAATCTAACGTAGGCACCATACACAGCTGCAATATTTAAGGCCAGTTCTTACAAGAGCACAATAAAGGTCTCTTAGTATGTGTGGGTCATTGAAATCAGATGCCCACGGTCCGTCGGTGAGAACCAAGTTTTCGATTAGCATTATTTCCTAAATAATAGCAATATTTTTGAATGTTAATTTACTCCAAAATAACACTGAGATCACAAAAAAAAAACTAACATGATTCCGAGAGTAATCGAAAATGAAATAATTTATTAACAAAAGAGAGTAAAAGTCATTACTTTGTATTTCGAAAAATGTAACTCCATTTCATTGGTTTTGCACCAATCACTTATTGACTGTAAGTAACTTTGGAGAACCAAGGCTCCTCATGGTTTTTGGAAGAATAATTTTGTAATATCTGCAATTATGAGGATCTTAGAACGAGTTATCACTCTACACATATCATCAGTAAATTAGAAAAATAATGCAGGGCCATTGTGGCTTCCTTGAGGAATACCACAGTAGATATATGTATATTTTCTTGGACACATTAGTCTTGAACAGCACACATTGAGTTCTATTTACAAGACAGAGTTTAAGACACAATAAAAACCACTTTGGACTTAATACGACTTCATTAAGTTATTAAGATGACATGATTAACTTTTACAAAATCTAAATAGATGACATCTGTTTAAATTCCTTCCTGGTTCTTGATTATAGTTTCAGAGCAGAAATTCAACAAATTTATAGCGGTAGATTTTCCTTTTGCGAAGCCATGCAGATGAGGGATAATTAATTAATTCCAACTGTGCCTTACAAAATCGCAAACTATATTTTCCGTCTGTCGGAAAGTCTTTACCTCGAACTACAGTCTTGGCCATTGAAACAATGTTCTTTGAACTTGGTAATTAAATGTCTTCGGTGATTTCATGCAGCCGTTACGAAAAATCTTATATATCTAGAAACGGTTTCATTGATTTTGATGACAAAAAAAAAACGTGTGCATTGTAACCATAGTCTACATTTTGGTCACTTTAGACTTTGTCATAAACGGCTGTACCGATTTCGATGAAATTTTTTACACAGGAGTGTCTTTGAATTTAAAAAATATTGTCCATACATTTTTTTGAAAAAATAAATTTTTATTGAGATTTGATATTTAAAAAAAAATAAATGGACCATTATTTTTTAATAATTTCCTTAAATTTATATTATTAAATAATTAAAACTGAAATACCAATTTTTTGATTTGGATAAATTTTAAGATAGTATTGCAATTATTATTTATAAATAAAACGATTCTTTAATATTTAAAATTTTCTCAGAAATTGCACGACAATTTTAAAAATGAATTTTATGGATTTGAACATTTTTATCTAATAACATCCATGTTTTAATACTAATATACAATTTTTAAATTCCAATGACTTGTACAAGTTGATCAAGTTGTGCATTTTTGATTTTATTTAAGAAAATAATTTTTGTTGTAAAATTTTACAACTTAATATTACTTTTAACTTCTTTAAATACCTTTGTATAAAATTGGCATCAAATATGTGAAGACATTAATGACGTTTACGAAAGTATTCCGAAACTTATAAAATTTTCTCAAAAAACTTTCTTATTTATTTGTACATATATTTTGTTAAAAACCTTGTTTTATAAGAATAACTTACGACTTGATTAAAATCCTTAAAGCCGTTTTTGAGAAAATAAAAAATTGTTATATAACGGCAACACGTTTTATATAAGCGTTTTATTTTGCGTCAGTTAATCGCATAAACATGTTCTACATTGACTGCTTTTACACGAAAGCGATTTTTAATCTTTGATTCTCTTTTGACTTCCCTTCGATTGCATGAATGCTTTTAAACACAGCGATTTTTAATGAAAGTTAACTTTTCTTCTATTGAAAAGGAGTCATCTCTCCGCACTCTTTACTCTAGTGAGTAGATCGAAGTTCACTGAGCGAACGCCAAATAGAAATGAAACATACCTGACAAGTAAAGAAAACTACAAAGAAAAAAGAACGATAACTCTGCAATTTTTCCAACCCTAGCAAATTTGTGTACCCCCGCCACCACACACTTCTCTCTCCCACGGGCTTAAAAATCGCAAGGTAATATTGCGCTTGGCTGAACTTCTCTAGCTTCGTAAGTTCTAATATTTTTGTCTACTAAGTCTAGCTTTGGTGGCAGTATATCCGCAATTATATACTTTTAAGACTTGTTCAGGTAAAGCCTACTCACTCTGGAATGACAAAATAAGTTGAGCGCAAACCATCTGTCAGCTGTCAAATTTACTATCACAAGAAAAAGAGTGTTGCCAATTTAAAAACGAAACCACTTCATTTACAATGATACTCAAAATAAAGACATGTATTGAAATCATCGGAGCCGTTTTCGATCAAATTAAGACAGGCGACCTTGTGTGGAAATTTCAAAACCACAATTAATAAAGGTGGTTTGTGTTGGTTTATTTCTAATTCGTAGATGAAGTGCAACATTTCTATTATAAAACAAAATGTCTGCTAAGTGACTTTGAATAACTGCGATTAGTCTAAACAACCGAAACACGATGATTTAGTAGAGCTGTGCCAATCAGGATCGATTCGATTTTTTTGATCCGATCATCGAAAAGTATTGATGATCGAAATCAATCATTTTAATCGATCTCAATTTCAATCTCAATCATTTAGATGATTCTCGATTCTTGATTCTCGATTTTCTATTTCAATCTCAATCATTTCAATAAGTCTCGATTTTCGATATCAGATGACTCGATTAACCATGATTTACTCGATTCCATTTGTTCCGATTCAATCAATGTGGATTATGAACGCCAAACAGAAAGTGGACTGTAATTTCTGGGTTGAACTTGGCATTGAAGAACGATCGGGTTGGTTGTTGATGTTGTAGGCCGCAAAAACAATTTTTGCGTTGAATTGATGTTATTTGATGTATCAGGATCCGGTATGTTTAATGTGGATTTTTGGACGGTTCTTAATCCATCGACATCGTAGCCATCCTTTGATGGAATTTGACAGTTTATGACTTGACGAATAGAAGACGAATTTAGTTATGACGTACAAAGAGTATTTCGTACCAAATTTTAGCCGAAAGCCCTAAAATTGCTTGAGAACTATCAAATCCACAACTCAATCTTATCATCGAAATCAAAATTAAAATCTATTAGGAACAGTACTGAATCATTTCAGTGAAATAAAAATGGTCGAATGATCGATTGATTTCGGATCGGATCATTTTCGTAATCGATTGTTGAACGGATCGATCATTTGAAATGAACGATATACACAGCTCTATGGTTTAGCACAGGAATAAGAAATGGAATTTCCAAATTTATTTTTCTTTTATTTTTCTATTAAAAACATACTTTGTCATTTAAGATTCAGTTTTCAGTATCTTCACGATATTATTAATTATTTTCTATTACAAATAAAACAAACCAAAAGTTAGAAACAGACACAAGCAATTCACAATTAATCGTCAATTGTAGTAGATTTCCTACAAACGTCACTTTAGAATTAGTTTTTTTTATTGTAAAAGATAAGTCACGACTTAACTCCTATTCCATGACTAAGTAAAATCATGGAATAGAGGTAGAATATGCTGTTTTTATTAATTGAACTGTTAACACTTTAAAAAAAAACTAAAATAAGAAAAAACAGTTTTTTTGTAAAGATCCAATAAATACATTTTTGAAAATTATTATATATTTTCAAGTATATTTTATTATTCTCTACTTAACATGAACTCCTTTGCTCTTAACACTAAAATCAGAAGGAGACAACAATATTCTATGAAAAAAACTTGTGTTTTACATCCAGCATAAGAATTACCCTAAAACCCTGTGTCATATGCTCGTATTGTACCAAATAAGATCTTCTAACATCTCCCCCTTTCCCTCAATAAAGGCATTTCGATGGACTTTGTAGAGAGTCAAATTTTGCATCGATACCGATCTTAAAATTGTATGAATTCAATTTCTTTTTTACCCTATAATCTACTACAGGAATACTCTAGTTCACGATCCTTCAAGTTTAAATTCGGACTTGATGTTAAGTATATTATTACGAATCTAGTGATTTCTTTCAGAATATAAAATGCTTTACTCGGCTCTATCTACCCCTCCTATTTTAATTAATCAGACAATTAATCCGAGTTGGCAATAGTGTTTCTAAGCTAGATATAGGAAGCAAAATGTTCATGGTTTTCATTTTCAATTCCGAGACCATAACCGTCCGACCATGTGTAAGTACGAGTATCTTGGCAAAGCCAGTTAGTAGATACATCGATGATCGGTCGGTCAATGGCATGGACACTGTTGATTGCCATTTGCACCACACGCCTCGTACCACCTTGCCGACAGCACGACACTGAGCTTGAGCGTTGGTTGATTGTTCTGGTGCGTGCGCACACCAACACCAAGAGTGAAAAAAAAGACTCTCAGTCGCCGTTGCTTCAGTCGAATGTACGAGTAATAGACAACTTTTTACGAACTCAACGTCAATGTTAATTACGACACACGGTCACAACGATATGTTGGCGAAGCTGACAGTGGTGCTATCATTCGCGCTAAACGACCATTTGCAGTACTACTACACGACGATTTTTTAATAAACCAACTCCATCTGTTGCAAACAAAAAAAAGAAACATTTTCACTTTTATTTTTCATTTGTTTCCCACTGCAGTCGCATTGGACTTTTTAAGATATATAATTAGACTTATTTTTAGGAATTTCAAAAGCGTGCCACTGTTCTTCGAGTGTTTATTACTTAACCAGGTACAAAATATTTGAACAGGAAGCACTTCTGGTCTATGATTAAAAAAACGAAATTAGGTCTGATATTTTACAAAGTAAAGGATTTTGGTGAGTTTTAAAAGCTAGAAAGTTAACAGTGTTGCAGTTTTTATTACTTCCTGTATTGGGAAGGAGTCATGTTTAATTACATTGTATTGACAGATAATATTATAGTTTTAAACAGACATTTTTGAAATTTCTTATATTTATATTTGAGGTTCAAAATTTACCGTGCATTTGTATGTTATTAATAGGGGCACATTTATGATTCCTTTATACTTAATCAACGGACTCCTGAACTTGAAGGGTCGTCTTTCAATCTTTCTCGATCCTCATCAACTTGCTTTCCACACAACCAGACCAAGAGTTCTTGCATTCCCGCCTATGGCTTGGTCTCTAAACCGGAAGTTCGGTCTTTCTTGTCACCTTGAGACTGGGGAATAGGAATCGAAGACTTTCTTGGCTATAGATTTTTGTCCGTTCGCTTATTTTGGACTTTATTTTCATTTATTTTTTTTTCTGCTCATAGAGCTCATAGTTGTTGTACCATCGCCTACATTCGCCATTCTTTCACACAAGAACGAATATGTGTCGAATAATTTTCATTAGCCTTTCTGATTTTGAACAAACATTTGACGTCATAAAGCAGCACTGGCAGTATGAGGGCTTTTAAGAAGTTATAGGGTGGTTCTCCGTGGTAGATGAACTCAAATCTTCGCTCTAAATATTGAGTCCCTAGTCTAAGGTTTTCGGAGGAGGTTAAGATTGGGATAGAGTCCCTAGTCTTAACTACGGCGACGGAGGCTTAGACAGCTAAGGTTGCGATAGAGTCCCTAGTCTAAGGTTTTTGGAGGAGGCTAAGACAGCGATGATTGAGATAGAATCCCTAGTCTTAACTACGACGACGGAGAGGAGATTCAGACAGCGAAGATTTTGTTTTCCTATTCAATGGGTGCTTGTTTGTTCATGGCACGTACTTGGTGTTCTCCTCGTTCATTTAAGACCAACAACCTTTACATTTGATTCAATCACCGTGAAGGTCCCATTAGAAGCTCACAGTAATGTTGATATCCTCGATACAACCTAGGAATTGAACGGATTTGTTAAAGATCTGTTTTCAAGCGAGATTAAAAAAGTGACATAATAGTTCATCGCCTTATTCAAACCTTTTACATATTTGGAATACTTCGGCAGAGCTAAAGACTTGATCATTGAATTGAGTTTTTCCAAATGTAAGCCAACACAACTGAACCAGTTTTCCCAGGATCTGGAGTTTGACCATCACCATATACTCCTATTAGATTCTGACTATTAATAGCATCATATGCCGCTTCGAAGTCAGTACAAAGATGGTGGTTCTCGACTTGAAATTTATTGATTTCTTCAAAGATTTTCCTTAATGCGAATATCTATAGTTATTGGGGTAAACATAATCCACAAGTGATCAACTAAGCATCAACACATCTATAAAAATTGACTGCTTAAAGCGGTTTATGGCATGGTGGCATCATCGGACCTTATTTCGTTCAAAATGTATACACAGTTTCCGTTAATGGTCTCAGGTATAGAGCAATGCTAACCGACTTTTTGTGGGCAGAACTCATCAAGAGCTATAAATCCAAGCTGTGGATCAAACAAGATGGCTGTAATTGCCAAACAACGCTCGAAATTATGAAGGAGGTATTTAGCGACTGGGTAATATCGCAGCGAGCATCATCAATTGCCTGTCACGATTATGACTTCACACCACTCGAATATTTTATCTGTGTTTACGTCAAGTCCTTAGTCTACGCTAACAAGCCAACCACTTTTGGAGGAGCTCGAAGCAATACCAAGCTGGCCATTTGAGTGACGTGATATTCCCTGGTTGTTCTTTGTACCGTCTGTTTCTTTATATTACCCAACACAACTGGATCAGTTTTCCTAGAATCAAGAGTTTTGCCATCATCATATAGAGCTCCTGATGCATGCTGTCATATGGCGCTCTTTGTGGTCGATAAAAAGATATAGATTCCCGACTTGAAATGTATTGATCTTTTCAAGGATTTGCCTCAATAATTAAGATTTGGTCTATGATTGATCTGCCGGAGCGGAAGCCTAACAGGTAATTGTCGATCAAAGTATTGCTTAAGACGGGTTAATAATGATTTGGATAAAATCTTAATAAAGTTCTTTAAGGTATAATATCGCCATTTTTGTAGATACATTATAGAACAAATAGTCCACCCATGCACCCTATCAAAACATCCCCTCCGTATTTGAAGGACATCATGCGGCCTTACTTTTCTTAATATTTTGTATTACTTAAACATTTTCTATATTTCTGTGCTGAAACTGGTTCTTCGTTGATTGCAAGCTGGTTAACTTCTTGCCCTATTACTCATTCTATATTTTGCTCATTTAGTAGGTGTTTGAATACATCTACTTTTCCCTGTAGTTCGGTGACTAGAGTACTTTATAGCTGTTTCTTCGAACAATATATGGCCCTGTCTTTTACTTAACATCAAGTTGCTTGAATTTTTAAATAGCGAGACTTCAATATCAATGATCTCTGAGGCTTCCTTTGCCTTCCGCTTTTTATGTGGGATCTTCTCCCCTTTAGAAGTAGGTTTCTCTTTAAATCTAAATTTTGCTGCGCTAGCTATGCAGCAGTGAATAAAACACACCTTTTGTCATCTCGAATAATGTCGAAAGTTTCCCTTGGAATTTATTGATGTTGGGAATAAAAATTCATTGTGACTTTGACTTTGGCCAGTCGCCAGCTTACAATGAACAACGCAGAAGTATTGACCTTTCCAATTTTCGAAGATGGGAAAAATTCCGAGGGAAATTTTGTTCACTATAGCACCCATTAAAGAAAAATTTGGAATGCTTGGGGAGGCTTCCGGAGGACTAAACGAAAACACTTTTAGAAGGGACAAGTCTGACTACATATATCAGCTAATTTTGAGTTGAATTAATAAATCACTTTCACCAATTCCGAATAGATAGTATTTGCTTACGATACACATTACACCCACTTTCTTGGCTGATGGCTGAACGCCCTTGAAGATTTTTACTTGGTTCAAGTCGGGTTGGTAAGTACGACTATGTATGTATGTTCTTGCATACCTGTAAACATACATTTTTGAAAATTGGGTGTTTTCGTAAATTCACTTAACGAAACATGCTAGTATACTCGTACCTACAAGGAAAGGAATCAAGTTCATCTTAGTTCAGCTAATTGTATAATAAGCAAAAACACTGTGTCTGATATTTTTCACACCCACAATCCCACAACAATAACAGTAACAATAATAATTTTCTTATTATTATGATTCACATTCCAATTATTTAATTCGAGTCTGCCGTGTGTGTGATTATCCGTATCCATGTTATTTTTGTGCAGATACAATCCACTGGCTGATCGCGGGTGTTGAATTGGATTCACCAACAACAAACTCCATTGTCTTGTCTGCCCTGAGATTGAGAGATGATGTGCACCATGATGATGATGTAGCACACTGCTATAAATGCGATGAGCTTGCGGTTGTTGCACCTGGATGTGCGAAGCAAAATGCGAGGAAGTAATGCCGCTGTGGTACGTGGTGGAGCCAAAGCTGGTATCAGAAGGTGATCACCGATTACACTCTCGCTTGGTATTTGTAAGTGATAGGAACTAGGTGCAATTATTTTAATATAATTATTATAAGCATAATCTTGGTGTACTCTCGCGTTACATTACAACAGTGAATTGTTTGCTAAACATACAAAGTGAATTCACTGTACGCCCGTGAATGCACTTTCGCTTTTTTCGTGGAAGTCTATCTGAAGGTATGCGCAGCACAGAGAGCCAGTCACACATATTAATTTTTCTAAATTAGATTTTGTGATTTGTGAAGTGTGGCGCTCTTTGGATAAATAGAGACTGTTGATGGCTTTTTTTATGCTTAAAAGGAAGTTTAGAAGGTGCATACACATATGTATTAAACATGGTTTCCCATAAAAATGTCCTTCTCATCTTAGTGAATATGTGTTTTTGGACGTTCATATACATACATATCTACGACTTAGAAAATAATTTGAATTTGAAATATGTACAACAATATGATAGTATATTTCTGATAAGCTATCGGCTATAAATATTTCCACTTAAAAGCCAAGGAAAGAAAATAAGACTAAAATTAGGTAAAATATTGTTAAACATGGCGAACTGGTCATTGCTCAGCTTACACGTAAGCTATAAAGGTGACAAACTTTCTTATGATTGAAATTTGTATTTAGGCGTGCACAAACATCCAAAATGGAGAGATTAATTGGAAAATTCTCATCACTCGGAATTCAGCCTACATGGTTAAAGCCTAGTTCGTCTATTTTTTCTACCATATGTTCACGTTGCTTCTCAGCATCATCCACAATATGGCCATTTTAGAAATTTTTATTTTATGTGGCTTAATTATCCGTCCGTCATACTTAAGTTTTGATAGTAACACGACTTCTAATGAATTTAATGCACTGTGCAAATCTACGCAGAGAATTATTTATCATTCTTCGCACAGTGAAATCGTTGTTACTGGCAATTCAATTTTGCCCTTCGAGGCTGTTTTATTCTGGTCAGTCAACGCCCGAAGAAAGGTATGCCGAAATGTTTCCTGAGTTAAACAATCTGACTCAGCTGATGAGCCTATTGGATTTCTGACATTGCATGTTCATCACCATCCGCCAGGCGCCAGCCCTTTATGAACATGTTTTTTTTATATCTGACCCTGATAAATTCAATATAAATATGTAAGTGTGTTACCGCTTTAAGGGCCATTTGCTGAAATGAAACTTAAACATTTATGTTCAACTAAAGCGCTTATGTTCTACTTTTTCCTCTACGTAAACTGTCACATAAGAGTTTATGTGGAACATAAGTATTTATGTTCTGTATCAGCAAATGGGCCTAAGACACATAAAACCATTATTTCATATCTGCTAATTTCTTGTGCCAACGAAACCCAGTTATTGGAAAAATCCCTAAAAAACCCGTTTTCAAATAGAAGGAAGGCAACTGGTACAGTGGCGTATCCAGAAAACAATTTGGGGGGGGGGGGGGCACCTGAATAATTTTTCAATAATTTTATTTTTTTATTTTTTTTTTTGCAGTCCTTTTAAGTTAGTAAAATAATTAAAATTAAATAATTAAATTATAGTAGCATTTTACTGCTCTCGGCAATTTCGTACTACTGTCTCCTCGTTTCACAATTAAAAAAACTATTTTTTCAAAGTCCTTGTATCCAAAACATTTTACACAAACAGCAAGGTATAAAGTCAACCTAAAAAAAAAAATTATTTCGTTTTTAAATTTAATGTAAATATTGAAGCAAGATTTTCAAATACGAATGTTTTTAATATTTCAATAATTCTTGTTGCAATAATTCAAACTAAAATGGAAGATAAATTTCTGGTTGTTTGTAAATTCAAATTGAAAGTACTTAGTCAACATTTATAGAAAGTTATGAATTATTCAAACGAAATGTTTGGTCAGTGTTTTACTGACAATTATTATTAACTGCGAACAACTTTTTTTTTGTTTTTTGTTGAATATTTAAAATGCTCATGTTTTTGTACCTTTGTTATGTTATGTTATTTTTTTAGTTAAAATCACGGATTGTATAAGTTTTGTGCTTATTTTTTTAATACGCTTTATTAACAATAATTGTTATTTTGAATGCATAATATTAATCTAAATAGTTCCGAACGATTTATCTAATTATGTGGTTTGACTCAAAAATCGGTCGATAAATAAAAAATTCCGAAAAAAGTTACCCCAACCCTCAACGTCAGCTAGGGGTCTAACTCAATCAAACACAAACAACCGTTTCAGAACTTGGAAGGCTCGAGAATTTGAGCTCCCTCTAAATCTCTAAGATTTACGAAAAATTTTCAGTTAATCATGTACATTATGATAAAATCACCTAAATAATAATATGAACTTTCAGGCCTCAGTATAAACTTCTACCTAACCGGCCGGCGGCGGTCTCTTTCTATTAAATACAATCATTATATCTTTCTTCCATTATATATTCTTTCTGAACATTCATTTATTCATTTGGTTTTCTTTATTCTTTTTTCTGAAAGTGTTGCCACAATACTATTAACTTTTCAAACGAAACGAAATACTTGAGGTAAGCTTGAAACCTTATTTAAATAAAAAAAAATCAGGAAAGCCATAGAGGCACTTTTCTCGTGCAAAAAAAACCGTTGTAAGTAAATAAGGTTTCCAACCCTGCAATTTTGACTGGCTTACACTTTGATAAATAATCAGACCGATTCTAACATACGATGTAACAACAAATTAAACAAGGTCCAACGCTCAGCCTGCATGTGTTTGGGTCGAGTACTTCGCACGACTTTCTCCACCGCACTTGACATCCTATTCTATCTCCTCGCAGCGGACTCGATGTTTTCGGGAAACAAACGGCTGCCTGTATACAGCCATTTGTCTTAAAGATCCTTGAAATTGACCACTCCACCATTCTGAATTCATTCCACAATTACTGTTCGATAAAAACTTTCAGGTTACCATCTCTTTCAGATCCACCTGAGAGGCCTTATCATTCTTGGAAAATGAATCAATCCATTTTTATATTGATGGATCAAAAACTAATGATTGGACTGGTGGAGGTATGCATAGACAGACTTAACTTAAGTCTCTCCTTTCTTCTTCCTAGTCACTGTAGCATATTCCTGGGACCTATTGCACCATCTTACAAAATTGTGATTACAAGCATTTTTTTAACAAATTTGTAAAAAATCAAGTTTTTTTCATATGTAATTTTTTTTAATCACAAATTTGTACTTGTAATTTGTAGTTGGTGCAATAGGCCCCTGACGGAACTTTCGTTTGGCTATAAAAAGTCTTATCTCATCTCAAAGAAAATGTGATATCAAAAACTGATATCTGCATCTTCTCAAATAGGTGAGCAACTATTAAATCTCTGAACTATGTCTCTTCTCTATAACAGCCCTAAACTGCCGATCATCAATCAATGAGATGATACAACAGTTCAACATTCGTCCTATTTCAAGTGCCGAGCCACAGAGACATTCCAGGATTTTAAAGTAGCCAAAAATGGAATTAAACTACCTATTTTGCCATATGAAGCAAACATAGGTATGTTTATCGCTACATGAAACAAGCTGCTTGTATATAGAAGCTGTATGCACGAGGAAGAGGAAGAATCGATTTACTCATCTTTTTTATTTTATTTATTTTATTTATTCTTTCTTAGGCTAGCCGCGCACTAGCAACTTTTAGTTGCGAAACTGCTTGGTTCGAGCAACTAAAAAGTTTGTGTTTGGACACAAACTAAACGATTGCCTAAAATAAGTTCGCCATTTTATTGAACATATAATTATCTGCAAATTCACGGACATTCAACCAAACAGTTCATCTGTTTTCTATAAGTAACCAAACAGTTTCGCAACTAAAAGTTGCTAGTGCGCGGCTAGCCTTAATCAAACAGAGCTTTTAAATCTCTTATAGACTACTTAATAACTAACATTCATAAGATACATGCATAAATATATTATCCACCAAAGTACAAATAAGATAACAATTTTAATAATTTAATAATATCTCTTATGAACATTATTTCAAAATACACTGCCGGTCATAAGGTTAGAAGCAGGCATTTTTGAGAAGTAAAATCGACTTTTCTCCCGTTACATGATGGATTAGAAAAAAACAACAATGGTAAACGAAAGACTATTTTGTTAAGAACAAAATATAAAATTTGGGTATAGGAAAGATTAAGCTAACGGAGCTTTTATGACAAATTGTAAAGTGAGTCAAGAATATGCGAAAATAAATCGGGTCATTAGATTAGAAGCACATCAAATAAATGAAAATAAAATGCAGTTATTTATAATTTGTTATTTATTTTAGCTTTTATTAGATTTTTAATAATGTGTGCTGCCACCAGCCTTCAAAATAACTTAAAAAATTCTATCTTTTAAGGATTTATAAAGAGATTCCAAGTAGTCCAGTGAAATCTCACTCCAGGCCAATTTGATACACTGAATTAGCGCTTCCTTGTCATCGTATTGCTTCCCTCCCTCATATACCTTACGTGTAAGCCAGCCCCACACATTTTCAATTATGTTTAGGTCCGGGGAATATGGTGGCCAAGGCAGCAAGTGGACGTTTTGGTTCGCAATGAAGGATTTTACCTCTCGGGCTGTGTGTATGGGAGCGTTGTCCTGCTGAAAAATCCATGGAATTGGTCCAAACACCTCGCTAATTTTGGGGAATACTGATTCAAGCAAGGCTTTGTAGGTTTTCCCAGTCATTTTGGTATCTTGGACTACCAAGTCTATAGCGCCATAAAATGAAATTGAGCCCCAGACCATAACGCCTCCTTCTATGCTATGGTGACGGTTTAAAAACCGCCCCTCTTTCCTCAGGTCATGGAAATAATAATTATAACCATCTGGCTCATCTAGGTTAAATTTTTTTTCGTCGGAAAAAATAACCTTCCGCCAATCATTTGTGGTCATTCCATTTTGCACATCCCAGCTCATGTGATCTTTCGCGAAACACAAGCGTTGCTTCTTCCTTGCGTCATTAAGTGGTGGTTTTTTTTAAGCTTCAGGCGCTTTAAGTGCTTAGCATGGCGAATCGTGCGTTTAACAGTGGACAAGCTGGCCTTAACATTAGCTTTCTCCCTTATTTTAGCTGCCGATAAAGCTGAATTTGACGCTATTCTAAGGATACTTCGCGTTTCGCGAAGTGTTAAGGCAGAGGAAGTGTTTCCTTTATAATTTTTTGAGTAAGACGATGGATTTTTTAAATAATTGCTGACACAATGATCACTTCGATTTGTTTTTCGGGCTATAGCACGGCATGAAAGACCTTCAGAGCAATAAACATCTATTCTTGCCCTTTCCTCCACTGTCAAACATTTTTTCTTGCCCATTTTAATTAACACTCAATCAAGAACAATTAATTTATAAAATGTACCGTTTAAACCGAACAAAAATTTATTCACTTCACAAAACAACGTTGATTTGTTCAATGCTTCTAATCTAATGACCCGATTTATTTTCGCATATTCTTGACTCACTTTACAATTTGTCATAAAAGTTCCGTTAGCTAAATCTCTCTTATACCCAAATTTTATATTTTGTTGTTGACAAAATAGTCTCTCAATTACCATAGTTGTTTTCTTCTAATCCATCATGTAACGGGAGAAATGTCGATTTTACTTCTCAAAAATGCCTGCTTCTAACCTTATGAACGGCAGTGTATGACCCCCGAATTTCCAGATCTTGGATCCCTAGTAATAAACATCTTGCTTTATAAGGGGGCATATCGATGTTCCAACTCAAAGTCTTTATAGCTATTCTAGTGAATCTTTTCTGGACCCTTTCAATTTTTAAAGAGTGAACATTATAATGTGGGTTCCATACAATACAGCAGTACTCCAAAATAGCTCTAGCTAAAAAAGAGTGATTTAAGAGTGAAAGGATCTGTAAAATCTTTCGAATTTCGGTAAATAAAACCAAGCATTGAGCTAGCCTTAGCTACGATATACTCAATGAAACTAAGCCCTGTATCAAATATAACGCCAAGATCTTGTTTTTCCATTACTCTTGTTAAAAGGTTCCTTTAATATTGTAATCATAAGTGATCGGAAAGGTTTTTCAGCAGAATGATGTAGTTTGACATTTTAAAACATTAAGATGAAGGTCGTTGTTGCTACACCAGCAAGATAAGCTTGATAATTCTTTCTGAAGATTAATGCAGTATGAAGTTGACTTAGATAAAGTTTTAATACTTAGATAAAGTTTTAGATCATCTGCATACATTAAACACATACAATATTTGAAATATTTTGGAATGTCATTAATGAAAATCAAAAATAAGAGGGGTCCTAAATGACTTCCTTGGGGAACACCAGAAGTAACTGCTATAAAATCCGATAAAAGTTATTGATTTGAACATTTTGCGATCTACCAGTAAGGTACGAACCAAACCATTTTAATAAATTAGAGTGAAAACCCAAGTTTTTAAGTTTATCCAGTAGAATTGCATGATTTACTCTATCGAACGCTTTTGAGAAATCAGTGTAAACTACATCACATTGTAGCAAAGAGATTACAAATTTTCAAGGGGTCTTCTTCTTCTCTGTACATGCCCTGCTCTATCTCAAAAAGTAGGCTCCATCTGGGAGAGTTCTACTATAATTATCCTAGCGACCTGACAAATATAGACGTATTTAATCTCGCACGCTTCGTAAGGAGCCTGGATCGTTTTTAAGAAGAAGTTTAATTTAAATATTCAAACATCAACGCTTGCAGAATTTCCCATATCTTAAGAATATCTATCAAAAATTAATCCCGAAAAGTGTGCGTTTTAAAAACAAAAAATCCCTGTCCCAAAAAACGTTAGGCAAATAATTTTGTATTTTTTTTTTCTTTAATATGAAATTCAACAAAATTTAACATCATACTGATTTAAGTAAATTTTTTTCTTCAATGCCTACTTCCTCATTTCCGACTTTCAAACATTCATAATCTTAATTTTTCCGAATTATCTTTTACTTTTATTTTTTTTTTAGTTTAAAAAATCTATCGACTACAAAAAAAAATATTTACCTAACTCTCCCTCTTCAAAAAATAGTGAAAACCGAGTTTGATCTTAAAATCAAGATGGCGAAAACCGCACAATAGATTAATGGTCGGAAACTAGCATTTAACCTTCATAAATGAGGTACTCTAACGATGGCGAAATATTAAATATCTCATTACTAACTTTACACGACTAATGCTAGATAATATGTAGTACCATATCCTAATACAAAATGTTATTTATCAATTTTTCCAGTCGATTCTTCTTATATTTATATATTTCTTTTATGTCCATCGCAGGTTTCACTTAGAATCTAACATTTTACTGACTGTAATTTTGGACCAAGCTATTTACGCAAACATCGTTAAGTATAGAGTTTCTTTCTTTAGCCGTACTACTTGAAAGTGCAGTACTTTGGCTTTCTCCATTTTGGACCTTCATTGTGATGTACAAGCTTTCAAAGTCAATATATATCATTATGTCTCACTGTGTTCCATCATCACATAGGACTAATCCCTTGAGTATGAGCGAATTGTACGAAAAAAAATATCTTCCTAAATTGTATTGAATCAATTTTCTTAACTAGCATGCGAGATCCAGTCGCTAAACTTAATTTTGAAGGTTCGCACTAAAATCTCAAGTTGTAAGCTGCTAAATGGAATCTTATCTATTTTTTCTCGCTAATTCTAAACAAAGTACCTACCTGTATACGAGTATTAAGCAAATAATCGAGAATTTGTTGGTTCAAATACACACAAATATGGGTAAAATTTCGAAGATGTTCACTTCAATGTCAGTTATTTTCACAATGGGCGCAATTTTAGAAATATGTATAAACAGACATAAAATGCAGATATATATTCTCAATTTATTTACTTCCGTATTTTCTAATCGTTTATTTCTGCTGGCTCTGAATTAAATGTAAGAGCTTCGCACTGCATGGTTTTTAAAGGCAAATACTGCTTTCTTGTCATCCCATGATTTCTATGCTAATGACAGTATGTAAAGCCTCTTTTAGAGTTTCGTTCTTCATTCGCTGTACGTTGTTCGTTGTTCGTTCTTCGGTTTTGTTTTTCAGTTCGTTCTTAACAACATACACATTGTTGGCAGTGGCGGCACTATTAATAGTTGAGAAAAAAGAAAAGAAGAAGATCCTGTTGGACGAATGGTTGGTTGCTGAAAAGGAAACATTTATAGCATACAAAGCTTATTTTATTTTCTAAACTAGCGCAATAATATCGTGCTTTTTTGCATGTTCCTCTGAATATGATATGTAAAGTATTATTATTCGTACTAGAAAGATAAAACCCGTAGACAAAATATTTTATTTATTTACCTATAGGTACCCCAATTTATAATGAAGCCTTCTGATGCTCCATTCACTAATAAAAAAAACTTCAAAAATGTCCCTACAAGTTGCACGGCACTGCAAAACAATGTTTATTTAATCAGTTTTCGCATTTAAACACACGTTATCCGGGTAACAACGAGCAACGAACACCGACATTTCCTAGCTCCTTTGAATTTGTGCGTTCTTCATTCGTTGTTCGTTTTTATCATTTACATTCTCGTTGTTCCGCGTACGAGCAACAACTAACAACGTACACAGGGCACAACAACGAAAGTCTAAATGAAGCTTAACAACTCTATTATGAGCATCAATTTGATAGTCGATAATTTCTATCAATTAGTTGTTAATTTGGTATTATGGGTATCAACTGGTAATTTTAGATCGATTGTGAATATCTATGTACTTATCAAAAAGTTCATTGTGAGTGAGTTTTGTTTATTTTGTTCGACGCTTCGCGTTTGAAATATTTATTTATTTTTTTTCGGCCACGAAAATGTAAATTCTTTGTGCGAAAATGTAAGTTGTTCTTATGAAAAATTCATCATAACTCCTCAAAAACAATTCTATCGAAGTCAACATTCTTTTTAACTTTGTTTGCTTTTAAAAATCGCGAATAAATTTGTATGCTAACGTTTCAATCAAGAATTTGTGGTTGATAAGAAAATTGATGTGTATTTATTTTGTTGATATCCGTAATACCATGTCTATCAAAAAAAAATCATTCACATTAATGATAAAATCTAATAAAATTCACAGTCGATAGAAAATGTTGATAGTTGATAGTCATAATACCAACTCAATTAAAACTTGACCACTTTAACTGTGAACTTTGTGCCAATTTTGAAGGAACAAAATGATAAGTTTCAGGTAAGAAACAAATCCTATAATACTCATGTTCTGTCTGTATGTCTGTGTACTCTTCCAAATTTGTAATTCATAACTAATGCTTCTTGTTATGGAGTGCAAAATCCTTTATGATAAAAAGATGAATCCGGATTCGGTACAAAATTGTGTCTATTACTGTCGACAACACACAAGCACTTAAATGTTCTAGAGAAGTAAGTCACTGGGTCCTGATTCTTCTCAAACTGTTGCGCCACCGAATTTACAGTACCTTGCCACATTATTAGGCCCAAGCAAAAAAATACAACATTTTTGTTTACTTTGTTTTATTTTTAATGTTTTATTTTTAAATAGCTTACATTTTTTGCTCATATTTGTTTATTCATATGATTAGCATATATAATTATTCCTGAAATAAAATAAAAATGAAAATAAAAATCAATACAATTTTTGATACAAAAAACATACATACATACATAGATTAACAGAAACCATCTTTATTACGACCCAAACGCAAAATAGTTGGCCTACCATCAATTAACAAATTAACATTTTGTATGTGCCTATATTTTCTGGTCCCCAAGCAGTTGTTTTTTAATTTTTTTTTTTTGTCGATGTAATAAATTACATTTAATAAGTAAATTAGACCAAACAGATCTAAATTCGAGAAAGCACATATGGCTCCAGTTTGCATTCTCTCAAACAAAGATAGTGCATAATAGTTGGACTACTCTCTCTGGGATGCAAAATAGTTGGCCTATGAAGATTTAAATAGATTTTCAGTTAACCGTTATTAAAAAAATGACATGCACTTGTTTTGTTGTTTATTGATCTCCTGTTTTATGCAAGCCAGCAACAGTTTAATGTCAACCATGGTGCGTGGCGTTGCATTATCAAGAGACCTTAGGGAATCCATAAATAAAACCTTCGAAACGGGATTATCGAGCTATAAAATCGCAAAACAATTCAATTTACCGCGTTCATCAATTCGAAACATTATCTCAAAGTTCAAAAATAGTGGAAATGTGGAGATCGGTTAAAAAACGGGACGCCCACCAATTGCAAAACCTCGAGATTGCCAAGTTTTAAAAAAAATAATAAAAGAAAATCGACGTCAAACGGCCGCTGAAATAACTGTTCAATGGAGGGAAAGAATAAAAAAAAAGTGTTTCGGTTGACACTTGCAAACGGACTATGAAAAAAATTGGATACAAATTTTATAAGGTTTGTTTTAGATTTATTTAAATTAGAGCAATTTTAATTCGTTAAAAACATAGGCCAAAGAAAAACCACTTTTAACACCTAAACAAAAGAAAAAGCGGCTAGAGTGGGCAAAACAACGTAAAAACTGGACTTTAAGTCAATGGCGGTCCGTTATTTGGAGTGATGAGTCCAGGTTTGAAGTTTGCGTGGGCGACGAACGAAAACGAGTCATTAGAAATTCAAGAGGTTTTTCACAAAGATTGCCTTAAAAAAACGGTCTAGTTTCCAGCATCTTTAATGATATGGGGATGCATGTCGGGGCGGGGTTTGGGCAATTTACATTTTGTAAATGGAATTGTCAATGCTGCCAAGTACAGGATATTCTGGAAAATGAGCTTCTCCCATCAATACCACGACTTCAAACCAGTGATGGAGACTATATTTTCCAACAGGATGGAGCTTCTTGTCAAGGTCTACAATGGCGTGGTTATCTGTTGAAGCTATTCCTTTACTGGAATGGCCTTCCAGCAGCCCTGACCTTTCACGAATTGAAACTGTCTGGCATAAAATGAAACAAAAACCGCGAAAAAAACCATGCCGGACCTCTTCAAGACCTTAAAGCTAAAATCATAAATATTTGGGAATCTTTTGGCACCGAAGAATGTCAAAAATTAGTTGACACAATGCCACGACCCATAGAAGCAGTTATCAAGGCCAAAGGCGACGTAACACCATGGTAAAATAAAAATTAAGACCCATAGGCCAACTATTTTGCACTTAAAAAAATGTTTAAATCGTTATTTTATTTTGTAAGATTGCTCTATACCGTTATTTAATTGAAGTCATTTTGTTTTTGTTACTTATTCCTATTCAAAATAAATATATCTTAAGAAAAATACCAAAATATTGATTTTATTTCCGATAGAATTTAAGAATCGGAAGATTTTTGTTTTTTATCATAGGTAGTCCAACTATTTTGCGTTTGGGCTCGTATAATCGGCCCTACCAAGGTAACCGTCGCACAGTGGGACGAATGTATGGGGAAATCGGCAAAACTCATATCTTTTGTTTAAGTTATTGAAATCACGCAAAGTAGCATTGGGACGTCTTTTTACACCTAAATCTATGAATTAAACATGAAAACCAAATAAATGGAAAAGTTATAGCAAGGAAATTAAAGTTCATTTCATCAAAAGAGTTGAGCAGCGAACTTTTTTTTTAGGATTTTCATTTTATTATTAATTTTATTTCTTCTTTTAATAACAAATAATTAAATTTCTTGTATAATTTCTATGTATAACAAATATAACAATAAATAACAATATTATTTGAATACAAAAACAAAAAACAAAATAGCAATATATAAAGAAAAAAACTTATAATTCGGTGTCGGTTTCGGATGTATAATTTAAGTTTTCGGGGTTCAATTCAACGGGAAAACTAAGATTTGTTTCGTCTGTTAATAAATATGGGCATATATCCTGATCATAATTTGACATATGGCAATTTTTTGACCGCAAATGCGAAAGCTGCGGATCAGATGAAATCAGTAAATGATTAATTAAATCACTCATTGTATGATTTCTCGTTGTTTTTCTGGTGTGATCCAGTCTAGCTTTTCTTATTTCCTTATGGCTTGCTTCCAAGGCTTCTTCGGAAAGAACACAAATTGGTAATTCGAAAAAGCTTATTATGTCCTTCCCATAAATAAGGAGCTTGTGCACGCTGCTTGGCATATAATACCAACTGTATTTTGTTAAGTATATGGTTTTTGTTTCTTCCAATAGCTTTACAAAATTGTCCATATTTATCTGACGACCAGATGCAATTATTCGAAGTATAATTCCAAAATTAAAAATCAGGTCCTTGTCCACACCAGTAATTTCAGAACTGAGCCTTGGGTTTGAGAAAAACCTTCTCGCGGTATTTCCGTCATTGGTTGTTCCATAACCGGGCTTTGGAATATCGACAAGGAGCCCCATTTTTTCCCTGAAATTTTCTTGTATCTGCTTTTTCCTCTCATCAAATATTAATTTATTTTCTTGGCCACGAACTGCCCAAGTTTGAATTGGTAATCTGTATGCGATGTGAAGCAAACATTCAAAGCATCTTATCCAGGAATGAAGAGATGATAGGCCGTATTTGTAATTTTGGACATTTGGTGCTCGTTCTGCAATTGAAGATAAATTCATTTGAGAGGGTTTCGCTCCACAAATATAACAGTTTTGAGCTACATCATTTTAAAGGAAACCGAAATATTTTTGTTACCAATTGAGGTTTCATAGCTTTCAAGTTCTGAAATAGCCTTTTCCATTTTACTTTGCTCAGATCTAACTAGCGCGCTATTTTCTTTTGCAAAGATTAATTTTATTGGCCTGCAGAAAAGGATTGAGCCTGGACGAGAATTCACCCAAATTTCTTTTTCATCTACAGAATCCAATAATTTAAGTGGCACTAGAGCTGTAACAAATAAAAAGCTATCCGTATCGGTTCGGGAATTTTCAAAAGTTTGTTTATAGTTGCTGTGTCCGGAGCTGCCATCAAAGCCCCACTTACAAACAAGATTAAAAGATTGGCTTGTATTTTCATATGCCTCTTCATTTTCTTTTACAATATTGAGTATGCTTTTTGAAGTTTTATTTAATAAAGATTGCAAATTTACGTCAGCGGTGGATTCAGAAACAACAGCAACTTCTGGCAATATTTCTGACTTATATGTTTGCAACTTATAATAGCTTGGAAAACAATCTTTATGTAAACTGTTTACAACGGAACGAAGTAAAGAATATTTTATTTTTGATAAACCCAAGTCTAAGTATAAGCCCAGGGTTTGTTGAAGAGTTAGGGTCTTATCATTCTTGCGAGGAGAACCTGAAGCACGACCAGTCAACTTTGCCGCATACTCCAACTCCTCTGGAGAGGTTTGCGACACAAGTTCTTGAACACGACGTTTTTTAGTGCGATCAGTACACGTTTCAAAACTTTTTCTTGGCCTTCCCTTGCTCGTACTTGGCATGTTTAGATTACACTATAATTTTTTTGGGTTAGGCGGGTAAAATGTTATAAGAAATATTGGTTAAAATAGGATTTTATAACTTACGCAATCATGTAAAGCTTTAGGTAAATTCAGATTGGAATTAAGCCATGTTTCATTAGCGCTCATGAACCGATCAAGTCTTCTACAACACTGCTCCCACTTCTGCTTCACCTTGAGACAATAAAATTTAGCAACTTCCTTAATTTGCTTGTCCAACTCTTCCATTCGCTCTTCTAAGCCAAGAAGTTTTTGAATTCTTTCACAAACATTCTCAAATTTCCTGGTTCTATCACTATCCAGCCACGTTTCAAAAATGTCGGCATTTTTAATACAGGGAGTTGAAACTAAAAAATGTGATTTTAAGTACTTGGAGCAAAATTGTAGCAAGATTTTTTTCTTGATTCACTTAAAGGACACTTTACTGAGTATAAAACCATAAAAACCTCAGAGGGCCTTTTAGGCCTAAAAAAGAAAAGCCTACTAAAAGTCAATTTTTTTTTTTTTTTTTTACTTCTACCCTCACTTGGAAAATCACGAATAAAAAAAAAACACAATAAAAATAAAAGATGTTTTTATTATTAAATATTAATTTAAATACCTTGAACAGTGTTACTATCCATAATTGAGTTAATTTTTTAGCGCACAAAAAATTTTAGGAGAAAAACAAAATTGAATTTAAAAACACTTGATTTTTTCACCACAAAAAAAAAAATAAACTTGACAATGTTTGCCGCTCTATAACTTTTGCACTAATTGGTCAATGCAAAAAATTTTGATGCAGTTAGAACCTATATATATTTGTGATGACTTACCAATCAGTCAAAAGTACCGCTATAACATTTGATTTTTTTATTTATTGCTATGGGTCGTCCCACTGTGCGTCGGAGCGGAACTTTCTCCGCAACGCATTCTCCTTCGGAGGTTCAATTTCGGTTCAAAGTAGCTTTCATCGGAAGAAATTTTACAGAAATCCAACAACGCATTGCGATGGATATAAATTTCAGACAGAGATGTGCTAATTAACCGATATATCGAAAATGCGATATATTTTCGATAGTTTTTTATAAAATAAACACCATAAGCGTTTTAAACCATGAAAAACCGGTCAGAGAGTGTAGTTTATTGTTTATAAAAAATATTTTTTTCAATTATAATGCGCTAGCGTTTTTAAAAAATGTAATTAGATGCACCGATTTTTAAATCAAAACTATCGAATAAAGTCCCTTCCCTATTTCGAGACGTATGTTTTCTGTTGCCATTTGAAGTGTCAAACAAATAATAAATTGAAAAAAAAAACTTTGGAAACACAATATTTATATTTATTTGACTAATAGGTACTTTAATCACAATGGAAATGGATCAAAACACAAAACAAAAAAACACGAACATAGTTTTTTTCCATCCAAACATCGGTCCCAATTAATTTAACTGATTGGGGCCAGATCTTCCCAAACACAGCTACAATTTCTGGTGTCCTTTTGGTGTTATCCGCTCATAGCTCATAATTGTTGCGAACTTGTTTTTTCGTTCTGCCTAAGAACAAAAAGTCTATTATAATTACATATGTAACACAAGTTAACGCAAATAAAGTTAATTTCTTTATTACTTACATTTTAATTAACTATTTCTCTAAAAAGAAAACACTTTCCGCAACAAGAACTTGTCGGAGGATTTCGGAGAAAATTTTGTTTGTATGTGTCAGAAATAAGACCATTAGAAGTGCTTCATCGCAAACAAATGGCATGCGTTGAATTTCGTCGGACAGAATCTCCGATCAGCTGATCGGAGAAATACCTTGAAGCAAAATGTCTCCGATTCGGAGGAAATCGGAGAGAATTCCGCTCCGACGGTTACTTCGATAAGGCCGAATATTTTGTGTGTTGACCTTTTGCTGAAACAAGCGCCTTTATTTTTCGGGGCATATTGTTAATACACGCTCAAATTGTAATTTTGAGCTTGCTTTATTCTGCCACTTAGAATTAAGCTTTTCCACAAGCTCAATGTTGGTTGTTATAGGGGTTTTTGCAACTTTGAGCTTAAGAAGCTCCCAAGCGTTTTCCATGGGATTCATATCCGGAGAATATCCAGGCCAGTCTAATATTTAATTTTTTTTTTAATTGAGAAAAGCCGTAACTCTCTTGGCTTTATGGCAATAAGCACCGTCGTGCATGAATATTGGACCTTCATGGCTCAAAAACCGCTTCCGAATTTGTGGCAACAAAACGGTTTCAAGCACTTTCTTGTACTGTTCCTGCCTCATGGTTATTTTCCACAACTTAAAGAAGACGTACTTCTTTTCCTCATATTAAAGATCAAACAATAATGGATAGAGGGTGCTTGATTGTTGGAATAATGTGCTCTGGTTTGTTCTGCTCGCCAGGTCTTCTACGCACAAACGTTGTGTTTTCAGTCAAAACTTGGAAAAAAGATTCATCCGAAAAGCGAACTTGGGAAAAATGCATATTGATTGATTTTGTTGTTTGTTTTTTTTAAGCAAAACAAAAGGTTAATAACAATAGCTTATTCCAATCTTCTACAGTTGAATGTTTGTACTTATCAGCTCATTTCAGCAGCTTCTAACTCATTGCAGGGGTTAGTCTTGGGTTTTCGAGCAAGTTTCATTGCGATAAACTTCATTTCTGCCCAGCGCCTTTGAACTTTGCGTTGCGATATTTTGACTCCTCCATCTTTGGTAGTTTTCGTGAGCAAACGCACTGTATATTTTTTTTGTTTTTAAGGCAAACAACCCTGAGCTTGCGATCTGTTCTTTGAAAAGTGTGTCGTGGTCGACCACAGCAACCTTTTCTTCGGGGTCTTCCTAGGTCATCCCTAGGTCAATCTTTTTTTTTTTAATTTCTAACAGAACTTCTCGAAACTCTGACTGTGACCGGAATTTCATATTAGGATAGGTTAGTAGACTTTAAAAGTCCAGCTACTTGCCCAATATTCTTTGGAGAGAGATCTGACGCTGTTCCCATCTTTAAAAAATAAATAGGTTTTTTCTTTGTTTTAAATTTAAATAAACATAAAGTAAAAAAGATGTAGCAATTAAATTTACTTATGCTTCCGCAAACTTATGAATATTTTCCGCCTGCCCACCAAGAAAACAAGTCTGGTTAATGCAAAGAGGATATATATTAATAAATCCCATATTGCACTTAGTCACAGAAAATTCAGTTCTATCAATCCTATCAAAAACATTGCTTTAACAAGTTTTAGGCATCTATGTTGTTCACATCTGTATACTCTGAAATCTGAAATGGCTTTGAGAGAAGAGTGCAATAAAAACTCATTAACTTAGTTGAATTTGAAGATGATGCTTTAGTCTTAAGTTCACAAACTAATCTTGAAAAAATAACAATTGATAAGTTTTAATCAGGTTCATCAAAAAATAAAGTAAATAACATCATATAGAATGTAAGCGTTTGGTAAATTTATAAAAATCCAGTTTGACGAAACTTGGTGAAAATTTCAAGCTATCGTCTCTGGTTCCTTTTTGTCTGCATTTCCAGCAATAATTAGGACAACCTGTTCCCCACGAATCAAAAGATTCCCTATACTTCTGCTCAATTGAACGTTCTTTCTGTTTAAACTTTTCACATTGGCCATAGGCAATGTTATTCCTAGGTTTTTCAGTCGTTCACTGCAATCCGAGGGTGTTCCTGAAAGGAACAAAATTACATGCCATCATAGACTACCGAGTTCCTCACATAAAATCGACAACTCTCACCACAGAACTTGTTCTCATCGTACTTGTACTTTCTTCTCTTCCACGTTTCGTGAACGTCCCTCAGCAAAACATTCCAATGTTTGTCGAAACTAATCAAGAAACCTGTAACTGTCCCCCGAACTCCATGCTCAGTTCGTGTGTGGACTTTTATTTGTCGACCTTCCTGCAAGCAGTCGCGCAAAACAGCCATTGGACCCTCCATACTGTCGATAAGTCTGAGCAGACTTCTTGTATTCCTCATTCTCGGGCCACTAGATTGAATTGCCACTGAAACAAAAATACACAATTAGTTTGTCGGCAGGAGTGCAAAAATGAAAATGGCGCACTCTGATGCGGTAGGAAGCGCCGGCCGCTAGTAGATGGTTGGACGTTCATTGCCATATCTTTCTTACTGGGCTCCTTTTTGTCATCTTTCGGGTTTACACACATGCCATATAAGCCTTTGTTGTTATATTCTATCTCTAACGCTGCAAAGTTCTGGTAAATAATCTTCGGCTTCCTCTTGGTCAACTTGACTTGAGCATTTGCATAGAGCGCCTGTAATGGATCGAATTCATCGCTGGTTATATCTAATTCTGGTGGCAGTGAAGAGTCTGAATCATCTTCGTGCGATTTAGATGTGGACGGTTTATTGCTCATAGTCTTTTCTTACTTAAATAACTAGTTTTTTGTATAACTTTTCCGTAAAATGTTTAAAAATACTTTTGTTTTTGCCAAAAAATAAACAAACTTGTTGAAAGAATTGGAAATGTCAAAAAATGACAGATTTCCATTGACGGCTGCCGTCATTCGTTGCTGTCAAAAATAAAATGAATGAATTCAGTTAACTAAGTTGTTTTGAACACCTAAATGTATGCAATTTTATGAAAAGCTTTTTCGAATTGAATTCGATATTGATTATTATTTTTCGTAACTTATTTGTAACTGGAAATAAAAGCTGTAAGAATTATTGTAAATAAAACCAAATATTTAATGAGGTTCATATTTATCTTTTTTGCAAAAGAAGGTGTGTATGAGAAAGTGAATCTTCTGTTTAAGTTCTTGTGGTCAGATGCAGAATATTCATATTGGTCTCATTCAGTGTTTTAGATGTAAATCCATAAGCAATGTGGAACATTAAGCCTAGTACGCAGATCGAGACAAGATAAATTAGCCGTGTTTTTTTGGAAAAATTATCCGTAGTCCAGTAGGATTTTATTTGAATAACAAATACAACATCCGCAGTAGGATCACTGCCGATAAAAGGAGAAGTGAAATCCTGCTGCGGATTGAGATTTGACGTTTATTCGAGTATCAACAGTGATCCTACTGCGAATGTTGTATTTGTTATTCATATAAAATCCTACTGTACTACGGATAACTTTTCCAAAACATACGGCTATTTTATCTCTAACTTTAATATCTACAAAACGTTTCCAAATCTCGAAAAAGTTTGAATTTGGAGAGATAAAAGCTAATTTAATGTGTTTTTTAGTGTATCTCTGGAACGGGTTGTCTTACAAAAGTCGTTCATACCTTTTATGCTTTCAAGAGAAGCATTATCACCTTTTACATAAAACCAGTTTTGACAAAAATCACTTTCGGAAATACGGTGGCTGTCAGAATTTGTCACGCAAAATAATGCTTGTATCATTCTTTTTCCTGGCAAAATTTAGTGGAGACATTTTGTACAGCAATGCACAAAAGTATGAATTTCGCGCACAAACTGCGTAGTATCCTCGTATATAAAACTTATAGTTCTATCAAGAAGACGAAAAATTGTGCCGACATCTTAAGGCTAGGGACTGCAATTGCTAGACTTGTCTCTGCTAAATTTGATATTAAAATATTCTCTTTTTTACTACTTGTTTTGTATGTTATCCTACTCTTCACTGTTAAAGCGTGCGCTAATTTCTGCGCCACCACAAGGCTAGCACTTGCAATACAAAATCTCGCTCCATGATAATACTATAGGTTATATACACAAAGGTACTACTGAAAAATATCCAAGACAAAATTTGTCCCGGGAAAAAAATGTATGGGAGACAAAATTTTTCCCAATCTGCGTACTAGGCTTTATAATAGAAAACATATTAGGTGTTTTTATTTTTTAGCCCCGAGCCGGACTAAGCTGTCAAAAAAATAACTATATTACTGAGCGCTCAACTTTCATTTCTTTTAAACTCAGAGCAGAAAGTTAAGTTTGTTAAGTTATTGAAAAAATGATACAATGACATTTAGTGCTCAGTAGTTGTGTTTAATAAAATGGTCGGAGCGGTTAGGTGACGATCGGTTTGTAGTGAGCTCTATTCACTGAGGCCGCACTCTGTGTCCACTAGCCACTAGGGGCTAAGAAATAATGTGTTTTTTGACACAAGCTAAACGATTGCCTAAAATGAGTTCGCTATTTTGTGTAACATATAATTATATGCACCTGCGCGGACATTCAACCAAATAGCTCATCTGTTTCTTATAAGCAACCAAACAGAGTTGTGCAACTAAAAATTGAATGTATGCACCTATCTTAAATGTAAAGCTTGGCTCACGTTCTGACAGATTGTCTAAAAATGTTAAATGAAAGTAAATAAAAGTGTTGAGTCTATTTTGAGAAACAACCTACATACAATGTCAAAATTTCATTTGAACTTCTACCTGTCAAAAGGTCATTCGTTGAGGCTCGGTGTTAGCTTTAACTTTGTAGTGACACTCGGAACTTGTGAAGCATAATATCTCAGTACAAGTTATAAGTGGCTTCTACAGAATCTTAGATCTTTCGTTCCATCAAATAACATCATAATCGTCGGTTATTCATTGAAAGCAAATTTATGCAAATATAATAAATTTAAACAACGTCTTTTAAGGACAACTTTAATTTTTAAACAAGTTTTAATTGACAATTCTTAAGATACATTTCAACAGTTTCTGACTATTAATAAATAAGAATACAAATTTAAAATCAAATAACATCCTTTGCATTTATTTCAATAGCAATTTAATATTTTGTTTTTATTTCAGACTTAATAAAAAGAAAACATCAATAACGAAACAACATCAAAAATTATACAATTAAATCAAAAAAAAAATCAAACAACTTTACCTATGTGTTCAATGAAATTTATTGTGTCTGATTTTCATTTAAAACTTTACGCCAAATTCACTCTTAGAAAGACTATTTATCTCTATCAGCCAGATAGTTTAGTACTGGCTAAAAAAATGTCACCATTTTGTACCTATTCGAAACACATACGTCCTTTTTATATAAAAATTTTTAATCTAAGAATATTTACTAGTGAATCTTAAACAAAACAAAACAAAAAAACTAGCCAGTTTAACGGATATTCAAAATTTAAATACAAAAAATCATCAAGTGCAGCAGAAGCTTTTTTATTTTACTTCTACTTGCCATAAATCAACAAAAACAACAGCAAAACAAAATTAAAAGCTTTTCTTGGAGAGCTCGAAAAGTGCCTATGAGAACACGTTTAGTGCGTACAGAAACCACAAACAAAAACAAAACGGAAGTGCCTTTGTCTACAAAGCAACAGAATTTATCAACTTTTAGAAGAGAAGACTGAGTAACAACAGAAGCAAAAACAATTAAAATATTGAAATTGAGAAAAAAACACACAAAACAAAGCATCATCACGTTACCAACAATAAATACCACTGTCGGAAGTGGGAGTGGAGAGTTGTCTTCGCAACCGGGGACACAAACCAATACGCTGGCACTGGCGACAGGCATTCGGAGTGGCTCTGCCTTATCGGCGATGCCATTTATCGATGACGCGCTATTATGGTGTCCCGATAATGATGGTCGAATGGTTGGAGGCTTAGATATTACCACTTGTCTTCAGGTTTGCGTATATGATAAATATGTACACTTTCGATGTTTTATTACAATTCTATGTTTTTCTGTTTGAATTTATAGGATGCTTCAACCGGAAATGGAAATTCAAATCAAAATAC
This sequence comes from Chrysotoxum bicinctum, assembly GCA_911387755.1. Classification (NCBI taxonomy): domain Eukaryota; kingdom Metazoa; phylum Arthropoda; class Insecta; order Diptera; family Syrphidae; genus Chrysotoxum; species Chrysotoxum bicinctum. The sequence goes on from OU426989.1 coordinate 171,770,230, forward strand.
GGATTTAAACGACGGAAGCTGTGAATTGAATTCCCTAGATCCGCTGTGTAATGATTCTTCAGAGGAATTATTTCGACAATTGTCTGAGAGTAATTTTGAAATCGAGAGCCTACTCTCAGACTTGGCGACAGTGGAAGTGAAGGTTTGACTTTTTGACATTTAATTTCTTTTAATTATTCAACACTATTCATGGTGTCTTTTTATGTTTAAAGCAGGAGGAAAATAACAATAATTTGACAGTTCAACAACAGCAGCAGCAACAAGGCATCAGCAATAATGGGCCAACGAATTTTATGCCCGGTGATAATTCAATGCAATCTAATATTAGTAATAATTTCATGCAACAGCAGAGTGTTGCTTTAGCGAATAGTATAGCTGTGACAGCAGCAGAAACGGCTCTTCTAGCTTTGGCTGCTTCAGTGACAGCGTGTTCGTCGTCTAATATCTCCGCTCAGAATCAACATCAGAATCAACGGAATTTTAATGGGCCGGGTAGCAATAATAGCAGTCGATTTTCGATTGCTGCCAATCCACTTTTGGCGGAGAAACTTCTATCGCCAAATACGAATAGTTTGAATGATTTGGATAGTCTGACGATTGGAAGCAGAAATGGACGACCGCCGGAACTTAAAGGTGAGTTCTTATATTAATTTTAAGTACGTATCGTAATAGGATCTCATGATTTGCATTTGTTTTAAATATTTCATTATTATAACGGGAAAGAAAAAATAGAGACGGTAAAAGCATGCCATTTTCGTCAAAAAGCCCTATTTTACGAAATGGGGGAACGAATGTTCGAATCACTTCAACTCGGCGTGTCTCAATTCTGTCAAACGTCAAAGATAGTACGAATACTTTATCTACCTTTACGTCAAACCTAGTTTTATATGAAATGTCACAGTTATATTTTAAAAATCTATTTGAAAAAGAATACACCAAAAAGTAAAAGTTGCTATCTTTTTGAGACCTCCAATGACTTATGTCGATTTCCTTTACACATGAAAAAAATTTCTGTGTAAAGATTTTATCCCTCGCCAGAGTTTGCGTTCCATCACACCAAAAAAAAATCGATTTTTCTTTGACAGGGATCGAATTCTTCAAATCCATATTTGAAGAGGGATTTACATGTAATGTAAGTATGTACTGTACATATATGAAATACGAACACCATATAAAAAATTTCGTTCCGGGATCGAAATCTCTAGTGTATAAAGGAAATCGAAATTACTAAAGCGACTTTACAGTTTTTCTGACACTTAAATTGACAGATATATAAACACACAATTTTTATTACTGTCATACTTTTAAACCTTGTCAATTTCATTTGAAATTGTCAGATGTCGTGTTGAGGATATCTGACAATTGTTGAAAACTTCTCTATTCTTCATTTGTTAATTGATTTCGTTCTTTTGTTGAGGTGAAAATGAAAAAATTGCGCGGAAAAAAATGTGGGAAATGAATGAGTGAATGGACAAGACGGCAATTGCAGTTTTTCATATTTTAATGTTTATTTTTGTTTTTAAATATTTCACGCCTCTGTAGAAACCGTAACGAATCGACCAATTTTTCATAAACAAACAATCAAACGTCTGACACTAAAACTGTCACATTTTCTGGAAAAAAAAAATCGCCAATAGCATCAGCTGAATAAAAATTGGAATCACTCCGCCGAATAATTTTGACGTTTCATTATATTTTCGTTTAGTAGTCCGAAAGTATTCCGAATACTTTTGAGATCATTTGCTTGTCACTAGATGTCAGCTCTTCTTCTAAAAAAAAGAGAATATCGATTCTGGATTTGAAAAAAAAAGAGAATCGTAAACAGAAGCACACACATGTGCTCACTTTAAACTTCAAAATCATGAAATTGTAAGGCATATTGTCCTTCATAACTTCTTAACAATACCTACTCTAAGCTTTATATACATACCTTACAATATAATATACTTTATACCTAGCTCTAAGTATACTTTTTAAAGCTTGTTATTTTATTATTCTAAATATAATATTGTTTGATAAAGAATACAAAATATATATGTATATGGAGATTGATTTAAACCTTTATTTTAATATAAGAAGACCTGTTATAACTCAGAAGTGGGATAAGCCAAGATTAAAGATTAAAAATTGAATATTGAAGATTGAATTAAAAAAAAAAAAACAATCCGAATATTCCGAACATTATGAACAATTATGAACATTCCGAAGATTAAGAACATTCCGAACATTATGAACAATAATTATGAACATTATGAACATTCCGAAGATTACGAACATTCCGAACATTATGAACAATTATGAACATTCCGAAGATTACGAACATTCCGAACATTATGAACAATTATGAACATTATGAACATTCCGAAGATTACGAACATTCCGAACATTATGAACAATTATGAACACTCCGAAGATTACGAACATTCCGAATGTTATGAACAATTATGAACATTCCAAAGATTACGAACATTCCGAACATTATGAACAATTATGAACATTATGAACATTCCGAAGATTACGAACATTTCGAACATTATGAACAATTATGAACATTACGAACATTCCGAAGATTCTGAACATTCCGAGCATTCCGCAGTTTCTGAACAATCCGAAAATAACGAACATTCCGAACAATCCGAACATTCCGAACAATCCGAACATTCCGAACAATCCGAACATTCCGAACAATCCGAACATTCTGAAGATTCCGAACATTCCGAAAATTCCGGACATTCCGAAGATTCCAGACATTCCGAACATTCTCAAGATTCTGAACATTCCGAACATTCTAAACATTCTGAACATTCCGAAGATTCTGAAAATTCCGAACAATCCAAAAATTTAGAACATTCCGAAAATTCTGAACATTCCGAACAATCCGAAAATTCTGAAAATTTAGAACATTTCGAAAATCCAGAACATTTTGAACGACTTTTTTGATGAAAATAATATAATTCCGAAGAATATTATACAGAGTTGAATGATGAAGAAGCTTTCATTAAGCTATAAAGAAAAATCAATATTAAATTCTTTATAATTTATAAATCGTTATGATCGGGACGATCATTTGTCAGGTTGGCCGAGTTGTAAGGCATATTGTCCTTCATAACTTCTTAACAATACCTACTCTAAGCTTTATATACATACCTTACAATATAATATACTTTATACCTAGCTCTAAGTATACTTTTTAAAGCTTGTTATTTTATTATTCTAAATATAATATTGTTTGATAAAGAATACAAAATATATATATGGAGATTGATTTAAACCTTTATTTTAATATAAGAAGACCTGTTATAAAATGTCATTTTTTGTTATGGGTGACCCAAATATTTCATCATCGCCATTTTCAAGTGATGGGGATGAATTAGTTGTGGAATTTTTTGACTAATGTGTTGAAATTCCTGGAAGATATTGAGGAATATTTCTCGCAAATACAATCAAAATCTTTCAAATTAGACTACAATTTACCATCTGTATTTGACTTCTTTTTGATTACCAATCTACTATCAGTATCTCACTATATCACTATCTCACTTCTTATTGACGATGAAAACGAAACAGTTAATATCCCTTCCAATGGCAACATCTGTAATATTATTCTAAAGGCTTTTATAAAAGGGTACATATCAATTGATAAAATGCGTTCCTCACATATTGCATGCTAAGGTTCCTTTGGCGCCTGGTCTAATTCAAAGAAACTATACTAACACCACATGTACATTACATACAAGTTTTTACCCTTGAAGGGCACGCTTCAATGTTTCATTAATCCATCTGTGCGAAGAGCTGATTAGTTTTTTGGTCCTTTTTGGCAGGGCATATTGCACACTGTCTGGCTGCTTTGTCAAGACCCGATTCCAGCCAATGTGAAGCGAATGTATTTGGGAAGTTAAGGAGTTTTGTACTGTTCTGTAAAGGAAGGTTTTGTAAGATTTGTGTTGTGTTGTGTTGTTACTTTTGCAGGCTTCCATCGTTCATCAGTTTATTAATTAAAAGAATTCTCGCATTTACAACAACCTTATCTAAAATGTCAAAGAAAATTCGTAACGATCATTTTCTACTAGTACGCCTGACTGTCAAAAATGAAATCACACAACGAACCAATCTATGGCTTGCTTTCCGTCAAAGACTTGAGTTGATGATGCGAACAAAGAAACTAGCAGAACGATTTTATTCTTCTTCGAAGTGTATGACACTAGTTTAATTTAATTAGAATAACAGAACTTACTGTACGAAATCTGCAAATTCGCTACTTTCATTTAAGCAGGAATTTCTCGTTATTTTTTTCGGTTTTTGTTAACTTTTTAAGACTTTTTTAACACCCAACATCTATACAAAGGCAGAAGACAAGGAAAACTGCAAAAACAAAAATTATGTCCCTTAAGTTGACTTACGATAGTTGAAGAAAAATTACAAGAATTACTATTACAAGAAAAAATAACAACACGCTGGGTGTTGCACGACCACCGATTTTTCAGCGTCTACTGCTGAAAGTATTATCAATACTTCCGCTTTGGTCTTTTAATAAACTCACTGTACTTACATTTGGTACCTAAAAGAAACGCTGGATTTGGACATATGATTAGTTTTTTTATATATATAGTATATACAGTTTTAGAATTAAGTACGTTTTATTTGAACACAAAGTTAGACACCCAGTGTTCTCTTTAGGGGTTTAAAATGTGGCTTTATTAGATATTGGAACAAAATAAATCAGAAAGAAACACCGACTCCTAAACGGAGATTTTTTTAGAAAACGATTGATATCTTAATAGAGAAATTAATACCTACTTTATATCTGGCGGATCCGTATCGGAACGACTTGGGATTATCTAGTGAAAAAAACCCGTTCAAAGTTCAAAATAGGACAAGTTTCGAAAAACAACTCCAAAACAACGAAATGTCACCTAACAGCAAGGAACTATCACCAGAAGCTAACTACTTTAGTGTTGACTTTTGGAGAGAGAAAATGACACCTGATACTTTTCCTAGTGACATACACGTTACCGCCGATATCTAGTGATGTGACGCGATAGGATATGTCCCATCTTCGGAAACAGGAGACTTATCTTATTATGCATATCACAAAATGTACCAGAGTCTTATTTGTTGAATTTTGTTTGGAAATATCACCCAAAATTAAGGCAGTAAGGCCGTTTTTTTTCGAAAACAATTTATATACAAAATATTCGGACGATATATTTTTATTTGAATCTTTTTTCAATGTATTCCTTTATTATGCGTGATAAAAATATTTTTCCTTATGACGTTATTTCATAACAACACGAAACAGAAATAAACTTGTCAAAAATGATGTGGAACTCGACCTTAGCCTTTCTGTATACTTGCTATTTATAAAGGGTTTATTAATCGAGACTTGATATTTTTGAACTTTCAATGTAAACACACCCTTAACCAAATTACCAAACTGTCAATGTCAAAATATTTTCATCATGGTAAAATTCATGAATGAAAAATATTTACAAACAATAAAAATCTAGTACCAAAATTCCGACTGGGTGACGGCAACTTTAAGAGCGTTAACGTCAATTTTCGGTCGTAAATCGTAATTCTAGTACCAGTAGAGAAGCAATTTATAGTCTGTTGCAACTATGGCGCAAAATTAAGACTTTTTAAGTATACTAGCCGACCCAGCTCTCGAAATTCGAGTGCCAATTTATTTATTATTTATTATTTATATTATTGGCAGTGTTTTCAAGCAAATTTATTAAATTAAATTTTATTTTATGTAATATGCAAAGTGTTCGACAGTGCAAAAACAAAAATGACCCATAGTGTGTAAATGCGTGTCTCAAGTATATTCTGCACATCTCCGTAACTGTGGCTTTCCAACCATATAAAATTTATCGAAATCGGTTAAATACTTTTGGAGAAAAGTGTACCACAAAAAACATGTTTGCCGTTTTATTATATGATTACTAGATTAAAATGATGATTTTAAAAATTTCAATATTTTTTCCAACATTTTATTAAAGTTAAAATCAGCGATAACATATTTTATGGTTTTAGTATTGTGCTAATTCATTCGACTCTTTGACATTTCCAAATGTCAAAAGGGTCTGTTTAGTTAGTTTTTTTTTTAACGAATTGTTATTGTTTTATGTTCAAAAGCAATTTCTTAAAAAAACAACGTTTAAGAACGATACTAGTTAGAGAATGATTAGTAGTATTAGCAGTATGTAGACTGTTTTAAAATTTTGCGCTTAAGGGTCTAAATTTTTGCTGAGTTTGCAAGAATTTGATCCACTCCTGCACTGTTATAAGATGAAGCTTACTCAAAAATTATGAAACACACTGGAGCACTAAACTGTCAAATGACTTGATCTTCATTTTTATTTGACATCTTTCGATGTCTGTCTCTGTCATATCAAATGAAATAAAATGCACGACTGGATCGCACGAACTTGCTCTTATGTAAAAGTACTTTGGAATTTAAAATACATTTTATAAATATAAAACATGGATTTAATGAGATCAAAATGTTCAAATGCATGAAATTGCCGTCTGATTTCCGGAAAAGTATAAATTTAGGCAAATAAAGTTTAAAAATCTTTTTACTAAAGTAATTTTTTATATAACAAATTTCTTTAAAATTTTTCTAGAACAAAATTTGGGATGCCAATTTTAAGTACTTAGTAATATAGATTTTAGGAAATAATTTTGAAAAATAAATAGTTGACACGTTTTTAAGATATTGATGTTTCAAAAAATAAATTGGATTTTTTTTTTAAAGCAAAAAAAATATTTTTTTCGTATATTTTTATATACAATATTATTTTAAACTTAAGGGGGCTCCTGGTGAAAAGTTTTGGTTCAAATTTTAGAGTCGTTGATGAGAAAGTCAAAAATAAAAAAAAAACGGTTCTATGACAGGTACCATTAATAACATTTTGCTCCAAATTTTTTTTTTTTTACAAAAATGTAGTCCATGTCCGTAATATCACACATAATTTTTATCAAAATCGTTATAGGCGTTTTCGAGATAAATAAGATTTTGCGATACGGGTGTATGGGGGGTACCGTTAGTTTTGGAACTAAAAAAATTTCGATTTCTCCTCTAGGGAATCACCGAAGATCCTTAACTACCGAGATTGAAGAAAGTAAGTCCAGTGGTTAAGGCTGTAGGGGGAGGTACAGACATACAGACACACTGAAACATGTTTTTTGTGTACTAAATTTTCCTTAAAATTTTTATAAAAAAAATTGATTTGAAATTGTTAGTATTCAATAAAATACATTTTATAACGTATTTTAAAAATTTATTAGTGTATCCGTTTTCAAGATATTGAATTTTCAAAAAAAAAATTATATTATTTTTTTAAAAATTCAAAAGCTATTTTTTTTGAAAAAATTATTAGATTATATTTTTTCGAAAAAATTATTAAATTATATTTTTTCAAAATGCAAACGGGCCTCTGCATAAAAATTTTGGTTAAAATCGTTAGAGCCGTTGATGAGAAATTCGAAAATCAAAAAAACCGTTCTATGACAGGTACCGCTAATAACATTTCCCCCCAAAATTTTTGTTTACTAAAATATAATCCATGTCCATAATATTACACCTAGTTTTTTTTTTATTAAAATCGTTAGAGCCGTTTTCGCGATAAATAAGATTATGCATTACGTGTGTATGGGGGGTACCGATAGTCTTAGAGCTAAAAAAAATTCAATTTCCCCTCTAGGTAATCACCGAAGACCCTTAAGTACCGAGTTTGAGGAAAATAGATCCAGTGGCTTAGGCTCTAGATCGTGGTACAGACATACAGACAGACAGACATGCAGTACAGACAGACAGACGGACGGAATTGTCGGACCCACTTTATTCGTCTTCGCTATCATCGTAATGTCAACTTTGATCAAAATCTCGAGTTCGATTTTTTTTCAAAATACAGAATTTGCCCTATAATACCTATGTACATATATCGCAAGTAAAAATAGTGAAGTTAGTTGCGCTTAGCGTTTTGCTCCATCTGCTCGGTGATTTTATTCTGAGCTCTTCGAGCTGGCTCGGATTGAAAAAAGAAACACAACCTGAGCGCTCTGCTGTGTCTGAGCTGAAAAAAAGAAACACAGATCTTTTTTTGATAGCTTGGTTCCCTGCCCTGATCTTAAAAAAATGTCTATTAATGATGATTAGTTTAAAAAAGATGGTGTCCCAAACTACACAGCGGGTGGAATAATCGGCTCATTGAAAACTCAATTCCATGAACGTGTTATTCAGAGAAATGGTCTTTTCTTTGTTTTAATGGGATTACGTTAATGCATTGATCTATGCCAGCAAGCCGACTTTGTTAGAAGAGGCTCAGATCCAATATTGAAATATTGAACCAGAGAAATGTGTAGCCAAGTCATCGAAAATTGTGTTCAACAAATCGACCGCTGCAAACTTACCCGTGGTAAACGTATAAACGACCTCAAACCCCAAACATAAATGTTTTGATTGTACTTCAATTCAATAGTAAGATTTCAAGATATCTCAAATGTGTTTTCGTTACGAGTATATTCGAAACAAAAAAATACCTGTCAAGTCCTTGTCGAAATATCCGACTGGAGCAAACCAAAAATAGATATCACCATAACCAGGTATTTTTGGGAACAAAACGGCTCCGTTTTGTCTCCGACTCTCAATGATTGTTTGTCTGATACTTTCAATCTGTTAAATTTTTTTGTTATCCACTATCCATGAGGAGACATAACAGATTTCAGTTCTCAGTCTTAGTATAACAGACCACATATTCGACATCGCGAAAAACCCTGCAAAGTTTTTAGGTTCCCTTCGTCGATAGAAGACATTTTTCATACCTTCTGATCTAGTATGTGGTATCTATAAAGCGTATATTCGTCCAAAGATTAAGTACAACTCCTAAAATTTAGGCAGGTGCTTCAATAACTCACTTGAGTGTCTTGGATAGAATCCAAAACAAAGCTTTAAAAATGATAGGTGATAGAAATATAAGAGAATCATTTGGATGTCTCGAGCATCTTGTCTTTCATTATTATTACAATTATTTTTTATAAACATTATTCTTGTAAAAAAGACAGTTGTATATCCCTTTCATTAAACAATTCAACCGTTATACTCACGCTTCAGGGAATACCCATCAGTTCACTCTTAAGACCAACTTCGGACGTACTGTTAAATTCAGAGGTTCTTTCTTTTTTGATCAAACTCCTAAAGTGTTTTGTCGAACTAAATGGTATTTTTAGAAAAATAGCGAAATAAAGGTTTTGTCGAACTAAAGCATGTTTTTAGAGAAATAACGAAAAATGCGATTTCGCATCTACGTCTAGGGAAATTCCCAAATTCATTTAGGTATCAAGTTGGAAGGAATAGCAGACAGAAATCCGAAACTTATATGTACAGCCCAAGTGCGTATGTCTCTCTAAGAATACCTCAAATTGCAATCATAAATTAACTTGAACATCGCAAAGGCCACATGGTGTCAACTAACCCAAAACAGTAACATGCACTTATCATAAGTTGTCTAGGTGTTTACCATTTATTTACCTCGGAGTCAATGTATTACATTTCTTTTAAATACGAGAAATACACATTTTTTGATTGTTTTTCAAAAATTTGATCGTCCCAGCGATGACGCATCTCACCTTCTCGGAAAATATCTACTACCACTAAATTGAATCGTTGACAAAGTCTTGAGGTTACAAAGCCCAGCTTTGTTCATTAAAATTTGTTTGAAGTTTCCGACTTCACCTGCAAAATGCATGATAGCTTGAAATTAGAGACTGATTTCCGTTTTTTTCGTTTAATTAAATTGTCTCACTGAAAAAAGGGAAAAACAAAAGAAAAGATCGAAGAACTTCTTAGCGGATTTGTTTATAAAAATTAATAAAAAAAAATTGCTGTAAAAGTGCCTGAAAAGATATTCAGAGAGAGCTTCTAGACTCTTAATGATATTATTTACTGAATGTAAAATAAAGCTCAGTCTGTTCAAAAATAATCATATTTTCCTTTCAAATATGAACTTTGTTGACTTTGATGGTTGTGTTGAAATTTGACATTTTCGCAGCTTTCTGTAGTAATTACTATTACTTGTTCCATTCGACAAACTTAGCGAAAAATATTGTCAAGTATAACAAATAAGATCAGTTGACATACAACTCTAACTACAGATGAATAGTTCTCAAATTCAAGTCCAAATTGTCATAGGGTGCTTCAGGTTAGATTTGTGACATTGCAATTCATATAACAAACAACAATTATTATAACAGAGCCAGCATAACACCCGATCTTCATACCCATCGATCGGTTGCTGACCCCCTTTAAGTAGTTTGAAGTGTATTTTTCATAAATATATTTTGACGCAGCGGCCATTGTTTTGGTGATCATGGCACCGGTTAATGGCAACGGCATGTCGATTGTTGGCTGACAGTTCGAAATTCGATGAGTAAAAAGGTTGGTTTCGAATTTCTTCATTTCAATTGAACGCGGGAACACATCACATAAATTTGATTTTGTTTTCATGTTCCACATATCGGAGACGGGAAGTCAACTTTTTTTTCTTTCTTTTTTTTTGTATAAACTCAAAGGTTTTCACTTATTAACGTAGTCATATAGTTTGTGGTTGAGAAAATCGATACAAAAGCGGTCGTATGTGCCCTTTTAAGTACTTTGTGACGTTGATGTCTCATCGATCGTCATCGTGCGATAATGATAGTTTGAGAGCACATGTGTGATCGTGGAAGGCGGTAATTGTTAAGGATTTTAGGTCAACGCCCACCAACATTGATTTGGAAATTAAGAAACAAAAATTTGTCGAAGGAAGATTAGGAATGATATTCGAAACTTTGGTTCTGTGGTCATCAGTTGGTTGGTTACACACACGTATTGTTTAATGTCAATTAGGAGAACATTAAAGACAAAAAGATTTATTAGTTTATTTAGAGAGATTAATCATCTTAAAAATAAGGTCTAAGCAATTTTAAGTGATATTTTTACAACCAAAATGTGTCAAAAGGTTATTTTTCTTTAGATCAAGAAGTAATTTATCAAAAATCATAAAAAAATCTGTTAAAAAGGGGTTGTTGGTTGACACTGAGATCATTTTTTAAATTTATTATATTTATTAATTAACTCAGATCTGCTAGGAGGGAGAAATAGTTTATAATCTTCTGGTAAGGAAGAAAGGACATTTGTGACAAATTAAGAACTTTAGTTTCTGCAGGTGGCCGGATTAAAGTTCAAAGTTTGGAATAGCAAAATTATAACAGATTATTCCAAGATAAATTTTAAAATTCAATTAACTTCAAAGGTTTTAAAAGGTTTTTCCATAAGGACAAGTAGACATTGAAATGCAATAAAACAAGCTATTACAAGTATTAAAAAAAAGGCCAATGATGACTTTTCAGCCAAAATTGGGGTACTCTTCCAAACAATCCGAAGCCCAGTCAGAGAATAAACGGCGTTGCCTATGGTCACAGTTTTCTGCTGTACACTTTCGAGGTACGCGGCGATATTTTTGGCCGATCTTGCGTAATGTAAGAATGTTGGTTCATTGATTACAATACCGGTCGTCTCAAATTTTGTCCTCAAACGTTGAAGGGTCACCACATCTACCGTATAATGGATTGGTTAAAAAGTCTCCTATTTATGTTTGAAAACTGTCAAGGCAACAACGTGAGACAACATTTTCCCGGAGAGTAAGAGCATTGAACCTTTTTTGTGTATCAAAATCCAACTTGTTAAAATTCCATTTTTTTTTAATTTGTGTTCAATTTAAAATTAAAATAAAATAGAATAACATTTGACAATTATTGTTATACATAAACAATAGTTAATTTTCACATCAGACACAGGTCAGTTACAATTTAAAAGCGACATAAACTGACAGGTGATTGTTTTGACATTTGTGACACTTCCTTCGAACAGAAACTGTCAAGTCTTACAATGGAGGGTATATTTGTGTTTCTTTTGTTGAGTTCTTTCGCTGGATTTTGTAAAACAATTGTGAGAACTTGTGATAATTTGCAATTTCAGAAAACCAACATAGCGCTGCCAAACTTGTAATGAAAAACTTGAAAAATATGGTGTTAGCATCTTTCTCTTATTATAAATAACAATTAAATGTTATTTGAAAGCTAATCACTTGGGAACGATTTGGCTAAAATATTCGTCATATCTCATATATTAGATTAGGTTTTTATGAAAAAAAAAATCGAAAAGTTTCTTGAAAATTTTTCAAATTGAGGAAAAACTAAACGTGACTAACGAAATTTCATGGACAAATTTTAGGCAAATAAAATCAAGAGATTAGGGAACATTACGCATTAAGCAAATACGGAAATTTTTGTATTAAATTCGACATTCTGTTCATTCAGCACTAAAGCTGCCACTGAATACGAAAAATCTATGAAGCTCCAACACGTGTAACATTTCGAAGAATTGTGTGAATCAATAGGATAGTTTAGGATCTATGCACGATGGCGCATAACAAATCTTTGGAAGGGCTAAACCGAAAAAAAAAACATTCAAAACGAGCTTAGTGGTGCAATGATTTCGTTTTCAATAGATTTTTGTCAAAACATTGCCATTGATTCCATGGTCAGTGCCAGGCAATGAACATAATGCAAGTTTGAAGTCATTCGATTTGTAGAAAAGAAGACCGAACTCTTCAAAACCCAACTGGGGAAATATCAATCAACCAAAACCCCTTGTTAAAAAGACAAACTTCATCGAAGCAACAGCTTTTAGAGCAAAAAAGACATTTTAATATCATGAATTTGAGAAATGACTTAACACGCTCGTAGTTTCCCGTTCGGTTAGCATTCACAATGACTATAAATAAATCACATTGAAACATTGGAAATGTTGAGATTTGCTTGGTTAATAGTATGCCTTCGATTCCCATGTCCGATAACCATCAGCTATGTTTGTTGACGATCTAGAATTCCAATATTTTGACTGAAATGTCGACATAATCAAACTGTGACTTCAGTTTTGGAACAATACCAAATGGTTTAAATTCAAATCAAATCCAAGGATTTGCTGCCGATAGAATTCATTGCTTAATGCAAAATTTTTCATTAAAGTTCTTCTAAATGTGCTTCTTCTCAAATTTATTATCCTTGGCTATAATCGTTAGTAAATACAATGATCATTCAGAAATACGTTTCATATCATCAACAGTTTTTACAAGTTTACAAAACGATTACAAACAAATATATTGAAATTTGGCAGGACAACGTCTTTCGGGTCAGCTAGTTGTAAATAAAGTTAATAGTAATACTATTAAACCCGATAAACGCCGCATCGCCTCAAAAACAGGCCCTTAAAGTACTAAAGTATTTCAGTACTTCAGTACTCCCAACTACAATTACTAGGTACTGGTACTTGTATTTTTTACTCTTACAATGATTGAAGAAATGCAAGTACTAGTATTTTTTAAATATTATGGTACAAGTTGCTATGAAATCAAGTATCAAGTACTTAAGTACCACAGAACTTGATTAGTACTTTTAAGTATTCAACCAGCATTTCAAATACTTGCCTACTTTCCAAACTTATATACTTCTTGAATTAAAGAACTGATTAAGTACTTGGAAGAACTGTTCAAGTTCTGTGCTACCAAAATCCGCAGTACTTGGTACTTTCAGCTAAGTAAAATAAAAATACTAGTACCTACTTAGCTTTTGAAGTGCAAGTTCCGATATTGGTAGAAATACCGGTACTTATATTTGAAATTGAGTAGCTCTACTTCAAAATGCAGTTGTGTTAAAACTGCTGGACCAATTTTGGCCAAATTTAGTTAGCCAATGAAAATTCGTCGGATTTTTATAAGTTCACTTCAATTTCTCTATTCTTTTGGGCTGCCTAAATTGGATTTAGATGTAGTTTAAAAAAAACTCTTTCAATCAGACTCTTAAGCTTGTGAAAACGCGAGAGCAAACCAGATTTTTCCAACGCTAAAATTGTTTGAGGATTGTTGCTGTTAAATTTTGGCTTTAGATATCTCCTTTAAATATTCACCCGATGTTAAATGCCCACGATGTATCTCCATAATTGCTGAGTAATTAATTGTGAAAAATAAGCTTCGTCATTGAAACCCTAAGGAGTCCGATCTTGCTGAAATTGAGTTCTGTTGTTCAACACAGAAAACTCTCGCAGTCGATGTTCCAAACTATTCAACTATTCGACAATACACGTTAGCAGTTACTGCCTATCCTTGATTGAGAAAAAGATTGAGCTCGCAATTTTAAACATTTGCTGTCAAAGTTCCGAAACCCCGAAGGAAATGCAAGTTATAGACCGACAAAGTTTTAGAGGATGAGTTTTTCAAGTTTTGAATTAAGTGATTTTAAGATTTTCGGAGCTGTAGTTAATGACAAATGACAAATGACAAACAATGTTCCAAATTGTAACCCGAATATTTTTTTACCAACACTTCTTTTCTTCTTTTCTTCGATATTCCAATTTTTGTTATATATATTCCTTAGACCCTGATTGCAAGCATTAATATTGCTCTATTTCCTGGGAATCCAGCTAAAATATTAAATTATCTGAAATGTACGAACTTCTGAACATTCAGCATGATTGTGCTCAATTCTTTCGATTAACCAAAGCTGACCAATATATGACGAAATAAGAATGAGATAAGACTTTCTAGATTAAGTAATAAGTCAACAAGTGTTTATGGTTTGGAATTCAGAGAGAACCTGCCTGACAATTGGAAGAAGATGTTCTAGCTCGCCAAGAAATGGAGGGATGTATTTAATTAGTTTTTGGGATCTTTTTCCATTATATTTTTGTTCAAAAAATAAGTAATAATTTTATTTTTATAAACCTCTCCATTTTGAAGGCATTTTTAACTTTTAAGGTATTATTTCCGTTAAGATCGAACTGAAATCAATTCAGAAACAACTAAAGCAGAAAAACTCTTTGCCACTCCGATGATTCTATAAGACATGTTCCAATCACTTTGTTATTTTTCGAATGTTTCATCTCAACCTATAAACTTGATGCTGATTACTTACAGATGAAATCAAGCACGAACACAAAACATCATATGTGAGACATGCAATGGAGAGGAGACTACAATAATTAATGATTCCGGTAATTCTAATGACATTTTCACAATCCATAGCCAACAACCTTCAAACGTTCTCTTCTCAAATAAAAACACAATCGATGTGATTTGATGCGATGTGACTCTATCCAAAAAAATATTAAAATTACGCCCCATAGTTCATATCGAAACCAAACACAAAAATGCCCCCAAAGCACACCTGCTGTTTCCTCTACAATTATTCTGCGATCTCACATTGCGTAACCGTTTATCATTATTTCCCACGAATTCATGATGAATGCATTTATTGTCAGATTTGAAAGAGAATATGGCATATGGCTGAATATGTGCTTAACTGTCAATGAACACATCGTCGTCGACGTCGCGTCCATATCTCGCCGTCATCTCGTACACTGAACGATGTAATTATATTATCTCATTGGATTCAGTACGTGTGCTCAATTGAAGAGTATGCCCAGACTCAATTTAATAACCCCACACCGGCCGCCGCTTGATTATATTCATGAAATCATTAGAAGCATCATCTTAACCTCTCTCGAAGAGGCTATACCACGAAACGTCATCTCCTTTCATAATTTCAACAAAATAATAATGAGTTATCCATCGAGCGCTGTCGTCGGCGCACCACTATGATGCTGCATTGGCCCAAACTTATTTACTTTGCTGCCAAAAGTCTTTTGTGCGAGATCCGAGTTGGATTTTGTGGCCAAAGCCGCATCATGACATGCCAAATCGGCCGCGGTGGGAAAAAGTATCCATCGCCATCAAGTACGCGCGATCAATAGCCTCGAAATTGAGCACGGCCCATTGTGGTTTGTTCGTCGTCGTTGTTGTCGATTGCTGATCGAACGTTCGGAGAATCGCGGTGGGATATCGGATGTGGAAGCACGCAGACATTTAAAATGCCTTGCCGTCTCGCGTGTTTCAACCCCTCTTACCATCGTCGGAGCTGAGCTTTGAAAATTAAACAGCGATTAGCGCAAGTATACACCTGTAACGAAGCCCTCTCGGGCCGTTTCTCTCGTCTACCCTCGATCGTTGTCAGACTCTCGTGTGTTGGCTTTGGCTGTTGTGTCACTTGGATGTGTGTTCACCTTTTAATGAATTTCTGCAATACCGGAACGTGACGGGGCAATTTAGGTCAAATACACCTTAAATTGGTCTTAAGCGACTTTAAACGCCCCGCGCAATGCACCTTCCCGCCATTTTGCGGACTGTTCGGTTTTCGCTTTGCCGTTCTCGTCCATTCGTTGGATATCGATACTTTCGATTCCAACTTTTCATTACTCACCTATCAATCGATTAGGCGGCCTTTAAGAGATCTGTTGGAGTCTGTTTCTTCCTTTTTTTTTTAACACGCGCACTTTGCTGATCAATTCGCCTGATCTTGTGGTGTGTGTATGTTTGTGTGCCAAACTTGCATATGGACAGAAGCTCAGGTACTTTTGATATGGAGTTAGATGCATTGTCTTAACATGCCGATGGCGTTAATTAAGAGATTATAATTACTGAATTTAAGCTCATGTTGCGCGCTTTTGATAAGCGCGAGAGGTGTGTTACGGCCCAGTTAACTATTTTGTTTAAAAGTTTATCGCTTCAATCTGCGCATGGCAGTTAGCTGTTTCAGAGTTACAGACAATAACAAGTGTAACAGAGCACGTTTTTTTTGTTGGTTTTTATTTTTTTTCGGGGCGTTAGTCTTAGGTGATTGGGTGGATTTAAATGTAACAAGAGGTCAAGAAAGGTTACATGTTGTAAAAATGCAAACATAAGGACCGGGGTAAGCTTATGCTGGGACACAAATTGTTGAAAGTTAGACTTTTGCATAAATTAAGATTAGTTCATTATAGCTATATAGATTCGCCGTTAGAATTTACTAAAAGTTTTCAAAACATCAAGGCAAGGTTTCTACGTATTTCAATCTTCTCTGGCAATGACCTGAATTTCAGGAGAATAGTAGATATGGCCTTTAAAATATTTTTTTGTTCATTAAGTTAAAGCTTAGATATCCATATTCCAAGGTTAAGGTGTGAATTGAGGTTGAACTGACGTATGAAAAGTACGATTGAGAAAAGACCACACTGGCCAAAGGATTCAAGGGGATATACCGTAGTAGTTAATCGTTAGGTTATGAGTCCTTGTTTCCACATTTGTGACTTAAAGTTGTATAGTTAACTTTGATAGCACTTTGAAAGTCTACGATTTATTATTTTACTGAAGAAAGATTGACGAGCCTTCATAAATGAATATCGCATATCACTATTATATTATTTGACGTACAAATAAGATGTAGAAAAAAATTAAAAACGCGTCGGAAAATATCTTTTAGGACCAATAGTTTCTAACCCAAAAATGGATTTGTAGAATTTCAAATAGTGTTACATATAAAAATCAATACCTCGACTGAATGTAAAAAAAGGTCTTTGTAAAACAAGGAATAACATGAAACATTCCGGCGATATTCAAGAGATGGGAATGATTCCATGATGGTTCTGTTTCCTATCAGTTTTAACGCCCTGTTCTGGATTATATCCAAAAAATAGAGAGAAGTTTGTGATGCACCTGCCCAAATATGTGAGTTATACTCGAGTTTTGAACTTATAAACGCCTAATAAATTGTAGCCAGATATAGATATAGAAATCCCAAGCATTTCGCAGCAATTTTGGCGATCGCGAGAACGAAGATATTCGTTGACACACATACCAAGTACTGAGTGGTTTTTGGCTTCTTCGATGCAAGTGCCTTTTTTTTCAACGACAATAGCCACACGATATTTGTATCGCATTTAACAATGCTGTAAAGATCGGAGTTTAATGAGCTTATCATACTATACCGTTGCAATTGCACTTCCTTAGGAGATGGACGTGAATTTGATAACGCGTATGAGAAGTTGAGGGTAGAGTCATTATGGCAATACAATGAAGTGAGTTAGAAGTTTCTGATAAGAGAACATTTATAAAACTGAGGAAGAGAGTCGGAGACAAAATGGCGCCCTGGGGAATTAATTTACTTTACTTTAGATGGCGCTCACAGTCCAGGGTGGACTATGGCCTCAACCAACAAGCCCCTCCAGCTAGCTCGGTCCCTAGCTGCCCGCAGTTACGCTCTCCAAGTTGGTTGAGGTCGCTCTCCACTTGTGCGCGCCACCTGAAGTGGTGTCTTCCTCTGCTGTGCAGACCATCAGGGGTGGATTCGAAGATTCGACGGGCTGGTGCGTCGGTGTCCATACGCTCCACGTGTCCCAGCCATCTCAGCCGTTGTATTTTCAGCTTCTTGACTAGGTCAACGTCGCTGTAAAGCCCGTACAGATCGTTGTTGAACCTTCTCCTCCATACTCCATCGATACAGACTGGACCGAAGATCAAACGAAGAAATTTTCTTTCAAAGCACCCAAGCAGATGTTCCTCCGTTTTAAACAGTGTCCATGCTTCTGCCCCATACAGCAGGACCGGGATGATGAGGGTCTTATGCAAGGTCTATTTATAATCCAAGGAATAAGGGTTCGTTGATACGTTGATATGTTCTCAAGTACAAGAGGGCCAATGTTGCTATCAGGCAATGTAGAGCTAATAGCAAAACGAGCTGCAAGTAGATTTGCCTTATCTAAATAGCTAGTCATTGGGTTATCATTGTAGATTAGGATTGGAACATTTGTTGTTCACATTTTGAACTTGCATATGATGCTTACAATATATCATTCAAACATTTTAGAGAAACCAAACTTTTGTAGAGACTGAAATCGGAGATGAAATAATTTTGTATCACTTTTGACACTTTTCCGTAAAAATCCAATAATAATCTAGAACTGTATTTTCCTTGTAAATCGTGCAAGAGCAGGTTTGTGCGATTAAGACTTTATATTGTGTTCTTGTTGGTGATCAAGGAAAAATCAACATCAGCAAACTTCTTTCTCTGAACCCCGGATTTCGTTCTACTTTTCGTTGGTTTTCAACAAGAATTCTTCAAAACATTGTTCAAGAATTCTTATCTACATTATATGTATGTGCTTTCTCCCTCGAAATAATTCGAATGAATTCTTCCTCTAAATTCTTCCATTTCCGCATACGTACATTTCAAAACCATGCAGTCAGATTTCATGTCCCACGATACTTGATTTTAAAATCGAAAACTTTTCAATTTAGTAGAGACGCAACCAACTTCCCGCTATTTATTATGGCCACGACATTGCGTGTGTACGTCTCACAGTTGTTCGTCAGAAATATTGTCAAATTTGTGTCATGTGTAAATTTTATAAACACAATTTTGCGTGTGAGCGTAGAGTCGTCTATATGGACAACTTAACATAAATAAATCTTAAACGATGCCAACAAGATCCGTTTAAATCGTTCTCATTTTAATTTTCTTAAATTTATTTCATTTTCTCAAACATCAGCAACAGCAGCAACGCAACATTAAATGTAAAAAAAAAAAAAAAAATATTTCAAAATCGCTATCCGCGTTTAGGTCAGGGTTATCATGTCTCTTTATTAGATCTATTCCATTTGTACACGAATACACTGCGTTGTCGTCGACGTCGATCAGCCTCCACTAAAAACCACCGCGCTTCCACCTTCATGACTTCCTCACCCTCTCTGTCACTCTTGTGCACAGATTGGTTAATAGAATGCAATTTTGTCGCGTACACGCACATGAACCCGCAGCAACATTCAGTGTTTTTTTTGTTTTGTGCGTTATGTCGATGCTCATTGCATATCTATTGCAGCTATGGGGTTGCCAACATTCATACATTTAAATAATTTTCTCATCAATTAAAATTATTAATTATTAATTATGCTGAATGCATTTTTCGCACAAGTCTTAAACTTTTAAATTTCAACCCAAAAAGTCTATAAGATTTGACTGAAAATCAAATTTCTCATCGGTAAGAATGAACAAACACAATGCTGTTTAATAACAGTTTAATTCAAGTTTATTTCTAAATTATAACTTCCCAAAAATCGTCCTCTTTTCTTCTTTCACAATTCTGCCATGAAACCATTCCACCACAGTCTCTTTGACGTCGCATCATTGAATGCATCCCAGAGAGTGCGTTCAGTTAACAATACAATGTTTGAAGGTGTCCTTCAAGGGTCTGTTCTTGGACTAATCTTGTATAATATTTATACGCCTGACGTTTAATATTATTTATCGGGTTATACTTACTACTTACTTACTTAGGTCCTCAGACCTTTTATGTCCGGTGGGAACCCCTAGTGGGGCATAGGGCGTTCACAACGCCAGCACGCCATCGTGTTCGGTTCCTGGATATGAGTCGCAACTCCCTCCAATTCTTGCCTAGTTGGTCGAGAAACAGACTTCGCAGAAGCTTCAGGTTTTCACCTATGGATAGCTCTGGGAAATGGTAGCGGGGATTTTGAAAACCGGAGACTCTTACAAGGCTTGGTTTCGGAAACAGCGCCAACCAAAGACATGGTTAAGAAGTTTTGGCTTACAAATCCATAAAATCTCATAAAGCATACGTCGTCCGCATAGTCAAGATGTTTCAGGTGAGACGTCAGAGTCCATCGAATTCCTCCGTTTTCCGTCAAGGCCGCTCGCAGGACATCGCTTATCACCAACAGAAACAATAATGGTGACAGAATGCCGCCCTGTCTGACTCCACTTTGGACTTCAAACTCTTCTGACAGCCTCCCTTCATAAGTTGCCTAAATAATAGTTATTAATTTATCCGGGATACCCCTCCTGCGTAAAGCATGCCAAATAAATTTTCTATTAACGCTATCAAAAGCCTTCTCAAAGTCAATGAATAGCAGGTGGAGTGGTGATTGATATTCAACGCACTGCTCAATTATGATCCTTAAAGTATTACTATGATCAATGCCATTAGGATCCAGTGCGGAAACCTGCTTGTTCGGCAACGGCAGGCAGGATGCAAATACCCCTTTAGTTTTCACACTCCCTAAAAAGTGTATGTGGATATCATGATACTGTTTTACTTTTCGTAATGAGTTTTCTCATCAATTTAATGTGAATTGTGGTGTTCAACAGGTCAGCCACTAAGGTACCTTACTGTTTATATTATTTATAAACGAATTATATATGAGGACGACATAAAACCAAATGTAAACAAAATTTGTTTATCACTACAAGCAACACTTAATAGCTTTAGGAAATGATGCAATCTTTTAAAATATCTAAATATTGGAAAATCTAAAACAATATTTTAAGGGTTTAATTTTCGGATACCAATTGTCCTAATTTAATATTTATAATACGTTGTTGCCAAAAGATAATAAATGATTAAAAACAATACCAAAATACAAATGGTCTTTCATTTTGTCTTATAAATTCAAAGTGAGAGAAAGAAATTTGGCATTTGTGCCAAACGATGAAAAATCTTCGAGATACTTTAGCACGATATGGATATAGGTCAGTTCAAATTATAAAATAATTGATCCAATGAAGATTTATTGAGATCGATTTTACTTAGAAGATTTTTGGTAAATCTACTTAAATCCAGAATTATTTTTTTGTGAAAACGAAGTATTATTAAAATATAGTTTAATAAAACGTATATGTTAGATATAATAAATAAATAAAAAAAATTGTATCATCACCTCTTATAAGACTAACATATCACAAGTCTTTATGAGAAAACTTTCGTGGGAGAAAAATTTCATGCGAGAAAATGCTAATGGGAGAAAATTATTAAAAGAAAAAAGTTTGACGCAATAAAAATTCCATTCGAGATATATATCATTTGAGAAAACTATCATGGTATCAAGGTATGGTGCACCTTTTGTCAGACTTTTTTCCGATAACTGTTACTAACTGCCATAGAACCAGTTATTTTGAATTGTTAACTTCTCGAAAGCAGTTGAACGAATTCTTTCAAAAGATACAAATTTATAACAAGATTTTCAAGTTTTTTGTTTATAATTTTTCCATGGAGCATATACACAAATGGTCAGAGTCGCATTCATTTGTTCAACAATTTTCTTTTCGATACACGGACCGTTAACACTTCATATACAAATGTTTCCCTTTCAAATCCGCGCAAGTACGAGTATTTCGAATCAACGCGACCCACGGTTCAACAATATTTTTGACATTTCAGACTTTCAATTTAAATTTGATTTCGGTATTGGTTTAATTTTTGCCCTAAAAACCTGAACTTGAGACCCAGAAAACACTAAATTAACGAGACCAAAACTGGGAAGCATAGTAATACAATTTTTGAAATTTTATGATTTTAACGATACTACCTTATAAGTGTCGTCACAGTCTCGTGACCAGCTGTTATCAGCGAAAAGTTACTTTCCAGATTAAGTTTTTCAAAAGAAAAACTAATTCATAATGCATTTAAGTGATAGAAATCATCTCCATTTCATCAAGTGTCAGTTTCACTTAAACACGATTCATAAAATGTCAACATCTGTAAACAAAACACATTTCTAAAAATACATAATTTATTTCCAATTGTTTATTTAAAACTTAAAAAAAGTTTTACACCAATTTTATTTTTTCCTTTTTTCTACTAACATTAACATTACATGATAATTTCCTTTGCAACGACGACGTCTGATTATGTGCAAATAGGGCCTTCAAAACACGTTCAAATAAGTTAAACTTATTTATCTCACAGTGTCATAGAGTTCCTATATACAAAAACTAACTACGCTCTTATTTCTTCGCACGTGTTTCCTTCCAAAAATAAAAAGTGAATTTCAAATCGATATATTGTATATCTGAATTGCTTCCCATTGTATCCAAAAACATCAAACACGTTTAATACAAATCAAATTACTGTCAAACAAACCTATGAATCAGTCTGAAATTCGACTCAGATAAACCTTCTGTTTTCAAATGAGCCTATACTTAGATAACTACTGATACATCGAACAACGCTCTGAAATAACTTCGGGGATATTAAAGGATTATGCCAAATAGAATAAAATTGCAGTAGAAGTATTGTAAATTGAGATTTTTTTTGGATTCATCTGTCAAAATCATACAGAATTAGACCTCTGGAAATGTTTTTGGAAAAAATGGACATATGATAGCCTTAAAAAAAAGAATTGCTATCTATTTTTTTTCATCTAATAACCAAGTTTACAAGAGAAAATTGATAAGCAGCTTGGCATCTAAAAAATAAACTGTATTTGAATTTGGGTTCTGTCATCATCTGCATCATATCAAGGTATTTATCGTTCAACATCCCCGCGCCCCCTTTCCTTCTGCGCGAACCTTTAGCCGACGGCAGTATTTTGTTGTTATTTACCATTTTGTATGCCATTTCGTATTTTTGTTTGCATTGTGAATGAATTACTCTGCTTTCGCGAAACAAGGCGAAAGTGTCGCGAAACATTCGCCGAGGGTAGTTTTCGTGGTTATTATGCGCGAAGCAGATTAAACCAGCAACAGCACCAGCATTGTCAACAGCAAACAGCACGGTGATTAGCAAACATTTCTCAAACACCTTGCCACCAGCAACGTCATTTTATCTGCTTGACATTTCATATAGAAAAAAAGTTTTTCATTGAAATTTGCACTGAATATTGCAGTGGGAAAGTTGACAACACCGCACCAGCAACAGCAAATTTAGGACTTTGGCCTAACGACGCTGCTGGCGTTGCCGTTGCTGTTCTTATGTGTGTTGAACAATTGAAATACATTGGCTCTAAATTAATGGCGGACGCTATTGCTGTTGACGGTGCTGTTGCTGGTTCAATCTGTTCCGCGCTTTAAACTTTGTTCATCTGCCAATTCTCATTTTTGTTATCACTGTTAATGATTCGACTCATGGGCGAATGTTTCGCGCCAGTTTGGAAGAGCCTTTATTGACGTGAAACATTTGTCATGTTTCCACTGTCAACATTAATTTGAATTGCGAAAATTAAGAGCAACGATTGACGTGATGGGAAATATATGAACATCTAAATTTGTTATCATCACACCTCTCTCCTTGGTCTTGAATCAATCTTATTTACCTACTGGATTACTCCGAGGTAACATCAGCAAGTACTGGCTAGCATACACATTAATTTAGCACAAGCAACTTGCTCATCAACTGGCATGGAAGCTCTTAAGTCAATAGTTGGCCAGAAGCAAGTAATCTGACAGCTGCATTTGTAAAATTAATTACTGAAGTATTTGATTTTTTGTGAAACGTTCATTTTCACAAATAAAATTTTTTTTCGGTAGCGTGTTCATTTAAGCGAAATCTGATAATAAATATAAATAAAATGCAAAGTTTTAAAACTTCCATGAAACTTTCTCGTCAATTGGCGTGACGCCTCTGTCACTTCAAGTTCACACATAGGAATTTAACTGCCAGTGTATGTACTCAACTAGCTTACCGGTATTTGACTGTGTGGCTTCGGCATTAGATATCTACATATAGACGTATAAATTTAAAAATAGATGACGAAAATACCTATTTTGCCAAAAATGGATTAGGAAACTTTTACACACACAGCATCATTTATATGTCATAAGCAATGTAAGATACCTGTCTAAATTCCGAAATATTTTAGCTTTCCATACATATGTATACATAAGCCTTTCCTGAATCTCAAATACATATATGTATTTTCCTATACGTAAAAATTAAAATGTTTTATCAATAAACCTTGTCTTATATTAGATACCCATTCAACTAGAAAAGGTTACAAATAAACATTTTTCATCGGTGTCTAAAAGCTGCCTAACAAAAACACTGGAATTAATATTCTTAGCTTTGACTTTGGGAATTTTCTTTATGATTGCATAAAGTATATTTTCAATTACTTAGAACTTTCAAGAACTATGTATTTGGAGACAACCGTCTAACTTTTTAATTATTATATACGAATGGAAATATCTTTTGTTGGTAGCTTATTGTCTATAAACCACTCAACCGATTTTTGCACGGACTTAAAAGAGTTTGGGGCAACATTCGAAACATTGCTTGTTTAAAGAATAAAACCGTCTTGATCTAACGCAGTCGTTAAGTTTCAAGAATTTTCATAATCTTAAACGCGTTAAATAACTCTTCTAACTAATATAGGTTTCGCAACATAACGTTATCAAATTTACATTGAACAACCCTAAATTTGACAGATAAAGAACTCAAACACAACTACACTGAGAACGTCACCTGGTGGAAGATTCGATGCTTCCTCGAAAACTTGTTTCCTGCAAAGCAAGACAGATCCGAATTTTTTAAATCAAATTCATACTGCGGGGCTATTTCCAGGGTTAAATTGTTCCTGCTTTGTGATGAAAAACACTTAAAAGCTTCAATCACAAATTTGCCTAGCTAAGGGACTTAAGTATCCTTCATTGGAATACAGATCTTGCGTTTATGTTATAGAAGTTAGCGTAGCTTGCTTTTGTACCTAGCCTTGTCAATCAAGATTCTCTTCAACTGGGCTTCCTCGAAAAAAAAAAAAAATATTATGGCAACTCTGCTCACTGATATTTTATGCGTTGTCTCGTTGAAAATGCAGCGCTAGTGTGGTCGTCAATGCCTACACGTATTACACTCGTAAGAACCATTAGAGAGTGATTGGCCAAAAAGCCAGGTTCTACCCGTTTAACCTGCAGCTATATTCCAGTATGAGCTTGCACCGATCATTATATTATACCATGACGACGACGACGTCGACGGACGGCTTTGCGGCGCGAAAATAAAATGCGTGTGTCGTTGGCGTCTTGAGTATAGTCTATGCATGCGTTTATTGCTTTTTTTTTTCTTTGGAACGCTTACATTGAATCCGCAAAAGACCAATAAGACCGTTTTTTTGCTCGAAGGTACAAATCAGCTATAGAACGGAACTTGCTTGACTTAAATGAAAAGCAAAAGTTGTTCCTTTGGCATGACATGAATATTATATTTGCTGGCTCATTGAACATTTACTTCTTCTCTGGTTTTGCCCCTTGAGGGAGATGGACAGCGAGGTGGAGTAGGAGTAGGACGCGTGTCGTCGTTGTCGTTGGCGTGCCATTGCGTGCCGTATGGCAAGTTGCGAACCGCATTCCATGCAAAGTGAATTTGAATATCTATAATAATCCTAACTTCTATCGCTATAAGTCTCTTAAACACTTAAAGTCAAAATTTGCAATTGAATTTGTGTGATTTCTGATTTCGGATAGCTGGGTGTCCTGCACAGCCGTACAGCAACAGCAGCAGCAGCAAATCACACACAACCGGATGGAGAACTGGAAAACAACACTTACGGAAATGGAAATTTATGTGCACACGAAAACCACCATCTTGAGCTTGTGGTATGGACATGCACTTCTTTGCAGACTCGCGCACTTATCTGACGGAACAAGAAACCGCAATCAGAGTTCTGATTAAGGAGATAAGCCAATCGCGGGAAATGGAATATTGTGGTTTAGCAAGAGATGTATGCATGTAGGTATTGAAGTTTCACTTTCGATTTTTGAAAGGCTTTAAATGCACATGTCATGTCAATTAATTGATTCAGAAAGGTTTAGGCAAATTGAAAAAAATATTATTTAGAGTTTTAGGTCAATAATTCCCCGAAACATCACTCGTAAAGTGCAAATCAAAATTCAATTGACTTATGTAGCTAGGGGGTCAAAAATCAAAATGCAATATTCAATGTTACACCAACATAGAAATATTTGTGCAAGATGAACTGAAATGCATCTACCCGAATTTGAGATTTATTTACTCATTACCTTAAAGATACGCAGGGGAAAAACCTCCATCACTGACTATACAAATATAGCCTATTTAACTAGTTGAAAAGGTATGCAGAAATGCAGTTCCAAAATCCAATTAATTCTCCCGGTCTTAAACCCGAATGTGAGTGTAAAAGTGCGTTTAACCCATTTTTTTCCAACATCGATACTTTTGTCTTCTATTCGTCAAAAGCTATCCAGGAAATCATTCGTATTTATTAAATATAAGCTTAAAATGTGACTTATCTCCTTTGTATTCCAAAGTGCACCAGTTTTTCACAAGCAATCTCATTTATAGATTGCTAAAAAACGTGCACCTTTGACCTTAATATAAATGATCATTTTCTTAACAGCTTTTCAGCTTGATCACATTGGGCCTTACTAATAATCAAATTTAGTGTTAAGGTTAAAAGAAAATCTCCAGATTTTAGAAAATCCCCATACCAATAACTTATTTAATCTCCAGTTTAGTCGTTAGTAATATGTCAAAATTTAATACACGGAAATCAATGATTAAAGTCGAACACTCAATAAAAAGTGTTGCCTTAGTGCTGTTTTATAGTACCTAAATTTGTATTTAACAACACTTAAATCTACTCCCATGTTATCAGGACGATTTTTCAGATTTTGGTTTAAAGTGAAAAGGAAGTACATTATTTGTTTGTTTGTATGTTTGTTTATGTGCAATAGGAATAGATTATTTATTTTTTTCATAAATATTTAGTACGTCTGGATTTTACTTAAAATACGTGGTTAATTTATAGATTCCATTTTATGTATTTACATAATTACGTATATCTAAAAATGTAATTTTTGTGTTGAAAGGGAATCGATTAAACATTATTTTTGTCTGTTGTTGTATTGGTAACATTGTGTGTATCCAAGTCTATTTATTTTGAAAACAAACACAAAAATAACATTTGAACCACATTCAGTAGAGTTAGATCAACTTGAAAAACTTATATTATAAAAACAAATTTACAAATTTATAGCGGGATAATCTTTCTTTAGTACAAAAAAAAAACATTATAACAATACATTATAACAATGCATTTGTTTGTTTATTTTTGAGAAGAATTATAATTTTGATGGTGCTGGTTGAATGGTGTTAATTAATTAACTGAAATTAACTTATTAGCTAGATCCATGATAAGAAACTAAACTCAAACTTAGAATTTTTGTTACGAGTTGAAATAATCATGGATTTATGACGACACACTGTGAAAAAACTGGCCCCTACTGTTTATTAATAGAAAACCTAAAAAAAAAACAATATTCTCACACAATATATGCCAGTTCACTTATTTATAGTTTAAAAATATTTTAAGCTTAAGATTTTCTTATTTTGGTACCTATATGTACATTTTGCGAATGAAAAATATTAAAATAATATAAAATAAATAAAGAAATATGTTTCCTTGTTAAAAAATATGGTGTTGTTAAAAAAACAATTGAAAATTTGCTCCGAAACTTCAAATCAATTGACGTACTATAAGTACTTTAATGCTTTCTGTTAAAAAAGAGTACGGCAATACTTAACTTTGAAGGTATAGGGCAAATTATGACAGCTCCTGAACTTTGACAGACCTTGGTGAAAATTCTGACAGTTCATTACATTTTTTTCTCATTTGTTGTAGACTTTGTAATAGATTTAATAGAAAGTCTGGAGATTAGTTAGTGAAAGGATTAAATTGTTTATTGGTAGCATTTTATAAAAGCTCAGCACTTTGTTTTAACCTTCCAGTTAACTAATAGTCGACATTAGCGTTTGATTATTAGTAAGGCCCATTGTAACCATAGTAAAGCGGTTTGTTTTTTTAAGAAATAACCAATATTGATTTCGTTGCTCTAAAATCTGCTATAATAAGTTTATGAGCCCCTGATCCTTCCACGGCTTTTCAGTTGTTTCTTAAAAAACAAGAGTTTTTTTTTTTGGGAATATTGTTCACCTTTTAAATATTAATAATATTATACAGTTGCTTAAAAATTTTAACTCAAAAACATGTGACAAAATTTCATTTAATATTTTGACATATATCTCTTCCTGTTTCAGAAGTAATATCTCACATTTTCAATTTAAGCATAAAAAAAAGCATATTTCCTAATTTCCTTAAAGAATCAGTTGTTAACTCATTACAGAAAAAAGGCGATACTTTAAAGAATTGTACTATTTCCCTCTTATCGGTCCTTGCAATGGTTTTCATAAAAGGACTTAAATCTTAAATGTTGTCTTTCCTAGATAAATCGAATTTTGTTAGTAATTCACAGTTTGGCTTTCGAAGGGGCAGGTCTACAGATGATGCATTGTTTAAATTATGCAGTGAAATTTTTATAGCAGTCTAAATGAATCCGACATTTCTGCTACCCTATTCATTGACATTACCAAAGCCTTCGACATGGTAGATCATGAAAATTTGCCAAGTTAATTAGTCAATAGTGGTTTCAGATGCTTTATTCATGATTGGTTTGTTTCTCATCTAAAAAATCGCAGTCAAAGAGTAAAGATTAATAGTACATATATTTAGTTTTAAAAAATTAATTTATGTAGGTGTTCAACAAGGCTCTGGTTTAGGACCAATTTTGTTTTTAATATTTGTTAATGCGCTTTTCTTACAACCTCTTAGAGGCAAAATAGCAGCGCGTTTACCCATGACACTGCTTTGTGTTATAGTTAGTAAAAGTTATTTGAACCTAGCTTTGTCCCTAAACCATTATAAAGAATTGCTTCGTGGTTGTTTAAAATTGAGCGCGTTGATAGTTTTAAATATTATTGTGATATCTTAGACGATAAAATGAGCTGGATGAACCATACTATGTTTTAAGGCAATTTTTAAACAATGCAGTAAGAGAAATTTATCTTCTAAGCCGATACTTCAATATAGTTTAATTTGCTGCTGGGGTAGAACTTATTTTAGTAAAATAAAGCCTTTTCTTATAAAACGAGAAAATGCTATGCGTATTCTGTGTAAGGAAAATCGACAAACTCTTTCTTTCAGTTGTTAAAAGTCTAGAACAGCTCAAAAGAGCTGATCAAAAATTTTAGAATTTAATAAAATTAAAGCCTTAGATCTCATCTCTAGGAAGAATGCTTCTATTTTACAAATCGAAATCAATTAAAAATTAAACCGATCACTAAGAAATCATTAACTAAATGAATTCTTAAAGATTTTCAAGAATTGACTATCTAAAAATATTTAAATTAAGAAACGCATACGATATGAAGAAGAAAATATTCACAAAATTTTTCTTTTGTAGCTTGATTGATTCAGTAATTATTGACAATCGTAAATAATACAAGACTAAATCGCAAGTACTTGCTTTTATGCATAGGCAGTGTCGTATCAGACACCGCGCCATGCCGTCCCGTGAAAAGCACCTCTGGTGAATGAAAGAAGCTGTCAGCTATCAGGTAAAAGGTGTCGTTTCGTTAAAGAGGGCTACTGCGGTAAATTCACATAGAAAAACTACAAATTTGAATTGAAGAATTACTGCACAAGCAAATACGGGCGGGCCATCTAGTGGTTTCTTTTTAGATCATAAGTTATGTTGACACTGTCAAGTTTTTCTCGCTCGAAATCTTGACAGAAAGTCAGCATCACACCTCCGCAAAATGAAATGAGTCGCTTTTTTTGAAAACTTATTTCCAAAGTGTGTGTACGGTGTAGACCAAACAGTGCGTTTTTTGAAAAGAAGTTTTGGTCGGAATGAAGCACCCACCGTTCCTGCTGAACGAAAGTTTGTGCAAAAAATTCATGAGACTGCTTATGCTAGCTACTCTTCCCAGTCCCAGTCATCGTACGTTGCGCACAGACGAGAATGTGGCTGCTATAGCCGAGAGTGTGAGACTCAATTCACGAACATCAACTGGCCATCGATCTCAACAGCTCAACATTTCACGCACTAGCCCTCAGGAGAATTCTACACAAAGATCTCGGATTATTCGCTAACAAGGTCCAATTGACCCAGCAATTGAAGATGCGCACTATCATCCGCTACGTTATGGCTTAGCAGTTTGGGCCTTAGAGCAGCTTGAATTGGACAACGATTTTGGGCGAAAAATCATCTTTTGTGACGGCGGCTACTTTAACAAACAAAATTGCCGCATCTGGGGCTCGGAAAACCCGTAGTTATTGTCCAGAAGCCAATGCATCCACATACAGTAATTGTTTGGTGCGGATTGTGGAGTGGTGACATCAATGGACCATTTTTCTTCGAAAATGAGGCCGGAAACAACGTTTCGGTCAACGGTGGTTGGCGTAACAGAGTCATGTTAACAAACTCTTTTTTTGAAGAGATGAATTCGGATGACCTCTGGATCATTCAGCATGGTGCGCCATACCACACAACTCATGCCACAGTCGATCTTTTGCGCACCAAATCCCTAAATCGTGTTATCAACCGCTAGACGTTTTTTTTGTAGGATTTCCTAAAGTCGCAGGACTATGCGAATAAGCAACACAAACAACATTGGACATCGCTTCAACTCAGCCTGATCTAAACGGAAGAGTCATTGAAAATATCGTTATGTTCATTTTTTAATTTTTCGGGTCGGGTCGCTGGGCTATAAACATTTAATAAAATGAAAAAAAAAGTCTTTAAAAAATATTTTTTCAAAATTTATATTAACGTCCACTCCAAATCGAGCACAAATTTTGTCTAGGGCGTTAGGATCCCTTATTTGGAATATTATGAAAAAAGTTACTATATCTTTTGCTAATATTTTTTCTTGTCGTTTAAAAATAAGGCTTCAAATGAAAGCTAATTTTACACCTTACATGGAATACATACACATCATTTTCGACTGCTCTTAAACTCACTCGTTCGCTATTTTTTTTTTGTATTCAATATTATCCCTGGCTAATAATTCCCATAAAAAAATCGACCTTGACAAATTGAATAAGTACCCTTCAAATCAAAATAATTTTTTTTCATAAATTTACACAATAAATTCTTTAAATTCCATACCTGTGCGTGAAAAATAAATCAACGCACTATAAAACTTCCAATAGTATAATCGACTTGCAAATTAATTAAGTAATCTCATTTCTACAATCTAAGCTAAAGAATAAACTTCATATACTCGTAGGTCTGTGTACTGTGTACGGTGCAGAGGTTTAAACTTAACGAAGTGGTAAAATTAACAAAAAAAAATACCAACTTTTTTTTTAACCACAATTTGTGGTTGAGCTGTGAAAATATAGTTCGAGGCTTTTGTGCGGTTGTACTCTTTAACAATATTTATTTGAACCACATCAGCTAACCAACCACTAATCCGAATAATAAAAATCAAAAGGCACACATAGACTTGTCGGCCTCGATGTCAAACAATATCAGAAACTCTCGATTTTGTATTTCCTTCTGGCGTAATTGGATGGACATGGATAGCCAAGTTGGAATGAGGAAAATTAGATTTATTTCGCTATCGAATGTTTAGATTAATTGATATTGATGTCCTTTTGGACTAAAAAGTTCCACTGGATTCTTGTGAACGTGAATTAGTGGTACCAACGCTATGCTGGTGGTGGCGCTGAAATTAGCGCACAATTTTACAGTGGAGAGTAGATTAAAGAATACAAAACAAGTAGAAAGTTTGTAACGAATACAAATAAGTAGTAAGTAAGATGCCGCCCCAATCATTCATCTTCATGAGAGTACTATAAGTTTTATATGTATACAAAGATACGATGTTAAAACTGTTTTAGTACAATAATTGGTTAAAAAAAAAGACGATGAAAATTTTACTTAAATATAGTATCTTACTTTCTCTACCCTTTTATTAAAGTTAAAATCATCGATCACTTATTTTATCTTTTTTGTATAGCGCTAACTTCATATGACAATTTGACATTTACAAACGTCAAAACAGGTCTGTTCACTTAGTTTTATGAACGAACTGCCATTACTTAAGGTGTGTTCAGAAACAATTAATTAAAAATGATACTATAGTTAGAAAATGTTCAAAATTAAGAAAGCCTACTAAGCCTACTTTTAAGTTAGCAAATTGTTAAGTAGTACCATACTTATACCTTAATAGGCTATGAATGTATCTCAATTCAAAATATTTTTTCTTATTTATGTAACAAATTTCCATAAAGCACTCTACGGATGCTTGTACCAATTTCCTAAATTCCATTTGACAAGCTATTCGTTTTCTGTTTGATAAAAACTCAATTTTCAAAATTTATCGATCAACCAATAATAATAAATCGATCATTTCCAGTGGAACTCTGGAAGTACCTAAATTAACAAGAATATTCATCACACAATTTAATTGGTGCCAGATTGCATGGATCTTTATCATTGAGAATATCGTGTGGTACCTGTTTGACACACGACTGGCAGCCAGTGTCAACATTTGTGTAGTTATCTTGTTTGTATAAATCTGGTGTGCGGTTAGGTTTCGTTTCGTTTCGATTCGATTTCCCCCGCTGATGGTGAGGTTATTGTTTTATTCGCTTGGATTGATTGCTGCCATATCCAGTAGAGAGAAACTGAAACCTCTGGCTTTGGTTGTGGGCACAACGCGACGGGTGAGGGATAGAAAAGACGTCAATCGTGAAATATTTCTTGTTGCTGGTTGCCAACAATAACACTGCAATGTCATTGTTTTACCTGTTGCGAATTTTGCCACGCGATTTTATCTATCGGCAAAACGCGAGGCAGACAAATTTAGGTCGATTGTCTTGAGAGATCAGTCTTATAGCAGCACACCCTTTCCTTTTTTGTTTTGAATTATTTTTTGTTTTTTGATGCGGCCCCGCCGGCCGGGCGGTGGCTTGTGTGTGTTCCGGAAAATGCGTGCTAAATATTTAAAATGTAACACATTAATTTTGTGGCTTAAGTACAACCAATTACTTTTGAATGATGCATTAATTATTAATTTTTAGTATTCAATGGATTCGTCTTATAAAAGTTAGTAAATTAATGAGAGTCCGATTCAATAAAAAATCCGCCAATACACAACAATCAGACATATCTAAGATCTGCTGCTGCTTTTTAAAATCACAGGTCTATGCCAATACCTTACAAAATACCACTGTCCCTAAATTTTGTTCCAATAAGTGACTTTAATAAACAAGGTATCAAATAAATATTCCCTTTAAGAAATAATCGGTGGCTAGCAGGACCGGCCCGAGCTAAATTAGAGCCCTGCGCAAGCTTTATCAGTGGCGCCTCTCATTTGGATTGGATTGGCGGAAAAAGTCATTTCCTCATTACCCAAGGGGTACCCTTTGCAATGCGTTTTTTAACGAGGGATCCCCAAGAGGCCTATTCCTAGATAATACTTATATTTAATTAAAATAAATATGATTTTTATTAAAAAGTAAGAAATCAAAAATATATCACAAAAATAATAGTCAAAAAATATATCACAAACATTTAGGAACTGAAAAAAGTATTTTTTGAAGTAAAAAATATTTAAAAACTAATTCAAAAACATAACAACATACAAATAAATAATGAACTCATTAATTGTTGCTCATGTAGGAAATAATAATAAGATTATTATTTTAATAAAAATAAATAGAACCGAATTTTTTGCAATAGATTAACTTTTCTAGCTTCTGTTTTAGCAAACTCAGCTACCAGATCATCATAATATAATGACTTGACAAGCTCTTTCTCTATAGCCATGATTGACTAGTCAACTTATCTTTCCTGAGTCATTGGGTCCTGAAGTAGTTTTTTATTAATTTTAGTTTCAAAAAACTGTTATTTGAGGAAACTGTGATGGTATTTATAGATTTAGAGCTATGGCTTCAGCTGATTGCACGTTAGTGAATTGTTCTTCTGATCGCATTTCCACTAAAGAGTTTTTAGTAGCATATTTAGCAGATAAATTAGCAGACGGAGTTTGTAAATACTTACTAGTTATATTGGCGCAAAATTTTAAACAGCCTATTATTAAGGTATTAGTATGATACTTCTTCGGGAGGCTTGCCGCCGATTTCTGAGGTCAACCCGGCGAACCCCGCAGGCGGATCACTAGTGTGAAGCAGATACGTGGGAGAGTTATGATACCCTCGACATCGAGATCATAACAGCGCCGAAGAAAAGGAAGAAGAAGAAAAGAAGTATGATACTTCTTAGCAATTTGCTAACTTTATAGTAGTTTACTAACTCATTCTTAATTTTAAACATTTTCTCACTAGTATCATACTAAAAGAATTTCCTTAATAAATTGCTATGAACACACCTAAAACAATGACATTTCGTGTAAAAAAATAAGTACACGAACCTTTTTTGATGTCTGCAAATGTAAGAGTAATACGAAGCTAGCAAGATACTAAAAAAATAAAGTAGGTATTCGATGATTTTAACTTTAATAAAAGGGTAGAGAAGTATGATGCTATATTCGAATAAAATTATTGTTTTAACCTAGTATCTATCATACTAAAACAGCTTTAGCATCGTACCAATTCAATTAAAATTTTGCGCCATTATTTTTTTCTAAAATATCAAACTAGATTAATATGCAATATATAAACTTGAAACTAAAATTTTACTTCCTAATGACAGCATGTTTCTATTCTCAACGTTTCCAGCCTCAGATATTTCAATAAGAGCTTCATATTATAGCTTCTAAGATTTTTTTGAATGGTTTTAAAGCATTTAGTCTACTCCCATCTGGTTTCAGAAAGGGGTTTTAAGGTCAAACCAGCGAAATTTTTTGTATATATGTATGTATGTATGTCCCAACGCATTGTTGATACAAAGTTTTATATGCATTGAGCAATGTCAAAA
Source organism: Chrysotoxum bicinctum (assembly GCA_911387755.1). Classification (NCBI taxonomy): domain Eukaryota; kingdom Metazoa; phylum Arthropoda; class Insecta; order Diptera; family Syrphidae; genus Chrysotoxum; species Chrysotoxum bicinctum. Next base: position 171,805,699 of record OU426989.1, read on the forward strand.
AACTTAACAGCTTCCAATGAAAAGCGAGCTGAATCATTAAAAACCAACAACAACCAAAAGGAATGCAAGCAGCCTGAACAAAATAAGCTCTTGGTTCAAGACACTTAATTTTGTTTTGAACACCAGCCTCTTTTCCTTTCATGTTTGAACCATTATCATAACCTTATACATACTCGTATACACTACTAAAATAGTAGCGTAGCAAGTTTTATTGTAAATATAGATTCCCTATCCTTTCTTTTCTTTTGAGTTTTTTTTACCATAATAATAGATCAGTCAAAAAATCCCTTTTTAAATGTAAACAATAACTGGCAAGAACAAAAAAATAGAGAAAAGGAGAAATTGAATAAAACAGATTCACTCATTAACGACAAACCACAACATTAATCATCGCATCATCATCACTCAAGTATGTTATGTATTTCCATATTTCAAATTTCAATTTTCAACCCTTTGTCTCATTCTCGACACACGACAGTGATAAAATTTCACTCATAAACAGAGGCCAGTGCCAAACTAAAACATAGTACAAGAAACACTCAACCGGAAGAGTTTAAATTCCTAGACGCAACTTTTCATTCTGCGCACTGAGTATGAATTTTGTACATCAGAATTTCTGTTTGAGTAACATTGCTGACTTCGATTTCATATAGGGCGTTTTTCTTTTTTTATTCAGAGTAAAGCACTGAACAGAGCACGAGCATGTCAAACATGCTCTGAACTTTCTCCGAATCGAGCGTGTTCTAAGAGCTCTGAAATCTGAATTATTTTATAAACACACGCGAGTTTTTGAGTTTTTTTCCTGTCTGTCAGAATGATTTCAGCATTTAACTCTCTCTGCTCAGCTATTTTATACCGAGCTCAAAGAGTGCGCTCTGAACAATCTCTGAACATGCTCTAAACGAAAAAAGAAACACAAATTTGAACTGTTATACACCCTGAGCTAAAAAAGAAACACGATTTTTTGTTTGACAGTTCAGGTTCTACTCTGAACTAAAAAAGAAAAACACCCATAGAAGAATTGGCATCGTGCGCATGTTACGAGTACTGTTAATTGTCTGTATTTGCTGTTGAAATTCTGTTTTATGTTACACTGCATAGGGGAGGGTTATCAAAATAAAATAAATGCCTTCACTCATACACGCGATGGTGAGTGTGAAGAATAACGAAATTGTGCACTTTGTAAAGATTTTGTGATGTAGTTTTTTTTACTGTGGGAATGGGGGTGTGTAAAGGAAATTAAACATTGACTTATTTTTGGAAAAGTAGATGTGTATCTATATTATATACACATGTACATATATCTGTCTTTAAATTCAGAATTAGCTGTTAGTTATATAATAAATACCAATATTGGAGTGAGCTATAAAAAGAAATGAGACTTAAAAAAGATGGTAGGTAGGTATAGTGGTTATGAAGTAGTGGCTTTTTTAACGCTTGCCCAAGGCGCCTTTTGAGTTCAGCGCCCTGCGCATTTGCACAGCTTGCACGTATAGCTTGTCCGGCCCTGGTGGCTAGATAAATGGTTAATGATTCATGCCACAAATCTGATCCCAAAAAATAATTCCATTTTTGAAAAAAAAATTAAAATTTAAAAAGAATTTATATTTTGAAACATATTAATTTAACCCATGAGGAACCGGAATTTTATACGTATGCTTTATTAGTTCAAAAGTTTCTTTTTCGTAATTTGTTCTTATTAATAAATAGTGACCCTAGTGTAAACATAAACAACAGCCGCGATTCAGTTCCCTGTTAAATTATAAAGTTAAACTTCAGTAAATTTTCGATTCATCAACTAGGGTATCATAGTAAAGTAGGTCTGTTGAAATATTAATTGAAATTTCTTACAAATCTTCACAAATTCCTTTTTGCTTACTAAAGTAAGTTACCACGGGAGATTGAAATGAGAGAGAAACAAATTTTTCCTCTCATTTAAAAGCTTGAAAATATCTGATGCACAATTGGTGCAGAAAGTGTAACAGCTGTCAAAATACCCACCTGTCAATTTCTTTCGTATTTATTTTTAAATTGTGCTATTTCTGATTTGAAAATTAAAAATTAAAAATTTGAATAAAAAATAATTTATAAACTGTGAAACTAAAACGAATAAATAAAATGTGATTTCTGATGTTAGGAGATAGATTTTAGTGTTTATTACACAAAAGTAGTTCAATATTTCTTGCAAGTGTCTCACTATACGGATAAGAGCAAATTTTATTCATTTTGCTGTTTTGTTTAAAAACGAATGTTATTAGAGAAAAGTGTTCATAAGGATACAATTAATTTTTAAATTCTTTTAGTAGTAAAAGAAAAAACAGAATGCTATCCAACTATGAATTTATGCAAGAACAAAAATTATAAGTCGTTGTAGTGGTTTCTTAAAAAAAAGCTTTTATATACAAACTTTTTAAAAAAAAAATTAGGTACGCCAATTTAAAGTTTTTATTATTGTTCGAATAAAAATTAAATTTACGAAAAGAAATATTAACCCGTTTCGGAGATATCGAATTTTCAAAAAAAGAAAAAATAGATTTTTTTTTTTCAAAAATTCAAAAAATATTTATTTTAAAGTTTTGAAATGTAATGTGTTTTAGACTTTTTAGAAGCTTCTCGATACAAATTTTCATTAAGATCCGTTATATGGATAAGAGAAATTCAAAATTCGAAAAAATGGTTCTATGGTAGGTACAAGCTGTAATATCTTAATTTCAAAATTTTTTTTATTAAATCAAAGATCGTAAAAATTAATTGAAAGAAAAAAAATTTTATCAAAATTCTAGGTGCCGTTTTCGAGAAAAATACGATTTTTGAAAATCATTTTTTAAACTTTTTTAGCATTTGTATGGTAGGTACCTTTATTTTTAAGTAAAATAAAAAAAAATTTCTCACACTTTGTAGATTATATCGAGAAACTTTTATTTATCAAGTTTAAAAAAAATCTAGCATGGGGTTTTCGAAATATAGAGTTTTGAAAAAAAAATTTTGAAGTTTTTTTTAAAAATCCAAAAAAAAATTTTTTGAAAATTTGAGTACACAATTCTATTAATGTTTTTGGGGAGCTTTAGCAAAAAAAAATTATCGAAAATCGGTTGAACCGTTTTTGAGAAAATCAAAAACAAAAAAAATGGTTCCTTGGGGGGTACCCTCAATAACCATTTTTCGGAAAAAATTTTTCAACCAATACCTAGATTTAATTAAATGAAATTTTTCTGTATTTTTATTTTTGAAAACTGTCGAACAGTTTTTGAGAAAAAAAAATATTTATAAAATTTCGAAAAAAAATCGTATGGCAGGTGCCGTTATTTTTGGTCTTAAAAAAAAAAAGAAAAAAATGTGTGGGGGTAAAAAATCAAAACCCATACCTACCAAGTTTAAAGAAAATCGGCCGAGCCGTTTAGGCTGTAGTCGCAGCGACAGACAGACAGACAGACAGACAGACAGACAGACAGAATTGCCAGACCCACTTTTTTAGTCTTCGCTATCATCGTAATGTCAACTTTGATCAAAATCTCGAGTTCAATTTTTTTTACGAATGCATAACTTGCCTTATAGTACCTATAAGTCGCAAGTAAAAATATAAATTTATGAAATTTTAAATATTGTTGGAGCTGTATTTTAAGAACCTTATTTTTTCATTCAATTCATACAATTTGTAAAACATTTGTAAAACGAACATTTACATAAAAAGTAAATTTCAAAGAGATTATCAACTGAAATTTGAAAAGCATTATTATTTAGACTTTTAAGAAGCATTTTTGTATAAAAATATAATTTAAAAAAAACTTAAAATCGAACTTGAGATTTTTATCAGACTTGACATAACGAAAATTTGCTAAGCAAATTTCTTTCCAAATTATTTTTAATCAAAAATTGTTTCACAATTTATAAAAAAATGTCTCTTTAAAAGCTAGGAAATGGCTGAAACAAAATTCCAAAATATGATTAATAATGATATCTTCCATTGAAGCATTTTTTTGGTTTTCGATTTTTGATTTTCTCAAAAACGGCTCCCGGAAATTACGCCAGAATTTATTTCTGAAAAAACTCTCAAAATTGGAAAAAGGGTCAGAAATTATCTTGGAAAATAAGCCAGAAATGTTGGAAATTGGGCCAGCTAGGTATGGAAAAAGATCCAGAAAGCAAAATAGAAATAAGACCAGAAAATCAATCTATTAGCTTTAAAAAAAAGCAGAAAATGTTTTTTATTATCAAAGAAGACACTTTAAATGTGATGAAGTAAAAAGAAACAAATAATAGTCACCGGATGGCGCTTTACTGCACACAACGCGCCATCGCCACACCGTCGCTGCCTTGGGGGCCCGCCTCGCGGGTTTTCAGGATTCTAATTACCTTTTCGGTTCAATCGCCAGGCAGGCGCCTGTAGCAACAGTTTTCTTGGACAACAGTACCTTGGGTGGCCGGCTTCACACTTTTTTGGGGCTTAAACCCGCTCACGCAACTCCGTTGCTCCGCTTAGGGTATATTCAGTTGCAGGGCAGGCGCCTGTAGCAACAGTTTTCTTTGGCAACAGTTGTTTACTCCATTTAATGTACAATACAGTTGTCTGGCTTTTTTCCCAAAAAAAAAGGAAAGAAACGCCAGAAATTTGATTTCTGCTTTTTTTCCAAACTTTATTTTCTGGCCTTTTTACCATTTTTAAAAATGAAAAAAAGGTCTGAATTTTCCTTGGCAAAAATGCCTGAAATTCTGGAAAGATCTTGGCTGTTTTCTTGGAAAAAAGGCCAGAATTTGTGTGAACAAAATTTTGGCGTTTTTTCTCAAATAAAAAAACTGGCGTAATTTCCTCTGGCTTAATTTCCATGAGCCTCAGAAACTGTTAAACGGCTTTTTATTTTTTTTTTTATTTTAAGACTCCTTAGAAATTTGAATAGTATTTTGTTTTAAAATGTTTCCATTTTTTTTTTTGATGACGGTTCCTAGAATTTTGATAAAATTTTTATTTTTTTACTTATACATATGTATATCTTTAATCCAATACGAAAATTAGAAATCAGGATATTTCTGATAGTGCCTACAATAGAAATATTATTCTGTTTTTGACTCTCATTATCGACATAACGGATTTTAATGAAAGTTCATATGCAGACATTTCTTAAAAGCATTAAATCTAAAAAAAATATCTTTTGAAAATTCGATATCTCAAAAACTGGTAATTAATTATTTTTTTAAATTTAATTTTTGTTTTACAATAATAGAAACTTAACCAGTGTACCATATTATTACTTGCGATATAGGTACTATAGGGCAAGTTCTGCATTTGCAAAAAAAATCGAACTCGAGATTTTGATCAAAGTTGATAAAACGATGATATCGAAGACGAATAAAGTGGGTCCGACAATTCCATCTGTATGTCTGTACTCTGTACCTCGATCTACAGCCTAAGCCACTGGAGCTATTTTCTTCAAACTCGGTACTAAAAGGTCTTTGGTGATTCCCTAGGTGGGAAATTGAAATTTTTTGTTAAGCTCTTAAACTAACGGTACCCCCATACACCCGTAATGCATAATCATATTTATCTCGAAAACGGCTCTAAAGATTTTGATAAAAAAAATTAAGTGCGATATTATGGACTACATTTTTGTCAAACAAAGTTTGGGGGAAAAATGTTATTCGGTACCTGTCATAGAACCGTTTTTTTGATTTTTGACTTTTTCAGTAACGGCTCTAACGATTTTAACCAAAAATTTTCAGCAGGAGCCCCCTTAGTGTCAAAACACAAACTTTTTAGTTTCCCGAATCGAGTTGCTCTAAGTGCGCGGTATCCCATATAAGCCCATATGTTTCATTTTAGCAACCAAACAGTTGCGAAACTAAAAATTGAATGTGCGCGCCTGGCCTTAAGTTTAAAATAATGTTGTATATTAAAAAATTTGAAAAAAAATATTTTTTGGGTTGTTTGAAGAAAAACATTACTGCACCTATTATGGATTACAACTCAACTTAGTTGAGTTGTCATCAACACAACTCAACTCATAGGCAACCAAACAAATTTTTCGTATTAAACAAGTCAACTAAAATCAGTTGCAATGAAAAAATAGTTTGCCGTCTTTTAGGAGTCGATTTGCTGTCAAAACCAGCTGCTCAACATGAAATACAAAAGCAAGAATAAGAAATTGTATGATGGAAAGTTCTTTCGATTTGTTTTTCGGTGATTTGGAAGATGAGAATTTCCTTAATGTATCCAAAATAAAAAAGAATATGCGTATATTTAATAAACTTATGTACACTTCTATTCCTAAAGTATGCATTTTTTGGTTCGAAATAAAGTTTTCCTAAAACAACCAACGTTCCTCAGCGATTCTAGCAATTGTTAAACTTGCTACTGCTCTTCGTTTCATGAGCGAAGAAAGTTGCCAAAAGTGTAGAGGCAATTGGCAATGATTTTAATTTAGGACTGACTCAATCAATAGTGTCAGTTGTATTAAAAAAGTGGTAGGTGTGATTGAGGAACTCATTTGTGGAAAATAGATAAATGCTCAGCTAACATAGAGCAAGAAGTCGTTCAAATTGTGATGGCCATGTAGTTTTCAAACTAAAATACACTTATTACATTCTATTTTTATTAAAATTGTTGTTTAACTTACTGTTTTGTGTCCATATTTTTTATCCGAATGCAGATTCCTTCATTAAAATGTTCTACACAACTGCTTCGAACCAGTTGTTTGATTTTGACGCTTATTACAACCGAAGCACAACTCAACTTACTAACAAAATACAAAGAGACCACTGAAAAGTCGGCCCATTTGTTAGTATTGTCTGCTAATCGACAACTGGATGTGCTTTGACAGTCAACTGGTTGTGATCGATAATACCAATTCTAAGAATTATAACTAAACTATAGTTGTGTTGTCTTCCATAATAGGGGGGTACAAGTTTTTTTTTGAAATATCAATATCTTTAAAACGTATGAATGATTATTTTTTGAAATTATTTCCTAAAATCTACGATACTAAATACTTAAAATTGGCATCCCAAAATTTGTTCTCGAAAAATTTCAAAGAAATTTGTTATATAAAAAATTACTTTAATAATAAAACGATTTTTAAACTTTGTTTGTATAAATTCATAATTTTCCGGATATCAGACGGCAATTCCATGCATTTGAACATTTTTATCTCATTAAATCTATGTTTTATTTATAAAATGTATTTTAAATTCCAAGGTAATTTTACATAAGAGCAAAATCGTGGGATCCAGCCGTACATTTTATTTATATGTAAGAATTTAAGTGATGTGGAGCACTGTTAAATCTGTGTATGAACTAATGCTTCGAAAACAGAAAATTTTATCGCGAGAAAAGGTTATTTAATAATTTTCCAATTATCCTTCATCAAAGGACCCCAAGTCAGAACATAAAAAAAGCAAAATGAACAATTGCTCACAGTCACATTGAAGTATAAACTTAAGTAAAACTTGAAATCACGCGAACAAGAAATTTTGTCCATTTTAACGATAACCTTCATTGTCAGAGAATCCTTTAATAAACTATTGCTTGGACACCAACATAAGCGTCAAAACTTATTCCGAGGGTTCAAGAAGATACCATCCAGCAAATGTGAATGTTTTATGAGGGAGTGAGCTATGATAGGGCGTTACTAACTTTTTGAAATACATTGTTAGGAAACTCAACGACAAAATGTCCACCAACAAGATGTGAACATTTCAAAGGGATTCTGCTTCAGCTAGAAAAGTGAAGACTAAGAGTGGTTCAAAACCAACGCACCGAATTTCTTATAACCTCATGATCAGCTCTTCAACTAGTAGTTACGAAATCAATCCAATAGATTACAATCTCTGCTCCGTTTTAGAGTAAAATGTCTGCACTACTCGATACTGAAATATTGAGTCAGAGAAACGAGCCCTCGTCCGTCTAGTGTCTAGTGAACAGTTTTCCAAAAAAAGAGTCGTGTGTCCTTCCTTAAGGCGATGATTTCAAATGATGTCTATTATAAATTGTTCATTGAATTCTTAAATAAAAAGCATAGAAAAGCTTATAAGAACATCAGTGGGTTTTCACTTGACATTAGGTTATAAAACAGTAAGTAATGTAAATAATCTCGAAATCGAAATAGGAAACATTTTCCAATAGATTATTTTATTTATGATAAAAGTTACAACAATCGGAGTTACTAAATTAAAATTAAATTAACGACTTGGTGTAAGCCCCCTCAACAACAAAAACGTATAGGATTGCTCCTGATCCTGCATACTACAGTGATCAGTGTCGACGTCCTGTTTGAATGAAATTAAAAAAAAATATAAACTCGTACCCGACTAAACTGATATCAAACCTGAGCATGGTTATTTATTTATAAGTATAATTGTCACAAAAAAAAACAAACTTGTTTCAAGAATTATGACACAATTTTAGTTTTCGATTCGATTTAAAATGGGGGTGTTCCCCGGAATCAAATTTAAATAAATGTCGACTTTAAAATTATAAAAAAAAGAATCCAGGGAACCCATCGAATACACATACAGATGTACTCACAAAGTCATAAAACCAAAAAGGATATTTTTTTTTGGTTGAAAAAGACTAATTGTCATTCCGTGTTAAGTCTCGTTTTAATGATCTTTTACTCCTTATTATTGTGATGTGTCATGTCGTCAATTTCACGACAAAAAAGGGATGGAAAGTGTTTTTCGTTTTTGTTGGAGACTTGCGGAAAAGGAAGACATAAAATTAAATTATGTATTTTAATTATGATTTTGTTCAGACGAGTCAGCAGCGCTGATGTTTTTGTGTTAAAAAAGATGATATGACAGAGACTAACAGTTGCAATGAACTTAAGTAGAAAACACATTCACTTCGATTTTTTTTTGACTTTATGGTTTTGATCTATTTTTTTAAGAAGTAAAATATGTGTACCTAATAAAGTTGGTTTACTGATTCTTTAAATACATTTGGAAGCACCGTAAAACCTGTAGTTCTAATTAAACTGTGCCTGAATTGAACTCCTAATTCATTAAATCTACCAAATACAAAATGATTAAGTTTTTCCTTTTGAAGGAAACTTTGTGAATTTCTAATGGGTTCAAGTATCAACACTTCTGATAAGAATGAATCAACTTATCCTCTGTTAAGGTAGTTAAATGAAAGTAGGAAGAATGAGAAAGGTTAAAAGGTTAAAGTAACACATCTGTCTCCATACTACCACACACAAAAATACACTTGAGTTTCTTATTGTCAAAGAAAGGTTTATTCAGATTTAAAAAAAAAAAAACAGGTATATATGTTTTGTCATGTTATATTACATGTTTTAAACTATTGACGAAAATTGTGTCCCATGTTCTCTTAAACACTTAACAGATCGTTTAATCAATTTCCGACCACTTATGATGCAATCATCGATCGTCTGGAAGATTGTGGGTTGCGACAAGTGAAACTAAACAAGGAAGAGTTCACTTTATTGAATCATCAAGAGGCACTGATGAAAACTGTACAATAACCAGAAATTACTCGTAAGTGACAAAGAAAATCATTGAAGATGTGGCTTACCATTTATACAATGACTCTGAACATGTATAGTCCCTATAAAATCTACCTGATGGGCACTTGAAACTACGAGTATACCAAACAAGGAACAAAAGTTGTCTGCCTTTTGAAATAAATAAACCTACATTTTAAAGTGATTTCATGAATAAAGAGTCAACCACATTTGCTTTTTTTTTTGTTTTGTTAGACGAAAAATAGTAGGAATAGTTAAATATTGTTTGTGAGTGGATGATTCCGGAGTTCAGAATTAAAGATCTCCACATGTTATTCAAATTGTTTTAACGAGGATATTTTCACAATATTATCCGCCATCCAAAACAAATGGAATAAATAATTTGACTATAGAAGAAATCATAAAGAAAATAGTACAGAATCATAGCTAAGTTTCGTAAAAATTATAAGGAAAATAATGACTGGAAAAATTGTTTCTCTCGCTATAATTTTGCATGCCTACGAGAGAATAGTTTTTAGCCCGAAAGTCGGTAGTGATGGACAAGAATACAAGGGTTTTTGAACAAACTGACTGGTGAGAGCCTGGTCCTACCTCTTTTTATTAGCATTTCTCCCTGAAAAATGTTAACACGCAGAGACTATACTCTGCAGGAGATAGTGTGTACAATCTAGAAAACTATGAACTTCGTAGAATATACTCTCGGTCTCGATTTTTATTTTCATTCATGTTATAACATAGAGTACCAAATCGAGCACTCTAGTTCTAAGAAAAGTCATGAAAAAATGACAATAAAAAGATACTTCGAATGAAAAATCTTAGATTTTCTATTTTTCGTTTTGAATGTACATTAAGCTTTACCACTCTACCAAATTTCATCATTCTACAGCAATCGGAAGTGCTCTATATAAATTGAACATTTTCTCAGAAAGTGGGCAGATACCACGCCCCCTGAATGGAAAACCTCAATTTTTATTTTTGGTCCTTTATATGCAATTTAAGCCCTACAGGTTCACCAAATTTCATCGTTTTACAGCAGTCGGAATTGCTCCATTCAAACAACACCAATTCGGAGAAAGTGGGTGAATACCACGCCCCCTGAATGGAAAACTTCAAATTTTTTCCTCTGCTTGCATGACAAAACCTACCGTTGTGCAAAATTACAAGATTTTACGATGTCGGGAAGTGCTCCATAATTTTGATGATCTGTCAGTCAGTCAGTTACGGTTTTTTTGATTTTTGAGGCCTTATATCTCAGGAACCGGTTATGCTAGAAAATTAAAATTTGGTGAGGCGCCTGTGCCTAACTAGTTTAGTAAATTTTAGGAATTTTGATTTTCTGACTTCATTGGTACTGAAGATAGGGAGGGGTTAAAAATCGCCTGAGTTTGTTCCTGTAAAAAGGGTGTAGTGCCAGAACTTGGCTGGGCACTACCGTGCCCTTTGATAATAAAATATTTTCTTTTTTATTACTTGTTTTGTATGTTATCCTACTCTACACTGTAAATTCGTGCGCTAATTTCAGCGCCACCACCAGAATAGCGTTGCCAAAAAATCACGCCCCATGATAATACTATAGGTCCGGGTTTCCCCGGAGCTCCGTGGAGCACTTGGTGCTCCGCAAAGAATATCCAAGTGCTCCGCCGAAAGATTTGAAAAAATATAAAAATTCCACTAGACAGGCTAGTAACTATGTAGTTAACTTTGGACTTCTGAACTTGTAATTTTGATCGCAGCAGTCGAATTTGAAATTCATATTTAAAAAAAATCAACATAATGTAAAATGTACATAGTTACCTACAAACAAATATTAAACAATTTTTGTTTCAACGGCAGCCCTAGTAGGCGTAGTCCTACAGGCAATCAGTCGAATACCGAGAAAAAACAAGAAGTATACTTTTGTAGTTATAAGGTGCAAAAGCAAACCTACTGATTTCTTCGAAAGAAAGTACTAAATCTCAAAAGAAAGTTACTAAATCTCAAACCTACTTGGTAAGTTTCCGAATAGCCCAAACTGGTGGAGCCCATACCATTGCTGATAACTTAATAAAGCCATGCGTTAAAGACATTGTTCAATGTATGTTGGTTGAAAAGGCCAACAAAATTAGTTGCAAATTGTTAAAAGATGCACCAGTACCAGTTCTACACCGCCATGCCCTTGCAATGAAAAAATGCCGGTCTCCCTTAAAGAGTTGTTGGACGAAACCGTGAAAATAATTAATTTTATTAAATCACGGCCAAAGAATACAAGGCTTTTTAAAGTGTTGTGTGATGACATGGGTAGTCTACTCTACATACGTCTTTACTTCTTCACGCAGAAGTAAGGTGGCTTTCTCGTGGAAAAACACTGACGCGGTTTTTCGAAATGAGAGCTGAAGTTAGAACCCTCCTCACTTCAGGGAAAGGCAATAATCGATGCCAGTGATAAAGTAGAAGCATTTAAAAATAAAATCCAGTTTTGGGCTAAATCTATAAAAAATCGAAACCTAGACAGCTCCCAATGCTCAAAGAATTTAAAGAAGAAATAGAATTGGAAATTTCCGACGATATTTTAAATGAGTTTCATATCCACCTACTGGGTTTGCTGGATAGCTTCTTCCACTATTTTCCACAAGAATTCCACCCAAACATTAAGGAAAACGTGTGGGTTATAAACCCATACTCTGCCGCGTTAGAAAAACCAGCTTCTCTGACATCGCTGCAGTTTCAGTGCTTGATTGACTTGACAACAGATTCTTCGATAAAAGAACTTGTTGCAACGAAGAAGTCCTTATCAGAATTCTAGTGTATTTTGAAAGAAGAATTAAATGTATTGTCAGATAAAGCCAAAATAGTTTTTCTGCCGTTCGAAATAACATACATGTGCGAATCAGGGTTCTCTGCCTATCGATACCTTCCCGTAAGAATGTATTAAGCGACATTTTTAAAATTGTTTCCTGAACAACGTTTGATATACGTTTGCAGTTGTCCCAAATTCAACCAGATTTTGCAGTTTTATGCAAAAAAAAAAGCAGGCACATTATTCCCACTAAAAGAAACTCTTAGTTTTTTATTTAAATATCTACCATACACACATAAATATAATTAATAATTCATAATATAATAATTCATAATATAATAATTATAATGTAATTCCTTATTCTTAGAAGTAAACATTGTTTTTTGTGTTCTTCGTTGTAGAAACTGTGTTTCTTGAAATAAACAAAATTTAAAAAAAGTTATTTTATTTTCTACATGTAACTGCGAAAAATGGCATATGCGCAACGAAGTGCTCCGCGTGGAATTTCTCGCGTAAAAAGTGCTCCGCGACTAAAAAAGATTGGGAATCGCTGCGATAGGTTATAAAAGGTACTGCGCAAAACGTAGATGGTTTTAGGTGCGAATGGTAATTGGTAATTGAAGGAGTGCACTAAGATTCTGTTCCACAAAACAAAACACACCTCATAGCACAACCAGAACCGATATGCGCTGAATTTGATCAAAAAAAAAAAATGGCTGCTGTCATGGATAGAGTATCGTTTCCTTCACTTTTGAAAAACTCATGTGAACCCAAATCGAACGTTCTCGTGATCACAGTGATGAATCTGATCATATAGGTCTCCGAGCCAGTCAATTTCTCGTGGTTACATAGTTTGGAGTATTGTTGTCACAGAAGTTGAGAGGGCGTTTCCAAAAATCTTTCAATTCCAGGCCATTTTCATTCATAGGTCAAACAGAGAATTTTAAAGCTTATTGGGTCATCGAACTAGGTTTTTTCTTTCCGCCATTCCTACATCCACCTTATATGTATAAAAAGTTATGAATTCATAGAAAAAAATCAGCTTGAGATTTGATATTTCAAAAAGTGGGCCTCGCAATTCTGTCTGTCTTTTCGACTACAGCCTAAAAGGTTCTACCGATTTTTTAAAGATTTTATTTTTGGTAAAACCAATAACAATAAATTTTAGAAAATATTTTTTTTTTCTTCTCAAAAACTATTTTACTTATTTAAAAAAAAATCAAAAGATTTGATTTATAAGTTATAAATTTGATAGATAATGTTTGAGAAAAAAAAGTTTCCAAAAAATGGTTATCAATGGTTAATTTTGTTTGGTTTTTGATTTTCTCAAAAATGGTACAATGGATTTTGATTTGCTTTTGTTTTCTTAAATGCTGTTTTAAGAACGCTTCTTAAAAATTTAAATAGTATTTTGAAATATTTTTTTTTGTGAATCTTATAAAATTTTTCAAATTTTCTTAGGAAACTCAATATTTCGAAAACCACATGCTCAATTTTTTTGAAACTAAACAATCAACCGTATTTAAATACTATAAGCAAAGTATAGGAATTTTTTTTAATATTTGTTTTTCTAAAATTACAGTATACCCACCATACAAACGTTAAAAATGAGTTTCGAAAATCAAATGTTTCTAGAAAACGACACCTATAATATTTTAAGCATTTCTTCTGTTTCGCTTAATTTTTAAAATCTTACATTTATTTTTCAAAAAATTGAAACTAAGACCAATATTTTTACCGACATTCGCAACGATAGAACCATTTTTTTTAATTCCTTATTATCGACATTATGGAATAAAATAACATTTTTTATACAGAACCTTTTAAAAAAGTTTAAAAAACATTGCATATCAAAGTTAACAAAAAAATATGTTTAGATATTTAAAAACAAAAAGATTTTAATTTTTTTTTGGAAATTCGATGTCTTAAAAACGTGGCAATGACATTTTTTTTTTGAAATTAAGTTCTTATTTGTACAATAATAAATACTTAAAATTGGCGTTTCAAAATTTTGTTCAGAAATGTTTTAAAAACTCCAAATAAGGAAACTTTATGTTTTGAAAAAACCACTTCTACGATATAATATTTTCTGTTTTTAGCTTCAACTACTAAGGAAGTTTTTTAAGCAATTTTAAATAAAATCGCAAAAGTTCTTTGTAATTTAAAATTTTTTTTATAAATATAAGAACATGGATTTACATAAAGTTGTTTCCCTAAAATTTGTCTAAAAAATGTGCAATGTAAATTTTAAGTATTCAAAAATATTCATTTAAGAAAATAATTTTAAAACCTAATTTTTATTTAAAAAATCCAAAAACGAAAAAAATGCAGACAATATTATTTTAAATTTAAAGAAATTGGTGGCCAAAATCGTTATAGCCTTTAATGAGGAAGTCAAAAATAAAACAAATAAATAAAAAATCGTTTTATGATGGGTAGATACTTTAGAAACATTTTTTCTTAACATTTGTTTTTTTGACCAAAATGTAGCCCATTATTTTTATTGAGCGTTAGACTAGTGTTCGAGTTAAATACAATTTTGCTTAGCTGATATATGGCATGTTCCATTAATTTTAGAGCTTAAAACAAATTTCAATTTCTCCTCTACGGAACCATCGAAGACCCTTAAGTACTGAGTTTGAAGAAAATAGTATCAGCGGTTCAGGCTGTAGGTTGAGGTGCATACATACAGACATGCAGAAATCCAGACACACAGACGGAATTGCGCGACCCAATTTGTTTGTGTTCTCTATCATCGTAATGTCAACCTTGATCAAAATCTCGTGTTCGATTATTTTTCCAAATGCAGAACTTGCCCTATAGTACCGTAAGAAAAAAATAATTTTATCTCTATGAACATTTTTCTCTGACAACAGCCATTTTTTAAATTCTAAGTTTCCTATATAAAAATCATACATGAGCCTGTAATACGCTCTCCTTGCATATATGCCTTTGAAAACTTATGTTTTCATCTTTAGTGTCCCAAATATTGTATCTTTTATCTTTTTAAATACTTTGTATGTTTAAATACCTTTTTCCGTAACGGGATCGCTTAAGACTCAAAACTTGTTTATAAAATTGTCACTTGTTCTAATCTCAGGTGTTTTTAAAAAAATTAATGTTAATTTATATGCAAACCAAAACTCCTTAATGGAAGAATAGACATTCAATCATTAATGCAAGCTTGCAACAGAATTGAGATTTTTCGGTCAAGGGACTCCGCAATTGTGGAAATTTATAGTGTTCCATGATTGTAAGCTTTGACTGTAGGTAGGGGTAAAACCAAAAGTATAACGAGTGGCAGCGGTCATGAATTGTAAAATATAAAATGCGCCATCAAAATGCGTAGGCTGTTTAGCATAAACGTGTTGCATATTAAATCTCCATCAAGCACTGTTTTTACTGTTTGTGTCTATATACCTGCCGTATCAGAAATGTTAGATGCAGTATAACACGTCTCCCGTTGTAATCAAAAAAGGTTTTACAATTTAAACAACAAAACAAACAAAACACTGAATTTATTTGGAAGGTGCTTTGCTTCTTATAAAATAAAAGATCAAGATCTCAAGAAATTTCACTAAATTAATGTTTTATTTCAAATGGTATCAGAACATTTAGGAGGACATTAGCAGCTGTAATTATTAAATTTATTTAAAAACTCTCTTAAAGCTTAGTTAAGTTTGGTTTGATATTTAGTTTAACATTAAATAAATACATTATATAATAAATAGATATTTTCTAAATTGGTTTTATTATAAATTTAATTTGCTAAATTCGCTGGCATCGAAACCATAGCTCTAAAAATATTTTTTTGTCTTTGGTTTCAAGACGAATCGTCTCTTTTTTTTTCAAAAATCTCTGTTTATTAAAATATGATCTTTAATCCCACGGTACCTGGCACCTCAACTGAAGATTGGGTTTCAATCTTTTGGACAGGTTATTGGGATTGAAGTAAACGCTCTGAGTTCCAAATTACAAAAGAGAGCTTTACTTAAATAATAATTCATTATTTGATAATTAAAAACATGGATGATATCAATTATACAATTCGGTACAGTTGTACTAGAAATTACTATTATATTTAGTAAAAAGACGTCTTTACTCTAAGAAGATTTATTATAGACTGCCTTGTGGCTTATAATAACTTATACTAGATAACATAGATTATATATAATATTATATACTAGATGTATGAGTGTTACAAGTCTACTGAGAGTGCTAGCGATATATATAACATCTCCCTTTTCAGGATATGTAATCAATGTAATATAATTCATGTTGTAAGATTATAAGATTATAAGAATTAATAGGGATACGTTAAAATTCAATTTATAGAAAAAACTATACTTAAGCAAATTAGTTTGATTTGTAATTCAAATTAAATTAAAAAGTTTAAATCTGATTAACATCTGTTAAATATACATTCAGTTTGATCAATTCGACTTATTATAAACAGAATGAGTAAATCTATCAGGAGGTTTTGACTGCCTTCCATAACGAGTAGTAATAATATCACTATTCCCGGATGATTCTGGAGAATTTGTTGCTTCATTTTGAATACCCGATGCTTCTTCGGATGATTGATTGCGTTGTACGTTTTGTTCATCAATTGTAGTTGGAGATTCAAAAATATGTTGACGAGAGCGTCTGTAATGCGTACCATCATCATCACAAACCACATAAGATCGAGGTTCTTGACATTTGGAAACTACCGTTCCCGGAAACCATTCCGAGCTCGGCGTTTTCTTGTAAAGTATTCGTTTTCCTTTATTCAATGGATTAAGTACTCTTGTGCCTTGATTATAATAGAATGCGGTTACTTTTTGTTTACGTTGTACTTTTTTTACATGATTTTGTATATCTACTAATTCTGGTTTAAATATTTTTTGGATAGCCGGTAGCTTTGTTCGTAATTTGCGTGACATTAATAACTCTGAAGGTGAACTCATGTTACCTTTTTGAGTGGTTCTGTAGTGCAGAAGTGCAATATAAGGATCAGACCCAGATTCTTCACACTTACAGAGAAGCTTTTTGATGGTTTGAATAGACCTTTCGGCAAGTCCATTGGATCGGGCTAAATATGGGCTCGATGTTAAGTGATCTATGTTCCAATCAACAGAAAATTTCTTAAATTCCTCGGAATTAAAAGGGGGGCCATTATCACTTATCATCACCTCTGGAATACCGTGACGAGCAAATATGGACTTCAGTTGCTTTATTACTAGACGACTCGTATATCCGGTATTTAGTAATGCAATTTCAATGTATTTCGAAAAGTAGTCAACTACCAATAGGTACATCTTCTTTCTAAATTCGAACAAATCCATACCAACTTTAAACCATGGAATTGAAATAACTTCGTGCGATTTTAGGGGTTCTCTAGGGATTGCGTTTCTATGACGAATGCAGGTTTCACATCTACTGACGATATTTTCGATGTCTTGGTTTATGTTTGGCCAGAAAATATGGTCTTTAGCCAGGTTCTTAGCACGTTCAATCCCCATGTGACCTTCGTGCACAAGAACGAGCATATCATGACGGAGAGATTGTGGTATGACTAAACGGTTGCATTTGAAAACTAGTTCGTCGATGACATGGATATCGTTTCGTATACTATAGTAAGGCATAGCAAGTTCGTCTACTAACTTCTTATTTAGAGGCCAGCCATTTTTATAATAGTTTTTTACTTTGGAAAGAACTTTGTCGTTCAAAGTTGCACAACGTATTTCATTAATTTTTGGCTTCGACGCAGACAAGGTTTTTGTTAGTAGGTTACAATGAAGACTTAAATCTTGGTCAAAGTTTCTTAACGCATTCTCTGAAAGAGCTGCCCTAGAAAGGGTGTCTGCGACAAAGAGATATTTTCCTGGTTTATATATGACTTCTAAATCGTAGGACTGAAGTCGAAGCATAAATCTCTGTAGACGCACGGGAATTTTATAAAGAGGACGATCGAAAAGCGGAACCAAGGGTTTGTGGTCTGTTTCGACAAGAACGTGTCTACCAAAGGTGTATTGATGGAATTTTGTGCAGCCGAAAAGTATTGCGAGAAGTTCCTTCTCTATTTGGGCATAATTCTGTTGACTTGAAGTGAGAGTTGCGGAGGCATAGGCAATTGGAGAGTAGTTATGAGAAATAACAGCACCTAATGCGCACTTTGAAGCATCAACTGACAACGTAAGTGGTTTTTTAGGGTTGTAGTATGTGAGAACGGGAGCATTAGAAATTAGTGATTTTAATTTTTTGAATTCTTCATCATGTTTGGAAGACCAATGCCATAAAACTTCTTTTTTCAATAACTGACGAAGATATGTAGTTTCTACAGATAAATTTTTTACGAACGATCTCAAATAATTGACCATTCCCAAGAACCTCTGAAGGTCGGTCGTATTCTCAGGACGTGGCATTTCGGCGATTGCTTTTAACTTATTTTCATCCGGCCTTACTCCATTTGGAGTGAAAATGTGACCTATAAATTTGACTTCATTTTGAAGGAATTTCGATTTTGATAAGTTGAACTTGAGCCCTATCAACTTTGCTCTCTCAAGCACAAGCTTGAGTGCCTTGTTGTGTTCTTCGATAGTAGAACCAAATATAAGGAAATCATCCATATATATGAAAATATTTTCTATATTTTTAAAATTTTCTTCCATTTGGGATTGAAAAATTTCGGGTGCCACATTAATGCCATAAGGAACTCTTAAGAAACGATGTCTCCCATAAGGAGTAATAAAAGTGCACAATTTTGAAGATTCTTCATCCAAGGGCAAAACCCAGAAAGCCGAATTAGCGTCGAGTATTGTATAAAATTTTGCATTCGCTGCGCGAGCTTTGCACTCATCGATGTTTGGAAACTGAAAATGTGATCTCAGTAAAGCCTTATTTAAATTACGAGGGTCAAGGCACAATCGTAAATTTCCATTGGATTTTTGAACTATTACATCGCTATCTATATCGCTAGCACTCTCAGTAGACTTGTAACACTCATACATCTAGTATATAATATTATATATAATCTATGTTATCTAGTATAAGTTATTATAAGCCACAAGGCAGTCTATAATAAATCTTCTTAGAGTAAAGACGTCTTTTTACTAAATATAATATGGTGTCAGGTGTGGGGTGGCGATGTAGTGTAGTGTGGTGACGTCTTCTTAAATTTACTAAGAGAAATTGGAATGGTGTGTTTGTTGAGAGCGCCAATAACCGTACTTTCGCTGGTTTCTTGAAGAAGTAGATTTGAGTGTGCTTTTGTTATTTCTAACGTTTTGTAGATCTCTATTGCTTTCTCCAGCAAGATGTCTCCTTCGTTAAGGAGCCGTTCTTTAATAAATGTATACTTAGCATGCAAGCCACATACAAAAATGTCTCTTACAAGTTTCTCTCTTAAATCTCCGAATTCACATGTTAGGCTTAGATTTTTTAGAACAGTGACGTAAGCATCTATGGATTCGTCGATTTTTTGTGCACGAGAAAAAAAATGGTGACGTTCTATTGCCAGATTTTTTTTTGGCGAGAAATATTCATCGAACTTTGTAACCAATTCTTCGTACTTAACTTTATCCAAATCCACGTCGAATGAATTAAAAATTTCAAGTGATTCTGGGCCCATGTGGTGTAAGAGAAGAGCGACTTTACGGGAACATGGCTGTGATTCGAGATTTGTTGCTCTCATGAAGACCTTAAACTGATTAAACCAACCTCTCCATGCTGAATCCAAATTCGTTTTTTGTAGATTAAAGTGTGGAATTGATGACGAAAAGCTTTGAGACTGTTGGGCACTTGTAACCGCTGTTTCGATCTTTGGATCTTTTTTATTTCTATCGTCGAGAGACATTATGCAAAATTGTATGTAATCACACCTGACACCATATTATATTTAGTAAAAAGACGTCTTTACTCTAAGAAGATTTATTATAGACTGCCTTGTGGCTTATAATAACTTATACTAGATAACATAGATTATATATAATATTATATACTAGATGTATGAGTGTTACAAGTCTACTGAGAGTGCTAGCGATATATATAACAATTACAAAGTTTAGTAATGGATATGTTACATCATCTCTCCGGACGGTATATAGGTTCCATCTCTCTAGGGTTAAAATCGTTCAGGTTTCTTCATAATCTGGTTTGATCTTCTTGTGTCGAATTCGGATGATGGTTGATTGAATCTGCATCTTGAATCACTTCATCTTCAAAAAAAAATTATCCGCAGCATTCGTGGTAATAATGCAATCATTTTCGCCAACCTGTTTAAAAAGATCGAAGTTTTCATTAGTACTTATTGGATTCGAAGCTTATTGGATTTGGAAGCTAAGTGTATTCTTTTCCAAGCCTCATCCTCGGGAGCCCAATTGCTATATTCTCGCTTTGGATCGCATGCAGTTTGTTGACAAATAGTGCATCCCGCTAACATCTTATGAATTTGTCTATCTAAGCCTGGGAACCAGACAGCAAAATGAAAAGGGTTTGAGAATTGTGCCAACTTAGAAACTTCTTCTTGGATCCAAGGGCTCCAGTAGAAGAATTCTATACAGGAAACATATTCAACGGTGAAGTGAGCAGAGTTCTAGTCAAGCTAAACTTCATAGTGAATACCCCTAAAAGGAGTTCTACTACATATTTTGAGATGAGACCTATAAGGAGAATTATACTTGTATCCACTACAAAGAAGGCCTCTGAACTGCGCTAAATATAGAGGAATCAGTCTCCTGAAAATCGCACACAATATCCTTTCTGCCATACTATGTGAAAGCCTAAGCCCGTTTGTCAATAAATCGATTGGTCCATATCAATGTGGTTTTAAACAAGAAAAATCCACTTTCGACCAAATATTGACATTACAGCAGATCTAGTAAGAAATACGGAAACTTCAAATCGATACCTAGCACATTGAAAGCATCTGTTGGGACGAACTATATCACGTTCTGGCATCCCTGGTAAACTTGTCCGTTTGTGAAGAATTAGGATGAAGAAGCCGAGCTGCTCCAAAAATCTATTATTTTTCCGCCGATGATATTTACATAGTTTGGTAGAATAAAGCGTGATGTATGTTGTGTGTTTGTGGGAATTAATACAGAAGTGGCTAAGACGGGCGAAGTATAAGCTCTCATCAATAAAGGGCACCCAAAACCAACGTCTTGGACAGAACTTCACCATAACTGAATCTCTGCTTTGTTGGACTAAGAACAGAAATGGGTAGAAAAGTCTTATCTCGAACAACTAAAGTGTCACTTTATAAGGCACTTATCATCCCGGTGCTTATTTATGGTGCCGGGGCATGTATCTTGTAAGAGGTAGATGAGAAGGCTTTAGGATATTTCGAGAGGAAAATTCTTCAGTTGATTTTTAGCCCTGTCTGCACTGATGGCGAGAGTGGAGGAGAAGATCTAACCACCAATATTACTGGTTGTAGAGCAATACCGCGCACTGGTCAAACGACTCAAAGTTTAACGACTAAGATGGATGAATTATGTAAAGCAAATGGACCTAAACGTTCAAGCCTGGAAATTCTTCGACTATAAACTTGAGTGACAGTTCAGTAGCGGAAGACCACAACTCAGGTAACGCACACAGGCCAGGAGCGCACCTCAACCGACTTGGTGTGCGAAACTGGAGACAGCTTTTTAGAGACAAGGCTGGCTTGAGAAGATAGCTGGTTGAGGCCCTGGTCCAAACCAGACTGTAGCACTCCCTTAAGTAGTAAGATCTAAATCCTCCAGGTTCCGTCGTTCTGTTTGTATGACTCTCCGGCAGTATAAAGTAGTTTAGTTTCAAAACATCAAGAATTCCTAGATACGGACGGATTCGGTGAGAATGATCTCTGCAAATGAAATAAGCACACTAAATTTTAGATTTGTACGTGAAAAGTTATGTCAATTAAGAGGTCTTTGAAAGCCCTAGACTGCTTCAAAGTAGATATTCCCGTCGTCAAAAAGTACGATGGGTTTTGCTCTGTCAAAATAAACTTAAAAAAATGTAACATATACTATTACCATTTACATATATGGACTTAGAAGAAAAGCTCCGTTTATTTGTGATACGTCTCTGGAGTCCGATTAAAGGAAGGAGTTTCGAGTTTTAATTCCAATATAAACCACATGCTTACTTACGTCAATCTCACCATAGGGCTTAAAGATGACGACTCCATAGACGAGCTGCAGCACAAGACATTTGAAAAGTTTTAACCTCAAGGTAGGAAAAGAAAACATATTTGATAGCACAATTGGAAAGTACATCCAGCACATCATTACCTCTGATATCGGACTGATGTTCATAGAATTTGATCCAGAGCTAAGCATATTTGTACCTAATACGCAATTCCAACATTTCAATGTTCACAATGGTGCATTAAAAGCTCCTGCTTAATCAACATTCAATCACATTGCCAATTCTGATGAGATGATACTCCTAGCACAAGGAAACTAACCCCCTGTTTTGACGATAAGTATTCACACGAACATGTATCTAAAAAAAAAATTCAGCAAAGTTGAACTCGTAAGAAAGATCAGAGTTAATTGCGAGCTCTACCAGCAGAAGATGAGACAAAAAGAAAAGAGCATGAGAAGTCTGGTAATCGAGAAAATAATAAAATGTCATAGCAGGAACAAGATTCAGAAGCCAAAATGTCAAAGTTACACGACTCAAAGCTTGAAAGGAGATCATCATTTTTTGAATAGAAAATACTACTAAGGGTATGAAGAACCACTTTTTCTGCAAACTGTGTAAAAGCGATGAAGAATCGAATTCATCTATCAAGCAGATTGTACCACCTAACCAAGATGACTTAGACCAATAATTCTGTCCACACAACCTCGACGAATTCAAGATAACTAATTAAACTTAATTTGAATAATTGGCTTTGGGAAGAGTTTAGAGCATCTCGTCTCCTGATGAATAGAATTACTGTATTAAGCAACTATTATAGAGGCATAATTCTACTTCTAGGTCCGTATTAGTCTAGCTTGAGTCCAGGAAAGTCGACAAAATGATTTAAAACAACAGATTTTGAAAAATCCATGATATTTAAGGCAGTATTTTAGTATTTACCAACTTTAATCGATTTCAAAGCTCGCTTATGGCAGCATTTTTAGGGACGAGCAATACAGTTTCAGCATCCTTCTAAATTCATCCAATTTGGCACAGTGACGACAGAGGACGCAAGATGCTCCATAAAAATTGGCAAAGACCTCACCTCTTTATCTTTGATTTCAAAAAAAGTCTTAAACAAAGCCAATGACTGTAATGCTACTTCTTTGATATCGTTGTTAAAGGAATAGTGTAGAACTCCTATGAGAGCACAGTATTTGCAAAGTTCGTCCAATTTATTACATAACGCAAATGATATTGACGTAGTACCCCTTGGCATAATGATGATTGGACTGTGTCGTGCAGACGGTTTTGGATTCGATTCTCAGCCGCCGCCAAAGTTTTTTTTTCAGGGGTGTACTGCCTCGTCGAGAAATTAACAAATCTTCCAAGAGTAGCTCTTGTCATGAAAAGTGCTGTTCATAAAGCCATTCGGAATCGGCAGATAATTGTTCTATTCCTAGTAGCACGCGCACAAGAATGGTTGAGAGTTGTAAGTCACTAGGTCCTGGTTCTCTTCGATCTGTTGCACCGCCAAATTTAAACGATATTGACAAACAATCGGAAAAACACAGAGTGATGTCCTGAGAATTTTTATGAGTTTCGAGACGGAAATGGGGAAGATGGGTTTTTAGTGATCAGCCAACTGGTACGAAACTGGAGACAGCTTAGTACGGAAACGGTCTGGCTAAATAAGAAGCTTATTGGTTGAGGTCTTGAGATCTTCATAAAGCTGAACGAAAATATAGTCTTCAATAAGCGCAATTAATTAAAAAGCATAAAATACGTGATTTGTATGGTTTTTATAAATTTATCTACCAACAAATTTCTCTATTTTGTTGTTTTATGGAAACATTTTCTACGACTTACACTAAACTCGTTCATAAAAAAGGTAAATCATGCTTGCCCTCAAATTATCGACTAGTTTAACTTACATCTCTACTTCTTAAGGCTATAGATCATGAACTCAAAGAACGAAAACTTCTTAGTGATCGAAAATACAACTTACCAGGCAAAAGGCTTACTTATGATGATGATGGATTTTCTGCACTTGTTATTATTATTAAAGCATTTGATAGAGTTTACATGCACAGCTCTTTTATCAAAAGTAATTTCATTTCGACTAAATAATTATTATCTATATAGTTCAATGGAATAGAAATTATCTTTTGTGTCATTCAGTATAAGTATTAATGAATGGGTTCAACTGTGACATCCACAAAATAAATAAAATTGGTGTCCCACAGGGCATTCAAAAATACATGGGTTTCTCCTCTTAAATCACCTATAAAATTACCCTAACTCCTTACATTATGGTATAACATTATAAGGTTGGCCTTGATGTGTAAAATAAAGTCACATTGTGGAGTAAGTACTTGGGTATGACTAACTTGAACATAAATATGTTACCCGAAAAATTCAGCTTGGTAATAAAATCATTAGGCCCACTTTCGGCTCAATTCGTTTGTGACTTTAACTAAACAATTGTTGCCCTTCGAATCATTTGATAAATTATCTGTCCATTATAAGCAATAATGGCGCTTTTTGGTTACGGAATATTAGCCTAGTTGGAATTTTGAAAAAGAATGCTGACATGTTAAAAAATTGAAAAGGGGATTTTTTGTCTGATCAGCGGCATAGGTGGTTCATAAGAAGTCTTAATTATCTATAGACTTTCTATGTTGGGCGCCATTATGAATTTTATTAGAATTCCTTTTTCATTTGAAAAAAAACACACTCATTATCAACTTAAGCCTTACAGGCACATTATAAAAGTTGTTCCAAGCTTTATCTTTCACAACTTCGAAGATGACGAATTTTTACATACGATTGATATTTTTCGACTTCATAAAATAAACAAGATTATTGTCATATTACCGCCTTTAAAACCATCAACACGCACTTAACTACTCACAAACTGGCTCATTTCAAATTTCAAAAGGCCAATGATCTTAAAATTTAAAAAATCAGCTCTTGATGTGTCAAGCTATAAACATCAATTGACATTAACCGTGAACAAAAAAAAATCGATTTTGTCATAAAATCAAACCTTTAATTCACACTTCCGTTCTGTTTTTTTTTTTTTTTTTAATTGATATGCCTGCTTTCTAATTTAATAGTCTTCTCAAATATGTTGAGCAACAAGCCAGAATTTAAAACATTCGGTATGAATCGAAACTTAAGAGTAAGACCGGGTGACAAATCAAAAAGCACCTTCGCCCATACGAATAGCTCATTAAGTCCAAACGTCTATCCTGTTTGAAACGAAACATTGCCCTATTCGATGATGATGATCATCAGAATCATGATCGGTAGCAACAGAACCGAGCTATTTGATTGATAGCAAAGGATGCATCCAACTGACATTACTCTAATTGGTATACAGGAGCCATAACAGCCAAAAGAATAGGCCAGACCCATTAGGCGACACTATTTGAGTCACTTAACGTAGGTGGAGAGAGATCAAAAACCGGTGATTTCTTGATGGTGGTGCGGCGACGGATTTTGATATCGAATCCATTTGGCCGTGACCCTTTCCGCTAGAGAAATCGTTTTTGGACAATGCACTCTCCCGAAGGGGTGTGTTGTGGACTTGGAGCTCGTGAACCACCGCGCTGTCGGTCGACGCCACCAATACCGCCGCCGCCGTCATCATCCGCCAGTAATCCCGGCTTGGATGTATTAACCTTGTAGCAGAGACACCATGAATATTTCTATAAATTTATTGTGGGCTTGTGTGAAGAGGCGCGTGTCTGGAATAAGGAATCATTTACATATATAAAATAAAAACAGTCCTCCCCTTTTTTTTCGGATTACCTGCTTGGGCAAGTTCAGGTAGGATATATGTATCTTTCAGGAGAATAATAGGAGTTTATTCCTTTCTTTTGTTTTTACTATTTTCTTTGTCGTTCGTTGGTCGGTGCTGACAGTTTCCTGAATTGTTTATTCACTTGTTATCCTGAATATATTTTATTTAAATTTCTTCTTTTTTTTTCTTCTAAATCTATTAATATCCTATTTTTCTTTTCTTTCCAGGTAAGGACATATGTTTTATTCTTTTTTCCTCGTAAACAAGTCTTGTTGGAAAAAAGGTAACATCTATCTAATCGGTTTTCGTGGTATTTACAGAATGATATGGGGAGTTTCGATAGCAGGAAATAAATGTTTATAGATGTTTAAGTAGAAAACTCTAGTTTTTATATTATTCATATGTTTTTAAAGAGTTCTTGGATTATTTTTGTAATTTTTAAAGTAAAAAAAATATATCAATATATGAAGGTACTTTTCCTCGTGATGTTTAAGGAGAACAATCTTCAAAAAAACACATTACTTCCGTTGGTGGGCGATGACAACTTATATTCTTTATAGAAATGGTCGCAAGATTTAGATAGTTTGAAATCATAATTAACATAAACATATCATAAGCTCTCAATAAAGAAAACTTTTGAATTTGTTTTATTTTTTGAATGACCATGAATTAATATAGATTTTTAGCAAAAAAAAATTCTTTATTTAAATAGGTACTAAAGACGCATTTTAACTTTTTAAGAAGTACTAAAGTAAGTTAAACTTCATTAAAAAAATGTACATATAAGTTAAATAAGAACTAATTAGTGGAGGATTCCTTAAAATTAAAAATATGTGCATAAGCCAGAAGTTCCTAAGCACTGAAGGTTTAACGCGGGAACCACTCACGTGTCTCGTGTGGAGTGGTGTGTTGCGGAGTCGACTTGTGTGATTGGTGAGTTGCAAACGATCCTAATTGAACAAAGTTCTTTCGACTTTCTAAAGTACTAACTCGTCTATATCATACTCAGAAACAAACGTCAGCGCCACAATGTAGTATGGCGCAATAGGAACATGAAGGATTTCGTTAAAACACACCACTCACAAATATGGTTCTATGCATATGAAATACGTAAGATTGATAGTGACACATTACATTACAACACACCACACGTAATGAGGGAAGTTCCACCTCAAACCACGGTGATTCATCAATAAAAGAAAATTATATATTTTTAATTTATGTTTGATGTAAGCAACAATTCTTAAAGGGTTTTTTGTACCATATATTTAGAAGTGAAGGGTTTCCCAATAGCAACTTTCGAACTTTGACAGGTGATTGCGGCCATATTGTTGAATGTACATTTGTCAAATTAGATGTCATTTATTGAATCTGTGTTGCCGAATCAACATGAAATATAATATCGGTTAACAACATTGTTTTATGAAGTAAATACTCTGTTCGAGCAACATTTTTGGCGCTTCACGCATTTTACGGTCGCCAAAATTGTTCTTCGGAGAAGACTATTCGCAACGAAGTGCATACATTACGACCGTTTCTGTGGACAATCCAGCGACACCAGTACGTCAAAGAAATGCAAGATGTGACAAGAATGTAGCATTCTGTCCGTGAGATTGTGCAGAAGAGTGAATTCACAAGAACTCGGCCTTTCACGTATCACAATCTTAAAGACTATTCACATGAGAGCGACCAAGGATCGACGAACAAAAGAACAGATTGGATTTAAAACATTTATAATGCTTAATTCTTCACAAAAACTAAGCAAAAGTTAGAAAATTTATTAAAATATGCGTTTTAATTGCTAAAGTAAGAATAATTGTTCATCACGAATTGCAATCTGAATTTTACGAACTGTCAAACTCTATTCGTGTTCCACATACGATCCACATTGCAAGGAATGAATTCTGTTCCTATGCGACTAACCTCAAAATCATTCCTGTTTTTGTTTGTTTTAATGGTCATTCGCTGCAAATAAAAAAAAAACTATGTAAAGAAAATGTCAAAATGGACGAATATTCGTTCATTCGTCGTTCGTTGGTCGCTTTCATGTGCTTCAGCTGATGCATGAGCTCAGAGTTAACGAGCATAGACGAAATGAGTTCGCTAACTAGGATCTCCAGCAGTTCGAAGTGATTTCCAGTTTTAGTCGACAAAGCCCAGCGACGAAGTCCATTTCTGGATAAATGGGTTTTTCAACAAGCAAAATTTTTGAATTTGGAAGATGGTCAAAATTCTCATGAAATCCAGAAAATTGTAATGCATTCAGAAAAAAACACTGTTTGGCGGGGATTTTCGGTTGGTATCATCGGTCCATACTTTTGAAAACAAGGTTGGCCAGGTCATCAAGGGCAATGGGGAGCGCTATCGCTCGATGATAACCAATTTCTTTTGGCGCGAATTGGATGATATGGGTACCAAAGACATGTGGTTTTAATAGGACGATGCTACGTTCCGCACAGCACGTACCACAATGGTCGTTTTGCAAGAGTGATTTCTGAACATGGTAATCTCACCGCAAAGGCGAAGTGATTTGACCACTGAGATCGTGCGATTTGACGCTGTCAGACTACTTCTAACCTGAAAGCCAACATAATAAAATAAAATATGAGCGAGCATTCACATTCTGCCTTTCAAGCTGCACCAATCTTGTGTACCAAAAA
Source organism: Chrysotoxum bicinctum (assembly GCA_911387755.1). Lineage (NCBI taxonomy): Eukaryota > Metazoa > Arthropoda > Insecta > Diptera > Syrphidae > Chrysotoxum > Chrysotoxum bicinctum. Next base: position 171,834,511 of record OU426989.1, read on the forward strand.
CAGAAAGGATTCTTTCAACCGAGTAGATTAGCTATATTAACCGAGTAGATTCTTCTTCTTCTTCTTCCTTTGCTTCGGCGCTGTTATGATCTCGATGTCGAGGGGATCATAACTCTCCCACGTATCTGCTTCACACTAGTGATCCGCCTGTGGGGTTCGCCGGGTTGACCTCAGAATTCGGCGGCAAGCCTCCCGGTTTTGTATTGTTCCATTTCTGAGGCCAATTGAATGCTGGTGTTTTTGCATGTGTTTGTACCAGGAGTGTTTAGGCCTACCTTTCTTTTTATTCAGAATTGGAACGTTGTATGATATTGCCTTTTTGACGGGGTTCTCAGGATCTCTCCTTTGAACATGGCAATACCAACTGAGTCGGTCGTGTTCAATTTTTTGGGAAATGGTATTCTTAACATGAAGGCTTCCTCGGATCTTTGTACTTCTAATTCGATCAAGCTTTGTAACTCCTGCTGTCATACGAAGCATCTTCATCTCAGCTGCTGTTAGCTTACTCTCATACTTTTTGTACATTGTCCAACATTGTGAACCGTATGTGAGTGCTGGACGCACAACTGAAGTGTAGAGCTTTCCTTTCAGCTTAGGGGGCATTTTTCGGTCACAGAAGATAGCAGAATTTTCCCGCCACTTTCCCGGCACTTCATCACAAGTAGCTTCGTTATTTATCATAGACCCCAGATATTTAAACTTTTCACACTTGGGAAGCACTACTCCATTCAAATAAATGTCTGGAATAGGCCTGTGTGGATCAGAAAATGGGCAGCATAGGTATTCTGTCTTTTTCGCGCTTATGCGGTACCCACTTCCTTCTAGAACATCCACCCATACGTCAAGTGCTCGTTGTAGGGATATCGGGTCTTCACTTATGATGGCTCCATCGTCAGAAAAGAATAACTGATGTACTTTTGGATCCGTCACTTTGCCTTCAAGCAGGTAATCAAGAACTGTAATAAAGAGCAGGGGACTCAAGACACTTCCCTGGTGTACACCTACTGTGATTTCGAATTCTTCGGTGACTCCAGCTGCGCATCTTACTTTAGTAACTGCTCCATCATACATGTCCATAATTATCCGCACATAGGTTTCTGGAACTCCTCGTTGCCTGAGGGCCACCCATATTAGATCTCGTGGTTGCCGATCGAATGCTTTTTCAAAATCAACCAATACGACATGCAAATCCTCCAAAGAATCCCGATGCTTTTCCATAATTATTCTTATACTCTGGATTGCATCCGTGGTTGACTTACCCCCGACAAACCCGCACTGGTCATCAGATAGCCTAATTATTTTTCGCAGTCGGCTACCCAAGACTCGCTCAACGATCTTCATGGTGAGTGACATCAGCTTAATCGAACGGTAATTATCACAGCTTCGAGTATCACCCTTTCCTTTATAAATTGGAAGAAGGTAACTTTCCCTACATTGATTAGGCATGCGATCACCTCGTATAAGTTTGGAGACAAGAATCATGAGCCATCTAAACCCGATGTCTCCCATCTTTTTCCAAAACTCTGAGGGTATTTCGTCTGGGCCAACAGCTTTTCCCTTTTTGGAGTATTTTACCGCCTCACTAACTTCTTCGACTGTGACGTCGGATATTTCGCTTAAGTTAGGTGAAGCTATTGGAAAGTATAGCCTTGGAAATTGTTCGTTTAGAAGTCCGTCACAATACTGTCGCCACCTGTGAAGAATTTCGTTGTCTTCCACAAGTAGTTGGCCTTGAGCATTGTTAATGAACTTTGGCGAACAAATCTCCTGGGCATTTCTTCTTCTTTGAGCGGCTATTTTAAAGATAGTTGCGCCCTTAATCGTGTTTTGCCGTAGCTCTTGAATAGCACCAGCTGTCGGGGTAGAAATTTCATCCAGCTCCCAATACAGGTTTTCTGTATTCTTTGCTTGAATTTGGGCGCACTTCTTCTTCGCTTCTTTCTTGCAGTTTCTATATTCTATAGAGTAGATTGATTACTACAAATGAGTCACTTGGTTAACTTAAGCGAATAGATTATATACTCCGATTGTATAACAATACATCAATTAAAGTGCTTTGAAATGGACGCGTTGGTTACACTAACACCAATCTAGTAAGTTTGTAACGTTAACTGAGTTGCTTGGTTACAATAGCCCGACAAAGAGAGTCTACCTAAAATTACTCAAAATTTGTCTGTGATATTCTAATGCTTGTTTTACACTGACAACTTAGTTAATACTATCAATTGTTTTTAGGAAATAATTTTGTCTCTATCTCTCTCACTCTCTCTAGTTGTTTTTGCAGAATAATTTTATTTTTTAGATATGAGTGAACACCTTAAGGATTATAACGAAGTTGTCTTTGGCCTATTTAGCGCCAATGCCAAATCAATAAAAAAGACTTAACATCTCATCAAACTATTTCCTTGCTAAATTGTTATTATTGCAACCTTACAATTATTATGAATCAATTAAAAATAAAAAAAAAGTACGCGGGTTCGTCAATCGCTACAATGTCAAACGTTTATATAAAAACAGTATTATCTCCTGCATCACGCAGCAAACTCATCGTGTAGAATAACATGATTTTAATTTCTAATATCATCGTCCCATGTTGTTGTCGTCGGTCGTCGGTTGACGGAAAAATTGAGTTCATGGCTGTTTGTACTCGCGCACATTTGCATTTCTAATTGAAAGTGCAACGAAAAAGTTGGCAACGCTTACGAGCAGCCATCAGTTCAGCTGCTGCTCAACCAGAGAGTGGGGGTACCTATAGTCTGAGACACACAAATAGTTCTACACACTGCTATTAAATTCTCATTAATTTTTCTTTCGGAAAATGCACGCACAACCACACGCTACTTGGCTTTGGGAAAAAGGTTTCCCGTGTGATCTCACGCACTTACACGTAAATTGTTCAAGCTTCCCTAAACGGTCTGCCACCTACATACCCGTACATAGTTGGTGGCGCAGATACTCAGCCCTAAATATCTTTCTGTTTGGGTTTTGGTTTTATTGATCCTTCTGCAGGTTCGTATTAAATTTCGACACCCACCCGACACCGCCACTGCTTCCTGAGACGCCATCGCAGAAAGTAGAAAACAGAAACGACTGCCGTTAGAAAGCTAAATATATGTATGTACATATAGTTTTGGAATGTGGAAAGTCTACCTACCCGAGGACATGCGACGTACAACGCCGTCGTCATGTGGAGTGGAACAATTTCCTCCTAAAAGTTTTTTACCCCTGAATTCAAGTTCAAGGTCAGTCATATTGCACACATGTACAGCCTGATGGAAAGGCACAAAACAAGGATTTTCATTTCCTTTGAACCCACGAATCCAACCGTTTCATTATCCCAAACACACACAAGCACAGGCGAAAAAAATGAATCCCCAGAATCGATTCGATATTGTCTGTCGCCGGGCTTTGCACGCACACAATAGGCAAAAAAGATAGGTATACGCAGAAGTTTTAGACAGCTCCCTCGCTCGACCCTCGTCCTATTTAGATTAGACGCTTCCTCTCAGTTCAGTGTCGTATGGTTTGCAGCAATAAGGGGGCCGTTGGTCCGACAAAGAGTTCATTTCACAAAGATTTACATTTCTACATTCGCCCATTATCCTGGGAGGAAGGAAGACGAAGACAGGACGATACTACGTGCGTGTGACAAGGCAATATCCCTTCAGCCTTGAACAGTAACTTTGTAGCCAAAAATTTATTGACCTGGCTCGCTATAGACAGCCAGCTAAGTATACGCGTTGTGTTGGTGTGGTGTGTTGGTGAAATTGTTGTTCTTTTTCTTTTTGCCAGGAAACATTACACCCATTCTTCAATGGCAGTGTTGGGCGCCACCGTTAATAAATTTGGTTGTGCGATGTCTGTTTCCATGGAATCCTTCTTTTTTATCAAAGTAGTTGTGCTTTTTTCACATGTATGGGTTTATTATGGTTTTGTATAGAAAATGGCAGTATTGGGGTGATGGGGCTGTAATGTCTGTAGATATACTACCGTTGCGTTGGGCCAGACAGTCAACATTTTTTTTTAGAATCTATAACCGAGAGTGATGGTGTGGGTGTGTAGGCTGTGTCATATTATTTTTGTCGAAATCAATAGGAGTGATTTTGATAGACACACAACGAGATGATGAAACTCATGAAAAAAAATTGGTGGATGATTAATGCGACAGATGAACTGGTGAGTTAAGTACATTATATTTATTTTCAGCAGACGAAAATAGATTTTGAAGTCTGCGTTTTATTTTGTGTCATTTTGACAGTATACCTACATACATATATAGGTAGTTGCTGTATAAATTATTATCTTATCTATTGTTGTTGATTATTGAATTGAATTATGTAGCTAGAAGTCTGGGTTCAAATCCAGACTACTCTAACTAAAATGTTATTTTCCCGTCGGGATCTGTCTCTTGCCGGTAAGTCACAACTCGTCAAAATGTAGATATCTAAAAAAATGTCTATCATCTTAGCCGTTCGGATTCAGCTGAAAATTTTAGGTCCCCTCTGTTTTTACCGACTAACAACATACACACATGGGTTCCTAGTTTGGTCTTATCACTATGACACTCCACTCCACAGTGTCACTATGACACTCAACTCCGTGACAAGTGTGGTTCCAAAAGTTACCTTAGTGTAGCCTCATAAAAGAGGCTACATTAATATCTAGTGTTCCTCTTTTAAGAGATGAAGGGTATTTTCAAGATATGAGGGACTAAGTTAAAGTCAATGGAAGGTTTTGTTTTTTTTTTGTTGTACCAATGTGACTCTTACTTACTTACTTTAGATGGCGTTCACACTCCAGGGTGGACTACGGCCTCAACCAACAAGCCCCTCCAGCTAGCTCGGTCCCTAGCTAGCTGCCTCCAGTTACGCACTCCAAGTTGGTTGAGGTCGCTCTCCACTTGGGCGCGCCACCTGAGGTGGGGTCTTCCTCTGCTGCGCAGACCATCAGGGCTGGATTCGAAGATTCGACGGGCTGGTGCGTCGGTGTTCATACGCTCCACGTGTCCCAGCCATCTCAGCCGTTGTATTTTCAGCTTCTTGACTAGGTCAACGTCGTTGTAAAGCCCGTACAGCTCGTTGTTGAACCTTCTCCTCCATACTCCATCGATACAGACTGGACCGAAGATCAAACGAAGAACTTTTCTTTCAAAGCACCCACGCAGGTTTTCATCCGTTTTAGACAGTGTCCATGCTTCTGCCCCATACAGCGGGACCGAGATGATGAGGGTCTTATACAAGGCCTCCTTGGTTCTTTGAGATAGGGCTTTATTACTCAAATGCCTTTCTTAGCCCGAAGAAACAGCGGTTGGCAAGAGTAATTCTTCGCTTGATCTCTGCACTGATGTCGTTTTGCGATGTTATAGTGGAGCCCAGGTAGACAAAGTCTTTGACGACTTCGAAGTAATACCTATCCATCGTGACGTTTTAAGTCGACGATGTTGAGATTCCTTTCTCGATGATAGCATATACTTCGTCTTGTCCTCATTAACAGCCAAACCCATTTTCGCCGCCTTCAGTTCAATACTTGCAAACGCACCGGTAACAGCTCGCTTCGTCCTCCCAATGATATCAATAACATCCGCATAAGTAAGCAGTTGAACTGACTTTTGAAAAATTGTACCTCTATTGTTGACGTTTGAGTTTCGTACAATTGCTTCAAGAGCGATGTTAAATAGGTTGCGTGATAGCGCGTCGCTTTGCCTCAGACCTTTCTCGACATCAAAGGGTACGGTGGTGTTCTTATCGACCTTGACGGAGCAGCGAGGTTTCTCCATCGTCATCCTGCACAAGCGGACGAGCTTGGCAGGGATTCCGAGATGAGACATGGCTCTATATAATTGTTCTCTGTCCACGCTATCATACGCGACTTTGAAATCGATAAAAAGGTGGTGTGTATCGATTTGGAACTCCTGGCTTTTTTTCCAAAATCTGTCGAAGTTAGAACATCTGATCCAGGGTAGATTTGCCGGGCCTAAAACTACACTGATAGGGGCCGATCAGCTCGTTGACAAACGGTTTTAGGCGTTCACACAGTACAGACGACGGGATTTTGTATGCGACGTTGAGGAGACTTATACCTCTGTAATTAGCACACGTCAGAGCATCTCCTTTCTTGTGGATTGGACATACTTTCATCCGACCAAATTTTTGAGATGAGTTGGTGCATGCTCCCTACCAAGTCATCCCCACCTGCTTTTAATAGCTCAGCTGGCAAGCCATCCGCGCCAGCAGCTTTGTACGGGTGGACGGAAATTTTGACCATCATCGTCCAGGTTGGATAGAATGTTCCGCCTAGCTGCGGAATTTTGGCCTTCCTCGCCGTTCAGCAGTCTGGAAAAGTGTTGTTTCCAGATCCTCAGCACGGACTGCGTGTCCACTACCATATTCCCACTCTCATCCCGACAGGCTTCTGTTATAGCTTTGTAGCCCTGGGTGGATTGCCTCACCCTTTGGTAAGACTTTCGAACATCCCCCCTGCCGGTACAGTCCTCAATAGACTCGACCGCCTGCTTCGCATGCTGTCTCTTTTTCCTTTTTAGAAGTCGGCGTTCCTCCCTTCGTATTTGTCCTTAGAGCTTCCGGGCAGCTCTCTCAGCAGCTCTGGTTCTTGCCTGCAGCATTAATTGGTATGCCTCGTTCTTTGCTACATGCGCCAACTTGCATTCTTCGTCAAACCAGGGATTTCGTTGTGGTGGCCTTGTGAAACCCAGCACATCAGTGGCGGCACTACTGATGGCATTCTGGCAGTGCTCCCACAGGTCCTCCGTAGATTAAGCTGGAGGAGGGCTTGCTGAGAGATTAGGAGAGACGCGGTCTGCAAAAGTCCTGGCGACCTCCTGCGATTTTAACCTCGCGAAATTGAATCTTTTCACAGCATCCGTCCGTCATTGTGGCGTCATGGATATCTGCATCCGTACTTGGGTTACCACCAATGTGACTCACACCTCCAAAAGTCAGATGGAATGAACATAAATCACTTATTACTCATGATTGCCCAGGTACCTAAGTCAACAGGACAAAAGTTCAGAATGTTTCAGCACTTGGGTTAGTTAGAGGACCACACATATCAATGATGAACTTAAATCCCACACGCCACAATGGTGCTCCAAAAATGTTTAATTCAGTGGACCATAGTTAACCGTATAAGAAGGGAACTGGGTCATAAGTCCACAATTGCTTTAAATAATTTCATACTGGTGCATTTAAACAAATAAAATAAAATAAAATATTTCGGGCCAATTTTTACATTAAAAAATCTTATAAAGTACCTTAATTACAATTTAATAATATTATTTTAATAAATGTGACTAAATTTTTTCAAAATTACACATCTAGTTAATAAAATTTCAAAATAACTTTTAGAAAATTAAATAAAGTAATTTTTGAACATTTTGAAATAACTGTTTAATTTAAAATTTATAAATTTTTATTTTGTTTATGAAAACTGTATTAATTATTTTTAGCAAATTTTTATATAAACAAAATTCAACTGCCGCATGAATGAAAGATCATCATTGAATAACAGCTCGACCGATTAAGCTGATATTTTTTTTGTTGTATTCGTAATTTGTGAAAGAGGTTTGTACGAAACAAAATTTTTCGAAAATCCACCGCAAAAGTCAGAAATTTGGATGGTATTTTTGTTTGACAGTTCTGCTGTCACATATTTTCATAAAGCTGCATCCACACTATGCCGATCCACATTGTGTATTAATATGGCAACATTTTCACTTGTAAATATAAGCTTAGTTAGTGTGTACGTGTCAGTGTTGACGTCTAGAGTGTCATATGTGTTGAAAATAATCTCAAAATAATTTGCGTACTCGTATGATGTGTGGGAAGTTGCTATTCTTCTTATTTGAGCAATTCACCTTACAAAGAAAAATACTAAAAATAAAACGAAATGCAATAATAAATAATAAAAGACAAACAAAAATCTGACAGCTAGATATTGTATTGATGAACATATCCAGAAAAAAAACCACTGTTCCGTGAACACAATTTGGTTCATGTTTACTTATTTGAATTAAGTTGAGTTCGGGTCAAGAAAAATTGATTGATTCTTTTGATCAGCACGTTTAGACTTTTTCAAAATTGTTGATCATTAATGTTGATTTACAAAAATTAACATAATGTGAACGCTGCTTAACAGAACAAAAATTTGACGTACAGTTTGACAGTTCTGCTGTCACCAGTACCCCATTGTGTGGTGGTTAGTGCGTTGGACTAACACTCAAAGTTGAGGGACCGATTTTCAGCTGCTGCCACATAAAGACAAACCAAAGTATATTTTTCAAAAATGTTTCTCATTTTAGCGACTCGGACTAGATAGAAAATTATCACTCCATATTTTTGTTGATAATAAGCACACAGGAATAGTTGAGAGTTTTAGGGTCAAGTTCTCTGCGAGCTGTTGTTTATTGATTTACTTAAGTTTTGATTAATACATCAAAAGCAAGTAAAAAGAGCATGCAATAGAGACTCCTGTAGAGTCATTTGTTTTGAGAAATCGGGTCATAAGTCCACAATGGTTTGGCAAGAAGTCCACTTTAATTTCAGACGGACTTGTGACCTACCTGAGTGGGCAATAAGCTCGAAATTTATTTGTGATCTTATAATCAACTCAAGTGGACATTTATCCTGCACATTTTTGAGCCTGGTGCATGTGGTTTTCGTTTAAGATGGCTTAGTCCTCCATCTATGCATATTTCATTGCTGTGTCATTATTGAAATGTACCGACTCCATCATACATTTTTGCTTAATTTGCTTCTATGGTGAAGACCTTGGCTGCTGTATAAGGTAAACCAAGAAAAACATAGTTATCGCCATCAAAGACAACTTAATCTATCTTTAATTCATCTTAATTTATTGGCTTTGTTGTCAGCCTTGAACAGAGTTTAGCACCGTTTGTCACTAATATTGCATTTAATTTTCAGATAAACTTTTCAAGGCATCCTAAATCTGTGGCGACATTCATATTTTTTTTTTTTTCGAAATGCGCCTATACAGCTGCATAGCGTCAAATAGGCCTACCTTAGCATTACAAAAAGCCTACGGGGCGTAATGTGAAGGCTGTTCATTATAGAACTGTAACTCTTTGGTCAAAATAAACATTCCAAATGTGTTTCTACGTATGCAAAATGTAAATTTGTTTCTTTCCATTTTATCTAGCCTCAATATCACCAGAATAGAGTGTGTAAGGCTGTTGTTACATTGGAATTATAGGCCCATAACTATTACCACTACCATCACCACCGCTAGCACTCGTCCTTGAGAAGCTTACAACGAAGTAGTTGGTGCACTCTAATTACCCACCCTGATGGCTTGGCTGGCCTGATCCGGGCGGACTGCATTGCCGAATATTTTATTTTATTTGAATTTTTTTTCTATTATTATTATTATTCGCGCCTAGCTGAAGAAAAAAAAAAGGGAGTTGTCCAATGTCCAATGTCCATGTCCAACTCTCACAACTAGGCCGAGTTATGCATAATAACAACGACTGCTAAAAACACTAGGCCTAGTTTCGAGGTGGTGTCACGCAAGTTCCCTGAAGGAGTTCGTGGTTGGATGTTGGTGTGGTGGTTGGTGGCGATGGTGGTGGTGATGTTGTTAGCCAGGGTCGTAGATGCAAATCTCTTCAACACTGTGCTGCACCGCAGCCAGCGTAAGTAAAAGTTCTGCCAGATACACTGACAGTAGCTGCAGCACTTTGACACTGATATTCGTTCAATGCAAAACCTATGCTAGGCCATGAAGACCAACTAACCGCTGCCGAAGAGGAAGAAGAAGGCGACCACTGCTTGTTGCCGCCCCTCTGCCCTCACCGCTAAAACACACTCATGACGGTCGCGCACATTTTAAGTGCGTTCACGTTTATCTAGCGCTGGTTTTGCTGCACTGTGCGTTGGTACAACGACAGTGACAACCGCTGCCGCTGCCGCTTCATGCAATTTAAATGTGGCATTTGTGCGAGTATAAATTAAGCAGTGCGCCTTGACATCAATTAGTCCCATACACATTACAACAACAACATAGTGTTCGTTTAAGCTTACAACTATGTATCCCTTTCCCACATGCGTTTCGATGCTACAAGCTACATACACTACACAATGTTGCAGCTGATTTTTTCGTTGTTGATTTTTTTTTTGTATGAATTGCTGCCAACAACAAACATTCGTTTGACATACGCAAGTGACATTTGGGTGTTTGTGCACAACTATTTCGTCTAATACTCATACTCAACGCTCGACGATATATTTACGGCAATATAATTATGATGGCATTCAGCAGTTTAGTTGTTGGCCACTGTGTGTGCGATTTGTCCTTAATAGGTTCTTGGCTTCATTCCGTTTAAAGGTTTTAACCTGTGCATAGCGCATATTACACAACGACATGTGGTCTTGAGAATAACATGATTTCCTTTAGAGAATAAATTCTGTTTTTGTGTGATTGCAAGCGGTATGATTCATTTAATAAGTAGTTTTCAAATTGTTAGGACTACCGATGCATGGAAAAAGATTCCTTAATGCATAACTATTAAGCAAAACTATAGAGACTCAAATATAGAAATATAAATACATTGTAGACAATGGCGCCCAACGTGAAGATTGGTAAAATAAAAAATATGAATATCGATGGATTCAATTTTCGCAGAAGTCTCTGAAATTCAGAAGATAACTAAATCTAACATTGATAATAAAAAAAAAACTAAGGTATATGCGTGGTGGCATCTATCTGAAATATCCAAAGACAAATATAATATGTACAATTCTTAAGAAGATTTAAATTTAAGTATAGTATTATTTTTTGAGATCAAATACTCTTACTTATATTAAAATTATGGGGGTTTGAGTTTAAATATTCAAAAGTTCGCAAATGCAAAATATTCACTGCAAAAGACTTGGGCTCGAAAATTGCTGTATTAGATCTGTGTTCGATAATGCAGTTTTCTAAAGTCAAATGTTCGAAAAAAGAAGAAAAGAGACAGACATGTTGTTTCTTCATAATTTCTTGTCTTGTCAGATGTGTGTGAGTTGTAAACGCAACATAATAATTTTTATTTTCAATTAGAATTTTCGCGACAATATTTTTTACATCGATATTTTATTCGAAAACGTCAAATGCGCAATACAGGAAGATTGCATATTTGACGTTTGCAAATTCTGCGTCATATAGTTTTCCGGTTAAATTGACTTTGTTTAGAAACTGCCGAAGTATCATGTCATAATAAATTCGTAACATGTTGAAATAACTTGAAACTGCAAGGATTTTGACTTCCGTGTCTGATAGTAAGAGCTAAGCCTGGCTGGCAAAACATTAATATAGTATAAGCAAAACAAATAAATAAGAAGCCATTATGGCTCAAAGAAAATAATGACTTACAAATTTCAACCATTTTTGTGTCTGTTTATTTTTTTATAATTAGCGCACACTTAAAAGGGAGTGGTTGGAAACGAGGTGTCGGTGTACATTGGTTTTGAATTCTTGAACATTGCAATCACAGAGAAAGACAGAGCGTGGTAAGTCATTCCACATTCGCGTGTACTGCTAAAGAACGAATCTCTGTACTTCACAGTACGACCGAAGTTGGGCTCAAGGCATTCCTAGAAGTGCGAGCATTATGGTTGAATTGTTTAAGGGGAGGAATGAAGCTGGCTATTTCACTAGAGCATAGTCCGTTAAAATAACGTTAAAAAAGAGTGAGGCAAGAAACAATATTACGACGATGTTCGAGTGACGTAAATGATTCAATGATATTACTGCCACCAATCATTTTAAAGGCTCTTTTTTGAATACTGTCCAAGAGGCTTAAGTAAGTTACTGGAGCACCAGCCCATAGATGGGAGTTATACTCAAGTTTTGGACGTATATAGGTTTTGTAGATTGTAGCCAGATGAGAATGAGAGAAGAATTTCTTGCACCGTCTCAGAAAACCCAAACATCTTGCGGCATTTTTGGCGACGTCGCACAGTGGATCGACCCCATACAATTAGACGTGAGAAAGTCAATGTCTAAAATTCCAAAAAAATTCTATTTCTTATCTATAACGGATAACTATTTAGTCTGAAAACACCTTTTTTTCTTCTTTAAACCAGTTTAGCATGGAATAATGACCTTTAAACTTGAAAGTGAAAAGTTTTTTTTTGATCTGGTGCGTTTAAGTTTTTTAGAAAAATAATTGTTAAAATTACAATTTTAAGTGAAATTGAAAAAAAAATAATTGCAGATGTTCGTGAAGGTATTTACTTTTATAAATCTGTATTGAAATTGTCTTTAAGTTTGTTTGTTGAATAAAAAAATTTTGTTATTCAAAGAACAAAAAAAAATTGTTTTTAACGTGTATTTTTTGGAAAATCTAAATATGTGCCTAAGGTTGCTTTAAAAATAAATTATGTGTTTTGGATAGCGATGGACGTCTACTTTCTGCAAATATATGTGATAAACCTCGCAAAGATTTGCAAAGCCCTTTTTTTCCCACTTTTTAGGAAAAGATTTGTGCGTCCCAAGGAAGGAATTTTTTTAAGTTTGGTGTTCGAATTCCAAATCGACTCCGACAAAAAAACTTTTATAACATATTTCGAACTAGTTTAATTCATCAGAACCAAGAAACTGTTAAAATATTACTAAGCTTAAGAGAATCATCAGTTCAAAATCAGCCAATTTTGATTTCAATTGGAAGTCGGCTGGAACGGTTTATTCTAAAACATAAAAATTGACTAGAGAATAAAATCGAATACTTTTCTACATTTATGAACATTATAGATGGAGACAGATATTTTCCAAGAAGATTAGAATTTTTCACGTCTAAATGTATGGAGTCGATCCACTATGCGTCGTCGCGTATGTGATCGTTCCACAGGAGGTGGTTCGTGATGCGCATACCGAGAATATCGAGATGTTCAGTTTCATTTATGCAAGTGCCACTCATAGATAGTGGCAAGGGGGGTATATCTCGCTTTAACGATATAAGACAGCTTTGAGTTTTCGGAGCATTAAATTCCACGCGGTTTCTTATTCCCCATTGTACAATGCTGTGGTTTAATGAGCTTATCATAGTTTGTCGTTGCAGTTCTACATCCGAAGAGGAGGGATGAGAGTCTGAAAACGAATAAGAAAAGCTAAGAGTACTATCGTCGGCGAAACAGTTAATTGGATTAGAAGTTGCAGACAGAAGATCAGTAATTAAAATAAGGAAGAAGGTCGGCGATTTTTCTGCTGATTACGAAAGGCTATTTACACTTCAAAAATATAAAACTACATTCATTAGCCGATGAAGGTTATAGATGAGTATTTTTCCAGATTGGTGACAAATTTTCATAAAATCATGAGCCTCACTTTATTGCAATTGCAATTCTGTTAATCACAACGAAAAATGGGTAATTGTGCATCACAACAATTTTTTATAGGCTGATCTATGGATTTTGTTATTCCTCAAAAAAAAAAAAAAAAAAAAAAACAAACAAAAAAAAAAAACAAACAAACACGTATATTCTATCACTCAGCTTTCATGTATAAAAACCGACTTATTTAGATATTTTTGGCCGTAAATTAAAAGTGTGTTACGAAAATGTTCAAGTTTGAAATTTTTAACATTTCCAGTGTTAAGTCTAAGCTTTCTTTAGACACTTGTCTTAGTAGACATATAGTTCCAATTGGCTTTATTTTAATTATATCTCACTTTAGTCAAGCCTAAGACAACCCTTAGACAACAAACACAAATTTTCATTTTAAACATTTTGAACTTTGACGGTTGTCTAAAAACGGAAATATGATTTTTCTTGCCTTTGGTCAAACCCTCTGCAGATAGAGTCCAATATGTGGACGGAAATGTGTAAACAAATCTTCTTTTTAAAAAAACTTTAAAACTTAGAGCTGAATAAGGGCGGTTTAGTAGTGGTTTATGTTTAAATCCTGAAAAAATTGCAACACAATTAAAACAAAATGTCTGCAAGGTGACGTTTTCTAATTGCGAGCTAAATAAAACACCAAAGAATGTGGTTTAACGATGGAATAAGAAATATAATTGTCAAGTCTGTTTCTTATGGCTCTATTAAAAAAATAAAATGCACGAACTTGCTCCTATGTAATAGACTAGGAATTTTAAAACGAATGTTGTTAGATAAAACTGTTCCTAAGGATAAAATTAATTTTTTAAATTCTCTTAGTAGTATGAGACAAAAACAAAATGCTATGCAATTATGAATTTATGCAAGAACAAAAATTATAAGTCGTTTTAGTGGTTTCTTAAAAAAAAGCTATTATAAACAAAAATTTTAAAAGATTTTTAAGAAAAAATTTTGGTACACCAATTTAAAGTTTTTATTATTGTTCGAATAAAAATTTAATTTACAAAAAAAAAATATTGAACGTTTTCTGAGATATCGAAATTTCAAAAAAGAAAAAAATAGAATTTTTTTCAAAAATTCAAAAAAATATTTATTTTAAAGTTTTGAAATGCAATGTGTTTTAGACTTTTTAGAAGCTTCTCTATAAAAAAAATTCATTAAGATCCGTTATGTGGATAATGAGAAATTCAAAATTCGAAAAAATGGTTCTGTAAGCTGTAATATCTTAATTTCAAATTTTTGTTTAATAAACTAAAGATCATAAAAATTAATTGAAAGAAAAAAAATTTTATCAAAATTCTAGTTGCCGTTTTCGAGAAAAATACGATTTTTGAAAACCATTTTTTTTAATTTTTTAACATTTGTATGGTGGGTACCTTTATTTTTAGGTAAAATAAATTTGTTTTCTCACATCTTGTAGATTATATTAAGAAACTTTTATTTATCAAGTTTAAAAACAAATCTAGCTTGGGGTTTTCGAAATATTGAGTTTTGAAAAAAAAAATTTGAATTTTTTTTTCAAAATCCGAAAAAGTTTTTTTTGAAAATTTGAATACACAATTCTATTTAAATTTTTGGGGAGCCTTAGCAAAAAAAATTATCAAAATCGGTGGTACCGTTTTTGAGAAAATCAAAAACAAAAAAAAATGGTTCCATGAGGGGTACCCTCAATATTGATTTTTCGGATTTTTTTTTTTCAACCATTAAGCCTAGTACTCACCTAGCGTGAAATGAAAAATAAATACGTTCCAAATTACACGCGGAGAATGAAAATAGAATAAACTTTTCCACGTGAATTTTCGATACTCACCTGAAATACTGAATACTTTCATTAAGAAAACTCTCGAGAGCAGTATTAAAAAATTCGTTATCCATTCTTTATTTCTGTTTATAAATTTTCAATTTCTTATTTTGAAACAAAATATTTAAATAAACTGACAAATGTCACAGTTTTCCACGCTGCCTTTAACTTTTTCCTGATGGTTGTACATTGAGAAATGAAAATTTGGCGTGGAAAAAGTTGTGGAAAATAATTGTTTTTCCAATCCACATTTTGGTACTCACTTCTCGTTGGGGATTTCATGCGAGTGAACCAGGCGCCACATTTATATGAAATTTTCATTTTCACTTGAACTGAGTACTAGGCTTACCTAGCTTTAGCTAAATGAAATTTTTTTGTGTTTTTATTTTTTAAATTCGTCGAACAGTTTTTGAAAAAAATAAATATTTATAAAATTTCGAAAAAATATCGTATGGCAGGTACCGTTATTTTTGGTCTTAAAAAAAAAAGAGAAAAAAAGGTGTGGGGACAAAAAATCAAAACTCATATCTACCAAGTTTGAAGAAAATCGACCGAGGCGTTTAGGCTGTATTCGAACCGACAGACAGTCAGACAAACAGACAGACAGACAGAATTGCCAGACCCACTTTTTTAGTCTTCGCTATCATCGTAATGTCAACTTTGATCAAAATCTCGAGTTCGTTTTTTTTACGAATGCATAGCTTGCCTTATAGTACCTATAAGTCCCAAGTAAAAATATGTAAGCTTTGTTAATTTCGCTTCAGATTTCATTCCTTTTGCGTTCATTTTTCGATATTGTTCACTTACAAGCTAAAAGCGGAGTCAAGCAATGGACAATTGATTTAGGTATACATAGAATATACAAAAGAGTATATGTAGTAGATCTCTGATAAAATTCACTTTATAATTCCGCGAACATTTCGCCTTTTCTTAAACTAAAAGAAAAAATCGGGACCTAAATCCTATTTCATGTGCTAGTATAATCGTGGAATAGAGGTTGAATATTATGGAATTTGCTTGCAGTATAGTTTGCAGTCAGTTCATGAGTCCTCCTGTACTTAAGAGCGCCAACGATTTTATGGGACAAATCTTCTTTCGCACTCGTACAGTTGCAAGAGTACTGAAAGTCCCAATATACATAAATTCGCTGGTACAAATAGCATCCCTCCCATTGGATGTTGAAACTATCGCGTAAGTTTTTCCATAATGGGGCCAAATTACCGCATCAGTTTTCGAGTAATATGTGACTGAATTATGTGGGTTTGGCATTACGGCTTACGTCATCGAGCTATCAAGTATTTGACATTTTCTCATTAGTAATCGAACAAAATTTTATTAGTTAGATGCCGACAGCCGACTGAACTTATAAGTATTTGATGTGAATTCTGGAGTAAAACGTAATAATTATGGTTTTTATTGTTTTTTCATTTTATTTTTACGAAATTTATCTTTTTTAAACAAAATTAATCAACAATCATTCATGTCAAACCACAACGATTTGGCAAAAAACCTATGTATTGCCAAATTGTCAGCAAGTGAAGGAAAATTTGAAGGAAGATTTTTAGAAATATCTTCAAATGCTTAAAACTGAAACACTCACGAAAACTTTGTTTTTACCGAGGTTTTTACCGAAGAATGAAATTTGTTTGTCCAAAAATAAATGAAATGAATACAAATTGCGTCTGTCAACCAAAAAAGGCTCGATAAAAACCAAAAGAGACTCGATTTAGTAGAATATAATTACTACAATTTTGAATATTTAAAAGATACATTAGACTACGATTGCCATCATGCCAAAGTAGTCATTAGTTCATTCGATTACTGATGAGACTCACTCGGTCACTGAAGCGGTAATTTGGCACCTGTTGCACCATCTTACAAAATTGTGATTACAAGCATTTTTTTTAACAAATTTAAAAAAAATGGAGTTTTTTTCATATGTAATTTTTTTTTTAATCACAAATTTGTACTTGTAATTTGTAGTTGGTGCAATAGGCCCCTGGTCTCTCTTTGAGTGGATGTAAGACAGCATTTGTTCAGCCTGTCTCAAAAAAGGCAAATCTTCATACCCCTTTTACTATCGTTCAATTGCACTTACATCCCTTCTTTTCAAGGTCCTGAAAACGCTGGTAAATTATCAGCTGAAGAAATATCTTGAAGAATGCACGCTTCTCAATGACCGGCAGTATGTCTTTCGTAGTGATAGGTCCACTTGTGATCTCACGGTATATCCCACCAAACAGTGGCACATATCTTTTCATTGTTTGGAGAAAATAAGGTTATTGCTACGATATTTCTAAAGCATTTGATAGAGTTCGGTTCTCTTATTGAAAACGCATGTATTTAGTATATCGATGAATCTCTTCTTCGTTAGATTAAAAACTTCCTTTCGAACCACTCAATACAAGTTGTCTTGGACGGTTTTAAGTCTGTAGTTCGTAAAATAATTCTGGTGTACCATAGGGCTCCGTTTTGTCTCCAACTCTCTTTCTCTTATTCATCAATGATCTTTTGTCTGAAACTTCTAATCCATTTAATTGTTTTTCTGACGACAGTACTCTCAACTTCCAGATGCACGTACCTGTTCTTTGGATTTGAATTAAGAACGCCAGCGTATAATAAGCTCATTAAAGTTTGATCTCGATAGCATTGCCAAATGTGGAACGAAAAACCGCGTAGAAATTAATGCTTCAAAAATTCAATGCTGTCTCCTGTCGTCAAAGCAGAACCCACAACCCATGAACGGCACTTGCATTGAGGAAACAGAACAGCTTTCGGCTCTCGATATATGTATCTCAGACAACCTTGTGTGGAACGACCACATATTCGACGTCGCAAAAAACGCTGCTACGTGTTTAGGTTTCTTTCACCGATGCAAGACATTTTTCATCGCTCCTCATCTGGCTGTAATCTATTAGGACTATGTTCGTCCAAAACTCGAGTATAATTCCCATATCTGGGCAGGTACTCCAATAACCCACTTGACTCTCTTGGATAGAATCCAAAAAAAGAGCTTCACAAATGATAGGTGATAGAACTTATTTGAATCTCTCGAGCACCGCCGCAATGTTTTATGCCCTTCATTATTTTTTCAATATATGTATGAATAGTGCTCTATAGAAATAGCCAGTTGCATTCTTACCCTTAAACAATTCAACCGCAATACTTCTGCTTTAGGGAATGTCCACCAGCTTACCCTTGAGCCCAACTTCGGACGTCTCGAAATTCACAGATTCTTTCTTAAGCCGCACAATAAGAATGTGGAATGCTTTATTTGAATCTAAATTCACCTCCCATTATAATATTCAGACCAATGTGCATCGGTATCCCCTTTTAAATCTTCTCCAATTTTCCAAAACCGCTCACATTCAACTCAAATATTTAAAGGGTAGTTATAATCCATAAAGTGCGATTGAAATCATAAAAAAGTCCCATTTCTGCATGATTTCAGGTGGGAAATGTTTTCTTTTTTCATTCATGTTAACATAATATTAGAGTACCAAATCAAGCACTCCAAGTTCTAAGAAAAGTCATGAATTTTAAAGATGCATGTTTAGTTTCAAAATGACAATAAAAAGACACTTCGAATGAAAAATCTTAGACTTTCTATTTTTCTCTTTGAATGTACATTAAGCTATACCAAATTTCATCATTCTACAGAAATCGGAATTGCTCCATATAAAATAAACATAAAGTGGGCGTATACCACGCCCCTGAATGTAAAACCTTAATTTTTATTTTTGGTCCTTTATATGCAATTTGAGCCCTACCGTTCTACCAAATTTCATTGTTCTACTGCAATCGGAAGTGTGTCATATATAATTTACATCATTTCTGAGGAAGTGGGCGGATACCACGCCCCTGAACGGAAAACGTCAAATTTTATATTTTTTTCTTTGTATGCAATTTAAGCCCTACTACTTTACCAAATTTCATCGTTTTACAGCAGTCGGAAGTGCTCCATCAACCAACACCATTTCGGAGAAAGTAGGCGGATACCACCCACCTGAATGGAAAACTTCAAATTTTCGATTTTTTTCCTCTGCTTGCATGACAAGACCTACCGTTGTGCAAAATTACAAGATTCTACGATGTCGGGAAGTGATCCATAATTTTGATGATCTATCAGTCAGTTACGGTTTTTGTGATTTTTGAGGACTTATATCTCAGGAACCGCTTATGCTAGAAAATTGAAATTTGGTGAGGTGCCTCTGCCTGACTAGCTTAGCAAATATTCGGAGTTTTAAGTTTCTGACTTTATTGGTACTGAAGATAGGGAGGAGTCAAAAATTGCTTAAGATTGTTCCTGTAAAAAGGGTGTAGTGCCAGAACTTGGCTGGGCACTAACGTGCCCTTTGATCAAAATGGCGGATTGCTTAAGGATCATTGCGTCATGTCGTGGCGAAAACCTCAACTAAGGCTTTTCTAATAATCTTCTTTCAGTTAAGAAAAAAAAATTATATCTTAGGATAATTAATAACTATAATCTCATCAAGGAAATTTCGGACTTATATAGTTATTAATAACTTTTCTACAGACTAGATAGTTTCAGTGAAAAATTGATCCAGTTTTTGTATGCCTAGAGTCGAGAATATAATCCATCTTCAATTAATAACGTTTCATAAACTGAAATCCGTGTTCAAGAAATTAAATGACGGATTGCAATATGCGCACCTATAAACAGACGACGAACATTACCCCCACCCCCACTGAATTGAGTTCACAAATTATACGACTCACATTGATGGTCTTTATTCGAATCCTTCTTCCCATCCCTAGTCCATATCCTTCGAAATTCTGGGTGAAATGAACTTTTACTCTGATAACCTTGAAAATATTTTCCTTTTCTCAGACAAAAAAACAGACTCCAGTGGGTACTTTCTGGAAGCAGAGCCTTAAAACCTTTTCCATTGGTTGTCTTTGCTGGAGCATGGGATTGTTCTTTTATGTTCGTATACTCGATGGCGGTTAAAGCAATTTATATTATCAGGACGACCGACAACGACGACACAACACAAACAAAAAAAAAATCCCTATCAAACCTGAAAATAATATTGATTCTTTCACATTTTGCTTTGTCTAGTTCATAGGCAGCTCTGAAATTTCTTGATCAAGTTCATGGCCAAATGATGAAAGTCTTGAATTTTCAAGAAAACAACGCCTACATATTTTTGGTACAAGTTTCGTTCACACGCAGAATCATAAGAAAGTGCGGCTGTCAAAGTCGATGTGTCTGTCGCTCCCATCGCCAGCCCTAACCCCACTGCCATAGGTATAATGTGTATTCCCTTCAAAGGATCCCAGACTGGCGTTGTCCTTTCTGGAGTAAATAAACTTGTGTCCTTGAACAGTTCTCCCCATTATGCTTTTCCTTATTACCCTAGTGGGTTTTGGGTTTCGAGACTGAAATTTGTCTACGAGTAGCTAGGTACATACCCGTACAATTCGTTCGACACTAGGACTATTGAACAAAGGAGCCGACTTCTTCTATAAGTAAATTCAAGTCGATATGATGCACGAAAATATACCAACGCGTTAACGCGCACCTAGGCACGCATACAATTTGGGGCTTGGGTAAATATGAATTACATTGTCGGGGCGAGGCGAGAGTTTGAGAGACTGTTTGAAAAAGGACGACAACCTTTCGAAGGGTGGTGATTCCGACTGTCGAGTTAAGGTTTGAAAGTCTCTGCCTGTGTATCATTAGACTTTTGTGAGCTTATCGCAGAAACAAACCCCATATCCTCTTTTAAGAACAGAAAATAATATATTTTTGTGTGTCTGGAAAAGCAAGTTATGACCTATCTCTCTCCCGGCCGAGGGGTTGAGGTAGGCTTCAAGGTCACAGTAATATAAAATTTTGTGTTTGTGTGTATCGGTGTGGTGGATTTAAGCCAACAGCCGTTATAATTTGTTCCCTTATACACTTCGTGTGATGAATTAGAATTGATGAAAAGACGGTTCACGTTTGAAAGGATATTCTTTGGCTTACGAGGTCGATAAGTCTCCGCGAGGAGTTTATTCAAGAAAAAAGCCCTGTGAGTTCTTTACAAGTTAGAAATATGTAATCAAGTTGAGCAAAAAGAATCGTTAGCAAGTAGGTTGCTTTTAATGCTTCCCAAATGGCAGACAGACAGACAATTCCGGAGAGTATAACCTTTTTAGATATAATTTCGTTTGCATACGTATATTTTGTTTTTTGGGCATTTTCAATGAGCAAGCTTGGTGTTTTTTTTTTTTTTTTTTTTTTTTTTTTTTTTTTTTGAAAAACAAGACTTCGGCTTAAGGATTTTTTCGATTCATTTCAATTCAATTTCGGTAATTTCTATTAGTTTTTTAATTTATAGGATTCAGTCATTTCCTCTAAAGAATTTCTAATTTATTTTCTACACTCAAGTCCGAAAAATACCACCTAAGTCACCGCGTGCACTTTTAGGAAAATAAAAATGTCCGCATCTAAACTGATCTCTGATATTTCAATGAAACAAACCCATAAGTCAGTGTGTTGCCTAGCTAGCTTACAAGGCTTTCAAAAATGTATGGTTAGATGTTTACAAACTTGGTAATGGTCCCACCGATTCTATTTAAGATTTACTAAATTTAGGCTTGATGGTGAACTGATGGGCATTCCAAACGAAGCAGGTATCACGAACGAACTGATTTAGGAGAGGAACGCAAATGGCTTCTTAAAATAAGCATTGCTTGTAATTAAAGCAATAAAAGAAGGAAATGCATGAAAGACTCTGGCGGTGTTCAAAAGATGGGAATCATTCCATAATAGTTCTGTTTCATTTTATAATTTTATTGCTCCGCTTAGGCTGCGCCTGCTCAGAGATGTAAGTTATAATCGAGCCTTCGACGTAACCTTTAGTTACCTGTCTTAACGGCAACATTCAACATTTCAACAGGGACCACCTTTAACGAAGAAAAAATCATGAAAATATTTTGCCGATAAGTCAGCTGAAAATGAACGCACAAAATTTGTGTTCACGTAGCAATATATCAGTTATTTGACAAACATTTATTTCGATAGCTCAACAAACGAAATGCAAATTAATTTAAGGGCAGAAAAAGTTGGTTACGTTGCTTTGTGTTAGGAAACATGCATTTAAAGAAGGTTTAACGTGTTAAAATAGAGATCGTAACTAACTGACTGCGTTACATTGAGCTGGTTTAGTTCAATATTTAAAATTTAATAAATAAATTTTAATTTTTTTACAAACTGAAGGATATAACCTTCACTTCATAGTTTCAAACTAAAAAGTACCAAATAAGGCAGTTTAACTTGCACCTGAGTTTAGTTGTAATGCAAAAATAAATTATATGAATTTTCTTTTCGGCTTTGAAAATAGAATACATTTTGGTGAGATTTCAAAAGAAAGCCCATAAATTTTCTAAAGCGCCCGCCATAGGAAAATTACTCGTTTCAATTTATTTCAAAGACTTGTTTGATGCTTTCTTCAAAAAGGAAAATACTTTTAAAGTGACTCGGCAGACTTTAGACTTAGGGTCTTTCTTTATTTAGGTTTAAAGTATTTTCGAGGTCTATAGAAATTATAAGACTGTATTTCTCTCGATTTGAAAAGATTCACCCAAAGAGAGGATTTTCAGTTCTGTAAATACAAATTTGTATAAAGATGGATCCATCTAAGATAATATATGCCTAAAAGTCTTTATTTTTCACTGTGAACCTTTGAAGTGTCAAAAAAAAAACAATCCTAATACAATGCTAGCTATTCACTCCTCAGTTATTTGTTTGGATTGTAAATTCTTACCTACAAAAAGTTTAAAAGGAAATCAAATTGATCGCAAGAAGCATTCAAAATTTCTTAAGACTTCAAAGATTGGAAATTTAATATCATAAGTCAGTAAATTGTTTTATCAGAAAAGACCTCAGCTTGAAAGACACTGCTGTAGTCAGGAAGTCTGAATGAGCTGGATAGTCCAAGGGTTTCTGAAAAAAATCCTGCACCAACACCAGTTTCCACCTTCGAACCGTTGGTATATATAGATATCATCAATTCGCAGATAAATGGCTCGTTGATTTTCCAGTCCTCTCTGCTAGGAAAGACGGTCTTGAACGGTTTGTAATAGTCTAAGCGGGGTGTTATGTAGTCAGTACATACCCTATTTCCTATGTATTTCTGTAAAATCTGCGCATGACCTATCGCACTATGTCGCCAGTTACACGTCTGGCTAAGTCGAAGTGCGCTATTGGCTGCCGATTCTTGTGTAAATAGATCTAGGGGTTTTAGATTGAGTATGGCTTCCAACCCTGCTGTCGGGGTGGACCTCATTGCCCAATAATTCCAATACATGCCATTCTTTGTACCTTGGTCATAATTTTAAGTTTGGTAGGTTTGTCTAGTGCATTCTACCAGACTAAGTTACCGTATGTCAGTACAGGTCTGACTATGGCCGTATACATCCACTTGATAATTTTAGGGCTTGGTCCCCAAGTTTCACCAAATATTCTCTTGCAGGAGTAGAAAGCGAACATGGCTTTATTTGTAAAAAGAACAAGTTCGGTTTTTTGCGGATTATTGCTAGACCGCAGTTTTTAGTCCATGCATTCACTATAGATAAGGCATTCTCTATCTGTTCGCTAACTGTGGAGGGAAATTTACCTGTCGCTAGTAATGCTAGATCATCAGCATAAGCAATTACTTGGACTCCACTATATTTAAGTATCATTAGAACTGCATTCTTCAAGAGTGTCCAGAGAAGCGGAGAAAGCACTCCACCTTGTGGAGTCCCTCTAGAAGTAGACACTTTAATCTGTACTTCTCCTAGCTCCGAGTAGATCTGTCCGTTTTTTAACATACATATAATCCATCTGATGATGGTATTATGCACATTAAGATTTACGAGCGCTCCTTCAACGGCCTCGTTTCGGACATTGTTAAAAGCTCCTTCAATGTCTAAGAAGGCAGCAAGGGTGTATTCCTTGTTTTTAAGCGTTCTTTCAATCGTATAGACGACACTATGAAGTGCTGTCTCAACACTTTTTCCTTTAGTATAAGCATGCTGGGCTGGAGATATGACCTCCGGGGTCAGTGTGCTGTTTTTAAGAGAAAAGATGTTAGACTAATGGGTCTGAAGTCTTTAGCATTCGTGTGGCTAGGCTTTCCAGCTTTCGGAATAAATACCACTTTGACTTCTCGCCACGCTTTAGGCACATATCCCCAATTCAGGCTGCTTAGGAATATGTTTTTTAAGTGTGGGATGACATGATCTTCACATTTTTGTAACATCATGGGGAAGACACCATCCAAGCCAGGTGATTTATACGGTGAAAAGGAGTTTATAGCCCATTTTAACTTTTCTTCCGTAATCAGCTCCGCTGGTGTCGCGTTCTGTGTGCAGAGCTCCATTTGTGGGTTTTAATTCGAGTAAGGGATGCAACCAGGAAAGTGAGCGTTTACTAGGAATTCCAGTGTTTCGCTGCACGATTCTGTCCAATGTTAATTGGGTTCCTTAAGAGATCCCAGAACAATAGGTCCCTTAGCAAGTATTTTCCTGAGTCTTGCTGATTCGTTAGCACTCTCAATTTGACTGCAGAATGTTCTCCACGAGCTGCGTTTAGCTCTTTGTGTTTCCATCTTGAAATTCTTTTTATATTAAGAAACTTTTATTTATCAATTCTTAAAAAAATCGAGCAATAATATTGAAACTGCTGGGGAGCCTTAACATAAAAAAATTATCAAAATCGGTCGTACCGTTTTTGATAAATCAAAAACAAAAAAAAAAGGTTCCAAGGGGGATACCAAAAATAACCTTTTTTTAACATTTTTTTCAACCATTACCTAGTTTTAACTAAATTAAATTTTTTGAAATTTAAAAAAAAAAAATCTTTGGGACAGTTTTAGAGCAAAAAAAATATTTATAAAATTTCGAAAAAAAAATTCTTATGACAAGTACCGTTATTTTTGGTCTTAAAAAAAAAAAGAAAAAAAAACGGTTGGAGGGGAAAAACTTAAAAACCATATCTACAAGTTTGAAGAAAATCGGTCGAGCCGTTTAGGCTGTAGTCGAACGGACTGACAGACAGAGAGACAGAATTGCGAGAGCTAATTTTTTGGTCTTCGCTATCATCGTAATGTCAACTTTGATCAAAATCTAGAGTTGGATTTTTTTTACGAATGCATAATATTGCCTTATAGTAAGTATAAAAAAAAAAACACTTCACACCTTTGATTTGCAGAAAGTTATTTTTTTTTTTTTAATTTTTAAAAAATAAGTTATAACTACATACATACAATTTTGTTGAAAATGTTAATTCCTCCATTGAGCTTATTATGTCTTTAAGATTGAATTAAGCAAACTATGAGAGAGATAGTATTGAAATCTTTTCTTTACTTGACAAACTCATGAATGCCATTACATATTAAATATAACATTAATTAAATGTGCAACGAGGCTTTACAGAACATCCAAAAAGTCTAATTTTCAACAACTTTGGCATATAAATCGGGCTGGAATCGAATAATGTCTTTGGTTATGTTGCCTTTCAGGGCAGTTTTGGTTTGTGGTATATTAGCAGATGCCTGTGATTTAAGAAAACTCCACAAGAAGAAGTGTAACAAGTTAAACTCGATCTCGGTGGCTAATTCACATCACCTTCGCTGAGATAACTATATGTTCGGAAATCGCTCGTACAAAATTACTATGGTGGCACGGGCTGTGTGGCACGTAGGGACATCCTGTTGAAATCCCATCTAGTCGATGTTCATATCATCCAATTCGGTGCGAAAGATATTGATTATTATTCGTATCATCGACCGATAGCGCCCGCCGTTGACGGTGATGGTCTGGCCAACGTCGTTCTCAAAGAAGCATGGACCTTTGATGCCGTGAGCGCAAAATCTATACCATACCAGTTTCTTTCCCTAGATACATTGCAATTTAGTGAATCTCATGTGGATTGCGATTTTCCCAAATTCACTTATTTTGCTGTTGACGAACCCATATATTAAGAAATGGTACTCGTCGCTGAATATGATTTTTTAAGCGAATCGCGCGAAATTTTTATCCAACAGAAAACCCACCAACCCCTTTCCTTTTAATTCTTGTTACCTCTGGAATCCCACAAAGCAACCACTTAAGTCAGCTCATATCCACAGCTGAGTCGAATTTCGCGGCCTTGAATTTTTTTGTGAAAGAGAGCTCAACTTTTCCACACAATATTGATGAAATTATTATTAAAGCAAATTCAGTACTTGGCTTTGCGAATTGGTGGTCCAAAGAATTCTCTGACCCCTACGTCGCCCGATTTCAGTACATAACCTTCATTTAAGCCCTTCTTGAAAACGCCTGTCACGTATACTCACCTTATCAACACATTCATATCTTTGGAATTGAGAGCATTCAAGGTTGTTTCCGTTTTGACACCGCTTTGTTTCAACTTTAACCCCAGTTCATCCTTCCTACAACTACGTCTTCTTAATAATCCTCAAAAATTCATCCTAATTATAGTTTCCTAGTTTTAAGAGCTATAGTTGAGGTTAATTAGGAATTAGCTTGTATTAAGCCAAATAGATGGGGATATTGGCCCCACTAAAATATATTGAATCAAAATTTTGTGAAAACAGTATTTCAAAAATTAGTTTGTCAAAAATATCATAGCCGATAAATTAGATAGATAGATACGATTTTTATTATTTCATTTTTTTAAAAAGGTTGGTAACAATAAAAAAAAAAAAAAAAAATCATTTTAGCATGGCTTTGCCGTCTGCCAGATTGACAATCCAATTTATAAATATTTAAATGAAATTAATACTTTTTGAATATAGCAATTAATTTTACATTTTTGAGTTAAAAGTGTTTATTAAAAATCAGCGTTTTTTATGCGACTCCTATATTTAAGCGCAGGTTTTAAGGATTTATATAGTCTCTCAACATCCATTTCATTTAATAATGATATACAGCGCTCCTCTGTCATAGTATCACTTCCAAATACGTTTCGTCTTATTTCTCGCAAGACTGGACAATATCCCAGGAAATGTATGATATCTTCTCTTTCTCTTCACATAATCACATAAGATCGGCAAATCACTTCTATGAGGTATGTAATTAAGGTCCAACAATTCTCCTCGTAGGCGAAACATTAATGAAATTGTTTCTCTGTTAAACTCATCTTTAAAATAATTTTTTTCCTTAAGAGAATAATCAAGACGATTATACACAGATCGGTGTAAGGAGCTTGTAGCTTCTTCCTCGTATTTTGATCTATATCTTAGATCTACTTTTCTGATCAATTCATACAACAATGGTTTCCATGTATGTACTTGGTTCCTCTAAATTCATATTCAGATCTATTTCGCACGTTTCTGCTAGCTCATTCCATTCCTCAAACCATCCTTTCCTACTTCGCAGCATTTGCATAGCGACCCTCTTAGGGAGACGGTGATCCGGCATAAGCATAACTCGTATAGCGTAATCTATTTGAAGCTTGAGTGTCTTGATGAACAGTGGTGACAATCCAGTTTCTATCATTATCATATAGTTGGGAGAGTTTGGCGGGAGGTGGAAAGTTCTTTTGATGAAGAATCTCAAAAGTTTTTCAACTGGCGCATATTCCTTTCCGCCCCACGCCTGTGCAGCATAAAAAAGAATAGATTCAGCTACGGTCTCAAAGACTCGATATTTACTACTGTGGCTAATTTGATTGTTGTTGAAGCAGTTTTTCCAAGTTGCATTTATAGCAGTTTTAGCCTTTTTTAGTTTTTTATTTAAGTGTTTTTCCATTCTCATATTATGTGTGATCAGCATTCCAAGATATTTATACTCTTTTACAATTTCAACAGGATTCCCATCGTAAAACCATTTCTCATTCCCACACGTTCTTCCTCCTCCCTTCCTTATTATCATGACTTTGGATTTGTCTAGGTTAACCACAAGGTTCCACAGATAGCAATATTCTTGTAACTTATTCATCATAAGTTGTAGAGCATCAGGAGAATATGCCATCATCACTACATCGTCTGCAAATAGAAGAGCTTTAATATGCAGTCCTCCAAATTCAATGCCACCAGGTAAATAGTCAACTAAATCGTTTATAAAAAGAGCGAATAAGTCTGGACTAAGGGCGCAGCCTTGTCGTACTCCTGTTTGAGTTGTAAACCACTCCGATTTGTCTTTACCATTCCAGACTGCTGATTTTGTGTCTTTGTATATGTTTTGAAGGAGTTTTCCAAACTTTTGCGTCATACCAAGTCCATACAGCTTGTACATAAGAGCATCACGATTAACGCAATCGAAAGCTGCTCTGAAGTCCACGAAGAAAACATACAGCTTTTTACTTCTTACAAGAAAGGATTCAGCAATACTTTTTAGTACAAATACATGGCCAATAGTAGAATATCCTAATCAGAAACCAGCCTGGAACTCGTTCAAAAGATTTTAGCCGATAAATTATTTATCAGCAATAATCAAGGAATTTGTTTTTTTTTAAGTCCCAATATTCTCCTTCAGATAGGAAGTTAAATTTATTTTGTATTCTGAAAGTTTTGTCAGCCCCTGTTTATTTACATAAGTTAAGTTAGCTCTTAAAATTGGACACCCTCTATGACTATTCGAAAACAATAAATACCCAAGGTTTTGGTGCGGTTTGATTGGGAACAGAAATCTAAAAACTGATTTGAATCTTATCGAACATCGATATCAAAATCGAACTTCAAGCCATATGGAGGAATTCCAACAATAAATGCCATAAATTTGGGACTAAACAAGCAACCACCATACCGCCCGAACCGTTTAGAATTTTAGGTCTATACTCGTAGTATACTTGTAGAAGTCTTAAACCAGAAAAAAAATACCTATGTAGGATTATTTTTTAGATTTTTTTTTTTTCTTGTAATGCGGTAGAGTTTTGTTTGTCAGCACTTTGTTGTTTGTTTCAATTGGACACCTTTACCTTCCACAACTACATTAACGCATGCCATAAGCGGGCAACATTTCAGCCGTATCGTAAATATCTACTATTCCCATATGGAAGCGCTTTAATCACTAAGTTCAGTTGCTGCCGCTGATGCTGGTGGTGCTACTTGCTACCTTGCTGTCGCTATTGAGGTCTTTGAAACATTTTGAACTTTTAAGAAGTTAGTTCTTGACCAGAATTTCAACGCCTTGTAGTCGATTCTATCTAAAGCAACTGAGAGGAAAAATAAAATTGTTTTTGTGGCAAGAGCCTATATGATGTGTACGAGTATGCGCTGCGATGTGGCTGGGAATAGAAAGGTTGTTGCATAGGTTGGCTGAGGTGCCGCAGCATGACTTTTGCGGGCTTGAAGTTGATTAATTTCGTCGGTCTTTCGGTGGTAGTTAGTCAGCTTGCGATCGATATGAGGTGAGCAGTCATTTGTTCTATGATATTTTTTTTTTAACTTTTTTTTTGCATCTTTTGTTTAAACGATTTGGATAGCGATTGTGTGTTGCCAATCGGTCCTTCTCCACCTCTTTCAGGCTGAATTCTGGGTGCGTTTCAAGGTTGGCAGGCAGTACTTTGTGTAGCGTGTTGTTTTTCTTGTTGTTGCAACAGCAGCAAATAAATTCTGTCGAAGAATTGGAAAATTGTTGACAGAATTTGATTTATTGCTTTCCATCAAATCAAATTGAAATTATTGTCAGACTAAGATACCTATAATAGGAGGGACGTTGAAATCAGCTTGGTTGGTGAATGATTTGCTTAGCATGTGCATATTGGGCAAAGGCATCAAGCACACAACTTTTATACAGCAAAGTCAAAATCAGCCAAAAAAGAAAAAAACAAATGTTTCAAGTATGAAAATGAGATTTGAAAAGGTAAGTAAAAGAATTTGTTATTCATCTGTATGCTATGTATGATATTTACTCAAAGCAAGATATTTATATAGAGCCCTATTAATAAATAGATTTGGTAATGCAACAGCTCGAAGAGAACCAGGACCTAGTGACTTAGAACTCTCAACCATTCCTGAGTGCATGTTACCAGGAGTCCAGGAATGGAGGGGACCTGCAAGTTTCTTCCGATTACGAACGGCTTGATCAGCACTTCTCATGACAAGGGATAATCTTAAAGGGTTTTTCAATGCTTCGGAAACGGCAGCTCACACCTGAAAAACTTTTTTTGCAGCGTCTGAGAATCGAATCCCTGAACTTCTCTATGACAATCCAACACACTAACCATTATCCAAAGGAGTTCTAGAGCTCTATTCTATCTACTCAATCTTCGGGTGAACGCGATTGTTGCTATGCGATGTATCCCGTTTCTCGGGGGGTTTATTTCAAAATGCGTATATGAATTTCGATCAATGCAAGGTTACAATTATTATAGACTGAGAGCCCACAGTAATTTTCGGGTGTGATTGATAACAAAAAATAATTAGCATAATTAGATAGGCCTTTTATAGTTATTTATGAATGTGAACGTCTTGCATACTCTAGTGGGAGCAATAGTGCATAATAGTGCATCAAGTATGCAGTTCTTTCCAAATTCTAAAAAATTGGGATACAAAATTTGCCATAACTTAAAAATGAACAGCTAAGTGCCCTGATTGCAAATATCGAGGTACAAGACGTTTTGAAGGTGGCCTTCTTAGTGCAAGAAGTAGCCTATTCTTATCACGTCTGGCAGGCAGAAGGTTGTCTGTAAAACGTCTTGGATCAGGGGGCTTAACTCTACATTTTGGCAAAGTTGTTATCACAATTATTTGGACTTGGAAAGAACTGCATACTTGATGCACTATTATGTACTATTGAGTATGCAAGACTTTCACATTTGTAAATAACTATAAAAGGTCTATCTAGTTATGCTAATTATTTTTTGTTATCAATCACACCCAAAAATTGCTGTGGACTCTTAGTCTATTAAATTCTCTTGAGAAATTTAAAACGAAAGTCTCTCGCTTGAATCGAATTGCGAAACAGGATAAGTGGCACTTTTTCAAAGAAAATATAATAATTCTTGAGAACTGTTTAATAACTTGAAAATATACCAACTTGGTCATTGGTTTAAGGCAACAGATGAAGATCGAAAAGGTTAGTGCTTTTTAACAGCTTTTACATAAACATTTCCTAGGCTTCTGTTATAATTTTAGGAATTTCGTTTCTAACGTTGTTCTTAAGCATCGAGCCGGGAAAAATTTCGTGTTAAACTCGCATTCTAGCACGAGTAGTGGCACTGTGGCACCGTCTTGTTGGATCCACATATTCTGTAGACCTAATTGATGTAATTTGGGAACAGGAAAGTTTTTCAACAAAAATCAAAGGGCACGATAATGCCCAGCCAAGTTCTGGCACTACACCCTTTTTACAGGAATAAACTCAGGCGATTTTTGATCCGTCCTTATCTTCAGTACCAATGAAGTCAGAAACTTAAAATTCCGGATATTTGCTAAACTAGTCAAGCGCAGGCGCCTCACCAAATTTCTAGCATAAGCGGTTCCTGAGATATAAGGCCTTAAAAATCACAAAAACCGTAAATCAAAATTATGAAGCACTTCCCGACATTGTAGAATCTTGTAATTTTGCACAACGGTACAGTTTTCCATTCAGGGGACGTGGTATCCGCCCACTTTATCCGAATTGGTGTTGGTTGAATGGAGCACTTTCGACTGCTGTAAATCGATGAAATTTGGTAAAGTGGCAGGGCTTAAATTGCAAACAAAGAAAAAATTATAAAATTTGAGGTTCTCCATTCAGGGGCGGTATTAAACCTTCATGAAGTAAGAACTTGGCGTACTTTTAGATCTCACAAAGGTTTTTGTATAGAAGAACTTGGCTCTTTTTTTAACATTTATGTTTTTGGCCTGATATCTTTTACAACATTGCCTATAACATCCACAAAAAAATGATGCCACCGCCACGGGCCCAAATGGTGCACCATGCAATTACTCTAAAAGGGTGTAGTGGTCTTCCGTGTATAAATCGGGAGTCTTAAGTGTCTCAATAGCAGCTATTCTATTTATTAACAAAGCAAGCAAATTAAATTGTTTTTCGTAGCTCATAATGATATTTTGTAAAAATGGCGATCGTCTATAGCCAGCTGAAAAACACGAGCACTTCAATCTCTCCTACGTTAAAAGTCATTTGCCTGTAACTGTAATAAATTGTTATAGACTACTGTCAAATTCAAACTGACAAATTTCATTCACACAAAAACGGCAACCAGTTAAAAAAAATTGGAACATAAATCGCGGGATGTGTATAGTCTATAGCAATTTGTTTTTAATTCAAAACTTTCTGCTTACAATATTCGAAAGCCCATGAAGTTGAAACTTGATGGAAATAAAAAATAGGGCTGTTTTTCGAAAACCGTAGGTATAGTGACACA
Organism: Chrysotoxum bicinctum; assembly: GCA_911387755.1. Classification (NCBI taxonomy): domain Eukaryota; kingdom Metazoa; phylum Arthropoda; class Insecta; order Diptera; family Syrphidae; genus Chrysotoxum; species Chrysotoxum bicinctum. The sequence continues at coordinate 171,866,972 of OU426989.1, forward strand.
TTTTCACAATGAGAATTTTTTAATCCAGAAATATTTGAAAATTAATTTTCTTCCAAAAAATTTTAACCTACGAACATTTGATTCAAACAAATTTGTTAGAACGGGTTTCGAAAGAATTTGAACGATAGAATATCCTTACGGGGACATCCAGTCTCAAGAAGCTATTTATAATTAAAAACTGGAATTTCTTTTATCGAAAATTATATACAAATGCACTGTTTCTACTGTTATACAAGGTGGCGCAAAAGTAATCACCCCATCGTAAGATGTTATAATTTTTCTAAATGGCGTCATACGTCAATCATGTGACATTTGTGAATAAGACAGCTGCGGTATTCAAACAGACAAGCATAATGGAGCGCTTTACTTCGCAAGAGCGTGGAATAATTGTGTCGATCTTTTTTTTTACCAATTATTGGTCGGTTGTGTTAGCGTGTCGCTTTAAATGGGCAAACATTCCCGCGGTTAGCTACTCCACTCGAACGAACAGACTGGAACTACAGGAGACCATGCAGGGCTGTGGATGGCGATGTAGCTGAGAACGAAGAAACATCAACAATACGACGGGCCATCAATTGGACATCACCAGACGGACTATAGAGCGAATTTAAGTGAAAGACTTACACATGTTCTCGTATAAAGTGCAAACAGTGCACCGTCCGTCGCGTGTGAATTATTGTCAAACCATCCTCAATCCCAACAACGAAGAGGACGATTTTATGTCGAAAATCATCATGAGCGACGAAGAGCATTTTCACTTAAGGGATTACGTCAATAAGCAAAATCTTCGTTTTTGGAGAACTGAAAATCCGCGTATGATCCACCAAAAGCCATTACATCCACTCAAAGCCACTCTTTGATGCGGCGTTCACACGGGAGGAGTGATCGGCAATACGATCACTGTTACTGGCTACAGGGCTATAGTACCATTATAAATGACTTTTTACAGTCGGAATTGGATGAGCGGGGCTTGTTGAACCAATGGTTTCAACAAGACGATGCAACCGCACACCACACACAGCACGAGCCATAATGAACATTTTGAAGGAAGCATTTCCTGGTCGCTTAATCTCCCGTTTTGGAGATTTGGTATGGCTAGCAAGATCGCCCGATTTAACCATCCCAGGCTTTTTTCTTAAGAATAATATTCGACAGGAATGCGAACAGTTATCACCAGAATTCTTGCTTACCGAAACTATTTGAGACTATCATATTTAAGAGTTTTTATTTCAGCTGCAAACCTTTCTTTGCGAGCGAGCAACATGGGTTTATAAAAAAGAAATCTACTATTACTAATCTCGTTGAATTCACGTCGTTTACAAATGAAGCTATCGAGGATGGCCATTAAGTTGACTGTATTTATACAGATTTCAGTAAGGCCTTCGACGAGTTATCTCATAGTCTAATTTTATTTAAGCTTAAATCTGTTGAATTCTCTTCTGCTTTCGTTCAATGGATCAGCTCTTATTTGAAGGGAAGGACACACCAAGTCCTTTTTAGAGGAATCGTTTCTGATCCAATTAATGCTTATTCTGGTGTTCCACAAGGTAGTCAACATGGTCAACTTCTTTTCATAGCATCAATCAATGATGTTGTTTCAATTGTAAAAAATTGTAAAATCATTTCCCTTTTACAACACCTTTGTTCGTCCCCAATTAGAATATGCTAGTTCTGTATTGCCGCCACTTTACTCAATACATATTGATCGAATCGAATCTGTCCGTAAATATGTACGCTTCACATTAAGTTATCTTAATTGGAGGAACCCAAATCATCTTCCTCCATACAGCAATCGCCTTCTTCTTTTAAACATGAATTCTCTAGAAAAACGCCGGAAAGTCAGCGATGTTATGTTTTTACACCAGCTCTCGGTTGGTTTCATAGATTCGCCGGTTCTTCTAGAACAAATTCGTTTTAAAGCCAGAAGCTACAGTTCCCGGAACTCTGAAATTTTTCATATAGACTTCCACCGTACCAATTATGGTCTCAATGAGCCTTTGACACGTATGAAACATGAGGCTAATGTAAACTATGATGTTTTCGATTTGAGTTACTCAAAGCTTACACTTAAGCACAGGTTATATGGGCGTTCTCATTAAGTATTTGAAACTAACACATTATAAGTTCTTGTATAAAAATAGTTGTTAAATTCTTAATAATTTATTGATTCTGTAGCAAGTAGTATTTGAATTGTAGTTATTTTTGTAGATAGTAGATTAATATTTATTATTTTACTGTTTGTCATATTTGTTCGCTTTTTGGTAGAGTGTTAGGCTATATGTATATTTATTTACTAACAACTAACACCACGCTAAATGATGACTGTGACAAGCTGATGTTTCCCAGTATCTAAAGGTGAAAAAACCGGAAGAGAAAAGAAATATTGTTAGAAATGCTTGCATTAAGCAGTACTGATGGCGTGTTTTAAGTCATGGAAAATTCGATAAAACGGGCAGAAATGTGCACCAACACTGGCGGCTGCCACTTGACGGATATCATCTTTTCCACTCAACATAAATTAAAAAGGTCCAAATAAAGATTTCCATCACTCAAAGTTATTTTTTTTATTTAGTAAAACAGGAATTCAAAAACGAAATTGGATGATTAATTTTACGACACCTTGAACCTACTTATTCTAAAACAAATCTGCATATACATATGTATATACGTTTGGACTCATTTGTGAACTTCCTTTGAACTATCAGTTCCCTACACCGCATACTTTCGTCATCATCAATTTTTTGTTTCTAAATACGCCAAGTATTTTCAATGCACTTTTAATTACTGTAAACTGTTAGAATGTTGGCGTTTCTTCAGGCGCTTCATAATAATATTAATCAAAATTTCTGAAAAATAACTTTCACATATTTTTAGTTGACAACTTTCCAAACCGAATATCAACCAAAGGTCTTTATGTCTTCCATCCATCGCCAACGCAAGAAACTTACACCTTAAATTCTTTCCTTTTCGACACATGACCTTTTCGCAAGGACATTCCTCAAAGTTCTGATCCAATAAGTCAGTATACTATTACTTGAATCCATCCTTAAGTTCGAGTACACTGTGTCGCCTGGAGGGAAATATAATTTAAGAGGATGAAGGTATCACTAAAACTTGTCTACCAGTTTACTGGGCAATTTTTTTCGTAACAATGCGAATTGCTTATGCACCATAGAAACCACCCCCATGTCATAAACATTAGCACCGAGGCAGAGCTGTATTGCAGCTGAGTCCTCGCGCGATAAGCTGAACGTAGACAATAATGTCCATAGTAGACTGCTTGCCTCTGCCTCTGCCTCCCACGCGTCAGTAGTAAAGTGCTTGATGTTTCCAGCACGTAAAATGGAATTGCACTGATCTGAGGCCATCAGACTTCAGACTCCCTCCAGCCAAAAGCTATAATCCAATAGTTACTCCCTAGCCGAACCACCCAACCAAACATTAAGCTATAGGTATAGGTACTCATCGAAAACAATGCCAAATGAATGCCACTCCATGTGGAACAAATGAAAACGAAAACGGAACTATTTAGGGGGTGGTTGGCCGAATGAACGTCGGTCGAAGGATTCTTTACTATTTCCGAATCTGAAAGTGAAAGCTTAGCCCAACCCTCATCCCGGGTGCCTCTGGTGCATGGGTGAATGCGCACTGGAGGGTGAGGAGAATGCTGGTTTTTATGCTATTGTGCAATCCATGCGCTTTTTTTTGGAATTCAGTGTATCGGACTTGTGTGTGTAGGGAAGCTCCAAACACTCTATGGTCTTCGGTCTTCGTGTGGTAAAGTGACATCGTTTCATACAAAAATATTCGTGAGATGTGTTATCAGGTCTTTGGTTGAATTCAATCTGTGATGCATCTTGAAGCTCTTGGTAAGGGGATCGTTTCAGTTGAATGGGGATTTCTCTGGAATTGCCAGGACTCATCTAGTCTATGGTATAGGAGTAATGTGTCTGCATAGGAGTGCTGAGAGTTTATGGAATGTGAGCAGGGGTAGAAAAACTCATTAAGTTTTTGGTGATGCTGGCACAATATTTGGGTGGTGGATGTTTTCGAACATTGAATTATGCATAATTCTTGTGATATTTTTTTATTTTATTCGTAAAAGGGAGCAAGCAACTCATTTGATTTTATATCTTTCTCTCTTTTACTGGCTCTCCCACTTGCTGGAAAACAGACGATTTTATTGTTGAACACAGGCGTGGGGGCTTATAAAAATTCAGCAAAACAAAAACTTTTCGAAAGGATATCGAGTGAGATAATTTATTTTTTTTTTCATGGAACTCTTGGGAAGAACTTTGGTCATTCAAGAAGACACAGAGAAGGGCATTCATTATTTTTGTTGTTTTTATGTTGGAAAAGTAAGAAAACATGCAATTTAAAAGAAAAGGAAAGTTGAAGAAGTGGTTTCAAAAAAATATTTGTTTTTTAGATTGAATCATCGCATAAAGTTTGGGGTATTTTAGATTCCTTTTTTTTTTTTTTTGGTTCCAAAAACGCAGCAGACATTTGGCAAGTCTATCTTTCTGTGTTTTGATTTACGGTCTCCCCTGTCCTAGTGATTGAGACTTCAGTGGAATCCGTTTCCTCAAATAGAATTATAATATATTGCATTGCATACTATTTGGCTTAATTTTAAGTCGGAAAGATTAGAAAATCCGTCAGAAACGGCCAGAAATGTGTACAAAACTTCGTTGATTTTTCACGAGATATCAGTTAAAGTGTAACAGTTGGCACAAACTTTATTGCTCAAAATTCATCAAGTCAATATGGTCGATGAATCACAGTTTTAGGGAGATTTTTTGATGCAATTTTTGTCTATACTAAAATAATTATAAATACCGAATAGGTTTTACGGTCTTCGTGTGATATCGTCATTGGTTTTTTGCCTGCATTTTTTGTTTTTTGTGTTCGTTTCTAATTTTTTATAAACCTCCTCCTTTTTTGTCTTCTTGTATGGATTTCTAATCTTTGACAGTTGATTTCGGCCATATTGTTGAAGCTGCATCTGTCAATTTGGTTGTCATTTATTAAGTCTATTTTTGCAAATAAAAAGTTATAGCGTTAAACAAAATGCGCAACTAATTAATTTGTTTTATAATAGAGGTCTTTCTGTTCGAGAAAAGTTTTGCGACCTCGTACAACGTTTTGACTTGCATGTGCATATAGGTATTGAGCCTGGGGTGGAATCGGCTACGGTGATAGTTGATTGTGCTCGTACAAAATTTTGAAAACCGTAACTTTTACAAGGCCTGGTTTCGGAAATATCGCCACACAAACACATTGTTAGGTAGTTAAAGCTCAAAAATCTTTAGGTAGCCATATTTCGATAACCAGACCACGCATTACGATTTAGTCTACATGTGTGTGTAGGTATTGAATAGACCTTTCGTTTGATGTATATCTCGGTGGGATTGGTGAACTTCGAAAAGACAAGTGGATAGTCCATGATTTTTCCCAAAATTATAAAAAAAATTATTTTTGAGTTTGGCACATCCATGGAAAGGTCTGTTGATTCTCTATTCAGAATTGAAAACTGCAACCCGTTAGCGTATTGCCAAACTGTATATCAGTACAGAGCTCCGACGCTCTATAATAGACTACAGAATGCTCATTCAAATTAAGAGCATACTATATACTGTGTCAGATCAAAAGCAGATTTTTCTGTGTTGGTATACATTTTGCTCAGGAAACTAAGAGCAAAGTACCTGTGATTACAGAGCCATCGTTCACGTTGGTGTGGTTATTGTGTGTGGTGTGTGGTGCCGTGACATAAGGCCAAGTGACAAAAGGCCAAATTTGTTTGTGACTTAAGGCCAAACATAAAATGTTTTTACTTGAGCAACAGTACTTTGGGTGGCCCGCTTCGCGGGTTTTCAGGATTTTAACTCCCTTTTCGGGGCTCACACCCGCTCAAGCAACTCCGTTGCTCCGCATCCGTGGTAGCATACAGTTTGCTCTATAATACTTTCAAATTCGGTGAGCAGAAAATGGCTGAGCACAGACTAAGGAGATCTGTGCTGATATACAGTTTGGCAATACGCAACCCGTTACGAGCCTTGGTTGCGGAAATATTTACATCCGCATCCGATGACTTTTTTAGATTTGGGTCAATTTTCGGTAAAATCACTTTGGGTGGCAATATTTCGATAACCAGGCCTCTTAGAACCCTCTGGTTTTCACCTGTGAATAGCTCTTAAAAAATTGAGTTGAAATTTTGAAAACCACAACCCTTTACAAGGCCTGTTTTCGGAAATATCGCCACACAAACACATTGTTAGGTAGTTAAAGCTCAAAAATCTGTGGAATCATTGAAATCAATTTGGATGGCCATATCTCGATAACCAGACCACGCAGGACGATTTATCCTGCATGTGTGTGTAGGTATTGAATAGACCTTTCGTTTGATGTATATCTCGGTGGGATTGGTGAACTTCGAAAAAATAATGGTTTTTAAAGACAAGTGGCTAGTCCATGATTTTTCCCAAAATTATAAAAAAAATAATTTTTGAGTTTGGCACATCCATGAAAAGGTCTGTTGATTCTCTATTCAGAATTGAAAACTGCAACCCGTTACGAGCCTTGGTTGCGGAAATATTTACATCCGCATCCGATGACTTTTTTAGATTTGGGTCAATTTTCGGCAAAATCACTTTGGGTGGCAATATTTTGATAACCAGGCCTCTTAGAACCCTCTGGTTTTCACCTGTGAATAGCTCTTAAAAAATTGAGTTGAAATTTTGAAAACCACAACCCTTTACAAGGCCTGTTTTCGGAAATATCGCCACACAAACACATTGTTAGGTAGTTAAAGCTCAAAAATCTGTGGAATCATTGAAATCAATTTGGATGGCCATATCTCGATAACCAGACCACGCAGGACGATTTAGCCTGCATGTGTGTGTAGGTATTGAATAGACCTTTCGTTTGATGTATATCTCGGTGGGATTGGTGAACTTCGAAAAAATAATGGTTTTTAAAGACAAGTGGTTAGGTCCATGATTTTTCCCAAAATTATAGAAAAAATAATTTTTGAGTTTGGCACATCCATGGAAAGGTCTGTTGATTCTCTATTCAGAATTGAAAACTGCAACCCGTTACGAGCCTTGGTTGCGGAAATATTTACATCCGCATCCGATGACTTTTTTAGATTTGGGTCAATTTTCGGCAAAATCACTTTGGGTTGCAATATTTCGATAACCAGGCCTCTTAGAACCCTCTGGTTTTCACCTGTGAATAGCTCTTAAAAAATTGAGTTGAAATTTTGAAAACCACAACCTTTTACAAGGCCTGATTTCGGAAATATCGCCACACAAACACATTGTTAGGTAGTTAAAGCTCAAAAATCTGTGGAATCATTGAAATCAATTTGGATGGCCATATCTCGATAACCAGATCACGCAGGACGATTTATCCTGCATGTGTGTGTAGGTATTGAATAGACCTTTCGTTTGATGTATATCTCGGTGGGATTGGTGAACTTCGAAAAAATAATGGTTTTTAAAGACAAGTGGTTAGTCCATGATTTTTCCCAAAATTATAAAAAAAAATAATTTTTGAGTTTGGCACATCCATGAAAAGGTCTGTTGATTCTCTATTCAGAATTGAAAACTGCAACCCGTTACGAGCCTTGGTTGCGGAAATATTTACATCCGCATCCGATGACTTTTTTAGATTTGGGTCAATTTTCGGTAAAATCACTTTGGGTGGCAATATTTCGATAACCAGGCCTCTTATAACCCTCTGGTTTTCATCCGTGAATAGCTCTTAAAAAATTGAGTTGAAATTTTGAAAACCACAACCTTTTACAAGGCCTGATTTCGGAAATATCGCCACACAAACACATTGTTAGGTAGTTAAAGCTCAAAAATCTGTGGAATCATTGAAATCAATTTGGATAGCCATATCTCGATAACCAGACCACGCAGGACGATTTAGCCTGCATGTGTGTGTAGGTAATGAATAGACCTTTCGTTTGATGTATATCTCGGTGGGATTGGTGAACTTCGAAAAAATAATGGTTTTTAAAGACAAGTGGTTAGTCCATGATTTTTCCCAAAATTATAAAAAAAAAATAATTTTTGAGTTTGGCACATCCATGAAAAGGTCTGTTGATTCTCTATTCAGAATTGAAAACTGCAACCCGTTACGAGCCTTGGTTGCGGAAATATTTACATCCGCATCCGATGACTTTTTTAGATTTGGGTCAATTTTCGGTAAAATCACTTTGGGTGGCAATATTTCGATAACCAGGCCTCTTATAACCCTCTGGTTTTCATCCGTGAATAGCTCTTAAAAAATTGAGTAGAAATTTTGAAAACCACAACCCTTTACAAGGCCTGATTTCGGAAATATCGCCACACAAACACATTGTTAGGTAGTTAAAGCTCAAAAATCTGTGGAATCATTGAAATCAATTTGGATGGCCATATCTCGATAACCAGATCACGCAGGACGATTTATCCTGCATGTGTGTGTAGGTATTGAATAGACCTTTCGTTTGATGTATATCTCGGTGGGATTGGTGAACTTCGAAAAAATAATGGTTTTTAAAGACAAGTGGTTAGTCCATGATTTTTCCCAAAATTATAGAAAAAATAATTTTTGAGTTTGGCACATCCATGGAAAGGTCTGTTGATTCTCTATTCAGAATTGAAAACTGCAACCCGTTACGAGCCTTGGTTGCGGAAATATTTACATCCGCATCCGATGACTTTTTTAGATTTGGGTCAATTTTCGGCTAAATCACTTTGGGTGGCAATATTTCGATAACCAGGCCTCTTAGAACCCTCTGGTTTTCACCTGTGAATAGCTCTTAAAAAATTGAGTAGAAATTTTGGAAACCACAACCCATTACAAGGCCTGATTTCGGAAATATCGCCACACAAACACATTGTTAGGTAGTTAAAGCTCAAAAATCTGTGGAATCATTGAAATCAATTTGGATGGCCATATCTCGATAACCAGACCACGCAGGACGATTTAGCCTGCATGTGTGTGTAGGTATTGAATAGACCTTTCGTTTGATGTATATCTCGGTGGGATTGGTGAACTTCGAAAAAATAATGGTTTTTAAAGACAATGTCCATGATTTTTCCCAAAATTATAAAAAAAAATAATTTTTGAGTTTGGCACATCCATGAAAAGGTCTGTTGATTCTCTATTCAGAATTGAAAACTGCAACCCGTTACGAGCCTTGGTTGCGGAAATATTTACATCCGCATCCGATGACTTTTTTAGATTTGGGTCAATTTTCGGTAAAATCACTTTGGGTGGCAATATTTCGATAACCAGGCCTCTTATAACCCTCTGGTTTTCACCCGTGAATAGCTCTTAAAAAATTGAGTAGAAATTTTGAAAACCACAACCTTTTACAAGGCCTGATTTCGGAAATATCGCCACACAAACACATTGTTAGGTAGTTAAAGCTCAAAAATCTGTGGAATCATTGAAATCAATTTGGATGGCCATATCTCGATAACCAGATCACGCAGGATGATTTATCCTGCATGTGTGTGTAGGTATTGAATAGACCTTTCGTTTGATGTATATCTCGGTGGGATTGGTGAACTTCGAAAAAATAATGGTTTTTAAAGACAAGTGGTTAGTCCATGATTTTTCCCAAAATTATAGAAAAAATAATTTTTGAGTTTGGCACATCCATGGAAAGGTCTGTTGATTCTCTATTCAGAATTGAAAACTGCAACCCGTTACGAGCCTTGGTTGCGGAAATATTTACATCCGCATCCGATGACTTTTTTAGATTTGGGTCAATTTTCGGTAAAATCACTTTGGGTGGCAATATTTCGATAACCAGGCCTCTTATAACCCTCTGGTTTTCATCCGTGAATAGCTCTTAAAAAATTGAGTAGAAATTTTGAAAACCACAACCTTTTACAAGGCCTGATTTCGGAAATATCGCCACACAAACACATTGTTAGGTAGTTAAAGCTCAAAAATCTGTGGAATCATTGAAATCAATTTGGATGGCCATATCTCGATAACCAGACCACGCAGGACGATTTATCCTGCATGTGTGTAGGTATTGAATAGACCTTTCGTTTGATGTATATTTCGGTGGGATTGGTGAACTTCGAAAAAATAATGGTTTTTAAAGACAAGTGGTTAGTCCATGATTTTTCCCAAAATTATAAAAAAAATTATTTTTGCGTTTGGCACATCCATGGAAAGGTCTGTTGATTCTCTATTCAGAATTGAAAACTGCAACCCGTTACGAGCCTTGGTTGCGGAAATATTTACATCCGCATCCGATGACTTTTTTAGATTTGGGTCAATTTTCGGTAAAATCACTTTGGGTGGCAATATTTCGATAACCAGGCCTCTTAGAACCCTCTGGTTTTCACCCGTGAATATCTCTTAAAAAATTGAGTTGAAATTTTGAAAACCACAACCCTTTACAAGGCCTGATTTCGGAAATATCGCCACACAAACACATTGTTAGGTAGTTAAAGCTCAAAAATCTGTGGAATCATTGAAATCAATTTGGATGGCCATATCTCGATAACCAGACCACGCAGGACGATTTAGCCTGCATGTGTGTGTAGGTATTGAATAGACCTTTCGTTTGATGTATATCTCGGTGGGATTGGTGAACTTCGAAAAAATAATGGTTTTTAAAGACAAGTGGCTAGTCCATGATTTTTCCCAAAATTATAAAAAAAATAATTTTTGAGTTTGGCACATCCATGAAAAGGTCTGTTGATTCTCTATTCAGAATTGAAAACTGCAACCCGTTACGAGCCTTGGTTGCGGAAATATTTACATCCGCATCCGATGACTTTTTTAGATTTGGGTCAATTTTCGGCAAAATCACTTTGGGTGGCAATATTTTGATAACCAGGCCTCTTAGAACCCTCTGGTTTTCACCTGTGAATAGCTCTTAAAAAATTGAGTTGAAATTTTGAAAACCACAACCCTTTACAAGGCCTGTTTTCGGAAATATCGCCACACAAACACATTGTTAGGTAGTTAAAGCTCAAAAATCTGTGGAATCATTGAAATCAATTTGGATGGCCATATCTCGATAACCAGATCACGCAGGATGATTTATCCTGCATGTGTGTGTAGGTATTGAATAGACCTTTCGTTTGATGTATATCTCGGTGGGATTGGTGAACTTCGAAAAAATAATGGTTTTTAAAGACAAGTGGTTAGTCCATGATTTTTCCCAAAATTATAGAAAAAATAATTTTTGAGTTTGGCACATCCATGGAAAGGTCTGTTGATTCTCTATTCAGAATTGAAAACTGCAACCCGTTACGAGCCTTGGTTGCGGAAATATTTACATCCGCATCCGATGACTTTTTTAGATTTGGGTCAATTTTCGGCTAAATCACTTTGGGTTGCAATATTTCGATACCCAGGCCTCTTAGAACCCTCTGGTTTTCACCTGTGAATAGCTCTTAAAAAATTGAGTTGAAATTTTGAAAACCACAACCTTTTACAAGGCCTGATTTCGGAAATATCGCCACACAAACACATTGTTAGGTAGTTAAAGCTCAAAAATCTGTGGAATCATTGAAATCAATTTGGATGGCCATATCTCGATAACCAGACCACGCAGGACGATTTAGCCTGCATGTGTGTGTAGGTATTGAATAGACCTTTCGTTTGATGTATATCTCGGTGGGATTGGTGAACTTCGAAAAAATAATGGTTTTTAAAGACAAGTGGTTAGGTCCATGATTTTTCCCAAAATTATAGAAAAAATAATTTTTGAGTTTGGCACATCCATGGAAAGGTCTGTTGATTCTCTATTCAGAATTGAAAACTGCAACCCGTTACGAGCCTTGGTTGCGGAAATATTTACATCCGCATCCGATGACTTTTTTAGATTTGGGTCAATTTTCGGCAAAATCACTTTGGGTTGCAATATTTCGATAACCAGGCCTCTTAGAACCCTCTGGTTTTCACCTGTGAATAGCTCTTAAAAAATTGAGTTGAAATTTTGAAAACCACAACCTTTTACAAGGCCTGATTTCGGAAATATCGCCACACAAACACATTGTTAGGTAGTTAAAGCTCAAAAATCTGTGGAATCATTGAAATCAATTTGGATGGCCATATCTCGATAACCAGATCACGCAGGACGATTTATCCTGCATGTGTGTGTAGGTATTGAATAGACCTTTCGTTTGATGTATATCTCGGTGGGATTGGTGAACTTCGAAAAAATAATGGTTTTTAAAGACAAGTGGTTAGTCCATGATTTTTCCCAAAATTATAAAAAAAAAATAATTTTTGAGTTTGGCACATCCATGAAAAGGTCTGTTGATTCTCTATTCAGAATTGAAAACTGCAACCCGTTACGAGCCTTGGTTGCGGAAATATTTACATCCGCATCCGATGACTTTTTTAGATTTGGGTCAATTTTCGGTAAAATCACTTTGGGTGGCAATATTTCGATAACCAGGCCTCTTATAACCCTCTGGTTTTCATCCGTGAATAGCTCTTAAAAAATTGAGTTGAAATTTTGAAAACCACAACCTTTTACAAGGCCTGATTTCGGAAATATCGCCACACAAACACATTGTTAGGTAGTTAAAGCTCAAAAATCTGTGGAATCATTGAAATCAATTTGGATAGCCATATCTCGATAACCAGACCACGCAGGACGATTTAGCCTGCATGTGTGTGTAGGTAATGAATAGACCTTTCGTTTGATGTATATCTCGGTGGGATTGGTGAACTTCGAAAAAATAATGGTTTTTAAAGACAAGTGGTTAGTCCATGATTTTTCCCAAAATTATAAAAAAAAAATAATTTTTGAGTTTGGCACATCCATGAAAAGGTCTGTTGATTCTCTATTCAGAATTGAAAACTGCAACCCGTTACGAGCCTTGGTTGCGGAAATATTTACATCCGCATCCGATGACTTTTTTAGATTTGGGTCAATTTTCGGTAAAATCACTTTGGGTGGCAATATTTCGATAACCAGGCCTCTTATAACCCTCTGGTTTTCATCCGTGAATAGCTCTTAAAAAATTGAGTAGAAATTTTGAAAACCACAACCCTTTACAAGGCCTGATTTCGGAAATATCGCCACACAAACACATTGTTAGGTAGTTAAAGCTCAAAAATCTGTGGAATCATTGAAATCAATTTGGATGGCCATATCTCGATAACCAGATCACGCAGGACGATTTATCCTGCATGTGTGTGTAGGTATTGAATAGACCTTTCGTTTGATGTATATCTCGGTGGGATTGGTGAACTTCGAAAAAATAATGGTTTTTAAAGACAAGTGGTTAGTCCATGATTTTTCCCAAAATTATAGAAAAAATAATTTTTGAGTTTGGCACATCCATGGAAAGGTCTGTTGATTCTCTATTCAGAATTGAAAACTGCAACCCGTTACGAGCCTTGGTTGCGGAAATATTTACATCCGCATCCGATGACTTTTTTAGATTTGGGTCAATTTTCGGCTAAATCACTTTGGGTGGCAATATTTCGATAACCAGGCCTCTTAGAACCCTCTGGTTTTCACCTGTGAATAGCTCTTAAAAAATTGAGTAGAAATTTTGGAAACCACAACCCATTACAAGGCCTGATTTCGGAAATATCGCCACACAAACACATTGTTAGGTAGTTAAAGCTCAAAAATCTGTGGAATCATTGAAATCAATTTGGATGGCCATATCTCGATAACCAGACCACGCAGGACGATTTAGCCTGCATGTGTGTGTAGGTATTGAATAGACCTTTCGTTTGATGTATATCTCGGTGGGATTGGTGAACTTCGAAAAAATAATGGTTTTTAAAGACAATGTCCATGATTTTTCCCAAAATTATAAAAAAAAATAATTTTTGAGTTTGGCACATCCATGAAAAGGTCTGTTGATTCTCTATTCAGAATTGAAAACTGCAACCCGTTACGAGCCTTGGTTGCGGAAATATTTACATCCGCATCCGATGACTTTTTTAGATTTGGGTCAATTTTCGGTAAAATCACTTTGGGTGGCAATATTTCGATAACCAGGCCTCTTATAACCCTCTGGTTTTCACCCGTGAATAGCTCTTAAAAAATTGAGTAGAAATTTTGAAAACCACAACCTTTTACAAGGCCTGATTTCGGAAATATCGCCACACAAACACATTGTTAGGTAGTTAAAGCTCAAAAATCTGTGGAATCATTGAAATCAATTTGGATGGCCATATCTCGATAACCAGATCACGCAGGATGATTTATCCTGCATGTGTGTGTAGGTATTGAATAGACCTTTCGTTTGATGTATATCTCGGTGGGATTGGTGAACTTCGAAAAAATAATGGTTTTTAAAGACAAGTGGTTAGTCCATGATTTTTCCCAAAATTATAGAAAAAATAATTTTTGAGTTTGGCACATCCATGGAAAGGTCTGTTGATTCTCTATTCAGAATTGAAAACTGCAACCCGTTACGAGCCTTGGTTGCGGAAATATTTACATCCGCATCCGATGACTTTTTTAGATTTGGGTCAATTTTCGGTAAAATCACTTTGGGTGGCAATATTTCGATAACCAGGCCTCTTAGAACCCTCTGGTTTTCACCCGTGAATAGCTCTTAAAAAATTGAGTTGAAATTTTGAAAACCACAACCCTTTACAAGGCCTGATTTCGGAAATATCACCACACAAACACATTGTTAGGTAGTTAAAGCTCAAAAATCTGTGGAATCATTGAAATCAATTTGGATGGCCATATCTCGATAACCAGACCACGCAGGACGATTTAGCCTGCATGTGTGTGTAGGTATTGAATAGACCTTTCGTTTGATGTATATCTCGGTGGGATTGGTGAACTTCGAAAAAATAATGGTTCTTAAAGACAAGTGGTTAGTCCATGATTTTTCCCAAAATTATAAAAAAAAATAATTTTTGAGTTTGGCACATCCATGAAAAGGTCTGTTGATTCTCTATTCAGAATTGAAAACTGCAACCCGTTACGAGCCTTGGTTGCGGAAATATTTACATCCGCATCCGATGACTTTTTTAGATTTGGGTCAATTTTCGGTAAAATCACTTTGGGTGGCAATATTTCGATAACCAGGCCTCTTAGAACCCTCTGGTTTTCACCCGTGAATAGCTCTTAAAAAATTGAGTAGAAATTTTGAAAACCACAACCTTTTACAAGGCCTGATTTCGGAAATATCGCCACACAAACACATTGTTAGGTAGTTAAAGCTCAAAAATCTGTGGAATCATTGAAATCAATTTGGATGGCCATATCTCGATAACCAGACCACGCAGGACGATTTAGCCTGCATGTGTGTGTAGGTATTGAATAGACCTTTCGTTTGATGTATATCTCGGTGGGATTGGTGAACTTCGAAAAAATAATGGTTCTTAAAGACAAGTGGTTAGTCCATGATTTTTCCCAAAATTATAGAAAAAATAATTTTTGAGTTTGGCACATCCATGGAAAGGTCTGTTGATTCTCTATTCAGAATTGAAAACTGCAACCCGTTACGAGCCTTGGTTGCGGAAATATTTACATCCGCATCCGATGACTTTTTTAGATTTGGGTCAATTTTCGGCAAAATCACTTTGGGTGGCAATATTTCGATAACCAGGCCTCTTAGAACCCTCTGGTTTTCACCTGTGAATAGCTCTTAAAAAATTGAGTTGAAATTTTGAAAACCACAACCCTTTACAAGGCCTGTTTTCGGAAATATCGCCACACAAACACATTGTTAGGTAGTTAAAGCTCAAAAATCTGTGGAATCATTGAAATCAATTTGGATGGCCATATCTCGATAACCAGACCACGCAGGACGATTTAGCCTGCATGTGTGTGTTACCTACACCTAGACCTTTCGTTTGATGTATATCTCGGTGGGATTGGTGAACTTCGAAAAAATAATGGTTCTTAAAGACAAGTGGTTAGTCCATGATTTTTCCCAAAATTATAGAAAAAATAATTTTTGAGTTTGGCACATCCATGGAAAGGTCTGTTGATTCTCTATTCTGAATTGAAAACTGCAACCCGTTACGAGCCTTGGTTGCGGAAATATTTACATCCGCATCCGATGACTTTTTTAGATTTGGGTCAATTTTCGGTAAAATCACTTTGGGTGGCAATATTTCGATAACCAGGCCTCTTAGAACCCTCTGGTTTTCACCCGTGAATAGCTCTTAAAAAATTGAGTAGAAATTTTGAAAACCACAACCTTTTACAAGGCCTGATTTCGGAAATATCGCCACACAAACACATTGTTAGGTAGTTAAGGCTTAAAAATCTGTGGAATCATTGAAATCAATTTGGATGGCCATATCTCGATAACCAGACCACGCAGGACGATTTAGCCTACATGTGTGTGTAGGTATTGAATAGACCTTTCGTTTGATGTATATCTCGGTGGGATTGGTGAACTTCGAAAAAATAATGGTTTTTAAAGACAAGTGGTTAGTCCATGATTTTTCCCAAAATTATAGAAAAAATAATTTTTGAGTTTGGCACATCCATGAAAAGGTCTGTTGATTCTCTATTCAGAATTGAAAACTGCAACCCGTTACGAGCCTTGGTTGCGAAAATATTTACATCCGCATCCGATGACTTTTTTAGATTTGGGTCAATTTTCGGTAAAATCACTTTGGGAGGGCAATATTTCGATAACCAGGCCTCTTAGAACCCTCTGGTTTTCACCTGTGAATAGCCCTTAAAAAATTGAGTAGAAATTTTGGAAACCACAACCCTTTACAAGGCCTGATTTCGGAAATATCGCCACACAAACACATTGTTAGGTAGTTAAAGCTCAAAAATCTGTGGAATCATTGAAATCAATTTGGATGGCCATATCTCGATAACCAGACCACGCAGGACGATTTATCCTGCATGTGTGTGTAGGTATTGAATAGACCTTTCGTTTGATGTATATCTCGGTGGGATTGGTGAACTTCGAAAAAATAATGGTTTTTAAAGACAAGTGGTTAGTCCATGATTTTTCCCAAAATTATAAAAAAAATTATTTTTGCGTTTGGCACATCCATGGAAAGGTCTGTTGATTCTCTATTCAGAATTGAAAACTGCAACCCGTTACGAGCCTTGGTTGCGGAAATATTTACATCCGCATCCGATGACTTTTTTAGATTTGGGTCAATTTTCGGTAAAATCACTTTGGGTGGCAATATTTCGATAACCAGGCCTCTTAGAACCATCTGGTTTTCACCCGTGAATAGCTGTTAAAAAATTGAGTAGAAATTTTGAAAACCACAACCTTTTACAAGGCCTGATTTCGGAAATATCGCCACACAAACACATTGTTAGGTAGTTAAAGCTCAAAAATCTGTGGAATCATTGAAATCAATTTGGATGGCCATATCTCGATAACCAGATCACGCAGGACGATTTATCCTGCATGTGTGTGTAGGTATTGAATAGACCTTTCGTTTGATGTATATCTCGGTGGGATTGGTGAACTTCGAAAAAATAA
Source organism: Chrysotoxum bicinctum (assembly GCA_911387755.1). Taxonomy (NCBI): domain Eukaryota; kingdom Metazoa; phylum Arthropoda; class Insecta; order Diptera; family Syrphidae; genus Chrysotoxum; species Chrysotoxum bicinctum. The sequence continues at coordinate 171,884,398 of OU426989.1, forward strand.
TGGTTTTTAAAGACAAGTGCCATGATTTTTCCCAAAATTATAGAAAAAATAATTTTTGAGTTTGGCACATCCATGGAAAGGTCTGTTGATTCTCTATTCAGAATTGAAAACTGCAACCCGTTACGAGCCTTGGTTGCGGAAATATTTACATCCGCATCCGATGACTTTTTTAGATTTGGGTCAATTTTCGGCAAAATCACTTTGGGTGGCAATATTTCGATAACCAGGCCTCTTAGAACCCTCTGGTTTTCACCTGTGAATAGCTCTTAAAAAATTGAGTTGAAATTTTGAAAACCACAACCCTTTACAAGGCCTGTTTTCGGAAATATCGCCACACAAACACATTGTTAGGTAGTTAAAGCTCAAAAATCTGTGGAATCATTGAAATCAATTTGGATGGCCTCTTTTAACCCTCTGGTTTTCACCCGTGAATAGCTCTTAAAAAATTGGGTAGAAATTTTGAAAACCACAACCTTTTACAAGGCCTGATTTCGGAAATATCGCCACACAAACACATTGTTAGGTAGTTAAAGCTCAAAAATCTGTGGAATCATTGAAATCAATTTGGATGGCCATATCTCGATAACCAGACCACGCAGGACGATTTAGCCTGCATGTGTGTGTAGGTATTGAATAGACCTTTCGTTTGATGTATATCTCGGTGGGATTGGTGAACTTCGAAAAAATAATGGTTTTTAAAGACAAGTGGTTAGTCCATGATTTTTCCCAAAATTATAAAAAAAAATAATTTTTGAGTTTGGCACATCCATGAAAAGGTCTGTTGATTCTCTATTCAGAATTGAAAACTGCAACCCGTTACGAGCCTTGGTTGCGGAAATATTTACATCCGCATCCGATGACTTTTTTAGATTTGGGTCAATTTTCAGTAAAATCACTTTGGGTGGCAATATTTCGATAACCAGGCCTCTTAGAACCCTCTGGTTTTCACCCGTGAATAGCTGTTAAAAAATTGAGTAGAAATTTTGAAAACCACAACCTTTTACAAGGCCTGATTTCGGAAATATCGCCACACAAACACATTGTTAGGTAGTTAAAGCTCAAAAATCTGTGGAATCATTGAAATCAATTTGGATGGCCATATCTCGATAACCAGACCACGCAGGACGATTTAGCCTGCATGTGTGTGTAGGTATTGAATAGACCTTTCGTTTGATGTATATCTCGGTGGGATTGGTGAACTTCGAAAAAATAATGGTTTTTAAAGACAAGTGGTTAGTCCATGATTTTTCCCAAAATTATAAAAAAAAATAATTTTTGAGTTTGGCACATCCATGAAAAGGTCTGTTGATTCTCTATTCAGAATTGAAAACTGCAACCCGTTACGAGCCTTGGTTGCGGAAATATTTACATCCGCATCCGATGACTTTTTTAGATTTGGGTCAATTTTCAGTAAAATCACTTTGGGTGGCAATATTTCGATAACCAGGCCTCTTAGAACCCTCTGGTTTTCACCTGTGAATAGCCCTTAAAAAATTGAGTAGAAATTTTGGAAACCACAACCCTTTACAAGGCCTGATTTCGGAAATATCGCCACACAAACACATTGTTAGGTAGTTAAAGCTCAAAAATCTGTGGAATCATTGAAATCAATTTGGATGGCCATATCTCGATAACCAGACCACGCAGGACGATTTATCCTGCATGTGTGTGTAGGTATTGAATAGACCTTTCGTTTGATGTATATCTCGGTGGGATTGGTGAACTTCGAAAAAATAATGGTTTTTAAAGACAAGTGGTTAGTCCATGATTTTTCCCAAAATTATAAAAAAAATAATTTTTGAGTTTGGCACATCCATGGCAAGGTCTGTTGATTCTCTATTCAGAATTGAAAACTGCAACCCGTTACGAGCCTTGGTTGCGGAAATATTTACATCCGCATCCGATGACTTTTTTAGATTTGGGTCAATTTTCGGTAAAATCACTTTGGGTGGCAATATTTCGATAACCAGGCCTCTTAGAACCCTCTGGTTTTCACCTGTGAATAGCTCTTAAAAAATTGAGTTGAAATTTTGAAAACTACAACCCTTTACAAGGCCTGTTTTCGGAAATATCGCCACACAAACACATTGTTAGGTAGTTAAAGCTCAAAAATCTGTGGAATCATTGAAATCAATTTGGATGGCCATATCTCGATAACCAGACCACACAGGACGATTTATCCTGCATGTGTGTGTAGGTATTGAATAGACCTTTCGTTTGATGTATATCTCGGTGGGATTGGTGAACTTCGAAAAAATAATGGTTTTTAAAGACAAGTGGTTAGTCCATGATTTTTCCCAAAATTATAAAAAAAAATAATTTTTGAGTTTGGCACATCCATGAAAAGGTCTGTTGATTCTCTATTCAGAATTGAAAACTGCAACCCGTTACGAGCCTTGGTTGCGGAAATATTTACATCCGCATCCGATGACTTTTTTAGATTTGGGTCAATTTTCGGTAAAATCACTTTGGGTGGCAATATTTCGATAACCAGGCCTCTTAGAACCCTCTGGTTTTCACCTGTGAATAGCTCTTAAAAAATTGAGTTGAAATTTTGAAAACCACAACCCTTTACAAGGCCTGTTTTCGGAAATATCGCCACACAAACACATTGTTAGGTAGTTAAAGCTCAAAAATCTGTGGAATCATTGAAATCAATTTGGATGGCCATATCTCGATAACCAGACCACGCAGGACGATTTAGCCTGCATGTGTGTGTAGGTATTGAATAGACCTTTCGTTTGATGTATATCTCGGTGGGATTGGTGAACTTCGAAAAAATAATGGTTTTTAAAGACAAGTGGTTAGTCCATGATTTTTCCCAAAATTATAAAAAAAAATAATTTTTGAGTTTGGCACATCAATGAAAAGGTCTGTTGATTCTCTCTCTATTCAGAATTGAAAACTGCAACCCGTTACGAGCCTTGGTTGCGGAAATATTTACATCCGCATCCGATGACTTTTTTAGATTTGGGTCAATTTTCGGTAAAATCACTTTGGGTGGCAATATTTCGATAACCAGGCCTCTTATAACCCTCTGGTTTTCACCCGTGAATAGCTCTTAAAAAATTGAGTTGAAATTTTGAAAACCACAACCCTTTACAAGGCCTGATTTCGGAAATATCGCCACACAAACACATTGTTAGGTAGTTAAAGCTCAAAAATCTGTGGAATCATTGAAATCAATTTGGATGGCCATATCTCGATAACCAGACCACGCAGGACGATTTAGCCTGCATGTGTGTGTAGGTATTGAATAGACCTTTCGTTTGATGTATATCTCGGTGGGATTGGTGAACTTCGAAAAAATAATGGTTTTTAAAGACAAGTGGTTAGTCCATGATTTTTCCCAAAATTATAAAAAAAATAATTTTTGAGTTTGGCACATCCATGGCAAGGTCTGTTGATTCTCTATTCAGAATTGAAAACTGCAACCCGTTACGAGCCTTGGTTGCGGAAATATTTACATCCGCATCCGATGACTTTTTTAGATTTGGGTCAATTTTCGGTAAAATCACTTTGGGTGGCAATATTTCGATAACCAGGCCTCTTAGAACCCTCTGGTTTTCACCTGTGAATAGCTCTTAAAAAATTGAGTTGAAATTTTGAAAACTACAACCCTTTACAAGGCCTGTTTTCGGAAATATCGCCACACAAACACATTGTTAGGTAGTTAAAGCTCAAAAATCTGTGGAATCATTGAAATCAATTTGGATGGCCATATCTCGATAACCAGACCACGCAGGACGATTTATTCTGCATGTGTGTGTAGGTATTGAATAGACCTTTCGTTTGATGTATATCTCGGTGGGATTGGTGAACTTCGAAAAAATAATGGTTTTTAAAGACAAGTGGTTAGTCCATGATTTTTCCCAAAATTATAAAAAAAATAATTTTTGAGTTTGGCACATCCATGGAAAGGTCTGTTGATTCTATATTCAGAATTGAAAACTGCAACCCGTTACGAGCCTTGGTTGCGGAAATATTTACATCCGCATCCGATGACTTTTTTAGATTTGGGTCAATTTTCGGTAAAATCACTTTGGGTGGCAATATTTCGATAACCAGGCCTCTTAGAACCCTCTGGTTTTCACCCGTGAATAGCTGTTAAAAAATTGAGTAGAAATTTTGAAAACCACAACCTTTTACAAGGCCTGATTTCGGAAATATCGCCACACAAACACATTGTTAGGTAGTTAAAGCTCAAAAATCTGTGGAATCATTGAAATCAATTTGGATGGCCATATCTCGATAACCAGACCACGCAGGACGATTTAGCCTGCATGTGTGTGTAGGTATTGAATAGACCTTTCGTTTGATGTATATCTCGGTGGGATTGGTGAACTTCGAAAAAATAATGGTTTTTAAAGACAAGTGGTTAGTCCATGATTTTTCCCAAAATTATAAAAAAAAATAATTTTTGAGTTTGGCACATCCATGAAAAGGTCTGTTGATTCTCTATTCAGAATTGAAAACTGCAACCCGTTACGAGCCTTGGTTGCGGAAATATTTACATCCGCATCCGATGACTTTTTTAGATTTGGGTCAATTTTCAGTAAAATCACTTTGGGTGGCAATATTTCGATAACCAGGCCTCTTAGAACCCTCTGGTTTTCACCTGTGAATAGCCCTTAAAAAATTGAGTAGAAATTTTGGAAACCACAACCCTTTACAAGGCCTGATTTCGGAAATATCGCCACACAAACACATTGTTAGGTAGTTAAAGCTCAAAAATCTGTGGAATCATTGAAATCAATTTGGATGGCCATATCTCGATAACCAGACCACGCAGGACGATTTATTCTGCATGTGTGTGTAGGTATTGAATAGACCTTTCGTTTGATGTATATCTCGGTGGGATTGGTGAACTTCGAAAAAATAATGGTTTTTAAAGACAAGTGGTTAGTCCATGATTTTTCCCAAAATTATAAAAAAAATAATTTTTGAGTTTGGCACATCCATGGCAAGGCCTGTTGATTCTCTCTCTATTCAGAATTGAAAACTGCAACCCGTTACGAGCCTTGGTTGCGGAAATATTTACATCCGCATCCGATGACTTTTTTAGATTTGGGTCAATTTTCGGTAAAATCACTTTGGGTGGCAATATTTCGATAACCAGGCCTCTTATAACCCTCTGGTTTTCACCCGTGAATAGCTCTTAAAAAATTGAGTTGAAATTTTGAAAACCACAACCCTTTACAAGGCCTGATTTCGGAAATATCGCCACACAAACACATTGTTAGGTAGTTAAAGCTCAAAAATCTGTGGAATCATTGAAATCAATTTGGATGGCCTCTTTTAACCCTCTGGTTTTCACCCGTGAATAGCTCTTAAAAAATTGGGTAGAAATTTTGAAAACCACAACCTTTTACAAGGCCTGATTTCGGAAATATCGCCACACAAACACATTGTTAGGTAGTTAAAGCTCAAAAATCTGTGGAATCATTGAAATCAATTTGGATGGCCATATCTCGATAACCAGACCACGCAGGACGATTTAGCCTGCATGTGTGTGTAGGTATTGAATAGACCTTTCGTTTGATGTATATCTCGGTGGGATTGGTGAACTTCGAAAAAATAATGGTTTTTAAAGACAAGTGGTTAGTCCATGATTTTTCCCAAAATTATAAAAAAAAATAATTGATTTCGGAAATATCGCCACACAAACACATTGTTAGGTAGTTAAAGCTCAAAAATCTGTGGAATCATTGAAATCAATTTGGATGGCCTCTTTTAACCCTCTGGTTTTCACCCGTGAATAGCTCTTAAAAAATTGGGTAGAAATTTTGAAAACCACAACCTTTTACAAGGCCTGATTTCGGAAATATCGCCACACAAACACATTGTTAGGTAGTTAAAGCTCAAAAATCTGTGGAATCATTGAAATCAATTTGGATGGCCATATCTCGATAACCAGACCACGCAGGACGATTTAGCCTGCATGTGTGTGTAGGTATTGAATAGACCTTTCGTTTGATGTATATCTCGGTGGGATTGGTGAACTTCGAAAAAATAATGGTTTTTAAAGACAAGTGGTTAGTCCATGATTTTTCCCAAAATTATAAAAAAAAATAATTTTTGAGTTTGGCACATCCATGAAAAGGTCTGTTGATTCTCTATTCAGAATTGAAAACTGCAACCCGTTACGAGCCTTGGTTGCGGAAATATTTACATCCGCATCCGATGACTTTTTTAGATTTGGGTCAATTTTCAGTAAAATCACTTTGGGTGGCAATATTTCGATAACCAGGCCTCTTAGAACCCTCTGGTTTTCACCTGTGAATAGCCCTTAAAAAATTGAGTAGAAATTTTGGAAACCACAACCCTTTACAAGGCCTGATTTCGGAAATATCGCCACACAAACACATTGTTAGGTAGTTAAAGCTCAAAAATCTGTGGAATCATTGAAATCAATTTGGATGGCCATATCTCGATAACCAGACCACGCAGGACGATTTAGCCTGCATGTGTGTGTAGGTATTGAATAGACCTTTCGTTTGATGTATATCTCGGTGGGATTGGTGAACTTCGAAAAAATAATGGTTTTTAAAGACAAGTGGTTAGTCCATGATTTTTCCCAAAATTATAAAAAAAATAATTTTTGAGTTTGGCACATCCATGGCAAGGTCTGTTGATTCTCTATTCAGAATTGAAAACTGCAACCCGTTACGAGCCTTGGTTGCGGAAATATTTACATCCGCATCCGATGACTTTTTTAGATTTGGGTCAATTTTCGGTAAAATCACTTTGGGTGGCAATATTTCGATAACCAGGCCTCTTAGGCCCATTTGCTGATACGGAACATAAGTACTTATGTTCCACATAAACTCTTATGTGACAGTTTACGTAGAGGAAAAAGTAGAACATAAAGCGCTTAAGTTGAACATAAATATTTAAGTTTCGTATCAGCAAATGGCCCTTAGAACCCTCTGGTTTTCACCTGTGAATAGCTCTTAAAAAATTGAGTTGAAATTTTGAAAACTACAACCCTTTACAAGGCCTGTTTTCGGAAATATCGCAACACAAACACATTGTTAGGTAGTTAAAGCTCAAAAATCTGTGGAATCATTGAAATCAATTTGGATGGCCTCTTTTAACCCTCTGGTTTTCACCCGTGAATAGCTCTTAAAAAATTGGGTAGAAATTTTGAAAACCACAACCTTTTACAAGGCCTGATTTCGGAAATATCGCCACACAAACACATTGTTAGGTAGTTAAAGCTCAAAAATCTGTGGAATCATTGAAATCAATTTGGATGGCCATATCTCGATAACCAGACCACGCAGGACGATTTAGCCTGCATGTGTGTGTAGGTATTGAATAGACCTTTCGTTTGATGTATATCTCGGTGGGATTGGTGAACTTCGAAAAAATAATGGTTTTTAAAGACAAGTGGTTAGTCCATGATTTTTCCCAAAATTATAAAAAAAAATAATTGATTTCGGAAATATCGCCACACAAACACATTGTTAGGTAGTTAAAGCTCAAAAATCTGTGGAATCATTGAAATCAATTTGGATGGCCTCTTTTAACCCTCTGGTTTTCACCCGTGAATAGCTCTTAAAAAATTGGGTAGAAATTTTGAAAACCACAACCTTTTACAAGGCCTGATTTCGGAAATATCGCCACACAAACACATTGTTAGGTAGTTAAAGCTCAAAAATCTGTGGAATCATTGAAATCAATTTGGATGGCCATATCTCGATAACCAGACCACGCAGGACGATTTAGCCTGCATGTGTGTGTAGGTATTGAATAGACCTTTCGTTTGATGTATATCTCGGTGGGATTGGTGAACTTCGAAAAAATAATGGTTTTTAAAGACAAGTGGTTAGTCCATGATTTTTCCCAAAATTATAAAAAAAAATAATTTTTGAGTTTGGCACATCCATGAAAAGGTCTGTTGATTCTCTATTCAGAATTGAAAACTGCAACCCGTTACGAGCCTTGGTTGCGGAAATATTTACATCCGCATCCGATGACTTTTTTAGATTTGGGTCAATTTTCAGTAAAATCACTTTGGGTGGCAATATTTCGATAACCAGGCCTCTTAGAACCCTCTGGTTTTCACCTGTGAATAGCCCTTAAAAAATTGAGTAGAAATTTTGGAAACCACAACCCTTTACAAGGCCTGATTTCGGAAATATCGCCACACAAACACATTGTTAGGTAGTTAAAGCTCAAAAATCTGTGGAATCATTGAAATCAATTTGGATGGCCATATCTCGATAACCAGACCACGCAGGACGATTTATCCTGCATGTGTGTGTAGGTATTGAATAGACCTTTCGTTTGATGTATATCTCGGTGGGATTGGTGAACTTCGAAAAAATAATGGTTTTTAAAGACAAGTGGTTAGTCCATGATTTTTCCCAAAATTATAAAAAAAATAATTTTTGAGTTTGGCACATCCATGGCAAGGTCTGTTGATTCTCTATTCAGAATTGAAAACTGCAACCCGTTACGAGCCTTGGTTGCGGAAATATTTACATCCGCATCCGATGACTTTTTTAGATTTGGGTCAATTTTCGGTAAAATCACTTTGGGTGGCAATATTTCGATAACCAGGCCTCTTAGAACCCTCTGGTTTTCACCTGTGAATAGCTCTTAAAAAATTGAGTTGAAATTTTGAAAACTACAACCCTTTACAAGGCCTGTTTTCGGAAATATCGCCACACAAACACATTGTTAGGTAGTTAAAGCTCAAAAATCTGTGGAATCATTGAAATCAATTTGGATGGCCTCTTTTAACCCTCTGGTTTTCACCCGTGAATAGCTCTTAAAAAATTGGGTAGAAATTTTGAAAACCACAACCCTTTACAAGGCCTGATTTCGGAAATATCGCCACACAAACACATTGTTAGGTAGTTAAAGCTCAAAAATCTGTGGAATCATTGAAATCAATTTGGATGGCCATATCTCGATAACCAGACCACGCAGGACGATTTAGCCTGCATGTGTGTGTAGGTATTGAATAGACCTTTCGTTTGATGTATATCTCGGTGGGATTGGTGAACTTCGAAAAAATAATGGTTTTTAAAGACAAGTGGTTAGTCCATGATTTTTCCCAAAATTATAAAAAAAAATAATTGATTTCGGAAATATCGCCACACAAACACATTGTTAGGTAGTTAAAGCTCAAAAATCTGTGGAATCATTGAAATCAATTTGGATGGCCTCTTTTAACCCTCTGGTTTTCACCCGTGAATAGCTCTTAAAAAATTGGGTAGAAATTTTGAAAACCACAACCTTTTACAAGGCCTGATTTCGGAAATATCGCCACACAAACACATTGTTAGGTAGTTAAAGCTCAAAAATCTGTGGAATCATTGAAATCAATTTGGATGGCCATATCTCGATAACCAGACCACGCAGGACGATTTAGCCTGCATGTGTGTGTAGGTATTGAATAGACCTTTCGTTTGATGTATATCTCGGTGGGATTGGTGAACTTCGAAAAAATAATGGTTTTTAAAGACAAGTGGTTAGTCCATGATTTTTCCCAAAATTATAAAAAAAAATAATTTTTGAGTTTGGCACATCCATGAAAAGGTCTGTTGATTCTCTATTCAGAATTGAAAACTGCAACCCGTTACGAGCCTTGGTTGCGGAAATATTTACATCCGCATCCGATGACTTTTTTAGATTTGGGTCAATTTTCAGTAAAATCACTTTGGGTGGCAATATTTCGATAACCAGGCCTCTTAGAACCCTCTGGTTTTCACCTGTGAATAGCCCTTAAAAAATTGAGTAGAAATTTTGGAAACCACAACCCTTTACAAGGCCTGATTTCGGAAATATCGCCACACAAACACATTGTTAGGTAGTTAAAGCTCAAAAATCTGTGGAATCATTGAAATCAATTTGGATGGCCATATCTCGATAACCAGACCACGCAGGACGATTTATCCTGCATGTGTGTGTAGGTATTGAATAGACCTTTCGTTTGATGTATATCTCGGTGGGATTGGTGAACTTCGAAAAAATAATGGTTTTTAAAGACAAGTGGTTAGTCCATGATTTTTCCCAAAATTATAAAAAAAATAATTTTTGAGTTTGGCACATCCATGGCAAGGTCTGTTGATTCTCTATTCAGAATTGAAAACTGCAACCCGTTACGAGCCTTGGTTGCGGAAATATTTACATCCGCATCCGATGACTTTTTTTGATTTGGGTCAATTTTCGGTAAAATCACTTTGTGTGGCAATATTTCGATAACCAGGCCTCTTAGAACCCTCTGGTTTTCACCTGTGAATAGCTCTTAAAAAATTGAGTTGAAATTTTGAAAACTACAACCCTTTACAAGGCCTGTTTTCGGAAATATCGCCACACAAACACATTGTTAGGTAGTTAAAGCTCAAAAATCTGTGGAATCATTGAAATCAATTTGGATGGCCATATCTCGATAACCAGACCACGCAGGACGATTTATTCTGCATGTGTGTGTAGGTAATGAATAGACCTTTCGGTTGATGTATATCTCGGTGGGATTGGTGAACTTCGAAAAAATAATGGTTTTTAAAGACAAGTGGTTAGTCCATGATTTTTCCCAAAATTATAAAAAAGATAATTTTTGAGTTTGGCACATCCATGGAAAGGTCTGTTGATTCTCTATTCAGAATTGAAAACTGCAACCCGTTACGAGCCTTGGTTGCGGAAATATTTACATCCGCATCCGATGACTTTTTTAGATTTGGGTCAATTTTCGGTAAAATCACTTTGGGTGGCAATATTTCGATAACCAGGCCTCTTAGAACCCTCTGGTTTTCACCCGTGAATAGCTCTTAAAAAATTGAGTAGAAATTTTGAAAACCACAACCTTTTACAAGGCCTGATTTCGGAAATATCGCCACACAAACACATTGTTAGGTAGTTAAAGCTCAAAAATCTGTGGAATCATTGAAATCAATTTGGATGGCCATATCTCGATAACCAGACCACGCAGGACGATTTAGCCTGCATGTGTGTGTAGGTATTGAATAGACCTTTCGTTTGATGTATATCTCGGTGGGATTGGTGAACTTCGAAAAAATAATGGTTTTTAAAGACAAGTGGTTAGTCCATGATTTTTCCCAAAATTATAAAAAAAAATAATTTTTGAGTTTGGCACATCCATGAAAAGGTCTGTTGATTCTCTATTCAGAATTGAAAACTGCAACCCGTTACGAGCCTTGGTTGCGGAAATATTTACATCCGCATCCGATGACTTTTTTAGATTTGGGTCAATTTTCAGTAAAATCACTTTGGGTGGCAATATTTCGATAACCAGGCCTCTTAGAACCCTCTGGTTTTCACCTGTGAATAGCCCTTAAAAAATTGAGTAGAAATTTTGGAAACCACAACCCTTTACAAGGCCTGATTTCGGAAATATCGCCACACAAACACATTGTTAGGTAGTTAAAGCTCGAAAATCTGTGGAATCATTGAAATCAATTTGGATAGCCATATCTCGATAACCAGACCACGCAGGACGATTTAGCCTGCATGTGTGTGTAGGTAATGAATAGACCTTTCGTTTGATGTATATCTCGGTGGGATTGGTGAACTTCGAAAAAATAATGGTTTTTAAAGACAAGTGGTTAGTCCATGATTTTTCCCAAAATTATAAAAAAGATAATTTTTGAGTTTGGCACATCCATGGAAAGGTCTGTTGATTCTCTATTCAGAATTGAAAACTGCAATCCGTTACGAGCCTTGGTTGCGGAAATATTTACATCCGCATCCGATGACTTTTTTAGATTTGGGTCAATTTTCGGTAAAATCACTTTGGGTGGCAATATTTCGATAACCAGGCCTCTTAGAACCCTCTGGTTTTCACCCGTGAATAGCTCTTAAAAAATTGAGTAGAAATTTTGAAAACCACAACCTTTTACAAGGCCTGATTTCGGAAATATCGCCACACAAACACATTGTTAGGTAGTTAAAGCTCAAAAATCTGTGGAATCATTGAAATCAATTTGGATGGCCATATCTCGATAACCAGACCACGCAGGACGATTTAGCCTGCATGTGTGTGTAGGTATTGAATAGACCTTTCGTTTGATGTATATCTCGGTGGGATTGGTGAACTTCGAAAAAATAATGGTTTTTAAAGACAAGTGGTTAGTCCATGATTTTTCCCAAAATTATAAAAAAAATAATTTTTGAGTTTGGCACATCCATGGCAAGGTCTGTTGATTCTCTATTCAGAATTGAAAACTGCAACCCGTTACGAGCCTTGGTTGCGGAAATATTTACATCCGCATCCGATGACTTTTTTAGATTTGGGTCAATTTTCGGTAAAATCACTTTGGGTGGCAATATTTCGATAACCAGGCCTCTTAGAACCCTCTGGTTTTCACCTGTGAATAGCTCTTAAAAAATTGAGTTGAAATTTTGAAAACCACAACCCTTTACAAGGCCTGTTTTCGGAAATATCGCCACACAAACACATTGTTAGGTAGTTAAAGCTCAAAAATCTGTGGAATCATTGAAATCAATTTGGATGGCCATATCTCGATAACCAGACCACGCAGGACGATTTAGCCTGCATGTGTGTGTAGGTAATGAATAGACCTTTCGTTTGATGTATATCTCGGTGGGATTGGTGAACTTCGAAAAAATAATGGTTTTTAAAGACAAGTGGTTAGTCCATGATTTTTCCCAAAATTATAAAAAAAAATAATTTTTGAGTTTGGCACATCCATGGCAAGGTCTGTTGATTCTCTGTTCAGAATTGAAAACTGCAACCCGTTACGAGTCTTGGTTGCGGAAATATTTACATCCGCATCCGATGACTTTTTTAGATTTGGGTCAATTTTCGGTAAAATCACTTTGGGTGGCAATATTTCGATAACCAGGCCTCTTAGAACCCTCTGGTTTTCACCTGTGAATAGCTCTTAAAAAATTGAGTTGAAATTTTGAAAACTACAACCCTTTACAAGGCCTGTTTTCGGAAATATCGCCACACAAACACATTGTTAGGTAGTTAAAGCTCAAAAATCTGTGGAATCATTGAAATCAATTTGGATGGCCTCTTTTAACCCTCTGGTTTTCACCCGTGAATAGCTCTTAAAAAATTGGGTAGAAATTTTGAAAACCACAACCTTTTACAAGGCCTGATTTCGGAAATATCGCCACACAAACACATTGTTAGGTAGTTAAAGCTCAAAAATCTGTGGAATCATTGAAATCAATTTGGATGGCCATATCTCGATAACCAGACCACGCAGGACGATTTATTCTGCATGTGTGTGTAGGTAATGAATAGACCTTTCGGTTGATGTATATCTCGGTGGGATTGGTGAACTTCGAAAAAATAATGGTTTTTAAAGACAAGTGGTTAGTCCATGATTTTTCCCAAAATTATAAAAAAGATAATTTTTGAGTTTGGCACATCCATGGAAAGGTCTGTTGATTCTCTATTCAGAATTGAAAACTGCAACCCGTTACGAGCCTTGGTTGCGGAAATATTTACATCCGCATCCGATGACTTTTTTAGATTTGGGTCAATTTTCGGTAAAATCACTTTGGGTGGCAATATTTCGATAACCAGGCCTCTTAGAACCCTCTGGTTTTCACCCGTGAATAGCTCTTAAAAAATTGAGTAGAAATTTTGAAAACCACAACCTTTTACAAGGCCTGATTTCGGAAATATCGCCACACAAACACATTGTTAGGTAGTTAAAGCTCAAAAATCTGTGGAATCATTGAAATCAATTTGGATGGCCATATCTCGATAACCAGACCACGCAGGACGATTTAGCCTGCATGTGTGTGTAGGTATTGAATAGACCTTTCGTTTGATGTATATCTCGGTGGGATTGGTGAACTTCGAAAAAATAATGGTTTTTAAAGACAAGTGGTTAGTCCATGATTTTTCCCAAAATTATAAAAAAAAATAATTTTTGAGTTTGGCACATCCATGAAAAGGTCTGTTGATTCTCTATTCAGAATTGAAAACTGCAACCCGTTACGAGCCTTGGTTGCGGAAATATTTACATCCGCATCCGATGACTTTTTTAGATTTGGGTCAATTTTCAGTAAAATCACTTTGGGTGGCAATATTTCGATAACCAGGCCTCTTAGAACCCTCTGGTTTTCACCTGTGAATAGCCCTTAAAAAATTGAGTAGAAATTTTGGAAACCACAACCCTTTACAAGGCCTGATTTCGGAAATATCGCCACACAAACACATTGTTAGGTAGTTAAAGCTCAAAAATCTGTGGAATCATTGAAATCAATTTGGATAGCCATATCTCGATAACCAGACCACGCAGGACGATTTAGCCTGCATGTGTGTGTAGGTAATGAATAGACCTTTCGTTTGATGTATATCTCGGTGGGATTGGTGAACTTCGAAAAAATAATGGTTTTTAAAGACAAGTGGTTAGTCCATGATTTTTCCCAAAATTATAAAAAAGATAATTTTTGAGTTTGGCACATCCATGGAAAGGTCTGTTGATTCTCTATTCAGAATTGAAAACTGCAATCCGTTACGAGCCTTGGTTGCGGAAATATTTACATCCGCATCCGATGACTTTTTTAGATTTGGGTCAATTTTCGGTAAAATCACTTTGGGTGGCAATATTTCGATAACCAGGCCTCTTAGAACCCTCTGGTTTTCACCCGTGAATAGCTCTTAAAAAATTGAGTAGAAATTTTGAAAACCACAACCTTTTACAAGGCCTGATTTCGGAAATATCGCCACACAAACACATTGTTAGGTAGTTAAAGCTCAAAAATCTGTGGAATCATTGAAATCAATTTGGATGGCCATATCTCGATAACCAGACCACGCAGGACGATTTAGCCTGCATGTGTGTGTAGGTATTGAATAGACCTTTCGTTTGATGTATATCTCGGTGGGATTGGTGAACTTCGAAAAAATAATGGTTTTTAAAGACAAGTGGTTAGTCCATGATTTTTCCCAAAATTATAAAAAAAATAATTTTTGAGTTTGGCACATCCATGGCAAGGTCTGTTGATTCTCTATTCAGAATTGAAAACTGCAACCCGTTACGAGCCTTGGTTGCGGAAATATTTACATCCGCATCCGATGACTTTTTTAGATTTGGGTCAATTTTCGGTAAAATCACTTTGGGTGGCAATATTTCGATAACCAGGCCTCTTAGAACCCTCTGGTTTTCACCTGTGAATAGCTCTTAAAAAATTGAGTTGAAATTTTGAAAACCACAACCCTTTACAAGGCCTGTTTTCGGAAATATCGCCACACAAACACATTGTTAGGTAGTTAAAGCTCAAAAATCTGTGGAATCATTGAAATCAATTTGGATGGCCATATCTCGATAACCAGACCACGCAGGACGATTTAGCCTGCATGTGTGTGTAGGTAATGAATAGACCTTTCGTTTGATGTATATCTCGGTGGGATTGGTGAACTTCGAAAAAATAATGGTTTTTAAAGACAAGTGGTTAGTCCATGATTTTTCCCAAAATTATAAAAAAAAATAATTTTTGAGTTTGGCACATCCATGGCAAGGTCTGTTGATTCTCTATTCAGAATTGAAAACTGCAACCCGTTACGAGTCTTGGTTGCGGAAATATTTACATCCGCATCCGATGACTTTTTTAGATTTGGGTCAATTTTCGGTAAAATCACTTTGGGTGGCAATATTTCGATAACCAGGCCTCTTAGAACCCTCTGGTTTTCACCTGTGAATAGCTCTTAAAAAATTGAGTTGAAATTTTGAAAACTACAACCCTTTACAAGGCCTGTTTTCGGAAATATCGCCACACAAACACATTGTTAGGTAGTTAAAGCTCAAAAATCTGTGGAATCATTGAAATCAATTTGGATGGCCTCTTTTAACCCTCTGGTTTTCACCCGTGAATAGCTCTTAAAAAATTGGGTAGAAATTTTGAAAACCACAACCTTTTACAAGGCCTGATTTCGGAAATATCGCCACACAAACACATTGTTAGGTAGTTAAAGCTCAAAAATCTGTGGAATCATTGAAATCAATTTGGATGGCCATATCTCGATAACCAGACCACGCAGGACGATTTAGCCTGCATGTGTGTGTAGGTATTGAATAGACCTTTCGTTTGATGTATATCTCGGTGGGATTGGTGAACTTCGAAAAAATAATGGTTTTTAAAGACAAGTGGTTAGTCCATGATTTTTCCCAAAATTATAAAAAAAAATAATTGATTTCGGAAATATCGCCACACAAACACATTGTTAGGTAGTTAAAGCTCAAAAATCTGTGGAATCATTGAAATCAATTTGGATGGCCTCTTTTAACCCTCTGGTTTTCACCCGTGAATAGCTCTTAAAAAATTGGGTAGAAATTTTGAAAACCACAACCTTTTACAAGGCCTGATTTCGGAAATATCGCCACACAAACACATTGTTAGGTAGTTAAAGCTCAAAAATCTGTGGAATCATTGAAATCAATTTGGATGGCCATATCTCGATAACCAGACCACGCAGGACGATTTAGCCTGCATGTGTGTGTAGGTATTGAATAGACCTTTCGTTTGATGTATATCTCGGTGGGATTGGTGAACTTCGAAAAAATAATGGTTTTTAAAGACAAGTGGTTAGTCCATGATTTTTCCCAAAATTATAAAAAAAAATAATTTTTGAGTTTGGCACATCCATGAAAAGGTCTGTTGATTCTCTATTCAGAATTGAAAACTGCAACCCGTTACGAGCCTTGGTTGCGGAAATATTTACATCCGCATCCGATGACTTTTTTAGATTTGGGTCAATTTTCAGTAAAATCACTTTGGGTGGCAATATTTCGATAACCAGGCCTCTTAGAACCCTCTGGTTTTCACCTGTGAATAGCCCTTAAAAAATTGAGTAGAAATTTTGGAAACCACAACCCTTTACAAGGCCTGATTTCGGAAATATCGCCACACAAACACATTGTTAGGTAGTTAAAGCTCAAAAATCTGTGGAATCATTGAAATCAATTTGGATGGCCATATCTCGATAACCAGACCACGCAGGACGATTTATCCTGCATGTGTGTGTAGGTATTGAATAGACCTTTCGTTTGATGTATATCTCGGTGGGATTGGTGAACTTCGAAAAAATAATGGTTTTTAAAGACAAGTGGTTAGTCCATGATTTTTCCCAAAATTATAAAAAAAATAATTTTTGAGTTTGGCACATCCATGGCAAGGTCTGTTGATTCTCTATTCAGAATTGAAAACTGCAACCCGTTACGAGCCTTGGTTGCGGAAATATTTACATCCGCATCCGATGACTTTTTTAGATTTGGGTCAATTTTCGGTAAAATCACTTTGGGTGGCAATATTTCGATAACCAGGCCTCTTAGAACCCTCTGGTTTTCACCTGTGAATAGCTCTTAAAAAATTGAGTTGAAATTTTGAAAACCACAACCCTTTACAAGGCCTGTTTTCGGAAATATCGCCACACAAACACATTGTTAGGTAGTTAAAGCTCAAAAATCTGTGGAATCATTGAAATCAATTTGGATGGCCATATCTCGATAACCAGACCACGCAGGACGATTTAGCCTGCATGTGTGTGTAGGTAATGAATAGACCTTTCGTTTGATGTATATCTCGGTGGGATTGGTGAACTTCGAAAAAATAATGGTTTTTAAAGACAAGTGAGTCCATGATTTTTCCCAAAATTATAAAAAAGATAATTTTTGAGTTTGGCACATCCATGGAAAGGTCTGTTGATTCTCTATTCAGAATTGAAAACTGCAACCCGTTACGAGCCTTGGTTGCGGAAATATTTACATCCGCATCCGATGACTTTTTTAGATTTGGGTCAATTTTCGGTAAAATCACTTTGGGTGGCAATATTTCGATAACCAGGCCTCTTAGAACCCTCTGGTTTTCACCCGTGAATAGCTCTTAAAAAATTGAGTAGAAATTTTGAAAACCACAACCTTTTACAAGGCCTGATTTCGGAAATATCGCCACACAAACACATTGTTAGGTAGTTAAAGCTCAAAAATCTGTGGAATCATTGAAATCAATTTGGATGGCCATATCTCGATAACCAGACCACGCAGGACGATTTAGCCTGCATGTGTGTGTAGGTATTGAATAGACCTTTCGTTTGATGTATATCTCGGTGGGATTGGTGAACTTCGAAAAAATAATGGTTTTTAAAGACAAGTGGTTAGTCCATGATTTTTCCCAAAATTATAAAAAAAAATAATTTTTGAGTTTGGCACATCCATGAAAAGGTCTGTTGATTCTCTATTCAGAATTGAAAACTGCAACCCGTTACGAGCCTTGGTTGCGGAAATATTTACATCCGCATCCGATGACTTTTTTAGATTTGGGTCAATTTTCAGTAAAATCACTTTGGGTGGCAATATTTCGATAACCAGGCCTCTTAGAACCCTCTGGTTTTCACCTGTGAATAGCCCTTAAAAAATTGAGTAGAAATTTTGGAAACCACAACCCTTTACAAGGCCTGATTTCGGAAATATCGCCACACAAACACATTGTTAGGTAGTTAAAGCTCAAAAATCTGTGGAATCATTGAAATCAATTTGGATAGCCATATCTCGATAACCAGACCACGCAGGACGATTTAGCCTGCATGTGTGTGTAGGTAATGAATAGACCTTTCGTTTGATGTATATCTCGGTGGGATTGGTGAACTTCGAAAAAATAATGGTTTTTAAAGACAAGTGGTTAGTCCATGATTTTTCCCAAAATTATAAAAAAGATAATTTTTGAGTTTGGCACATCCATGGAAAGGTCTGTTGATTCTCTATTCAGAATTGAAAACTGCAACCCGTTACGAGCCTTGGTTGCGGAAATATTTACATCCGCATCCGATGACTTTTTTAGATTTGGGTCAATTTTCGGTAAAATCACTTTGGGTGGCAATATTTCGATAACCAGGCCTCTTAGAACCCTCTGGTTTTCACCCGTGAATAGCTCTTAAAAAATTGAGTAGAAATTTTGAAAACCACAACCTTTTACAAGGCCTGATTTCGGAAATATCGCCACACAAACACATTGTTAGGTAGTTAAAGCTCAAAAATCTGTGGAATCATTGAAATCAATTTGGATGGCCATATCTCGATAACCAGACCACGCAGGACGATTTAGCCTGCATGTGTGTGTAGGTATTGAATAGACCTTTCGTTTGATGTATATCTCGGTGGGATTGGTGAACTTCGAAAAAATAATGGTTTTTAAAGACAAGTGGTTAGTCCATGATTTTTCCCAAAATTATAAAAAAAAATAATTTTTGAGTTTGGCACATCCATGGCAAGGTCTGTTGATTCTCTATTCAGAATTGAAAACTGCAACCCGTTACGAGCCTTGGTTGCGGAAATATTTACATCCGCATCCGATGACTTTTTTAGATTTGGGTCAATTTTCGGTAAAATCACTTTGGGTGGCAATATTTCGATAACCAGGCCTCTTAGAACCCTCTGGTTTTCACCTGTGAATAGCTCTTAAAAAATTGAGTTGAAATTTTGAAAACCACAACCCTTTACAAGGCCTGTTTTCGGAAATATCGCCACACAAACACATTGTTAGGTAGTTAAAGCTCAAAAATCTGTGGAATCATTGAAATCAATTTGGATGGCCATATCTCGATAACCAGACCACGCAGGACGATTTAGCCTGCATGTGTGTGTAGGTAATGAATAGACCTTTCGTTTGATGTATATCTCGGTGGGATTGGTGAACTTCGAAAAAATAATGGTTTTTAAAGACAAGTGGTTAGTCCATGATTTTTCCCAAAATTATAAAAAAAAATAATTTTTGAGTTTGGCACATCCATGGCAAGGTCTGTTGATTCTCTATTCAGAATTGAAAACTGCAACCCGTTACGAGCCTTGGTTGCGGAAATATTTACATCCGCATCCGATGACTTTTTTAGATTTGGGTCAATTTTCGGTAAAATCACTTTGGGTGGCAATATTTCGATAACCAGGCCTCTTAGAACCCTCTGGTTTTCACCTGTGAATAGCTCTTAAAAAATTGAGTTGAAATTTTGAAAACCACAACCCTTTACAAGGCCTGTTTTCGGAAATATCGCCACACAAACACATTGTTAGGTAGTTAAAGCTCAAAAATCTGTGGAATCATTGAAATCAATTTGGATGGCCATATCTCGATAACCAGACCACGCAGGACGATTTAGCCTGCATGTGTGTGTAGGTAATGAATAGACCTTTCGTTTGATGTATATCTCGGTGGGATTGGTGAACTTCGAAAAAATAATGGTTTTTAAAGACAAGTGGTTAGTCCATGATTTTTCCCAAAATTATAAAAAAAAAATAATTTTTGAGTTTGGCACATCAATGAAAAGGTCTGTTGATTCTCTCTCTATTCAGAATTGAAAACTGCAACCCGTTACGAGCCTTGGTTGCGGAAATATTTACATCCGCATCCGATGACTTTTTTAGATTTGGGTCAATTTTCGGTAAAATCACTTTGGGTGGCAATATTTCGATAACCAGGCCTCTTATAACCCTCTGGTTTTCACCCGTGAATAGCTCTTAAAAAATTGAGTTGAAATTTTGAAAACCACAACCCTTTACAAGGCCTAATTTCGGAAATATCGCCACACAAACACATTGTTAGGTAGTTAAAGCTCAAAAATCTGTGGAATCATTGAAATCAATTTGGATGGCCTCTTTTAACCCTCTGGTTTTCACCCGTGAATAGCTCTTAAAAAATTGGGTAGAAATTTTGAAAACCACAACCTTTTACAAGGCCTGATTTCGGAAATATCGCCACACAAACACATTGTTAGGTAGTTAAAGCTCAAAAATCTGTGGAATCATTGAAATCAATTTGGATGGGCATATCTCGATAACCAGATCACGCAGGACGATTTATCCTGCATGTGTGTGTAGGTATTGAATAGACCTTTCGTTTGATGTATATCTCGGTGGGATTGGTGAACTTCGAAAAAATAATGGTTTTTAAAGACAAGTGGTTAGTCCATGATTTTTCCCAAAATTATAAAAAAAATTATTTTTGAGTTTGGCACATCCATGGAAAGGTCTGTTGATTCTCTATTCAGAATTGAAAACTGCAACCCGTTACGAGCCTTGGTTGCGGAAATATTTACATCCGCATCCGATGACTTTTTTAGATTTGGGTCAATTTTCGGTAAAATCACTTTGGGTGGCAATATTTCGATAACCAGGCCTCTTAGAACCCTCTGGTTTTCACCCGTGAATAGCTCTTAAAAAATTGAGTAGAAATTTTGAAAACCACAACCTTTTACAAGGCCTGATTTCGGAAATATCGCCACACAAACACATTGTTAGGTAGTTAAAGCTCAAAAATCTGTGGAATCATTGAAATCAATTTGGATGGCCATATCTCGATAACCAGATCACGCAGGATGATTTATCCTGCATGTGTGCGTAGGTATTGAATAGACCTTTCGTTTGATGTATATCTCGGTGGGATTGGTGAACTTTGAAAAAATAATGGTTTTTAAAGACAAGTGGTTAGTCCATGATTTTTCCCAAAATTATAAAAAAGATAATTTTTGAGTTTGGCACATCCATGGCAAGGTCTGTTGATTCTCTATTCAGAATTGAAAACTGCAACCCGTTACGAGCCTTGGTTGCGGAAATATTTACATCCGCATCCGATGACTTTTTTAGATTTGGGTCAATTTTCGGTAAAATCACTTTGGGTGGCAATATTTCGATAACCAGGCCTCTTAGAACCCTCTGGTTTTCACCCGTGAATAGCTCTTAAAAAATTGAGTAGAAATTTTGAAAACCACAACCTTTTACAAGGCCTGATTTCGGAAATATCGCCACACAAACACATTGTTAGGTAGTTAAAGCTCAAAAATCTGTGGAATCATTGAAATCAATTTGGATGGCCATATCTCGATAACCAGATCACGCAGGACGATTTATCCTGCATGTGTGCGTAGGTATTGAATAGACCTTTCGTTTGATGTACATCTCGGTGGGATTGGTGAACTTTGAAAAAATAATGGTTTTTAAAGACAAGTGGTTAGTCCATGATTTTTCCCAAAATTATAAAAAAGATAATTTTTGAGTTTGGCACAGCCATGGCAAGGTCTGTTGATTCTCTATTCAGAATTGAAAACTGCAACCCGTTACGAGCCTTGGTTGCGGAAATATTTACATCCGCATCCGATGACTTTTTTAGATTTGGGTCAATTTTCGGTAAAATCACTTTGGGTGGCAATATTTCGATAACCAGGCCTCTTAGAACCCTCTGGTTTTCACCCGTGAATAGCTCTTAAAAAATTGAGTAGAAATTTTGAAAACCACAACCTTTTACAAGGCCTGATTTCGGAAATATCGCCACACAAACACATTGTTAGGTAGTTAAAGCTCAAAAATCTGTGGAATCATTGAAATCAATTTGGATGGCCATATCTCGATAACCAGATCACGCAGGACGATTTATCCTGCATGTGTGCGTAGGTATTGAATAGACCTTTCGTTTGATGTATATCTCGGTGGGATTGGTGAACTTTGAAAAAATAATGGTTTTTAAAGACAAGTGGTTAGTCCATGATTTTTCCCAAAATTATAAAAAAGATAATTTTTGAGTTTGGCACATCCATGGAAAGGTCTGTTGATTCTCTATTCAGAATTGAAAACTGCAACCCGTTACGAGCCTTGGTTGCGGAAATATTTACATCCGCATCCGATGACTTTTTTAGATTTGGGTCAATTTTCGGTAAAATCACTTTGGGTGGCAATATTTCGATAACCAGGCCTCTTAGAACCCTCTGGTTTTCACCCGTGAATAGCTCTTAAAAAATTGAGTAGAAATTTTGAAAACCACAACCTTTTACAAGGCCTGATTTCGGAAATATCGCCACACAAACACATTGTTAGGTAGTTAAAGCTCAAAAATCTGTGGAATCATTGAAATCAATTTGGATGGCCATATCTCCATAACCAGACCACGCAGGACGATTTAGCCTGCATGTGTGTGTAAGTAATGAATAGACCTTTCGTTTGATGTATATCTCGGTGGGATTGGTGAACTTCGAAAAAATAATGGTTTTTAAAGACAAGTGGTTAGTCCATGATTTTTCCCAAAATTATAAAAAAAAATAATTTTTGAGTTTGGCACATCAATGAAAAGGTCTGTTGATTCTCTCTCTATTCAGAATTGAAAACTGCAACCCGTTACGAGCCTTGGTTGCGGAAATATTTACATCCGCATCCGATGACTTTTTTAGATTTGGGTCAATTTTCGGTAAAATCACTTTGGGTGGCAATATTTCGATAACCAGGCCTCTTATAACCCTCTGGTTTTCACCCGTGAATAGCTCTTAAAAAATTGAGTTGAAATTTTGAAAACCACAACCCTTTACAAGGCCTGATTTCGGAAATATCGCCACACAAACACATTGTTAGGTAGTTAAAGCTCAAAAATCTGTGGAATCATTGAAATCAATTTGGATGGCCATATCTCGATAACCAGATCACGCAGGACGATTTATCCTGCATGTGTGTGTAGGTATTGAATAGACCTTTCGTTTGATGTATATCTCGGTGGGATTGGTGAACTTCGAAAAAATAATGGTTTTTAAAGACAAGTGGTTAGTCCATGATTTTTCCCAAAATTATAAAAAAAATTATTTTTGAGTTTGGCACATCCATGGAAAGGTCTGTTGATTCTCTATTCAGAATTGAAAACTACAACCCGTTACGAGCCTTGGTTGCGGAAATATTTACATCCGCATCCGATGACTTTTTTAGATTTGGGTCAATTTTCGGTAAAATCACTTTGGGTGGCAATATTTCGATAACCAGGCCTCTTATAACCCTCTGGTTTTCACCCGTGAATAGCTCTTAAAAAATTGAGTAGAAATTTTGAAAACCACAACCTTTTACAAGGCCTGATTTCGGAAATATCGCCACACAAACACATTGTTAGGTAGTTAAAGCTCAAAAATCTGTGGAATCATTGAAATCAATTTGGATGGCCATATCTCGATAACCAGACCACGCAGGACGATTTAGCCTGCATGTGTGTCTAAGTAATGAATAGACCTTTCGTTTGATGTATATCTCGGTGGGATTGGTGAACTTCGAAAAAATAATGGTTTTTAAAGACAAGTGGTTAGTCCATGATTTTTCCCAAAATTATAAAAAAAAATAATTTTTGAGTTTGGCACATCAATGAAAAGGTCTGTTGATTCTCTCTCTATTCAGAATTGAAAACTGCAACCCGTTACGAGCCTTGGTTGCGGAAATATTTACATCCGCATCCGATGACTTTTTTAGATTTGGGTCAATTTTCGGTAAAATCACTTTGGGTGGCAATATTTCGATAACCAGGCCTCTTAGAACCCTCTGGTTTTCACCCGTGAATAGCTCTTAAAAAATTGAGTTGGAATTTTGAAAACCATAACCCTTTACAAGGCCTGATTTCGGAAATATCGCCACACAAACACATTGTTAGGTAGTTAAAGCTCAAAAATCTGTGGAATCATTGAAATCAATTTGGATGGCCATATCTCGATAACCAGATCACGCAGGACGATTTATCCTGCATGTGTGCGTAGGTATTGAATAGACCTTTCGTTTGATGTATATCTCGGTGGGATTGGTGAACTTTGAAAAAATAATGGTTTTTAAAGACAAGTGGTTAGTCCATGATTTTTCCCAAAATTATAAAAAAGATAATTTTTGAGTTTGGCACAGCCATGGCAAGGTCTGTTGATTCTCTATTCAGAATTGAAAACTGCAACCCGTTACGAGCCTTGGTTGCGGAAATATTTACATCCGCATCCGATGACTTTTTTAGATTTGGGTCAATTTTCGGTAAAATCACTTTGGGTGGCAATATTTCGATAACCAGGCCTCTTAGAACCCTCTGGTTTTCACCCGTGAATAGCTCTTAAAAAATTGAGTAGAAATTTTGAAAACCACAACCTTTTACAAGGCCTGATTTCGGAAATATCGCCACACAAACACATTGTTAGGTAGTTAAAGCTCAAAAATCTGTGGAATCATTGAAATCAATTTGGATGGCCATATCTCGATAACCAGACCACGCAGGACGATTTAGCCTGCATGTGTGTGTAAGTAATGAATAGACCTTTCGTTTGATGTATATCTCGGTGGGATTGGTGAACTTCGAAAAAATAATGGTTTTTAAAGACAAGTGGTTAGTCCATGATTTTTCCCAAAATTATAAAAAAAAATAATTTTTGAGTTTGGCACATCAATGAAAAGGTCTGTTGATTCTCTCTCTATTCAGAATTGAAAACTGCAACCCGTTACGAGCCTTGGTTGCGGAAATATTTACATCCGCATCCGATGACTTTTTTAGATTTGGGTCAATTTTCGGTAAAATCACTTTGGGTGACAATATTTCGATAACCAGGCCTCTTATAACCCTCTGGTTTTCACCCGTGAATAGCTCTTAAAAAATTGAGTTGAAATTTTGAAAACCACAACCCTTTACAAGGCCTGATTTCGGAAATATCGCCACACAAACACATTGTTAGGTAGTTAAAGCTCAAAAATCTGTGGAATCATTGAAATCAATTTGGATGGCCTCTTTTAACCCTCTGGTTTTCACCCGTGAATAGCTCTTAAAAAATTGGGTAGAAATTTTGAAAACCACAACCTTTTACAAGGCCTGATTTCGGAAATATCGCCACACAAACACATTGTTAGGTAGTTAAAGCTCAAAAATCTGTGGAATCATTGAAATCAATTTGGATGGCCATATCTCGATAACCAGATCACGCAGGACGATTTATCCTGCATGTGTGTGTAGGTATTGAATAGACCTTTCGTTTGATGTATATCTCGGTGGGATTGGTGAACTTCGAAAAAATAATGGTTTTTAAAGACAAGTCCATGATTTTTCCCAAAATTATAAAAAAAATTATTTTTGAGTTTGGCACATCCATGGAAAGGTCTGTTGATTCTCTATTCAGAATTGAAAACTGCAACCCGTTACGAGCCTTGGTTGCGGAAATATTTACATCCGCATCCGATGACTTTTTTAGATTTGGGTCAATTTTCGGTAAAATCACTTTGGGTGGCAATATTTCGATAACCAGGCCTCTTATAACCCTCTGGTTTTCACCCGTGAATAGCTCTTAAAAAATTGAGTAGAAATTTTGAAAACCACAACCTTTTACAAGGCCTGATTTCGGAAATATCGCCACACAAACACATTGTTAGGTAGTTAAAGCTCAAAAATCTGTGGAATCATTGAAATCAATTTGGATGGCCATATCTCGATAACCAGACCACGCAGGACGATTTAGCCTGCATGTGTGTCTAAGTAATGAATAGACCTTTCGTTTGATGTATATCTCGGTGGGATTGGTGAACTTCGAAAAATAATGGTTTTTAAAGACAAGTGGTTAGTCCATGATTTTTCCCAAAATTATAAAAAAAAATAATTTTTGAGTTTGGCACATCAATGAAAAGGTCTGTTGATTCTCTATTCAGAATTGAAAACTGCAACCCGTTACGAGCCTTGGTTGCGGAAATATTTACATCCGCATCCGATGACTTTTTTAGATTTGGGTCAATTTTCGGTAAAATCACTTTGGGTGGCAATATTTCGATAACCAGGCCTCTTATAACCCTCTGGTTTTCACCCGTGAATAGCTCTTAAAAAATTGAGTTGAAATTTTGAAAACCACAACCCTTTACAAGGCCTGATTTCGGAAATATCGCCACACAAACACATTGTTAGGTAGTTAAAGCTCAAAAATCTGTGGAATCATTGAAATCAATTTGGATGGCCATATCTCGATAACCAGACCACGCAGGACGATTTGGCCTGCATGTGTGTGTAAGTAATGAATAGACCTTTCGTTTGATGTATATCTCGGTGGGATTGGTGAACTTCGAAAAAATAATGGTTTTTAAAGACAAGTGGTTAGTCCATGATTTTTCCCAAAATTATAAAAAAAAATAATTTTTGAGTTTGGCACATCAATGAAAAGGTCTGTTGATTCTCTCTCTATTCAGAATTGAAAACTGCAACCCGTTACGAGCCTTGGTTGCGGAAATATTTACATCCGCATCCGATGACTTTTTTAGATTTGGGTCAATTTTCGGTAAAATCACTTTGGGTGGCAATATTTCGATAACCAGGCCTCTTATAACCCTCTGGTTTTCACCCGTGAATAGCTCTTAAAAAATTGAGTTGAAATTTTGAAAACCACAACCCTTTACAAGGCCTGATTTCGGAAATATCGCCACACAAACACATTGTTAGGTAGTTAAAGCTCAAAAATCTGTGGAATCATTGAAATCAATTTGGATGGCCTCTTTTAACCCTCTGGTTTTCACCCGTGAATAGCTCTTAAAAAATTGGGTAGAAATTTTGAAAACCACAACCTTTTACAAGGCCTGATTTCGGAAATATCGCCACACAAACACATTGTTAGGTAGTTAAAGCTCAAAAATCTGTGGAATCATTGAAATCAATTTGGATGGCCATATCTCGATAACCAGATCACGCAGGACGATTTATCCTGCATGTGTGTGTAGGTATTGAATAGACCTTTCGTTTGATGTATATCTCGGTGGGATTGGTGAACTTCGAAAAAATAATGGTTTTTAAAGACAAGTCCATGATTTTTCCCAAAATTATAAAAAAAATTATTTTTGAGTTTGGCACATCCATGGAAAGGTCTGTTGATTCTCTATTCAGAATTGAAAACTGCAACCCGTTACGAGCCTTGGTTGCGGAAATATTTACATCCGCATCCGATGACTTTTTTAGATTTGGGTCAATTTTCGGTAAAATCACTTTGGGTGGCAATATTTCGATAACCAGGCCTCTTATAACCCTCTGGTTTTCACCCGTGAATAGCTCTTAAAAAATTGAGTAGAAATTTTGAAAACCACAACCTTTTACAAGGCCTGATTTCGGAAATATCGCCACACAAACACATTGTTAGGTAGTTAAAGCTCAAAAATCTGTGGAATCATTGAAATCAATTTGGATGGCCATATCTCGATAACCAGACCACGCAGCACGATTTAGCCTGCATGTGTGTCTAAGTAATGAATAGACCTTTCGTTTGATGTATATCTCGGTGGGATTGGTGAACTTCGAAAAAATAATGGTTTTTAAAGACAAGTGGTTAGTCCATGATTTTTCCCAAAATTATAAAAAAAAATAATTTTTGAGTTTGGCACATCAATGAAAAGGTCTGTTGATTCTCTCTCTATTCAGAATTGAAAACTGCAACCCGTTACGAGCCTTGGTTGCGGAAATATTTACATCCGCATCCGATGACTTTTTTAGATTTGGGTCAATTTTCGGTAAAATCACTTTGGGTGGCAATATTTCGATAACCAGGCCTCTTATAACCCTCTGGTTTTCACCCGTGAATAGCTCTTAAAAAATTGAGTTGAAATTTTGAAAACCACAACCCTTTACAAGGCCTGATTTCGGAAATATCGCCACACAAACACATTGTTAGGTAGTTAAAGCTCAAAAATCTGTGGAATCATTGAAATCAATTTGGATGGCCATATCTCGATAACCAGACCACGCAGGACGATTTAGCCTGCATGTGTGTGTAAGTAATGAATAGACCTTTCGTTTGATGTATATCTCGGTGGGATTGGTGAACTTCGAAAAAATAATGGTTTTTAAAGACAAGTGGTTAGTCCATGATTTTTCCCAAAATTATAAAAAAAATAATTTTTGAGTTTGGCACATCAATGAAAAGGTCTGTTGATTCTCTCTCTATTCAGAATTGAAAACTGCAACCCGTTACGAGCCTTGGTTGCGGAAATATTTACATCCGCATCCGATGACTTTTTTAGATTTGGGTCAATTTTCGGTAAAATCACTTTGGGTGACAATATTTCGATAACCAGGCCTCTTATAACCCTCTGGTTTTCACCCGTGAATAGCTCTTAAAAAATTGAGTTGAAATTTTGAAAACCACAACCCTTTACAAGGCCTGATTTCGGAAATATCGCCACACAAACACATTGTTAGGTAGTTAAAGCTCAAAAATCTGTGGAATCATTGAAATCAATTTGGATGGCCTCTTTTAACCCTCTGGTTTTCACCCGTGAATAGCTCTTAAAAAATTGGGTAGAAATTTTGAAAACCACAACCTTTTACAAGGCCTGATTTCGGAAATATCGCCACACAAACACATTGTTAGGTAGTTAAAGCTCAAAAATCTGTGGAATCATTGAAATCAATTTGGATGGCCATATCTCGATAACCAGATCACGCAGGACGATTTATCCTGCATGTGTGTGTAGGTATTGAATAGACCTTTCGTTTGATGTATATCTCGGTGGGATTGGTGAACTTCGAAAAAATAATGGTTTTTAAAGACAAGTCCATGATTTTTCCCAAAATTATAAAAAAAATTATTTTGTGTTTGGCACATCCATGGAAAGGTCTGTTGATTCTCTATTCAGAATTGAAAACTGCAACCCGTTACGAGCCTTGGTTGCGGAAATATTTACATCCGCATCCGATGACTTTTTTAGATTTGGGTCAATTTTCGGTAAAATCACTTTGGGTGGCAATATTTCGATAACCAGGCCTCTTATAACCCTCTGGTTTTCACCCGTGAATAGCTCTTAAAAAATTGAGTTGAAATTTTGAAAACCACAACCTTTTACAAGGCCTGATTTCGGAAATATCGCCACACAAACACATTGTTAGGTAGTTAAAGCTCAAAAATCTGTGGAATCATTGAAATCAATTTGGATGGCCATATCTCGATAACCAGACCACGCAGGACGATTTAGCCTGCATGTGTGTCTAAGTAATGAATAGACCTTTCGTTTGATGTATATCTCGGTGGGATTGGTGAACTTCGAAAAAATAATGGTTTTTAAAGACAAGTGGTTAGTCCATGATTTTTCCCAAAATTATAAAAAAAAATAATTTTTGAGTTTGGCACATCAATGAAAAGGTCTGTTGATTCTCTCTCTATTCAGAATTGAAAACTGCAACCCGTTACGAGCCTTGGTTGCGGAAATATTTACATCCGCATCCGATGACTTTTTTAGATTTGGGTCAATTTTCGGTAAAATCACTTTGGGTGGCAATATTTCGATAACCAGGCCTCTTAGAACCCTCTGGTTTTCACCCGTGAATAGCTCTTAAAAAATTGAGTTGAAATTTTGAAAACCACAACCCTTTACAAGGCCTGATTTCGGAAATATCGCCACACAAACACATTGTTAGGTAGTTAAAGCTCAAAAATCTGTGGAATCATTGAAATCAATTTGGATGGCCTCTTTTAACCCTCTGGTTTTCACCCGTGAATAGCTCTTAAAAAATTGGGTAGAAATTTTGAAAACCACAACCTTTTACAAGGCCTGATTTCGGAAATATCGCCACACAAACACATTGTTAGGTAGTTAAAGCTCAAAAATCTGTGGAATCATTGAAATCAATTTGGATGGCCATATCTCGATAACCAGATCACGCAGGACGATTTATCCTGCATGTGTGTGTAGGTATTGAATAGACCTTTCGTTTGATGTATATCTCGGTGGGATTGGTGAACTTCGAAAAAATAATGGTTTTTAAAGACAAGTCCATGATTTTTCCCAAAATTATAAAAAAAATTATTTTTGAGTTTGGCACATCCATGGAAAGGTCTGTTGATTCTCTATTCAGAATTGAAAACTGCAACCCGTTACGAGCCTTGGTTGCGGAAATATTTACATCCGCATCCGATGACTTTTTTAGATTTGGGTCAATTTTCGGTAAAATCACTTTGGGTGGCAATATTTCGATAACCAGGCCTCTTATAACCCTCTGGTTTTCACCCGTGAATAGCTCTTAAAAAATTGAGTAGAAATTTTGAAAACCACAACCTTTTACAAGGCCTGATTTCGGAAATATCGCCACACAAACACATTGTTAGGTAGTTAAAGCTCAAAAATCTGTGGAATCATTGAAATCAATTTGGATGGCCATATCTCGATAACCAGACCACGCAGGACGATTTAGCCTGCATGTGTGTCTAAGTAATGAATAGACCTTTCGTTTGATGTATATCTCGGTGGGATTGGTGAACTTCGAAAAAATAATGGTTTTTAAAGACAAGTGGTTAGTCCATGATTTTTCCCAAAATTATAAAAAAAAATAATTTTTGAGTTTGGCACATCAATGAAAAGGTCTGTTGATTCTCTCTCTATTCAGAATTGAAAACTGCAACCCGTTACGAGCCTTGGTTGCGGAAATATTTACATCCGCATCCGATGACTTTTTTAGATTTGGGTCAATTTTCGGTAAAATCACTTTGGGTGGCAATATTTCGATAACCAGGCCTCTTAGAACCCTCTGGTTTTCACCCGTGAATAGCTCTTAAAAAATTGAGTTGAAATTTTGAAAACCACAACCCTTTACAAGGCCTGATTTCGGAAATATCGCCACACAAACACATTGTTAGGTAGTTAAAGCTCAAAAATCTGTGGAATCATTGAAATCAATTTGGATGGCCTCTTTTAACCCTCTGGTTTTCACCCGTGAATAGCTCTTAAAAAATTGGGTAGAAATTTTGAAAACCACAACCTTTTACAAGGCCTGATTTCGGAAATATCGCCACACAAACACATTGTTAGGTAGTTAAAGCTCAAAAATCTGTGGAATCATTGAAATCAATTTGGATGGCCATATCTCGATAACCAGATCACGCAGGACGATTTATCCTGCATGTGTGTGTAGGTATTGAATAGACCTTTCGTTTGATGTATATCTCGGTGGGATTGGTGAACTTCGAAAAAATAATGGTTTTTAAAGACAAGTCCATGATTTTTCCCAAAATTATAAAAAAAATTATTTTTGAGTTTGGCACATCCATGGAAAGGTCTGTTGATTCTCTATTCAGAATTGAAAACTGCAACCCGTTACGAGCCTTGGTTGCGGAAATATTTACATCCGCATCCGATGACTTTTTTAGATTTGGGTCAATTTTCGGTAAAATCACTTTGGGTGGCAATATTTCGATAACCAGGCCTCTTATAACCCTCTGGTTTTCACCCGTGAATAGCTCTTAAAAAATTGAGTAGAAATTTTGAAAACCACAACCTTTTACAAGGCCTGATTTCGGAAATATCGCCACACAAACACATTGTTAGGTAGTTAAAGCTCAAAAATCTGTGGAATCATTGAAATCAATTTGGATGGCCATATCTCGATAACCAGATCACGCAGGACGATTTATCCTGCATGTGTGTGTAGGTATTGAATAGACCTTTCGTTTGATGTATATCTCGGTGGGATTGGTGAACTTTGAAAAAATAATGGTTTTTAAAGACAAGTGGTTAGTCCATGATTTTTCCCAAAATTATAAAAAAGATAATTTTTGAGTTTGGCACATCCATGGCAAGGTCTGTTGATTCTCTATTCAGAATTGAAAACTGCAACCCGTTACGAGCCTTGGTTGCGGAAATATTTACATCCGCATCCGATGACTTTTTTAGATTTGGGTCAATTTTCGGTAAAATCACTTTGGGTGGCAATATTTCGATAACCAGGCCTCTTATAACCCTCTGGTTTTCACCCGTGAATAGCTCTTAAAAAATTGAGTTGAAATTTTGAAAACCACAACCCTTTACAAGGCCTGATTTCGGAAATATCGCCACACAAACACATTGTTAGGTAGTTAAAGCTCAAAAATCTGTGGAATCATTGAAATCAATTTGGATGGCCTCTTTTAACCCTCTGGTTTTCACCCGTGAATAGCTCTTAAAAAATTGGGTAGAAATTTTGAAAACCACAACCCTTTACAAGGCCTGATTTCGGAAATATCGCCACACAAACACATTGTTAGGTAGTTAAAGCTCAAAAATCTGTGGAATCATTGAAATCAATTTGGATGGCCATATCTCGATAACCAGACCACGCAGGACGATTTAGCCTGCATGTGTGTGTAGGTAATGAATAGACCTTTCGTTTGATGTATATCTCGGTGGGATTGGTGAACTTCGAAAAAATAATGGTTTTTAAAGACAAGTGGTTAGTCCATGATTTTTCCCAAAATTATAAAAAAAAATAATTTTTGAGTTTGGCACATCCATGGAAAGGTCTGTTGATTCTCTATTCAGAATTGAAAACTGCAACCCGTTACGAGCCTTGGTTGCGGAAATATTTACATCCGCATCCGATGACTTTTTTAGATTTGGGTCAATTTTCGGTAAAATCACTTTGGGTGGCAATATTTCGATAACCAGGCCTCTTAGAACCCTCTGGTTTTCACCCGTGAATAGCTCTTAAAAAATTGAGTAGAAATTTTGAAAACCACAACCTTTTACAAGGCCTGATTTCGGAAATATCGCCACACAAACACATTGTTAGGTAGTTAAAGCTCAAAAATCTGTGGAATCATTGAAATCAATTTGGATGGCCATATCTCGATAACCAGACCACGCAGGACGATTTAGCCTGCGTGTGTGTCTAAGTAATGAATAGACCTTTCGTTTGATGTATATCTCGGTGGGATTGGTGAACTTCGAAAAAATAATGGTTTTTAAAGACAAGTGGTTAGTCCATGATTTTTCCCAAAATTATAAAAAAAAATAATTTTTGAGTTTGGCACATCCATAAAAAGGTCTGTTGATTCTCTATTCAGAATTGAAAACTGCAACCCGTTACGAGCCTTGGTTGCGGAAATATTTACATCCGCATCCGATGACTTTTTTAGATTTGGGTCAATTTTCGGTAAAATCACTTTGGGTGGCAATATTTCGATAACCAGGCCTCTTATAACCCTCTGGTTTTCACCCGTGAATAGCTCTTAAAAAATTGAGTTGAAATTTTGAAAACCACAACCCTTTACAAGGCCTGATTTCGGAAATATCGCCACACAAACACATTGTTAGGTAGTTAAAGCTCAAAAATCTGTGGAATCATTGAAATCAATTTGGATGGCCATATCTCGATAACCAGACCACGCAGGACGATTTAGCCTGCATGTGTGTGTAGGTAATGAATAGACCTTTCGTTTGATGTATATCTCGGTGGGATTGGTGAACTTCGAAAAAATAATGGTTTTTAAAGACAAGTGGTTAGTCCATGATTTTTCCCAAAATTATAAAAAAAAATAATTTTTGAGTTTGGCACATCCATGGAAAGGTCTGTTGATTCTCTATTCAGAATTGAAAACTGCAACCCGTTACGAGCCTTGGTTGCGGAAATATTTACATCCGCATCCGATGACTTTTTTAGATTTGGGTCAATTTTCGGTAAAATCACTTTGGGTGGCAATATTTCGATAACCAGGCCTCTTATAACCCTCTGGTTTTCACCCGTGAATAGCTCTTAAAAAATTGAGTAGAAATTTTGAAAACCACAACCTTTTACAAGGCCTGATTTCGGAAATATCGCCACACAAACACATTGTTAGGTAGTTAAAGCTCAAAAATCTGTGGAATCATTGAAATCAATTTGGATGGCCATATCTCGATAACCAGACCACGCAGGACGATTTAGCCTGCATGTGTGTGTAAGTAATGAATAGACCTTTCGTTTGATGTATATCTCGGTGGGATTGGTGAACTTCGAAAAAATAATGGTTTTTAAAGACAAGTGGTTAGTCCATGATTTTTCCCAAAATTATAAAAAAAAATAATTTTTGAGTTTGGCACATCCATGAAAAGGTCTGTTGATTCTCTATTCAGAATTGAAAACTGCAACCCGTTACGAGCCTTGGTTGCGGAAATATTTACATCCGCATCCGATGACTTTTTTAGATTTGGGTCAATTTTCGGTAAAATCACTTTGGGTGGCAATATTTCGATAACCAGGCCTCTTATAACCCTCTGGTTTTCACCCGTGAATAGCTCTTAAAAAATTGAGTTGAAATTTTGAAAACCACAACCCTTTACAAGGCCTGATTTCGGAAATATCGCCACACAAACACATTGTTAGGTAGTTAAAGCTCAAAAATCTGTGGAATCATTGAAATCAATTTGGATGGCCATATCTCGATAACCAGACCACGCAGGACGATTTAGCCTGCATGTGTGTGTAAGTAATGAATAGACCTTTCGTTTGATGTATATCTCGGTGGGATTGGTGAACTTCGAAAAAATAATGGTTTTTAAAGACAAGTGGTTAGTCCATGATTTTTCCCAAAATTATAAAAAAAAATAATTTTTGAGTTTGGCACATCCATGAAAAGGTCTGTTGATTCTCTATTCAGAATTGAAAACTGCAACCCGTTACGAGCCTTGGTTGCGGAAATATTTACATCCGCATCCGATGACTTTTTTAGATTTGGGTCAATTTTCGGTAAAATCACTTTGGGTGGCAATATTTCGATAACCAGGCCTCTTATAACCCTCTGGTTTTCACCCGTGAATAGCTCTTAAAAAATTGAGTAGAAATTTTGAAAACCACAACCTTTTACAAGGCCTGATTTCGGAAATATCGCCACACAAACACATTGTTAGGTAGTTAAAGCTCAAAAATCTGTGGAATCATTGAAATCAATTTGGATGGCCATATCTCGATAACCAGATCACGCAGGACGATTTATCCTGCATGTGTGCGTAGGTATTGAATAGACCTTTCGTTTGATGTATATCTCGGTGGGATTGGTGAACTTTGAAAAAATAATGGTTTTTAAAGACAAGTGGTTAGTCCATGATTTTTCCCAAAATTATAAAAAAGATAATTTTTGAGTTTGGCACATCCATGGCAAGGTCTGTTGATTCTCTATTCAGAATTGAAAACTGCAACCCGTTACGAGCCTTGGTTGCGGAAATATTTACATCCGCATCCGATGACTTTTTTACATTTGGGTCAATTTTCGGTAAAATCACTTTGGGTGGCAATATTTCGATAACAGGGCCTCTTATAACCCTCTGGTTTTCACCCGTGAATAGCTCTTAAAAAATTGAGTTGAAATTTTGAAAACCACAACCTTTTACAAGGCCTGATTTCGGAAATATCGCCACACAAACACATTGTTAGGTAGTTAAAGCTCAAAAATCTGTGGAATCATTGAAATCAATTTGGATGGCCATATCTCGATAACCAGACCACGCATGACGATTTAGCCTGCATGTGTGTGTAGGTATTGAATAGATCTTTCGTTTGATGTATATCTCGGTGGGATTGGTGAACTTCGAAAAAATAATGGTTTTTAAAGACAAGTGGTTAGTCCATGATTTTTCCCAAAATTATAGAAAAAATAATTTTTGAGTTTGGCACATCCATGGAAAGGTCTGTTGATTCTCTATTCAGAATTGAAAACTGCAACCCGTTACGAGCCTTGGTTGCGGAAATATTTACATCCGCATCCGATGACTTTTTTAGATTTGGGTCAATTTTCAGTAAAATCACTTTGGGTGGCAATATTTCGATAACTAGGCCTTTTAAATCCCTCTGGTTTTCACCCGTGAATAGCTCTTAAAAAATTGAGTTGAAATTTTGAAAACCACAACCCTTTACAAGGCCTGTTTTCGGAAATATCGCCACACAAACACATTGTTAGGTAGTTAAAGCTCAAAAATCTGTGGAATTATTGAAATCAATTTGGATGGCCATATCTCGATAACCAGACCACGCAGGACGATTTAGCCTACATGTGTGTGTAGGTATTGAATAGACACCTTTCGTTTGATGTATATCTCGGTGGGATTGGTGAACTTCGAAAAAATAATGGTTTTTAAAGACAAGTGGTTAGTCCATGATTTTTCCCAAAATTATTTAAAAAAATAATTTTTGAGTTTGGCACATCCATGCAAAGGTCTGTTGATTCTCTATTCAGAATTGAAAACTGCAACCCGTTACGTTGCGGAAATATTAACATCCGCATCCGATGACTTTTTTAGGTTGGGTCAATTTTCAGTAAAATCACTTTGGCTGGCAATATTTCGATAACCAGGCCTCTTAGAACCCTCTGGTTTTCACCCGTGAATAGCTCTTAAAAAATTGAGTAGAAATTTTGAAACCACAACCTTTTACAAGGCCTGATTTCGGAAATATCGCCACACAAACACATTGTTAGGTAGTTAAAGCTCAAAAATCTGTGGAATCATTGAAATCAATTTGGATGGCCATATCTCGATAACCAGACCACGCAGGAAGATTTAGCCTACATGTGTGTGTAGGTATTGAGTAGACCTTTCGTTTGATGTATATCTCGGTGGAATTGGTGAACTTCGAAAAAATAATGGTTTTTAAAGACAAGTGGTTAGTCCATGATTTTTCCCAAAATTTAAAAAAAAATAATTTTTGAGTTTGGCACATCCATGCAAAGGTCTGTTGATTCTCTATTCAGAATTGAAAACTGCAACCCGTTACGTTGCGGAAATATTAACATCCGCATCCGATGACTTTTTTAGATTTGGGTCAATTTTCAGTAAAATCACTTTGGCTGGCAATATTTCGATAACCAGGCCTCTTAGAACCCTCTGGTTTTCACCCGTGAATAGCTCTTAAAAAATTGAGTAGAAATTTTGAAACCACAACCTTTTACAAGGCCTGATTTCGGAAATATCGCCACACAAACACATTGTTAGGTAGTTAAAGCTCAAAAATCTGTGGAATCATTGAAATCAATTTGGATGGCCATATCTCGATAACCAGACCACGCAGGACGATTTAGCCTGCATGTGTGTGTAGGTATTGAATAGACACCTTTCGTTTGATGTATATCTCGGTGGGATTGGTGAACTTCGAAAAAATAATAGTTTTTAAAGACAAGTGGTTAGTCCATGATTTTTCCCAAAATTATAAAAAAAAATAATTTTTGAGTTTGGCACATCCATGGAAAGGTCTGTTGATTCTCTATTCAGAATTGAAAACTGCAACCCGTTAGGAGCCTTGGTTGCGGAAATATTTACATCCGCATCCGATGACTTTTTTAGATTTGGGTCAATTTTCGGTAAAATCACTTTGGGTGACAATATTTCGATAACCAGGCCTCTTAGAACCCTCTGGTTTTCACCCGTGAATAGCTGTTAAAAAATTGAGTAGAAATTTCGAAAATCACAACCTTTTACAAGGCCTGATTTCGGAAATATCGCCACACAAACACATTGTTAGGTAGTTAAAGCTCAAAAATCTGTAGAATCATTGAAATCAATTTAGATGGCCATATCTCGATAACCAGACCACGCAGGACGATTTAGCCTGCATGTGTGTGTATAGGTATTGAATAGACCTTTCGTTTGATGTATATCTCGGTGGGATTGGTGAACTTCGAAAAATAATGGTTTTTAAAGACAAGTGTTAGTCCATGATTTTTCCCAAAATTATAAAAAAAAATAAGTTTTGAGTTTGGCACATCCATGGAAAGGTCTGTTGATTCTCTATTCAGAATTGAAAACTGCAACCCGTTACGAGCCTTGGTTGCGGAAATATTTACATCCGCATCCGATGACTTTTTTAGATTTGGGTCAATTTTCAGTAAAATCACTTTGGGTGGCAATATTTCGATAACCAGGCCTTTTAAATCCCTCTGGTTTTCACCCGTGAATAGCTCTTAAAAAATTGAGTTGAAATTTTGAAAACCACAACCCTTTACAAGGCCTGTTTTCGGAAATATCGCCACACAAACACATTGTTAGGTAGTTAAAGCTCAAAAATCTGTGGAATTATTGAAATCAATTTGGATGGCCATATCTCGATAACCAGACCACGCAGGACGATTTAGCCTACATGTGTGTGTAGGTATTGAATAGACCTTTCGTTTGATGTATATCTCGGTGGGATTGGTGAACTTCGAAAAAATAATGGTTTTTAAAGACAAGTGGTTAGTCCATGATTTTTCCCAAAATTATTTAAAAAAATAATTTTTGAGTTTGGCACATCCATGAAAAGGTCTGTTGATTCTCTATTCAGAATTGAAAACTGCAACCCGTTACGAGCCTTGGTTGCGGAAATATTTACATCCGCATCCGATGACTTTTTTAGATTTGGGTCAATTTTCAGTAAAATCACTTTGGGTTGCCATATTTCTATAACCAGGCCTCACAGAACCTTCTGGTTGTCTTGCCGGAATAGCTCTTGAAAAGTTAACAAGGGCTTTTGAACCAAGAGGTTACAACTTTTCCAAGAATAGCCGTGTTTTTTTGGAAAAGTTATCCGTAGTACAGTAGGATTTTATATGAATAAAAAATACAACAACCGCAGTAGGACCACTGCCGATACTCGAATAAACGTCAAATCTTTATCCGCAGCAGGATTTCACTTCTCCCTTTTATCGGGAGTGATCCTACTGCAGATGTTGTATTTTTTATTCATATAAAATCCAATTGTACTACGAATAACTTTTCCAAAAAAACACGGCTAATGTCACGAATCATGAATAAATATCCTATCGAATTCAATTACGTTTCATAATCGGTGTGAAGTTTATTTATCCCCTATTTATTCAAACTGAACTGTCATCTGTGATCCTTTGTCCCTTCTAGAATACTGACGTTTTGAAATAGATAATTTGGAAGGCACTCAACTTTTAGCAAACCATGAAAGTTTTTTTTATTTGCTACCATTATCTTATGTCTGTCTAGCACAATTAAGCTTCATGTTACGAAATTTCTCTACCAAATATTAACAGACTTCTTGAACTTTACCTAGGTTTTTCAAAAGGATATTATCCCGAAATGATTTAACTGTCGCCCTGATGATGTCCCACATGACACCGGCAACACAAAAGTACGCATTAAATCCCCAAATGAATCATGTTTTACCCCACGATAATGTCATGGTACCTTACCTTTAGGTATACATATATACATATGTCCTTCCCTAAACCTCATCCTTGGGCTTAACTTTTTATGGAGATAATAATTGCGGCGGTGAATGCCCTTGACCTTGTGAATTTCCCACAAGGAGTCTTTTCCCCAGTTATATAAACGTCTACCCAACGCCAACGTCGCGACCACAAAACCAGCCTAACGTGTACAAATTTTATTAATATTAATTCTATTCCATGCGAACAACAACAAACGAAAAAGAAACCAAGAAACAAAGGACAAATAAAATGTGTATGCGATCCGGAAAGCACAAATACATACATAAGCACAAACGAGACGTCTGCTGTTCTAGAACCATAAAGACCACCCAAAGTTCTCGGCCCTATCTCTTCTCTGAAAAACGCCCGATTTAGTGTTCCTGAACAAACAATTTTCCGAGAAGCAAAAACATAACACAAACAAAGAACTATACGAGAATAAAAACTGTTACTCATTCATAACACCCTTTTACCAGCCCCCCCAAAGCTCTTGGCATTTTCAATAGACCAAGTACATAGCAGCAATTAAGGAGGATGGGACTCCTTTAGGACCTAGTCGTTTGTATGCATGTATGTGCTCAGTTCTTACAGACATACTCGTATAAAGTTTATGTTCCCTTTCTGTCTGGAAGTGAAAACTCATGACTCCTAAGTGACTATACCCTTCATTCTGCACAGCCAAGTTTGATACATAAAATTGTGTCTACATTATATCCACACTCACAGCTGGTTGGAATGAGCGGTAAATAACTGATTTTCTCCAGTCAAGACCGTTTGTGCTTTCTTTTCATATACGTATCTAATCTATATATATAATTGGGGAACCTTTGCAATCTCATTAGGAAAGAAGCTTCGAACTTCTGTATATCATCGAGTGTGAAAAAATTTGGCTTATGAGAAAGCTTTTCACTGGGATTTAAATGGAATCTGCCAGAAGGACTCTTCCCACCTTTCAATGGTAAACTCTGAAAACAAGTATAGGGTTTGAGATTAAGAACTCCCGCTGTGTCTTTGTGGGCCGAGACTCTATACTCGTATGTAACTATCTGTGTATATGTGTCTTATTCTGGCGGGGTTTTTAACCTAACGTCCGACACCGTCATTGAAAAGTTGCTGAAACATTAGCTAACAGCGACAGAAATAGAAGGAAGGATATACTTACAAAATTTGACTCACATAAAGTCAAGCTAGATTAAACATTTTACAAAAATGAATACCTACACAAGTTCGGAGTGGTTTGGGTTTTCTCTTGTTTTGTCTGTTCTCTGTTTATTTAGGTTCGCTAAAAGGTTCTGAGATGTATCCTTGGTCGGAATATTTCGAAATTAGACGAATTCTAAAAATTTGAAATTAGTTAGACACATGGTATAGTACATATTATGGAAAATTACCTAAATCAAGATGAGAGGAAATGAGATGACTGCAGAGGGTCTTGGGTTCGATTCTCAGCGCCTGCAAACATTTTTTCAGAGCGGTACTGCCGCTTGCGAGTCGCTTGAAATCTAAAGAAATTTATAGGTCCCCTCCTTTTCTGCTAAAACGTACACAGAAATTGTTGTAAATCGCTAGGTTTCTTCTATGAGCCATAATTGCTTCTAAATTATTTTTTGTTTTTGTTTTTGTTTTCTTTGTCTCTAATTATCTCTGAATAACCTTCACTTTCTCAAAACTTCATTGAGTACTTAGTATGATCAATCTTTGGACTTATACGGGAATTAATCCCTAGACTTTCGAGATAGTTTTCACAGTAAGGTAGAGATTTAAACCCAACTTTCGCGATTTGTGTGATTTTGTTTAATTTTAAGATTCTTAAAGTTTTGAGATTGTGGTTCGATT
The DNA here is from genome assembly GCA_911387755.1 of Chrysotoxum bicinctum. Classification (NCBI taxonomy): domain Eukaryota; kingdom Metazoa; phylum Arthropoda; class Insecta; order Diptera; family Syrphidae; genus Chrysotoxum; species Chrysotoxum bicinctum. The sequence continues at coordinate 171,925,889 of OU426989.1, forward strand.
TTTAAAAATTTGTTTGTTTCTTCTGTTGTTCTATCTTTCTGTGCGTGTGTGTCTCTCTCTCTCTCTCGTCTAAGCCGATGGTCTCAGTTGCCAGTGCTTTCAATGTAATATGAAATGCAATGTAACTTTTACAATATATTGCCAATTTGGACTTGTGTCACTTTGAACTGCTACTTCTGTATGTACAGGCAGGTAAAAATGCTACAAATGTTCTTGACCAACTGAACCCGTCTGGCTCGCTTCGCTGGTGCAAAGAATTTAAACTCTTCCTTTGGATCCTCCGTCCTACTCACTCAACTCCGTTCATCTATTAATGATATATTTAATCGACCTGGGTAAGCTTAACAACGAAATAAGCTTGTTGCGAAAACAAAATGATGAATTGTCATCAAAAGTTAAACAATTTGAACTGAGATGTAGCTCTCTGGAAGAAGAACTTGAATCACAAAGTCGTGAAATAAGAAACAAAAACATAATAATTTCAATTCCCAAAGAAGACTCTCATACAAATCCAGAAGAAAAAATTCGAACTGTCACTCGGCTTCTACTTGGTAATGAATGCACACAACAGTTTTCAGAATCCGTAAAAATAAGTGAAAATATAAATGCAATCAAAATGAAGGTAAACACCGGTTCAAGGGAAATTACTTTGAGAATGCTTAAAAATGCATACAAGCTGAAAGACACAGGTGTGTTTCTGCAACGCGATCTTTCAAAGAAAATGCAATTAAAGCAACGAATACTCCTTCACTACAGAAAAATAATAAGAAACTTTAAACCAAATGCCTTAGTTCAAATAAAAAACACCGCCATTTTATTTGAAAACAAATCATTTTATTTAAATCATGATAATAATCTTATTTATAATATTAATAATAATGAAACCGATGGAGAACACGAACTACAAAAAATGCTAGGTGACATTAACTTTAATGCTGTCAAAAAAATCAACCTGTCAAATGAACGTCGGAATCAAAATCAAAGTACTAGATCGTTAACAACTGATCGTCGACCAAGGATGCCACTTGTGCAAAATGGTAGTAGTAGTAGTATAAGAAATTGAGATATAACCGCCGTCAGCTCATTTAGTATTAATGTTTGTAAAATATTGTCATATAATGTATCAGGGCTAAATAATAAGATTATGTTTATAGATTTTTTTAATTTTATTAAAACCTTCGAAATATTCTTTATTTTTGAAACACATGTTGTAATTGAAAATTTAAGTAAATTTACCAAATATTTTAACGGATATAAACTTTTTTGGGTTCCGGCAACCAAAATATCATCAAGAGGTCGTGCAAGCGGTGGATGCCTGTATGGAATACAAACATCAAAACTGGAGTTCTATGATTTTGTGGAAATCCAAGATAACATCGTCGTAAAGCTTTTAAAAAAACCTAATATGTTTATCATTCCTTTTTATATAAATTGCAACAAATGGACCGAAGACTTTGACAGACTGAGCAATCTAATGTGTGATCTATCAAGCAAAAACGTAATGTTGGTCGGTGATTTCAATGCCAGAATAAGTGATAACCAAGTTACAACTCAAATGGCTATATATAACTCAGCACTATCAAATAATTATAATAGAACATCCAAGGATAATATCTACAATCAAAACGGAATGAGATTATTAGAAATGCTACAAATGTATGATAGTATTATTTTGAATGGATGCACGGAAGGTGACACCGAAGGGCACTTCACTTTTGTTGGTGGACAAGGCAAATCGGTGATTGATTACTGCACGGTAAATTACGATTGGATCCATCTTATAAACAAATTTGAAGTTTTGAGTAAACAATTTTCTGATCATATGCCGTTAGTAGTTGAATGGAAATCTCACTTTGAACCACAACAGAGATCCCTTAGTTTAATGCCTCGATTAAAATGGAGAACTTCAAATTTAGAAACATACCAACACTATTTAGATGATTACCTTTCAAACACCCCTCCAACTAATTTGTCAACTGCCGCACTCACAACTCAATTAACAGAATCCATAAGATATGCTGCAATCAACCCCACTCCAAATTCAACGAATTATTTTACTCAAAAATGGTTTGATATAGAATGCCTTGATGCCAGAAAAAAATCATTCGCTCTATTGAAAGCCTTCCGCAGATGTTCTTGTGATCCAATTCGAAAATGGTACATACAAGCGAATGACAAGTATAAGAAAATCTGCCTCACTAAGAAAACCAATTTTAAATCAATGCAAGCCCAATCACTCAGTCAAATCAAAAACACAAAACAGTTCTGGAAAATGGCAAAAGAAATTAACGGTTCACACAACTCTATAGGCTTAAGTGTTTCTGCAGATGATCTATCTGAATACTTCAAAAATCTTCTTCAAATCAACCCAACAACTACGTTCTCATACGCACAGCCGCTCGTTTTTGATGATATATTGGACTCAGTTATATCAGTCAATGAAATACAACTCGTTCTCCAAAGAGCCAAGGACGGAAAAGCCCCAGGTGAAGATGGGATACCCTACGAATATTTTAAAAATGCATCCCCTACTTTTTATAACCATCTACATACACTTTTTAATAAGATTTTTGAAAATGCTGATGTGCCGTCGTCATTTAAAAAATCGATAATTTTTCCAATCCATAAGAAAGGTGATCTAAATGCAGTTGAAAATTACCGTGGCATATCCTTCATGAATGTCATTGCGAAGATATTCTGTGGTGTTCTCATTAACAGGCTTGAAAATTGGGTGGATGTAAACAACATTCTTACGGAGGTTCAAGCAGGCTTTAGAAAGAACTATTCGACGGTTGACCACATATTTACTTTAACATCAATAGTAAAAGCATTTCAAGCCAGAAACAAAAAAGTATACACGTTGTTTGTCGATTTTAAAGCTGCATTTGATTTGGTGAATCGAAATGCTTTATTTTTTAAACTTTCCCAACTCGGAGTGTCAACAAAATTCATCCAAATAATCCGTTGTTTATACACAGATACTGAAGTTGCAGTCTGTGATGGCAAAACATATTCAAAACCATTTAAATCACTTACTGGAGTAAAGCAGGGATGTCTTCTCAGTGCTCTTCTATTTGCTCTCTTTATTAATGATATAGCTGCTCTCATTCCAGGAGGTGTCCGAATTGCTGGTACCGTAATAAATGTATTACTCTATGCCGATGATCTTCTCTTATTATCCGAATCAGCAGAAACCTTGCAATTGATGATAAATCGTCTTACGGACTATTGTGACAAGTGGGGTTTAGTCATCAACACTGACAAAACGAAAGTAATGGTCTTCTCGCGTTCTAATCGGAGTGAAGTTAGGAACACCTGGATACTTAATGGAAGTCGTTTAGAAGTATCGAAAGAATACAAGTATTTGGGAGTTTTACTAAATACAACCCTGGATTATAGCAAGCACCTTGCAGAAAAAGCAAAAACTTCACAAAGCTTGATTAATGTTACTTGGAAGAAGATTTTCTCTAACGTTCACATAAATCTTTCAACAAAATATAATATTTTCAATGCAGTCGTAAAATCTTCGCTTTGTTATGCGGCACAAATATGGGGAATGCAAGAATACGAGGAAATCGAAAAGTTTCAAAGAAATTTTTTGAAGAAAATATTCAATATTCCCTTAACCGCACCAAATTATGCAATTTATTTGGAAACAGGCCTGCCAAAACTTTTTACTTTAAGTCTAAAGATACAGGCGGATTATTTAATTAAAATGTTAAGTCTACGGGAAACTCGGTTATGCAAAATAATGATGCTCTACGAAATTCGGAATAAGGACTGGTGGATGAGGACATGGGAAAACATTGCTGCTTCCTGTGGTGAAGTTGTGCAAATTAATCTCAACAATATTGGTCAAATGAAAACGAAGTTCTACGAAATCATCCAAAAACTTGAAGACTCTAATCGAAGTCAGTTGATTGAAAATGCCCGTCAATCGGAGAGCAGATTACTCTATAGCCAGCTTGATTATAACTTGTGTGACAAGAACTACTTCCAAGATTCTCTCTCCTATAAAGATATTTCCCTTATTTTTAAATCAAGATGCGAACTTCTACATTTAAATGGAAAACCATACAACGGAAGCTTTGACCAATTTTGCAATTTATGTAACTTGAGAGCTAAAGAAGATTGCTTTCATTTCATCAGTGTGTGTCCAATTTTTAACCAACAAAGAAGAGCATGCTTTGGTAAACCAACCCTATCAGTACAGGAAACGATTGAAATTTTAAATGGATCAGAATGGGCGAACCTTGTCAAATTTGTCAGAGCTAGCTACCGCTACAGAATGCTTATAATTACGGAATATACATAAATCATAATCCAAATATTTATAAAATCAAATCCTTTTTTTTTTCTTTTTTTAAATTTGTATACCATTATACATACTTGTTCAATTTGTATTAAATATTTTAAAGTTACCAGTCGAGCTGACGGCTAAGCCAATGCTTATAAATTCATAAAAGCTTTTGTAAATTTATAATGATAACTTGCAATAAATGAATATTTGAATTGAATTGAATTGAATTGAAATATTTAATCGACAGGGCGGGAGTTAAAGTGTAGCAAACGAATTATTGAACAAGAGTACCTGCTTGGCACGCTACGCGGGTTTCAAGGATTTTATCTTCCTCTTTGGGTCTTTTGAACTTCTTACTCCGTTGCTTGGCGGTTTTTTTAAGACAAGAATACTTTGGATGGTACATATCTTCAGCAGTATTGGTGCCTGAGGAAACTGTGCCTGCCAAGACGGAACATACCCCAAGCGGAGTAACGGAATTGCGTGAGCAGTACGACGACTAAGCATAATTTTTCTGAGCTCAAAGCGGGACAGAGTCGCCAATTTTAATTTTTGGGACCTGTGTTTCACTTAGCTGAGATATGAGTTTTATACCCCACTAACGTAATTGGGTTATAAGTCCCAAAAATTTAAATTAGGAATTATTTCGCTGGTAGTTTTGTCCCTGCCCTATGTGAGTACTCGTACCTAGACAGGCTTTTGAAAGATTGTGCATCTTTGGCAAGAATTCGAAATTTGTCATAGATCTGATCAAAGCACAATCTTTATTTCTCCGAAATACAGGATAATTATCATCAAATCTGATTTAATCGTCACAAGTTTGCGGCATTTATTTCTTTTGAAGCTTTTACACGAAGTGCTTACAGTAACAATTCACCACAAATCTAAAAAAGTCAGCTAAAAGAGATGAATCCTCTGGTTAATATCGCCAACTTCAGTGCTTGAAAAAAGCTTATCTTATCTGTTTTCTAGGGAGAACTGCTTACCTCTTCCTCCCAAAACATTTTTTTGAAATATGTATATCCAACAACCTCTTCGAACCCTTTACTCGACTTCCACACATTAAAACTAAAAATGTTTTCCAACTGGAAACAAATATTTGAAAAGAAAATGTAGTACATTCAGTTGGTTTTTTGTCACACGGAATTTTTAAAATTGTCTGCTTTTGCACGGTTAGTTTGTTTTGCTTGGTTAGTGATTACAGCCAAAAACTTAAACGCGCGCATTCATTCTTCTAAATAAAGTAATACATATTTCCTTATTTGTAAATGATTGCTTATTTCTTTTCTTTTGAGTAGAACTTAGCACTTTAAAGGTACTTTTTAGATGACTCTCTAAGAAATTAAAAAAGAGAGAAATGAGAAGTCCTTAGCTTTACTTTTTGGGCTTTTCAAAAAACATCGATGTTTTTGAGGCCGATGTTTTTGACATCGATGTTTTTTTTAAAACATCGATTCATCGAACCATCGATGTTTTTTTTTACGATGTTTGCATCCCTAAATCAACAACTGAATAAGAATTCCTCTTATCAGTCTATAACCTTTTTCCCCACACCACTCAAGGAAACCAATCATGAGCAACTAGTGTGGTGAATTTGAGCACACAACACGATCCACGAGTCACGACCAGCAAGACCTTTACTGAGGACAGCAGCATGACAACGATCATGGTACCTCGGTGGTGAATATCATCACGAATAAAATGTGCAGAAACCTACCTGTATACCAATAGGAGATGTAGGATGACGTCATGCTTGTCACTTATTTCTTAAGAAAAATAAACTTTAAACGATATGGCTCACATCTAGTTTCACCAGAATGTGTTATAAATAAAGGGCATGCGAGCCACAAGATCAGTCGTAACAACGTACTGAACGAGAAAGGACTCCTTCAGCTCCAGAAACAAAAAGTAACTATTCATTGGCTACTCCCCACCAGAGGTAAGGAGCCCTTGAAAATACATAAAACCGTGGATAGCCAGCGAAAGCTGTTGATAGCCAGTTAATATCGTTCATATCCGGCAAGAACTGTTGATAGCCAGCGAAAGCTGATGATAGCCGGTTAATACCGTTGATAGCCGGCCGTAGCCGTTGATAGCCAGCGAAAGCTGTTGATAGCCGGTGTAAATCGTTGATAGTCGGCGAAAGCCGTTGATAGCTGGCGAAAGCTGTTGATAATCGGTGCAAACTTACTGTTGATAGCCGGCCGGAGCCGTTGATAGCCAGCGAAAGCTGTTGATAGTCGGCGAAAGCCGTTGATAGCTGGCGAAAGCCGTTGATAGCCAGTGAATGAAAGCCGCTGAAAGATAGCGTAGACCGTGAAAATCGAGACCAGCCCGAACTCCTGAAGAAGCAAGTTGCAGATCTACTACATAAAGACCGTATCCAGTACCTGTTCAATAGTAACCAAACTACGGAGCTCAAGCCATCGATAACATCAAGATTGAATACCAGAATTATAGAAAAGAAATATTGTAACCCTCTGTATGTAATAAATGTAAACTATTTAAAAAAATTGGATTTGCGAATAAACAAAGCCTGTACACTAAAGCTTCAGTACTTACTCGTACTTTAGTTAGTACCCTGGACACCGGCGAGCGAAACCTCAGCCTTTGACAACAGAGTACATCACAACTTTAATAACCTAATCTGAGACCGAATTCGAATTGAGTGAAGTCTGTTTATGATTTATGCTAAGCTACTTAAAATATAAACATGGTTCTGTTAAATCATGGTCGCTGAGTTTTAAACTGATCAAATTTCATCAAAATATTAGGCAAATCGTCAAATCGGGCTTTCTGTGCTTCGAATTTTATTTATACGGTACTCGTAACTAGAGAAATAATTCATTAAACTGTTGGAACCCCTTCATTCGCTAGTGAAGCGGCCTTAATTTGTAAAAAAAAACTTACTACAACTGGTATTCTATGAATTTCCTCAGGCAAGTTCGACTGATATCGTTTGTCAATCCATTACATGAAATGTGTACATCTGAAGGTGTGTCCAGACCAAAGAAACATTTTTTAAACATTTCAGAAACATTTAAGAAACATTTCAGAAATATTTAAGAAACATTTCAGAAACAGAGAACCATTTCTGAAATCTTTCTTAAATGTTTCTGAAATGTTTTCTTTGGTCTGGACGCTCGGATCCACTCTTGACGAAAATTTTAAAAGTAAAATCAAAGAAGCCAATGATATATCTGAAATTTGCGAAAATATAAATTGTGATAAGGATGAAGTAGAAAAAAAAATTCAAACAACAACACAGGCGAGAAAAAAATTTATAGACAACTCAATCTGGAAACAATGGGAAACAAAGAAACATTTCAGAAATGTTTCTCAAAGCGTCCACACCAAAAAAAACAAATCAGAAACATTTCTGAAATGTTTCTGAATTGTTTTTTTAAACAAATGGGAAACATTTCAGAAACGTTTTTTAAAAAAATGTTTCCTGAAATGTTTCTTTGGTGTGGACACACCTTGAGGTTGAACTTATCACTTTCACTTATTCATGTCAACTCTAGTTATAAAATAAAACTTGTAATTTGAACGTTTCATAAAGTATCGAACAAGTTCAACCGAATTTGATGGAATTTTTGTAGCATAGTTATGACTTATAATAATTGATAATTGTCCGCCTTCTTGCATTTAGGACCTATAGTATACTCGTATATAGTTTAAAAGTTTTATAAAAAAGTTTGATAAGACAATTTAAATTGTACAAATATAGTAAAAAATGTTTCATTAAAATCCATTTTGTAAGTGCCGTTTTCGAGAAAAGTAGAAAACCATTTCCTAACATTTGCACTGTAGTTTAATACATCTTTTAGATAGTGTTAACTATCAAGAAAAATAAATTGAAATTCAAAACAAAAACTTTAAAACAAAATACAAAAAAAAAAACTAAATAAAAGTTTTTGTGAAAATCGAAAACCATAAAAATGGTTCTATGGGAGGTACAGTTAATAACCATTTTTTTAATTTTTTGTATTTCAACCATTATCTAGATTTTACTAAATGAAATTTTTGGAATTAAAAAAATCTGTACTTCTTCTTTAATGTCCGTAGCTAGACACGATGCATTTTAACAAAGCAACAAAATCATCATTATCATCGGCTCGACAACCGGGTTCCGGTCCTGGCCTCCTTCAACAAGTCTCTCCACCTATCCCGGTTTCTAGCCGACGCCATCCAGTTGCGCACCCCAAGGCTTCGGGCGTCCTGGTCTACGCCATCTCTCCAGCGCAATCATGGTCTACCACGCTGTCGTCTACCATAGAATGTACCACAAAGAACTTTCCGAGCAGGTTCCTCTTCGCTCATGCGAGCTAGGTGCCCTGCCCACCGGAGTCTACCGAGCTTAATTTTTGTCACGATATCTGCTTCAAGGTGGATTGCGTACAGTTCATGATTGTACCGTCTCCGGAATCGTCCTTCCTCACATATGGGGCCAACAATTCTCCTTAAGACTTTTCTCTCGAACGCAGCTAAGAGGTCGGAGTGCCTTTTGCTAAGCACCCAAGTCTCGGATCCATATGTGAGTACTGGCAGGACCATGCATGGTCCTGTACAGCAGCAGTTTTGAAGTTATGGTGAGATTTCTGGATTTGAAGAGCTTTGACAGACTATAAAAGCAACAAAATGGGGTTTAAAAATAAGCGACATTAAAAAATCGATAAATTAGTTTGGCGATATGATAAGTTGCCGAGTATGATAAATTCAAAATGAAAATTGGCGAAATTAAAGATGATCAATATTTTCGAAATAATTATTATAGAAATGCTACGCTCCCAAATAATACGTACCTTGCGCCTTTGTCTACTCATATTCTCAAAGTAGTAGGTAGGTAGATAGTCGATTTTCTGATTTTACAGAACCCACTTTTAATAACTTAATCTAAACGACGAGTCATGCAAAACCTTGCAAATAACGGTGGTTAGCACAATTAACCACCATATAAACACTGTAACATATCTTATAAAATCATTATGGGAATCGCATTTTTTACTTGGAATACATCATAAGAAAATACATAAAATTAAGATAAAACTGTACTAGAAATTTTTCAAAAAATAAATTTGGTGTGCAAGAGCTCAAAGAGAACCAGGATCTTAGAAAACTTTTTTGAAACTTTATAAAGAACGCTCAAGAAATATATTAATAATAAGATTTCAAATTTCAAACCACATGTCAAATTAACCATAGAATATTTCACCACTTCTTCCAACGTTTTGTCGCATAGGGGTTTTTTTTTCAACGTTTATTTGGCAAAATTTTGCCATTGACTTAATTATTTAAGTTTCATATCGATCCCGGATACACATAACAAATATAATCAAAAGGTGGTTATCTGAACTAACCACCTGAACTAAAAATTAAGTGACCGAACATATCACGTTGAATATGGCATATAAATTTAATTTAAGTATTTTTTTAATTGAGTAATATGCTTTTCAAAACTAATAATCAATCTTATGAATATTTTTTTCTAATTTAGGAACAACATTTGAAAGCATAATATTAACTTCCATAGAACTTTTGCCTGCAATAATGCAATCACATGCTCGAATCATATTGATTGGTTTATACTTCCTTTTTACAATTTAAAAACCTGCTATGGAGAAAAGGTTATAAAAGACATTTTTCCAACCAGATCCATTATTCAAATATAAAAAAAGAAATACCAATGTAGTTTTATTTCCAGTAAATATTCTCGTGGATCCATATGTGCTTAAATAATCAAACAAACGTTTTTGGTTTTATAACATCTTCTATCTTTAGATACTTTTCCTTGGAATTGTATTATACTTTTCCATTTTTGTTCTTGAAAACACACATTCCTAAGAAACGTCTTTGCTCAAATACCAACGTGACAAATTATATAAATGCTTAAACTTTGTTTCATTTCCACACACTCCGCATCAATTAATTTGGTCGGTTTTACTTTAAATTTTTATGAATAACAATGTGAAATGCTTCGTATTCGCAGAACAATAATTCCTTATCACAAGGAAACTATAACGGACTAGAGCCATTTTTAAATATAGTATCACTTTAAAAAAATATATATATTATATAGTTTCTGTGAGTTCAATAAGATGCAGCGAAACGTGGTTTTAATCGAACGCAATTCTCAAAAAAACTGTACGGAATCTGAACACAAATTAATTCTTCAAAAGCAAGATTAAGTATTTCAAATACCATTTTTTCGAAATCTTGGATATAACAGTTATATAGGATAACAGTTTGATAACACAAAACTTCAAAGCTAACCTAATCAAGTGACACGTAGTGTATACATCCTTAGTTTCCTCATGCATACCCAACCGGTAGTCTTGAATTTGGGGCTGGAACCTGGTGCTGTGCATATAATTCCCTTCCACAACGTTATAACGATTGTATTTATATGCGTCCACAAGGATATCCTGGATGATGGCCCACGCCCGGTTATACATTTCAACCAGGATATAGCTTCTGGCTTTACAGCACAGCACACGGGTGGGTCTTGTACAATGAATATTAGTAAAGTGCATGGAGCTTCCGTGCTTTGTTTCCCCTCGTAGTAATATACAATAGAGGGCAACGAATGCATTTAAATGAAATGACATTCAGCTCCACCTAGCAAAGGTCGAATCCATAAGCAGGATATAACTTCCTTATAGCAAGCTTCGTCGGGTTCATTGTAGTTAAATGCACTTATCATCTATAATTGAAAGGAATTTTTTACCAAGACAGCAGAAATTTCTAAAAACACTATCTTTTAAGTTTGTATTCATTTAAATTTAATTATTATGTTGGAACTGCTTTGGTCAATTTTCTCTTTGAGGAAATAATAAAATTAATATTCCAGAAAAAAGCAAACTTTTAGGGAAAGTACTCGTAGGTGGGCAAACCCACTCCTACATTTATAGAATTATTTTCTAAACTTTGGAGACAGTCAAGTAGAAGATACACGTTTTGTGGGAATACCTCCGTTGGTTTCCTTTCATCGGAAATCTTACACAACCAAATGGTATTTTTATTTTTCTCAAATAAATTGTTACATGATTTTTGAAAACAAGGTACGTTTATAGTTTGAATTCTTAGGAAAATAAATATTAAAAAAGATATTAAAAAGGAATTTAAGTGACAATACTTAGAAAGCACACATCTGCTCAGCTGGATGTAAGGTTTTAAGTGAAATCAATAAAATGTATCCGTAAGAGAAAACGTTTTTAATTTTGATACACTTCAGAGGGAATTTAATAAATTAGAGGAAGGTAGGTTGCTGTATTTTTTTTCCTTATTCTATCAAACAAGAAACAAACATGAAATATAACTGATTTGTATTCTCTGTAATTGGAGTGTTCTGCCTCTAAGCTCATATGCTCCCTCCCACTTTCTTTAATTTCTGACAGCTCTATGACAGTTTTGTTTGAAAACATCAGAATTTACACCGAAAAGGACGCTGTCATATTATTTTAAAATATCGCTCACTTTTTGATCACTAATTATTGTAGATTTTACAGCGAGGAAAATTAATATGAAATCTTATAATTTGTATATTCACATTATACGAGCATGTTCTCAGAAACTAGGCCACAATTCATATATTAGTCAATATGGCCAATTGTGTCGCCAAATTACCAGTAACTATTTCTTCAAAAATATGCGGACAACATATTGACCTGGGCGATATGTGGCTCCAACAAGATAGGTCTCTGAAAGACAACCTGCCTATGAAACTAAATTATTGTGTACTCGATTTATTGAAAACATCACATCTCTTATTTGTTAATGATGACTTAATAAGCCCTTCCAATTTCTTTTAATAAATTTGCACTCGTTTTCTAATTAATGGTCAAAGTCATCGTTCGGCGCAGATTTACAAGTCTATAAAAATGATGTAAACTCTTTCATGGGCAATATGGTGTTTGCATTTATTTAATTTTTTCGTTGATGAAGAGCATAAATAATAGCGGATGCAAAACAGAACCTTGTGGCTTATGATACTAATTCATGTTACTTTCGATTTGGTAATAATAACCAATATAGAAGCTTTGTTGGTGATTGATTAGCTGCGAAACCAATTTTGATGAAATTTAATTATTATAAATGAAATTAGATATCTTCTTAGGTCACTCAAATTATTGCTTCACCAAAATATAGATTGTTTGCATGTGAACAAGGAAAAGGATGAAGTTTACTCCAGGTTAAATATAAGTTTCATGAATGTACATACATATGTGAAACTAGAAACTAGAAAAAAACATGGAAACTATGAACACTAGAAAAATATAATAACAAAAAAGAAATAAAATACATGACTTGCTCTTATTTTCAAATTATTAAGTAGTTAAAAAATTGTACACAAAAAATGGAAGGTATTTAAGAAAATCTACAGAGAAATCTTTGAATTGCTAAAATAAATCTCTTCATACTTTGAGCTATAAAATTTGTAGGCAAATTTTTAAAATAGTTGTTTTTTAGTTTTGGAAAAATTTTATCAAAAAAAACTTTTTACCCCCAGTTTCACAGTGGAAGTTTAAACCCCACTTTTGGTTTGAACTTCGGTTCAACAGTAAATTTGGTTTCACAGTGTCATTTGAACCTTGAACAGAGTTCATTCTTTAAGTTAAACGGCACTATTCTGCCGTTTAAACCTCAGTTCAAAAAGCTCTTCACATATTTGAAAATAGAATTTATTTTCATTTTTACTTGCGATATAGGTACTAAAGGGCAAGTTCTGCATTTGAAAAAAAAAATCGAACTCGAGATTTTGATCAAAGTTGACATTACGATGATAGCGAAGACGAATAAAGTGGGTCTGACAATTCCGTCTGTCTGTCTGTATGTCTGTACCTCTCACTACAGCCTAAACACTGGACCTATTTCTTTCAATCTCGGTACTTAAGGGTCTTTGGTGATTCCCTAGAGGAGAAATCAAAAGTTTTTTTTTAGCTCTAAAAGTAACGGTACTCCCCAAACACCCGTAATGCATAATCTTATTTATCTCGAAAACGGCTATAACGATTTTGATAAAAAAAATTAGGTGTGATATTATGGACATGGACTAAATTTTGGTCAAACAAAATTTTGGGGCAAAATGTTATTAACGGTACCTGTCACAGAACCGTTTTTTTTTTTTTGATTTTCGACTTTCTCATCAACGGCTCTAAGGATCTTAATCAAAAATTTTCAGCAGAAGCCGCCTTAAGTTTAAAATAATATTGTATAAAAAAAATATTCCAAAGAATATTTTTTGAGTTTTTTGAAAAAAAAATTCCAATTTATTTTTTGAAAAATCAATATCTTGAAAACGTGTAAACGATTATTTTTTAAAATTATTTCCTAAAATCTATACTACTAAATACTTAGAAATGGCATCCCTAATTTTGTTCTTGAAAAATTTTAAAGAAATTTGTTATATAAAAAATTACTTTAATAATAAAACAAATTTTAAACTTTGTTTGCATAAATTCATACATTCCATGCATTTGAACATTTTTATCTCTTTAAATCCATGATTTATATTTATATAATGTATTTTAAACTCCGAAGTACTTTTACATAAGAGCAAGTTCGTGCGATCCAGTCGTGCATTTTATTTATTTTTTTTTCCTGTCACAAGATTAGACTGTGAAACTGGACGAGTTGAACTTCAAATTTAAACTCCAGTTCAGGTTCAGCTGAACTTGAGTTTAAACTCCCACTGTGAAACTGGGGATTAGAATTAAATATTATATGTATTATATTTGCCTAAACCACTAAATTGATTTTTTTTAACTTGGGACTTATGAAAACAGCTCTAACGATTTCAATAATGTAGGTACACCATATATTTCTCGTAGTAATGACCTTTTGACAAAAATATTTTTAACTGTAAACTGTTATCATAAATACATGTCATTGAATAATTTTTCGACGAACACGTTAAACCCTTCATCTATTTTGATAAAAATTTTGATAATTTTCTTATTTCTTAAATGAATTAATTTCTCATTTAAAAATACTTTTTTGAGTAAGTATAATATTTCAAAAACGTGCAGATGAATTTTCTAATTGAAATTATGTTTTAGGTGGTATTGGATAATATTTGAAACTGACGTACTAAATTTATTTTTTTCAAATCAAACAAAATTATTATACAAAAAAAAACAAATTTGTATTTATTTGAAATTTAAAAAAACTTGCCTAAATCTAATGACTTACAAATCTCAACCAATCCTGTGTGGGCGTGTTAGCAGGAACAGAGGAGACCTACAATTTTCTGCCGAATCCGAACTGCTAATGCTTTGCTTTTCATAATAAAAGATACTCCTAGAGAATTTGTCACTTCCTTGCAAGAGGCAGTTCACCCTTGAAAACAAACAATTTTGTAATTTGTATTACATAGACTAAAATTTATTTAAAAAAAAACCAGCAATTTTTTTTGAACTCAAAACTATTTATCTAATCTAAAGTTCAGGTATTTTACAAATACATTCCATACCTGCCATAATCGTATGCAAAAAACTTATAATATTTACCTTGCTAGCCCGATCTTTCTTGTGTACAAATTCACTAAGGATCAGTTTTTTTTCAGTTCGAAAGCATCCTAGTTACGAGGCTTAAGTTGAGTTAACTCCTTAAGACTTGATTTTGAAATAATTTAAATTTTAAGTTCATCCGAAATTAACCTACCAAAATAATTTTGTTACATAACTCTGGAATTACTCAAGAGACATTTTTGAAATTTCGGACTTTGGGAAAAAAACGTTTCAATTCAAAAAAATGTCAATTCGCAGTACTTTAAATGATCAACTCGCTAAATTTCATCTATATAAAGGGTTTTCCAATAAGAGGTGTTATTTTGAATAGCCCGCTATTTCGGTAGCTGTCACTTTTGAAGCTGTCATTTTTTGACATTTGACAAGTAGAAACTACGCTATTAATAAAAATGGAACGATACACGCTTCAACAACGCATTGAAATTATTAAAATTGGGTCCTTGAAATGCATGAAAATGAACCGGAATTTCATCGAAAAATCATCTTGACTGATGAGGCCCATTTCCACCTCGGAGGCTACGTCAACAAGCAAAACTGTCGCATCTGGGGCTCGGAAAACCCAAGAGTTATTGTTGAAAAGCCTCTCCATCCTCAACGCGTGACTGTTTGGTGCGGTTTATGGTCCCGCGGGGTCATTGGACCTTACTTTTTCGAAAATGAGGCTGAAGCAACAGTTACGGCCAATGGATTGCGCTATCGAGAGATGATTAATGATTTTTTATGGCCTGAATTGGATGGTATTGATCTGGACAACGTTTACTTTCAACAAGACGGCGCTACGTGCCACACAAGCAATGAACAGTGGCGACTCCTCTCAGTTAGCAGGTTTATCGCCGCTAAACCAAGAATTTAAATAAATAAATACTACTATGATGTACATTTTATATTGAAAACGTAACTTTGAAATCATACTTTCCTAAACACAACACAAAACTACCATACTAAAAGTATACCTTAGCGTTAAAATTTGCGATACCAAATTTCCTACAATATAACACCATTGACATAAATACACAAAACTACTTAACCTACCCTCATTCCTATTCTAAAATCATATTTACTAACACAAACGCAACACAAAACTCCCATGCAAAAATATATCCCTTGAAGCATTTATAGCGCGAAAATCTGCGCTAACAAATTCAATACAATTTATACAATACAACATCGTTTGGCTACAACATGTCGTAAGCAAAGCCCAGCTAAATAATATGAAAGCGTTAGCGCAAAAAAGTGCGATCAAACAAGAGAGACATCAGGTTGAATGAAAGAGGAGTAGGTATAGTCGTATAGTAGTAGCAGTAGCAGGTAAATTTTGTGTGCGTTCTCTTGCTTGTATGCAGTAGAAAAAACAAGGCCTTTAATATCTGGCGATATTAAGTTAGATACTAAATCTCAAAAGTTTAGTAATAAATAAACATAAATCCTAAGATCTAACATCAGTGTGAAATTAATTAAGTATATACTATATATGTACATATATTTTGTATTTGACTGGATTTTTAATATGAATAAATATAGATATTTTTGATACTCTGAAGGACGATGATGTGATCTTGTTTTTTTTTTTTAATTTTTTTGTATCAAGGTATCTAAGGGTGGTCCTTATATTGATTTTTTAAAATTTTAATTTTTAGAAGCCAAAATTAATCTGTTTCGTTTTTAAACCGAGAAAACTATTAAGTTCTTAAATGTATTTAAACAATACGAAACAGCAAGAGGTTTTAAAGGTACCTCAATGGCAAAATGATTTGATCAAAGCAGTTTCTGTGCTTTTAAACATGTCATACCTCTGCAAAAATTAAATAGCTTTATTTTGTTGCTATTATTCTTGATGAGTCTTCTGACATTCAAGTGAAATCCCAATTGTTCGTTGTGTTTCGGTATTACTTTAATTAGAAAATCCATGATGTAGGTTCTGGGCGAACAGCAGAAGATTCGCTTCAATAAGTTACAGGTCAATTGGAAAAATATAACACAAAATATAAAGTTATGGTCCAGGCCAACGATGAGGCTTCCTTTATGAGTGGTCATTTGAATGAAATTCAGATAGATAAAAGTTGAGAATGTATAAGTCAAGTCAAAGCGTCATGAAAAAGGGCCTGACCTTGGGCCCAGATGCATGGTCTATTTTTTTTTAATGGATCGATAAGGGACATTATGAGAAAGGTTTGAAACCAAATTTCCACCACCTGACAACTTTTTTTACAAAAGTTATTGGTAAAATGTGTTTTGTGTCATTTTTTTTTATCTTTCGCGAATTCGGCACCCAGTATCTCGTAGAAGAAAAAAATAAAACATAGATATATTTATTCATAATAACATTTACTATTATGTTATATAGAACACAAAAATTGTTTAAACAAATAAAAAAGAAGTTATAGTAAGTTAAAGTAATTTGTTGTTGTTTGAAAATAATTTTTTCATGATTATTAAGAAAAAAGCTCATTTAACGATGTACTTTTTATTTTTTAAGTCCTCGCGATTTCCTACAATTTAAACAAATTGCATTTTACGCAAGTTGATAGAAAATATTGTTATAAAAGCAATAAATTGTTTTATCTCGGGCTGAGATATTAATTAAAACGTGATTTTGTGATGCTTTAACACATTCTGAAAAACGAAAACTTCGAAATGATCAATTTGATATAAATGAAACAAATTAAGCATGAAGATATTAAAAAGGTTGGCATCAATCGAATAACTGAAATATTTCGATTAACTGAACGGGAACAAATTTATTTAATAACGCCAAAAAACAAATTTTCCTGAAGAAGTAAATAAAAATCTAATTACAAGCTGACCAAATATATTTGAATTTACTCAATTAAAGAATGAATTGAAAGTTTTTTTCATGAAAACGCAGATGCTATATAGCCAAAAGGTACAACATCAGCTGAGACTTTAAAAGCTATAATTCCATTTAATATCTTACTGTGGATGGAGGCAAACATCGCCGACAGTTTTTAGCAGGTGTAACAAGCTTATAAAACTTCTGCTTGAACGGCGTGTACGGAATGCTTCTTTTATGCATTGAAGAGGATAAAAACGTACTTTCGAAGTACTTATGGTCACAAGAAATTGAGCTATTCGGCTCGAAAAGGTTATTTTAAAAGAATTAAAAGCAAGTGACGAAATTTATAATCAAGTCATCTAAAGTTTTGCTACCGTTGAACGACGAACCGAATTAATGCATCGATACATTTTTAAACATTTTATCTTATTGTAATATTTTTCCAAGGTTCGTTAAATAAAACTTATTACTCTTTCTAGTATCTCTTCTTTATTTTTACTTTCCAAATCACAACAATAAATCTCAATTTATAATCAACTCAAATACTTTATTCAATTTAAAATCACACTTGTTTTACACTTTACACAATCCAATAAGCAGAGTTTTGTACACTTCCGTAATCAAAAATCAACTGTGTCTCGCTCACCGTGAACACTCCCTTATATACTCAAATTAGTTTTTCTCGAAAGTTCTTACATTTGACATTGGGAGAGAGCTTTTTTGTTTCTTCCATAAATTATTTATGCAATTTTCCAACAGATGGCGCTGTAGTAGTATAAAGGTCTGTTCACAACATTATGTTATTAATTTATAAAGTATTGCTTATGTTTTGTTTTCCTTATTAATAAAATTAAAAAAAAAAACTACAATTTTTTCCTCACACCATGGCGCTAACCCAATACTAAAGATCAGGAATCGCCACTGGCAATGAAACCATCGATCTTTTACGGGAAAAGTTTCCGGACCGTGTTATCTCTCGAAGAGGTGATCACAATTGGCCACCGAGATCTTGTGATTTAACACCTTGCGACTTCTTCCTTTGGGGCCACGTGAAAGATAAGGTCTACGCCAACAGCCCAGCGTCGATTCAAGACCTCAAAGATGAAATTCGTGAGGCTATCGAGGACATAGGGCAGCCACTTTGCGATTTGGTTATGGAAAATTTCATGAAAAGGATATGGTCCTGTAAGCGTGGTCTTGGCGGCCATTTGGCTGATGTTGTGTTCCATTATTAACGGCATACCTTCCTCTTTATAATGAAATAAACATCCGATTATTTATCTCCAAAAATGCCATTTTTCTTTGAATATCAAAATAACACCTCTTATTGGAAAACCCTTTAGTATGTATGTATGTATGATCAAAAGTTGGATCTTTTTATGCATGTATTTTTACAAATCCTAGTAAATAAGATTAAGCTTTATTTTTGAAAATTTCGAATAAATTCGTTTTTACTAATCAGGTAAACAGAATTGCAATTTAAAGAGAGAAGCCATAGTCAAAAATGTCTGAATTTCTTGTTTCGTTTCGCACATTCCAAAGGTAGTTTACCATATTTCTCTTAACTACGTATTAGCCTATTTCTTGCTGTTTTTTTGTAAGATTTATTTATTTACATAGTTTACAATTAAAATATTTATATTCAAAACTAAGAATTATGTATTGAAATGAAGTTAAATATGCACTTTGTGGTACAAACACCAGTTTTAAGTGCATTATACAAAAGATAATCATTTAAAGTAAAGCCGCGCCGTGAAAAATATTAGAGAAAGTAAAATTGAAATGAAAAAAATTTACAAAAATATTTTGTGTATAAGAAACTCTTAGAGATATTTGGAAGATTTGGAAACAGAAGGCAAAAGGGTGTTTGAGACATATAATATTCATGAATTAAGCAAGTAATGAACGTTTAAGTAACTATTTGAATTAAATCTTCTACACCTGATCTTGACAATAGCCAGATTCTGAGGTTTACTAAGAATTTGTTAAGTCTAGATCTATTTGATATATTGGCTGGAAGTTTGTTATAGATATGAGGAGCTATATTAATTGCAAATCGTCTAACATGTTCTGTTCTAGCTCTAAGAACTATCACAGTATTAGAGGTTCTTAATGAAATGGTAAAATTGTTACTAGTTAAATTGTTAAAACCACTTCTTAAGTAAAGCAGTCTGGAGTACTTTTTATATGTACGTATAGTTGTCTGAGTGGCAATACCTTAATAGATTCAAATAATGGAAATGATGGCTCCCAACTAGGCTTGAAAAGCGTTATTCTGACTATCTTTTTCTGAGCTGTGATAATAGATTACAGATAAGTAATGAATGCACTGTCCCAGCAAGAGATACCATATTCGAAACGAGAATTGACCAACGCATAATAAATTGATGTCATTATGTTTGGTGGTACTAGCCGGTGTAAGAAATATTCTATTCAGTGCATAGTAAATATTTTGTTTCACAGTTTGTATATGTGATTTCCAATTGAGTTTACTGTCTATAGTCACTCCTAGGTACTTAAATTCAGAAACAGCTTCAAGTTGCAAGCAAGAGACATTGCAACTATGAAGATCACAATTTAAGTCATGTAGACCAACTCCATGGATAAAATACTCGTTTGAAGAGAGAAGCACATTACTTTCGATCATGAGCAAAGACTATTATGTTACGATTTAGATTAAGCTTAAAGATGGAGTTTAAGTAAATAAGGAAGAACAATGGTCCGCTGACTGAGCCTTGAGGAACCCCGAAATTTTAACAAAAGATCGAATTACTCATTGAAGCATTAACACGAACAAGTTGCTTTCTATTTTGAAGATAGGATGAGAACCAGTTCAAAATATTGTCTCTGAAGCCATATTTGTAAAGTATCTTTAATAACAGTTTGTGATCAACTATAAGTCAAAAGCCTTTGTTAGATCTAGGAATAGAGGAGAGTTTTGTTACCTTTATCTACTTCCAGATGTATATGTTCCAAGACAGAGAGTATAGCTTCTTCAGTACACGTGCCCTTTACGAAGCCAAATTGCGATTTACTAAGAATTTTGTATTTATTAAAAAAATTTATCATTATTTTAGTAATAAGTTTTTCGAAAATTTTGGAAAATACGGATAATAAGGCAATCGGCCCGTAATTCTTTGGATCGCCTTTGTTACCTTTTTTATGTATTGGGATTACTACTGCAGTTTTCAAACACTCTGGGAAAATATCTTTTTGAAAGCTAATATTCGCAAGATATGTTAAAGTGTTGCTAATGAGATTACTAACTTTTTGATAAAATAAGCTACTGAATCCGTTGACGCCACAAGAGTTTTTGGATTTCAGATTACATATTGCTTGAAATAATTCAGCTTCAGTTACCTCACCAAAGAAGAAAGACGATAAAGTTTCATTAGCAAGTAATGATTGTTGTTGAATGTTTTCAGTGTATCCAGGGAAATTTTATTTTTTACTTTATATTTATTTGCAATTCAACTTCATTTTCTGATATAATATTTTGAGAGAAATTAATAGTTTTTAAGCGTTTGTCTTTGTTTCTTTTGCCCAAGAGGTTATTTATAATATTCCATTGCTGCTTAGGGTTGTGCCTATTTTCATGGAACTTTTGATTGAAGTATGTTTCTTTTCGTTTGCTTATAAGATCATGAATATCTAATTGAATTAAAACAAATGTAATACTTAACTAACTCTTAGGGCCTGCAACTTTGCACTTATGGATGAGAGAAATCTAGGCTCTGTTTTTTTTGTTCAATATTATTCCAAGATTTTCTACGAGTATTTCTTCTTTTTTTTTGACATTTTTTTGAAAGTTGTTATTTGTTTAAAAATATTTATTTTTGCAAACAAGAAATGCTACTAACCTAAAAAATAAAATGCACGACTGGGTCGCACGAACTTGTTCCTATGTAATAGACTAGGAATTTAAAAATGAATCTTACTAGAGAAAACTGTTCTTAAGGATAAATTTTATTTTTTAAACTCTTTTAGTAGTAAGAGAAAGAAACAGAATGTTATGCAAATATGAATTTATATAAGAATAAAAATTATAAGTCGTTGTAGTAGTTTCTTAAAAAAATAAGATTTTATATAAAAATTTTTTAAACATTTTTAAGAAAAAATTTTGATACGCCAATTTAAAGTTTTATTATTGTTCGAATAAAAATAAAATTTACAAAAAAAAATATTAAGCTGTTTTTGAAATATTCAATTTTCCAAAAAAAAAAAAAGCTTTTGTTTTTCAAAATTCAAAAAAATACTTTTCTTAAAGTTTTGAAATGCAATGTTTTTTAAACTTTTTGGAAGCATCTCTGTAAAAAATTTCATTAAAATCCGTGATGTCGTTTATGAGAAGTTCAAAATTCGAAAAAATGGTTCTATGGTAGGTACAAGCCCTAATATCTTAATTTCAAATTTTTTTTTATTAAATTAAAGATCATAAAAATTAATTGAAAGAAAAAAGATTGTATCAAAATTCTAGGTGCCGTTTTCAAGAAAAATACGATTTTTGAAAACCATTTTTTAAATTTTGTTTACATTTGTATGGTGGGTACTTTTAGTTTTAGATAAAATAAATTTTTTTTCTCACATCTTGTAGATTATATTAATAAACTTTTATTTATCAAGTTTAAAAACAATCTAGCATGGTGTTTTCGAAATATTGAGTTCTGAAAAAAAAATTTTAAGTTTTTTTTTAAAGTCCAAAAAAAATTTTTTTGAAAATTTGAATACACAATTCTATTTAAGTTTTTTGGGAGCCTTAGCAAAAAAGAAATTATCAAAATCGGATGTACAGTTTTTGAGAAAATCAAAAACAAAAAAAAATAGTTCCATGGGGGGTACCCTCAATAACCATTTTGCGGAAAATGTTTTTCAACCATTACCTAGCTTTATCTAAATGAAATTTTTTTGTGTTTTTATTTCTTAAATCTGTCGAACAGTTTTTGAGAAAAAAAAATATTTATAAAATTTCGAAAAAAATTCGTAAGGCAGGTACCGTTTTTTGGTCTTAAAAAAAAAAAAAGAAAAAACCGTGTGGGGGAAAAAAAATAAAAATGATATCTACAAAATTTAAAGAAAATCGGCCGAGCCGTTTAGGCTGTAGCCGAACAGACAGAATTACGAGACGCACTGTTTTGGTCTTCGCTATCATCGTAATGTCAACTTTGATCAAAACCTCGAGTTCGATTTTTTTTACGAATGCATAACTTGCCTTATAGTACCTACATATAAGTCGCAAGTTAAAAACACAACAAGACGATAGCTATCATGCAATGGCTATCGGACAAGACAATACTAAATGGCAGCATTTAAAATTACGTGAAGTGAAAACCCAACTTTCAAGTCGATATCGATTGCATGATACAGATTCATTATGCTTACCCCCAAATCCTGGCAGTTGATGTCAATATCGAAAATAATATATCTCAGTCTTACATGATGAGGATTCTGTATTCCAAAATTCTGTAAATTTAAAATTCTGTAAACCTAGAATTCTTTATTTGAAATCTAGAATTTTGGATGGAAAACAGCATTATAGAATCATAGACTGTTGGAACACATAATTATGAATTTACACAATTTTAAAATATAAAATACTGAACTTATTGGCATATTGGATTTTGTTCTAATTTTGAACACATCTAAAGATTTTTAAGATGTACAAATAAAACTTACCAATACCATTACTTAGGAACATAAATGTTGAAAAACTTAAAAACTTATCAATTTAATAAGTAGTATGTTTTCTCACATAAGAAAAACAAACAATTTATTGGAGACTGTTTAGATAGAGAATATTGAGTCCGGTATCACGAAAGCTGGTGATTGAGGGAAGTGCCGCGGCTGGGAAGACCTAAACATACAAACCGGACTCATGTGTCACATTAGGGCGCCTCAAAGCTTATAACGTAAAAACGATCAGTCTCACCTGTCCAAACTCAAACTTCGCAGTCCAAACAGGGTCTTGATTATTATTCCATGATGAACAGCATTTTTAGTGTTATTTTTTTTTTTTCCAATTTTACAAAAAGTAAAATAAGAATTCAATTTGAATATTCATTTGGGCTTTGGCATGCCGGCTTCACTTCTAAATTAATTCCATCGGCGAAGCTTTTAACATAACATGACATGCCCAATCGGCTCACGTCACAAAACAAGCGGTGGCGCGTGCTGACAACCATTTGGAACTAAAATTAATAATAAATATACTTCAGATAAAAAATGAAACGTTACAAAAAAAAATTTGTAGAAATCGAATTGTTATTCGTATTTCATTTGTCAATGCGCACAATGCAACATTGCGGCCCCATCAAACAAATCACTCAAAATGTACATATCTAAGGGCCCCGCCATAGCCACCGCCCACACGTAGTGCACGACAAAAATTGAACGCGCGACGACCGACCGACGAAGGTGAATAAGTGGCGGTAAGTGACCTGCGGCCGGTCGGTGGCGGTAGAAGCATGCAGCGGCGGCATGTATTCCATGTTCTTTCATTTTACATTTCCAACAAGAACAACACGGGACAATTTCGTATTTCCATACACTTCCACCCAGGATATGTGCGTCTGGACACTTGTCTCACAATTGGGCACATCACGATACTCGTATAGCGATGGTCTAGGCGAGGATGTTGTGTTGTTTGGTCCCTTACAAACTTTTCGTGCGGCACACTATACACACACACCGTATCGTCCTTCACCGGAATATTTAATTAGAAGTTGGACATTAAACATATCTCCGGGGAACATGTTCCCGTCAGGACCTATCCTATAGGGTTTGTGTCTGCCATCTTACTCGCACGAGATGCGTGCTAGCAATGATGAATACTTTTACCCTAGCCCAAAAAGCTTTGAATTCAATTCAAGATACGACGGAATAGACATAAGTGTTGTTTTATCGGGTCAATGGTCGCATTTTATTTTGTTAGATCCAAGCGCCCATTTAGTCGCACACCGGATAGAGTTTGTTGGATTTTTATTTCGAGTCGCATTCAAGTTTGGGGAAATTAATACGAAATCAAAACAAATTAAAACTGGAATTTACCCAAAACAAAAAAGTGCACGTCTAATGACACAACGGACGCGTCCGCTGCGGTGGAGAAATGTGAATACGAATTTTTTAAGGAAAACCTTGAAGGGTTAATGACTCGCTAACAGTCTCTTTCTTTATTAAAATTAATCCATTATATTGGTCAAAAGTTAGAGCTGCTTTATGTGCGATTAGACCGCAGAAGGTCGGATGTTGTTAGATTTGAGGGGGACTGTATGTTAAGGAATGTATACAATTTTGGAGTTTAATAAATCAGTTGGTGAAAATTGCACAAGATGAAGTTTATTTGATTTTTTGTATTGAAGTTGACCAATAACTGGATTAATTTGTATTAATGTTACTAATAAAGGAATGCCATAACATCGCCTAGAGTGAATTCAAAGTAGGTTTGTTTCAGGGGCATTATAGCTGTTTACCTAATCTATTTTTCTTGATTCAAGAAATTTGAATTTTTCGATTCACGGAATTCTTGATTCACGAAAGTGAATTTGTGAATAGTGAGGCGTAGTTTTCATTAATTTTTCTTTTCTTAGCAAAATATTCAGCTTCACCTTTGTGGGATACATTTTCTTTTTGACAATCTTCCACATCAACTTAAGGACTATTCACATGAGAGCGAGCATCAGCGACCGACGAATAAAAGAACAAAATGAATTTGAAACATTTTAAAGTTTTAATTCTTCACAAAAATTCTATTCGCGTTCCACATATCATCCACACTGCAACGAATGAATTGCTCGCGGAGGAGTTACCGCAAAATCATTGGTGTGTTTGATTTTTTGGTTGGTGTAAGCGAACGAAATGTCAAAATGGACGAATGTTCGTTCATTCGTCCGTCGTTGTTGATCGCTCTCTTGTGAGCTAGCAACCCAAAGATCTAATTTTCCATAACTCTGGCGCATATACCAGACAGAATTTTACCAATGGCATTGATTACTTTGGCTTTCAGGGCAGTTTTAAGGTGGTTTGTGGTTTAGTTGCATATAGATTTGTGACTTAAAGAAATACTACACAAAGAATCTAACGGGTCTAATCGCACACGATCTCTTCGTTTAATTCAAATCGCCAAAATTGAGCAGCACGTTAAGATTTTTTTTGAAGCCTTTTACGAAAATGGGCGTTCAAATCAAAATGCATTTCGTGCACTTCGTGATTTTTTTGGTCAGCATAATCGACCAAATGTGTCCATAATCGGTAGAATTGTGCGCAAATTTCTGCAAACCGGGTCTGTAGGAAATGTGAAAACACCTGTGCATGCTCGCCCAGTTCGTTCTGCGGAAAACCTTGCTGGTTGTTCGCGACAGTGTGGCAGAAGAGCCGTCAACCTCGACTCGTCGTCGTGCCCAACAATTGAACATCTCACGATTTGAATTAACAGTCTTACAAGGTTCAATTGACTCAAGAGCTGAAACCTACCGACCATTTCAAGCGTCGCCAATACGCCGAATGATTGGTTGAACAGACAGAAGTGAATGGTGACTTTACAAAGAAAATCAGAGAAGAGAATCCACGAGTGATTGTTGAAAAGCCGATGCATCCACAAAGAGTGACTTCTTCAAAAATGATGTCGCCCAAGCAGTTACCGTTAATGGTGTTTGCTATCGCGAGATGATTACGGACTTCTTATGGCCAGAAATTGAGGATATGGACCTAGACGATATGTGCTTCCAACAGGATGGTGATCACACAGCCAACAAAACAATGGTTCTTTTGCGCGAGAAATTCAATGGCCGTGTTATCTCATGTCGTGGCGATGTTAATTTGCCGCCACGA
Source organism: Chrysotoxum bicinctum (assembly GCA_911387755.1). Classification (NCBI taxonomy): domain Eukaryota; kingdom Metazoa; phylum Arthropoda; class Insecta; order Diptera; family Syrphidae; genus Chrysotoxum; species Chrysotoxum bicinctum. Next base: position 171,952,335 of record OU426989.1, read on the forward strand.
CCATGTGATTTTTTAGGGATATTTAAAAGAAAAAGTGTACGTCAAAAAGCCAAAAACAATTCAAGAGCTAAAGGATGAGATAACTCGGCACATTAACGGCATTGAACCTCAATTATGTCTCACAGTCATTGAAAATATGGACCATCGGATAGAGGTATGCCACCGAAGTCGTGACGAGCATTTGGCCAATATTTTGTTTCACGTATAACTGTCATAAATCTTTCTATAATAATAAAAAACATTAAGATAATTCTCTGAAAACATTTTGTTTTATTTACAACTAGCTGTCCCGGCAGACGTTGTTCTGCCCTTTTTTCTCTAAAACAACAGTTAAATAAAACATATTTCAGAGTGATCACTTTTCATATTTATAGATTTACGTCTCCATGATAAACATCGATTACTTACAAATATAAGTGTCCTATTTTGTAAGTTGAAAGGCTTTAGTATTAGTAGTAATAATCTGGTATTTTTTGTTTGAATACCTGGCGCGTAAATAAATAAAGCTCTCGGTTTTCCGACGCGAGGGCAGGCAACATATAACTGCTCATCAGAGAAGCATGGGTTGTCCAGATTGACGCCGCAAACACTCAACGACTGATCCTGTGATTTATTTCTGGCCAAAGCGAAAGCAAGCTGCACTGGAAATTGCAGTCATTTAATTGAAGATTAGGTGGAGGTAATGCTGGCAAATCCAGTGAGTTCAAAAATTCTGGTGGATAATTGACGACATGATCTTGGTTAGTTGGCAATCAACTGATTTGTATGTCCTTAATTCACCGGCAATTTCATTTTGGATATTGAAATTTATTTCATTTACATCCGTGTTTTTGGGAGCTAATATAGCTCGTTCACTTAAACAACAATAATTTCTGTAAATTTGAGCTACGTTTGGGAACACCTTTTCTAAGAGCTCAGTTTTTGATTCTGTAAACTGACAAAAATTGACAGGAAATGTAATGCAGCCTGTAATAACATCTACAGGGATTTTACCATTACCAATGTCAATTAGTTGTTTTGGAAATATTTCTCCAGATCGATCATTTTGCAATCCGACACGCATATTCTGGCTCAAATTTAGTATCTTAATTTTTGTCCACAAAATGGAGGACTTCAAACATGCATTCAGTTCATCCGCTGGTGTAGACCGTGGAATAACTGGTAATGTTTGACGAAAATGTCCTGCTAACAAAATCATTGCTCCATCGAATCGGTTTTGATTGCTTCGTAGATCTTCCAGAGTTCTGTCTAATGCCTCCAAAGACTTCTTATGTGCCATCGTGCATTCATTCCATACTATCAACTTGCATTGCTGAAAAACCTTTGCCATTGCAGAGTGCAAGTCGGGAGCTTCGTTGCTTTGAATATTCAATGGTAATTTTAGCGCTGAATGGGCTGTTCGATCGCCTTCCAACAATGTAGCTACAATACCAGAGGAAGCAAGTGCGAGTGCAATTGCATTCTGTAAGCGAATTGTTGCTAAAATCAATGAAATTAAAAAAGTCTTTCCTGTACCACCAGGAGCATCGAGATCGAACAGTTTTTCATGATGCAACTCTTGATTAAAAGCGTCGTGCATTGGGCGATTAGGCGCGGCCATTCCTAATTGAGATAATAATTTGTTCGACATCATCAAGCACATACATATGTATGTATGTATGTCTTCAATTGATATTAACGCCCCGTTGTAAATTTCTTCAGTGAATTGTAAATATCGATTTCCTGTTCTATTGCGCATTTAATGCAAGATACACATATCATCTTTGTATTTGATCCATAAATCAATTGGGTTTGATGGAAAGCATGTTCGTAGAAAACAATGTTCGTATTTGTTGAGATTTTGAAGAAATTACAGCATCATTTAAAGTTTGATCCCAATGAGCATCATTTTCTAACAGTTGCAAACGCTGACAGGGTTCTCTGTAAGAGCCACATAATTCACCATTAACTGTTCGTAAATGTTGGAATGATGTTGGGCCTCGAACATTGACTAAAAGTGTAATCTATATAAATAAAAATGAATCGCAAAATGTGTTGCTAAGCCTAACTCGAGAACGCCGCAATAAACGTTTTTTCTCTCCATAAGAACCTTCCTTGAACCTTAACAAACACTTTCAAATAAAAATCAGGCGAATTGGTCAAGCCGTTCTCGAGTTCAACGCTTAGCAACACATTTTGCGATTCATTTTTATTTATATAGATTTACATATTAACGTCGTGTGTTTTTGTTGGACCACTCTTTGCAAGGCTTCGCAACTAAATAACTGTGCTAACTAGCGCCGATTTAATTTCTTAAACAGAAATGTCTATAATTTTTCACCTTTTTAAATAAGTACAGGGTACATTTTATGTTCAGTTCCTTGCAAGGAAATAACCATTAACGTCGACGACAAAGTGACAAAGCTGGAAAGACCCTTTTACACTCGTAGAGTATATGTATGTATATGGTACGCCATTTGGGCCATATGCATTATGCAATGATGTAAAAGTACTTGTAGCCGCTATCAAGACACCTTGGAAAACGTTCTTGTTTCCGAATTGGATCAATTAGGCCAACTTATTAATCCTGTGATTTCAACAAAACGGGGCCATATCCTACGATGCAAATTTTACGAGAAATTTGTCGCTTTTTGTAAAAAAAAAAGTGGTGACATCGACTGGTCCCTAAGAACTCCTGATTTTACTTAAAGGAAAATATGTATATCAACAAACCGACCACTACTTTGAAGCTTAAGGACAGCATTAGAAACGAGATTGCTGAAATTTCAATGGGAGACTGCTTTATTTATATGCAAAATGTGCTTGATATGGCATGATATGGCATCGCCTTGTGTTAAACCATTTTTGACATCAAATATATCGGTGAAATCTTTTTTGGCCTTGATCGAACAGCCTGCGTTCTCCATTACCATCCTGCATAAACGAACAAGTTTGCCATTGATGCCAAAACTAGACATTGATCTATACAGTTCGTCCCTATATATATCGGGTTTTTCAATAAGAGCGCTACAAAAGTTTTTTTAAATAAAACAAAAACGGTTTTGGATATCAATGAAATTCGCTTGCAGAAGTCCAGACGCTGAACCCAATTTTCGACGGTTTTCAAGCAATTTCACCACAGGAAATAGTCTAACGGCGTCAAATCGCACGACCGAGGCGGCCAAGCGACTGGACCATTTCGTGAGATAACACGTTCTCCAAACTTGGTTTCCAATAAATTGATTGTGATATTCGCTGTGTGGCTTGTGGCGCCGTCCTGTTGGAACCACATGTCCTCCAAGTCCATCCAATTGGGGCCAAAAGTATTCGGTTATCATTGAACGGTAGCGATCCCCATTCACAGTAACGGGCCGGTCTTGATCATCACGGAAGAAGTACGGCCCAATGACGCCGCCGGCCCAATGACGCCGCAGGCCCATAAACCACATCAAACCGTCGTAATTTTTTCGGGATGCAATGATGACTAATGGAGTACATGTGGATTGCTGCCTGACCAATACCGCATATTTTGTTTATTGATGAAGCCATTTAGCCAGAAATGAGCCTACTCGCCGAAGATGATTTTTCGATGAAAATCCGAATCATTTTCAAGTTGTTGATCAGCCCAATTCACGAACATACGACGCTTCTGGTGGTCAAGCGGCTTCAGTTCTTGCGTCAATTTAATCTTGTAAGGATGTAGGCCAAGATCTTTTCGCAAAATTCGCCACAACGACGTCACAGAGATGCCCAACGCTTGAGAACGACGTGTGAGAGACACATTTGGGCTTTCTGCAACTGAAGCCTCAGCGGCAGCAACATTCTCGACACTGCGGGCACTTCTTTGTCTCACTGGCACGGGAACATTTTGTACTGTGCCTGTGGATTTAAATTTTTCCACTAGACGCTCAATTGTTGATCTGCTAGGACGATTGTGACGACCATAAATTGGACGTAGCGCTCTTAACGTTGAGGCCACTGACTACGAATTTCGGTAGTAAATTTTAATAACTTCGACTCGTTGTTGGCTCGTATATCTTTCCATCATGAAATGGCAAACCTTACTGAAGAGAAATGTCAAAAGAGCGGCAAGAAATATGGCGTCGTTTGCTGTTGAAAAACCCTTTACTATCATACGCTGCTTTGAAATCCTTCCATTTAACGGACATGCTTTCTTCCGACTTCGAGGATAGTATCCTTCTGTTATATTTATACCTTCTGGTAAGACTTCTGAGCTTCATTCCTGTTATTACTTCCTTCTATTTTCTTGATCGAGCACTTCACATGCTTCCTTTTTTTTACTTGAAAAGCCACTGTATATCTCTGCTCCTCTGAAAGTAAAGCTCACAATCAGCTCTAGCCAGTTGTTTGGCTGCATGCAGTTGCCGACACTCAAAACAAAAATTTCGTTGTGGTGGTAGTTGTGTAAGGCCCAGCACGTCAGAAGCGGAATCTCTGATGGCTGCTTGGAAATGGTACCAATGGGTCTCAATACTTGATTCTTGATTGGGCTTTTTAAGAGGTTGTTAGAGTCTCGATAGGAAAAGGACCTGGCGATCTATTGCCATTGTAGGCGTCCAAGGTCGATCTTCCTCAAAGTATTTCGATGTTTTTGCAGCCTAACCGTCCCTGAGAACGTATAGGGACATCGTTCTCTATAATATTTTATTAGTATCGTGCTAACTTCATATAACTCTTTGACATTTACCAACGTCAAAAAAGTATCCTGTTTACTAAGAAAATTGCTTTAGCACGATACTAGTTAGAAAATGTTTAAAATTAAGAATGAGTTAGTAAACTATGTACTTTAAAGTTAGCAAATTGTTAAGTAGTATCATACTTATACTTAAAACTTTAATGTTTTTTCACACAAAAGTATTCAAAAGTATGAAATTAAGAAAAAGTTATTTAAATGCTTAAAAATTTATATTTGCAAAATGCTGAATACTGCGTCTTATTTGTACTTCAAAACTATCCTGTTTATAATTTTAGGCTTCATTATCATGTCTTATCTTTTGAAGAAGAAAATCCCAAAGCTATGCTAGTCTGATGATGATTTTATGGAAATGTGTCTTGTTATAAATCATATTTTTTTAAAACGTGCAATGTAAGTAGTAACAACACACTAACTTTAAAACTAAAACGCAACACCTCCACCCCCTCAGATAGAGGAAGTTCATATGATTTCCTTGTAAACAAACCGTTATCGCCAGACTATTTGCTGGCCATATAATGTATTAAGTGTGGCGTGCGCTATGACCCAGTTTGTGCCAAACGAAAGAAAACAAAATCAACAAATAAATAAATGAAAAATGAATAACAAAAATAACCAAAAGGCAGTGTTTAAAGTTCGCGCTAAAATGTCTTGTTTTAATTTTATGTATCTTGACTTGCCCGCTGTCAGACAGTAGGAGTCGACAGTAGTCTTGTAAATTCTCCAAACAATGTAGTTTCAACAGAAGTTTGCGATACTAATCACTTCACGACAGCAGGTGATAATGCGAGCGCAGTAAGTTGACACATGTCATTTTATTCGAAATCGAATTTTCGATAATTGTGTGTTGCTACTGCTGCTGTTACAATAACTATCTGAATGTACTAAATGACAGATATTGATAATCTTGTATTCTGACAGATACTGACACTCAGCTGACCAATTGTCCGAACCGAGTAGAATAATTTGTTTCGAGATTTCGATCATCGAAATGAAAATGCGAATTTTCTCGAATTGAGCAATTTCCAATCGACATGCATGCATGCAGTAAAGCTATTATGTGTGTGGCAGCATCAGCACATCCACTTAAAGAGCATACAAAAAATGCACAAAAAGCCATTAAGAGGAAGTCAACCGGAGGAGGAATGGAAGTCTTTGGGGCTTTGGAGCAGTGGGAAAACCAACCGAACTAAAATAGCTATGGCCCGCCGAACTCCTTCCTTCATCGTTCATCGTTGTTGGGCTGGTTGGCTCACAAGTTATGTATATAGGAGTAGATGGAAGATGAAGAAGAAAGAAAAACCAACCAGACCATGTCTTCTTTTTTTTTCGTTTGATGCCTGATGCTGGTTTTGTTCCGATCCACACACTCTATTCCGCCAAACTGGAAATAATGTCAGCGGAGTAGTGCCACTGCCACAGCCGAGAGTAGAGATATAAACAGGAAAAGATTCTCCAATAAAATGCCAAACGAACCAACTGTCAGCCAGTGTGAAAGACAGACGGATTCGTCGGTTAGATAGATAGGTTTAGGTTGTTAGGTTGCAAATGTGCAACCAGAGATCTCGTCTCTCTGGGGGATTCTAGTGATTTAGAAGATTTTTATTTCCCCTTTTCCATCGGAGTTGGTTTGGCAAAGATTTCACCATTGCTGCCGCTGGCACTCGAGGGTATAAGAAGCAACCATTTCCAGTTTGAGACATTTCCTCTTTCATAGGTTACCCATGACGACGACCGACGAACTCGTCGAAGACGGGAAGACGACGACACGGATGTGGCAGCCACCGAAGAAGAGAAACGGGCTCCCTGAGAAGATCTTGGCAGCGTCGATGACTATACGACCGACCAACGGCGCGGCGGCGGCAGCGTGCAATTTGAATAAACGCCAATCTGCGTGGGGTGCGGAGAACTTTGTGTACAAGAGAGATCGTTGCTGGCGTATTCTACAATGGCTTAGAGCGAAAAACTGAAGGTTGGTTCTTCAGTGTTTTTGATGTTGGATCTCGGATGGCATGTGTTGCAGTACATAGGTGCATTGTGTCGGGTTGCACCATCGATTTTGTAATAGACAACTATCGGTGTTGGAAGTAAAAGATTCGTTCTTTTTGTATGCTGTATATACACTCGTATAGTGGTGCAATTTTTATAGTCTTAACTTCCAACCAAGTACCTATACTTTTATGCTCAAAATTGTGGATTTCGGAAGAGTTTGTGTTGTTCCTTAGGTTTTTGTACTATTGGCTTGGGTTCTTTCATTGCTTGTACTACATGCCAACATCTTGGAATTGATGATCGCTTTTTTATGATCAGTTTCTTAATTCATCGGTGATGAGTTTGGCTTTTGTCTGGCTTTTCAGAAGTTGTTTATCTGCATGGATTTCGAGAGTAGTATCAGGTTCGGGTAAATGTTTGCTTATTCACAGACCGTTTTGTCAGAAATGAAAGAATTTTGAGGTTTGCTTAGGGGATATGAAACGTTTATGTTTGTTTCTTTTTTTTTCGGTACTATTGGGGGAAGTTGTGAAAGGGATATTGTTAGGCAAGAAGGCGGTGGCTGTAATACTGAGAGAATACCCACTTACAAATTAATATTCATAATTGTTTAGTTTTCAAGTATTGTGCAATGTGCAATGAGTTTATAACGGTTTACTCGTAATTTTTTAATAGTTTAACAACTCCAGATTGCTTCTTTTCGAGTAGTTGTCCAGTGTACCTACTGGTCAGCTCCTATTGATTTGCCTTTCACAAGTTCTGGTTTTGAACCCTCGGACGACTTTTACTTTCTTGGGGACTTTCTATTTCTAGACTTCTATTTTTCAAATGGAAGACGTTACGTGTGTAGTACAACTTGGCATAATGGCTGGTGATTGGACTGTTTTTTCAGGGGTGTAATGCATCTTGCGAGGAAGTGACAAATCATCTAAGAGTGTCCCTTGTGCTGCTCATTAGCGAAAATTGAAGGCCTTCTTGACTGTCGTTAGCACACACACAGTAACTTGAGAGATGTAAGTCATTAGGATTATGCTCTCTACAAGCCATAAACGTCCCTAATTTATCTAACTTATTTTTAATGGTTAGGTGATAATTAAAAACGGAACACTAAAGTTTTTACTTGAGAGTTCGGCGATGTTCTCATTTTCATTTATGATATTGTGATAATTAATCCAGCTGCTAAGAGGACTATTCTCTCTCTTTTATTTTCTGAACCGTTAGATTTTATAATAGAAGCAGCAGGAATTGATTCAGTTATTCCGTGATTAGGTTTTCAGCTTGACACATATCGAGAGTAGTTATAAGAAGCTTTGGTTACTCATGCCATAGATAGGGTTCAGATGCTTGATCAAGTATTTTAGTATTTGAAGCTTCTTCGCAAAATCAAACTGTGATTTCTATGAAGCTTTGCTCTTTAAGATCTTTCCTGTACCTGACACACAATTGGAACATCAGATCCAAGTTCTGAAGCATCAAATAAGCTAGGCAGCTTTCCATTCTCTAAGACCCCGAGCACGTTGTTTCCAGTTATCTTAACTAAGCCCTCTGGCATTTTCGATGGCATGGTCCTTTCATCTGAAGTTTGGTATTTCTTGTTGCCTTGAAACTGCGGCCTGGTATTGGAAGACTCTGTTCTGTGAAGATTTATTTGATCCAGCCGAGCCCATGTAGTCGAAGTGTTTTGACATTCTGAATTACATCCACATCTTGGTAAAAATCTGATCTCGTCGCTTACAAAGCACGCAATATCTGTCGAAATATATATCTTTCGAAAGAGCTCTTCCTTACTGGATATCGTTCAATGCTATATGTATAGGTGTTAAAGAGGCCTGGATGTATAAACGGTTTTTAGAACGTGTAATTCATCTTATGTGTGAGGAGCTCTGAACCCATTTGTTAATACTAAACTGAAGAAGCTGTTCTTTTTAAGACCTTCGTGGAGTTAATATTTACTTCGTGCTAGATCAACTCCTAAGCAACTTCTATGTTGTTGGTATCTACAGTGATGTTGTGCACTTGTCCTCTTTTATTTTAAGATCAGCAAGTTTCGATCGATTGTAAAAAACTCTATTACGGAACAGAAAATTTAAACAAATTTGTTGAAAATAGTGCGCCCTCGTTCTTGACGACTGACATGTCCACCATCTGCTCCTGAACGCAAGTGCTCCTGAACATGATTGAAGAGGTCACGTAACAGCGCATGTTCTTGCTGAAAGCTCGTGCATGTTTCGGATAGTTTGGAAGATTTATTATCTAATTATCTAGGGTGAGTGGGTTCCATTGCATCGCTTGGCTTCTTTTTGACTACGTATGTATACGTAAAATAGGGTCAGTAGGTTGTTGATCCATTCCCCTATGAAGATCATCATTGTAGATACGGTTAGGCCAAAAAAAATCTTGAAGATGTTTCGCAAACATCTTTTAATGAACGTTTTCGGCTCTCTTGTGACAGCAGATATGACCTTCGAAGTCTTGCATCTATAAAGAAGCAGGGAATCAACATTTGAGCGAGATAGCCGCAGCTTGATTTTTTCCACACACTCCGAACGCAGCATTTGTTTTCCCGAATTGACTGCATATCTATTATTCGGTGGAACCGATCCCAATATATTGAGAATTCTCCAAAATCTCTATCGATTCCTTAGAATTACACTTGGATAGGTTGGGAAGTTCCAAGGCTGGTTCTTTTGTTCTTACCGTATTGATTTTAAGCCCCACGATTTCAGCTTCTCTCTGCACCTTTGTTGTCATTCGATGGAGATCCAAGATTCTATAAAGCGCGGAACAGATTGAACCAGCAACAGCACCGTCAACAGCAACAGCGGCCGCCATTAATTTAGAGCCAATGTATTTCAATTGTTTAACACACATAAGAACAGCAACAGCAACGCCAACAGCGTCGTTAGGCCACAGTCCTAAATTTGCTGTTGCTGGTGCAGTGTTGTCAACTTTCCCACTGCAATATTCAGTGGCACCAAAATGAAAATTTTTTTTTCGATATGAAATGTCCAACAGATGAAATGACGTTGCTGGTGGCAATGTGTTTGAGAATTTTTTTCTGGTCAGCGTGCTGTTTGCTGTTGACGATGCTGGTGCTGTTGCTGGTTTAATCTGTTTCGCGCATAAGAGACTAAACATATGTACGTCGTCTGAGTATAGTACAGATGTTTGAGGTTTGATAACAGAGCCTACTGATTTCCTCCATTTTCAGTCGACAAATCTGCGTGTAGTATATCGCTTTTCAATAACAGAAACAGTATTGGTGATAGTACAGCCTGGCCTGATCCAACGAAAACTGGACTTTGTAATTTAAAAAAAAAATGACGTCGAATTCTTCGAATTTACCTCTTAAAATAAATAAATAAGAAGTGAATGCCTTGTAAAGTGCCTTAACCTAAGGTCTTATAACTCTCGGCCATTCCCCTGTGTGTGTTAACAAGAATGTACGGGACCTACAAATTTCTGTCGAATCTGATCGTCTTATATGAGAAGCACTTTTTGAGAATTCGTCACTTTCTCGCAAGAGACATCCGTCAAAAACATTATTTCCAGCAGGCGGTAATTGATTCCAAACCTTCTGCATGACAATCCAACGCACTAACCATAGGACCAACGACCCAGTGGTACTACGTAGTTTTGGTATTGTTATCTAATAAGTTGTTACACAGAAACGAAATCTCGGAATTCGAAAAAAAAGATTAAAAGTTTGATTTAATCGGTGACACTATGTACATGATGACTTCCCGAGTCATACTCGAAAAATTCTAAGGTTTGTTTGTTTTCACAATCAAGTAGATTTTGGAGAGATTTTGTCATAATTTTATAGAAAGTCTAGTTGACTTGAATGAAATTTTGAACTTTTGCTTTAAATCAAATAAAGAGTGCAAACAAAATTTAGGATATTTTACATCACGAAATATTAAGTGTCGTATGTCATCAGAATCTACTTATTTTTCCCTTGAGAAATACTTGTGTAATTCGAAAACTTAATTCTATTCCATATTTGGTTTCAACCTTGAAAAAAATGTGTGTTCTATGGAAACCCGCAATTGAACTAAAAAATGTTTGTTCTTGTTGATTCTCACTATTCTTAGTTTTAATCAAATTAAACCAAAACAATATTCATGAAGAGAAAACCAACAATTAAGTTAAATAAAATTAGCTCTAACCCATAGAAGAATTAATAACAATTGTTAAGAGGAAATAACTGTTATTTTCTTTTTGCAAAAATAAACAAAACCAGCATTTTATGCCTATCACTAATACAGGTTAATCAAGAGTTCGCCCATTATAAAAAAAAATAACAAAAAGAAAATCTTACTCGACGTCTTATAACTCTTAGCAAATGAAATGAAAGGAAAACACTATAGAGAAAAAGGAGAAAGGAAAACAAATTTCTATATGTACGCGCATTTTGACGCCAAAAGAAAATTGCGCGATCGCGCACTAACTGCACAAAATAAAAAAAAAAAAAAAACAAAAAAAGAAATCGAGAGGAAAATCTATTGTATATGAGCAACACAACTTTCCCTTCCAACCGCTAGTCAAGCCTGTGCCGATGCCATGGTCATAATCGTATGCCGGCAGAGGGAGCTTCGATCTTGTATATTATTTAGCTATATGGCTGGTTGCACTGGTGCAGCAGCAGCAACAGCAGCAGAAGCAGCAGCGATTGGAAAATTATTCGTGCAGTCACTTGACGGAAAGCGAAATTTTCCCGAGACTGCCATTGCTCCATAAATAATCGCCACATGGCGTGATGCAAACAACAACGTTTTGCTACCGCTGCTGCATGCATTTAAGACTATACAGAGTGCCGCTCTTCATCAGGCCTGCCTGCCATGGATGAAAATGAAATGCATCCATTGGCGGTGTGCGGTGAAATGGACAGTATTGAGGATGAGGGGCGGTGGGTTGTGCATGAAAAACGTGTTGCATGCATAGTGAGATAAGTGAAAAGTTGGCTTGCGGTATTTTTAACTATATTATTTTGGTTTAAAAGCAAGCGGCGCAAAAAAAAGAAGAAACAAATGCAAAAAGCAAAACGGGACACATAAACCTTGACTCTGATCCTAAAAATGTGGAACGCAATGACTGCTTTGAATAAAAGTAGGAGTAGCTATCGGTGCATTTGAATAACCACACATTGCAGATTGTTTGGCTGCTGCGCGTACAGAAGAATTTGATTGATGCACGCATAATCAATGCGTTGTTTTATTTTTTAATCTCTAGAAACTTCATAACAAACAGTTTTATTATTTTGTTCAGTATCTCTTGACCTTCAAAATAAATTTCTAAGAAAACCTAAATGAATTTCATGGTCATTTGAACTGATTTAGTTTATAGCTATAAAGTTAACTTACAAATTAAAATAGTAGCTAGAATAAATGGCGCCCAACGATAAATGGGTGCACTCTTTGCGTTTTATATTCCTTTTGTTTATAAGAAGTCTGGTTCAAAGCCTTACGTGGAAAGAGTTTGAATTTCGTGTTTCTTTCGAGTATAGCCTACATTGTTGTGCCAAAACTTTTTATCACGCGAGGAATTTTCAGATTAAAATTTTAAATATTTTTCTTGTCTTATATCTTTCTCTATGTAGCTTGAGTGTAAAAAAGAAGGAACTTTCTTCCGGAAAATAATCTCTTTTGATCAAAATGCCTTATTGACGTTAAAAAACCTAAAATCCACTAAGAAAGCTTAAAAAAATGCTTCGATTTTCATTTGAATTCAAGCAAATGATTAACATGGTTGAAGTTAACTTGAGCTCTACTCTGGTTAACACCACAAGTCAGACCAAGCTTAAGTGCTTGCATTAACCCGTAGTTGGAAATAATAATTTTTCTGACTAGATGTATTTCTAAAAAAAACACTGCAAAAAGTTCGCTTGAAAATGGTTTGGAATTAAAATAACACAGTGTGTTATTTAAGGTTCAAATCTTTGTTTAACTGTACAGCTAAAGAGATAAATTTAGATTATAGTCGTATTTTAATGTAAAGTCCAATTATAACTAGTGCATTGAAATTTCTCTCGCTAAACAATTTAAAACAAACATTCTTGATAAATACATTACCATTAATAATGAACAGAGAGTGCTGAGATTTTTAAGATGCAGATGGCGCGTTGAAAAATATAAATGACTTAAACCTTAACAGCCTTATTTATTATTTTGCACTAATACTGGGTTCAACCTCGGAATAGTTAAACCGAGTCGAAGCACTTACTTCGGGTTTACGCCACGTCAAACAAATCCTTATTTATAATATATTTTCTTAGCCGTATTAGCTATGCCTTCCTTATGTCAAATATACTGGGAAAAAAGTCACCAATCTAAAACTCTGGTTATTATACACGTTAAGCAAGCCCCAGCTGATTTCCATTATTATTCATTTTATTATCATTGTATGCATATTGGAAATTGGATACATTTAAAATTGGATTGTATAAAGTTCAAATCCAATAAATGAATGTACCAACCAAACCACATTGCGTTCCCAATACCGTACAACTGTTAAAGCGTTTGGAAAATATAAATAATTCATTATTGCAAAATATCTATCCTTTTTGTCTTAGTAAAAAATTGCTTACACTCCTTTTTGTAAATTTCACAAGATGTCATCTCAAAATGACATTTAGATACTAAAACGGCCTTAAACCTCCAATGAACCAGTTTTAGCTTATTATTATTATTATTATTCCTCGTGCATTTTTATTAGGCGTTTTTTTTTTTTAGTTCAGAACAGAACCTGAGTTGTCAAAAAATAAATTGTGTTTCTTTTTTAGTTCAGAGTGTTCAGAGTTTCGAAAATGTGTTTCTTTTTTCGTTCTGAGCATGTTCTGAGCGTGTTCAGAGTGCGCTCTATGAGCTCAGAATAAAATAACTGAGCAGACGGAGTAAAATGCTTAACACAAGCATTTGACAGATGGAAATTAAAAAAAAATGGCGACAGCTACATAAGTGTTCAGGTCTGTTTCAAAATATACTCAGAGCGCTCAGAGCACGCTTGGTTCAGAGAATGTTCGGAACATGCTCGACATGCTCGGACTCTGTTCAGAGCTCTATACTGAACTAAAAAAGAAAAACACCTATTATAAATAAGGTTGTCAGGATTTGAGCCGTTGTAAAGTCGAAGTAACTTTACTCCGTCGCTAAAACGAGTTAGTAAATAAGGCTGTAAATGTCGATTGTACAGATTGTTTATATATTACTTGCAAAAGGTATGTGTTCTTTGAAACTTGTAATTAAAAAAAATCTAGTTTGTCTCCACAAGTCTGATTACGAAATTCATTTATTTGGTCAATTTATTTTGCACCGAGTTCACACTAAATACTAGAGATGCTGCGAATATTCGGCCACTATTCGGAATTCGCCCTAATTTTTTGATATTCGGTATTCGGCCGAATAGTTCACAATATTATGGAGAATAAAAAAATATTTATTATCTTACAAAAAAATTTGTATTTTTATTAAATTTTTTTATTTTAGTATTCAAAAACTACTAATGGTAAGTTGTGGTGAATAAAAACAGCTTTTTCAGCATACGTTGGTAGCATACGTTTTATGTAACGTCTATATTCGTAATCAATTACAGCTTGTGCAAATAACCTTTCACTAATACACTAGTACCAGGAGACGAGAGGTAGATTTTAGCAACTGTTGTCAAATTGGGAAACAGTTTTGTATTTGCTGACTACCACTTGTAAGGGTCTGCCATCCGATCTTGGCGAAAAATTCTTAAGAAAAAATCTATTTTGTTTTCAATGGCAGTTTTTTCAACATCTTTATCATTTTGTCTATAGCAACTTTCTCAAAACATTCCCAGAAACTGTTGTGCCTCGTCAAAAGTCACATAGAAGATAGATACACAACACATCGTTTCGTTGGCCGAATGTTCGGCTGCCGATAATTCGGTATTCGGCCGACGAATGTCGCCGAATATTCGGTATTCGGTATTCGGCCGAGTGACTATTCGCGGCATCTCTATACTAAATACCTTTCTTTCCCTATCAGTAAATTCCAACTCCGAATAGCTGAGATGCCGATGTATCAGAAATCCTTGGAAAATCAAAAAAAAATACATTTTATGTTTCGCCTTCAAAAGAGCGATTTGGCGTGATATTTATAACGACTCAATTCGCCAAACCATAATTTGTCTGCCACCTACCAGACCATAATGTGTCGAATTCGATTGCTCTCTAGCATGCAAACCTTCATAAAACAGCGTTTTTTTTTGTGATATGTGGAACAACTTTATATACGCCAGATCATAAACTGTAAAATTCAATTGAAGATGGCGACAAATTAAAACAAGCTCTCCAACATCAAACGCCAAAACATAGTTTGCCATCTGTCAGATCATAAACTGTCACAGTCCATTGAAAGATGGCGAAGAATGAAAAAAAGCACTATAACATCCAAACATTTAAGGATTTTAATGATTGCTCCAAAAATGAGCGACTTTAATTTTTTAAGTGATATTTATAAAGAAATAAGTATTTATTATATTTATAAATATTAAAATAAAGCATATCTCCAAGTTAAATATATCTAAATATAAAACAAAAAATTACATTATATTTTTCGTTAAAAAAAAAAAAAAAAAAAAAATGTTTGTACATTTTTCGTACATATGTACATTCATTATGTTCATATATTGACAAAAAGGAGCAAATAATGGTGTTTTTAATTATTCGGATTTTTTGATTACAATGCAATATACCAACTTCTGTTCCCGAATTTAAACACACATTTTTAAACGTCTCTCTTTAAAAAATGGATTCTTCAAACATTTTGTCAAATTGACAAGTAATCAGTCAAAAAAGCCTTAAGTAAATGTGTATGCAGAAGAAATCGATTTGACAAAAGCAATACAAAGACATTGGCGTAAAATTTTAGTTGAGTTAGTTCGATGTTAAGGCTGTTTTATTATGAAACTAGGTTAAAACAACGTTTTTGCAAATTTTGATCGAATATAGCATCTACTTTCTCTACCCTTATGTTAAAGTTAAAACCATTAAATACCTATTTTATTTTTTTAGTATCGTGCTTACTTCATATGACCATGTGACATTTACAAACGTCAAACAAGGTCTGTTTACTTAGTTGTTTGCATGAACTGTCATTGTTTTAGACGTGTTCAGAAGCAATTTATTAAGAAAATTGCTTTAGTACGATACTAGTTAGAAAATGATTAAAATTAAGAATGTGTTAGTAAACTACTCTAAAGTTAGCAAATTGTTAAGTAGTATCATATTAATAATAGGCTGTTTAAGATTTTGCGCCATTACTCCGAACTGCCAATGGAAGGTGTTTGAAGTGATGGAAGAACAAAAGTTGTTAAAAAGGACCCCTAAATGAAAACGAAATTTAGATTTTGAAAATAGATCTTATGGAAAGTGATATTAAATTTAAATTATAAATTATTTTGACATAATTTATTTCACAGAAAAATAAATGTCACAACAAGAAATGTCAAAATAAATTTATTCAGTTCTAAATTAAGATCAATTTGAAAATTTGTTTATTCCAAAGCTTTCAGATATTTCACTCGTTGGCCGATAAACCAAACATAAAAATATGAATTTTAAAACATGGAAACAAAAATATTTGGGGTACAACCAAAAAAATTAAAATAAAAAGTGTATTTAAATTTATGAAAGTGATATAGCGTTTCATATAATCTTGTTTTTCTGAGCTAGCTGCGAATTATCATGAAAATAAAATCCTTCGCAAGATGTTCAGTAACATTTTCAATATGAAATGTTAAATGAAGGATTTAAAATCTAAACAATAATATGCAAATACGAAATAATAAATAATGTGAATTTGCAAACATACACTTTCAAGAAATAGAAATGATGCACAATCACTTCCTTAAAACATTCACAAATTCCTCAAATACGCCTCATTATATGTGCAATCTGTCACTATTGCAAATTTACATACAATAATGCGCAAAGTCCAAATAAACTAGAATCAAAAACAATGTTCCGAGTATATTGCTTATTCATTTCCAAACGCATAAGGTACGCAAAAAGGCAGTGATGCGCAAATATTTGACGTTTATGAATCTACACGTAGGAGAGTAATAGAAAGCGAATGCAATATGCGAAATAGTGATCTTGTCAAACTAAATCATAACGAAGTAAAGACTTGCGAAACAAATAATTGCGAAATGATTAAAACTCAAGACAAGAAATTGCAAAATGATAATTTCAAAACAAAATTCCACCAGATTGCTCCCACCCACTGAAGAAAAACTTAGATACAGTCCGATGGAATTGATCGTGTCATCAGTAGTTCTATTAAATGTTGTCTAAATTTGTTGGTATGAAATGGAATGTCAAAATTGTATGAACAAATTGTCCTATTGTAGGAATATAAGGGCTTGATTTCCTCCAAAAACACTCCTTAACAATCATATCAACAAAAAAAACTATATTTTGCTGTCAATTTTTTTATGTTGACTCTATAGTGCTTTCAATGCCAAGTTCACGGTAAACATAACGAATGCAATCCATAGAATCGTACTTATATTTTCAACACCACACGAATACTCCCCTCTGAGGCCTAAAGTCAAAGATTGCTATTTTTACTACCAATGGAACGTTTACAAAAAAGAAAAACACAAGTAAAAGCATGGACTAAGCAAAAAACAATCACTTCCTTTCTTTGGAATTGATTATGACGGACGAGTGGTAGGTATGTGTTCGATGTATAGGTAGGTAGGTACTCTCCTAGCTGGATTGGACGGACCGGGCATCTAGAAGGAAAGGATATAGAGGTACTTGCTCCGAGGAGAACATCTCTTTCTGCATAGAAAAACCAGAAAACAACGCAACCGGTTTATTATAACTAGAAGGTATGAAGGAAGTAGACGACGAGAATTGAATTGGAAATTCAGCGGAAAGAACAAGTTGAAATCAGAAAACCAAAAAAAAAAAATATTGCAACAAACGCCAAACAAAGTCCATCAGCCAGCATAAAGATACACAAAATGTGCCGAAGCTAAAAGCGGATACAAAAATACAAATACGAATAAGAAACACTGGCTATTCTATAGGAATAGAGATGAGAGACTCCCAGGGAAGCAAAAAATAACAAGCAAAACAATCTCCGCAAACTAGTTGAGCTCTTGCGAGCTTGGGCCTACCTACCCCAGCTGACCCGCGCCGCGCACCTTCATCAGCACACACGACTGTGATTAGGGCCGGAACTCACAATAGAGCTATGGTGCAACACAATATTGATTAGGGTCCACTTCGAGAAGCGCTCGTTAAATACCAGAAGACGTTTTGTAGCAGCAGCTCACAGTCACCGCACAGGCATGGAAAATTCGGTACAATTGTACCGAATTCGATACAATTGAGTTTGTACAAGTACAAAAGTACAATTGGTCTCAATTCAGTACAATTTCAAAATTTCCATCTTTTATGTATTTCACAAAAAAAAAAAACACATAAAAGGAGATTGAAAGTTAAATACATCATCCTGGTCTGAATGCATTCGTTTTCATACCAGAACAATAACTCTCAGCTGTAAACCTTTGTATCTCTTAATTACAGTTTTCACTCTTAGATGGCGTCTTGCTTTCCTGTCTGTTTATCGGTCAGCTGTCTTTTATACCCCGGTTACAAGAGTAGATTGAGGAATTGAATCGAATCCGAATTGAGATTTCGATCCAGGTATATGGCGGCACTGGATCGAGAGATCGAATTGAAATGGAATCAAATGTTTTGACCCCGTACACTGTTGTTGTACACACACTCGATTCTTCGATTCCTCGATTCAGGTATACAAGCATATTTTCGATTCGATTCAGCTCGTTTAGTGGGATCGGATCGAGAAATCCTATTTCAATCCGATCCAGGTATACATGGAGCTAAATCCTGATACAATTCCGATTCAATTCTCCATATAAACGTAGTATTAGATACGAGTATCGCTTTGTTTTGTTTACTAAACACTAAACTGTAATTTTTTGCGCTTGTGGATGTGATGATCTGTGATTGCGGTTTTTCGTCTATACAATTTTCAGATATTTAATTTATGAATTCTTGTTTTACATTTCAATCAATATTTTAAAGTATAAGCTGTGTGCCGCAAAAATGGAGAAGTATAAGATTTAATTTCGTCATTTATTAGACAGTTTTTTGTATTGTTGTTTGTGTTTTAGGTGGTTGATTAAGGAAAATAAAACAAAAACATCGAAAACACCTGAAGAATATTTTGAAGAGTAAGTTGTTTTTTTTTTCTGTTTTTTTTTTTTTTTTTGTTGGTGTGATAATAACAAAGTTTGTGCTTAAAAGTGTTCCCTCATGTTCCACTGAATGCGATTTTGATGTTCCTGCTAAGAAAAAGAAATACGAGGTGAATTTTCAAACGTAATGGAAAATACAATATCCTTGGCTTGAAGTGGATATAGAAAAAAAAGTGAAAAGATGTATTTATTGTAATACAAGCATTGCGGGGGGCAAAGAACATCTCGATAGACACGAATCAAATGCAGGACATCAAAAGGCTTTTCTTGCTACTAAGCAAAATGTTAAGATAGATAAAATTGCAAGAGAACAAACATTTAAGCTATCAGAGAGTGCTAAAAAATTAGAAGTTGCCCTATCATTGTTTGTAGCTGAGCATAATTTGCCATTTTCCGTGCTAGACCATCTCACGCTTTTATTTAAAAACAATATAAAAGACTCAGAAACAATAAAAAGATTTGTTTTAAATAGGCATAAGGGCCAAAAAATTATTAAGAACGTAACTGCACCAGAAAATTCCAAAATAATTTCTAGCTTTGCAAACAAACAATACTATTCTCTAGTTATTGATGAAAGTACCAGTTCAACAGTTTGTAAAAATTTGGCAATTATTATTACAATATTTGATATCAAATGCCAAGATATGTTCCTTTCCTTGACTGAAATTAAAGACGGTTCAGCTCTCGGAATTTTTGACGTAATATCAAAAGTATTCGAAGAAAAAAAAAATACCGTTTAAAAACATGGTAGGATTTACAGCCGACAATTGTTCAGTTATGATGGGTAAAATTAATGGAGTACAAGCCAAAATAAAAGAAGTTGTTCCAAATATAATTGTTAATGGATGCATTTGCCATAATTTAAACTTGTCTTCAAAAGCTGCCTCTGTTGACCTGCCAAGCAATATTGACAATTTAATAAGGGCAATTTGCCATCATTTTTGCAACAGCGCCTCTAGGAGACAAGATTTTAAAACTTTTCAAGAGTATTTCGGAACAGAACTGCATGTCATAAAAAGTTACAATGCCACGCGATGGCTTTCCCGTCAGGTATAACGACTGTTTTTAAAATGAAATTTTATTTTTTTTCGATCCATATCTTACTTATTTTTAATAGGCTGCAATTGATCGAATGATTGAACAATGGGATGCACTTAGAAATTATTTCAACTTAGCGGACTTCGAAACCAATAGTTCCAAAGAAAAATTGAACTTTATTTCAAATAACCTTAACAACTCTACCAAAGTCTATTTATATTTTTTATCTTACGTTTTGGGAATGATAAGTAAAATAAATATAGAAATGCAGGCGGAAGACGCCAGAATCCATATCATCATCCCGCGAATCAAGACTTTGTTTAAGCAATTCTGTAGAAATTTTATGATGAAAAATGTAGTAGAAAATGAAGATATTTTTAAAGCAAATTTAAATGAAAATCACACGTCCATTGACAATGTGTTTTGCGGTGATTTAGTAGAAACTTTTTGTTTGGAATCTTACAGATTTTAAGGAAAACGCCAAAAAATTTTACCTACATTTTTTGGAAGATATTAAAAAAAGAATCGATTTTGATAATAAATTTTTAAATTCCTTGGAATATTTAATTCCAGAAGTGGCAATTTCAGGAACATTTAATTCTATTTCAAAATTTGTGTTTCAATATTTTCCAAATGAAAAAGAAAATATTCAATTTATAAATAATGAATACAGGGCAATTGCCGATTGTGAAGTACTGAAAAAATTTAAGAAATCTTCTATATCTGAGTTTTGGACGGAATGTAGTTTAATTAAAAATGAATGTAATGAATTCATGTTCAAGAACATATATAGTATTATTCAAGCAGTACTTTCTGTTCCACATTCCTCGGCTAATGTTGAGAGGATATTTTCTTTTCAAAATTTAATAGAATCAAAGTGCCGGACGGAACCGCCTTCAGGTGGAAACATGCTCGGCATTAATTGAGACGAAAAATTTATTAAGAAAATCAACCTGCTATAATTTTGAAATCAAAGGTAATTTATTAAACACAAATCTGCCCAATGAGAACATAAGCTTGGATGAGTTTATAGATTGATTACATTCATACATAATGTGCAAAAAAATTAATTTTGAATTCCTGTTTTTTCTTCGTTATTAAATGAAATATTTTTATTTATTTATTTACATACATATGTACTAAATGAACTGTTATTTTTTGTTGTATTTTTTTTGTTAACTTTTAACTAAAAATAATTTTGTATGTATTTTTAATTAAATATATAGGTAATATATATATATTAAATATATTTGTTATGTACATAAATTATGTTATCATTAATTTATGTCTTGCTGTGCTTTATAATAAACTTTGAATTAATTGATTTTTTTATTTTTATACTTTACAAACTTACTAACAATAGTTACGTACAATATATGTATTTTTAAAATGAAGTATTTTTTTCTCTGAAGCTATTTATGTTTTTTGAATTAAAATACTTTGGAAAATGTTTAAATCGTTGAATTATTGATTTTTTTTATACAAAATTCGTTTTCGGTACAATTGACATCATTTCAGTACAATTTTATTCCAGATTTCAGTACAATTGAAAATTTTCATTTTCCATCCCTGTCACCGCACCGTATGCGCGAGAGTGTAAAGATACGAACAAAAAAAAAGCACACAACTTCCACACTAGCTAGAAGCACACCAGAAGCAATGCTAAAATGCACGAAAATGTACAAAACAAATATGGAAAACAGAAACAACCGATCGATAGAGTGTATAGAAACGAATTCACGGTGAGAAAGAAAGATGAAAAAACCACCATCCAACTCAGAAAAAAATGAGCAAAAAAATTAAAATACACTGGGATGATCACCATCACCATCCCTATGTTTCTCGGTGGAGCACGGGGAGTTCCCCAGAGAGTGCACCGAACTAATTCAAGGCTGCATACCACACGCCAATGATATATACACATATACACACCTGCATACATATGTGCATGCATAAAATAGTACATAAACAAGCCATGAACGGACAGCGGTGGCGGCGGCAGTGGTGGCGATGGAGCGACGCATAAATGCAGTTCTATTGGTGGCGCATGCTCTTCTCTAGCGCGGTTATCGTTGGCATGATGATGTTGATCATCACCGCATCTTACCCCACCCCACATCGCCATGCGTCGTTGTTGTCGTCGACAGTGCTTTGTGTTTACTTTCCTTCTCGTCTACTATCGTCTTCGCATTGCAATGTGCTGGAGCTGGAGCTGCAACTATGCTGCTGGAGATTCTAGCAGAAGCTCTTTTCTATAAAATACAGCTTCGTTGATAGAATAGATATCGTTAATATAACCAGGGATGTTACATTCAACTTTGCAAATATGTAGTTCTGTTTGTTTTTATTTATAAGGGTTATCAGTAACTAAAGTAAATAAATGTAGGTAAATAAAATGTTTATGCTCTATTTTTATTAAATCTTTTTTTTAGTTTCAAAATCAGTGCCTTATACATTTTGCTTTCTACAATTGAATCAAGCGCCATCTCAACTCTCAACATTTTAACAATTTAAATTAACACTATGTTGCTGACCTAAATTGCATTCACTTTTAGTGTTGTTGTTTGCGTATTTAAATTTGCTGAACCGGTTATTTACTTTTTCAAAAAAAAAACATTGGATGAGTTTTTCTGTATTTTAACAATTCACAAGTGATCTTAACACTCAAGGCAGGTACTAAGGAAGACCAACTTCGCGTTTCACCGCTTGCACCCATTGCTAGCCAGAAGAACCGGAAGAAAGCCAGGCAGTGAAACTACTGATATACAAGCAGCTTATCAGATCTGTCATCAGCTATAATTTTCCTGCATGGTACACCATCTCGAAGATAACAATGCAAAAGCTCCAACTTTTCGAAAGGAAAATTCTAAGGATAAGCACCGGACTTATCTTCGATCGACAGCGAAAGAAGCACTTCAGCAACCAAAGAGTCTACGAAGAAGCAAAAATCAAGCCACTGGACCAGTTTCTCGTGCAATTAGCAAGGAAGCTTATAAAGTGTTTGTTAAATTTTAAGGCCCGATGTTGATTTTGAATAAAACACAAATTATTTAGGAAATTATTGTCATTTCTTTTTATTATGATAATATTGGTATGGTTCTATGTATGGAACAAAATATCGGCCAAATGGCCGCCGCGACCTCGGCGGCACACCTCCATCCGATGGTTCAAATTTTCGATGACGCTGATGCATAATTGAGGTTCTATGCCGTTAATGTGCCGAATTATCTCATCTTTTAGCTCTTGAATTGTTGCTGGCTTATCGACGTACACCTTTTCTTTCAAATAACCCCAAAGAAAGAAGTCCAACGGTATCAAATCACATGATCTTGGCGGCCAATTGACATCGCCACCACGTGAGATAACACGGCCATTTAAAAACTGTCGCGCAAAAGAGCCATTGTTTCGTTAGCTGTGTGGCAAGTGGCACTGTCCTGTTGAAACCACATATCGCCAAATCCATATCTTCCAATTCGGGCCATAAAAAGTTCGTTATCATCTCACGATAGCAAACACCATTCACAGTAACTGCCTGACCGGCCTCATTTTGGAAAAAATACGGCCCGATGATGCCGCCAGCCCATAAACCGCACCAAACAGTCACTCTTTGTGGGTGCATTTGTTTTTCGACAATCACTCTTGGATTATCATTCACCCAAATGCGGCAATTCTGCCACTGAGGTGAAAATGTGCCTCATCACTGAAGATGATTTTCTTCGAAAATTGATCATCCACTGTTGCCATTTCTTGCCACCATTCTGACCATTGACGACGCTTTAAATGGTCAAGGAGCTTTAGTTCTTGAGTCGATTGCACCTTGTTAGCCTGTAAATGCAAGTCTTTATGCATAATGTTCATCAACGACGAGCGTTGGCCACGACGACGAGTTGAGGTGGACGGCTCTTCAGCCACACTATCGCGAACAGCAGCAATATTTTCTGCAGTACGAGCTGTACGAGCATGCACTGGTGTTTTCACATCTCCTACAGACCCGGTTTGCTCAAATTTTGCACGTTTTTTCCGATTGTACGCACATTTGGACGATTAAATTGACCGAAAAAATCACGAAGTGCACGATATGCATTTTGATTTGAACGCCCATTTTCATAATAAGCCTTTTAACGCGTTGCTCGATTGTGTACCTTTCCATGGTTCAAATTGAGTTAGTCTGAAATTGAGAAATGTCAAATGAAATGCAGAAAAAAACTTGACGTTTAGGTGTGGTTCACATTCAACATCGGCCCTTAAAACCACGCTTTAGATATTAAAATTACCCGAAAAATCTTCCTTTTAAACCACTCAAACATATTCTTATCCGCTTTTGATTGGGCTTATGCTTCTGCCCCATACTGCAGGACCGGGATGATTAGGGTCTTATATAAGATCTTCTTGGCTCTTTGAGAGGGGGCTTTACTACTCAAATGTCTTCTTACCGGAGAAACAGCGATTGGCGAAATTGATTCTTCGTTTTATCTCTGCACTTATTGCAAGGTAATAGTGGAGCCCAGTTAAACAAAGGCCTTGACGAATTCGAAGTTGTACCTATCAGTGGCGTAGATAGCTTTTCGCTATGGGGGGGGATAGATCTAGTTCGCTCATTT
Source organism: Chrysotoxum bicinctum (assembly GCA_911387755.1). Taxonomy (NCBI): domain Eukaryota; kingdom Metazoa; phylum Arthropoda; class Insecta; order Diptera; family Syrphidae; genus Chrysotoxum; species Chrysotoxum bicinctum. The sequence continues at coordinate 171,976,917 of OU426989.1, forward strand.
TTTTTTAAATTTTAAAAATTAAAAAAAAAAACAAATAACAAATAACATGACTTCATTGAATTCATTATGTATGCCATAAAAAAAATATAATTTTTAAAGATAATATATTATACGCATTAATTTGAATATGAACTAGAATAAATATTGATATACAGTGCCTTGCATAAGTATAACCGCACCTGTAAAAATGCGTTTTGTAGAAAATTAAAATGGGAATGACACTTTACTATTTATTTTTATTGAATGGCATCACTAATCAAGTAAATTGAGAAGAAAAAAATTTCCGTTATTTTCTCTTCTGGTGTTTAAAAATTAAAAACAGATTTTTATATATTGCAAAAGTATAACCGCACAATGCAAACCTCTCTGAAGCTTCATTCAGTTATGTGCTTCGAAATGACAAGAAATAATGCCGCTTGGTAAACATTTAAGTGATACGGAAAAAGTCAAAATTCAAGCTTTTCGGTTAAGTGGCCTAAGCTTAAGGGCTATTGGTAGGAAAATTTAAAGATCCGATCGTGTCGTCCGAAAATTTCTTACAAGATCCAGAATCTTATGAGACGAAAATAAGACCCGGGCATCTGCAGAAGCTGACACGTCGAGATAAGGGGCGTTTAATAAATGCTGCATCCAATTCGGCGCATTATTTGCCAGACTTTCGTGACGAATTGGGCTTAGGAATTTCGGTTTCAACGGTTTTTCGTGCCTTAAAAAGCAGTAAAGTGATTGTTCGGTGCAAAATGATGCCAGCTCTAAATTTGACACCAGTTTACAAAAAAAAGTAAGAATTTGCCCAGCAAAACATGAAACGGAATTGGAAAACCATAAGTAAAATTCCATTAATTTACACTTAACTCTTGTTATTCCAAATGGTATAATCTTCAGTGGCGAAAAAAAGTTTAATTTTAATGGGTCAGGTGGTTTTAACGGATATTGGCACGATCTGAGAAAGGAAAAAAGTTTTTTTCCAAGAGGAACTTTGGCGGGGTAAATTGTAACGTTTGGCGGGCCTTCTGTGGCTGTGGTAAGGTTGCACTTGCCTTCACTTCTGCAAAGATGAACAGTTCAGCTTGCACCCAGGTGCTTCAGGATAATTTGGTACCCTACTTAAGACGATTTCGTCGAGTTCGGCATGTCTTCCAGCATGATAATGCCCCAATTCACGTTAGTCGTCAAAGTTTGGGATTGTACGAATCGAATAACATACATTTTATAGTGTTCTTGGCACGTTCTCCAGATTGTAACCGTATTAAAAATCTTTGGGGAATTTTGACCCGCAAAAATTATGCCCATAATAGGCAATTATACAGTGTTGCTGAGCTGCGAGAGGCGATTGTGGAAGAATGGAACTGTATAGACGATTTCATGTTAAATAACCTTGTCAACAGTATGTCAAAAACAATTTTTAGATTGGTCTAAAATAGGGCAGCAATGTCCTTTACTAATTTAGCCGAAAAAATGAACTTAAAATAAAAAAAAAACAGATCAAAATAAAAAAGCGGTTATACTTTTGCAATACAAAAAAAAAAATCTGTTTTAATTTTTAACCCCCAGGAAGAGAAACTAACGGAACTTTTTTTTCTTCTCAATTTACTTAATTAGTGATGCCATTCAATAAAAAAATAGTAGGGTGTCATTGCATTCATTTAAAAAATAAATCACAAAATAAAATTAAGTTTTCTGTATAGATAAAACACTTATAATCTCGTGTGCTAGTATAGGTATTTCGCGATGAATAGCTAGAGCAGCCAAACCATTCAAACGATCCTGCAAATAAGTAAACATCCAAAGCTTATCACACATATTTTTAATAATCTCACTTCATGCTTCTTTGTATTGTTTTTATTCTCTTTACTGACTGGAGAAAGTTCTTTCGGGAGTTGACGTTGAAACCGGCAGTGAAGCTATTATCTTTAATAAAATATATATAGCTGGATGGAAGCGCTTTTTCTTGTATGGTACGTTTACCTATTATCATTTGGTGAGAGACGTAAAAAAAAATGTCAGAGTGCGTTTCTTTAACTTACATATTTGGTTCATGACTGGTTATGTTGAACAATTATCGATCCCAATGGGGGGGGATATATCCCCCTGATCCCCCCCTATCTACGCCACTGGTACCTATCCTTCGTGACGTTTTGCCCGGGTCGACAATATTGAGATTCCTTTCTCGATGATAAGATATACTTCGTATTTTCCTTATTAGCAGCCAAACTCATTTTCGACGCCTCCAATCCAATACTTGCAAATGTTGTCAATATGATTTGCATAAACAAGTATTTGAATAGACTTTTGAAAAATTGGTCCTTTGTTTTTGGCTTGCGAGTTGCGTACAATTGCTTCAAGAACGATTTTAAAGCCATAGCCTTGCCTCAAACCTCTTTATCAACATAAAAAGGTTCGGTAGTGTTCTTACCGATTTTGACGGAGGGATGCCGAAATGCGAGATGTATAATTCTGTATAATTCGTCTCTGCTTACACTATCTGTGTATCGATTACAAACTCCTGGTTTTTTTTTCCCAAAATCTGTCGAAGTTTGAACATTTGATCGACGGTTGATTTTCCGGGCCTAAAACCAAACTGATAGGGACGGGTCAGGAGAACGTAAATTTTGACCATCATCGCCCAAGTTGAATGTATTATTCTGTCTAATTGCGGAGTTTTGGTTTCCAGATCTCCAGTATCGACTTTGCGTCTAATACAATATTTCCACTCTCGTCTCGGCAGGCTTACGTTCTATTCTTGAAGCCTTGGGTAGATTGCTTTATAAGTACCTACATATAGAAAGGTAAATCTCATATAAAAATTATGCACCATTTTCGAGTTATTTGCTAACAACCTTTTTCGAAATGGTGGCTGATGGCTTTGGTATTTTTATAATCTTTCAGGATAGAAGTATAAGAACTTCAAACGAACTAAAAGAAATCCGATATTTAATACTTTTAAGAAAAACAATCATAGAAAATATGAAAAAAGTATTTTCCGAAATTCTATCTGTCTGTTTCAACATTATGTTACAGCTGCAGTAACAGGCTTAACTATTGGAACTTGGTTAAACGAGTTTTCAAAAATTATTTTAGGACCGAAATAACCGTACATATCTGCATACATAGGTACCTGCCATATAACCGCTTATAAAACGCTTATTCTTCTCAAAAACTTCTCTAAAAATTTTGACATTTTCCACTTATTCATAACAACACTGACCAATGCTACGACAAAGCTAGTAAAAGGCTGGCTGTTGGGGCTGGCTGGAAGAAGACTCTTAGTCGTGTCGTCTTAGCATTCATAGTCGCCGTTCTCGTTGCTGCTGTGTAGTGAGTGAGTGTCGACATTGCTGCGATCGCTAATCTATTTAGACATGCAGTCGACGTGACGTTTGAGGGGTATGGCAGTGGCGGCAATGGCAACGTCGTCTTCGTCTTAGTCGTCGTCGTTGAAGTCAACATCGACGGACATCTATGTGCCCACCATACCACTCGATGCCAGTTCCAGCAGTAGAAACTCCTTTGAAGTCAGATGTCAGATTCACGATCATTTGTTTTAATCATTTTATTTTGTGCAATTTTATTCCTTTGCTTATTCTTCCTCTTCGTTTATCTTTTATATTATTTTTCGTATTTTTTTTTTTGTATTTTATACGTAATCCTCTTCTTTTTCAAGCAAGTGCAAATTAATTATATGAAAACAGAGTGTTAAAATAAGATACACGAGGTTTGTCTTAGATACATTTCTGAAATCGTATATCTAACTTCATCTCGGTTTGTAATTTTATACCTTAACAAGTGCTGTAGCTGCTTGATTGTAGCTATGTGACGTTCTTCCTCTTCCTCAATATATGCTTTTGAATATTGTATTTGAATACTCGTATAATTAGTTTTAGTTGGTAGTTTCAGTATTTTTTTTTCTCATTGTTGGAATGATGTGGTGTTACAAAGTAAGGCTAGTTGTTTTTTTATGAATTTATGAATCATCGCGAAGTAATACTAGTTTGCAATGCACATTTGATTTTTCACGAATTTTTTCCTTGAAAAAACAGCTAAATAGATTTCTAACTCATCCCAAAAGAGGGTTATTGCAAGAAATCAACATTTCAACGGTTTTCAAAAAAGCTGAGTTTTTGAAATTTAGTTTTTTAATTAAGGCTCGACAGCATTAGGTTAGTTTAGGTTAATGATCTCTTTACCGTCACACTTAGATCAATTCAGATCCGTTGTAGTCGTTAGTTCCATATTTTTTTTTTTTTGCGAAATAAAACCTCATTTTAAACGTGACATTATTTTGTAGGGTATTATTTAACTTCACCGTATATATCGGTAATCGGTAGGAATGGGTGAAATTGGCTTAACTGTTTTACTTATTTTTTTCTTTCGCCATAATTCGAGTTGATCCTTGGCAAGAAAAAGACTTCACCTGCCTCTAACTCTAATCTCTAACTCTCAATTTCCAAGTTTGTAGATATATCAAGCCGATGAAGGTCAGGTCGATTTGATTAAGTCATCGAAGAGCCGACAGTTTGGAGATATAATCGAAATATGAGTATGCAGTATGAGCGTTAATTAATTGTCTGCGTGAAGATTTTGAAAACAAAAGCCTGACAGGTTTTATTGTTCGCCATTTGTGTGAGTGAAGTTCACGAATGAAGTACACGACTATAATTTCGAGTTCGTGATGGCAACTTTAGGAGCGTTAACGCCAATTGTTGGTCGTAATTCGGGGAAGATCATTTTTGGCGAAATGAAATAAGATGGTGCCACAAAATCAATTTATCAAAAACTCAAATCGATAGACGTTTTATAAGGAGAACTGGTGCTTTCGACCGGATGCCTAGAGTATGTGATTCAACACCTCTAGATTTAATGGTCTACGCAAACAAGTCGGCTTCCTTAGAGGAGCTCAGTGTCATACTTAACAAGAGATAGTGGCGGTTTTTGCCGAAATATGCGGCCGAGTCAACGAAAATTGGGTTCAACGAATCCACCACCGTAAATTTGACCGTGGTGGGCACATGAACGACCTCGAATTCTACACATAAATGTTTTGATTTTACCTAAAATCAATAAAATAGAAATTTTGGGAGATTCCGCAAATGGTTTGCGTTAAAAAAAAATTTGTCAAGTTTTTATTGGAAAACCCGGTAGTGTTTCGCTCTTCCTCGCATCGCATCTTCTTCGACAGTTTTTGTTTTGCCTATGGGCACAAACCGGGCTATAAATTTTGTGTGGAACTTTTTTCTTAAGGCCACGAAGGTAGGTGTTCATGTTTCTTCGCTATTTTAATTATTTGTGATTTGTACAGCTTTTCTTATCTTTCGATAAAACTTTATATATTGATTGCTTATAATGAGTGATTTTTTAAGAGCTATCGGAAATTAAAAAAAAAAAAACACATAAAATTCAGAAAAATGCATGAAATCTTTATTTGAATCGATAGTACGGTCGATATAATTTAATGTTTGAAGATTATTTCATGCAAATGTTGGCCGCGGCTGCGCCTCAAATGGTCCATCTGCTTAGCCCAATTTCGGCATACTGTTTCTAACATTTCGGCCCGTATCTCACGAATAAATGCTTCAATGTTGGCTTCCAGTGCGTCAATCAAAGCGGGCTTATCGCTAAAGACATGAGTCTTAACATAGCCCCACAAAAAATAGTCTAGAGGCGTTTAATCGCACGATCTAGGCGGTCAATTGATCGGGCCCAAACGTGAAATAAACTGTTCAACGAACTCACCTCTCAATTGTTCCATTGTAACACGTGCTGTGTGGCATGTGGCACCGTCTTGTTGAAACCACATGTCATCCAATTCAAGCTCTTCCATTTTGTGCAAAAACAAGTTTGTTATCATCGCACGGTAGCGCTCACTATTCACAGTAACGTTGTGATTCGCATCATCTTTGAAGGAATACGGCCCAATGATTCCGCCAGCCCATAGTCCTCACCAAACAGTGACTTTTTCTGGATGCATTGGTAGCTCTTGCAATGCTTCTGGCTGCTCTTCACTCCAAATACGGCAGTTTTGCTTGTTCACGTATCCATTCAACCAGAAATGAGCTTCGTCTCTGAACACAATTTTTCGATAAAAAAGTGGATCTTCAATAGCCCACTCACCAAAAATTCGGCGTTGTCGTAGATCGTTCGGCTTCAATTCTTGCACCAGCTGCATTTTGAAAGGCTTCACACCTAAATTCTTAACACAACACGCATTTTGACAATTAAATTCAATAATTTGCAAGCGTTGTTCGTTTGTAAGAAGATTCATAGTTAAATTATAGACCAAACTAAAGATGTTTAACAGTGATACAAAACACGAAACGTGCGTGAGCTGTCAAAACCAGAAAATAGCAAAAAAAAGTCACCCATTACTAAGGATAAAGAAACAGCAAATAGCAACTGTCTCAGCACTGATACTATTTACCAAGATTGCCCAGGTAAATTCGTTGACTTGATCGAGATTAAACATATCAAAAGTCATGTTTTGACTAAGTCTAGAATAGAATAGATCGCCTATTCCGCTCGTTCAGTTGATGACGTTTCTAAAACTGAAACGATGGTAAGAACTAGTCAAATCATCAAACAAACAAACAGTTGACAAGTCGATGGTGGAAGACTAATAAATATTTGTAGTTGGTTTTAATTAGACGATCGCCTTTTTGTATGGATGGTCCTCCGACCATTGTCACTGGATTCTTTATTGGTTTTGACCCCAACAATGGTTGGAACTGTTTAGTACACGAGAAGGCTGCTCCTTGGTGAAATCTTAATTTACGAGAATCTACGCCTTAGAAGGGCTGGTAAAACTTTTGGTTGGCTGTTTGCAATCTCTGAATATCATCGACGCTACTTTTAATGTTGCGCCCACTAAAGGAATTGTAACTACCTTTAAATGAGAGTTTAAAGATTTTGAGAAAAGGAGGAATGTATGAACAAAGTAATGGGAGCGAAATATTGAGTCAGTTAAATTGGTCGACATTCGTGTAGTGCGGCTAAAGGAAGAATCTCAATTTCTTCAAAAATTATCAATTATTCACTCCCAAATAATGTTTGTTCAATGTGTTTTCTCCTACAAGAAACTACAATGAATGTCCTTGTGTTACTAAAAATTCTCCAAGATATTTAGATAAGTTTAATTTTCAAAATCGATTACTCCTTTCTACAAGCACGTCGATACTTTTTCTAAACAAGTAAATATTTAAGACAGTTAGTTCCTTTATACGTAGTCAGAATTTGGCATAACAATCATGATTTTGAAGAATTAATTAATTCCCTGCATTGGGCGCCATTTAAAAACATTTCTTATGTTCAAATTATTAGTATAAAGTATTTTTTCTACGATCCGAATATTCAAAAGGGTTGGATATTTCATACTTTGTCAAAATTTTGCAATTAATAATGATTGTACTTTTGAAGAAATAGTTTCTTTTCCTCATTGGCCACCATTTTCATTTTAAGCTTTTTTCAAATTAGACAAAAATAATAATAAATATTTTCTCTAAACGCTGAAATACTAAGAACAGTTAGTTCTTTCGCGTGTGTTCAAAATTTTTCTTAATAAGTATGATTTCATTTTTGAAGAAAGAATTTTTTCCGCATTGGGCGCCATTTAAGTTTTTTTTTAAAGTAAAATAAAACCTAAATGTATAAGATTCAAAAAAATTAAGCTTTAATTAATATTATTACCTCTTTAATTGTTCTATTTATAAATACCTGCTAACTTATATTATTTCCAAAAATTGAAAATGTTTATGGATTCAGAATTTAATTATTAATCCAAAATATTTTAGTTTACATTCACATTGGGCGCCGGTTAAGATATTTTATACATATTTATTTTATTCAAATATTTGCTTAGAACCATACTTTGTTAACATTTAACTAGCTTTCTTTAGTTTTAAGTTTTATGATCTTTATGTCAATTTCATGTTTAACTCTTTAATTTAATCCTTGACTGACTTTGGCGGAAAAAATAAGAACTAAAAACCTCTGTCTTTATCTGCATATTACTTGATTTTTGTTTTCATACGTGGAGAAGCAAAATCAAAACCAGCTGCGCAAAAACATTTGACAAATTAAAAGCAAAACAAAAAACGAATAAACTACAATTTAATATACGAAACCCAATTCCATTTAATTTTTGAAATGGCAATCTATCTCCATATGTCGCTTTAAAGATCCTTCAAAGCTCCATAATAGCCAGATACTCGTAGAACTTAATTTTGTTCTAATAAATGTGTGGTTGCAATGCGGTCGGTCGGTTGGTCGGTCGGTCGATCCATCCATCTAACTCTATCGATCGCACGGGTTCAAAGCACTTTCGCGGACAACGCATATTTGACCGCATAATGTCATTGCGATTAATTGTAACGCATTCATCCATTATATCAACGTCGCGTCGCCCGTCAGTCGGTCGGCGCGTCGAACCGCGAACAAATGCTTACCACTGCACTAAAAAGTGTTTGATGGCTTTCCTCCGGTGCAGCTGGAGCTTACTCGCTGTGCTGTGCCGAGGTGCCAGAGGGTGTGACACTGCAAGCGGTCGGCCACTCACGCCAAATCGGTAATCAATTAAGAGTCCATTTTAAAAGTCAAAAACTATTAACTTTCATTAAGAGTTGGTGATTGTGTGACGAGAGTTCGATGACGACGTCAGACGTCCGGTGAAGTGGTTGGGGAAAAGCCTTCGGCCATCTCCCCAGGAAAGCCCCTCCGACCAACTGTCAAGTTTTTTTTTTATATTCTATTTTCATTTGAATGCTTTGCGCTTTCATTGTACGTAGCGTACAAGCTTGACAGTGCTGGTTGGTGTATATTTGCTTGACGCGCGGCTAATTGTAGAATAGATGATATCCTTGTCCTAAAAATTTCCGTTTTTGCTTCTCTCGTCTCTGTTAAAACGTTCTTAGGGGAGAATGAGGGGTGAGAATTGCGACTGCCAGTACGAGTATCTATACATTCAGAAACAACTCCCATTCTAAATGATTGAGTGCAAAGCGCGTAGTTGGCGTTCTCTATGCGTTCTAGCTTCTAGAGTGTTCTTTTCATTTTTATTCTCTCGCATTCACACTAAGATTCACACATTCACATGATTGCTATTGCATGTGCAATGAATTACATAGAATGAAAATCTAATCTAGAAAATTACCTCCAAGCTCATATTCGCATGTCGGGGCATTATGTACATATAGTGTGTGTTCCCATGAACGCAGTCAGTGAGCTTTCAGCAGTTTTCCTTGGACGAAAAACTTTGAAATAAAATAAGTTCAATTGCTCGATCGTTGATTTAAGCTGTTTGCACCAGCATACTCGTAGCACAGCGCAGCGTCTGATACAAATAATTATTGCATGTTACACACATTTGACGCACTTCGTATGGAATGTGCGAAATCCTGGTTTGGAAGTGGAGTGCGATCGAGAATTAATTTATTATCATGAAGTCATGTTTGTTTTATAGAGGAGAAAATTATTGTCTGTTCGGTTGGGGTAGGTTAGGTTCTCGCCGCACGAACTGAATTAAAATGGATTTGCATGCGAAGACAGAATGCAATATTCGATTGGTTTAGTATTGGTGGATTTTATTACGTAACATTGGCCTACAAGTTGCTGGTTGGGAGAAAAATTTATATTCGAATGTGTAGCATGACGTGATTAGAGAGATTTTTAAAATTTTAGGATTGCATCAAATTTATTTAACGATAGTCAAACTATCTATTCTACTATTCTTAAAAAAAAAAACAAAAATAAGGCACAACTGCTTGTAGATAGCACCTCAACATAGCGACACACAACTCAACCATTCCTGTGTGCGTCTTTTCGGCATGAATGGTAGGTGTCTACAATATTTGTAGCCAAGTCTAAGATGAGAAGCATATTGACAAAACTTGTCACTTATTCTTTCCTCGTAAGAAATATGTAGTACCCCCGAAATTCCAAACGTCCACCATGACAGTCCAACAAATTAAGGCCAGATTCACACTATAGAGCCGATACCAAAACAATCTCGATACGTTAAAATATTGGAACGGAAGAAATTCACACGATATCTATCTATACCGGTTACACTCTCGATCCTCTCATTGTTTCTTGTGTAAAAATATTTCACCGTAGCGAGAGCGTATCGAGATCGGAATAACAGTGTGAATCAATAAATATATTAAATATTCAGGAGAATAGTGACACCTTTTTATGTGTCCAACGAGATTCAAGCTAGCAAGCTTAAAGTGATTGAATTTGGCCCAATTGGGAAAAGTACTCCCTCAAACTTAAAATCTGTATTTTTCTACAGTACCTACTTCAGTTCTACTGTAAAATCAAAGCCTTGATCGACGAAATAGCTCTAAGGAAAACTAGTAACTTTGTCCAGTAACTGGAACAACACATGATTGGATTTTGTCCATTTCTGAGTTAGCTACCAAGCTGTCTAGTTGGCAATAACAGTTTCAGTTGTAAGTATTAAAGGACAAGTGAGTGAGAAATCATAGATCCACCTCTTTTTAATTGTCAAAAAACTAGAATTCCCAAGTTTTAACTGAGACCTTCTAGAGACTACGTTAGGATATGAAGGTAGACGGTGACCCAAGAGAGAGCATGTAAATCCATGATAAAATATGCAGACAATTTTCCTCTCGTAGAATTTTCCCCTGATAGTTCAACTTTAAGATCTCCTTATTTCGACATAAGTCACAGTTCATGGAACTTATATTATTAAAATGGCGCATTTGAGTGGTAAATGGTGATTGGGTTTTAGACTTGGTCCTAGGCTTGGAGCGCCATTTCTAACTAACTCCCTAAATTGCTTCCAACAATAAAAAAATATGGAGCATGATGACAAGAATGGAATTGATGTTTGTCAGGAAATTGGTTAAATATCTTGTCTTTGCTTTCGGGTCTGCGTAAGGATTTGCCCTGGAAGATAACTAAAAAGAATTTTTTCTACTGGGTTGGGTAGATTTTGGCCATATTGTTTTGGTGACATCTGTCACAAATTATTATTCAGTTACTGATGCCAAATAGCAAGTTTCGCGATTAAACAGCACGTCCAAATGATAAAACTTTATCATCAAAGTGAATAGGATAGTGCAAATTTTGGGGGCGACAGTCAACTTCAACGTTTCGTGGTCAAAGACAACCGGTGTAGTAATCAAACAGCCAACATTCGTAATTTAATGAAAGAGAAGATCGGCTGAAAACATCGCTGCAGTCCGTGACGTGTACATCAGAACCCGAGGTAGTCGATTTCTCGCCATAGGAAAGAACTCGGTCTTTCGCGGACTTCAACTTGACGAATTTTGTGTCGGAACTTAGACCTACACCCGTACAAGATCCAACTGAGCCAGGACCTTAAAGTTGATGACCATAGATAATGCCGATTGTTCGCTAACTGGGCTTTGGAGCGTTTCGAAGAGGATCCCAATTTTGGCCGAAAAATCATCTTTAGCGACGACACGCATTTTTTGATTATGAAAGCAAAATGGCCGTATATAGGACGACGGTTTACATGAGGCTCCCCAGATGATAATGCATCCTCAAAAAGTTACCGATTGGTGTGGATTTGGGGGTGGCTGGCTGGGTCATTTGTCCGCACTTTTTCGTCAATGGCGAGCGCTACAGAACGGTGACAACTTTTTTTTTACTTTTTATGATATTCTTGGTAGTACCCCTTGGCATAATGGTTAGTGCATTGGACTGTCATGCGGAAGATCTCGAGTTCGTTTCTCAGCCGCTGCAAAAAAGTTTTTCAGGGATGTACTACCACTTGCGAGGAAACGACAAATAATCTAAGAGTATAGATATCTCTTGTCATGGAAAGTGGTTCTCATTAGCCTTTCGGAATTGGCAGAAAATTGTAGGTTCCGTTCGTTCCTGGTAACACGTACACATGAATGGTTGATAGTTGTAAGTCACTAGGTCCTATTTCACTTCGAGCTTCGAGCTGTTGCACCGCCAAATTTATTTATTTATTTTAGAGATATTCTTGCAGAAGTTGTTAAGTTGTCGCAAGAGGCTGTGCCCGTACATGTTTTTTTGCTTAAAGGTGGCAGCAGCGGCTGGGAATCTACTCGAGATCTCCGGAATGGAAGTAATAATTTTTCCTTTGATCTTTGATCTATTATTTTTCATCTTAAAAGTATTTCTATGCAAATAGAGTTCCATTGGTCTAACACATACCGAGATATAAAGGAAAAAACTTAAAAGAAAAACATTTTCCCAATGTGTAATTTAAATTGATTGCCAAAACCCTAAAACGCAGTTTTTATAAAATCACTTAAGGTTAATCCAACCCAATGGAGTCGTTTTCGACAAAAAAAAAACTTTAAAAATTTGAATTGAAGCTACCAGTTCTATTTTCCCTCAAACAAAAATTCGATTTGTTTCTAGAAAACCTGATAAAAATGACCAGTGCCAAATTTGAAGCATATCGATCATACCTCTTAGACCCTAACTCGATATTGGACGAACAAATTGATGCACGACAGGTGGTATATCTCAAACTCGATGATCAGCTCACGTTTAAGTCAATTAAACTGAATTGTTTTAGCAAAATCGGCTTAGCAGTTGTATATTTATATATTTATAAGAATCTCGTAATTGAAAAAATTACATAAATATGAAAATCACATCATTAAATTGACTTATATGAATAAGAAGCTATTACGGTTACACACATCAAACTGAACTGACCTTTAATTTCACTTCGAACCTTTGTTAATCTTCGTCGAGTTGAGTTGAGTTTGATCTTACCTCATTTATTCTTTTTAACTTGATTTCAAATTGGTCCTTCGACTGTTAAACTGGAACCCCTTGTCAAAAATTCAACCCTAACCCAACTTGGTGTTTCAACTCTGCATATAAAAGGAGTATAGAAGTAGGAAAACAAAATCTAAGAGTGAAACTACATCCGGAAAAATAATTTCCCAACTACCCGGTAATCACTGCTTTCCTTAACCTACAGGTTATGATGCAAATATAATTATTAAGCATTCATTATAAATCAAAGTGACGTCTATGACAGAAATCCCACCAGCTTTATCAGCAACTTATGTTTGCTTCCATTTATTATAAGTACGAACATCGTTTCATTTTCAATTGACATTTAAATGGGAAGCTTGTCTCATATAAAACTGCAAAGACCTAAACACATAATCACATCGATTGACACTTCATACTTTAAGACCCATAGGCAAATAAACATGTATAGTAAGCACGAGATACGACCCTGTTGATCATACAATTCTCGCTTTGTATAGACTCAATCCGCTAAATAATTGCAATTAATTTATAAAATATATAAAGAGACAAAAAATAAATGAATCAAATAAATGCTACTGACATGTGTGTGTGGCCTAGACCTAGAAAAGGAAAACTCTGTTTGATTTTTTTCTCTACTTTATTGTTTGTTGTTTTTTCTCTCGCGCGTGTTGAATTAAAATGATATCAGCACTTCGCCAGTTGTTGTGCGATGCGAAGTACGATGAAGTTCCCAGCTAGACTTCACCTGCAACGAGCTCGCACAACAATCGTTTCTAAAAACATTCACTCACACACAGGTCTGGTTTATGGCGCTGTCGCTGCGGTGATCACACAAAGTGAAGTGGAGACATTTAATATTTTATCTAACTCACCAACGAGATGTCGATAAACGATATTAATGTAAAGTTATATCATGGAGTGATACAATTTTAGTGGGGTAGGGTTATATGGTAATATTTATACCCAGCAGTGCGGTGAATACCTATTTCTTATTATATGTCACGTGACTTGTTACAAAAAGAAAACTATTGATTTGAAAACTGGGGCCGAATTACCGCTTCAGTGACGAGTGAGTGAGTCCCATCAGTGATCGAATGAAAATGTCAAATTGGAGTAATTTATTGCTCGATAACGTAAGCGGTAATGCCAAACTCACATAATTCAGTCACGTATTACTCGATAACTGATGCGGTAATTTGGCTCCTGGAGGATGCAAAACTGTTAGTGAAGAGTTCTAGGAAAGTGTCATTTATTTATATTTCCTGGTTTTAAATGCAATGTTACTTGGATATGAAAGAAATACCTGTTTGTAAAACTGAAACAAAATCAGTTGGGCCAAAATATATATTTAATATATTTTGGAATAACCCTTAAATAAAAAATAAAGTAAGAAAAAAACAACTTTATGCACTTTTCTGTTAAAATTCTGCAAAATACATAATTGGAAAAGCGAATGCATTCTTTTTGAGTGATTGGCGCTCAACGTTAGGCAATTATATAAAAACAATTTATAATGCTATTTTTCATATATGTTACTACAAAAACATTTTAGAAATAGCATATGGAATTTTCATTAAAACTATATTCTTAATAGCAATCGGCGTCGTTATATGTATCTATATACGACAATTTTGCTAGTTAACATAGTCATTCATCCGAAAATATGCCTCGCCCCAAAAGATGATATTTCGGCCTTCAAAACCACAAAAATTGGCGTTTCGTCCCGGCGATCTCACATGGACTCATCAGTTGACTGTAAGGGCCTGCGTCAATACGCAAGTTTTGTTAAATTCAGTTCATCTAACATCGATTTTTTGACAAACATTTTGTGGCCTTTAAGGGTAAAAAAGCTATTTTGAATCAATAATTCAACAAGTCCAATAATAGTGCTAAGTCTTCTAATTTTCTGATTTATTTTAGTAGTGTATAGAATTTCTATTATAATATAATGTAATATTCAAAAAATTCATAAATATATGAAGCTTCGCAGGCACACTGCATGTATGTATGTAACCATACAAAAACCCCTTCAATACTATAAAAATCTTCATTTATGATATTTCGGCCAGTATTGAGGACCTGATTCAAACGTCCCGAAGCCCAGTCAGCATGCAAACTTCGTTTTATATGGTCATTAATTTTAAGCTGCTGACTCAGTTGCAACTGTGTTGGGTCAAGTCCCGACATAAAATTTGCCAAAATGAACTTTCTAAAAGGATGAATTCTTGTGCACAGAAGGGAATCTACTTCCTACGATTCTCGTGCAAACGGACAGCGGCGATGTTTTCGGCCGATCAATAGTACTGAATCGGTCATCTAGAATTTTGTTATAAGCCGTTGGATAGTCGAATACACGTAACGAAAAATAATTTATAATATTTTATCATTTGGACGTATTTTTCAATGTGTAAGTCGTCTCTCAAATAAAATGAAGAGATTTGACAAAAATTTCCAAAAAAAAAAAACCTCATAAAAATCTAGTTAAAGAGAGCTCCAGATTTCGATTTTTAACTGGATCCTTCCAAGATTTTAACACGCTAATGAAATCTCTAAACCAGATAAGGATCGGTTTTCTTTGTCCGCTCCAACCTGGGGATGGTGATTCGAACAATCTTTAGGCTAGAATGTGGTTCGATTCGTTCGATAAAGTCGATGTTTTAACATCTTTGTACAGCTCATAGATTTCGAAGTTGTATTTTTCACCCCATTTAAGCTCCTCGCAGACTTTTTTTTTTAAAAGAACCTCGAAAGGCTGCACTGTCAGTGTAGGGGTTTTGTAGAGTGTGTATCGTTTCACGCTAATTTACTCATAATAATTTTCCAACAGTCAACGGCCTAGGCTTTGATGAAAGCATCGCTTCCCATCGATCAGGTATTTGTTTAGATTTAAAATCAAACGAAGGGTAATGGTAGTTCTGAATTGCTTTATTCAAATTTGATAAACGATGGCAACCATAGGTTAGAAGTGGAATGTTTCATTACAACCTATTCTGTATTTTGAGTCTTCTTTTATTGGATGTGGATTCTCTTCACCCTATCGCTAGCTCTTCATGAATCTATTTTCATAGCTGGTGGACATATTGCTTGAACGTAACTAATATTTTTTGTGCTTAGGCGAACAAGTTTCCTCAGCTTTTTTGAACTGTCTATATTCCTTTACTAAAACCAGCAATTTCGATCGCGAGTTTTTTATATTTCTTTTAGCTGGGAGGCTAAGCATGAGCTTGCTTTCGTTTATCTCCCACTTTTGGTTACAGCATTTTTGCATACCTACCTTCTCTTAAAAAAAATGGTAAAAAGAAACAGAAAAAAGCAAGAAAGTATTTGCATTTTGTATAGATTTCAAAGCAGCTTTCGACACAGTCGATCATAGAGTCCTATTTTATAAGCTGATAAGGATGGAAATATCGAATAAATTCATCACAAAAAGTTATTCAGAGTTTATATGATACTACTGTATCGAGTGTGTGGAATGCCGTGGGATGAAGAGTTCGTGAGACTATAATAGGACAAGGATGTGGACTTAGTGCATATTTGTTCGCTTTGTTCAAAGACGATCTATGAATATGAAATCTTTTCAGGAACTCCTATTAAAATATTGATGTATACTGGCAGAGTTCGACCTTTCATTGCAATAAATGATCAACCACATTGCAGAATATGTGTTTGGAATTTTGGAAACTTACCATTAATTTGGAGAAATCGAAGTCTTTTGGTCAATATTCACTATTGATTTTCAATAATCCATAGAGCTGCAATATTTCAAGTGTGCTTTGCTTAAATTAAAATTAAAATTATTTTTCGTAAAGGACATGAAAGATATTCAAGGAATGATCAGTTCCTCTACCACGGAGAAGATATAGAAGCCGTGCGAAAGTATAAATACGAGTACCTCGGGATTCTAATTTCATCTAGTGGTTGTCTTGATAAACATCTTTCAGAGAAACTTGTCATTGCCCCACACGCATAAAAAAACTTGGAAAAACTGCATGACTACCGCACTGGTACTGCTTAATAGGAAGTATCAAGTTTTTGAATCTACGGCACAGTCGATCTTATGTTATAGAGCACAGGAGCGGGAATTTATGGAATCAGAAATCGTAGACACATTTCTAAGACTGTTCCTGAAACGTCTCTTCAGACTTCCACAGACAACACCAAATAATATGTTATACCAGGATACCCAGAAAAACACTAGAATAACCAACCACATCAACCAGAGATCCTTTTGGTTCAAAAATTGCATGAATCTAGCAGACTTCTGTATCTATAATTTGGAGTTGTCCCGAAATAATCTAGCCACTGAAAGCAATTGTATCAGCTTTTACAAAAAATTGGATGAAAAATATCGAATATAATATTTTGAATCTACGAGAGCAACTTAATTCAGGAATTATTAAAGTCAGCTGGATTACGAACAATAACAACATCGAAGAAATATCGTTTATTCTTAAAACAAAAGAAGAACTCTTAAATCTAAACTTCATTCTCAAGAAGATAAGACCTTCGATATGGAGTGAAAATCTTGTAACTGTTGTGCAAATATACGAAATCTTAAATGGGAGGACTGGAGGAAACTTTAAACGTTTTGAAAAAAAAAGCATCTATTTCGAAAAAGAAATGTTCTAAATTATTTATTTTTCTTATTCATGCATATGAAGGGTGAGCCAAATACAAGTTTCTTTTTAAAAATGCAATAAATTGAACAAAACTAATTTTTTTCCATTTATTATGATTTTATAAGTAAGAGCAAACATTTCCATTAATTATGGCCTTTAGTGATCGTTTGCCCTCAATTGCTGAGTCAATTGGACCTTGTAAGCGAATAATCTGAGATCTTTGTGCAGAATTCTTCTCAGACTAGTGCGTGAAATGTTGAGCTGCTGAGATCGATGGCGAGTTGATGTTCGTGATGAGTTTCACACTCTTGGCTACAGCAGCCATGAGTGTTGTCTATTCTAGCTTACCAGCCTCACGAACTTTGTACACTAACTTGCGTAGGTACAGCAGGCGCGGTGGGTACTGAATTTCGGCAAAAACATCTTTTCAAAAAACGCGCTTTTTATGCTATACAGCACTAAATTTGGAAATAAATTTTCAATATTTCCCAACGTTGTTCCAGTGTAAACCTACTCATTTCGTTCCGCGAAGGTATGATACTGGCTTTCTGTAAAGATTTCGAGCGGGAAACAGCTATCAGTGTCAAAATAACTTATGATTTATAAAGAAACCACTAGATGGCCCACTCCTTATATATGGCCATAGAATAATTTGTAAATTACTTAAAAAACTTAACCTACAAAAATAACAATAATTATAAATGTCAATCTGGCAGACGGCCTTGAGCCATTGTCTAATTTCAATATGTAAATTTAAGACAAAAATTATCAAAAGAGATGAAATAAAATGAATTTTGAGATGAATTGAATTGAATATTCCGGTAAATGCATTCAGCCTTGTTCTTTCTCTGGTGTGGCTTGTGGTGTACTGATTAATGGCGCCTGTTTCCGGCGAATGCACAACGCAACCCTCTGTAGACTCAATGAACTCCAGGTGCATTTTGTTTTAGGTGTCCAACGTCAAATTTATTCTTCTAGGCAGTTCTGAATTTCTTTCCTATCGACAAAAGAGCTCTTAATTTTTAAAAGTATGGACAAAAATTGTAACACCTGAAATAGCCCCCATGACCCCTTCACTTCTTTAGTTGTGAGGGTGATTCACACATATTCCATGCTTCCTTTCATTGATGTTCAGTTCAGTAAACTTTTACTTCACCAACTTAAGACACAATCAAATCCATTCAATCCAAAACCCGTCCATAATCAAAATTCCCTACAAAATATCCTTCAGCATTTCGAAAGATGCCATTAATCATACCAGTAAACTATCTTATTCATTATTATTAATATAACCAACAAAAAAAAAACTAACTAAAAGTTGCCTGACAATATTCACTAAAAAACCATTTCTTTTTCTTTCTCCATCTCTTTTCAGGTGAGTTTATAATTACTTAATTGTGGGTACCCATTAAAAACCCCCGCTGGCTATGTTAACAATGTGGACGTAAGTTTTACAAACACAAAAAAAAATCACAGAAAAATGTAGATTAATTCACCATAGTTTCAATTTCTATATATTACCTACTCTATGGAATCTTGCAATTGAAGGAAAAAAAAAAATAAAATGTGAAAAATCCAAATGCACTTTCCCTCTTATAGTTTCGCTTTCCTTGACTTCTTGGCGTGTTTTCTCTGCAATTGCGCGCGAAAAAACTAATAACATTTTGCGCTTCACTGCAACACTGTGTAAGATAAAAGAAAAATTAAAAAAATACCTTGTTGGGGAAAATTTCTTCCATTTCCATCGATCGGCAATTTGCTATACTATCTCTTAACAGTGTTGTTATAGGTGATGTGCATTTTCCAACAGCATCTCCGGCCTGCAAAAGTATATCTATATAATAAATACATGACGATGAAGGAGGGGATTAAGTAAGTCTGGGTTACTCAAGTGCGGTTTTTAAGGTGCTACTCCTTTTCTAATGCTGATATATTATGTATATATGTATGTATGTACCTACCTTGTGGATGATGTGCCTGTCTGATACCATGAGATAATTCCCATGATGGAAAGTTGAATTAATTAATGAAAAGCGAAACCAAAACCTGATTTGGGCTGGCTGAAGTTGGCGTTTTTTTTTGCAATTGCAAAACGCACCGTATTGAGATCAATCCTGTCATCATCTGGTTTTGTGCTGTTTGCTGTATCTACCTCTCTTCGAAGCCACCATAGCCATCTTCAACATTGTTGTTTGTTCATTTTGCGAAAGGGAATTGCGGTGCAATGGGGGAGGGGGGCGGACAAAAGATGATCGAAGACGTGATGTATCCAGCTGTAAACATTGCAGCGATCACATGGAAAGATGACATGCAATTGCTGCTCCACCAGCCATTCCACTCCAGAAACCAACTGAACTGCATCTTGCCTTCTTTGTTTTGGCTTTTGATTTTGCTTTTTTTTCTCGTAGTTTCTTAGCTCCTCTTCATATTTATCTTCGTGTCGGTCGCCGTTGTCGTCGTCGTCATGGTCGCATCTTAGACATAGGTATAGTCTGAGTTAAAGTGTTGCAGTAATTTTATATCAAACAAAGAATGAATACAAATTTTTGCTGTAAGTAAAGGATATTTTTTAAGAGGTGAACAACTTTGATTTGAAATAAAATACAGGGAAGTGTTTTTAATATTCATGAAATTGGCTTTATTTGAAAGATAATCTTCAGTCGTTAATGTTTGAGTATTATTTCGGGAATGTGGCAATCGCAGCTGGCGCATACATGGCGTAATCTTGAGCTTCAATTTGCATACACATTTCGCAGTAAATCAGTGCTCAATTGTTTCTGGTTTATCAGTGAAGACATGCGACTCTACAGTCTACACATCCCCAAACAAAGTCATCTTATCGCTTGTTATCGTTGCCTACGCATCCCGTATTTTAGTTTAGAGTAATCGTGTTACAAAAACGATCCATAGTTTATCAAATTAATCGCTCTGATGGACGATTAAGGGCACCATAAAAACACGTAACGCCCGATATGTTTATCGAACTAAATTTGGACAATTTACTAACTTTGCTTCGGCATAAGTCTATTCTTGATGATTTGCCAAACTAAACCTACCTCAAACAACCGAGAACTTTCAAATCCGATTTCACAGAAATCATTGTTGCCAATTTAAAGATCTCCGGCTTAAAAAAAAAAGTATTTACATCATAGGGCTATTCTTTTTCAACTGATGATAACATGATTTCACGTTCTCAAAAAACGAATTTGGTCCAAAAACCCTCATTGTGCCTAATAACCCATCACTTTATTTCACCACACCTTTTAAAGCACGGAACACACATCTAGTGTACACACCATGATATGTGACACACTGAAGCGTCAGTAGTATAGTTTGAAAGCATCTCATATTCTGGTAAACAAAAATTGTATTTAAGTTTAATGATTGATCTTTTAGGCTTAACATTTTCCATATTCCTTCTGTTCTCTTGAAATAGCTTTAATTTTGGCGAACCATGGTTGTCATTTTGAATTCACAAATAAATAGTTAAAACTCATAAAAAAAAACTTCAAAGCTTTTGTCCACTTTCGGAGAATTGCGCTACGAAGATGACTAATACACTCCACCCTGACACGCAGAATTTTAATAAAGCGCCAACGAAAGTTAACCCTTGCCGAAGTGTAGTACTTCTTGGAAGAATGGCTAGTCTGTTGGACTGTCACGCAAAAGGTGAGGGTTCGATTCACAGCCGCTTCAAAATTGATTTTCAGGGATATTCTACCTCTTGCGAGGCAGTGACGAATACTCCAAGAGTATCTCTCGTCATGCAAAGTACATCTCATCTTAGCTATTCATACCTAATCGGCAGAAAATTGGTTCCTTCCCCTCCATTTTTACTAAAACGCATGCAGGAATAATTGAGAGTTGGACGTCATTAGGACGACCTCCAATGTTCTGATTTCAGAATCAAAGTGAAACATCAATATACATACATATCTCGTCTCGAAATCCCAAAAAAACAAGTGCAAAGAGTCCGCGGATTTTTGCCGGAACCAATATTTTATCAGATTTTAAATAGTCTTACAATTTTCAACACTTCATTCCTGAACTATGAAGACGGAGACCATTTTTGTGTTAGCAAGTTTTTAGACCCCTATATTATTGACAAGTTGGTGAATTGTAGCTGGGACAGGGCTGTTTGATGCTCCCCGAACTCAAACAATGCAGCAAACAGCAGCAGCAATGTAATACAAAAAAAAAACAGGTTACAAAGAAAGTAGAAGCGAAAGCAGAAGCAAAAATGTTATACACGCGATCAGCGCCCGTGAAAATTCTTGTATGAATCTTTTCGCGCACAGCTTCATCATCAACAACAACGATAATATGAGGATCACGGGGGTATATTTTGTGCATGTAGATAATGAAAAAAACTGGCAATGGCAATATAAACGTACACGGAATTTGCGGATTAAAAAACTTGCTTCATGGCCTTAAGCACCATGCTCCATGCAACATGTTCAATATCAAACCAAAGATGGGTACCGATTCCATACCATATACCCACTATAAGTATAGAGTGGCCGTGTTCATGAAAAACGCTTTCATTTTTATCCGGAACAATAGAGTTTTCCATTTGGATTGTATTTTTTTTTTTTTGAGAATTTTCTTTGAAATTGAATTACAACTAAAAATAGATAGAGATTTTTGCTGCCATGTTGCATTTCATAGGTTGCATTTGCTTATTGTTTGCGTTAACCGATTTTGTAACTCATTTAGTTTGTACTTGCAATAGAGATAAAATCTGTTGTATGCCGTAAGTTACATATGCATTCCACAAAAGGGTACCCATACACAACTATTTATTAAATACGGCCCACCTTTTAAGTACAAAAATTAATCTATCTTGATGACGAAAAAGGTGGGTCCTGCAATTATGTGAGTTTGTATTGCTACATCCTAAACGAGTGAGAATTAAAAGCCCTTTCTTCGAGATATGTCCATCTTAAGTGATTTTATCAACAAACTACCTAACAATATATTTATTTCGCGCTACTTCCGAAACCATAGGCTTGTAAGAGGTTGCAGTTTTCGAAATCTAGAGCTATATAGAGTTATCCAAAGGTGAAAAACAGAAGCTCCGATAATGTCCGGTTCTCGAAATATTTAGCTGATCTTACTGAATTTTGAGCGACATTTCCGCACCCAAGCCCAGAAAAGCGTAGCGGTTCACAGAATTCATAACATCAAGAACTAATCATTAGGTGTGTTTTTTTGGGAAAATTATCCGTAGTGAAGTAGGATTTCCCAAAAAAACGTATCCGCAGTTGTGCGATTTTTCTACTTTAAAGTTGGTACCACTGACTAGTTGTCAAATATTTAATTAAAAAAAAAACAACGAATAACTTTTTGCCAAGTAATTTTCATGTTTCTGAAAATATATATGGAGGTTTTTATTTATGAATTTCAATTCAAATCATTTTGTATTTACTTTTTCTGTTCACCAGCCATTCTTCATAAAGCAGAAGTTTTGTTTGTGAATTTTTTTTTGTTGACAATTATCACCACAAAAATCAAGGGATCTGTTCGCAGACTTTAGTTAGTTTTGGATTTCTCAACAGCTTTTTTCATAAGAAGGCTTTGTCGCGTTAGTAACTCTTAAATGTCGCTGTTTAACTAAAGTATAACAGCTGACCACGACATTTCGCTCCTACAAAAACGCGTTAGTAATTAAACAGCTTTCTATAAGAGTTCGACACCAACACGATACAAAATGCAGCGTTTTTCTTATAAAAAATGGTTTTGTAAAAAAAAGACAAACTCTCAATCGAAAATGCTAAACAACAAACTACTTTTCGTACTCTACGAACATGCCTTCGAGATACAAAAGAGTTTTCAATTGTACCAACATTTGTATTCGAGACTCGAGCAAACGTCAACATTCTATCCGCAGTTGGATCCTACTTCTACTTTTATCGGCAGTGAAGACTTTGTATTTGTAATACGTATAAAATCTTACTTCACTACGGATAGCTTTGCGAAAAAAACACACCTATTGTTGAAAATCAAAATATTTTGTGAGGTGTGAAATTACTGAATATTTACTCAAATCTATAAAAGTCTTCGGATGGAGATGTTTCCAAATAAGGCTCGTGAGGGGTTAAAATTTATTTTGCTGAATAGGGAATTAACAGACCTTTCCATGGATTTACCAATCTTTGCAAATCTCGAAAACAGGTTTTTCTTAAATTTTTGAAGAAAATCATGGAGTAACCACTTGTCTACAAAAATTATTATTTTTGAAAGTTCTTCAAAGCCATCGAGACATACATCAAAAGAAAGGTCTATTCAATTCCTATGCATACATCCAAACAAAAAGCTTCTGCGTGGTCTGGTTAACGAAATATGGCCATCTAAAGTGATTTTATCAACTATCAAGCCACAATTACCTGACAATGTCTTCGTTTGGCTCTATTTCCGAAACCAAGCTTTGTAAGAGGTTACGGTTGTCAAAATATCTTGTTATCTTTTCTAGAGCTATTCACAGGTGAAAACCAGAAACTCCGGCGAGGTCTGGTTCTCAAAACATCTCTATCCAAAGTGATTTTGCTGAATTTCTAGCCAACGCTGTATTAGATTGTAATGGCGATATTTCCGCACACGCCTATCCACAATTCCACAGATTAGAGGAATCACCATTTTATTCGAAACCAGCCCTCGGCTGTCTAAGTAGAGAAATACATCAGACAGAGTAGAGCCACTTAGACACACACTCTCATAATAATCGTCATTATGATGGTAAGCCCCAAAAATTACGCTGCTGGTTGAGGACATCGCTCTTGCAATGTAACCCCGAATCAGCTTTATCAAAAAATTATCAATTTTGAACCTGGCTAGAATAATAATGTTTGTATACTCCGATTCTGGTGTTCTGTGTAAGGCAACGTCTAAGACAATGCCTCTCAAACACCCGAATCTTTCCCATTTTGAGATGGGACAACGTTGAACCACACCGGGCATCCATATAGATAATCATCGGCGCGATAAGGCCCATGTAGCAAATCACCTTCACCCTGCTATCAAGCCAGCTGCTATAAAACAACCGTTTCGTCAGGGATACGGCTGTCCTAGCCCTGCAAAGAGCAGCATTTATATGTCTGTCGAAATACAAACACTGCCAAGGTACTTTACTACACTTTTACCAGACAGTGGCTGACCATGTGATGGTAGACTAGCATTCGCCAATTTTTCTCGTATCACTTGGGGCTCCATGCAACGAAGTCCAAAAACAGAATAGTTTCAGATTTCTGAAAGTTGATTTTCATCTTCCCGTCATCGCAATATCGCAGAATCTTGTAAAAGTCACGCCGCAAAGAATTCTAATGACCTCGACTTTTGGAGCTGTTCTGCATGCTATTAGATCATTGACATACGCAATTGCCTGAGTTAGACTACCTTTCAGATCGCCACTGGAGTAAATTCTGAATAAAATCTGTGAGTTGACCGCTCCTTGCTGAAGGCAAATTTTTGTATCGAAGATTGCGGTAGAAGTTACATTCCCACTTTTGACAATAAACTTTCCACCATTGAGCATGTCATATAGTCGTTTACTTATGCCAAGTCTGATCAACTTTAGGTAGAGACCTTATAACCATATGGTGTCGAAATCCTTCTCCAAAATAACCAGACAGGTATCAGTACATTGCTTATTAGTTTTGTTCCATTGGATATCAGGGACCAAATTTGACACGACAGAGATTGCCGGTATTCAAGTTGTCCTTTGCCTTTTTTTTGGGAGAGGATATACCACAGCTGTTTTCCATCGCTTTGGATAATATGCATTATTCAGTGTATTGTTAAACAGGGAATGTAGCTGACGAAGTACCAGGTTGGATATACCATAGACTCCTGCTGACTTCCTTTTTATTTAATGAGTCGAAGATGAACTGGAGCTCCACCTCTGAAACTAACATGGAACTAGGACCATTTCGATCGGCGATTATGATCATCAATCATCATTAAACCCGGTGAAACCGCAGTTCTCCAATCGTCATTTCATATCTAAGGTAGAAATAGCGAAGCATGACTCTGTTTTCCAGGTCATGATTTGGGAGAATGCTAGCATTCAATTTGTACACTTGCTGAAAGAACCCCTACTATCTTCACTCTCTCCTGCGGATCTTTTACAGTAAATAGGTCATCGCCCAAGACGTCGCCCTCCGGACTTACACTTGTTGTCAGAGCTACGTCTCTGTTTTCTATCGTCCTCTGAAGCCTAAGACACGGAAAATCGTTTTGATCATTTCTCCTAAAGATATTAGCCACGTTTTACTATCGCCAATGATCCATATAGATTAACCCTCGAAAATAAAACGATACGAATCATATTGACAGTTGTGTTGTATGCTCATCTCCTTCTTGCTTATGATTGTTGATTTTCAAATGTGTCTTGTCTTTTTTCTTTACACTGTAGTTTTCACTACCTTACCATAAAAAGCCATCTCCTCGCCAGAAAAAGAATTAATTTATGGATCTTTAAAATAGATCCAGATAGAGAACAGGATCCCAAATTGTTTTTGTAATACATTTTAAAAATTAATCCAGATCCGGATCCACCTATTATTACTTTGTGGAAACTAACTCAGGTCGTTGGAATTAACGGCCCTAATTCTGTTATTATCCCAAAATAAATTCTTGGATGGCCTATAGTTCTTCATGAATTTGTCGATGTCTTTGATTGACGACTTAAGTCTTAAGACTTAAGTGTGTGTTAGTGAATCGGTGGTACAAGCACCAACCATTATAACCTTAACCTTTATAACATTAACCTTTAGTTATTAAAAAGATGAAGACTTCAATTTGTATCTCACGTAGACAGAATCACATTTGAACATGTTACAATATAAATGTCCAAAATTTAGAGTTCGATCACAACATTTGTCTTTCAGTAAGCCTCCAAGCGGTATAAACTTTGTTAGCTTTGATGGTATTATACATCATTCCAAAGGTTTATTGATTTTAACATGCAGTATTCCAAAAGCAAGAGTAAACCTGAACCGGAAAAAAGTCATTTTGACCGTGACCTTGATCGCGTCACTTCGTGTTTTCCTATCATTTTTGGCAAGACTTCGACTATAAGCTTTAAAAGTATCGTTTAACACCCTTTTTTAAGCAAAAATAAACCATCCGAAAAAATACGAGTAGTTTTAGAAAAAACAATTCTAGCAAAATATTCAAGAAGTCAGCAGGGAAAGCCAATTATTGATTTTCAAGGAAAATAGCCCTCTTCTTAACAAATACATACATCCAACAGGTACCTACAGTTTTAATATTAAGAAAAATGTTTAAAAAATCTCTTATTCAAGCTTGAAGGAAAAGGTTTTAGGTGTTGGTAAAAGATTTTCTGTAGGAAAATCATCTGTTCGTTCTAATTTTGCAAATCGTGTGAAGTTCGCCATCAACAGGTGCAATGTAAGGCTTATATAATTCTCTAATTGACTTCCTTCCTTACTTCCAACTCAACAGTTGTACATAGTTCTTTTTCCCATTCGTCTGCAGTACAAATATTGGAACAAAAAAGCTAAATCTACAACTAGATGCCAGAGGGGTTAAAAAGGATTTTTCCTATCCCAACACAGCTTATCTAAAAATGGAAGCTCTTAACCACCTATCATCTAGCTTGAACACTATATTCATGGTGCAAAGTCGAAAGACTACGTCCACTAATGATGTTGCCTTGTCTGGTGAAAATAAGGTCGTTGCATTTTCTTTTTTATTTTTTTTTTTGCAATGCTGATGCCATCCGCCAAGTTCCACTTCACTTTTCCCATTTGTATAATTTATAATCTTAATGTAACATTAAATTGTGGAAAATATGAAGAATGAGATATTTTTTTTGTATCGAATTCAATTTTCTTTTCCACGATGTATCTATGCGTATACATAGTGCACGTATGTACGAGAGGGGTTTGGTATAGATGGATTCACTTTCATTGGAAATTATGTTGGTTTTCTTGTTTATTTTCCACCTGTTTTCCTGATCTGCGTGTTTTTCTTGATTTTTAAGTATTTTCTTTTTTCGATTTTTTTTGCCAGCGCGCGCAAGTTGAAATAAAATCGAAAGTTTTATTTGTGCTTTTGTAAATTAAAAACAAAAAAACTTTGTATTAATATTTATATAATACAAAAAATGTATTAACAATATAAGACAATTTAAAAAATGTTCCCATATTATGACAATGGAATTAATGCTGAGTTTTTATATTTGTTTCGAGTAACAGTGCATTTGGATCGGTGATAGTGACATAAAGATTTACTTTTTTTTGTCAAGAAATATTTCAACTTTCATTAATGTTTGTAAGGTAAGCCGTTGTTTTTTAATAGGTATCTTTTTGTTTTATTTAAAATCGGTGCAGGCCTCCCTTAATATATTATTTGCTTCGTATCGGATCTTATGCGAATCACATTTTATAAAAATGACAATATCAACTTCGGTACCAATTTTCATGAGAATCCGTCCAGTCAATCGTGTGAGATTGAAGAACAAAACTCCAAATAAATATTCTTAAATACATTTATGAAAGTAGTAAATTTGGAAAAAAACATGTTTTTTCGGCCAACTTTATGGGGCTTGCTCCCAAGTTGGGACACCGAAAAATATAGCCGGGTGGGTAAAATAAAATTTAAAACTCAGTTCAAATTGTTGATTAACAAAAAACCCTCTTTCTTGTTTTGGCAGTTGCAAAGTCTTCAGATTGCTTTTAACAGAGATGATGGATATTTTCAATTCTTGTTTTATAAAAAGGCTCGCGCCTTGATTTCTTTCTAGAAATTTTGTTCCTGCAACCAAGCGGTCGGCCGCCTTGGGTTCTCTTGATTTTTCCATGAACAATTAGAGCCACCGGTAGGATAGACGGACATTTGCATTTTAGTGGGGGGGGGGGAATTTCGAATAAAGACCGGACAGACCCTAGTGGTGACAAAAAAATATTTTTGAGACAGTGCCCAAAAAAAAAGTTTAAAAACGTGGTGGTAATCGATACAAACCCATTTATTCATTTTTATATGGTATTTTGTATCAGTAATTAAATATAATTAAATATAGTAATAAAATGTTTTTTTGTTTTTTTTTTTATAATTTGTTTGCCCTTTTTTATAATTTTCACGCACTAAAGGGACTATGATTACCCTTGAAATTTTTGAGCACAGTGCGAGCGTTTTAGGAATGTTGTAAAGGGTTTGAAGGAGATACCGATGACGGACATTGGTGTTGAATGTCTGAACATCGCAATGGGAAAAAAATATTGGGCCGGGCATTCCACATTCTTGTAGAGTGGCGAATGAAAGAATCTCTGAATTTAACAGTATGTCCGACGTTGGGATCAAGTGTAAATTGATGGACATTCTCTGCAGTGCGAGTATTAAGGTTGAATTTTTCAAGGGGAGAAATGCATAAGCCTATTTCACTAGAACATTGTTTATAAAAACAACGGTAACATAATCAAAGACAACAAACAATGTGGCGGTGCCCGAGAGATTATAATGTTTGTGTTTTATTTCTATCACCTATCGTTCTTAAAGATCTTTTTTGGATTATATCCAAGAGACTCAAGTCGTTATGCACATAACAAAAAATGAAAGCAGTTTTGAAGCACTAGATTCTATGCAGTTTTCGGTTCCTCATTTGATAATTCTATCGATATCATAATTAAATGAGCTTTGCATACGCTGCCGTTTTAAATTATCATCCGATGAATAAGGACAAGGAATATAAGTTCTGTGGCACACCAGCGTTTATTTTTTGAATTTCAGACTTAAAACCGTCGCACCTAATTTGTATTGAGCGATCAAAAAGGTGGTTTCTAATCCAACGAAGAAGAGATTCATCAATACTAAATGCACGCATTTTTGATAAGAGAACTCGATACCAATCTCAATCAAATGCTTTAGAAATATGAAGTGAAATTATCATATTTTCTTCAAAACGATGTAAGGACGTGCCACTGTTCGGTGAGATGTACCATAAGATCACCAGCCATACGGCCGTTTATTGAGAAACTTTCATTCTTCAAGATATTTCTTCAGCCGATATTTGCGTTTCCATGACTCTGAAAAGATGTGACATTAGTGTAATTGCTTACGATAGTTTGAAGGGGAAGAAGAGAGAAACAAATAGAATAGGAAAGGTAGAAAAGCTCATGCAGCCACTTTGCAAGCCTTGAAGAACACTTGGAGGAATACTATCTGTGCCAGCGTCAAACATCAAACGTCAAACAAAATAAACAAACTCACAATTAACTTTTGATAAGTAGATATTCTAAATCAGTCTATAATAATTATCAGTTGATATCCATAGTACCAAATTCTCAACTAATTGATAGAAATTATCTACTATCAAATTGATACTCATAATAGGGCTATAAGTTGTATTTCGTAAAATTTTTACAAATGATCAGAAAAATTTACCACTTTTGGCACATTGTAGCATTTTTTACCTTAATAGCTGCTAATGGAAAAATTTTCTTCGTCTAGTATGATAATTACAGGTCTTTCTGGCTTGTTTAAACGGTTATTTTTTGACACATTAGGTGTGTTTGATTATCTACGGATCTATGTGGATCCGGATCTGGATTAATTTTTAACATGTATTACAAAAACAATTTGGGATCCTGTTCTCTATCTGAATCTATTTCAAGGATCCAAAAACTAGTTCATACTCTGACCAGTAGATGGCGTTTTATGGTAAGGTAGTGTGGTTGTTCAATTAGATATCAACACACAAGAATGTTAAATATATTTAAATAAAACCATTATTTTTATTTTTGATTATATATTTTTGGTTTTTATAATGTTGATTGTTCGAAGTTTTAAATAATAATGATAATTTGAAAAGTAATAAAAAAATAATAAACGTTAATGTAAGCTTATTTAAATGAAAGTATTTTATAGTTAAGTGTTTTGATATACAGTGACTGTGGTCGCCACAGTAGTGTAAAATACAGTGTAAAGAAAAAGGACAAGAAACATTTGAAAATCAACAGACATAAGCAAAAGAGAGATGACCATACCATACAACTGTCACTAAGATCCGTATCGTTTTATTTTCGAGGGTTAACCTATATGGATCTTTGGCAATAATAGGTGCGTTTTATTATTCACAAATCTATCTGGATCCGGATCTGGATCTTCCCTTGAAAATAAAACGATACGGATCTTACTGACAGCAGTGTTATAAGCCCGTCTCTTTTTGGAAATTTTAAATTATGTCTTGTCTATTTTCTTTACACTATAGCTTACACTACCTTACCATAAAAAGCCATCTACTCGCCACTGTAATAACTAATTTTTGGATCTTTGAAATAGATCCCGATAGAAAACAGGATCCCAAATTGTTTTTGTAATACATGTTAAAACTTAATCCAGATCGGGATCCAGATAGATTTGTGAATAATAAAACGCACCTAATAAAACGCTGCTATCTATTTTAAAGATCCAAAAATTAGTTTTTAATCTTACAGGTAGATGACTTCGTATGGTAAGGTAGTCAAAACTGCAGTGTAAGGAAAAAAGACAAGAACAAATATAGAATCAACAAACAAGGATACAAGAGAAAGGGATAAGCATATAACACTGCTGTCACTATGATCCATATCGTCTTATTTTAAAGAGTTAATATATATAAATCATTGGCGATAGTAAAACACGGCTATCAGCATCTTTTTTAATAAAGTATGTTATGTTAATCTAAAGTCTTGCATAACTCTTAGATTTCTTCAACTTTATATGGGAATGCTAGGTACGTAAATTGTTAAACTTTAACACCCATATTAATAAAGATGGTTTAGTGGAGGTTTATCGTTAAGTCCTGGACTAAGTGGGAAATTTCATTAATTTAACAAATTTTCTGCTAAGTGACGTTTACTAACTATGATTAAGCTAAACCACCGACGACGTAGGTAGTTAAGCGAAGGAATAAGAAATAAAATTGTCAAACTTGTTTTGTTTTATCAAAAAAATTAAACCAAAGTGCGAAGTGCGTGCCTTCACGATTTGTCAATTCATTTTGCTTTGAAAGCCAAGCAGTTTAAAAAAATGAGAAATACGAAAGGATTTAAGGTCATAAGTGCATTTCGACAAATCATAGGAGCATTTCACAGCACCCATCCCATATTATGATTAAAAAAAACAGGCAGAAGAAAGCGGTCAATAATATGTGAATGTGAAGTAAATTAAGACAGCTTAATAAAAATTATATAAATATAAATCCAAACATTGTTTTAATTTTGCTTCCTTATCTTTTGACCCTCCGTACATAGGCAGCTTGTGACGTCAATTTAAAAATAAGGGAGATAGTTTGTCAATTATCACTGCCCTGAAAGCACGCAGGATTCCTGTATAAATAAAAGACCGACAAGCCTTCTGGACTCTTCTGAAAGTGTTCACTTGGGAAAAAATGACAGTTCAGATTCTGAAAAGAAAAGAAATTCGCTTCTGGACTTGAATTCAGAATCGAAAGCAGAAGCACCCACACATTCATATATCTAAACGTCAAACTCCACAGCTGTGATTTTTTGAATCCTAATTGTGCGAAAAGTATCTTTCAACACACATAATTCTTGATTTTCATTATTCTCCATATTTGATGTTTCACAATCACAAAAAACGTCAGAATCACCAGAATCAAAAAAAGTATTCAGTTGGGATTCCGGATCGGAGAGAGATTTCGGATTGCCAAATAAAAATGACATAAAACCAAACAAATGGCAAATCAAATCTGCCTAAATGGCAGACACAGAATATAAAAAAGAGATGGCTTACTTGTTGTAGTAGATTTTCTTAAGGCATTTTTGATAAACGTCACTCAACTATTCCTCAAACATTTCGTTTTTATTATGGTAAATATTTAAGCCATGGCTTAACTCCTACTCCACGGTTTAGCAAAACCATGGAATATAGGTGGAATAAGCGTTTAACTGTCTCTGGGTGAGGTTATAATATCAACAAAATCACTCAACATAAAAAAAACAAAGACCAAATATTTATTGGACATTGTTCCAAAACGTTGGATTTTTATTTAATAGAAACATATACAGTGGCGAGCATATGTGGATACATAATGCACAAAACTGACTTTAAGTTGCTGTAAAACTCGCAAAAATAAAGCTATTACAAAAATGTTGGTGGAATGTCGGACCGTTAGTGAAAATGAATGGAATAATGAAGAAAGAAGATTATCTTCGTATTCTAGAGCAAAATTTACCAAACTTCGTGGACGAAAGCGCATACCCAGAAGATGAAGTTTTATTGCAACAGGATGGAGATCTTAAGCATACCGCTAAGATCGTAAAAAATTGGCTCGGTAGGCAAACCTTTCAATCGACGCAGTGGCCTGCGCAAAGTCCAGACCTAAACCCCCATAGAAAATTTATGGGCTCTTTTAAAAAAAAGACTGATAAGGTACAATAATGCACGAAAACCTTGAGCCGAGCTTTGGTCCCGGATTCAGACAGAGTGGGCCAGTATTCCGTACCGAGTCATTAAAGCCAAGGGCCTTTGGACATCATACTAAAAATGTAGTATTAAACGCTTTTATTTTGGCCGTGCAAAAGTGGATACATTGAGTTTTTTTATTAAATGAATTAAAAGTTAATTTTTCTTTTCAGATGTTTTTATATAGATATATTTTGTTTCTTAAAAAATAAAGAGTTTAAACCGATAACAAATGTGTAATAGCTTTATTTTTGCGAGTTTTACAGCAACTTAAAGTCAGTTTTGAGCATTATGTATCCACATATGCTCGCCACTGTATATACAAACAATTTCTACAGAAGACCTTCTTACAAACATAACATTAAAGGTTATACAAAAAGATCTCAAGTGAAAAAAGACTATATGTATATTTCTTTGTAATTTTCACTTAAATCGATATTCAACATGAATGAAAACCAGTTCGACATAAAATCGGTCATAATTGAAAAATCAACAAAATACCGACAATAAAAACCTGGTCACCACCAAGTTTATTAGTTCGTTTCAATTTCCTGACTTAAGGTATACCTCTGACTAATCTCTCCCAATAACTACATATATCTACCTTTATATCTTTTAAAAAATTATTATGCAATACCCCCAACTTGTAACAATAATTCTTCAACTCCAAAAGAATCCTCACTTTCAGATTCACCACACGATAAAAAAAGAAGACCGAATTAAAAAAAAATCGATCGAAAACAATTCCAAACACAGTTTCATTTCCTCGATGACACAATTAACCTGTTATTGAGAGCCAAAGTAAACACCGATAAACTACGCTCGCACTTCAACAATCCAACGCTGCTGATTACACCTTGCGCGATCGTGCAATTGCGCAATATAACCCTACAGGGCTTATGGCAATGTTTTGTTTGGCTTTAAGCACAAAATACGCGCCTCTTATGTTCGTATTGCCAAAAGAGTTACAACAACTACTGGTTTGTTGGAACTTGGAGGTTTCCATACCAACCAAAAATTCCAACATACAAAACAAATATGTATGTTTATCATCATCTTTAGCAATGGTGTTATATTTCCTCTTTTAATTTGTTGTTCTGTTCTTGACTATACTGAGCCAGTTTTAAAGTAACTTTTAAGTGTACAAGGCGTAGCTCTATTATCTTTATCTTATCAACACCATCTTTAATATTTGGTTGATATCAAGTCAAATGATCACAATGGACATTAAAATGTCTCAACAATCAGCAGAAGTTGCTTCAAAATGTGTTGGCCTAGAAAAATTCCACTACCACACACCGACCGAAAAACTTTTCTTATTTACTTAATCCCAATTCGGTTCCTCTTTTATCGCAGCGGACTTGGATTGGGGACGTACCTTCTTGATAAGACGTTTCGAATGAGTTGCATAATAATTTAGCGGGTGAAAAAAAAATAAACTAAAAATTGGTGTAAATATTCCAAAATACTGCACTGCAAGAAAAATATCGTTCAATTTTATAACAGAACGTCGATTAAAAATATTGAAGAAATTCATCTGGTACAGTTGCGTTGGTTCCTATTTGGCTTTTGGGCATTTGAAATTGATTTCAAAACATAAATTTCAAGCAGTTAAATTCTTTTCAAATCTACTCACAATGTTTTTTTTTTTTAAATTTTAAAGGAAAGTTCCAAATCGGGAGTAATTGATAAAAACCGATAGATTTTGTTTGTAATTGAAAGGGTTATGATTATCCCGAAATGTTTTTATACAATTCTACATTCTACATCGAATGTGCATTTACTTAGGTGATATTATCTAAGAAAGGATTTTTGATTTTATTTTAATAGGGTAAATAGAGGTAAAACTATATCAGGATATTAGAAAAACTATTTTTAAGACAACTGCAAACGGAGAGTTTATTTTTTAAGTTGCATTGAACGTCAAAAAATTATTTAAAAAAATCCGTTTTCAAGATGAGCAATTAAAAAAAAATCAACGTTCGATCAATAAATACGCTTTGAATCAAGAGATCGTTAATAATTGAAGATCCGAAAAAGCGTACAACAAAAATGAGTGTTGTATAAGAAATTTAGAAAAATAGGAAATTATCAGAAAAGTCTGTTTGTTAAGGTGAATTTTTTCGGAAGGATTTCAGAAAGCGATGGGAATTTACACGAAACACGAAGCCATTGGAAGAAATATATGCTAGGTTAGGTTAGGTTAGGTTAAAGTGGTTGTCATTAAAGCGTCTGACATACTTAGACCAATAGAGGTCCATTGTGATACCACGATCTAATAGGGAACAAAAAGGTTCCCTACTAGGAAGTTAAGGAAGACACAATTAGATTTGCCAAAGCGGGAACTGCGTCTGGCAATGGTTTATGTCGTAGAGAAAACAAATCATAATTTTCAAAAACATTTAAAAATCAGTTCAGCTGCAAAAAATGATTAGGTGTAACAGAAAACTACATACTCGAAGCTAATGTTATTAAATAATAGTAAATCAAGAACGACTGCAGGAACTGGTGTTGGAATTTTTGAGCCTAGAACCAAACTTCATTTCATCACATAATACATTATTATTTTCCATGCGGAAATCAATTCCATAGGGAAATATACAGTTAGCCTAGAACAATAATATCTCACTTCATTCAATAATATCTCACTTCATTGGATACCTGAACATGTCGTTATCTAGGGATAGGAATATGCGCAACGACTCCCTTAATGAGGCTAGAAAACTACTTGGTTTAAAACGAAATCAGCACAGAGGAGTGGTCTTAAAAGATCTAAAAACTGGAAAGAACTCACCAAGCAGATTCAGGCTAAATTATTACCCGGGAAATTGTATCAGCTTTAGTAGAAATAAAGTAAGAATAGTAACGGCCTTCCATACCGGCGTTTGTAAGCTAAGAAGACACCTTAGTATTCCTGGCCCTTAAAAAAGTACAATATGCAAATTATGCACACACACAGATCATTTATTTATAAATTAGTTACATAATTTGTAGGTATAAATCCACCACTCTAAGTTAAACTTTGTTCTATGGTTGATGATTCTGGAATCGGTTTTAACGAGTCTTCTTTTCGAACCACACAAAAATATAATAAAACACTATTTCTCACGGTGAGTACAAATAATGTACAATGGTAGCTTTGAACCTCACTTAGCAAACTCAGGGGTCCCACAAAGCAACCTCTAAGGTCCTATACTTTTTATTCATATCATTTACGATATTAAAATTCGTCATTAAATATTTCCATATCTTGCTCTATGCTGACTATAGGAATTTTTTCAGGTCCCTATCTTCCACACATGATTCTACTCTTCTCGAACTTGATCTCAACAGTTTTTTTGTGTGGTCTCGCAAAATGATCGGTGCTTAATTTTTCAAACAGCAATCAATCACTTGTTCACGAAATTGCATCAGTCTCTATAATCAGACCATATCCTTACACTTAAGTTCATTAGCGACCTTGGCGTTTTGTGTGATAGAGAGCTCAACATTCTCACACATATTGACGATATTATTCTTAAATAAAACTTATCACTTTGTATTAGTTTGATCCAAAGAGTTCTTCTACCCCTACGAGATCCGCTCCCTATTCGCCATCTTCTTGTCGATTGTGGTTCCTTTATAAACACATTCATATCTCCACAATCGAGAGCATTCACAAGAACTCGGCCTTTCGCAGACTTCAACTTGCAAAATTTTGCCTCGGGACTTCAGCTTTTATCTGTTCAAGATCCAACTGGTCCAGAAGCTCAAAGTTCACGATCTAGCCAACGCCGCCGATTGTTCGCTGACTAGGCGTTGAATCGTTTGAAAGAGGACCCCAATTATGACCGAAAAACCATCTTTAGTGACAAGGCACATTTTTGGATGAATAGTTATGTTAAGCGAAGTTGCTGGATATAAGACGACACAAGCTCATACGAGGATTACCAGATCACAACGCAACCTCAAAAACTTACCATTTGGTGGTGATGACTGGCGGCGACATTCGTCCGTTTTTTTTTTTTTTTTTTTTTTGAAAACGACGCAAGTCGATGATGCGCGATCTCCATCAATAGCGGACGCTACAAAATGATGACAACCAAAACCAAATTCTTATGAGCCAAATTGGATCATTTTCGCCCAGACAACATGAGCTTTCAGCATGATAATATTTTACATGTACGATTTGATGGTAAGGTTATCTCTAGCAAAGGTGACGTTAATTGGCTTCCAAGGTTATGCAATTTGAACTTGCTAGACTATTTTTTTATAGAGTTTCCTTAAGTCGCATGTCTATGTGAATGAACCACAATCAATCGATACTTTTAAGATGTACATAACACAGGCCATCGCTCAAATTCAGCCGGATCTATGCGGAAAATTAATGCTCAAAATAACAGGGAAGATAAAGATGGCGCTTAGACTCCGAAATTTTACATCAATATCAATTGGTAGTTCAAGATTTACAATAAATCTGATATTACTAGAAAAACACAGAAGTTTGAACATGCCTTTAATGCTTTGCTTATTTTGAAGGTTGAAGTATTATATAGAAGATATCAATACAAGAAGAAAGTTTGGATAGAGATATCTCCATAGAAGAAGTACAATATGCTATCAATAGAACTAAAAACAATAAAGCTCCAGGAGAAGACAGGATAACCTTTGAATTTTATAAGAACTCAACACCTGTATTTGTACTATTTCTGACTGATGGTTTCAATATAATTTTTACGAAAGGAACTGTACCGGAAAGTTTCCAAAAGAATATTATATTTCCAGTATTTAAAAAAGGTGACCCGAACGATCCAGGAAACTACAGAGGGATCTCATTCCCCAACACACTTCTAAAACTTCTCACAAGTTTACTTCTGGATCGTCTAACCAATCGGGATTTAGGAAAGGCTATTCAACGGTGGACAACATTTTTGTGCTTACAAATATTGGTAGGTCATTTCTTAGAAGTGGAAGAAAACTATATGCCTTCTTCATTGACTTGCTGTCTTTGACTCAGTGGATAGAAGAGCACTATTCCTCAAACTCAGCAGCTTTAGTCTATCCTCCAAAATGCTACGCTTGCTAGAAAGCTTGTACGAAAACAACCAAACTGCAGTATGGGATGGAATAGCCATGTCTGAATGGTTCAGCACTTCTTTCGGCGTTAAACAGGGTTGCCAGCTAAGTCCACTCTTTTTTAGCCTGTTCTTGGATGATCTGCTGCAATACCTACCTGGAGGAATAATTTTCAACGAAGTTTCGTTAAAAGGTTTGATGTTCGCAGATGACATTGTTCTGCTAGCTGAAACACCTAACATGCTTCAGCTCATGATAAATAGGCTCGAAGAATACTGTAAGCAATGGAATCTTCACATCAATCCATCCAAATCAAAAATTATGGTATTCCGTAACAATACAGGGCGATACACACGGAACGAAAAAAGGTTTTTGGGCTTGGATTCTCTCGAAGTTGTCAAAAAATACCGTAATCTTGGTATAATGCTCACTCCAAGAATAACTTCACCTCCAAGGAAAACTCAAAGAGGCAAAAAAAGCACTTAGTTGCACTTGGAAAAATGTTAGAGGTCGGAATGATGTTTCAAGCAAAGCCAAATATAAACTCTTCGAAGCAACGCCTAAAACGATTATGTGCTACGGAAGTCAGGTCTAGGGCTACGAAGAAGTAGAAAAATTACAAAGATACTTTATCAAGCACCTTTTTAGGCTACCAAGTAACTCACCCACCTACATGATCTATGTGGAAACTGGTCTACCCCTGCTGCGTCTTTTTACTTTAAGGATTCATTTCGAATATATCCTTAAGGCTATGCAACTTCCTGAATACCGCCTGCCAAAGATAGTGCTTTCGTATCTTTTAAGAACAAAAACAAGCTTCTTTGTGCAATGGCAATAGCTAAGCCAGGAACTTGGAGTACAGTTGTCTCTGACATGGGAGAATCATTCCACATGGTACATAGCATTTGATGACATTATTCAGAAACTGAATGACAAAATTCATGCTTGATTTTTAGAGCAAGCAGTCAGTTCATCGAGTCGCTTGGTGTATACGGAACTTAACCACAGCTTATTGGAACGGAACTACTTCCATGAAGACTACAGCGATTACCAAATCAGCATTATATTTAAGACTAGCGGAGAGTTATGGCCTCTGAACTTCAGACCACACAGAGAAGATTTACCATCTCTTTGCACCCTGTGTAATCTACGGGAAAAGGAAGATGTTTTCCATCTAATGGGGAAATGCCCGATTCTTCAGGAGATTCGAAGATATTATTGGAATCAATCCTTTTTCACAATAGAAGAAGTCGTGGTGGTACTAAATGGGTTAAACTGGAGAACCCTTTGTAAATATAGTTAAAAAAAAAATGCTTTATCCTATTTTGTGTTTCAAATCATTTTAAAATTGACAACCAGCAATCCAATGGCCAATATATAATGGAATTATTTTGCTTTAAATCAACCGCACCCTAATTGAAGTTTCACCAAGAATTTTGTATCTAAAACTATATTAAGTATCTACATAAATGTATATTTGAGTTAATTATTAATAAATTAAATTACATACTCGCAAATCATATAAAACTGTCAATCTGGCTGACGGCGCCTTTCCCAATGCTCATAAGAATTGTTCAATCAAATTTGTTAAAATCAGAATGATGATAAAATAAAATTCACTATTACTATAACTATAACTACTATAAAAGAGATCTATATTCCATAACATTGTTGAATGTAGGACTTCTCAGAGAAAACTTCAGTTTTATTTTTGTCTTAAAATTTAACTTCTCCAGCTTCAAAGCCCTATCGATTTCATAAAATTAAATGTCAAACCAAGTGAAATATCTGGAGACTTGTTTCGTTAAATACACAACATTAGGACGAAACTATATTAAACTTCCAATAAATCAATAAATTATGACAGACCAACTCACTAGCCATTACGCCAATAAGGGTAATAGTTAACCCCTTATTTCTTAAGTAAAAGAAGAGCAATACAGATTTGTAAGCTTTTAAAATTGAGTACGAACAAAAAAAATGTGCAAGATTGGATGACACGAACTTTTCATTAGCGAAACATACAGAAATACAATCACTTAGCACGAAGTTTAATCAAAATCGTTTGAGTCATTTTAAAGAAAGTTCGATCAAACCGAAGTATTTGAATGGTAGCTACTCGGTTCAAATGAGCCAATTTCAAATATTTCATTTAGGGAATTACATAGCATTAAATGTTCCAAATTAGAAGAAAATCGTTTCACCATCAGTTGACTTATAGAAGCAAAGACCGAGGGAAGGCTTGCAAAAATCACTTGACTGCTTAATGGAGATATTACGTTTGATTGAGACCAAAAGTCAACCATGAATTGATGGTTTGATGGTGTTTTGTTGAAAAGAACAGAACAGACTTGTACTTTCGTCAAATTTTCTAAGACAAAACGTTACATCTCCATATTATACTGTCTGCCATCTTAGATAAAAGAAGAGAATAAGCACTTTTCTGACAATTCAAGCTCTAATCTAAACCGTAAAACGAAAACCATAATTTTGAAAGAGCTTTCTTTCGGTGTACGATTTTACTTGCATGATCGGGATTTCATGTGTAAAATTACAAAATTGAAGCCGAATAGTTGAACTTCCGATTTTTTTTTGTTTTCTTGTTGAAAGACCGATCTTGGTAAACAGACAAAACACAGTTGCATCATGACGTACACCACAATTGGCTTGTTGATTTAGTGTTGATAACAAAGGGGCTAATAAAAAATTATATATATATCGACACAGTTAATGACTTCGATAGTTCAAGTGGGGCTCAATTGATCTCAATTTTCATTTAAGTCCGTCATCGTCGTCGTTGCTGTGAAACGTGCCAGAAACATAAACATTCGGCTGCTTTGCGGCCCACCATACCGCCACGGCTAAGCTGCACTGTCAACTATTGTATAGTTATTCGGGCTTAAAGTGAGTCATTGACATTGGTTCACGCTGCAGACACTGCACATGGTCATTGCAGCAACATCAAAATATATGTTATATCAGATATTGTTATTTTGTTTGTTTGTGTTATTTCGAACGAATGCGAATTCATTTCCCGTTTTCGGTGGAAAAACTGACGCCACGAAGTTATGTTGCATTTTGTATTTTCTCTTCGCAAGCCTTCTAAAATATGAACCAGGTTATAAGCAATTTGTTAGTTAGTTGGCCATTCATGCAATTTGACCTCTAATTTGTGTGTTGTGTTTCGTGAACTTGAAGATGAGGTTGCTGCTTTTTATTTAAGTTCAAATTTTTTAGATTTAAAAATTTCAAACAAAATAAAAACAACAGACGTTAGAGATTAACCACAGAAATGCGGTTATATTTTTCTGCAGGATTTGAACAATCTGCTAGAGCTAAAACTGATAATAGGTATCTTATCAAAGCTATGGCGGATATGAATTAAAAATAAACAACATTCCTTAAACATTTTAGGAATTTTGTTTGACGACTGAAAATTCTTAAAAAAAATATCCACCGCAACATCAGCATCTAAAAATTCAGTTGATAATCGTATTCATTTTCATGACTGATACTCAGCAAATTGATATTTTTGAATAAAAAAAATAAAACTTCGGTTTAGGTGTAACAGCTCGTGGAGAATCAGGACTAGTGATTTACATCTTTCAACCATTTCCTGTGTGCGTTTTGCCGGCACGAATAGACGAATAGACGCGACCTACAACTTTCTGCCGAGTCCGAACGGTTATGATGAGAAACACTTTTCATGACAAGAGATTCCCCTGCCTGGGAACCCTGAAAAATGTGTTTTGTTTTTATTTTTAATTTCAACGTGATAGCGGCCGGGATGCGAATTCAGACCTCCACTATTACAGTCCAACGGATTAAGTAATATTACCAAGGGGTATTAAAATATGTATTTACCATTAATATTATTCTAATTAATTTTCTCTTTTAAATTAGAGTAGAGCCCTTTGTAAATAGTTGTTTTCAGGGTGCCGACTGGGGACAAGCCTCGATAGTGACATTCGAGGTCGATACTCGATAACTATCATCCTCCTCTCACTTTAAATTTTTATCACGATTCTCCTATACAGACATCTCCCCCACAAATATATCTTCTCATGATTTTCATAAAACCAATTTTTCTCAAATTAATGAATATATGGCCAGAGTTTCCTTTAATTTTGACAACCTTACTGTGAATGACGCAAGAGACATATTTTATAGAGAAATATTTAATCTATTTCTCTTCTCGTCGTAAGACTTCGTCTTCTTCCCCACCTTAGTATAATCACAGGCTACGATCAATGCGTAATAATAGGAATAAGCTTTGGTCAATTTTCCTTCATTCGCGATCTCCAAAGACTACTCTAATTATATCTTAGTCCCTATCTTCATTTTACCGAACCTTACAACTTCCTCTATCAAAGCTATTTAATCCAAACCCAAAGCAATCTTACTAAAGATCCTAAATCCTTCTTCCAATTTGTCAACTTTAAACGAAAATCCGATGGTTATCCTCCCTCTCTCTCTTTCAATAACGCAATTTCAAACGAACCACAGACTATCGCCAACTTTTTCGCTAGTTTTTTTTTTTTAAATCATTTACCGACGACTCCTTTATGCCTGATTGTAATTATTTCAATTCTTTACCGAATTTCTCCCTCGGACCATTTCTACCTCATACCATTGGCTCATTACTCATCGAAAATAAGCTGAATCAACTCAATGATGAGTATTCTCCCGACCCAGATGGTATCCCCGCCATATTCCTCAAAAAATGCTCTTCAACACTCTCTCATCAATTAGTATTCCCTCAGTAATGGAACATCTCTTTCATAACCCCAAAACATAAAAAGGGCCCAAAATGTGAAATTACAAACTATCGTCCAATCGCTAAACTTTCACATATTCCCAAAATCTTTGAAAGCATTTTGTATGATATTTTAAGTTTTCGTTGTAAGTCTCTGTTTTAATCTAGACCACACGACTTTGTCAAACATTGTTGAATTCGTATCCTTTAGCCTCTCAGCCTAAGAAAATGAAAAGGAAGTGGATGTTGTCGCAACCGATTTCAGTAAGGCCTTTGACAAAATCTCACATAAACTTATTCTATTCAAACTGTCCACCCTTGGCCTTGAACCTATCTTCTTAAGATGGATTTCTTCTTACCTTAACATCCATTACTATAAAGTTCGATTCAGATCTTCCTTCGCTGATGATTTCTTAGCTACCTCCGAGGTTCCACAAGGCAGCCACTTAGGATCTCTCCTCTTTGTTCTTACTATTAACGATATTGAAATAGTCATTAAACATTGTCATATCTCCCTCTACGCCGACGATACAAAGTTTTCAAGATCATTTCTTCCATACATGATGCCAAGTCGTTTCCTACGTTTCGCACTTCGTGGTCTGTCTTGGAATAACCCTCTTATTTTACCTCTGTATCAAGACCGACTTCTGTTAATCAACTTGAATACGCTGGAAGAACTAAGAGCAATAAGCGACATTTATTCATCGATTACTTTCAGGGTCTGTTGACTGCATGACTCTCTATAATTCCATTTCTTTCAACACTAATTCCCGTAATAATTATAAGAAATCCGTACCTCTTATGGCTCCAACGAACCTATTACTCGCATGCTTCAGAGGATTAATTGTAACATTAACTGTTTCGACTTTAACCTCAGTTCACCCTGCCTTAAACTCCGTCTTATACATCCTACCAATTCCCAACACTAGATTTAAGAGCTATATTTAAGTTAGATTAAGAATTAGCTTGTATTAAGCCTAATAAATGGGGGTATTGCCCCCACCAAAAGTAAATAGTTTTTTTGAAATGAGTGAACTCTATAGGACAAGAAGTATTGATTTCTTTCCTGGAAGTACAACAAAGTATGTTGCGTGATACAGTAGATCTGCACATTCAGTGTGCATCGATCTACATCCTACGAGTAGACGTGTGGGCTGATTTGCTTCAATTGATGCAGAACACTTGAAAAACAACGAGTATTTGTCATACAACAATTATGACTTTTTCAAATGTTCTCGAAAACAACTGAAAAGATTTTTATTACATAATGTTAGTATTTTTGATGTCCTAAGTTATTGTAAAACAGAGTTTTTGAACTTTGATGAAGAATTCTCGAAATAGGCGTTTTCTTGTGAAAGTTGTCTTATCTTTTTTTTATCGCCACAATCTCTTAAGCGTCTCTATTATTTCTGTTCTGTAACATTAAACAATTTTGGAAAAATTAGAGAAGAAATAATTTTTGTAGTACTTTTGACTTTTTCACACTTTCAATAATTGTAGCCCCAAGTTGCGTGAATAGCTGATATCGAAGAGTGACACAGAAGTATCAGTTTGCAAAAAATGTTTGTGCTAGTACATTTTTTTTAAATTTTAGTGTGGCAATACCTCCATTTAATATCGCTCTTAAATCTAGGATTGGAGTGAATTGAAAGGATGATTACGACGGAGTTTCAGGGTGAACTGAGGTTGAAGTCGAAAAAGTTAATGTTACAATTAATCCTCCGAAGCATGCGAGTAATATGTTCGTTGGAGCCATAAGAGGTACGTTGACTAGGCAGATAGGAGAAACGAGGATTTGCTATATTACTGGAGTTGGTGTTGAAAGAGATGGAATTGTAGAGGGTTGTGCAATCAGAAGAAAGTTGTCTGTAAAAACGCCTTAACTATGATTTTGTGAAAGATGCTCTTTTATGGTCGAACCGATTTTATTGTTTGATAATAATGCATTAAAATTTTTTTAACTACAAATTCTATCTAATAACTTAGGAAAAAATCCCAATTTTTCAAAGAGCTTCTATCCTAAATTCGGAGTTCTTTTCCCAGA
The DNA here is from genome assembly GCA_911387755.1 of Chrysotoxum bicinctum. Taxonomy (NCBI): domain Eukaryota; kingdom Metazoa; phylum Arthropoda; class Insecta; order Diptera; family Syrphidae; genus Chrysotoxum; species Chrysotoxum bicinctum. The sequence goes on from OU426989.1 coordinate 172,021,564, forward strand.
TTAAATTAAATCGAGATATATTTCTGGAAAATCTATCGAAATCGAAGTGTACCATTAAGAAAATGGCAAATTGCATAGTAAAGTCATCTCGATTAGGATAGTGATAGAGCGATTTCTAAAGTGCCGCACTCCGATTTTAATAGTTTTCTGTCATCAACAACTAATCTTCTTCTGAAAAACTATTAAGCCAACTCGGCTTTAATTTATTTGCAAGATTAAAAAACTCTGACTTAACTAAGCATTTCAAAAAGGGCCCTATGAAATATAAATATCACCTTGTAAAGATATTAAGTTTATACGGAAGATATTTAGAACATTAAGGGTATTCATTCAACAAATTTACCAATTGTGTAAAATGATAAATTTACGCAAACGTTTGCATGAAGGCCTCATTAGTCATTTATGTATAAACGCTGTATTATTGACTGTCAAAGAATAAACGTCAAATATTAAACGTTAGTTATCATTTTTGAGCGCATCTTCATAATCTTTAAAAGTTAATCCACAATTTGTGTAAATACTTTTCCATACAAATTTTGACAGTTTATTATTGTTAATAAATATCAGATGTTTGGTAGTACCACTTGGCATAATGGTTAGTGCATTGGACTGTCATTCAGAAGGTCTTGCGTTCGATTCTCAGCCCCTGCAAAAAGTTTTTTCAGGAGTGTACTTACTCTTGTGAGGAATTGACAAATCAATTGGCAAAGAGAGTTCCTATATCTGTGCTGCTCATTAGCCGTTCGAAAAATTGTAGGTAACACACACACAGGAATGATTCAGAGTTGTAAGTCACTAGGCCCTGGTTCTCTTCGAGTTGTTGAACCACCAAATGTATTTACTATAGATTTCTGTGTTAAAATCAGAATGTTTTGTAGTGTAGCAAAATCAAAATGGCTGTGTTCATACAAAAATCGTGGTAGGTACTTTAGTCATTTTTTGTCAGTATTTACTACAATTTAACACTTTGGTAGAATCGTTTTGGTTTAATGAGCACCTGCCTATTATGGCTCAATCCCACGGGAGGCCTACATCCATTGGAGTCAGATTGGGTCCTGACCATTAACCCCGACATAGCAAGCTATCTCGGTTGCAAAGTTGTGATATGTTGCAGCATATGCACACCTCTTGCTTTGAAGGCGAGGTCTATCTAACACCTCTTGAATTCAAGGGGGTGGCCGTGGCGCGATGGATGTGTGCTCGCCTGTCAACCTCATAATCACAGGTTCGATCCCTGCCGTCGTCTATGTCGCTTTAATTCCATTAAAAACCTGTTAAAAATTGTCATCAATGGGTTGCTGGTTTACTCGTTGCATGTTGTTCAGGCATAACACTAACAACATGTAATTGAGTTAAACTAGTATGCCCAACAAGGATGACTACGAATAATATAATGTGAATTATAAGTGACATAGAAATAAGACACGGCATTTCTCCGCTTTAGTTCAGCCGCCATCCCTGGAGATAAAATATCTGAGACAACAACCTTGTGTCTCAGAACATCGTGCCACACATCTTTCCTATCCTTCTATCCCTTGAGCGCGGGTAGATTATAAAAAAAAAAAAAAAAAAAAAAAAAAGAATCCTGAAAACCGTGTGTCTCCGCATTCGGAATAAACCAAGCCACCATGATGCTCCCACTAGGGGGCCTACCTCATAGATAGGGTTTGAACAGAGGGTAAAACTCAACCCTCAACTCAAATGGGCACTATCTCTCATGGTACCAGAATATAGCTTCCGGTGGAGCTTCGCAACCGCGGTCACTTCCAGATGAGTTCCTGCAAAACTCTGGGCCTGTCAACCCTTAGGATACATACACCAAAAAGTCGGCCGGGATAGTAACCAACAACTTAGTGTGCTTCCTTTTGGTCTTCATTCGCCATGCGACGAAGTAGAAAAGACACTCCTAGTCTTTTGCTCACCTTACGTCAAAGTAGGAAAGACACTCCTAGTCTCTTGCTTACCTTACGGCAAACTAGGAAAGATACTCCTAGTCTTTTGCTCACCTTACGGCAAACTAGGAAAGACACTCCTAGTCTTTTGCTCACCTTACGTCAAAGTAGGAAAGACACTCCCAGTCTTTGTTCTAAAGAACTGGGACGACGGTCCTACTATTATTTGCTACTGCAAATAAGATCTCCAGTTGCGCAAGTAACCGGAGACTTACCCTTCATAAAAACCTATTTAAACCTTAAAAATCTCCAGCCACGTAAGTAGCCGGAGACCTTACCGATTTCACCCTTCAAACCCTTTAAAACCTGGAGAATACCTTAAAATCTCCAGCCACGCAGGTAGCCGGAGATTTAACCATCACACCCATTTTGAACCTACTACTTCCTTGGGTTTTCTAAGTTGTCTAAATATCTAGCTGATCGAGCAGCTAGAGAATAGACGTAAGCCCCCCCACCACGACAAGGTGAAAAACGTCGGGGAGGTATAGACCTCAAGTAGCTTCCTCAAAGTAGTAGTAGTCTGTATTCTAGAGTGCATCCAATTCTTGGTGCATCTCTTAGAGTTCGCGGTTGTATCTTTTTCTCCATTTCATCTCCTCGCACACAATATCAAATAGGTACTCGAAGAAAAATGTTTCATTCGAAAGATGTGAATATCAGTTCATTTCTTCTTATCTTGCGAGTATGACGTGATACTAGAACCATCGATTGTTGAAGTTTGTTGTAGGTTTCTTTCCTGATGTTTCTAAAATTCTTATACGTCCTAGTCTCTTTGTTGATCGTTTTTCTACCGTTCCAAATCATCACTCGGAAATTTTGTCCCAGAATCAGTTTTGCTTCGATCTTTCTATTTCTGCTTGTGAGGCGGGACCAATAAATAAGAAACCTATAAGTCCGGTGCCTATCCTTAAAATATTAGTGATTTCTTGCATCAAGTATCTATCAAATAAATATTTTTCAAAATGATCAATTTATGTCCATTTATCTTTCGTTTTGTATCAATTTCCTGAAAACTTACACAAAAATATTCAGTCTCATTAAACTACTAGCTCAGCTCTCAGCAACCAGAATCCAATATAGGTACCTACCCAAGACCAGAAACAAACCAGCCCATACGGACATGACAAATCTTTTACCCATTCATCAACATTGTAAGGTAAGGTAAGTTAGGTACACGACTAGGTATCCCCAGGTTGTATCACAAAAACCATGAGAATGTTGCCCTACTTGCACCAGTCCATTAAAAACATCCACAAAAATGTTGCAAACAAAAACAAAACAAAACAAAAGTATACCATGAATCCATCTACTGGATAAAGTTAGCAGATATCTCCAACAACAACAACCCAACACTAAAATAGGTATCCGTAGGTTTATATATAAATAAAGTAGCCTATAGATTTTGGTCGGACCTGTGCATGTACACAGCAGAAACACACACACAACAATAAAAGCCGACATTGTTTTTATATGCATTTGCAAAAAAAAAAATATTGCGAATTGAAAATGAGAGTTTACTCAAAAGAGGAAGGGAAAAATGATGGTTGGATTTCTTCTTCTCCGTCGTCGTCTGCTTTGTTATTCTTCGCCCCTCCATCTTTTTCGTCTGTACCAACCAACCCAGCTTAACTCTAAACAGCCCCTTAATTTCACTGTGGTGAAAAACAGAATGAAGGAAGAGGAAAAACTTCCTCTGTTCTGTGATGTGTGGAAGGTCATTTTTCAACCCTCCTTAAGGGTTTTGTGTTTTGATAGGCGCACAAGGCACAGGGCGGAGAGTAGGTATGGATATATATAAAGGGAACCGAAACGAAAACAGGTAACGAAAAAATGTTGCACTTTTTTGTATCTCACTGCTTGTTCTCAATAGCAACACTTTTGCACAGGCGCTTGTTGCTGCAATGGTATGCTGTTTCTATTTTTTTGTTTGCATTTGCAACTGTGTATGAGGCTTAAAGAATCACGGTAAAGGAGGCATCTGAAGAGTGTGAAGTGTGGAAAAAAGAATACAAGAATGAAAAAGCTAAAAAGCATAGGAAAACAGTCAAAAATAGCAACAACTCTTGGGGGAGACACAGACGACGATGACGGTAGACGGTGTAGACAGACCCCATACTCACCGAAAGAAAAATAATACTGTTTAGACTATACAGCTTCTACGGATTGCTGTTTCATCATTCCGACTCGAATACGGGACGGGTCAAGACGCGTTACGTTTTCTAATATTATTGGGTCGTGTTTTATTTTTTAATTTAATTTTAAAATTAAATTTAATAAATAGCATAAATCAATTTGATAAATTGTTGACAAAAAAAAACTGCTAAACGAGAGTTTTTTTTCTAAAACCATAAGTGCAAGAAAAGTGTTCAAATATCTTTACTGACTTTTTTCTCAAGAAGTGCAAATAATTTCTACCTCAAATCGGAAACTGCAATCAACATACATACATACATATACATAATACCTTCAAGTTTTCTGTAAATTATTAAAAAAGCAACAGGAGAAGAACAGAAGTATACAGTCAAAAAAAAAAAAACAATTGTAATAAAAAAAAAGTTGTCTGGCCGTTGCAATTCACAAAAATCTAAGCTTTTCCAGCCCTTTCCACCATACCAGCTATAACCAACCACCCTTCAGTAAATTATTGACTCTTCCCGTTCCCGGTAAAACCATTAACAACTGTCTGTTTCGTTTTTGTCTTTTGATTTGAATGAAACTGAGAGCATAGTGCAATATGTGTGCTCTATCAACATTGTGTATCAGTGTGGTGAATAAGTACCTAATGTTCCTACGCATACAGCTTCTTGTTGATTAAATTCTCCTGCATTTAATTGAAACGGAAAGTGAAAAATTCTTATCCCCATGCGTATATTAGACGCATAAATTCGACAATTACACCGATACAATTGGAATATTTAACAAAACTAAAAGCAGATACTCACCACACCCGATTAAACCCAACAACTGCAACTTGTTGTTTAGACGGAGCAATCAAATTATTTTTCTCTTGTGCGGAGCGCATCGTTATACAGAAAACCAATACAATTGAACTTTAGATTCGGTTTATATATATGGGGTGAAGAATATGGAAAGGAAGAACTAACAGAGAGCGAGAGAGCAATACAAAGGAAGCCGGCCTCTTTGAAGGCAGTATTGTGGCTGTGTAGTGAGTGAGTGATTCAACCCCTACACACAAACACCAATAAATTCTTTATTTGTGTGCGTTTTAGTGAAGTGTGCTACCTCACCGTGCTGCGAATTGCTGCGATACGTATTGCATCGCAGCTCAACTCGTAGATACCTACCGAGACTGTCTTGGGCTTAGCTCACTCGTTCGTTTGCCATTCGTACGTTCGCTCTGTCATTTGCCGCACCGTCCGTCATCATCAACATCATTGCCGCTTTGTTTTTATATGTCTACTCGTCTCGTCGTCGTCATCATCGCCGTCGTTTTTCGTAGAGTTTTAGACATACACAACCAAGAAAAATAAAAACTGAAGCGATATTTTTGTGTTTGTTGAAATTTTTTGACAGTAGCAAGTTTTAACATAAGATTCTGATTTTTAGTGTCGCTGATACTGTGATAGATACATGACGTTTCATAAAGTTGAATAATTTATATGGCCGCGCGTATCGACAGTGAGCGTAGAATAACGTGAATAATATCCGCCGGACGTTAGAATAAGTTCATTAAAATCAGTTTCCTCTCAGACAAACCGAAAAATATTTTATTAACAAATTTTGGCATTAATGACAGCTATTAACTCTGTATTGAATACAAAATGACAGAAAAGGTGCAAACTTCCGGTTAAGTGCAAGTTTTTTGTTCAAATAATTTTTACCAATCAAGAATATAAACAAATTGTACAAAACAAAAATATAAGTTATTACCTCAAGAAATTAAAAAAAAAATCTATTACAAAAAAAACCTCAACTCAGGTTCTGTTTTACAAATTATTAACAAACCAGAAACAAATATATATATTTTATATTGTTAAATACAAAACTCAAAAATGCGTATGTTTTAAAAGCAAAAACAAAATAATATATTTAAACGTCAAACTCAATGTACAAATTGTGTCGCTTTAAAATGTTACTAGTGTGAGTGTAAGACATTACAATTAACTGTAACAAAAATACAGACTTTATTTCCTGGATAACGGCAAACAAAAAACGTTTACCATGATTATGTTACAACATTTGACAACCGCGAATCCGCACACCTTTGTTGGTGGCGGAGGTGGTGGTGATGTTACCACAACAATGACTGCCTCGACAACAGCAATCTCATCATCATCATCTTCGAAGAGCCTTGGCTCAATATCATCATCTTTATCATCATCACCATCACCACCAACCATCGTTCACCATCATAGACGTTCAGAGTCAATGAGCCCAATGAGTTCACCTCAACGGCAATGTCACAGTAATATTCCTGCCTCACCATCGTCAGAACACTCCAGTTCGTCACCTCAGCCGATGACAATTGTCGAAGAAGATCCACCTGCTGAAGATGGTGAAAAGCTCAGCTGCATCAAAAGTTGCAATGAGCGCGTTGAAAAACCTACAATTCAACAGAGGGCTGAAGTGATCGTTGAACGCCGAAGATCGGCCAGTCCAGCTGAGCCTAATATTCTCCAGAGGCATCAGGAATTTGTTATGCTCTATAATCACCTGCGACAGTGTAAAACCCCACCAACGGTAACAACGTCAACGACAATATCGCCATCCCCATCGCCGGAGTCAAGACTTTCGACAGCGGGATCACCAGCCACGATCATTAAGGGAAACTATCAATTTCAACAGGCTCGCCGTAGTGTTATAACGACCAGCGGTGATGAAGAAGATGATCAGCGTGCCAAAAACTTCCGTTCCAGTCGTCATCCGTCCTTCACCGATGATTCGGACGATTGTGATCGTAAGGATGAGGCAAATTGTCTGACCATGAGGCAAGTCAGCATAGAAGACCATGATGAGGAGGAAGAAGATGAAGAAGACCGCCCTCTGGACTTGTCCCTCAGCACCGCTCTAAGTCGGAGAAGAGCCCGAACCTATTCGGGAGGCACAGATGACTCCGATGATTCTGGGGCAGGAGCTGGTGATGGCGAGCTCAATCCGCTGAAAAATGACGAGGGACGAGCTGCATACAAAAAGAATCTTATGAAGCGATATTGTGAGTACAAATTTACCCTAACTTAACTCTTTTCCATTTTTTTGTTGTAAGACCCTCAAAAACACAAGGGCTTTGTCAACACAAAAAAAAAAACAAAACCTAACCCAGTTTCCATGCTGCGCTGGTTAAAATATCCCGTAGAGATCAATCAATCGATTGGAATTCTCTCACATCATTAAAAAGTCACTGACTGACATAATTTTCCACCATTTAAATTTTCCCTTCCCATTCCTTACCAAGCATCTCGTCTCTCCTGACTTCTTTACAAAGGACAAATATATTTGTGCAGGGTAATCAGCGTTCATTTTCTCGATATTACACAAAGATACTCATGTTGCGGTATGTAGAACATACCGGAAGGGCAAATAGCTAACATACATTTTCAGCACAAAAAAAAAAAAAGAAAAACTGAACTAAAACCAAACGGGGTAGCTAGGCCAGCAGCAGCATATCAAATGAGAGGGTGAAAAACTAGGTCAGAAGAGAATTTTTCCAAAGGGATGAAATTGACTACAAAAAATGAAATATACTAAAAAACTGGAAAACACATGCACCACTCTGCATAAACATATAATCAACAAAAAAAAAAAGTTAAAGAAAAACTGTAAAGAAAATGAGAAAAGGCACAAGCGACTGAACAACTAATTGACGTGAGAGATTTTCCTCTAAAGGGAAGTTGGTTTGTGCCTTCATATATTTGTGCAGATGAAAAATATACAAGTTGAGGAAAAATCTAGGCTATGAGGGCAAAAGTCGCCCGGCAATTGAAAGCCAACAAATGACATAAATATACGCTTTAGAAGAGTGATAATGAATTTCAAATTAAATTAATTCAAAAAAGGTGGCTTTTTGTAGTGCTTTATTCAGCAACGAGCTGAATTGCTTTGAATGTTTTAATTAAAGAGCTTTGAAACAAATATCTCGTTTGGCAGTTGTTGGAGTTGCAGGAATTATGATTGAAAATTATGATACTCGTATCAATAATAGACATTAGTGGGATTCGTATCTTCTTGAATATACATATTTATATTTTATTTTTATTTATTGATGCAAGGACTTTAAAAATACATGTATTACAATTATTTTTTATGTATAGGAAGGTTTGCTCCTCACCGTTTTTTGTCTAAATTTTATATAAAAAGACTTTATTCCTTAATAAAATACTTAATCGAGCACCGCTAAAGTCTTGGTTTGTTTGTCTTTATATGATCTATAACTGGCGCCCGATGTGGGGCCATTTATATAAACAAACTAAAAAACTCGACTGCCACTCAGATAGGGAAATTCAGCTACTAAGAGCACAAATTGATCTCGATTTATATAATATGCTTATACTTAACTGGCGCCCAATGCGGAGAACTCACTAAGACAAACCAAAACATTCAGCTGCCGTTCGAATGAGTCTACCTTTTGGTATGCATTGTTACCTTATTTCAGTCAACTGTTACCCAAATAGAGGATTAAATAAGCGAAATTAAAATATTGAAATGCCTTGAAAGTAAAATATACCATGTCTTCATAACATATAGGCTTAATTAACTAACCAATAAGGACACTTTTGTAAGGTGTGGTGAGATTCGTATTGAGGAACATAAAATATACGTTTTTCTTGAACAACGTACCCTAATTTGAATTAAGTGGCGCCCAATGTGGGTAAAAAATAAAATAAATTTGGTGGTGCAACAGCTCGAAGTTAACCAGGAGCTAGTGACTTACAACTCTCAACTATTCCTGTGTGCGTGTAACCAGGAACGGAGGGACCTACAATTTTCTGCCGATTCCGAACGGCTAATCAGCAGCATTTGCCATAACAAAAAATATACTCTTAGAGGATTTGTCAATTCCTCCCAAGAGGAAGAGGCAGTACACCCTTGAAAAACTTTTTTGCAGCGGCTGAGAATCGATCTCGAGACCTTTCGTATGACAGTCCAACGCACTAACTATTATGCCAAGTGGGTACAAAAGTTCAAGTTAATATTTAAGAAAAGAAGAGATAAAAAAGGACATACGCATCCTCAACCAATCAGGATGTACCTTGAAAGTTGTACAAATACAAAACTAAAACATTTCCGATTAAAACTTTAACTGGCGCCCAACGCTGGCATATGTTTCTCTAACCAGTTCTTGCAATACGAAATGTTTGTGTTTTTTTTTATAACACCTTGTTTTAACAATGGAATAATGTGAAGTAAAATTCCTAGGATTTTCTTTTGACTTGTAAAAATAGCTATGAGTATTTCAAAACTAAAAAATAATACAATCAGCAAGATGAACATTCGTATTGAAAAATTATAAAATGAATCCTAGCAATTTGCGTTTTCCGAAATAAAGCCACTCAAAAATTACATAAGACATATGTATGAACATACATATTTAAATAAAAATCGAAACACAATTCTCAAGGAAAAGAATTTCCCTTAATAACCATTCCACCTGTCATCTTCTTGCTCTTACAGCCACTAAATTGTCAATTCTTCCGGACACTTTGGCAATTAAATGGACCATTTTAATCTGTCAACTATTCTAGTTGCCAACAAAATATTTATTGTTGAACTTGAAATTTTAAATAAACTAATGTCGACCGGCCCTTCCCGCATATAAAAATCCAGCAACATTACTGGCAACAACATCAAAGTGAACCAAAAGTTCTTGCCCTAGTTTCAAAATAAAAAATACGAAATTTTATTTTTACAAAATTTTGTCGCACAATGTCAGTCCGGAATTAATTTGAATATTCCATCGTTCCTTTTCTCTGTGAAAACTCTTTTCCTCCACGTGAAAAAAAAAAATAACTGAACCAAAGGCTATTTGAAGGAGAGGTATACTCGCAGAGTATATACAGTTTATGTATCCCAAATCCCAAGAGGAACATAAAACAAGATGTATAGTGCGATAGGTACCTACTTTTTAAGTAGATATGTGTTTATTATCCACTGACCCAGTTAATGTGTAGGATGACATTCATATGTGAGTATACCTTCTATACGTATAAACTAAGGGAGAATATAAACATGACATTACCACACCCCCAACCTCTGCCCTCTTTAGCTTATGCTCATAGCAACCCACCGTAGTGGTGAGTATATATAATTGAAAGTCCTCCTTCCTCTTCCGGAATTAAAAACGAATAATTTTCCGGAACAGCCAGCAGTAGCTCAAAAAGCGAAAAAAAAATCACTAAAAAGTGCTAACAGTGCTTCCACTTGCTATCTGTCAGATTTTACCTATGAGACGTTTAAATGCGAGAGTGTCGTAGTCGGCCGTCCTCTCTATACTTTGTGTGCGTGTGCGTATAATGATTTCCTAACCCACCTCAACAAATTTATTGATTTTTTTTTCTCGTTCGGTTTATTTTTTTGGTAACCCAAAAGCACGTACATATACATAAATATGTGTTTATAAGTTAATGTGTTCCGTCTGTCATCGCGTCACTCTTGGATGTGTATAGCTGCGTTCCGATGTCGATGTCTATACATATTACGTAAACGAAACGGATTTAGCTCACCAAAAAACCGTTAGTTTCATTATGATATCCCCACCAGTGCCCAATTCAGTTCTTTGTTGCCTTCTCTTTTTTTATTAAAAAAAAAAGAAACAATAAAACTATTGAACAATTTCGCAATTCGACATAAACAAGAAAACAAATCTGCCAAAAAAACATCATAAGTTTAGCCCATAGCGATCTGAGCGAAACTATTAAACAACTTATCTGGTTACCTCAGCTGTCACATTTCACTTTCTTTTCAAATTTTAAATTGGCGCAGCTCTATAGGTTAGGTTTTTATTATTCCATTTTTGCTTTGCATAATAGTGTTATAAAATTTCTTGTGTGGTGTTACATCAGGCTTTTGAACAACATTTGAATATTTTTTTGTGAACCTTTCTGATAGAATTGTCACATTTGACAGCTAAGCTCCAGTTGAATGTTATACATTGTCAAAATTGCACTCGGGTTCATTGCAATTCTCATCTGAATAAGATATGTTGTATGCCACTTTTATCACATCGAAAAAGAGAAAGTAGAGATAGGTTAATTAAGTGGTCTCTCCATTCCACCTTTAGTGAGGTGACTATCTAAATTACTTATGTATGAACCGAACCTCATGTAATATAATGACCAGTGGATTTGACCTTGGTGAATTTCAGGAAATAATAATCCACCACCTTATGAATAAAAAAAACTCGATTGTTGTATTGTGTATGTGCATGACACATGTTCCAACTGGGAATAGGTATTATGTAAGCTCCCTTTTGACGCGCTTAAGTATATACATACCTACCTAACTAAATAAAACTCGGAGATAATGATGGTGTTATTGAAGAAGAAAAACGAAGTGAATATGGTTATGTATATAACTTAGGTGTCTATACTTTTTGTTTACTCCTTCCTAGACAATAATAAAGCCAAGCGGAAGTGGAAAAGCTGGCAGCAATAACAAGGAAAGGGAAGCGCCGCGTGCCGGCCTATCCAAGGACAAACATCAGCTGATGATGGGGATTCTATATAAAGTGGAGCAATGCTTACAACCTCACTTTGTTTTATATTATATTTATGTTGTTTGGGCCTCCGGCTAGGATGACTCTTTTTGTTGGTTCGGTGGAGGAAGATACTTGAAATAGGCCGCAGGATCCTTTTGTGGGTTGATGACTTATATATTTGAGAAATTAAATATAAGAAAGCTTGCGTTGTGAGCTTTTGGAAGAAAGTAAAAGTTTTTTTTTTTGGTTTATTTTTCTTTGTACATAGTTTTTATATGTAGGTTGATATATATGTAATAACCAGTGGAAAGGTCTTCCTGTCTGTTGGGAAATGTTAAGTTATGTGGTCTCAAGGGACTATTCTTCTTCGAGGTTGAGAACACGAGATGTGAGAGAGTAGTTATGGGATGACTTAGAATAGTTATTGGCTGTATAAGTTTTATAAGTGGGCAAATATTCAATGGAATCTGGTGTGATTATATACCAATACCTATATTTTATGCGAAAAAATTGTATTGAGGTCATTATCAATCAATCTTAATTTGGTTGTGTTTTTAGGTTATAGTACCAATGACAGCAATCAAATGATTTCGAATGAGTAATGATGAATTTATGATGAAAAACACGCACGAGTGTCATGTATGAACAAATGAGAATAATGGTTTTACTTTTTTTTTTTGACAAAAAGAGATATAAATGTTTTGCTTTAACACAGCATTAAAGAAAAAATTGATAAAATCACAAATACGAAAAGAACTACAGGAGATCGAAAATTTCAATCAAATGTTGGGCGCCACTTTATGAAAATAATCTTTCTCTAAATTAAAAATACTTCATAAATATTAGTTAATTTTATTTAAGTGATTTGTTTGAACTATAAATTAAGAAACTGTCTATTGCTTAACGTTATTTTGCTGATTTTAAATTCAAGTTTTCATGTAAAAATGCTACACGATGCTTTAATTTTAAACATCCTAGTTATGATTTGAATTCAATAGGAAGTTATTTTATATGTAAATAAAGGGAAACAAAATTGGATTTTTTGTAAATACTGCGCTTTATTTCCATGTTTAAAAACAAAAGGAAAACTATGACTTTTCTCATAAAACTACACAAATCGGAAACATAATTAATTAAACGTTGGGCGCCATTTTTTTTATTTCTTATGTTACATATATTCAAGATTTATTACAGATCTGCTGAAAACAGAAAAAATGTCAAACACGAAAAGTACTAAACTAGATGGAAAATGTCGATTGAATGTTGGGCACCACTTTATAGAAATTAACTTTGCCTGAATTCTCGATACTTTCTAATCATTGCTTTTGAAGCTGTCTGCAATTAAAGACTATTTTCAAATGTGCCTTTGTTAAACTTCACGCACTCCTTCAAAGTTTTGTTACTTACAGACCAAATTGGGATTTTTCCTTGGGTTTTATTGCATTATGCCCAAGATTAGAATTAAAAGCTAAAGAGATTGACTTACTTTAAGGAGTTGCTAAAAATTTAAATTCTTCGAATACACCAATCGAGTAAAGACAACAACCGTAATATATTCGGCCATTTTTTAAAACGTCATTTGCAACGAAAATGCAATTGAAATTTGATAAGCCACATCAAATGTGTTTGCAAGAAATCAAACAGATCGAGTGCATATTTAACGATATCAATATCTGCGACAAAAAATAACCATTAAATTGACATTGATTTGACGTTTTCGAAAACGGCCTTCTATGTAGGTACCTACTTAAATTATACGATTATCGTTGCTTTTGCTCCTTAAACCTGAGTTTCATTTTTATCTAGCCTGTTTTGTTAAGCTATTGAGATTTTTCTTATTTAATTTTCATATTCCATCATACGAATAGAAGTGAATGCTTTTACAAAATATATTTAATTAAGTTAAGTTAAAGTTAAAAGTGGCGCCCAAAAGATTTATCAACTAAAATCAAAAAAGAAAAATTTGAACTTTCATGCTTCTGGAATCCTGCAAACGCACATTGTACTTGTACAACTGTAAAGGTTTTTCTTAAGTAAATTATTACATATATACTATACGTTTATATGGAGAATTGAATCAGGATTTAGCTCCGTGTATAACTGGACCGGATTGAAATAGAATTTCTCGATCTGATCCCACTAAACGAGCTGAATCGAATCGAAAATATGCATGTATACCTGAATCGAGGAATCGAAGAATCGAGTGTGTGTACAACAACAGTGTAACAACATGAACCAGATTGTCATTTCGATTCCATTTCAATTCGATCTCTCAATCCAGTGCCGCCATATACCTGGATCGAAATCTCAATTCGGATTCGATTCGATTCCTCAATCTACTCTTCTAACCGGGGTCATACATATTTTATTTTTAAAACAAAGGTACGAGTAACTAAGGTTTTTGTCAACCCGATCAAAACTGCATGAAAAGCCAGAAAACAAATTTACCTAGGTACTTGCTTAAACACTACATTAACGCATCAAAACGCACAAAACAAACAACCTCCCGCAGACGCATACTATGCTTTAAAATCTCCATTAGCTTCGTCATCATCAACATCATCATCATCAGCAACAACGGGCTCCAAAAAGAAAGCACAGAGTCGATAGGTATAAAGAAATGACACTTACTTGGGCCACTCCGCCGCTACCAAATCAAGAGAGAATTATGTATGCATGTATAATGTATACACATACAAATATTCCAACGAACAATAAAAGCAGGAACAAAAAATTAAAAAAAGAAAGAATATATTAATCGAGAACGAAATAATAAAAAAAAATTGGGCAACAATTCGCCCAAAAAAAAAAAAAAGAAACAAAAAATAAGACAGCATGCGTGTTTGCTCGCCGTTTAGTATATGTACGTTATCCAAAAGACCTTGAACTTGAGACGAAATATTTGAACAAAATAAAAACAAAAATTAAAAAAAAACACGCAGTATGAGCCAGAAATTCAACCAAAAACAGAAGAAAAAAACAAAAAAAGCAAAAGAAGAATAAAACAATTTCTTCATATAAAGTGTGGAGCGGGCTCCAATAATAAAGAAAGAACTTTTCGTCTCTTTTCCGTCTGAATGTATAGTGGTATATCTCTGTTTTCTGTCAGCTTTGGTTATAATTCTTCTTCCTGTGTTGTTATGTCTCTTCGTCGCCGTTTATTTTTAATTATTTCGGCGATACTTTCGGTTTATTATTAGGTACACACTACAGAGTTTTTTTTTTATTTTACTTGGAGAGACAACGAAAAAGCCACAGTGTGTGTGTATGGATAATTTTGGGGATCCATTGCCATGTCTTCTGTTTCTGTCAAATGCATTTGGACACTTCGTATAGGAAATGCAAATCACATCCACACAGCCGACTTTAAATAAACGCAATAGTTACAACTCAATACACGAAGTGCATTTTAAAGTTGGTAAGGTAGGTCATGGTCGATAACTATGTATACTGCGTGTGATGGTGGTCATTTGTTTGACAGTTGTTGTTGTCTCGATGTTGATTATACCTATACCGCACTTAAAAGTTTGTTATTAGAAAATGTGTACGTACCTACTTCTGGCCTATTGAGGCAATCATGTACTACTCATGAATGTATTGGAATTGATGTAGTAAAAAGATAAGACTTTGTTAGTTTAATTGCGTTGGTAGTTTGTTCATAGAAGTGGGGTTTTATACACATAGGCAAACGTTATAATTGCTGCCACAGTGGTGATTATCATGTCATAAATATACCTACCTTATGTGCTTGGTACTGTAATTGGTAATTTCCCTCTGTGAAAAATAAAATTTATTCATAAATCAATATATGTACCTACATACATAACTACCGATGAGGAGTATTGATTGGGGAATCTGATCTTAAAAGGCGCACTAGCGTAAAATTGTACACTTGACACTTTTGCTTTGTTTAAAAAAAATTTTAATTTTTAGTGCAAATGTGATTTTAAGTTAAATAGCTCAGTTTTTCTAAAAAAATGTGCTTGAATCGCTTGTTTTTACTTGGATTACTCTTCCCCCATCTTTTTTGATGACAGAAGTCCAGAAAGTTCACCAGCTCAGTTTTTCTAAAAATATCACTAGAACCACTTTTGTTTTTAACTAGCCAAATGGTAGAGGAAATGTCGATCTTTTCTCGGAACGAAATATAGCAGATATAGAAATGATTTATTTCATAAATGAAAAAGAGGTCCATTCAGTATAGTTAAGTTAAGGTTTTCTGAAACTCATTTATATCTCTGCAACTATTGGTTTCAGTGGAAAAATTGTTTGTGAAAACCAAGGTTTCAGACAGTCTCTTATTCTCTTTACTATCTCTTATTTATACCGACTGCTTTTTTTTGTTTCTGCTCGTGCAATAGCCGCATTTTATTATCGCCAATAATTCATATAGATTAACTCTTGAAAATAAAACGATACAGATCATAGTAAAAGTTGTGTTGTATGCTCATCTCCCTTATGCTTATGTTTGTTGATTTTCAATAGGTGCGTTTTATTATTCACAAATCTATCTGGATCCGGATCTGGATTAAGTTTTAACATGTATTACAAAAACAATTTGGGGTCCTGTTTTCAATCGGGATCTATTTCAAAGATCCAAAAATTAGTTTTTACACTGGCGAGTAGATGGCTTTTAATGGTAAGGTAGTGTAAGGTATAGTGTAAAAAAAAAGACAAGACACAATTTATAATTGCCAAACCCAAGGATAAAAAGAGACGGGCTTATAACACTGCTGTCAGTAAGATCGGTATCGTTTTATTTTCAAGAAAGATCCAGATCCGGATCCAGATAGATTTGTGAATAATAAAACGCACCTAATTTTTTCTTGTCTTTTTTCTTTACACTGAAGTTTACACTAACTTACCATTAAAAGCCATCTACCCGCCAGAGTAAGAACTAATTTTTGGATCTATGAAATGGATCCAGATGGATCCCAAATTGTTTTTGTTATACATGTTAAAAATTAATCCAGATCCGGATCCACATAGATCCGTAGATAATAAAAAGCACCTAATATTATGGTTTTTAATCCATTTTATAAACTTGCGTAAACTTTGTTACAATTTTGTTATTTTAGAGCAACTCCAACACTTTTATATATTTTTAAAAATGATAGATTAGTATGTGTATTTTAATTGTAAAATAATTTGTTTGTATCAATCAGGCCCAAAGTTACTGACAGTTTTTAAAAACAAGTAAAATTGTACTTTAATTTTTAGCGATATGTTGAGGTTTATAAAAATTGTTGATACTCGTACCTTGATAATTTTTGACTGGAGTTCTGTATAAGAATCAATAGAAAAGTTTTTGAATACCCAACATTTTTACTTTATAGGATTTACCGGAAATTTCACTATTTATCAACGTCAATTAAAGTAAATGTAGATTGAATACCTCCAAAATTTAAATAATGTTATGGATTGTTTGTTTTTTTCAGAATATATCATTGTAGGTAAAAATAAATTAATAGGAGGCTAAAACTGTTCGTAGGGAACTTAAACCTAGTGACTTAGAACTGTCAACCTGTGTGCGTGTTATCGGGAATAGAAGGGACAATTTATTTTCTGTCGATTCCGAACGGCGAATGAGGATCATCACTTTTCATGACAAAGGATTTGTTAAATTCTCGCAAGAAGGTGTAATACAGTGGGTGGAATTTCTGAACACAACGACGTTGATATCAACCTTTTTTCTTAGTGTGCAATTTTAGCCAAGGTTCCCCTATGTTCGCTAAAAATATGAGTGGATGGACTTATTCAATCACAAAAATTCAAAATAATCACAATTTTTACTAATTGAGTTGTTGTCAGTTAAAAGACTTGAGCTCAATTTATTCCCTGACTCCTGATATCACCAATAATATTATATATATCTATGTCCAAACGTGTCTCTGCTCTTAAAGCCCGAATTACACTTGTCTCTTACACGCGGTCTCCACTAGCCATAAATCCATCGCAATCGCAATAGCCCAAGCAGAAAGCAGAGAGCAGAAGAACTGTCAGATTTTTGTGGTTGGGCATTTCATCGCATACTTTTTTAGTATAGTGAATAATTTTAATGGATCGAATTGCAAAGGTTTTCAAATTGGGAATTAATAAAAATGAGTTCTATGGACAATTTCAAATCAGATTTTTTTAAGTTTTGTTAGAAAAAAGTAAAGCAAAAGCAAAAGCTTTCTTCCCACGTAAAACTCAAACAAATTTAATTTGGGAAGGCCAGAACAATATGACAGTTCTCCTTGCGATAAAGCAAGCGATGAATGGTATGCGATGAGAGCATACTTTCTATCGCACGCTATGGAAATATAGCTGCGATGGCGGTCTCTAATTGCAACGATGAAAGCATGCTTTAAAGCATACTCTGGATTCATCGCTAGTGGAGACCGCATGTTATGGTGTGTTCTGGAGTGGTGTGTTGTGTCATTAAATGCGCACACTTTTAAAGATTACTCTATATGTGTTTCTATGGTAAGTGACTACGCAGCGCAGTAAAATTTTAACACGCTGAACAAAACCAAACATAAAAATTTTGTTGTTGTTCAAGGTGTAAAACTTTACTGCGCTGCATAGTCACTTGCCAAAGAAACGCACATTATGTTGCAAACTGTTGAAATTTGCTTACGGTCCTAATCGAACAGAGTTGTTTCCCTTTTTCACATACAGAAAAAAATGTCTCCGACACAGCGCGCAACGAGGGATCTAGACTTAACACACCACTCTTCAACACGCCGCACGAGATAAAAGTGGTTTCCAACCTAAGGAATTTTTCAGCTTCAACTCAATTGAAGATTAAGGTCTTATCACTCTATTTTTGTTTGTTTGTTTTTTTTTTTTTGTTTAAAAACCTGTTAAATATAAGCTTTCTTTTAGTTCCCAAAAATAAAGTAATTTTCAATATGAACATAACTGTACATTTCTTACATAATTAAATTTTTGTATGCATTTTTGGCACATTTTGGACTCTCTGGGGAAGTGAATGAATGGATATATTACTATTAATCACTCCATTAAATAGCAATAAGCTATTTTTAAGTTGTTTTCCAATAGATATCTTAACCTTGCACTTTTAAATAGTCTGGATTTTGTCTAGGTAATAAGTATCTTTCCTTATCGAACACTTATTTCTACTGATTATAATGATTTTAGAGTGTTTTAGTTTGTTGTGTATTTCAATTTTTTTAAGGGAAATTAAAGTTATCTGCTCACCATCAAACCATCAATTCTCACAGGCTATAACACATTTATTAATAAGAATTACAAGTTTTCGCTCTTTTTCGCCGCATATCAATAGAGACTACTAAATATTATATTATAAAAGATCTATTTTAAGTGATCCTTTAACTCTCATCGTATTCTATGGAGAACTAGTTCACAACAACTTCCCTTGTGGTCTTATAGCGATCACTTCGGACATCACACAGCTTATCAATCAATATTGTCGTTTTCGAGAAAATTAAATAAATACAAATCTGTGGTGTTTGGTACAAACATTATAAGTCCATAAATTAAATTGTGTTTTTACGTTCACTTTACATGGAGCTAGGGCTGAAACGGATTGACTGATTTTCTTCAAATTTGTAAAATTTTCGAAAATATTCTTAGAAAAATTATGTTTCAAATTTTAAGAAAATCGGTTTACCCGTTAAAGTTCGAGCTCGATATAAAGTGAATGTAAGGATGCAAATTATTTTATGGAGTTATAATGTTTCTACCAAACACTAAGAAGAAAGTAAATTATGTATATAGTAATATTTTGATACCAACAATACTCGATAGTTGTCCTCGAATACGCTTACTTATTTTTTTGACGCATTTTAGTGATTTGGGTAACACCATATTTATTTTAAAACGACTCTTTAAAATTCACAAGGAGGTGAGCTTATGGTTGTGCTGCAAACCTTGGCATAATGTTTTGTGTGTTGTACGGTCATCCAGAAGGTCTGGGTTCTGATTCCAGCTATTACAAAATATTTCTTAAGCAGTCTCTACATTGCTTCTTGCGAAGAAGTGATAAATCCTCCAATCTAGATGAGCTGAAACAGTGATTCGAATTTTTCCTCTAGAAAACCAAATGAAAACATTCTGTAACTAATTTGAATCAAATCGATTTACCCCTCATGGATCCTACTCGGTATAGTAAAATTCAATCAAATCAGTAATTATGTTTCCTTAAATTGATGCTTATCTACGAATATCTGTTTTCTCCACCAAATAATAAAGTATCTGCTTCTGGATTCCCCTTTTTAAATCCAAAACCAATTCAAAAACAAAACCTTTAAAAGTATTCATCACTAATAATCGCCTTACATTGCGACAAAAGTCGACAGCTCACCTTCTTCTAATTATATACATATAGCATCGTCAGTTACGTATAATAAAAAAAACCATTTCAAATACAATGACCTACTAAATGGGGAACTCGGATAAGTCAAACCATCAGTTTTGTATACGTCACTCAATCCTATTGTCTTAAAAATTTCTTTGACTGAAAAAGATTATGACACAAATGTCAGAGCTCGATAAGTCTTCCGTGTGTCTTTGTTTTTATTTTTCGTGTTCGTGTTCGTTACTATTTTTTTTTTTTTTTTAATTTGAAATTTTGTTGCGTAAACGCATTTCTTAAAAAAAATAAACTATCAAATAAAATTGGCAACATGAAAAGAAAAAAACAAAAATTAACTTCAAAACATATTTCATAGAAACTCAAAATTCATTTCATACGCTGTCAGTGTGGTGTGCCGAATGTCGATGCCGAGGTGGTTAAAGATAGCGTAAGTATAGTTTTAGTTACCTTCTGCCAGAGCACGTTCCGGTATTACAATATCAGCACCGCGCGTCGTCGTTGTTGTCGGACGGAATGACCTTTGGAAATTTTGTTTCTTGTTAAATTTTTTTTTTATTTTTATATTTTTTTTTTGTTTACTCTTGACCATATTTCAATGTTGTTGCTATTTTCTGCTAACGCGCGTTTTAGTTCTTTTTTTTTTGTTTTTTCATTGATCTGACACTGACATTTGTAACATGACCTACCCGCGCACCAAAAGTGCACTTCATGACTTTTGACGGTTAATTACTTAATAGCCATCAGCAAATATTATGTAGATACACCAAAAGGGCATTTAACCGAAAGCAACAAATTGGAAACCATATATCCAAAAAAGAAGTAAATCAAAATATCACACCTATCTGTCATTTATGATGGTGCAATTGACAGCTCATTTATTTTTACAAGAATAACAGTTATAGCGCGATAACCTTGTGGTGTATTTCAATGAAAATGAAATTTTAAGAAGAGAAATAAAATTAAAAAAAAAAACAAACAAACGAGGAACATTATAATCGTTATACGGAATCGCTATTCGTTATAAGTTTTACCCACCGTGACTCAGTGAAGGAAATGACCTTTAAATGGGATGAAGTAACTTTGGTTTTATTTATGACGGAATTAATATACGGTCTCGTCCTCCGGAAATTGTGTCAGTTTTATTTTTATCAGTTTATATTTATTTTTGTTTCGCTTGATTGTGGTTTCAAGGTTAGAAAATGGAAACAAGAATGCAGTTTCGTGGGAGTTAAAATCTTTAGTGGATTAACTTACATCCTCAAAAATTTATAATTACATATTTCGATATGAGAAGTTTTGATTGAATTGGTGAGTAGAAGAACAAGTAAGAGGGATTCTTCAAGAACAGAAAATAAAATTAGATATCGAACAATTCTTGTTTGTGATTAAACTGGTCTAAAACCACTATCACTTAGTAAATTGAATATACCGTGAGAAAAACAAAGTCATTCATAGAGATTTTGTTCACACTTTGTAGAAGTAGGTGGAAACACTTTTTTGTGTAACAAGAACAAAGGATTTGCTAAGGCGAAAACACTTCCGAATTCGAATATTCAGCGATTACCCAAAATTAGTTCACTTTAAATGTCAAACAAATTTCGAGATTGATATTAGACTTATTACGAAGAACGATAGTTGGATAATATATTCGCAATTATCACAACATCAAATATATCACAGAAGGTGTGTTCGCTTAGAGTTTTACACTATCTATCATTGCTCTAGGTCTGTTCGGCTGAACTTAAGAAAAAGAACTATTATGCCTTAACATTAAGCTGTTTAAAATTGTCCGTCAATTGAAAAAAAAAATTATCTGGCAGTTATCAAAATCGTTCAGTATATTAATTTAAACGAACCGACCTCGCCGTCGTTAACAATAAATTTAAATATTATCGTCCAAAAATAGATTTTCTGATTATCTCCTGACCGACCGGAAATTGACATCCAACGAAAGATTTAACACCACTTGGATTACTAATAAAATCCTTTGTAAGCAATTAAAAGGACACTACATAGGCAAACGATCAGAAATCCTAACCTCAACCGTATCTCTCTCTATGTCTTTCTGAATTCAAAACTAAGAAAACAATCAATGAATTCTAATTAGACAATCAAAGCGGATATCAAGATGTCAATCCGGAAGACGACTTGTCATACCTGCGGATTGTGTGATGATGATTCAGGCTGCATTGTCGAGTGTGTGTGCCCATGTTTAACTGCTTTAAGATTACGAAACTTTTTACTATTTTATTATTAAAATTTTTAAGAAAAAAATAATTTTATTCGGAAGGAGAATAACATTGTCACATTGAGTTAAGGCGCTTACCATAGACCGACACGTCACTCTTTCTTCCAGGCAGTCGATTCATGTTCTTTCTACTCTCATCCAGACTAATTAATGCGTGGCACGTTGCGTTGTGTTAAAGTTACGCATTAATTAACAACCGAATGAACACGTTTTTTTTTTTTAGGAAACAAAATAAAACGAGTTCTATAAACTGTTCATAAATTTATTTATACAAATAGTTAATGTCTTCCTTCTGAAGCGAGGAAAATCGATAGTGAAAAACTAAATCAAGAAAATGAAAAAATGAAAATTGCACGTCATCTCCGTTCGCCTTGCGAGCAAACGAGTGAAGTTTATTTTTTTTTTTTTCATTCTTTTTCTTAACCTAAATTTTCACTTATTTATTGCCATTTATAACCGCGCTTACCGTTATTGCACTGGTGTATAATATCCGAAAGGGTAGTGTGCAGCGCCGCATGCAATTCACGTTGTAAGGTTCCATTCAGTTGGCCAAGAAAAGCGCCATATTCATTTTCTTTTCATTTTTCGAGCGTTTTTGTAGTGATTTTTTTTTTTTGCAATTTACTGCTGCCTCTCTTGCGTAGTCGTCGTCGTTGTTGGTTTTCCAATCACGGCAAGGAAAAGTGAATGAATGGATGGATGACTGAAAAGCGAACGGATGAGAAGTGAAATCATCGTTGCGTTGTGCAGTTTAGAGTGTGATGCATCACTTAAAAATATGTAGTTATAGGTACCTACTTGCAAAGGAGAAGAGACTGGCTTACAGCGCCAGCGGATGCTGAACGGATCACACAACACTCAACTGTCAGTTGTTATTGTGTGAATGCGTCATATTTTGAACATTTTCACTGAAATTCGCGAGGAAAAAAAAGTTTTTCATGGTAAAGTATACATATACATATATCTGGTATTGCTGTGGTGAGCTGCCAAGTTTTACAGCGGATATAAGGTGAAGAAAAAAAAAATAAAAACATAAAAATGACATCGAGCTTGTGTTCGGAAATATTCATACCTTTACATATTTAGGTCAATGAAATTGAAAGTACGTGTTGTTGTTATAAATTTTTGGAAGTTGTCAATTTAAGTTGATTGGGGTTTCTTTCGTAGGACAGTCAAATTAATTTACCAATAAATAATTTATTTCATTTCAAAATATTTATGTTTTAATGAAAACAACAAAACACACTTAAAATTAACAAAACATACAAATAATTCACCTGTCTCTATTTTGAAATACACGTGTAAACACAAATGTGAAAATTGCATTATGTAATCTGTGGCTTTTCAGAATATCAAATCGAACCAGATGTCAGTAGCTGTCCTATTCGATTTGATTGTTTTTGTTTTTCTTCATATTAATACACATAAATATCTTTGTATCTATTAAAACACAGAATTTCACTGGAAAAAATATTAAATCCGTTTTGTTATACGGAGACAACAATCATTGTCAATAGAATTACAAGTAGCAAACGGATGTTATACTTACTAGAAAAGTCTAAAAATATCTATAAATACAATGTAAAAGGTTTGATATGTGAATAAATGCCAGAGTAGGCATGTCTATTTATCATGTGGGTAGGTAATGAATACACCTGTCGATGTCGGTTTGAGTTTTCTTATTGGAAAAAATATCATATCCGCATTAAGATGTGTGTTACGTTAAGTCTTCCCTATTGTTTTCCTTTGTCGCAAATTTAAAGTTGAAGTATCTAACACATTTCCTCCAAAAATGCCTATTGTATATAATTTTTGATTTCTATTTTCATAAAAAAATTTGACAGATTTATTGACATT
Source organism: Chrysotoxum bicinctum (assembly GCA_911387755.1). NCBI lineage: Eukaryota > Metazoa > Arthropoda > Insecta > Diptera > Syrphidae > Chrysotoxum > Chrysotoxum bicinctum. The sequence continues at coordinate 172,045,617 of OU426989.1, forward strand.
TGACATTTAAGACAATTTGTTCATGTATTTATATATTTAAATTACTATTTACTTCTTCTATAGAGTACATTTTAACAAAACTGCCTATGCCAATTCAACTAAAATTTCGACTTAATTTGCATCCATAGTTAATTTTTGACATATCCACCTCTGTAATAACAAACAATTTAATTATGAACAAATTTAGCCTAACTATCCGAATCGATTGTCTAAACCTTGGTTAGAGTGACACAGTAATTGTCTTAAAACCATTTAAGACAAAGTATTGAAACTGTCGAGCTGCAAGTGATGACTGCTGGCATATGTTATGTGGCCCAAATGAGGTGAATATTGATTAATAGCGTTCCAAAGCTAAAGTTGTGTATTGAATTATAAATATGTTGTTAAGGTCGAAATGTTCATGAAAAAGCATCATTTCACTACTTTTATTTCTTTGATCTTCCTTCTATTTTTAGAAAGGTTTAATTGGTCACCAGTGTAGAAAAATAAGATGTCACAGATCTCAGTGAACAGAATTCCTCTGTTTGTTTTTTTTTCTTTTAATATTTGAAAGAGCGAAATTTGACATTAACAAAACTTGATTTATTGTTTTTAATTTTAATTTGAATTAACAAATAATTACTTATTTAAATGTCACACAAATTCATTGGGCTCGTTTGGTTGCTTAACCAAAGCTTTAAAATGATGATGGTTAAAGAATGTCTAAGTATTTAAACACAGTTTAGCTTATTAAGAGAAATATGTAAAGTAAATACAAATTTTTGAAAAAAAAATTATAATAAAACAAATAAACCGGATGTCATTTTAAATCGCACTCAAATTATTCACAATACAATTATTCAAATGTGCCATTTGAACTAAAATCCCGTCATTTCAACCGTCATTAAATTGTCGAAAAAATGTGGATTTCCTTAAAGGCGTTAAAAATCCAATATTGAATTGCTATATAGATAATAAAGCAAATATTAATGTATATATTATATATCTATGTATTTTAGCTAATCTCTACCTATCTATTACCTACCTCAACAAAAGCAAAATTTTTTGACAGCTAATTGAAGTGAGCTACACCAATTGACAACTAGAGAGAATCATTATCGCTTTATTGCAAATAATAAACAATATTACTCAACCCTTTTACACTGATCCTCCCCCTCGGCGGCGGCGGCGGGTGTGATTAATATCAACGAGCCAAGTTAAAATGATTAAAAATTGAGAAGCGCGCGATAAACAACAAATACAATGCAAAAACCAAAACTAGGTCTAGGTTTTTTTCCTTCTATACATTTCTTTATGTACTCTCGTCGTCGTATATTGATATAGGAAAGGCAGGCAGGTTCGCGGGGCGCGTTCACATCATTCAAATTGTGTGATTCAACAATAAAATCCCGTCGTTGTTGTATGAAATGGTGAAAATAAAAATAAAAATATATACATACATTCAAAAACAAATAAAAAAACAATAATCTGAACGGATATTTAATTCATTACACAGGCTATACACGACATTTTTGGTAATGCGGTAGCTAAAATAATATAAAAATATTCAATAAAACGGCTGGATCTTATTTTATTTTTAATTTCTGCTCACGATTCTCCGTCGTCGCCCATTTCTGTTTGTAAGTAGATAGGTATGTGTTTTTAATTTATTTTTATTCAGTTGTTTTTGGTTTTTATTTTTTGTTTTTAATTTAAGTCAGGGTCAATTTTGCACGTTACATCAGGAGAAAAAGAACGGACAAATTAAAAGCGATTTTACAAGTGCGCCTAACATCATCGCATCATCACCCCCGAGCTACGACCCCCGTATAAGGCCGGATAGAAAGTAAAAGTTAAGGCACGTCTTGTATAGATGTATTTGTAGTGTAGTATTAAATTAAATGCCAAAAGAAAATAGCAAATAATTTTTCTAACGTTTATTCTTCTTTACTTTATTTTTGCCCAAAGACCATTAGATGCATCTATTTGTTGCACATCGGACTAAAGAGACAGCGAAAATTGTAGGTATGTGTGTATACTCGTTTGAGAGTAAAAGCGGGTGCTCCTCGCTCGGAAAACGATAGAGCCTGCCATCACTACCGCTGTGGCTGCCGCTTATGTCGTACATTGTGCTATAAGCTTATTAAATTGCAGTTGCATACACGCTCGAATGCACTTCACGAACGAAAGAGATAGAAAGAGAAATCAGGTCAAGGCTTACTGTATCGTCGTCGTCGTTCGTTTTGAAGTTGTCGTCGTTGTCGTTGTTCACTGTTGTCGTCATTTAGTTGTGCACGCTATGCCATATGCTATGGGAGATGTCCGTCCATTGCATGTGGTTGAGTGCATCAACTTGGTAAGAGATGTTTGTAGGTACTTAGTACTTAACTATCGTTGTTCCTCCTTCTTCCGTCTAACTCACACACATACACGTCAAACTGGCGTTAGAAGATAACTTAGTTTTTCCGGCCAACACATTCATAAAAAATAGACAAAAAAAATCATATTCAAATGTCAGTAGGCAAACAAGATGGAGTAGAAAATCCAGTGCGACTCCAAGTGGCGGAAATACAAATCACTTTTAATGGAGGGCAAATGCATCTACAACATCTCAAGCAGTAACTGCATGCAAAAAAAACAGCAGCATACAATCTAGTATAGATGCCCTCTTACAAAAAGTCAAGCTAAAACTAATATAGGGTGCCGGCGAAAGTGGTGCACACTTGATTTGTTTGTTGTGTTTTTTTTCTTCTTTTCATGGATAGCCCCCCGTATTCTGGGAGGCCTTAGAAGAATTAGGCCGGAGGAAGAGTGGACGAAGTATATTCAAATGAAGCGCCTAGTTTTTATAGTTTTGTCTCCTTTTACTGCATTTTTTGTGTGTACATTTTCACTTTCACTTCCGTTCATTTTGCAGTGTGGTGAAGTTTCAATGTATGTGTGGTGAAAAACTATAAAACGTCAAAATGAGAGGAATGACTTTCATTGAGTGGAATAATACTTATTGCTGCTTTTATATGGCATTATGTGGCTAGAAATGCAATGTTTTTTTTTTTAGAAAATGTATAGATAAGTCGATTTATATTATAATTTGTTTCTGAATAAGTTTAATTAAAGGAATGCAGCGTGCGCACTCGTATGGTTTCTATGGGCATTTGAAATTAAAATAATTCTCTTGCAACACACTCTAGATATACCGGTGTGGTGGAGCCGAGCTGATGCGGTTCGGTTACCCATGTATACAATGTTTATAGGCTCTTTGCTGCTAGACACATTATAGTGGGTTGTTTTCTTTTTGTAGAGTAGGTGTAGATATAAATTTGTCGATTAGTTGAATATACTATACATCAATATACTTTACTATAAATTCGTTTACTTGCACTATTGACTTGGCCTATTTACCTCTTTTTGAGAAAAAGCCGGATTTTTCTTCTTTATTTTTGTTGTTGTTGTTGTTGTTGTTGTTGTTGTTTTTGCTTATTCAAATGAAGTGATAAATCTGTTAATGGTTTATTGTTCTTCGATTTTGTTGTGGGTGTTATACTATAGGCAAATTAAATGTGTAAGAAAGTGACATTTAATTTATTTGACCTACAAAAATTGTTTATTTATAAGAGTAAGCTTTATAACTAATAAATGAGATAATTATACCTATATGATATTAGATTATGTGGATAGAATTGTAGTAATTCACATAAATATTTTATTTTTTTGTATACATTGTATATAAGTAACAGAAACTTAAAAAATTATAGTTCAATTATAAATATAAGACCTTGCTCAAACTAAATAATCACAATTTTTAGGAAATGGAAAGTCTTCTTTTTGTAAATTTTACATAAATATTAAATTATCTTTGACTGTCGTAAAATAACGTATAATTTTGATGTTACTTTGGCAGTTTAAGAAATATACAAACAGAACAAGTTCTGAATATCAAAATGTTATCCTCATATAATAAGTTTAACCTTAAGAATTCTATTTACATTTATCGAATTCAGGTAAAAGAAATTCACCTATTTTAATTCCATCAAAAGTGATTAAAAGAATACAAAATTATAGCAAAACTGTAAAATTTTGCTCGGAATCCTGTTTGTGTTTTAATGAGTATTGGAGATTTCATTCACTATATTGGAATCACCTTCACCCGTCAACTTATTTGGGCTCTCTGAAACTTATCTCGCTCCCACTTGATCATGGTAAGGAGATGGTAAAATGAGTGAGGACTTTTTATTTTTTTTTAAACAGGAATTTATTTTTTTTACACATTTTTCTTTTGAATAAACAATACAGAGTAAAAATTCAAATTTTAATTGCTCTATAGAAGCATTCGAAGTTTTAAGCAATTTGGAATTTTTAATCTTTATAGTAAAAAAATGAAAAAAAAAAAAAGGACACAAGTACAAAAAATTTGTTCTTCTTCACATCTATGTAGCTTTAGATAATATTAAAATTGAGCTTCTGCCACCGACTACGGCTTCTCTCATCCAGCCTATGGATCAAGGAATTATTCGATACCTTAGAGCCCATTGAAGAAGATGCATTACGAAATCGCAACTTCTGCATTTAGATAATGGTTAGATTACAGTTCTTCCTCTAAATCAATAGCTCTAAAGAATCTTAGTATTTGACGCACCTTCGGAAAGGATAGTTTTTCCTTTGGTGCATGAGTGGAGAACAGTTTTCTCATATGTGGTCCGGTGTTTTCTCATGCATGTTGTATAATACACACAGGTAGCACTGCTTACCAATCCAAGTAAACCTAGGTGTCTTCTAAGTTTTCAGTGTCCAGTTAGGATACCTGCTTTTATTCTTAGGTTGTTCCTTTAGGATTTGTGAAACGTTTCTGGTTATAATTGCCGAGTAGTAGTTTCACGTGCCTTAGCTTTGGGAGTTCCTTCCAGCTCTTTTTTTTTGATAATCTTAAGGTAATGGTAAAACTATAACACCCATATTAATAAAGATGGTTTAGTAAAGGTTTATCGTTAAGTCCTGGACTAAGTGCGAAATTTCATTAATAAAACAAATTTTCTGTTAAGTGACGTTTACTAATTATGATTAAGTTAAACCACTGAAGTAGGTGATTTAGCGAAGGAATAAGAAATAGAAATGTCAAATTGGTTTTTTTTTTATCAAAAAATTAAAAAAAAGTGAGAAGTTTCTAAATTAATTTTAAAAAGAAATAGTTATAATAAAAATGGCACAAAATTTTAACGATTTCTTGAACCGTTTGGATTCATACGTGGATTTCCACAAGTCATTGGTGCAATTAATCAATATCCACAATCAGATACAAGCAATTGACAATCAATTATGGTAGCCACAGAATATAAAAAAGAGATTGCTTACTTTTGTAGAAGTTTTTCTTAAAGCATTTTTGATAAACGTCATTTTACTATTCCGGGAACATTTTGTTTTTATTAATGTAAATATTCAAGCCAGGATTAAACTCCTATTCTATGGTTTAGTAAGACAGTGGACTATAGAAGGAATAAGCGTTTTTTATTAATATGGTTGTAAAGATTTTTCGGAAATAGATTCACTTGAATCAAGCTTTAAAGATGATAAATCAGGCGTTTTTTTATATAAAAACTGTTTCCAGAAATGAGGTTTTGATTTGAATTCTAAGCCTTAATTCGAAAGAAATAAGATAAGAAATAAATTTCTTTGTGGATGTAGGTGAGAATCTTGCTTCCACCTTATCTTATCTTATCTTATCTTATCTTATCTTATCTTATCTTATCTTATCTTATCTTATCTTATCACCTGGACTTTTGATTCCGGTTCGCATCAGATTCTCACAAAAATACTAAAGCTACCTAGCTTTTCCCAACAGGTGGCGATTTATGCTTTAGGCATTAGCAGGCCGATTCTCCCCAAAGTCAGTGATACCTCACAAGTCACAAGAAGAAGTGAAATTGATTTAGTGACTTTTTCGGATTCTGCCGTTCAGTCACAACTTGTGAGAGTCACAAAAACAATCGAAACTGTGATCTCCTTCAGAGCAGGTTACAACTCATAAATTTTTAAGTTTCTTGGACTGACATGCAGTATATTTTGTAAGAAAATTTTCTAGATTTGTGAATAATTGTGAGTACACAAAAATGGAAGTGGACTTTGTTCTAGTGAATATAATAGCTGATCTTTCCCACGAAAATGAAAAGTAACATTTTTACATAAACAAACATTTTTTTAAAAAACTAATAGTATCAAAAAATTTGCAGCGCCGACGGCATTTAAAAACTCTAAGAGATACAAATGATCCATTCGCTCTCCAAAACAATACATTTATAAAGTAATTTTTTCGTTTTCAATAATCAGCTGTTCAAATAATGACACTTAAAAATCTCACCATGCTGTGGTGAGTTTCGTTGTGAGCTTTCTTGTGACGATTAGGGGGAGAATACCAAAATGTTATCGAGTCACAACAATCCTCACAAGGAATAGTCACAAGAGCTTGTGACTTGTGACTCCTCACAAGGGGGAGAATCGGGCTGTATTATTGTATCATTAGTTTTGACATTATACAACGAACCTATTCTCATTCATGTCAATATTAATATTGATTACATAACAAGGATATCTAAAGTTATCCATTTTCTAATAACAGCACGAAAGCATAAAGAAATATGTATTTCTAAAACTGTCAAATTCGATATAACAATTTTGCAAAACAGGTAGGTTGTGATGTATTTATACAAAAAACAAGACACTGACTTTTATTTAAATTCAAAGCCGAAAACATATATAAGTCTCTGACAACGTGCTGAAAAGAGGAGTAGGTTCTTACACATGTATAATAGGTATTCACTCAATTAAAACTTGTTTATCGATTTTAAATAAATTCTTCTTTATTGAATGCCAGAGTATTATAGCCAAAAATATATACATACATACATATAATGAGCGTAATTAAAATGAACATCCAGTAGGTTCCAAAGTCACAACGAAACATCCCTAAAAGTCAAAGTTGCCTGCTAAACGATGTTATTCACAAATTGTAGTTCATCTTTGAAAAGGTGTGGTGAATGTAGAGGTGTAGAGGTAAGGAGGTACTATATATAAAACAAAAGACATTTTATTTCACACTACAATTGTTCGCACCCCCCATAATGTATACAATACAAAAACATGCGCCGGTAAAACGTAATACCTTGTCTAGCCGTATCGATCTGCTGCGGCTGGTAGGTATATTGTGACAAAATATACTCGCCTTATGCTAATTGAAGTGCATTTTGAAGTTTTGAGGTTAGGTATGGGGAAAATGGAGTTTTGACATTCCTCTTTTTAAGTTTCTAGTTTGAAAAGGAAGGGTGGGGCCTCACACCAAAAATGGCTTGAAATCAGTTTCAATCCAAGAATAAATCAAGGTATTTGTAACACTTAAAGAATATCGAGAGTAAAATACACTGAACCATTCATTAAATGCATCCATTTGGCTGATTTTATGTATACAAACACACATACTGTGTGTTGCGTAAGCCACACGCACTTTATAACTGTATAAGCCTGCTGGCTGGCTGGCTGACTGGCTGGTTCATTGGGGCTAGCTGCTGGTCTAGCATGTGTGCACCACTTAGTGCGGTAACATTCCTTGGAGCAAATCTGTAGAATGTTGGTCGACCATTTGAAAGTACAATTTTTAAGGCTTTGGTTTGGCACAACTCTTGTGCGGTGTTTCGCCATCAACCGAAGTTAATAATAGCTGTATGCCATAGTTATTCTGCACACCTTATTTATTTTTTGCGTTTCTTTATTATTTGAAGCACATATACTATAGGTTAGCAAAAAAACAAAAAAAAAAACTTGAAAAAGGTGCTTTACGCAGATATTGCGTTGTAAAACTTTGTAGGCTCTTTTCACATGTGAAGCCTGATGTTAAGAGTTAATTGCAAACATAGCCTTAGGGCTTTGATTTTGTGTGAATAATAAACTTCTTTCCTATACATACAAGCATATCTACGACTTATACATATATTTTGAATATTTTTTGTATAACACTTTTTTGTTTTTGTCTTTTCTTTTCAGTAGATACTGAAATTCCAATTATCAAACAATCGCCAAGCCCACCACCTACATCACTACATCATCTGCAACAACAACAGCAACAACAACAACAGCAAGCTCAGGCACAGCAGCATCAGTCATCGTTATCAGCTGTAGCGGCAGCAGCAGCCGCTGCGGCGGCTGCCCTGCACATAAAATCAGAGCATAACACTGCCTTATCGCCACAACACCAGCAACAACAACAACAACAACATCAAACGCAATCGCAACACAACGGTCCATCAGCTCTGCAACAACAACAACAACAGCAGCAACAATCAGCGACGACAACGCAACACCGGCCATTGTTGCACAATCTGTTAAGTGGAGCACCAATTCATAGTACACCGTACCATAGAAATTATTGCACCTCCAGTACAGGTCAGTATCCTTTGTGTCACATATGCTGTTATATCCTAGTTTTGCCTATTTCCTAAACCACGGATTAACACAATGTTCCACATTTATGCATGTTTTTTTTTTTTGATGTTTCTTGAGAGTTTTCTTTTTTATTTGACATTAATTGGGCGCCATTTTGAGTGCAGCAGTATGATAAAGTACACAGATTACGATTTGGAGAACTTCACAAAGTGTTCTGTATGAAATATGATCTCTCAGATCGTTGAAGTCTGTTGGTAGAAGTCAATATTGACAACTACATTGAAATCTATACTGCGTTTGTTGAAGTTTAATTTTGCACAAGAAGAACCAGAAAGTAAATTTTGTTTAGAACAAAACAAAAATTCTGATTTCAAAAAATTGAACCCAGATATCTCCATCCGGGTACTGACTGTAGTTCAACTTCCGAGAAATGATGATTTTCATCAATTAAATATTTAGTCATCATGTTATACTTGTCAAACATATTTTAGATTAAGTTTTAGTACTGTTTAGTACATTTGACGTTTTTGTTTCAATAAATAAAACACTTAAATAAAACTGACAGCTTATTGCAATAGGAAAGATTATCATGTGTCAACGAAAGTAATGACAAACTTTTACTGTTTTAAAACTAATAGATGAAAAATTTGCTAAAAGAAAAAAAATTGATCCAATGTTAGTTCGCAAAAATAGAATTGTTTCAACAAAGTGAAGACTTTGACATTTGGAAATAAAAAGGAGATGGATATTATCGCTTTAAATGAAATCAACATAAAAAAGGAGACTTATCACAATTTCTCTTTGATGATCAAAGTTATCTATTTGTATTTTCATCATTTGCATAAGATTTCTATCAGCTGTTCCGAGTAGATAAAGCTATTAATGTTCTTTTCTGTCAAATGGAAGTAAAAACAGACCACTGGGATTTATACAAATGAGTACATTACGTGAGCAAAGAAGCATTCGGAATTAAAGTCGAGGATGATTATTCTGACTTTATTATTCACTTTTTTCGATTCTAGTGGGTTATGAAAACATACATTTAATAAAATAGGTTGTTCAAACATTCATCAATTTTGTCAAGAAATCCGAAAAGGCAATGTATCCGATGGTTGCTCCAACTAGAAATCTGGAACAGAAATAAAAGTCCCAAAATATGTATTACTCCGAATTCGGAACAGCCAATCGAAGGCAGAAGGAGTAAAAATGGTCGGCAAAGTAGTACTTTGAACGTCCGAACAAAAACTACATTATCTATTTAACAAATCATAAAAGTGGTCTACGTTCATTTATAATTTCACTTAATTTCCGATTGATTCCTAGCTGTACCTTTTGTAAATTTTAAAATATCAATTTTTAAAAAAATTTCAAGTTTAATCACAATTTTTCTAGTTATTCCGTTTTTCTTTTCAACTGTGATATCCAGTTATGTTCAACTATATTCTATTTCATATGAGTTTTATAACATTAAGAAACTTTTATACATTAACGGTGACAAAACCTCAACGCCCCGCGCTAAAACTTGAATTCAGTTTTTTTTCACAAAATAATCTTATTTTTTTTTTTCTAAACAGCATCGCAAATCTTTTATGAAAAGTTTATTAAAAAGAATGAAATATAAACTCAATAAAGGGATTTATTCCCTCGGAACCCTTGAGTAAGTAAGTGGTCACCTCAAAAAGATGCTACCTTGACCGGTGTCTATTGTGTCATTCTTTTAATATACAACAACAAACCCGAAGGAACCGTTAACCTTAAAAAAGGGTACCTTGAAATCTAGAAATATATTATCAAGGCAGCTATCTCAAATTCTTTCTTTATAAAATCACCTTCCTGTTTCTATTGTGCGTAGATTTTTTAAGTTCTTGAATATATGCGCATCCTTCCTGAAAGTCTTTTTTATTTAATTTTTTTTTCTTTCATTCTATTCAATAAAACTGACCGTTGGTCAAGCGATGAATCAATTATCCTTGACGAGGTTTTCTCTTCCCCGAATTTTTTTTTATATCAAACACATATAAAAATTTAATTCCCCCATTTGATCATCCGCACGAAACAAGGAAAAGGATCTTCTCTAAATAAATGTGTGCATAAATTAACGATTGCGGAACATGATGATCTTTATAAGACACACACAGTCTAGAGAAATATAAAAAAAATCACATTTGATCGTAAGAAAAAAAGGGTTGAATCTTTAATTCCTCCCGGTGATAACAAAGAAGGAGCAAAGATGTATTTACCTTCCGCATGATATTTTGAAAAATAAAAGGAATACTGGACACCCGGCTATTGTGTGTGAGAATATATCTTTGGCTGTCGCTTCCTTCTTTTCATATATCAACCAACTCGCCACTCGCCCCTTTTGTTTTCACAAAGAATATCCTTTTTGTTCGCAGACTGACCAGTGTCCACGCATGAAGGGGTATAAAATCGATTCTTTAACTCTTTTCCTTTGCATTAGGGATTAAATTAAGAAGGTTTGATGAAACCTTCTTCTTTCAACAACGACCCAAAATGTCAATATAACTTATTGCCCGCAACTGGTCTCCTGACAATTTTTCATATCCAACATTCATTAGAGTGCGGTGTCCTTAATTTTTGCGCGTTCATCATCATCATCACCATTGCCTAACATCTGCTCATTCTCTTCTAAATCCAATCCTTTCCCTATTTTCACTTTTATGTATATTCAACAATATTGTACAATAGCCACATGCTATATGTGTGAATTCAAGGATGACTATGCAAACATCCTTTTTCTAGAGTTTTTGGTAAGTTTTCATCACATTTTGCAATCAATTTCGCAGATGCAATCAAGACCACTGTCTTCTATGTCGAATTCGATCTGTCAAAAAATATAATACTAACATAATTGCCATGCGTAACTCCCTCGCTCCACGGCTAAGAGGTTAAGTAATCCAGCAAACATCTGCATATCTGTGGCATGGGGTTGCACATACATCTTGCTTAAACTAACCCGCTGAATCCACAAATAAATAAATACATTTACTCCCACAGGACAATAGAAAATCATTTCCATTGATGATAATATTGACAGTTTGCCAAAGGTAATGTAGTGTGTGCTCTGTGAAAAGAGTTACGCGATGTCAGATGATATATATTTGACAATTGATGACGATGATGATGACTCAGACTTGTGCAATAAACCCTTAAGGATTGCGTTTCTAACACAATTGCATATATTATGTGGGAGAGAAAAGGGTCCCGCACATGTGTCCATTTCTATTTGAGTATATCCAGCAAGTCGATTGTAGATGTAGAAAATTGATTATATTACGACGACAATTGACATTTTATTCTATTCACGAAAGTATTCTACAAACTTTCTGAATGACAGCCGGGTCGGTGCATGATGACTAGGTATAGAAATAGAGACGACCCTTCAGTGGTCAATGAATGGCTATTGTCTGATCGGAAAGAGGCGAGAATATTGGCTCGTATATTCAAGTGTTTGTGATGGATAATCCTTATTCTATTTGCTTGTATATACCTGATGACTGCCTATGTAATATGGAAGTCTTTTTATCAATGGAGTCCTTTGTTGTTGTTTAAGTTGCAACAAACAATCAATACCTAAACATGTTTTTTTCGGTATTTGTACCTCGATTTCAAAAGCTGATAATCCAATTTCACAGTTATTTGGGTTTTTGCATAAACGGTTTTATTTTGTTTTGGTAAAGTTAAGTACAATATGGTCATTCAATTGGTTGTCATGTAATTAAATGCCGTAATAGACTATGGGTATTGAATAAAGAGGTACTTGACAAATGATTAAATGTATCGTTGGCACATTTAGTCAATTTTGAATTTGACATACTGCAGCACATTCAAAACATTCAAAAATCCCGAATGTCAAAATCTCGAATTTTTAGCATTTTTCCTGATTTGCGACGGTGCCGTGGCAGAATAATTTTCCAAATTATTTGGTTCGTTCTTGTTGATTCTCATTTTTCATTATTTGAATTCAAACCAGCTGAATTGAGCTTACAATCACTGCTTGGAGGAGAACAACGTAGGTACTGAAAAAGTATTGAAAGTGTACTAAAAAAAAATGGAGTTCGAGATTTTTCCCGATTGCTTTCGAAATTTTGAGCATTCAAGGCTTTGCCATTAGAGATTTTGGCATTCGAGATTTTCAGATTCGAGATTGTGTCCCGATCACAGTCAAAACAAGATACGTAGCTTCTGGATTGTGACATTGCGTACATAGTGAAATTCATGACAATGGGTTTTGTGAGTGAATTAGGTAAATCAAAAAAAAAATGGATGTTATTGTGAAAGGGCAAAATCTAAACAGGAATGACAGTAGTTTTTAATTTTTTTTTTAAGTAATACGTTCTTAGCCAATTCAATTTTCAGAGACCTCACTAACGTTCCAATGTCCAAATTGAACAAATGATTCAAATATATTGTTTCTTCCTCATGATATTTGACAGCCAAACTGTCAAATTTTTCTGAGTAATTCTGCTTGTGTTTCTGATATTAAAGAGATGTCTTATGGAGACCTCAACTTTCTTATTAATTAAAGATCTTAATAACCGAACAATGTTTCTGACGAGCAGATTTCAGACATATTTTACTTAAATTAACAATTTTCTGGACTGCTCATCTTTCGATGCAGCACAAAGTAAAGTAAAGAATGTTTGTAATAAAATGAAAAAAACACATGAAACCAATGCTAACCCTACGTCTATTACCTCTTAAGGTAGTATACAGAATTTCTTTTATATAAACCCTGGTTAGAGCTTATACCTTTTTTCACGGGGACCAGTCAGACATCAAACTTCCGTTCATAGAAAATATATTAATAGCGATTACGAAACCCGCCATATTTCTACTCCCGCAGAGTGTGGTCAATCCACTAGGCACCCGCATCGAATTCAATTAGAAAATCTTCTCACTTTAATGAACTGTAATATCGATCAGCGAAACTACCTTGCCATTTTCCAAAACCGCCTTACTGTTGATGTCATTTTTGACATAAATGGGTGTAAATTCAAATTTCATTTATGAAAAAAATTATTAAAGAGTTATTAAAATGAGTTCAATTTATTCTATTGGATTTTTCGTAAATGAAAGATAAGAAAGTGTTAGAATCCAAACGATGAAATTAAAAGTTAAACTTAAATTATCAGTTTTTAATACTACCTTGAAATCAAAACATTGATAAGTCGTTGTTGCAAACAAAAAACAATTATTTCAAACTTCAAAAGTTTATATAGATTGTAAGTGTTATGCGTATTACATATGTAATCTACAACTATCAAACTATGTTATCGACAGTCAGAAAGTAAATACTGTAAAATTCTGCCAGACGAGATCCGCAGACCCTTCATTGGAATACGTAATTAATTTTAATTTAATTTTGTTTGTTTTCCCTCAACTGGGATCGAACCATAGGTCTTGAGAAGCCGACGTCAGATGATAAGTTCATCTTAATGCACGTTTTTTTTTATTGAACTGAATATTATCGTTGTTCATACTTGTTTCTTTTATCCATCACAATTGCCAGTCCTTTTATTGAATATAATATTTGTTTTATCTCTAATCTATTATACAATTGTATTATATTAAAAAAAAAACAAATTTTACTCATACTTCGTTTTTTACCACGATCTCGTGCCCTTCCATACAAGGCTCAAGCATTCAACCAATTATTAGTTGACCATACACTAGAGTGGTGAAATAAAACACCCTGATTACAGATTTCTATGAATTGGCTACGTATTGCTTTTAAAAAATTGCAGAAATATGTCGGTAAAATAGTTTGATAATTATAGGTATTACCAATCGATCGATATTACAGCTCTTCCGGTAGGTTTCTTATTTGAATCCGATACGGATGCGAATGCTCTTCGGATTGACCAAACCCCCGGGAGTTAAAATATTGCGGGTGCTTCAATCGTCATGAAAAACTTAAAGCTCATTATGTTGTCACTCTCTGCTTTGACGTTTAAAGGCTCATATACATTGATTATTTATCATAGTTTTTTTAGAACTTGCAAAAAATCTACTTATAGCTTCTCAAAAGAGGCAATTACTTCCATAACTTCGTTAATGACATTTAAGTTTTATTTTCTTATAGAAGGCAATAGTTGCCGTAAGAAAATTGGAAATTGCTTTAGTATTTTTTATCGTCTAGAAGCATGGCTAAGCTTTTTGTTTTTTAATAAAAAACACTGTAGAAGTTGTATAAATAAGCTTTATAATAGCTATTAGTTTTCTTACTCCAAAAAAACAATTTTGGTAGGCCTAAAACAAACTGTTTTGTGGAAAATAAATCAAAAAATACTAGACTTGCATAATGAAGCCTTATACAAATTATATGCAAGCTGTAGGAGTTTACAGGGATTTTCTCTATACATTTATTATTTACTTAAAGAAATTACAAAATAGAATTTCATAGATTTTCCTTAGAAAATGCGCAAAAGATCTTTTAATAGTTTCTCGAAAGAGGCAATAGCTTGACATAGAAGGAAATTATTTCCATGATTTCGTCAATAACATTTTACAAAAGGTTTTTTCTTACGGAAGGCAGTATCTGTCAAATGTTCACCCATAGGTATTATAATGTGCAAAAACTTCTCTTCATTCATGGTTTTAATATACATTATTTTTTCATAATAGAAGATATTTTAGCTTTATAAAAGATATTAATTTTACATTTTTTGGGGAAAATAAACCAAAAAAATGCTTAACTTGCATATCGAAGACTTATGAAAGTTTTATACAAGCTGTAACTTACACATTTTCTAAAAATTGCTAATTACGAATATTTGAAATATCGTATCTTTGTTTATATCATTTTTACCACCTCTCAAAACTTCTCAGAAAGCAAATTACATTTGTGTATACTTTTCTAGCACTCTAAAACTGAACACACACTGGTTCAGTCAAATCGTTTTTCATTCATAAACCAAGATAACTTGTGGAAAAAAGTAGCTTACTTTCCATAAATAAAGCACGTTGAAAGAATTTTAGAAACTTCATCTTAATTCGATTGGTGAGTGGGAATGTTAACCCAAAAGGTTTCAGGTTTGATTGTGAGTCGCTGCAAAAAAGTATACTGCCTCTTGTAAGAAAGTGACAACTCCTCCAAACGTGCCCCTTGTAATGAAAAGCGCTCCTCATTAGCCGTTCGGAATCGGCAGAAAATCGAAGGTCCCCTCCATTTCTGGTACCATACGCACACAGGAATGGTTGAGATTTGCAAGTCACTAGGTCCTCGTTCTCTTCGAGCCAATTATGTTTTCATTGAGTGGGAGTAGAAAGATAAAAATGTCTTTTCAAAAACAAATAAAGGAACAAAATCTGTAGTGAGTTTCTTGAATCATTTAAATCATTCTATGAAATCTACAATTTCTCAGTCTAAAAATGTCTTTAAATAAAAAAACACTTACCCATTTAATAAATTAAACGAACTTCCCCAAAATCTTGCTCCTTTTCTCGTCTTACTCAGATACAAATATCAAAAAGCAATTTTCCATTTAAAATTTTTCCCACGATCTGTTTGAATACTGAAGAATTCGCATTCACTTTAATTTTGCAAATAGAAAAAACCCTTTTGGACAATGAAATTATAAAATTGTTTTCCCTTTCACCTACGCGATCTGAGAAGGAATCCTTTCCATCGATAAGCAGATGTTTTTTTTTAAGTGTCCCTTTGACAGTCAAAAAGATGAAGAATTAACTTTGCAGTATAAATGACACACATGCAGATGTCACTTTATGGTTCGGTTTCAAAAAAAAAAACGAAAAGAAATTCCCGCGTCTCGTCAAAGTAAACATTGGTAACCTAATTAGACGATCAGTTGTATTGATATTTTTTCGCAAAACATTATTATTGTCCCGCAAAATTGTCGTATGAATGTTTTGATTTAAGGACACTTTGTGGTTCTCATTCGTGTGTGTGTGTGTCTGTACGAGAAGATACTTGAAATCCTTTATTTTCATGCCTAGCTTTTATACGAATATTCCACTCGAGAAGACAGTAGTTTTTATTTTCACCTGTAGATATCAAAAAATAAGAATGAAGCCGCTTTGTTGTTATAGGGAGCTAGCTGACTGAAGTTTTATTTGGGTCCCCTAAAATGATAATAATATGTTTGGAACGGTTTACTCAGTTTTTGTATTGTTTGCGAATGTTTTGACGAGACAATATGTCTGGGAATTTCAGTATTATTCGACGATGTTTTTTATTCTGTTTTATAATATGGGTAAAGAGAGGAGTCCTTGAACCTCTAGTTTTTTTGTTTACCTTCTTCTTTGTTATCGAACAAGGACCTTGCCTTTTATGGGTTTGTGGAGCGAAATTTAATTCGAGTTTCGATAGCAAGTCATAATAAGAAAAGGAAAACCTCGAAGGAAATATAATCATTACAAAACGGTGAAACGGTGTATTGCGGGAGGCCCTTAAATTAAAAAAAAATAAGTATGTTTTAAATTTCATAGCGTTATATTCCTGCTGTGCTTCTACAAAAAAAATGAAAAGAAGTTATTTGTGAACGCCGTATATACAAATCCGATGAAGGGATTCAATAACCTTTTTCGATTGAAACAGGTATGGAATTTAATTCAAAAAAAAACCCTCAATGCATCCCGTTTTGGCATTGTTTGAATATCCTTTAAGGTTTAAGCATTATTAAAAAAAAATAACTATACTACACGGGGGGAACTACATATATATCGATGCTTGAAGAAAAGGAAGATGAAAGTCTTAGTCTTATGAACTAGAAAAATGAGGTCATGAAGGATTACGAATGTGATTAGTGCGTACTTTTTTTTTAATTTAAGATAAAAATGTATCTCCTTTATAAAAAACATAACTGAATCCTTTTCTTTTAATAGCAACACACGCTTTTTGTTGTTTTCTCGTTTGCTCTATTCTTCCTTTTCAGGATCTTTTCCACCCAGTCCAGCTGATAGCGGTGTTTCTGATGTAGATAGCTCGAGTTCTGGTGGTCAACCATGCAGCGAAGAGTTGAAGGCGCGCTTGGGTATGCCACCACATTGTCCACCTCAAGGACATGTACCAAATGGTACATTTTTACATCCAAATTTCTATCACAATTCGCCGCCTCTACGGAATATTTGGAATCGTGGAGTTGGATGTAAGTATTTTTCTTTTTTCAACTTTTTTTTGACACAAGCATTGACATTAAATTTGCGAAATTATACTTTCTTCATGAGTGTGAAAGAAGAATTCATTGAGCAAAGTTTTTAAAAATACATATTTCAGTTTAAGAGTTTCCAAAAGCCACTTTCTGTTGAACTTTGACATATCGATTTCTGTCAGCGAAGTTTGAGGAATATGCTTCGTTAAATGAGAAACAGGGTGAAACAGAACAAGACCCCAAGGATTAATAAAACAAGATAAAAATATCTATTAATTTAAAACCGCAAAAAGTCAAACCTCAATTAATTATCAATATTCAAGGGCATGTATTCGTGTTTGAGGTACCAAGTTTGACAAGTGTGTAGACTGGATTATTTTATTTATTTACCGGAAGATGTCTCTTCAGTTTTAAATTTAGTTTTGTTTTTTTTTTCAGTTATTTTTATTTAATTTTGTAAATTTTTAGAAAATTTTGTTTAAGTGTTTCAGAGATGGATTAATGAAATGAATTACACACATATTGTCTTAAAGAATAATGAACTTAGGGTAGTTTGGCTTCAAATCACTATCTGCAGAGTTTAGTAAAACTTCTTTCATATTTTTTAAGGTCAAGATTTAAAAGATTTAAAATTTTAAGACACGTTTTTAAATATAAATATAAGTAGACCTGGGGGGTCATTCCATTATTTTCTAAACGATAATCGTCAAAACGATAATCGTCGATGATATCGTCCATGATTTGCTTCACGTAACTCGACTACTATCGTCTCGACCATCGATCACACTTTAAGAGATTTGTATGCATTTCAGAAACTCTCAAACTGTAGTCAATCTGTCAATTCAATAGAAAACAATACAAAATGTCAATTTACAGTGGAAACGCAATCACTCAACTACAGTCACGTACAAAATTCAAAATTAATGTAAGACGATACCTATTTAGCTATCGTCCAAACTCTATCGTTTTGACGATAGCGTTTTGACGATTATCGACTTACGTGAATCAAAAAGAGGCAACGCTATCGTTCAAACGATATCGTCTGACGATAATCGAGTTACGGAATGATCCCCCTGATCTATTACCCTAAAATGTAACTATCCAATATAAATTCGATGGGCGTTCGTAGTCCTTATCTTCGTATTCTTTTCGGCGTGAATAATTAGCTATCATCTACCGTAAAATGCAATAAAAGGGTTTTTATAGATCTCCAGTAGGTGAGCAGGCTAAAGATACCAGATTCTACTGAGCTTTATTTGAATGAGAATGGGTAAATGCATAGGGTACTTGACTGCTAGTTTAGAGGTTTGAGTTCGGTGCCAACTCTAAGTTGAATTCTGTTTCCAATTTCTATAGAATGCCACCAATGTGTTAAATAAGATAACAAACAACTTATTCTAAATCCATTTTGCCAGCAAAAATTCTTTTAAATATATCCTTTTAACTACAGTCGTGCAGTTACGATTACATTTTAAAGACCATAGCTTAAATTAATCATTAAGTATTTACATTGGGATAGATTGCACACATAAATTCCTGACAATAAAAACAAATAGCAGCGCCATCTAAAATGGTTTGTCAAGAAGCATCTTTCAAAAGAACGCAGACATATCTGTCAAATAGTTTTCCTGTGGCAGCCATTTTATTTAGACACCTACGAGCATTTTCGTTAAAATTGAAAAAAGTGAATTTTGAGTTCTCATCAAGCACTATTTTTGACAAGAAAAAAACCATCACGCAAACCAAAAGAAAGCTTGACAAGTATTATGGGGACTCTTCGCCATCGATTGGAACCGTTCTCCTTTGGTTTACTCAATGTTGGTGCGGTCGTTCCAGCACAAGTAACGTTCAATTGAAGTCACCACAACCCAAATTGTCGATATTCACATCGATTACGTTGAGAAGCGCAAAACAGTCACTGGCGCATATTGCTGCTTGATCGATTCCAAGCCGTTTTGTAGCAAAAACGGCCGCATTTGGTGAAGAAAAAAGTTCTTTTCCATAGTCGCAATATAAAAATTGCAAGTTTATTCCGAAATTTAGCCCTCTGTGAATCCTTCTTGTTTCCAAATATTAAGTAAAGGCTCGCAGGTTAGAGATATGGGTGTAGTGAAAAGATCATCGCTTAAACAAACGCTTAAATCGAAGGGCTCGATAAATCGTATTATTTTGTGAACATCAAAAAATTGGAGAAAATTTGCATAAAATGTATCGAGCTAAAAGGAGACACAGTTCTCAAAAGGATTTATCGAACGCGGCTAATAGGCAATTTTTTTCTTACACAAATAAACAGATCAAATTGTATGGTAAAGCACGGAACAGATTGAACCAGCAACAGCACCGTCAACATCAACAGCGGCCGCCATTAATTTAGAGCCAATGTATTTCAATTGTTCAACACACATAAGAACAGCAACAGCAACGCCAACAGCGTCGTTAGGCCAAAGTCCTAAATTTGCTGTTGCTGGTGCAGTGTTGTCAACTTTCCCACTGCAATATTCAGTGGCACCACAATGAAAAACTTTTTTTCGATATGAAATATCAAGCAGATAAAATGACGTTGCTGGTGGCAATGTGTTTGAGAAATGTTTGCTGGTCAGCGTGCTGTTTGCTGTTGACGATGCTGGTGCTGTTACTGGTTTAATCTGTTTCGCGCATAAGAATTGGGAAGTGGATTGTCACTAAGAACAGCGCCGCGGTAATAGTGTAGATACTTCAGCATCCATTTTGATAAACTCATTTTGACCAGTCAATGGCCTAGCATCGCTTGCCATCGATCAGCGAAATCAAGCATCATTGTGCGTTGTTAGTACTTGGATGGGGGACCGTTCAATACCAACCGTGTGCTGTTGACATTTGTTTCTTCTGTTGTTCTTTCTTTCTGTGTGTCTCCCTCTGTTGTAATGTCTAATCCGATGGTCTCAGTTGCCAGTGCTTTCAGTGTCTCCACTTCGTAGATTTATCTACGGAGTAGTGTAATATGTAATTTAATGTCATACCTTTTAAATGTTTGAGTATACTGCGAGCGTTTTAGGAAAGTTTGAGAGGATTTAAAACGAGATACCGATGCACATTGGTTTACATTAGTTTTGAAAGTCTGGATAGGTTAATGGGAGGCAAATATTGAGTCAGGTAAACTGATGGGCATTCCCTGAAGCGCGAGTATTACATTCAAGTTGTTTAAGGGGAGGAATTCCACTGGCTATTTCACTAGAACACTGTTTATTAAAATTACCTTAAAATAATGAAAGAGAAGGAAAATCCAAGAGACTCAAGTGGGATTTTTAAAGCACCTGGCCAAATATTAGGATTGCACTTGAGCTTTTGACGAATATACGCCTTAGGGGCCATGTTATAGCTATCATTGAAATGCATGATTAGAACAAATCAGTGGAATGCTGACTTCATTTTTTTGACAAGCCAGTTATAGCAATCATTGAAAAATTGGTTTTAGTAAAAGATCCTTTCAGTGACTGATTACAACCAATTCTATGCATTTGAGGTTAGAGTTGATCATTGAAAGAAAAACTGACATTTGAGAATAGAAAGAGAATCGAACGCATTCAGTGGAACGATTGTGTTCCATATTAAAAAAACGAAAATCAGCTGTTCATTGAAATTGATTTCTATCAGTGAAATAATAAAAGTGGATTAAAAAAGAAAGTTTAAATTAGAATTTTGTATTTTATAGAGTACAACAATTCTACTACTCATTACCTACATTTTGGTTCCAATTGAAGCCATTGCAGTTTGTTTATTTGTCTTAAAAATGGGAATGAAATTTTTCAATGATGCATTTCAATGATAGCTATAACTGGCCTCTTAAGACTGCAGCCAGATCAGAACAGGTGGGACATTTCTTGCAAAGAAAACCTAAACACTAAGCAGGGTTTTTGTCGACGTCGAATATGTACTCATTTCACACAAGGTGGCCTGTAATGCATACATCAAATATAGAAAACTAAAAAAAAATCGTTTATTTTTTAATGGAAAATTTGAATTCTTTCCGTTTTGGTATCCATATTTTCTTATAAGATTCATATCTTATGAATTCAGCTTCAACATTTCTCTCCAAACATCAGCTCAAATTACATAAAGAATATGTCACATAAAACAGTTTTACTCTGACAAAAAAATTTATGTAAATATTCAAAATAATTTGTTTTCAAGAATTCAATCACATAAAATGGAATCTTTTCTTTGACTGTGGTGAATTGTTCTTCCCCAAATATTTTTTTTTTGAATTTTTATTTTATCAAAATAAAATTGACATAAAGTTAAATAATAATGGTATCTGTCAAAATTTATAGCTTGTAAATAGTGGGCCAAAGAATTATGTGGGTTTAAATTTGACAGATAAGTACTTAAATGCTTGGTTAAATTTTACCTTGACTAAGCTTTTGAGAGAATTTCTGTAATTACCTCGTTGTCGGTACTACCATAGACTTGACGCACCAAGTTTCTATAATTGAGGGAGTTCTTGTAAACCACCAGTCATGCACAGTTGAGGAATATACAAAGAATAGTAATAGTAGGTTAGGTTTCTTGATTTAGAGTCATTTAGGATATTTATACAACTGCCACGTACTTCTTCCATATTTATTATCGGTTTCTAGTTCCTTTTCATCCGATACTTATACAAAGTCGTCAGCATAAATCAGTATCTAACACTGTGCTCGATCTGTCTTTTTAACGGGCGAATGATTTGAATTATTTGATATGATTTATTATTTTTTCAAAAATAAACTTTCATCTCGCCTTAGTGAATTTCCGACAGATGAATTCTGTTTTTAATTGCAGCTTCAAATAAACAAAAAAAAAACACACACAGTAAAAACAAGAAAATCGCACTTTGCTTTTGACATTCTAACCAATTTATTGCTTTTTTTCATGCAATTAAGCAAATTTTCCTGTTTTACTGCCGTGGCTTCCGGCTAAAGACAGTTCAAGTATCAAAATCAAAGTATATTTCAAATAATTCTATTTTTATTTTAGATTTCTCCAAAAGTCTTGTGCATAAGAATTTATACGAATAAGTTGTATTTAAACCTCTCTCGCTTGTGTTTTAAAAATAAATCAAAACTCATTAACGTAAAAATTCCAAATCGTTTGGTTTGTTATGATTCTTAAAACAATATTTCTTTTTTTTTTTAAGAGACGTAAGGACGTATAAGTGTTTGGCTTGATATTTATATTAATTTTATGAATATTTTAAATTTAAGTCGTCATTCAATTTTATTTTGTTTGTTGGACACGAAGATGTTCACACTAGTTCCGTAATATCCTCGGTAAAAATATAAGTATATCTAGATATTATTTAGGTATCTTAAAATGACGAAGATGGAACGCGCAAATATTTTTAATTTTTTTGTATTTATAATTCCAAGATAATTTAGGACTTTGAGTCGAAGGAATTGACACTTTGAGTGGCTTTAATGTGATATCCATTGGTACCATTTTATTTATGTATTTTTAAGATAAAAAACATTCATCTTGGTTAAGTGGTTTTTATGGCTAATCACTAGTTTTTATTTTAATAATAACCGTGCATCGGCTGTGGTGTGTTTTTTTTTTTTTTCCAATTGTGTTTTCCATCTGTGTTTTCAGCTATTTACACAGAACAATAATTTGATACTGAACTTGAATTTTTGTATTTATGTATATTAATTTTTATCAAAATGACCGATGAGAGTATGTTTGTGTAGATAGGAACCAATGTATAATGTATAACATATATGTACATACATACATTAACCATGCGTGATAGATTTTCAAATCTTTTTTTTTTTTGTAATTTTTGACAGTTCTGTTCAATAGATTTACACGGCAACAGTTTCTGTTCAATTCAGACCTTTTATGAAAACAGATCTTCAATTCATGAAATGTATATTTTTTTGTTCGTTCAGAGCAGGTTAAATATGTTTGTGTTTATTGTTTTATAGCTCAAAATCCTTAGAGTTTTAACACTAGCAGGGCTAAGCATGTTAAACGTCAAAGGCAAATAATTAGAGAAAGATTAACACACGTTGAAATAGCAGAAGATTCTGACAGATAGATATACTCAAACGTTTGGTTTGTTTCAACGAATTAGAATGCTCTGAATACGTTTGAAGAAAGATTTAAAAAAAAACACAACTATACAGATAAAATAAAAATGGCGAATAAGATTAAGGGAGGAGTTGCTAGCTGCCCCAGTGTGTTTCAGAGCGCTCAGAATACGCTTTGTAAAGAAGATGTTCAGATCATTCTCGAGGTATTATATGTCATTATTTCTTTGAACACGCAGGTTTAATAAAAATGACACCAATAATAAGGTCATCCTTTTTTATAGTTTTTCGTGTACTAGAGTTATGAAGTTCAAAAATATCTGAACGGGATGGACTGGAAGCTTTTGTTCAGCTACTATCAAAAGGCTAAAGCTTACAGAGGAAGGATAATTACAGAAAGCTTTTAAAACTGCAACTATTTAAAACTAATGTATTGTGTTGTTTTAACTAAACTAAAAGTCTAAAAAAAAAAAAAAAATTTGTTTTGTTTTTGCTAAACTAAAAGCTCATAAAAAAAAAAATTAAACAAAAATAAGAATTATATTTGCTAAAATTTATCTCAAAATCTAAATTATGGTAAAACTTATTTAAACAAAAACCATAATTATATATGTACTAATTTACTCTTAAAATTTAAATTATTGTAAAACTTATCTAATGTGCCACTCAGGCAAACGACAGATATTGTCATGCCTTAATTATTCAATTGTTCTTTTTTTTCAGTAATAACAACTGTACAACTATTACATTGAATAAAAATCTTATCTTATCTATCTTATCTACTAGAGTTATGAGACGGCAAACTATTTAGCAGAAATAGGTGCAATCACAAGTAGCACAGAATTACTTAACGAAGTCTTTAAGAATTCTAAATCGGTATCTGACATCTTCTATAAGACGGATTTAAGTTCCTATTAAGTAGAGAAAAGGCGCAAGTGGGCGGTCCGATAGAAGGAAATAAGAAGATAAATTGAGTCTTAAAATGATCTTAAATCGGGATATCACTCTTCTTAAATACTTCATTACTCCTTCCTAAATAGTTCCTTACATCTTCTTAAATACTTCTTAACTCCTTCTTAAAGAGCTACGGCAATTCTTAAAAAAATTATTAGAAACAATAAAAATAAATTTTTTTATTAACTGTTTGTTTTTTTTATTATTGTTGATTATATTCGAGTCTTCATGTGATTTTTGCTGGAATGAAAGAATTTTAAAAGTTATTTTTTTTTTAATTTACCTCTGTGCTTCCACTGAGATTCGAACCCGAGTCCTCTCGCTTGTCGTGCTTGTACTCTACCTATTGTGACACATAAAATATCTTGTCTCAAAGTGCTACTCAAATAACTCTCTCGTGTTTTTAATATTATACTCTTTAAGAAGACTTAAATACGTATTAAAGAATCGGAAAAATACCGATTTAATACCAAAATAAAAAAGGAATGTTCTTAGAAGGATTAAAGAAGGAATTAAGTAACAAAAACAACCGATTTAAGAAATACCAATTTAAGAAGTAAACACACCATGTTAAGTTCTGTAAAGCAATACCTAAAAAAGACGAAATTAAAACGGAATTAAGTATGAATTAAGTATGGACATTTTGTCAGTTACATAAACGGATGTCCTCAAAAAAGTCACATTTTACATAAATGCTATTTTAATTGTTGTTTGTCTGCAATAATGAAACAATCTCTTTTTTTTTTAAAGATTTAATAAATTCGGTTCACACATTTTGCTTTCCACCTAAAACTAAAAGTACGAAAACGGCGTTATAAATCATACTATTTCAGAAGACTTAAATACGTATTAAAGAATCTGAAAAATACCGATTTAGGACCAAAACAAAAAAGTTATGTTTTTAGAAGGATTAAAGAAGGAATTAAATAACAAAAAAAAAAAACGATTTAAGAAATGCGAATTTAAGAAGTATTTAAGAATGCTTTAAGTAGAGTAAACACACCAAGTTAAGTTCTTTAAAACAATACCTTATAAAGATCATATTAAGATGGAATTAAGTAGGCATAAATTGACATACCTAATAAAGAAGGAATAAAGTATGAATTAAGAAATGTGATACCGAAATTATACCATTTTGTGCTACTTGTGATGGATCTCCTAACGAGACGTGACTTTATTGCTTTATAAGAGTAGTTCAAAAGATCCAAATATCGAAACCCAAGCAAGGGTTTGACTACAATTAATCGAACTTTAGCATGATTTTCTTGTTCTATGTATTCTAATTTTGGTCATTTGAACTTTTTACACTTTAATCTTTATCAACGCCATATTTATGTACGTATAAAGTACAAGAATCTTTTGCCTCCATCTGGGACAAGTTTCTCTTAGTAATTTTGGATAGATTTATGTACATCCCAACTAAAGGGAAAATAAGACCATATACAAAAAAGTGCATTTCTGCGCCACAATGAAATCGGTTCATTGACTCATCATGTGGCGTAATGTCTTCGTGTTTACCTATTCACAAGCTTATTTCTTACATTTTTTTTAGTGTAATACAACCCTAAAAATTGTATTTTCAGAAGAGCAGCCTCTTAACAGCAAAGTTCATCTGATATATGCCTACAATTTTCTTGTTTATAAAATGAAATGTAATATCCGATAAAATTATAAACAAGTACAAGTTAGCTGAGAAGCAATGCTATAATACTTCCGCCAATCAATTAAATTTAATATTAAGTGTCATCAAAATGACTGCATCGGTTTGTGTATTGAATGTTAAGGAAATAACCAATTCACCTTAACAATTTCCACTTTATTTTTTTGCTACAGAAGTGCATTAGCTTTAAGTTTGTGTAATAGTAAGGCCTTTTTAGTGTTTAATTTCTTAGAACAGTGAATACAAAAGTCAATAAATTTCAAGGCATTTTGAAGTTTAAAATAATTTTATTAGAATTGAAATTTTAGCAATTCAATCAATGTCAGCTGTGATTATTAAAGTCTTAAGCATGTTGATATATTAATCAAATTCAAATGTCGACTTTACATTAAAGCTTACAGAACAGGAAGCTTTAGTTACTTGAGAAGTTGTCAAATTTCACCGTTTGAAAAGGAAATAAATGCACTCTGAAAATAAAACAATCTGCTATTTTTTGTTGTGGAAGCTTATGTATAAGATCACGACTTCTTGACAAATATAATCCAACCTTAACTCTTATTGGTCTAAATTTAAAAAAATATCTTCAATCACAAACTTTATAAAGAATAGAAGTAGTGCAGGAAGCAAATTTTTTAACACCGTACCTATAATAAATATGAAAAAACCAAAACAAATCATACAAACATTTGATGTAGATTGATAATATAAATAGTTAAATTTTTTTTGTTGCGGTTTTAATAATAATACAAAAGACGAAAATGTCTTATATTTTGTGATAAAAACATACTTTGTGGTTTTAATCACACCACTGTACTTGTATAGGTTAAGTTTCAATATGATCATTAGATTACTAAACACACTAATACAGAATCCTTTTGAAATTTTGTGATGAAAATATATAAATTTGCTTAAAATAAAATGCACGACTGAATTCAAGATTATAACTTTGCTAAGCATCGGAGCTATAAAGATCTTATTTATAAATGCAGTTACATTATTAACGGAACAGTGTGTAAAATGCCAAAGTTATTAAAAAAATAATTTCCTCTTGAAAAAAAACTATAAAACAAGCGGGGAAAACTATTAAAATTTGTGTCATGATGTTAGTTTAATGAATACTATGCCCGGCCAGTAACACATGGTGAGCTCTGTCAACCAGTATGTTATTATTTTTCGAAAAAAAAAATCAAACAAAAAATTCTTTCAATCATTTTTTCTTAACTGGCGCCCGAACAAAACAAAAAACAGCTTTATTTTATCCCATTTAGTGCATTTTCAATAGGGCAGAAAATCTTTATTGAATTTATACCAAATTATTTAAATTTGATATATGTATGTACATATTTATAACTGGCGCCCAACAATTATTGGATTAATATCAAATTATTTTAATTATTTTCGATGAGCTAGAGAATACTTACCTGTAATACCTACCAATCATAAGATTTCATCGCTATAATTTTTGAAGAAAAACCCTTCTCTGTCTGGCCTACATGGTTTATGGTTCCAAAATGTCGTTTAAATCAGCTTCTTATTTTGACAAAGGAATATTGTTAACGTGAAAAAACGAGAATTTTACTAAATTTTCGAGTTATGTGATGATGTCATAATCCCAAAATGAATTGTTGTTTGGGGATCATATATAGTACATACCTACACAATACACATGTACATCAATATCAATCATCAATATTTGCACTTTAATGATTGCCCGTTCTTAATTGGCGCCCAGTATAAGTTTTACCATTATTAATGTTCATTTTTACCTATTCTAATTTAAATAACTTTTCTAACTGCTCTAGAAATTACTGCATTTTCAAGTTAAAACATAAAACTCGATTTATAATCTCTCTATTCCTCGTCTTCTTCTTTAAAATTTTCTTCATTTTTAATTCTACTTCTACGGAAATCGCATCAAATACCTAAGTCCTATGTAGGTATACCTAACATGTTCCTACCTCCTACTGTCCTTAAGGAAACCAAAAAAAAAAAAAAACATAAATTCTCCCTTGCACCAAAGAAGACGCATTCCACAACAAACTCCACTAGGATTACCTACCTACAACAACAACAACAAAAAAACTTAAAACAATAAAAACCCACAAACATTGCTGCGGGCTTCTGTATTCAACTTTAACAACAAACACACAAGCACTAAGCAAACTTCTTTTTTTTTTAATAAAAGACTTCTAAACGCAAGCGAAAGCAACCGAAGAAATGATATGTGAATTATAAGAAACACAACCAGAGGAAAAGAACAATAAAATATAAAATATAAGAAGCAAAGAGCAACGAAAGACCATAAAAAAGAATTTATCAAGCAACAAGCAAAGCAAAAACGAAACGAGTAAAAAAAAAGTTAGCAAATAAATTCGTGGTCATCGACACATCGCCTTTGCACAAATTCTGAAGGTCACAACTACACGGAAATGTGCGAGCTCGGAAACGTCGCCGTCAGAATGTTCTTTCCGTGCAGCAGCAACAGCAATAGCAACAGCAGCAGCAGCAACAACAGCAGTGGCGGTGGCGGTGAGTTCTCCCCATCATCCATACAAGCTTACTCACTCTCATCCCATCATGTCCCCCAGCCACATTTATGCCCACAAAATGTCTCAGCCATTCAGCATTATACTTAGCCATCGTCTCCTCCACCACCGCCACCGCTACGCTGTTGCTGCTCCTGCCGCTGCCGTTGCCTCTGCCGCACCGCGTCAAGTCACATATTTTATATTCTATTTTGGTGTAAACACTCTTCTAACCAGATATAATACAATGCTTACACATATATACATATAAATTATCTACACGTGTGTATATATTTTGATTTTTGCTTTTTTTCTTGTTATCTTAACATTTCGCGCATCATTATAAAAACAAACGGTATTTATAGACCCCCTCTGTGGATGTTGTTGGAACAACCAGAAGTTAAAAATGGAAGAAAAAGGGTAGCTGAATTTTGGACTGTTCGACGCCTTTTTTAGGTATATTTACTAACTCTTGCATATCTCAGCACACGATAAGTAACAACAGCGAAAACATACCATTTTTTTGCTACTCAACAAGTTGAATTATAATTGGGATAAAGTTTGCTTTCTTATAATTTATTAACATTAATGACTTACGTATATATCAATATACTGATGCATTTTGTGATATTGCTGAAATTCACCTCATTTGCACATGTACGTACTTATATGTTCCTATTTGATATTTAGAATTCATTCATCCGTCAAAATTTTGTTTTTGATGACCGAATGTCAAATGAGTGTTTTGTGTTCTGTCAAAAAAAAAGCTAATTTCGATCAATATGATATTTTGTTTAAATGAAATTTTTAAAATAGTAAATTAATCCCTGTCGCATATTTTACCACCATATAACACGCCACTTAAAATATATAACTAAGACAAGGATGAAGTATTGTGTCAAACAGTAAACACAAACAATAAACTCATAGTTTACTTAAAGATGTATTTTTGGAGAAAATTGTACTTCTTGTATAAGTATAAGGTCTCCAAAAGGAAGAATTTGAGACTTCATGCGAATGCATTCTTTATAATATATGTCGTTAACTATTCGCAACTAGTTTGTTGTCAGAGTAGCGAAAATAACATACAAAATGAAATATTAGGAACTGTCAAAACTAATTAACGGCAAGTTGTTCACCTAATCGTTATCTTGACATTCAAACTCAAGATAACTAATTTGACAGCTATGGCGCTGCTCTCAAAAAAAAAAGTAAAAAGAATAATGCATCAAGTGAAGGTAATACTTGCAGAGTTGGATTGTGTTTGGTGAAATTCCCAAAATGTCATATTTCACTCAACAAAAGTTTGAATTCCGACACTCCAATCATTTCTTGCGATTGATTTTGTTCGGTAACGCAAACAAAAAAAAACTTTGCAATTCTTAGCCCACATTCACAACTAAAATTGAATAAATAACAATTTATACAGCAACAATAAGGAAAATAAAATAAAAACAGATGCAACAAAGATATTTATTAACTCAATACGGAATGGGTATTTCCTGAAATGAATACCTATCTACTTGGCCCCGATCTCTAGACAATTATATTATCCTCTCGCAATGCACCTGTAGCCACCCGCTGCTGAACCATTTAATAATCCAACAACTCGAACAATACGAAATACCTATAGGTAGACGTTAAAAAAAAAAACCATCCATAAAAAGCTCAAAAAATAAAAATAAAACTGCTACAGGAAATGTTGCACCTACACTCATGACGACGACTACGTCGACGATACAAACTACTGTATAGCTGGTTGTTGAATTGTGTCAAGGTGAATTTAAAGCAAAATGTAAATAAATATAAATTACCACAGTAACAGCAGCAGAAATAACAACAAAATACAACAACAACAGATATCAGCAACAGCACATCAGAAATTAAATTGAATATTGTTCGATTCAATACAGGGACAGTGTTTATACATAGTAGTGTAATGGAACTCCACACGCAACCAATTGATGACATTTGTAAACAATCTGTCACTATATAGAGTATCTGTACTGTGTAACAAGAATCTGAAGGGAAATAAAACCAAAAAAAAAAGATCAAATATTTTTGTTTTATTTTCGAAATAATAAAAGAGCAACCAACATCTCTGACACGAATAATTAATTTATCTACATACATACATCTGTACAACAGAAACTTACCTCGTTTAATTAAGTGCATTATACATACAGTACTTTGGATCTGTCAGTTTCAGAAATAGCGCAACACGACAATGATGACAGGAATTCAAATTGAATTATTGTTTAACGTTGACCATGCTCGATTTGACTTACGTAAGAGAGTTTGTAATGCGCGCGCATTTTACACAAAAGTGATGGGTGTGTTTTGAGTGAATGTGTGTGCGTGTGTATTTGTATTGTAATTTACACTTGATTATTTTTACATGATAATTTGCAGTCAGAAATTAGAACAGACACACTGGCATACAAATATCGTGCTCAAATACCGCAGGGGTGAGTTTATAATGATCAGTCAGAATAATTTGCATGCACATATGTACGTACATAGATATGTTAGTACTACCGTCCTTTTATCTGCTAATGACAATAAATACCTATTTAACAATTTTCTCTTTTTTATTTTCTTGTAACCTATTGACGTATGATCTTTCGAAATCGAAAGTTTGTTCTTATCAGAAGAAAATGGTTCAAAGATTTTGAAACACGTGCCTGTCAAACTTGAGATGATTTATGTATTTCAAACAATCTTATCATAAGAATCTAAATTGGTGAAAATAATATGTGAAACATAAGAACTTAAATAGGCTAATTGTCAGTTCTATAAAAAAATAAGTTAGTTAAATTTGATCCTCAGATTATTTTTTGACGTTTTAACGACTCATTGGGCGTATTTGAGAGCACAGCGATCAGCTGTCAGTACAAGATCTATATGTTTCTTGTTTAGCTGGGTCACACAAAAGCAATCAACTTGTGTCTGTTTGTTCTGTTTTAATCAGAGCTGGATCAAAACTCGTTAAACTCACAATAAGTTGACAGCGTAGATGAATTAAAAATCTGAACAGGACCAACTTCAGACCATTTTTCATATGCGTCATTTGACAGATATAGTAATATGACAGTTCAGTTAAGAAGAACTCTGAACATACCTATTCAAAGTCTTCAATCTACTTTCTCAGGCTCTGTTCTATTAGTGTCAAACATTGAACTATGAATCGAATTTAACGCAGATTGAAACGAGTAGATATAATAAATTTCTGTCCTTATGAATATTCTCCTTTTCTATGTATTTTGACACCAATATAGGTATTTATAAAATGATAAAATTACATTTCTAAATGTCATTAAAATAAGTTCTACTTCTTCAAGTTGTAGCCCTAAAAGTTGAAAATTTTGAATCTTATGACTGCGTAAATGATATCTACATAAACTTTAAATAGGTACCTACTGATTTTCTTGTTTGGCAATATTCAAATCAATGTTTATACTTCAAAACTTACCTACTCCACCAAAAACCATAATTTGTAATTTTTTGATAATTCAATCATATTTGGTTTTCTTCCCACCCCCTCTATTAACTATGCACATACATAGATAGTGCATAGAATAGAACACAAAATGAGAATGAGTTGTTCTTCTTTGCCCGGCATGCATTTATAAATAAATCCACCATGACCTTCTATCGAACGATCACCCTAGAAATCCACTGACACCACAAATCTGCTGGCTGCACAGCAAATTGCTGTTTTTGCTACACTTTCTGATGGCTTAACATTGTAGTATATGAGTGTGTTCGTTGCTCGTCGGATTGGTAGGTACACAACATAAAAAAGAAGAGAGAACAAAAATGTGACACAATGTACAACTAATCGCACTTTTTTTATAACACACAAAAAAAAATATACAAATATCTAAAGAAGCTTTAATGGTTGCATGCAAATGCTGAGTACTGTTAAAATAGTTATGGACGAATATTACTTTTGGACACACTACAGGTATTGATACCATCGTATGGTATTCCTAATACTATGAACGAACAAACCCCCAGTAATATCAGAATCTCCCTTAAGAATATTAGATACAAGTTTCATAGGTTTAGGAAAACTGAACCTTTTCTTATTAGATCATTTTAAAAATATATTCCAAACTCCATATGTTACTATCGCATATCAAAGAATATGTACGCTTTAGCCGTCATAATGAAGCTTTAAATTTTGTTCCGATTATCTATTATCTACTTTAAAAAGCAATTGTAAATATTACAACTCTATTATGATTGTCAATTATTATCAATTGATAATAATTGAAAAAATACATATTGAAATCAGTTATTTTAAAACTGAGTTTATTAGCAGACTCATCAACTATTCACTGATATATTTCAATTGAGTTGTTAACTATTGAATTTCAGAATTTTTCCCTTTTATCAATTGTTAATAAGGAACAATCGTAGAAATCATAAAAATTGCATAAACGATCAGTGAATATATTCATTCTGCTTTCATTTTGAAATCGTTTCAAGTTCTAAATAATAATAGTTTTGCTCCAGACTTATCGTATTTAACTGCTAAGTGAATTGCTGACAGTTTTAAGCAAACCTAAACTGTTACCAATTTATAACAGTTATAATCAAGTTCGAAAGTATTGTCTTGTGAGTAGGACTTAAGCAGTCGTATAAACTAAACGAATGTTAGAAAATCATGTGATCCATTCTTAATGGTGAATTTCTACTTTTCGTCCAATTTTCGTTCACTTTGGATTTCGTAAGTGATAAAGGTCATCTGACCACAACTCACTTAACACCCCGACTCCACAGGAGATAAATTCTCTCAGGATGCTCATCATGATATGAAATCTCCAATGGAGACGCGATATTTCCTCTTATGATGGGATGTCAGCGATCTATGTCAGCGGTTTTGTCTTGATATAGATGTCTAATATGAAATTTGACAGATGGTTTTTTCGTACTTTTGTCTCATTATTTCGTGTCTTCTCATTTGGGTGGTTCTTGTCAAGTACTCCGTCGGCAAATATTTTTTTTTATTTTGTAAGTAAATACTTACATTAATGTGTCATGTTATTCATTTGTTCGTGCGTTAAGTTATGTTTGGTGTTATTTATTTATACTTTAGGTGGATGCGCATTCTTTTCTTTGCAAATATATATAATTTTTGTTAGTTTTACGTTTTGCTAATTTCTGTTGTCCGCACAAAACACATCCCGTGCAGTAGGGATAGAAATGAAAAATCATGACATAATTTGCCAGGCGAAGAAATAAGAAAATGTAGAGATAGAGTATAGAGATATCAGACATTGAGTTGGAGAGACAGATATCTTGTGGAGTCGAGGTGTAAGACTTAAAAGTGATGTAGGTAGGTACCTAATTCGAATTGAAATATAGACGGATGAACTTCAGTTCACCATGCGTGACATCGCACGTCAAAATTAACGCCAATTTGACAGAACTCTAAACTAACGAAAATTACTTTTATTTTCGCAAACAGCAAAAAATACCGAGTTTCATAAATAATTCTATTTTCCAAAATCAAATACATGACCATTAACACAAATATAATAAAACAAAGAACATTATTATAATCTGTTTGTGCAAAAACAATATAATACCTATACACAGAGTATACTCGTTCGTACACCAAAAAGAAAATGCAACATTTATCTCTGTCTGTGCACAGCCTCGCAACCCCCTTTGATCTAAATAGTCGACAATAACAGACTTATTGTGCCACTGCCACCAACATCACAGGACGCCAATTTAAATGGGGATGCTTTTGGTGGCTAAGATATAGTGGTAGAAGTTGTTTTGGGGGGAAATAAGCCTACCTACCTACGATACCTACAGCTACTATTAGATCCTCTTTTTCCTATTTGCCTTTCGCAATGAAATTCGTTCATATCCATTTCCTCTTTTATGACTGTGTCTGTTGCAGTTGCAGTTTTTGTTTTTTTTTTTAACTTGGGCCGGTTTTTTTTTGCTGTGGGGGTCGTGTAGTTGGCGTCGGGTGCACCGTGAACCATCGCGCATCGGGGTGTTCCTTTTGGTTTAGTATTCGCGTATTATGTGCCCCCATTCCCAAGATCTTCTCTGAAGCCGAACAATCACGAAAACGGAAAATGCAAAAACACAAGTAGAAGGTATGTAATGTAATGGCATATGATGCTTACTTTATAGCCAGTTCAGTTGGCTAGATATGTGTGTTTGTGTGTGTAAGAGAATAAGAGTGAGTCTTATTTCCTCTTCATAAAAGTTAAATAAATATACTTTGCACTATGCTTTGGCATGCTATTCGCGGCTGGTATTCCTCCTTTCCTCAGCATCACCCTGCCTGTTGTTATTTTTATGTAAGCAGAAGAGGTGCAATTTTTGTTTTGTGTTTCCTTTTTACTCTCCCTCTCCCTCTGACATTCTTCCACTCTGAATTGATATTTGTTTTCGCATTTCGCATATGTTTTGTTGGTTTATTTATATTTTTATATTGGTGGTAGGTACATAGATACATGTGTCTGGTTAAATGGGTTTTAATCTGTGGTAGGTATTTAAAACATTTCAACAGAACATACCCTCATCTGTTTATTGAGATGTCATAAAATGTCATCAATTGGTTTTCTCTTCCATTGGTCGAAGAATGTCGAAGAGATGACATAAGGGTGCGGTAATTTGCTTACCTCGTACCTACCTAATTCTTACTTCTTGTTACCTCCTCCCTAGTTGAACCTACCTACTTATTCCATTTCCTATGAACACCATCATAAACACAAACATACACCATTGCAATTAATATCAAATGCCTATCTTTCTCTATTTATGCGCTGCCTTACCTGCCTAGCCTACTCGCTCTATGTGGATCAATTTATTGTATCTATGTATCTATTTAGTTGAAGGGCATCTAGTTGCATTGACCCCTTTTCGCTCTATCTATCTCTGCTGTTTGCGCAGGTTTCTCTTTCTAATTAAATTACTTTCTCCTCTAGGATATTTCAACACACATATGAATGAAATAAAAAAAAATATCAACAACAAAAAGGTGTGGATGCAATTGTGTTGGTGCAACATGCATTGCAGTTGTGTATTTTTTCCTCTCTCTGACAATATAATATGCGGAATCTATAAATAGAGAATGTTTCTACGATAGAATGGTGTGGTAAGGTAGAATGGGGTGGTGGGATGGGAGGACGCCATTTGCGATGTGTTTAAAATTTTAAAACAACGAGAAACCATCGCACATCATTATCATCATCATCATTTTCGTGCGATTGTTTTTTTTTTATTTTACTGTGTAGGTATATTTTAAAGGTGGAATGTTCTTATGCGTGCGATCAGTTACTATTTTTTTTTAAGCTACAAGTAAACAATTAAAATTGTTGAATTCGCAATGAGGTGTAGAATGTTGTATAGGTACTTGATGAGGTGTTTTGTGTGGAGAATTTATTGTACTTCCTGTTACCGGATGGTATAATTAATTTGGTCCGAACTACATAGGTATTTTGATCTGATTTTTTTAAACAACTGATACCTAGTTAATTAAAATGAATTAAGCAATTAATTATATTTGAATTTATTGGGTTAATTTATGTTAGGAATCATCCATTAAGCTTTATGAATGTCTAGGTATACATAAAGCAAATATTACTATCATTGAAATAAATAGAAATTAGGAGTCTCAACATAAAATTACTCTGGGCCCGTATTACGAATTACTATTATCGTTTAAAATCCCTCGTTATCGTTAAGTTGCGATTACGTTTTACGATACCTACTCGTTTTTTTTAAAACGATAATCGTTTTCTCTTTCGACTGCTTTTGGCACTCGTATTTCATTGTTTTGACACATGTACTATTTTTGACAGAAATATTGAAAGAATGAAGTTGGATGCGCTTAAAAAAATAGATTTTTTTATTTTATTAGGCAATATTTTGATGCATCCATTATCATAAACCATAATCGGTCCATGTGTTGACTATCGTTTTCTAGGGTATCGTTTTCTTGCCTTTCGTTTCGTAATCTGTAATACGGGCCCTGTTTACAGGATTACCTCTGAAAAACTTCAGAAATGTAGGTACTAGGTATAGGTTCTTAGAAAAAAATGCCCTGACTGTTGAAGCAGTCCCTCATGCATTAAGAGGAAAAAACTATTACATAACTGTTATATATGTATGTGTAACTGCTTAAAGTGCAAAGCCAATTCCATTGAGCAAACTCTGACATAGGTACCTTAAATTCAAATTCTTTTCAGAACTCGTTACTGTAATCATGGTCAGTTAAATAAAAGGTATACCCAAAAATCAAAAGTTGTTGCTGTAGGTCTCCCAAGAATTATACCATTTACTAACTTCCATAACTAACTTCCATAAAATTTGGATATAAATAAAGAACGAGCTGGCAGCAATGATACGAGCATCTTTTTCATTAAGCCGCATAGTATTTAAAAGCAAGCATTTCCAATACAAATCAGCTATTGCTTTTTTTACCAGGGTGCCAGGGGTCTCAAGAAAGATTAATGTACATCAAAAAGTGAGTAAAACTTGGGCGAATAAAAGATAAAATACATACAGCTTGTCTTTAAATAAAATAAGAACATACCATATTAACAATTTGTTAATGGTCTGGACGTTTTAAATAACATCAACGGCTCAATCAATAAAACTGGAATAGCCAAGGGTTAGGCCTTATTCCGTTGACTAAGTACAAAATTTAGCACCTAAAACAAAATGTCTTCTAAGTGACGTTTACTAATCAACTGATGACAGATGACAATGAAAGATGACAGATGTGTCAAATTTATTCGGAAACAAAAGAAGACTGCAGATTTTATTTTGAATAAGGCTGCGCGTACAGTGGTGCGACAAAGCGA
Organism: Chrysotoxum bicinctum; assembly: GCA_911387755.1. Lineage (NCBI taxonomy): Eukaryota > Metazoa > Arthropoda > Insecta > Diptera > Syrphidae > Chrysotoxum > Chrysotoxum bicinctum. Next base: position 172,083,186 of record OU426989.1, read on the forward strand.
TGCGATACGAGAAGCGATGCGACAAGCGGTTAGAGATGCGAGAATTAGATGCGAGATAGTGCGCACAGTAGACGCGATATTTTCTGCAGTTATGTTGTTAATCCCTTTATAATTATTGCCACCAAAATTGTAAAAAGTTGCACCACACAATAAAAGCACTGAAATAACAAAATTTTACTCTTTTAATTTTTTTTTGAAACCTCAAAACAAACAATATGAGCTTTCTCGCACGAACTCGCTTCAAAAAGTGGTCAGAACAGTTTGTGTGCGAGATGCTTGCGATAGGCATGCGAGAAGCTCGCAACACTCGCATCTAATATCGCTTCACTCTGCGCACGTGTATAAGAATCAATGTAAATATTTTTCTCGCACGCAAACGCTTCTCGCATCGCATCGCTTTGTCGCACTACTGTACGCGCAACCTAAAATTAGTTATGTCTACTAGATTTATCGAGTTCTTAAACCGTTTGCAATTATTGGACAATCAGCCATCAACTACAAGGAAAATAAACAAAACCAGATATTGTCCAGGGCAGGTGCTTAGTGAGGAGAATTTCAGGAAGAAATATAGGTTTTCCAAGGAGCATATAGCAATTGTTGTAGATGACTTAAACGGGGATAAAAGAGGTCGGTATAGGTATTCTTGTGGATTTGAAAGTTATTTCAATTTTTCAAAGTGGCATCACACTTATTGTAGTAGATTTTCTTAAATGATTTCTGGTAAACTTCATTTTACAATTCCACGAACATTTTGTTTTAATTAATGTAAAATTGGAGAGAATTCACCCCATTGTATTTTCATTATTAAGAATCCAATCAACTTTCGTTTTGAAATATTATCAAGCCTATTTTTGTGCTCAAAGTTCGGTCGATCCTTCTAAAACTTTTCCATTGAGAATACACCTACCGTGACAATTGACAGATTGCTGTTATTTCCCATACTTTCAACTCATATGCATATCTGCTTGTGTCATCAAATTAATATTCAGGCGTCAATAATTACAATTCAATAAAGCCTACCTCCCGAAAAAATGCAAATTAATTCACATCAATTTGATAAGCATCCATAAATATATATTAAATAATTTAAAAAATAAAAAATAATCGGTAAACCGACCGAAAAAATCAATTAAAAAAAAAAACATCTGATTCACACATTGTATCTCTCTTCATATAAATACTATCTATACTCGAACAAACATATGTACATGCATGCATACATACAGTGTGTTTTTCGATGAACTTTTCAAACTAGAATTCAAGGACAAAACATCAAAGTTTCATTGACACCGAACAAATTTCACCTCCCCTTGCATCACATCACCACCCCTAATGCCATCATGCAAACGAAAACAATTTTTTTTTGTATAATTGAAGAAAGCAGCAAAAAAGCAGTTTAAAATTCCCAAAGTAAAAAAAATCAAAAGCAACTTCTACCCACATACTCGTACGTATGCAAATCATTTTAAGGCATTATCTTCATCATCAGCTCGATATAGGTGGTACGCAAGCAAGCGATCATTTCGTTGTTGGTTCTATACCGCTTATCATCCCGCCAACACCTCCTTTTTTATGTTTTCCATTTCACTTATCAAATCCAAACCAACAACAAGTTTAGAGAAAATAATACGGAATACAAAAAAATCACACAAAAAAATATAAATATATAAAAATTCTCCTCACAAATTTAGCATCCCTCACTGATAATAAAGAATCAAAAATGCGCCACATGTGTGTGCATTTGCAGCACTCGCCCGCGCGCATACAAATCGCTTCTGATTCCAACCAACACACACTCATGGTGTCGATGTCATTTTTGGCTGTTTATTTATTTATTTTTATTCTCACGACTTCTAATTCGATTTGCATTCAATTTGGAGACACAATTTAATGTCAAATGCGCGTTAAGAAATACGAGTAATTTCAATTGCAGTTACTTAAACGTTACTTTTTTTTCTTTCTTTTCAGTGCCAGACAATTATTACCTTCCCATGCCATCTGGTGGTGGTTCGGGTAACGGAAGTAATGGCGGGGTTGGCGGTGGGGGTGGAAATGCAGGCGGTGGAGGAGGTGGTGGCACTACAAATGGCTACGCGAGCTCACCACACTTTACCACACCTTCCCCGCCACGTACCAACAATGGTGCCCCACCATCGCATCATTCCATCCAGCATCACCAGCAACAGCAACATGCGCCACACCACCAACACCACCCGCATCATCACCATCATCATCCACATTCCGCAGCCGGAAATAGCGCAGCAGTAGCTGGCATCGCCGGAACAAATATTGGCTTACATCCACAAAGTGTAATCCAACCAGCGACATCTAGTGTGAACTATGATCTCTCCTATATGTTAGAGCTAGGCTTTCCGCCACGAAAACTCAAGAAACCACGCAAGCCGAAAATCGAAATGGGCGTCAAGAGGCGCAGCCGAGAAGGTTCCACCACATATCTGTGGGAGTTCCTGCTGAAGCTCCTCCAAGATCGTGAATACTGTCCGCGTTTCATCAAGTGGACCAACAGGGAAAAAGGTGTCTTTAAGTTGGTCGATTCCAAGGCTGTCTCACGTCTATGGGGCATGCACAAAAACAAACCAGACATGAACTACGAAACAATGGGTCGTGCCTTAAGGTACTACTACCAGCGAGGTATCCTGGCTAAAGTTGATGGCCAGCGGCTAGTCTATCAGTTTGTCGATGTGCCAAAGGACATAATCGAAATCGACTGTAACGGCGTGTAGACATAAGGAATGTGATGCGTGGAGGCTTAAGAACAATACTAAACACATAATTTGTACAAATACTAAAAAAAAATAACAATGTGTATCTTAAACAGAAAAAAAAAAAACAACAAACATTTCGAATTTAGAACAAAATTTTTCAGTGGAATTCTTTCCCAAACACAAAAAAAAAAAAAAAAAACAAGATAAATTTAAAAGAATTACTTTAGGTCAAATCTAGTTAAATAAAATAAAATTGTTAAAAATAACTTATTTTTCAAAAATTAACAAAAAAAAAAACCTGTAAATTGTCTTATTTATAATTTAAATCTACCTATATATAGATGAGTTGCTCTTTTTTGTAATATTTTATTTTATTTTTTTTTTTAATTTAAGAAAAAACTGCTGGACATATTTTTAGTTATTGTTTTATTATTTTTATAATCAAATTTCTTTGTTAATTATTATTAAGTGAAAATTATACAATAGTTTGTAATATTTTCAGTTTATAAATTTGTTAGATATCTTGCTAAGATCCAACTCTCGTGTAATATTACCGTTAAAACATATACATACATACATAATATTCTTTATAAATATAATATTCCTCTTTTTTAAGTTTACTTCCAAGACAAGAAACAAAAACAATGGAAACCCTTAAGCCCAAACATAATGTAAAAAATCTTAACAATTTGACCACCAACCAAGGATCACTGCCTAATTTGTATTTTTTTTCGAAATGAAATTTTTCTTTTCCGAAAAGTAGAACTGTACAGAATATTTTTTTTTATATAAAACACAATACAAAAATATAATGATCTAACGTTATTGTAAATTTTGTTAATTATTTTTCTCGTTTTTATTTTTAAATTCTATGTATAGATTTTTGTCTTTGTAGATTATTATTTTTAAGATTTTATTAAAGGAAAAATGTATTTGCTTTAGTTTTTTTTTTTGTTTAATTAATAACTTTTTTTATAATAATATTTTTTTCTTTCTCTGTGTATAGTTATTGTATAAAGAACAAACAAAAAAAACAAAATTGTATAGTTAATTATTATATTATTTTTAATTATTTTTATTTCTGTATACCAATTATTAAATATATTATATAAAAAATATATTTTATTTTTTTTTCTAGGAATAAATATTTTTAAATTAAAAAAATAATAATGAATTTGTTTGTTTTTATTTGATTTTTTTTTTTTTGGTTTTTTAACCATTGGTGATTTTAGTTGTAAATGATTGCACGATTGTCTTCTTTTTTTTAAACCTCATTCGCATTGTTCCTGGTGCCGTTTTTTTTTTTTTTGTTGCTTGCTTTTTTGGGGCATTTAAGGTATTTTGAATGCAATATTCTAATTAAGCATCTGAGGCAATTGGATTTGGGGATAAGATTGGGTTTAGAACACTTATTAGAGTTTTTGTTAGTCCGTTTAAAAAATTTAAATGTTGTTTATTTTGAATTAATCTTTATAAAAATCTAATTTTGAAATTATGTTGAATATCCATATATCCAGATTAAAGCATTTTAAATTGCAGTTAGTTGAAGATTAAAAGGCAAAAGCCAGGTAGAAAACATGTATCTCAAGTGCAATGGACTTGCAATCATTATTATTACCAAGGTTAGAAATCAAATCACGATGAAGTGTTTTACGGGTGAACAGCATACGTTCTGACATATGTACAACGGTTGCACTCTGATCTAAAATTTCAAGGGTAGTCAATATAGTAGTCCAATCAGCATAGTGAATTGATCCAGATTCGTCTGTAATGGGATCAAAAAAGTTTTCCAGTATTGGAAATCAATGAAATTGGACGAAAATTTTAAAATGTCTCTTGCAGCTTTCATTTTTGATTACGGTATGACTATTGCTTCCCTCCAGGCAGGAGGAAAGTAGAAATTGTTAACATAGTTGTAAAATATTAAGGATAAATACTCTAGGGGAACAGGGGCATTTTCTTAAAACAGAATTTGCGATCTGATCAGATTAGATGGATCATAATCAGCATATTTCTTGATATTTAAAAAATAGAATCTGAAATATATAATATTATCCATAGTAATTCATATAAGTGCGTTGGAATGTCATGCAGAAAGTCTTGTGTTCGATTCTAAGCCGCTGCGAAAAAATGTTTCAGGGGTGTACAGCATCTTATGAGGAATTGACATATTCTCTAAAACTATCTCTTGTCATGAAAAGTGCTGCTCATTAGCCCTTCCGAATCTGCAGATTATAGGTCCCCTCCATTCCTGGCAAACACGCACACAGGAATGGTTGAGATTTGTAAGTCCTGGTTGTCTTCGAGCTGTTGCACCACCAAATTTAATTTTAAATTCGTATACGTACATTGGGTTATGAAATTCTAAAACATTTGCTTTATTCCTTAAGTTAATTCTGGGAAATTGAACTTTTTTGTCGTCATTTTCTTCATTTCTCGTATAGAAAATTTGTATTGGGGTATCCATTACTGTTCACATATTATTTTATTTTAACTTTGATAACTTTTTCTGAAAATCGATTTATAATAGAGCTGAATGAAGACTGAGAGGGGGTTTGCACTGTAACCTAAAGATCTATTTTTCCCCCATCCAGAACTTGATGAGTTGCTAACCTTACAACTCTTCCTCCAAGTGTATCCCTTTGATGAGTTTGATTACTTGAAGTACCTTCAGAAAGTATAAATCATTCTCTTCTACCTAGTAACGTCCCAAATACTGATGGAGCTGAAATTGACACCACTTATTTTTTCAAAATAGCTTTTTGGCCTTTATTCCACAAAAATTGGCGTTTTGTCTTGATTTATTTCAGTAGTACATAGAGTTTGTATTATACAAAAAAAAAAACTTTCATAAAGAATCAACTTATTTTTTCAAAAAAAAAAAATAAACAAAAAAATGTTAAAGAACCATAACAAAAAGTGACAGTCAATTTGGAAACCAACTTAAGTGAAGCAAAAGCAATTATTTTGATGATCAATATTCAACTATTGCCTTAGTCGATTTCACCCTTGTTTTCATTTCTGAGGGTAAAAGAATAACATCTTCATCAATATACCAACGGCGATGTGACGTTTACTCAGCTAAAGACAAATTAGCACAGGGAAATGACCATTCAAACAATTTTCCAGTGAGTTTTCAAATAACTATTTGCGGTTTAGATATTGGCGTTAAGATGTTTCACAGAATGATTTACTTTTAACAAATTAATTTGAAGTATTTTTTTTTTAAATTAAAATGTGCATAACTATAATGTATAAATATATGAATGTTTCGTTGTTAATTATTGTTTATTTTTTATTAGTTTTTAAGCCCCTCAACTTTATCTTCTCCATTCAAAATATTATTTAAAATCAAATCGCTTACAAAAAATTTTGAATACTACCTTTGGATATATGTATAACCTAAAGTATTATAATGGAACGTGATTTTGTGGTACCAACTCTATCCTGGTGGTGGCTCTGAAATTAACGCACGATTTTACAGTGGAGAGTAGGATAAGCAATACAAAACAAGTAGTAAGATAGAGGATATTTTTTTATTAAATTTAGCAGTCAAATCTAACAAGTACTATCACTAGATGTCGCTCCAACCGTTTGTCTTCATAAGAGTACTACAAGTTTTATATACAAAGATACTATACTAATAAGAATTAAACATTGGACTATTTAAAAATTATGTTAATTCAATAGTTTTGAATTCAACTATAAAAACAAGATAATGCTGCAACTATGTTTGCTCTGCCGTTTTATTTGATTTCACTGAACAAAAAACTCATTGCATACAACTTGGTGTTTTGAAAACATTTTTAGATTACTAATAGCGCCAAGAAATAATCCTATTTTTTCTGATTTCTTTTGCATATCGTCTGACGAACGTTTGGAATTGATTTTGACAGCCCTCATAAACTTATGTTTGTTTTATTTACAAGGAACATTTGAAGGAACATTATTAGATTACCTTACTAGAATTGTTTAGGGATGAAATCTACCCTGTATAATGATAATTTCCACCATGGCTTCAAAAGAATATAAAAAAAAGGTTGCATGGAAAATGTTTCCTAATTTTTGTTGGTTTATCAGAAAATTATTAATTCTATAATAAATTAGGATTTCGCAACCAGACTACAAAATGTATTTGAATGTTAAATTTATGACTTCAATGATTCCCTATGGTTTTATGCATTTTTTGCTCGAACTCTTGATTTTGTTTTGCCGTGAAAAGACAATTAGCCCCTGGATATTTTTGACATAATGTTATATTATATAAATGCACGACTGAATCCCACGAACTTGATATTGCGGTTCAACACCATATAGTCTATAATTAATTTATTAATTAATTTAAATTGGTCCCTATCGGCCATATTGGCGGGAATATGTTTCTCCCGAAATATTGTATTTATATATCATATATGTTATATACTAATTTTTGAAGAAATTTGTCTAGAATTTCGGATCCAACTTGATATAGAGTGAAGACCGATTAATCCTCTTAGAATATAATTTTTTGTATAAAAAGAAAATGCATATTTATTTTGTTTGAACATTCTTTCTAAAACTTAAGTTAAATAGTGTTTTTCTATGGAAACTGTTCTTTGAGAAATTTTATGCTCTTATAAATTTGTAGCTATAATTTATTTTTCGTTTAATGAATTGATTACCATGGTATCTATAATCTATTACATACATGCCCTTAAAACTGAAAAATAGGAGACCATTACGAGATTTTAGAGATAAGTTTTATACGACTTTTATACTCACAACCTCATTTATGCAATACATTTTAAAATGATTGGATTAAAAAATAATAGGTATTATATGCTGTTAGGTGTTTCATAAATACGTATACTATAGCTCTGTTGAATACAATGATTTCATATTAAATTAAGAAAATACTAAAAATCAACAACACAAAAAGTACGTATACGCCCAAGTGCACCATTCAACATGTATATATTTAACTATTATTTAACTTTCAATTGTTGTTATTGACAATAACTGGAGGTGGAGTATCACTTTATATAACTATTAATTCATGTATTCTTTCCTCAAATCTCTCTCTTCGGATTAAAATTCGCAATTATAAAAATTATTTTTTATTCGCAAATGTTATTTTTAGATTTTGTTCCTAAATGTAAATTTTGCAATAGTTACAATCTTCTTGGATTTTTTTAAGCAGTACTCCTTAGCATAATGTCATGCTTAAAGAATGGGATCGCTCTCTAGTCCCTTCCACTCAAAAAAGAAAACAAAACAATGTTGTTCATTGGTACTGCTTTGTGGTAAGGTTACATATCCTCCAAGAGTATCTCTTGCCATAAATAGTGCTCCTCATTTAAGCCAGACTCAGGAGAAAGTTAAAGTTCCTCTCCATTCATGCCAACAACACGTACATAGGATGGTTGAGAGTTGTAGGTCACTAGATTTAGGTTTCCGACAAGCTGTTCCCTATATTTATTTTTTAAATAGTGATTTGTTATTTGCAAAGAATTTGTTTCGTAAAAAGGTAAATAACATAAAATCTTAAAAGCTTAACAGAATTATATTTTAGTTATGTATGTTCTCCATTCGGTACGATGTTGCTCATTTTAAGATTAACTGACATTCGTATACGATAGCTCTTTGGCAGCCCTTATTGTTCAAATAATCACCCCTATTACAGAATTCGGCGAATGAGCTAAAGTGACAATTTCAATTCATTTCAAAACATTTCCAAATGAAAGTTGAACGAATGTCGGTAACAATCCCTGCACCACTGACATTTTGTTCAACTTATATGGTATTACAGATTTCGCAATCCATTCCATACAATTTCTATCATTTTACATTCGCCCCAATTTCGAGACGAATCTGAAGTGAATATTTTATTAAACAAAAATAAACAATGGAGAGTACAAAAATTTAAGTCAAAAGCTTATCATACTGAATGCTAAAGTGTTTGTTTAAGAAATTTTAATAGAAAACGCACAAATAGCAACGCAACCAAAGAGCAAGAAATCTAAAAAAAAAAAAAAGAGAACACGGTTGGTTTTGAACCGTACACCATCTTCGTACTAACCACTCTCAACGATGCTTGATTTCGTTGATCGAAAACGATACTATTATCACAGCCTAGGCCAGTTGAATAAATGTTTGTTGCTGACAGTGTCGATACGAAAGTTCATAAATGATAAGGTAATTTTAGAAATCGACAATGTAGTTCATCCGACGAATTTCATAATTGACTTTTACAGCGGATGCGAATCAAGTCAACTAACCGGGAGTAACATTTTGCGAATTCTGTAATAGGCATGAATATCTGTTGAATACAATGGTTTCGAATTAAATTAAGAAAAAAACTAAAAATCAACAAAAAAAAGTACGTATACGCCCAAGTGCACCATTCAGCAAGAGTATCTATTTAACTATTATCCAACTTTTAATTGTTGTTATTGATAATAATTGGAAGTGGAGTATAAGTTCTATAACTATTAATTCATGTATTCTTTCCTCAAAGCTCACTCTTTATTTTTTGTATCTTGGAATTCGTATTACAGAGACATTTTGTGTTGTGATTTGGGCAAAAATATTCAGCTTATGTAAATGAAAGTACTAAAAGGACAGATCTTGCTGAAATAGGAGTACTGTCTTATTTTATTTTATAATTTAGCGCTCAAATTACAAATTTAATACCGCTTAAAAAAACTGAATTATTATCGGCCAAAACACATTAAAGAAAGTTGCACAAAGAAATGTCATAACTGTCTAAATGAAATGTCATAATTTTCAAATTATTTTGAAATTTTATAACGACCAAATCGTTATATCGTCATATCAGCAAAAGCACTTCGAGTTTTGGAATTTTGAGGTTATGACTTTTATTTTTGGCATTACGACTTTTTTTTTTATTTTAAATGGTGGTGAAAATTTACAGGCTATGTTTACTTAGAGGTTTCCAGGAGTTTTAAATGATGATTTATTATAGCCTTTTGAAACTACTGCGCATTTAAGAATGAATAAATCTTCCTGAAGTATATTTAGCGCAGGTAAAATTAACTTAACAAACATTGTTTTGTTTGAATAAGTTTTGAAAAAAATCTTTATTTTTGTTTTAATTTTAAACATATAAAAGAAAGAATTTTAAAAATATCCAAACTCTAGTGAAAGGATTGATTTTAAAAACAATTAATCTTAAACATTAAAAATTAAATTATTATATTTTAAACAAAACAAAAATAACTTGCCCAGCAATTTTTTTAATATTCAAAAAACCAACCAACTCAATCAGTTTTAATTAAAACCAAAAATATTTCTTGTTTTCTTGCACCTTTATTTTTCAATTAAAAAAAAAATAATAATTTATATAAGACAACTTGATAAAAAACACGACAGAAGTAAAAATATAAAAATAAGAGCTACACACATACTTTTATGTATAAATATATAAAAATACATTTTCAAAATAAAATAAAATCCTCAGAAAGGTTTCAGAAATAAACAAACAAAAAATGTCAAATTTCAAATTGTACAGTCCCCTTTTTAAGGAATATATTTTTATTTGAATAAACAAAAAAATGAATGTACAACGAAAACAAATTAAGTATTATAAGAAACCATCTAGACAATGTTACCCAAAATAAATTGAGTAAAATTAATATTAAAAATAATTAAAGAAAAAATAAATTGTGTTTATTTATTTAAATTTCAATCTATAATTAAGTTTAATCATATCAAAATGGAAAACAAAAATTTAATATTAAATTGAAATTTAAAAGAAAAAAAAAAGAAAAAAAAATAATTTTAGGGAAAGGCTGCAAAGATGTGTGAATAGTGAAACGTTCTGTGATTGTAAGCAAAACATTTAAAAGATTGCTTCGTTTGATTTAACTCAAACATTTTGGTTAGAATTTATTTTAAGTTTTTCCAACCCGTTTTCTCAAAAACAACAACAACAAATATAAATTTATATTTTTTGTATGATGAAAAGACTGTTTCGGATTTTAAAGAAACACAATTCTTTTTGGATAGGAAAATTTAAAAGAAATTAAGTTTTTTTGTTTTTCAAAGACTAAAATATGTTTACCTAGAAAATATTAAATTTAATTGGCTAAAAATAAAAATAAACTTAATAAAAAAAATTAAATTTAAATTTTAAGAAGTATCTAAAAATTAAGAAAAGATTGATATATTTCCCATCCTATGCTATTTCGTATAAACTACTTTTAAATTGTTAATTGAAACAGTATATTTCAGTGTTTAAATTTAATTTGTTTAATCGTAAAATTTCATATTTATGTTAAATATACATACACATATATCTATACAAGTTTATGGAAAAAAATTAATTATTAAAAAAAAACCCTTTTCGGAGAAAAAAAAAACAACATTTGGACCTCATTAATTAAAGCGTGAATTTGCATATTATATGTAAAGTATTTATATATATTTATCCAACCAAGAACAAATCTTTGAAAAAAAAATACAAATATTTTTATTGCATGTGTAAAGTATAAAATATAAATTCATCGCATCAACATTTGTGCGCTATCAATATTTACCAGACTATAACTGCCGATTTTTCCATAGCAAACACTTATTGCGTGTTTGTTATACAAAAATTAAAACAAAATTAAACAAATACAAATTTTATACATTAAATTAAGTACACAAAGTTTCAAAAACCGAATATACAAAGAAAATAAAAACAAAAATTCACACAGCCTTCATGTAAAAAAAAAAAAGAAAAATATCGAAATATAAAAAAAAAAAAAACCAAACAAAATCCACACTGTATATTTTAAAGTATATATTTATTCCAAAAATCAAATTTAACATAACCTAACTAAAGGTTGTTATTTTTTTTAAATAACTGCAAAATTCAATAGAACAAAAGCTCACGTTTAAAACAATTAAAATATTTCATCTATGTATGTATTTTGAAATTCACAAACATTTTTAGATTTAAGATTATGAGTATGTATTTGAATATTCTATATGCAAATGTTAAAACAAAATGTTAAATTAAATATTAAATTCAAAATTATTAAAAAAAAAATTATAGGGACAATGGCAAAAATGTGGATACATATATATATGAAAAGTTCGGCTGTGGTGCAGAGTAAGATAATAAAATTTATGAGAAGATAGGATAGTTTATGAAGAACAAAAAAATTGGTAACAAATATTGGCAGTGACAAGAGAACTCCGGTGATATAAACATTGCATTGAATTTAGTGAATAAGATTTTATTAAATTTAATATAAGATTAGAAAATTGATTATTTATCTTTAAGTTTAACAACATTAAAACTATACGGTAACAAAAATTCGTTTTTATTTAATAGTTCTTTTTATAAATTTGTAAAATTTAATTTCTATAGCTAAGTTCTAGTTTTGGCAAATTCAAGCAATCATTTTCAGATGAATGGTGGTCTGTGTTGCATGCACAATTAAGTGGCAGCTCTTAAGACGAGTGACATTTGAGAAGGCGTTGAGTATTTAAAATATTTACTCAATACTCTAACTCAGTACAACTTTCCTCTCTGCTGAGGATTGATTTGATTCCACTGGAAACAAAATCTCTCGACTGCCATGAAATACATCTCTTCAAAAACTTTACCTAGTTTGTAACGAAATTTTTAAAGAGCCAAAGTACATGAAACCAAGCAATTCGAATTGTTCGGCGGAACCTCTCAGTCAAATTCATTTGAAACTTTAAGGAGTGATATTGTCTAAAATCACACTTTATGTACAGGGTGGCGCATAAGTAACTTTATGATTTATTTGATGAATAACATATTTCTTTCTGATTTTATTTAACATTTGGAATTTATTGAAATTTAGATTATGGTTTGGAATAATGTTCACATAATGTTTTAAGGATAATCAGCCCTATCCAGGTATCCGTTCGGAAGAAGTTCCGAAAGGATAGTCCGTTCCTATCGGAACTTAGATTCCGTTCAAAAGAAAAAAATGAAGCATACAATCGCAATCATTTCATTCCATTTTTCTTAAAATAATCCGCAACTATTTTCTATCGGAGAATTTTCAAAGAAATTTAACGCACAACTGTCAAAAATTCTTTGCTGAATGTACTTTCATCGCAATGCGTTGATGAGCCTCACATTTTATCGCAAGATTGTCCGTTATGTCAATTGGACCTCAGTAGAAAATTCTCCCATTTCGAACAAATTGGAACAAAATTTTCTCCGAACGGATACCTCGATGGCGCTGAATATCTCTCAAATGGTGACGATTGTTTGCTTCGACCTGACGTGCTCTTTCCAGATCAGGTTTAATTTCTTTTCATAGAATTTCAGGTCCCAGCACCCTCACTTCTTCTCAGATATTAGTCTTAAACTGCTGTACGGTTCTTGGCTTATTGGCAGATAACTTACTTTTTAGGTATTCCCAAAAAAAATGAAGCCTTCAAATCAGCCGAACGCGGTGGCCAGTTAAAATCAGAAAAACGCCACATTTTCCTACCACCAAAAAAATCCATCAGGTGGGCCATAATTTCATGAGCTGTGTGAGCTGTGGCTCGATCTGTTTGGAACCATAACTCTTAATCATTTTCTAATTCTGACCTTAAAAATTTACAATCATTACCCGGCATTGAAAGTCATCCAAATTAACCGCAACTTGTTCGTCGTTTTCGAAAGAATATTGTCCAATGATCCTTTCTGAGTTTATAGTGCGTGCATTTGACGTTCAACAATTACTTTTGGATTTTCAATGCCCCATATTCTGCAATACTGCTTTTCACGTTGCCCTTGAAGTGAATATTTTGTGTTTGTGAATAAACTCGTTGTTCTCGCGGAACAATTCTGGAAAACGCCGAGCATACTGAATGCTTTCTTATGGATCATTTTCTTGCAACTCGTGACCCAATTGAATCTTATATGGAAAAAGGTGTTATTGCCTATTATTTGTAAAGACCACCTTGGCATCACCAACACTGCTGAGAACGTCACCTGGTGGGAGTTTCGAGGTTTCCCTCAAAACTTGCTTACGCCTAAGCAATGTCCGTATCATTTCAAACTGAATGAGCTCTTCAGCACGCGGAAGATCACAGACAGCACCTTGTTGCAGAAAACGCTGGACCAATTTTGCGCACTGGGTACATTTCGAACATGGAAGAAATTTCGATATAATCTTTGTGTCTAAATAATTGAATGTCGACTTTCAGAATAAAATTGAACAACTACTCTAGTTATTTGTTCCATCATAAATTTCCCAAGTTTCCCAAGCAACCGAAATATTTATGCAATGATAAAACCATAGCGTTATACTTATGGTCATGAACCACCCTGTATAAGCATATCTTCTTTTAGCGGGTCTCAAAATATGGAGAAAAAAAGGGCATTTCGAAGGTAGGATATTTTTCAAAAAATTCATTTGCATTGGTGGAGTAGTTCACTGTTTCTCATAACCACTCTTTTTTTGATACCTAACTCTGTTCTGAAATTTTTTGCGGTGTTATACTTTTTAATCAAGCCATTTTTGGATTTCATGTAAACTACATATTCAAAACTTTTAAACGGAGTCTTTTCCTCTGGTTCCTATACATTTATCCCTGAAATAGAACAAGTTTTCATAGCTCGAGAAATGCATATCTAAGAGAATGCAGCCCTTGAACTTTTTCAAGTGATTTCCTAGGTGTTGCTAGTTCGGTTCTTTTTTGCCATGCAACTGCACCATAAGTAAGGATGGGTGTTACCTCAAAACATAAAATAGGCCTGTTCATGTTGAAATGTAAGGATAAATTGAGAACGAACCTACGTTCAAACCATTAAGCGTTTTTATTTTTTAGCCCGAGCGGACCTGTGCGAATATAACTCACTCCGAACCAAAAGTGACCTGAGCGCTCCAATCTATTTATAAAACACAATTGTTATTGTATCATTTTTTTAATAAACTGTCAAAACTGTCAGCTTTGTTTGTTAATGCAAAATGGAAAACATGAATGAAGTTAGCCGCGCTTAGCTTTTCACTCGATCTGCTCAGTCTAGTTTTTCTGAGCTCATCAAGCGAGTCCCGATGGTCTATTTGTTTAAAAAGAAAGGCTAGTAAAATAGTTTAAATAGTAAAATAGTTTGACAGATCAGTCCACCGCTCGGGATTGAAAATGAAACACGCCTATTGTTTTCCCTCTTTCACTCCGCTGATACTTTTGTGATTTAATGACGATGCCTATATTGGACTTCATCCTTGCCGACAAAATGCACACATGAATTGTTGAGAGTTAAAAATCACTAGGAACTGTTTAGGGGCTATTATGTCTAAAACAATATGTATCAAACAAGTGTTCACATTGGAATTACTGACTTACTCAGACAAATGGAAATAAACTTCATAACTCAGAATTGCTTAAAAGTCGTGATCTTAATTTTTCATGTTTACTTTTTCAACATGTTTTGTATCTTAAGGCTAGGCGCGCAAATTCAATTGCTAGTTGAGCAACTAAAATTTTGGGTTTTGAGTTCGCCATTATGTGTAACATATAATTATATGCACCTGCGCGGACTTTCAGCCAAATAGTTCATCTGTTTTTTATAAACGACCAAACAGTTGTGCAACTAAAAATTGAATGTGCGCGCCTAGCCTAAGTCACTTCATTAGCAGTGGAATGTTGACAGTTAAAAGATGTTTCATCATGGCATTACAAAGATCATGACTTTCGATTTATTGAGCTTACCTTTAAAAGAATATGTGGAACCAATAAGGATCTGATAAAAGATTTAATTATGAAACACACTGGATCTGTCAAATTACATGCCAAATGGTATGAAATTGGCAGTGCTCAGTCTTTTATCCCATTTGCTCGGTCATTTTACTCTGAGCTTATAATAGTGATATGAGCTAGATTATATTGAAAAAAGAAGCACAACTTCAGTCTCTGAAGTGTCTGAGTGGAAAAGAAACGTAGATTTATGTTTGATAGATCGTTGATTTACTCTGAGCTAAAAAAAAAAACGCATAAGTTCGAGTTGTTCCAATGAACAGCTATGGTGTACCTGTGAAAATACCAAACAACAGATAACATTAAATTTCAAATAGTGCAAAAATTGCAAAATGTTTATTTCGGAAATAAAATAATTTCACATACGAGTATGTACGTAGATATTTGTTTTATTTTATTGCTTCTCCATCACTTTTGTTTTAATTTCCACAAAATGTTTTATTTCAATTTTTTAATTTGAGTTTTTAGAAAAAAATAATAGGAAGCTACATATTATAACAATTTGGAATTTAATATTTTCGAATTTGTTTTTAAGAAAATATGAAATTAAAAACTTTAAAAGCTATCACTAAATCCAATGAATGCGTTTTATTTGAAAAGAAGAAAAGAAATTTATCTTAAATTTACACATTTTAAATAAACCATTCTTAGATTTACATACGAAATAAAAAACAAAAATCTAGTATAAATTTTAATAATAACAACAATACAAAATTGATTAAAACCAAAACTTAAACACATTTATACCTCCATCAAAATTAATTAATTCATAAATGAGATTATTACATGCTATTTAAAATTTAAAAAGATATAAATAAAGTTTTTGTAAATATTTATTACATGCCTGGATTCTTAAAATTTATTTTATAGTTAAATAAATAACAAGTACATAAAGCTTAGATAGTCCAATGTTAGAATATTATTTAACCGGGAAAATAAAACAAATATTTGAATCTTGAATTTGTAGTTTTTTTTTTAATTTAGAATCAATTATATTTTATTTGTATTGTAAATTTTAGTATTTTTTTTTTTTGATATTATAAATTATTGTATACATAAATGTAATATGTATGTAGTTTAAGTTCAACGCAAAATGTTTGAATACATAATTGTACATTTTTTACGCATACAGTTAAGTTGTTTTTTATAATATATATATAAATCGATATATAATATATATGAGTAATATTTATGTATTTTTAATGTCATTTTTAATTATTAGACAATTAACAAGAACAACAAAATAATTAAAAATAATTTAAGACAAAAAAATAGAACTTTAAACACACAAATTGATTATGCATTGTTTTTATAATAATAAAATTATTGGTAAATCAAAAATACTAAATTTTATATCTTTTTTCTGTTCGAAAATACAAATGTACTTCTAGCGATAATACATTGTATGGCAATCAACTGAAGCCAAAAGTGTTGATACTTCCTCGATTGCTATAACATCCCAGTCGTAGTCTCTACCAGACTAAACAATTTGTGTACTAGATCAGAGATAACAGAAATTAGACAGAAAAATGAGCGATCTTGGACTCTGGTATATCCTTGTATCAATTATTTCGGATATTATTCACAACACAATTAACTGCTTGGAAATTACGTTTGGAAGTTCTAAGCAATACTTTTGCTCGAAGTATTTTTTGTTCCAGATCTTAAGAAGGAGTAAAGACATGGAATACAAATACATAACTCTTTCTTTAGATTACCTGCCAGTCAGAAGTGATAAATGGTCGCGTTCGGGTACGTATCCAAAGGTATCTGGATTTGTTGGTGTTGTTGTAATCCCATAGGAAAAAACAACTGATTAACGAAACAGCTGATGTCAAGTAGAAATCTAAAGCTATCCAAAAATTTTTGGTATACTTAACTATCCAAGAGGAATTTTGAAGAACAGCTGACATTTCAGCTGATCTATTTTCTTTTAAGTCGAGTACAGGGTTGGCCGAACTGTAACTTTTTAACATTTGGTACGTCTAGTACTAATTGAGAAAAGTAAAGTTTGTTGCATTAAAGATCTCATTCGGATCCTACTGCAAAGCTTTTATTCTTTGAACTTCAGATTGTTTCTTGATATAGGAGGTATTAAACTCAAATTCTTTTAGGGTTTTCATAGAAATATGAAATTATCTTAACTCTTAAACATGATTTGTTATGGGATTATATGGACATATTATTTAGAACTGAGTTTTCAGAAAGAGATTCTTTTAAGACTATAAGCTTATATAATCTTATTGCAAGAAGAGAAAATAGTTTAGCTATAAGATTTAAGTAGTTGTAAGCTGCAAAAGTGTTTACCTCTTAAAATAAAAATGTTATGAAACCCAGTTCAGTTTCATAACAAGATATTAATACTTAGGTATAACAATGGGATATAAGAGAGTTGTATGGGAGTTTTTTTTTGTCAGATTTCAAGAGTTTAGCTCTGGATAGTATGTTAGTTGAACTTATTCATAAACAAAATAAACAGTTTCAAGTTTAAATTTAATTGCCAGTTATTGGTTTTCATTATTTTTAAAAAGTTTTTTGGTAATATTTATATGTACGTGCCTTGAAACGACAGCGTCTGCTCACCAAACGCGAACAAGCACTTAAAGAATTCGTAGCTTACCTCTGTCGGCTTAAAGCTCACCGCTAATTAAAATAACAAAAAAAAAGCTTGTTGGCGTCAGATAATTTGTGGTTAAAAAATCTGCCCTTTTCAATTTACCTTTCCTCATTGCAGGATTAAATTATCAAAAAATTGAACTAAAAACTTAATAGAGACATTGTAAGTTGTATATATATATAAGGGCTATACCATATTATATTTTTAAAAAAAATTCATAGGATTTGTAATCCAGTATATATGTATAATATTATTTGTTTGCTTTGCGGATTAGCAAATGGTCTCTTGCTGCAACTAACTCGTCGCAACATACCTTGGACAATAAATTCAGCATTAAAAAATATCTTTAAATCATGTATTCATAATCCAAATCCTTTAATTATGCCAAAGAAAATTGTTTGTCTCCAAAAATAAACTTCCCATCTATCATGTATAATTCCTACAATTTCTCATCTTTATGGTAAATGAAACATTTTCAGTTTTTGTACAAACCTTCATAAGATTAAGATCATAAATGTGCAAAATTGTTTGGTTTCCATTATTCTATTTTTTTATGAAATAACTACGTATGTAGCAGACGTAACAAATTGTAGTAAATTAGGCATGTAGTTGATTCGGCCAACCCTGGTCGATTCACGTCGTTTTTTGACTTTGACAGTAAATGGTACCTATCCGGTTTTGGTCGTTCGCCAACGTATCGGATACTAAAGTATCTTATGTAGATACCCTATCGGACTACGAGGTGAACGCGACCAATGCTTAAATAATCCGTATGACAGTTAGAAAATCCAATTGAATCCTTTAAGCTGGAAATTGCAATGAAATATCCAACTAATCAGTGGATTCATTTTCATAGTAAGGGTATTCATGTTAACGCGGAAAACCCTGATAAACCTCGGAAAAGCAGATAATTTTATCTCCGCAGAAACGAGCTGTCAAAATTTGTATGGAAAAAACTTTCTGTAGATCTGATAAAATTATCTCACAAACTTGATGCGGAAAGTAAAGAAATAAACCTGATAAATTAAAGAAATACTGATTGTGACGTTTAATTTGACATTTCACAAAATATTTCCCACATTTACGCAAGTATTTTTAAGGGGGTGTTCATGAAAACATGTTGCGGAAAGTTATATCTTTCTACAAAGCGGAAAATTATCCCGTTTCATGAATACCCTTAGTATTTGCAGGCGTAATGCCAGGCAAATTCAGTTGTCAAATCTCAAATGTCAGTAAGGAAATGGCGGCAAGCATTAGGTGCGTTTTATTATCTACGGATCTATAGGTGCGTTTTATTATTCACAAATCTATCTGGATCCGGATCTGGATTAAGTTTTAACATTATTACAAAAACAATTTGGGATCCTGTTTTCTATCGGGATCTATTTCAAAGATCCAAAAATTAGTTATTACACTGGCGAGCAGATGGCTTTTATGATAAGGTAGTGTAAGCTACAGTGTAAAGAAAAGAGACAAGAAATAATTGAAAATTTACAAGCCCAAGGATAAAAGAGACGGACTTATAACACTGCTGTCACTAAGATCCGTATCGTTTTATTTTCAAGGGAAGATCCAGATCCGGATCCAGATAGATTTGTGAATAATAAAACGCACCTACTTTAGCTTACACTACCTTACCATAAAAAGCCATATACTCGCCAGTGCAATAACTAATTTTTGGATCTTTGAAATAGATCCCGATAGAAAATAGGATCCCAAATTGTTTTTGTAATACATGTTAAAACTTAATCCAGATCCGGATCCAGATAGATATGTGAATAATAAAACGCACCTAGTGTAAAGAAAAAAGACAAGAAATAATTGAAAATTTACAAACCCAAGGATAAAAAGTGACGGACTTATAAAACTGCTGTCACTACGATCCGTATCGTTTTATTATCAAGGGAAGATCCAGATAGATTTGTGAATAATAAAAAGCCATTAATAAAAACAACAGATGAGATAGTTATTTTTAATTTTTGTGTCTCTATACAGCGACACCTAGCCGTCACCTTCATTTGTCACATAAGACATCCCTGTTCTTGATGCACTACGCTACCGCCATTTACCACATTAATTAAAAATGACTACCTTAAGTTAAAAACATCCTGCGTAACTACTCCATCCAACTGAACATCACTATTTTTCTTTCGCTCTCACATATTGTTTGCAAATAAAAAAGATGTAAACATTTCAAATACGTGAACTACTTTTCCCTGAGTATATATGTGAATTTTCCAAAAAAGTGTGTGAGATACATCGCGCAGCTGACACAAAAGCAGAAAACTTCATCATTTATTCTCTGAATATAAAAATAAGAAAAAAAAAACTATTATCCCTCATTTTAGTTTAAGTTTATTATTAGCCAACAAAATAAATTATTTATTTTTAGTTCTATCATATATAAATGGTGAGTAAAAATTAAAACCGACAAAAATTTATTGAAATTCTTCATATTCTTTTTGATGGCCACCGTCATCGATTTTGACAGTCTACTATTCGGTTTCGATTCTATTCGATTGAGAAAAAATCATAAAATGCAATCGAATTGCATTTAAGAGATTTGATCAATAAAACCCATTGGAAACTAGATTTGTGAAAATTCTCGCACAAGTCCATCTCCATCGACTTGGTGTTTTAAATTCGACAAAAGACTTCGTTTTACAAGTTTTATTAAGTTCTTGTGCAAAGTTGAATAGATGTAGGTACCTAACTATCTACAACAATAGTTCCATTGGGTAGGGTGTCTACCTTTCGGAAGATTAATCATCATCGATTTCCCAGAGGGGCAGAGACTGGTTGCAGACAAAACATCATCAGTCGGAGAATTGCATTCGCGGTGTTGCTCATAACCATTCCTACAACATCACCACCTTCCCATTTCCCACATTGCGTTATGCCTATTAGAAATGGAAAGACACCACACTCATTTTTGGTCTAGCAGGTGATAACAAAGAATGACTGTTGGACTGACGAGATGCTTCTTAAAATTGTGTTTTTAGTAAAAGCTTCGCAGATGATGTAGAAACATCGAATGAGATCGCATTTATTATTTGCCCTCCCAATTGATTATTATTATTTTCAATTTGTTTAATAGTAATGTTAAGATAATGAACAGTGAAGCAAAACCAATATTCCCGGTTTCAAAGGGAATTCTTCGGTCAGGCATGTAATTATTGGAAACGTTACAGATTGAATATTTATCATCGTACTCTGAGTAAGATAAGAAAGCTCCTTTGTATAGCAGATAATAAGTATCGTAAATTCTTAAGTGTCGATTGTAAATGAACTGGATGAAAATAAATAAAGACAAATAGATTAGAAATTGGTAGAAGAATGTTGATGTATAGTGATAGATCGCACAATCATAATTTGTTCCTATTATAATATTATAAATTACTTGTCTCAAATGTTAGAATACAAATTTGTTTAAAACAACTTAAAAGTCTTTCGGCCAACACCAAAACTGTATAACCTCCTTAATAAAAGCCTTAGAAAGAATTAGACTGACTTTCGATGATGAAACATTCTTAACACTTCTTGTTTTTTTTTATAACAAAACTTCCATTCTCTGAGGTTCATTAAGCACATACCCTGAAGCCCAGAATACCGATCGCATGGTATTTGTAAATTGGTCTGAACATATTCGCTAACGAAAAACTAATGAGGGAATTTTTGTAAGCGGTTTGAGATTTTTTTCAGAATAGAAAATGTTGGTTTGAAGCAGGTGTTACCATTGTTTCCGAAGAAAACTTAACTTGAACTTTTACAAAGCGCTGGATGTATTTAAGTGACCGGCAATGTATTTAAGGCGGCACAAAATCTGGGGCTGCACATTAGTGAAGGTAAAACAAAGTACATGGTGGCGTCGAATGCGAGAGGAACAGTTGGTCAAACAATCAAGGTAGCGAAGCACGAATTTGAAGTGGTGCAATCCTTTAAATACCTTGGGTCAATAGTAGCAGCCGATAACAATATAGAAGAAGAAATACGCGGGCGGCTTCTCAAATCCAACAGAGATAGTCTGTCAAAGCTCTTCAAATCCAGAAATCTCACCATAACTTCAAAACTGCTGCTGTACAGGACCATGGTCCTGCCAGTACTCACATATGGATCCGAGACTTGGGTGCTTAGCAAAAGGCACTCCGACCTCTTAGCTGCGTTCGAGAGAAAAGTCTTAAGGAGAATTGTTGGCCCCATATGTGAGGAAGGACGATTCCGGAGACGGTACAATCATGAATTGTACGCAATCTACCTAGAAGCAGATATCGTGACAAAAATTAAGCTCGGTAGACTCCGGTGGGCAGGGCACCTAGCTCGCATGAGCGAAGAGGAACCTGCTCGGAAAGTTCTTTGTGGTACATTCTATGGTAGACGACAGCGTGGTAGACCATGTTTGCGCTGGAGAGATGGCGTAGACCAGGACGCCCGAAGCCTTGGGGTGCGCAACTGGATGGCGTCGGCTAGAGACCGGGATAGGTGGAGAGACTTGTTGAAATAGGCCAGAACCGGAACCCGGTTGTCGAGCCGATGATGATGATGAATGTATTTAAGGAACAATACTTTATTAATGGGAAAAGATTAAGTAGAGGTTATTCATGTGATATTGCCATTAATTATCTCCCGTTAAAGTGGAAAAGACAAATTGGAAATTCTTGCTGAAAAATAGTATATATATATATATACAATAGTTTATTTTTAATTACACTCAAAATATGTTCATATGACATTTACAATAATTAATTTCTTAAGTCTATCTTAAAAATCTGCGAGCACAAAAGGGGCTCTGCTTCGTTAGGTTGGTTATGTTTTCTTTTTACATTTGAATAACATTTGTGTCTTAGGTCTAGTTTTTTCTTATTATTATTTATGATATTTACGTCAGCTTGAGCAATGCTAACGGTCGTTGGCTCGTGTGGTGATGAAGGGGTGGATATGGGTCATTGTTGGCTAGTGAAAAATAGTAATTCTATGGCTATGGTGCACGTGGTTGAGAGTTGGAATGATTCACATCTTATTTAGCGAATAGAAGTTGGAGAACTTAAATGACTGATAAAATATCATAATGTTCTTCTTTTTTAACAAATTAATTCGTATAACTATGTATAAGTTTAAACATATTTGATTACAATATTTTAATTCAAAATATATTAAAAAATAATAAATTTTAAGAAAAAAAAGTTAGGTTTAAATTTAAATTTGATTGATTTTGTGCTTTTTGAGTAGTGGAAATAATAGGGATTTGTCCGGATGAGTAGTTGTGTCCAGAAGCTTTTGTAAAAGTGTGATGTTATTTGAGAAGTGTTGCTTGTTAATGAACATGTTTGTAAAACGTGATCTATGGTGAGAAACAGAAACTGCAAAGCGGAGGAGGCTCGTTTTTGAAAAGATGCATTTTGTTGACAAGTGTATGGCCCAGTCTTATTCGGCAGAGCTGCACGGATTGCAGACGGGTGAAAGACTCATTGTAGGTCACTTGTCCTAAGGCTGTCCTGTGATGTCTTAAAAAAGAGTTGTCATATTAGTTATCGCACCTGTATACGCAATAACTTGTTGTGGAGGCGTCTGTATACGAAATGCAATCAAATTGTTCTTTTGTTTTCTTAGACGCTGACCAGCCAACTCTGCATACTTCGTGTAAAGGATGTTTGCTGTCTATGAGGCTTTTCGCAATTATTTTCGTTTGGCTCTTCTTTTTCGTATCCAAAAAAGATGGTGTATTAGTTTCGGCTAGTAATGCATCAATGGGGGTTCATGGTAAAGCTCCAGTAGCTTTTCGTAATAAGGCGTTGATTTTAGATTGGATAATCTGATCGTTGCTTTTTGTCCAGCGTGAATATATGGAAATACTATGTTGTGTGGCTCCTCTTATTAAATTAAAAACAAGGAAGAGAGGATTATCTTTTCTATTATTATTATTATTATTATCTAATAATAATTTGTTGTAATGATTTATATTTTCAAAAAGCATAATACAATTTTACATGATATTATGTATTTATTTTATTATTTTTCCGAAGAGTGAACCCGGAATAAATCAATTCAAATAAAAACTAGTCTTTATTGAAATCAACGTTGTTTATTCAACATATTAACTTAAAAATAAAAAAAAATATGATATTAATATATTTTTTTTAATAATTCTTTTGATGGAAACTGTTAAGATCCCTATCTAAAAGTTAAAATATGTACTCTAGGTAATAGCCACAATAGACACTCTATGTACAATTATTTAAACTAATAAATCATTAAACAATACTAAGGTTTTGATAAGCTCAAACGAGGAAAACATTTGATTTGGAAAACATAAAGGTGCTCTACCCAATGTTCATAGTCCAAATTAGATTCTATACCATCATTTTTTTTTCAAAAACGGAGCGTGTGCAAACACCCCAAAAGAACTATTTGACAATATGAAAAAGCCAACTGGGAAGAACTAAATAAATTTTTCGTGTTTTTTACTTGTGGATTTGCTTCTTGGATGGAGACGAGCGACGATGCTTGTGCATGATAACCAGTAAAAGTATGACTCAAGGTGTAAGGAAGCTATCAAAGTGAGAGACTCGTTTTTTCGGTTATGTTAAATCATTTCCTCAGTGGAAAGCCATGTCAAATTTAAACAAGCCAGAAATTCTTGCAACGCCTCATATGAGCAGAAAATTGGACGAATAATGACGCAGTTTCCTAAAAACAGTAAAACCTTTTGGATATTCGTTATTAATATTAAATATTCAACATCGTCACCCGTTCTCACGCTCAAGTGCAATGATAACCCTGTCATTAGTTTCGCAGCAAACTCTACGTTGCCTGATAGTGACAGAGTTACACCTATACTTGAGGACTTCCAGCTTTCTTTGTGTTCATTTTCGAACCCGTTGCTAGAGTACTAAAAGATCGCAAATCTGCTGGTCCCGATGGAATATCACCAATTGTCTTGAAAATGTGTTCTTCCACTTTGGCTAAACTACTGCGTAAGCTTTTTTACCTTTCCTATTCTTTAGGCCATTTTCCCTCTGAATGAAAAAAAACATTTGTGCAACCAATTCCTAAAACTGGCGATTCATATTTACCCTCCAATTACCGACCAATTGATCTGACATCCATTCCTTCCAAGGTCATGGAAACGCTCATCAATCGTTGCTGATGAAATTCAACAGATACACTGGTGATTTAATGGCTTTTCTCACTGAAAAGTAGATCGAATCCTTACATCGCTTTGGAAAAGGCAAAATTGTTGCGTTTGATATTTCTAAAACATTTGATATACTTTGGCATCAAGTTCTCTTATCAAAATGACATACTTTAATAATGGGTTGCTTCTACGTTGGATTAGCAATCACCTTTCTGATCGTTAAATACAGTTTTTTTTTTGGACGGCTTCAAGTCTGAAAATTACAAAATAAATGATGTTATGATCCAAGGGATTCATATTGCCATTATAGATGAATGGACCTTGCATCGAGGAATCTGAAAAGCTTTCGATTCTTGGTATGAGCCTTATTGAACAACTTTTGTGGAACGAACACATATCAAACATTGAAATTCCTAGGTTTTCTCAGACGATCTAAGAACTTGTTTTCCCTTTCTAATTTGGAAACTATTTATTAAGCAAACATATGTCCAAATCTAGGGTTTAACTCTCATATATGGTCAGGCGCATTCAAAATATCCCTGCCCCTACCTGATAGAATCCAGAATAGAGTTTTAAAACTGATAGACGATAGATCGATTACGGAATCGTTTGTTTCGTTGGAACACCGCCGAAATGTCTCTTGCTTATCCTTGGGCCCTATTCCTGAATACGAGTCGAGTGAGTTTTAATGTGACATGGGAAAATTTCGCATGAAATGGTATTCGCGAACACGAGTCACTAATAATGGGTATTCCCCAACTCGAACGTCAAACGTCAAATATCACTCGAGTGAAAAAAAGGTATTCCTGAACACTAGAGTGAGTATTTTTGTGTGACAAATCAGTCATGTTTAAAAAGTTGTCGAGTCAAGTAATGGATCCGAAAATGTAAGTAAAAAACAAACTAAAATAATAGCGAATATGCATATTTTAACTAAATTTAAAAATTATAGATTAAAAGTTACGTCTGCTAGGCAGTATGAAATTTTGGTTGATTTTTTCCTAAACCACTCTCACCTTGCAAAGGGAAGAATCCAGTGAGTCCAAGCAAGGAAAAAAGCCGGCGAGTTATGGGAGGACCTTAGCAAAAGCCTCAATGCAGTTGGACCGCCTTTAAGAGATGTAAATGGTTGGAAGAAGGTACATAATTATTTGTCATTTTATTTCATGATAAGTTAAACAAAATGAACTTCGTTTTTGATTCACTTTGAATTTCTTAATAAATCAAATGGAGAAACAGAATATTAATTAAGAAACATTTTATTTTATTTAAAGGTTTGGTTCGACTATAAACATAACATACAAAAGAAGTTGTCCCAGAACAAATCCCATCAACAAGGTACTGGCAGCGGCGTTCCAAAAAAGCAATTTTCATTTTTTCCACTTGAGGAAGAAGTCATCAGTGTTTCGTTAGATTGTGCAGTACAAGGTATCCCTCAAAGTGTTGCGTTTGGTCAAAGGTCGTCCTCTCGAGAAAAAGAACCAGTTGGAACTGGCGCTGATCCAAAACAGCAGTTGGCATTATTGCTTTATTTCAATTCATGCTTACACGTTGCTAGGAAGCTCCAAAGGATTTGTTGCATCTCTAATTTTCTTGAAAATGCACCTCCTGTCCTCATCTGAATCACTATCACTATCATGAAACATCTCCGTACTAATCATTGGCTTTTTAATTTTATTATCCTATATTATTTTAAATTAAATTATGCCACATTTATTTTTCAACAAATTGAATTGAGAACTATTTCGAAATAAATAATATATAATATATAATTGTCTTTGACATGTCAAATTATCGTTTATTGAAGTTAGCTACGGTTGAAAGGGTGCGTTCAACATTTTTAGAGTCATGTCATGTTTTTGAACCTCACTCGTGTTGAGGAATACCAATTCTCACTCGACTCGACTATAAGCTCTCGAGTGACACCTTACTCGACTCGTGTTCAGGAATAGGCCCCCTTGTTTTATCGCTACTTCTTCAAACATCGCTTTGTTGAAATAACTAGTTGCATTCCTTCCCAATTTAATCTCAATACAAGCCTATTGCACCGACTTATTCATTACTTTGTCAAATTGATGGATAAGTGTAATGTATTGTACAGTACACAGACGATTCATGAAACTCTAGTTTTCTTAACTGGCTATCGGTTTTTCACGATTTCCTTTTTGTCTAAGCGTCATTATTGGCAAAGCTCCTGGTGTGTGGAATTCTATGGAATTTAAATTTGTTCTTAGTAGTTTTAAAAACAAAAACAGATAAATAATAAAAGTTTTTAATACAAAAAAAAAAGAAATAAAAACAATTTCCTTATTCTCGTTCCAGTGAAAAGTTTATGAACGCTTTGCAGTGTGGATGTGTTATCGTCTCATGAAAGATGCTCCTAGCTACTATGATCAGAGATCACAGTGAGCACTGAAAAAACTTTAAATCCAAAAATTTAGTGTCTTTTGAACTCGCGTATAGCGTCATGGATGATAACATCAGCACGAATTCATCGTCTGATTCTATAAGTACAAGTGGAGAATACGAAATTGTCACAGATAACCAAATGAACACAAAGTCCAGCAACATCACCAACAAGTCACCAACTCTAGACATCCCCAACAACGGCGATTTCCATGATCTAAAAAACGACATGACCGAGGCAATTCGAGAGCTAGAACAAACAGGTAAATAAAGTCAAAATGTCACAATATTCTTTCTATTCCACACAGTAGTTTATCCGTAGTCTTGCTTCTTAGCCCAAAAGCAAATAAATAATATTAACGCACCAATGCATGACTACAATCGGAATACTATGTATGATCTCCATCAGCATGCTGCTGTTTCTTGGTGCTTTGTTTTTTTTTAATTTGTTTCTTCTTCTCAACTCTAAGAAAACTTGACAATGGTTCCGTCTGTAGAAACTCTGTGGTCTCACTTTTTGCATTTTCTTTTTTAAAAAAATCACTTTTTTTCTAATTTGTTTTTTTTTTTTTTTTTTTTTTTAACTGTAAATCGCCTGAAAAATGTGTGTGTCTCTAGATCTTATTGTTTCGAAGTGCGACTATGAACTTCTGAATGATTTTTGTGTGGATAAGACAACAGAGGCGATGGCATTTTGTCAATTGAACAACGGACGTAATTCGATGGAAGTTAAAGCCTGCATTTTGGATGCTATTAACGATGAGAATGCTGTAAATAACAATATTATGATGATTGAATCAGGTCTTATGCAAGATACAGGTGATAAACCAACCGAAAGTGCTTTAATGTGCTTAATAATATACAATTTAGAGTGTGTATTGAAATAATATCTCATTTATAGTTGGGTCATGTTAGTAAAATCATATCTGTATCTGTTTTTTAATTGCATGCTTCGGCTAGCCTTTTGTTTGTATTTGTACTTGAAGGTGTTAATGGCGATGCTTCGGAATGCATGATTTATAATTTATCCCTTAGAAAGCTTAAATTGTTTTTATCTAAACAATTTGCAGTGTTTTGAATTTTAAATATATAAAAAAAGCGTTTTTCCACACCCTTATAGTTAATTATTTACTGAAATACAAATAGTTACTTTTATTACTGTAGTTGTTTTACTTAACCAACAATATAATGACAATATTCTGGTTGCAATCGAACGCTGAAAATAAGTTTAATATAAAACGAAAAATTATCCTATATAATAGAGTCAAATTTGTTATTTATTTTGTTTCGATATGTTCAATATGCATATTAGTTATACAAACTCCAAAAAAATTATTTTATTGGATTCTTTTGATTCTTGGCTCTTGACTTGAATATGCCAAATTTTATAAACTTACCATTATCACTTTTTCACAGAAACGCATCCAATCTCCTCCCCATCTCTACCTTCTCCGTTATTCGTTATCGACCCATACCCATATCATTCGCGGTCACGCAAATTGACTAGATTATTCTTAAAGCAAAACTTAGCACGAGACTTTGTGGAATGATGGTCCAAAGAATTCTCTCACCCCTACGTTACGCGATCTTTATGCATTACCTTTGTTAGCCCTCTTCTTGAATACGCCTGTCAAGTATGGTTCGCTTATCAACATATTCATATATCCAGAAATGAAAGTATTTAACGTCGTTTTCTAGGTTTCGCCCTTCGTGAACTGTCTTGGAATAACCCTTTGATTTTACCTCCGTATCGAGACCGACTTTTGTTAATTAATTTGAATGCGAAATGAAAGAACGAAGAGCAATAAGGGACATTCTCTTGATTAATTAATTACTTTCAGGATCTGTTGACCGCACAACTCTCTACAATTCCATCTCTTTCAACACTAATACCATAATCTAAGAAATCCTAGTCACTTCTATCTGCCCACCAACCGTACTTAATTAACTTTCGACTTTAACCTCAGTTCATCCTGCCTAAAACTCATCCTTGAAATTCACTTCAATCCTAGATTTATATAATAATAGCTTTATTTAAGATAGATTACGAATTAGCTTATATTAAGACTAATAAATGCGGGTATTGACCCCACCAATATTAAATTACCTTCAAAGGGTATTGAGTAACATTTTACAGAATTCGGTATTTTAGGATTCGAGATTATATCCCGAGCACTTAACAACGGCGTAATAGAAATACCCATTTTGCTACGTAGAAAACCAAGATTTTGTTCTTCTGATTTAATTTTATTGCCAACCAAACAAAGGTTTTAAAGATTCAAACATTTTAGTATCCGATACAATTAATTCTCTTTCGAATATTACAAATACATCAAACAGTTTTTAAGTAGCTGTTTAAAATAGACTTATTATTTTTGTTGATGATTTTAAATTAGAAATTATTGTACCCCTGGCATAATGGTAAGTGCGTTGAACTGTTAACTTCGAAGGCTTTTGTTCGATTTCCAGCCGCTGTCACCTTCATCTGACGAACCAGAGACAAATCCTCCAAGACTATCTCTCTATCTATCTCTCCAAGTGATTCTGATCTCTGAACTGTTGATCCCCTCCAGTCCGGTCTCCAGTTACTCCACGTGCTGTTGCCGATCAAATTAATTTTATTTTAAAATCGAAAACTAAGTATCATTATTGACAGTTATTTTGTTTAGCTCAGCTTTTTGTAGAACAAAAGTTACAGCAGCACAATAGCAATTCAGCTGTTACTTTTTTCAAACATATGCTGTTGGCAATGCAAATACATAACACAAATAATATCACTTTTATTTTTTTCAATCAATATTTTTAAAATCTTATATTTGATAAGCTGCAGATCCATGTTATTAAATTTTAAGTGCGATGCACAGTGGTCTGCAAAATAACAGGTGTGTGCTAAAAAAATATCTTAAATCCTTAAAAACAATCAACTTAAGTAATTTATTTAAATTTATTAACCAAAAAAGTATCAACTTGTTTGAAACCATCGTATTTTACTTTTCTTTTTTTGTGCAAAGAAATATGTACGGTGAACATTGGAAAACGTGAACTTATTAAAACCGAAGGTGTTCATGTTTTGGAATGTAACATTTTATGATTAAAATTGTATTCCTACCGTTTTGTCTTACTACTGCTCTTAAAATAAACCAGATTCTTTTCCATTCTATCGTCTTTTTGCTTGTAGAAGCATAGATTCATCAATATTTTTACATATTTACAAATACTGGCCCATTAACAAAATGTTTTACCTTAGGAAAGTCTTAAAACTGAAAGGTAATTTTATTCTTTTGTATTTTTCCCAACATTTGAACAACTGCATTTTCTCTTAGGCGTCTAAGTAAGCTTATATAGCTTTCGTCAACGCCTGAATATGCACACCATTCCAAAACCTTGCTAAATATTTCAACTTCTTCAGTTGCGCTAACTCTGAACATCTTTTTTCTCAATATAGGCATCGTCGTCTTCCTCCTGTTCATTTTAATGGTTCTGAGACGGATCAAATTCAAAATTGTCTTCATTCCATTCCTCAACTGATGTAGTTAATTCGCAGTTATATTTGAAGCTGGTTATTTGGTCAAAGCTAAATCAAATCTATAACAATCGAAGATTTAAACTTTGAAGAAGTAGTCTTGTAGATGTTATCAATGGTTTAAGCTATGAGTCCCACTTTCAGTGCATTTTTATGTAGAAATGTTGAAAAAATTGCTGTTCATGTTTTAGAGCTTTAATTCACGTTTTAAAGAAGTCAGTGTAAAAAATACATTGTTCACTTTTTTGGGGGTTCACGTTTTACAATGTTCACTGTATTTAGGTGCAAATACTCCAAAGAGAAAACATCACTGAAAATTGTTTTTCTTTTGGATTTAAATCGGTAAGTTGGTCATCTCTGAAAACTTTTATGGTTTTGTCTTCTTACAAATGTTTAACAATCGTCTTTTGATGGTCAGCACACTATAAAATATTTCGTCATTTTTATTTACTCTAAAGAAGATGGTGCTGCCCAATGTGTTTCCGTCCTTGTATTAGCAGAAAAGTCAACAATGGCCTTTTCTTCGACAGTGGGAAGTTTATTTTCCTGCAACCTGCATGGGTTATTCGATGAATTTAAATTTAAACCCGAGTTAATTACCTTTTTTTATTTGAGTCGATGTTACAAACGGTTTCCCTTTATCGGCCCTGATGGTCTGGCGATCAGTGCATTTATTAGTTTTCTTTCGCCTTACTTATGTTTCTTGATGTTTCGTCCATTTCAAGGCATTTGTATATATACTTTATATTTTTCCAACAAGCAGTCTCTTCGGCAATTGTTTTGTAGATTTTAGGTTTTAAATAAACTCGTTTAAGAATAATTTATAAAATGAGAACAACTTCTTTTCATCTAAAACTACATATAAAGTTAAGTCACTTTATTCTACACCTTTTTTGGATAGAAAAATTTAACGGTCAAGATAATAAAGCGCCGGCTGTATCAATATCAACTAGCAACAGAGTATACAAAAAATAATTCGCAATATTAAATTAAAATTAAAAACTTGTTAAATGTTATCCTTCGCACTTATTATTTTAGGTTTGGGTACTATAGTAATATATTTGAAAAAAAATCTAACCCTAGATCTTGATCGAACTTTGAAGTTTTAATCACCAACAGATATTGAAAAGGTTCACCTAATTCTAAATCAATTGATTGACAATGATAAATTCAGAGAAAAAAAAACTTTTCCTTTCGTAACGCGATTACTCAACCGTTCAAGTAGAATTTTATTTAAAAAAAATACCCGAATGCAACCGGCTGCTCTACGCACAGCGGTGATCTACATTATTTGTTTATTTACATTACTCTTTTTTTATCATGCTTCGCTCAATTGAACTTATTGTGCTTTCTCTTCGTGCTTATTGTGTGAGTTGATTTTGGGCGCTTCCAACGCAAACGGTCAACATACAGATCCGAAGACGGTTTATTATTAGAGCGAGTGAGCTTCTCTTCGTCTATCGATATTAACTTGAATCAGATGATTTATTGATGCAAATGATCAGTCGGGTGGAAGCATTGAACCAGCAAAGCAAACTAGAGTGAATAACCTTCGCAGCGTTATAATTGCTTTAAAATAATAGTTTTTTTTATTAAAAAAAAGCTATTAAAATTATTGTGCAAAGTGAATTGTAAAAAAGAAATTCAAATTAGTATGTTATCGGCGTACTCAAGTTAGTTTGATTGTTTTTCTTTTTGTTTTCTCATACCTCTTTCCTTTGTTTTTGCTTTTGTTGTTGTAGAATGTATTGCATTTGTAATTAATTGATATTTTTTTATTTGTAAACAAAACGCCTTCTTGATCGTAATTGATTGCAAAGTTTTCTTCGAATAAATTGAATTTCGTAGTGTGACTTATTTATTTATTCTTGTTTTTGAATAGCTTCATGTAATGCCGCAAAATTGGCACAGAAGTCGTTGACACTTCCTTTAGCCGGAACATCTAAATCAACAAACGTACCAGCCACACAGTTGGGTACTCAAACTCTTGGTCGTCATGGTGGACTGCTATCACCTAAATCGAATATTTCTACGCCAGATGTCAATAAGGTGGCTCATTCAGTGTTTTACGATTGTATCGATGGCAGCCCAGCTGGCGGGGAAAAACAAGATGACATGAAGCCGGAAAAAAGTGATACTGACGAAGAAGGTTAGTATTTATGTATAAACTTATAATAATGTGAAGTGTATGATTAAAAAAAGACTGTGGAAAAGATGTGATTTTGTTCTTAAATATAATACGTTTGAATATTGTCTATATTGATTACACCAATCGGTAACTTCGATCCTAGTCGAAAATAAGACACCTGGACTTCGGAGTGGCTTACATTTCTGGCAAATATTTCTTATTCATGAAACAATGACTCTTACTAATATAAAAATTTTCTAAGTACAGGTTTTATTCAGTTGTCTAAATAAGTAGCGTTTTTAAAAGTATTGAAAATATGATTTTAAACACTTCATCCCGCTTATGAACTAAGAGGATATAAATAAAGTGTGAAGAAAATTTTAAACAGCTTAATGTTAAGGTGCTACCATAATTCTACTTAATTAATTTAAGCAGTTTACTCACTTTTTCATAATTTTAAATTAAATTAATAAATTTCAAAGTATAATATTGAGGTAATCCGGTACTAAAAAGATAATACGCATGACTGGATCGCACGAACTTGCTCTTGTGTTAATGGTTATAATGGTCCCAACCATTGAAGGCATACATACCTATTTGAATTACTTAGGAGCACACAGAATCTTATTTTTTTGTCGGATTATTTTCTGCTTCATATACCGAAAAATCGAGATAAATCTTCACGGGGTTGATTAACTGACCGCAAATACGAGTACTGGCATACAAAGTATATGAGTATATAAACTAGAATAAAACTATAAAATTGTATTAAATAACACTATTACGAAACAAAGAATATCATTATTTATTATGTATCTCGTTAATTAAGCTTTAAATTAACGAAATGTGTACGTTTAAAATAAAAAAAAATACAAATGATATGCCGACTCATCTAACCAGAAGGAATAAGATAAGAAAAAAGATATATTATAAAGAAAAACATTAAATACAGCACAAGAAAAATTCATTTTGCTTTTTTAACTTAAGAAAACAATAAATGTAATAATACAAAAAAGTCAATTTAAAAAGTATAAACAAAAAAAAATTATTCAGAGTTTAATATTACACTGTCGCCTGTAAGTAAGTTGTTTTAAAAACTGCTTTTTTCTCAAACTTAATAGTTTGGAAACTTCCGCCTTCACATTTATATTTTAAATTTAAAAAACTTAACTTGCCATTTACTGTCGGCATTTTCCTCTATACAAATTCACACCAATTGGAATCATTTTCATAAAAATTTAAAACAAACCTCAAAGAGTACCGTTTACAAAACTGAATAACGAGAGACATAAACCGAAAAAAAATTGAGTTCAGAATTAAGCGTTCATCTTTTCGAGTACCCAAGTTTTAACACGCTCATCATTTTGAATATTGTAATCATCTTTCCCCACTGTCCAGTTTCTTATTTCATTCCATGATGAAACAAAACAAAAATACTCATTTGTTTGTTCTAATTCGGTTTACTCTGT
This sequence comes from Chrysotoxum bicinctum, assembly GCA_911387755.1. NCBI lineage: Eukaryota > Metazoa > Arthropoda > Insecta > Diptera > Syrphidae > Chrysotoxum > Chrysotoxum bicinctum. The sequence continues at coordinate 172,117,907 of OU426989.1, forward strand.
ACAAGAATAGTCTAGTTTGGATTAGAACGGAATTGCCCAATATCTTAAAAAAAGGTATGACAAATTTTATGTATTTAATAATATACATACATTTAAGGAAATAATTTAAAAAAGAACAGTTTTTCATTCGTTTTCAGTTAATTGAATTTAAAAAAATTATATTTTGTATTATTTGAAATTTTAAAAAGCATCGGTAAAGTCGAAAATTAAAACAAACAAAAAACCGTTATTTGACAGGTACCGTTAATAACATTTTTCTTCAATTTTGTTTAACCAAAATGTGGATCACGGCTACAATAGTACAATTCTCCCTTCAGTGCTTTAGACTGTAGGTTGAGGTACAGACAGACGGAATGGCGGAACCTACTTTTTTTCGTGTTCTATATTATCGTCAAGTTTGATCAAAACCTCGGGTTCAATTTTTTGCCAAATGCTTTTAGCATCCAAATTTCACCCATAATGTTTGCAAAGTTTTTAGGATCCATTTTATTAATTTGAGACTGTTTGTAAACTTCAAATGCATTTGCCAAAAGATTGACTGAGGTTGATTAAACAGATTCTTGATGATCATTTGACGGTCATTTGAAGTTGATTTGAGTTTTCGAAAACCGATATACATATCGTTTAGTTAAGAAAATATGGCCGGTGATACGTAAAAAAGTGTTTTTTATAAAACATAGTAATATGATACTTGCGCAAGATATAGTTAATAAAACCATTTAAGGCGGAATAGGTTGGATTCGATAAAACCGGCAGATACTTATGAATAAATGGGGTTTATAGAATATGGGAACCTTATGTATAACTTTAAACGATGCGGGACATTCGTCCCGATTCCCTAGCGTTTTTGGTGCGGTAAGAGTAACATACTACTTGATACCGATAACAGTCATCACCTGTTTTGATCAATAAAAATGTTCATAAGTACAAGAACTTATTTAACTAACCTTACTTATTGTACTTGAATACTCACAACTTGGTAAGTTTTATTATATAATATTCTGATCCTCATCTGCCCGCTAACCATAATCATTCTCTAAGTTGTTTTTCAGTTGATGAGTTTCCATTTGTATTGTATTATCGCTTAAGCTTATAGCCATTCTGGAATTGATCCTTAAACAGTTAAAAACTACTCCCCGTGCCTTATTCTCTAATAGAAAATTATACATATATAACTTGGTTTTGTAAACCTTCTCGCATTTAAAACGTATTAAATTTTGCTATGCAAGTGTGTCCTTACGCACAATAAAGTTTCTGCATTTAATAAAACAACAGCCGGTACGGCGTGGCCGTTTTAAAATTTATTGACATTTTTCACTTTAATACGTTTATTTTTGAATGACCATATGGGCGATTCCATTATAGTGGGTGCAACATTTAGACTCATTTGAAGTACATTTAATAATAAAATAAGCAAAATATTTAATGACATTATTACTTGAAGGGATACATTTTTACCTATTTATATTTAAACCATTTAGAATTCTAAAATATAATAAATAATTTGGCAGAATAATGGTTTTAAAGTGCGATCGCGGGTGCAACAGAATCGGCCCGACTTTTCTATATCATAGTACAAAAACCACAAATTCTGTTAATTGTGAAACATTTATCATGCTATTCTTACATATATTGAACGACGTTGATTCAATTAACTAAATAAATAAAAATAAAGATAGAAAACAAAAGTAAGCAATGAAATATTAACTTTTAAATCAATCGCGGGTGCAACATCAAATTATCGCGGGTGCAACGCGTCTAACTTAAATTAGTAAACTGTTTTAAAAAACTGGAAAAATATAAAATAAGGCACATATGTAACAAGTCAGTACCTTTCTCTATTAATTATAATTTTATTTTTTTCAAATACTTCAATATTTTTTCGAAAATACATATATGTATGTTAGAAGTACTCCATCTTCATTGATATGGTTAAGGATAACCTCACATAACGATATTGTGATATTGCAGCCTACCTAGTGCAAGAAGGTACAAACCTGCGGGAATAACTTTTGGAAATACTGCTGCTGTAAAAACAGAACGGTATTTTAGAGCATGGATCTACTGGTAATATAGGGGGCTCAAAAGACCCTGTTGGAGATTTAGAATTTAATGCTTCGTCTTCTGACTCAATAAAAACATCGAAAACTTAACTTCACGAATGCTCATGGTCATTGTACTCTTCTCGATTCTTAAATTCCGACTTAATCGATTTCACATCTTTTATACCCGGCACTTGTCTGCTAATATTATCCCTTTTATAGAAATCACCTGTCATCCTTCAGTTTTTTAGGCATTGCTTTGGTGGAATCAGTTTTTTTTTTTTTAAACATTTTTTACCACTTCAACTACGTTAGTGGGACTTCTTGGGCGATTACGTTTCACTTGTGCGACTTTTTCAGTCTACAGGGACTGATTTTTTTCATTTTGTCTGATTCTGGTCGGAATTTTAAAATTTGTATCTGCCTTCATTTTCCCTTTCAATACATCTCTCCACATTAAATTTCTACGTCCTTTTTCTGCATGAAGCTCAGCATATTTGTTAATTTTTTGTCAATTTTCTATAATGCAGTCTCTTTTTCTTGTTTCACTTCCATTTAACCATATATTTTTATATAAAAAAGAACAAAATATTATATTACATAGTTAAAAAAAACGTGAACAGCAGAAATTATTATTACAAACATATTTTATCAATAAAATACAATAAATCACGTTATAATGTTAGTAGTCAATAAGTTGCACCCGCGATCTTAATATTGGGATCGCGGGTGCAACCAATTTAAATCAACGTTTTTTGTCGTTCAACGTACAATATATTCCTAATAACGACTGATTTAATTTTAGTTTAGTTTTCTTCTTACTTTTAGAAAGTTTCAAAACGCTAGCACTTTATTTCTGCCAAAAAAGTAAACTTTTATATCTTTTTTATCGCGGGTGCAACAAACTTACAATGGCTATTTGCAATCAATAATGCTAAAAATATAACAACAAATTCGTAAATGTTTTTATGCAAACGATTAAATGGCATGTTGCTTCATACGTCTATTGAGTAAAGCATAACTTTAAACTGTCAGAAATAGCTATTTTGAGCGTATGTTACCAGTTGTAATAATTGCAGTTCGTACCGACTCTTCGTATGATAATGTTGCCAAGCGCAAACAAAAATGTTCTCTATAACTTAGGTCTCAGTTTTTGTTTTTATTATTAAATATAGTATTTCTACTTTGAATATTTATCAAAAAAAGTAAAAAATATTGTAATTCAAAAATTGGTGTCAAAATTCGTCTACAGCGGAATCACCCATATACTTATCGTTTGTCAACAAATTTGTATCAAAAACTGAAAAAATACTCAAGCGGTGATGTGTGCTAGAGAATTCTTATTCATCTGTTAAATGCATTCAAGTTTCTGACATTTGGCATTCAAATGGCAATTAACTCGAACAATCTGAAATATGTACATTTCTAATTGATTTTGATTGCCCTTAGCTTTTATAGCAAAATAATTTTCAAACTACATACGCTTTTTTTCTATTTTGTTTAGTTTCAGATATCGATCAACAGGGATGCACCATCTTTTCTGGCGTCACTTACTTGGGAGCAGCCAACATAAATGCACCAAAGTCAGAGTTGGACATTCACCGAATTATGTGTGATTTAAACACAGGATCGAACTCGGTTGGCCTTAAAGTTTCTGTTAGCATTCCTAATTGTTCCGATGGCCTTGTCATGTAAATACAGTCCAATTTCTTTTTATCATACGAAACTAAGAACTCAGTTTAAATTATTTATCGGGATTTTTTTCTCCAAAAGGCTCTATGACGCAGACAACAATTCACTTATATCGTCGTATGAAGTACAAACCATAATATTGTATTTTCGCGGCCCAGTTGAAAGTAATGAACGTAGTTGTTTTGCTTTTACTTGGCTGTATGGTGAATCCCTGTTCCAATGTCATGTGTTTCGATGTCACATACCAGAAGCAGTCAACCAAGTTAGTGGTAAGACAGAAATTGTATTCATCAATAAAAAATCAAAATGTCTATTTAAAATATGTTTGTTCTAGCATGTTTCACCAAAGCTTTTCGGCGTTATCCAGCAAGTCTGACATGCAGTGTCACTTCTGCCGTCGACAGCATAATGATAAACTCAATTACCTCAGACATAAGTGGTAATCCAATTAATGCAGCGGGATATGAGTTTATAGTTTCACTTGAGATCCGCGAGAAGGTGGCTAAGGCATATTGTGCAGTTCCACGAGGCGATAGATCAAGCTTCAAATTACGTTGCAGGACCGACAAAGAAGTGTGTATCACTGTCAAACAGACTGCATCTTCAACTCTTCAGCCACTTTTCATAGAGAGATGCTTTGGAGTTCTCCTCAGTCCAGGCAAGCTTGTCCGTCAGGCTGACATGCAGTTACTCGATATGGTAACGATGGGATACCAAGTGGGTAACATCGACAACCAAACTCCTTTAACACTAAATCCGTATCAAATCCGCGCCGAATGGAAAGCCAGCGACAAAGCTTTTGAACAGCTCAATTTTGAATCCAATAAAACGTTCCTCACCGTAGCTGTGGATCTTGTTATTCGAGGAATACAAGAACCTGTACGATTTGTTATCGAAACTCCGGTCATAATACAGTCACAAACCGAAATTCGTATAATGGATCATTTCACATCTAAGCGTCCCATGTCGTTGCGTTTCTATTTACATTTAAAGAAAACCGACGAAGCCTCCTGGGAAGTGGCATCTATTGATCCATCTGAGGAGATACTCGAACAGACACCACAGTCGTCTCTCCTCAAATTCGGCATCAATAATTTATCACGAATGGTTAGATCGTCGAGTGTTGTATCAATTGAAGATGATTGTCCAACAGATTATAGTTCGGATGGAGATGAACCCTTGCTCAGTGGAACTGGGGAAGTTTCCAAAGAGTGCTCACAATATACATTAGATGAATGGGATCCGATATTAAAAGAATGGGACACCGAGAAAAGACCTAAAAATTTAGCTCCACTTGTGAGGCTCGGTGTTCCTGAGGCGCTTAGAGGAAAAATTTGGCAAAAGTTGTCAAATGTAGAAGGCAAAATGGAAATGACCGACAAGTATAGGACTTTAATTACGGAAGTAAGTATTGAACTTTTTATAGTTATTATTATTATTATTATTATTATTATTATTATTATTTATGGATCTCCTATTGAGATCCAGTCAGGTTATTTTGTATGACCCTAAGACAAATTTAATTATTTAAGACAAATTTAAAAATGTTAAGGGAAGGCATAATCCCTTTCGCCCGAGCAAAATAGAAAACAAAAAGCCATTACTTCCTATTTAGTGAGTAATGACTCGTTTCTCTATTTATAAGCAGATTAAAATGTAGTGCTTAACAAGTAACTGTGATTGTATACCAAACAGTTATTAGTTCCTCGTCAGTCCAATATGGTACATTGAAAAGTACTTCAAAAGGGGTAAACTTAAAGACAGTTGTAGCGTATTAGTCTTGTACAAAAATTCCGAAAAATTATATCTCTTCTTGTTTGACACAACAATTAATAAAAAAATATATTTTTAGAAAACAAAGTGTGAAACAGTAATCCAGCGAGATATTCACAGAACATTTCCTGCTCACAAATGCTTTAAAGAAACCGGAGGATCTGGGCAAGATGCCCTCTTTAAAGTGTCTAAAGCCTATGCCGTTTATGACAGTGAGGTTGGCTATTGTCAGGGTCTGAGCTTCATAGCTGCCAGTTTATTATTGCATGTAAGTTTTTCTTTTCACATTTATATGCTTTAGTTTCGTTATCTATACAAACAATTTTTTCCGAAAAGATGCCCGAAGAAGACGCATTTTGCGTACTGGTTTCGCTAATGTTCGACTATCGTCTTCGAGACCTTTACAAGCAAGGCTTTGAATCTCTTTACCTGCGATTGTTCCAACTTGACCGCCTTATACGCGAACATTTGCCTAAACTTCATGAACATTTCGAACGATGTGGTGTCGAAACTCATATGTATGCATCTCAGTGGTTCCTCACGTTATTTACGGCAAGATTTCCTTTGTGTTTTGTATTTCATGTCCTCGATGTATTCTTACTCGATGGAATACCATTGCTATTCCAAGTGGCCATTACTTTGCTTTCAATTTGCGAAGCCGAACTACGCCAACTCGATTTCGAAGGCATACTCAAGTATTTCCGTGTCACATTGCCCAAAAAATGTCGCAGCTCTAGTCAAGCCCGTAAAATCATGAAGATGGCTTGCGAACGTAAAGTCAAAAAATTAAAACAATACGAAGATGAGTTTTTCGTACAGAAAAAGAACGAGGAACGCATCGAAAAGGAGGCACAAATCTACGAAGCGAAGTTTGGAGAAGAACGAAAGAAATTCCAAGCCGAAATCGCTCTTTTGCAAAAGAAAATCGATGAGAACACTGAAAAGTCCATTCAAACCGAAAAGACCCACACTGGAATAACACATGATTACAAGCAAATCATACAGCGTCAAGAAGAGGAAATAACTAGACTTAACAAGATTGTTGATGGGATTTCGGTAAGAATTACATTTTTAACCCAAAATCTTACGATAATTTGAACGTCGTTTGTTGCTTGCAGGAAACAGTAACAAAATGTAGCGTGTGTTCCGAAAATATTCAAAAGGATTCATCGCTAAGAAATGTTATAAAGCCGCAGAAAAAACAACCAGAAGAACCTGCCCTAGGACCTCTGGATCCCTTCAATATAGCTACACAAAGGATACGTGAGCTCGAACTTGAACTTGCTCAGGCAAAACTCGCACAGGTCGAGGCAGAATGCAAGAACCAGGACCTTAACCATCAGCTCAACGCCACCCTCTCAGAAATTCAAAATAACCGCAGCAGCTGGCAACCGTGGCTGTCAAAAACTTTCAATTCTATACAGGAAAAGGTGACGACGAGGCGCGATGCCCCCACATTCCAGTCGTACACGAATCCAGGTCCCGATGAAGGCAGCAATCAGGTAGCTTAGGCCAAAACAGACCTATTACCGTTGGGACGGCATTTAAAGAGAGAGCGCGAGACCACCATTTACCACTAACTTGACTTCAACGTTATTATTGTTTTCCTTTTTTGTTTTGTTTTAAGTTTATTTTTTCATTCAAACACATTGTGGAATATACATGTACCTTTTTTGTAATGTACGTAGCACGTGTAAGAATTTTACACGCCATTACACCGTAATTTATCTTTTTGTTTGCGTCACCTACTTCACAGCCTTAATTTTGAATTTATTTTTTATTTTGTTTATTTTTTCGTTGTTTATTACAAAAATGGAAATAAAAGTTTATATTTAGTTCATTTGTGACATATACAAAAAAAACAATTGGCAAATTTTGTGTGTGCGTATTTGTTTTTTTTTTTACAGGACAGCAAGGCATCAATGGTATTGGAACATTCTCCAAAAATGCCATCCAAATTCCATAACGCACTCAGTCGCAACAGTATTGATATTCTACCTAGGGAACGGCCCATCCTAAGAGATACATTGAGTTTCAATAATTTGAAATAACAGCTGCAGCAGGATATATCGTATTAACGCTGGACATAAATTAAAAGAATTATTAATTGTCGTTTTGCCTGGAAAATAATATGGGAATCAAAATTTTTAATTTATCTTATTTTTTTTTATTTCAATAATTTTAAGTATATTGGTGCTTGAATATAACTTTTTTTTCTAAAACAATTCCCAAGCAGAGATTGTTTTTATTATTTCGTAGCGAATTAAGTTTCGAGATTCTAGATTGGAATTCACTTTTAGAAGCAAAAACAAAATGAGCACAAGTTAAATGTGTGCACTTGTTTAAAAAAAGAAATTACATAAATATAAACAATGTTTTTTTTCCTATTCAGTATGGGCTATTCGTATATATATTTTTGCACTTCAACAGGATTATCAAAACATAAATATATAAATAAAAAAAAGCATGAACAAAAGAAATGTATAAAACAAAATAACTATTACAAAATATTAATTTATATATACCTAGTTACTTAATGTGTAATCTAAACAAAGATCTGTTTGCAAATAAAGATATTTGATTTCCCATGCTTACATTCTTTGTGTTTCAGTTCAGACTTGTATAATTTATAGATTCATGTTTTAAAATGCACAACACTTTGGCAACGCTCATATTTTCCGACGAGCGAAAGTTTAATTTAGAATATTTCCACCAGGAAACTTAAAGATGCAACTTTCGTTTGCATACAACTTTTGGGAGCTTTCTAGTAACTGACGAGCATCTTAAAGGAAACAAGTGGGTGCTCAATGAGCCTAAGAATTGAAATCAATAATTAAGATGCGAATTTAGTTAAACGAGAAGACTTAAAAAAATACGCACCTTTAAGATTTCACAAAAATGAGAACCGAAGGAAATTACAATAAAGTTTATTACATTTTAATATTTTGTATTGGGGGTTGTGTACTTAACCTAATAATTCTTAAACGAAGTATAATGTAGATTTGAATTGAACGAATAATTCTTAAAATATAATGCAGATCTAAATTGTATAGTTTTAAGGAATAAAACTTAAAGATCTGTGGAGTACTTTTGAAATTACGAATTATTTCTCGGTTCTACAATCTTTTTTTTAATAAAATAATTTCAGTGCATTATTTTTTTTTATAATTGTTTTACATAAAATTTCTAACCTGTTTTGATTTAGACTTTTGCAAAATATCGGTTAGCAAAATTACAATAAAAACGGTATAACCATCAACGAGATATACTGAATCAAGCTAGAAATAAAATCATTTTTTTAAGTCAAACAACCTTGGAGGTGTAGAGTATAAAGGTTGAATTTAACTGTAACGAAGAATGATTGTAGGTAGACAAATGATATTATACATTGAAAGACTAATATAGATTCTCGAGCAACAAGTTTGGATTTTTGATAATCAGGCGGGAAAGCTAAATTTCAATATTTTTGGGTTTATAAAAAAATCGAATTGGAGGATGGTCTACTCATCATAAATATTGAAGTTGATTTTAATTTACTTAAAATGGATACATATAAAAAAAAATCGACGGCAGCACTTAAAATATTTTTTTATAACTTTGTTTAAAGCCACAAACGAATTTTTGTTTGAAACACTTAAAAGTTTTCCATTACGTAAACTTTTGTTTCTCTTGAACATCATAGTAACGTCTCTTGCCTTTTCCTCTTTTTTCGTTTTTTTTTTATTAACAATGTTCAATGAAAATAGCCAGTTGCTTTCGTTCCTCCAAACAATTCCGCCGTAATACTCGTCTAGTTGGGAATGCTCATCAGTTTGGTCTCCCCTTTACCTAAACGCTCGCACTATGTTACACCATATAATAGCATTATAATATTCCCTTGTGTGTACACGTTATAAAAAAAAGGGGTTCTTTGATGGGCGCGGATGGATTGTGGCGGGCATATTGTTTTGGTAATATGTGACCAATCTGTTATTTATTATTCAGTTACTGATCCCAAATCACCTTGGCAAATAACACGACAGAACACCACTTCCAAATGGTAAAACTTTATTATCAAAATGAGTGTTCCTTAGCGTAAAATGTGTGTGCGTTGCGCCCATTTTACGGTAGAGGTGGACAATGGTGGCCCTTCACATGCAGTCGATTCCTTGCAATGCACAACAATTCCTCCTTTCGCCATACACAACCCCGAAAAATTATCTTTAGCGACAAGGCGCATTTCTGGATGAATGCCGTTTGCGGAACAACCCCAACCCACACGAGGTTCACCAGGGTGACAAAACATTCGCAAAAAGTTACCGTTTGATGTGGATTTTGCGCCGGTGGCTTCATTATCCGCAATTTTTTCAAAAACGTTCGCAGGTCTATGATAATAAACCACAATTAAATGATGCACTTAAGGTGAACATAAAACAGGCAACCGCTCGAATTCATGCCGAGCCAGGCATTTGATCCTTGTCATATTCCATACATAATCTAATGGCATACATGGATCTTTCAAATAAAAGGAATTTTGTTAATACCTCAGTCACAGCTTGTTTTATTTCATTTTAAAGCCAGACGCTCTTATGGAAAAACCCGGTATAATGTAACTACATATACTGCTTTTACACGAAAGCGATTTTTAATCTTAGACTGCTTTTAAACGAAGCAATATTACCTTGCGATTTTTAAGCCCGTAGGAGAGAGACGAGTGTGGTGGCGGGGGTACACAAAATTGCTGGGGTTGGAAAAATTGCAGAGTTATCGTTCTTTCTTCTTTGTGGTTTTCTTTACTTGTCAGGTATGTTTCATTTCTATTTGGCGTTCGCTCAGTGAACTTCGATCTACTTACTAGAGTAAAGAGTGCGGAGAGATGACTCCTTTTCAACAGAAGAAAAGTTAACTTTCATTAAAAATCGCTGTGTTTAAAAGCATCCATGCAATCGAAAGGAAGCCAAAAGAGAATCAAAGATTAAAAATCGCTTTCGTGTAAAAGCAGTCTTAGTTTCTCTTTTGGAGTCATCTTCTCCCTTGTGTAACCCCGCCACCACATACGTCTCTCTCCAACGGGCTTAAAAATCGCAAGGTAATATTGCTTCGTTTAAAAGCAGTAATAGCAACCTTAAATATTGTATCTATTAATTTATTCTATATTAAATCGATGTTGTAGAAAATTACTTCTCCCACATGAAGGAACAGAAAAAGAACCCATTCCAAACGAACATGCCCAAAAATTATTTTACAAATTTGCATTTAAATTGGCACCACCCTGTATATTACTATAGGAGCCTGTTTAGATTGGGAAGATTGAGTACGGACTCACGGTAATTTGTAGGCAAGAAAAGTGCGGGGTGAGAGGTCTCGTGAGGCATGAAGAAAACATATACTACGTTTATATGAGGTATTGAAGCGAGCTTGAAGCTCGCTTCGACCCTTTGTAAACGGGTATTGAGTTGAAATGAGCTTCGTTCGACTCGATCTCACTCGCTGAGCGGTGTCGAGTCGAAATATGAGACGAAAAACCTGGGTCGAGGAGTTGGCTTAACAAAATGTTTCAGAATCGCTCAACACTATTTCAACTCAACTCCAAATCGAGCTCTCAACTCAAATGACGAAAAACCTGGGTCGAAAATCCGACCCTAATCCAACTCGATCTTTCGATACTGCATAATAAAAACTGGACTCGTGAGTACTGTTTCATAACCGAAACGTTTCGTTTTATTTCATTTTGTCCATTTCAATTTGTCAATTTTCAAGAAAACAACAGCTGTCTGTCTATAAAAGTATTTAATTTTGTTCGCGTGAATTTTTTAAGGAAAAAAATGAAGAATTGGACAAAAGAGCAAACCAGTTTCCTGATAAATATTTATTAATGACGATAAAAAAATGTTTCGATTCAAATAATTCCACGTAAAACCCATCGTGAGGCGCCTCAAAGTTTTTTTTAATGTAAACACGATGGTACTCACCAGTCCGTACTCAATCTTCCCAATCTAAACAGGCTCTAGGAGATGCAAAGAATAATGCGAGAAACAGATTGGCGCAGCAACTTCAACAGCAACTTTGACAACCACGTCACTCTTTTTAGAGCCAGTGGTTTTAAATGGCTTTGATTACATTAACACAGCAACTTCGACATCGACATCAACGTTAGACCTAAACCCTAAATTTGCTGTCGCTGTGCAAATGCTACCAACTTTCAAGGTGAAATTTGTCAGTATTATCAACACTCAAATGAAAATGTGAGAACCATCTTTTTGTTTTGTCTATTAATTTTGGTTTTGACAATGGAAGAATTACTAAGAACAAATTAATTTTAGTACGACAAATTGCAAGTCGTTTACATTGATGCAATTTACGTTAATTTTTATCAAATTATGTACGGCAAATTCATTCCGCATTTGAAACTATTTTGATTATATATGCTGTCAAAAACGCTGTTCACGTTGTAATCTATTTCACAAGACTTTTGATGTTGAAGTTTTCGTTGCTGTTAAAGTTGCTGTTGAAGTTGCTGTGTTAATCTTTTTCTCGCATAATAAGGGTATACTGCTCTCTATTACCCCTAACACACGCCACATCGATCAAACTAATCGACAAAGTACTTCGCTTTTGTATGGGCATTTACACGCCAATACGCCGATGTAGAAGTATATGCCAAAATCAGCTGTTAAATTTTAAATGGAAACTGAAAATCACCGAAAAATATTTGAACTTCAATGCTCCAGGACCACTTTTTTGTGTTGATCAGAGCTTTATTGAATTGTTGCTTGGAGATTGAATTTTATTCTTGCTTTATCAGGCGATTTGTAAATTTTAACAACTAAAACCGAATAACATCATAAAAAACTGTGTCGACAAACTAGTTCGGTCCTTTTTACACGCCATGTCGGCATACTACTTCGATTCCCAGAGTTCGCACTGCTATGTCGACACATATTCATTTCACACGACCCAAAAACCTTATCGACAATATGCTTCGATGAAGTAGTTCGTGGCGTGTGTTAGGGGTATATAATACACTGGATAGACTGCTTTTACACGACAGCGATTTTTAATCTTTGTTTCTCTTTTGGCTTCCTTTCGATTGCATGGACGCTTTTAAACACAGCGATTTTTAATGAAAGTTAACTTTACTTCTATTGAAAAGGAGTCATCTCTCCGCACTCTTTACTCTAGTGAGTAGATCGAAGTTCACTGAGCGAACGCCAAATCGAAATGAAACATACCTGACAAGTAAAGAAAACCACAAAGAAGAAAGAACGATAACTCTGCAATTTTTCCAACCCCAGCAATTTTGTGTACCCCCGCCACCACACTCGTCTCTCTCCTACAGGCTTAAAAATCGCAAGGTAATATTGCTTCGTTTAAAAGCATAGACTGCTTTTAAACGAAGCAATATTACCTTGCGATTTTTAAGCCCGTGGAAGAGAGATGTGTGTGGTGGCGGGGGTACACAAAATTGCTAATACGGCTTTTAAACGAAGCAATATTACCTTGCGATTTTTAAGCCCGTAGGAGAGAGACGTGTGTGATGGCGGGGTTACATAAGGCGGAAGATGACTCCAAAAGAGAAACTAAGATTAAAAATCGCTTCCGTGTAAAAGCAGTATAAGGATGGAAAAATTGCAGAGTTATCGTTCTTTCTTCTTTGTGGTTTTCTTTACTTGACAGGTATGTTTCATTTCTATTTGGCGTTCGCTCAGTGAACTTCGATCTACTCACTAGAGTAAAGAGTGCGGAGAGATGACTCCTTTTCAATGAAGAAAAGTTAACTTTCATTAAAAATCGCTGTGTTTAAAAGCATTCATGCAATCGAAGGGAAGTCAAAAGAGAATCAAAGATTAAAAATCGCTTTCGTGTAAAAGCAGTCATAGCGCATTCATCCAAAAAAGTTGACTCCATTTGAACATTGTTATATTATACTGCTTTTACACGGAAGCGATTTTTAATCTTAGTTTCTCTTTTGGAGTCATCTTCCGCCTTATGTAACCCCGCCACCACACACGTCTCTCTCCCACGGGCTTAAAAATCGCAAGGTAATATTGCTTCTACGGCTTTTAAACGAAGCAATATTACCTTGCGATTTTTAAGCCCGTTGGAGAGAGACGTATGTGGTGGCGGGTTTATATAAGGGTGAAGATGACTACAAAAGAGAAACTAAGATTAAAAATCGCTTCCGTGTAAAAGCAGTATTCGTTTAAAAGCCGTCTTATGAAGCTGCCCACGGTGCCGTATAACAGTATAACTGTATAACATCTAAAACAGCATCATAAAGGGCCGAACAGATTGAACCAGCAACAGCATTGTCAACAGCAACAGCGGCCGCCATTAATTTAGAAATAATGCATTTCAATTGTTCAACACACATAAGAACAGCAACAGCAACGCCAACAGCGGCGTCGTTAGGCCGTCGTTAGCAAAACTTGCTCTTGCTGGTGCAGTATTGTCAACTTTCCCACTGCAATATTTAGTGGCATCACAATGCAAAACAAAATAGAACGTAAAATAATTTTTCCATTTTGCTACTTTTTTATTTTGGTGTGAATAAAAAACAATAAATAATTTTTGATAAACTAAAATTGCAAAATTAAGTGACCAAAAAGTAATAATGAATAAAAAACTATTGTGAAAGTTAAAAAATCGCTGAATAAATGAAAAAAATACTGTGCTGCCAGTCTTTTGCCTAAAAAACAGAACTGAAACGACATTCCTTCAATTTTATTAAATTGTCAATTTGTCAATCAAAACAAATGATTTTCGTCCAATTTTCAATTTATTATTTTAATTTTAATAATAAATATTTAAAATTTACAAATAATGCGAGAAATAAGAGAAACAGATTCACGCTGTGTCAATCTGTTGCTGTAACTTCAACAACAACTTTAACAACCACGTCACTCTTTTTAGGGCCACTGTTTTAAATGGCTTTGATTACATTAAGGCTAGGCGCGCACATTCAATTTTTAGTTTCGCAACTGCTTAGTTCGAGCAAATAAAAAGTTTGTGAACAATTGCCTAAAATGAGTTCGCTATTTTGTGTAACATATAATTATATGTACCTGCGCGGACATTCAACCAAATAGTTCATCTGTTTTCTATAAGCAACCAAACAGTTGTGCAACTAAAAGTTGAATGTGCGCGCCTAGCCTAACACAGCAACTTCGACATCAACGTTAGACCTTAACCCTAAATTCGATGTCGCTGTGCAAATGCTACCAACTTTTGAGGCGAAATTTGTCAGTATTGTCAACACTTAAATGAAAATGTAACAACCATCTTTTTGATTCGTCTATTTATTTTGGTTTTGACAATGGAAGAATTGCTTAAAACAAATAAATTTTAGTACGACAAATTGTGCAAGTCGTATACATTGACGCAATTTACGTTAATTTTTATCGTTAAATGTACGGCACAATCATTTCGCATTATATACTACGTTTATATGCAGTATCGAAAGATCGAGTTGGATTAGGGTCGGATTTTCGAACCAGGTTTTTCGTCATTTGAGTTGAGAGCTCGATTTGGAGTTGAGTTGAAATGATGTTGAGCAATTCTGAAACATCTTGTTAAGCCAACTCCTCGACCCAGGTTTTTCGTCTCATATTTCGACTCGACACAGCTGAGCGAGTGAGATCGAGTCGAACGAAGCTCATTTCAACTCAATACCCGTTTACAAAAGGTCGAAGCGAGCTTCAAGCTTGCTTCAATACCTCATATATACTACGTTTATATGAGGTATTGAAGCGAGGTTGAAGCTCGCTTCGACCCTTTGTAAACGGGTATTGAGTTGAAATGAGCTTCGTTCGACTCGATCCCACTCGCTTAGCGGTGTCGAGTCGAAATATGAGACGAAAAACCTGGGTCGAGGAGTTGGCTTAACAAAATGTTTCAGAATCGCTCAACACCATTTCAACTCAACTCCAAATCGAGCTCTCAACTCAAATGACGAAAAACCTGGGTCGAAAATCCGACCCTAATCCAACTCGATCTTTCGATACTGCATATAAACGTAGCAATAAACGTAGTAATAGAGATTCATATTATAGAGATCTTATAACATTGCTGTCACTAAGATCTGTATCGTTGTATTTTCAAGCGAAGATCCAGATCCGGATCCAGATAGATTTGTGAATAATAAAACGCACCTAATATCTCCGTAGAAACGAAATTATCTCGCAGTATTTTGCGTTTACATGAATGCCCTTAACGTGATTTTTAAATTTTTGTTGAGTAGATATCTGATAAAATGTTAAGAATCACGCTGACAAATTTTTTTCTAACTTGGTATGAAGAAAAAAATTATTTTAATTTGATTATTTCTTACTTTATTATTATTTGATAAAGAAACAAAAATTGACATCAATTTTTATAAATTAGGAAGTGTCATACATTTTTTTAACTTTAAGTTTATGATGTTTCCTTTCTTCGTGAACGTGTAATATAATAAGGGTATTCATGAAACGAGATAATTTTCCGCTTTGTAGAAAGATATAACTTTCCGCAACATGTTTTCATGAACACTCATTAAAAAATACTTGCGTAAATGTGGGAAACATGTTGTGAAATGTCAAATTAAAAGTCAGAATCCATATTTCTTTAGTTTATCAGGTTTATTTCTTCACTTTCCGCATCAAATTCGTAAGATAATTTTATCAGATTTGCAGAAAGTTTTTCCCATACAAATTTTGACAACTCGTTTCTGCAGAGATAAAATTATTTGGTTTCCGAGGTTTATCGGGATTTTCCACGTTTACATGAATACCCTTATTTAATGTAATCGCACCCGAAACGTCACAACTCAAAAACTAAAAACTATCAATCATTGACCTTATGTTTTCTAAACATTCTTTTTAAACCATTTTTTTTTTTTGATAAAAATGAAAGGCGTACTTAAATGCTTGATTTTGTAATAGCAACTAGTCATATTCTGCCACATCTTTTATTCTGCTATAATTTTTGTTATGAATCATAAAAGATTCCCACCTTGAAAGTAATTTTATGATTTGTATTCAGAGGTTCGAACTTTTAAAAAAGTCTATAATGTAACTTCTTAAACAAAATCTGTTATCAAACTGAACTAAAATCTGCTATGATTAAGTATAACATAATTAAAATGGTTGACGAACAGAAAAGAAACTTCTGACAGACTATTTGTATCCGTACCATGGGAATACCATCATGGCAATGTTATTCTACTTTGTTTATATGATCTATATGTGTTATATTTTCTTAGAATTGTTATTTCGTTGACGAAATAAAAGATAAATATTAATTTTTACTTATTCTACTACTTAATGAAATCTTTTTTTCTGAGTTCGCACGTTTGACATTTTTTAACAGATTTCTTAGCAGATCTTATAACAGATTTTAGCATGCTGTATACTAAAATTATAATTCATAAAAGATTTGTTGATAGCTCAAACTTTTGTATGGAGATTCATAGCAAACTAACAGAATACGAGAATCAAAGATCACGCCGATTAATTTTTTAATGTAAGCAAATTGCACATTTAAAAGAACATGCCATAATATTATTGCAACTACGCTTTTTGAACACACCCGTATTCATAATGACATTAGAAAGAGATCGATATAGCAACAACATTTGACTTCGGCCTTGGCCAAACACAAGCAGCAATATTCCATCGACCATTTTCTTCATCATTTCGTTCGTTCATCGCTTTGATTAGTTAGTTCGATTTGAGCATTCTCTCCGTGAAGAAAACAAATGCAAACCCGTGAAAAACGCAATTCATTTTGACCAACACGCGCAATTTTTTTTTTAACAAAAAAAAAAACATCAAATTCCTTCTAAATTCTATGGAAAATAATTTTATAACTTAAAAGAAACCTACCGAAGCAAAAAACAAAGACTAAATGTAAAACAAAAAACCCATGAAGTCGCTAAACAGAATGGCCCAAGGAAGCGTGTAAAAAAGGCCAGTGTCTACCTTTTTGGTTTGGTTTTGTGTAGAGAAGTGTAGATGATTTTTTTTTTGCTTTGAAAGCATTCAGTGGGAAAAAGTTATAATATAATTAAATTTGTGCTGCTGTCACACAAATTATATGAAATTTTTCGTAAAAAAATTGAAAATCGAGGAATTTGTATTTTCTGGAAGCCTCGTTATCGTGAAACGAGATCAAGTTCGTTCGGTTGTTGTGAATAAAGTGAAGTGAGGTGTTCTATTGCGTGACATATTTTCGTGTTAATCTTAACATCCTACCATATCTTTTGGATTTGTGGGAATTAAATTGAAAATTATCGTAAATTTCGCTTGATAAATTCATAGGTAACTGCCAAATAATCTAAAGAATTAAAAAATTAATATTTAGTTTTTAAAAAAGTTAAAAAAATATAAAATAAAAAAAAAGCCAACTTTGACAGTGTGCGTGGCAGCAAGTTTGAGTTTCGTGTGTGTAAACACAGGAAACCCAAAAACAACACAAATATCGTGTCCGCGAGTGCAACGATAACAAGTTTTCGTCATCGAAAACATATCCCGTTGTCCTTGTCTTACTTAATTGCAAACGACATTTCTATTTCAATTTACACACTTTCGCCGCAGGCAAAGCTAAAGTAATTGTTCTTCGCCGTGGTCGCGTCGTCGTAGGTCGTAGTGTCGCGCGCGTCGAGAACGTGTTTAACTAGATAAGGCAATAACAAATATACAGTTCTTTTTTTGCTTTAGTGAATAGTCGCTCATCATTATAACTGAACTTCATTTTTTCTATTATCATCGATTTACGATAACAATAACATACATATTCGGTTGATTGATTCATTCATTGATAATAAGCACAATGGCTGATGTTAGTGATGTGACTGACGTTTTCGATTTGGAATTGCACGAGGAAGAAAATCATCGAGACTCGGATGACGATATTATCGAACTTGATGATGTAAGTATATACATACATATCCAACAACATTATAACGCTTTCTCGCTCATTTAACGTGCATTTCCGTTATATATTTCGCAACTTATATTTGTGTATATTAATCACGTGCAGCTGCACTGGAGTAAACAATGAGTAAAACTATAAAAACGGTTCTTTTTCTGCTGCATGCGCATGTTGTGCGTTTTTTGTTGTTGTTGTTTTTGTCGTTGTTGGCCTTATAATGTTCGCACGATTTATTACTACAACTACGAGTACAAAATATGCAGCACTTTTATTAGTGTGCGATTTATTATATATCGTTGTTTCAACATGCGTGTAGGTCGAATGAGAACAAGGGAGATGGAGCATGACCAGATTTATTGTTTTGTCTAGACAAATTGTCCAGAACTGTTTTTTTTCTATTCGCTAATTGAGATTTCTGGGACAAGGAAAAAGGATACCTGACTTAATAATTATTATTTAATGATTTGGATCATTAAATTGTGAAAATGTAGCAATATTTAGACTCCAGTTACCTGCTTACCTACCTACTTGCTAGCTTACCTTTGTTTTTACGGAATTTCACCTGCAACATTTGCATTGTTGTTCACTATCACTTCTAAGTTTAAAACCCGTTTGGTTGGGTTGATTTTAAAAATATGAATGAATCATAAAGTGCCTCCTATACATTCATATAAACATATTTTAAAAAAAATGATGTTATTGTATGTTTCTAAATAAAAGGTGAATTCATTTGAAAAAACGGGAAGAATTTTTTACCTAATTTATTAGGCACAATTTATTTTCTGTAATTTCAAACACATGTACATAGGTAATGGTAGGTAGAAATAGTGACCACTGTAATTTCAAACACATGTACATAGGTAATGGTAGGTAGAAATAGGGCGCATTCACTAACCTAGTCACTACGTAGTCAAAAAGTCAACTAGCTTTGTGAATGCAAAATTGCACTACAAAGCTAGTCAATTCAAACTGTCATATTAATGACAGATGTAAACATACAAGTTGTGTTCAACCACGAAAAGGCCAGTGTAGAGTAGTGTAGTGCAGTGCAAGTTCATGAAAACTGTCAGTGCAAACTCAAGCAAAAACGTCATACGTCAGATGTTTAAAAAAAAAAACACATTAAATTCGGTGCAAGTAAAATGCCTTATGCCTGCGCTAAAGTCGATGGTAAAGGGAAGAAATTCATTCCCACTGCCTGCGACGACGTTGTTGGCTTTTTAGGCACAAAATCTCTTCCTCCTTTTCACCTTTTTTCATCAAACTTTCAAACACTTGCGTTCGGAATCCTTCGTGCAAATATACATACATACATAGATTTAATTAAGATATTATTGGATTAATTGGAGAACACTGAATCACCAGAGATTGCCCTTCACTCGAAGTTAGCTCTAATCTATGCATTATTTAAAAACTTTAATCAAAAATACAAAGCGCAGAAAAAAATCAACTTTATTCGTTAAGAAAATATAATCGAATAATGACATCAGCTGACTTTGACAGTTTTCACCAACCTGCACTAGCTCAAAAGGTAGTGCAAGATATTCTGCACTAGTGTACACTAGTTCAGCTCAATGAACGCTAATCAGTGTAAGTCAGTGCAGAAATTTTCTCAATGAACACAAAAAAGCTACACTTTTCTGCCCAGAGTAGTTCAGTGCAGCTGGTTGAACAGAACTATAAAATAAGAAAAATTGTGTTTTGAGAACTTTAAATAAACTTTTTTTTACAGTTTAAATTAAATAACATCAAATATAAGATATAATATTAATTTGTTTAATAATTTCACTTCGAAAATATCTTCCACCAAAAATTAAATTTGTATTTTCAATGAACAGCTGATTGTGAAATGTCAACTAGCTTTGAAGCAGAAATTTTTACACTACGTTTGAGGGGAAATTTCAACTAAATTTTTAGTTGTCTTTAGCCAATCAGAACGAGTTGACTACGTAGTGACTAGGTTTGTGAATGCGCCCATAGTGACCACTGGCAGTCTAGCCTTTTGGCCAAATTAGGGCTGAAGTGCGCCATTTTGATATCAACTCGTATGAACCTGTGAATGGAATTGATAGTGGACATTGTCGTGGAGTCATTCAGTTTGTATATTAAGTTCAAAAATAACTAAGGATCTAGGAGGTTTTGGTGTCTGTTATTGTGTTTGCTTTTGCACAATCATCTAGAATTTGAGTCACTCACTCAACCGGACCACCACAATCATCCGACATCATCTACTCTGTGCTTGTTGACTGGTACTAAAAAACTAGACAATCCGATTAAGTGATTATCCGGCCCTCCGTAACGTAAGCCTCCATCAAAGCCCTCATTCCGCTAGTTCGGAGTCTAAAGAATCAAATGGAGGGAACGGCACAGTAATAACCGAAGTTCGCCCTAGAGCCATTTCGCCGCTTTGAGAAAAGATATCAAGTCTTTGATCTTCATTCCCTTCCTAATGATTTTGCTCTAAATTTGGCCTGAGCAGGGCATTTGTAGAGGAAATGGTTACTTACTTACTTATAGGTCCTCAGACCTTTTATGTCCGTGGGGGACCCCTAGTGGGGCATAGGGCGTTCACAACGCCAGCTCGCCATCGTGTTCGGTTCCTGGATATGAGTCGCAACTCCCTCCAACTCTTGCATAGTTGGGCTGACTCCTCCTCGACTGTCCTTCTCCATGAGCTTCTCGGTCGTCCAGCTCTTCTTCCTTCTTGAGTGAGCGGATTCCACTGCATTGCATGCGCCGCAATACAGTCACACTTACATCAATGTAGATCCGTTGTGATACCCTAGGGATTTTGACTCAAACCCCTTAACAGTGTTGATGGGATTCAGCAAGCTATAGCCTGAAATGTCTGTCGTCACATAACCACCTGGTTGAGGAGAGTTAGACAGTTTTAAGGGCGTGATCATCACTATCATCTGTGGCCATTTTTATGTTTTTTGACTGTGGTTGGAGGCTGGGAATGTCTGAGAGCTCTTCAGATGATATAGCGCAGGGCAGTGACACAGGTAGTGAGGAGTATCCTCATGTATCTCCTCGTCATCGTATCCTCTGCATAAGAACGGTCGCCTATCATTTTTATAGCTCTCTTTTAAATTCTGTCCAAGAGACTCAAGTGGGTTTTTGGAGCACCTGCCCATATATGGGAATTATACTCGAGCTTCGAAAGAATAAAGGCTTTATATATAACAACCAGATCAGATGGGGTAAAATACTTCTTGCATCGGCGGAACCTTGAACCTGGGAGCTGGGACTCGAAGACTCTTGGCTGGACCAGTGTTGTCCATTCGGCCGAGTCAATGTTATCAACGTGTATTGATTTTCCGGTCTACAACCAAATCTTGGTCTTACGAAAGAAGGGATCAGTTCTCTTTCAGCTTCTCATCAAATACTTGGCCCCGTAAATCAGGATTGACAGTGCAAGGGTTTTTCAGAGCGTGCAGAAGGACACGGATGATGTGGATACTGTCTGCATACCCGATTAGTTGGGAGAGAGAGGCTTGGTGTTAACGCCTTTGATCCATCTTCTGCAGAATTAGAAGAAGTCGCATGATAAATATCGCATCTCCGTGCCGAAACATTTTGTAAATCCTGAGACTGAGAATCTAATATTCAACATAGCAGGAATTTGTTTCGATAGTTCTTGAAGATCAGAGGATCGCCTTTATTTTAGATGGGTCATACATATGTACATAGGTGATAGCCAAGTCATTGGACGTGCTTCTATTCCCCCATACAAAACATCTCCTACCTCTTAAGCTTTTTGTAATGAAGCCTACCTCTTCTATACTTGGTGGTGAAGCTGGTTCTTCATTGGTTGGAAGTAGTTTGTCCTCTTAGATTTAATTAGATTAAAATTTTTATTTTTCAATACGATTTGAGGTAACTTATTCCTAAATAAAGTCTTGCTGGCTCAACAATAGGGGCCCAAGGTTCTTCTTTTGGCTTTATTTATTAATATTTGCTTACAATATTATAATAATAATGTAATAATTTTTGATGAAAGGACTTTTTATATCCTGTAGTGCTGTTTGTTGTTCTTGTCGCAGAAGAACCCGTCGTCGTTATATATGATTGTTTCAAATTCGTCAGTGATGACTCAGCGTGCCAGCACGTAACTTGATACAATCGAGTCTAGTCGATGTAATCGAGTATAGGGAGTTATTTAATTTGATTCAATCGAATCGAAAACAATCGGCTGATCATAACAAGGAACTGCCTGTTCGCGATTGTATCGAGCTAACTCGATCGTATCACGTTACGTGCTAGGGCCCCAGCATGCTTCTTGAAATTGAGTTAGTTGGAAATATCAATTCCCAAGTATTTCGTTGATGATTTAACTTTTAGTTGCAGAATGACAATCACTGGTGTTCGGAAGATGGTTGCCTTCAATATCCATTTGAGAGTGTATTTAAATCGTTTTTTAATGCGTCCTTGCACTATAGTGGTAGCAGGATTTATTCCCTTGGTTGATGATATGCCTTTCCCTACATGAACATTAAAAAAGGTATCGGTTACGAAAATTTTGATTATTTTACCAAGTTTGGAGAATTTGAATAATAGTCCTTTTATCCAAAAGCTGTCGAAAGATTTTTCGATGTCCATCGTTTCCTTTTTATTGAGTTCAAGAATAACGTCGCAGCAGTGGATATAGTTTGGTGTGTTTATTTCGAAAGTTGTACTGGAACTCCGGTATGTGGAGTTGCCTTCTCAATCACCGGAAATTAATCCTGTTGAGAATGTCTGGAATGAGCTTAAGATTTAAGTTAAAAAAAAAATCCTTCCAACAGAGTGGATCTATGGAGAATTGTCCAAGAAATTTGATATTCGATTCCCTAAGAAAAGTGCCAAAAGTTTATAGACTCTATGACGAATCTAATACATGCTGTTTTAAAAAATAAAGGTCTTTCTACAAAATATTACATTTTATGTGCGCATACATGAAAAAAAATGACATTTGATTTCAGATTGTCTTTTTTTGTTAATTAAATCAAGTGCTGGTATTTTTATGTCCAGTTTGTACAAACGGACTTGAAAATTTTGCAAATCTCCTTAGGTTTTCAAAAAGTCCTACATAAAAGAGATTTACAAAGTACTTACCGCTAATATAGACGGATTTGTCATTGACCGTCAGTTATCTGGCTACAAATATTCCAATGTTCTTATTGGTCGCATCAATGGGTGCTTACAAAAACTATGGTTTTCCGCTAACTTTACCCCCTTTGCAACCAGGCGGAAATTGATATTTTCCCTAGTCATGCCCCTGATATCGTATGCTGAAATCGTGTACAGCAATCTTTACTCACTATCTCAACGAAAACTTCAAGTTACATTCAACGGTGCTGTTCGCTATGTTTATGGGCTACGGAGATTTGATCATATTTCCGACTGCTCCAAGCAATTTTTCATTCATACTGTTAAACTCTGGAACTCGCTTCCTGTTCCTACCCATATAAAATGCATAACCAGCTTAAACAACTTCAAAAATGCAATCCGTCATCACTTCTCGTCCCTTACAACTCTACCTTAATCCTCCTCTTTTCCCTCTCCTTCACAAAGTATAGCTATTATTTTCTAAGTAGGTACTATAAAAGATCTTGTCTTAATGTACAACCAATTATTGTAAATAAAACTTAAACTTAAACTTTATATACAAGGTGGCGTATAATTAATCATCCATTTTTGTTTTTGAACAATTTTTTCTGTTAAGTGGAACAGATGATATCCGTCAAGTGGCTGTTCCCAGTGTTAATACACTACACGTGCCAGTTTTTTATTAAGGGCTGCGATTATCTGAGGCTTATTAGCATAAAACCTCGACTTCAAGTACCCCAAACAAAGCAATCTGGTAAAGTTAAATCGGGCTATCTTGCTGGCCATGCTAAATCGCCAAAACGGGAAATTACGCGACCAGGAAACGCTTCCTTCACAATATCCATTGTGGCTCGTGCTGTGTGCGATTACATTGTCTTCTTGAAACCATATGTTCACCAAGCCCCTCTCATCCAATTCCGGCAGTAAGAAGTCGTTTATAATGGCCCTGTAGCGTTCTCCAGTAACAGTGACCGTATTGTCAAAAGCCGCAGCACACAGTGGCTTTGAGTGGATGTAATGGCTCTTCGTAAATCACACGGGGATTTTCAGTGTCCCACAAACGAAGATTTTGCTTATTGACGTAACCGCTTAAGTGGAAATGCGCCTCGTCCTCTTCGTTGTTGAGATTGAGGATGGCTTGAATTAATTCACACGCGACGGACGATCAGCAGGGATTAACTGATGCACTGCTTGCACTTTGTACGGGACCATGTGTAAGTCTTTCACTAAAATTTGCTGTGATTTCCAATTTCGTGGTCCGTCGTCTGGTCGATGTTTCTTTGTTCTCAGCGACATCTGCAGCTACAGCCGCGATATTAGGTGTGTTTTTTTCGCAAAGCTATCCGTAGTGAAGTAAGATTTTATACGTATTACAAATACAAAGTCTTCACTGCCGATAAAAGTAGAAGTAGGATCCAACTGCGGATAGAATGTTGACGTTTGCTCGAGTCTCGAATACAAATGTTGGTACAATTGAAAACTCTTTTGTATCTCGAAGGCATGTTCGTAGAGTACGAAAAGTAGTTTGTTGTTTAGCATTTTCCATTGAGAGTTTAAGTCTTTTTTTTACAAAACCATTTTTATAAGAAAAACGCTGCATTTTGTATCGTGTTGCTGTTGAACTCTTATAGAAAGCTGTTTAATAACTAACGCGTTTTTGTAGGAGCGAAATGTCGTGGTCAGCTGTTATACTTTAGTTAAACAGCGACATTTAAGAGTTACTAACGCTACAAAACCTTCTTATGAAAAAAGCTGTTGAGAAATCCAAGACTAACTAAAGTCTGCGAACAGATCCCTTGACTTTTGTGGTGATAATTGTCAACAAAAAAAAAATTCACAAACAAAACTTCTGCTTTATGAAGAATGGCTGGTGAACAGAAAAAGTAAATACAAAATGATTTAAATTGAAATTCATAAATAAAAACGTCACAACATAAAAAAACAAAACAAAATATTGACCTAAAGCCCACTTGAGGATAAACATTATTTAAATAAATAAAAACCTCCATATATATTTTCAGAAACATGAAAATTACTTGGCAAAAAGTTATTGGTTGTTTTTTTTTCAATTAAATATTTGACAACTAGTCAGTGGTACCAACTTTAAAGTAGAAAAATCCTACTTCACTACGGATAATTTTCCCAAAAAAAACACACCTATTGTCGGCCGAACGACCTGTCCGGTTTCGGTCACGCCTTACAGGATATCCTGTGGTTCCAATCTGTTCGAGTCGAGTAGCTATGCGCCGGAATGTTAACCCAGTTGGCGCGACACGATTAGACACAATTATTCCACACTCCATTACTTGTCTGTTTGTATACTGCAGCTGTCTAGTTCACAAAAATGTCAAATATGATTGATGTATGACGCCATTTGCAAAAATTATAACACTTCCGATAGGGTGATTAATTTTGCGCCACCTTGTATGATAGATTGTAATTATAGTTAAAGTTCCTATTTTATAAAATTTTAACGGCCATATTGTAAAATAAAATTTTGAACTAAACTGGAATGCTTGAAAATTTTATATCACTAGGCTCTCGTTCTCCACGAGCTGTTTTCTTCTATCAGAGAAAAACTTTAAGTGTTTTATCCAAAAAGTTTTGATATAAAATTTCTTTTTATACAACTTCAACAGCTTCTTTCACACATGCTTAAGTAAACCAAAGTGTATCAATTTGTTTGTAAATAAATCTCCCACTCAAGGTCGTCAGGTAGATAACCTTGTTCTAAATTGCAATCGTTACAGTCATCATCGCTAACGAGTCTGTCGCATGGTCAAATGTCTGACAATAAACCAATATAATCATAAAAAATTTGTCAACGGCCTAGGCTATGATGAAAGCACCGCTTCCCATGGATCAGCGAAATCAAACATTATTGTGCGTGGTTAGTACTTGGATGGGGAATCGTTTAATACCAACTGTGTGCTTGACATGTGTTTCTTCTGTTGTTCTTTCTTTCTGTGTGTGTCTCTCTCTGTTGTAATGTCTAAGTCGATGGTCTCAATTGGCAGTGCTTTCAGTGTCTCTACTTGGTAGATTCATCTACGGAGTAGTGTAATATGCAATGTAATAATTTTGAGCTAAAATAAAAATTAGGCATGTGCATGTATGGTATTTATTAGAACAATTGCTTTTTCGGCATTAAAATTTTGTGAGCCATAAAACCACTAATTAAAGGACTCATCGAAAACAAAATATTTGTTGTCATCTTTTTTATTTGAAAACGAAACACTTCCCCACACGTATGTACATATACGAAGTAAAGGACATTTCTTATTTCTTAGAACCAAAATCTAAACTTTTGGATATCCATATTGTGATGTGAGAATCTATTTTTATAGAAGGAAATGCGAAAATGAAAAAAAAATTTATTTGAGAATGTTCATTCCGAAAAGTTCTACAAGTCTGTATTTGATATTTTATATTGTTTATTACATATACATATATCTAGTATGCTTCCCCTGCTAAACGTTCTGTAGAACTATTCTGGTTCTTTTTGAAATTCGTATTTCTTAACGGAACACCCATTTAAATTCGATAACAAAACTTCAAGGCTAAGTTCATAAAAATTCAGAACCCTGTATCTTGTCTGGGATTGATTTGTATGGTGGAAGCTTTCTTCACAGACAAAAAGAACAAACAAACAACAAAACACAAAAGCGTTAGACGACGTTTTTTTTACTTTAATCGTTTAGATGTTTTGCGTTCAATCTTTCTCAGAATTATATACATATGTATAAACATATCTATGTGTATAACTTGCTTGTGATAAAAAAAAATATATATAAAATTGGGGTTTACCTTTAAATGTATTCGTTTTCGTGTAAAAAATGTGAACCGTGAGCAAAGACAGAGTAGAAAAATATTATTTGATTGGAAAGATGAGGTCAATAAACAGACTTTGGAACAATCAAGGTCAATTTGAATAGGAACACCTATAGTTGTTTTTTTCTTTGTAATATTATTGGTAGACGAGAATAGACAGTGGGAGCTGTGAGTAGCTACACACACGGAATTAATTTTATTGAAGTGGGAAACAACAAGTTGTTGTGGCAGAAGGTTAAACCGCATCACAGCTAAAAATTAATGGTAACTTCGCAGTCCAGTTAGCACTACCGCCCCTCAAAATAGGGTAAAATGAACTCGAAAAATAAAACGGACAGTCTTAATAACAGTCGCGAATTTGTTGTAAATATGTTGCAAAGTTGACAGCCAAGTTAGCACTACCACCCCCCAAAATAGGGTAAAATGATCTCGGAGAAGAAAAAGGACAGTATTAATAATTGTCGTAAATTTGTCGTAAAACCAAAATTTTTGTCGGGCTACGCCTGTAACCGCAGAAGTTAATTTTTTTTAAATAATAGCTGGTAATGCTAATTTGACAGTCAAGTTAGTACTAACCCTCACAAGAGGGTAAAATGAATTCGAAAAAAAGTATAGCGTAAATAACTGTCGTAAATATGTAGTAAAAGAAAAAATGCCTAAATATGGCAAAAGTACTTAAAATAGCATTTTTCATAAAACCTAGTACTACCATACCGAAACTATCTTATAAACAATTAATTTTTTGCTATGAAATTTATTTAAACAAATGTCGTAGGACCTCTTTGAAAAAGTTCCATCATAAAAAAATTGTCGCGCCCTTTATTAAGCTATTAAACGTAACTTAAAAAAGCTGCGTCTTTATGTTTTGACACTTACTGTTTCTGTGGCTCATGTGTATTTCAATAGATGTGTTAATGCACACTTTTGTATCAAAAACATGTTTCTAAATTAAATAGAATTTGGCTATAAAAATAAACAAAAATATATTTTTTTTTATAAATTCACCGGGACATGAATGAACTTTTTTATATTATTCAGGGCTATTATTTTAACATTTAATATGATTTAATTTAATTTGAATATTTAAAAAAAAAATTGACATGAGATGCAAATGACTTAATTATAGCATTTATAAATATCAATGAAAACGTCAGGGTTTACCCAAACACGGTTTTTAAATTAATTATTTCACAAATTTGATAGAAAATTGTAGACAAGAAATGTAGGTATGCAAAAAAATGGTAGTTTTTGCACAATAAAAAAGTTTTATCCCTGAAATAAATAATAATTTTCTTGTTTCAAGCCACTATGCTAAGTTTGTGTCGAACGGTTTTATTAGTTTTGAATGAATAAATCTATATAGGTAGTTTTTCGACCGCATTATACAGATTAACAAGGGGGTTAAATTTGACATTTTAAAATGCAAATAGTGGTTGATTTCGTTTTTTGAATTTAAAGTGGAGTAGAAAGTTTCAACTAACATGAATGCATTCAGCGCGATATGTGTTTTTATTACCTCGATTTATGATTAAACATATGGATATTTTTTTAACAAGATAATTAGCAATCTACTACATTAACGAAATAAATTTGAACGTGTATAACAATCGAACCAACTTTTTCGAGACTCGTTTTATTTGTCGTTTGAAACAAATACAATACTCTAGCACATCTCGACTTCACTCCAGAATTAGAAATTAGAATTATACATTAAATTTTTGCAATTTGAAAGGTGCTGTCAAAATTATATATTCTTTTATTTGTGCGCGTCTGTAGCACAAAATTGTTTTATTTAATCTAAACTAGGGTGATCCTACGATGGAAACATACTTAGCATTAATATAGTAGATTCGAATTTAATCTTGTTGGATATAAAAGAGGACCAATTTCGAATCGGTTCTATGTATACTCATCCATATGACGCTGAACGCGTCCATTGGATACTGACTCGTTGGCCTCAAATCAAACATTCTTTTTCAGAATGAGAAAAAGAGAAACATCGTATAAGGTGCTGTCAAAGCTTATCTATATCTACTTTTTAATGTTTTTAAAAAGATTAAATGGATTAAAAGCCATTTTGATTATCAAGTTTTAATATTTGAATTCTTTGCTATCCGATTTTACATATATTATCACTTCTTTTTTTTAAATTTTTTTCATTGTTTATAGATTTGATTTCAATTAGTAGATTATTATATAATTGAAGTCCTTTAAACATCATGGTGTTTTGTGCTCACGAGTTTGACATATGTGACCCGGCCTATAAAAACGTGGCTTATGGCTCAAAAAAATATTTTTCACTTTTTTTTGGTTAGGATAGTTTTTGAGGCGCTCTTTCAACATGGTGAAAACCAGAAAGTCCTAATTTGACCAACAGAAACATTTACACCAACGGGATAACGAAAAAAAGCTGGCTCGATAGTTTAATTACTTTTGACATATTAAATAATTAATTTAATCTTTTTAACATGACTTTTATATGAGTTAACCCTACACATATAAGAATAATTCTCATTGCTTTGTTTTGAAGTCGATCCAAATCTCCTTCGGTTGATAAATATAAAGACGCAAGGCCCTTCTCTAGTATAGAAGTTTCCCGCACGTTCCGAGCGATTAACATCGACCACTACCTCGTTCTACCCAAAGTAGCGCTGCGGATATCCCCAAACAGCTTCGATCTTAGACGGCTACAATAGCAAGAGATCACCAGGTCCTTTTCCGATCGAGTCTCCATCAACAGCCTCTTAAGAAGTCCTATGCCAGCAGCATCCAGTATTGAGAACCAGTGGCAACATTGCCAAGCAGTCATCAGAGATGCCGCTTCTGACATGCTAGGCTTACACGACTACCACAACGAAACCCCTGGTTTGACAATGAGTGCCTCCAAGCACATGTAGCTAAGAAAGACCAGATCTGCCCGCGAGACGAGAGGAGACAAGAACACCGGCTTCTCAAAAAGAAAGAGCATGAGAAGCGCTCAATCGAGGAAATAAAGGGATGACAGCAGGAATAAGGTTCGAAAGTCTTACCAAAATGTAAAAAACATCTCAAGGATACAATCTACAATCCCCGAGCCGAAGTCTACATGAACAAAGAACCGCAGACCATGCTGGGAATATGTCAAGACCATTTCTCCAAATTTAATATGGGCGATGAAGAAGAGAATTCCGCTGCTATAGAGATTATACCATTAGGCAACGCATGCCAACAATACCACCCAACCGACCTGGACGCAGTAAAGATAGCTATATTGAATCTTAAGTCCAACAAAGTCGCTAGAGCAGATGGTCCTGTTCAAAGTGGCAGGCGATGACTTGGTTGGGAGTATACACCAGCTCATCTGCAAGATATGGCCGGAAAAAAGCATGCCCGGCGAATGGAACCTCCACATTGCCTGCCCGATCCTTAATAAAGGAGGCCCACTGAACTGCGCCAATTACAAATCCATAAGTCTCTTAAACATTACATAATAGATTTTTTCTGGTGTATCATGAAGCTTTTCGTCAACAACCTGATAGGTCCATATCAGTGCGGCTTTAGACCAGGAAATTACACCATCGACCAAATACTCACAACACGGAAGATCTTGGAAAAAACCAAGGAACTTCAAATCGACACCTACCACCTTTTAATCGATTTCAAAGCCGCGCATGATAGTATCTATAGGGACGAAGTTTACAGAGCAATGTCTGGTCTTGGCATCGCTGACAAACTTGTCCGTTTGTGCAGGATGACGATGGAAAGGTCGAAAAAGATCTCAACGATGCATTTAATGTTTAAAAAGGTTTTAAGCAAGGCGATGCCTTTTCGTGCGACTTCTTTAACATAGTTCTTGAAGGAATAGTGGAAAACTCAAGTGTCAACACTAGAGGCATAGTTTTCCAAAAGTCCGTCCAATAACTTTGATACGCCGACGACATTGACGTAATTTAAAGAACAAAGTGTGATGTCAGTGGCGCGTTTGTGAGACGGAAATGACGAAGATGGGTTTAGCGGTCAATGGGGCAAGAGCAAGTACGAGTATATGCTGTCATCAGAAGAAAGAACACATAACACTGACGTCTTGGACACATCTTCACCATAGACAGCTATAATGTTGAGATAGTTAAGGGCTATATCTACCTGGGCGCCGCTATTAATTCAGACAATAACATCAGCGCTGAAATCTAACGAGAATAACTCTTGCCAATCGCTGCTTCTTTGAACTAAGAAGACAATTGAGTAGCAAAATCCTCTCTCGAGCACCTAATGTCCCTCTACAAAACTCGGCCCTTGTGTATGGTGCAAAGACCTGGCCCTTGTCGGAAGTGTATAAGAACACTTTCGAGAGGAGAACTTTCCGTGTGATCTTTTATCCCGTCTGCATAGATGTGGAGTGGGGGAAATATATTACCATGAACTATAGGCGCTGTACAACTAAACCGATCTTGTCTAATGGATTAAAGTCCGATAACTGAGACGGCTGGGTTATGTAGAGCGAATGGACTCAAATGCTCTTGCCCGGAAAGTTTTCCTAAGCATTTAGTAGCAACGTTTTTGGCGGTCTCAAGAATGTGCTCATTCCAACGAATATCAGCTTTCCGATTTCTTCGATGAAAGTGCCATTGGGATAGAACGGCATAGGGGTTAAATTTAGCTTCAACGATATTAAACAAACCATTAAACTCACACGATTTTGTATACCCTATTTAACAATACTTTTAAGATCGGAGTTTAATGGACTTATCATATGGTACCATTTCAATACCGAAGGAGATGAACGTGTATTTGAGGCCGAGTATGAAAAGCTGAGGGTAGAGTCATCGGCAAAACAATGAAGTGGATTTGAAACTATAAAAATGAGGAAGAGAGTCGGAGCCAAAACGGAGCCCTGAGGAACACCAACATTTATTCTGTGAAGATCAGACTTGAATCCTTCTAATAGAACATGTATGGAACGATCTAGAAGTTAATTTCTAATACAAAGAATAAGGGTTTCATTGATACCGAATGCACGCATTTTCGATAAGAGAGCTTGATGCCAAACTCTGTCAAATGCCTTAGAAATATCAAGCGCAATAATATTTATTTATCAAAACTATGTGAGATATGCTATCAATTCCCCAGTGGAAGGATTGTTGCGAAAGCCGTATTGCCGGTCATGAAAAAGCTTTCGATCTTCGAGATATTTCTTGAGCTGATGATTGATAAGCGATGATTGATAAGCGATCTCCGTGGCTGCGATGAGCTCCTCATTCGACTCAAATTTCTGCCCGGAGAGTGATTTTTCAAAGTTTGCAAACAAAAAAAAAATTGCACGGGGCCAAATCTGGAGAATACGGTGGATGAGGCAGCACTTCGTAGTGTAATTCGACCAATTTGATCACTGCTCTGAAGTGGTGTGGTGTCAAACGCAGCACCCATCGCGCCTACAGCTTTCTCATGCCCAAAATTTCATGGAGGATATGACCCACGCGCTCTTTTGAGATGCCTACTGTTTCAGCTATCTCGCGAACCTTCAATCGGCGGCGCACAGTGTGGGAATTCGCGAATTCAGCGGAATAAAATTAATAACGCCTGCATTTAAAATTTTACTGTAGTTTTTTTTTTGTTTAGTTCATTGAAAATGTCTATACAATCAAATGTAACTCACATTTTGGTCATATTTTATTTAGGTTTTTGTAAAATGAGCTTTGAAGTGACATGTTTTTTACACCAAAAACTACTTTTTTTTTGAAAATCATAATTTACAAAAAGATCTTTTGAGGAATGATGTATTGTTTAATTTTATGACAAATAAAACGATATATCAATGCCGTTGTTTATGAACTAAAGAAACTCCATTCTTAAAAAGGGTATTAAAACGTACAAGAAATTTTATTTTAAAGGAAGTTTTAAATTAGTTTTATTTTTAGCCAATCAACGTTTTTTTTATATTGGTAAGTGTTGTATCACGAAATTTTTCTGTCCTGCATCATCAAGGATAACAAAAATTAAAACAACCGAAAACTTCCTGTCGAAAAAATACAGTTTCACTGGAATAGACAATTTTTATTTACCAATCCTGTTATTCTTGTAAAATAAAAAAGCCAATTTAAAACAATTTTATTTAATTGTTTTTTATATGTTTTGTTTTTATTGTGAACAATTTTACCTTTACTATAATTTTAACTACATTCAACAATTCAACATTACCTATGTTATATACATACATATAACACATTTTATTTACATTTTAGATTAGTTTGCAATATCCAAAATTTCAAGAACCTCAGGCTCTAAGTTACTTCGTTTTCTTTTAGGAATACACCTTAGGCTTGCTAGATATGGATCTGATGTAATAAGCAGCCTATAAAGTAGATCAGTCATTGTGTGAAGTTTTTCGAGTAAATAACTCTCTATATTTTCGGTTTTTTTATTTCTGGCTTCTTGAGCTTCCTCCGATAATTTGCCAATTGGAAGAATACAAGAAGAAATTACCTGTTTACCATAAAATAAAACTTTATGGACACTCACTGGCATATAGTACCATCCGTATTTTTCAATGTAAAGGTCTCTGGTTCTCGTCACATAGGCATCTAAATTGATAAGAAACCCTGAGGACACAGCTTCTAAAGTAATATGGATGATTTTTCGACTAAAATTGGAGTCCTTTTCCAAACGCTCCGGAGCCCAGGAAGCGAACAATCTGAGTTATCTATAGTCTTGAACTTTGAATTCTTGGGTTAGTTGGATCGTGTATATGGGAGTAGGCCCAAGTAGCAAAATTTGACAAGCTGAATTCTACGAAAGGCCGATTTCTAGTGCATGGGCAAAAATCGACTGTCTCGGGTTCTACTGTACACTTTCAAGGACCGCGGCTATTTTCTCGACCGATCTTGTATTTCTTTGACATACAATTGTTAGCTGAGACAGTCGACTGTGGAAGGCCACCACGAGAACGTTTGCACTAACGAACACCCATTTTGGTAATAAAGTCACCAAAACAAAAAGGTCGCTCTATATCAACTCCAGTTATTTGAGCAGTTTGATTTTCAAAGTTGTAAAAATCAAATTTAATGTAAAATACGCAAAAAAAGCACTTTTGCTCTTCAATTAAAAAAATCGTTTTTTGTTTTTTATTTTTAAATTAATTTATTTTTGTTATTATAATTGGAACACCCTTTATCCGATATAATAGTTTTTTTTATTAATTGATAGTTTCTGTTTTTAATTTTTTAAATAACTTAATTCTTTTTTTTTTCTTACTGTTAACTTTGAATTTGAACACCCTGTATTTTTGTTGTAACTATTTTTAATCAAATTCACTAAATTATTTTCTTTTAGAACACCCCGTGAAATAAAAAAGTTTTTAAATACAGTCGACTCCCTCTAAGTCGAACTCCCTCTAAGTCGAATTTCCCTCTAACTCGAACTTTTTAGCCGTATTTTTGCATTCCCCTCAATTTTCCATACAAAAACTATCCTCTAAGTCGAACTCCCTCTAAGTCGAAGTTCCCTCTAACTCGAACACATTCTCTTGATTATTGACCTATTTTCTTTCCCTCTAAGTCGAATTTTTTTCTTTTGCCGAAAAAAAAATCAGGGCCCTCATCGCGTAATTTTTAAGACGATCGTCGTCCAAACGATTGTCGAACACGACGTCGTCAAAAGTTTGCTTCGTGTAAAGTTTCAATCGCATCGTTTGGTCGTGTCGTCCATCGTCCACAGTTTGAGAACATCAAGAAGCAATAAAATGTCATTTGGCTGTCTGGTTGTTAATAAACTAAAGTTTTCTGGAAGTGAGAGAGGGTGCGATGCATTCCTTATGTTGATTTCCTTTACATATGAGAAATCAATTTCTGTATGAAGATTTCGGTTAATCAACAGATTTTACGTTCCTTCACAACAAAAAAATCGATTTTTTTTTACAGAAATCAAAATCTTCGAATCCTTATTTGAAGATGGATTTATGTATACGAAATGCGCACACCAAAAGAAAACAAATTATCCCGGATCGAAATCCCTTGTGTTAAATAAAGGAAATTGAAATTAGTGTCCTTCGCATTCGCATTTATTCGATAGTTTCGCTTTCATTTAATTCGCTTTCATTATCATCGAAAAATAACAAATTGTAATATACCTAGTAACATTTTTTTAAATTAAATTTAAATTAAAAAAAAAAACTCATTGGGCCTTACTAACAATCAAATTAAGAGATGAGTTAAATATTTAAGTGGTCTCTAAAAAATTTACCATACCAACAATCAATTTAATAGTCAGCTTAACGCTAAACGTCACCTTAAATTTTAAAGTAAAGAAACTCGTCTTTAACTCCGCGGTTAAGTGTAAACGCCACGTTTGTACTGTCATTGTGGCAACTCAAAACAAAAGAAAGAGAAAAAACGATTCTACTTTTCAGTCTCTCTTCATGTTGAATTCATGTTGTTTGTTTTGTTTGTTTCGTGCGGGTTCAATTAAGAAGTAGGTAAGTGAAATAAACAATTTAGTATTTGATTATTTCCATTTGCTTTATTATTTATAAATTAAAATTTCAGAAAGAATTACTGGGTACATTAAAATGGCTGAGAACATGGAAAAACGCTGTCGGTCCTCGAACTTGAAACAAAATAAATTTCTGCTTTTCAAAATAACACAAATGTCATTGTAACAGCTGTCTC
Organism: Chrysotoxum bicinctum; assembly: GCA_911387755.1. NCBI lineage: Eukaryota > Metazoa > Arthropoda > Insecta > Diptera > Syrphidae > Chrysotoxum > Chrysotoxum bicinctum. Next base: position 172,153,863 of record OU426989.1, read on the forward strand.
TTTGACGGGAAATGTAGTGGATTTTGTAATAGAGCGCTGTTTAGTAAAAGGCGTGTTTAATTTGGTTATTGGTAAACGCACAAATTAACTCGTCCTTAAAATTTAACCTGGCGTTTATATAAACGAGTGTTTAGCAGTTGATTGTTGGTAAGGCCCAAAAAATCCACAAAATGTATGAGACGATTGTAAAATAGCAATCGTTCAATCGCAATCGTTCAGTCGACCATATTTGACAGTTCAACAAGTTACATGAAGCTAAAGTTGAATCGTCTTAACGACATCGTCCAGACGATTCAAGTTTGTATGTGTTACACGAAGCAGTTCAATCGTTCAAACGACGTCGTCTAACTATCGTCGTCTTACGCGATGAAGGCCCAGAAAAAATCTCTTAAATCGCAACTCGTTATTGTTTGGAATTCTTATTAAAAGCATACACTCGAACTCTTTGATTCTCTATATATGTTGCATCGCCTGCGCCGTCACCGTCAAATGGCAGGGCAATAAAAAAAGCATTATTTGTTGGTTGGATCCATTCCATTCCAACTTCAAAACATTTTGTGCTTTATTTGAAAGCAGTAAAACAACAGATCTCAGAGGTCGTCGGAAAAGCTAAAGCTTCTGGTTATATAGAAAAAAGCAAAAATCCTCGTTATTACAATAAAATTAAAACTTTGCCGGTGGACTATGTAGCAAACCATCGTTCTTGGATGACATCAGACTTTCTCACAAGTTGGCTTTTGAAACTTGATTCTAAATTTGGAAGATCAAAGCAAAAAGTTATACCTATTCATTATCGATAACTGCCCAACTCACCCAAAACAAGTTAAGTTTATAAAGCTTGAGTATTTCCCCCCCAATATGACCTCAATAATTCAGCCAATGGACATGGGTATAATACAAAATTTGAAAGTACACTATAATCGCCGTCTTCTCACAAAGATCTTAAGAGTTTGGGAAACCAAAAAAGAGCAATATAAAATATCACTTCTCGATTGTGTGCGCGAAAGCCTAAAGGCATGGGGACGTTACTCCATTGACAATTGAAAATTGTTTCAAAAGGCCGAATTTAAGTCTGAGACGTGGGATGACGAAGATGATATTCCGCTTAGCTTACTTAGATGTAACAAGGAAGACACCCAAGAAATCGAGATAATCTGGGAAAGGCTAACAGAAGCTCATTATAATGTTAAAGGAGTATATTGGAAGGACTATGTTGAAGTCGATGACGGCATCGTAGCCACTGAAATACCTGATAACGAGTCAATTTTGGAAGCAGATGCTGATGATACTAATGACGGTGAAAATGGAGCTGAAGAAGAAGAATTAATATGAATTAATAGACTTTAAAATACCAGAGAAAAATTAAATTGAAAATGCAATCTGCAATTGAAATGAAATAAGAAATTCAAAATTGCTTATTTAAAATAGAATCTTTTTTTAAAAAGGCGATCACTGATGACACGGCGACTGTGATGTCTAAAATTACAATTTTTTTTAAATAATTAAGTTGAAAAATATTTTTTTATCATACATAATTATAGATTAATGAGCGATAAAAGTAGAAGCTTAGGTTTATTTATTTATTTTACTTGTTATCAAATTCAATAAATCATTAAAAAAAAACTCTCTCTAACTCGAATTTTTCTAAAACTCCCTCTAACTCGAACTAGTTTTGATATCCCGTGAAAGTTCGACTTAGAGGGAGTCGACTGTATAACATTTTTTTTCTAACCAAATCCCAAAAAGTTATTCGATTTTGACGGTATGCCATCATTTTTTTGCTGGATAGTCATTTAGAAACATTGAAAAAAAATATATCACAACATAATTGGGGTGTCAAATTTTAGTGATTCTTGATATATAATAAATCAAGATTTGCAGTGAATATTGTTTCGAGGCGCAATAATGCGGAATAACTAAAGTTTTGCTCTAATAAAGAAACAAACATCGAAAAAAAACTCATTTTTTTAACTTCAATCACCAAAACAAAAATGTGAAACACCCTGTGAAATAAAAAATTACTTACATTCTTATACCTTGATATTTAGGAAATATAAAAAAAATAAAACTTTTATTAAAACACATACCAAACGCACGAAAAAAATTAAGAGCAAAGTAATCTCTTCCAGCAAATATATAGAATAAAAATCGCCAACTGCAACTTCAATGCTATTTTTTTTTGTTGACATGATCCCCACCCAACAGTGCTTTTGTTATCACTTTCTATAATCTTTTAGCTATAAGAAAAACCAGTTTTGGCATCAATCGAGACTAGTCATTTTTCGAATTAAATTCCGCTAAATTCGCGAATTCCCACACTGTGCGGCGGCGGTCTGCCAATATGAGATAGTGAATTTTTGATACGTTATCCTCCGTGGTAGCCATTTTCGGGGCACCTGGGCGGGGCTCATCAAAAACCGATGTGCAACCACGTTGAAACTCGTTATGCCAATTTTTGACGGTCGGCATCGAAGGAGAAGAGTCACCGTACACGTACACAGCATCCAAGCGCTCTTTGATTTCGCTGCGCGATTTCCCTTCCAAAAACAAGAATCGCTCTTTTTCCATTTTTCTATAAAATTAGCGGACAAGCTGGCTTCCACACGTGGTCAAAACAAAACTACGAGTCCGATTCGGGTGAAATTTTGTAGCCGTCTAAGATAATGTACTAGACGATAGTAAATCTCTCTTGCGATACTGGCACCGGTGAGACGGTGAGTCTAAGTACTAATCGGGCTGCCCTCGTAATTTAATTTAATTTCTTAAAGCGGAAATGGTAGGGGTTTGTTATGGATTCCCAGTCAAAATATTCCCTTTACTGATAGCTTATCATGGCTTTTGATGAACTTGGCAGAGCCTTGCATTTTTCCAGACGAGACGGCGAGTATCAAAATGCACACAAGTGTGACGATCCATAATCTTACAAGATTAACGTAACCTTGTTTTTGTGTCTGTCCATTCTTTTATCTCTATTGGCGTAGCGTAATTTACTTGATTTAATAAATAACTTGTACTCTTGGTAGCAACGCCTTCCCACATGAGCTGTTCCCAGTTCTGTATTGTCCTCCTAAAGCAATTTTATTTATTGAGTATCCATCAAGGCGTTCGAATGTATGAAATGTTGTCTTGTTGTCAAAAGCTAACACAAATTATGACTTGGTTTTAAATAACTTGATTACTGTGTAATGTGTGGGGGATTTAATCTCATTACCTCAAATTTGTATCTTTATATAAAAAAAAAAGATCACAATCAGAACAACATTTTACACAAAACAAAGGCCTACGATGAGTAAGTAGCAGTAGCAGAAGACTACAAGCCAAAAAGCAAACTCATTCAACACGAAGCAATGATGTCATTGAACTCGAAATAATTTGCCATATAAGGGGACAACGATCTTGTAATAGACACGATACAAACATACGTTGTCGCGCCAGCCAAGGGATCGCCCCTTATATCACCGTCAAGCGTCTGTCTCTGTTTCTCTCTCCACCATTAACTAGAATTCGAAAAAAGAAATAGCATTGGTGTGACGAAATGTTGCCAAAAGGTGATTAACCGAATAAAGTGATTTTCGGTTGGGATTTTTGAACGCGCAGCTGCTGTGCGGTGCGGTTGGGTCGGCGCGCCGATGCACACGGTTAATGTTACACAATTAACTTCGGTTTACTGACATGCCAGTCTCCTAATGTCTGCAAAGTATCTTCAATACTTCTACTTGCACAAGAAGTGCTAAAATTAATACCGTATACATCGGAGTTATTTGATATATATATTTTTACATTCTTGTTGACATGACAGCAAGGGAAGAATGAGTTACGGTTTGTTGACCTTTATTTTTGTTTCAATTTGTCTGCTTCTTACTTATGGGAGGGAGCTTATTATTAATATGCTGGCAATTTTCCCCTTGGCAGCTTTTAAATGTCTCTATTAAATTAAATGACCGTCAATATTCAAGTATTTTGGTGGTTGACATAACAAAAAGATTAAAATCTATTTCAAGAACGGATGTCAAAATGCTTATAAGACAAGACCTATATTTATAGATTGCGTGTCTAAGTGATTTTGGTTTTGAATTCGGGTCGACTTCTTGTCATTGCTCTCGTTTTTAATACAAAAACATCATGTTGTCATTTAAATTTATTTTCATATACATTTTTGAGAGAATCTTGCTAATTGCATTTTTATAAATATACCTACATATTCTTCAGACAAGCCATAGACGATATTATTTAATTTGATTTTTGTTGTTGTTTATATTTATGGTGTTTCGAGTGGGAATTATTTTTATAACAACTTTGGGGCGTTAGAAATATTATTCCCATTGGAAAAATTATATTTTTTTCATTTCATATTCGTAGGTGTTAAATGAATCAATGAAAATACTATTTTGTTTTTTATTTAAAAAGTTATGATGATCAATGCACAGAAGTTGATAGAAATAAAAAAAAGCAAATTAAGGGGAGGTTCTCCTTTTTTAGTGTCAAAAATGACACTTTTTCATGAAAGGAATGATATAATCAATTCAAATTTTTTTGTACTTATTTATTATCATATTAAGTACAAAAATTAATTTTTTCATCAAAAAATACCGGGCCGTTAAAAAACAATGCGCTTCGGAACGAAACCACCTCGAAAAAATGTTGTTCGCTGTTGGCCACTCTAGGATCTGCAAAAATGATCGAAAATTAAAAAGTCAAAGTTTTTTATAAAAAAAGAAGTGTAGTTGGAGTCTGGACCAAAATAATTACCCAAAGTCAAAAATTAAAAAAAATGGCGGACGCTTGAATTTTAGTGTTCGTTTTTCCCCACTTTTTTTTCGAAAAAAAAGTTTTTGATATATCAGCCTGATTTTGGACCAGGTAGGTAGGTAGGTAGAGATGGTAGTCGCCAGCCCTGGGCCCGCGACTCAATTAGCGCTGGGGTGCGCCGTTTTGATACCATTTACTCGTGTCAACCTAATAAGGATTTAGTACGGAAGAATATGGCTTTTATATACTTTAGCGGAGCATTGCTAAAGCCATTTTGTCGCATTCAGATTTTCTTCTCCGAAAGTTCGCTGGGGTCATCGAGGAAGGCTTTCCCAAAGGAAGTCATCTTGTAATTTGCTAAGGCGGGGCAATCGCAAAGGCAGTGTGGGTTGTAGGGGATGCCTAGCTTTCTTGCATGTTCACCTATGGGCCAGTGCCCGGTGCATATTGCTGTGATCCTGGCTATGTCGCGCCTGGATCTGCATATAAGATCGTTAGAACGTGAGTTGTTGTAAGTAGGCCATATCTTTCTTGATATGACACAGTTTGTGAGACTGCTCCACCTACGGTTGGATTCATTGAGAAAAATCGAGAGGAATATTTACATTTTCCGCTAGTGAGCTATGTAAGGCCGAGCCTTGCCGAGCTAAAGCGTTAGCCTCTTCATTACCCTCTATGTCACTGTGACCTGGAACCCAAATGAGAGTGACCTGGAGGTCAATGCTCAGACTCGCCAGTTCGTCTCGACATTGCTGGACAAGTACTGAGGTAGATGTAGATGATTTAATGGCCTTAATGGCCGCCTGGCTATCTGAGTAGATAGCTATATTTCTAAATTGGTTTTGGTTAGAATGGAGCAACTTGCATGCCTCCTTGATTGCTAGTATTTTAGCTTGAAATACACTCGCAAAGTCTGGTAGTCTGAAGGACTTGGAGATGTTAAAGGACTCGGAAAAAATTCCTGAACCAACACCGCACACCATCTTAGATCCATCAGTGAAGATTATCGAATCGAAATCCTTTGTGACAACATTATTTTTCCAATCCTCTCTGGTGGGAAAAATGGCTTTGACATCCCCGCTTGGGCAAAGAGGAGGTACGCAGTAGTCGGTGTTCGATAAGAAGATATCCGGAGGAATCAATTTTGTTATGTTTCCATGACCATAGGGTTTGGAGAACCAACAGTTAGATTCTTTAAGTCTTACAGCACTGCATGCCGCTAGGTATTTTATATGAAGGTCGAGTGGTAAAAGGTTCAGGATAACGCTCAGGGCATCTGTTGGGCATGATCTGAGAGCCCCTGTAGTGCCGACGCTAGCCGTTCTTTGAACCCTTTTAAGTTTTTCAACGTTATATTGTTTGCTAAGTGCAGGCCACCAAACAATCGATCCGTAAGACAAAATCGACCGTACCACTGCAGTGTACGTCCACAAAATCATCTTTGACTGAAGGCCCCACTTCTTACCAAAAGTCTTTCTGCAGGCATAGAAAGCTATACAGGCTTTCTTAACCCGTTCTTCAATATTTACCTTCCAATTCAATTTGGGGTCGAGAATAACTCCAAGGTATTTAGCTTTGGAAGATAAGGAAAGAGTTTGACCGTTAAGTCGTGTTTATGGACCAGACTCCAATAAATTTAATAAGCTTTAAAACAAAAAAAATATGACGGACCGTCAAGTAGTTTTAAAGTAATCGTGGCCAACAGTTGGAAAAACGTGGTTTCGAGAAAAACGCGTTTAAAGTTTTTTTTTCGAGTCATGGCTCATGTGTCGACACCTGGTGGTTCATGTCTCATGTGTTTAAGTTTCGACACGTGTCCTCTACTTACCATGGTATGGATATATAGGCGCCAAATTCAAAAATATGTATGTAAAACATGCTACGCTCAAAATACCGCTAAATGCCAATATCGAGACAAAAAGGTAGGTCTCGTTTTTGTTCTATAAGTTTAAAAAAAAAGTATTCGGATTAACGGTTTTAGCTACATATTTTACTAGAAAAAAAAAATGAAAAAAAAATTCCTTTTTTAGTCGCCGAAAAAGGAGAACCTCCCCTTAAAAAAAATACAAACCATGGATCATAGTTTTGGAACTAGAAATCAACAAAGCTGATCAGGCTGAAATCGCTAATGTGTAATGTGTCCATATCTAGAAAATTTGGCCCACGCATTATAAATCCCGAACACTTGATCTGACGTGCGGGGCCCAGGCAAGAAAATGCCAGGATCGTAGTGAACACTGGTCCAAAGGAGAGCATGCAGCGAAGCTAGGCACAATACTCACTGTCATAGCTTTGGGAACCAGCGAGTCAAAGAACACTCCTCCATTTCTCCTCTTGTGAGCATCACCACCGGTCACAACCAACTGGGCTACCACAAGAAAAAGATGAAACTCAGTATAGACGACTTATGCAGAGGATGCGGTGCCAAGGAGATACATGAGGATACTCATCACTACCTGTCAAACTTCACTGCGGTATATTATGTGAGGAGCGCTCTGTCATTCCAAGCAAAAACATATTGAAATTTATTAACGATTACAAATGGCTTGAAAATTCCTAAAATCTATCAACCACGAGGGTGTAAATCGCCTCCAACCACAGCCAAAAAAACATAAAAATGGTCACAGACGATAATGATAGTACGAACGAAAACGAAATAACAATGTACGTGTTTCTTGCAGGAGTGGCAAGAAGCGGAGAATAGGCACTTCGTCTATATACACTAGCGATTGCCACTCCTCCGGTAAACACGAGGGTCAGTGAGTTGATGGGTTCACCTCTTCCTAAGATTGGTAAAATCCTCTTGAGGAAAGGAACAGCCTCTTCGACGTTATCAGCAATACTGACCACACAAACGGACATTATACAAACACTGACTTATTAAACTCACCTACCAGATGTTGCAAGGATCCACATGCTACTACGGTCCTGGTAGAGGGATGATTTCTCAAGTTGGGGTAAAGGAAAGGACCACGGCCTTAAAAGGCGTCTATAACTCCTCAACCAGCTGATTATGTGACGAGGATACTTCTAAGTCATTGAAGAAAAAATGACTTAGAAGTGTCCTCCGACTTGCTGAAACTGATCAACACCCTACACGGGCTTGAATGACATAAGATTATAATAGGTTGCAATACATGGGAGGCACAATCCCTAGGGTATAACAACGGATCTACATTGATCTAAGTGTGACAGTAGCAGGATCAACTGTCAGCCCATTAACCTAACCTTACATAACCTAACCATTTCCTCTGCAAATGCCCTGCTCTGGACAAATTAAGAGCACAATCATCAGGAAGGACATTTTTTGCCGATATTGACGAACTTTCGGGAATGGAGATCAAAGACTTGATTTGTTTTCTCAATGCGACGAAATGGCATCTTCGGTTACCTTTGTGCCGTGCCTGACTCGAATCGGATTAGCTACTGTTTCAGCACCAGTCAACAAGCTGCCAAGCCTGGTACAGTATATATGGTGTCGGATGAGTATGGTGGTCCAGCTGAGCGATCCAATTTCCGGATGATTGTGCAAAAGCTAAAACACAATAAAAGACATCAAATCCTACTAGATACATATTTTTGAACTTAATCCAATCTGGATGACTCCGTGAGAATGTCCACAATTTATGGTATGGTTTTGGTATCAAAATGGCGCACTTCAAGCGCAAATTGGACCACAGGGCTAGAATGCCAGTGGTCATCATTTTTTCTTTTTGCTTTAAATAAGTTAAGAAATAAAAAACTATTCGTTCCATTACAAAATTAAAACAAAATAGTAATTCGCTAAATACAAATACACCATTTTATTCAAGGTGAAAAATTGCAAGTGGAGTATGATCCAAAACTCGAGTTTAACTATCTATGTATGTGCAATTGAAATAATGCTCAATTTCAATTTGACCAACTACATATTTATGTATTCATACTATACTTGTAACTATTATAAAGCTAAAACCACCCTCCTCTCTTTTACTGGAAAACTATAAAAATCTTGGTTTATTGATTAAGAGGTGTGGTCTCCTCCGTGTGCAACAGGTTTTTTAATAACATTGGCCTCGTCTCCACCACAACACCCACTTTCGATGGGGTGTTGTTGTGTTTCCTTAGATTAAATTAATCGTTTATAATATTTAATTATAGTATATTAATTGCTCATTTTGCTTGTCAAGTAATTTAAGGTAAATAATAATAGTTTACACCGTGAATGCATTTCCTTCGCACACGAGAAACCTTCCAATGCCAAAAGTTGCATAATTCGAGGTTGAATCGAGTATGATTAGATTGAAAAAAAAAATCTACTATAACCTAGGACTGATTGTGACTTGCAATATAAAAACTTAATGATTGCTTTGGAAAATGTTCTTTTTTTTTTAATTCCTCATCAGTTAGAGAAGCCTGCAGGCAAATGTGTAGTAACTTGTTTACATTCGATCATTGAAGTTTGACTATAGTTCCTGGAAGCGAATGAGTAAATTATTGGAAATTCCACGCTGAACAAATGAGGCTGTTGATGAATTGTTGTTGGAGAATGACGATGAGTTTATGTTAAGAAACATTCATAGTAACGTACAAAAATGAGTCACATACCAATCAATTTCTCTTGCCAACAAAACCCAGTTAGAGTAAAACAAAAACCCCAACAGTTCGCATACACTAAAACCGAATCATCGGCCGATGTCGGGTTGGAGCTATTCGGAAGACTGTCTCGGACGTTCGTCTGCATACACTCCTTCTGGAGTCTGACTGTGAACATTGGATATGAAAGTAATAATTTTTTTCAATGGAAGATTTTTTCTTAATGTCTGCAACAGTCAGTTCCAGCTATAATGAAACTTCGGCAAATAGTCGTTTAGCAATGTCTCAGAGAGGTGCACCGTTATACATGGAATTAATTAATTTTCCAGTCCATATTTTATTTTTACTTGCGATATAGTAGGTATTATAGGGCATGTTCTGCATTTGGAAAAAAATCGAGCTCGAGATTTTGATTAAAGTTGACATTACGATGATGGCGAAGACAAATGAAGTGAGTCTGACAATTCCGTTTGTCTGTCTGTTTTTCTGTATGTCTGCACCTTGATCTACAGCCTAAGATATTGGAGCTATTTTCTTCAACTTTGTTAGTTAAGGGTCTTCGGTGATTCCATAGAGGGGAAATTGAAATTTTTCTTAGCTCTAAAACTAACGGTACCCCCATACACCCTTAACGCATAATTGTTTTTATCTCGAAAACTGCTCTAACGATTTTGATAAAAAAAAAATAGTTGTGATTATGGACATAAACTACATTTTGATCAACAAATATTTTGGGGCAAAATGTTATTAACCGGTACCTGTCACAGAACGGTTTTTTGTATTTTCGAATTTGTCATCAACGGCTCTAACGATTTTAACCACAAATTTTCAGCAGGAGCGACTTAAGTTTAAAATAATATTGTATATCGATACCTTAATGCACACATGTGCTATGTCCATTTTTTGCTGTTTTGAGATATTGGTACCAATGGAAAGGTGAGAAGCAGTACTTTCATATTTACTCAAGTTCTATGTCCAAATAAACTCTAAAATTGCTTAAATTTGCAAAAAAGACGAATGTTCTATGTCCCCTATTGAGTTACCGGAAAAGCAGAATTGTTCTTTGTCCAACATTTTGTGCTATGTCCGCATTATATGTTTCGTATTATGGGCTACGTCTGGACATAGCACTTTTGTGCACTTTATTTTTGGAATCGGAAAAGGCGATGTATGACAGTAATCGATTGAATCCTTTTGTTTAGCTCCAACCTTCTTTCGTAAAAGAATTCATATCTTAAAATTTAACTTTAAATTGTATAATGAGCACATTATTTGTATGCTGATACTTTTGGCGGACAGAACCGAAATCAAAATGTCCTCGCTACAATGTTTTATGCTGTGAATATCGCAGGTAGTAATCTGCAAAATCTTGATTTAAAATTCATGGAAAGTGAACATAGTTATCTCGAAGCGGACAGAATTCATATTCATGCAATAATAGAAAGAGCTCGGAAGTCAAAACAGTTGAACTCCCTATGGAGTACAAATTGTTAATCGAAATAAGCAGGAAAAGACCATTTCAATACACTGTTAGTCATCTAACGTACAGTTAATTTATTGGTGCTTGATCTTTAAATAACATTAAAGTGACGAATAAGAACAAGTCAGCAACTGGAGAAAGAATAAATTATGCATGTACTAGGGGGATTTTGACTACGAGTACCTTTATTATATTTGAGAACAGTATGAGCGTTTAGAAAAGTTGAAGAGGATTTAAAAGGAGATACCGATGCACATACACATTGGTCTTGAATGTCTGAATATTGTAATGGGAAGGAAATATTGGACCGAGTAAAGCATTCCACATTCTCTTAGTGCTGAATTTAACAATACGTCTGAATTTGGGCCCAAGTACAAACTGATGGACATTCCCTGGAAGCCCGAGTATTACGGTTAAATTTTTTGGGGGGAGGAAGCAAAATAAGCATTTTCACTAGCACAATGTTTTTAAAAGTAACGGTAAAATAGTGAAAGACAGGAAACATTGCGCCTGTGCTCGAGCGATTCAAATGTTTCTGTTATACTTCTAACACCTTTAATTTTCAAGCTTTTATTGGATTGTGGGTTATTGGTGCACCTGCCCAAATATGGAAATTATACCCAAGCTTTGGACGAATATAGGTTTTATAAAGCCAAATCAAAAGAGGTGAAATACTTGTTGCATCGTCAAAAGAAACCTAACAATGTTGAGGAAGAATTTCATATTTTTAGATATTAACCCTTCTGATAAAAATTGAGATAAAATTACTCCTAAAAGTAAATATAAAAATTATTAAATTAAATTAAATTATTTTTATTTATTAAATAATAATAATATACATAGTTTTTATTTCATTATAACACGTTTTGGTAAAATGTAATGTCTTCAGCATAATAATTTAAGAACTAAATTCTGTTCTATGTCCTACATATTTTATTTTATCATGAATAAAATGGAAAACTGTTGAAGAATTATATATTTTTGTTCATTATAATTTTAAAAAGGTATCAGGCCATAACATATTTAAATATCAATGCTAAATGAGCTCCATTAGTAGAGTTATGCACGTATCAAAACTTTAACTTGAGTTTGCCAATATATATATATCGATATATATATACATATATCTAAAACATTTGTTTTTGGGTTTTTTGAGAAAAAAAAAAACTATTTCACGTTTATTTTTTTGAAAAATTAATATCTCTAAAACGTGTTAGCGATTAGTTTTTGAAATTATTTCCTAAAATTTATACTACTAAATACTTAAAATTAGCATGCCAAATTTTGTTCTTGAAAAATTTTAAGGAAATTTGTTATATAAAAAATTTAGTTTAAAATTAATTTAATTTTTTAAACTTTGTTTGCATAAATTCATACTTTTCTGGAAATCAGACGGCAATTCCATGCATTTGAAGATTTTTAGCTCATTAAATCCGTGTTGTATATTTAAAAAATTTATTTTAAATTCCAAAGCAAATTTGTGAGATCCAGTCGTGCATTTTATTTTATCATGAATTTTATCGCAAAAATCAACCGGACAACCGACGAAAAATCCAAACATGTTGGGATATGCCGGTTGATCGCTTATTATCGGGCGTCATCGGACGATGTCGGTTTCAGTGGTGTACGCGCTCTCTTTCCTTTGGATACGTTTGGTTCGATCGGCCGAGTTCGGCTGACAACGCCCGAGTATACTTCGGCCGATGACGTATTGGGTATACGCGAGCCGTAAGGCTGAAAACACACCGGATAAAGCAAAACGTGTTTTTTTGTTTCGTGAAACAAGGAACCATTGTTTCTTATGAGACAACACACACCAAAGAAAACGAAACAAAACACACGTTTTTGTTTTGAAGTGTTTCGGTGGTGGTTGTCGAATATTACATACTTTATTATGGTGCAACACACACCAAATGAAACAAAAAAGAAAAACAGAAAAACATGTTTCGTTGCTGATAGCTGACCTATTGTTTTTTGCAAAACGAAATTTTGATTCCGTTCTTTTTATTTTCTCTTTTGTTGCACTTCACAAATTTATTTGCTTCTACGTTTACTCTGTGCGCAAATTTTTAAATAAATATGGACGTAGATGGAGAAAAATTGATATTTTTTAATTGAGGCAAGAAACCCTATCTATAGTTATAAAAATAAGGAACATAAACTTACTATTGATAAGCTGTGGATTGCTACTTCCTACTATGACATTTTTGAAGATGGGCAAGATTAAAAGCTTTTCTCTTTTCTTATAAATAAACACATAATGTCTATTTTGTAAACACAAAATTGTTATTTGTGTTTACTTGCCGTAGAGTTTTAATATTTCAGACGGAGTTAAGCTTTTACGATACGAGTAGTTCAAGGAAACAAAAAAACAAAACGTTTTGTTTTGTTTTATTCTGTTTCGCTTGGTGTGTGTTCAAATAAAAAATGTTTTTTTTTGACTATCGAATCAAAAACGTTTTGCTTTATCCGGTGTGTTTTCAGCCTAAGAGAACCTTTTGGTAATACGAGAAAGTCGGGGCGGTCTGAACGATTTCTTCCGGAACTTTAACTGATCAGTATTGGGAGAATACTCGAGCCGATAATCAACGGAAAACTGTATTCAAATCTTCTCTTCTTCCATATATGAACAGACGACATCCAAAACATTATTTGAAGCAACACTAGAAACACAAACATGATAAGCTACTCAAAGAGAATTTCTTAAAGTCAATGCTGTGCTGAATAAAAATAGGAGAATACAAATCTAAAGCATGCAAATTGAAAAATATAACTTTTGTGTTTTCCAAGTCGTGATTAATACCTGAAATTAGTTCTAAAACTGTCGAACAAGAATATACACAAGCTATGTCAACAGCATACTTTTCCTTTCAAGTTTAATCTAAAAATGGAATTAATATAAATAAGAAATAGAATTGGGCCTAAAATTGATCCTTGAAGAACGCCAATATTAAAGTTATTAGTTGCACTGAATGTACCTCATACGAGTATTTTCACCATTTGTTTTCTATTTTTAAAGTAAGAAGAAAACCAATTATGCATTAAGCCCTTGAAACCAGCCTTTTCTAATTTTCGTAACAATATGACATGATCTACTGTACCAAAGCCTTTTGTAATATCAATGCTCTAACCTTTAAAATAATTGACTGCAATGTGGTAAGAGCGCATCTTCAGTTGATTTCCCAGATCTAAAATCAGACTGTTTTGGACCAAGAACAGAAATTTTATCAAGATAACTTAATAATTTAGACTTCATGAGTTTTTCAAAAATTTTAGAAAATCCAGATAATGGAGACATATGTCTAAAATTTTTTACATTTCTTGTAACCTTTTTACTTGCGACTTATAGGTACTATAAGGCAAGTTATGCATTCGTAAAAAAAATCGAACTCGAGATTTTGATCAAAGTTGACATTACGATGATAGCGAAGACCAAAAAAGTGGGTCTCGCAATTCTGTCTGTCTGTCGGTTCGACTACAGCCTAAACGGCTCGGCCGATTTTCTTCAAACTTGGTAGATATGGGTTTTAATTTTTTCCCCCCGGACGTTTTTTTCTGTTTTTTTTTTTAAGACCAAAAATAACGGTACCTGCCATACGATTTTTTTTCGAAATTTTATAAATATTTTTTTTTCTCAAAAACTGTCCCACAGAATTTAAAAAAAAAAAATTTGAAAAATTTCATTTGGTTAAAACTAGCTAATGGTTGAAAAAAATTTTACAAAAAATTGTTATTTTTGGTAGCCCCCCTGGGTCCTTTTTTTTTGTTTTTGATTTTCTCGAAAACGGTACAGCCGATTTAAATAATTTATGCCAAAACTCCTCCAAAGTTTAAATATTATTACATATTCAAATTTTCAATTTTTAATTTTTTGGATTTAAAAAAAAAAATTCAAAATTTTTTTTGGAAACTCAATATTTCGAAAACCCCATGATCGATTTTTTTTAAACTTGAAAAATAAAAGTTTTTTAACATAATCTACAATATTTGAGAAAAAAAATTTAGTTTTATCTAAAACTAACGGTACCTTTCATACAAATTTAAAAAAATGGTTTTCGAAAATCGTATTTTTCTCGAAAACGGTTCCGAGAATTTTGCTAAAATTTTTTTTCTTTCGATTAATCTTTACGATCTATAATTTAATAAAAAAAAATTTAAAATTTAGATATTACTGACTGTACCTACCATAGAACGATTTTTTCGAATTTTGAATTTCTCATTATCGACATAACGGATTTTAATGAAATTTTTTGTAAAGAAGCTCCTAAAAAGTTTAAAAAACATTGCATTTAAAAACTTAAGAAAAAATATTTTTTCAATTTTTAGAAAAAAAAGTCATTTTTTTTTTTGAAAAATTCGATATCTCAAGAACGGCTTAGAATTTTTTTGGAATATAGACTTATTCGTACAGTAATAAAAACTTAAGGTTGGCGTACCAAAATTTTTTCTTAAAAATGTTTTAAAAATTTTGTACATAAAAGCTTATTTTTTTAAGGAACCACTACAACGACTAATAATTTTTGTTCCTGCATAAATTCATATTTACATAGCATTCTGTTCTTATCTCTTACTATTGAAAGAATTTAAAAAAATTCATTTTATCCTTATGAACAGTTTTCTCTAATAACATTCGTTTTTAAAATTCCTAGTCTATTACATAGGAGCAAGTTCGTGCGACCCAGTCGTGCATTTTATTTATAAATGGGAATGACTTCAGCTATTTTTAAATTGTCCGAGAATATACCGTGAATAATGCTCTCGTTAAAAAGATGGGTTAAGGCTTAAGATATCAACTACATATGGAGAACTCACAGCTGTACCGAACCAAGTCATTTTAAAGAAATCCAAAACTAACGCCAGGATTTCCGCAAAATTGACCGCTATTTAGAGCTGTAATGAACTACATAGTTCATTTAGAGCTACATAGTTCTATTTCGAGCTGTAATGAACTATACATAGTTTTATAAGCTTCAAAAAAGAAATCTGCTCAAAGAAGAATGTTTTTGATTGAAAACCTTCATTTAAACAATTAATAGACACATTATAGGTAAGTAGAAATGACCATCACCGGCGTTCTTGGTGCGTTCTTTTTCTTACAATATTTAAATTAGGAAAAAGATAGGTTTGTTCCTTTACTTTGAAACTCTACTACAGAGACGTTAAAATTAGTCTGGGGAGTAAGTCCAATTCCATTGTGAACAGTGTCTTTGAAATTAAAGATTAAATAAAAAGTCAATGATAAGTTTAAATGATGGCTCCGTATGCATGTGCATTACTGGCGCCTTAGTCGCCCATATATACAGCCATATAGAGGTATTTTAAGACTTTTTTTTTTTTGGATATAAGTTAGTATATGTGAAAGAGACAAATTTTGGGAAAAATAGTTGCTTTATTTCAATATATCCAAAGTCACAAACTAATACAGTTGCCATTAAATTATGATGTTCAGCGAAATTCAATGTTCAATCAATGTTGCTGTTACGATTGCATTGTACGAGTATGTTTTTTGGTTACGTTCGAAAACAAAAATTTGGCACTCGGACGAACGTTGATGTTTACACATCTTAACCGTGAGTGCCGGCACTCAAACTTTTTTTTTTATTTTGTCGAACCCTCCTGTTATTCGGATCTTATGGCTGTTAACTAATTTTTTAATATTTTCTTCTACTACAAAATGCATTTAGAGGAGTTAATTCGTTTGAAGTGTCGAATCTTCTTATTGAATCATACTTACAAGTTCATTAGTTTCGAACTCACTCAAATGTTGCAAAGTTAGGTGATTTCTTAAAAAAAAAAAAAAACCTTTACCAAGTAAGCCTCTTCTAAATCTAAATCTGTGAACAATTGTGAACAATATTAAATGAATCCTTCAGAAACGGTGTTTGTCGGTTTTTATTTCAAACTAACTTTACAATATTCCAGAAGACTTAAGCATTTTTATCAATAGCGCTTAATTTTCTATTCCACTCTTCATTACGACTGATACATGGATATTTGATCAGTAATAAGTTTAGCTCGTTCGCTACTGAAAACTATCTAGGGCTTTCACTAAACTAGACCTAAAGTTGCCATTCTTCCAGCGTAATAGTACCTACTTTTAATGAGTATACAACTTTTAATGATTATTTAACGTTGAAGAGAGGATCTGATGATTTTTTCACTTAAGTAATTTTTGTTGGAAGTATTCAATCTTAACCCCAAATGGTCCCAACTGTACCCTAGTTATTGAAACATTCTACCGGCTTATATTTTTCATGCTCAACAATCCCAACACCTACTCAAATACAAACTATCATTCCTTTAGTTTTCAAAAATATATATGTAAAAAAAAAATATTAATTAAATCGCTCATGGCCAGTTGTAAATCAGTTCATCTAAAACTCCTGATCTATGATCACCCCTAAAGCGATAAATATTAATAAATTTATTAATCATATTTTCTTTCTAATATTTCAGGTTGACCTAGAACCAGAGCTCAGTATAAATATGCCACAAGGGTAAGTGTGAATAAGGAATTATTTCCTAAACACTGGAAATAAATATACTCATAATGTATAACAATAAATCATTTAATCTAAATAATGTATATGTTCTATATATGTAATGTACATTGATTAAAAAATATCAGAACAGAAAAAATAAATAAAGTGCTAATCGAAAATTCATCACAGATAAAAGTGATAAGGTTTAATCTGCACACACTCTATACAGAGAACCTTATGTAAATGTTTGATTAGTGTTAGAATATACATATTTTTCATTTGTTTTGTTTGTTTCGATCAACACACGACCGACGAATGAACGAACAAGAAGTGTTAATGAAAGCTGAAGTTTGCTAATCAAATGGGAATTAAGAAGTACATAATACATACTACATGTAATTATTATTATTATTTCTATCGAAAGTTGTGTGTAAATTCATGTAAGCAACTTGATTCGTTGTTGCCAGATGTCCGGACAAAAAATTGCCATCAGAAAATGTTTACGCACACATTGGTGTGGAGGCAGGCTAAACGAACTTAGCAAGAACAATAATCATGTCGATTACAGAATTCGAAGAATTTTACTCCCGGTGAGTCAACTCGATCCATTGACCTTTCGCATCCGCTGTAAAACTTAATTATGAAATTCGCCGGATGAACTGCATTGTCCATTCTTAAAATTACCTTTCATTTATGAACTTTCGTATCGACACTGTCAGTTGCAGACATTTAGTCATCGGCCTAGGCTTTGGTGAAAGCATCGCTTCCCATCGATCAGCGAAATCAAGCATCATTGTGCGTGGTTAGTACTTGAATGGGGGACTGTTCAATACTAACCGTGTGCTGTTGACATGTGTTTCTTCTGTTGTTCTTTCTCTCTGTGTCTCTCTCTCTCTCTCTCTCTCTCTTGCAATGTCTAAGCCGATGGTCTCAGTTGCAGAGCTTTATGCGAGAAACAGATTGACACAGCAACTTCAACTTCAACAGCAACGAAAACTTAAAACATATAAATCAAAATTGTTTTTAAGTTTACTTTTCTCCATTCGGAAATCTCCTTGAATGGTGAACCAATGCCATTAAGCGCATTTTGAAGTCGCCTCCAAAACTCTTGTTGCTATATGAAATGATACAATGGTCGGATGTGCCTATTGGTGATGAAACATTTATAGTGTATTTTTTCAGGATCAGAGGTAAGAGACAAGTCTAGTGCGTTTGCGGATTGACCTGAAACGTCAGGAATTCGAGTAGGCTCGTGAACGAGCTCAGTGAAGTTGTTTAACTC
This sequence comes from Chrysotoxum bicinctum, assembly GCA_911387755.1. Classification (NCBI taxonomy): domain Eukaryota; kingdom Metazoa; phylum Arthropoda; class Insecta; order Diptera; family Syrphidae; genus Chrysotoxum; species Chrysotoxum bicinctum. The sequence goes on from OU426989.1 coordinate 172,172,431, forward strand.
GGAAAAAATCTCGACATACCTTCCCTCGGGTGTTGTCTGACCAGAATAGCCACGAAAAATTGTGTGCATTAAAAAGATAGCGCTTGGAATTTGTTAGGAGTAGAGTTACTATCTAAACTTGGGCTGCGATAAATAAAGCATGTATGAATGATGCGCTTATGGACAGTGAATTTAAAACACTTGAAATTAAAATTAAAAGAATTAAAAGAGGGGGTGGCCGTGGTGCGATGGATGTGTGCTCGCCTGTGAACCTCATGATCACAGGTTCGATCCCTGCCGTCGTCTATGTCGTTTTAATTTCATTAAGAACCTTCTAAAATTGTCATCAATGGGTTGCTGGTTTACTCATTACATGTTGTTCAGGCATAACACTAACAACTAAACTAGTATGCCCAACAAGGATGAACACGAATAAAATAATGTGAATCATAAGCGACATAGAAATAAGACACGGCATTCTCCGCTTTAGTTCAGCCGCCATCCCTGGAGATAAAATAGCTGAGACAACAACCTTCAGTCTCAGAACATCGTGCCACACATCTTTCCTATCCTTCTTTCTCTTCCTTAACTTCACGCCCGCGCTGTGTTCAAACATTTAAAGGGTAATCATAATCCCTTGAGCGCGTGTAAATTATAAAAAAAAAAAAAAAGAGGGTCATATTGTGGTTGAAGCTAATGAGCAACATCAATACGTACATACACTGCCGGTCATAAGGTTAGAAGCAGGCATTTTTGAGAAGTAAAATCGACTTTTCTCCCGTTACATGATGGATTAGAAAAAAACAACAATGGTAAACGAAAGACTATTTTGTTAAGAACAAAATATAAAATTTGGGTATAGGAAAGATTAAGCTAACGGAGCTTTTATGACAAATTGTAAAGTGAGTCAAGAATATGCGAAAATAAATCGGGTCATTAGATTAGAAGCACATCAAATAAATGAAAATAAAATGCAGTTATTTATAATTTGTTATTTATTTTAGCTTTTATTAGATTTTTAATAATGTGTGCTGCCACCAGCCTTCAAAATAACTTCAAAAATTCTATCTTTTAAGGATTTATAAAGAGATTCCAAGTAGTCCAGTGAAATCTCACTCCAGGCCAATTTGATACACTGAATTAGCGCTTCCTTGTCATCGTATTGCTTCCCTCCCTCATATACCTTACGTGTAAGCCAGCCCCACACATTTTCAATTATGTTTAGGTCCGGGGAATATGGTGGCCAAGGCAGCAAGTGGACGTTTTGGTTCGCAATGAAGGATTTTACCTCTCGGGCTGTGTGTATGGGAGCGTTGTCCTGCTGAAAAATCCATGGAATTGGTCCAAACACCTCGCTAATTTTGGGGAATACTGATTCAAGCAAGGCTTTGTAGGTTTTCCCAGTCATTTTGGTATCTTGGACTACCAAGTCTATAGCGCCATAAAATGAAATTGAGCCCCAGACCATAACGCCTCCTTCTATGCTATGGTGACGGTTTAAAAACCGTCCCTCTTTCCTCAGGTCATGGAAATAATAATTATAACCATCTGGCTCATCTAGGTTAAATTTTTTTTCGTCGGAAAAAATAACCTTCCGCCAATCATTTGTGGTCATTCCATTTTGCACATCCCAGCTCATGTGATCTTTCGCGAAACACAAGCGTTGCTTCTTCCTTGCGTCATTAAGTGGTGGTTTTTTTTAAGCTTCAGGCGCTTTAAGTGCTTAGCATGGCGAATCGTGCGTTTAACAGTGGACAAGCTGGCCTTAACATTAGCTTTCTCCCTTATTTTAGCTGCCGATAAAGCTGAATTTGACGCTATTCTAAGGATACTTCGCGTTTCGCGAAGTGTTAAGGCAGAGGAAGTGTTTCCTTTATAATTTTTTGAGTAAGACGATGGATTTTTTAAATAATTGCTGACACAATGATCACTTCGATTTGTTTTTCGGGCTATAGCACGGCATGAAAGACCTTCAGAGCAATAAACATCTATTCTTGCCCTTTCCTCCACTGTCAAACATTTTTTCTTGCCCATTTTAATTAACACTCAATCAAGAACAATTAATTTATAAAATGTACCGTTTAAACCGAACAAAAATTTATTCACTTCACAAAACAACGTTGATTTGTTCAATGCTTCTAATCTAATGACCCGATTTATTTTCGCATATTCTTGACTCACTTTACAATTTGTCATAAAAGTTCCGTTAGCTAAATCTCTCTTATACCCAAATTTTATATTTTGTTGTTGACAAAATAGTCTCTCAATTACCATAGTTGTTTTCTTCTAATCCATCATGTAACGGGAGAAATGTCGATTTTACTTCTCAAAAATGCCTGCTTCTAACCTTATGAACGGCAGTGTACATATGTATATGGCGAGGCTATGGTGAGCCACGTTATAACCAGGTAGGCTGAATTCTATGTGATCAGAAGAGCTCCAGGTTGCTTTGTGGATCCTAAGCTTATCGAAAATGCGTGCCTTTAGTATCGACGAATCTCTTCTTCGTTGGATTAGAAATTACCTTTCGGACCGTTCTCTTCAAGTAGTATTGGACGGTTTCAAATCTGATATCCAAAAAACAAACGCTGTCTTCGACACTCTTCCTTATATTCATAAATGATCTTTTGTCTGAAACTTCTAATTCACTTAATTGTTTCGCTGACGACAGTACCCTCAGCTTTTCATATTCGTTTTTAGATTCACATCCTTGTCCTTCGGATGTGGACTTCCAACGGCAGCGCATGATAAGCTCATTAAATTCTGATCTTGACAGCATTGTCCAATGGGGAATCAAAAACCTTGTAGAATTTAATGCTTCAAAAAATCAATGCTGTTTACTGTCGTTAAAGCGCTAAAGCCACTTTCTATGAACGGAACTTGCATCGATGAGACTGATCAGCTTTCAGTTCTAGGTATGTGCATCACAGACCATCTTCTGTGGAGTGATCACATATTTGACGTTGCCAAAAACGCTGCTAAGTGTTTTCTCCGCCAATGCAAGAAGTATTTTACCCCTTCTGATCTGGTTGTTATATATAAAGCCTTTATTCATCCGAAGCTCGAGTACAATTCCCATATATGGGCAGGTGCTCCAAAAACCCACTTGAGTCTCTTGGACAGAATTCAAAAGAGAGCTATAAAAATGATAGGCGACCGTTGTCTTACTGAAACACTTGTATCTCTCGAGCACCGCCGCAATGTTTCATGTCTATCATTAATAGTGAAATAGCCAGATGCATTCCTCCCCTTAAACAATTCAACCGTAATACCCGAAATTCTAGGAATGCCCATCAGTTTACCCTTGAGCCCAACTTCGGACGTACTGTCTAATACAGAGATTCTTTTTTTAGTCGCACTGCAAGAATGTGGAATGCTTTACCTGGCTCAGTATTTCCCAGTCATTTCAATGTGCAGACATTCAAAACCAAAGTGCATCGGTATCTCCTTTCTAATCCTATCCTAATTTCCTAATTGCTCGAACTGTGTATTTAACATTATAAGGGTAGTCATAACCCCTTGAGTGCGCGTATAATATAAAAAAAAGGACAGATTCAAGGTTTTGAGTAGCACCAGGGCGGGGTGTATAGTGTTCTCACGTTCCGGGTACAAACTCTCAGATCATTGTTGCCATTTGAGGGTAATCATTGTTGCCATTTGAAGCTTATCGTGTCTGTCTCGTAACCGTTAAATTGTATGTGGTAGAGAAGTTAACCCGGGGCAGAACCCAAATACCCGTGAGGCAGTGCCCCTGTTTCTCCTTAGGATAGCAGGCCGGATAATGCGAGTAACCCACTAAGGGGATATGAGAGCTGCCGTTGGCCCATACCTAGTTGATTCGCCACCATCTCTTTTTTCAGCAACCTGGCTAGCACTGAAAATCCATACTGACCTCTTCCCAGAAGAGAAGCTTACCTGGGGAAGACACATAACTTCGTAACTAGAACTTGAGAAACCGACTTTTATTCTATTTAAAGAAAACTTCCGCTACCGTCTTTTCGAGAGCCTCTTGGTGAGTACACACTTTCGTTGCTGGGTAATTTTTAGTGACATCGTACTCCACTTCGACCTGTCGACCATGGGAGGTTCTTCTGCGAAAACGGATTCCGCGATCGCATACCTCTCATAGTAGTTACCGGAAGCCCCTCCGCTACATCGAAGCTTACCCCATGGAGAGGCCAGGTGTACACGCAGACAGCCGTAACTATGGCAACCATGTTTATCGTTCTCTCTTATCATCGTTATCGATTTCTATTTTGCTTTTTACCAATCCAAAACTTGCCTTAAATCGCAAGTAAAACTTACTCCTTAATTATTTTTCAAACAAAAATTATAACTATTTTTAATCAAAATTATATTTAAAAAGAAAACAGGCATCTATGAGTAACTACACAATGGCAACCCTACTGAAAATTGTACTTTACAATCAATGAAATTCGCGCAGCTTATTTCAAACGCACATTCTTGGGGTTTTTCCTAGAAATTTCAATGAAAAAAAAATTGAATACTTCTGAATTACGAAATGCGTTGACTTTTCCTTCGAACCGGATAGCACGTACAATCGTCATTTTAGTGCTTTTTTGTTCTTTGTGTTTTTGAATCACTTACCGCAACAAGTTCACTTTTCATGATCTTAATAAAGAAAGCAAAAATAGAAGCACAACCAAAAACGTCTTCGACCAAAGAAGACAGTCACTATGAATGTACTTCCGTCGCCGCCGCTAATGTCCCCCATTAAAAAAAAAAAAAAAAAAAAACATCAGCCAGAGCCATAACCAGCCGCGTCGACGAAGACGCCACTTTCAGCTTTTGTTCTGACTTGTCTTTGTTCGCAAGCCAGCTATGCGACGACGACCAAAAGAACAATATGGCCACGACGACGACGCTATGTGACCTCTAGTCTCTAGAATTCCTATCACTTGCCAATTTTTAATTCTTTTCTAATTTAATCACACACTGTGTACCTACATACATACATACATACATAATAATGAATCATTTGGGTGATCTTTTTGAAGTGATGTAGAATTCGGTTGAAGAAAGTCTTCTTTTAGTGGCGCCGCGTCGATAAATTGGGTGAATGCCTCGCAACTTGTCTGGCACAAAATGCTTGTGTGGCTCTTAAAATAAACACAGAATCTGAATCAATAGGGTCATTTGAGCTTGCAGCTTTGAATGTTTTTTTCTATTAGATTTATAATTAATGGCGGAGAATTGTTTGAATTTTAATTTAATTAAATTTAATATTGTCACATTACAGTTAATTTTATTTCGTTAAACATTCGTTAAAACATATGGTGAACGTTTAGAACGATAAAATGTGACGTCTTTAAAGAAATTAAATCTTTTGAAGGGAAAGACATTTCAAAAATATGTATATCTTTTAGACATGTGTAATTTTTTCGCCACATTCCCATGTTCCTTTTCTAGTAGCTTTTTGAACGTAACTGGAATGTGAAATACTTAAAATTATGCTATCTTGAACTTGAAGTATGGCATGTGTAATTTTTTACTTCGGAAAAAAAAATCGAACTCGAGATTTTGATCAAAGTTGACATTACTATGGTAGCGAAGACCAAAAAAGTGGTTCTCGCAATTCTGTCTGTCTGTCTGTCGGTTCGACTACAGCCTAAACGGCTCGGCCGATTTTCTTCAAACTTGGTAGATATGGGTTTTAATTTTCCCCCCCGGAACGTTTTTTTCTTTTTTTTTTAAGACCAAAAATAACGGTACCTGGCATACGATTTTTTTTCGAAATTTTATAAATATTTTTTTTTTCAAAAACTGTCCCACAGATTTTTTTTAAAAAAATTTGAAAAATTTCATTTGGTTAAACTAGCTAATGGTTGAAAAAATTTTTACAAAAAATTGTTATTTTTGGTAGCTGCACTGGGTCCATTTTTTTTTGTTTTTGATTTTCTCGAAAACGGTACAGCCGATTTAAATCATTTTTTTATGCCAAAGCTCCTCCAAAGTTTGAATATTATTACATATTCAAATTTTCAATTTTTTATTGGAAACTCAATATTTCGAAAACCCCATGCTCGATTTTTTTCAAACTTGAAAAATAAAAGTTTCTTAACATAATCTACAAGATTTGAGAAAAAAAAAATTGTTTTATCTAAAACTAACGGTACCTTCCATACAAATTTTAAAAAATGGTTTTCGGAAATCGTATTTTTCTCGAAAACGGTTCCGAGAATTTTGCTAAAATTTTTTTCTTTTGATTAATCTTTACGATCTAAAATTTAATGAAAAAAAAGTTTTAAATCTGGATATTACTGTACCTACCATTAGACTGGGCCAAAAAAATTGACTATTTTTTTTTTTGAAAGATATATCGAATATCGTTCAGAATGACAAAAAAAAATTTTCGTAAAAGTTTGAGCCCTTAATATCAATTTTAAGAGGGCTATCATCGCTAATTTTGATTTTTAGTCATAATTTCATGTTTTGCGTCAGAACTGACAAAACATTGAAGTAAAAAAAATTCATTTTGACTTACTTTTATATAAAATTAAATTCCCTACAAAAAAGGTCTGATTGAAAATTTTCGTCAGACAAGCCGTTTTTGAGTAATTAAGCTTAATAAATTGTTATTTTTCGTTAGTTACAAAATTCCAAATTAAAAAAGTAAAATCGAAGAAAAATAACAATTTATTAAGCTTAATTACTCAAAAACGGCTTGTCTGACGAAAATTTTCAATCAGACCTTTTTTGTAGGGAATTTAATTTTATATAAAAGTAAGTCAAAATGAATTTTTTTTACTTCAATGTTTTTTCAGTTCTGACGCAAAACATGAAAATATGACTAAAAATCAAAATTAGCGATGATAGCCCTCTTAAAATTGATATTAAGAAGGGCTCAAACTTTTACGAATTTTTTTTTTGTCATTCTGAATGATATTCTCGATATATCTTTCAAAAAAAAAAAATAGTCAATTTTTTTGGCCCAGTCTAACCTACCATAGAACGATTTTTTCGAATTTTGAATTTCTCATTATCGGCATAACGGATTTTAACGAAATTTTTTATAAAGAAGCTCCTAAAAAGTTTAAAAAACATTGCATTTAAAAACTTAAGAAAAAATATTTTTTAAATTTTTAGAAAAAAAAAGTCTTTTTTTTTTTTTTTTTTTTTTTTGAAAAATTCGATATCTCAAGAACGGCTTAGTTTTTTTTTTTTGGAAATTAGACCTTTATTCGAACAATAACAAAAAGCTTGGCGTACCAAAATTTTTTCTTAAAAATGTTTTAAAAATTTTGTACATAAAAGCTTATTTTTTTAAGGAACCACTACAACGACTTATAATTTTTGTTCCTGCATAAATTCATATTTGCATTGCATTCTGTTTTTATCTCTTACTACTAAAAGAATTTAAAAAAATCATTTTATCCTTATGAACAGTTTTCTTTAATAACATCCGTTTTTAAAATTCCTAGTCTATTACATAGGAGCAAGTTCGTGCGGCTCAGTCGTGCATTTTATTTTTTTTTCAATTCATTCAAATCAAAGAAATCAAAAACAAAGACCAAAAAACGCTAATTGGCCCATTAGAAATAAAAATCTTAATCCTAACCTTTAAATAGAATTGGTTATAGAAGTGGCTTAAAAACATACTGTATCACACAATCAGCGATTGCAAGGTTATACCAACTCCGACAAATTTTGGAGACTAAGATAAAGCAAACCATATAAGCTGGTGGCCTAATATCTAGGTGAAAATGTAAAAAATTTAAACTTTAAATTAAGAATGAAAAATCGTTTGTCGATCTTTTATAGGTTGGTCCTGTTCCCTATGGTTTTCGTGTTGTAATTGGCACACAATACTTGAAAAACGAAAAAATATATGTGTCCACTTCTTAAAAAATATATAAATAATATAAAACAGGGTCATCCGTTTAGTGGTTCCGAAATAAGTCAAAGCTTAATTTTGGTAGAATTTTACCTACTTTACAATTGGTCCGATCAATTCTCTGATCTACAATTTCTCATAGATTCTCTATGGGGTTGTGATCAAGAGATTGCGCGGGCCACTTCATAATAGAAATACGATTTTCGTTTAACCAATCAATCACACATATGCGGTATGTTTAGGATCGTTGTCATGTTGATAGATCCATCGCAATGGCATATTTTCCTCAGCATGGGGAGGTATGATATTTTGGAGATTCTCCCTGTACATGAAACGATTTATTATACCGTTAGTCTTGTGTATTTGCTCAATACCTTGGCTGGGCAAAAATCTCCAGACAGTAATTTCCCTACACCATTCTTAACTTTGCCCTTTGTATTACGAGGAATAAAGCGTTCGCCTTTTGAACTCCGTACTTTTTTTTGGTCAAAACTCAATATTTTGAAAACCTCTACAAGATGTTAGAAAAAAAATATTGTATCTAAAAATAATGGTATTTTTAAACGTATTTTTCTAAAAAAACTAACCATTGAATTTTGATGCTTTTATTGTTTCTTTTGATACATTTTTACGATCTATAATTGAATAAAAAAAATTTAATTAAGATATTACTAACTGTACGTGCTTACCATAGAACCAGTTTTTCGAATTTTGAATGGCTCACTATCGACATAACGGCTTTTAATGTAATTTTTATAGAGCAGCATCTAAAAAGTTTTAGAAGTATTGCATTTCAAATTTTAAACAAAAATGTTTTTTTTTTTTAATTTTGAAAAAAAAAAAAGTTGGATATCTTGATAACGGGTCAATACTTTTTTTTAAATTTCATTTTTATGTGTGCAATAATAAAAACTAAAAGTTGGAATTCTAGAATCTTTTCTTAAAAAAAATTTCAAAATTTTTGTACGTAAAATCTTATTTAAAAAAAAAAACCCTACAACGGTTTATAACTTTTGTTCTTTTGGAAAAACACATGACATCCTGTATTTAGCTGCAACTACTAAAGAAGTTGTCCTTTAAAAAAATGAATTTTATTCTTATGAACAGTCTTCTCTAATAACATTGGCGCAAAATTTTAAACAGCCTATTATTAAGGTATTTGTATGATACTACTTAACAATCTGCTAACTTTAAAGTAGTTTACTAACTCTTTCTTAATTTTGAACATTTTCTAACTAGTATCTACTAAAAGAATTTTCTTAATAAATTGCTTCTGAACACACCTAAAACAATGACATTTCGTGTAAAAAAGTAAGTACACGAACCTTTTTTGATGTTTGCAAATGTCAAAGTGTCATATGAAGCGCTAGCACGATACTAAAAAAATAAAGTAGGTATTCGATGATTTTAACTTTAATAAAAGGGTAGAGAAAGTATGATGCTATATTCGATTAAAATTAGCAAATTCGTTGTTTTAACCTAGTTTCATACTAAAACAGCTTTTTAGCATCGTACTAATTCAATTAAAATTTTGCGCCATTGGCTCAAAAGACGATGTTAAAACTAACTGTTTTCGTATGATACGAGTACTTGCTTAAAACGACGATTTTGAACATTTTAAATGAGTTTGGCAACATACTTTCTCTACCCTTTTACTAAAGTTCAAATCATCGAATACCTATTTTATTTTTTTAGTATCGTGCTAACTTCATATGACTTTGACATTTACAAACGTCAAAAAGGCCTGTTTACTTATTATTTTGCACTACAGTGAACATTGGAAAACGTGAACCCCCCAAAACGTGAACTATCCCAAAACGTGAACACCGTAATTTTTACATTGACTGCTCTAAAACGTGAACAGATCAAAAAGCTCTAAAACGTGAACAGACATTTTTCCAACATTTCTACATAAAAATGCACTAAATTAATTTTTTAAAACTTCGGGGGCCCCATAAATTTGACATTGCGTAATATGAAATATTTAAAAAGGCTTTGGAATGGTGTTCAGATGAAGGTTTTGACCAAAGCGACATAAACGCCTAGGAGAAATTGTAGTTATTAAAATGTTGGCAAAAAATAGAACAGACAAAAATTAAAAATTTTGTTTGTTAAATAAAACTTTTATTTGTAAAACGTTCTAATTTAAAAATGAAATCTGATCAATTTTTTTTAATAAGCCATAGTTACCAGTATGAACCCGTAGGTATGTACCAGTATTTGTAAAAATGTAAAAAAAATTCATTAATCTATACTACTGCAAGCAAAAAGAAGATAAAATGAAAGAAAATATGTATTATTTTAAGAGTAGTAAGACAAATCGGTAGGAATACTATTTTAATCATAAAATGTTACATTCCAAAACATGAACAATCTCAAAAACATGAACACCCTCGGTTTTAATTAGTTCACGTTTTCCAATGTTCACTGTATTATTATTATTATTATTATTATTATTATTATTATTATTATTTATTTACATATAATTATAAATTACAAATAAATATTTAGGAATAGAGGGCATAGCAAAACTAAGGCTTCCAGCCCTGACTTATTTAAAGTAGGAGGTTTATATGGGAAGGTTGGCTGTGGTAAAATAATTGTGAATTCTTGTGATGATATCGTGGTCAAATGTGTTGAGCATCTCGTAGACTGTTTGATTCTTTAGTAGGATGGTATTGAATTGTGCGGAAGCACTGCATGGGATTTGGCCATGAAGGTGCGGTAGGTTTAAAGTGGTGTTGCATGTTGGACAAGATGGTGGGTTCTCCTTTTTAAGTAGGTGTTGGTGAGTGCTTATGGTGTGCCCCAGTCGGAGACGAGTGAAGGTGGTGTTAAGAGTTTTCGAAGTTGATGTTGGGTATCGTGGGCTTTTACAATTTGTGTTTATTCTGGAATAGTGACTTTGGTTACAACGCCAGGATTCACATCGCATTTTAAAGATAAGTCTTTCAATATGTCTTTGAAGATCCAGCTTGGAGAAGATATTAACGAAGTAGATAGGGGATTTGCTAGCTAGATTTGCTTCGTGGTCAGCAAATTCGTTTCCTTTGATACCGATGTGGCTAGGAACCCACATAACTTTCAGTGTGTTATGGTTTCTTATAATGTTTTCTCTAATATTATTTATTACGATTGACTTGTGGTTTGGGTTGTAAATAGCCTGAAGTGCTGAGAGACTATCAGAGCATATAATAGTTTTTTTTCGTGACTTAAGCGAAGTTTTGATGGCTTCTTGTTTTGCAAGTGCTTCGGCTGTGAAAATTGATGAAAAAACTGGCAAAAGTCCATTACTTAACAGAGTTCCATTCTCGAGAGTGACTGCAAAGGAGGTACAAGATTCTGATTTTGAACCATCAGTTTTAGGTGTGTTCAGAATCAATTTATTAAGAAAATTGCTTTGGTACGATATTAGTTAAAAAATGTTTAAAATTAAGAATGAGTTAGTAAACTACTTTAAAGTAAGCAAATTGTTAAGTATTATCCTACTAATTAAGTCTATTACATAAGAGCAAATTCGTGCGATCCAGTCGTGCATTTTATTTTGTCTTGAAAACGCATCATTCGCGGCATACATTTTTTTCCACCCTAATATACTAACAAACAATAACTAGTTGACCAACAGTCATCATTATTTCGATCAACAGCTTTTGAAGAAGATGAAGAAATAGAATGCAACAAACATTACTGAAAACATAATCTTCGATACATACTCGTTATCATTTGTGGTACTAGGCTTTGGAACTTGTGGTGTTCCCTGAGTTTCACTTATACTGACTGTATGCATTATCTTAACTTTATGATTATCGTTACCTGATATACGGCCAATATGTTCAAGACGGGCGACTGATAAAAGACGATAGAGAACATACAATTTTTTTTTTTTACTTTAAAAATCTTAAGTATTCGAAGTGTTGGATTCATTATCGATATACTGTTACTTCTAATCTTATCGTGGAACCACAATATAAAAATAACTACTTAGTTTTGAAGTGATTTAACGTATTATTATCAAAGTTATCAAAGTTTAATAGTAAAATATGTGGTTAATAATTTGCTTGACTTGATAATAAGTACTTTGTTTTTATAAAAAAAAAATGTAATTTAGGTTGTTTTTGAATCAAAAATATGGTTTGAAGTTTTAATCAAATATACATAGAAGTATGGAAGAACGTGGTACGAAAAAATGGTTGCAAACTGAACATGGTTGCAAACTGAACATGGTTGCAAACTGAACATGGAAGAAGAATAAAATAATAAAATCCGAAGACCAGACCTTTTAAAATTATTGTGATCTAAAATCGTAGTCAGAGGAAAAATTCGAATTTTTGTTTAAGTTCATCTAAACTCAAGAGTAGTTAACGGCTACTTTTTAAATTTATTTTCTCAAAAATTGCTAACGATTTTGGTTAACGTTTTTAAAGCTTAAGTAATTAAGTTCTCTCTAATTTTATATAATTTAAAGGGCATCTTGTAAATTTAACAACTTATCAAATTTTTCATCTGATGTTTTTCTCTGAGTGAACAAATGAAATTTATCATCCAGACTTCAGAACGTTTTCAAGTTTTCTCCCATTAAATATTTCGTTTTAATATATTGCACACTTAGCAATTTTATAAATATATTAATTTGGTTCCGATTTTTTGTTTATCAATTTTAGATCAGATGGTTCAGAAACGATACAACTATCAGAAGAAAACGTCAATCCAGGAAAAATCAAATTGGGACCAAAAGATTTCGAACTGAAAAAGGTGCTGGGTAAAGGTGGATATGGAAAAGTTTTTCAAGTGAGTATGAATACTGGTAATATTTTTTGAATTTTATGTTTTATATAAGAGAATGCATTGCTTAATGTTAATACTCGTAAATATGGTGAAACAGTAACAGTGTTGCCTCCTTAAAATTTTGTTTAATGTTTATAATTGGTCTTTGAAAAATCAATACTCAAAATTTGATATAGACTATCAAATTGCTTGAAGTGTGAAGATTAGAAAATTCTAAATATCTTTAGTTGTGTTGCTGCCAAAACAAGTAATTTATAAAAGGTGTGTATTTTTTGTAGTCGGCCGCCCGTTCAGTTTCAGAAGTCAATTTACTTAAGTAGCCAGTAGCTTGCCTCAATTTTTAAATCTATATATTCGTTTTATAAACCAAATTCAAAAAAGCTAGGACTTATTCCACTATTTAATAATTTATAAAAAAAAATATATTAATTACAAGGTCCGTAAAAAACTTCCAAAAACTGTAAATTCCGACCAATTTTATTTTGAAGTGTTTTGAACTGAAATTGGTTTTCTTCAGTGCCTTATTAACTGACACGCAGATCCAATCTCATTAGTCAGGGCATTACTTTTTCCCTAGGTCGCTGCACATTCAGAATTTTTTTTAATACTTTACAATCCTAATAGGGTTGGTAGTTACTTGATTGAAACAATGTTCAAGTTAATTATAATTATTATCAAAAGTTCGTCTGCATTATAGACGAAGTCTTGTTACCTATTCTAATTATGCAAGAAAACATACATATCTCATACAGAGTCACTTTATCTCTTAAGGTGGTTTTTTTATGTCTAAATGTTGAAAAATAAACAGACGAAATATGTATAGTCTTCGTACCTAAAGCATGTTTTTGAGTGAGAAAAGTAACCAAAATATATTCATGTCAATCGATATTTTTTTTCTTCTGAAAATAAAGTTTCATGCTGCCGAAACCAATTCTAAATAGTAAAATAAAAGACACGTTTATATTTTCCAATTTATATCTCTTTCCCTTCCTGTCCCTATTTCATTGAGAAATCTATTGCATGCTCTATAGGGCAATATTTTTCGGTTATATTTATTATTATTAAATTTTGCAAATATGTATGTACAAAATGGCCAAAAAGTGTTGTCATAATGCGAATGTGCCTTAAGTTTTGCAAATGACGTTAAATGTATGTAAGTATGCTCTGACATCTATGTTGTTGACAGATAGGAGAATACATTGACAACAAGCAATAGAGCGATATAGACACGAATAACGTGGAACTTTTTTTGCTTCTTATTTGGCCAAATTTCGTTTTGTTGTTTTGACGCAGCGTGAATTTCTAAAATCAAAATGAGAGACAAAGTCTATTTTCACTGAATTGTTTATTTTAACAAACAAAATTGGGGTTTCTGCCGTACAACCCAGATGAAATACAAGAAGAGCCATTACATCACTGTATGGTATGTCATTTGCAGTGACAAAATTATACTCCCTTATTTTTTTTGAGGAGGCCCATAGAACCACATTAACTGCAACTTCTTGGCGTTTCAGGCAGATGTTAAAGGAGTTTTTTCCGCAATTTATTGAATTGGTTTTCGAATCCAGTCTTAGGCAAATAAATTTGAAAAGCTTTGGGATTCCGACAGATCTTAACCTGACCTTTTATTTGTTCTGACAGTACCTACGATATCTACATTATTTAACCAACTCTATTATTAAATATTTCTAGGTTCGCAAAACCGCTGGTCGAGATGCTAATAAATATTTTGCCATGAAAGTCCTTAAGAAGGCGTCAATAGTCACAAATCAAAAAGATACAGCTCATACAAGAGCCGAAAGAAACATATTAGAAGCCGTTAAGGTAAATTACATACTATCAAATCAATTAAATACAAATATATATATTATTTTACCATTTCTTTGCAGCATCCATTTATAGTAGAGTTAGTTTATGCCTTCCAAACAGATGGAAAATTGTATTTAATCTTAGAATACTTAAGCGGCGGAGAGCTATTTATTCACTTGGAACGTGAAGGTATATTTCTAGAAGACACAACATGGTAAGTTTATATTTACAAATCTCACATGATTTTATTAAAAAATACAATGCAATTTTTGTTGTTGTTTCTTTGCTTACTACAGCTTTTACCTCAGTGAAATCATATTGGCCTTAGGTCATTTGCATTCACTTGGAATTATATATCGAGACTTAAAGCCTGAAAATATCTTATTAGACGCACAAGGACATGTTAAACTAACCGATTTCGGTCTATGCAAAGAACACATTCAAGGTGGTAGTGTAACACACACATTCTGTGGTACTATTGAATATATGTAAGTTGTATCATGGATTTCTTTAAAAAAAAATAGACTTTATGCTTGGGTTTCTTTTTGACAGGGCTCCAGAAATTCTAACAAGAAGTGGCCATGGCAAGGCTGTCGATTGGTGGTCACTTGGAGCTCTAATGTTCGATATGTTAACTGGTGTGGTAAGTAAATATTTAAAGATTTTAGTAAAATGACAAGTTTAGTCTTAAAAATCTAGTCCAGCTTTCCTTTTACTCTCATGTTTGTTATTAAATAGGGCTTTTAAAGTTTATAGATCGATAAGAATAATTGTATATTTTGAGATTGTAATTAAATGATTGTTTTTTTACAATTTTATATCTAGATTAAGATTAACCATTCATTATTAATCACTGGACAGGCTTCGTAAATGCGTAGTAATTTCGTCGAAATAATTTTTAACATTGATATGTGATCAACTTATATTAAGCAAACAAATCTTCCATTTCCATGGTTCTTTCAAACTAAATTTCTATCAACTAAAAAAAGAAAACAACTTATACAGAAACGAAATTTGAAATGAACGGTCTAATTAAACTTTACAACCCACTTTGTGTGTTAATGCTCAGCCTAGCTCAGGCTAGAAGAGCAGTCTGTGGAAATTTCTTTTCCCATGAACTGCACCATCTCTTGAAAAACCCATTAGGGGATATTAATTTTTTTTTATTTAAGATAGTTGAGACGAGAGATGAAATACACACTTAATTCACTTAGAGCTCCTTTTAGAATGCTAAGTTGTATTCTGATGCAATGTACATATTGATAAAAGATTAAGCTTACAGTATAATCAAGCCTCCATCTTAAAATAATGAACCTAGTTTATAAAAAAAAATAAATAACATTGTTCACTTTTCAGCCGCCATTCACAGCCGATACCCGCAAAAAGACTATTGAAACTATATTAAAATCAAAATTATTCATACCTGGATACCTCACACAAGACGCTAGAGACTTAGTTCGTAGACTTCTAAAGCGTGTCGTTCACCAAAGACTTGGTTACGGACCTGAAGACGCCGATGCTGTACGAGGTCATCCATTCTTTAAACATGTCAATTGGGATGACGTTCTAGCCAGACGCTTAGAACCACCAATTAAACCAGTATTGGTTAGTTATATAAATAAAAATTAATTTAAATAAAATTAATAAATATATTGGTAAACATTTACAGAGAAGCGAAGACGACGTTTCGCAGTTTGATACAAAATTCACAAGACAAATTCCAGTTGATTCCCCAGATGAGACCACTCTCAGTGAAAGTGCCAATTTAATATTTCAAGTAAGTGATTTGTTTAGTTTTTTTTTTGTTTTGAATTTAGAAAACAGTGAATTTGGCATAGGTCGAACTATGATTCGTTTTCTTCGAAAATGAGAGTTTAAAAAAAAAAAATATGTTTATTAGATGTTCGGTTTTGAAATTCTTAATTTTAGTCAATAAATAGCTTCTTACAAATTCTATAATAATTATAAAAAAAACTAGTACATACAAATAAATTAAATTAGGGAATACAAGTCTAGACATAAATTATCTATCTAAATTTACTATAATACATTGGGTGCATCACATTGAAAATGGGGTTCCTTAAGTGGTATTCCAGTTGGTCCGTCCGTATATTCGCAGAAGTTTAAACCAATTCTCCGCAACGGGTGACATTTACTTTTTGGGTTGCCCCATTTACCTTTAAAATTAAGCCAATTTGGAACGAACGATCGAGCTGAAAAAATAAATAATTGATTTGTATATGTATGTACATATAAACATATGTATGAACTATTTTTCTATGAAAAGACATTGGTTCTCTTATCGTCTTAAGGTTAATAATAATTGTCTTAAGTTATATCTATATTTCTATATCGTTTATCCTTCAATTTCGTATTGCCCTGTATCACGCCGTTTTACTGACATGAAAAAAGATGAAATATTTTGATTAGTGTCCTTGAAGAGTACGCTCAGATCAATTTGAAAAAAAACCTGCATTAATATTGAGCTTATCGCGGGACTTCGGTAGCGCGATGGCAGTGTATCTGGTTTTGAATACAGATTCGGTGTATGATCTTAAGATCGGGTACCCGTGGCAAACGTTTTTCAATTAAAAACGAGATTACTAAGATAAAGAACTGCAAAAACGAGGAAACTTGTTGCTGTAAGACTTAAACCGTTGTTTCATTCTGGTAGTTACTTCACATTAGGTGCCAAATCTTTTTGAAAATCACTTACGATAGGCGTTTTTATTTTTTAATTCAGAGCAGAGCCTGATTTGTTAAAAAATAAATTGTGTTTCTTTTTTAATTCAGAGCTTCGAATATGTGTTTTTTGTTCATTCTGAGCATGTTCTGACTATGTTCAGAGTGTGATCTATGAGCTCAGGATAAAATTGCTGAGCAAAAAGAGCATAATACTTGACATAAACATTTGACAGATGAAAATTTAAAAAAATATGGTGACAGCTAAGTGTTCAGATGTGTTTCGAAAACAACTAGCGCTCAGAGCGCGCTTGGTTCAGAACATTCTCGACATGGTCGGACTCTGTTTATAGATCTATTCTGAACTAAAAAAGAAAAACGACTTATAAAGAAGATCTCTGTTGTCACCAAATAGCTTTAATTGACACAAACTCGCCAAGTGCGAACTTTTTGATAAATTCATTTACTCATTTAAGTCTGTATAGCATGTGTTACACTAGGTTTTAGCAAAAACAATTTTTTTTAACGTAGTTACTCGTTAATACACCTATTTCGTTGAATTTGCCAATCAATATAAATTAATTAGAATTTTGCTTCATTGATAATATCGTACTTGAATCACTTATTAATGATAAATATTTCATGATCTGTTTTAATTAATAAATATCGATTAAAGAGTTTATATTCAAGGGGATCGATCCCTATTTAACCATGCAATGCAGTCTAGAGAAATGGTAATTCCGGTCGAATTAATTAAGTATCTGTTTTCAAGCCCTTTTAAGAAAGCATTGCAAACCTGTGCCTCAATAAAAATTTTGTTAAAGTTGATCCGTAGATTATTTCTTAACATTTCCATGTAACAAACCACTTCACAAGTATCCAAAATTTAAATCGAGATACAAAATTAACTGTGATTTACACAAAACCTAACAATATAAGTTCCTACGTTTGCTAAATATAGTAACTTATTTCTCAAAAGCCGAATATCTATAATGAAATAATGGTTTAAAAAAAAGAACTGAAACCACCACCACCATATCGTATGTGTTTCATCTCAAACCACACTAATTAAATATAAAACAACATTGAACTAACCTGTTCTTAAATTCTCATAAGAAATATTAACTTCTTTCCATGTATGCCATGGAGTACCGAATCCATTAACGTCATAGAGGCGAGCTACTTTAACAAATCTATGTTTTCCTGGTGCTGTCCATAAGCCATGAGATCCCTTCAAAAAGATTATTGAATAATAAATTTGTGATTAAAAATTGATTTAATATTACCTTTGCGGCAAATAAAACTGGGTGGTTAATAAATGTGGTAACAGTTTTAGGGAAATTAGGTCGTTGCAAAATTCCTTTGCGGGTCTCTTGTTTTCGAAACTCAAAGGACCCCGTTAAATGATTATATGTATAATAAGCACCAGCGTCATGGGCCGAAACATACATTTCATTTGGATGAGAATTTGTACCATCAAAATACAAACTCATGTGTTCCCAGTCTCCAACATGACTACCGATGTCTTTGCGATTACCCAAACAGTATCCATAAACAGCTGGAAATGGAATACTACCCAAAACACCCAAATTAACTGTGCACATAGTCTTACCCTGACTATATGGGTAGAACATCCAAAATGTCACATGAAACGCTGGAATATTTTGTTTCTTTTTTTGTGGTTCTATGTAGTCTTCATTTATGTTGTTATTCATCTCACTATCACGATTAAATTTCACATTGTCCACCAGATTTGCAATAAACTCACTCACTTCTTTTTCTGTTGAAATTGGTTGATTGTCGGTTGATGGTTTTTGAGATGTTGTAGAAATAGAGCTTTTCTCAGTGTCAGCATTTTCTTGAATTATTGCTCTTTTGTCAAAGTACTTTGGTGATTCTCGCCGACTGCGAGAAAACCCCGGGAAAAGTCTCGATGATCTCCGAATTGTGTTACTTGTTTCTCCGGATTTGTTCATAGATACTGGAATGTATGGAACTCTTCGCTGAGGCTGTGGTATTGGTTTCTGTGACGGTAAGACCGGCTTAGCTAGGAGAAAAATAATTGGTCAGATATGTATACATTTTCTTATATGTTAATTACTACATTTTCAGTCATATCATAATTTATCAGCGAGTGCATTAAAAATTTGTCAAATCCTCAATTTAAAAATAATGAATATAATTTTGTTGCTGAGGTGACTCGTAACAACTAACCCAAAACTAGGCTTTTTGATAAAATTAATACATGGTGGCAATTGATCTTTGACATTTTAAAAAATATATACGTAATAAAATTCTTATTTTTCCGCAATTAATAATTTTTTTTTTTTTTTTTTTTTTTTTTTTTTTTTTTTATCAAAATAGTAGTAGTACACCTTGTGGTACAACAAAATCGAAAATAAATTAATCAATTAATTAAAAAACATGGTCATGACTGTTTCAAATTAATATTTTTAAATTTTTTTACATCGCACCAAAGGTTCTCAATAGAGTTTTCTGTAGATTGTGCGAGACCGTCCGTCGCATTAACTACTTTTTGTTCGGAACCACTGCTTCGCAAGTTTACTAGTATGTATGTTTTAAATTATTATTTTGATGAAAGACCCATTTCATACTCAACAAAAATGACAATATTATTTTTTCTATGATCTTAACATTAACATGCTGATCCATCCTTTAATTCGATGTATGGGACCAAGACCATAAAATGAAAAACATGCCCAAAACATTATGCTGTATCCTCATTGTTTAATGACTTTGGGTGTGAAACGTGGATTATATTCTGTATTTGATGGCCATCTAACATTATTGGCGAGATCCCTTGCCACCATATAAAACTATCTTAGACTCCTCTGGCAACAGAATATTTCTCCACTTTGATGAAGGCCAGTCAAACTTTTTTTTTCTTTTGTTAACAGTTTTTTTTGTCAGCAAATGTACTTTTCGTGGACCGTGGGCTGCTTGACCATGTTTTCGGTAACGTCTGCGAACCGTTTCAATGGTAGTGTAAATGCCAAATGCCTTTTTTTTAAATGCTAGAAGACCTGTTTTATCAATTTCTATGACATTACTAACTTCAGCCCGGAGAGTTTCTACCTTTGGGAATTATGAAATGGCGCTTCTTATAGTTGTTGGTGTGTAGCCAATTAAACTTTGAGCCTCCCAATAAGTTGTCCCTTCTGAAATCAATCTTCAGGAGTGCTTACGAACATCTAATGATATTTTCATTGAAATCTTTGAAAATCTATTGGTTAAACAAAAATTTGGTAAAATTTTCCATTCCAGAGTAAGGATTGAAAAATAATATTTATTCACATGAAGCCATGCACTACTATCATTTTGACTCGGAAAATTCATAACTTTGATTTAGAACGGTTGTTTATTTGTCATACAGAGCAATAAAATTTTTTTTGCATACATAGTCGTTTTTTAATTGTTTATTTATCAAAGTGTAACAATTTTTGGCTATTAAGGTAATAGAGAGGATCTTAAAAATTTTCTTATTTACACTACTATTATTTTAAACGCAACTGTATAGTGTATATGTATGTAATGTACATTCTTGTATATTTAAAGCATTGACTAATTAGATATGGACTGCTGTAGGAGCCAAATTCACTCTGGTTCTACGAGTATTTACTATAGGGCAACTATCGTAATTGGTGCCAAAGCGGGAAACGTTGTGTAACTTTTGGTTTTGGTATTTGATTTATCAATTATTGACATTTTTGAGCTTGTAAAGGGTGTTGAGAGGGAGTTTTTTAAGTTTATTATTAAATAAAAAACTAGAGTATTGTTCGATTCAGATTATTTGCTGATTTACTAGTAAGCGTTTATCAGGGACGGGAGAACAGCATTACTAAAAGTACTGTGATTCGTTAGAGTGGTGAAGCTTAAAGCTCTAGTTGATGTGCTGCACCCTGAATTATTTTGTTTTTCCAAGTTTTGATTTCGGAAATCTCTATTTTATTGGCAAAAAATTGATTTATTTTTTGATATAAAATCAATTGGGCAAATCTGCCATTGTTTAATTTGATTCGATTGTGATCATTGTGCTCAAAACAAAAAGGAAAATATCTCTAGTAAAAAATTGATGCGGTTCAACATAAATAAAAGTTGAACATTTTGATTTTGAAATAATCACCCATATTCCACAAGTCGTATTTTGTCTCGTACTCGTAGTCGAACTCAAACTCGTCTCGTATCAAAATCGTTATTCTTCAAGTCGTATACGTTGCGTACGAGAAGCTTAAAAAAACAACGTATATTGTCGCCCGTAGGTAATTGTCAAAATCAATAAATTTGAATTGAAAAAGTCATTTGTTGTTTTTTCAATTAAATTATTTTATTTATAATGAAATTCTGATGAGCTCCATTGATTTGAAGTGGCTCTTCTTCTATTTTATTTGTTTTTTCTTTTTGTTTGTACGAGTTAGACTAAGAGCTCACAGCAATTTTTGGGTATGATTGATAGCAAAAAATAATTAGCATAATTAGATAGGCCTTTTATAGTTATTTACAAATGTGAAAGTCTTGCATACTCTATTAGGAGCAATAGTATGCAGTTCTTTCCAAGTCCAAATAATTGTGATAAGAACCTTGCCAAAATGTAGAGTTAAGCCCCCGATTGAAAATATCGAGGTCCAAGACGTTTTACAGACAGCCTTCTGCCTGCCAGACGCGATAAGAATATGCTACTTCTTACACTAAGAAGGCCACCTTCAAAACGTCTTGGACCTCGATATTTGCAATCTGGGCACTTAGCTCTTCATTTTGAAGTTATGCCAAATTTTGTATCTAATTTTTAAGACTTTGGAAAGAACTGCATACTTAATGCACTATAATGCACTATTACACCCACTAGAGTATGCAAGACTTTCACATTTGTAAATAACTATCTATATAAGGCCTATCTTATTATGCTAATTATTTTTTGTTATCAATCACACCAAAAATTGCTTTGGGCTCTCGGTCTAAGTGGTGTTATTGGCTTGTGAATACTCGTTATATTCTTGGACTATGTCAGTTTCATCTTAAGTATTTATCGTTTCGATTACAGGAGGAGGCTGAAAAACTCCAATGTTTGATCCTTGGGGATTAACAATTTAAATTTAAAATGTTAACAATGCACTCCTCAAATTTGCTCTAGAATATGGTTTTAATTTCACCACCACTGTGCCTTTAAATTGCTGTTTATTGGGATGCAGTTTCTGTTTTAACTAAATACTTTTGATCATTGCAGACCTACATGAATTACAATTTGTTAAATAGTCCGCCCAAAACTGTTAATTATTTGCTTTGAGTTTTCCACTCTTCCATGGCCCCTTGCTAATAATGTTGAGTCCAAATAATAAACCAATAAAAAATGTGCTTTAAAAAATTTGGTGGTGCAACAACTCGAAGTGAACCAGGACCTATAGTGACTTACAACTCTCAACCATTCCTGTGTGCGTATTACCAGGAACGGAGGGGTCCTAAAATTTTCTGCCGATTCCGAACGGCAAATGTGCAGTACTTTCCAAGATAAGAGATATACTCTTAGAGGATTTGTCAATTCGTTGCAAGAGAACTCCAGACCTTCCGCATGACAGTTTAACGCCTAACCATTTTGCCAAGAGGTACCAATGTACTTACAATAACTTTTTGTCCATTTTTATCGAAAAAAAAACAAGTCTCGTCTAGAAAATTTAATACGAGTAAAAAAGTACCCTTAAATACGACTTCAAGTAAATCGAATACGAGATTCGGAATAACGATAAAATACGAATAGTCGTATGCGATGTTTTGCGTTTCCCGATATTAGTACAAGTGAAGTCGAATGTACGACTTCTGGAATACCAACATACGACTATAGTCGAATACGAGTCATAAATACGAGTTTCAGAATACGGGTGAATATCAAAGTCACTTAATTAGATAAATACAATTACAAATATACGATTTGAAACGTATACCATTATCCAATTTTAAAATTGAAATATGAATTTACCTTTTACCGGTCACAGGATCTTACACCATTTGACTTTTTTATTAGGTTACCTTAAGTCCAGGCTTTATAGCAACGAATCCACATGCAATTCAGGCTCTAGAAGAAAATACCTAAAGTACCTTTCATTGAATCAAATTCTTTGTTCTCGCGTATTCACAAATTTAAAATTCCTATACTAAAGTACGTTGAGAGGAATAGATGGCATTTATTTTTATTAAATTATTTTTATAACATAAACAAAATAACGGCAGTTATTTTTAATTCACTATTAAACTTGAAATATTCCCGCTGAACACCCTTTACTTTCATATTATTATTTTATCTTAAAGAACGTTTAAATGTAAAGTTCAATTGAAATATATGGCTCTGTTTTTAATAAGTCATAATAATATATGACAAAAAATCCTAGTTCAGTCCAAGTGCCAATAGATGGCCTCTGGAATTAATATTTATTTGTATCACTTTGCAATAATAGCTCTAATGTCGGTAGTGAGAAGCCGATCCGTATTCAATAGAGCATTTGTATAGAAACTTCAATATGGAATAACGGAGCTGAGTTTTTATTTTGAGAATAAGCAATATTATAGATCTTCTCCATCTAGAATAATGTTAATATTATTTAAACACATCACATTCTTTGTAAATAGTTTATAAATGTAATTTTGTTGAGCGAAAAATTATTTGTTTTGAAATTGGTTGTGTTCAATTAAAATTTTTGTTTGTTGTGTTTGATTTCTTTATCAGTTTATTCAACGTAAATTTGCTTGCGTTACGAAACTCACATTAGTTAGAAGAGTTGTTTAACGTGTTTAAAATTATAAAAAAAAAAATAGGGAAAGTTTCGCAACTAAATGGTTATGTTAAGTGAAGGCGGTTTAAATGTTTAAAGTTTTGCGCCTTTGTGATCGTACCAAAAAGCATTTTGTAAATAAAACATTCGATGGATTTAGAATGTTGTAAAAAACATAAACCAGTCAATTGGTAATTTTAACTTTAATAAAATAATAAGAGTAGAACGATATATGTAAGCTCGTTTAAGATTTACAAAATCTTGTTTTTAACCAATAAAACCTTAACCTTAAAATGATTTTTGTTACAGTATTTAAAAAGTCTTACTTGTAGAGGTAGTAGTTGTTGTTGATGATTCGATATACCTGCTACACAATCGAACAACAGCATAAATCGGTACATGATGCTGATTTGGATCTTTTCCATAAAGAAATGAACTGTCATTTTCTAAAAGTTCATCTGAAAAAAAAAAATATATTATATTTGAATTTGAAGTTTTTGAAGATTATCCCTAGTTTAATCCCGCTTTATAAATTTTGCTCGAAACAGTTTCATTAAAAAATAATAATGAAGCTTTAAACGAGCAATCCAACACGTTAGTTAAGCTACAAAAATAATATATCATACCTATCTCAGCATTAGTTACCAAGTAAGCCTTCTTTGAATTGTCTCCTATTGGCATTCCTTTAACTTCAGTTTCGGCATTTCCCTTATCCACTGCATGAACATTCCGAAGGAACTCTTCCACTCCTAATGGCATGAATTTTTCTTCCGGTGCCAGCCACACAACTGGTGCCCATTCTTTTATTAAACGTTCAACTGAAATGTTATTAAAAAAAAACAAAAGTTAGTGTAATTTACATAAATTTCAAAGCAAACTATGTACATATGTAATACCAAAGTCATTTTATTTTATTAAAAGATATGTATAAACTTAAGTATTTGGTGACGCGGTGTCTGGAATATACTAACTTTATACCCAAGCTTTATAGCTCTTACATTTGCATAACCCACTGAGTCTGGTGCTGTAGTCGCATATACAAAATATCATATGATTCAACTCAAGTAATTGATATTACATAAATCAATTACGCATTGTGTGTGCGCACCTGTATTGCACATGATTTGCTTAAAAAGACTCGATTACCATAATCGGGTGTTTCGGTACGTTGATAGCATAGATGTTGCCTAACAGAACAAAGATAAAACGGATTTTAATAATTTAGTCATTTTATATTGCAACAATATCTTTCATAGAGCTTAATAGTTCGTATAAACCATAAATTTGCATCTCTTATAACCGTCGAGTCGAAAATAGTCCCACTTAAAACAAAAAACTTGAACTTAGATCGTGTACGCAAAAAAAAAAATGTGGACACTCCAGGCACCTGTATAGGTACGGTATATAAGTTTATTATATTCAACAAAATTGTGTATGTGTATTATCAGAAATGTCATCGTCAGGCGGCCCTCTGACAATGAAATTATCAGATATGGAACAATCGTCTGAACACACAATTTTTATTATTAGGCATCTCTCTTTTTAAGCTCAGAAGAGGGAACTGAGCTGTCAAAAAAAGATCTGGGGTCAAATTACCGCATCAGTTATCGAGTAATACGTGACTGAATTATGTGACTTTGGCATTACCGCTTACGTCAACTAGCAACCGATTACTCTAATTTGACGTTTTCATTCGGTCACTGATGGGACTCACTCACTCGTTCACTGATGCGGTAATTTGGCTCCTGATCTTCGTGTGATATGACAGAGACAGACGATGAAAAACAAAACAAAGGAACCAATAAAAATGGAAATCGATGCCTTTGACAGTTCAGTGGTCCAGTTTGTATTTACGAAACAAACGGAGAGCTCTGATCAAACTCTGTCCAGAGCGTACTCGATATGCTCAAGCTCTGCTCAGTGCTCTACTCAGAGTTAAAAAAAGAAAAACGCCCATTGTCAGACATTAAGGACATTGTCAGAATTCTAGGAATTTCTCAGATATCGTTGTTTATGGAATATAACAATTGGTGACAATATCTTTTGTCTCTTTCATATCACACAAACAAAAAAAAAGAAGTTAGCCGCCCCCAACTTGTTACTCCATCTGCTCTGTCATTGTATTCTGATCTTATTGAGCTCGCTCCGAGCTAGCTCTGATTGAGAAAAGAAACACAACCTAAACGCTCTGATATGTCTGAACTTAAAATGAAACACAGATTTTTTTTGACAGCTCAGTTCCCTGCTCTGAGCTTAAATAAAAAAACGCCTATTACTGCAGTCAGGACAACAAATTTTCCAAACGTCTAGGGTGTCATTTTAGCATTGTAGTAGTTGTAGTAGCTACTGTCAGGTCATTGGTATCTCGTTGTCAAATTTTGACAACGGGCTTTACTTAGCTATGTATGTGGTGTTTGAGTGAGTGGCCTTTTTATAAAGTAAAAAATTGCAAAAAGTCGATTTAAATTTGACTAAAAAACACAACTTTTGCTCCTTTGTGCTGTCATGTGACCAAAATTAATTTTGCATAGAGCTTAAGCGTGAAGTAAGTCCTCAAAACATTACATTCCAATTAAAAAAAAAAACATTAAACTTTGAGGTGTGCCTATCCAAGTGAACCACACTGTGTGTAAGTTAGGTTAGGTTAGGTTGGAGTGGCTGTCTAGTTGTTGTTGACTCACTTAGACCTCAAGGATCCGTTGTGATACCACTAAAGAAGTTACTCATGGGAGAGTAATGAATTTAAACAAACCATTTCGTGCTTTTAATAAAGTTAGAGAGACATTTTGTGTCGATTGTTACCAGTTCACTGGTATTATCGAAGAAGGGATTACCGAGATAATTATTCCTTCTATTGGAGAGTGCTGGACATGTACATAGAAGGTGTTGGACTGTTTCCTCTTCCTCCTCGTCCATGCAGCTTCTACAGAAGTCATTTGTGTAGACTCCTAGCCTCAAGGCATGTCTACCTATGAGGCAGTGTCCTGTTATAACTCCTATTGTAGAGCTTATATTTTGTCTGCTCAGGGAGATCAAGCCTTTTGACCGTTTTAGGTCTATGCTTGGCCATATTTGTTTAGTTGCCAGGCAGGTGGTACCCTGTGACCATCTAGCATTTGTTGATTCTAGAGCATATTGTTTGAGAAGATGTTTGCATGTAGCAAGTGGTGTTCCTATGTTATGTTTTTGTCTAACAGTAGGCAGAAGTGTTCCGTTTTTGGCGAGCTCATCGGCCTTGCAATTTCCCGGAATGTCTCTGTGGCCCGGCACCCAAATAAGGTGAATATTAAACTGTTCTGTCATCTCATTCAGAGATGATCGACAATCGTGGACCAAATGAGAGTTAGTGGAGACAGACGCGAGAGATTTGAGGGCGGCTTGGCTGTCCGAGAAGATCCGTATATCCTTGCAAGATATAACGTTTTCTTTGAGCCAGGATAGTGCCTCTTTAATCGCCATTACTTCTGCCTGGAATACACTACATTGATTGGGAAGTCTATATGAAAGACTGAGATTCAGTTGTTTTGAATAGATGCCACTTCCAACGCCGTAATCGGTCTTAGAACCGTCTGTATAGAAGTGTACAGCATTGTCTTCCAGGGGTCTCTCTTCTTCCCAAGACGATCTTAAAGGGATGGAAACCAGGAAGTTGTTATCGAATACCATTTTTGGGGTGGTATAGTCTAAGCGATCTGGGATAGATCTGAAGTTGTCTAAGATGGTTGTATGACCAGTATTGTTACTGATCCATTGAGAGGTGGCTCTAAGTCTCACGCATGAGTTGGCTGCCACCATTTTGGAGAAGATGTCAAGAGGTGTTAGGTTTAAAAGCACTTCCAGGGCTGCAGTTGGTGTCGAGCGAAGTGCTCCTGTGATGCACATACCTGCTGACCGCTGGACTTTGATGAGTTTATTTAGATTTACCATCTTGTCCAGTGCGGTCCACCATACGACAACTCCATAAATGAGTATCGGTCTAATAACCGAGGTGTATAGCCAATGGGTTATTTTTGGGGAGAAGCCCCATTTCGATCCTATTGCCTTTTTACAAGTGAAAAGCGCTACGGTAGCCTTTTTTACTCTTTCATCAATATTTGCCTTCCAATTTAGTTTTTTGTCTAAAATGAGGCCTAAATATTTGGCTTGGTCGGAAAAGCTTAATGGTATTCCCTTAATCTTGGGTGGGTTAATCTGAGGAATTTTGTACCTTCTCGTAAAGAGTACTAATTCTGTTTTATGTGGATTGACGTCCAAGCCACACTGCTTAGCCCACTTTGTTAGCCTGTTTAAGGCATTTTGTAGGAGTTCTGAGAGAACTTGGGGATGTTTCCCAGATACAGATATTGCAACATCGTCAGCATAGGCAATCACCTTGAAACCCTCTGCTTCCATTGATGTTAGCAGTTCGTTTACCACCATGTTCCATAAGAGAGGCGAAAGGACCCCACCTTGGGGGGTACCTCGATTCACCGATCTGGTGGTAGTAAAACTTCTCATGCTGGAAGTTATTGTCCTGCTTTTGAGCATGAGACTTATAAGATCAATGAGTGGTTTCTCTAATTCCAGCTTGTTCATTGCTGTTGTGATCGCCTGGTAGCTGACGTTGTTGAAAGCTCCTTCGATATCTAGGAAAGCTACTAGATTGTATTCTTTGTATTTGAGGGAATATTCAATACCGCGTACCAGCGAATGAAGTGCTGTTTCTACTGATTTTCCCTTAGAGTACGCATGTTGAGCTGTGGAAATGAGACATGGTTTTAAGTTATGTCTGATGTGAATTTCAATCAATCTTTCCAAGGTTTTAAGAAGGAAGGATGATAGGCTGATTGGTCGTAGATCTTTAGGGCTAACGTGAGAGGGTTTCCCTGCTTTAGGAATGAAGACTACTTTTGCCATTCTCCAGGCTTTAGGAATATATCTCAACCTTACGCAGCTCGTCAGAATGATTTCCAATGGTGGAATGATCATGTCAGAGCATTTTTGTAGTTCGGCCGGAATGATTCCGTCTGGTCCTGGAGATTTATATGGATCAAAGCTGTCTACAGCCCATTGCAGTTTTTCCCGCGTTATTAGATCAACTGTGTCGCTTGTAGCGGTTTGAGACTCTGATGTTGAGTTGTAAAGTATATTAGAGCTACCTGGAAAGTGGGTGTCTAATAACAGATTAAGAGATTCTTCATCTGTGGTAGTCCATGTGCCCGCATCTGTCGTTAAAGCACTGGGTATAGTTGGACTTTTTGAGAGAATTTTCCTGAGTCTTGAGGCTTCTGAAGTATTGTCTATTTTTCCACAGAAGTTTCTCCAAGAAGACCTCTTGCTCTTCCTTAATTCTTTTTTATATTGCCTTAGAGCTTGTTTATATAAGTCCCAATCAGAGGGGGATCTAGTGTATTTAGATCTATTGAAGAGTTTGCGACAGCTCTTCCTGAATGGTTCTAGATCTTTGTGCCACCAATGAGGTTTCTTTTTACCCTTTACAATGGTAACAGGGCATGAAGTCCTCATTGATTCGTTAAGGGCTTCGGTGAAATGATTTACCGCGAGGTCTAGTTCATCTTTGGTGGAGGAGCTTTTAAGAAGGTTGTGGTCAAGCAGTTGTGCTAGTACCTCCCTATATCGTTCCCAGTTAGTGTTACGGTGATTGCGAAATCCCGTAGATATATTTGCCACATCACTGAGATCAAACTGAATGTATCGGTGATCAGAGTAGGAATTCTCTTTTGAGACATGCCAGTTTGAAATCAGGTTATGGATCGAGTCAGAGGTAAGTGTAATATCAAGTACCTCTTTCCTGTTCTTGGTTACAAATGTAGGTTCATTACCAATATTATTAATGAGTAGATTAGTGCTTAGTATGTAATCAAATAAGGACTCACCTCTCTCATTTATGTCAGAGCTACCCCATACCGTGTGATGGGCGTTAGCGTCCATTCCAATTAGGAGACCCACTTTCTTCGATTGCGCGTCCGCAATTGCCTTCCTTAAGGTGTCTCCTGGAACTGGGCTGTCGTGGCCAAGGTAGGAGGATATGAGCCAGTAGGTGGCTTTATCCGTTGTTATAACAGCGGTGGTAGTGTCCTTGTCGCTGTAATTGGGGAGTAAAAATACATGTAAGTCTTTTTTTACTAATATGCATGACCTTGGTTCACCTTTCTCCGATGCATACAACAGATTATAACCAGGAGTCCTGAGGCCTCTGATGATGGATTTTGAGACCCACGGCTCCTGTATCAAGACAACGTCTTCTTTGTTCTTATGCAGTCGGAGTACCAGGTTGTTCGTGGCCATGATGGCGTGATGGAGATTAATCTGAACTAATCGCAGCATTGCTACTTTTAGCCAGATCAACCTCCACCACTGTTTTATCGGCGTTTTCATCGTCTGAGGAGGAATGAAGTAGGGTTTCCTCACTCAGAGTGATGCCTAAGGTGGAGTCTTCAGTATCCATGTCGGAATTGCTGTCGACTATAGAATTAGCCTCCACGTCGGATGGCTTGTTCGGGGCTTTGGAGGTCGGTGGTTCCTCGTGTGGTGTTGCATCGACCTCCATTATTTGGGGTTGTGAAGCGTTTCCTTCCGCTGAAGGGGCTTCTGTGGGGGGCGCGTTTAGCGAATCTTCATCTTTTTTGTAGATACGTACTATGATTTCATCAAAACCATACCTAATCACGCCTTCGGTCGCGGCCAGTGGAGCTAGTGATTCCCTATTGATCACCAAGAGAGCTGATCTATAGCGACCCACTGTCTCCTTCTCAACCTTTGGGACTTTCCAGTCGTGAGTAGGCAGGTTTGGATTGCTTGTTTTGATTAATTTCATAATCATATCTGGGCAGTTGTGTAGAGCCGGGACCATTATACGTGCTCTTGGTCGGCAAGGAATATTCTCCCTTGTAACAACTTCGAGCTTGGCACCCGGCCAGACTTCTGGCAAGCCATTGACAGCAACCCTGTACAGATCGAAAGATCTCTGATCACCACAGGCGATGAGTTTGATACGATTTTGGTACCATCCTGCATCGACTGTGTCTGGGAGAGGCCCCGGATTTTCCTCGATGACAGATAGAAATCTGAAACCAAGGTGAGCCTTGACGTCTGCCCATTGATCATGAGAGATGTTACCATCCACATGACTCCTGTCAATGACCGCGACTATGATCTTGCCTTTGAGCGCGTCTCTAAAAGAAAGATCTTTATTGAAGGCTGTTGTGCTGCTGGAATGCACTTTCTGCCTTTTCGCTTCGGGCTTGTCGCCCTCCAGAGACCTATTGCGCTTTGACGTTGAGTCGCTGCAGGTCGATTTGTTATTACTGCTAAGGAAGCCACTAGCCCACTCGAGTTTTCGCGTTTGCTCCGGGGTTCTCTCCTCCGCCGGTATGACACCGACTGCGGCCAGAATCCGCGCAGCATTACGCTGATCTCGACTGGCCTGTGCCTTCATGGACCTCTTTCTGGTCAACCCAGAACTATGTCCGTGTGACACAGTTGTGGATCCACCTCCAGATTTAATCGCTATCGATGCCAATCGGGGTGCGCCCTCATCCTTCGAGTCATTTCCACATGTCGTAGATTTTGCCTCTCCGGATGGAGTGTCCCTTCTTGGGGTCGCTTGCGACGTCCTAGCAGGAGCGGGGATGGGGTGTGATGTGGAATCACCGCCCTTGGGACAGCCGAGCGTCACAGCTGTACCACTGACGGGTAGTTCCTTTTTGTAGAGGTTGCGGCTAGTAGAGGGAAAAGGATTCCCGCCACTAGTAGCAACCACAGGGTTGACAACCCGTTCGCACCTCTGAGTTGACTCGACAGCCTTTTCAGGAGATGTGACCGCGTTGTCAGCCCTGGCTCGATTTATTTTTCTCATTATTTTTCTGTTTGTTTCTTTTTTCTTCATTTTTTTTCCCACGAGTAGTGCGGAAAGACGGTCAGCCCCGGCAGAGCCGCTTACCGGGGCAAGGCAAAAATATGACGGACCTTGCCACAGCATCCGAAAGAGCTCGTTAGTGGCTGGTTTATCCCCCAGCCTTTCATTCTTCGGCACGGTTTTCGTACAAAGTACGCTCACACCACCACTGAAATTAGGAACCTCTAAACTATGATTGAATTGGGTTTCCGGACGTTGCACTATTGAGGAGTTACAACAATTCGGCGACCCAACTCAACCTTAGCTAATCACCATTCTGCCAAAAACGCACAGGACTACTGTGGTGATCATTGCCCACCTGGCACCCACTTGGAGGGTTTGAATGAGGATTTTTGCCAGGCAGTGTGTAAGTTAAGTACACATAAATTGTGCGAATGCGGAAACGCTTAGGAAAAGTAATGAAATCAAGTTTTTTGCAAAAATAAAAGTAATAAAAAATATTAAATATGTTGTAAAATGTTGCAAACGAATAGTGAACTCGTTTAACCTGAAACCTGCTGCTGCAGCAACTGTGGAGTAAAATATTTGCACGAAATCCTTTCCCCAAATAAATGTATGTATGGTGAGCTTCGTAAACCTAAAGAAACGTGGTAGTCTAGTTGTTTGAGATGTTTCTTAAAGCAATCCGTAGTAGATTACATACAAGATTTCAGCAATTGCAAGTCACTCGCTAGTCACTATAGTCTACTGCCCCGTTGAACTACTTTGGATGAAATTATAATTGGAATTGGGTCTTTTGCGTAGGAGAAGGAGTTGAGAAAGTAAATAGGAAACTTTATTTTTTGTATCTTAAATCTGGGAGTGGTACATAATGAAGTAAATCGATTTTTTATATAAAAATCGTAATTGTTGCAATAAAAAATTTATTATTGCTGGCAATATTGAATTATTGGTAAGACAAAACTGATGGCTAACTCTCAAGCTTATGCTACAAGGTCGAATTATTTCATACAAATAACAATTGTTTTATAGTAGTCTGACAAAAAATTGACCAAACGTCAAAAAAGAAACTGACGGGATGTCAAAAGAAATTAAAAACAGCTGACAACATGCTGTCAACAAAAATACCAATTTGAAAGAAAATAAATTTAACCAATTCTTTATATTAATACAAATTCTGACAGTTGTTGTCAAAAAAAAAATAATTCCAAACGAAAACGTGTAAATTTACGAGGTTTCGAAAGCTTTAAGCCAAAAACCGCGTTTTGAGTTTGGTTTGGAGTGTAAAGACTATTAAAAACCGAAAGTAGATATTACAATTAAAACGCAAGTTCCTAGTTTCAATTGACTAAATACTTTAAATGAATGATACGTTCAAATGTTTACTCAAATTCATTAATTCATTCGAGAGAGAATGTAAACAGGTATGTCACTGAATAAATGAGAATATATTAACACAACTGTTGGGATGCGTTCATAAAACAGGAAGATGGTTTAAATATTAAAACAACTGCGACTGATGAGATGTTTAAAAATGTTTGAATTTATTTCACATGGGAAATAACTGTAAGAGATTGCTAGATTTTCTACCAACCGTGTATACACACAACTAATTGTCAGTTTTTGTTGTGAATGGAAACTGCTTCATTTAAACCTTTGCTGCAAATTGTCTGAAAATGAAAAAATTGTATGATGCTAAAAAACGTACGCCTTACAATTTCTTTATTGTCAAAAAAATAAGACAACGATAAGAATTGGCAGGCCTGAGAATAAATTGTGTGTGTACACGATTATCAAATACCTTACAATTTACCGTCTTACAATTAATTGTCAGACACATTTTCTGACAATTAATTGTAAGACATTGTAAGCATATTTTTCACTGACAGATCTGACAATAGGTGTGTTTTATTCATTGCTGCATAGCCAGCGCAGCATTCAAGTGCGAATAAAACGATCAAACTCACTCTATATGTCAATTTCAATTTATATTTCAATGTTGGCCATTATTATAGAAAATATCAAAATCTGATGTCAAAACATGTACATATGTATTGTACATACATATGTATGTTTAATTCTAAAATGTAATGCACAGCGCCATTTTCATTTCAATAATTTAAAGTTCTATCACCAGCACAACTGTCATTTTTTTAATGGCTTCTTTTTCGTCAGCAATCAAATTGTTGTTGTTTGTCGAGGAAATTTTGCTGCGCTAGCCATGTAGCAGTGAATAAAACACACCTAATATTGTAAAATCTACCAATCGTGTACACTTGGCTTAAGCTTCGTTGTATGTGAATAAAAATAAATTAAGCTTAAACTTCCAGCTAGACAATTTTAGCTTAAACTTAATATTTTATGCTTTGATTTGTTTATTCAAATGACCATCCTTTTTTGTTTTACCAAAACTTTTTCTGCCAATTATGTCAAGGATAAAATCAAATATATTTGCAATATAACAAAAGACTATTTTTAAAATATAAACTAATCAAAGGCTTGTAAACAAGTTTATTGTTTTTAACCATAAAAGCTTTAGGTAACTGGAAAAACACGCTTAGATAAACTAACGTTAGATATTTCAAATACCAATTACAAGAGGAAATTCTTTTGCTACCCAGCGAAAGGTCAATTTTATCCACGCACAAACTATCTTTTGCTAAAAACCCAGCTTTTACATAATGTAAGTCTTTTCTTATTCACTCACATTCAATAGGAAATAACTGCGCTTTAAAAAACGCCTTTTTTACTTGCGACTTATAGGTACTATAAGGCAAGTTATGCATTCGTAAAAAACTCGAACTCGAGATTTTGATCAAAGTTGACATTACGGTGATAGCGAAGACTAAAAAAGTGGGTCTAGCAATTCTGTCTGTCTGTGTCTGTCAGTCGGTTCGACTACAGCCTAAACGGCTTGACCGATTTTCTTTAAACTTGGTCCCCCCCCACGTTTTTTTCTTTTTTTTTTTTTAAGACCAAAAATAACGGTACCTGCCATACGATTTTTTTTTCGAAATTTTAGAAATATTTTTTTTTTCTCAAAAGCTGTTCGACAGATTTAAAAAATAAAAATACAAAAAAATTTTCATTTAGTTAAAGCTAGGTAATGGTTCAAAAATTTTTTCTGAAAAATAGTTATTGAGGGTACCCCCCATGGAGAAACGGTATGACTGATTTTGATCATTTTTTTTATGCTAAGGTTCCTCAAAAATTTAAATAGAATTGTGTATTCAAATTTTCAAAAAATTTTTTTTTTTTAGATTTTTGAAAAAAACTTCAAATTTTTTTTTTTAAACTCAATCAGCCTTATTTACTAACTCGTTTTAGCGACGGAGTAAAGTTACTTCAACTTAACAACGGCTCTAATCCTGAAAACCTTATTTACGAGTATAATGAAAATGCACGAGGAATAGCGGTGGAATAAGCTAAAACTGGTTCATAGGAGGTTTAAGGCCGTTTTAGTATCTAAATGTCATTTTAAGATGACATCTTGTGAAATTTACAAGGAGTGTAAGCAATTTTTTTTTCGTTTCTTACTAAGACAAAAAGGATAGGTATTTTGCATAAATTATTTATATTTTCCAAACGCTCTAACAGTTGTACATTCATTTATTGGTTTTGAACTTTATACAATCCAATTTTAAATGTACTCGTATCCAATTTCCAATATGCATACAATGATAATAAAATGAATAATAATGGAAATCAGTTGGGGTTTGCTGGGGTTTTTGTTTGTGTATAATAACCAGAGTTTTAGATTGGTGACTTTTTTTCCCAGTATATTTGACATAAGGAAGGCGTAGCTAATACGGCTAAGAAAATATATATATTAAATAAGTATTTGTTTGACGTGGCGTAAACTCGAAGTGCTTCGGCTCGGTTTAATTATTTAACTATGGTTTTCAAAAATCGTATTTCTCTCGAAAACGGCGCTAGAATTTTGATAAAAATTTTTTTCTTTCAATTCATTTTTATGATCTTTAATTAAATAAAAAAAATTGAAATAAGATATTACAGCTTGTACCTACCATAGAACCATTTTTTCGAATTTTGAATTTCTAATTATCCACCAGTGGCGTGGCGTCCATATAACACGATTCCTATCGTCTTCCCTTTTAGAAAATCTACAAATAACACAATCTACCAAATAAACATCGAATAAGTTTAAGTTATCAATTCTGCCTCTCGTTTGTATCTTATACTTTATCCAAACACATTCCAAAATCCACAACCAACATTAATCAAGAGAGTCACAAAAATACTCTGACGTAAACTTTTCAATCACCGTCTTATTTATTTGTTTTATATCCCTTTCTTCCCCAAGCATTGTGTTTCGGATCCTCTTTGTTCAACATCCGCATTTATATTCAAAAAATAAGACGCTACATTCCGTCTTATAAAATTTTCGATGTATACCAGTAGGAGTTGGAATTAATTGTATTTTATTCTCCCTTTAGCAATTAGCATTGCATTTCAGTAGGAAGATAATACTTTGCAGGAGTTCAGGTGCTCGCCTTTTTTCAACCTTGTGTAAGAAATAAGACGGTGTTCTTCGACTTATTTTTTTTTTTTTTTTAATATGTCATATAAATATAAATATGGCATGTTGGTATTGTTGATTCTTGATTTTGAATTTGATGTTGATTTGCATGCTAATGTAAAATGCACGATTGATATTTTTGCAAATTTACTGTGATAATTTTGAATTATGAAATAAATCATGGTATATATGGCAATTTGTCAGCAGTGTAAATTTAGCATATCGCTACTAGGGACAAATAAAATGCATTTGCTTTTTTTTTTAATAGGAATTTAAATTTAAGATTCAATTAGCATTCAATAAAAGACTGTGTTGCACAGGTGCAATAACTTCAAATAAATCTAGTGTTTTGAAAAGTCAATTTAAAATAGTGAAAAGTTAGATGTTAAAGTGAAGATTTAGTTCCTTTTATTATTTTGCTTCTTAATTTTATTGCAGTCCTAGATTTTGTCTTGGAAATGTCTTTGATAAATGTATATTGCTGTTTAACAGATTACCAATCGGAGAAACCAAATAATGTTAGTAAGAATAGTTAATAGTTTATATTTTATCCTTCTTTCACCATGGATTTCGATCCCAGATCGAAATTTTTTGTTTGGTGTGCGTGTTTCATGTATACATGTAAATCCCTCTTTAAATATGGATTTAAAGATTTTGATCCCTGTCAAAGAAAAATAAATTTTTGTTGGGCGAGGGATTAAAATCTTCACACAGAAATTGATTTCTTATGTGTAAAGGAAATCAACATATAAGTACACCTATGACACTTTCATGGAATCCTCTTTAGAGTAGTGTTATAGGCCAACGATATTCAAAACTTGATACATAGTATCGCGGCTGTTATTAAATCTGAAATTAAAACAGAAATCATGGAAGCTCTGTTCGTGTCGATTATGGTCGACGAAACATCAGATTTAAGTCAGGGGACAGCTGAGTGCTATATTTCGGTTCTTGTCAGAGAATAGAATACAAGAAAGATATCTTGTAGTTTTTGTCGTTAGGACGAGTCTTATTACAGATGGGTTGTCCCATCATATATTTAATATTCTTGACACATATGATTGCAAGGAAAAGTTAATAGAACATTCCTAGGAAGGTGCCGCAGTTATGTCCGACAAAGGGGGTGGTGTCTAAAAGGAGGTCCTTTTTTATTATGTTTCAAGCTCATTGTTGATTGAAATATTAATGTCTTGAAGTATAAGAAATATAGCTACACATTTTTTGCTAAGTCAATGTGGAATGCATTTGTAGATACCATATCCCTACTAGAAATGTTGTTTTTAAGGTTCTAAGATTTTTTTTTTCATTTTTACAGGTGACAAAATGCGTGCGTGCGCTTAATCAAAATCTTACAAAATCTTCAATTTAACTGAATTAATTTATGTTAAAAAATCACAACTTTCTTTTACTCGTATTGCGACAGATTCGGTGGCACTACCTTGCGTGCTTCAATAATTTATCAAAAACAAAAACTATAAATAATTTAAACAAAAAAAAGAAAACAATTTGTTTTGTCGAACCAAATCGTACCTACTTCTTTCTCTAGGGATGAAGACGGCCCACCATTTCTATTGTTGTTGTTGTTGTAAGCCCTTGATGTTTTGTTGATGGTAGTTATTGTTGTCATTTCGACCTGACCATGTGAAAGTTGCACGACAACGCTGGCGATCACTATCCAAACAAAAATAACTACTCTCGCTGTTGTTGTTGTAAGTTTTATTTGTGGTAAATAATAACTTGCACCCATGTTGCACAGTAGCTTTTTTGCTGAGTATCTTCAGTTGTTGTTTGTTGCCTTCTTCCTTTAGCCCGATGCTGCGATGTGTCTTCCTATTGATGGACTGGACTTTGGAGATTGTTGTACTCGTTTCGTATTGGAATTCATAAAGTGTACATTCCTCCTCTTGTGTTATTGTTAGCCTTGGACTGGAACTTGATGTTGTGGTCTCAATTTCATGATTTAACAATCTACACCGCCATAGGCTTGCTTGAGTTTGAACCACTTGTTCGTGTCTAATTAAGGATTTGAAGGCCGAGGCCAATGCACTTTTTGTATTTTAGAGAAAAAAATAAAACAGATTACCCGTTAAAAATTAACATTAAACTGGTGAAATTTTGTTTGCTTAAACTGCACTGCTAACTTTGGTTCAATGTTGCACGAATGGAAAGCGTTTGACGACGGCAGCGGTGCCCAATAGAAATCCAAAAATTAAAATAAAAGGTAAACGTTGTCCTCAATTAAATGAACATACACTCTCGTATATTAATAACTCAAGCTTAAAGTGTCAAATAGATTTATTAGCCAGACGACGCGACTCACAATAAGGCGTGTTAAATATAGAAAATGCAAAGCATAATTTCACTTTAGGTTGCATTTAAACAAACGACAAAAATAAAAAAAAAAACTTTAAAAACAAACAAAAGCGCGGCAAGAATATTCAAGCCGTTCATTAATAAGGCTTGCTTTGAAATAAGTCAAGAAAGTGGTCAAAATCCGTGCACAATACGTACGGACCACTTTGTCTGTCTGCCTTCACAATTCCAACTGAATCGGTTGAACCAACCGGGCATGATATTATTGGAGCCACTCGAAGAAGTCGTTGGTAATGGATTGGTGGTATGGTTTGGATAGCAAGTCATCCACTGAAATGGAGTTTTTTCTTTGTTGTTGTCTTTCTTTTCGTTTGTTTCTCTGGCTCGTGGTAGATGTTAGAAGAAAAAAGCTCCCCTTTTACCAACTTTAATTGGACTCATATTGAAACACTAGAAAGGGTAATAAGGTTTTTTTTTCGTTTTTGTTTCAAATGGAACATAGGTTTATTTATTTGTTTAATTGACAATCAAGGTCAATAGTAATGTGCTACTGTACCTACCAGCATCCATCCGAAATAATCATAAAAAAACAACCTTCAATACAAAAGCGCATTGCACAATCTTATGTTTGCAGATACTGTTTTCAAAGCCTTTAAGCCTTCTTTTCCATTGTTTCAATGATAAACAAT
Organism: Chrysotoxum bicinctum; assembly: GCA_911387755.1. NCBI lineage: Eukaryota > Metazoa > Arthropoda > Insecta > Diptera > Syrphidae > Chrysotoxum > Chrysotoxum bicinctum. The sequence goes on from OU426989.1 coordinate 172,211,720, forward strand.
AAAAGCACTTAAATTATAGTTTGGTATAAAGAGTTTCAAATTATGTGCTCGTATAAGTTAACTATGATTTAAAGGCGAATCTTGGGTGTGCTGGAAATAGCTCCCTGAAAAATATGAAATAATAGTCACCTTTTCCCTAGAGTTTACTATTACCAAAAGAAAAATAACAAGAAAATAAAAAACGAAAAAATTCCATTCAAGTTTATAATTGGAATAGATTATTTGCATAATTTTCCACTCTTTTCTCGCATTTAATTGTGTACGAAAAAGTTACGTTTGAGTTTTAATCGTGCTTGTTGTTTTTATTACATCAAAAATTGATAATCAGATTATTTGCACAAGTCTCCACTCTTTTCTCGCACCAAATTGTTGACGAAAAAGTTGCATTTGCATTATAATCCTGTTTGTTTTCTTATTACATCGAAAATTGATAGTTGTAGCAGAATATTTACAAAAGTCTTCACTCCTTCCTAGCACATAATTGTGTAGGAAAAAGTTACGTTTGAGGTTTAATTCTGTTTGTTTTTTTATTACATCGAAAATTGATAATTGTAGCCAGCGGCGACGCGTGCCTAAAAAATGTAATCGTTCAGTTTCAAAATTCTTATTTGCAATGCCAAGAAGTCAAACAAGTCTTTTTTTTATATAAAGTTACATTATAATGTTTTTATTTTTATGTCAATAATAAATAGGTAGGTATGTGTTGATTAAGTACCAGCTAGCCGTTTTCCTCATTTCCTTCATTCCACAGTAAAAAAACGCTTTCCTCGTTCAAAACTGATTTGAACGAAACCGTCCCTATGAACGACGCGCGTCTCATTTCTCATATTCGAAAAAATAAAAAAATTAAATATTGGAATATGTACCTAAATAAATAAATAAACTACTTACCTACGCCCTAGCTACCCGTTTTCCTCATTTCCATCATTCTATGTATTAAAAAAAAAGCTCTACTCGTTCAAAACAGATTTGCACGAAATACTCCCTATAACGACCGAATTGTTTTTTTTTTTCTTGTATGCTTTCTATGAGTTCATTTCGTTGCCAAATCGTATGAACGACTTGGGTAGATACTGATCGGTTGAGTGAAAACAAAACAGTAGCAGGTAGCTAGTTCGTTTTGTTTTGTTTGGGTAGTTCAGAGAAGGAATGCGCGAGTTGGAAAATGGAAAATATGTACGTATACATTAGATATAACTATAAGGAATGAACAAACAGTATAAGTATGAGGTGTGGGTTAATTAGATAGAAATTAAAATAATGTCGCCTGTAAGTTAGTCGTTCATGCACGACTTGAACAATATGACGCCTCGCCACTGATTGTAGCAGATTATTTTCAGAAGTCTCCACTCCTTTCTCACACATATTTGTGTCATTTGAGTGTCACAAGTGACATTTGAGTTTTAATACTATATGTTTTTTTAGTACATTTAAAATTTATAACTGTAACAGATTGTTTGCAGAAATCTCCACTCTTTTCTCGAACATAATTGTGTACGAAAAAGTTACATTTGCTCTATAATCCTGTTTGTTTTTTTATTACATCGAAAATTGATATTTGTAGCAGATTATTTGCAAAAGTATTTACTTTTTTCTCGCACATAGCTGTGTACGAAAAAGTTACGTTTGCGTTTTAATCATGTTTGTTTTTTATTCCATCGAGGTAGATAATTGTAGCAGATTATTTGCAGAAGTATTCACTCTTTTCTCTGAAATAAATAATTTATCCTTTTTTTGTTGCAACTTGTGAAACTCTCCATGAATATTTTTTCGTTGTGTTGTTGGAGACCACATTTTTTTTTTTTTTTTTATAATACACTCGCGCTCAAGGGTATGTTACGAGACCCTTATAATGTTTTAAACACAGCACGGGCGAGGGGGAGAAAGGAGGTGTCGATGAACATTGGTTTTGAATGTTTGCAAATTGAAAATTGAACATTTGTTTCACCAGCAGCGTACTAGAGTTAGCTCCAACTTTTGTTCGAAATGTTTAATAAAACACAGCAGACAAATATAAATGAAAAATTTTACCAATTGCAAAAAATCAAAAAAAAAAAAAAACACAAAGAAAACAGAAAGCCATGCTACAAGTATCGGAAAAAAAACTGCAAAAACAGGAATAAAAAAGGTCATTTTTCCGTACACAAGTTTAGGCAATTAATTCTGTGAGAAAAAGATTGGAAACTTTTTCAAATAATCTGAAACAATAATTATATTCGGACCTAGCGAGGTATCCGTTCGGAACGGAAAATTGTCCGCAACGCATACTTTGTCGGAGGTTCAAATTGCTTTTGAGGTATCCTATCGGAAAGAATAACAATACACAAATGCGTTGGCGCAATTTGTTCCGCGAAGAATTTGTGTCAAACAAAATCGGAAAAACAATTGTATTAAGCTGTCAGAAATTTCACAAATAAAGCACTTGATCGCACTTCAACGCAGTTCGCCGGGTGCGGTAAAATAATGTAGGAGAAAAATTCCGAACAGCTGTTCGGAAGAATACCTCGAAGCAAAAACCCTCCGAATCGTATAAAATCGGAGAATTTTCCGCTCCGAACGGATACCTTGCTAGGGCCGATTGTATTTTCCCGAAATCTAGAAAGTTTTCGAGTAAGTTTCTCAGATTTCTGCAAATATATTTTTGTAAAAAGTGTGGCTTGTAAATTTAACAAGACACTTCAACAACATGGTTTTAGCTACAGGAATCTGACTATACAAGAGTGTTTAATGGCCTGAATTCAAATCCGACCTTTTCGGAATCGACTCAAGTTTTCGGGATAACCTAGTTGATTTGTACAAAAATCATTTTTTTCTGGAGGGTCATTCCGTAACTCGATTATCGTCAGACGATATCCCTTGAGCGATAGCGTTGCCTTTTTTGGATTCACGTAAGTCGATAATCGTCAAAACGCTATCATCAAAACAATAATTGTTCAATTGAAATTCGAATAATTTGTTCAACGCTTTCGACTATCAAAGGAAGCATTCGTGATGGTACTCGACTCGAAATGATTAACTTGTCAAACGGGTTTCGTTCAACTTATATGCCTCCAATAATTTTCCTTTAATTCAAGTCGGTTCCAAACTCAAAACAAAAACTTTAGAAATGTATTTATTGACAATTATGACAGCCAATTTGACTTTTCAACTACAATTTGAGAGTTTCTGAAATGCATTAAAATCTCTAAAACTGCGATCGATAGACGAGACACGATAGTGTCTCGTCTATCGATCGAAGCAAATCATGGACGATCTCGTCGACGATTATCATATTGATGATTATCGTTTAGAAAAGTACGGAATGACCCCCCTGTATATCCGAGGTGAAGTTACACCACCAATCAATTTCTCTCCATAAAACTCGTTATGGTATCTGAAGGTAATAATCTTCCCTTCAAAAATTCAATAATAGCCTAAACATAGTGACTGACTTACAAATCCCAACCAATTCTGTGTGCGTATTGCCAGGATGGAGGGGACCTACAATTTTCTGCCGATTCCGAACGGCTAATAAGCAGCACTTCTCATGACTCTTAGATACTCTTAGAGGATTTGCCAATTCCTCGAAAAATGCAGTACAACCCCTGAATAACTTTATTAGCAGATGAGAATCAAACCCAAGACCATCTTCATGACAGTCCAACGCACTAACCATCATACCAAGGAGTACTACTTTTTTACCGTAAGTTATTCGTTCGAAATATAAAGTTATTCTTGAAGAGGAAATTTTTGTCAGTATTCAAATTGAATGTTTGCGAGGAAGAGTACTGATTTCAGGCGCTATGATGAGTTTTCGATTTTTTTTTTGTACTTTTACCACCAGTTTTGAAGTGCTTGAGTTAACTTAATTTTTTGTTATCCTAAAAATAAATTAAACACGATTTAACGTACTATACTTCATCCAACAAAAATATGCAGTACACGTCTTATGGGAGAGCTTTTTCAAAATCAGTAGCGTGCTATATTTTTGCACTATACTAAATTGAAAGAACTCCTCCATAAAAAAGTGTTTGCGCGCCCGTAAATTTTCGGTTGCATCTGACGCAGACGCGACGTCCTATTGACCGCACATCTGAGTGTGCCTGTGCACTGAATTGCTGTGTTCTATGGCTGTTGGTTATATTCAATTTCAACCCCCATTAAATATTGATGTGCATTCAGAGTTACCCTTGTCCATTTGGTAACTTGTTCAGTTTTTTTTTCCTTGGGTTTCTGTTGAGGTGCTTTTGATTTTAGAGCTTTAAAAAAATGGTCTATTTAAAATCAACACTACGACAACCCTGTGAGAGCTTTAATGAAGGACAGATTTATGCAATCCACTGTAGCCAGAATGCGAGGCAAACGTCCTATCTTGCCCATACTGCATATTTTTATTGGACAGAGTATAAGGTTTTTTTTTAGTTTAGGGTAAGCTTCAATTTTCATTTACCAAAAATATATTTAAATCAAACTAGAAAACACTTCGGTTTCAAGAAATCGTTTACACGAATCTGCTAAATATATCTTTCAGTTAATCTAGACATCAGAGTTAACTCGCCAAAATCAGTTGAGTTTACTTGGGTTCTAAATTGGCTGAACAATATGTTTCAGGAGTTTAAGGTCGAAACTGGATACTCGTACCTCGAAAACCAGGTCCAATCCAGCATTTCTGAGTTCGAATTCAAGACGTAACCTTCGGAAAAGTATAATATGGTTTCTATCGCGAAAACTGATGAAATTAAGTTCACCTATGTTATTTTTTTTTGCCAACTTAAAAAATGGCGAATTTAAAAAAAATTAAACCTTTCCAAAATATTTATTTTGGTTTGTGGCTAAATTTAAAAAAAATACTTGAAAAATTTAGTTTTTTCCCCTAATTTTTTATTTACATTGATTAAATTACCAGTATCGAAAAAGTGTTCTTAACATAAACATACGGAAATTTAACTCTCCACACTTTTTGTAGCCGTTCTTTTTCTTAGGATATGAAAAATTAAAAATTTTAAAATTAAATTTGTGATACGTGTTTGTAGCCCCACGTTACACATTCTTTTAATATTGTAAAATGTTGCTAAGAGTTATAGGAACCAGTTTGCCTATGCTCGAAATGCAATCTAACATCGAGATCACACACCATGATGTGTATAAGCCCACTACACAAATTGCAACTCTATCTTCCCGACTACCAGGGCAGTTGACCAAACAAAAAATAGTCGAGGTGCTGCTGCAGAACAGAGCAAATCTTTGTCTGAATACAGATTTAGTGCCTAAGTGCAATATGTCGTAAGAAGACGCAAAAAAATAGGGGGAAACATTCAAGGGGGTAATAGGGATAAGCACACGATATGATAGTAAGAAGCAGGGAAAATAAGTGTTACTTACTTCAAGAGGATTGGGTTTGTTGTTTAAATTAGAAAATAGAATTGCCATTGAGTGAACTGGTTTCAAAAGAAAGGTGTACAGGAGCACTACTTTTATGTACAACTTTAAAGAGCACATCTTTCATTTCTTTAGATTTGGAACAAGTTTTAGGAATTGAAATGCCCTAGATTAGTTTTATAGCATGACCTATTTTGTGCCTCCTTATAAAGTTGAGAATTGAGATTGCAGTATAGCAATCTTCTGAAATTGATTATAAAGAAGATCGTGAAGAAGGCCTTACAACAAATGCATAGACAGTTCTAAAAAGGCCATCACAAGAAATAAAAAAAAATTTAAGACTGGATCGCAAGAATTTGCTCTTGCAATTTAAAGCTACGGCATGGCCAAGTATATGCACAGAGCATAAGGTTATTAGCATCATTGATTCAATAGAACATTTAATTGCTTTACGATTAGTTCACAACAATAATTGTTGTTTGGTCCTGGCGGCGTTTCCACTTGGACTCATCTGTTGACTACTGAGGGCCTTGGCAGGCTGGTACCTATCTATTGCGGACACAATCCAATAGGGGAGCGTGCAGTAGAGCTACATAACAACAAAAAAACAAACCAGTCATTCATTTCCTCTGCAAATTAGAGCTACATAACAACAGAAAAACAAACCAGTGATTCATTTCCTCTGCAAATTAGAGCACAATCACTCGGACCACATTGACGAATTTTCGGAACTGAAGATCAAAGACTTAATACATATCTTTTCTCAGCGCGACGAAATGACTCTAGGATGAACTTCGGTTAGTTCTATACCGTGCCCTTATGGAGCGTAGTGACCGGAGTAAATTCTTGCTTCAGCACCTGCCAGCAAGCAGCCTAGTTTGCCACAGTGTAGATGGTTTCGGATGCGGATGGTGGTCGGCTTGATGGAGTGATGCGATTCCTGAAGTGATGTGTTAAAGCAAACACGTCATACCACAACCACAAGACACATCAAAACTTCTAAAACCTTGTTTTGGGATCAATCCAAACTGAACGACTCCGTGAGAATACGTTCACAAGTATCAATTCCATCATCGCCTTTTCTACATACCTATTGCATTGTTACTTTGTTTCTTTTAGGTCTAAAGTTTTGGAATGCAATATATTTTTCTTTTTTATTTAAAAATACCTCCTGCCTGTCAGAGATCTTAACAAAAAATTTTGAAAAAAACATTTCCATTAAGATTTTTTTTGAAATGGTTTAACACAATATTTTTATTAAAAAAAAATAATTCAAACATTTTAAAATAGCATTTTGCCAAAACAAAAAACTGTTTATTAACTTTTTCTTTCTTTTATTACCAGGGTTTTACTTATGTAGCACCATCAGTCCTAGAAGATATGCAACGAGCCAACAGAATGCCAGCCAGATCACCTCGACGCACTCCGCGACAAACCCATGACGGTTCATATCGTCTAGCGTTTCCGCCACAACGAGGCATGTGTTCGCGTGCAACACCACCACATCTACAGACATTTGCCCCCCGACCATCGCCGCAGGACGAAATGATGGACGTACAGGGGCCTGTTGTATAGTTTGCAATAATGCAATCTATCACAAAAAAAACCCAACAACTAGCAAAATGAAAGAGGAAAAGAAAAGTAAAAAAACAAAACAAAAATTAATGAAAAAGTAAAACGAATATAGACAAAAAGGCATGTAAAATATACACACTATATACCACACAATATACTATATAATATACAAATATTTTTATTTTATTTTTTTTTTGCGAGAACATAGATAATTTTTCTTTAAAATACAACTTAAGCCTATAATATTTGTGTTTATATAAAAAAAGGAAAAAAAAAACAAAAATAAAGCTTTTGCAATGTAAATGTTTTATGAATTTTAAGTTGAAATTATGATTAAGTGTAAACATACCTAATCTTTATTATTTTTTATATTTATGTATCTGCTAGTTGCAATTTTTGGATCTTTGATAATAATATCAAAAGATAATTAAAAAAAAAAAGAATTGAACAAGATTATTTAAAAGCTTTAACAATTCATAATTTAACAAGAAAACATAATTTGGTTAAGATCTACTATACCTCCACCGGATATTCGCACAATATTTTATAAACCACCTTGTGTTCTTAATTTCAAAATCCTGTGTGTGAAAAATGGAACTCAATAAAGTATACATTTGTTTTTTTTTTTTTTTTTGGTTACAATAGGTGTGCTTAAATTTTTAAATAAATTTCTTTCTCAAAATGTTACAAATATTTCGGCCAATTTAAGTTTTTCATTGAAACAACTCAAGGCAGTGGGCGTTATCTCTACTGAGAGAAGAGCCTCACAGTTCTCATTAAACAAAAAAAAAAAAACACAACACAAAATCAGTTGCTATTTTTTAAATCAAATACTAATTCATAATTAATTAACATGTATGATATAAAGCTGAACCTTTGTATTTTGTAAATCCACTACTTAATTCGATTAGATTCAGATTCTTACTTATGTACATAAATACATACACATTAAAAGTTGGTTTGTTGACCTTAAGTACTTCGACGTCACTTGACTAGAATTATTGGAAGTATGTATTTGCATTGATATTATAACTGAACAAATAGAATCGAGTTGAATTGAGGTATCAAATTGACAACGAATCACTCACGCTCACGGAAGTTTCAAAAGTTATCTACACACGTTTTCATCGTAGCACACAAAAATTAGGTCCGTTAGTTCCTTAGCCAACACATTCAAGTATTTATTCAAAATTTTAGTTAAATGTGTTGATTGAAAATGTATGCCTATGATTGATTGATTCGTGCTCTCAAGGCTATACTCAGAGGAATAGTCTCTAAATGCGGTATCTAACGCGTCTGTGACGACACTCTTCGGTTTCAGAAGGCATATGATACCACGTTAAGTAATATAAAGAAGGCACCTGTTTGTACATAGCTTTTGGCGATCATATCTCAAAAGCTTGGCGAAGAGATATATTCAGCCTAAGACGTAACGTATTAAAAGGCTATAAGTCAAAGATAACTAGGAAAAGAGTGTTGAGAACTCACGGAAAACTTTAGATTGCTTAGATTCATTAAAAATGTGTCAAATAAAAAAATCGACTCTTTTACAAAAATGTACATCGAGTAATAGATGAATTTTTTCGATACCACATAATGTATATACTATACATATGTAAATTCAGGGCCTGTATCATGTAAGACTAGAGAAAATCAATCGATTGATTGTCGTTTTGACAATTGCTCTCTCTATCTTTCTTTATTGATATGATAAAGACACCTGTAATCAAAACGCCCATCAATTAATTGAGCAATCGCTTTAGTCTTACGCAATACGGACCCTGTTTCACAATACTAAATACAATTTTGATTAGTTATCCGACAAATAAGTTTTGATGAAGAGTCATAATTTATTTTTATGACTCGTTGGGATGTTTCAAATGGATTTTTGTTTTACTTTTGTCCTGTCGATGTATACTTCTTACTTACTATCTGCCTGAGATATTGCGGTCTTCCATTGGTTGCGATCCCTCGCGAGCTCCCTCCAGTCGTCGGGACCAAGCACTCTTGAGTTTATAACCGCCTGATCCCTGTAGCGGAAGTTCGGTCTTCCTCGTCGTCTCGAACCTGTGGGCTGGGGTTCGAAGATTAATTTGGCTGGAGCGTTGTTGTCCATTCGCTCGATGTGACCGAGCCAGTGTAGTCGACGTGTTTTGGCTCTTTGGACTACATCCACATCTTTGCACAGCTAGGGTAATTCTTCGTCGGATGTCCACTGAGGTGTCATTCGTTGAATTGATGTTTGTTCTGATGTAGGTGAACTCCTTGACTACCTCGAAATGTCGATGTATGCCCCGCGCAAATATGTATTTGAATAACTAATCAAATATGTATTTGAATAACTAATCAAAACTTTATTTTAGGCGCTAAGTAAATTTTTTTTAAAACAAATAATGAGAAAACTTAATATTTGTATGTTTTGATTTGGCAATAATTGTTTTACTTTGTGTGTGTCCCATCAAATGATTCACTATTCACAAATCCAAGTAAAAAAACATCAGAAATCAGCTGCAGCAATTTTTGCCATCCCATTGGATTTCGGAATCAGTGAAACCAATGGGAAATCACTATCTGAATGGCATCTCTCGCCTCTTACGAAAGCTTTCAGAATAAGTTTCTGTTTTTTTTAAATCATTTATGAAAACAAAGCTGAAGCTACTATTGAAGTAACGATCGTAAAGATAATTTTGACGCTTACTAACGCATCAAATAAAAATATATGTACATACTTGTCTTTCGAGCTGAAGATATGTTTTCATTTGTATTTATTTCTGTATGTGTATATTAAAAGATAAACTAAAAACTCGTTACTCATATTTTGACATTTCAATGTACATTTAACGTTTTGTTTCGGTGAAATGTTCGGATTTTATTAATCGGATGAGCAAAAAAATTAATAAATTTCGTACAAATCGGAGAAAATTTTGTTAGGATCCGAACGGATGCAATGATATACCTGAGAATGGCTTATATGTGTACTATGATGTATAATCTAGTAATCTAAATATAAAGGGAGTTGGTACAACACAAATTTGTACCAGACCTAAATTTGAATTTCATTGTTCCTTAAGTTCTAAGTGTGTAATCCAAAGTTATGTGTATAAATTTTATTTATATTATTATATGAAATATAATATGTATTATGGAATAAACTTTCTTTGAGTCAAGTTGAAAAAAAATGTCCTTCTCCTACTCATACAAGAAGATTTCGGTTTTTATTGGGATATTCCAAAACAAACGTTAATCGAATGAGTTCTGAAATTGTTCGGCCAGTGTGCGACTAAATTTTGTGAAACCGACTATTATGACTTACTCTTTGTACCAAATAACGAATGTACACAACAAACAAAATAAAATATCAATATGAGACATCACAGGTCAATTGAAGCCTTGAAGTAAACCACCACCATTGCGTTTGTCAACTATTAATTGACAATTGATAAATTTTGAAATTTGGTATTTTAAAACTTAGTTCATAGCAAAATAACTAATCACGAGTTCATTGATAATTATCAAATTTCTACTAATTCATAATGGTCTGCATAATTCTCAATTATTCAAACTTATTAATTGAGTTGTTAAAAAATCGAACTTCAATATACATCAATTATGAATTGATAGTTGACAATTGCAATAGGGATGAAAGATTCTGTTTATCTTAACCAAACTTTAATTAACTGTTTTGAGTTAAAATACAAATATTTTGGAACCAATTACGGCAACAGCTTCTTAAACTTAATATATATTTTTTTTTGTTTAATTTTCCCTACGTTTCCTAAAAGTTTGCTCCTAAGAAACTGAGAGGAATCCTTCTAGTAGTGAATTCAAAAATATTCGCTACGTATTTAATATTTAATTTTAAATAAAATACAATATTATTATATACAGACATATTTAAATATTGTACTCGATTATATATATTAAAAATAAATATGCATGTATATTATATTAATAAAATGTGGTCCCTTTTTACAAATACATAAATTGATTTTTTTTTGTATTTTATTAATTTATATTTCTAATTATAAGGAAAAACAAATAAAAAGTTTGCCACTTTTTTTTTGTTATTGATTATTTTGTAAGATTTTGTGCGGCGACTTGTTGTTTTTGTTGGGCAGCCATCTTAAATCATTTCTTACCTATTAGATAAAATAACAAATATTTTATCAAACAAAAAAAAAAGTCGATAAAATAAAAGAACTAAGCAAAAAATAAGGCATTTTACGCGTGGCTTTATTCCTATTCAAATAATTTTGTTTACTTTTGTAATATTTTGTGTTTAAACAACAACAAACAAAAAAAAAAAAAACTAAAACAATAAATATTTTTTAAAGAAAATTTATTTTTCTAAATGGAATTTTATAAACAAAATATATAGTTTGAAATAGCTTCTGAATATTGTTTTTATTTTTGTCAAAACTGTTGAAGATAATATTTCGCTACTGCGTTACTATAACTGAAAAATTTATTAATTACAAATAATCTAAAGGTGCTATTAAAAAAATTAAAAAAAAATATTATTGTGTATTTAAAAGACAGAAAAAAATAACATTTACCTCGATGCAATTATTATATTTTTAAACTGTAAACAATAAACTAAGCAAAATGAAAGAAAAAACATAAAATAAAACAAAATATGCTACACAACAAAAAATAAAAGAGAAAACAAAAAAAAAGCAAAACATGAAATGCCTTGTTTTTTACATACAAAAGTTCAAATTAAGTTTCTTTATTTAAAGAAAAAATTAAAAAAAAAAAACAAAATCCAATAAACCATAGCAACGGAAAGTGTTCAAAATAATAGTGGATGTAAAGAGAGCTCTAGATAATTCTTGTTTTTGTTTTATTAATATTATTTTATTTAATAAATTATAAAACAAGCTTAAAACGAAAGTACTATAATCTAGTTTATGCAGTAAAATATACATTATTATATTAAACAATAAAATAATAAACCTGATTAATTTGCATACATATATGTAGCTTAAGAAGAAAGACAAAAAAAAAAACAACAATTGAAAATAAATTTAAAAAAAGTGAAAGCAAAATAAAAACAAAAAATTTGAGACAAGTAAAAAAAACCTTCAAAATGTTATGAGAAATTATAAAGCAATATGATGTAAGAATCAATAAAACAAATTATTAAAAAAAAAATAAATTGTGTATTGAAATATCAATTCATAAAATAAAATTTTGATTTATTTTGTACTAAATATTCTTTCTTTAATTAAGTGTGTACATGTATGATACATACATACATATAACAATTTATTTTTCTAAAATTAACTAAAGTGTAAAGTTAAAGTATTACAAACTAAAAATATAAAACAAAAGTTATCGAAATACTTTATCCCTATGTTACTAGTCGGTTTAAATTTTAATATACATAATGTAACTAATCATTTGACAGGTGGAAATGGCAGTCACTAGTTCGGTGGTCCTAACAGTGGTGGAGTGCGCCATTTTGATACAATAACTTCTTTTACCTATAGACGAATGATTATGAAATCCCAAACGAATCGCATGTGGAAGGGAATTTGAGTTGTCCTTGGAGATGAATGCGAGTTCGGTGTGAAATTTCGCAGATCGATGACATTTTACTTGAAAAAAAACTAAGTTATTACCTTAGAATCAGGTGATGGAAAGAATTAAAGCGAGTTCAAAATGCAATTTCGATTCGTATCGAATTTCAAAATCAGGTTTCTGCCTCTTAAAACAGTATACCAAGGTAGAAATTTCTTGGTTGGCTCAGAAACTCATAATGATGAGATCTCACACATATTTGAATGTGCAATTCCATTCCAGTAGGTTAACAAGTCTGCTATCTTAAGCATCTACTCATAAAACCTGAAATTCAAAGACATTAACATATGTTTGTAAGTTATCAGTTGACATTGAAGTTTGATTTAATTTAAGTCCCATTTTCTCAACATATGTTTATGTATTTAATTTTAGAATAATGCACTGTTAAATTTATATTTGGGCATCCCTAATCGAACGTTCGAGGTGGGATTTTTTCATTAGAGAACTACACATTCGACATACTACGGTTGGCGAACTTTACAATTCGAGTTCGAAATTTGATTGTTTATTAAAAATATCAAATATATGACATTTAAGGTCGAATCAAAGGTTCTCGATTCGCCAACCGTAATACTAATTTCTCATACTCACATGTTTATTTGTTCGACTCGCCAGCTGTAATAAGGGGGTTAAATTATAAACATTTACAACTATTCAACAGTAGACTCACAGCTTAGGATGAAGCACAGTTGTCTTTTATGAAACCCCAATGCGTTTGAGGTCCTGACTAGGGATTTTAAGTTCTGTTGGTCTTATGCGACTGACTAGTGTTGTAACAGACTTTTCTTTTAAATAACTTAGTGTACCACTATCACGCCGGTGATCTGCCTATTGATTCCCAGTCTATAGCACCTATAAACATACTTAATCGAGTATTTGTCCAACGGTACTGCTTCTTCTTCAGAAATGACAACTCCTCTAGATTTATATCCTTGACATTGAAATATAGCTAATTCTACGCTGTTTTTTGAAAATTCGAAATCAGACAACCATCTTCACTTATAATAGCAAATAAAATGAATAAATCACAATTTGAGGAACAAAACTGTGTACCACTAAGAAGAAAATTAGTTCTTCAAAGAACCGCTATAGATTGTGTTTATCACTCGGTATAACATAACCTCGGAAAATCGTTTATTTTTAAACGATAATATCTCAAAACTCGACGTGATAAAATATTTCTGACTTCGGATTCGAGTTCAGAAACCTTGGGAAAAGTATAGTCTGACTGAGGAACAACACGTAAAGTATTAAAATTTTAACAGCTTATTAAATTCTTTGAAAGTTCTCTGGCAAGAAATGGCTGCGGAATTATTTTAAGGCAAAATGAGAACTACCAAACTGTAAGTAAATAAATAATTAATTAAGTTTAGAAAGACAAAATCGACCAAAGGCGATATGTATGAAAGATATGTGTGATTTCCCTTTCAGGCAGCGAAAATCAATACCATATGCAACTTCCCCAAAAACCACAAGAATAAGTTGAATTTTATATGTGTTTGCGTTCTGGATTGGAAGTTTAGTAACAGTTAATTTGCATATTTCGTGTATTGTCGTTTTGACAATGGTTTTCTCAATCATATCAATAGGTAAATATAGACAGACATTTTCAGTCAATCAAATGATCGGTTTAGTCTTACGCAATACCTATTGGCGGCTTTGTATTATGTATGTTGGTGGATTCTCGTTATCCATTGTCCTTAGATAACCAAGAGATAATCCTGGATTTACCATAAATCTTCTTTAAATCTCGAAGATTTACCATACATATTTATTGCGTAAATCTAGTAGATTAGAAATTAATCTCGTTAAATCTTCTTGATCTTATATCAATTGTTCTATATTTCGAACTGACCTAATATCCATATCGTGCTAAACTATCTGGATGGTATTTCATTGATTGGCACAAATGCAACTTTCTTTATCTCGCTTCAACTTTATAATAAAAATGAAACACCTATAGCATTTTGATAGGTGCTGCCAAAGTTAATCTTCTCTTTAATCTTTTAGTTCTGTAGGTAGAAACACAAATAAATCTCGGATTATCTTTTGGTGAAAACGTAGTATAACGTTCCCACACATTAAAACAACATAAGCCGTGTTTTTTTGGAAAAGTTATCCGTAGTACAGTAGGATTTTATATGAATAACAAATACAACATCCGCAGTAGGATCACTGCCGATAAAAGGAGAAGTGAAATCCTGCTGCGGATAGAGATTTGACGTTTGTTCGAGTATCAGCAGTGATCCTACTGCGGATGTTGTATTTGTTATTCATATAAAATCTTACTGTACTACGGATAACTTTTCCAAAAAAACACGGCTATTGACTGCTTTTAAACGATGCTACTGACTAGAATAAAAGGTTCGTTTATTTAACTTTACCCAGTGATCACTGAATCAATTTATTGTCGTTTTGACAATTGATATGATACAGACAGCTATAGTCAAAATGATAATCAAAAAATTCATAATCAACTATCACCTTATTCGATTCCACCCCAGGTTTTCTTGACAACCCTGAGAGTTGTCAAACAAAACTGTTTTCAAAAAACACCCAACACATCAATTGTTTTGTTTGGCAATTAAAAACAAGAAACATAAAAAACTTAAATTTGTTATAAATTAGTTATAAAAATAAACTAAAACAATTATGAAATTTCATGTGACTTTTGACAGTTTGGTCTTTACCTAAACTAGCCCCAGCAAAATAACTAGATCTACCTACTTACTACATTTTCACCAAGAGATAATCGTGGATTCAAGTCGATTTACCATAAATTTTCTCTAAATCTCAAAGATTCCCCATACAAATTTATTTCGTAAACCTAGTAGATTAGAAATTAATCTTGTTAACCTTGTTAATCTTTTGGGCTCAACGAACAAACCTAAAGAGTGTGGAGAGATAACTCCTTTTCGCTTGAACAGAGTTAACTTTTATTAAAAATCGCCGTGTTTAAAAGCATCCATGCAATCGAAAAGAAAGCAAAAGAGAAACAAAGATTAAAAATCGCTTTCGTGTAAAAGCAGTCGTTGCCATGGGAATGTTTCCCTCACTGAACTCAAAATTGGGAACTTAAATGATACTCAAAGTCTCCCTTGGCATATATTAGTATCGTGAATATAAATTTTAAAGAGGAATTTGGCTTCTTTCTTTCTAAATAACGCTGTAAACAAAAAGAGTTTTCATTTTGGGTATTCGAAGATTCAAATGATTGTAGTGAAATCTGTTGGATTTGTATCATTTGATCTATAGTATATGACACTTATCCATAATAACCAAACAAATCAACAAAAACCTGCATATTTCTTTAAAGTAGAAAATAAAAATCCCAAAATTTTTTTCCAATACATGCTAGCTGTTGTAGACTTTATTTTACGATTGCTAAATATCCATACGAATCATCAAATAAAAATAAACCGATACGGAACAGAGTGAGATCTGTGTTACGCATATCTTTTTTTCCTGTTTGTTAATTTTCCAAAATTATCTTGTCTTTTTTCTATTCTTTTTATCCAAAACATAAATCAAAACAGAACTAAAACTAGTTTTTTGTATCCCGAAACGTAATCCTGATAAATAGCAGGATATCGTGTTGTTTTTGTGATACAAAGCGCGTCTTATGTTCCAGGTCAATGTTTTTTTTTAATAACTTTTAATGAAACGCAATTTTGTAATTTATATTTTATTGATTGGTTATATAGGCGCAAAATTTTAATTGAATTAGTACAATTTTAAAGCTGTTTTAGTATGAAACTAGTTTAAAAAAACGATTTTGCAAATTTTAATCGAATATAGCATCACACTTTCTCTACCCTTTTATTAAAATTAAAATCATCGAATATCTATTTTATTTTTTTAGTATTGTGCTATTTAGAAACGCCACAATAGGTCTGTTTACTTAGTTTATTGCACGAACTGTCATTGTTTTAGATGTGTCCAGAAGCAATTTATTAAGAAAATTGCTTTATTTCGATACTAGTTAGAAAATGTTTAAAATTAAGAATCAGTTAGTAAACTACTTTAAAGTTGACAAATTGTTAAGTAGTATCATACTTAGACCTTAATAATAGGCTTCTTAAAATTTTGCGCCATAGTCTTTAACATTTATGGAATATGATGTCGGTTAAGTGGGCCCCACTCTCGGCTGTTGGCAGCTATGATCTTAAATCTCGAACGTCGATACGTAGTTCTAGTATTAAAATACTTACTCGTATGTATGTAAGAATGGAAATTTCCTCTGAACGCACCTAATACACAATGACATTTCTTGCAAATGAAATGAAGCCAACAGACCTTTTTTGGCATTTGAAAATGAAAAAGTGTAATATGAAGTTAGTATGATACTTAAAAAAATAAATGATTTAAACTTTAATAAAAATATATTGATAAATTCGATCAAAATTTTGGGTTAAAGTATTTTATAGTTTTTTTGTGTCGAAAATACAAACTTGCAATTTGCATTAAAAGCCACAAAATTAGTAGGAGCTAAATCGAATTTGTTTCAAACTTTTTACCTAGCAAAGGATTCATCTCCTATATTCTTGATTTCTTACAACTGTGAGAACAAGAACAAGAAATATAAAAAAGATTTCGAAAATTTCCGAGGTTCACATTATAGAGACGACAATGTAAAGTTTTGAAGATTCGCATTCTAAAATAATTCTCATAGGCAGTGCACTCACTGTTGTGTGACTTTTGCGTATTTATGCTAGTTTGTACAGGGTGCAAGAAAAATGTTTACTCACGTATATTTTCATAATTTGTTTCCGCTTGGGGTAATACGAAAGCACTATCGCCTTTCCTGCATTTTGTATACAAAAATTTATTGAGTAAAAATGAAAATATTGTGAATGAATAAGCAAGTTCACAAATGTCAAACATTCGTATATCGATGCGTTATCACTGCTTTTTTTTACGATGCTGATGCGTGTACAACTTTTTCCGACGCGATTCTGATCGGTCATTTGCTTGACGTTAAAAAAATACTAAATTACTCTTTTAATAGCCGTGTTTTTTTGGAAAAGTTATCCGTAGTACAGTAGGATTTTATATGAATAACAAATACAACATCCGCAGTAGGATCACTGCCGACAAAGGAGAAGTGAAATCCTACAGATAGAGATTTGACGTTTATTCGAGTATCGGCAGTGATCCTACTGCGGATGTTGTATTTGTTTTTCATATAAAATTCTACTGTATTACGGATAACTTTTCCAAAAAAACACGGCTAATGATTGACGTGAAAGGTAAAAATTAAGAAATCCTTATTTAATTAAATTTAATTTAACTTCGCCATCATATTAGTTTATTACCGACATGAACAACTAATCACGATTTTTTGCGATTCTTCTTTGTTTAATTTTTGCTTTTCAGTTGATGAAACTTTGTAATAGTGAACAGTTATGAATTTACTATATGCATCCATTTTGTTTTTTGTTGGCAAAGTTAAAAGATTTATAATAAAGTTAAAAATACTGTGCTACAATTTAAACCGTCTGTCTTACAATAATAAATCTAAGAAATTAAATATAATAATAAAATCTATACACAAAAATGAATAACACTTAAAATCAAATAATAATAGTCTGAGTAACTTATTTCTTTGTTTATTAATAAATAAAATAATAAATCAAAAACTAATAAAAGAAAACAAAATTCAAACACAACGTAACTGCCAAAAGTGTTCAAACTAAATTATTTTTATTTTCTTACAGAAATACTTAAGCAAATATTTTTCTTCGCTCAATTTTAATTTTGTTACTTACTGTCTTGTTTTATCCAAAGTCTATAAATAGAAAATAGTAAAATATATCTACATACATACATATTAAGGGTATTCATGTAACGAGATAATTTTCCGCTTTGTAGAAAGATATAACTTTCCGCAGCATGTTTTCATGAACACCCCCTAAGAAATACTTGCGTAAATGTGGGAAATATTTTGTGAAATGTCAAATTAAAAGTCAGAATCCATACTTTTTTAGTTTACGAGGTTTATTTCTGCACTTTCCGCAGCAAATTTGTGAGATAATTTTATGCGATTTGCAGAAACTTTTTCCCATACAAATTTTGACAGCTCGTTTCTGCGGAGATAAAATTATCTGGTTTACGAGGTTTACGAGGGTTTTCCGAGCTTACATGAATACCCCTATTATTATATACTTCAGATAATTGCTTACACAATGTTGGAGGAGAATATCGGGTTCTAGAGTTTACCCGTTTTTAAGTTTGTAAATAAATTAATAACGAAAATAAATAAATTAATTAAAAACAATGCATAATCGAGATGTATATGTAAAAAAGCTTAAAAATAAATTCAGAATGTAAATATCTTAATAGAAATTAATTCCTATATTTATATAAAAATAATAATTATAATTAAATTATGACACGTACAATTGCAATACCAAAGCAATATGGATCATTAAAAAAAGAATATAATAGTATTTCATTTACGTTCTGTAGAGTTTCGGTTCGGAAGTTATTCAATTATTTTCTTAACAACAAATTATATTGCTTCTTTTAAATTTGTATCTTTGTATTTGATTTTAAAATTGGTACCTGTGGAATTAATTAATCGGGCTTGAGACTCCACTGGAGTATAGTTTTTTCTTTGGAATTAAAATATTTGTAAAATTATTTTTTTTTTTCTTATAAAAATAAGTCTAACTAAATATTTTAATAAATGTAAAAATAGTATTGCTTAAGTTAAATTATGTTTTATAATAAATACAAAACAAAATATAGATATCTCTTCGGAACATACATTTGGCGTTTTCGATTGGTAATTCGGAAAAGCTGCATGTGAATGTCTCTGGTTTCGATTTTAAAATCAAATTCAGAAGCATTTAATCTTCTTTTCTGAAGAATATATTTTTTTCTTCGATGATCAATCGAAAAGATCGTTACAGGCCAGAAGCTGAGGGTAGTTGAGTTAACATTCTTAAAATCATGTGATGATTTATGAATTGTAATTTATATGAGCTTTGCTTGCTAATTTTTTGAATACAAAACCAACAATTTACTAAAAGGTACTTTATTATATTCTATTCAGTTGAACGAAAAATCCAAAGTTAATTCTGCAGCTGATGTTGTATGTTGAAAACTGGGAGAACAAGGAGTATTTGCACGAAAATGAGTACGTGATCAAACGATGCACGGAAAAAGACGACCATACGTTGGCTTGGGCTAATGTATAGGGTGCTGTTCGACAATATGTACATAATATGGAATATGATGTCGGTCAAGTTGGCGCCTCTGGCCATGGTCCAAAGGCGAGCCGAATAATGTCAAAATGTGATGATGATACATTTTGACATTATTCGGCTGGGAAAAATTTCTAATAAAATTCGCATTGTTGGAACAACATGTTTTGTTGACCTATTTAATCCTATTCGGGCACAAGAAAGTTTTCAAACATGACCCAATAGTGGTTACTACTATCTGTTACAGCATTGCCTATGTTATTCTCAAAGGAATATGGCCCAATGACGCCACCGTCCTTTGTTTATTAATCGAGGATTTTCAGTGGCCCAATAGCTGCTATTATGTTTATTTACTAGGCCAGCCAAGTCGAAATGTGCTTCATCGCTCGTATTGATTTACAATTCATTAACTATTTAAATACAAATTTTAAGTAATTCCACACCTTGTTGTAGCTCCATTTAATAAATTATTACCGACTACTCTCTACGATTGCCAACTTATAAATTTACACAAAAATTGCAAGCAAATAAAATTGAATTGGACATTGGACATTGGAAGATAAAACGCATCCTGAAGAGTTATAATATGCGAAAGAAATAACTGAATCTAACATTGAATCTTCATTTTATTTATGGTTATACTCAACTGCAACCAGCTCATGGGTCTAATAATACAATAAATGAGAATTTTTATCTTGACGAAAATGTATGATGAACTATTAACTAGTTTAACGGTAACATTGTAAGGCAATTAAACATAAATATTCTATTGAAGTTTATAAAAAGTTTTGTCAAATACTATCGAGAGTTATTATGAGTATCTATAACATATGTACTCGTACATTAAATCAAATTCAGAGTTTTTGGAGACACGAATAAATTAATAAAGTTGAACTATGATAAGAGAACACAAAACTATGACTTCTTATTTTGTTTTTCTTATACTAAGTACTATCTAGGTTCAACTGGAACAAGCCTTTAGAATCTGGTTATTATTGTTCTGTAACGCTTTAAAAAAAAGTACGGACTAATGACGCCGCCGGCCCAAAATTCACACCAAACGGAAATTTTTTGAGGATGCATTTATTGTCGCCTAGTGAACCTCGTGGGGGATTGATGTCGTCCCATATACGGCAATTTTGCTTGTTAACACCGCCATTAATCCGAAAATACACATTGTCGTTAAAGATGATTTTTCGACCAAAATTGGGGTCCTCTTCCAATATGCTTCGAAGCCCAGTCAGCGAACAAACGGCGCGGCGGCGTTGTCTATGGTCATGATTTTTGAGCTCCTGGGTCAGTCAGATCTTGTACGGGTATAGGTCTAAGTACAGACGCAAATTTCTTGTTGAAGGCTGAAAAGGTAGAGTTCTTTTGCACGACCAGAATCGACTTCAATTTGGCGTCAGTAACTGAAAAACAAACAATAGATTTGACATGATATTTCACCAAAACAACATGGCCGCCACAGTATAACAATAGGTTTGTTCGTTGAGCTCTGAAGTCACCCTGGGCTCGCCCTAAATCGTTTTTTGAAAAACCTGAAGTCACCCTGGTGAGCAAATTCTGTGTTTTTTGAGACCTGGGGTCGCCCTGAACTCGCCATGAAGTAGATCTAGGTATTTTGCTGGGGCGAGTTCAGGTAACGCTCAAACTGTCAAAAGTCATATGGGATTTCATATGTATTTCTTTTGTTGTCGTTTGGCGATTCGCATGTCGCATGTTATTGCTTGTATTTGCAATTAAATGTTTGTTGTACTCATCGGATGAAACATTCAGCAAGAACGCGAAATTGTTTTCGCTCATTTTTAAAACTAATTTAAAGTTTTATCAGATTACAAAATTATTTTGTCTTGCTTTAAGTTGTCAACAAGACAGTTGACAGCTCTTGGGTGTTTTTTAAAAACCGAAAACCCCAGTTTTTGTTGACAACTCTGAGGGTTGTCAAGAAAACCTGGGTCAACCCTGGGTAAAGTTCAACAAACGAACCTAATGATGAAATTTTTTGAGAGTCAGTATTCATCGTCCAATATTGCTATCTACGACAGCTTCTAATTTCTGAGCCCACAGTCGTGCTTGTGGGCGAAACGCATTATAGAGTCACTTAAACTTCTTTAAAATTAATTTTCTCAGAAACCCTTTGAATATTAATAAATCAATGTATGTACCTAACATCTTACAATTTACAAATTAATGGATGGCTACCTCAGTAAAATAATTATTGTACCTATTTAGTTTGCTTTCAATTTTTGGTACGAAATTAAAAAAAAAAGTACAAATATGTATGTAATCTTAATATATATAAATCTCGTGTCACAATGTTTGTCCTCAATGGACTCCTAAACCACTTAACCGATTATAATAAAATTCGCACACCATGTGCAGTTCGATCCAACTTGAGAGATAGGATAGTTTAAATCTGAAATTGTAGTCGCAATTTTAATTTATTGCTTATTATTTGTCTGTTATTATTTGACAGTCACAATTATCTGTTAACTCCAAATGATTCTAACAGATGTCGATACCTTTCGACTGGGTTGAGTAAGTAATCAATAGATGGCGCTGCTATGGTAAATCTACGAACGTGTCATATAA
Organism: Chrysotoxum bicinctum; assembly: GCA_911387755.1. Lineage (NCBI taxonomy): Eukaryota > Metazoa > Arthropoda > Insecta > Diptera > Syrphidae > Chrysotoxum > Chrysotoxum bicinctum. The sequence continues at coordinate 172,234,039 of OU426989.1, forward strand.
GCTACATTTTAACAGCATAATTACCACGTGTTGTTGACGCTATAAAATTAATTAAATTTATTTTGTAGTGAACGAAATACCGTATAATTCAATTATTTCCACTTTTTAAATTTTTGGTGTTAGCATAGCCGGCCACGTGTTACTTAGACTGAAGTGTAAATTGCATTCATATTATAATGAAGATAATACAGTGAAATTAATCCTGTTTTTTACTTATTTGTGCTTCATTGATCAAAACTTTATAATTTAACTAGATATTGGGAACGGTAAAATAGAACTGCAACCAAATACGCAATGCATTAAACTACCAGACAATTTTTGCACTGTTGTTCAGGATAAAAATGAATTGATTCAGAGTATTTTCCCGGATATACAGAATAATTATTTGAATCATGAATGGCTTAGTCAACGGGCGATTTTGGCAGCCAAAAACGTTGATGTTGACGAAATTAACTTGCAGATACAACAGTTGTTACCAGGCGATCTGATGTCTTTTAAATCAATCGATACTGTTGTTGATGAAAATGAAAGTGTAAATTTTCCGATTGAATTTTTAAATTCATTAGATATCCCTGGAATGCCACCACATAATCTTCGATTAAAGATTGGTTCCCCTATTATTCTCCTCCGTAATTTGAATCCACCTCAATTATGTAACGGTACGCGTTTGGTCATCAAAAAGATCACCGGAAACATTCTTGAAGCAACCATTTTGGCTGGGAAGTTTAAAGGAAAAGTGGTCCTGCTGTCACGTATTCCGATGATACCATCAGATTCTACCATACCCTTCAAAAGGCTACAGTTTCCAATTCGTTTAGCTTTAGCCATGTCTATAAATAAATCTCAAGGTCAAACAATGTCCATTTGTGGTTTAGATTTGGAAAATCCATGTTTTTCTCATGGGCAACTATATGTTGCGTGTTCACGTGTTGGGAAACCGTCGAATCTATTTGTGTTAGCTAAAGACAGGTTAACCAAAAACATTGTGCACCGATTGGTGTTAAATTAAATTGAAAGTATTTATAATTCAAAAAAATAGATATTAATGTTTAAAAGTTTAAGACTGTCTGCCTTGCCTACCTCATTCATGAGTTTAAGCGTCACATGTTATTTACTGTATTATACTGTAATATACTTATATTTGTTATAAAATTAAATGGAAATAATAAATCTGATAAATTTTTCTTTTGTACGTACTGATTTATGCTTAATATCAAGTGTAAGAACATTTTAATTAATTGTGTTCAACGTACTTCCCCTTCAAATCTCAATCCAGTGAATTTGTATACCAACATCAACATTTTCGTCTTTGTTCGTAAATAATTTCATTGTACTAAAGGGTTATAGTAGTAGGAAGTCAAATAAGGAGATCACCATATTTTTTTACAAATACCATCTGTGTGAAAAAGCATAGTGGACTCCGTGACTGATGTTCTCTTATTGTTCCTCTTAGATTGTTTACTATAATGTAATATAACAAAAACTTTAGCCACAGCAACGCGTGGCCGGGTCAGCTAGTATGTATATGTAGATATACTGTTATGTATACCTGCCATACATAATGTAGGTATGTACATACATGCATACATATATTATTCCTTGCAATAATGAATACAAAATAAAAACAAACAGATTGCATGTTGAATTGAGGTTACCGTTAGTTCAGCTGCCATCTTGGTTTCGCATATTAAATTTGCAAAATCAATGACAAGAACACCAATCATATTTTATGCATTAGAGAAAAAATCCATAAACAGGCATTCTTTCGAGAAGTTAATTGTTTCCTGTTACTGTCGAAATGTCCTGGTAACCTGAAAAAACCAGGAGCACTAGGCAACGATTTCAAACAATCGATAAATTAAGTAAAAAAATTCACTTGAATTCCAATATTTGAAATAAAAAAATATTTGGCTTTACATTTCGAATTTGAGTGTCTTAGATTTCGGATCAAGAAACTTTTTAGAAATGTTCCAAGAGTCTAAATCTCGGAGGATTGGAGCAATGAATATTGTTGGACAAAATGTTGGTCTTGCTGCAAGAATGCCTCCTAAGTACACCGATGAGGACTGGGATTTTAATAACAAGATCAAATTTCGTATAACTGATGACCATCAAAAACTTGCCGAAAGGATTGTTGCGTAAGTTCTTGAAAACAAAATCCAGTTATTTTGTATAGTTGTATGCGTACGAGTATTACATAATTATTAACTTTAGGGAATCGAAAAGAGTTGTGGATGAGACTAAGGATACTACACAAAATTGGCAACGTGAAGTGGAGCATCACATCAAGGAGAGAACAACTGAGATTCGATTTCTGGTCGACGAATTGAATAAGCAGAAAAAGACTGCTCTATTAGAGGATGAAGCCTTAAGTACATATCGTATCCGAATTATGAATGCTATCGACTTCTTAAAAGAGAAATCATTGGAAATTTGCCAGAAGTGTTGTATTTTTCGAGAAGGACGTATCGGGGTCGACCTTGTTGATGATGAAGTGGATCGTCAATTGAGACAAGAACTAAAGGTCATCAAGGGATGTCAGGTATTGTTGGAAAAGACAATAAAAGAGTCCACAGAACAACTACGAAAGCTTCGTGCTACAATCTATTTATTGGATAAAGATCTGGGTCATAAGGATAAATCACTGCTTATCGATGAAGCAAATTTAACTTTGAGACAGACTCAGCAAAATGTCAGAAATCAAAAGGATCTGGCAATACCAAAATGGTAAGAACTATTAGCGGTAACAGTAATAGAAATCATGACTATTTTTTTTTATTCTGTCAATAGTGTCTATTCTATCTCAGAATGGGAGCACAAGACTTATCAAAATATTCAGGATAATGCTAAGGAACTAAACTCAGCTAAGCAATTACGTGCCTATGTTGACATCCTTTTGAAGCAAGTCGTTGAGGACATGCAAAATCAAACGGATCGTACAAATGAAGCTTTTGAAATGAGAATTGATGAAATGCGTCATGTGAAGAAAATGCTCGAGCAAAAACATAGTGAGGTTGTGAATCATATTAGCGATGTAAATCGAAATCTAAGTCAATTGGAATCGGAGTTGGCTGACAGGGAAGAGTCATTGCACTTATGCATGGTACGGTTAAGCAATCGATCACATAGACCTGGGCTAGAATTGACATGTGATGCTGTTCAGAATGCTTTGAATAGTGAAATGAGAGTTCTGAAGGATAATATTTGCAAGTTGAAGAAAAAAATTGCCGAAAATAAGGCATCGCTTCGGTACTTGCTTCATGTTCAAATAATGCAGGAGGAGGAAATCAATATTAAGGCAAATAGCCTAAAAATTGATGATGTAGATTGCATGACTATACGTCGTGCTCTTCGTTATCAATCATTTTAATAAAACTTCTTAATAAAATCATTTACTGATAAGTTGTTGCATAGTAATTTTTGGTTGTTTTACAGAGTGGGACATGTAATTTTAGGTGCCTATAGCTTTTTTTCTATTCCAAGTACGGAAATGTATAAATATATTTACCCACAGCTTTCTACATTAGACCAAGAGCCGACAGCAAATTTTGGGAGTGGAGGTATAACCAAAATATGAGTGTGAACGTTACATAGGTGCATGATTGATCATACTGAAGTCTGGCAAGCTTTTTTCTCAGCTTCTAGCGGCAGCTAGGAGGTAAAAATTGCGATTTTTGTGTCGAGGGTAAAACGACTTCAATTCCTTTATTAAAAACAGAAATTGGTGCTCTGTAATTCTTCTTAAGGGGAAACACCAGTTCCTAGAACTCATGATATACATGCATGTCTATCATCGTATCCGTTCAGGAAATCTTAAGATCGGAGAAAAGTTCCGATGGGAGAATTTATTCTGTTCATGATATGAGAATCGTAAAACGAATATTTACGTAGTCTTGTTTTTGTGTTCGAACATGCATTTTTTTGCTCACATTTAATATTTGTCTTCTGCTTTTATTTTTGGTTTTTTATAATAAGCGCATTCTCAAAGGTTTTTTTATACCCTTAATATGCCAGAGACAGTGTGAGCATTAAAAAAAAGGGAGGGGTTAGAAAGGAGGTGTTGGTGTACATTGGTTTTGAATTCTTGAACATTGCAATGACTGGGAAAGACAGAGCGTGTTAGGGAATTCCACATTCGCGTAGTACGGCTGAAGAACGAATCTCTGTACTTCACAGTACGGCCAAAGTTGGGCTAAAGGGTAAACTGATTTGCATTCCTAAGTGCGAGTATTGCGGTTGAATTGTTTAAGGGAGGAATGCAGCTGGCTATTTCACTAGAGCAGTCCGTTAAAATAACGGTAAAAAAGGGTGAGGCAAGAAACATTACGACGATATTTAAGTGACGTAAATGAGTCAATGATGTTATTGTCACCAATCGTTTTAAAAGCTCTTCTTTGAATACTGTCCAAGAGACTTAAGTAAGTTACTGGAGCACCAGCCCATAGATGGGAGTTATACTCAAGTTTTATAGATTGTAGCCAGATCAGAAGAGAAAAAATTCTTACACCGTCTCAGAAAACACAAACATCTTACGGCATTTTTGGCAACATCGCGTATGTAATCGTTTCACAAGAGGTGGTTCGTGAAAAGTCATAAAACGCGTGAAACAAGAAACGTCGTTTATATGTTGACAGTTCATCGTCAACTTCAGTTCAGTTCAACGTACATACATACAATTTGTTATGAAAACATCTATCCGATATATCCTACAATGATAAAAAATTTGTAGAAATCCGACGAAATCTTGTTCCGATCGTGTTACGATGACAGATTTGATAATCTTTTTAAGCGAACCTTATCGACTCTTTTCGTTATTTTTAATCGCCTATCCACACCAAAGCTCCGAAAAAAAGTCAGACTATTGTATTCATTATCATGACACACTCCCCGTTAAACTTGCTCTTGGTGGATTTGTCACTTTTTCGCAAGAGGCAGTACACCCCTGAAAAACCTTCCCTCAGCTGCTTGGTATAGAATACAGATTTTTTCATGACAGTTCAAGAGGTACTTAAGCCTAGTACGCAGATCGCGCTAAATTTTATCTCCCATACAAAATTCTCTCCAAAATTTAGCCAAGCTAAAATTATGTCTAAAATGTAGCCGAGAGGTACGCTGCTCCAGCTAAAAAATCAAAATTTCTCTTCGAACTGTACATAACTTATCTGTCAAAATTTAGCGCACGAAATAATTGTCTGGCACATTTATTCTCGAGCTAAATTTCAATTTCTATTTGAAATGGAATAATATTTAGAATAATATTTGGTGACGGGAGTCTTACAAGACTTTTGACAGCAAAAATCACTGATAATTCATAATTCTCATTCGTTCTCATTCATAATTCTTGAAAAATCATACTTTAAAACAAATTCTTTTAAATATTTGAAAAAAATTCATTTAGAGAACAGCTGTTTTCTGTGACATATTCTCCACAAAGCTCTTATGTCAAAATTTAGCTTGGACTTTAGCTGATGTTTGGAGAAAAATGTGGTAGATAAAATTTAGCGCGATCTGCGTACTAGGCTTTAACTTACACCAATTGATCACACAAAAATTGGAATCCCATCAAATAAAATAGCCAATCACATACTTGAACTCTGTTTGAACATCAATTAATCCGCCGAAATTGGTGACTTAGGCCGGTATTCACCGAGCGCTCATAACTTAAGAAGCTCATAAAATTATTCACCAAGCAATATTAGTGAAGATCTACGAGCGCTCTCTTCGAAAGTTTGTTCGCTTTTGCGTGTGCCACGCACGCATTTGACTCGAATCCATGTGAGCAATGCCAAGTAGAAGAGTATCCATTTGCTGTCAAGACCAACATTCCACAACATTTCACAGTTTGGGTATATGCCTGAACAAGAGAGAGTGGCTCTCATTTTCGAACTTTGAAAAACACTTGTGAGTAGTTTGTGAATACCCCAAAGAAATTTCAAGTTAAGAGCCTCGTAAAGTTAAGAGCCGTTTAAGAGCGCTCGGTGAATACCAGCCTTAAGGACCTTAAACTGAAAAGTATGTTTTAAATAATAGGGGTATTCATGTAAGCGCGGAAAACCCTCGTAAACCTCGTAAACCAGATAATTTTATCTCCGCAGAAACGAGCTGTCAAAATTTGTATGGGAAAAAGTTTCTGCAAATCGCATAAAATTATCTCACAAATCTGCTGCGGAAAGTGCAGAAATAAACCTCGTAAACTAAAGAAGTATGGATTCTGACTTTTAATTTGACATTTCACAAAATATTTCCCACATTTACGCAAGTATTTCTTAGGGGGTGTTCATGAAAACATGCTGCGGAAAGTTATATCTTTCTACAAAGCGGAAAATTATCTCGTTACATGAATACCCTTAATAAGAGAGCCAGCCCTATGTCTCAGTAAAAATTTCCAGAACAAAGCCAAGAGTGTTGAAGAATATGTCAGCAATAAAATAGAAATGTAATGGTTTTTACCCAGAGAAATTTAACACCGCTGGCTATGTATCTCCCAATAAAATAAACTTAACGATCAAATTTTTTAGCCACGACACGTAGATTTTTGTGCATTTATTTAAGCCACTCCATTCACAAATCCAACTTGATCTTTCGATTCCGCTCTCACATTAAAAAAAATATCCTTCCCAAAATGAATTCATATCATCCCTGTGTAAAAATCACCTGAAAGAAAGCACATGTCATTTTACAAACGTCAAAAATTTCCCTCACAGCAAATGTCGCTGTCAAAGCAAACTCAACCAAAACATCAAGTTTTCCGAACAATTTTAGCTAGTTTCTAGTTAGTGCTAGCAAACCCCCCAACTTACTACTTCTAATTCACTTGTCACAAACACTTGAATAGGCTTGCTACACTATGAGTTAAGCACACTAGAGATTCTATTCATAATAAAGACGACTGACGCACCTTGGTTCAATTGACTTACCTTAAAATACCTCAGCTTAGTCTGCGTTCGTCTCGTGCAGTTTAAGTTAATTTTGTGCCCGCGTTGGCCATAGTGATGCTGCATTCCGATGTTGTTTACGAAATCACAACCAGTAGTACCATCGCCGAAGACCAACGAAAAACCAAGAAATAAATTGGCAGCAGAGAAGAAGAAAAAACGACGAACAAAACAAAAGAAAGTAGGTCGTTGTTCGTCGTTCGTTTCGGTGTGATTGCGCCGTTTGCTCAATACAAGAGTTTCACTTTTTCTTTTCGATTTCAAAGAAGACGGTCGTGTTTTAGCTTTATTTTTTTCTAATAGTGCGTTTAAAAAGATCGTGATCCTTTAGTGATTCCCATTCCCTAGTCCATCCTATACACAAACAAAGTGCCTCTTTCTTTACATCAAATTCCCTTAAAACCATGTTAAGTAAGCATCTTATGCAACAAGTGAGATATCGCTTCCCCACATTAGCGGTTCAACTTCCTGTGACTTTCACTCAAACGCGTTCGCTTCGTTTGTCTCAAAAGTGCGATGAAAAATTTGCCACTAAGCAGGTTCCGAAGCACGATTGGAATCGTGCTGTAAGTGAAGCCGAACGCATTGTCGGCTATCCAACATCGTTCCTCAGTCTCCGTTGGCTGCTAAGCGATGAAATAGCAAATGTGGCCTTGCATCTGCGGAAGCTGGTGGGGAGTAATCATCCGTTGCTGAAGACTGCCAAGTAATTTTCGAGGCGTAGTCGATCTAGTCTTGTTTTTTCTTAAGTTTTATTCTTTCAGACATCTACTCTATAATGGAAAAAATACAATGCAAGCTTGGGGATTGATTGTTTTACTAATCTCTAAGGCAGCAGGTCATGCACCATCTATTCCCGATATGGAACAGGACAAAAGTGCAGGAGTACTTCATTCACAAAGGGCATTGGCGGAGATTACAGAGATGATTCGAATATCTCATTTGGTCCATAATGTAAGTACATTATTTGCATAAATTATTCAGAAATGTATGGTTTCTTCCACGGGCTGCATTAATATCTAATATAATTAGCACACCTTGTTTTTATTGTTATTTTGTTGTTGTTGTGGAGATCTTAGTTTGAAAAAATTAACATATAACACTGTGTGTACTTACCGACCCATTGACGACCAGTTACTGTTTATAAATGACATCAACGTGATGTCTTGAACGTGCGGAGAATCAAAGATTTTGTTTTTAAGGAAGAAGAAAGCAAGTGCCATATAGCGTAGCGTGTAGTGTAGTGTAATTAAACGAAGGTTATTAATGGAGTCTTCTAGCAGAGAATCTATAGTTGAATATCAAGTCCAACAATTTGTTTTTTTTCGAGATTCGTAAAGGTACCTTTTGAAAGATGTATTATAATCCATATAGACATCCCAATATCTAATATATGTTGCGAATGTCTACACCCTCAAATAGACTTTAACCTCAGAACACCATGGATTTGAACTGACCGATTGGTTCATTCTTTCAAATAGAGATTAATAACTTAAACGGCTAGTATGATTCAGATTTCCTCATTCTCACTCATTGTTGCAGCCTTCTGTCTGCAAGACTCCATAATAATAGGGTACGTCTTGCACAAAGAAGGCTGCCTGCAAAACGTCTTGGACCACGATATTTGCAATCAAGGCGCTTAGCTCTACATTTTGAAGTTATGACAAAGTTGTTATCACAATTATTTAGACTATGGAAAAAATTGCATATTTGATGCACTATTGCTCGGACTAGAGCATGCAAGACGCTCACATTTGTAAATAACTAATTAAGGACTATCTTATTATATGAGTACTAATTATTTTTTGTTATCAATCACACCCAAAAATTGCAGTGGGCTCTCGGTCTATAATAAAGAGCATGAGTAAATGGGTCACCTGATAACCTCAATATTTCGTCGCGTGACCTTTGTTCTTAAGTAACGCATCACATCTTCTTGGCATGGAGTCGATAAGTTTTCGGTATGTTACAGAAGGTGAAGCATACCATGCTTCTTGTATTTCCTTCCATAAAGCCTGTTGATTACATGTCTTCTTACACGAAACCCTATTTTTCAAATCTTTCCATAGATTTTCGATAGGTTTTAGGTCTGGAGATTGAGAGCGCCAAACCACTTGGCCACCACTTTAGCTGTGTATTTGGGGTCATTATCTTGCTGGTAGGTCCAGCATATTGTCCTCCGCCTATGCAAGCATTAGATTCTCTAAAATTTCGAGTTACATTTCCTTGTTCATATTATTTCTTATCCAGAAGATAGGACCAAATCCAGCATATGAAAAACAAGCCCTTCGGACGCAAATTCTCCCATTAAATCCAAACAAATTATTCTTTGTTTCAGCAGTATATAAGACTTGTCTTAAATTTCTTGTGTTCCAGATACTTGGCTTAAAGTGGCAAATCAGATACGTTGCTTTATGTTTGTACTGCTTAGCAATCGAACCTCTTGTGTTATTCTGTAGCATAATTTTTTTTCTTGTAAGTGTCTACGAATCGTCCGAGAGCGAAGTTGATGCTTTTTTTTGACCGTCCTTCGTTCTTTTTTTGTAAGATTTCGCTCCTTCAGTACGCATGGAGAACGATAAAGAGCATCAGCAATAAAGTTATAGGTATTGCCTTGATCTCTGAGTTCGAGAATCAATCACCGTTCTTCCTCAAAACAATGTTTACATCGTCCCATTATTTAAAAACAAATTTACTTATTACACTTAAAAGGAAGACCTGGGGCCCATTGCACCATCTTACATTTTTTTTAACAAATTTGTAAAAAATCGAGTTTTTTTCATATGTATTTTTTTTAATCACAAATTTAGGGCCCTATTATGACTTGCGAGTCGTAAGAAAAATCGTCTATTGGACAAATGGAGGGAATTAATTAGCTAACGAAAAAATATTCGTATAGCATAAAAAGACATGTTCAAGGGTGTGGGATCGTTTGGATCTTCAAGAAAAAAAAAAAAAAAAAAAAAAAAAAAAACAAGTAGAATGTTGGGATCGGTTTGATATTGACCTCAACCTTAGGACCTCATCACCACTGAGAAAAATGTGGGAACTTGTGGGCAGCTTTCTTTGTCTCTTTTTAAGAGGCAGTGGATGAGTAACTCAGTTTTCAGTAGGATGTACACCCTTCGGGTAATACATTTTCCATCAACAAATATTTTTGATTCAATTTCATGTTTCACTTATTAATGACATTACATTCACTTTTTGACGTTGGCAGAATTGTTTTCAAAGGCGAACGTCGTAGTTCGCTATTCATAATACCACAACAAAGGTAATTTGCCAAATAATTCGACTTAAGGCGAACGTTCGACTCGCGAGTCATAATAGGGCCCTACTTGTAATTTGTAGTTGGTGCAATAGGCCCCTGCTGTATATTCGGTCAAAAATTTCAGAACGAATTGAAATAAACGTCATATAATCGATATCTATGCAGCACTCATATTATTTTGTCCACGGTAAATCTGAGTTTCATGAACAAAAATAACGGTTGTTTAGAAAGAACTCATGGAAATTGAGTGGTCGTTCTGAAAACTATTAAAAAAAAAGAGCTATCATCTTAGAATTTATTAAATTTCGAAAATATATGTATTCAATATTATTTTTTCGAACACCACTGTATACATATATTTAAATTAAAATGTTAAATAAAAGTGAAAGTGAGAACTCGTAATCTTTACTGATCGGTATTAAAATTTCATTGATAAACTGTAATGGCCAATAGCAGAGATCCGAGATTTCTAGAAAACCACTTAAAATGATCAGACATTATTTATTTGTAAAAATTTTCAAAGAACTCTTCGAGAAATCTTAGAGAACGAGCAAAAACAAGTTAAGAATCCCAATAATACACATAAAACAATAATAATTTCTTATTACAAATAAAACTTAAAAAAAATATATTATTGATTTTCATTTTAGAGTTTAGTTAACCTGCAGCGCTCCACTGAAGCCGGAAAGGACATAGCTAACTATGAAGATATGACATTTGGTAATAAAATTGGTCTCCTTACTGGCGATTACCTACTAGCGCATTCTTGTGCCGAATTAGCCAATTTGCGCAATCAGGAAATTTGTGAACTGATCTCGTCGGCTGTTCGAGATTTCAGTGAGTCTGAGTTCATTGGAGATCGTGATGAACAGAATAATCCACTTCCATCCAAGCCGGGTACAGTCTATCCGCGCAATGCAGTACAAACAAAGCCATTTGTTAGTGATTTTACTGAAACCGATGCGCTTATTCCCATCGATGTGCAATCTACTTTTGGAGATCCTGAAAAAGAATGGGAAGTTCGTCATATTCTTAATGCTGGTAGTCTATTGGGTAAAAGTTGTCAAGGATCCTTAAAATTAGCCGGTCAAAATGAGGAAATGCAAAAACTCGGCTATTTATTTGGTAAACATTTATCTTTAGCCTGGCAGGCTTGTCTTGATGCTGAACCTTTCCATTGTAGCACATTGCCTTCGGGTGAGTAAACGAATTATTTAAATGAAAAAAAAAACTCGTTACTTTTTGCATTCTCTAGACTCTACATTCAGTTTGATTAGTGCCCCAGTTTTATTTCACCTTAAACATGATCCATCATTGTATGATGAAATTGAAAAGGGAATGGTTTCAATTGACAACATTTCCTATCAAAAACTACACAAAATCATCCTGGAAGGTCCGGGCTTGGAGAGAACAAAAGAACTACAGCACAAGCACACCACCGCAGCGATGCATGTTCTGGAAAGATTTCCTCCTTCCGATGCCAGGACGGCACTAGAAAATATTATTTTAGCAATGCAGGATATGTAGTGTTAGATTAAATTGTTAGGTTTTGGTGGAATTGATTGTTTTAAATTTTGTAAAAAAAAAACCAGTGGGGATTGTTAGAGTTTTTATCCTTTTTGTTTATTCAATTTCTATTTATGTATACATTTGTGCACTCACATAACCTTTTTTATACAAACAAGTCATTTTTTGTAGTAAATACATATATAAGAATATATTTTTAAAAGCAGCTTAATGTGTGTTTATTTTTATAATTTAGACCTAAGTCTTTTACAGATACAGAGATCGAATGCAGTTATCGGTTGGAGGGGTGGCAAACGGAAAGTAAATCAATCTATAAAAGAGCACCCACATTTAATTTTATTGCTTGCTTCGCAATAGATAAATCAAACATTTATACACGTTTTGGTATTCAAAATAAATTTATTTAAAGCATTTTTCAAGAACAATCCAAAATAATTACAATAAATCCATTACAAAAAAGGTTTTTTTTTTGTTTGTTTTACACTAATAATAATATTAAGTCCTGCGCAGATCCGAAAGGATCAAATCTATAATCAATTTTTTTGTTTTTTTTTTTTGTTTGTTTTATTCAATAATAATTATAATTACTTCATTCATTCAAATATTTTATTTAAATATGTCTTTAGAGTTAAATTTAACAATAATAATTACAATCAATCATGCATTTGTGTTGATTTTTCATTTCGAAACAAAAAATTGGAAACGGGAACACAGATATTTTTTGTTACATTTTTGTTTCTCACGAGCCGAGTTTTTTTTTAAGGTTTTAAATAAAATTTTAGAAGTTAATATTTTTGCAATGGGGAAGGAAAATTGAGTTTTCAATGTAAGGCGAATGTGAGGAGTTTGTGATAAACTGATAGAATTAATATTGTGACGAGTTATCTTGGTTAAGGCCCATAAATTATTTCTTTTTATTTAAAATTGAAATTCGAAAAGGCAGAATTTTAAATTTAATCACAATTGGTATAATTGGGTGGATTGAATTTAAAATTCAATTTCGTATATAGGCATGTACATCTGAATATCCAAAAACAAAATATTCTAGGTGTCTGAGTTGGAGGCACTTAAACTTTCAAATGAATATAATTCAAGAGGCTTTTGTTGAGTGTTCTCTGCAAAATCGTTTTAAGGTCACGCCAAAAGAAGAATAGGTAAAACATTCATTATTATATTCGAACGTTCTTTAACTAATGGTTATATCATCTGATATGACTTCTTCTAAAAATCTCTTTATCTCTTCCCAAGACAGGTAGGTAGAAATGACGAATACTGGCAGCCTAGCTTTGTGCCCCGACTAGCCCCGAAGTGCGCCATTTTGATACCATTACTGGTATAAACCTGTCGATGGAATTGATATGGGAAATTGTGGACATTCTCACGGAGACATCTTGTTTGGATTGAGTTCAAATAAGAAAGGATTTAGTAAGTTTAGATGTCCATTATTGTGTTTTCTTTTGTACAATCATCCGGAAAATGGATCACTCACTCAACCGAACCATTACACGCATCCGACACTGTGCCAGGCTAGGCAGCTAATTGCCTAGTCCTGAAACAGTAGCCAATCCCATTGGGTGATCATGCGGATCCCGTAACGTAAACCTCCGTCAAAGCCCACAGTGCGTTTACTCGTGTGTCCTAAGGAGTCAAAAGGAGCCCACGGCACAGAAGTAACCGAAGTTCGTCCTAGTGCCATTTTATCGCGTTGAGAAAAGGGATCAAGTATTTGATCTTCATTGCCGAAAGTTCGTTAATGTCGCCAAAAAGGCAATTTTCAATGATTGTGCTCTAAATTTGGCCAGAGCAGGGTATTTGCAGAGGAAATAGAGGACTGTTTCCTTTTCCCGCTGGTACCCACGGCTATGACTGTGAGTGTTGTGAGGAATGCCTAGCTTTGCTCCATGTTCTCCTATTGGCTAATGTCCGCTACAGGTAGCTACGATCCTGGCTATGCCTTGCCTGGATCTGCATATCATTTATAAAGTTTTCGGGATTTATTTAATTGCTCCGCGGTTCGATTCGCTAAGCAAAATTGAAAGAATATTGCCCTTCATAACTCCAAGTGGAATATTGACTCTTTCCGCAAGTGAGTTATGAAGTGCTGATCACTGCCTGACAAGCTGGTCCCATCAATGCCACAATGACCCGGAACCCAGATAAGAGTGACAGTGTGGTGCTAGCAAGTTTTTCCCGCATTGCCGGATCAATTTGGAGAATAATGTACTAGAATTAATGGCTTTAACAGTCGCCTGACTGTCTCTTCCTAAAATATTCGAAACTATTATTCAATGGTCTATAATCTCCATTTGGCATTGAAATTAAGCACATATGTACAGAGGTTATAAAAGAACGTCTTATATGGTCATTTGCTTACGGACTTGGTCCTTTTACTTCAAAAGAAATATAACCGAAACTGGAGTGGAAACGTTTCGTAATATGTTCTGAAATAAAAAGTTCGCTGAGAATTTAAATAATAGTGAACATAAATTTTCCCCGGTGATTCAACTTCCATTACACTACTTACAGATGTGAAATACAATATAAAACTATAAATTCGGCCTCAGTATTGCTACATTTAAAATTCAATGACATTTTCACGGGATAGCAAGTCATAGTGCTGTTCTTTTGTTTTAAGTAATGAAACATAAAACACATATAGGTGCGAGCAAAAAAAAGCAGTGCAACGAAAAATGGAGTTTTCTATTGGAAATTTAGATTTCAATCTAAAATTGATTATTTTTTCGCTGCGAATTTAATGCGAATTAACATTGGTTTATTTTTGTTATTGTACGAGTATTAGTTTTATTTTGTATTTATTTAAAAAAATCTTCATTCTTAATTTACTTTCAGTAGAGAAATACGAGCTTGATGAATTAACGAAATCATTTTAGACTGCTTCCATTGTTTTCTATAAATAATTTCCTTCTTGTTTTGGATATAATTTTAACAATTGAAATAAATTAAACAAACCTTAAACCACATTTGCAACTTGACAGCAGAATATTGTTTTGGAAATAACCAAATGAGAATAGTACAAAGCCCCAATAACGAAGAGACATTTTTATGAACTACAAAAATTGATACAGCAGCTCAGTTAAAATTTTTGTGAGAAGAGTTATTCGCTAATTCAGATTAAATAGCAACTTCGTTCCACCCTTAACACTTGTGAAGTGTGAAAAGGAATGTCAAAAAATTTCTTCAAATCGTTGACCGGGAAGATCTGGCTCATTACTCTTACTTCGTGACACTGTCTCCTTAAAACTGAAGGTAACTGGAAACAAATTTGGCTCGTATGAAATGGGGTCTAAGTTATTTAAAGTTTTTAGCAATTTTATTTATTAATAAGAATTTATATACGAAGATAGCGAAAAATAGATTTTTGAACTGAATGTGAATAAATGCCAAGCCATTAACTACTCCCACAATATTGTCTCAGATTTTTTTTATCTCCAGGAATGGCGGCTGAACTAAAGCGGAGAAATGATTCGAAAAGTAAATAACTCCAAAATTTTTGATTTAAACCTCTCAAAATCCTCCTCAAAATTGCTCTTCAATCATAATCTTCATCTTTCCCAATTCAACTTAGCTTTAAGATCTCAGTTGTTTTTTAGTTTTAAGGTATTCTGTACTTTTATTAAGCGAAGAAGAAATAAATTTACTATTCAAAGCCTTTGTTGAACATTTATCAGAAAATATCGTCGTTGTTCAATGAAAACTCCATAAATTCAAGTTGTTTATTTTGTTATAGTTTATCTGTAAGGAACTTTTCATTTTCACTAAACGAGAAAATGAAATTGTTTAGATTTCGTGAGTTTTTAGTTTGGAAATAGAAGAACAATGAAGAAGAGAATTTTAACAGAACAGCATTTGATTAAATATAATATAGGGAATGTTCTCATTTGAACGACGACCATATTAGTTTATGGCCAGGATAACCAACATAACCAATCTATTCCTCAACTAAATTTTGCAAATAAAAAATTAAAATATTTTTATAAATTTTCACAACTGTCAGGAATTTATGTAAGAATTTTGTATGTGTACCAATTTTCTTATATACAAGTATAATACATCATAATAATGTCATAATGTATGTATATTTGTTTAATTAATTTTTGTAAATCACTACAAGCGTTTTTAATTTTCATATACATGTATATAGGTAATCAATTTAATAATAGCTGTTTATTTACAAATTTTAAGTATTTTTAATTTATGGTTTTATTTGTTTTTTTTTTTTCTTCTTTTCAGAAAAGGCTCATCGTCTTAAAGCTACAAAATATGTCTTATGTATTCATTATTCAATCTCTATAATTACGTGTGTGTATGTGTATTGATTTATTTTTCTTATTTTTTTTTTTCACTAAAATAGACATCGATAGGATTATTCTAATCTAGAAGGTATATAATATACATATATATATATATATATGTTGTATATATATGTATATGTAGATATCATTTCGTTTGCTTTATATTTTTGCTTTTAATATTAAAAAAAAAAAGACTAAAACTTAAGGAGTAAAGGAAAATTTGTTTTGAATTTTTGGTAAAAAAGATCTAAGGATCGGAAAGGATTTTGGAAGCGGGACGCGCTTTGTCTTAATCAATCTTTAATTTTTTCATTATTTTGATTTTTGGACGTGTATGTAAGTGGTATAGAAATCAAATTATTTTAGCATTTTTTTTTTTTTATTTTCATAAAATATGTATAAGATGTAATATAGTATAATAAAAAGTTTTATTTTTTACTAGTTGATTATGTATAGTAGTAGAAGTATAGTATATACTTAACAATTACAAGACACAGTTAATACAAAACAAGTCATTTTTTTTCTTTTCTTATTATTAACTAATTTAATTTTTGTTTTATCATTGATTTGTTCGTGTTAGTTTGTACCATTCTAAACACATGATTTATTTTTTAATTTAATTATTTAAAAACTAAATTCATTTAAAACTGTTTCATTTTATAATTTGTGATGTATTAGCGCATGTGTGGTAATATTTAAAGAAGAAACGCTACACGTATTTAGAATTATGAAAAAGGATACCAAGAGAAACAGAATAATATTATTTTTGTTTCTTTTCTTTTTTATTATTTAACACTTGAAAGGGAAGACTTTGGTGTTCCTTTTTTCGATTTATATTTAATTTTATTTTTTTTTCTACAATAATTAAATTGTTTAGATTTCTTTTTTATTTATTTATGTACTTGAGAAAAGGGCGTGTCGGATGGTTTTTGTATTGTGCGTGTATCACGCTTAATATTACTTTTATATAATTATAATGATCAGACCCTTATTTATTTCACATACTCTGGAGCTAAAAGTGCAATAAACTTAAAAATAAAAGATTTTCTAATTGGACCATAGTTTAAGTATATATATAAGTAATAATAATAGAATCGGTGTGGTTTATGTTTGCTTGATGATGGATTTACAATGATTTTGGTTGGGAAGATGATAGGCTTCACTTATAAATTATATTTTACAAGGAAAACGGTTTTCTATTTTTAAAGGAACTATAGGTTTAGTTAGTATAACAAATCTTCTCCAGAGAGAGAGTCGAATATGCTATGGAAACTTATCAGGCTTATTCGTCTACGTGAACGGCTGCATTTTGCTATCCCATCGAATTTTATCTATTGCTATTTTTTCCAAAAATTAAACAAAATAAGTGTAATTCTCTTGAGGAGGATTTCAATCTTAAATAGCGGCAAACGCGAAAGATATAAAATTTAAAGAAATAAATATGTAGAAGCAAATTAAAAAAGGTTTTGTATAAAAACCATGAACAGACTGCGAAGCATACATTAATATTACGATTGACCATTTTTTAATCAAACAACAAAAACTTGAGAGTGCTACGAACAAATTTATGGAGTGTTAGTTAAGTCAAGAGTGTCAACTGATTATCAGACTCCCATTTTTTAGTGGTGGTTAGTAAAGTGTGCTCATTTTTAATTTAAAAAAAAACTCTGTCGTCAATTGGGGCATCTGAGGACAACACATAGCTCTTTCGTAGGCACGTGATCAGATCTCTCTCTCAATGCATATTTGTTTTGTTCATAAATTGCATTTGAAGTAGCTAGCTTGACTAGAAGTAAATTTTCAAGTGAATCGGAATTTCCGATTCGGTTTCATATCGTTAAAAATAGAGTCATTGTTGAAACTGAACAACTCTAGACAACAGGAATCCTCACAATGTAAATAACTGGGTCTATAGCTATTAGAACTGAAAAGGACTACTTCTTGAATGACTGCATAGCACTTTTATATAATTTCTTATTTCATTTTACCATTTTAACTGATTTGAAAATACACAAACTTTTAAAACATATTGTATCGTAAATAAATAAAGCATGCAATAACCGAAACCTTCTTACTTACCCATATCAATTTGCAGTTTACTTTTTCGATAGATGTTCTTTTTCTTCATTTTTGAACCATTAATATTGCAATATTTCATCTAGAATATATGATTGTTGTTTGGGTTGTTTCTAAAAAAATTGAAATAGTCATACTTAATGAATTCAAACAGTTTCGGTAATTTTATTTGAATTCTTAAAAGAAAATTAACAAATCAATTGAAAATAGAATTAAAACAATGGTCGCCGTTTCCTCTGTAACTATCCATGAATAGCAGACCACATCATAGGCCGATTCGAACTTGTCTTTAGCGGGAGTCGAGCGGAGCATACAAACAAAGACAAAATAAAGGACATGGTGGCATCGTATTCAAAAAAAAAAAAAAAAAAATAGTCATTGTGGTCTGACAATAATGTTAATTTTGTGAGAAAAACAAATAACAACCGTCAAAAACTGTGCATTTATGTTTGCACAAATGCCTTTTGCTCAAAAACATTCACCTTAAACTGCTATTTGAAACGTTATACATGGTACCTATGTCCTATACATTAATTATCCGTTACTTATCAAAGAACTTCAAAAGAGAATTTATTATTTCAGTCCGAGCAGTTGATGACATCATGACTCTTTGTTTTTACAAAATAGTTTCATCGTAGATGATGTTTCTGAACAAATTCACACATAATTAAGGCCCCGATTGCCAATCGAATCGAAACTTCTCGATTGGTTTTCATATTTTGTATTGTGTAACTCAATCGATCAAACAATGTACTATTGTGAATAAACCCACAGAAAATTGCGAATATTTCAAATTTGACAGTTCTATGATGTGTTAGCTTTTGAAATCATTATTTGTTTTTTCTGGTTTTCTTTTTTTAATATAAATTAAAATAGTTTATTTACATTTTAAAATGAGTGGAATTGAGTTATGGTTAAGCGATAGTAACACAGAAACCGACAATGCCCAAGAATATTTTGAAATTACCAGAAAAAGGAGACCTATCAGAAACACCTCTAATCCTCTGGAACTGTAAAAAACGATGTAAGATTTATGGAATAAAGGCTTTTATACACATATTTGGTTTTCGATTCCCAGCAGAATAAAATTTGTTAGTTCTTTGAGATACTGTGCTCATGGATATTACCAAGTTATTGCTGGTAATTAATTTTGTATTGGCATTGCACAATCTACAGTGTCTTTAGTGCTAAATTAAGTGCTAGCAGTTCTAGAAACGCATATTTGCTCCAAATGGATTATTTTTAATTACTTTGAAGCAAAGAAAACTTCGGGCTAAAATCGTAACAGTGAAAAAGTGGAATACCAGCTGTAAACATCTTCGCGATGTTCACATTTTTCTCCATCAATCTGACCAAAATTTCTGTTTGCCTTTTGTTCATCACTTTTGAGCTTCATAAAATAAATATTTAAATGTTTTGTCCTTAAAATAATTAATTACTTGAAAGAAACTTACATTTTGTTCACAAGAAAATCTTCTGGACTTCACTTTCCTCAGGCGTCGATCAGAAAATGACAATCGAAAAGAAACGACTGTGAAATCGAAAAGTTTCGACCACAATCGACATTTGCAATATGAAATAGAGTAATCGACGATCGATGATCGAAAAAGGTCGATCATTGATTAGAAAATCGACAACCACAATCTGGGCCTAAGTTTTTTCGATTTTAGACACTTCACGTTTACCAACTTTCAACCCAATTTAAACCTGGTTTCAACCAACTTTCAAACCAATTTCAACATATTTCATTCAAATAACATTTTTAAGAAAGACCTATAGGTAATAAATCCATGAGCACTAGCTGTACTAACCCTATGACCAACTCGTAAATTGTTTGCTGGTTAAAATCATTGATACCACAATCAGATTGTTAAAATATATGATTGTATGACACTCCAGAGCTCCAGAGAGTCCTAGTATAAAAGTCGATCAAAAAGGCGTTTAAGAATTGTTGAATATTAGTTAATTAATCCTGTGCGGCTGTGCCCTCCTTACATGTTTAATAAAACGGATGCAAACTTTCACTTTGTTTTTACTGATACGAACATGGCACTCGATTGGTCGTAATTCGTCATTCAACATTTAAAAATTGAATATTGTTTTTTTTAAGAGATACCAATACAATACGCCGCCGTCGGTAAAAGCAACCGATACAAATTCGACCTGTTACGTTAACTGAGGTTGCTGCAATAACCGAGCCACAAAACAAGTTGAGTCTTGAATTAGAATTTAACTTAAAAACCAGAGTATACAAAATAAAAGAAAAGTTATAATGCAGTTCATTAAAATAAAATTTGGTTAATTTTACTTTCTCGGTTTTAAAAGAGTCATGGTGTCTTCTACTGACACCGAGTTTTTTCCGACTCAGATTTAGATCCGAATTTGTTAAGCACATTTTTTTGTTTTGGAATTTTCTGCTTTCTACACCCATTAAAACATTTTTGTATAATACGAGTAGTCTTAATTTCTCGAATAAATCCAAGCAACTAACGACCGCGAAAAAAATAGTTGAAAAATAAAAAAAAAATTCTGAGAAGTAGGTATAAAATATCAGCCCAGTTACAACAAAAGTAAACACCGAACCAAGATTAAACGAAATATTAATCATATATGGAATGTCGTGTTTACTGAGTCACTAATGGTAATTATCGACGTTGCCTTAACCGAAATATTGCGTTTATAGAGGGTTGCTTTAACCGAAGGCTTACTGTAACTAGTCCTCCTTAATCGATCTATTTACCTATAGCAAATTTTGAAACATTTTACAACCCTCAAGCTTAGCTTAAAATTTTTAGAGTAGGTTAGCGAGTTTTATTAGTTCATCGATATACGGCACATTTCGATCTTACCTCAGTAAGTACTTTGAGATTTGGATGCAACCTTTACCCTGCATTAAGCATTTCCAACTATTTATCGGTACAAGAAGAAATACAAAAAATTAAGCTGTGTTTTGAAACAGAATACAATTCCCGATCTTTACTTAGAAACATCGTATGAAAAACATACCATTATATTATCAGTATTCAATCATCAACAATTGGGAATTATTATCATCCATTTCAGAGTAAACGTATGTATGAATGTCGAAGAAAAATCCTTAAAATGAAAAAGATTGTATATCAGACGTTGTGTTGTTGTTAGGAACTGATGACTCTTGAGCGAAATTCTTCTAAGCGAAACCATTTATTCTCCCATGATACAACCTGTAATGATAATGATCGATATGATGATAAATGTTTGATGATTTAGTGAAGGCAATGTATCTACTAGTTAATGCGCGATGGAAAATGGAATGATTTTGTTATTTAAGATAAAAAGGTTCAAACTAAAAGAGGATGTTCTATATAACAGAGATGCATTTTTGGATTTGCATTTCACAAAAAATTCGTCGTCATTTATTTTTTTTTGTTTTATCTACCAAAGAATTAACTTCGTTTTTTTTTTTATAAATATATCTTTTTGTTATATTTACACTATTATGCTTTTATTAATGTTTTTTTGTTTGCTTTTCACCCGAGGAGAAACCTTAAATTATTTTGAGTTTATTTTTTGTTAAATTTTATAGCTATTTTAAATTTTGTTTTTTGACTTTAATTTGCTTTTAATTTCCTTCTTTCGTTTGTATTATTAATTGCTGGGGGATACATTTTATATTATTTTCAGTTTTAATAATATTGCTTTTCTGTGGTCTGTCTGCTGCAGCATTTTTTGTTTTTAAATTGTATTCATTTTCATTTATATTTTTGTTTCGTTTTATTGTTTTAATAATTGAAAATATTGTTTAAGTGTATGTATGTATATAAGTGTGTGTGTTGTGTGTGTGTGTGCAATTAAGCAAATTTAAAATCTATCTTTGTTTTATTTTTTTTTAATGTTTTTGTTTTATATTTTCTTCTTAATACCCTGCAACTTCATTTAATATCACAGATATTTCAGAGATAGATAAGATACTTAAAAAAAACTTGTGCCATTTTAGTGTGTATATTGCTATATAAAATACAAAAACAAAAAACAATACAAAATAGAAGCTGCATGCTATTTAGCTCTAATGAAAAATAAAGAAATTTAAAAAAATATTAACGAGATTTTATTTTTTTTTTTTTAGAAGATAATCTTCTGGCCTGCTGAGCAATTTACTTTTTTTCTGAAATCGTTTTAATGGGCGGGATTGTGGTTTGAGGTTTGATTTAGTTTATATTATTATAGGATGTGTTTTTAATTTAGTTTCTTAACTATTATTGTTTGTTTTTATTTTTGTTTATTAAGTAAATGAAATTAAAAAAAAAAAGCGAACAACAAAGAAACAATAGAGAAAAATAATTGCCGAGAGTTAAGAAAGAAAAACAAACAAAAATAAAAATATAATTAACTTTTCTCTCTTTTTAAAGATGTATGTATGAATACTTGATATTAAAAAAAAATCCTATAACTGATAATTATGTATGTATGAACTATTATTATTCTTATAAACTGTTTTATTATTTATCTCTCATTTTTGTTTTTGATTTGGAGGGGGTTTTATCATTTTAAAATTATAAAGCTGGCGTGATTTCTTCGGCGGCTGTAGCGGCAGGTGAGCTATTCGTGTTACTATCCTGATCTAAGATGGTGTTGGTGGAGCTGTCATTCTCCTGGCACAATGATTCGTTGGTGGATGATGGTGGGGTCTTCTCTAGAGTGATGTTTTCTGATGAAGCAGTTTTTAATTGTTCGTCGTTTTTGTCTTCGTTGAATGTTGACAGTAATGCGGGGTTTGCTGTTGCTGTTGTGGTCGATGAAAGTAAGCTGCTTTCGGAGATGGAGGAGTTTTGAAGTAGGTTGGAACTAAAAAGAAACCAGGAATACATTACAGTTTATACATATTTATGTGTGGATGTAAATGATTTTTTTCGTATTATCCCAAATTCTGATGCACGGGGATTGTCAGTACAGCGATTCAAGGCTATAAAACAATAATTTTTGCAAAGAGCATCAAGGTTTTGAGTTCGATTCTCAGCCACTGCACAAAAGATATTAGGTGACCCAGATAATTTTATTCCCGCAAATCCATTAGTGACTCCTATCCATATTCAACCTGAATGATATTTCTTATTTGCTTATGCAATTTTACGATCAATTCCTAATAAACTTGGAGGAGTAATTTTTTCAGGAATAAACTGCCTCTTGCGAGGAATTGACAAATCTTCTAAGAGTATCTCTTGTCATGAAAAGTGCTGCTCATTAACCGTTTGGAGTCGGCAGAAAATTGTAAGTCACTAGGTCCTGGATTTTTTCGAGCTGTTGCACTACCAAATTTATTTATTTATAAAGAACATCAACACCATATCCACGATTCAAAGTTTAAAAATCACTGATCAAATTTAATCATAACGTACTTTATAGAAATACCTACTAGTTTAATCGACGTTTGTATATATATTGATGGAAAAAAACTTAGTTTCAGAAATTTGCAATTGAAGCAAAAGTAGAGCTGGGTAAGTCATTCCACATTCGTGGGATACGACTAAGGAAAAATCTCCGTGTTCTACAATACGTTCGAAGGCGGGCTCAACTGTCAACAGATGGATATTCGTAGAAACGTGAGTAGTACGGTGAATTATTTTTCCGAAGGTATGCAACTTCAACGCAACATTACGACGATGCTCCAGAGACGTACATTTTTCGGAATTCTATCCAACAGACTTAATTTTTTGATTAAAAGAGTTTTCTGCATTTTAAAAGTTGCTAATTTATTTACACAATTTTTAAAGGAATCTAGATTCTAGTGTTCAAAATTTAATTGATTAAACCAGTTTAGAGTGATAGCCACATCTTAAAAGATACATACATTCAGTTTCCCAAAGATGGATTTTTTAAATAAATTTCTTCTAAAAAAACCTAAAACAATTAAAGTTCGTGTAAAAAACCCAGTGTTTTAAAATTGGGAATAAATCCATTTTTATTGTTCAGATGAAGTAAATGAAGCTGGGCATTTGCAGTTTTTGCTCTTAATTTAATTCTGACAATTCTGAATTTTCAAGGGAAACGATATTCTATTCTATTCTACTTTTTCTGAAAAACATTCTGATTTTGCTAAGTAAAAATAGTCTAAGAAGCTGATTCAGGTTAGGAAACTAAATTGAAATAAACAATCTATTTAAAATATATTTAAGCTATTTTACTTACAGTTTTTCAATGTCTTTTGTGTCCTGAATAGCTGTTGGGCCGTTGGATAATACAGTCGTATTTGTGACAGACTCATTGTCTTTAGTCCTCGTCCAAGCATCGTCTTTCAAATCATTTGAGTTGGTTTGCTCAGTTGTCATACTGCCAAAATTAGCCTCTGCATCGTCCTCTTCAAATGGATCAATCGATGTTGTCTTTTCGACATTGGCATTTTTATCGAATTCTGACTTTGTAAGCGATGGTGACGTAGGGATAAAAGATAAATTGACGGTGGGGGTATCTTTAACGGGAAACGTTAGGTTTTCCTTATCATTTCTTTCGCCAATACTGTCACCCATATCATTGCTAAATGCACTGAAGTGAGCATCGAAATCGGCAAAGTTATCCGTTGGAAAATCAGCCCAACCACCAACAGGCGCTGAACTCTGTTCATTACAATCTGCCGATTCGTCCTGACCAATTAGTGACAAATCAATAAATGGAACTATTCCACCTCCTCCTTCTCCCGCAGATGATGATCCGGCATCCCAATGACTGAAGGAGTTGGACGACGATAGATTCTTTGTTTCGGAAGCATTCAAAAGATGATCAATAAACGCATCAAAGTACACGTCCTCCGTCTATAGAGACGGAGAATCTTTTAAAATTGTATGTAAAGCAGAAAAAAACCAAATGAGATGCTGAACGATATTTGAAATGAAATTGAAGTTGGATGGGCAATATCTTACCTCAAATATTTCAGTCATTGGATCTTCATCCAGATTGATGTATAAATTGTTTCTGCAAATGTTAAAAAAAAAACATTTAATTAAGAGTTCAATATTACAGTAGTTGTAAAGGCCGTTTGGAACTTACAATGTTGCTGTGAAGTCACTTAGTAGCTCTGTGGTGTAATCTTCAACGAGAAACTCTTTAGGCAAATGTTGACTATAATCAACCGACTCTTGAGCATTGCAATTAGCTAACATACGATTTTGGACAGCTAATGCCATGGTAAATTCACCATCGTCGGGTTTGACTAGTAACTGCCACTGTTCTAGTTCAGTATCACTTAAATTACTTTCAATTAAGGCACCGATATGATCTGATTCTGATATACATGCGGTAATATGTTTAAATATTTTCATTAAATGACCCATATAGCCTAAACGACGTCCATTTTCAGCTTTTCTAAAAAAAAAAACAGAATAAATAAATTCAACATTATTTGCATGACACGTGCTAGTTCTATATTTTGAAGAGCTAAGAAAATTTGTATACAATAACAAATTCCCAGTTTCCCCTAGAAAATAAATTTAGGGTACCCATTTCCATTTACAGAATCACTAGTAACTTCGTTATTTATTATGGTAGACTTCGAGCAGTCTTGCTCAGTGACCCAAAGCTCAGGAGTGTGCCGTTTTGATAGCATAAGCTCATTTGACCTACGGATTTAATGGGATACAGTCCATAAGTCGGCTTTTTATAAGTGAGCCATTCTAGATATAATGCAATTGGTTAAACTGGTCCACCTACGTTTGCATTCTGTAAGAACAATTGAGAAGATTTTGCCCTTCATAATACCAAGAGGAATTTTAGCTCACTCCGCAAGTGAGTTATAAAGGACTTATCCTTGCTGGCTATCTTGTTAGCATGTTCATTTCTCTCTATGCTTCAAATAATAATAATTCATAAAGCATACCGGATAATCCCAGTTATTTTGCATAGCGCGAATAGCATAACAATGTTCTTGTTAAAATCGTTAAACGTATTTAACTGTCGATTTAAACAAAAAATATGGGTGTTTGTCCACTGGCAGCAAAGACTTTCGGAATAAGGGAGAAGTTTGAAAGTAAGCTGTTTTGTATTCCGAAATAGGACGAGTTACTAATTTCTAAGTTTTTTTTTGTTTCTGTATGTAGTATGCCATCAAGGGCCTAATAACAAAGTGTACAATGTTTAAGTTAGCATTGATCAACACAATCATAACACTACAAAAATCGGATTCCATTACACTTCCATCCAGAAATTACTTCTAATCTGGTCCAAAATTGTGCTGACCATGGTTATCTATCCACCAATTATTTCAAAGAACTTATTTACAAAACAATTGTTTATATATTTTATCTTATCAATTAAAAAAGAAAAACTACTTACTGCATTTCAGTATTATGCAACCAACAATCGATGAGCTTTGATATTATCTTACTGTTAACTATAACCTGCAATGCAAAGTAACATAAAAACAATGCTTGTTATTGCTCCACAAATAAAATAAAGAACACACAAGCCCAAATACTTACATATGTTTGCAATGCGGATGGACTTTTTTGATCTTTTGTTTTTGAATCAACTTCACCCTCGATATTGTCGCCGTCTCCTATATCCACTCGACTTTTAATAGTCTCATCCGTCATCATTTGATCATCATCGTTTTGAAAGGAACCATCTTTTGTTGTTTGAGTACTGATGTTATTGTTATTATTGATACTGCTATTGTTAATACATCGGCTCGGAGAGAATACTATGTGTAAACATTTTTCCACTTCACTATGTAGGAAATTATTCCAACAGTAGTCCTTAAACAGTGCGAGTATTGTGTTGAAATAGTCAGTTTCACAAATTCTTTAAAACAAAAAAATGAAATAGGGGACGATTAAAATTCAAAAGAAACTAACGCATTCGTGATGTCTTCGTTTCCAGTTTGTAGTAATACTGTAAAAAGTCGGCATATCTCCAGGCGTGTACTGCCAAATGGCGGCAGAATTTTAGCTCCATTTAACAACATATTAGGTTTCTTCAACAAAAAAAAATAAATATAAATTAGTTTAACTTGAAAACAAAACAAAAATAAAAAGTGTTGTTACAACAGGCGGGTTTCGAAGAATTTCAATGAATTCTTTGAGGCGTGGTCCAACCACACGAATCACAGTCGAAATAATGTTATCATGGTTATCTTTTTCCCTTTCTTGCATTATTCTTGCACGATCTGTTGCAGCAACATCGCTGAATAAAATTCAAAATTATAAGTTGTTCTTTTTTTACACATGTACATACAAAAAAAATACTTACGCAAACACTACTGGCTTAACTAAAGTAAGTACAACCAAAATTCCTGATATTATTGCGTGCTCATTGACGCTTGGTTCCAAAATTACATTTAACAGACTGCTAATGGTTTCTTCACTTTCGATTAGTTGCAGCAAGGGATTACTTCCGACAAAAGCTGGCTCGAAAGAATCATTTTCCTGTTCGGTTTGTCGCATGGAACGACCTTGTGTGATTAACTCACAGAAGAATTCCGCTACGTTGGCATGTTTGTCTGATTCTTTGGCATCGCCTAGGGTTGCAATCAGTCTCTCCACTAGTCTCTCTTCGGTGAGCCACTAGAATCAAATATAATTAGTAAGTATTGCTTCTGGTGATCAAACGAATTCTTACTTCGTATAGATTTTTCTTGAGGGCACCTCCTTCGACATCATTTAACATTTGCATTAACAAATCTGGCATAACTGGCGTTGCGAAATGACGAAAAATCAATTCTAGGAAATTTCCCTGTGACTTAATGTATTCGATTAATTCTAGGCACATTTTCTGATACAAAAACCAATCCTGATAGAACTTTTTTGTGAAGAGCATACTAAAGGCTTTACTAAAAAACGAAGAAAGTAAGGGATTGAGCGGTGGTTTGTTTTCAAGATATGAATACAGTGTTTGTAGGATGTCATTGTCTGACAGAAGTTTTGCGTTTAAGGACGGTAAGCCGCTAGAAAAAAAATGATGAATTTTTATTTATAAATATGTGTTTGTTTATTGTATACATTTTTAATTCAAACTTACAGAGTCAAAACTTCACAGGCCATATTGGCATGTCTAAATCGTTGAGCAAGCGGTAAGTCTTCTGAGGGTTCTGTCGTTATCAATTCTACAAGCCGTTTAATAACATCTGGACGTGTGAAACTGTAAATAAAAAAAAGCACAGAACAGGATACAAAAATGCGCGGTTTTTTTGGCCGAAATAAATTTTATAATTTTTCAGTGACTATTGAAGTTTTTTTCCAATAAAAAACTAAAAAACTAGACACACGATTGAAAAGGTGATAGGCCAAGCTATAAAATGGCACATCTTCTGTTACGTTTTTCAAAGATAAAAGTACTTGCATTAGTTATTTCATTAATTTCGATCGAATTTTGTAAGCAGATTTTTCTTAGAACTAAAAGTAGTGTTTCATTGCAAAAAATTTATAACATATAAAAAAAAAAGCTCAAAAGTTCAAGTTCTTTCAAGATGAACCATTTGAAGGTCCTTATGAAGTGAGATTGACTGCAAATATCAATATTTAATATATCACTAGCTTCCTCGAAGAAAAATTTTCAAAAATGGAACCTACGTCTACGGGTCAGAGCAATACAGATTGTGCAAAAATCGTCTGAATAAACGCCAAGCCTCGATGCGTATTTGTCTATAAGACAGTGTCCAGTTATTACACCAATTACGGAGCTGATGTGCAGCGTTTCAGATCAAGACTTAGATGTGTTTTGTCATCACACAGGTCGATAAATTGTTCCATCTTAGGTTTGTCCTCTCTATGGCACCATGTTTGGGTAAATCTATATTAGCATTATCAGGTAATATAGGTAGTATTTTACTACTCTTGGCGAGTTCGTCAGCCTTACAGCTCCCTGGAGCATACCTAGGCCCTGGCTTCCAAGAGAGGAGAATTTTGAACTCATGCGCCATCTCCATGAGAGATGAACGCCAGTTAAGGGCTTTTATAGAGTTTGTAGAGATCGAGTCTAAATTTAACTATTCATGAGGAAGCGGATATCAGTGGTTTATAACATGTTTTCTTTGAACCAAGACAGGACTTCTTTAATCGCCTTGAAAACGCTACAATGATTAGGAAAACGGAAAGAGAGACAACTTTAGGCTATCTGAGTACACCCGCTTACCATGAACAGTTTTCGATCTATTGATAGAATCATCTTCCAAGAAACTCATCTCCCAAAAAGATCTTGAAGGAATGGTTACTTCGAAGTTTTTTGCCGAACTCTAGTTTTGGAATAGTGCAATCAATGTGACTTGCAATGATCAGAATGACCAATTTTGTTATTGATCCATTTGTAGAATCTTTTAGATAGGCCACCGTCTGTTTACTGAAAATATCAAGAGGCGGCAGATGGAACAGAACATCTAGTGCGGCAGATAATGTTGTTCGTAGTGTTCGGCTTATTCTTAAATAAGGTAATCTTTGGACCTTGCTTAGCTTTCACAATTAAAAGCCTTTTTAAAGCGGTCCACCATACGGTTACGCCATAAGTAAGGATTACCAAAGTATGTAGTCATTGAGTAATACGGGATTGGAGACCCTACTTGTTCCCAATAGTTTTTTTGCATCAGAACAGTGCCACTGTGCCCTTTTTGACCCGTTCTTGTATATCTGGTTTTCAGTTTAATTTTGTATCTCAAAACAAAGTGGTAATTTAGTCCAAATTTTAAAGTTTTAAATAATACGCAGATATTACTCCTTTCATAATGATTAGTGTGTTGGACTGTCATTAAATGCAAAAATATTTTTCAGGGGTGCACTGCTTCTTGCGAGGAAGTGTCATAAAATTGCTGCTCACTATCAGTAGAAAATTGTAGGTCCTGTCCATTTCTGTAACACGAACACAGAAATGGTTGAGAGTTGTAAGTCACGTCTCTTTACGAGCAGTAACTATTTTCAAATTTCTCACAAAATCCTACTTATTTTGAAGATGTTTTGCATGTAAGCCGCCTTTCAGGGTTTAGCCCGCATGTTCTTAAAACCCAATCCTACTATATTGAAACACACTTGAGGAAATGAATTGTGGAGTGATAAGAAATCTATTGAATTACATGAAAAATAGTATGAAGTTCGGCGGACTGAGAATTTTACTCATTCTAATCAGCTATATTATACTGAGCTCATAGAGTACGTTTCGACGTTATTTAAAATAAGAGCGTTCTGTATGAAGGTATTTCTTTTATATTCTAACTAATTCTGACATTAATCATCTGTTGTTCTGCCATCAAAAGGGCACTTTCCATAGTTGAGAGCAGGAATTTTGGCATGTAAATTGAGTATAGTTGAGAATAGGTAATTCCTTATTATGATCAGTCCACTGTTATCTCGATTCGATTGAATCATCTATATTCGTTTGTATCAAGTTACCCCAGATCTTTCGAATCGACAACATTTAGGATATAACTAAAATGCATAACAAAAAAAAAACAAATTAATATATATTTTAAGAGAAATCAAGTGCTTGTAAATTTTTCTCAGCCGTTGTGATAAGATTTCACATTACGTTATCACAAATACAGTGATACATTTAAATACTTCAGAATCAATTTATTTGAGCTTTCTAAATGTCTATGACCAACCAACGTAAGAAACAGACTTTTTTTGACAACTAATTCCCTACTTTGGAATAAAAAGAAAAACCGGTATTGGTATGTAATTAGATTTGTGTGATCTAAATATGAGTTTGGCTGAACGCGAATAGTTTCTAAAACGCCTTTATTTTAGGAAATCAATTTATAGTCGACATTTTCGCCGGACAGAAAATTAGAAACCACAACAGAATTACTAATTTTTAAAGTAAAAGAGGTTTATTATCTATGTGATTTGATTGTTTTCAGTTTATTTTGATTTTTTTTATAATACATATTAATATCAATAAATTTAAAATACAGTAAGTTTTGCATTCCAGAACCCCGGAAGCTCATAGTACGGTGTTATCAAAACGAAAATAGTTGTTCTAAAATGATGGTACATATTTGATGCAAGTCTATTTAGGAATGGTAGCTTTTGAACACCAAAAAGGAAACCAAAAGATCGAAAAAAGACCCCAAAAGAAGAACACAGATTAATATGCGGAATTAGCAAGCCGATACTTTTTTGACTTCTGCTAAAATAAGAGGTTTCTTCGTCCGAATTGTTAAGCAGTGGTTTTCAGAGACAAAAACTAATGTTTTGGATTGACCCACCCAAAAGTTCGGACTTGAATCCTATCGAGATTTTGTAAGCAGATGCCGAGAGACGACTGAAGTACAAGAACCCAACAAATTCTGAAGAACATTTTAAGAACAAAGGAGGAGATGCTCCGCCTTGGTTGAAAGTATGCAAGAAAGATTAGCTGCAATGATAAAAAATAAGGGTTTCCTAACTAAATATGCACTAATATTATATCGATTATTTTTAATGAATTTCTTTTTGTTTTTTCTAATTGTGTGGCCAGTTGAAATTTGTGTTAAATAAATGTTGAACTTTTTCTTATGTTATTGTAACGCTTATATTTTTTATAAAATACATACATATGTATATAAAAGTGTGATTCGTTATTAATAGAACCACTAACCAACCTCAACAGATTTCTTAAAAAAAGTTATCAAATTTAATATTGCTATAATATCGACGCTTCCAATTCTTCGGCCACCACTGTATATACTCTGCTCGGAGCCTATCAGATTTGCGATGTCTGTAATAAGTGTTTTACTCAGAGCAGAGCTAAAAAAGAAAACCGTCTAGACAGATGAGAACATAAAGAAAAGCCGGAACAAATCAGTGAAAAGTTTGTGTTACATGTTCTTGAAAACCAATACTTAATAAAAGCGATTTCGTATCCAAAATTGAACAGTTCGAAAATTTTGTCTCCACAAGAAAAAGTTAAATCATGAGCTTCACTTCATAACTCTAGTTCTCTACTCAAAATTGAAGTTTTTAAAGATTCTTTTCAATGATGAATCTTCTAATGAAGCTTAATTGACTTGATTGCAATTGGAAATACATTTTGATGCGAAAGTGGAAAACTCAGATACAAATTTACTGGTGGCACTAGAACTATTTGACTTCCAAGGCAATGACAATTTTGCTACAAAGCTTCAAAGATGTAATAGTTCAGTGCTATTTTATAGCCTACCACTGTATAAAAATGTTCCTAGTATTCCCGAATGCTATGGTCCGCTGACTAATTTAATTTGCTGCGGTCACTGACTTTAACCCATTAATTTGTTGCGCAAAGTCTATTACCAAGCTACGGAGTAAATATGTAACTTCTAAGATAATCAAAATGTCGTTGAATATAAGCTAAGATAAACAAAGGTAGGCTTCCAATTACGTCAATAAAACTATTTACACTTCGAAAGCGCATAGGGGTGCATAACAGAATAATAGATGCGACAAGGAAAAAAAGACAGTATATATCTGAAAATCATGTGCATTGATAAAGTGTTGGTTAGATAGATAGATAACAAATTAGATAGTTATATCTGTTTTTTTGGAAAACCATACTCACTAGTTTATAATATTCTTTTGAGATTTGCATTCCTGCAGAATATCATCTTCATCCAAAAACTCCTCCACGGTGACATTCTGCAAAGAAAAAAAAAAAACAAACATCACAACATTGATTCAGCACGATTTCGATTAGAATTAATTTGCTTTCTGCTTCGTTCTTGCATTTTCACATTTTCACTCTTTTTTATTATTATTTCAGATTTTTAAAGAAACGTTAAACTTTGGCCAGTGTAGAAATTTATGTATTAAGTCTGAGAATCTCTTGGCCTAAAAGTGTAGTAAACTCACCTCCTTCTTTAAGAGCGCCTCGATGTTCTGTGACGGTGTGTAGCCCTTGTCCCAAAACATTATTCGTTCGTGTATTTCTTCTTCTGCTCCTCCTCTAGGTTCACAGTTGTTGAGTCTTTATTTTATTTCCTTATTATTTAACACAATAAAGTTAACTTTGTGCAGCAATCTATAAGAGAATAAAACAATAAAGAAAATATATTAAGTCGAATAGTTTAAATTTGTATACTTATTTAAGTTCTTTTTAAAAAGTGCACTTGAGAAAATTGTTAAGAAAAAAAGATAATCGCGAGGAAAAGGTTTACTCCCAGTGAATTTCTTTTTCGAATAAAAATTCAGCAATTTACAACCTCAAGCAATTTGCACAATACATTTTGAAGAGAAAAAAAAACTACCAGATAAAACAATAACTACCTGTTCTTTGAGTTATTTCAGTTTCATTTAATTCTAATATGAAGAAGGATTTTCTTTCATTATATTTTATTTGTTGAGCAAGAAAAGAAATTTGTTCACGTCGTAGTCGAGGGAAGAAAACTCATCTCAAATTTTTGACAAATTGGAAAAGAAAAATCCCTGCGAATAAACAAGATTCTAGTTGTCTCACTTTTGGTTGGAAGGAATATCCCTGTCAGCTCAGTGTTCTCAGACTATAGTTTCAAAGTATGGGATATTTGATTAAAGTTAAAACTGTCAATAGTCGGAAGGTAATGGTGGCTCTCTATACGAGAAAATGCTATAATTTCTGGCTATATGCTCTAGCCAATATAAATTATGACTATACATATGTCAGTTTTTGCAAATCGAGAGTTGCTTAAGCTTATTTGAAAAAGGAATGAAAAGTCAAAAGTAAAAGGAAAACATACAATTGAATTATTCAATAGTCCACAACAACAAACTATATATTTTTTTATATTTTTCGTTTTTTTCATTATTTGCCTTATTGACAAGTATATAATAATTTTTTATTATCAAGTGGCAGTTAGAAAGAAAATGTCATTATTGAAGAAATGTCCTTATAAAAGGCATAGTTAAATTTTGATTTGTAAAACTACCTTATGAAGATTTTATCAGATTAATTTCTAATCCAAGGAAGTAAATTTGTATGGTAAATCTTGAAGATGTATGTACCTATAAATGAATTTGATCTCATTAAATATAGACTTGTTGGTCATTAAAAATGTAGAATATACACGATTAGTACGAGTGCCAATTTCGTTATATATTTTGTAAGATCTGTCCCATACAAATTTCTACCGGTTCTGCAACGTGGAACAAACAATTAGTTAAATTTTTAACATTTTTAATTATAAAACAGCCCTCTAGAGTAAAAAAAATTATCCTTGTGAATAAATTTCACGCACTTTTCAACTGAATTGGCATACAGTCCAAAAAAAAGAAACTCATATATCTCAATCAGTCTGAGAAAAATTGGGTTTTAATATGCACATCGGAATTTGGATAGTTATTAATGAAAACTCTCTTGCGAGGAAGTGACAAATCCAGTCCTCCATGAGTATCTCTTCTCATAAAAAGTCCTGCTCATCTTAGCCGTCTGACCTCAGCAGAACCATTCCTGCTAACACGCAGATGGGAATGGTTAAGAGTTGTAGGACACTAGTTGTTTTAATAATTCACATGCGCACAAGGGTTTATTGAGTGACCCTTATAATAGGTGTGTTTTATTCATTGCTGCATACCCAGCGCAGCATTCAAGTGCGAAAAAAACGATCAAACTCACTCCATAATGTCAATTTCAATTTATAATTCAATGTTAGCCATTATTATAGAAAATATCGAAATCTCATGTTAAAACATTTATGTATGTACATAATATGTTTAATTCTAAAATTAAATGCAAAGCGCCATTTTCATTTCAATAATTTAAAGTTCTATCACCAGCACAACTTGTATTTTTTTAGGCTTTTTTTTCGCCAGCAATCAAATTGTTGTTGTTTATCGAGGAAAATTTTGCTGCGCTAGCTATGCAGCAGTGAATAAAACACACCTAATGTTAAACACAGCACGAGCGATGGGGAAATTAGGGGGAGGGGGTAAGGAAAGCTGTTGTCGACGAATGAATGAATGAATATTGGTCTGGAATGTTTCCAACTTGAAAAGGGAAGGAAAAGCGTGCCGGGTAAATTATTCCATAATCGTGTTGTGCGACTAAATCAGGAATCTCTGCAACCAAAATTAGAACTGATGAGCATTCCTATCTAAAGAGGTATCGCGGGTGAACTGAACGAGGGGAAGAATGCAACTGGTTACTTCGAGTGAGCATTGCTTGTTAAAGAAGCAATAAAACAAGGAAATACATGAAACATTCCGAAGGTGTTCAAGAGAGGGGAATGTTCGATGATGGCGGTTTCTTATCAGTTTTACAGCTCTAGGTTTAAGTTATCCACGAGCTTTTGGCTTCTTATTTATTTTTTTTTTGTTCAATGAAAATAACCCAAGTTCACTTTTTTGTATACTTACCCCCACTTTCACAGTGAGAGTTTAAACTTAAGTTCTGCTGAACCTGAACTGGAGTTTAAATTTGAAGTTCAACTCGTCCGGTTTCACAGTCTTATCTGAACTTCAGTTCATTAAACGTTGTTTAAGTAAATTGTTTTCTCTTTCTATCTGAATCAAAGAAAAAACAATCAAGAAAAGTTTGCTTTGTTTCAGTTGTGACCTGTGACAGGAATCAAAAATTAAAAATGAAAATAAATTATATTTTCAAATGTTTGAAGGGGTTGTCGAACTGAGATTTAAACCGCAGAATAGTGTCGTTTAACTTAAACTACAGAATGAACTCTGTTCAAGGACTGTGAAACCAAATTTATTGTTGAACTGAAGTTTGAACCAAAAGTAGAGTTTAAACTTCCACTGTGAAACTGGGGGTTATTGTTTTATTTGTAAGGGATTTTTTACTAACAAGAAATTCAAAAAAGCATGGATGTAAAAAGGTTTTGATTGGAAAATATAAGAAAGGAGAACTGAAGATTTATTAAAGCCCCTTTTAGACGATCAGTTGTTCATTCTGTTATCAGTTCAGTTAAAAAGGCAGTGTATTTAGACGATCAGTTGTTCCTTCAGTTATCAGTTCAGTTAAAGAAGGCAGTATATTTAGACGTCAGTCCGGTGTTCGGTTGAGCTTTCATTTTAGTTGTGAGCAGTCAAAAATCAGAGGAAATATATTGCGTAGTGGCCGATGAAAACCTTATTGCAATAGCTATAGTTTTGTCGCTTAATAAATCACCGCAAAATAAAATTGAAATGACGACTGAACTGAAAAGTATTTACAAATCAGTTTAACTGATAACTGAACTGAAAACTTATGGGACTTTCATCAGTTTCTGTTTCAGGTTTCAGTCAAACGCTTAAGTTTTTGCATTTAGACATCAGTTTAAGCTCAACTGAAACGGAAATGATCGTCTAATAGGGGCTTAACTGATTTTAAATTTTGTTATTAGCTTATTCTCCCAATTTTGTACAAAAATGATTTAGGGAGACTTTATTAAGTTATGATTGGCAAATAATATTTTACATAATACGAGCAAAATGCGATATCCGTCTCAGATTTTGAAAATGAAACTCTTTGGCACAGATATGACACGCAATGGATCATAATCGACATCCCAGATTCATTAGATTAATAAATCAACGTTTTAGTCTTAGAGTTTAATAATCAAATATAAACTACAGTTAATTCAAAATACCTTATTTTTCTTATTTTTAATTTAAACTGACCATATATGAGCGAGTTATCGAGTTAAATGGCACCTTGTCCAGATGAGTATGTGAAGCTCGCCAAGAAGAATAGTAAATTTGTATATTTTTTGTGTTATGGTAACCTTTTCTAAAAATTACACATCTATATTAATCAATCTATGAAATGGATGAAGCATTCTTAAACTCTTAGGGAGAAATCTCGTGCAGGTTTATTCTCATCCTTTGTCAAACTGACAGAGCAAATTCAATGAGATTTCATTTTCCTGGACTCCACAGCTTTTTCACGATCATATAAAGCATATGAACACAGTCTAGCTTAAAATACAATTCATCAACGTCAATAACTTTAATTCCAATAGGCAAGCAAATATAGTGAATATTCTTCAGAAAGGTAATTCATTCACTGAAACGGTCGAATCGACATCATTTTCAAAAAAAATGACACCATATTTCAAAAACCACTCCAACTTTTCGCTCATTGTGCACATGATAAAGTTTTGTTTATTTACCCAGACAAATGACAATAAATTTTGTTCAGCAAGCAACCACCGAAAAAAAAGAATTATTTCTTAATTAATAAAAACTTACTTTATATTAAAACGCCATGCAAATGATAGTCGAGTGTTGATACATAATTCAAAAACGATGCAAAATTTAAAATGACGCTTTATTTATTTAAAAATCATGGATTGTGTTTTTAATCAAAAGTCTACTGTAGGACTACTTAACTTCATTTGTCTTTTTTTAAGTTCAAAGAAATTAATAGCTATTGAATATTTATTCATATGAGAAACCTCTCAAAACTAGCCCCGGGTCGTTCCTGGTTGATGCGCAAATGCGTACTATCCCAATAATTCGCTCGTGTATCGCCAGTTTAAGAAAAATCGCATTGATTGACTTGTCGTTATTAGCAACGGGGCGAATTTTCCTTAAGGTAGCGCGAGTTAAAGATTCCAATAACGTATTTAATTATAATTTTCTTATTTTTTATAACTATAGTAGACTAATAAATTAAGAAACAAAGTTTGATGAAAGTCAAAATGAAAGTTCTCTAAAACTAGATGTTATACTAAATAATGATTTTAAGTAGTGTTTCAATAGAAATGTGTTTCTGTACCTCGCGCGTATAATATTGATTTTTTTTAGTTAGCTACTGGTCTCATTACTGCAGATTTAAAATATTAAAGTGAGTTAACACCGTTAAATCGTAAAAAAATGTTTTACTTTCCACTTTTTTTAAGTGTACATATTTTCGACTAACAGTACTGAAAAGGGTCAGTATGAAAATGCGCCAAGCAGGCGCCTATATCATCAGTTTTTTAACTCAATAGAACTTTGGGTGTCCCGTTTCGTGGGTTCACAAAATTTTAGCTCCCTCTTCGTTCAGAAAATTTAATCAAAAAATAATGTCCTAACAAAATCTACAAGAAAGCAAAAACTCCCCATAATAACCCGACTCTGATAATACTTACACAAAGAGAAATGTCAAGAGCGTTTTATATGCAAACTAAGGAGCTTTTAAAATAGTTGTTTTCTTGTTTAAAATTGTGATATTTCTTATTAAAAAGTGCCAATCTACCGAATGAAACAATCCGCCTGTGAAAATTTGTGGTACCTTAAAGGAAAATTGATCCTTAGCAACTTCTACTTAACTTAATAAAATCTCAAATGTTCTCTTAAACCAAAAAGGTAGCAGTGTTAATGCTATTGTATAATTATTGCATTGCTCAATTGGAAGTGCCAATCCACAAAAATTCTAATAACCTCAAATATCTATAGGATATTTCTGTTTTGTTTTCAAGGAATTTTTTGATCCACTACTTGTAACACTTAAATTTAATCAAAAAATCCTTTCCAAACACAAACAGTCTCTATCTCTCTTTTACTTGTGCATTCATAAAATTTCCCTGACAACTTCTTTCTTAATCCAAAAAGATAAAAACGTCACAATTATGAGATGTAGAAATAGGAACAGAAAACAGAATTGCAAAATTATATTTTAGTCCAAATCTAAATAATATAATAATAGTCAATGTACAATGCCAATCACAAAACGAACAATAATCGCGATACAATTGCACCCAACAATTAAATAGAAACCACAAGAAAACAAAATAATTTACCTCAGTTGCCAATTTCTAAATAATAAATGCACTTCTTTACATTTGTTTTTGCAAATGCATTTATCAGTATCCGTGTCCCTTCACTGTGGCCCACTATCGCACGTATTGTAATTGTAGAATAAAAATGTAGAACTACAAAACAAAAAACACCAACACCCTCGTTCTACGTTGATTTTTATTTTTGACAACTTGAACTTTATTGTTGAAAAATAACCGAATACGCAACACACTTACTTGTAGTAGCAGATTAAAGGACAGAATGAGATAGACGGTTATGAACTCGCGGTCGGTACTTTTTTTTTAGGTAGGTTTTAAAATAAATTTTCGCAGGGATTTTTTTCTGGACAAAAAAACACGTTTCCGTATAAGTATTTCTGATTGATTAATTGCTTTAACTAGGTTTAGGCGATATAATTTTGTTATAATTGAAGGCAAAGACACTTATAGAGTTGTATAAAAGCAATTTAAAATGGTTTTGTATTATTTTTAAGTTATTTTTTTAAAGATGTTAAACGAGAGAATTATTTAACACACTTTTGTTCGGGGTGTTTTCATTTTTTCACTTCCTTTTCCCTAGATATTGTTCGGTGATGCCAGAACTCTAGTACTATGTTTTGGATTAATTTAAATTTTAAGTAAATCTTCCATTGAATTTAGAGCTGAGAAATTTCCCTCGGTCGTAAAATGTATAAATAAATATTAGCGGTATTCACGATTTGGTGTAACTAGTTTTGTATTATTGCAAAAATGTAACATTTTCTTGCAGTCCCACAAAACAAAATATACTAATTAAAATCTCAAAAGATATTTGCAATTTTTGTATACCCTTTACACTTATAAATATAAATGATTAATTTTTCTGTGGTATGTGCTTTTCTTAGAAAGAAAGGGTATTCATGTAACGAGATAATTTTCCGCTTTGTAGAAAGATATAACTTTCCGCAGAATGTTTTCATGAACACCCCCTAAGAAATACTCGCGTAAATGTGGGAAATATTTTATGAAATGTCAAATTAAAAGTCAGAATCCATACTTCTCTAGTTTATCAGGTTTATTTCTTCACTTTCCGCATCAAATTTGTGAGATAATTTTATGAGATTTGCCAGAAACTTTTTCCCATACAAATTTTGACAGCTCGTTTATGCGGAGATAAAATTATCTGGTTTACGAGGTTTACGAGGATTTTCCGCGCTTACATGAATACCCTTAGAGTATTCATGGAACGAGATAATTTTCCGCTTTGTAGAAAGATATCACTTTCCGCAACATGTTTTCATGAATACCCCTTAAAAAATACTTGCGTAAATGTGGGAAATATATTGTGAATTGTCAAATTGAAAATCAGAATCTATATTTCTTTAGTTTATCAGGTTTATTTCTTCACTTTCCGCATCAAATTCGTGAGATAATTTTATTAGATTTGCAGAAAGTGTTTCTCATACGAATTTTGACAGCTCGTTTCTGCAGATGCAGAGATAAAATTTATCTGGTTTCCGAGGTTTATCAGGGTTTTCCGCGTTTACATGAATACCCTTAGAATGTAAAATTTTAAACATTTCAAGTAATATGAAGTGAAATAGAGCTGTGTCAATCGCGATTGATTCGGCCTTTGTGACCCGTTCACCAAAAAGATTGATTGATTGCAATCACAATGGACCAAATCAATCAATCCTAATATCAATCTCTTGCCACTGAAACCAATGAATATAAAATGAACGAAACGAACAAAATAAAGTTAGGTTTCGTTCAGTCAACTTGTTCTTAATCATTTCACAATACCAAATAAGATGTCGGTCTTTCTTTATTTTGTTTGGAACGAAACTGCTAGATACAAGATGATTTTGATTGAATGAACGATTGATTGAATAGATCGAATCCCTGCACCAATCAATCAATAATTGATTCGATCTTTCAAAATGAACGATTGGCATAGATCTAAAGGGAAATGCCTACGTCCCACTAAATACAAAAATAGGAATTTGACAAGCATGGCATGTAGCCAACTGCCAGTACTTGCCTGTGTAGCTTGCGGGTTTAGGGAAAAACAGAAATTTCAAGTTACTGCTCTCTTTTTTGTATACAAGTTTTGAACACCAAATCGAGATCTGCTCTAGATGGCAATATTAAACCAAGGTTTTCGAAACTTTTAAAGATTTTTCGTTTAAAGTTTGTATTCATTTCATTTATCTGGTTTTCCATTGCAAAAATAAATACATTTTCATTCGATTTTTGCATTCCATTGCACAAAAAAAAATTATTTATTTTTCAATATAATTCCAAAAATTAAATGCAAATTTTTCGAAATATTTTTCCCTCTCTGAACTAATACTAAGAAAATTTTCAACAGTCAGTTTGCAAATGCTATCAGGTTTGTTCGTTGAGCCCTGAAGTCACCCTGGGGTCGCCCCAAATCGTTTTTTGAAAAACCTGAAGTCACCCTGGTGAGTCAATTCTGTGTTTTTTGAGACCTGGGGCCTGTTTCTCAAATCATACACATCATACATTGTATGATATTGACATTTCTGCTGTATGATTTCTGTTTCTCAAATTTGTTGTATGATCTGCTGTCATACAACAATGTATGACCGAAGATTACACTGGAAATATTGGAATGTTGTATGATTCTGTTTCTCAGAAATTTATCATACAAATCATACAGCAAATTAATCTACAATTTTTCATACATTTAATACAGCACAAAATTTTGTTGTAATTGGCTGCTGCACATGAAACAAGATGAAAAGGAAATATAGAAAAATAAGTAGTTTTCAAGTTAATAAAATTATAACAATTTTCTTAAGATTAATTTGTACATTTATGCTCTTATTAATATATAATAATATAATTCAATAGAACCTTAGAACCATTTTTCTGATTCTTCCAAAACGGACCAATTAATTTTTGATCAAATGTTTTATGGAAAAGTTTGGAGCGTCGATATTCTGATTCTGTTAAAAATCCAAGAATGATTAATTTACCCATATACCTATTTAAAATTTTAATTTTGTAACCAACTAGATATTATAATTATTAATCAAAGAAAATGGTTTGTACTATTGTATAGCAATTACATAGTTTTCTTTATAAATTATTACCCATATTACTTTCAAATCAGTAAAACTTATCTTTTTTTATCTAACAATTAACTTTTTTTATTTCAAGTTGAGATTTATATTAACCTAACACTCAAATAATAATGAAATGTCAGAATCATACACATC
The DNA here is from genome assembly GCA_911387755.1 of Chrysotoxum bicinctum. Taxonomy (NCBI): domain Eukaryota; kingdom Metazoa; phylum Arthropoda; class Insecta; order Diptera; family Syrphidae; genus Chrysotoxum; species Chrysotoxum bicinctum. The sequence goes on from OU426989.1 coordinate 172,275,975, forward strand.
ATACAACAAAACAAATTTCATACAACACTTCCAATGAAATCTGAGAAACAGAAAATTGTATGATGTGTATGATGTATGAAAATGTTGTATGTTGTATGAAATGTATGATGTGTATGATCTGAGAAACAGGCCCCTGGGGTCGCCCTGAACTCGCCCTGAAGTAGATCTAGGTATTTTGCTGTGGCGAGTTCAGGTAAGCACCAAACTGTTAACAGTCACATGAGATTTCATATCTATTTCTTTTGTTGTCGTTTGTCGATTCGCATGTTGCATGTTATTGCTTGGGTTTGCTATTAAATGTTTGTTAAAAGCATAACATGAAATATTCAGCAACAACGTAAAATTGTTATTGTACATTTTTAAAGCTAATTTTTAACAAATTAAAAGTTTTATCAAAGTACAGAATTATTTGTTTCTTGCTTTTAGTTGTCAACAAAACAATTGACAGCCCGTGGGTGTTTTTTGAAAACAGAAAACCCCAGCACTTTTGGACAACTCTGAGGGTTGTCAAGAAAACCTGAGACAACCCTGGGTAAAGTTGAACGAACGAACCTATTTTATGTTTGTTTAATTAATTTCAAATGATAAAATTATATCCAAAGCACAAAGGAAATTATTTCCAGTAAAAAATATTCAAATTTCTCTGCTGAAATAAAATAAATATAAATATTTTTTTTTGTTTAATATTATTATTAACACAACGACCAAAATAAATCGATTTAAAATCGCATTCCATTCGCCACGAAAAAATATCAATTTTTGATTGAAAACTGAATTTGCGAATGGAAAATCCCAGTAGTTTCGATACAGGTGTATTTTTCTATAATATTGCTTGAATTCTTTCAATGTTTCCACTGGCCAAAATCTCTTGAATCTTCAAAAAGTAGGGTTTCAAAATCAATTGACATACCGAAACATTTATGAATTTATGGTTAATACAAAATAATTTTCACACAACTGATATTGTATATCAGTTATAAAATTATATACATATGTATGTAGTTATGAAAAGGCACTTAAACATTAGAAAATAAAATAGGTCCCATGACCACGGCCCTGCAAAAAACATCAAAATGAAAACACTATTGCTCACCAATTTCAAAGTCCCATTTGATAACTATACGAATTTTTTTTCAACAAAAAGAGTCAATTGATTTGCGGGAAAGTGCCTTAATTGTTTTGATTCCGAAAACCGGAATCAAGTCTTTTTATTATTAATATTCAACTGTTTCCCGGAAATGAAAAATTAAAAAAAATTACATTACGACATTCATATTGCAAATGAAGAACTTGAAAAAAAAAATATTTGTTTTGCATAATTTTTTATATTTCAACAATTTTTAATATCACAGTTTTGCAGCATAGTCCTCACGTACCCTGGCCGACTTTAACTTGTCTCTAATTCTAAGTTTCCGTTTGAGTGCCTGCTCTCCATATGTCTTTGTAGATCTCTCCTTCTGGCCAAAGTCTTATTACACAAATGGCATTTGTACGCTGATGTCCCAGGTTGCAAGTGTAACCTCACATGTTTATTGAGGTTAGATGGATCACCGAAAGGCCTCAAGCAGAATTTACATTTAAGCGGTTTAAATCCGGTGTGCGTCCGAATATGAATTTTCAAACCATATTTCCGGGAATAGACCTTGCCACAGTAGATGCACAGGTGTCCCTGTTTTGAAGTTCCCATATTGCTAACTATGGCTTCAATTTGAGCCGCTGCTTCCATTGGATTGATAGGTTGCTGTACAAGGTTTTGTGAAGGTGACTGATGAGGGGGCTGATGCTGATGCGGACTACTTCTTAGTGGAATAAACATCCTGGGTTGGTTTAATGGAACCGATGAAGCCGACGGAAGGGATGAGCTAATTGGCTTGAAAGCTGACAACCGCGATGTAGTCGAAGTGGGGTATGTCATGGTAGTAGGGCATGGAGCAGCTGTGGAGAGTTGAGCAAACATCGATGCTTTCATGGCGTAGTGCAAGCGAATCCATAAAATATCCAGAGAATGCCTCCCACACGCTAACGCAATGTGGATCTTAAGCGGATTTGGAGTTTCAAAAGATAATCCACAGACATGACAAGTATACCGTTTATTTCCTGAAGAAAAGAAAAAAAAATTATTGTAATAAAAAAATAAAAAACTACGCAGCCGGTAGGATTCGAACCTACGCTCCCAGAGGGAATCTGATTTCGAGTCAGACGCCTTAACCACTCGGCCACGACTGCTATGTTAAAACGTTGTCAAATTTAGCACTTAACTTACCTTCAATATTACTCGGAGTAAGAAATGGAATCGACATTAGAATAGCCAACTCTTCGGAGAACCATGCCACTAGTTCTTCCCCCCTTTGAATATCTCTGATAGCTCTAAGGTGTACAGAACTGCTACTTTCACGGTTCACTTCGAAGACAACATTGTAGCTGTGAACATCCTCGGATAGTTTGATTCTCCTCAGCCACGAACAATCCTGCTCCACGATATTTGATAATTTTCCTCCAAGGACTTTGCAAAAATCCGTTCCATTTGGGATGATTCCATTGAAAGACATCAATGTCAAGGTCGAAATGTGTTTTGTCGAGGTATCTTTTTGTATGGCTTCCGCTGCTAGTACTCCTGAATCTTTGCTTCGGGTTAAAGTTGGTCCTGGCGCAGGTGGTGTTGATCGGCCTTCCCGACCAGCGGTAGCATTTGGCAATAAATGTTCTATGCGAAAAATCATGCTGGGTGTTTTGCGTTCCACACGCTGAACTGAACTTCCAATTAGAGTGCTATTAGATGGCAGCACGGGTAGCATCGCGTAATCCTTATAGAACTGTTCCAACTGCGGTCTAACTTGAAAATGAAGTCTTATTAGAAGAAGGATTTCCTTTTATACTCCTTGTCACCCTTGCAAAAAAGGACATTCGCGGTTGAAATCGGTCACAGTGCAACCCTGCCACCAAACTTTGACAAGCATACATTTAATCTTAGCAGAGACCGATTCGACAAGTGCGTAAAGTCTCACGACCTAACCCAGCATCCATCTCGCACTTACAGAAAAAAAAAAACAAATGACATGGAAATGCGAAAATCCACAGCCGGTGTTAGTCGGTTAACTCCGGAGCAAGTGTTTTCATCGACATGGTTCGGCCTTTTGGCTTTTTCCATTACGATACAACATTCGAGTCGAAGAGGGTTGGAATCGGGTTTTAATTGCAATTAAACGATCAGTGGCGGCGTGTATACTATACGTTTACCACCAACCCTCCTCCTCTGGTTAAGATAACTTGTTCTATTAAAAGGGAGGGAAGATTATAGGGATTCTAATGATTGTTCGGGTGTTTACATTGAAAATAAGTTATTTTTACCCCCTGGATCAACAGGATGATTGTGGTGAGTATGCCTTTTAAGAAAGAGCGACTCTTCGGAATATACAATACTCGTGCATGTACGCATAAGGGTGAGGACTAAAAACATGTGCTTCCTATCTCAGCGGTGTGTTAGATCAGCTTAAGGGTTGCGAAGGAATAAATTAAATCAAAATTATTTTTGTTCATCTAATTGTCTATAGATGGGCGCATTTAAAATATTTGTAATTGAAAAGAAACATTCGAAACAGGTACGTACCGTATGCACTTGTACAGCATGAAGGTACATTTATTATATGTGCGCACTTGTGCAGGTTTGGCAACCATTTCCGGTTTCGGGTATAGTAATGGACGTAATTTGGTACGCAACCTAAACTAATGGAATTATTTAATTTTGGTTTCAAAAGGGTATGGTAACTTATTTGATTTGATGAACTTTTTAGAGGGTTTAATGAGTTTTGAAAAAAAAAAAAAATATTTTTAACGTATATGTACTTATTTTAATTATTAATGAAACAGAGTATGTGCGCAGAGCAGGTGGACCATTCGCAGCAGAGGAGGTGCTCAAAAGAAAAGCGTTTGCACTCATTTTCGACAGCTCAATTAAGTGAAACTGGTCTTTTGTGAAATAGGAATATAACAAGAGACATGTGGATGATTCCTTCCATCCTTTCATGCGTTATGCCTGCTTTCTGCTTTTGACTTTGATTCGAAAAAGCTCTGGGCAAAATTTAAATGTCAGACAACATCATTTGGTATAGGAACGAATTCACTGAATTCGTCACCGGAGTACCAATTTTCTGCAAAAAAAAAAATACTTAAAATACTATTCACATGTGAGCGACGAACGACGAATGAACGAATATTCGTTTATTTTGACTTTTCGTTCACATAAGCTAATTCTTCACTTAGTAGATCTTACAATATTGTCAGATCTGACAATGTCTGACAATAATCTACCAATGAGCTGACAATTAAGTTATGTGTATACACGGCTGGTAGAAAATTTACCAATCTCTTACAATTAAAAGTTGGATGACAATTTATTTTTAGATAGCTTGCTAAAATACCTACCAATTAATTGTAAGAGATTGGTAGATTTTCTACCAACCGTGTACACACTAATTGTCAGTTTTGTTGGTTATGGAAACTGATTGATTTGAACATTGGCTGCAAATGGTCTGACAATGAAAAAATTGTATGATGCTAAAATACGTATACGCATCTTACAGTTTATTCATTGTCAGAAAAGTCAGAAAACGATAGAAATTGGCAGATCTGACAATAAATTGAGTGTGTATACGATTATGACATACCTTACAATTTACCGTCTTACAATTAATAGTCAGATACATTTTCTGACAAATAATTGGAAGATTACACGACTGTCAGCTAGCGTACACATGATTGTCAGACAATGATCTAACAATTAATTGTCAGACAAATTTTCTGACAATTAATTGTAAGACTACACGGTTGTAAGGCATTGTAAGTATGTTTTTCACTGACAGATCTGACAATATTATAAGATCTTTCAATCGTGTAGAGTGTACACTTAGCTTTAGTTTTTTTTTTTTAAATTATGGATGGCATTCAAAAGAAAGAAAAAAAAAAGATTTTGGGGCTAGTCGCGCGCGAACAATTCATGCGTTAAGCGTTACACTTTGGATGGTATGTAGAACGCAAATAGACTGACAGTTCGTAGCAATCTGGAATTTGTGAAGACCAATATATTTTTTCAAATGTCTCTTATTTTAGCAATTAAAAAGCAAATTTTAATATCTCAACATTAATTTCAATTATTTGTCTGCCATTTTGTCTACTTTTTGTGAAGAGCTTTCCTTATAAATGCTTTAAGTCCCATTTCCATTTGTCTTAAAATAAAAAAAAAAAAAAAAAAAAAAAACAAAACAAAACAAAACAAACAATAGAGACACACTTAAATTTTATGCTATAGTTATGTAAGTAATACTTCTGCTCGTTTTTTGAGATATTGATTTTTTGTTTGCTTTATTATTTGAATTTTGAGGGAGCCCATATCCAAATTTTGTTCGACATCCCCTTTTATTGATAAAATCGAAACGGCAGGTAACCGTAAATAACAAATCTTGGTTCAGAATTTTTGTTTTACAATGAATTAGATCATGCCTACAATAGTACAGTTTTTTGAAGTAAAACTTCCTTACCGGCGTTGGGGGTAGGAAATTTTCTATACAGCTGTCAGTAAAATGTCAAAACGACACGTTATCCGTCAAACACAGAGACATGTTTTTAGAATACAAAATGTTTGTACGTTTATAGGTTAGAATCTTATACAGAAGCTTTGCTTGAGGGAAAAGAACTTTTACTTCTACCGCGCGTACGTCAGTACACACAGCCTTTTTTTTATAACAAAATCGATAGAGCCGTTGTCGATATAAATAAGCCTTTTCTTATGGGTTCTATTGCAAGTACCATTAAATATTGCGCTGATAAATCTTCAATTTAATCTCTAGTTATACAAAAATAGTGGAGCGCAGAATGAGCAAAGAGCAAAGCTCTATTCTGTTTGTACAGATAGGAATCATCTAAGAATATTAATGGGGTTTTCCATTGGCAAATTCCGATTTCAATTAATAATAAAGTTTTTCGCGTATTAGTTTAGTTTAGTTTAGTTCAGTTTATTGCCTTTAAAAATATACATTATTTTCATTTCTATAAAAAGTATGACTAAGTCCTTAGTGGTTTAGCCGAAGGCCGTCTACCAGATTGACATTTTATAATATTTTTAAGCATATACATATGTATGTACATACTTTGAAAAAAAAAAAACTAAAATACAATATATTAAACAATGATATAATTGTTGTTGGCTATTATTCTAAGCGAATATTCAAAAATTTTCTTGTACAATGCGGGTTCTATAATGGAAAGCGTTAACTATGTAGTTAACAGGTCCCAACCTCGTTCTCCATTCAAAACGTTGATTACTTCTATTATGTCCAGAACTTCTAGCCCAAAGCCATATCTGCGAAATTCCTTTAATATTGGGCATATTCCAAGAAAGTGAAACACATCTTCTCGTACTTAAAGATTACACAAATCACACAATAATGGTAGCTCTGGTCTGTGAGGTATGAAGTTTAGACGGATAAGTTCTCCTCTTATTTTAAATATTGTGCTTATTTTTTCGGAAGTATTATGAGTCAGAAAGTAGGTGTTGTTATTTAGGAAGTGGTTTAATTTGCTGTAGTAAGCTCGATATTGAGACGATTTTGCTCAACCATAAACTTGTCATATATCAAATTTCCCATTTTCTTGAGCAGGTCTTTGGAATTAAGATTAATGTAATCAGAGTTCTTATTGACTGTTATCGTTAAGGTTATCGAACACTCGGCAGCTATTTTTCTCCACTCCTCTACACAGGTTCCATCAGAATTTATCATCTGCGACAATACCAAGTTTGGGATTCTTTCTTCATTCATCGCCATTACTCTTGTTACATAGTCGAAATGAATTTTCAGGGTATCTAAAAATAGTGGAGCTATCCCTGTTTCCAGGTAGAGCACATAATTCGGTGAACTACTGGGCAACTTGAAAATGGTTCGTAGAAAAAATCACAAGAACTCTTCAACAGCGTCCAAGGGAAGGTACCGCCATACTTGAGCTCCATAGAAGAGTATGGAAATTACAGCTGTACGAAAAATTTTGTTTTTCGCTGCATGAGATATATTATTCTTGTTAATGCAAGCCCTCCAAACGGAGAATTAATTGCATGCCAACTATAGTTTCTACAAAAAATACATTATCATCTGCGAACATCAAGCCGGGTATGTTTTTCCCGTTTATATTGATTCCACCTTTCACCATATCAAATAAGTCATTTATGTATAAAATAAATAATAGTATGCTAAGGACGTATCCTTGCTTAAGATCCATCGAAGTAGAAAACTCATCTGAAAGAAATGTACCATCCCAAACAAACGCAATGTTTTCCTCGTAGCTAGCTCTGATTACAGATACCATTTTGGTTAAATTCCATGTTTGTGCAGCTTGTAAAAGGAATTGAGTCGAATGCTACTCGGAAATCTACGAAAAATGCATAGAGCTCTTTGCCTTTTTTCTTATAATTATCAGCGATATTTACCAAAGAAAAAATCTGATCAATCGTTGAGTAGTTTTTCCTAAATCCCGCTTGGCATTCATGTAAAATCTTTTTAATACCCATTCACTAAGCCGGTTAAAAAGTGTTGCGCCGAGAATCTTTGCAGCGGTATTTAAAAAAGAAATTCCCCTATAATTTGCCGGATCTTCGGGATTTCCTTTTTTATGCAAAAGGAAAATAATGGACTTTCGGAAACTACCAGGAGTATCGCATGTCTCAAAAATTCGTTCGAATTCGATAGTATTAGTGTAATTTTGAGTATATTTCATTACTAAAAAAAAACTTTATCCTTCATTTACTATTTGCAGATATGAGCTGAATGAATTTACGAAAACATTTTAAACTGATTCCATTGGCTTTCTAGAAATAATTTCGTTCGTATTTTGGATATAATTTTCACAATTAAATAAATCAAACAAATATATGTATAACCAAATTTGCAAATTTAAAGCTGAAAATCGGTTTTAAATTAAAAAAAAATCAATTTATTTGCCCAATGAAATGCAAAATTTGCTAAAATCGGTATTTTAACAGATCTAAATCGAAAAAAAGCTGATTTATTTTGCCAAGGCAAAATCCACACAAGTGTCACCTCTAAAGAAAATCCCTTCAGCAGATTATAGGTTGAGAACCAGACAGACGTATGTATGTATGTGTATACAAACAAACCGGCAGAACCTGCTCTTTAGTCATCAACGATCATCGTTGTTTCATCATATTTTTTGCTGGCGACATTACGCTCAGCTTTTCATAATCATTTCCACATCCTTCTTCTTCGGAAGTGGCTCTGCAACGGCAGCGTACGGTAAATTTAAATTCCGCTCTTGACCACATTGTAGAATGGGATGTTAGAAACCGCGGGTAATTTAGTGCTTCGAAACCCCAAAGCTGACTTTTGTCCGTCAAGCGAAATTTTCACCCCTGCCATTACCCATGAATGGCACTTGAATCGTGGAAACCGTATAAAGCTTTCCATTCTCGGTATGTGTACTACTGAAAATATTTTGTGGTATATATTTGATGTTGCGAAAAATGCGGCGAAATGCTTAGGTTCCTTCTGAAGCGTTTTTTCCCCTTCTGATATGGCTACAATCTATAAGGCATCAGTTTACCCTTGAGTCTAATTTCAGGCATACTGTAATATACAGAAATTCTTTCTTAAGCCGTGCTACTCGAATGTGGAATACTTTACCCCTCTCTTCCCCCCCCCCCCCATTGTGATGTACAAGCATTTAAAAGCAATGGCGCAAAATTTTAGATGAATTAGTACGATGTTAAAGCTATTTAAGCATGAAACTAGGTTAAAACAAATATTTTGCAAATTTTAATCGAATATAAATAGCATCGTACTTTCTCTACCCTTTTATTAAAGTTAAAATCATCGAATACAAATTTAATTTTTTAAGTATCGTGCTATTTACAAACGCCACAAAAGGTGTGTTTACTTAGTTTATTGCCCGAACTGTCATCGTTTTAGGTGTGTTCAGAAGCAATTTATTAAGAAAATTGCTTTAGTACGATACTAGTTAGAAAATGTTTAAAATTAAAAATACGTTTGCAATCTACTTAAAAGATAGCAAATTGTTAAGTAGTATCATACTAATACATTAATAATAGGCTGTTTATGTGTATCGGCATCTCCTTTTAAATCCCCTCCTCATTTCCTAACTGCTTACGCTGGTTATTTATAACATTTTAAGGATATTCATGACGCTTTGAGTACGTGCTAATTATATATAAACAAATTAAAATCTCGACTTTGATTTACGTTAAGAATTCAAGAATTCTCTGAGCGATAAGAGAATCTCAAATTTCTATGTAACCATAATTGAATCTGATATTCTGTTACAATTTCGTTTATAAAGGGTTTTCCATTAATCTTTCCAACTGTAAGCGAGAAAAAATTGATATTTTTTATTTATTTATAAGGCCTATGTACATACGTATGTCATTATGTACGGAATATAATATCATTCGTTGGGTGGCGAGCATACCAAAATCTAATTTTCCATAACTCTATGGCGCATAAATCAGGCTGAATTTGTCAATCGCATTGATTATGTTTGCTTTCAAGGCAGTGGTAGTTTGTGATTAATTGACATAGACCTATTATTAAAGTAAACCCCAAAAGAGCGGGTCAAATCGCACGATCTGGGTGGCCAATTCACATATCATATCATAAAATTCGGATGAAGCTGAAGATCGCTGCATCGAAATTTATGTTTTCATTTAGGAGAGCAGATCTCGATAAGTATCAAAGATATTGGAATATTTTAAACGCCAAAATGTTGGGCGCAAATTTTCCTAAGGGCGATGTCCGTTACTTTTTTTAAATTGTATCTCGTTATATTTTATTTTAGTGAGTTTTAAAACTTTTAAGACAAACAAATTTTTAGGAGAGGATATAGACCGCAATAATTTTTTTAGAAATAAAATAAATATGACCCAATGTAGAATATACGTTTCTCTAGGGGCGATGTTTCTCATTTTTTTTTATTTTTTTTTATTAAGCTAATTTAACCATGATTTAACCATGAAATTACAAAAAAAAAAAAAAAAGTTTGGACCCTTATAACTTTGGATTGAATAATCGTAGGTAAAAAATCGGTACATGAAAAAATTAGAATTTCCAAACCCTAGGGGCGATGTTTTTTCTTTTTTTTATTTTTTTGTCTATTAAAGTTTTTTAAACATGAAAGTTAAAAAAAAAAAAAGTTTAGACCCTTATAACTTTGGATCAACTAACCGTAGGTATAAGAACGGTACATGAAAAAATTAGAATTTCCAAACTCTAGGTGCGATGTTTTTTTTTTTTTTAATTTTTTTGTTTATTATTTTAACTTTGGATCAACTAATCGTAGGTATAAGAAAGGTACATAAAAAAATTAGAATTTCCAAACTCTAAGGGCGATGTCTTTTCTTTTCTTTTATTTCATGTTCTTGAGTCATTTGTGTTCTAGCAAACTTGGTGCCAGGGCCATACTTGTAAACGGTGGGCAGAATTTGGATGTCTGAACTACTTGAAAAAACTGAGGAAGAGTTACAAAATGTATATTTTCTCTTCAGTTGTGACTGTTGTTCTAGATGGCTGGCATTATAAGAGGAATAAAACTTGAATCATCGTTAGAACTAAACCTTGTATAATTTAGTTTTAGCTAAACTAATAGCTCAACACCATCCTTTTTTGGTTTAGCTAAACTAAAAGCAATAAATATTTTTCAATTCAAATTTGTTAAACATATCTCATAATATCTATCTAATTATTATAATAGTTATTCTATAAAGTATATTCATTCTGGAATTTTCTTTTTCTTTGTCTTTGCTGAAATTTTGTTTTTGTTTGTATAACAATTAATCTTTTCTTTATATAATTCCAATTTTATATAATTATTATCAGAATTATTAAAACTTTGAATCGAAAAAATTAAAATTCATATGAAGTAAATATTATAATTTTGATAATATACAATTATTAATATAATGCAATAAAAAATATAAAAATATTACAAATAACCAACATCTTAACTAACTAACACAAAACGTAGATATCTATTTTCCTTTTTGTTGTAATTTGTTGCTAGACAACAAATGACTCAAGAACATGAAATAAAACAAAAGGAAAAAACATCGCCTTTAGAGTTTGGAAATTCTAATTTTTTCATGTACCGTTCTTATACCTACGATTAGTTGATCCAAAGTTATAAGGGTCTAAACTTTTTTTTTTTTAACTTTCATGTTTAAAAAACTTTAATAGACAAAAAAATAAAAAAAAAGAAAAAACATCGCCCCTAGGGTTTGGAAATTCTAATTTTTTCATGTACCGATTTTTTACCTACGATTAGTCAATCCAAAGTTATAAGGGTCCAAACTTTTTGTTTTTTTTTGTAATTTCATGGTTAAATCATGGTTAAATTAGCTTAATAAAAAAAAAATAAAAAAAAAAATGAGAAACATCGCCCCTAGAGAAACGTATATTCTACATTGGGTCATATTTATTTTATTTCTAAAAAAATTATTGCGGTCTATATCCTCTCCTAAAAATTTTTTTGTCTTAAAAGTTTTAAAACTCACTAAAATAAAATATAACGAGATACAATTTAAAAAAAGTAACGGACATCGCCCCTAGGAAAATTTGCACCCAACATTTTGGCGTTTAAAATATTCCAATATCTTTGATACTTATCGAGATCTGCTATCCTAAATGAAAACATAAATTTCGATGCAGCGATCTTCAGCTTCATAAATTCGGGCAAAATGGAATTGGGTATCATCGACAGATAGCACTTGCCGTTAACAGTGATGTCCTGGCCAACGACGTTCTCAAAGAACTGTGGATCTATGATGCCACCAGTTCAAAATCCACACCAAACAGTGACTGTCTCCGGATGCATTGCATTTGCACATGTTGTCGAACGCAATAACCCTCCATGTTTTTTTTTGTCACAGGAAGGACTTAGTAAATCACAGCCAATTTGACAAAATATAGCTATAACAATATGGCCGCAGTTTGGAAATCCCTATGGGAACATTTCTGTTATTTTTTTCTTGCTCATAACTAAACAAAAGAGTTGAGGTTCTAACTTATAAATACGATTCCATACGATTATTTGGAATATTAGCTGCAATTTTTTTATTTGAGTTTTTAACTTTTTAACAACTTCTTTTTCACTGTAAGTTCGATAGTTCCATATACAAAATTAAATAACACTTTTGCACTCCCTGAACCGACTTTTTGAACGTTTACATGCATCTCAAAAGAAAAGCGTGAACGCAAAGAATCCTTGGGGCACGGGGGAATGTCAATCCATAGTCTAGCTATTGGGAATTCAGTCGATATCGAGCGTGCGAGAGTTCTACTACAGTGATGATTTGGCGCTTGTGGCTAGAAGAAGAATCTGCAAGTCTACATTTGAAGAGACCAGTACTCGTATTTCACTAGAAAAACCAAAATCCTGGCGGCCAAGATCATTAAGAATAATAGAAAATAAATGTTCATCACGGAGTCTACCTACCAAGCTAAGACAAAATGAGTGCTTTAACGCGAGGTTTAACATTTGTATAAGATATTTTTTTTTTAAATAAATAGGTTCCCAAATTGTTTACTTTAATAAATTAATAATAATTTTTCGATAGATGTCTTACTTTTTTTGTAATCGATAAATCTAAACTTTTGTATGAGACACCTTGTATAATTTTTCAGATATTCACAATTTGAAAAAAAAGGCTTCAAGTTAAAGTTGTTGGAAAAATTGTTTCTAACCATATTCATTTATCGCGTAAGGCCAAAATTTACCGATGTATACACTGCTATATATTTAAAAAAAAATACCTTAAGTTAACATAAAGATCACAATTTTCTATCAAATACAATCCTAATCACTTAATTAGATCTCGCCTCAAAAACAAATCGAATAATAAACTCCTTTACCACATATTTTTATTCATACAACCGAAAACAATAAAATACTCTTACATGCGTTTTCCAATGACGCTTCAGTTGAAACACCTGCACGTGTGGTTGCTGGACTCGGAACGAACCCCTCTTAAATTCAACACAACCCATATAACCGACGACGCACCCTATTCTTCGAATACCATTAACTTCTTGCCTGCAGGATTTTTGGTGTATGTACCAAAATCTGGTCACGGATGTCAAATCTTCTAATACAAGGGTTCAAATTTAGAGTTTGCAGGATTACGAAAAAGACCTACATATATCCTTTGCCGAATACGCGTTTACCACATGACGAATTCCCATTGCTTTGGCACCATCATGTCTTGCTATTTTAGTACACTTATTTTCTATTCTTCGAGTGAGGGTAGTTATTGGTAGTTGATGCTTGTACTTCGACTAAGAGCTTCGGGAATTTCACCACATGGCCATGAGGAGAATATTGGTCTGAATTCAGTCAACACCGGTTGCGGACCTACATCTATGTGTTTAGTGCGAAACCCTCAAGTGGACCATTTTTTTTTCGTTTTGTCAAAGAATTTAGTTAATGTGCATTAATAAAGATTTTTTGACAGCCAAAGACTGAGCAGGGCTGAGTTTCGCTGATGCACTGGGTAAACATTGAGGGCCAAATTTAGTTTTGATCGGAGTGGGATGATAAATTAGCGTGGTGAAAGATTAGCATCGAGTTCGACATCGAATATGGGAATTATGACAAGTGCTTGGATTTGCTTTTGCATTTTAAAACCGCATGGGTTATGGATTCGGCAACTCACATAATCAGTTGGCGATGATAGTGCAAGTTTTTGTTGGGTTTATGTTTTCCTTTTATTTGCAGATATGTATCTATAGAGGTTTATGGGCGTAGTATATTAAATTAAATTGTGATGTCAAAGAGATTTCTTATCGTTCAGATTAATGTGCTCATTGATTAAGACCTTTTGTTTGAATTCGACGGGTGGGCTGGGTAAAATATGACGGAAATGAGTAGGAGAAATTATTGACATACGAGTATACTATACTTATAAGTTCATTCATACTTATAAGTTAGTTTTAAAAACGTATTTTATTACTTTGTGATTAGTGCTACCGATTTTTTCACATTTTTTGTAACACAGTGATAATCAAACGTTAATGAAATGTTTTGTTCGTTAAGAGTGTTCGTTCACTTAAAGTAAAAATAAAATAATCTCGAGAATGGAACCCTGAGGTACTCCAACAAAAGTCGAAAAGAACTACACATTAAAGAACGAATGGAAGAGATTGACTGTTACAGAAGAGAGTCGAGAAATTTGTAACGGATTTTTACCGAAAATAGAGTAGTTCAATATTTTTGAAATTCAAATGAAGAAGTCTCACAAAACAATGTAAGAAAGTTAACCTATAAATAAGTATAATAGAGTACAGTTTTGTAATTTCTTTCTCCACGAATGTGAATAAATCAAGAGTCTTATTCCACGAAATGGGGTATTTAAAAATACCATACGAGTATATGAAGAATATGAGATCGGAAGCAAGGGTGAATTTTTAACATGCAGTTCATCTAAATCATTATTGCGGTACATATAACCCAGATCAAAGTTTAAAGATCTTCTTGATCATTCAATGGGGTTAAATTGTTTTTTTTTTTTTTTTTTTTTAATGAAATATTATATTAACTGGACTAATTATTTTTATAATAATTATCACCATGATTCAGACTTGACTACAAACTTTTATGAAGACGATGGAACAACGGACAAATTTCTTATGACGTGGTTTGGAGAAAATATTTTAAGTTACAAACTTCAGTGTTTCTTTGTGTAAAAGTTTAGCATTGAACAGATATAGACCTTAACCTAAATAGAGTGTAGAACATATTAAGCAGATAACATCGGATAACTGAGTGCAGCTCTAAAAGCCCAGACCAGCCTAACCGAAACACGGACCAGCTAAGGTAGTATACTAAATAATTTAAAGACTTTCCCCTACCAGAGGTAAGTAAGAGGTCACAAATTTATTAAAATCAGTTTATTCTGCCGGATTCATCAGTGATTTGCCAGATTCATCTGTGATTTGCCGGATTCGTCCGTGATTTAACAGATTCGTCTGTGATTTGCGGGATTAAAGCGCGATGTACCAGATTCGTCAGTGATTTGCAGGATTTGTCCGTGATTTCCCTAATTAGTGATTTGCCGAATTTGCGCGTGATTTGCCAGATTCGTCTGTGATTTGCGGGATTAGTGCGTGATTTACCAGATTCGTCTGTGATTTGCAGGATTTGTCAGTGATTTGCAGGATTCGTCACTGATTTGCCGAATTCTTCCGTGATTTGTCAGATTCATGTCTGTGATTTGCTGGATGATGATTTGCCGGATTCATCTGTGATTTGCCAGATTTGTCTGTGATTTGCAGGATTAGTGCGTGATTTGACAGATTCCTCTGTGATTTGCATGATTCGCCACTGATTTGCCGAATTCTTCCGTGATTTTCCAGATTCATGTGTGATTTGACGGATTTGACACTGTGATTTTCCAGATTCATCTGTGACTTGCCAGATTCGTCCATGATTTGCCAAATTCATCTGTGGTTTGCCGGATTCATCAGTGATTTGCCAGATTCATCTGTGATTTGCCGGATTCATCAGTGATTTGCAGGATTCATCAGTGATTTTCCGACATCTTCCGTGATTTGCCAGATTCATGTATGATTTGCCGGATTCGTCAGTGATTTAACAGATTCGTCTGTGATTTGCAGAATTAGTGCGTGATTTGACAGATTCCTCTGTGATTTGCATGATTCGCCAGTGATTTGCGGAATTCTTCCGTGATTTGCCAGATTCATCTGTGATTTGACGGATTCGTCTATGATTTGACACTTTCGTCTGTGATTTTCCAGATTCACCTGTGACTTGCCAGATTCGTCCATGATTTGCCAAATTTGTCTGTGGTTTGCCAGATTCGTCTGTGATTTGCAGGATTCGTCAGTGATTTGCCAGATTCGTCCGTGATTTGCCAGAATAATCTGTATCCTAGTCATATTTCAACTAATGCATATATGAAACCTGCAAACATACCCGGTTAAAATTATACGAGTCAACTCGGTTAGTTAAATAAATAAATCTGATAGATTGTTTTAACCAAATTAGTGTTCAATTTTCAGTCAGTATAAATAAGGAATTGGATGAATTATTTTACCATCACCATTCGGTCGAATCAAAAGAGAAGATTTGTTAGTTTTAATATTTTAACCCATTTCCTAATTAAGATTAAATAATCCTGTAGCTGTATCTCACAGATTTCTTGATGATATTGGCCTTAAGTGCTTAAATCGTTTCCGGATTGTTGGAATAACATCGAACCTTCATGGTTTTCCACCAAAAAAGAGGTAAAACCGCAGCTCCGATGCGACCAATTGACATCGCCAAGAGGGCTGATACCACGATTTGGGAATTGGGTGTTAATTGGGTTTGTGGCATGTGTGTGGCATGGCGCGTCATCCTGCATAAACCATAGGTCGTCCGAATCCATGTCTTCAACTTCAGTAAAATAAAAGTCGGTTAACATGGCCGTTGACCGAAATGTTGTTCCCAGCCTCATTTTCGAAGAAAAATGGTCCAATGATGTAACCACTACACGATCCGCACCAAACTGTCACTCTTCGTGGATGCATTGACTTTCGGACAATAACATTCCGGTTAGCTGCCGAAATGAAACTGTTCCTCGTCAGAAAAGATGATTTTTCGCCCAAAACTGCTGTCCAATTCGAGCTGCTCCAAAGCGCAAACTGCGAAGCGATGTAGTATAGCAGATGGTCAATTGCTGAGTCAATTGGACCTTGTGAACAAATAATCTGAGATATTTGTGCAGAATTCTCCTCAGACAGGCTAGTGCGTTGAAATGTTGAGCTGTTGAGATCGATGGCGAGTTGATGATCGCGAATTGAGTCTCACACTCTGGGCTACAGCAGCCACATACTCGTCTGTGCACACCGTACGACGACGGGGACCATGAGTGTTGTCCCCTAGCATACCAGTCTCACGAACTTTTTGAACAAACTTGCGTACAGCAGGCCCGGTGGGTGCTTCGTTTCGGCCAAAACTTTTTTTCAAAAAGCGCAATGTTTGAGCTACTGTTAAAACTTCCTTTTTCCATATTTTGTTCTACCGATTTATTAGTTATATTTCAAGGTTTTAAAATTCTATTATAATCAAATGACTATCAAGTGGTCAGGGCTAGGTTGAGCAGGTTCTATTCATGAGTTAAGTTCAAAGTCTCGGACCTCAGAGTTGCTCTAAATTCTTTAAAAGTCCATAGCCCCAGTTTATTGGTTCTGTGAAAGCAAAAGTATCCAACTTGGTTTACACACACATATACCACCGATTGAAATTATTTCAAAACTTTTTCCTAGGCTTCCACAGATCGCGCACTCTTATTATTAAGCATACATTTCTTACGCAACTTATTTCAATTATTTTTTACTTAGCCTTCTTCATATCAATACGATGAATTATACCTGACTTCTTGCATCTAAGGTGAGAAATTAATTTTCCAATTACTCGCCATACGTATCTTTGGCATCTTTTGCAGCTGATTTCATTTTCATCCGCATTTGGAGTTACAATAAAAGGAAAATTAGTCTAATAACGGTTTCAGTTTATCGTGCATTATTACAAGTGCTACATTATTACTGACGCTACATCAAAGTTATGAGAGTGGTTAGTAAGTCAGTTTTCCAAAGGATAAGGAATAACTAAAGGATAAAATTGTTCTTTGTTTGTTTGTGTTGTAGATATGGCTACTAATTTGCTACCTAGTAAGTGTATATGCGGCGGGATACTCCCGAGGTGGCAACGGAAATGGTAAAAACGGTGGAGGCGGACGTAATGGTGGTGGTAAAAATGGTGGAGGAGGAGGTGGAGGTGGTGGAGGTGGTGGAGGTGGAGGATACTCTTACTTGCCTCCTGATGGAGGTGGTTTTGGTGGTGGTGGAGATGGTGGAGGTGGAGGAGCAGCTCCCTCTGGACCACCAATTCCAATTATAAAGATGGAATCAAAAATCAACGCTGATGGATCGTACAAGGTAAAACTAAAAGATTTACTAAGTCCCAACACAACCTAAAGATTTCTTGTTAAACTTTTTAGTATGAATATGAAACTGGGAATGGTATCCAAGCCGAAGAGTCAGGGTTTGTAAAGAATGCTGGAATTGAAGGGGCTGAAGCTCTCAGTGCTGAAGGTTCATTCTCATATACAAGTCCTGAAGGTCAACCCATAGCATTAACTTATATTGCCGATGAAAATGGATTCCAGCCACAAGGCGACCATTTGCCAACACCTCCACCAATACCACCAGAAATTCAGGAAGCTTTAGAAAAAATTGCTGCCGGTGGTGGACATCCAGATGATGGAAATGGTGGCGGTGGTAATGGTGGAGGTGGTGGTAATGGGGGCGGTAATGGTGGTGGTGGCAATGGATATTATTATAAATAAACAAAAATTAATATATTTGCATCATGTGTAAAAGGAACTAAGTAAAATAAATTATAAAATTAGCAATAATGATAATATCAACAGAAATCATTTCTTTATCCACCATTTTTTGAACACATATGGAAATTGGTGTAGCTAAAGGAGACTACCATATACCAAAACACACAATACTGAACATTTCAGTACTAAGTCGGATTTGTATTTTCGTTATTTCTTCGGTGCACACTGTTCGCTGTTCGTTCTTTTTTTTTGCAGAACAACGAACATTGAAGTATCATTATACACTATTCTAATTTATTAGCATTCGGTTAAGTGGATAACCACATATTGTGTACAGTGCCTTCACCTTCAATAGTAAACATTTACGAAAAAGAAATATCCTGTTGGACGAAGATTGGACCGAAAACCCTCTATGAAGTTCTTTAAGCAGTTTGAAGACCGTACTCCAGCTATTTTGATGTTTATTTTAATTATTTTTGTTGATGTTTATTTTTATTTTATTTTTTTGAAAATCAGAATCAGAATTAAAAGAATCTTAAAATTAAACCGATTGAATGATTTTTTTAATAGGACAAAACAACTTATCTTTTTAAAAAAATAGAAAATTTAAAAATATTGTTAAAGAACAATTTTTAGATATGTCATTTTTTATATTTGCGGAATACGACTAGCAGCTATAGGGACGAGCTACATAGAGGAATATCTAGCTTTCGCATCTCTCACAAACTTAGCCGTTTAAGCAAAATTGATAGAGAACGCACACTATTTCATTAAGGTCTGAAAAGATGTCACCAACAGCGTTACCACTTCTGGACAAAAAGTCGAAGTACTCGTAGATTTGAAGAAAAAAGTGAAGTAACTTGAGAAAAATCGAAGTAGATTTGAAAATGACTTTTTACTTGCATTTAGAAAAAAATTGAACTCAAGATTTTTATCAGTTGTAATTACAACACGAAAAAAAGTGATTCAGTCTGTCTGCGAAATTTTCTCGTTTGTGTATTTATATTGCGTTGAACCAAATTTTGTTCATGGAAATTCTGGGGTTTTATACTATCTGGAGTGGAATAGAGAAAAAGAAGTAGATTTGGTTTTTTTTTTTGTAAAATTGTAGGTTGAAACGAAGATTTTTAAAAGGAAGTAGATTTCAGTATTTTGCTGATGGTGCGAAGTAGGAAGTAGATTTAAAAATATTTTGAAAAAAAGAAGTAGATATACTTCAGTTGAAGTAAAGTGGTACCACTGGTCACCAATGTATATTTGATGTCAAAAAAGTTTTTAAAGCAAGGCGATGCTCTGTCGTGCTATGTCTTCAACATCGTTCTTAAAAGAATAGTGCAAAACTCACGCATCAACACTAGAGGGGAGTTGAGAAGACGATATAACCACGTATGGGCTGTACAGCAAAACTGACAATCCAACGACTAAGATGGTCAGGTCATATAGAGTGAATGGATCCAAATTCTTCGGTCTAAAAAGTCTTCAAATCCAACCCCGAGGAACGGCGCAGTAGAGAAAGACCGCGACTCAGGTGGCGCACACAAGTGGGAGAGGATCTCAACCAACCTAATGTGCGAAACTGGAGACAGAAAGGTACATAGCGACCGAAATAACTGGAGAAGCTTGGTAGTTGAGGCCCTGGTCCAGCTCAGACTATAGCGCCACCTTAAGTAAGTAATTATGTAAGGGATACAACTTACATAACACCCCATCTTTTTGTGAAATTTGAAAACTTCAAGCATCGCAAGATATCTTGGTGGCCATAAACTTTGCAAATATGCGAATTCCTTAAATCTTCTGAGAACGGTAGGTAGGCCAAACATAAAACAGGCCAAGTTAGGTAAAATTTACAAATCAGCAATTTTTATTTAACATTGAAGTTTGGTGGCAGCACACGTTCAGTGTTGCATCATATTTTTTTTTTAAATCGATAATGGTGGCGCTACCTTCGTACTACGAAAATTGCTTACCTTTAAAAACCATAGCCTTCGTACCATCTTTTCTGGCACATATGTATGTGTGTTATGCATTAGTTAAAAATGGAATGGATTTTCATCAGACTTAACATTACGATGATGGTGCAGACGAAAAAAGTGAGTCTGTCAATTCTGTCTGTCTGTCTGTCTGTTCAACTACAGCCTAAACGGTTGATTTTCCTTAAACATGATAGATAACATTTTTAAATTCTCCCCCCCCCCCCCCCCCCTGTTTTTTTATTTTTTGTTTTAACACCTAAAATAACAGCAGTACCTGCCATACGAAGAAATTTTATAAAATATAAATTATGTAGAATAAAAAAGTTTTGGAGAATTCTAATTTTCAAATGTTTCTAATTTCCAAGCGTTTTTATTTTAATAGAGGAGATCACACTAACAACGTTTTACCTTAGTTAGAAACCTTCAAATTCAAAAATATTAAGAACACACTGAGCTATTTTTAATAATAATTTATTTAACAACAAAAAAATACATTATGTATATGTTTCATAGTTTTAAAAATAAACCATAAGGCCTTTTATATATGTATGTAGGTTTGAAAAAAAAAAACGGAAATTGTTGATTGCATTTGGTGTTTCGTTGCCAAAAGCTTAACTGGTTTATCCTCTTGAATAGAAACAATTTCTGTAGTTGAAACATTGTTCTATTGAGCCGAAATCAATAATCTGCTAGAAAACATGACGGCATCTTTGTGAGTAATGTCTCGTTCAAGTCGTCCCCCTTCTTCTAAATCAGATGCAATGCTGGAATCATCTTCATTCATTTCATTTAGTCAGTTCATGTTAGGTTAGGTAGGTTAGGTTGTTGGGCTGACAATTGATGTCGCTATCTTCACACTTAGATCAATGTTACCCGTGAGTGTAATCACTCTTTTCTGATAAAAACCTATGTGTTCTGTTAATCAGTCAAACCATTTCGAGGCATTGACGAAGTTCAAAATGTGAATTGCTGAAATATTAGAAAGATCTTCTAGATTGTCAAAGAAGTAACTACCAAGCCATTTCCTTCTCTGGTGGCATAGTGACGGGCAATGACAGAGAACGTGTGATGTGTCTTTATGTATCTCTTCATCACCACATCCTCTACATAGGTCATCTGTACTTAGTTTAATTTAAAATTTATTATCATGTCGATTACAGAATTCGCAGAATTTTACTCCCGGTGAGTTGACTTGATTCGCATCCGCTGTAAAACTCAATTATGAAATTCGTCGGATGAACTACATTGTCGATTTCTAAAATTACCTTATCATTTATGAACTTTCGTATCGACACTGTCAGCAACAAACATTTATTCAACTGGCCTAGGCTGTGATAATAGTATCGTTTTCGATCAACGAAATCAAGCATCGTTGAGAGTGGTTAGTACGAAGATGGAGGAAGGTTCAAAACCAACCGTGTGCTCTTTTTTTTTAGATTTCTTGCTCTCTGGTTGCGTTGCTATTTGTGCGTTTTTTATTAAATTTGTTAAACAAACACTTTAGCATTTAGTATGATAAGCTTTTGACTAAATTTTTTGTACTCTCCATTGTTTATTTTCGTTTAATCAAAAATTCACTTCAGATTCGTCTCGAAATTGGTGCGAATGTAAAATGATAGAAATTGTATGGAGTGCGAATGGATTGCGAAATCTGTAATACCATATAAGTTGAACAAAATGTCAGTGGTGCAGGGATTGTTACCGATATTCGTTCAACTTTCATTCGTCGGATTCAGTAATAGCAAAAGTTTGGAAATGAATTGAAATTGTCACTTTAGCTCATTCGCCGAATTCTGTAATAGGGGTGTATATTTCAGTAAATTGTGTCCGGTGATTAGCTCGTAAGAGTGCGAAGGGACTTCTTACTAAGTTGCATAATTTTGTCAGTCCTCTGCTTGTTAAAGCAAGACCATACTTTCCTAGTAGTATCACAGGTGTCAAGTAGACTCCACCTTTCATTGGATTTCTTTAGGATTAAATCTGAAATTTTCTGTTTAATGATGCAGAGTGGGATACTTACCATCTCTGCTTGCCAACTCATCGGCATTTTCATTAGCTGGTATGCCGCTGTGTCCCGGTACACAGCAGAGTCTAATATTGTGCTGCGTGCCAAGAACCTTAAGTTCTTCGCGACAGCAAGAGACAAGCTTCGATTTTATCACAGTGTCAGAAATCGCTTTTATTGCTGCTTGGCTGTCAATGTAAAAGGTGATATCAGCCTGTGGTGTCGCCATCATTGATACTTGTCTAGCAACTGTTGTCACTGCCAGGACCTCCCCGGGTGATTTTAAATTAAGAAAGAAAAATTATTTGTCGATATTTCATAAATTGGTTCTGATCCCAGTGGTTTTGGTGCGGTAAGACGTAAGAGTCCCACCAAATATTACCAAGTTACTTTTGGAGATTTTCACCTACAAAAATAAAAATCTACACTGTGCAACTAATCCGATCGAGAAATGATTAAATAAGTGACAACACTGTCAAAACAAAATTTCTGGAACGCCGATTAAGCTAAACCAGCAAAGAGGAGGGAACTGTCAAATTTGGATTTTTGTATTGCTGTATTAAAAAAACATACGTTGTCATTTAAGCTCCAGTTTTCATTCTTTTTAGGTGTTTTTGCGATATTGTTCTTCACTTTTTGTTATTTATAAATAAATCACAAGTGAGAAGTAGCCACAAGCAACCGACAATTGAGAATTCTTTCTTACTCAGTCAAACAGAACACACGTTTTCAACGCGGCGTTAGGATTTTTTAACGCGACGGTAAGATTATTTTGACGCGACGTTCCAACCGCCGCGTTAGAGGACGTCAAACAGAGAGTTGTCAACCAAAACACAAACAAAACAATCATTCTTTAAGAAAAATAATTTCAAGCAGCTCAGATTCAGAAGAGGAATTATTGCTTCTACATACATATTTGCTATTTTACGAAACTCTAATAAGAGAAAAAGAATTTTAATCAAGAATTTTAGTCAAAAAATCGATGTAAGATGAACTGAATT
This sequence comes from Chrysotoxum bicinctum, assembly GCA_911387755.1. NCBI lineage: Eukaryota > Metazoa > Arthropoda > Insecta > Diptera > Syrphidae > Chrysotoxum > Chrysotoxum bicinctum. The sequence goes on from OU426989.1 coordinate 172,299,369, forward strand.
TAACAAAAATTGCGTATTGAAAAGGTCCTCACAGTCAACTGATGGGTCCATGTAAGATCGCCGGGACGAAACGCCAATTTTTGTGGACTAAGGCCAGAAAAGCTATTTTGAAAAATAATTTGGGTACATCCAATTAACAAAAAAAGAGAAGAAATTGGCGAATATAAACCCGGCTGTGCCGGGAGCTAGAGTCGCACGGGGACCACTTTTATTCGTACTTTCGAATGTCGCAAAATTGCTTAGAAGAACTTCACGAGTTGATTCTCTTGCACATTTTAGCGCAAACTAGTAACACCAAATGCTCAACATCTTCCCGTGGAAGCAACTGCTCAATGCAGCCTCTAATGCCAGGCGACGGACTGAGTCTTTAGGTATTCAATCTCAGCTACTTACTCAAATAAGCCAGGTTTATTTGATCCTTATCATCGACAATAGTTTTTTCCACAGTTGTTTGTATTTGAAAGCTTCATGGAGTTACTTACGTACCGTTACAGTTTTCATTCAATTCTCTTCCTATTGTCTCCCAAATTTCGGCTTTTAAGACAATGTTTTTATATGATTTATCCCCCATATCGTATAGACATGGGTAATTTCTCACCAATTCAATTAGTTTTCCCATCTTGCCAAAATTTAAAATTCCTTTGGCAGCCGCAGCGTTAGAAATAATATGTAATTTCACACAACGTCACATTTCACCGCAGCGTTGTAACGCCATGGTGAATTCAACGCGGCCGGCGGCGTCAAAAATGCGTTCAGGGTGACATGAGGCATCTATTGCAATGGACGGTGTTCACATTGGACTCACTCCGCCAACTTATTTTGACGTCTCTGTGTTTTTTCTTGTTCGCACTTCATGGTAAGAAAGAGAGAAAGAGACGGCAAAGTGAGGCAGGATTTTTAAAACAAATTGAAAATTAATGGATTTTTTTGACATTTGTTTTCGTGACATAACATGACACACGACGATACAGTGTATCATAAAAGTAAGTAAGCACTCATTAAAAAAAAAACATAATCAAACACTATTTGGAAAATAAATCGAAGTGCGAGAATGGTAAAATTGCTAACAAAAGTCCATCTACTATACACAAAATAATAACCAAATAAAATAACATTGGAAGTTTGCAAAATGACCCTCGATCTGACAATGACAATGACAAGCAGGAATACCGTATTATTGTTAGGAAAGTGAAGAGGAATCCGAAAGTAAGCCCATCAAAGATATCAGCAGAAATAACCAAATACTCGTAAAACAGGTAAGTCATGTAACCCTCAAACTATTCGACGAGTGCTCTACCAATCCGGTTATCATGGTCGAAATATTAGAAAGAAACCTTACATAAGTAAAATAAATCGCCAAAAGCGGCTCTTCTTTGCAAAAACCCATGAATCTAAACAAGCAGAATTTTAGAACACAGTTGTTTTATTTGAAATGTTACTTTTTAGTTCGAAATACATATCAATTATAGACAAAAATATTAAGTTTTTTTTTTTTAATATTACTATCGATTGTTTGAAGGAAATGATCTTTAAACTAAGAGGTGCTTACTTACTTTTCTAATTCACTGTATATTTGTAGTGGCATAGCAAATGGCCAACAATTATGACAACTACAAGACGTCAAAATGAGTCGTCTGGAGTGTTCACACTGCTTTTGTGTTTGAACACGAAAGGGTGGCCTTACGTCAAAATAAATCGGTTGAGTAAGTCCAATGTGAACAGCGTCATGTAATACAATGCTGCTTTTGAACAAGGCGGTGAAACGCGGCGTAAAAACGTGTTCTGTTTGACCGAGCCTTTATTGTAGTAGATTTTTGATTAACGTCACTTAACTATTCCGAGAACAATTCGTTTTTTTTTACGTAACTCCTATTCCATATTTTAGTTAAATTGTGTATCTTCCATAATTTAGTTAAATTGTGGAATAGAGGAGGCTAAGAGTTTATTTTTTAATTAGGTATTGATTGAAAAGAATATCCTCTGCTGTTCGTAAATTATTCTCGACTAATGTTTCCGGATCCTATAAATTAAGCTTCTATGTCGGATCATAAAAAGCTTAGACTATTTTAAAAATCAGTTTTTGCAGTATCTTCATCAATGACAGACCACAAAAAAGATGCTAAAAATAAATTAGCATTCACTGATTGAAATCCCCATCATAATGAATTCGAATTTCGCTACGCCCCATCACGATTGTTTATAGAACTATGTATGTTCGACCAGCTCTGGGCAGTTAAAAGAAGTCTAACCCCCTTGACATTCAAAGCAATGATCGAATTTATGAATAGATGTTGTCTCAATGATGTTTTCTATAGGCATCTTTGAACCTTAAAAAAGATCTAATAGCTTGACTTGATCTGAAGTGAGGCAAATTCCTTGTTTTATTTTTGCTTTTTATATGACGTAATTTCATCTCCCTATATTAAAGAACATCAATTACAAGAAAAAAAAATAATAAACGGCAACAAGAAGCTTGAAGCTCTTGTTTAATTGTGGGTTGGTCCCATGAAAATATTCGTTCTATCACTTATATAACACTGAATCGTTCAAAGTCGACAAGTCAATAGCTTCAAAGTTCAGACGCGAGTGAGAAGTGTTCTAGCAGTTACTACAGTTCTTATATAGAAAAAGTTTTTTGTTTGAAAAATAAAAATAAAAATAAAAATGGGGTATCTAAAGGTAGGAACCGGGTTTTTAAATAAGGCTCATAGCTGCAGAAATAATTTGATCTAATTTACAGCATATTTGGTGGGTTTTAGTGTTGGTGGTTTTCGTTGATGGTGTCGACTTGCCAGAGGTAAGTTAAGTTATACATAAATTATTTCGATACTTTAATTGGTTAATTATGACGTCTTAGGTCGACACTGAGGCATCGTTACACCCAATCAACTACTCTTTTTCGTAAGTTACATCTGTTCAATATTTACAAATTGTAATTATAAATATTCAAAGTTTGAGTTGATTCTAGATTTGAAACTGAAAATGGCCAGGTGAGAGATGAAAACATAGAAGTAGATCCTGACTCCAGTCCCAAATACCCAGAACCGGAAGGTGATTTGAATGTAAAAGGCAGTTATAGCTTTGTATCAGCAGATGGTTACGAGTACAGCGTTCATTATAAAGCTGGCAAAAATGGTTATCAGCCATATGTTCAAGCACATAAAATAAAGACGGATTAAAATTAAATGGCTTAGACTTTTAAAGCCTGATACGCGAGGTTGTGATTGTGTTTTTGTATTCTTGGATTATTGAATTAGTTATAATGTTAAGTATTATGTGAGTTCATCTTTTAAATAGCCAGAAAATGGAATAAATAATTTGAATAAATTTTATTTTAATTTAATCGATGAAGTCATCTTCTATGAAAGCGTTGCGTTGGTATGGTGTTTTCTTTTGACTAGTTTTGTGAGAATTTGATTATTAACGTTAGCGATATTTATTTATTGACTATATTAAAAACAAACAAGTTTTATCAGAATATTGGTATACATTTTTAAAACTTATAAATTAGCAAGGTATATAAATAAACTTATTCTTAACGTATGGAGTATCTACAAATTCAAGAATCGATAAGGTTAGTTTTACAGTCCAGCACCAGTGGCACCAGTAAGTGACACTTATGTCCCTTACATTGGACACTTGCACTGCACTTATAGACTATATACTTCTTGAGAAACCAGATACAAAATTTGGGCGTAAAGTAAAATTGAAAAGATTATAGTCTTTGAGAACTATAAGGCTGAAGGTAATTACGATATTCCAAAGAGCTCCTGCAAATGGCGTCACAATAAAAGCAAACTAAAGGGATTTCTGTACTTGGACAGGTGATTGCGGCCATATTGTCGAAGCAACATCTGTCAAATCATCAATTGCTCCGACAACATTACGCGTACTTCGCTTATTTTACGGTCGCTATAATCGTCCTTCCGAGAGGATTATTCGCAAAGTGGTGGATAAATTTGAGTCGACCGATTCAGTGAACAATTCGCCAACATCACCCACACGCCAACGAAACGCATGATCTGCCGAAAATATCGTCCGTGGAAGCGTAAAGTAGAATTCTGGGCAATCAATTCCAGGCCGCGCAGAAGAATTCGACTTTTTGCCGACCAGAACTTGGCGAGCTTTAGCTGACCTAGGAGGTCAGTGTTCACGACTGTAGACAACAGTATGTGTTCGCTAACTTGGCTGTCGAGCAGTTGGAAAATCATATTCAGCGACGAGGTCTATTTCTGGATCGTCAACAAGTAAAACTGTTCGAAAACTACATTTTTCGACGGATATTTGGTCCTATGAGCAAATGGAGGAGAAGATACAATCACGAACTCTATTAGATGTACTAAGGTGTGGATGTAACCCAGAAAGTCAAAACATCGACTTGGCTGGGCTACATCGAATATAATGCTCTAGCCAAGATAGTCTTCAATACCCAGCCCATAGGTTCCAAACAACAAGGAAGGACGAATCTCCAATTTCAATATCAAGGCATTTTGAATGGCAAAGCGCTTGCTCCTAGATGAATGGAAGAAATATGCTTGGAGTCGTAGAGAAAGGAAAGCGCCGTATTTCTAGCAACGACCGTTGAGGATCCCCATGAGTATCTACATAAGTATGAGTATGTACATATTTTAACATCATTAAATATTTCATTAGTTGGAGACGATAAACTTTAAGTAATAAAAACGGAATATACATGTCGATTACAGAATTCGCAGATTTTACTCCCGGTGAGTTGTCTTGATCCGTTGACCTTTCGCATCAGCTGTAAAACTGAATTATGAAATTCGCCGGATGAACTACATTGCCTATTCCTAAAATTACTTTATCATTTATTAACTTTCGTATCGACACTGTCAGCCACAGACATTTAGTCAACGGGCGGCCTAGGCTTTGATAATAGTATCGCTATCGATCAACGAAATCAAGCATCGTTTTGAGTCGTTAGTACTTGGATGGCGGACGGTTCAATATCCAACCGTGTGCTCTCTCTTTTTTTTATTTTTAGATTTCTGGCTCTCCGGTTGCGTTGTTAGTTGTCCGTTTTAAATTAAAATTTGTTAAACAAACACTTTAATATTCAGTATGATAAGCTTTTCACTTACATTTTTGTGCTTTCCATTGTTTATTTTCGTTTAATCAAAAATTCACTTCAGATTCGTCTCGAAATTGGTGCGAATGTAAAATGATAGAAATTGTATGGAGTGCGGATACCAGATAAGTTGAACCGAATGTCGGTGGTGTAGGGCATGCTACCGACATTCGTTCAAATTTCATTCGTCGTATTCAGTAAATAGCAAAAGTTTGGAAATTAATTGAAACTGTCACTTTAGCTCATTCGCCTAGTTCTGTAATAGGGGTATGATAAAGTATCGGTTTGTTTAAATTATCAATTCGAATACGTGGAAGCATTAAGTATTGCCTTATACAATATGAACTATGTTGATGGGGCCATCTTTCCCTAAGATTGGTAAAATTCTCTTTGGGATAGGGACAACCCCTTGGACTTAATCAGCAATACTGACCAAACAAACGAACATGTACATTATGTACACCAAACACTGAATTATGAAACTCATCTACATACCAGATGGAGCAAGGTACCACTTGCTCCTACGAGCCTGGTGCAGGAAAGATTTCTCATGAGGTGGTAAAGAAAAGGAACACGTCCTTAGAGGCATCTACCTCTTCTCAACCATGTGATTATGTGACGACTTAAATGACATATAGGATTTTCATGGTTTTCAATACAAGGGAGTCACAACCCCTTGAACGATCTAAATGCCACGGCAACGAGATCAACTACGAGTATCAGCCCATTAACTTAAGCTAACCTTTACCAATGCTGCGCTGGTTGAAGAAGATGATGGCCAATTCTGCCCGTAAAAAGGTATACGAAACATTTAATTAACACGAAACATGAATTGAAAAAAAATCGGCTTTAAAATTGTATTTAATAACCCGAAAACAAGTACTCTATCCTTAATTGGTCATCGAGCGCCTCCTGTTATAAAAGAGTTTCATAACTTAAAGCATTTGTATTCTTCTATACAAAGATTTTTGTTTGTATAGAAATTAACTAAATACAAAGATAAAAGATTACTCCAACAGAAACAATAAATTCAAAAAAAAAAAAAAAAAAATGTCGCTTTAATCAAAGGTTTCATAACCAACAAATTATTCTCCCATTTACCAAAATGAATATAAACATGCGAATGTATCAAATTTTAATTCAAACAACAATCACTTCAAAATAAAACTCAGATATCCAAAAAATTAAATAATTTTTTATTAATAAGAGATTTCAGAGAATGGATGACCTTAAAACAGATCCAAAAAACTTTTACCATAATAATTTAAATACAACAAAAAAGAACACCAATAATGTCTGCAACAAATTTAAATAACCTACAAACTTAATTAATAAAATTGGAAAACCTATAATCCTAATAAATCAATGTCAGCCTGCTAAGCTCGATAAGAGCTTTGGTGATACTTTGCGACTTTTAAATGGTAATCTCTTCGATTTCTGTCGGTCTCCTTTAGAAGATCCAAGTGTATCCGAATTCAAGTTATCATTATTTCTTAATGGCGGTGTTCCAGGGACAATTGCGAGCTCTTCATGGGTAACACCAGCCTGTGTCCTATAACTTCAAGATGCAGAAAAAAAAAATAACAAATAAAAAATGGTTAGATACAAAAATCTGTAAAGAGAAAACTTACGAAAGCATATATCCGTAATCCGTTGGTATATACTTGAAGTCCGAGAAAAAGACTATCGGAAAGTTGCCCGGATAAATGAAATAGGACGAAGAAGCTGAGGCACAAACCAACAAAGTTGTCAGACCTATCAGAACCTGTGTAGACAATTTAAATATACGTTTTATTAGCAGGAGAAAGTGAAACTGCAAACGCAACATATGCTTACAATCTTAGGGTCGATCATTTTCTTGCTGATGCACGTTGTCCAGCTTCACTCATGAAAATGAAAACATTAACATTGGTCCACGAGATTTTAACTCTGCATGATGAAACCAAAATTTATTTTTCGTGCAACAACGGAAGTGCTCACTGGCGGGGGTAATGGCAATTGCACGAATAGAAATCTCATTGCGGATAATTACAAGTAGGCACACCGGAAGTTTGTTCTTATATTTGTCGTGAATTAATATTCGTTAAACTCCATCAGGAGTTGTGTAAAGTTCCAGAATCAAATGTAAACAAAGTACTTTTGGTTTCAATTTTACTAAAAGTTTAAGTCTCAGATGATATAACTACATCTGTCGCTGCCACTTTGAAGTGGACCCACAAAGTTGTTGGCAATGGTTAAGTCAAATTGGAATCATAGGCTTTTGGTAGAAGTGGTCCATTAATGTGTTATGAATTATGACCCTCGAAGAAGCTCTAATCAATTTTGTATAGAAACTCAAATAGAGTTCATCAGACTGGTGAGCTAATGACCCTGTGGTTTTCCTAATTATTTCAATCGGTTGAATAAATAACAGTATTGGTAATGTTTAGTTAATAGCCATGGGCGTAGATGATTATTGTTTTGTTGAGATCTATTGTTGTATCGATCAGTATAAGTAGCAGTAGTTTTTAGGAAATGCCAGTGACCTAAATGTCATTCTAAGCAAACAGGTCTAGCTAATACGGTGTAACTGAATGAGTTTTTTTAATGAGTGCCGAAGACATTACGTTTTTGAAAACTTAAAAGAGGTAAATGGACGGAAACCTTACAATTACAATGACAATAGATAACTTGAGCTTTAAAAACAGCTTTTATGGACCGAACCGGAAGAATACGCTGATCCCTTGTAAAAGCAGATAAATATGTATAGGTGCGTATTATTATCCACAAATATATCTGGATCCGGATCTGGATTAAGTTTTAACATGTATTACAAAAACAATTTGGGATCTTGTTTTCTATCGGGGTCTATTTCAAAGATCCAAAAATTAGTTATTAAACTGGCGAGTAGATGGCTTTTTATGGTAAGGTAGTGTAAGCTATAGTGTAAAGAAAAAAGACAACGACATAATTTAAAATTTACAAACCCAAGGATAAAAAGAGACGGGCTTATAACACTGCTGTCAGTAAGATCCGTATCGTTTTATTTTCAAGGGATGATCCAGATCCGGATCCAGATAGATTTGTGGATAATAAAACGCACCTACTATATGTAGTTGACATTACCTTGCCATAAAGCCATCTACCCGCCAGCGTTACTAATTTTTGGATCTTTGAAATACCTACATAGATCCCAAATTGTTTTTGTAAAACGTGTTAAAAATGTATCCAAATTTATACGTATATATGTAGATCCGTAGATATTAAAACACAACTATTATTTTCGGATCTATATATGGATCTGGATTAATTTTAAACAAGTATTACAAAAACAAGCCAGATAGCTTTTTGTGGTTATAGCCTGAAAAAAAATCTAAAGAAGGGGGGATTTGATAAGGCTTAGTTAACCCACTTATTGTCTAATAAATTTTTATTTTGTTTGTTTTTGCCATAAAATTAATATCAAATAAATACAAACATATTCGTATATGTAAATAGATTAAATCGTGTGGGTAGGTCAATGAAACATAAAGTTTCTCAGCTAGACCATAGAAATGTGGAGATTTTTATGAAAGGCTACTAAAATCTGAAATACATCCGAAGTTCAAATTTTGGCTTGATTTTCGCGAGTAAAATGGTAATTTTTTTTATTATGGTATACCTACTGTTATGCTTATAACGAAGTGATTTTTTAAGAGCTATCGGTAATAAAAAAAAATCGCATAAAATTCAGAAAAATGCATGAAATCTTTATTTGAATCGATAGTACGGTCGATATAGTTTAATGTTTAAAGATTATTTTATGCAAATGTTGACCGCGGCTGCGCCTCAAATGGTCCATCCGCTTAGTTCAATTTTGGCATACTTTTTTTTAACATTTCGGACGGTATCTCACGAATAAATGCTTCAATGTTGGCTTCCAGTGCGTCAATCGAAGCGGGCTTATCGCTATAGACATAAACCTTTACATAGCCTCACAAAAAATGGTTTATAGAGGGGTTAAATCGCACGATCTAGGTGGCCAATTGACCGGCCACAAACGTGAAATAAACTCTTCACCGAACTTGCCTCTCAATTGGTCCATTGTTACGCATGCATGCAAGTCAAGCTCTTCCATTTTGCGCAAAAAAAAAAGTTTGTTATCATCACTAGGTAGAGCTCACCATTCACAGTAACGTTACGATTCGCTTCATCTTTGAAAAAATATGGCTCAATGATTCCGCCAGCACATAATCTGCACCATACCTTGACTTTTTCTGGATGCATTGGTTCATTGGTAGCTCTTGCAATGCTTCTGGCTGCTCTGCACTCCAAATACGGCAGTTTTGCTCGTTCACGTATCCATTCAACCAGAAATGAACTTGATCGCTGAACACAATTTTTCGATAAAAAAAAGTGGATCTTCGGCCAACTTTTCAAGAGTCCATTCACTAAAACTTTCGGCGTTGTGGTAGGTCGTTCGTCTTCAATTCTTGCACCAGCTGTATTTGAAAGGCTTCACACCTAAATCCTTCCGCAAAATTTTCCACGTAAGTGGAGTATCAGAGGCCCAAATGCTGCGAACGGTCGGCGGCGCCGAATCGATAATTCACGGGCATCAGTTCACACTCTACGTAAACGTTTTGGTGGTTTAATGTCCAACAATGTAATTTTGGTGAGAAATTTAGCCACAATAGCCCGAATAGGCGCTCAGTAGGTCGTTTAAACTGACCATAAAATGGAAGAAGCGCGCGATGAACTTTCTTAACAGATCACGCATTTTGATAATAAAATTTAACAAGTTGCAAGCGTTGTTCGTTTGTAAGACGATTCATGGTTAAATTATAGAACAAACTGAAGATGTTTGGCAGTGACAGCTGTCAAAACCAGCAAAATAGCATAATAGCAGCAAACAGCATAAAAATAGCAAAAATATGACTTTTATGACTCAATTTTTAAAGTTTCGTTTTAAGTTTCTTTTTTAGCTGAAAGTATATTTTGTACCTCAAAACTACATATTATCGCAGCTGAATTTTTCTCAAAAAAAAAAAAATACTAAAAAAAGTATATTACAACGTTTAATTAAGCATTTTCAAATATGGGGCTTGTTCACCTAGGTCGCACTTTATCGCGTTCTGAATGTTATACAAATTTGGTTCTATCATGAAATTATATTTGTTATATGAGAAACAGATCTGATTATTATGTGACATCAATAGGGCTGCCAGACGTGCCGATTTTGGCGGGACGGTTCAGATATTTGAACCCGATTTTGTTCCGATTTTTTTATTTTTTATACTTATCGCTTAAACATTTTCAAACAGTTGCAATTGCAGTTGTTGCTCTGAATTAATTCAACCATATCTTTTAGAAATCACCCGAACGTGTTGGATGTCATTTTATAATGTTGTTTCAAATACTATTAGTCAATGTCTGAAAGCAACTTTTCAAGCAAGAGAGCCCGTTTTCATTCTGAAAAAATTATCAACAACGTACGGGCGACTTCACATTCGGATCTTAATACGGCTCGCAAAACTCTCTTTTTCAGCTCAAATAAGTATGGAAAGTAGAATCCCGACGGACCCAGTTTTTATTTAACACATTTAGCTTACTGACAACAGCATGGCGATTTTGTGGACCCGGTGTTCCGATTTTAATAAATATTTTATCTGGTAGCCCTAGACATCAATGTTAAGCATCTTATGCCATTTGGATTCGGCCGTTCTTAGAGGGAGTTCACCTGCAAAAATTGCAAATGTAATTATTTACTATTTTTTCTATTCCATAACTATTTGACTGAATCTTGGAAATTTACAAATCCTTTTTTTTATCAAAATGCCAAATTTTATCAAAATTAGTTAAATATTCGTTCCGCGGAGGTAGGTATGATACCGACTTTCTGTCAAGTTTTCGAGCGGGAAACAGCTGACAGTGTCAAAATAACCTTTGATTCAAAAAGAAACCACTAGATGGACCACTCTGTATATAAAGTAACCTCAATAATTTTTTTTATCTTTTCGTAATTTGAATTTGAAAACGAAAACTACGCTAGAAGAATATTGAAGCTGGATAAAAAAAGAATACAAAAATTCAATTCCAATGTTTTATGCAAATAGCTTTTTTTATATATTATATTTATATGTATACATGTTCTCTGATTTGAGATCTGAATATTTTAGATTAAGGCTACAAAGTAAATAAAGCTAAGTAAATATAGCTGCCAGATCTGTCAATATTATCAAATTTGTTAGTCCTACAACTGTGTGAACTTAAAATTTGCCAATATTGTCAGAAAAGTTATTGTTAAAAAAAAACATGCAAATATAAACTAACCGCGACAGAATTTGCTTAATAGGCGTTTTTCTTTTTTAGTTCAGAACAGAACCTGAGTTGTCAAAAAATAAATTGTGTTTCTTTTTTAGTTCAGAGTGTTCAGAGTTTCGAAAATGTGTTTCTTTTTTCGTTTCGAGCATGTTCTGAGCGTGTTCAGAGTGCGTTCTATGAGCTCAGAATAAAATAACTGAGCAGACAGAGTAAAATGCTTAACACAAGCATTTGACAGATGGAAATTAAAAAAAAATGGCGACAGCTACATAAGTGTTCAGGTCTGTTTCAAAATATACTCAGAGCGCTCAGAGCACGCTTGGTTCAGAGAATGTTCGGAACATGCTCGACATGCTCGGACTCTGTTCAGAGCTCTATACTGAACTCAAAAAGAAAAACGCCTAATGTTTTTTTTTCTTTCAATTCGATTTATTTATTCTTAATATTCCAAACTTCTTCGTAGGCAATGCGACAAAAAGAAGTTTAACAATGCCTGCCAACGGATTGATCAATTTACAAACATCTGTCTACCATGTAAACTGACAATTTTCAACCTATTAACCAAAGATACCTTAAAAAAGCGATTGGAGACTTTTGCCGCCATTTCCGGTTTGCTTACAAACAGAAAACCACCTGTTGTCAGATAGGAAATGCGAAAAGATTGTGTTAGAATGAGCTGTTGTCTTTGTCATGAAAGAGATGAAAAATGATGTGTAAATTCGTTACGTTTATTGCTTTGTTTAACTTGACTTTTCATGAGAAATAAAACAGTATTTTAAATGGGTTTTGAGAGTAAAATAAAGGCCAAATTGTTAATCTCAAGATTTGCAAAATAAAACACTTAGAAAAGCGATATGAATGTATTCGTATAAAAACGAGAAAATGGCATCGATTGCATTTGACGTTATAATTTCTGAAAGATTGTAAGAAATTAGGAATTCGCCAATACATATTTAATTGCTTGGCATCTTTGTACAAGGCGATTCTCTACTTTGGTTCTAAGCAAATAAGCGCCTTGGTAATTCGAATAAGCTCTAAGCTTAGTATGATCAAAGCTCTCCGTTTAAATAAATGAAACATACTTAAGCACTGAAGTGTCATGTTGGAAGACATTTTCTGACAAACTGTCAAATACAATAGCTTTTCATCTATTTATTTTGCTTTAAATTTATCGTTTGAATTATTTGAAGTAGAATGGAAAACCAAAACAAATGAAATTATTAGAGCTGTGACAATTGTTCAACTTTAAGGACCGAAACAATCAAAGATTCGATGTTTTCAATCAATCGTTCATTTAATCAAAATCTCTTTTTATCCAGTCGTTTCGTTCTGAAAAATACCAATACCGAATATTTTCAATCATGATCAATAATCGTTCATACATATGTATAATCAAATTACATTTTTTCTTTCGCAGTTTATCTTTATCTACTTCGATTTGTTAATTTTTATTTCTCTTAAGTCTAATCTAAGATATAAGAGACATTTACGATTGACAAAGCTCTATCTTATATACGGCAGTTTTGCTTGTTAACACAACCATTCAACAAAAGATGATGAGATGTTAAAGATGATTTTTTGGCCAAAAATGAGGGTTCGATCTGAAGCCGCCCAGTCAGTGAACAAACAGCGATGTCTATGATCATTAATTTTGAACTCGTGGGTGAGTTGAATCCTATACAGGCGTAGGCCAAAGTTTCTAAGCAAAATTCACCAAGTTGAAGTCTGCGAAAGGACGAGTTCTTGTGCACGTTGAGGAATCGACTGCCTCATGTTCCGCTGGACAACAGATACGTCAAAAGTGACAGCTGTTACTTTTCTTAGCTGAAAGATATCTCAGATATGTCAACGTTGCAGAAGATTATAAATACAAATGTACATTCCCAGAAACGTACAGCTATCGCAATTTTATAATGAGGATTGCAATTATCTACTCAGATAGACTGCTGTATTAATGAAAAAATGTTCAAATAAGTGAACATTTTTTAAACAGAAAAATGTCACCTATCCAACAATAAAAATCCAAGAAATATAAAGAACACAAAATTTGAAGAAGCGTAATAGGTAAATAAGTTACGAACTGCCGAGTATTGGTTGATTGACAGCTGCTGTTACAGCTAATTCCCCATCCATCACGTAAATGATTCCGAAATAAATAAAATAACTCCTTAAAATTTAAGCCGGGTGTGCAAGTGTTTTTGTTGATGACTGAGATTCTTCTACGCGTTTTATGTTATCTTAGTAAATTCGGAATAAATTTCGATACCGAAAATTCATTCTTTATTGTTTGACCGGCCAGTGTAAGTGCACCATTATTTTAAATGTGACTCATCTCACACAGAAGAAACATAGACTTATACGAATAGCTCAATTATTGAAACTTGAAACAAAATTTAGTCATTCACTCTTTTTGAGTTGCAATAGGAAAGTGCAATTAAATTTAATTGTTTTAATTTGCTTGAGTGTTATGGGTTATTTATGATTCAGCTTTGCCATTGGCGTGACATTTTAAGTTATTTGTAATTGTGCAACTGTAATGGCAATGTCTTAGAGGTAACACAAACCACATTTATCATTTTAAATACCACTGCCAGTGTAGTTATAACATTTTTTTTTGTGTCTCATAATTTTTGGATATTAATTGACTAAGGGAAAACGCTTCTCAGGAAAATATTAAGGAGAATATCTTAAACTAGTAATGTATTCGCTCTATTATTCATTCATGGTTTAATTTAAAAATGGAAAATACAAAAATTAGATTTCTTTTAGCACCCGTAAAGAATAATTTTAAATTGTCAATAAGTCATTTAAAAGTTGGAAAAATATTGCATATTATTACTCCCAAAACAGTTTTGACTTAGAAAGCCTCTTTTCCTGATAGGAACTAGTTCTAGGAACAATACCATAGCATAAATTTGTTTAAAAGTGGAGCTATAGAAGACTTTAGAATATATAATAAATAAATTAGAGGTACAATAGAGAACTTGAACCTAGCGACTTACAACTCTCATCCAGGAATGGAAGAGACTTACAATTGTCCGCCGACTCCAAAAGGCTAGCATATGAATAACTTTCACGTTAATAGATAATCTTGGAGGATTTGTCCCTTCCTCTTAAAATGAAGTACCCCAAAATGTTTTTTGGTGAATCTAGTACGAGTATAGTTTAACATAAAATTCTAGTATAGTAATAAATAAAATCTATTACAAAGTCTTGCCTGTCACTTCTACGTATGTAAACTTCATTTGTTCTCTTCCCTTTTTCTCTTATCAATCTTGTGTGAAGTAAGACGTATTAAATAAAATGCACGACTGGATCGCACGAACTTGCTCTTATGTAAAAGTACTTTGGAATTTAAGATACATTTTATAAATATAAAACATGGATTTAATGAGATAATAATGTTCAAATGCATAAAATTGCCGTCTGGTTTCCGGAAAAGTATGAATTTATGCAAATAGACCTTAAAAAATCGTTTTATTATTAAATAAAATTTTTATATAAGAAATTTCTCTAAAATTTTTCAAGAAAAAAATGTGGGATGTGAATTTAAAGTATTTAATAATATTGGTTTTAAGAAATAATTTCAAAAAATAATCGTTCATAGGTTTTGAAGATATTGATTTAAATTTTTTTTTTTTAAACCCAATAAATATTTTTTCGAATATTTTTATATACAATATTATTTTAAACTTAAGGGGACTCCTGCTAAAAATTTTGGGTAAAAATCCTTAGAGCCGTTAATGAGAAAGTCGAAAATCAAAAAAACGGGTCTATGGCAGGTACCCCTAATAACATTTTGCCCCAAAATGTTTTTTGACCAAAATGTAGTCAATGTCCATAATATCACACTTAATTTTTTTTATCAAAATCGTTAGAGCCGTTTTCGAGATAAATAAGATTTTATATTACGGGTGTATGGGGGGTACCCTTAGTTTTGGAGCTAAAAAAAAAATTTCAATTTCTCCTCTAGGGAATCACCGAAGACTCTTAACTACCGAGATTAAAAGAAATAGGTCCAGTGGTTTAGGCTGTAGTGAGAGGTACAGACATACAGACACACTGAAACATGTTTTTTGTGTACTAAATTTTCCTTAAAATTTTTATAAAAAAAAATTGATATGCAAATTGTTAGTATTTAATAAAATACATTTTAAAACGTAATTTAAAAATTTAATCGTGTATCGGTTTTCAAGATATTGAATTTTCAAAAAAAAATATGTATTATTTTTTTAAAAATCCAAAAACTATTTTTTCGAAAAAGTTTTTAGTTTATATTTTTTCAAATGCAAAGCAGCTCCTGCATAAAAATTTTGGTTAAAATCGTTAGAGCCGTTGGTGAGAAATTCGAAAATCAAAAAAACCGTTCTATGACAGGTACCCCTAATAACATTTCCCCCCAAATTTTTTTTTCACCAAAATATAGTCCATGTCCATAATATCACACTTAATTTTTTTTTTAATCAAAATCGTTAGAGCCGTTTTCGAGATAAATAAGATTTTGCATTACGGGTGTAATGGGGGTACCCTTAGTTTTGGAGCTAAAAAAAAAATTTCAATTTCTCCTCTAGGGAATCACCGAAGACTCTTAACTACCGAGATTGAAAGAAATAGGTCCAGTGGTTTAGGCTGTAGTGAGAGGTACAGACATACAGACACACTGAAACATGTTTTTTGTTTACTAAATTTTCCTTAAAATTTTTATAAAAAAAATTGATATGCAAATTGTTAGTATTTAATAAAATACATTTTAAAACGTAATTTAAAAATTTAATCGTGTATCGGTTTTCAAGATATTGAATTTTCAAAAAAAATATGTAGAATTATTTTTTTAAAAATCCAAAAACTATTTTTTCGAAAAAAATTTTAGTTTATATTTTTTCAAATGCAAAGCAACTCCTGCATAAAAATTTTGGTTAAAATCGTTAGAGACGTTGGTGAGAAATTCGAAAATCAAAAAAACCGCTTTATGAGAGGTACCCCTAATAACATTTCCCCCCAAATTTTTTTTTCACCAAAATATAGTCCATGTCCATAATATCACACTTAATTTTTTTTATCAAAATCGTTAGAGCCATTTTCGAGATAAATAATATTTTGCATTACGGGTGTATGGAAGGTACCCTTAGTTTTGGAGCTAAAAAAAAAATTTCAATTTATCCTCTAGGGAATCACCGAAGACCCTTAACTACCGAGTTTGAAGAAAATACCTCCGGTAGTTTAGGCTGTAGTTCGAGGTACAGACATACAGACATACAGACAGACAGACGGAATTGTCGGACCCACTTTTTTCGTCTTCGCTATCATCGTAATGTCAACTTTGATCAAAATCTCGAGTTCGATTTTTTTTCCAAATGCAGAACTTGCCCTATAGTTACGGTGACCATTTTTTTAGGGGCAAAAAAAAAGGACAGTCTTTTATTAACTTACAAAAGTTTAATAAATTATTATTTTCATTAAAAAGTTTTGTACTTCATATTACAGCTCAGTTCAGTTTTTAAAACAAATAAATAAAAATGAATTAACAAAAAACGAAATAATATATACTTAGATAATGTGTATGACTATAAATATAAGAGTCATTCAAAGAAACTATGAAAATGTTTAATGTTGGTATTTTTCTTCGCAATATATTTTTTTAAGATATCTTCCCGATTTCTTAAAAATGTGTTAAATTCTGCACAGTCATAATTGCACTTTTTTTATTAGCATTGCCTCTAGCATATCAACTTTTAATTGGGATTTCTCAGGTGTCTTAATGTTATTGGAAATTGAAAATACCCTTTCAGTTGGGGCATTTGAAGCCGGAAGCGAAAACTCTACGAGCTTTAATATTTATATTGTTATATTTAACATGACCAACTTGCAGATGGAGATGTAAATTTCAAAATCATTCACAATAGCAAAAAATGTGTGACGGAATTCAATGACATAAAGCAGTCCCGCTAGTCGTAAAATCGTGGTTTGAAAGAGAAAAAGAGGACCTTGAAAGGACAATTTAGAAAAGAGAGGACAAATCTCTGTCCTCTCTAACAAAAGCAAACAGAAAGGACACGACACAAAAAGAAAGGACTGTCCTCTCAAAAAGAGCACGGATGGTCACCGTACCTATAGTACCTATATCGCAAGTAAAAATCAATCTACTTAAATAAAAATAAGTCAAAGAAATTTTTTTTATTAAAATTAGACATTAATGGTCCCTCGAGCCGGATTATTTTTAACGCGAAATAAATATTTATATAATTTTTTCCCAAAATATAGTCCATAACCACAAACATGTCCAATGCAACACAGTTTTGAGCCTTTTTAAAACAGTAGTATGAGTTATTCGACATAATTAAAGAATCGCTAGATAAACTGGGTTCCAAAGCAACAATTCAAAGAAAAGAATCTCGTAAAACAGCACTCTGTGAAAATTGGAGTTCTTTCAAGCAGAATCATCAAGACACAAAATTAAAGCAGCATTGCAGTTCAGTGCTGCAGAGATGGTTGATGCCTTTCTGGAATCTGCTTTCGATCCTAATGCATCAAAAAAATTAGATTTCAAGAGAGTTTAAGAAAAAAATGGAGTTCACAAATTCTTGTTTAAAAATAATTAAAGGAAATTTAACTTACAAAGCATTGGACAGGTCGAAAATTCTTGTCGCGTTTAAACTTAATTTTTCTGCCACTGATAGGAGACTGTTTGTCATCACAACGAAATTGGAAACATTTTTTCTTCTTAGGTTCATTTTGTTCCAAAATCCTACTGGCTTAAGCTTACATTTCTAATTAAGTCTAGACTTTTGACATTTGAAAACTCTAAAACGACATAACAGATAACTTTGGTAGTGGTATGGTCATGAAACAGCTGATAATAATCACTATTTCTACAATAAAATATTTTAGTTTTCGAAAACATTCGATATTAGTTTGAAGTCGTTAAAAAAGGACACCTAATGACCCCTTTATCTGCCTGAAAAGTATTTTTATTCCTTAAAACCCACCTTATTTTATTTAGTTCCTGATGATAATAAAGATGCGACCGACTCGCCCATATTACACCAACTAGATAAATTTAACGTCAACCCATCTATTATATAACCAAACTCAGCTCAAAGTCATCATTGAATAAAAAACCAACACGTTTCCCCCATTGCGCGCATCGTCCAACTTATTTAATTTCAATCGGTCAAGTCAATAGAGCCCAGCAAAGCAATTGCGTGCAATATTTGTATACCAGCCTACAATTCAGACAGTCAGCATGCGCCATCGCTTCGCACCTCGCAAGCCTTTAAGCCTTTTAATTGCGGCAATAAAAACTATTTGCAACCTCAGGCTGTAAATCTCATTATCATAGCTACGAAAAATTTTCGAGGTGGTCGTTGGTGGTTGGTCGGTCGAAGATGGTGCTATGCGATAAAACTCATCTTCCGAACGACTTGCAAACGGCCTTGAAGAACAAACAAAATGTTAAAGACAAGTATCAAATACGAACAAACACCCCCTTCGATTACTTTTAATCCATAAAACTGAAACCTATCAAACAGCTTTGGGAATACAGCGTGTCAACCGGCTTTTTGAAGTTTGAGTCATTGCTGGATTTTGTGAATTTGAGATTTGGGGCGCCTATAAACCTGGGCCAGAAAGTAAGTTTGAAAATTTGTGGCTCCGAAAATATTTTTGAAAAATAAAGTCATTCATTTTAATACAGCGAGAACCCTTTCATAGAATTTTAGAAGTCTAAAACCTAAAAGATATTGAGACATAAATAAAATTTCTTGGACTTCGATAGACTTTTTTTTGTAACACCAAGTATGCCCCTGTTCACTGTCACTATCAGTTGAAATTCAACCCGTTTTGGAGAAGTGACTGTAGCTGATGGTCAGTGGTCCGGTTTTTGGAATCCGAGAAGACCATCCGATTAGCATTTAAATGATGCTCTACTCCAAGTGGTTTAACAGACTTTGGCAAGACCTGGCTTGCAAATATTTATCCAACTCAAATAATTCGCAGAAAACTTGATTGGATTGACTGACTGTCTGACAAAATGACTGTCAAACACCCCCAGAGACAACTGACTACCAACATCAAACAACTAGTGCGTTATATTCCCCATGCCCTGAGATATTCACAACAATGTCTTGAGAAAAGACCATCCAAAGGAAAACAAAATATCTAATTGATGGGTTGTTAGATACCTACAACAACAATAAACTTGTTAGTCGCTGTTACATCATAGGTCAATAGATTTCTTGTTTGGTATTAAATAACCCATAATTCAGCGTTGGCACACGTTAATGGGGAAAAAAGGGTGAAGTAGATGGCAGAGAGACGATGATGTGACGCGACGAGCGACGAGTGACGATCGACGCGACGACGACGACGCGACGGCGACGTTTGGTTGTGGCATCTGTTTGAAGTTGGCTTCAATGTTTGTCCGTGACATTCATGAAGCTTGCTCATGATGTATGGTGCTTTCTTTAGATGGCGTCTACGAGGGAACAGTTCTCGGCAAACGTGCGGACTTGAAGTTCATTTCTTGAGCATTATTCTTCTTTAAATTGTTAAGTCCGTTTTGGAAAGGTTATGCCGAAGTTTGTTGTTGGCAAATTATGTGGCGCTAGATTGAGAAGAACTTTTGTTCATACCCTAAATGGTTTGATAACATAAAGGTTTGCATTAAATGCCATACGATTGCTAGTTTATGTGTTTAAAATATTTAAATTGAATTTGCTTATGTACATAGTTTTGACAAGCAAGAAGGTACATTCTTGTACCTATCTGTGCTGATGTATTTGCAAGTTTTATATGGGATTTAAATACCCGCATGGTGGGTTGCTGGTTTAAGAGTTTCGCCGGTTTTTAAGATCGTTTAAAAAACTGAAACTACATTTCAAGCAATATACATATATGTATGTATGTACGTTTAAGCCATGATAAATTAAATGTTGCTAGAGCTTGTATAATCTAAAATGAAACTTCAAACAACTCTTCTAACAAATATGATTAATTTACAAAGATGACATTAACCAATTTCATTTCAAGATATCTGAAATTGACAAATGATAATGATACGTAAATACAAAAAAACGTCAAAAACCTTAAAATTAATAGAAAATTTTCACCTGGCAAGATTCCTTGACAATGATGATCCGGAACATAATTTGGCCTTAAAAAAATAAAAACAAAATCTGTCGAAAACTAAACTGTGGGGAAACTTATATTTGACAACGAATTGAAGGTATATTCACATGAGAGCGACAAACGACCGATGAATGAACGAACATTCGCCAATTTTGACATTTCGTTCACATGAATATTTTTTATTCGTCGCAAATGGTGTTTACTGAGACAACTTAGAATGATTTTGAGGTTAGTCGCGCGCGAACAATTCATTCGTTGCAGTGTGGATGGTATGTGGAACGCGAATAGTGTTTGACAGTTTAGAGCATTTATATATTGCAATTCGCGACGACCAATTTAATTTCTCAAATTTCTCTCATTTTAGCAATTGCAAGGCATTTTAATATATTAACATTAAATTAAACTAGATTTCTACTCTTTTGTAAAGTTTGTGTGAAGAATTTAGGCTTATATACGTTTTAAATCCTATTTGTTTTTTTATTCATTGGTCGTTGGTCGCTCTCATGTGAATAGTCCATAATAGAAGTTGAGGTAAATTTGGGAGATACAGTTTTTGCCGAATAGCAATATACGAGTACCTATCTCTCTTGATGAAAATGACATTTGTCAACTATTTTGTTTTTGAAAACCAACACATGTCGTTTGTTACTTGCGACTTATAGGTACTATATAAGGCAAGTTATGCATTCGTAAAAAAATCGAACTCGAGATTTTGATCAAAGTTGACATTACGATGATAGCGAAGACTAAAAAAGTAGGTCTCGCAATTCTGTCTGTCTGTCGGTCTGTCTGTCTGTCTGTCTGTCTGTCTGTCTGTCGGTTCGACTACAGCCCAAACGGCTTGGCCGATTTTCTTCAAACTTGGTAGATATGATTTTTAATTTTTTCCCCCGACACGTTTTTTTCTTTTTTATTTTAAGACCAAAAATAACGGTACCTGCCATACGAATTTTTTTCGAAATTTTGTAAATATTTTTTTTTCTCAAAAACTGCTCGACAGATTTAAAAGAAAGATACAAAAAAATTTTATTTAGTTAAGGCTAGGTACTGGTTAAAATGGTTATTGAGGGTACCCCCCAAAGAACTATTTTTTTAGTTTTTGATTTTCTCAAAAACGGTACAACGGATTTTGATCATTTTTTTTTTGCTAAAGCTCCCCAAAAATTTAAATAGAATTATGTATGTATTCAAATTTTCAAAAAATTTTTTTTTGGATTTTTAAAAAAATTTCAAAATTTTCTTTTCAAAACTCAAAATTTCGAAAACCTTATATTAGCTTTTTTTAAAAGTTGATAAATAAAAGTTTATCAACATAGTCTACAAGATGTATGAAAAAAAATTGTATTTTACCTAGAAATAAAGGTACCCACCATAGAAATGTCAAAAAATGACTTTCAAAAATCGTATCTCGAAAACGGAGCCTAGAATTTTGATAAAAATTTTTTTCTTTCTATTAATTTTAACGATCTTTAATTAACTAAAAAAAAAATTGAAATTAGGATATTACAGCTTGTACCTACTATAGAACTATTTTTTTAAATTTTGAATTACTCATTATCGACATGACGGATTTTAATGAAATTTTTTGTAGAGATGCTTCTAAAAAGTCTAAAATCCATTGCATTTCAAAACTTAAAAAAAATTGTTTTTGAATTTTCGAAAAAAAAAATAATTTTTTTTTGAAAATTCGATATTTTAAAAACGGTGCAATATTTTTTTTGGAAATTTAATTTTAATAATAAATTAATAATACTAAATTAATAAAAACTTAAAGTTAGCATACCAAAATTTTGTATATAAAAGCTTTTTTTTTAAGAAACCACTACAAGAACTTATAATTTTTGTTCTTGCATAAACTCATATTTGCATAGCATTCAATTTTTGTCTCTAAAAGAATTTAAAAAATTAATTTTATCCTTATGAACAGTTTTCTCTAATAAAATTCGTTTTTAAAATTCCTAGCCTATTAAATAAGAGCAAGTTCGTGTGACCCAGTCGTGCATTTTATTTTAGTTGTAACAAACAAAAATGAATTGTCAAATGTGTGTAGCAGGTACCATTATTTTAATTTTAAAATGCCATCTACTAATCGGCCAAGCCGTTAAGTTTGCAGACGAAGTGTATTATCGAGAACAATATAGAGCTAGTTTTTTTTTTGACTAATTTAATTTAGTTTTTCACGATCAAAAATGCTAAGGAAATAAAATAAATATTTAATTGTTTATAAAGGGTTTTTCAATAAGGTCGGGTAGATGTTGAAATAGAATAAAATTATCTGTGTGTGAGGTATTAACAAAATTCTTGTCATTTTGTATGAAATATGCTTGCCTTGGCACCTTACAGTTGCATGGATTCGAGTAGTTCAATTTTAAAAGACTCTTTCGCATAGATCCGACTAATTAAAGCGATGTCCTGTGTTATGTTTCTGGTCTGCGACTTCAGAAAACTCTATGAGAAAAAGTATAGCGGGGTAAAATCTCGTGTCCTTGATGGTGGCCAATTCTCTTCATCTCGTGCTGACCATAACCTCAGAAAAAAAAAAATTTAGAGCTTTGCAAAGTTCATATGTGAATTCACAAGAAAATTAAGCTCCAAAGGTTTTACGGTTTCTTAGAAAATTGAAAGGGAACAATGCTGGAATTGTTTTGAAGTTTGATATTACTAAGCAACGCATTTCATAATTCTAATATTGTTGTTATTGTACCAAACTAAGTCTTAAACTTGAATATCAATTCCGCGACAAGTCTTGGTACGAGCATAGCCGTGGTACAAGTCGTGCGGAATGAGCTATCTTGGTACCAGTTGTCTTGTGATGAGCTGCGTTGATGCGCTCTGGAAGAAACAACTTTACCCTCAAATCATTCACGCAGAATGTCAATTGTCCATTATGTGGCACCGGTTCCTGCTGGAATCAGACAAAATTGAACATCATCGTTCTGTAGTACTTACCATTGAGGGTACGAACAAATGACGCCGGGTGCCTGTCCAAACACCACTCCAAAAGGTAACTTTTTGAGAATGATTTTTCGGAGTCCTCTTCTAAACGATACGAAGCCTAGTCAGCGAACAAAAAGCATTGTTAATTGTCATGAACTTTGAACTCTTGATTCAATTGGATCTTGTATGGGTAAGGCCTAAGTTTCGACGCAAATTCGCCAACTTGGTATCTGCAAAAGGTCGAGTTCTTCTGCTCGGCGAGGACTACTTCGGATTCTGCTGTACACTTTTACGGACCGTGACTATGTTATCGTCTTCGCGAATGTTTGCTAATTGATTACCGAACCAGTCGTCTCAAAATTTCTCCACCAAAATTTGAAGAGTCGACAAAAAAGTTCAGAATTTTTCATATTAAGTGTAAGTCATCTGAAAAATAGAGAGTAAGAAAAACTTAGTATCTTGCAGACCTTAGAATAAAAACTAAATTTTAAATGCTTGCTTGTATTCAACAAATTAAATAGAACGTGATTTCATAACTATTTAGAAAATCAAAGTTATGGTTATGTCATGATAAATATCGAATACTAAGCTTCAATATATTTTTAATTTTGTCAAAATTCATTAAGCAAACAAAAAGTTAAAGATCAATTTATTCTATACAACTTGAATGCATCATTAACATTACAATTTTTTTTAAAACTATTGTATAACGTTTCTCTGCATTGTAAAATCTTTCACATCAACTATCAACTTCAATTTCATTATGAAGAAATAAAAATCAATGATATATGTTCTTCATAACCAGACTTAACACGTAAGAAGTTGACAAAAAGGAACTTAATTAAGAAATTTCATTTTAGAGTTCGTTGATCAGCTCTTTTGTTCGTGGTTATATGCCCAGTTTGTGACCTAAAAAAAAACAATCTAATTGAACTTCATTTTTTAATAAGTTTATTTTAAAATGATGCGTGCAAGGCATGATTATGATGTGCCCGACAAAGCAATGAACCATAATATGAAAATAATGGTATAGGCTTAAAAGCAACAATTACCAAAAGGGCATTAAATTTCGTGTATGAAATTGTCATTTGGGAATTGCTTTCGTTTGCGTAACAGAAGGTGGTATATGTATATTATGTCATAAACTTTCGAGCTAATGGAACTTTGATTAATACATCCCATAAAAATATTAATTTAAGAATCTCGTTTTCATTCACGGTCAACAAAATTCCAGGTTTGGGTAAAACTCACTTTCACTAATTGCATCTCGCCTTCCAATTATCGGATTAACACCGATTGGCATGTGACATCTTCATAAAAATACGGCAAAAAGTGTTAAAACTAGCCAAGCAAGATATTTCAAAGGTCCAAGAGTAGTGCGATTGCACAACCAACCAAGAACCAATTTATGCAGAGAAGATGTAAATGGCCAATAACGCATGGTGCGTTCTCGGACTTAAGTTTTTATTATTATTTTTCAAGAATACATACCAAGCAACATTTGCGCGGTGTAAGATGCTTTGTACCATCATCATCACCATCTGATATGGAGACAAATGCCAAGACACACTAACTGCATGATCATCAGAGGGCAGAGTGCGGAGGTGGTAATGGTTTTTCAATAAATTTGTAATGCTCGCAGATGATGCGATGACACTTGTTTTCTTATGGCAATTACAATATGAGCTCCTAACGCGTGTTTGCCTAGACCACGCTGCGACATTAGATGGTTTATTCGATGCCATTGGAGGGGATAATCTTGTGGTTGCACTTGCAACTTGTATAAAATGAAGTACATGGGCTCTAAGATTATTATTCTCAGTGAAGATCTTACATAGAGTAAGCATTAGGATAACTTTATTTGTAGCACCTATATCCCTTTAAATCATCTAATCATGAAATTGGTAAGAAATTACAATTTTGCAGCAGCTGAACGGTTAATGTAAGTGTTTCAATATCCTTCAGATACTAGTCCTTGTTGCATTATGCGCCATAGCCTCTGCAGCCCCAGCTGATGATTCAAAAAATGCAGAAATCATTTCATATGAAAACGAAAATATCGGAATCGATGGATATAAATTCTCGTAAGTTTCTTAATTGCATATTTCAATAAAAAGGTTTCAAATTTATTCTTTTAATAAAAAATGCATTTTTCTCATAGATTTGAAACAAGTGATGGCACAAAACGAAATGAAGAAGCCACTCTTAAGAATGTAGGCACAGAAAACGAATCAATATCGGTTCGAGGAACAATTTCCTGGATTGGTGCTGATGGCGTAACTTATACAATCAATTTCCTTGCCGACGAAAATGGATTCCAGCCAGAAGGTGATCATTTACCTAAGCGCAGATAAAATGGATTTGTTTTGGATACATAAGGACGGGGTTGGAAAATAAGCCAAGTTATTGAAATGCAATTAAGTGAAAAAAATTAAGAGTTTTGTAAATAGTTAAAAAAAAAAACATATTAATAATAATGAAGAGGGTTCGAGTCAGTTTTGAAATAAAAATGTGTGTTTTTATGCAAAATATATATATAAAAAAAAAACAATATAATGCGTTTGCTAATTTGATTCTCATCTAAGAAAAATCTTCGTAAGAAAATAATGTATAATTGATAGTGAAAATTACATAATAATAATTTTTTTTAAACAAATTTTACTACTCACCACGATGAATTTTTGGAATTCGCTTGATGATCCACTGCATCGTCAAATCTACAATTTTTTTAACTTATGTAATTAACGCAATTGAGAAAGAGTTTCAGGTAGATGCAATTCATACTGATTTCAGGCCTTTATCAAGTCAGTCATGGAGATTTCATTTGAAAAAGTAGAAATTTTCGGTTTTCGTTCTTCAATGCTGAAATGAATATCTTCATTTTTAGTTTGTAAAATCCAAAAAGCAGTGATCGGTAAGAATTTTTAAAGTTCTATTAGTTGTCTACAGGGAAGTCACATTGGCTCCCTGCTATTTATCTTATTTATAGATGATATTATTTTTCAATTTCAATTTCAATTTATTTATTTTATAGCGGTCGTACAAATAAGACTTCGTCTTTTATAGTACCTTAAAATTGGACTCTTATGTTAATTAAAATTAGAGCTTTCTTTTAACATTACTAAGACTAAATAAATAAAATAAAAAAAATATATACATATGTAAGTTAATAAAATTAAGAATTTATATATGTGCATATAGGTGAAATAAGATTCATTGTTCGATCAGACTGCGCAAAGCATATTTTTTCATATGAGTATGATGGTGCCCTTCTTTGTAATATTTTGTGCAAGAAAATACAACAATTGGATTCAAAGAATTGTTCGAAAGCGCATCCTAGAACAAGTTGATGGTATTGAGAAACATGGTCAAATCTTCGCAAGCCAAAATTGTACCTAATTATATCATTAAAAGTAAAAAGAAATTTACGCAGTGATTGAGAATCTAGTTTGGGGTAAACTACTGAAGCTTAGTCAATAAGTAGTACAAGCAATAATTTACTAATTCTCAGTTTAGTCTCCACTTGTGTTAGATAAGGGAACATATTCAATTTCCGAAGACATCCATATTTATGTCCAAAAGAGAAGTTAATATGGTTGACGGCTGAAAGTGAACGCTTTATTTTGAAGCCTAGACTTCAAACAGTACTCGAAAACTTAATTTGAAACTGTGCTAGAAAAACAGGTGGTAGATTGCTCGTATCAAATTTCCGTCTAGAAATGGCAATTATTTAGGATTTCGCTGGATTTAGCGTAAGACCATTACAGAGTGACCAGTTGTGAATCTCATCCAGATCTTCATTTATTCTGCAAGTTAGATCTTACAGTAAGTTAAAAGGTCCCGAAAGATAAATTTGAACATCATCTGCGTAGAGATGTAACATGACATTTTTGCAAACATGTGGTAAGTCATTTATAAACATGCAGAACAAAATAGGACCCAAGATGGAACCCTGTGGGACGCCAGCAAGTAAGCTGATTGAATCAAAAGAATTATTGTAAACTTTAACCTTTTGAGTTCGATGACTTAAATAGTCTTGTATAAGACGAACCGAACTGTCACTAAAGCCAAAGTAAAGTTTAACTTTCTTGCACAAAATACTGTGATTAACTCGGTCAAATGCTTTGTAAAATCAAGCAAACAGAGAAGCGTTAACATGCATTGGTCATACTGAATTCGAATATCTTCAATAACCTTAACCATAGCCGTAGAGCAGCTGTGAACTGCTCGAAATCCTGACTGCACCGGAGAAAATAACTTGCGAGTCCGCATGTGGTTTGAAATCTGGTTTGACAAATTTTTTTCTAAGATTTTAGACAGGTATGGCAGTATACTTATAGGCCGAAAATCTGATGCAGTTGAACGATTGTTTTTCTTAGGTACAGGAATTACCTTTGCACGCTTCCAAAATTTGGGAAAAGAAGAGGTCATGATACAAAAATTTACTATGTGAGTAAAGGTGGGTATAATTTGTGGTAATATCATTTTAATAAAATGTATTGGAACTCCATCTTCACCCACTGCGTTTGATCAAAGAGAAAGGATATACATACATGACCAATTCATTCTCAGAAACGATTTCAAATTGAAATTCAGAAGGAGA
Organism: Chrysotoxum bicinctum; assembly: GCA_911387755.1. NCBI lineage: Eukaryota > Metazoa > Arthropoda > Insecta > Diptera > Syrphidae > Chrysotoxum > Chrysotoxum bicinctum. The sequence goes on from OU426989.1 coordinate 172,327,406, forward strand.
TTCATAAATGGCTGGGCTGTTAATTGTTAAGCTAGATGCCTGTAAGTTGTTATCCACAAAGCATTTATTAAGATCATTTGGATCCGGAAAATTTTCAACCACTTCCTTTCTACCAATACCAATTGAACGCAGGCTACTCCAAAACTTACGTAAGGTTTGATGAGGGCATAATTTTGAAAAGAAATATCTTTTTATAGCTCTGCGAGTTAAAAAGGACGAGTGGTTGCGAGCTTGACAGAAAATCTTCCAGCTTATGGGTGTTGGATGACGCTTCTTAATACAGCTTACGACGGATTTTTATTGAATCGAGGACTTAAGAAGTAAACCAAAGGCAGTTCTTGTTTCTAATCATGACAGTTTTTAGTGGAATATGCTTAAGATAGAGTTGAAGCAATAAATGTTGAAAGAAATCGACTTTATCATCAACATTATAAAAGCTATAACAAATATCAAATGGACAATTTAAAACGTCTTTTTGTAATGCAGAATTATTAATAGATTTAAAATCTCGGAATTGAAATGAAGACGGAGACGACATATTTGAAAAATATTTATTATATGTAGGTGCAGAATAGTAAATCATGGTTAGATATTCCTTCAAGAGGAAGCTGGTCGAATAAAAGAACTTGGGACAAGTCGGACAAAATCATTAAGTCTAAAAGACTAGGGCCTATGGGTGGTATTTGGTCCGATATTTCTAATATTATTTGGAGTCCGTCTTATGAAGTACGCTCTGATCGAATTGAAAAAGTTCAAAGTGGATTTACAAAATATATTTTTATAAAATGGAACTTTTCACTATCCTACGAAGAAAGATTCTGGCTTTTCGGTATACATTCAGTGAAATCTAGAAGATACGTGTATGAAACTATGTTCAAAAGAGATCTGCTTTGCAATCATATTGTCCCTATCTTCTAATAAAATATTAAAATTGTTTATATTATCAATCTTTTAATTGAGATGAAAACAAATAAATAAATAATATACATATTTTAGATGAACCTACAATCGTTTCTACATTTTTTTGTTAATAAATAAATCAAATTTTTATTTTTCTCACAGGTTTTCAGAATATCGTTGGTGATGATCTTTTTTTTCTTTTGGAAAGTTTGAACAATTTCATAAAACGCTTTGTCATTTAAAAAAAAATTTATAAAAATTAAAATCCACTGGATCAATCGTACTTACTCTTATGTACAAGCATCACGGAATTTAAAAAATTGTCTTTTTATAAAAAGATGGATTTATTGAATTGCTTAAACATTACATAAAGTAGTTTAAGCTAAGGTGTCTAATTACTAAAAAATTAAGTTCAGAGTATAATGTAATACTAGTTTAAGCTGAGATGAGTTTTTCATTAGACTTTTTGAATGAAATTTGTAGAGCTGGTTAATGATAAATTTTTTTCACCAAAATGTTGACAGAATTATTTTTATTTTTATCCAAATCGTAAGAGCCGTTTTCAATATAATTATACTTTTTCATAAATGTTGCCCTCTTGTGGCACTTAACCTTATTTATGGGATGTATAGCAAATTTCAATTTTCCCTCTAACGAATTACCTAAGAAGCTAAAGCGGCCCATATACGAGTAGACCACACTTGTGCGTGCACCGGTGTCATGACACCTCCACACACGCCACACCGATTTGTGCACACTTCAGTTGTGCAAAAGATTTAAAAAATGAAAGGGTGCCTTTTAACCAAGTATTAAAATTGCGAGGCAAAACGATTCGGCTGCAACTGAATGTGAATATGTAGTTTATCTGCGCGCACATCCCAATCCCAATACACATCACTCCGATTGAGACACCAACACCAAAAATCAAAAAAATAAAGAAGTTAGTCTGAAACTTATTAGAAGTGCTATAACCATTTATTTCGCAAATTATGAAGAAGACAGCAATCCCTGTCGAAACGTCGACGTCGAGAAAAGTATATGTAACAAATTTTGTTTCATTCATAAAATTACTGTGACCAAAATAGCCGAAGGAAAACCTTTTCCAATCAACGTATATATGTAAATATATCTAAATTGGTCAATAAATTTAATTTCTTAGTTTGAAAAAAATCGCTTAGGCTGTAGGTCGAGGTACGAGTACATTCAGACATAGAGACGCAGGAACTTGCTAAGAATTTCAAAAGTGAATGTTATGAGAGAAAACTGTTCATAAGAATAAAATTCATTTTTTTTAACACTTTTAGAAGTAAGAGATAAAAACAGAAATCCATGTGATTTCTAAAGCAAATATTAATTTATGTAAGAATACAAATTATAAGTCGTTGTTTCTTAAAAAAATAAGCTTTTATATGCATATAAAAATAAAAAAAAAAAATTAGAAAACAAATTAATTAAATTAAATTACTGTACGAATAAAAATTTAATTTAAAAAAAAATATTGACCCGTTTTGAGATATCAAATTTTCAAGTTTTTTTTATAAAAAAATTTCATTAAAATCCGCTATGCTGATAATGAGAAATTCAAAATTTGAAAAATAGTTCTATGGTCAGTAATATCTTAAATTCAATTTTTACTTGCGACTTATAGGTACTATAAGGCAAGTTAAAGTTATGCATTCGTAAAAAAAAATCGAACTCGAGATTTTGATCAAAGTTGACATTAGCGAAGGCCAAAAAATTATGTCTCGCAAATCTGTCTGTCTGTTCGACTACAGCTAAACGGCTCGGCCGTTTCTTTAAACTTGGTAGATGTGGGTTTTATTTTTTTTCCCCCCGGATGTTTTTTGATTTGATTTTTTAAGACCAAAAATAACGGTACCTGCCATACGATTTTTTTTATAAATATTTTTTTTTCTCAAAAACTGTCCAACAGATTTTTAAAAAAAGAATTCATAAATTTTCATTTAATTAAACCTAGGTAATGAATGAAAAAAAATTTCCAAGAAATTATTATTATTATTATTATTATTTTGGTACCCCCCTTGAAACCATTTTTTTTATTTTGATTTTCTCAAAAACCGTATGACCGATTTTGATCATTTTTTTATGTTAAGGCTCCCCAGCAGTTTCAAGTTGTGTATTCAAATTTTCAATTTTTTTTTTTGTATTTTTAAAAAAAATTTAAATTTTTTTTTTAAAACTCAATATTTCGAAAACACCATCCTCGATTTTTTTAAAACTTGATAAATAAAATTTTGTTAAAATAATCTACAAGTTATGAGAAACAAAAATTTATTTTACCTAAAAATAATGGTACTTTCCATACAAATGCTAAAAAATGGTTTTCGAAAGTCGTATTTTTCTCGAAAACGGTTCCGAACATTTTGCTTAAATTTTTTTTCTTTCGATTCATTTTTAAGATCTATAATTTAATAAAAAGAATTTTGAAAACAAGATATTACTGACTGTACCTACCATAGAAAGATTTTTTAAAATTTGGAATTTCTCATTATTGGCATAACGGATTTTAATGAAATTTTTTAGAGAGAAGCTTCTAAAAAGTTTGAAAAACATTGCATTTCAAAACTTTCAAATAAATATTTTTTTTTTTGAATTTTTAAACATTTTTTTTTTCTTAATTCAATATCTCGAAAACGGTTCAATATTTTTTTTGTAAAATTTAATTTTTATTCGAACAATAATAAAAACTTTAAATTGGCGTACCAACATTTTTTCTTAAAAATGTTTTAAAAATTTTTTATATAAAAGCTTATTTTTTTAAGAAACCACTACAAGGGCTTATAGTTTTTGTTCTTGCATAAACCTGTATTTGCTTGAATCATATGGAATCTTATTTTTACCTCCAACTTCTAAAGAAGTTGTTTTAGTCATTTTTAAAAATTAATTTTATGCTTATGAACAGTTTTTCTCTAATAATATTCTTTTTTGAAATTCTTAGTCTATTACATAGGAGCAAATTCGTGCGACCCAGTCGTGCATTTTATTTTTTATTGAATTATAGATCGTAAGAAAAAATTTGTATCAATATTCTAGGCCCCGTTTTCGAGAAAAATACCATTTTCGTAAACCATTTTTTAACATTTGTATGGTCGGTACCGTTATTTTAAGATAAACTTAAGTTTTTTTTTTTCATATCTTGTAGAAAGTATATTAAAAGACTTTCTATTGGTAAGTTTGAATTTAAAAAAAAAAATATTTTTTATAAAAATCCAAAAGATGTTGTTTTGAAAGTTTGGATACACAATACTATTTAAACTTTTGGGCAGCTTTCGCAAAAAAGAAATGATAGAAGAAATGGTTCCATGGGTAGTGCCGTTCGGATTTTTTTTTCAAGCATTATCTACCTAACTTTAACTAAATGAAATTTTTCGATTTTTTCTTAAATCTGCTTCTGAAAAAAAAGTTCTATAAAATTTTGAAAAAAAAAAAAAATCGTATGGCAGGTACCGATATTTTTGGTCTAAAAAATTTACCAAGTTTATTAAAAATCGCCTGAGCCATTTAGGCTGTAGTCGAACAGATAGACAGAATTGCAAGATCCTATTTTTTCGTGTTCTCTATCATCGTAATGTCTATACTTTGATCAAAATATCGAGTTAGAATTTTTTTTTACGAGTGAATAACTTGTCATACAGTACCTATGTATATGTTCAAGTAAAATGTAAAGGCCAGTAGGTATTTGAAGTATTTAATGATTTACAAAAAAAAATTAATTTTCATAAAAGAAAAATGATTTCGAGGCTTGTAAAATATTTTCATTTTAATGGTATATTATAGGATAGCAGACACAAATTTTTTTTAATCCAAAATCGTAGGAAGGGTTTGTGACAAAAATAAGTTTTTCCTTAAATATATTTTAACTCTTAATGGAGCAGCGGTTGTCTCGGGGTCATCCAAAGTAGTTGGGTTGTTAGCATAGACCCAGAAAAAAAAAGTCGAGTTGTGTTAAGTCGCATGATCGCAGCGATGATCACTTCGATTAGATGAGTCAGTCGCCAAATTTATCCTTCACAACTTCGAGCATTGCATCGCTTGTATGGCATGTTGTGCCATCTTGTTGGAACCACAGCTTGGATATATAAATGTTGTTGAGATCTGGCCACAGGCAATCGATTAACAACGATCTAAACCCAAGACCATTTATGTTAATGGTTATTCCTTCCTCATTTGAAAAGAAATAAGATCCGATGATATCACCATTTGATAAAATAAAAAACTGATGCTTGATCTAACACTTGTGGATTGTGTGCTGAAGCAAAAATGGGACTCGTCCGAAAAGATCCTGATCTCCAGCTAATTTCCAGGGTCTATGGTCGTTTGAATAAAATGTTACTGAATAATTTAACAGTTGGGTGTTATTGGTAACTTTGACAGATGCTGAAACATAACAACATTGTTAAACTATCATTGATATCTTGCAACCCTTTAGATTACAGCCAGAGCTGAAGGTGTGAAAAATTTCTTGCACTGAGGAAGGAAATCCACAACATTTTTGGCTATATTATACCACACAAGTTGATCTGTGATATCCATACTGGTTCTCTTAATGAAGCGGAATGGAGGATGGGTTCCGCTTGAACGGCATGCAGGAGACAACATTGAGATCTTAAAGCATTATATTCTACACGGTTTTTAATTCCCAATTCAGCAATGGTGAAACGAATATGAAAATCTGAGGGTACTGTCGTCAACAAAACAAGCTAATAGATTAGAAGTTTTAGATAGAAGATCATTGATAAGTATGAGAAATAGAGCCGGAGACAAAACGGATCCTCGGGGCACACCAGCATTCGTCTTATGAAAGGTAAGTTATTTCTAATAAAACGGGGAGAACATCGAGAATAATATTTTCACAAACACTTTTCCACAAAATAAATAATACATTTGTACAATGTACAAATAAATATCATACAAGGAAACTATGTTCGTATGGCGCTTGGTAGTTTTTCATTTATGCTAAAGCGAAAAGAGTTTAAAACTTCTGGGTTAACCATTAAGAATTGTCAAAAAAGTATTATAAGCAATAAAACTTTGAAAATTCGTATCTATTTTTGAAGAAATCCTTTTGGTTAAATATTTCAGAAAAGCAAAAAAGCCTACTGTTATTATTCCGGAAAAATCCTACCATATGTTTCTTCTTCTGGAAAGCTCAAAATTGAGCCCAACAAATGCTGTTATTTCTAGCTAAACAAAAATTGACATTGAGTCATAGGATAGAAAATGTCAGTCCACACTAAAACACAAACACCATATCCCTGACTTAATGTACAAAAAAATCTGAAAAAAATAACGTTTCTTTATTGTAGGTAAATTGTCCAATTTGTATGGCAATTTATCAAGAACTATCAAAGGCTCTACAAATGCATAGAATTAATTCAAAGCATTATTTATTTTATATTGATTCATAAATATCCATAAGATAACGTGTTAAATTATGTACCCATCATCAGCCAAAGCGTGTCTCTGCAAAATGCCAAGAAATAAAATATAATTGATTTATGAATCAAGACGCTCTTTAACAAGCAGCAGACGGCCGGCCGGTTCTACGACCCATGCAAATTTTAAATAATAATTAGTTTACTAGTCAGCTTTCAAGTGTTAATAAAGAAATACTAACTATTTTTATACTTGTTGATTTTAATAGTTTAAGGACATTGTAATGGATGTTTAGAAAAATTTTGACTGTTACTTCAGACGAGTTTTATACAGCCACTGCGTGTCGTGCAAGAAAACCATTATAACTTATTTTTTAAAATAAAATCATATTAAAGTTAGGATCATATATTTATTTTTATGATTTGGGCACACTCAAGAGATTATCAGTATCCAGGTACAATAAAGGGCGAGCGTTCAGGTAAATTGGAGAGAATTTAATAGGAGATCTCGATATACATTGATTTTGAAAACTTGTGTATCACAATAAAAGAGAAAAGTGGAGAAAAGCCTTAATATTCCGCATTCGAGTAGTGGAGCTAAAGAACGAACTACTATATTTGACGGTATATGTCCGAACTAGGGTTCAAGGATAAACTAAATAGTGTAGACAAGTATGATGGCGGAACTGATTGAGGGAATCTGGCGATCATTTCAACATTATTGATTGAAAAATTGATAAATCAGTGAAAGAAAGGAGACGTTACGAGGTGGAATTGAAGAGAAACAAAAGATTTTCTAATTTATGTGGTTCCTAGCAGTTTAAAGGTTCTGTTCTGGATTCTATCCAACAGGGTGAAATAAGAAATAGGAGCATCCACCAAGATATGTGAGTTTTTTTTTCAAAATTTTGGGTGGATACACATTATACGTTACACATGTTAGCCAAATCGGAAGGGAACAAAATTTCTTTCATCTTTTAAGAAAATTTAAATATTTTGCTGCTTTTGTGTTTTTGAAGCATTGAATTCCACGCGATCGGAATTAAATGAGCTCAGCATAATGCTGCCGTTTGAGTTCTACAACCGATTAGGTAGGTAGGTAGAAATGGCAGCTACGAGCGTGTCTTGCTCAGTAATCCAATAAGCATAAGCGTGCTCCGTTTTGATGCCATAAGCTCGTTTGAACTGTTTATATAATGACATATGATGAGGGATTCTTGAACTCCCTTCTATCTGAAGTTCGCCAGCTCGCAGTCTTATGATCGAGAAATACCCATTACATTTCCTCATGGCGACACTGGTGTGGTGGATAGGGTCTACTCCATTCTTCGAGAAGTATCCCCTTACCAATATATTGCCAACTTTATGGGTATCGTGCATTGAATTCTTATTTTCTTGGGCGTCTGAAATTCCTTCCAGTATCGTTCCCAAACAAACTGATTTTAGCAACGTCACTTCAGAGTATATTCCGCCAAATTTTCAGATCCAGACCAGGATTTTTGGGAATTTGAAAATACTTTCCATTTTTGAAAGTTAGCCTTTTGGGACTAGGGAACCTTGCAAGCTATTTGACCTGCTATATAATCGCATTGAACAGTCACCACCGTCAGTTCTAGCAAATATTGGATTGCTTTATTCAGCTTTTAAGAACATAAAGGGTTTTCGCTTTGATTGATAGTAATGTAGGCATTAGTGGTAGTGGTTTCTTCTTTAACCTCTACTTTTTAACGATTTTGGGGATTGAAAGAGTTTACCACAAAAAGTTCAGATCTTCAAGACTTAATAAGAAATCTAAGATCTTATCCAACGAACTGTGTAAGAGTCTTAAGTCGTTCTGCAACCCTACGAATATAGTCGCAAAGTACCAATATTTCCCCTGGCGGGCAGATCGCCATAGCACCATTTTTGGCTGGAGAATACAAAGAAGTTTTTAACTTGAGACACACCATCTTTTCACCCTTTTTAAAGTCACATACGATAGCATTTATTTTCAGTATCCTAAATATGAGAATGGCCGAATTAATGTTCACTGGAAATCTGATTCAGTTTTGTCATTAGAACTGCTAGTGCAACTAGGAAATATTTCCATCGAACTATTCAAAAAACGGCAAGGGAGATTCGCTATTATGTGATTTTTGTCAATCTCCTTTTGAAACTGAAAGTGCCCTGGGCAGGCGCTAACTTCTGGGAACTGTTTTCAACAAATTTGTTCAACTATTGGAGTATGCGGATAATATTAACATCATGAGCCGTTTTGAATGTTTTGATAAAGAGGTCTTGGCGGGTACTGAAGTTCAGGCAAAACTTTCTGGTCTAGAAGTAAAAGAGAACAAGACCAAGAATGTTGCTATCAACAAAGAAACAAACATCTATCCACGCACCGACTTGGACAAAATGTCATTATTGTAAAAAACAATTTTGAAGTGTTTAAGGAGTTCTCTACCTTGCAATTAATATTAATTCCACGAATGACACTAAGTGGAGATCTGATGAAGAAAATCCCTAGGAAATCAGTACAACTTCGAAGAATTATGCTTCGCAAATAACTCGTAAGATCCTCCTCACGTGCGCACGGTGCGGTGTTATTAACCTTTATACTCAGAGTCCAGTGTTAAACGATAAGCAAAAAAGGAAAAGCTAAAACTGAGCTGCTTCGATACCAAAACTCTTTGACTTATATTTGGTCCTCTGTCCGAGGAGGGCGAATAGAGGAGAAGATACAACTGGGAACTCTATGAGCTGTACCAAGATGAGGGTTTAATCCAGAAAGTCAAATTCGTCGACTAAATTGATTTGGCTACATGGTGTGGATGGAGACAACAATCCTCAGCCCCAATGATCGTAACAAGGAAGACCAAACCTCGGGTTTAAAGGGCAAGGTATTGGGGATGCTGAAGAGCTTCATCCATCAGATAAAAATAAAATGCACGACTAAGAATTTCAAAAATGAATGTTATTAGAAAAAAAACTGTCCATAAGCATAAAAGCAGGATGACATCTTTAAACTTTTTAGAAGTTTCCCTATGAAAAATTTCATTAAAATCCGTTCTGCCGATAAAATGGGAAATTCAAAATTCGAAAAAAATGGTTCTACGGTAAGTACAGTCAGTAACATCATAATTTCAATTTTGTTTAATAAATTATAGATCGTAAAAATTAATCAAAAAAAGAAAATTTATCAAAATTCTAGGCGCGCGCCGCTTTCAATAAAAAAATACGATTTTCGAAAACCATTTTTAAACATTTGTATGGTGTGTACCGTTATTTTTAGGTAAAATTATTTTTTTCTCACATCTTGTAGATTGTATTAAGAAACTTTTATCTATATCTAAAGTTTAAAAAAATCGAGCATGGGGTTTTCGAAATTGTATTGAGTTTTGAAAAAAAAATTGATTTTTTTTTATTAAAATTTTTTTTTTGTAATTTGCATACACAATAATATTCAAACTTTAGGGGAGCCTTAGCATAAAAAAATGATCAAAATCGGTTGTACCGTTTTTGAGAAAGTCAAAAACGAAACAAATAGTTCCAAGGGGGACACCAAAAAAATTTTTCAACCATTACCTACCTTGCTTTAACTAAATAATTTTTTTTGAATTGAAAACGTGGGGGGGGGGGGGGGGGGTTAAAACCAATGTCTACCAAGTTTCACGAAAATCGGCCGAGCTGAAATGGTGCACAGATGATGCTTATGAGTATAGTATTGTATAATATAAGAAATAATGAATTTGATTGCTTCTTATCTCATCTTACATGTTAAAAATGTCCCTTATGTAAAATGATTTTTTTTTTTTATAAATAAAAGTTTCCTACCCTCCTGAGTCTTCTCTGTATACATACTTCTTCAATAGCTTTACTTATTTACCTAATACTAAATTTCTAAAATTCCAAACCCTTCTTTAAGTAACTCGTTATAGCAGCAAGTTTGTGCAACGTAAGGCTGCTTTTTATTTTCAAATAAACCTAATTGGAATTTATATATGTACATGCGTTTGAAGCATTTAAGATGGTAAGTTGGATCTTTAGTGGGAGGATCATAGTTAATATAATTCTCAAAAAAAAGATGTAAGTAGTATAAAAATGCAATGCAGTTTCTTTGAAGTTATTATTTAAGAACCAGATTTCAACTCGTTCGAAGCTAAAGAATTTTTGCAAAAAACCGATGAAACTTAATATAATCAAAGACATGAAATCGGTGAATTTTATATGATATTGTCAAGTATTTTCTATTTATCTCAATTTTAATGTTTTTCCATCAGATAATTGTACTTTTTGCATTGTGTGCCGTGGCTGCTGCAGCTCCATTAGATGACTCAAAAAATGCAGAAACGATATCTTATGAAAGTGAAAATCTTGGCATTGATGGATACAAATTTTCGTAATTGCTTAATGTTTGCAATTTTAATAATCAGAATTAAGGTTTTTTTGTCAATTTGTCAACAGATTTGAAACAAGCGATGGTACAAAAAGAAGCGAAGAAGCAACTTTGAAAAACGTCGGTACAGAAAACGAGGCCATATCGGTTCGAGGAACAATTTCGTGGATTGGTGCTGATGGAGTTACTTACGCTATTACTTTTCTTGCTGATGAAAATGGATTTCAACCGGAGGGAGATCATATTCCTAAAGCATAGACGTTTCAAAATAATTGAGAGGGTGAAATATGAATATTTTTGGAAAAATTGATAAAATAAATAGTGTAATGTTTCTTTAAAGAAAGTCCCCTTAAACAAGACACGGATATGAGTAAATAAGTTGTTGGAAACTTTTTGACGTTTTATTTTCTTTTGATTTATTATAAAATCTATTATACCTTACACAAAAGAGTTTTTTAATATGTGTTTCTTTTTCGTTCTGAGCATGTTCAGAATAAAATAACAGAGCAGACATAGTTAAATGCTTAACAAAAGAATTTGACAGGTGGAAATTTAAAAAAAATGGTGACTGCGTTTAGGTGTGTTTCAAAAACTACTCAGAGCATTCAGAGTACGCTTTGTTCAGAGGATGTTCAGAACATGCTCGGACTCTGTTCAGAGCTCTATTCTAGAGATGTATCAATCGCGATTGATTCGGTCTTTGTGACCTGTTCACCAAAAAGATTGATTGATTGCAATCACAGTAGACCAAACAAATCAATCCTAATGTCAGAATCTTGCCACTGAAACCAATGAACATAAAGTGAACGAAACGAACAAAAAAAAGTTATGTTTCGTTCATTCAACTTGTTTTCAATCATTTCACAATACCAAATATATAAATAATGAATAGTAAATAAATAAAAATATACCACGTACGATTTATTTAATTATTTATTAATTTGTTAAAATCGGTCAGAACGAAACGATTGAAAAAAATATTTTAGTTGAATGAACGATTGAAAACATTTCGTGTCTGTCTTTATATTGTTCGCAAAGAAACGGCTGGATAATTTTTTTTTTCGTGGGTAGGTGAAGAATCTTCATAGATACTATGAGCCCAGTACTCATAGTAGTGTGAGATTTTTACTCACTAAAAAACACCTCCCTTTTGTTCTTGCGACTACAACTAAGTTACCTTATCAAGTATAGTTTTAGTTTCATTATATTATAATCACGTTTGGCACGAAGCTCCCCACTGAGAGGACCTGCGGATACCACATTTGAAAGCGGATACTCCTTATGGCGCTAGGTCGAACGGTCTCGTTCTTTGAAGTCGGCGCACAAGGTTTGTCTCATCAATTGTTTGTCGAATAATTCTATTGCTATGGTTATTTAAGTGAGTTCGTAGCTTCCCAGCGAAAACTGCTATTTCATCTTCAACAGTTGGCAATCGTAAGTCTCTGTATAAATCACTGTTTCTAATGTACCACGGAGCATTAACGATTTCTCTGAGAACTTTGCTCTGAAAAGATTGTAGTATTTGTCTATTGCTTGGTTTAGTACAACCCCAAAGTTGTATACCGTACGTCCATACTGGTTTTATCACTTGCTTATAGATAAGCAATTTATTGTAGATGCTGAGTTTGGAATATCTTCCAATAAGCCAATTCATTTCACGTAATTTATTTTCAAGTTGATCTCGTTTCTTTTTAACGTGAGTTTTTCATTTAAGCTTAGCGTCAAGTGTCATTCCTAGGTACTTTGCTTCATTAGCATATGGTATTTGCACCGAATTAATGTAGGTGGGCAGATTGGTAATTTTTTTGTAAGTAAAATTAATATGTGTTGATTTGGACTCATTAAGAACAATTCGCCATTTCTTAGTCCATACCGAAATTTTATCTAGAGCTCGTTGGAGCTTCTCGGTTGCAGATTCAACTGAATCGGATGTTGCAAGTATAGTCGTATCGTCTGCAAACGTACCTATTATGGTATCTTCTTCTTGAGGAATATCGCTAGTGTATAGTACGAAGAGAATCGGACCGAGAACACTTCCCTGGGGAACACCAGCATTGATTTCCTTAAAATTCGAATATTGCCTCCCTTGCTTAACTCGAAATAGCCTATGTTCGAGGTAAGACTCAAGGATGTAATATATTTGATCCGGAGAGACCTGTCGTAGTTTAAACTTAAGGCCATCGATGCCAGACCTTGTCGAAGGCTTGAGAGACGTCTAGAAATGCGCTTGAACATACATTTTTTCCCTCTAGTGATTTCTCAATTTCATTGGTTATCCTGTACACCTGATCAATTGTTGAGTGGCTTTTCCGGAAACCAAATTGATGGTCAGGAATAAGCCGCTTTTTTCGATAATAGGAAGCAGTCGCAATAATAAGATTTTCTCAAATACTTTCGAGATCAGTGACAAGAGGGAAATCGGTCTATAAGATTTCTTTTCGTTTGGAGACTTTCCCTGTTTTGGAACCATTAAAACTTCTGCGACTTTCCATTGGCGTGGAACGTATGAAAGCCTTAATGCCGCATTCGTAAGGTGCTGAAGTTTAATTACTGCTTTTCTGGGTAGCTTTTTAAGCACGCGAGCATTTATTATGTCGTATCCAGGAGCTTTATTATTTTTAAGATTTTTAATAGCTTGATGAAGTTCTGATATAAGAAAGTTTTCAGATGGCCATTGGATATCACCATGTTCATTTATCAACGCCTGATCGTCAAAAGGTTTAAGGGTTTCCTCTAGATGTTCAGCAAATAAATCCGCTTTTTCTCTATCGGACTTAGCCCATTCACCATTATTTTGTCTGATTGGTGCTGAATGTATTTGCGGCTTTTTAACATCTTTTATAGCTTTCCACAATGAATAATTCGTATTTTTATCTGCGGTCAGACCTTCAAGATAGGTAAAAATAGGATAAAAAATGATTGAATGAACGATTGATTGAAAAGATCGAATCCTTGAACCAATCAATCAATGATGGATTCGATCTTTCAAAATGAACGATTGGAACAACTTTACTCTATTCTGATTTGAAAATGAAAAATGCTTATAGAAAACATATCGGATATTTCTGGGAAGGAGATTAGTGGAGATTAGTGATGAATTGGAAATGGATTAGGTATGGATGGAAAATAAATCGAATACGGACGAGAAATGGATTGAATATAAATGGGAAGCAAATAGGAAGCGGATCCGGATGAGAAACCGACAAGAAACGGAAAGGAAAGAATCGAAATTGATGGAAAAAGGATCGGACATGGATTGAGGATAGATCAAATACGAATGGAAAAAAGTCGATTTTTTTATGTTTGTGTTGACAACATGTAAGTAAAAATGAAGAGCAATAAGTCAATGAACTACGAGCAGACTGCAGCATTTGAAAAGTCGTATTTAAAAAAAAAAACGATATTTTAACTTCATCATTTGCATCTCTTTTTGATCGCAAAACATCTGCACACCATATTTGGAAAGTCTGCATATCCTGGCAAGTAATTTGTGGACTATGCGACATCTAGATCTAACATACATTTTCTATTTTGTTTGCATATCGTGTGAACACCTGCACGTGCAATTGATTTGGACATTTTTGATAGAACGAAAACATTGCACAATAACGAACAATTTTTGTGAATATTCATACAACAATATAAGGGGGCCATGTTGTTTTGGGGACATCTGTGCCCATTCTTCCCTTCTAGTCACTTCTGCAAGAAACACGAGCATCGTTAAGTCGTTTTCGTTCGTACTATCATTATTGCCTGTGACAATTTTTATGTTTTTTGACTATGGTTGGAGGCTTGGAACATCAGAGAGCTCGTTGAAAAAGTGTCTCCCTAGGTGCCTGTTTCTCAGACGATATGGCGCAGGGCAGTGCACAGGTAGTATCTTCTGCATAAGTCGTCCATACTGAATTTCATCTTTTTCTTGTGGTAACCCATTTGGTTGTGGCCGGTGATGATGCTCCCGAGAATAGAAAGAGATTCTGATAACGGCAGTCTTTTGTTCTCTGAAACTAGGCCGTAGTTTTCTGGCTATAAGACAGGAATCGAGAGAGTAAAAAAAATGTTAACTTAGTTCAAGTGAAAAGTAGTCATCTCTCCGCCCTCATTCCTTTTCGCTGAGCAAAAACGAAATTGAAAATAAAAAATAATCGAATAACATGGATAACCTCAAAGACGGGATAGCGATACATCTGCAATTTTACAAACCTCAGAAATTTCGTCTACCAGCGCTAAAAACATACTTCTTTCAACATAGGGCATATAAATACTAATGTAAAATGGAATAGTATCAAAGCAGAACTATGTAGCTTTCTCCACTTTTTTTTCCAAATTAATTTAAAATTTTCAGTTATACCTCAGAAAATCTTATACTCTTTAAATTTTAGAACAGGAAAATGTTATCGAACTTTCAATTTAATAAAATCTTTTAACTCAATTTATAAATCTGATATATTCACATTAGTGGCATTTAGAAGCAATTAATTTTATTCTAATTCCTCTAAGTGCACTATGATTGAATGATTAAGCACCTCACGTTTATTTTTTAACACGATATTTATTCTCGTAGCATTTTCATTCATAAATCGAGACTTGCTTTTTGCTTGTAGAACATGAAGTTGATGTTGACTTTGACCTCTGCCAAGATCATCTTGCTTAAATAAATCCAAACAAAGTTGACCTTTCTATGCTATTTCTTCTGACCTTAAACTCGTTTGAATTTTCAATGAGTTTACTTTAAATGATACGAGTAAAATTGCAAAAGACGACTTTTAACATAATGTTGGTACGAGTATAATTAATTATTACAATAAGCAAATCGGTACTTACATTTTAAGCTGTCTACTTTCAAATTCAAGTCAGCGATTTTCCGATTTCATTTTATCTCGAAAAATTTCATAACTTGTTTGAACCAAGCTTATATAAGTTTCATATCTTTTTAGTAACTAGGCTATATAGCTGCTAGTCCAGGATAATTAATCATAATTTTTATGGGAATTAAATTATTTCATTTGGAACAAATTCTTTAGATAAATATTGGAATCGGTATTTGTTCGGTATTGTTTTCATTTTATCACTATACTCAGTTGTCACTTTCTACAATTTAAGAGTGAATTCGTTTTTCAGGGATAATAACCCAGCTTTGGATTTTTGACTAGGAATTTTGGTGCTCAATGATCTCTAACTAAATTACCCCTCCGATATGGAATGACAGTGATACAGTAAAATATTACTGTCTGATTGTTAGTATTTTTTTTTTTTGATAGGTATGGGGCGATGAGAAATATAAGAAGCTAAAGGGTTTTCCAATAAGAGGTGTTATTTTGATATTCAAAGAAAAATGGCATTTTTGGAGATAAATGATCAGATGTTTATTTCATTATAAAGAGGAAGGTATGCCGTTAATAATGGAACACAACATCAGCCAAATGGCCGCCAAGACCACGCTTACAGGACCATATCCTTTTCATGAAATTTTCCATAACCAAATCGCAAAGTGGCTGCCCTATGTCCTCGATAGCCTCACGAATTTCATCTTTGAGGTCTTGAATCGACGCTGGGCTGTTGGCGTAGACCTTATCTTTCACGTGGCCCCAAAGGAAGAAGTCGCAAGGTGTTAAATCACAAGATCTCGGTGGCCAATTGTGATCACCTCTTCGAGAGATAACACGGTCCGGAAACTTTTCCCGTAAAAGATCGATGGTTTCATTGCTTGTGTGGCACGTAGCGCCGTCTTGTTGAAAGTAAACGTTGTCCAGATCAATACCATCCAATTCAGGCCATAAAAAATCATTAATCATCTCTCGATAGCGCAATCCATTGACCGTAACTGTTGCTCCAGCCTCATTTTCGAAAAAGTAAGGTCCAATGACCCCGCGGGACCATAAACCGCACCAAACAGTCACGCGTTGAGGATGGAGAGGCTTTTTAACAATAACTCTTGGGTTTTCTGAGCCCCAGATGCGACAGTTTTGCTTGTTGAAATGGGCCTCATCAGTCAAGATGATTTTTCGATGAAATTCCGGTTCATTTTCATGCATTTCAAGGACCCAATCAGCAAAGACACGACGTTGTTGATGATCAGCCGGCTTGAGTTCTTGTGTTAACTGAACTTTATAAGCCTTAAGACCCAAGTCTTTATGCAAAATACGGTGTAATGACGTTTGTGGAATGCCTAATTCCAAAGAACGACGAGGAATGAACAAACCTGGGTTTTCTTCAACACTTTGGGCTACAACAGCAATATTCTCAGTTGTTCTTGAGCGACGTGCACGGGTTTTATTCTTCACATCACTAACTTGTCCCAACAGCTCGAATTTGTCCACCAATTTCTGTATTGCGGTCCGACAAGGTGCTTCACGACGACCCAAAAATGTTTTAGTTTTACGAACCGTCTCTGCAAATTTTCACCATTTTTATAGTGAATTTTAATAATTTCAATGCGTTGTTGAAGCGTGTATCGTTCCATTTTTATTAATAGCGTAGTTTCTACTTGTCAAATGTCAAAAAATGACAGCTTTAAAAGTGACAGCTACCGAAATAGCGGGCTATTCAAAATAACACCTCTTATTGGAAAACCCTTTATAAGGTTGACGTATGTATTTCCAAGCTAATATCTCAATGGAAGCCAAAATATAAGCCTGCCAAAAAAGATTGAGTCAACAATACAGCAACGATTTTATACACCCTCGGTAAATTTTTAACAGCTATCCACAGGTGAAAACCAGAAGCTTCTGTGAGCTCCAGTTCTCGAAATATTTCTAACCAAAGTGATTTTACTGAATTTTTGAGAATTTTGAAAAAATCATGGACTAGCCACTTGTCTAAAAAAATCACCAAATTTTCAAAGTTGCCAAAAAGCATCGAAACATACTTCGAATGAAAAGTCTATTCAATACCTATATATACATCTAAACTAAAAACTTCTGAGTGGTCTGAGTATGGAAATATGCCTGTCCAAAGTAATTTTATGGATTTTCGAGCCCCAACTACCTAATAACGTCTTTGGTTGCCTCCGTTTCCAAAACCAAGGTTGTAAAAGGCTTCGGTTTCCAAAATCCCTGTTTAAATTTTTCACAGCTATGCAAAGGTGAAAACCAGAAGCTTCTGCGAGATCTGGACCTCTAAATATTTCTAACCAAAGTGATTTTACTTTATTTTGAGAATTTTGAAAAAAATCATGGACTAACCACTGGTATAAAAAAATCACTAAATTTTCAAAGTTACCCAAAAGCATCGAGATATATATTGACAGAAGTTTTATCAGCTCAACCTACATTTTGATCAGACATACATGCCTAGATTTATTTTTCAGTGTATCATCACTGCTTCCTTCTTTTTATCAATTGCTAAATATGACTGAAGATAGTGAGAATCAACAAGAACGCATAATTTTCGAAACAAATATTAAACTATTTAAGATTTAACACATGTTCGATATTTCATTTCTAGATCAAGGAAAAAAAAAAAAAAACAAATTTGAATCATGAAAATTTTTGTATCATTTATTTTTTCGTAATAATTAACAACTAACAACTTTTATCATCTTCTCTTCAGGTATCGAAGTTAGAACAATTAGGCAACAGGTAAATGATCGGCACTGGGTTGGAAACCGTTCTCATCGGCGACGTAGTTGACGGTGTAGGTGACACCATCGTCTCCTAGGTAAGAGAATGATCCATGGACTGAAAGAGCTTCGGCTTCAGTTCCAATGTTCTTCAATTTACCTTCTTCGGAGTGAATCTTACCATCACTGGTCTCAACACTGTTTTAATAAAAAATACTTCAGTAAGTTAGAAATCTATTGAAAAAATTGATAAACTTACGCGAAGTTGTATGCCTCAGCACCGATATTGGCGTCCTGACGGAGAACAGTAGCATCATTTGCCGATTGTGGAGGAGCAGCCAAAGCCAAACCGAAAAGGGCAACGAGAACAATGACGAATTTCATGATGATATTGATTTTGTTGTGCTTCTAGTTGTTAACTGAAAGAAAACTGAAAACTGAGTGGATGCTTACTATTGGAATTCATTACAATTTATAGTCGACCAAATTTTATTCAATCTAACTTAACCTGCTCAAGATTTAAATTCAGAATAAAAAAACAATGCTAATTAGCTGGAAGCTGTTCGTAATATTTTGATATACTCGTCAACAAACTAAAAACACACGCACACCTATTTAATGTGCGTGGCTTATGGTAAAAGAAGATCAACTTTTGTTGCTACTCGGAAAACCAGTAGTTGCGAATTATTGATTTTTTTATGAATTTATCTTGTTTTTAGGAAGTTACTTATTTTAACAATATTTGTTGACCTACTATTAACGAGGATGTATTTAAAAGCTAATCGATCTTAAAGAAAATTTGAGTGACATATAAGTGAAGGGATTTTCAGAATCTTCACCAAAAATAAGAGTTTCCAAGAAATGGTCCTTCACGGACCTTAAACCAGTGTGAACCATTTTTTCAGACACGAAAATCCATTCAAATTCGACAAGAATTGAATAAAATAAGAACTGAAGATAGTGATAGTGAAAATTAAGTTCCAAAGGGCCGCTGGTGCAGATGGCCTACATGGCAAATGCAAATACTATATTCAAAGGGGTTGTTGGTACATGGCTAGGCATAATACTGACGTCACTTTTAAAACTTTACTGGCTATATTTATTTGAACTTATAAATTCTTTTGCCAAAAGAAGAACTCATTTTGAATGGAAACACTCCTAATTTGGTTTGGGAAGAAATTGATTGCTTTATTTCTAATAATGAAATCAATGGAGGGAAAGTTACCTTCTTCCAATCTATAAAGGAAAGGGTGATACTCGAAGCTGTGATAATTACCGTTCGATTAAGCTGATGTCACACACCATGAAGATCGTTGAGCGAGTCTTGGGTAGCCGACTGCGAAAAATAATTAGGCTATCTGATGACCAGTGCGGGTTTGTCGGGGGTAAGTCAACCACGGATGCAATCCAGAGTATAAGAATAATTATGGAAAAGCATCGGGATTCTTTGGAGGATTTGCATGTCGTATTGGTTGATTTTGAAAAAGCATTCGATCGGCAACCACGAGATCTAATATGGGTGGCCCTCAGGCAACGAGGAGTTCCAGAAACCTATGTGCGGATAATTATGGACATGTATGATGGAGCAGTTACTAAAGTAAGATGCGCAGCTGGAGTCACCGAAGAATTCGAAATCACAGTAGGTGTACACCAGGGAAGTGTTTGAGTCTCCTGGCTCTTTATTACAGTTCTTGATTACCTGCTTGAAGGAAAAGTGACGGATCCAAAAGTGCATCAGTTATTCTTTGCTGACGATGGAGCCATCATAAGTGAAGACCCGATATCCCTACAACGAGTACTTGACGTATGGGTGGATGTTCTAGAAGGAAGTGGGTACCGCATAAGCGCGAAAAAGACAGAATACCTATGCTGCCCATTTTCTGATCCACACAGGCCTATTCCAGACATTTATTTGAATGGAGTAGTGCTTCCCAAGTGTGAAAAGTTTAAATATCTGGGGTCTATGATAAATAACGAAGCTACTTGTGATGACGATATCAATCATCGCGTAAGCGTAGGGTGGATGAAGTGGCGGGAAAATTCTGCTATCTTCTGTGACCGAAAAATGCCCCCTAAGCTGAAAGGAAAGCTCTACACTTCAGTTGTGCGTCCAGCACTCACATACGGTTCACAATGTTGGACAATGTACAAAAAGTATGAGAGTGAGCTAACGGCAGCTGAGATGAAGATGCTTCGTATGACAGCAGGAGTTACAAAGCTTGATCGAATTAGAAGTACGAAGATCCGAGGAAGCCTTCATGTTAAGAATACCATTTCCCAAAAAATTGAACACGACCGACTCAGTTGGTATTGCCATTTTCAAAGGAGAGATCCTGAGAACCCCGTCAAAAAGGCAATATCATACAACGTTCCAATTCGGAATAAAAAGAAAGGTAGGCCTAAACACTCCTGGTACAAACAAATGCAAAAACACCAGCATTCAGTTGGCCTCAGAAATGGAACAATACAAAACCGGGAGGCTTGCCGCCGATTTCTGAGGTCAACCCGGCGAACCCCACAGGCGGATCACTAGTGTGAAGCAGATACGTGGGAGAGTTATGATCCCCTCGACATCGAGATCATAACAGCGCCGAAGTAAAGGAAGAAGAAGAAGATTTCTAATAATGATGTTGCTAAACATCCAGTCTTATTAAGGTACATATGGCTTTTACCTCAAATATTAAATTTCAAATTTTATACTTTTTTCCTCAAAGAAGTTAAATTCAAAGAATGCTTTTTAATACCGGGGTACAACTATTGTTTTGGCTCGGTGGCTTAACATTCCCTCTAGAGTAAAGCTTGTGCATGCAAATGGAACTTGTATAGCTTTACCAAAAGCATCCAGTAAAGTGTAGTTCTTATATAGAATTGACTTGGAAAGCAGTAATTTTTAGAACTTTTCCTTCCTTCCGTTCGCAACCCCAAACTTGGGTAACAAAAAACAAAACTAATTAAGAAGTTTCTTAAAATACGAGTAGTTTATGCATCTTCAACCAAACTGATAGAATTTGTGCAAATTCAGGGCTTACATTTGCAATTAAGCGCTGTTTTTTTAGGTAATTGAACCTCGAGTCAAGAAATAGAATGAATAAAAGAGTTGAAGGGTTCAATCACCATGTTTTACTCCCACAGTTGTTAAAACCCATTTCGAGAAAACCTCCCTAATTCTTAATTCTGATTCTGTGTCCAAGTACACAAGTTTAAGAACAATAATTAGCCTGTTGCTCAAACTATGAGTCTTTCCTAATATTCTTCAATTTTTGTCTTTAAAGTGTCTAAGGTAATTCTCTAGAGGGGAATTTGATTTTTGAGCCAAAAAATAATTTAATGTTTTTGATAAAAGAACATCTGTGTACTCTGAAATTTGTTGAACATTTAAGCTAAAAAACTGAAACAGTTTTTTTTATTCTCGACTTTCTTCTTAAATATTTTACAGATTTCGATCAAAATGTTTATGCAGAAGGTCCTTTAAATTCAAAACGCCGGAAAGAACTTGCTAGCCTAAATATTTACTTCAGTGTCTACTTTATCTGGGTTCCGGGGCATTGATGGGAATAAACAGGCAGTCAACATTCTGCTCCGAGTTATGTAGGGCAATATTCTCTCAATTTTCCCTAACGAATCAAAAGGCAGCGCAGGTGAAGCAGTTTAACTAACAGCGCATTATATCTAGAAAGATGTGGCCTGCCTATAATAAATACCGAACACTTGATCTGATATGCGGACCCAGACAATGTCTGGTTGGCACTGGCCAATGGAAGAGCATGCAGCGAAGCAAGGCATTCTTCACAACACACACTGTCGTAGAGCTGTGTCAATCAGGATCGATTTGATTTTTTTGATCCGATCATCGAAAAGTACTGATGATCGAAATCACAAATTTTCATCTCAATCATTTGGATGATTCTCGATTCTCGAGTTTCTATTTCAATCTCAATCATTTCATGATTTACTCGATTCCATTTGTTCCAAACGGACGGTGGACAGGAATTTCTGGGTTGAACTCGGCATTGAAGAACATGATTGATCGATTTGGTTGTTGGTTGTTGATGTTGTGGGCCGCAAAAATAATTGCTGGGTTGAACTGGTGTTATTTGAGGTATCAGGATCCGGTATGTTTATTGTGGGAATTGAACCCAGCATGTACCTAGCTCGTTGAATATTTACTAGTAATGGGAATTATCGAATAAAAAGCTAAAAGTTAATTTATTCGATAGTATCCAGTCCTTTAGTAACTATATTTTCAGTAACTATCAGTCTTTGATTTTTTCTGGAGCAAAAAATAAAATATATTTTTTTGGCATTTTTAGATGTTTCTTAATCCATCGACATCGTAGCCATCCTTTGATGGAAGTTGACAGTTTATGACTTGACAAATAGAGGACGAATTCAGTTATGACGTTTGTAGAGTATTTCGTTTCAAATGTCAGCTGAAAGGCATGAAATTGCTCTTTTCCGGAGCAACAAATAAAATCTCTTTTTTTTTTAATTTTTTGACGCTTTTTAATCCATTGACATAGTAGCCATCATTCGATGTCATTGGGCAATTTATGGCTTACAATAAAGATTGTTTTGTGAGAACTGTCAAAGCCTTGAGGCTTCAGTCAATCTTATCACCGAAATCGAAATGAAAATCGACTCGGAACAGGGGCCGAATTACCGCTTCAGTGACGAGTGAGTGAGTCCCATCAGTGATCGAATGAAAATGTCAAATTGGAGTAATTTATTGCTCGATAACGTAAGCGGTAATGCCAAACTCACATAATTCAGTCACGTATTACTCGATAACTGATGCGGTAATTTGGCCCCAGTATTGAATCATTTGAATGAAATGAAAATGATCGATCGATTGAAATAATCGAATGATTTTCGCAATCGATCATTGAACTATTCGATCGTTTGAAATGAACGATTTACATAGCTCTACACTGTCGTACATGTGGGGACCAGCGGGAAAAGAACACAGTCCTTTATTTCCTAAAAAAAATCATTAGCATTTTTTGACGACAATGCGACGAAATGGCTCTAGCGCAAACTTTGGTTACTTCTGTGCCGTGCCCTCCTTAGATTGCGAGCTAGAATATCTACTTAGCTACGTGCTATGCTGTCTCGCATTTTACCTGTTGTTGATCCTGAAACCAAAGTTGAATATTCATGAGATTGGAAATCTGTTCAATTGGTGAATGATTTTGTCTAAATCCAGATTGGAAATCACTCAGCAGGTTCGTATTATCGACCCATGAAGCAAACATAACAGTTGGTTAAATCTCTAATGAACAGTTCAGGACAGAAAAGACTTTATAATTCTCCAGTTAATTTACATCACCTTTCTTGTATAGTGGAAACAAAATAAAGTCCATCAGTAAAATAAAAGTTTGGTTTCTCGAGCGGATGTGGAAAATCAAGGCCTTGGGGCTCACACCTCTCGACTATTCCACTGTGCGTGTTGTCGGCAGGATGAAGGAGATCTACGGATTTCAGCCGAGTCAGAACGACTAAGATGAGAATTACTTTTTTATGACAACAAATATTCTCGGGGGATTTGTTACTTTCTCTCAAGGAAACATTCTTATTTTGAGATGGCCAGTAGCTGGAAATCGATTTTGGTTTTACAGTCCGACCCATTACACCACGGTTAATGACAAAATATTGGATGAATATTGAAATCTGATATTTGATTAAAGGTCTTCTGTTAAATTTTTGCGGAAGTCAATATATTCTGTTTTCCCCCTGTCTTGCCACTTGACAACGCTTCTTGGAGAACAAAAAATCACAAAAAAAGTTCGGCAAAGACAGACCATTTTTATCGACTGCTCGTGGGATTTAGTGTGACTCACCAACTCACCCTTTCTTTAGCTGTTCTATTCTAGAAAACGTGTTTTCTTCTCAAAAAAAGGTTTTAAAACAAAAGTTGTAGGAATATATTCAGTTTTATTATTAGTTAACAACAATCAGAACGCTTTTCTTTCAAAAGCTTGAAACAGATCATAACACTGGCAGACTTTGGGATTGCAAAGTTCGGTAAAGATATTTAGGCAATTGGAGCAACGGGCAAATGAGCGGCACTAGGTTGGAAACCGTTCTCATCGGCGATGTAGTTGACAGTGTAGATGGCACCATCATCTCCCTGGTAAGAGAATGATCCACGGACTGAGAGGGCTTCGGCTTCAGTTCCAATGTTCTTCAAAATGGCTTCTTCGAAATGTGACTTGCCATCACTGGTCTCAACACTATTGTTAAAATAAATAAACTTTAGTTAGTTTCAATTGTTTAAAAAAGATTTATCGACAAACTTACGCGAAGTTGTATCCCTCAGCTCCGACATTGGTGTCCTGACGGAGAACGGTAGTGTCGGCGTCGTTTGCTGATTGTGCTGGAGCAGCCAAAGCCAAACCGAAAAGGGCAACGAGAACAATGACGAATTTCATGTTGAGATTGTTGGTTGTTTGCTTGTTAACCGAAGGAAACTAAGTAGATGGTAGCTGGTCAGAGTCGAACTCATTTATAGTCGAATGGAAATATCTTCTGTACGCATACGAATTAAACATTAACGAAATAAAAAAATTAAAAAAACTAGAGATATTAAAAAATATGCTAATTTCATCTGGTCAACCGGTATGTACGCATTTTTTTTTCACGCATTTTATAAATAAGTAGAGGGATGAATATCAAAAGACTGCCCACCGTATTGCTGATAATGGTTAGAATTAATTTGTAAATCTAATTATAGACTGAGTTAATTCGAAATCTTGGAACTTTTTAGGGGAAAACTTGTCTTGACTTCAACTGGTGTATCTCAAAGGCCAAGATTTTAGTAATTGCTAAAATCGTGGGATGTTTATGGCTCGCGTGCAAAAAATAATACATTTCTAATATTCATATATGACCAAAAATATTTCCATTGGGGTGTGCCCTTTTTTGTTTTGGAGATTTTTGATTTATTGAAGTTGTTTCCAATTCCTTCCGGATAGTTGGAATTAGTTATTGTGTTTTTAAATATTCAAAAAATATTTTGGACCTACATAGAACCATTTTATTGTTTTAGATTTTCTCAAGACAGGTACAGACGATTTTGATCGATTTTGTATGCTAAAGCTCCCCAAATGTTTGGATAGTATTTTGCATTCAAATTCAAAACTCAATATTTCGAGAACCACATGCTCGATTTTCTTAAAACTTGACAGTTTAAAGTTTCTTATTTATCTAAAAATAACGGTTCTCATCATGCAAATTTAAAAAAATAGTTTTTGAAAACCGTATTTTTATCGAAAACTGCACATTTTTTTTTTAATAATTAAAGCGCACTCAAGGGATTATGACTACCCTTTAAATGTTGGTTGAACACAGTGCGAGCATTTAGGAAACAGTGGGAGGATAAAAAACACATAAAATTTTGATTAGAAAAAATGTTTAAGATATTTGCATTTCAAAAGTTAAAAAAATCATTTTCTTGAATTTTTGAGTATCCCTTGACTGTCTTAGAAGCAGAATCCATCGGTCAGAATAAATTCGTTTATTCTTCGTTAGGGTGGTAACCACCAAATATTTAGCTGTTGGTAGAAGAAATCGCTATGAAATCCAAGGCAACGTCTACGACGTCTACCTCTCAAACAATCGAATCGTCTCTATTTAAGATGGGACAACGTTGAACTACTCCGAGCAACCATAGAAAATTATCGTCAGGATGAGTAGCAAATCACCTTCACTCTGCTATCAAATAAATATTTGTTTAAATCACCTGTTTTATAAAAGTGATAGGAATCGGGGTAACTGTGATGGAAGGAACCGAAGGGCTTAACCACTTAATGTTTCGTAAAAAGAAAACCCTTTACTTTTATTAGATACGATTATAGGCAAGAGTCTATAGCGAAAATCATATAATAAAACGGCAAACATGTTTTTTGTGGTACACTTTTCTCCAAAAGTATTTAACCGATTTCGGTAAATTTTATATGGTTGGAAAGCCACAGTTACGGAGATGTGCAGAATATACTTGAGACACGCATTTACACACTGTGGGTCATTTTTGTTTTTGCACTGTCGAACACTTTGCATATTACATAAAATAAAATTTAATTTAATAAATTTGCTTGAAAACACTGCCAATAATATAAATAATAAATAATAAATAAATTGGCACTCGAATTTAGAGAGCTGGGTCGGCTAGTTATTTAAAAATGGGAGCGGAAATGGAAAAGTCTTGCCAGATTAGCTGTATGTTTTTGGACAGTGCTCATTTTTCAAAAGCCACCATGTAAAATGTAATCTTACGGTCATTTCTCGCACTATTAAGCTTCTAAAAATTTAATAATTTAATAAATAAATAAAATTCTAAGAAATTTATTTTTAAACAGACAGAATTGATTGCAAAGTGACAAATGTTTGCGGAATTTACCAGCTTTTGCATTATTTATCTTAAACTACTTGTAAATACTAGGGTTCAACTTCTATATCATTAGGTGTATCTTTAAGCATTTTAAGTATCGTAATATCACAATATGTACCTATGTACCTTTAGCAAAAAGCCTACTATATACTTCATTACTTCATTGGTTTTTATATGGGGAAACACGAGACTATTTGAGGCTGTCAGTATATATATGTATATAAAATTAAATTCCCTACAAAAAAGGTCTAAGGTAGGTGCGGGTAATAAGGCCTAGCTAAGGGAGACTTGAAATTAAACAAAAACTATTTATCAGAACGGACACATTTTATTGTTAATTAATGTTTTAGATATATTACTATAAAAAAAGAACAAAACATAGCAAATTCTGCCTTAAACAAAAACAATATTCAACATTTTTCAAAACCTTGTCAATAGGCTTTATTAAACTATAGTCGGGTAATAAGGCCTAAGTTTTTGAAATTACTCAATAAACCAAAGTTGAGATAAAAAAAATATAAATAAATTAATATTGCTTTAAGCTTTAAATACAAGACATTATTTCTTTGTCTAACAGCCATCAGGACAGTCAAAATTGTCTTTATCATCCGCTGATAAGACAACGCACTCTTCGTGATACCACCTAGCGAATATATGTATGCATAACACTGCCTCATATCCGCAATTTGGTCTACCTCACAGCCGTGACAGTACCAACTCATCTGGATTCTTTTACCACTACTCTTAACTTTGGGGGTTACCGTAGATATATTTTATTGCATTCTTTACTTTGTCAAATAGATCTTTGGTGACTGGAGTTCCTCTGTAATTCTGCTTATTGTGGGAAAGGAGGATAATAAGGCCTACCGTCAAATTTGATAGGCCTTAATAACCCCATACACTATTTGTAATAGAAAATTAAAAAAATAAATATTAAAATTATAATACATTTTTAAAACGTACAAAATAAACAAAATATTTAATAATGGAAAACATAAGCTCAAATTTATAAACATTAGTGTAATTTTAGAAAAATTACTTACGATTCAATAATTGGATTTCTTATTATTTGGACCGTAAAATCGCCTCTGGTAATAAATGACACAACAAAGACGACGATTACCGAGCGAACACGTAGCGGCAATTCTGATGAGTCATTTACGGCTGTAAGCTACATATTAGGCTGACCGTTAGTGCCTACTACTGCTATAACTTACTTTTTTTAAATTTAGGCCTTATTAACCGACAGGCCTTATTACCCGCACCTACCTTAATTGAAAATTTTCGTCAGACAAGCCGTTTTTGAGTAATTAAGCTTAATAAATTGTTATTTTTCGTTAGTTACAAAATTCCAAATTAAAAAAGTAAAATCGAAGAAAAATAACAATTTATTAAGCTTAATTACTCAAAAACGGCTTGTCTGACGAAAATTTTCAATTAGACCTTTTCTGTAGGGAATTTAATTTTATATAAAAGTAAGTCAAAATGAATGAAATTATGACTAAAAATCAAAATTAGCGATGATAGACCCTTTTAAAATTGATATTAAGGGCTCAAACTATTACGAAAATTTTTTTTTGTCATTCTGAATGATATTCTCGATATATCTTTCAAAAAAAAAAAATAGTCATTTTTTTTGGCCCAGTCTAATGTATATGCTTTTTTGTGCCTGCTCCAAAAATTTATATGTATATATTCTTAATCTTACGTGCATTGCAGTCCGTTTTTGGGAGCTCTTGTGATTATACTAACTAATAAATTAATTATTTTTGCAAATACATAATAGTAACGGAATTTCGTAACATTTACTGATACATTCGGCCTCACACTAGTCGGAGGGAGTTGTTTCTTCACCATATTACAACCACACAGAAAAAAATCATGCCAGGCTCAACTTCAAGGTGTTGTGACGTAACGAAAAGATTTTCTTTACCCACCTGCAATGGTTGCCTATGTCCCCTAAGCTACCCCTTACCTTGCCATCTTTCACTTACTCATCCCACTCTTATCATTTCCATCAATCCTCATCCTTTATCCTTTAAATTAAAAACTCATTTTTATTAAATTCTTTTTTTTAAACATTATTATTAAAAGTTCGTTTCATTTTTACGTTAATCTAATTTTAAACACATTATATCGTACTCGTATTACTTTCTTAGGAAGGCACACCGCGTATTGATAAATGTTAAGGTATCTGCACGAATATTCGTTTGTGTGCACTTGACTTAAAACTGCTAATTTTTAAATATTCCTCACCCCTTGAAAGTCTTTATGTATAGGTATTTAAATGCTATTTAGTATAAAAGTTTACACTCTTCTTTTCGGTGTTTAAGAATCCAGCTTTAAATGTTGTGGCCACCACATCCAGGCTGATAAGATGAATTCATCTGTTGATTTATGACTTTTACACTGTTATAAAAATATATAATTGTTTCAATATTTGTTTACCCTTACAAAACGTGAACAAATCTTAGTGCAAACAAGTATGTATTGCTTATACATTTCTAAATATGTATGTATGTATATGTAGGTACAAAACTATGCCACCTGTGGCCAGTAAAAATTTACCTCGCACCCACGATATGCGTTGTCAAATTTACAATGTAAGTTATTAAAGTTATTAAAATTTATAAACAAATTTAAAAAAAAAAAAATAAAAAAAAGTTAAAGCCGGATTCGAACCTAGAACTCAACGCCTATAGATGATGCGCGCCTAAGCCAATTCAATTTGAAGCTTTAATGGCGTTTTTCAAGTGGTGTAGCTTTCTTCTTTCTTTTCCCTGATTTTTTAATCTTTTAGAGGCGTTAGATTTGTAAGCCTTTTAATTTATCGTTAGCGTTCACTATTTTGTTCTGAGTAGATTAAAATTTATTTATTAAAATTCTTTCACATATGTAATTTTAAATATTTTTTACATACTTTTGTAAATGGAAACAAATTTAATAAAAACAAATGCAAAATGACGTGTACAAAGTCTGAGTATAGGCACTTTTACTTTGAAGGAAAACTTTTTTTTATTCTGCAAGAGTTTTCTTTTAGCCATCTAGAACTACAAGTCTCTTTATACGGGAAAAATATCGACGATCGGTGGCGATAGACGGTCCCATACATGCACATTTAACTCTGAAAGGTAGTAGGAGAGTAGTGGCTAGTATGAGGACTCGATTAAATAAAAAAAAAACAATTGAATTGCAGTTCGTTACACATTATTTCGGGACGTGCTTAAGTATAACCCCAAATATAATAAAAAAACGGCGAAAAGTTTTAAACAGTTTATTGATAAGGTATTATGTAGCAGGCGCGGATCCAGGATTTCGTTCAGGGGGGGGGGGGGGCAATTTTCCTGAAATGTTGCTTAACTTAAAGAAAAATGGTCCATCGAAAACTTACGCTTTTTTAATTTTTTTATGATTCTCTGCATTTCTGTCTTAAAATATTTAAAAGGTATAAACACAATCGAATATAAAAATAACAAATTATTTAATTAACTTAAGAAAAGCATTGTGCAGGTACATAATAAAGTTCGTGTATAAATAACTATAAAATAGTAAATCAAACATCTTCGTTTACATTACTTTAGCCTCTTTCAATAATGCTCTGTATGCATGTCTTAAAGTATTAAATAGGAACTCGTACGTATTAAAAAAATAAATAAATCAATTAATTTAAATGAAGGAATGATAGTGTTGTACCTACATGATATACATAGTTCTTAAATACTTAGCTCTGATCTTTTTGTATGGCCGGTTTTTGAAAACCTAGTAATAACTTTCTCAACATCGATCGGGATTTGCTTATGGATGTGCAAGAGTGCCACACTGCGGAGGCGGTTTTCAGCCATTGTTGACCTTAAATATGTTTTAAGGCGCGCGCCGCAACGAAGAAAAAGACCTTTCTGCCGAAGAATTTGTAACTGGAAGCGTTGCAAGAATAAGAAGGAAACTATGTATAATACAAAACACATCCTTATTGCATTTATCAATTAAATCCAGGGCAGTGTCAGGAAGCTTGTTCTTCTGCTCATTTTCTCTTACCCATTTTTCGCACCACATCACCAGTTCATCTCCCGATTTTGAAAGTTAGCCTCTTTAGCTCATCAAAACTGAAACCTTAATAAATAAAAAATCGATATATTTCAACTTATTTGTTTGAACAATTTTTTAATTTAATATTTGATAACAAAGATCCTGTCATGTTTTTCTTTCGGTAGATTGAAACATAACACAACAAACAGAAATACAAAGGCAGACAAAATTATTTAGGCAACTGGAGCAACCGGCAAATGAGCGGCAGAGGGTTGGAAACCGTTCTCATCGGCGATGTAGTTGACAGTGTAGATGGCACCATCATCTCCCTGGTAAGAGAATGATCCACGAACTGAGAGGGCTTCGGCTTCAGTTCCAATGTTCTTCAAAATGGCTTCTTCGAAATGTGACTTGCCATCACTGGTCTCAACACTATTGTTAAAATAAATAAACTTTAGTTAGTTTCAATTGTATTGAAAAACTATATCGATAAACTTACGCGAAGTTGTATCCCTCAGCGCCGACATTGGTGTCCTGACGGAGAACGGTAGCATCGTTTGCAGCAGCCAAAGCCAAACCGAAAAGGGCAACGAAAACAATAACGAATTTCATGTTGAGATTGTTGGTTGTTTGCTTGTTAACCGAAGGAAACTAAGTAGATGGTAGCTGGTCAGAGTCAAACTCATTTATAGTCGAATGGAAATATCTTCTGTACGCATACGAATCAAACATTATCAAAATAAAAAAACTAACAAAATATGCTAATTTCATCTGTTCAACCGGTATGTACGCATTTTTACACTTTTTTCGCGCCTTTAATAGACCAGTCGAGGGATCACTATAATGCTCGCCTGAATAACATTGATATTGGTGATGATGAGGATTGATTTGCAAATACTCTTTTAATTTAAAAAAAGTTTTGCCACTGATAATCCAGTTCCAATACAAGTTATCACACGTAGAGAGAAAAAATGATCACTATGTAAAAGCATACATCCCAATTCTTTTTGAATATTTGCCGATGAAAGCTTGAAGGAAACTATAACTTAGATTTTGATAATTTGGTGCATTTTAATATGAAATCCCGATGCCCTATATATTTTTCGGTCTGAACAGCAGCTATTTGGAGCAGATTCACCATGTCACCTCTGCCATTGATAAGCGATATACAATTTTTAATGTTTACTCTCGATGCTCTTGTGTGTTTTGAAAAAAAAACCTTTAGACGAACATTGATGATTTCGATAGAGATAGACAATGCTGTAATTTAATAAATTAATGCTGGCTGCACTCGGTTTTAGAGTGCTTTACGTTGGAAATTTTGGCGTGAAGTACAACTTGACTTTTGTTAAAAATTTGTTAATTTTTTCAGATTTTTATATTTTTATATTTTAAAAACTTATATTAGCTGATTTTGTTTGTTAATTTGAGTTAGATACATACGTGTCCAATATGTTGCAGTTACCAATCATTCTGTTGTCTTCACAAGGCGTTTTTGAGGCACCAATATCGCAGTATTGCCTGCAAAGGTTGCCGTGATAGTATCGTTGTCTGATAAAATATGAGTTGTACATCCTTGTGGCTTGTGGTACAGCGGTTCCAATATATAATTTATGATTTCCGTATTTCTTTGCATTGGCTGCCCAGATTCCTATTCAGTTTTTAGGTCCTAAGTGTTTAATGGTATCACAAACATTCGGTGTATAAATGATTATAGAGCATTTTAAACTTTATAAGAAGGAAAACATAGGTAAATTCTCTTATTCAATCCTCCCACATCTTGTTTTTTCTGTTTCGAAGAATTTTAACTTCTTATGTAAAATATGAATGTCAAAAAGTTTAATATATATGGATCATTTTTAGGGCACTATTTTATACAGTTTCTTAAAATAAGATATAAATATGTAGATTTACGTATTTTAAATACCAGATATACTTAATCTAACAGAGAGTTACTCGTAACATTCAAAATATAAACATCCTTTGATTGCAATTTCAATTAATATTTTGATGCAATTAAGGTTGTGAATCAAGATTTAATGGAAATGTACTCGTAATAAGAGATGTACTGAACATATTACACAATTCAAATTATGTTCATGACGTTGTTTAAGGAAAACTAAGAGAGTTAAGTAGGAGAAGTTTTATTACAAACCTCTCTTACACTTTTGAAGTTGAGGGTAAACACACTAATTTTTTTTTTGATTATTATTATTTTACTAATATTGTTTTGTTTTTTACAAGGGTTTGCCTAGTCGAAATTAGGAGATAGAGGCCCACTATTTATTCATATAGGTTCGGTCAAATGAATAATTATTTTTTATGTTTTCACTTATATTGACAGTCTATTAAGTCTGTACTAACCGGAAGAATATTCATTATTAAAAGAAGTGTACGAAATGGAGTTTAAAAGAAACAGTGTGATTGGCTTTGTTTTAACCAGGAAAATCCCAGTCTAATATTGTTCGTGATCTGCAGCACTTGCGTATAAAAAAATGTTTGTGTATCAGGCCAAAAAACTTTACAATGATACTGGTAGCATTAAAAAACTCTGTAGAGATAGTGCTAGAAAAACAGCCACTTCAACAGAAATGGTTCTTGAGCATTCAAATTGTCTAAAGATCTGAACGTGTCGACCTCAAGCATTAGACACATACTCAAAAATTATCCTTAATTGAAAAAAAAATACAATATACAAAAAGTGCCAGGTGTAACACCAGCACAAAAAATAAAGTTCGATCAAAAGCTTTGCACGCAGCCGGAAATCTGCAAAATGTAAACAAAGACAAGAATCGTGTCTGGTTGCAGGATAAGTCTGACGAGAATTTACAGAATCGACTAGCTGAAGCATGCACCTGCAGGAAGTGTACCAACAAAAGGTGTTGAATGGCGTTGATCCACTGAACTACTGGAAATTCAAACATGACTCAACACCATCTCATAAAGCAGTTCATTTCTTAGCTTCAACCGCCTCCCTAACTAACTACATTTGAATCCAATGGACTTCTTAATATGCTCTATTTTGAAGGCTAGGGTGTAAACGAAAAAATATAAGAGTGTTACAACATTAAAGTTAGCACTTAATCGGGAATAAGCACATTCTTATATACCACCACGTGCACATTTAACTTTATTGTTTTAATCAGCAATCTTATAATCGTTTGTATTAATAATTAATAATCAATTTATAAATTGGAATAGAAAAATGAAATTCAACAAAAGAAGTCAGTTGAAGAATCACAAGAAATGATAAAACAACACTATCTCTAAATAACGGTAGGATACGTTTAGCTGGGGTTTTTGTTCTTCAATATTATTACCATTAACTTGCTCCAGGTTACAACTCGTGGTATTTCCAAACGTAACTTGATAACTTGCTGCACAATTAGCAAGCTTACGAGGAACCCGATCAGCCTCCTTACCGTAATCTTTATCAGCAAAAACTTCAATAACCTGACTATAGAGTTCTGCTCCGATATTTATTGGCAATGTTTTTCTATTTATGTTCTCGACTTTCGAAGACCCGCATACCAAAGATTACATTTTAAAATATCACAACTTTTTTTTTGTTTTTGTACATAGGAGTACATATCTATTTGGTAAACGTTTACACAAGATTCATATCCGATACAAAATTTACCAGACAAAATACGCGCAAATACTTCTGAATTACTGATCTTATAGCCAACTGTTTCCAGGCAGAACTTTTAACCAACATTGTTTGAGTGTAGCATCCAATAAGCACCTTCAGCAGCTGTAGTGCATAAGAACTTTTAACGATCGTTCAACATTTTTGTTATTAAATTCTAGCCCATTTTCAATCCCTGCAACTTTTACGCCATTTTCTGTATCAGCTTTTACTTATTTTAAGAACACTTTCCAACTATTCTTTTATTAAATAAACCTTGCGATAGCGGGATAAATCATCCTTCAATTAAAGAAACTATTTCGACCGCTTAGTTCGTTTGGATGAATCCTTAAATATCTGGATGAACTCTTGGTTCTGGATTATTTGAAAACCTTAATGAAGCATCAAACACTTTTTTTTTTTTTGAAAAATGGAATTTCTAGATTTTATGTTGCATTTGATACAACTTTTGACTTACGCACTCCTATTGCGGCAGTTGTGTTGTTCTAAGCCAATATATTGTTGTTGTTGTCGAAAAGACAACTACATGGGCAACCTCTTTTCATTGATTAGAAAAAGATTACGATAAAGTTACAAGCGAAAACAAAATTAACAGTATGTACCATAGTCCTTTGAATTTTCCAACTACAATAAATGTATGAAAAATTTAGTTTTTAGCAAAAATAAAAATACAATTCATTTGGTGAGTGATATAACCAGTTCTAAGGCTTTCAGTTAAGCTAAATATAAAGGTTTTCACCATTTACCAAGGTCCTTAACCTGTTTAATAAAAGTAACCCTTTCGTTTAAGTACTTAACAATGCCCTTCAATCAGGGGCGAACGCAGAAAATAATTTCGGGGGGGGTTTTCAAAAAAATATGAGATTTTCATAAATATATTATTTTATTACTATACTGTAGATACTTGTTACATATTCTTTATTGTAATTATCATAAATATGTTATAAGTAAATAATATTTGCTCTTAGGGATAGGACCTATCGGAACAATTTCATACAGCTAATCGCAAAAACAAAACATCATAAAGATGAATAATGTTACCAAAAGTTGGAAAATATTCACTACGAGGGCGTTTTTGGTGCTTCCCATTTGGGCATTTTTATTCCGGAATTAATTCTTAGACATAGACTTTTATTACGGGCCCTGTGATGGAGGCCATCATTTGGTTCGTAAAATATCATTAATGCAACAAGAAGAAAAAGAGTGTAAGTGATTCCATAAGTGTACCTAACAATAGAGTTATAATAAGTTCTAGGTCCGCCTAGTGGTCCAAATCTGCAAAACTAAATCCGGTATATATTAGTACGTGAAGTTATAACTTGTTGTACTTTTGTGATCATAGGACAAAGAGTTATAAGAAAACATAAGGACACCATCAACACTCAATCGGTACCTACGTTAACTATACTACATAATTATAACCAAAACGCTCTCAGAGGGTGCTATGTGCTACTCATCTGTAACTGTAACTTTCACACAAACGAAATGAGTGAGTTTTTTCTATTGCTGTAACTCCGACCTTGGAGCCATCAATAACTCAAACTTATATAAATCGAAATCATTTATTAGCCATAAATCGGCCCTTAAGATTAACACGGATATCTGTATCGGTGTGTTAATTATCA
Source organism: Chrysotoxum bicinctum (assembly GCA_911387755.1). Lineage (NCBI taxonomy): Eukaryota > Metazoa > Arthropoda > Insecta > Diptera > Syrphidae > Chrysotoxum > Chrysotoxum bicinctum. The sequence continues at coordinate 172,363,324 of OU426989.1, forward strand.
AAAACGCAACTGCTGTTCGATTCGTCTCTATTTTTTAATCATCAATTCAAATTAAGACAGTTGCGTTAAAATACGAAGACACATAAAATAAAATGCATGACTGGGTCACACGAACTTGCTCTCACGTAAAAGACTAAGAATTTCAAAAATTAATGCTAAGAGAAAAAGCATAAAATTCATTTTTTAAATGAATAAAACTCCTTTAGTAGTTGGAGCTAAGCACAGGATCACATGTGTTTTGAGCAAATATTAGTTTATGCGAGAACAAAATTGTAATTCGTTTTAGTGGTTTCTTAAAAAAATAAGCTTTTGTATACAAAATCTTTAAAACATATTTAAGAAAAATTTTGGTTCGCATATTTAAACTTTTTTCTTATTTTTCGAATAAAAATTTAATTTACAAAAAAAATATTGAGCAGTTTTTGAGGTATCGAATTTTCAAAAAAAAAATAATTTTTTTTCTTTCAAAAATTAAAAAAAAAATATTTTTTTTAAAGTCTTAAAATGCAATGTTTTTTTAAACTTTTTAGAAGCTCCTCTAAAAGTAAAGATTAATCGAAACAAAACAAAAAAACTATCAAAATTCTCGGAGCCATTTTTTTGAAAAATACGATTTTCGAAAACCATTTTTTGACATTTGTATTGTGGGTACCTTTATTTTTAGGTAAAACAAATTTTTTTCCTCAGATCTTGTAGATTATATTAAAAAACTTTTATTTATCAAGTTTAAAAAAAATCGAGCATGGGGTTTTCGAAATATTGAGCTTCCAGAAAAAAATTTTGAATTTTTTTTGAATAATCAAAAAATAAAACTTTTAAAATTTGTACTTATACGCAAAAATATTTAAACCTTGATGGGGCTTCATAATGATTAAAATCGGTTGTACTGTTTTCGAGAAAATCAAAAAACCAAAAAAATGGTCCCAAGCGGGTTTCCAAGAATAATCAGTTTTTGGAAAAAATTTTTCAACCATTACCTAAAATGACAAAATGAAATTTTATGAATTTTTTTTTTCAAAATTCTGTGGGACAGTTTTAGAGAAAAAAATATTTATAAGATTTCGAAAAAAAATCGTATGGCAGCTACCGTTTTTTTGGTCTTAAAAAGAAAAGGAAAAAAAAACGTGTGGGGGAAAAAAATTCAAAACGATATCTACCAAGTTTAACGAAAATCGGCCCAGCCTTTTAGGCCGTATTTGAACAGATAGACAGACAGAATTTTGGGACCCACATTTTTCGTCTTCGCATGGCACGAAAATAACACTGTTTTGGGGAGGGGGTGGTTTGAACCCCTAAAACCCCTACCTGCGTTCGCCCCTGCCTTCAATGATCAAATAAAGTAATAATGAGTACCGTTTAGTAAGAGGAAGTTCAAAACAGAGAATTTTTGAGACCCTCGCAAATTGTCTCCAAAACTCTTCCCACGAAAAATGTGCTAAAATACCTAGATTCTTAGTTTCCGGGTTTGAAGAATAGGGGTTCTGGAATTCTGGATTAGGAATTGTGTGCCACTTCCATTAGAGACACATCTCCTGGGCTTAAGATTATGCTTTTCTATTAAAACGTTTATTATAAGGAATATTGAAGAGAATTAAATGCAAATTACTGTCTAAAATTAGATTTGCCAATCAATCCTCACCATTATCAAAAATAATGTGGGCAGTCTTTTGATATCGACCCGTCGACTAATTTCTTAAGTGCGTGAAAAAAATGCGTACCTACCGGTTGAACAGATGAAATTAGCATATTTTTTTTAATATTTTTAGTTTTGTTAATTTTTTTATTTCGTTAATGTTAAATTCGTATGCATAAAGAAGATATGTATTTCCATTCGACTATAAATGAGTTCGACTCTGACCAGCTACCATCTACTTAGTTTCTTTCGGTTAACAAGCAAACAACCAACAATCTGAACATGAAATTCGTCATTGTTTTCGTTGCCCTTTTCGGTTTGGCTTTGGCTGCTGCCCCACAATCAGCAATCGACGCTACCGTTCTCCGTCAGGACACCAATGTCGGAGCTGAGGGATACAACTTTGCGTAAGTTTATCGATATAGTTTTTCAATACAATTGAAACTTACTAAAGTTTATTTATTTTAACAATAGTGTTGAGACCAGTGATGGCAAGTCACATTTCGAAGAAGCCATTTTGAAGAACATTGGAACTGAAGCCGAAGCCCTCTCAGTCCGTGGATCATTCTCTTACCAGGGAGATGATGGTGCCATCTACACTGTCAACTACATCGCCGATGAGAACGGTTTCCAACCCAGTGCCGCTCATTTGCCCGTTGCCCCAATTGCCTAAATAATTTTGTCTACCTTTGTATTTCTTTTTGTTGTGTTCTGTTTTTCAATCTACCGAAAGAAAAACATGACAGGATCTTTGTTATCTAATATTAAATTAAAAAATTGTTCAAACAAATAAGATAGATTGTATCGATTTTAATTTTGGTTACCAGACTATATTTTAAAATCCGGTCTGGACATAGCTCAACCTTTTGAGTTAATAGTTTCAAAGTTAATTCTATAGCACTATCGCAGTAAAGAGCGTAGAAACCTGTGGCTTTGCTCTAACATTTTAACACCAAAGTTATATTTGAAAGTTTAGTTAAGGTAATAGTCACCAAATGTCACCAAGACACATTCATTAAGATTATTTAAAGTTTAAATTTTAAGCAGGATTATTAGGGTAAGACCAAACAGTGGCGTAGATAGCTTTTCGCTATGGGGTGGATCCAGTTCGCTCATTTTTACTTGCGACTTATAGGTGCTATAAGGCAAGTTATGCATTCGTAAAAAAAATCGAACTCGAGATTTCGATCAAAGTTGACATTACGATGATAGCGAAGAATTTTATTTAGTTAAAGCTAGGTACTGCTTGAAAAAAATTTTCCGAAAAATGGTTATTGAGGGTACCCCCCAAAGAACTATTTTTTTAGTTTTTGATTTTCTCAAAAACGGTACAACGGGTTTTGATCATTTTGTTTGCTTAAGCTCCCCAAAAATTTAAATAGAACTGTCTATTCAAATTTTCAAAAAAAAAAATTTTTTTGGATTTTAAAAAAAAAAAGAGTCTTATCTGAATGGCAACACTGTTTCTAACTCCTCCGTTGAAATTTATCAACAAGTTTATTCCTTTTTTTAACTTTTGATATTTCGAGGTAAAGAACCGTTCGACCTATGAAATTTCTCAATTATTGTTGAAATTTGCCAAAACAATTTTTAAAGTTTCAGAAAACTTGTTGCTGCGGGTTTTTTTTTTGTGTTACAAGACCTCATTTAGAATCAGCACATAGTCACTTACAATTCTCAATCAATCCTATGTCCGTTTACCAGGAATGGAGGGGACCTACAATTTTCTGCCGAATCCGAACGTCAAAGATGAGCAAAACTTTTCAATACAAGAGATATTCTAGGAAGATTTATCGCAAAGGGGTAGCGGCTTAGAATCGTACCCAAAAGCCTCTGCATGACAGTATGCCAAGTTGTTGTTCCGAGTTACACAAATACAAAGCAGTTGTTCAATTTCAATTTCTTACTTGCCTAACAAGCACTTTATGTTTTGTATTAATGGTAACTGGTAGTAGTTCTTGGATGTCATAATAGAAAGCCTTAAAACTGTAAGGCCTGTTCCCTGAGATGTTTTATAAACGTATGGATTAATAAATATCGATGCAAGAAAATGTATTTTTTTGAACACTTTGTTTTTTTATTTAATAATAGTCAACAACATTCTTGTGTCATGTTTTTCTTTCAGTAGTTTGAAATCGAACACAACATAGAAATATAAATTCAGGCAAACTTATTTAGGCAACTGGGGCAACGGGCAAATGAGCGGCACTGGGTTGGAAACCGTTCTCATCGGCGATGTAGTTGACAGTGTAGATGGCACCATCATCTCCCTGGTAAGAGAATGATCCACGGACTGAGAGGGCTTCGGCTTCAGTTCCAATGTTCTTCAAAATGGCTTCTTCGAAATGTGACTTGCCATCACTGGTCTCAACACTATTGTTAAAATAAATAAACTTTAGTAAGTTTCAATTGTATTGAAAAAATATATCGATAAACTTACGCGAAGTTGTATCCTTCAGCTCCAACATTGGAGTCCTGACGGAGAACGGTAGCATCATTTGCTGATTTTGGGGCAGCAGCCAAAGCCAAACCGAAAAGGGCAACGAAAACAATGACGAATTTCATTTTGAGATTGTTGGTTGCTTGCTTGTTAACCGTGGGAAACAAAGTAGATGAAAAGTAATCAGTGAATTGCCTTTATATACTCGAGCTAATTTTTCGGCCTCCAAAAAATAAACCACATACCTATACATTTTTACCAATCAGGAATGACCAATATAAAGTCTAAAAAAACTATATTGATGCAAATTTACAAATTTTATCGAACCGGTACGCATCTTTAATTTGTCAACTTTTTTTTCACGCACCACGCACTTGGTTAGGAAGTCATCAAATTATACTACAAACTGAAATAGTCAGATACAACTTGTTTCGTTAAGATAGTCTTGAATGATAACGACATAAGGTTGATAGTTTTGTTTTAATGCTATCAAAGTCAATCATTTACATTTAAAGTGTGACTACAAGGAATGCCCTTTTAAATTAGCTTCAAATTCCAATTAACTTTACATTGCATGATAAAATCTTAATAATATTTAACATAATTTTTTTGTATCAAGGTCTCAAAAAAAAACTATTTGCAATTTTATCTTCGTAATGTTTTTATTAAAAACAAAAATTAGATCTCGTTTTTGAAACTTAATCAAATTAATCTCGCAATTTATTTCAGCCAAAGTGCTTCTTCTCGGTAGCAACGAAAATTTGCTAACAAACTCCAACTCTTCAAAAATTTACTGTCCAATTTTTCTGTCGTTGGAATTCAAGATACGAAAATGTTATTTGAAGAATGTGCTCACTTTGGCTTTGAACGCATATGTGAATGCGGTCGCACTTTTATTCGCAAGCAATTGAGCATTTCTGACAGCTGCCAAGCAAAAAGGAAAATTGGCAGCACTGTTTTTAATCACAATCTTATGTTTGTTTTTCAGTACTTATTACTAGGTTAGACATTTTAAGGAAAAATCACCTTAATCAGTTCTCAATGGGATAATTGAATCCTTGGAAATATAAGTGAGATAGGTAAAAAAAACCGAAAACTGTGGGAGGAGATTAAGTGAAAAATTAAGTACCGCAAACATTCCTAAATCATCCTGAATTCTGAATAAATTTCAGGATATTCCTCGGAAAATTTATGGAGTCGTAGAAAGTTGGATCAAACCTGTGATTTTGTATCACTGTATTTTATGTGGTTGAAATGAATGGCACCGCGTCGGTGTTATGACTAAAGTCAATGCGAATCATTAGATTTTCATAATAATAGATTATGAAAAACTAACTGTCAAGCGAAGACTGTGAAATTTATTTTTAATATTTAATCTTTTTTTATTGAACTCAAAAGTGACGAAACAAGGCGATGAAGTTCTTACAGAATCATCATTACTTTTACTACCAAGGGCATATTTTGATGATTTAGATGAATATCTACACTTCATCTTCATTCAAATTACTGTTTTGTGATGTTTACATTGAATCGGTTTATTCATATCCGCGATCAGATAGGAAAAATATAAAAAGTGGCTTTACATAATTTTAACTAAGGTCATTTTTGATTTAAGATTGAGTTATTACTAAGTTTTAATAGTTCGAGCCGTTTTCATGTAAAAACTTACAACTTATCTTGGAAAATCGCTCCATATATAGAATTCGTCTTAGAGCATAGAAAACTGAATGTTTCATGGACATCTTGCACTAACGTATTGAAATTGCAAGTTTGAGCCACGACGACCTTACCTTTTCAGTCAACACTCTTTGATTTATGACATGCAAGGATCTTTTAACAATGCGGCAGACAATTGATTTTGAGACACCGCGTATATTAACAACATCCTAGTATTGAGCAACATTATGCTGTTAATGTTCCTCAACAACTCCTGACGAGATAAAAAGTTTATCCAAAACTTTTTATTAAATGTATGTCAAATTAGTACATCAAAATGTATCCCCTGTTTGAAAATCGCGATTTTTCTGGCCAATATTAAAAAAATCTTGAACCTGTTTAACAGATTTTTACTTGGACTTATAGGTATTATAAGGCAATTTATGCATTCGTAAAAAAATAGAACTCGAGATTTTGATCAAAGTTGACACAACGATGATAGCGAAGACCAAAAAAGAGGGTACCCCACGAAGAAACATTTTTTTGTTTTTGATTTTCTCAAAAATGGTACTACCGATTTGGCCATTTTTTTTTTACTAAAGCTCCCCAAAAACTTGAATAGAATTGTGTATTCAAATTTTCAAAAAAAATAATTTTTTGGATTTTTAAAAAAAATTTCTTTATTTTTTTAAACTTAATATTTCGAAAACCTTATGCTAGATTTTTTTTTAAACTTGATAAATAAAAGTTTCTCAACATAATATACAAGGTGTATGAAAAAAGTTTTATTTTACCTAAAAATAAAGGTACCCACAGTACAAATGTTAAAAAATGTTTTTCAAAGATCGTATTTTTCTCGTAAACGTTGCCTAGAATTTTGAAACAAATTTTTTTGCTTCAATTAATTTTAACGATCTTTAATTTAATAAAAGCAAATTGGAATTAAGATAATGCAGCATAGAACCATTTTTTAAAATTTTGAATTATTCATTGTCGATAGTAGATATGCTTCTAGAAAGTCTAAAAACCATTTCATTTCAAAACTTTAAAAAAATATTTTTTGAATTTTTGAAAAAAAAATCATTTTTTTTGAAAATTTGATATTTCAGAAACGGTTCAATATTTTTTTTTTGGAAATTTAATTTTCATTCGTACAGTAATAAGAACTTAAAGTTGGCATACCAATTTTTTTCTTAAAAATCTCTTAAAAATTTTGTATATGAAATATTTTGAAAACTCCACGCTCGAAATAAAAGTTTCTTAATGCATTTTACAAGATGTGTGAAATTTTTTGTAACTAAAAACAATGGTACTCCCCATACAAATTTTAAAAAAATGGTTTCCGAAAATCGTATTTTTCTCGAAAACGGTTCAGAGAATTTTGATAATTTTTGTTTCGTTCGTTTAATTTTTCCGATCTATAATTTAATAAAAACATTTTTAAAATTAATATATTACTGAATGTACCTACCATAGAACCATTTTTTCGGATTTCTCATTATCGGCAAAACGGATTTTAATAAAAAAAATTATAGAAAAGCTTCTAAAAAGTTTAAACAACATTGCATTTCAAGACTTTAAGAAAAATATTTTTTGAACTTTCCAAAAAAAAAATTCTTTTTTTTTTTGGAAAATTCAATATACATACATATTAAGAACGGCTCAATATTTTTTTTTTGTATATTTATTTTTTGTTCGTATAGTATAATAAAAATTTTGAGTTGGTGGATCAAATTTTGTTCTTAAATTTAAAAAAAAAGTGTGTATATGTATAAAAGCTTATTTTCTTAGGAAACCACTACACTACTTAATTTTTGTTCTTGCATAAACCAATATTTGCTTGAATCACATGGCATCTTGTTTTTAGCTCCAACTACTAAAGGAGTCGCTTAAGTCATTTAAAAAATGAATTTTATGCTTATGAACAGTTTTTCTCTAACAACATTCATTTTTGAAATTCTTAGTTTTTTACACAAGAGCAAGTTCGTGCGACCCAGTTCTGCATTTTATTTACTACTTGTTTTGTATCTTATACTACTCTCCACTGTAAGATCGTGCGCCAGCAGTGTTTCAGCGCCACCACCAGGATAGCGTTGTTACCACAAAATCACGCTTCATGACAATACAATAGGTTATACATACATATATACAAAGGTATGGTCCACATCGCTGTAATATGAACTTAATACAAATTGCATATTGAAAAGGTCCTCACTTGTCAGCTTATAAGTCCATGTATTATCACCAGGAAGAAACGTTCACGACTCTGTAAAAACACTATACCTATATTATGCTAGTATGCTAGTTCATCGTGTTTCATTCATTCATTCGTGTTGTTTTCCTATATATCTGGGTGACCTGGGACCTATGAAAGGCTGATTGAATTTACTTAGTAAACTCAATACGATGTGGCAAGTATCAACCATTTCACGAGTGAAGAAATTGCTTTGATTGCCGCTACGTCTACGACGACGCGTCGGATGTCTATGAAGGTAACAAGATTGAAGCAATTGTTTTTGATCAATCGAAATGTGAAAAGATATTGTTTCCAGTCTCACAAAGCGCAGGTACCTCCGCCAGCGTTGCAAAAATTGAGAAGGTATACTGACCGGATCTTTGGGTCTTGTTTAGACAAGCCAACGCTTTTAGTCTGGTTAGGTTAAGCTTAGGTGGCTGCTGGCCGGAAGAGCCAAACACAATTAGACAATTATTTGGTATGTTGTGATACCAGAGTATTCCAAAAATCACCATTACTCGTTAAACCATTTGGAGCTAACAATGAAGCGTTTGAGACAGTGAATGTCAGAATTTCTTAGATGACTATAGGATAGTTATAGTAGAAGTCTCCCAAGTGGAGTCTACGTCTTTGCGCTAGGGCAGGACAAGAACATAGAAGGTGAGAAACAGTCTCCTCTTCTTCTTCATGCATGCAGCTTCTGCAAAAATCATTTGCAGGAACTCCAAGATGGAAAGGATGTCTGCCTATTAGGCAGTGTCCAGTAAGGACACCTATAACGGAGCTAATATGCAATCTACCAATAGAAGTTAGTTGTTTTGAGCGTCTAGCATCAAACAATGGCCAAATTAGTTTAATAGACCGACAAGTTAGGAGCTGGTCCATCTTTGGTTAGTTTTCTTTATGGTATCATGTTTTAGCATAAGTTTACAAGTAGCTAGGGGTATACCGATGTTAGATTTACTATCCAACAAAGGTAAGATTGTTCCGTTTTTTGCAAGTTCGTCGGCTTTGCAATTTCCTGGAATTTCTCTATGCCCCGGCACCCATATAAGGTGAATGTTAAATTGTTTTGACAACTCCACCAGAGATGATCGGCAATTTTGGGCTGTTAGTGAGTTAATGGAGACAGAGTCCAGTGACTTTAGACTTTATGGCAGCTTGACTGTCTGAGAAGATGCGTATAGCAGTAGTCGATATCACGTTTTCTTTGAGCCAAAATAGGACTTATTTGATTGCTAGAAGTTCTGCCTGAAATACGCTACAGTGATTGGAAAGACGAAAAGATAGACATAGATTTAATCTTTTGGAATATACGCCTTCACCGACCCCGTCATCGGTCTTAGATCCATCTGTGTGGAAATGAATCGCTTCGTCTAACAAAAATGACTCATGTTCCCAGGTAGACCTGGAAGGGATGGACACGGTATTTTAGTCTGCTTTGGATATTCTTGAATTTACCGAAAGATTACTCAGTCTTCTTTGGGAGTTGTTTAACAGTCCCAACAAACTTATTTCTGTTTGTTAAAAAGGGCATTATATCACTATCCTGGAACACTGACAGCTCGGAAGTTTTATAAATTCAAAATCAGAAGTTTTGAATATATATGTATATGTATACTCAGAGATTTGAAAATGTAGTTAATTTGTGTTCAGCTTAACACCAACTTGAAGAAGCTAAAGCGCGGAACAGATTGAACTCGCAACAGCAAAGTCAACAGCAACAGCGGCCGCCATTAATTTAGAGCCAATGTATTTCAATTATTCAACACACATAAGGTACATGTATAAAGGTAATATACTCCGCGCCGAATTTTTGGTTTCGTTCTGCGCATCTGTCAAAAATCTAAAAATGGCGGCTTATTGTGACTGCTGAACATCGGTATTCTCAGTAGTTTATAAACCGGTGAATTGTTGTTTGTTAAAAAGTTAATAAAAATATAAAAATGCGTTGTGCTATCTTCGGGTGTTGTATAAATAATTTAAAAAAAACTAATAATGGAGAAATTTCTTTTCATTCCTTTCCAAAAACACAGAAAATGTGCAAACAGTGGGTGTTTTTATGCTATCGGAAAGATATTATTAATGTAAAAACTGCTCGAATTTGTTCGAAACATTTTAAGGAAAATGATTTTGTCCCTGTGAACCCTTTGTATGAACCACATGGAATAATTGTGAAATCAAGGCGCTTAAAGGAAAATGTGCTTCCATCACTTTGGTTGCCTTTAAAAAAACAGGAACAAACTTCAAGTGCACGGTGTTTAAGAATTCAGAATAGATCATGGTATAGTAAATATGAAATATTCGTAGAAATTACATTAATTACGGCTTATTTATTATTTATATATTTATATAGTACTAATTCATTGGATCTCAATATTGAAAATGAATGTTCTTCTTATAATTTGTGTACTTTGGCAAAGCACACAGACACTGGGCTACACATGACTTCCGAATCAGATATCGTATCCAAAATTGATGAAAGTACACAAACTGAAACGTTTAAAGGTGATTGCAGTACACAAACAGATGAACAAATTTCAAAATATTCCCAGTGAGTAGACGATATTAAAAAAAAACAATTCAATGTGAAAATTTTCATTTTTGGAATCGTTTCTAGATTGCAAGAAACACACAAAATCTCAGCAGCAACCTATTCGGAACACTGGCTCTTGAGGTTAGTGTTGATGATGAACCACCCGCAGATGAACTCGAAACCCTGCAGTATGATGGCCTCGAACATTTGGCAGGATATATTTGCTATAGGATTAAAAACAACCCGGATCTCGTTGTTCAGATGAATCAACAAGAAACTTCGTTTACTTGGACAAATCAACTAAGTGAAGGATTTCTTCAAAAGCCAACCGACAGAATGATGACAGATATGGAAAAGATGGAGTTAATTTTTAAGCAATTTAATAAAGATGATATTGTGTACTGCTCCAAATATCAAAAAACATTGATAAGCTTATCAAATAATATTATACCTATTTCTTTGGACACGAAAGTTAAGGAAATTTTCTTCCGTTCAAGAATGTACTTCCGAATCAAACACCTTAACAGTGTACTAGAAGAAAATTCAAGAAAAAGAAAGAGAAAAATAAATAAAACTATTTCATAAAACAAGATTATAAAAAGTTTTTTTTTATTCATTTGGCAAATAAATAAATTAAAATTAAATTTCTGTCTAGATAGGTATCGTTCACACAACATTCAAACTAATGGGTCGTAAGTATTAGAAATTACTTTTAGTCACAGTGAGCCACCATTTTCATTTTTTGTGTTGTTTACGTTTTTTGACAGATGCGCAATATATTACCTTAGATTTGTGTACTGTGCATAAGAACAGCAACAGCAATAGCAACGACAACAGCGTTGTTAGGCCAAAGTCCGAAATTTGCTGTTGCTGTGCAGTGCAGTGCAGTATTGTCAACTTTCCCACTGCAATATTCAGTGGCACCACAATGCAAAACAAAAAACAAAATAGAAACGGAACTTGTTGGTTGCTGCTAATGTTATTGTTTTCGTCGTGTTTGTGGATTTAGATTTGTTTTGATCTGTCTACGATTATTGAGGAAATGGAAGAAAAATTAATTGAACTTATAAGGGAAAATTCGTTTCTCTTCGATAAAAGAAGAAAATCCTATTTCTTGTGAAGAATTTATGCAAATGAAAGACTTTTTTCGATATGAAATGTCACATAAATAAAAATGTGTACACAACTTCATCGCATGAACTTGGTCTTGCGGATCAAAGCTCTTTAATGTAACCAAACATGTAATGTATAATGTATTACTAGGTTAATACTAATTAGGGCTCTGACTTATTCACTATATTAAAAGTTTTTTTTTTAATTTTGAATGCAATCGTGAACATTTTTAAACTGCCTATGGTTAAGTTATTAGTATTATACTACTTACAAATTCACTAACTTTAAAGCAGTTTACTAACTTTTTCAAAATTTTAAATAATTTGTATCAAGTAGATATCGTGCTAAGATTATTTTTTCAATAAATTATTTCTGAACACACCTAAAACAATGTCAGTCAGTTCTTACAAGAAATAAAGTTTTTTTTTGACGTTTGTAAGTGTCAAAGAATCACCTGAAGTTGGCACGGTATTAAAAAAATATAATAGCTTTTTAACGATCTTAACTTTAATATGTACAATGTTAGAGAAAGTACCTATGATGCTAACCTCAATTAATGTTTAAGACATCATCGTTTTAACCAAGTATAGTACTCAAACATCGTTTAACATCAATATGACTAACATTTTGCGCAAATATTATATTTATTGCTTGGAAGTATCATTGTGTTAAATTTGAACAAAATTGAATTATTAATAAATCAGAAATTTCCTTTGAAATTAATGCACTGTGATTTTTCTTATTTAGTAATTTCTTTTGAATTATAATTCAAATATTAAATGAAAAGTCACTCAATGTACGAGTATCACTTGATGACATGTCAACTTTTTATTCTACCTATGGGTAATTTTTCTTAAAAAAGAGTTCGTCATGCATACAGCAACAAAATGGCGGTTTTAGAGAAGAAAGTGAGTGTTCGATGTGTGATTAGTTCACTTTGGATGTTTATCAATTTTGAATTAAAACGTTTTCTTTTTTAAATATTCAAAAGATCAATTTCAATTTTGTTTGCGAACAATGAAAAAATGCCTTTAAATTCTCAACGAATCTATTTCCTTACTATGTATTTGAAATGCACGGGAGAAAACACCACATGCTCTGTCAAAAGAGAATAAATAATAAACTCCTTAGGCCCTCTAGATGTCGTGGGTAATTCTTTAACAAATCGAACACCTTTCTGACCGACACATTTCCGATTTGGCTGACATTTTTTTTTACGTGTTCTTTATCGAAAAAGAAAAGACACCTGTCCGAGGAATTTAATTTTTTTTTTGTTTTTCCGAAAATAGAGAGGGTTGAAAATTTCAGATTTCGGTGATTTTTGGCTTGAAGACTGATTTTCAAAAATTCATAACTCCGGTTCATTTTAAGCTAGAGACACAAGTTTTTTTTCATTTTGAAGGTAAAAGAGTGAGTTTTAAGAAAAAAATAGATTAAAAAAAATGTTCGAACAATTTCATATTGTTATAAACAATTGAAATGTTTGAATCAATTTTTAACAACGAAACCCACCACTTAGCGTGTTTTAAGTAAGACCATCGTATTTTACGTCCAATTCTCCATCGAAAATGCCTTTTTTTATTAATGGAGAAACGATTATTATTATTGCAAACAAATTAAAAAGACGAGCACCTCTGCGCACCATTTGCAAAGTAAACCTCGTATTCTCGCCTTATACCGTTATTCTCTGCATTATATTGCAAATAGTATGAACAGTATATTTTAAATTTTCAATTGAACAATATTGTTTATCAATAAATAATGTTTCATACAAAATTGGGGTAAAATAAATAAAAAAACAACATTATTTCAAAAAACAAGTTATATATTAAGATTTTTTCTCTAGCTTAAAATGAACCGGAGTTATGAATTTTTGAAAATCAGTCTTCAAGCCAAAAATCACCGAAATCTGAAATTTTCAACCCTCTCTATTTTTCTATTTTTGGAAAAACAAAAAAAAATTAAATTCCTCGGGCAGGTGTCTTTTCTTTTTCGATAAAGAACACGTAAAAAAAATTTCAGCAAAATCGGAAATCGGTCGGTAATTTTTTGTTCGATTTCGTACGGTTTGTAAAAGAATTACCCCGGTATGAAGATATGTTCGCCAGTGTAATTTAAAATTTCATATTTTTTAAATGCTTTTTTTTAATTTTCTCTTAAACTAGTTAACAACATTTTTTAACCTAGGCAATTGGGGCAACGGGCAAATGAGCACCTTGGGGTTGGAAACCGTTCTCATCGGCGATGTAGCTAATAGAGTAAGTGATACCATCATCACCGATGTAGCTGAATTGGCCCTTGACTGCGATAGCCTCATCTTCTGATCCAACGTTCTTTAGTTGACCTTCTTCGGAATGGGCCTTGCCATCACTGGTCTCAACACTATAATTACAAATTAATGGAAGTTAGTTTTCTAAGTTTGAAAGCAATTAATTATTAAACTATTTAGTATTAAGTTTTGAAAAAGAAAAAATACACTTACAAAAATTGGTATCCGTCAGCGTTGACACTGCTGTCTGAACGTACGATTTGAGCTTCTTCAGCTGCTGGAGCGGCCAAAGCCAAACCGAAAAGAGCAACGAAAACAATGACGAATTTCATATTGATATTGTTAGTTTGTTGTTAACCGTGAGGAAACTGAAAACTTAGTGAATGCTTATTGATTGGCGTCTGGTAAATTTATAGTCAAAAATAGTTGATCTTCATCCGAAAGCTTTCCAGTAGAATTCATACAATCCGATTCTCAATAGAATTGTCACATTTGAATTGCTAATTTTTGCGTGCAAAAACCTACGCATCTGGTTCGCACTCACTCACTCACGCATATATACTAGTATTTGTATATTATATTAGATGCCTTTAATGAAGACCCAAAGTTGATTTTCAAGACGTCTGAATCGAGTCTATTGTTTTGATAAATTAAATCAATCGATAAATTTAAAATTATTATGTTATTATTATTATAATCTGTGATTAGCGTAAGTTTGTCCTACTACAGGAGGGCTGTACCAAAATTTTCCATAGTCTAAGGTATTGAACTCCGTCAAAAGCACGTGTAAGATAAACCGGTGCAAGTTATTATGGCTATCAAAATATCTTATCCTGCTTGGTTTAATGACTTTATATTTGGACGGCAGTTAAAGAACGCATGTGTTAAGAAAACATAACTGTTAACGCGATGCAATAAGTTCCTGTTAACGATTAAGCTTTATGTACCTAAGAGTACCCGGTGAGGTAATGATATGTACATTGAACTATCAACCGGTCTTGCGGTCGATTACCCGCCACCTTAAAATCAAAATTTTTTTTCAGGGGAACTGCCTCTTTTAAGGGAGGAATAAACCCTACATTGGTCTTGATTTGGAGAAGAGCAAAGTTCTTTAGAAAATTGTAGGCTCCAACATTATTGTCTTAAACACGTATAAAGAAATATTTTAGAGCTGTGAGTTACCAGACTCTAGTTCTGCACAAGCTGTTGTATAGCACCAAATTTATGTTTTAGGGAGAAAAGTAATCTTTGGCAGCAATGTTGGAATATTTAGCTTAAACAATACCACTTCCATTGGTGCAGAACTAAACGCTCTGGTAGCTAGTATCCAGTTCCCACATCTAAACATTCACAAGGGATCCTGAAGATCTCTTGACCAATCGATTATGAACCAGATTGATTGTTTCTGATGTAAGTCACTCCTCCAGTATCAATAATGTCCGAACGTTCCAAGAAGTCGAAAATGTTTCGGACCACTTCCTTGTTTTTTAGCTAATATATCCTGTTTCCTACGACTCGACTATACCAAAAATAAAAGAGATTACAAAGTTCCTTTGGAACACCCTTAATATCCTCTTTAATATTCTGTACCAGCACCATCAAGTAAAACGGTCTATTGCCAATGAGCCAACAGAGATACGGTACAACTAAATTCCTGGTTTGAGCATTTCCAGATTAACAAGCGGCTTACAAAGCGGTTCTGCATAGACGATCCAGAGTAACTCGGGAGCCCTACGTGCAAAAGAGAAGTGAGAAATATCGACTTTTATAAAAAAAGAAAAACAAAATAGCATGTTTCAGTTTTACGAAAACTTAAAAAGAACCTCCTTATTACAAGACCCTAACTGAAGAGACTGCCAAGAAGTGAAAAGATTCTTTACTCAAAAATAAAATAATGCATTCAAATTAATAAATACATTGATACCCAAGTTTTTGCAAAGTAGTCCACAACTTGCAACTAACTAAGTAGGCATATAAGTTTCAATTTTAGGGTCTATTTTGATTTTATTTTGTTATATTTAAATAGACTGAATAAATTTGGTCAAAAAGGTAGACTCTGATTTGCCTTCTGGAAAAACTACTTTTGGTATCTCTATAGATGCGAGTAGGTAATTCGCAAAATGCGTGAACCCTATTTCTTTATTTGCACAAATTAGCATTGTAAATTTGACAAGTTTATTCCTAGTGTTGTATATAAGTTTTTTTGTAGACATATTTATGTATATTTAAATTGAATACCAATGACGCTCTTACTATAAGTACTATAAGTTGATAAGTAGCCTATAGTAAAACATTCACTAAGCTTTCAGTTTCCTCACGGTTAGCAACAAACTTACAATATCAATATGAAATTCGTCATTGTTTTCGTTGCTCTTTTCGGTTTGGCTTTGGCCGCTCCACCACAATCTGCCCAGGATGCTATCGTTCTCCGCTCAGAATCCGAAGTAGGACCCGAAAGCTACTCATATGCGTAAGTCACACTTATAACTTCTTGTTTTTGTAAATCATTATATCAATTACTATTATTTTTTGAAACAGTATTGAAACCAGCGATGGCAAGTCGGCCAGTGAGGATGGTCATTTGGAGAACATTGGATCAGAAGATGAGGCTCTCGCAGTCAAGGGTCAATTCAGCTACATCGGTGATGATGGTATCACTTACTCTGTTAGCTACATTGCCGACAAGAACGGTTTCCAACCCAGCGCTGCTCATTTGCCCGTTGCCCCAATAGCCTAAGTTTAAAAATATTGTTAACTAGTTTAAGAGAAAATACAGAAATCATTTAAAAAATCCAATTTTTCTACTTATTAATTTTACTTGCTTTATAAATTTAGGATTTAATCTAATCTAGCGATGACTGCTATAGAGTTCCATCTTTGGTGTTAACGGTAGAAGGATTTGCTTGAAAATTAGCAGCTATGGGTATTAGGATATTCCACTAAGAAATATTGTTTTAAGGGATTTTCAATAGTGAAACAGGGTCCAATTCACAATAGTAAAGCGTTGAATAATATACATTTTCATTGTACTAGGAACACTACCTATTCCATTATGCCAAGGGGAGTGTTGTCTACAAATTAGGTTATTTTCGCTGGAACATACTTAAATTCCAACGATTTAATATACGAATCAAATAAAAATGATAAGAACTAAGTTAAGCTTATAGTTTTCTTGAATTAAAAAAAAGCCTTGTGCCGACTTGAACTTAGAATTTTAAAACAGTTTGTATATTAAAACAGGGATGTTTATTTGGGGAAAAATTTCAGAAGCATTGAAATTATTTTTTAAATGTCTAAAACAACTTTTTTCTTGTCAGTGGAAATCTTCAAAAGACACTTGGTAATATATATTAGGTACCAAGTAGTGTGGGACTCTTACAGGACCGAAACCACCGGGATCAGAAAAAGTCTATGAAAGATCGACAAGGATTTTTCCTTCCTAATTTAAAATCATATTAGGGGAAATTTAAACTTTTAATACTTTCCCATAGTTCTTAGACCATCACCTAATGAGGCTTTGTACTACTTAGTCTCCGAACATTGTCTCTTACATTTAAGACGGTTTCCATCTCGGAGTTGGTATAACTTCGCCGTCACTGATTGTTTGATACAGCGTGTTTTTTAGCCACTTCTGTGACCATTTCTTTTTGAAGGTTAGAATGTAGATAGCTATTTCTAATGTACTAAAGGGCATTTATTATTCCACGAAGGACTTTTGTTTTGGAATTTTTGATACGTTTAGCATTTATTTTCTTTGTATAGCCCCATAGCTGGACATCGTCCAAATGCGTTTCAGCACTTGCTTGCATAACATTATTTAATTCTGAATAAATAGGCCGGGGTTCTATCCTAGTAATCAGTACAATTTTCTGTACTTTAAGCTCAGTTCTTCTCTTTTCTTTTTGATATGCTCTTTCTATTTTGGCTTTGCATCCAAAGTCATTCCAAGGTATTTGGCAGTATTGGGGTAAAGTACAGGTATCAAGTGACCATGATAGTGTTGACATCCACTGCAATATCCATAGTATATAACAAAACAGGGTTGGTCTTAGGACACTTCCTTGAGGTACACCGGCTTCAATTTTCTTTATTTCCAAGTATCTTTAAAAACGTGCATACAAGCCCAAGGATGACACTTTGAACATCTGTAATTTTAGTTTTAGAACGCATATAAATAAAAATTATTTAAAACTGCGCAAAATGGTTTAATATTCCTATTCTTTGGAGCTTAAAACAAAAAGACTTTTTTCAATTTTAATTGATGCAGTTTTCACCAAAGATCATAAAATCTTTGGGTTTTTTTAAGCCAAGAATTATTTTCCAGATTATCCTCGACGATTTAGGGGAAATCTTGTCAATAAAAAGTATTTTGTTTTGTTAGCCGCTCCAACGATTAAAATTTTTTGTTCTTGTATCAACTGTTATTGGCTTCAAGTGGCATTCTGTTTTTAGTTCAGTGGATTTAGACGTTTAAGAAATTAATTTTATCTTTCTGAAATTTTTTTCCTGAATAAACATATGTATTGTATATATTTTTATTACAACGTTTTTTTTAAATTCTAAGTTCAGGTCGTGCGTTTTATTTCTCGGACAAGGCTTTTTTAATTTAAAAAAATGTAAGCTTAGCTAAGTTCTTATCGAAAAAAATGAAGATCTACGCATCTGTGAACTGGATCCTGTTTCACTATTGAAAATCCCTCAAAATAATATACAACCCTTAACTGCTCATTTTGAAGCAAATCCTTCTACCGTTAACACCAAAGATGGAACTCTATAGTAGTCATCGGTAGATTTGATTAAATCCTAAATTTATAAAGCAAGTAAAAATAATAACTAGAAAAAATTGGATTTTTAAATGCTTTCTGTATTTTCTCTTAAACTAGTTAACAATATTTTTAAACTTAGGCAATTGGGGCAACGGGCAAATGAGCAGCGCTGGGTTGGAAACCGTTCTTGTCGGCAATGTAGCTAACAGAGTAAGTGATACCATCATCACCGATGTAGCTGAATTGCCCCTTGACTGCGAGAGCCTCATCTTCTGATCCAATGTTCTCCAAATGACCATCCTCACTGGCCGACTTGCCATCGCTGGTTTCAATACTGTTTCGAGAAATAAATAAAATTAATAAAATATTTTCCAAATTCAAATGTTATAAGTGTGACTTACGCGTATGAGTAGCTTTCGGGTCCTACTTCGGATTCTGAGCGGAGAACGGTAGCATCCTGGGCAGATTGTGGTGGAGCGGCCAAAGCCAAACCGAAAAGGGCAACGAAAACAATGACGAATTTCATATTGATATTGTTAGTTTGTTGTTAACCGTGAGGAAACTGAAAACTTAGTGGATGCTTAGAGATTGGTGTCTGGTAAATTTATAGTCAAAAATTGTTGAGCTCCATCAGAAAGCCTTCCATTAGAATTTACTTAATCCGACTTACAATAGATTTGGGACATTTGCATTGCTAATTTTAGCGTGCAAAAAAAAAAATGAAGATCTACGCATCTGGTTCACACTCACTCACTTACGCATAAATACGACTATTTGAATATTATATGTATAAAACGTCTTTATAATGAAGACCTAAAGTAGTTTTTCAAGATCACAGAATCGGGTCTTTTATTTAAATAAATATAATCAATCGATAAATACAATCGATTCCATAAGTTTCATAGGGAATGTATATACGAGTATATGTGACTTGTTCAAGTAAGTTGTAAGTATATAAAAGCAACAGTAGGGCTATAACAACATTTTCTATGGTCTCAATTATAAGCACGTGTGAGATTAACCGCTGCAAGATCTGCCGACTAACAATATACATAAAAAATTCTTCTTGCTTTTATGATTTTGTTTTTCCAAGAAAATTTAACTTGCTGAGTATTTCTAGTGACGCTAGTTAAAATCGAACACGTGTAAACGAAGCATAATACATATATATTCGCAGATGATAACTTAAGTTCTTAACCGATTTGTGTTGGCCCAAATTAGATGATGTTAAAAATAATGGGAGCTATCAAATAAAAACTATCGACTTATCGATAGTTCATTTATTCGATAGTACTAGTTAGTTAGGAAATAGTTTTCAGTATATTTTTGATGTGTAAACATCCTTGCCGGCGGCGGTAGTGAACCGAAAACGTGGGTAAAACTTATACGTTCCTTGCAGCCCGTTACGGTTACACATTACGGGTACACGTTCCGTGTAGCAACTTACCTTACGGAAGATTGCATTAAAGACCCTGTTTACATTGGAAATATTGCGTACTTACGACAGCATTTAACTAATTTTTCAATCTTGTTCAATGTAGTTACTATATTTTCATTCGTTTCAATCTCGCTCATTGATATTCGTTCATAGTTTTGAGTTTTGTTTACGAGTATACTTTGTACGTGTTTCAGAACCAGAAAATTTTGAAAAATATTGTAATTGTGGTTTCAGTGAAACTCGGTAAGCATATAACACCTGTTTTTGAGAACTAACTCTCGGATTTCTTAGATGTTTTTAAATCCATCCTTTATGGCATCACAAATAGATGACAAATTCTATTTTGAAGTACATAAAATATTTTTTATATTATTTTTAATATTTTTTAATGAATAGTGCCGGGTATAATGGATGATTTCTATTTGTATTAACTTTTTACACTAAAACAAAAGACACTTGGCAGTACTAGGTACCAAGTAGTGTGGTGATCTTACCGGTCCGAAACCACCGGGATCAGAACCAATTTATGAAAAATCCATCAATGAGTTTTCTTTCTTAATTTAAATTCACATTACGGGCTTAAACTTTTAATACTTTTCCATAGCTTTTGGACCATCAGCTAATAAGGCTTGGTTCTTCTTAGTCTTCGAAAACTGACTCTTACATTTAAGACAGTTTCCATCTCCGAGCATGGTATGCCTTCGCAATCACTGATTGTGTGAAAAAGCGTGCTTTTTAACCACTTCAGTGACCATTTTCTATTTGAAGGTCACGATGTAAATTGCTATTTCTTATGAACAATATGTCCTTAAGTGGGCATATTATTAATAAAAGAAAGGTCACGTAAACAGGAAACAGCCAAGGAGTATTTATTATTCCACGAAGGACTTTATTTTGGAATGTTTTGGATGGGTTCAGCATTTGTTTTCCTTCTAAAGCCTTATAGCTGGATACCATACGTCTTTACTTTATTGTATAACTTTATTTTATTATGGATAGACGGGCCAGAGTTCCGTGTGTGCTCTTTTCATTCTAGCTTTGCATCCAAAGTCATTCCAAGGTATTTGGCACTATTGGCGTAAGATACAACTTTACGGTTGATAAAAATTGGGATATTATTTAGTTTTTTGTTTGCTAAGTTTATATGCATCGATTTTGTTTAGTTTAATTTGATACACCATCATTGCGTCCAATCTCCAACTTAATCGACTGTATTAAGCAGTTTTCTGTAGCCTTCGCAACGGAATTATCATGCACCAACATCGCAGTATCGTCAGCAATATCAGTGGAGTATCCCTGGTATGTAACAAATACAATGTTGGACCTAGGACACTTCCTTGGGGTACACCGACTTCAATTTTCTTTGGTTCTGAGTACTTTTGGTCGTAACGTACTCTAAGAAGTCCGGTCTTAACGTAGGATTTCAGTGTTTCGTAACTCTGCCTGTGAAGATTTCTGTGCAGTATGTACAGAAAAAATGTTTAATATATTGAATGGTTTATTCAGCCATAAAATTAAAATCGATTTAAATGATTTTAAGTTACAATAATTGAAATAAATGCACTAATATTTTGTTTCTTGCTTCCAAATGTACCTTGTTTGCCAAAGCGAAAGCACCTAATTGAATAAAATAGACCTCGGTTGTAAATGTTTACATGTGAATATTCGTATATCTTATTAAATTTATATTACTTAATGATCATTGGTTTGTCAAAATAAAAGTAGGTACTAAAACCAAAAATAATATTAACTCAAAATCTATATAAATAAAATGCACGACTGGGTCGCACGAACTTGCTCCTATGTAATAGACTAGGAATTTTAAATACGAATGTTATTTGAAAAAACTGTTCATAAGGATAAAATTAATTTTTTAAATTCTTTTAGTAGTAAGAGATAAAAACAGAATGCTATGCAAATATGAATTTATGCAGGAACAAAAATTATAAGTCGTTGTAGTGGTTTCTTAAAAAAAAAAGCTTTTATATACAAACTTAAGAAAAAATTTTGGTACGCCAATTTAAAGTTTTTATTATTGTTCGAATAAAAATTAGATTTGCGAAAAAAAATATTGAGCCATTTCTGAGATATTGAATTTTCAAAAAAATAAAAAATAGTTTTTTTTCAAAAATTCAAAAAATATTTAATTTAAGGTTTTGAAATGCAATGTGTTCTAGACTTTTTAGAAGCTTCTCTATAAAATTTTTTATTAAGATCCGTTATGTGGATAATGAGAAATTCAAAATTCGAAAAAATGGTTCTATGGTAGGTACAAGATGTAATATCTTAATTTCAAAATTTTTTTTATTTAATTAAAGATTGTAAAAATTAGTTGAAAGAAAAAAAATTTTAGCAAAATTCTCGGAACCGTTTTCGAGAAAAATACGATTTTTAAAAACCATTTTTTTTAAATTTTTAGCATTTGTATGGTAGGTACCTTAATTTTTAGGTAAAATAAATTTTTTTTTATCACATCTTGTAGATATTATTGAGAAACTTTTATTTGTCGAGTTTAAAAAAAATTTAGAAGGGGGTTTTCGAAATATTGAGTTTTGAACAAAAAATTTTGAAGTTTTTTTTTTTAAATCCAAAAAAATGTTTTTTGAAAATTTGAGTACACAATTCTATTTATGTTTTTGGGGAGCTTTACCAAAAAAAAAATTATCAAAATCGGTTGTACCGTTTTTGAGAAAATCAAAAACAAAAAAAAGAGTTCCTTGGGGGGTACCCTCAATAACCATTTTTCGGAAAAGTTTTTTCATCCAATACCTAGCTTTAATTAAATGAAATTTTTTTGTGTTTTTATTTTTAAAATCTGTCGAACAGTTTTTGAGAAAAAAAAATGTTTATAAAATTTCGAAAAAAAATCGTATGGCAGGTACCGTTATTCTTGTTCTTAAAAAATCAAATCAAAAAATATCCGGGGGTAAAAAATTAAAACCCATATCTACCAAGTTTGAAGAAAATCGGCCGAGCCGTTTAGCTGCAATCGAACGGACAGACAGACAGACAGACAGAATTGCGAGACCCACTTTTTACTTGCGACTTATAGGTACTATAAGGCAAGTTATGCATTCGTAAAAAAAATCGAACTCGAGATTTTGATCAAAGTTGACATTACGATGATAGTGAAGACCAAAAAAGTGGGTCTCGCAATTCTGTCTGTCTGTCTGTCTGTCTGTCGGTTCGACTACAGCCTAAACGGCTCGGCCGATTTTCTTCAAACTTGGTAGATATGGGTTTTAATTTTTTACCCCCGGACGTTTTTTTCTATTTTTTTTTAAGACCAAAACTAACGGTACCTACTATACGATTTTTTTTCGAAATTTTATAAATATTTTTTTTTCTCAAAAACTGTCCCACAGAATTTTTAAAAAAAAATTCGAAAAATTTCATTTGGTTAAAACTAGCTAATGGTTGAAAAAAATTTTACAAAAAATTGTTATTTTCTCGAAAACGGTACAGCCGATTTTAATAATTTTTTTTATGCCAAAGCTCCTCCAAAGTTTGAATATTATTACATATTCAAATTTTCAATTTTTAATTTTTTGGATTTTTAAAAAAAAATTCAAAATTTTTTTTTGGAAACTCAATATTTCGAAAACCCCATGCTCGATTTTTTTCAAACTTGGCAAATAAAAGTTTCTTAATATAATCTACAAGATTTGGGAAAAAAAATTTTGTTTTATCTAAAACTAACGGTACCTTCCATACAAATTTTAAAAAATGGTTTTCGAAAATCGCATTTTTCTCGAAAACGATTCCGAGAATTTTGCTAATTTTTTTTTTCTTTTGATTAATCTTTACGATTTATAATTTAATAAAAAAGAACTTTAAATCTAGATATTACTGACTGTACCTACCATAGAACGATTTTTTCGAATTTTGAATTTCTCATTATCGACTTAACGGATTTTAATGAAATTTTTTATAAAAAAGCTCCTAAAAAGTTTAAAAAACATTGCATTTAAAAACTTAAGAAAAAATATTTTTTCAATTTTTAGAAAAAAAAGTAATTTTTTTTTTGAAAAATTCAATATCTCAAGAACGGCTTAGTGTTTTTTTGGAAATAAGACTTTTATTCGTACAATAATAAAAACTTAAGGTTGGCGTACCAAAATTTTTTCTTAAAAATGTTTTAAAAATTTTGTACATAAAAGATTATTTTTTTAAGGAACCACTACAACGACTTATAATTTTTGTTCCTGCATAAATTCATATTTGCATATCATTCTGTTTTTATCTCTTACTACTTAAAGAATTTAAAAAAAATCATTTTATCCTTAAGAACAGTTTTCTCTAATAACATTCGTTTTTAAAATTCCTAGTCTATTACATAGGAGCAAGTTCGTGCGACCCAGTCGTGCATTTTATTTAGTCTTCGCTATCATCGTAATGTCAACTTTGATCAAAATCTCGAGTTCGATTTTTTTTACGAATGCATAACTTGCCTTATAGTACCTATAAGTCGCAAGTAAAAAGTGTGAGTGTCGGAACGCTCGGTTAAGATATGTATCTAAACATCAATGTTCGTCCGAGTGCAGAATTTTCGCTATCGAACGTACCTAATAAACATACAATGCAATCGTAACAACATTGTTTTTAAAACATTGAATTTTGCTGAAAATCATAAATTAATGGGAACTGTATTTTCTCTATTAGTTTGCGACTTTAGATATGTATATTCAAATCAAGCCACTACTTTGCCCACAATTTGTCCCTTTCACTTATAAATACTTAAATCCAAAAAAGTCCTAAAATATCCCTATAAAGCTGTACAAAACACATATGTATATGTATTTTTGGACCATGTCGATAGAAATATGGGCGACTAATGCGCCAGTTATACAAATTCATACGAAGCCATCATTTAAACTTATCATTGACTTTTTAATCTTTCATTTCAAGACAAAGTTCCATTAGAATTCGACTTACTCCTCAGACCTATTTTTACGTCTCTGAACTGGAGTTTCAAAGTAAAGGAACAAACCTATCTTTTTCATAATTTAAATATTGTGAGAAAAAGAACGCACCATTGGACTCCGCTACGTAACGTACAGTTTGTTTGACTTATGTTTAAACAGGGAGGTTGTCTGAGACAACATGACATTTTTACACTTATATTCAAACAGAGATGTTATCTGATAGCAAATAGACTGCTTTTACACGAAACCGATTTTTAATCTGTGTTTCTCTTTTGGCTTCCTTTCCTTTCTTTTAAACACAGCGATTTTTACTATAAGTTAACTTTGTTCAAGCGAAAAGGAGTTATCTTTTCGCACTACTTACTCAACTCAGTTAAGCGAATTTCACTGAGTGAACACCAAATAGAAAATGAAACCAGAAAGAAGAAAGAACGATAACTCCGCATTTTTGTCAACCTCAGCAATTGAGTTTAACCCCGAGTAAAATCGCATCGTTTAAAAGCAGTCATTCTACAACTATTTGCTCGGAGCATTAATAGGCGCGTTCACACTCTCAAATTTGTTTGACAAGCACGGCATGATGAATATCTGATGGATGAAAAACGGGAGCGTTCACATTCATCAAACATGCTGACAAACATCACTTCCCATTAGAATTTTGCCCATGGCAAACCAACTAAGAGCATAGATGAAACTTTAGATGAGGAAATTTATATTCAAAGTCTGCAAAGTGTACCGCTATTGATTTAAACTCATGTCATGCAGCCAAAATATCAAAACATTTTAAAAACCATCCATTATGTTTGACAAACCACTAGATGGAGCATTCACATTATCAAAATCAAGCCCATCATGCCGTTCTTTTCAAACATATTTGAGAATGTGATCGCCCCTAATGATGCACGAAAATATGATACTTCGGTTTAACTTTTGGATCCTGATTTTTCGGATTTTTAAATGTCAACTCTGAAAATGAATTTTTTGGGAGCATAAAATAATATGTAATCGTCCATCACTAACGTGAAGTAGATTTGCTTAAAACATTGAATGAGACCGCTATGAAATTTTACACCAGTTGTTTTGTCTTTCGTTTTTTTGACATATTGGTCGAGAGGTGAAGAAATGTTGGGGGCGTGAATGTGTTTAGTTCTAGCTAGCAATGGAAAGTACTAAAATCGAGATTTCAGTACTTTCCAATAAAGTTTTTTATTACTGTTCTGCATCTCCTAGGCATACTTACCCTCCATAAGATTCGAAATAATAAAACTGGTAGTATTATTCCCAGCCTCTTTGACTTGGACAAAAGGTTGCAACTTTCGTGAACCATTCTCCAATCTACAATCTCCGATAGATTATCTAGGCAGTTGAGACCAGGAGATTGCGCTACCCATTCATTTCATTATGTACATTTTTGCCATTCGAAATAATTCTCTGAATATTTTTTAAGTAAACATCGGGTCGTTTGCTGAAATGTCCAATTTATGGGAACATCCTCCTTAGAATATTGTAGCATATTATCACAGATAATAGAGTTACATAGATATCGCATCCAGTGCAAAGAAAAATGATCATATTTTGCATCCCCTATTTAAAGCGATTTGTTGAAGTCAAACCTTGCAACCATATTCAACAGAACAAAATAAAACCTATAAGTTCCACCACACAATTTGCTGTGCAGGTAGTTTTTTTGTCTATATGTATAATTTTGCAGCAACCAACCCTTTCTTTTTCTTCGCTTTTCAATCTAATCGGTTGAGCGAGCGATTGACTGGTAGGTATGAGGATGGCTCGTCTGGTGTGTTGTTGGATTTGTTTGGTCGTGCGTATTTATACATTATCTATATTTTTTTTGGGTTGTGCGATCGGTGTTTGTGTGTCGCTTCTTCTTTTTATTTTGAAGTTATTTCATTTACTTCATTCGTCATCGTCGTCGACTTTCGAACGATTTGGATGTTGATTTATGTATATGATTGAGGAATACATTTTTCTTTGTTAATTTTACAGTCAGTGGTCCTTTTTTTCAGCGATTTTATTTGTCAACGTTTTTTTTAATAGCAATGGGTGATAAGAGATTATCTGGGGTTTCTTGTTGCGTTTGTATGAAAACAAAAAGAGATTACCCTAATTTGAAAATTTTAAAGTGCCCTTCTAGGGAAAAAAATGAAATTTTGAATAATTTGTGGAGGCAGGCATGTGGATTCAGAAATGAAGGCAAATATCTACTTTGTTTGTGGAGACCATTTTTGTCCAGATTTTGTGGGAAGAAAATTTCTTAAGAAGGATGCTGTTCCTTCTTTAAATTTAAATTCTGATTTGGGTTCAGACTTAAATTTAGAAGATCTTAATAAGTCTCCTCCAACTAAACAAAGAAGAACTTCGAGCAGTTGTAGCATTTCATGTGTAAGGTGCGATCAATTATTACAGAGATGTGCAAAAGAGGAGAAAAAAAAATACAATTTAAAAAAAAAATATTAAATTTAAAAATTCAAATAAAAAACTTAAAAATAAAGCATTATAAAAAAAAGAGTGCGCATACTGCTTTAAAAGATTCAAAAAAAGGGAGATTATCTTTATCGTCTCAAATCCAAGGGCTACATATTTCCGACCATTCAAAAACATTTTGCGATATGTTGATGGGGTTGTCGAAATCTACAAAATATAACAACAACGAAAAAGAAATTTCCCAAAATATATTTTATAGATTGCAAAGCGCCTATAAATTTTTGAGGGATGGGCTGGGCTTCAGGCTTCCCCACATATCCTCTTTATACAGATGGGCTCCTGTTAAAGGAATTCAACCACGATATGTAAACAATGCCCATTTGTATCTATAATCAAAGTTCGCTTTATTAAACCAGCGAGAACGTTGTATTGTGTTGATATTTGATGAGATTAGGATTCGTCAAAACCTCACATATAATATTATAAATGATTTAATAGATGGTTTCGAAGACCTAGAGGCAAAAACAAAGAGAATTTTTGCCAATGAAATATGTGGTTTCATGGAAAATCGTTTGTTTGATAGTTGGAAAAGTGTTTTAAACTATTTTGTGTCAGCAAACGGTGTAAATGGGGCTAACCTAAGCGAAATTATAAGAAATAATTTGAAAATCTGTCAAGATCTTGGTCCTAAGGTTTGCGCTGTAGTCTGCGATCAAGGACCTAATAATAAAAAAAGTTTATCAAATATTAGGTGTTTCTGAAGAAAAACGATTTACAATTTTTAATGATGAAAAAATATTTTTTTTTTATGATTTTCCTCACTTATTAAAATCAATTCGTAATGTTCTACTGAAATCAGATTTACAAACTCCAGATGGTAAGGTTTCTTTTAATGTTTTCAGAGAAATATACAATTTAGAAATTGACAACGTGGCTAAGACATGTTTGAAATTTAGAAGTTCTCATATAGCACCCAATGCCTTTGAAAAAATGCATGATCGCCTTGCAACGCAAATATTTAGCAGGACAACTGCGGCATCTATTCAAACTGCTTTTGAACTTAATTGCTTAAAAGAAAGCTCGAAGGAAGCTATAGCAACAAAAGAGTTCACACTTAAAGTTAATAATGCATTTGACTGCATGGATAGTGGTTCACATTATGACAAAAATATTTTAAAGCGCGGAGTTCAGCTAGGGAATCCAGCTTATAGTGAGTTGAAACAATTTTTGTCTTACTTAGAAGAAATACAAAAATCAGATAACCTTCCAAGAAACTTTTGTTTAAAAGGAATGGAACAGACGATAAACGGGGTTTTATTACTTAGTCAAGATATATATATCACAAAGAGAATTCATCAAGACGTATTAGAAAATTTATTTTCTATTATTCGCATCAAAGGTGGGAATAACAAAAATCCATCTGTTTACGAATTCAATGTTTTGATGTCAAAAATTCTTTCATAAAATCTTATTACTTTTTCTCCATACAGTAATTGTGATAATGATGATGTAGAATTTTTGAGGCTAGACGCATCCCAAACTCAACCAAATACATACCTCAAAAATGTCTTCACTGCCTAGGCCTCGTAAAGAAATAGTATGCGATGAGACTCTATATGAAAAAGTCATAAGTGATATGGAAATCGGAACTGAAATAACATTAGAAACATCTGCAATGCGATATTTTACTGGATATCTTGCTTTTAAAATGCTTTTAAGGAACAAATGTTCAAGTTGTTCCAAATTATTTTTAAAAGCTGATGAAAAAATAACATGTCCTTCGGAATTTTTCATCTTTGCTAAAAATTACCCTCAAAACAGTGACTTTGGAAGTCTGAAGGCACCAACTGAGCAATTTTTTAATGTTTGTAAACTTCACTTTAAAGTTTTTAATAGAGTTTTTAGAGAACGCCCACAAGAAAGACATAAGAGAGACAATGCCGTTGGAATGCATAAGAATACTCGTAACCAACATCGCAAAGATCTTCTATACTTTTCCCTCCTCGTTTTATTGCGGAAACATTGTTGGGAAGATACAAAAAAGTATAACATCAAAAAATCAAAAAATTCAAATATTATTAGGAAAAAAAGTAAAAAACAATCCTAGTGAGAGAAAAATAAAAAAAAAATAAAATTTTATCAGGAAAAAAAAGTAAAAAAACAATCCGAGTGAGAGGCACGGGGACCTCACTTAAAACTGGGCAGGGTAATAGCCCATAGCCCAAAAGTCCACATCAGTTGTGAACTTATAACCACACTCGATGGGGCAAAATCCACGACGAGTGAGTCTGTGTTCCTAATTTATATAAACATGCAACATTCATGTATAAAGTATATATCCCTATATTTAAAGTTAAAGTATAAAATATATCGATACCTTCCCGTAAGAATTTGATAACTTATAAGCTACATTTTCATTACTTTATTTTTATTTTTATTTGAATGCAATATTATACAGATTTCGAAAGGTTTTTTTCAGAACAAGAAACTTATCATCATTGAAAAACTGAAAATTGGTTCAGAAAAGAAGTTTTAGTCGCTTAATACCTACAATTTTTCGGCCAAGACCTTGGCGCTTGATACAATTACATCGTTTACAGGGCACAAAAAATAAAAGATTTAAAACAACTATACAAAAACCAGTGTTTCAAGCGACATTGCCTAGTTAAACTAAAAACATTTTTGTCGAAACATTTTGTCGCATATCTACTACAAAAAACTTTAGTTAACATAGGTATCTAATAATAAATAATAATAATAAATTAATCGAATAAAACTTGAGGGTGAGAGTTTTTTACGTTTTTTTTTTATAACTAAGCTAAATAATTATAATCTACTTTATTTTGTTTTTTTTAATTTTGAAAAGAAAAAATATTTTTTCTTCCGATTTTTTTTTTAATTCACATTTTATTTAATGAATATGTAACTAATGATAAACTGTGAAGAAATTTGAAAAAAAAATTCATTTTCGTTTTTTTTTTTGTGATGATGATAAAACAAAGGTAAAAACCAATGAGATTCGTTCCTTTAATTATTTGTTTGATGTGTATTTTTATTTACATGTGTATCTACACCTGTACACCTGTATTTATTTTTTAATACACGGCTCAAATCGAAGACTCTACTGAAAATTTAATTTTTAAGGACAACGTACCTATTTTGAAAACATTAAATTTTGCTAAGAACTATGTACATTAAATGTATTTTGTGACCACTCTTATGTCTTATGCCATAATTAGTTTCTTCAATAATTTGTTCTAAAGATTTTATATGTTACCCCAGTTTCATGCGCTAATGTTTTTTTAAAGAACAACCTTGCTTTTAATGAAAAACCTTGCTTATATTCACAGGTTGGCCTTGGCACATACAAAAATTACACCCAGGAAATACAAACAAAATTCACACACATCTTTAAGAAAGATCAACATAAAATACACAAAAGAAAAAAAAACTATAAGGCACAAGAAGTAAAAAAAAGAAAATACAACAAGTTACTTGATAATACAATACAATATAATGTCTGAGTATGATTCATGCTAGTTCGATCAAACTGGGACGTAGCGGTACGTCCCAGTCGATTGAAAAATGGTCATTTTTTTTTCCTCTGCGTGCGATATCTATGGAACTATAGTATCTGTGATATTATTCTTCAAGATAACCCTGTAAATGAACCGATCCATTTATGAATTGGAACCAATTCATTTTCATGTCCTGAGAAACAAAATATTCCCTCCTTCATGATTAACAGTGCTCTTTGTAAGCTAATGATTAATAGGAGGCGGCAACTGTCCGATGCTTTCAAATTTAGTTTGGATTGATTAGAAATAACTCCATCTTCTTAAAACTGTTTTATCTTCCCGAAAAGTTGTGGCCTCGGTGAATAGTTTTGACGAAACCGTTAGA
Source organism: Chrysotoxum bicinctum (assembly GCA_911387755.1). Classification (NCBI taxonomy): domain Eukaryota; kingdom Metazoa; phylum Arthropoda; class Insecta; order Diptera; family Syrphidae; genus Chrysotoxum; species Chrysotoxum bicinctum. The sequence goes on from OU426989.1 coordinate 172,394,681, forward strand.
GTAAAAAATTAAATAAAAAGAGATATCACTCTGCTACTTCTTAATGCGTTTATAAATTTTCATTTAAAATCGGAAAATTACAGGTTATTTTTAAGCAAATTGAAATAAGTGAATGATTCAACGTTTTTGTTTTACAAGATTGAAAGTAATGAGTTTCTGTGCGAATGTGTAGGCAGGTTAAACTATCTTAGCAAGAAACATAATGTCTCACTTGGTATCTGCACATGTATATATGTATGTGTCCAGGGTAATGAGGAGGCAGGCTCCATATCAAAAATTGGAGCAAGGACTTCTTTAATAGCGCCACAGCCCTACTACGGAATAGCAGAAAATAGGATTAAAAAAGAAATCAAAATAGCGGATGAGGCCAAAATATCCAAAAAATATAAGGAACTCTAAAAACCGAAGCAGGCCAAACTACTTCTTGGGAACTATAACAAAGGTCGATTCATGAACTGTATCAGCTTAAGTAGGAACAATTTAAGAATATTAACGGGACTCCTCACGGGTTACTGTAAACTTACAAGACACTTGAGTATTATTGGTCTGGGAAACAGGCCCATATGCAGATTCTGCAATACTTATGACGAAACGCCACAACACATACTTTACGGATGACCTTATGGATTTTAGGGAATATTTAAAAATAATAATTAACAATTTCTGGCTCATTAGCAGGAACAAAATCGTAAGGCATTTTCAAGAGCTTATATTTGCTATTTTTTTTGAAATAAAATTCGAATCTACATTCATAAGGAGTGAAGTGAATTTAAGATTGAAGAATCTTGAGACTTGAAACTTTAAGCTTGATTTAATTTTTCGGATGTAGATACTATAAAGTCTAGAGATAATTTATTTAACGTACTACAAGAATATGGAATGCTTAAATGGCTCTATTTTTTCCTCTCATATTGATTTACAGGGGGAATCTTACTTTTGATTCCTTCTCTATTTTCCTAACGCTCGCTTTGTATTTAATCATTTTAGGGTAGTCAAAACCTTTTTAGGGCGCACTTACATATATATATATATCTAAGGCCACTTAAAACTTGTATGTCTAAACAATCTATTCCTTAAGCCATGAGTCGATAAACCTATTCATATAAATCGACTTTTAAGAAATCGGTGTAGTTTTGTTTCTACGAGTATTTTTTCATTAATTGTGAAGTTCGACCTTGCGAAGTTGATATTCACAAGGTCACCACTTTGAATCATTTAAAAAAATAAATACAAAAATTTTGTAAAAGGTTTCTGTATTTTGTCTTAAACTAGATAACAACGTTTTTTTTGTGGGTTTTTGTTTTCAGGGAAGGGGAAGTAGGATATAAACATAGGTAGGTAGGATTAATAATTATTTTTAAGATTTATAATTATTAAGATAGGTAGGTGGATTTCTTGACAGGATACGGTCAACTTAAGCAACGGGCAAATGAGCACCTTGGGGTTGGAAACCGTTCTCATCGGCGATGTAGCTGACGGAGTAGGTGTTACCATCATCACCAACGTAACTGAATTGTCCACTGACTGCGAGAGCTTCATTTTCAGCTCCAACGTTCTTCAACTGACCTTGTTCTGAGTGGATTTTACCATCACTGGTCTCAACACTATAATTAAAAATTTATTGATGTTAACTTTTATAGTTCGAAAGCAATTAGTTATAAAATTTAGTATTAATTTAGTTTGAACAAAAAAACAGACTTACGCAAATTGGTATCCGTCAGGGTTGACATTGCTGTCTGAGCGTAAGATTTCAGCTTGTTGAGCAGCTGGAGCGGCCAAAGCCAAACCGAAAAGGGCAACGAAAACAATGACGAATTTCATGTTGATATTGTTAGTTTGTTGTTAACCGTAGGCAAACTGAAAACTTAGTGAATACTTAATCGACGATGTCTTTCCAATTTATAATCGAAGAATGTTTGTTTAAATTCAAGTTAAAGCCTCCCAGTAGAATTCTTTCAAGACCAGGCATATATTTGTCACATTTGAAATGCAAATTTTTGTATAAAAAACATAGTTAAGATCTACGCATTTTCTCACATAACGCACACAAAAGTTTTTATTAAAGACCCCCACATGCTCAAAACTAGGCTTTGGTCATTACAAATTTATTCACTCATTATATGGGCTTAGGCTATAGTTTTTTGTCTTTATATTTTTCCCAAGTTTACAATGGAGTATAGTAGAACGAATTAATTATTAATATTCGTATTAATTTTTGTTAAGACGCCAATGCGTCGACCTATCTGCAATGGATGGACCTCACACATAGCGGAAGGGGGAAGCTTTGTTTTGATAACCTCTGGCATCGATAAAAGTAGCTAATTTTCTTTGTTAAGTTTATAGTTTCCGTCTAAACTTGAACTTCATAAAGCCAATTTTTGACGGTGTTACGATGTTTTTGAAACACGTGTGTGTGTGTGTATGTGTGTGTATTAATTTAGTAGGTAACCTTGCCCAGGGGGCTATCGCTATGGTTAGTTTTTTTTTGTATCAAGCCTTCAGTCAAATTGATGAGTTAAATTTAATTTAAAGACATATTTAATGGTTCATAGGCCTGTTAGGCAGGTAGATGTGAGAAATTTACATTAATTTGTATAAAATGTGTCATTATCAACTGAAAGCGAAATTGCTGAAATTTTCTGATGCAATCCATGTACAGGGTGTTTAATAAGATTCAAGATATAGATTCAATATTAATACAATCTCGATACGTTAAAATATTCTTACACATTAAGCAATGAGAGTATTCACACTAATATCGATACCAAATACGCTCTTGATTCTCTCATTGTTTCTTGTATAACAATATTGTATTGAAGCGAGAGCGAACCGAGATCGGGACAATAGTCTGAATCTTGCATCAGGAATTTAGTATTCTTTTCAAATTAAACACAGTTTCCTAGCCTCGTATCAGCATATGAACACTTATTTATTATTTACGAGTGTGGTCCGATAAGTACTTAGTCTCACTGTCTGAGGGTGCCAGTATCGCAAGAGAGATTTACTATCGTCTAGTTCTAGTACATTCTGTTAGACGGCTACTGTCAAAATTTCAGCCGAATCGGACTTCTAGATTTGTTTTGACCACGTGTGGAAGTCAGTTTGTCCGTGAATTTTAGATAAATGGAAGAGAAGCAATATCGGTCGGTGATTCGATTCTTGTTTTTGGATAGAAAATCAAAGAACGCTTGGATGCTGTGTAAACGCTGACTCTACTCCTTTGATGGCGACCGTAAAAAACTGGTATAACGAGTTTCAACGTGGTCGCACATCGGTTTTTGATGAGCCCCGTCCAGCTGCCCCGAAAATGGCTACCACGGAGGATAACGTGTCAAAAATCCACGATCTCGTATTGGCAGACCGCCGCCGCCGATTGAAGGTGCGCGAGATAGATAAAATGTTCAATACTTTTTCACTATTTCAGCAGAATCAAGTCAAAACAGACTTTAAGCTGATATTTTTTGGGTGCAAGAGATTAGTTAAATGAATGTTCTTCTGATAACAGAATATCAAGAATAGAACCGGCTTAACTGATAATTGATTGTAGAAGTTATGATAATAGTTGTCTCGATGAAAGCTAAAGTTCGAGAGATCGGAAGTCCTACGCACTACTTGCTTTGGTTGTATTTCAGACTTACTGATTTATGTTATCTGCTATTAAAGTTGATTATTATAAAGACACATGGAGTACCCTGAATGCAAAATCTTAGTTCAAAGAACACCTCTTGTGATATAAAATGACTTTCTAGACTTGGTAAGAAAGTTAAGTTAAATGACCTTCAAGGAAAAGTTTCTTGTAAAAAATGTTCAGGGTTTTATATCAGGAAAGCTATGAGATTCTGTTGAGTCCGCAGACGATGAAGTCTAACGGGGTCAAATCGCACGATCTCGGAGGCCAATTCATATTACCTCCGCGTGAGATAACCATGTTCGGAAATCGCTCCATCCATATTAACATCTATAGCACTTGCCGTTGACGTTGATGGCCTGGCCAACGACGTTCTCAAAGAACTTTGGACCGATGATGACTTTTTCTGGATGCATTGCGAACATGAACACCTAGTTTGTTTTATAAAAATCATTAGAGTCGTTTTTGAGATGAATAAGATTTTTCATAGGACTGTAAGGCAAGTACCAACAAATTGAAATTTCTTCTTTAGGGAATTTCCAAAGACCCTTAATTACCAAGTTTGAAGAAAATAGCTTCAGCTGCTTAGTTTGTAGATTGAGGTACAGGCAGACAGACGGAATTGCGGGGTTCACTTTTTTTCCTTGTCTACATCGTAATGTAAAACTTGCCCTTTATTACCGATGTGACATGTAAAAAGTACTAAACATATTTCCGGAAATCGGACTTTTGATGATCAAAAGTTTTGATTTATTAAATATTATTTGTAGACATATTCCTTTTCCACAGAAAAATAGTTCTAGGGCTTCAGGGATTTTCAGCCTTGTTTCGCCTAAAACTTATTATTTGAAAAATATTAGTTCACTACAAAACAATTTCGAATTCTCTTTAAACATTTAGATAAGTCAAGTTAAATTCAATTGCATTGTATTAGTTCCTGTGTTTGTTCGGTAAAAATTGTAAATTTTTTTTTAAATAACTGCTTTGAAATTTTAAATATCTCTTAGAACTAGATGAAAAGGTTTGATTGCACCGGAAAAATTGTTCAAATCCGATTGCAAAATTTCACACACAAAAAGCTTAAGAATATAAATAATTAAATAAAATACAATTATGTGTCTAAAAGTCCCATAGATTTAAGACCAAAAACATGGGGTACATGCGAGTCACTTTTGACACTCCTTACTATTATAAGTATGTTGCATACACCCCACGTTTTTTTTTTTTCATTTTAAAACTAAAGGATTACTAGAATTTTTAACTCTTCAGTCTATTTTTATAACGTGTTTCTTGTATTTGTAGCCAAAGTTTGATGTTTGTGGTAATTTTGACAAAAATAATGTTCGTTGTTATGGTCTTCCAATCGTCAAGACAGTTTTTTTGTTTAAATATTATAATGTATCTAGATAAAAATAAACTCCCTGGATAGATAGTTAACACCTTTTATTTGTTATAAGACCAAAAACCAGCTGAAGTGTCATTGACCAAAAGGTAACCTTGACTGTTTTTTTTTTATTATTTTTGAAAAAAACAAAGCCACAAAGAATTGTATAGGGTTTTGATAACTTGAAATAAAACTAATTTATGTTTATTTTTATTTAAATACAATGCGTGTATAAGACCAGATCTACATATTAATATGCTAACTTCTACTATTTTTGTTCGGTTCTATTAGTCTGTTTTTGTGAATTTTAATAAACATGAGCTATAAAAGTAAAACTAAACTTGTTCTAACTATGTAAATAAAATTAAATATACATAGCTCATCTTACAACCAATAATATTATGTACATATCCAAGATTTTCACTTTTATATATATTTTTTTAATACATATTCTTCTATTAGTATTCTATAAAAATGTATTCAGACGAATAATTAAGTAAGAAAATTATTAAAAGTGAAAACCAGTCTGAAAATTATTCTTGTTGTGGTAGGTATTGTTAAAATAAATTTTATATGATTCAAACTTGCGTGTGAATACAGGTTAATCAAAATGAGTGAATCTGAATTCAATGATATGTTAAACATTTTAAATTGTATTTACTAAGCGTATTTATTTAATTTTAATCATGCGTAAGGGAGATGATTCACAGTGACGAATGTTTATCAATTGATTTTATAACAGAGCTTGGAAATTTTTTTGAATGCTTATGAGAAGATTCCAGAGAGATTTATTACCTAATGGCGAACGCCTTATCAAGGGAACTACGGTCGAATGATATATCCCCACCCAATAATATGAATTTGACAAACACTGAGATAGACGAATACTTGGAACAAATGAACAATAGAATCAAACGAACAACGAACAGAACAATACCAAAATACAAAGAATTTGACACTATCGACATGTACCGTAACGCAACTCTCTACACAGACAATAAAATGCACGACTGGATCGCACGAACTTGCTCTTATGTAAAAGTACTTTGGAATTTAAGATACATTTTATAAATATAAAACATGGATTTAATGAGGTAATAATGTTCAAGTGCATAAAATTGCTAAAAAAATTTCAATTTTCCCTCCAGGGAATCACCGAAGATCCTTAACTACCGAGATTGAAAGAAATAGGTTCAGTGGTTTAGGCTGTAGTGAGAGGTACAGACATACAGAGACACTGAAACATGTTTTTTGTGTACTAAATTTTTCTTAAAATTTTTATAAAAAAAATTAATATGCAAATTGTTAGTATTTAATAACATAAATTTTAAAACGTAATTTAAAAATTTAATCCTGTATTGGTTTTCAAGATATTGAATTTTCAAAAAAAAAAAATTGTATAATTTTTTTTAAAAATCCAAAAACTATTTTTTCTAAAAAAATTTTAGTTTATATTTTTTAAAATGCAAAGCAGCTCCTGCATAAAAATTTTGGTTAAAATCGTTAGAGTCGTTGGTGAGAAATTCGAAAATCAAAAAAACGGTTCTATGACAGGTACCCCTAATAACATTTCCCCCCAAATTTTGTTCTGACCAAAATGTTGTCCCTGTCCATAATATCACACCTAATTTTTTTTATCAAAATCGTTAGAGCCGTTTTCGAGATAAATAAGATTATGCATTACGGGTGTATGGGGGGTACCATTTGTTTCAGAGCTAAAAACAAAATTTCAGTTCCCCCTCTAGGGAATCACCGAAGACCCTTAAGTATCGAGTTTGAAGAAAATACCTCCAGTAGTTTAGGCTCTAGTTCGAGGTACAGACATACAGACATACAGACAGACAGACAGACAGACGGAATTGCCGGACCCACTTTTTTCGTCTTCGCTATCATCGTAATGTCAACTTTGATCAAAATCTCGAGTTCGATTTTTTTTCCAAATGCAGAACTTGCCCTATAGTACCTATATCGCAAGTAAAAAAGTGGACTTCTGATAAGACTAAAAAGCTTGCATCGATGATTCACTAACATCACATCATGTGGAAATAAGGACACTGAAGTTATCAATAAAAAACATCAACCAATTGATCAATGAGAACTATAGGTTGTCCATTAATTTGTTTTGGGATAATAGAATTCGGGCCATTAATTCTAGCAACCCGAATATGTTTCTTTACGATCTTCCGTGTCTTAAGCTTCAGAGGACGAAAGAAAACTGAGACGTACTTCCGACAGCGGGTGTAAATCCGGAGGACGCTGTTTCGGACGACGACCTCTTTATTGTCGAAGATCCGCAGGAGAGAATGCAGACAATGGGGTGTGCTTTTCAGCTAGTGTGCAAAGTGACTGATACGAGTAGCATTCGTTAGCAATCGTTACCTGTAAAACAGAGTCCTGTTTCACCATTTATAATTTCGAGATGAAATGACAAATGGCGATCGGAGAACGGCGGTTTCATTACGTTCAATGATAACACAGCCCCACAAAAGGGGATTTGACCTTCGTTTGACCTTGATTTTGACGTGATGGGGTTAAATGAACATCAGCATCGGATCAGCGAAAAAATTTTCCGCTCTTTCAGAATCTGGGGTCAAAAATATCATATCGTTAGATTTCAGAGATTTAACCTTCGTTTGACCTTGACCTTTATATGAAGCCCGGATTCGAATTCAGCGATGCCAAAAACATATATATATAAGTTTTCAGATTTTTCGACGAATATTGTGTAATTTGACCTTCAAATGCCCGTTAACCTGACCTGATTGGGTTAAACGGACTCCGGATTTGAAATTAGCTTTGAATAATGCACTCATTTAATAATACATCACGAAAAATGGAAAGGACGACTCCAATCATGCGAAACTCCGGTCGATAAGCCTTCTTCCCAGTATTCAAAAAAAAAATCTGTTCAAATATAGGCAAATGACAGCAATATCATACCAAATACTCAGTTCGGTTTTAAGCCAGGACATGATACAATTCAAGCCGCTTCTAAACTTGACTCTGATATGCAATGGAACAAAATTTATAGGCAATGTACTGGGGATTGTTTGGTTGAATTGGATAAGGCTTTTGATACGGTATGATGGTTAGAGGATCTCTATCTAAAGCCGACCACAATTGGGATAAGTATATGTCCCTGTGCGGCTTGTGATACCGTATTATTGAAACCTATTTTATCATTTGTATCTTGTCCATGTCAAATCGCCCAAAGAAATAATGTTACACATGTCTCTGTAGCGATCTCCATTGACTGTATCGTGTTGGCCATTTTCTTCAATGAAAACAACCACTGCACATTGGTTCCACTCCCGAACAAAGGCGGCCATAATTACTAACTCACTTGATAAAATCTAAAAACGGTTGGTGCTAAAATGTTTTGAGCTCTCTGATTTCGAATCTGCAATCAGTTTTAAACTATCTCGTCACGACTTTGAGATACGTTCGATAAAAGGGTTGAAGATCGGTTTAATATAGTTTTATTTAAATATAATTTTCTACTTGCGACTTAAAGGTACTATAAGGCCAGTTATGTGTTCGTAAAAAAAATCGAACTCGGGATTTTGATCAAAGTTAACATTACGTAATAGCGAATACTAAAAAAGTGGGTCTCGCAATTCTGTCTGTCTGTTCGACTACAGGCTAAACGGCTCGGCCGATTTTCTTTAAACTTGGTAGATATCACTTTTAATTTTTTCCCCCCGCACGTATTTTTCTTCTTTTTTTTTTAAGACCAAAAAATAATACCTGCCATACGATTTTTTTTCGAAATTTTATAAACATTTTTTTTTTTTTCAAAAACTGTTCGACAGATATGAAAAATAAGAATAGGTACAAAAAAATTCAAAAATTCATTTAACTAAAGCAAGGTCATGGTTGAAAAAAAAATTCCGAAAAATAGTTATTGAGGGTTCCCCCCATGGAACCGTTTTTTTTTTGTTTTTGATTTTCTCAAAAACGGTACAACCGATTTTGATCATTTTTTTTTTGCTAAAGCTCCCCAAAAACTTAAATAGAATTGTGTATTCAAATTTTCAAAAAAAATTGTTTGGATTTTAAAAAAAAATTTCAAATCTTTTTTTCAAAACTCAATATTTCGAAAACCCCATGCTAGTTTTTTTTTTTAAACCTGATAAATAAAAGTTTCTCAATATAGTCTACAAGATGTGAAAAAAAAAATTTACTTTACCTAAAAATAAAGGTACCTACCATACAAATGTTAAAATATTAAAAAAAATGGTTTTCAAAGATCTTATTTTTCTCGAAAACGGCACCTAAAATTTTGATAAAAATTTTTTTTTTTTTCAAATAATTTTTACGATCTTTAATTTAAGAAAAAAAAATTTGAAAATAAGATATTACATTTCTCATTATCCACAATACGGATCTTAATGAAAATGTTTATAGAGAAGCTTCTAAAAAGTCTAAAACACATAGCATTTCAAAACTTAAAAAAAAAAATATTTTTTGCATTTTATTTTATATGTAATCTGTACGATACGTGAGTAAAAAATTAAAAGAAACTCATGGGAGTGGAGTGGGGAAAGACCGAATTCATATTTGCATTCATTAACTGGCTTCTCTAAACATTTTGCAATGTTATTCACTGCTCTTGGCAAAATCTTTGAAAGGTCGCCCTGAAGTTGCAGGTTGCCCCGCAGAAGTTGAAAGTCGCCCCGCAGAAGTTGAATATGGCAAATAATTGTTATTTTCGAAAATGATACATACTTACTTCCTTTGTATTAAGCCATCCTGAATAATTTTTAACAAGAAGGCATCTCTTTCGGCAAGTTTTTTTTTTTTTTTCAGAAATACGTAAGTTTTTTACAAACATATACGATTCTAGTTTCCAATACTGCAATTGGAATGTCATCTAAGGACTTGGAAATGACGTCTAATATTGAATAGGACTTATTTTTTTCGGTTCCATCAGCATTTAACCAATGGTGAAGCAGAAACATTCTCGCAAATGAGACTTTAGTTAAAGGCGCTATAGTACAAAAAATGAGACTTTAGGTGGCTCAAAGATTAATTAAAAGTGAATTCGCAAGTAATCGCAGCTAAGTCAACGTGCATTAAAAATTACATGAAATTACCTTTCTGGTAATATATAACTTTGTGGGGGCGTAACGGGGCGTAACAGTTAAAAGTTTAAAACACACAACATTAAGCTAATTTATTTTTATTTTAATTTTATTTAGACCCAATTTATAGACTCTTATGCTTAGTCGAAAAATGAATCATAAAAAATAAATAACAAATATCTTACCTTCCACTAATATATCCATTATAAAAAAAATAACGCAAACAGATGAAAAAAAATTATTTAAACAAATGCAGTCGCACTTACTCTTAGAGCACTAAAACTCAAATGCCATGTGTTTGCAATGTTATTACTCTGAAGATAAAAATCTAACGGTTTTTCTTTTTCTATTTCTAATTAGTTTGGAATGTTCTCAGCTCATTTTAACCGTTTTATATAATAATCGCTACAGTAATTTTTTTAGAATTTTGGCCTACGGTGGAACCACAGTGCACTGGTATGAAAAACCACACTTTGTCGATGCAGTGGTGTTTCTTGATGCAAATGGCGGACTTCACCTGACCAAAAATTTATTTTCTGCTTTTTAACTAAAGTATTTAGCAAAATATACGCTTAATCACTGAAGATGATCTTGCGATTAAATTGGTCATCTAGTTCCGAAATTTCTAGAGCCCAATCCGGACACGTGTGTACGTCACTTCATATGATGGAGTGGCGTCAGTTTTTGAGCTAGTTTCATCTTATAAGGGTGTAAGCAAATATTCTTTGGCATACTTCGCAATAGTTTGGTCTTAGTGATGCCCAGTATTCTCAGCATTTCGACAAATTTAATGTCTTCACATCGAGCAGCAAAAATTTAGACTCAAATTTCTTCACAAGACTACGAGCCCAAACTCAAAATAGTTGGTCTACCGAGGATAGAATGCAAATATGTGTTCATTCTTAACCTATTTCGAAACAAAAACTATTTTTTGATATACATATAAAGTCCTATTCATTTTAAATAAGGAAAGTGGACAAAAAAAGAAAGTGGCTTAATAAAATATTGATATGGAATCTCTTTACAAAACTAAATAACGATTTATACACATTTCTTAGATGCAAAATAGTTGGTCTATGATTCTTTATGTTGATTTTACCACATTGTTAAGCGACCTTTGGCCTTAATCACTGCTTCTATAATGCACCTTGGCATAGTGTCAACTAATTGTTGACACTCTTCGGCACCAAAAGATTCCCAATTATTTGTAATTGTGGATCTTAAATCTTGAAGAGTCCGACGCGGTTCCTTTCGCAATTTTTGCTTCATCGTGTGCCAAACAGTTTCGATTGGTGAAAGATTAGGGCTGCTGGAAGTCCATTCCAATAAAGAATTGCTTCAGCAGTTAACCATATCTACCATTGTTGACCTAGCCGTATGACAAGAAGCACCATTCTGTTGGAAAATATACTCCGCATTGCTATATTGAAGACGTAGTATTGACGGAGGCAGCTCCTGTTCCAAAATGCTGCGGTACTTGACAGCATTAGCTATCCCAATTACAAAATGCAAATTACTCATACCACATCCCGACATGCACCTCCATACCATTAGAGATACTGGGAGCTTTACGGTTTGTTTAAGGCAGTCCTTGTGAGTTGTGAAAGGCTTCTTTAGCATTTTTTATCACTGGTCCTCGTTCATCACCAACACAAACTTCCAATCTGTACTGATCACCCCAATTAACGGACCGCCATTGACTAAAAGTCCAAATTTTTAAGTTGTTTGGCCCACTCAATGCGCCTTTTCTTTTGCTTAGGTGTCATTAGTGATATTTCTTTTGCCTGCGTTTTTAATGATTTAAGTTGCCGTAATTTATGCAAAACTTAAATATTTTAAATTAAACCTTATAAAATGTGTATCCAATTTTTTTCATCATCTGCTTACAACTGTCCACCGAAACACTTTTTTGAATTTGTTCTCTCCACTGAACTGTTATTGAAGCAGATAAAATCGTCGATTTTCTTTAAAAATTTGGCAATCGCGAGGTTTTGCTATTAGTGGATGTCCCGTTCTGTTGCATATATCCACATTTCCAGAATTTTTAAACTTTGTTATTATGTTCTGCACTGACGAGGGCGGTAAATTAAAATTTTCAGGGATTTCGTAGCTAGATAATCTTGTTTCAAACGCTTTAATCATTGATTCCCTTAGGTCTCCTAATAATGCAACGCCACGCGCCAGGATTAACATGAAACTCTCGCTAGCTTGTATAAAATCATACAATAATCATTAATAAAACCAGTGTTTGTCATTTTTTTAATAACGGTTAACTGAAACTGTATTTAAATAGTCTTAGATCAACTATTTTGCACCCAAAAAAGAGTAGACCAACTTTTATGCTCTTATCTTTGTCTGAGATAAAAGGAATATTGTTGCTATTTGCTTTCTCAAATTTTGTTTTGTTAGGTCTAATTTACTCTCAGTGAAACTACTTTATTAAATTGACAACATTTTTTAAATGAACAAAAGCTGACTGCCACTAAATTTAGGAGATATGAAGAATTAATGTGTTATTAAATGAATAGACCAACTATTTTGAGTTTGGGTCGTATGTTACTTGCTTGTGTACTGGGACAAAAATTACGAATCGCGTTATCGACTCTTAAAGTTTCCGTCATCTATTCGGAGGATTGGTAATAAATTTTAATTATTTGTAAACGTTTGTGCACTTCACGATGATGAATATATTGGCGCATAATTTTAGTCGAATTAGTACGATGTTAAAAGTGTTTTAATATTATACTTGGTTAAAATGGTAAATTGAGTTAAGCAGTATACTTTCTCTAACTTTTTATTAAATTTAAAATCATCAAATAGCTATTTTATTTTTTAGTATCGTGCCTACTTCACATGACTCTTTCACATTTACAAACGTCATTATAGAGCTCCGAACAGATTCCGAGCATTTCGAGCATGTTTCGAACATCTTCTCAACCAAGCGTGCTCTGAGTATTTTTTTGAAACACACCTGAACAATTAGCTGTCGCCATTTTTTTTTAATTTCCATCTGTCAAATGCTTGTGTTAAGCATTTTACTCTCGCTCAGTTATTTTATCCAGATCTCATAGAGCGCACTCTGAACACGCTCAGAACATACTCAGAACGAAAAAAGAAACACATTGACAACTCAGGCTCTGTTCTAAACTAAAAAAGAAAAACGCCTATTGTGCGTGGTTAGTACTTGTGCGTGGTTAGTACTTCAATACCAAGCGTGTGCTGTTGACATGCGTTTCTTTAGTTGTTCTTTCTTTCTGTGTGTCTCTCTCCCTGTTGTAATGTCTGAGCTGATGGTCTCTGTTGCCAGTGCTTTCAGTGTTTGTACTTCGTAGATTTATCTACTTAGTAGAGTAATATGTAATATTTATAATGTAAACGTCAAAAAAGATCTGTTTACTTAGTTTTTTGCACGTCATTCTTTTAGGTGTGTTCAGAAGCAATTTATGTATTAAGAAAATTACTTTAGTACGATACTAGTTATAAATGTTTAAAATTAAGAATAAGTAAGTAGTATTCATTAAAGTTAGTAAACTGTCAAGTAATATCACACTAATACTTCAACAATAGGGGTGCAAAATTTTAGTCAAATTAGTACGATGTTAAGACTGTTTTAGTATGAAACTAGATTAAAACAACTATTTTGTAAATTTTAATCAAATATAGCATCACACTTTCTCTACCCTTTTATTAAAGTTAAAATCGCTGACTATCTATTTTAATTTTTCAGTATCGTGCTAATTTCATATGACTCTTTGGCATTTACAAACGCCAAAAAAGGTCTGTTTACTTAATTTTTGGCACGAACTGTCATTGGCTTAGGGCTTAGGTGTGTTCAGAAGCAATTTATTAAGAAAATTGCTTTAGTACGATACTAGTTAGAAAAAGGTTAAAATTACGAATGAGTTAGTAAGATACTTTAAAGTTAGCGAATTGTTAAGTAGTTTCATACTAATAACTTAATAAAAGGCTGTTTAAAAATTTGCGTCACCACGTTTAAAATTTTGTTTTTATTGAATGTTTTGACATTGCCAGTTTAGCAATGAGGATGCGTTCACAGAGAAAGTTCAGTTGGAATTGATTATAAATCAGTTTATAATGTGCAGGTACTAAAGGACTTTTATCTACTCCTAAAAAAAATAAGAAAACATTTAAAAAGATTTACCGGTGCACATTCGTTTTTGAAAAACGGGATATTTAAATGAAACCAAAAATATATTTAGGTAACACAATTAGACATTCCAGTTTCGTACGATTTGACTAAGGCAAGAATTTCTGTACTTAAAATTCTCTTCGAAGTTAGATTTAATGAAAAGTTGTTAGGGATGAATAAAACTGGGCATTTAACAAGAGAATTCTCTTAACAAGATACAAATTAAATTATAGTATAATAATGACATATTGCGGAAGTTTTTATAGATTAACTTTTCACTTAGTTGAAGTTATGTATATTTCTTTATTAGATCTGCTTTCAATTTTGTCAAGTAAACTCAAGTGAGTTATAGGCAAAAGAATAGTTATGTTGGGAGAATTGTTCTCGAGTCAAAAATCAATTGTAAATTAATCAAAATTTTGTCGATTATTTTGACAGTAACATTTTCTTGACACTTGACGAAAATTTGTCATATAAAGCAATTAATTGTGACAAGTTTTCGTTAAGTTTCAAGAAATTGTTACTGTCTCCTCTCACTTCAGTTCAGATCAGTAGATCGATATCATATGGACATAGCTAATTAATTTTTTTTTTGATAGGAAAACTTGCTCTATAAAACCTACGTCATAAGAAAAAATATCGAGGTATAAATAAAACTTATAAATTCGCTGATCAAGAAATCCAATAAAGTGGATGTCCTAATACTGTCTGCATGCAGAAAATTATCGGTTAATACCACGTTAGGCTCCAGAAAAATATGTGATTGCAAAACTTACCCGGTTTAAATTATAAGAGTCAACACGATTAATAATTTATTTAGAATTGATTTATCTTTTTAACTTAATTGGTGTGCAAATTCAAAAATGTTCAAGACAGTCAAAATAAAGAATTGGATTTATTATGTTCGGTTAAGTCCAACGAGAAAATTATTAAGTTTTGGAAATTTTAACCCATTTACTTAGTAAGATTAAATAAATCTGATTAATTGTTTTAACCAAGATACTCGTTTGATTTAGGCTCTAAACAACATAACCATAACTTAAAAAAGATTGCTTTGCATTGAATAAGAAATGTTTTAAATAAATTAAGTGTACTTATTTGATTTAAACTCGTTACTCGTTTAAAATAAACAATTTAAAAAATTGCCAATTGTAGCTTAGTTGCGCGATCAATATAATTATAATAGAAGTTGGTCGAATAAAATAACATTCTATGTCTTTCTTATTTTAAACCATTTCATTTAATCGAGTTTACTACTTTACTTTTAGCAGCGTAAGCTATGTACGTTGTGCTTAGCACATTTGCTTAACCACTCCAAAAATACTATCTGATAGACGTTATTTTTCTAATATACGTGTTGATCTCGTGTGTGATTCGTCCACTGCACATTAAGTTAGCTTAAGCTGATAGACCGATTTCCTTCAAATTTGGAACAGATCATTTGTTACCATTATGTGATGCCCCAGATACCACATTGATTATTTAGCTTTTCCAGAGCTAGTAGCTGCTATAAGACATGTTTAAAAACATCATACTGAATTATTTGAAATTATTATAATGAAACATGTTTTTGGCGAAGAATATACGAAATGGGTTATTCCCGTATATCTCGAATAGCAGCACCAAATTTGTTCCGATTTTGCATCCAGTTGCTTCTAAGTGGTTCAAATCATATATGGGTGATTCTACAAACGATGGAATTTTCGGCGGCCCCAGAAATATTTTGAAATCCGTTCAATTATTTAATCCGATTTTTTTTTTTATAAAATTAAATCTGACTGATATTTACCTGGCCTAACAATATTATTAGGGCGACCTTATTTTATATTACTCAAAAAATTCATCACAGTGTCCGATCCTCAGTCCCCTGACGTATTCCCAGTGCGTTTTCGCAAAGAAAAATTATTAGCGTTCTCTTATTTCAGGTCTCATACTAAAATGAATCCCACCGAAGTTACGCCAAATAATACATCTTTGCTACGAAATAGATAAATATTTTTTGTAATTGATTTTATTACAAAAAAACCTAATTAAACTTTGTCCCCTGGAATATTGAAACAGTCGAAAATATCAATAACTAGGATGTCGATCGGATTTCCAGCACTGGCAATTTGAAATACCAAAACTCCTTACAATAAAATCGTGGTTCAACTCGATCCTGTTTCTTATGTTAGTATTGTGAAAAAGACAGTCGTGGATTGTCCGTTCAGTTTATCAGTCCTCTAGTGAGTTTTTACGAAACAAACTTGTATGTAAGTAGGCATATTTTTTAGCAGTATAGTATAGGTTTGATAAAACTGTAATATTATATATATTTTTTTGATTTTTTAAGTAAAACCTTAATATCTTTTTTGCGCAAAAACCATGAAAAACCTCAGTCCCCTAGTCTCAGTCCCCTGGCTAATAAATAAACAAATGATATTTTATTCAGAAACCTGAAAACTTTTAAGTTATGTTGAACTTTTTAAAATTTTTAAAAAGAATATAATTTATTTTAAATTGATTCTAAGTAGAAAAAAAATTTATTATAATATATTATTTTCTTTTAATAAAATGCTAAGCTATTTTGTATTAACCATGAATTTGTATGTTTATGAAGGCTAATTAAGTTTAATTTCTATATTTCAGTGTATACCCAAGAGAAAATACAAAAAACTAAAGATTTATTCAGTCTCCTTAAGAAAAAACTCAGTCTCCTGCACAGTGCTGCCGTATTAGTGACTTTGTCACTGTATTTAGCGGAATTTTCAAAAGTTTAGCGACAAAAAATTATTTTTTGTCACTAGATAATTCTAGCGACTTTTCTAATGACTTTTTGCAAGAACATGTGATGATATTACATCCCTGCATTCGAGTTTGGCACTTACGTTCGATTGACTCTCTTTTTACCATGACCACTGAACTGAATTTGAAACTTCACCACACAAAATAAGACCAAAAGGAGTGTGATTGCGAGTGAGCGGGTATATGTTTTAGAAACTAGACTACCTGGTCATTTCGTTTATATGATTTATTTTGTGTACAATTTTAACTGTAATTGTGTTTGTTTGGTTTTGTCGAATCGGCCAAAGTGGAGATTTCGGGAGTAAACTTAACTTTTTTTGTAAGTATATTTATACTTGTTTTCAAAAAATTCAAAAATTTCAATAATGCTTTAGATATTGAAGTCAATGAAATTGATGAAGATGCTATAATGGCTATAATTATTTGTGATTGATTATTTTTATAATAGGTGTTTGAAGTTATTATTAAAACTAGTAATATTTTCGAGACTGAATTTGTTTTTGTTTTTTTTTTTTTTAAGATTTTGAATGTTAACTTAATGTTTACAAGTTTTTCTTTACTATTCAAAATAAATTTTTTGTTATAACTGAATATATTTTTTTTTTTGATGTGTCTACTGAAATTTTTTTCTAGTGACTTTTTTCAAAATTTTAGCATATCTAGCGGATATTTAAGGTCGATCTAGCGACTCTTTTTTTGGCTTGCGGCAACACTGCTCCTGCACATCCTTTTTCAAAAAATGTTCTTAAAATCGTCATTTTTTATTTTTTTAACTGGCCGCTTTCAACAACGCAAAGAGACGTTCTAAGGATCAACTAAAACAAATCTTACGACTTTTGGCTTCCAAAAATGCCGTTCCGAAATTTGTATCATTTTATTCTATTGTTTGTAGAATCACCCATAACTCCAAAATCTGAAAAAATTTTATAAAGGCAAAAAAAAAATCAATTTTTTTTAGTAACCTCGACTTTTTTCAAAAATTTTTATTCTTAAAATTAATAATTTAATTTAATTAATAAATTAAAAATTTAGTCAAATATAACATAACGATGATAGATAGGCTAATAAATTCAGTCAGTACTTGTTAGATTTGTCTCTGCTAAATTTAATAATAAAATATTCTCTTCTTTACTACTCTCCACTGTAAAATTGTGCGCTAATTTCAGCGCCACCACCAGGATAGCGTTGGTACCACAAAATCACGCTCCATGATAATACCATAGGCAATAGATACAAGGGCCATACGCATATATGAAAAGGGTAATGTAATGATTTGGTACTTCCCATCTAAGGCTCCTATAAATTAATAACTTCATCTTTTCTGCCAGAGAGACATTAACGATTTCAGAGGGAACTTATTTAAGTGTCTCAACATGCCCAGGGCTCCCCTATTAACTATTTATATATCAATGTCAGAGCAGACCGGAAAGGTGTATTTCTTGAATATGCAGGGTAGGTACTCTCTAAAGAATGTTTTGAGCCATAAAAACAATTTATATAAAACTTGTTCGTATCTTTATATAGATTCTAACAAATGAAACTGGTTCGATTAATAAAAGCTTGTTTCGATTAAAAATTAATTTTACAGTTATCAAAACCTATCCGTTTGAGGTCGTCAAATTGGCTTTAAGTATTATAAGAATACAAATAATTTATTTAACTCTGAACATTTTGTTTATGACTTTGTTCTAAAAGTCGTTAGGCGGCAATCCTATACCCGAATTTACATTAAACAAATTTCATAAAAAAAAAAAAAAATAAATAAACAGGAATTCCCTTCACGCCACACCAAATGACAAGAATCATTTCATTGCAGATATTTTCGACGAGAGCTCCAGTCCGGTAGAGTGATCTGGTCAGACGAACTTGCGTTTATCTACAACCGATAAGCTAGCACTGCTCAGGTGGGTGGTAGGAGCAAGAGAAAACGTGCGTCTTTCTATATATTTAGACAACCAGGACCAGGTGGTTTTTATTTCTTGACGTGATCTCCTCCATCGAGCATACCCGCTCCCAGCTCCACCACCATCCACTGAACCTATTCTGTCATGAAATTCACTGCTGTTGTTGGTCTGATAGCTTTGCTAGCAGTGACAGCTACTGTCACCGCAGCACCCATTGACGATCCAAAGAGTGCGGTGATCAATGAATATGACAACGAAAATATCGGAGTGGATGGATACAAGTTCTCGTGAGTTGTTGTCTTTGATATTATGCGTGAATAGTTTTGATTTAGATTTGGTCTACTTTGTAGCTTTGTTACCAGCGATGGAACATCACGTAAAGAAACCGCCATCTTGAAAAACGCTGGCACAGACGAGGAATCGATCTCGGTTGAGGGATCTGTTAGCTGGGTTGCGGCCAATGGGCAGGTTTACAAATTAACCTATAAGGCTGACGAGAATGGTTATCAACCGGAAGGAGACCATTTGCCAAAATTGGACGACTGATTGTGTATAAAAGTGGAATGTGTGCTGTTGTGTGAAGATAGATTTTCAATAAATTTATAGAAAAATTGTTTAAAAGTTGTTTCTTATCTATGCAAGAAGTTATAATTTGTTTTGGTTACTCATCGATAGGAGAGTGGAAAAATTATGTCGGGGCTGGTAACTTCCTTCCAAGACGGTTAAAGGCGAATTGACTGCTTTTTTATTGTTGCTGTTCTTTTTATAGACAAATCTGCGCATGGAAGCCCATTAATTACAAACAAAATATATGCATCATCAAATTAAATTTGTTCACAAGGGGAATGGGAAAAATAAATTCCTAAATTTAGTTAAATAAAATTAATATCTTGACTCAATCGCATAAATCACATGTACTCGTATAAGTCCCTTTAAACCAAGTCGCTTTTATAAATTTGAAAATGGAATCAACGGTGATGGGTTTAAGGGTCAACTAGGGTAAAAGTTT
Organism: Chrysotoxum bicinctum; assembly: GCA_911387755.1. Taxonomy (NCBI): domain Eukaryota; kingdom Metazoa; phylum Arthropoda; class Insecta; order Diptera; family Syrphidae; genus Chrysotoxum; species Chrysotoxum bicinctum. The sequence goes on from OU426989.1 coordinate 172,414,624, forward strand.
CCTATAGTGAAACACTTTGATTTAGATATGTAGGTTTCTTGAAAACTTGTTCTTGTTCTCCATTAAGAGTTAACTTGGACTTACATTATTTGCGGAATTAACTAATTTTTATATTATTCAGTAATGAAAAACTATAGTTCCAAGGCAAGTGATCAGCAAAGACTTCTTATGAGGAAATAAGGTGTACCTTTATAACACAATCATGGTTATTTGTGTATTGTGCACGGGATGAAGTCATTGACATAGTCCAAAATCGATCGTTAAACTGTACGTTATTTTGACGGAAAAATATGGCCTTTAATCGTGTCCATATCAGGGTTCCAAAAGCTTAAGTCACTTTTTAGCTTAAGCTTTAATTCACAAGCTAGTGGGTGACTTATAAATTAAATATTTAAAGTAGAATAATATTGAAACAGCTACAATGTAATAGAGAAATTTTATTATTTAATGATTACTGACTAAAATTTGATGGGTTCACTTGTCAAGTTTTCAAAACCTTTCGAATTTGGGCATAAAAAAAAACTTGCCAAGTAAGCCCATCAAACTTTAGTCAGTAATCATTAAATAATAAAATTTCTTTATTACATTGTAGCTGTTTCAATATTATTCTACTTTAAATATTCGGTATTAAACCTTCATGAAGTAAGAACTTGGCGTACTTTTGGATCTCAGTACTTTTCACGGCTGACTTGTTGTACAAAGGTTTTTGTATAGAAGAACTTGGCTTATTTTTTAACATTTATGTTTTTGGTCTGATCTCACTCCTTTTTCCAAAGATTTTAATATTTTGCCATGTTAAAATCTTGAAAGATACGGAAAGATAGAAGGATGTTCTCAACTTAGTTTAAAGCTTCCTATTTCTTTTGTTATATTTTCTTTTTGTTATTGGTTGTTTTGATTCAGAAGTGCTCCATATAAATTAAACATTTTCTCAGAAAGTGGGTGGATACCACGCCCCCGAATGGAAAACCCCAATTTCTATTTTTGGTCCTTTATATGCAATTTGAGCCCTAACGTTCTACCAAATTAAATTGTTCTACTGCAATCGGAAGTGCGCCATGTATAATTTACACCAGTTCTGGGGAAGTGGGCGGATACCACGCCCCTGAATGGAAAACTTCAAACTTTATATTTTTTTCTTTGTATGCAATTTAAGTCCTACCACTTTACCAAATCTCATTGTTTTACAGCAGTCGGAAGTGCTCCATTCAACCAACACCAATTTGGAGAAAGTGGGCGGATACCACGCCCTCTGAATGGAAAACCTCAATTTTTATTTTTGGTCCTTTATAAGTATTCTGAGCCCTACCGTTCTACCAAATTTCATCGTTTTACAGCAGTCGGAAGTGCTCCATTCAACCAACACCAATTCGGAGAAAGTGGGCGGATACCACGCCCCCTGAATTGAAAACCTCAAATTTTCGATTTTTTCCTCTACTTGCATGACAAGACCGTTGTGCGAAATTACAAGATTCTACGATGTCGGGAAGTGCTCCATAATTTTGACGATCTGTCAGTCAGTCAGTCAGTCAGTCAGTCAGTTACGGTTTTTGTGATTTTTGAGGCCTTATATCTCAGGAACCGCTTATGTGCTTGACTTGCTTAGCAAATATTCGAGTTTCTGACTTCATTGGTACTGAAGATAGGGAGGAGTCAAAAGTCGCCTGAGTTTGTTCCTGTAAAACCGGTGTAGTGCCAGAACTTGGCTGGGCACTACCGTGCGCTTTGATTTCATATCAGATGCTGAGTACCTATTATTATTATTTAAAAATATAAAGACGTAATAAAGCTTTGTTGTAATAAGTTAAATAAATAAATTAGCTGGAGGTTTGAAATTTTGACAATTATTAGGCTTAATAATTTCTTTATATGACATTATAGCATTAATTGTTTTGTATGACAGTCTGTTTTTGTTGTTTTAATATTATTTAGCCTTGAAAACACTCGCTCTGCTGATGCACTTCCGTGAGGCAAACTAAGAAGAATCAACATAAAAATTTTGTAATATTAATGAACATTCTTTCGTCAATATTGTTTTTTAATTTGTACAACCTAACCTAGAACGTTTTTGATTTTGAATCTTCAAGAAAAATACTTTCGGCTAGTCCAATCTCAAAAATTTTTCTTATTTCGCCAAAAAGAACATATTTCTCGCACTCTAATAGATGAGAAAATTCTGATACCAAAATATTGAAATGTGGCAAAATACTTTGTACTCGTATATTTGGATTATTTTTTAAAAAGGTTGGGTTAATTATCTTAAACGCATTTAGGTAAAATAATGAAAAAAAAAACGTGCCATATTGTAACTTTTCGTGCCACCGTGCCACGAGAAAATTTCCGGGTCAAAATGGCACGATCGTGCCACATCGGCAAAGCTGTTCTAAGCCGATGGTCTCTGTTGCCAGCGCTTTCAGTGTCTGTACTTCGTAGATTTATCTGCGGAGTAGTGTAGTGTAATGTTCCGAAAATACGTAAAAAGTTCTATAATAATATTTTATAGACTTCCACAGCCAGCGTTGCCATTTAAAAGAAGAAAGTGCGCAGTAGATCATTAAAAAACAAAAAAATTAGTAGATTTTACATTTTCGCGGTAAATTTTGTAAGAAAAAGTTAATCGATTTCAACGAAACTAAAACTAAACTACTTGACTTTTGTTTTATGAACTCACCATACATATATGTAAATTTTAAGTTTTTAATGTACTCCAAGGGCGTTTCTGAAATAATTCATTTCCTTACAAAGAATAAATTTTTTTTATGTCATTTGAGGTTCTAGGGAGCTTACAACAAATTGACTTAGTTTATTTAGATGAACACTTTTCTCAAGAGATACTCTTGAAAGATTTGTCATTTCTATGCAGAGTTTTGTTTTGTTTGTCAAACTTGACGACTAAAATTAGGAAATGGAAAATTACATAGATAGTTACATATTCACTAAGCAAGAATTTGATAAAAAAAAGGCGCAGATCTCTACAAATTATATGATGATATACTGGATAGCACTAAAGCTAATTTTATCTCAGAAGTTGAAATGTGGAGACAAAGAATAGGAAATATGAACATCCAAAATGCTGTCGAGGTTTTATTAGTAATTAACTTTGAATAACAATTTTAAAACGCGAAATTTAAATTAATTTAAATATAATATATTAACATACAGGTAATCAATGATAAGACATTCAAAAATGTTAACACGATCTTACGAGTATTGGCAACTACGAAAAGATCCTTGGTTCTCCGGACCCGAAAAAATCGAAGATCAAGATTTTAATAAAAGTTGACATTCTGATGATAGAAAACACAAAAAAATTCGGCCCGGCAATTCCGTCTATCTATCCCAAGCAACACAATTGACTCTTACAGATATCTTGAAAAGTTATTTTCAAAGTGTTTTCAACTCTTTGAACAATCTTAAAGAGGTCTGTAATACCAAAAAAGGCCTAAAGGGGAGGAGTTTATTGTATTGAACAAAGAGTTCTAAGTAAAGTATTTGTAAGACGTCATAAAGATCATTTTTTGATTAATCTATAAAGACACTTTCAAGTGGTTTTCAAGATGTTTATATTTTTGAGTAGAAAGATTGAACTGCGAAGAAGAAAAATGTATAAAAAATGTCTTTCTCTTTCACGCAAATACAAATTTAATGCAATTCAAATAAAATGGATTGACTAATATAAATACACAAACATGGCGAATTCTTTCCTTCAATAATTTATTACTGGATTTACGATATTCATTTATACCCTTTTTATGATTGTGTGTTTTGATTTGCGAGAGAAGATTTAATTTGAAACCGCATACTCTACCCTACTTGAAATTAACGCGCCTTCAAATAGAATAGTATTTACAAAATAATATTCAGAAAAATAATGTTATAATAACAAAATGCCCTCAAAATAAAAAAAAGAAATGGCGTTTAAGTATGCAATAGATATGGCCGATTCATGTATGTGTATGTATCGAAGATATTCCTACCTACAGGGTGCTTTATTTTATGAAAGGTCTTTTTTTGTTCGATCTGAATAATTTTAAAATGTAAAATATGTAATTTCAGCAAATAAATACAACTCAAAAGGTTTACAAACTGAGCGACATATTAGCACTTAGAATTTTGTATGAATTAAAATTAAATCAACTTTTTTATTGTATATGGTGATGCTAAGATCTCCTTTATATTACAAAACACGAAAAAACATAATAATTGTTTGAAGAATGATTTTTATTGCATTTTTTTTTCAAAATTTAAATGTAAGTTGACAGGTTTTATACATCTTACAGAGAAAAGATAGAAAAAGACATACTATATGAAAATAAGTAAAAATATAACATTCCTTAATTTTTTATTTCACAAAGTTTTAAAATCCCTGGATTAAAAATCTGTTAGAAAGATATGCTTACTTGACATTTAATTGTTGCGTCAACATTCTATCAAGATACAAAATATTGAGTTTAACTGTCAACCGACTAAAGAATCACTGAAAATTCAGAAAATTTGATATTATACATAATCAAAATAATACCCATTATCAATTTTATTTGAATTTGAATTTTATTTCAACATTTCTTTTATATTCTCCCAAAGTTCCTCAAATAACAACATTTCCTTCTTTCATTTAAGTACTTACATCCGTAGAAACTGATGACTTCGTATAGTAAACGATAAAACATAAAAATCTAGTAAATAATAATTTTATCTTCAATATACGTTTAACAATGTCACCCATTACAAAATATATGTATTTTATACAGATACGCCACCCATTTGTTAAGAACTCTTTAAAATATCTTAAGCACCTCACAATAAGATATCGAAACTGAAATTCAAAACAAAGAGTGAAAAAAGTGTAAGCAAAGAGTAAAGGAAGAATATAGCTGTTTACAATCAATCAAATTCATAGAAAAAAAGAGCAAACAAAGTGTAAGCAAAGAGTAAAAGAAAAAGATAACAAATTCACAACAATTAGGCTAGGCGCGCACATTCAACTTTTAGTTTTGCAACTGTTTGTTACAAGCAACTAAAAAGTTTGTGTTTTGACACAAACTAAACGATTGCCTAAAATGAGTTCGCTATTTTGTGTAACATATAATTATACGCACCTTCGCGAACATTCAACCAAATACTTCATCCGTTTTCTATAAGCAACCAAACAGTTGTGCAGTTTTGCTTATTTTTTGTTAAAAATAATCATATGCAATGGCGCACACATTCAACTAAATAGTTGAGTTGTTTTCTTTAAACAGAAGAGAGAAAAAAAGATTTTCGCTTGGTTTCAGAATTCCCAATTGTTAGGCGAAACAAAACATTTTAGTAATTCTTGATGTTAAGCTTTCATAAATACGTTTTAGTGAAAACTTCCACAGAATATCTTCAAGATGTATTCGAAAGATTAAAATGAAAACCTCTTTCAGCATTTTAAAACTACTCCTTTTAAAGAGGTTTTATAGAGGGTACATAGAGAGTCAATATGGTGACATTTGTCATGATCATCTCTAAGATGTTTTAAAGAGCATTTAATTATACTATAACAAAAAGAACATTTTAAAGAGCAAATTAGGAGGTCATAAAGTGAAATGGTATTAAGAAGATTGAACTAACAGCTTGTAAAGAGCTGATACATTTATTGAAGTACTCTCCAAGAGTTTATGTGTTGCTTGGGATATGTCTGTACATCGCTTTTCAATCTGAACCGCTGCACCTATTTTCTTTAAACTCGGGATTTGGGGGTCTTTGGTGATTCCCTAGAGGAAAAATTGTATTTTTTTTACAGCCGTTAATGCACAATTATCTCGAAAATTGCTCGAACGATTTTGGTAAACATTTTTGTACCGGAGCTCCTTTAAGTTTAAAATAATATTGTAATATAAAAATATTCGAAAAAATATTTTTTTGGGTTTTCGGAAAAAAAATAATCCAAATTGTTTTTTTTTTTTTTTTTTTTGAAAAATCAATATCTTCAAAACGTGTGAACGATTATTTTTTGAAAATCTTTATTATACCTATATATAAAATTGGCGTCTGAAATCTTTTTCTTGAAAAATTTAAAGGAAATTTGTTAAACATTAATTTAATAATAAAACGTTTTTTTTTATTGTAGCGAAATTACGGTTTTAACAAGAAAATATTGCACAAATTACAGAGATTGATTATAAGCTACCTTACTACTATCAAGTTTAAGAGTCTAAACAAAAACAAAAAAAAAAAAAAAACAAAAACAGAAACATGAAAAAGAAACATATTTGAAGGAAAAGCTACATTAAAAACCTTCATAAAAGAAAAACACAAAAATGAGCGTGACTAACAAAGTACATTATATTCTTTCAAAACTATCTTTCACATTATCGTACGTAATAGTATACACTAAGGGAATAAATAACATTAACAGGAATCAGTCTTATAAAATATAAAGGATTAAATAATAAATATGAAATAATTTACAGCAAATAAATAACTGAACAACGAATAAATAAAAGAATATATGCAAATAAATATATTTATTTCAAACAGAGCAAAAAAAGAAACAAACAGAAACAAAAATAAATAAATAAATAATTAAATAAATAATTAAAAGAATAAATAAATAGTAAATAAACAAATAAATAAACGAATAAATCAATAAATAAGTAAATAAATAAATAAATCAATAAATAAGTAAATAAATAAATAAACGAAATAACATTAATAAGTTACTAAATGAATAAATAACAAAAATAAATAAAATATAATTTATGAATAAACACATAATTAATAAATGTAGATGTAGTAAATAGTTTTTATGTTGTCATGATTTTGCTTTTAATAAGATAGTCTTGAAATTAAGACGTTATCAGATGAGGCACAAGAAATGCTGTAACTTTCTTTCAATTTTATTAGTCTATAAGAAACTAGTTCAACATTGGTAATTAGGTGCAATTCATTTGTCGAAAATCGCTAAGGGAAATGCAGCATCATTTTGAGCAGCGTATTTTGTGCTATTTGTAGTTTGCGAATATGACTAATTGCACAGCTACCCCAGACTGGAGAAAAAATGCTTGAAAAAATGGATTTAAATATATGAAGCTGAAGATCGCTGCATCCAAATTTATGTTTTCATTTAGGATAGCAGATCTCGATAAGTATCAAAGATATTGGAATATTTTAAACGCCAAAATGTTGGGCGCAAATTTTCCTAGGGGCGATGTCCGTTACTTTTTTTTAAATTGTACCTCGTTATATTTTATTAGTGAGTTTTAAAACTTTTAAGACAAAAAAATTTTTAGGAGAGGATATAGACCGCAATAATTTTTTTAGAAATAAAATAAATATGACCCAATGTAGAATATACGTGTCTCTAGGGGCGATGTTTCTCCTTTGTTTTATTTTTTTTTATTAAGCTTATTTAACCATGATTTCACCATGAAATTAACAAAAAAAAAACAAAAAGTTTGGACCCTTATAACTTTGGATTGACTAATCGTAGGTAAAAAGTCGGTACATGGAAAAATTAGAATTTCCAAACTCTAGGGGCGATGTTTTTTATATTTTTTTATTTTTTTGTCTATTAAAGTTTTTTAAACATGAAAGTTAAAAAAAAAAAAAAAAGTTTAGACCCCTATAACTTTGGATCAACTAATCGTAGGTATAAGAACGGTACATAAAACAATTAGAATTTCCAAACTCTAAAGGCGATATCTATTCTTTTCTTTTCTTTTATTTAATGTTCTTGAGTCATTTGTGTTCTAGCAAACTTGGTGCCAGTGCCATACTTGTAAACGGTGGGCAGAATTTAGATGTCTGAACTACTTGAAAAAAAAACTGAGGAAGAGTTACAAAATGTATATTTTCTCTTCAGTTGTGACTGTTGTTCTAAATGGCTGGCATTACAAGAGGAATAAAACTTGAATCATCGTTAGAACTAAACCTAGTATAATTTTGTTTTAGCTAAACTAATAGCTCAACACCATCCTTTTTTGGTATAGCTAAACTAAAAGCAATAAATATTTTTCAATTCAAATTTGTTAAACATATCTTATAATATCTATCTAATTATTAAAATAGTTATTCTATAAGGTATATTCATTCTGGAATTTTCTTTTTCTTTGTCTTTGCTGAAATTTTGTTTTTGTTTGTATAAAAATTAATCTTTTCTTTATATAATTCCAATTTTATATAATTATTATCAGAATTATTAAAACTTGAATCGAAAAAATAAAAATTCATATGAAGTAAATATTATAATTTTGATAATATACAATTATTAATATAATGCAATAAAAATATAAAAATATTACAAATAACCAACATCTTAACTAACTAACACAAAACGTAGATATCCATTTTCCTTTTTGTTGTAATTTGTTGCTAGACAACAAATGACTCAAGAACATGAAATAAAACAAAAAGAAAAAACATCGCCTTTAGAGTTTGGAAATTCTAATTTTTTCATGTACCGTTCTTATACCTACGATTAGTTGATCCAAAGTTATAAGGGTCTAAACTTTTTTTTTTTAACTTTCATGTTTAAAAAAATTTAATAAAAAAAAATAAAAGAAAAGAAAAGAAAAGACATCGCCTTTAGAGCTTGGAAATTCTAATTTTTTCATGTACCGTTCTTATACATACGGTTAGTTGATCCAAAGTTATAAGGGTCTAAACTGTTTTTTTTCATGTTTAAAAAAATTTAATAAAAAAAAATAAAAGAAAAGAAAAGAAAAGAAAAGAAAAGAAAAAACATCGCCCCTAGAGTTTGGAAATTCTAATTTTTTCATGTACCAATTTTTTACCTACGATTAGTCAATCCAAAGTTATAAGGGTCCAAACTTTTTGTTTTTTTTTTTTGTTAATTTCATGGTTAAATCATGGTTAAATAAGCTTAATAAAAAAAAAATAAAAAAAAGGAGAAACATCGCCCCTAGAGAAACGTATATTCTACTTTGGGTCATATTTATTTTATTTCTAAAAAAATTATTGCGGTCTATATCCTCTCCTAAAAATTTGTTTGTCTTAAAAGTTTTAAAACTCACTAAAATAAAATATAACGAGGTACAATTTAAAAAAAAGTAACGGACATCGCCCCTAGGAAAATTTGCGCCCAACATTTTGGCGTTTAAAATATTCCAATATCTTTGATACTTATCGAGATCTGCTATCCTAAATGAAAACATAAATTTGGATGCAGCGATCTTCAGCTTCATTTAAATATGAGCAGTTTGTTTTCAATGCTTAATTTGGATTTCCTGCTGATAAATTGGTAGAGTATCTTAATTGCTATATTAACTTTCTTAATAATTAATTGGTGCTAAAATTATTAATAACAGAATGATTTTCCGTAAAGGATTGAGCGAAAGCATTTGCTTTTTCAGAGCTAGTTAACATTAAATTATTTCCTATGTTTAGGATTGGGATATGGGAATTTCTTTTTTTAATTACTTTACCATGTCCCCTTAATAGAAAACCTCAATTTTTATTTTTGGTCCTTTATATGCAATTTGAGCCCTAGCGTTTTAGCAATTTTCATTGTTCTACTGCAATCGGAAGTGTGTCATATATAATTTACATCAGTTCTGAGGAAGTGGGCGGATACCACGCCACCTGAATGGAAAACCTCAGCGTTTATTTTTGGTCCTTCATATTGCAATCTAAGCCCTACCGGTACAGCAGTCGGAAGTGCTCCATTCAACCAACAGCAATTCAGAGAAAGTGGGCGGATACCGCGCCCCTTGAATGGAAAACTTCAATTTTTCGATTTTTTTCCTCTGCTTGCATGACAAGACCTACCATTGTGCAAAATTACAAGATTCTACGATGTCGGGAAGCGCTCCATAATTTTGATGATCTGTCAGTCAGTCAGTCAGTCGGCTTTTGTGATTTTTGAGGCCTTATATCTCAGGAACCGCTTATGCTAGAAAATTGAAATTTGGTGAGGCGCTTGTGCCTGACTAGCTAAGAAAATATTCGCAATTTTAAGTTTCTGACTTCATTGGTACTGAAGATAAGGAGTGGTCAAAAATCGCCTGAGTTTTTTGCTGTCAAAAGGGTGTAGTGCCAGAACTTGGCTGGGCACTACCGTGCCCTTTGATGCAGCAAGAACATTCTGAATGGTTACATTGAGATCATCGACATCTTTTTTTTTTACCGCCAATATTGCTATCGTTCACTCAGCCAATTACGAGTATTATTTCTGAGCTGTTGTTCTATGTCCGTAAAAACACGCTGTATAAGCTCCTCTTTTGAATCGACGAAGTAACAAAAATCCGTGAGTAGTGTAATTAATCCGTTCGATGTATCAACTGCGAGCTTACCATTTCCAATATCTAATAACTGCTTCGACAACATAATCGCAGTTTGATCTTGACCCAAAAATACTCGCATGTTAGTTGTAAATTGGAGTGTCTTTATATGCTGCCACAAATTAGATGATTTTAAGCATACGTTTAGTTCGCTGTTGATCGGGGAATAATTGGAAGAGTCAAACGAAAATCAGCTGACAACAGAATCATGGTTCCACCAAAAACTTTTCGGTTGTCACGAAGATCTTTTAACGTTCTGTACAGTGCCTCCAGTGACCTCTTGTGGGCCATCGTACATTCATCCGAAACGATCAATTTGCATATCTGTAGAATCTTTACCATTGCGCTGTTTTTGCCGATGTTGCAAACTGGTGCTTCGTTGATTTGCATGTTAAATCTTAACTTCCAGGCAGAATGTGCACCTTCCAATTTCTAACAATGTTGCAGCTATTCCAGATGATGCCAATGCTATGGTTACTTCATTTTGCGATCTGATATTTGCCAACAGCAATTGAAATTAGGAAAGTTTCCCCAGTCCCCCGGGAGCATCAAGGAAGTTAATTTTACCAGATTCGCTGTTCACAGCTTCCATAAAAGTATCGTACGCAATTCTTTGTTGTTCATTCAATTGCGGAACATTTCAAAGAACTGTTTCGGCCAATACTTCAGTATTGTTATTTTATTCTCTTTGAAACTCGTTGTTTAATGCATAGCGCCTGGGTGCTGTCATGCCCAAACACGACAATACATTATTTACCATCAATAAACAAATATCTTCTATCATGATCAATTTCTCATTGTAAATTTCTGCAGTAATTACTGCAAATAGTGTAAAGACATCAAATGTTACACAGCTAGGAACATTTTGTATTGGAAAATTAAATTGTCGTTTTTAGTATTTTCCATTACTTATTATTTATGTTTCTCACCGTTTAAACCTTCCCTGAACTTCCACAAATATTTCAAGATCAAAATTAGCAAAATCGGTTCAGCGATTCTCGAGTCTTAGCGAGACAAACGAACAGCAATTGACTTTAATATATATACATATAAAGATAGATTGTTTAGAATTAAACAATCTGCTCAGTTCAATTAGGCTTAACTAAATAATTTTCTCGTTTGACCGAATGTTGGTGGTAAAATAACACATTCAATTCCTTATTTTAAATGACTGACAATTGTTAAAATTACACACCAATTTTTTACTAAATCAATCTGATTTATTGAATTAATTAACTGAATTGACTCATTTAATTTTAACAGTGTAATTGTCCAGGTTGTATGTTAGCAGTCTCACTTAATTAATTTTGTACCATTTTTACGTTGTTTTTAGCTATGTATTATTATAATATAGAACATGGATTTTAATATACAAATGTTAACTTATGAGCTATTCCTGGAAAGGGGAATTTTATTTTTCTTGATATTTTCATTGTAGAAAATTCGTAAAAAATGAGTTGAAACAGTGGACATTCAATTCAAAATTATCTTTTAATCCACATATTCACCTTATCACTAGTAATGCCAAGAGATACTTAGGATTTATAGAGCGGTTCCTTAAGGCTAGCCGCGCACTAGCAATTTTCAGTTGCGAAACTGCTTGGTTCGAGCAACTAAAAAGTTTGTGTTTTGACACAAACTAAACGATTGCCTAAAATGAGTTCGCCATTTTATTGAACATATAATTATCTGCAATTTCACGGACATTCAACCAAACAGTTCATCTGTTTTCTATAAGTAACCAAACAGTTTCGCAACTATAAATTGCTAGTGCGCGGCTAGCCTAAAGAAGCCAAGTACACTTATTGTTAGACCGATACTGTGATAATGCAGTTTTGAATGGTGCGGTGTCTGACTTATACTGCTTGATAAGTTAACACACTGTACGCCGAAACTGGTTCAATAGTCCATTGCTCCATTTTTACAGGGACGCGACGTCAGACAGTTTAGTGGAATCTCTGCAGGCTAACAAAAGGTAATTAATACGACTGCAAGATCGGTTTTACGTTTGAGTTTCAAATTTTAAACGTTAAAGAACAGTCAAACAGTCAAACACTGCTGTTATTGTTTGAACTTTCTACAAGCAAAAACCTAGCTTGTATGGACATTCACTGGTCTGCAGTTGAATATATAAATAATTAAATTGAGTTCTAAGCAAGACTTAAAAATAATTTTTAAAAAATCGCGGCATCTCTCCCGTTATTACCCTATCCTGTTCTAGAAATAAGAGGTCAAGAAAGCAAAGGGTATTTCGCAAATTTAATTATATGTATATCCCAAGCGGCACTGAACCTAACAGTATATCTTCTCCCCAATGGGGACATCAAACTAATAAAAACAATGTTGATCAGACATAAATTTGCATTTAAAACTTGATCCTAATTTAAATCAAAAAAGATCCCGTGGAGTAAGTTCATTTAAATGAATCATAAGAACGATTATTGATAATTTCACTCTTAGGTTAACTTGTTTCATAATACTTGTACGATTGTTAATTTTCGACAACAGTATACAACAATTATATTTTAAGGAACTTTTGCGGGGTGCAAAATGGCATGAAATTAAAATTATTTTAACAGTTTTTAAGCTACTAATAAATTTCATTAAAAGTAATCAGGTCTTTCAACTTCTGCTTAGGAGAAAGTTTTGTATATAAGCACTTGAAAAGTTTGAAGAAAGTTATCAGTTTTGCTTGATAAATTTACAGAACAACACTCAATATGAAATTATTCATTGTATTTGCTGCTTTCTGCGCCGCTGTAGTCTTGGCTGCTCCCCTTGATGACAAGGATGTTCAAATTGTCAGATACGATAACGATAATATTGGCGTTGATGGATACAACTTTGCGTAAGTTTAATAATTTTTCTTTTTTCTTTTTTCTTGTATTCATATTTTTAAATATTATTTTAGCTATGAAACCAGCGACGGAGTTTCTCGTGAAGAAAGCGCTAAGTTAGACAAGGTCGGAACTGAGGGAGAATCCCTTTCTGTCCGTGGATCTTACACATGGACCGGTCCCGACGGTGTCCAATACAACCTGCAATACGTTGCTGACGAAAATGGATTCCAACCCACAGGTGCCCATTTGCCTCATTAAAGAACAAAATAAACATTTTTAATTGATGAACTCTAAGGATTTTGTTGCAATGATAAAATAAATATAAGAATTGTTATGCTTTAAATTTTAAAATGTTTTTAATTTGCTACCTGTGTAGACATTGACACCAATAGTTATAAATTTTTGAAGTTGACATTCAACAAGATACTGCACTTACAAGGGTTCTGTTGTTCAAAGGATTTATGCTCGTAGCTTATGCCAAAAGTTGGAATGCGAGTTTACACCTTGAACCATTGGTATACTTATAACTTTTCGAAGTACCAAAACAGCTGTATCTAAAACTTAAAAGGTCAATTACTCGTAGATACAAGTAACAAAAAATGTTGCAAAATAAGTGGGATTTAATAATAAACAATTTTTGAGTTAGATTATTTCAAAACTGGGTTCCTGCAAGTCAGTGAAGTGAAGTGCCACCGTTATTTTGAAATTACACATCGTCGCGGTCGGTGTCCATATCATCTGATTCGGGCCAAAAGTCCATCGAATGACAGTGATGGCCGTTAACAGTGATGACCGGTTTCAAAGAAGTATGGACCAATGATGCCGCAACCCCAAAATCCACACCCAACAGTGGCTTTCTCTGGATGCATTGCAATTTGGTGGATTTCAAATAATATTTCATTCTACAATTTTAAATAAATAAATTAGAGGCCATGACGGTTCATAGAGAGGCTAAACCTAGTGATTAACAACTCTCAATCATTATTGTATGCCTGATGTATGGTGGCAGAAATGGAGGGGATCTACAATTTACTGCCTATTCCGAACTGCTCATGAGCAGCACTTTTCATGACAAGCAATACTCTTGGAGAATTTGGCAATTCCTAGAAAGAGGGAGTATACCCATGAAAAACTTTTTTCCATTTGCCAAGACCCTTTGCATCCGGTACTACATGAAAAGAAGGGTACTAGTAAGATCTTACAAAGTAAATTAAAATTAAAAAAAAAAAAAACAATAAAAATAAAAATGAAGTAAAATAATTATTTATACTCGTATTATATTTCGGTGATTTTTATTTTAAATCGTCTATAGCATTTTACTTGCGATGTTCTATAGCCAGGAGTTCGGGGCCAAATTATCTTCGTTGTGCATTGGAAATCGTAAACCAATTACAAAAGTCTGTTTTTAGTTTAAAATTTAACTAACTTTTTATTAGAAAATACAATTTTTTAGTATTCAAATATTTCAAGGCGGCAAGATAATCCTCGTAGTTCATCAGAAGTTGGTAAAACAAAAAAAAATAAAATGCACAACTGGGTCGCACGAACTTGCTCCTATGTAATCGACTAGGAATTTTAAAAACGAATGTTATTATAGAAAACTGTTCATAAGGATAAAATTAATTTTTAAATTCTTTTAGTAGTAACAGAATTCTATGCAAATATGAATTTATGCAAGAACAAAAATTATAAGTCCTTGTGGTGGTTTCTTTAAAAGAAGCTTTTATATACAAACTTTTTAAAAGCTTTTTAAGAAAAAATGTTGGTACTCTAATTTAAAGTTTTTATTATTGTTCGAATAAAAATTAAAGTTACGAAAAGAAATATTGACCCGTTTCGGAGATATCGAATTTTCAAAAAAAAAGAAAAAAAAAATAGATTTTTTTTTTCAAAAATTCAAGAAATATTTATTTTAAAGTTTTGAAATTCAATGCGTTTTAGACTTTTTAGAAGCTTCTGTATAAAAAATTTCATTAAGATCCGTTATGTGGATAATGAGAAATTTAAAATTCGAAAAAATGGTTCTATGGTAGGTACAAGCTGTAATATCTTAATTTCAAATTTTTTTTATTAAACTAAAGATCGTAAAAATTAATTGAAAGAAAAAAAAAATTATCAAAATTCTAGGCGCCGTTTTCGAGAAAAATACGATTTTTGAAAACCATTTTCTTTAATTTTTTAGCATTTGTATGGTAGGTACCTTTATTTTTAGGTAAAATAAAAACTTTTTTCTCACATTTTGTAGATTATATTGAGAAACTTTTATTTATCAAGTTTAAAAAAAATCTAGCATGGGGTTTTCGAAATATTGAGTTTTGAAAAAAAAATTTTGATGTTTTTTTTTTAAATCCAAAAAATTTTTTTTTGAAAATTTGAGTACACAATTCTATTTATGTTTTTGAGGAACTTTAGCAAACAAAAAATTAAAAAAATCGGTTGAACCGCTTTTGAGAAAATCAAAAACAAAAAAAAATGGTTCCATGGGGGGTACCCTCAATTACCATTTTTCGGAATTTTTTTTCAACCATTACCTAGCTTTAATTAAATGAAATTTTTCTGTATTTTTATTTTTTAAATCTGTCGAACAGTTTTTGAGAAAAAAAAAAATGATTATAAAATTCGTATGGCAGGTACCGTTATTTTTGGTCTTAAAAAAAAAAAAAGAAAAAAACGCGTGGGGGGGGAAATTATAAATGATATCTACCAAGTTTCAAGAAAATCGGTCCAGCCGTTTAGCCTGTAGTCGAACAGACAGACAGACAGACAGACAGACAGACAGAATTGCGAGACCCACTTTTTTAGTCTTCGCTATCATCGTAATGTCAACTTTGATCGAAATCTCGAGTTCGATTTTTTTACGAATGCATAACTTGCCTTATAGTACCTATAAGTCGCAAGTAAAAATTGATTATGGCTAGACCGATAGGGCGGCAAATTATTGTTTTGGCCTGGGCGCAAATGTCCTAGCTATGCCAATGCATCGAGCTAAAGCCTTACCTTTGAAGCGATATTCTTCAAAACCTAGTTTTCGGTGATTCCCTAAAGGAGAAATTCAAATTATTTTTAGCAACGAAACAAATGTCATACAGCCATTATGAAAAATTGTATTTAATTTTAAATAATATTGTATATAAGACTATAAAAAATATTTTTTTTTTTTTTTTGAAAATATTTGTTTTTAAATTATTTGGTTAAATGTATATTATATAATATTTTACAAGAAATTTTCCCCGGCCGAAGAATAGCAAAAAGTGCTGTTATCGACTGCCCTCTCCAATTCTTATTATGAAGGTACTTAAAGGAAAAGGTGTACAAACCAACCACAACCTCGATTTCTGAAATACTCGTAAGAACAGAAGCCTGTGAAATTGTCATGAAAAAATGTGCTTAAAAGAGCTCTTCTATATGCCATGATGCATTTGACCGGCATCATTTATTTATTTATTTATTTATCTACCGATATAAATCTTACAGATTACTAACAAATTCAAGTTATAGTTTATATTTAATAAATAGGAAAATTTTAAGCTAATTTACAATATTTTGTAATTTTATTTTAATTTCCAATCTGTTACATGAGAGATCCAGTTCATTGTATATAGAATTAAAGAATTTAATACATATTGAAAAAGATTCATTACACCCGTAATTGCATCTATGTCTTGGATTATTAAAAAAATGTCGTAGACGCAATTGTCTTTCTGGAACATATATTTCAAAATAGGGAATAATCTGTGGACACTTAATACGATATGAAAATACATAATGTACAAACAATAGATTTTTAAAAAAACTTTAAAATTTTTTTTTTGAAAACTCAATATTTCGAAAACTCCATGCTCGATTTTTTCAAAACTTGATAAATAAAAGTTTGAAAAAATAATCTACAGGATATGAGAAAAATAAATTCATTTTACCTAAAAATAACGGTACCTTCCATACAAATGTTAAAAAATGGTTTTCGAAAATCGTATTTTTCTCGAAAACGGTTCCGAGAATTTTGCTTAAATTTTTTTTCTTTCTATTATTTTTTAGTATCTGTAATTTAATAAAAAAAATTTGAAAACAAGATATTACTGACTGTACCTAACATAGAACGATTTTTTAAAATTTTGAATTTCTCATTATGAGCACAACGGATTTTAATGAAATTTCTTAGAGAGAAGTTTCTAAAAAGTTTAAAAAACATTGCATTTCAAAACTTTTAGAAAAATATTTTTTTGAATTTTGAAAAAAAAAAATCAATTTTTTGTTTTTTTGAAAATTCAATATCTCGAAAACGGCTCAATAATTGTATTTGAAAATTTAATTTTTATTTACAGTAATAAAAACTTAAAATTGGCGTACCAACATTTTTTCTTAAAAATGTTTTAAAATTTTCTTATATAAAACCTTATTTTTTGAGAATACAAACACTTATAATTTTTGTTCTTGCATAAATTTATGTTTGCATAGCATTCTGTTTCTATATTTTACTACTAAAAGTTTAAAAAATAAAATTTATCCCAATGAACAGTTTTCTCTAATAAAATTCATTTAAACATTCCTAGTCTATTACATAGGAGCTAGTTCGTGCGACCCAGTCCCGCATTTTATTTTAAGAGTATCTAGTCCAATCGAGGCACACCTAGATGCATATGAAGGAGAATCAATTCCCCACCTTAGCTGTTTGACTACAAATCTTGTAAAGACCTTTTGAACTCTTTCAATACGCGTTATCCAAGTGGAAGATGAGGGACACCATACAATAATTGAACAATACTCTAGAATTGGATGAACCAAAGACCGGTACACTGATTTTAATACATAAGGGTCAAAGAATTCGTTGCCTTAACGAAACCAAGCATTGAATTTGCCCTGGTAATAATATAGTCTACATGCAACGAAAACGATAACTTTGGATTAAAAATTACTCCAAGATCACGAATCTCAGATTTGCGATCAAGAATCTGATTCAAAAGTTTATATTTGTGAATCATTTTAACTAAAGTACGGTATGCTGTAAAAATATTATATTTTTGTATGTTCAAAGGAAGAATATTTTTTTCACACCCAGCAGATAACATATTTAAATTATTTTGAAGCTTTTGTTGATCAATTCTATTTTTAATGCATAAATATATCTTTATGTCATCAGCATACATCAAACATAAAGCATTTTGAAGAAGAATTAGGATATCATTAACGAAAATGTTGAAAAGAAGTGGACCCAAGTGACTTCCTTGAGGAACTCCAGATGAAACTTTTATAACGCTAGAGACGAAATTTGCTAATTTCACACATTGCGTTTTACCAGTTAGGTAGCTGGATATGCATTTCAGAAGCGAACTATGAATACCAAAAACTTTAAACTTAGCTATAAGAATCTTATGGCAAATTGAGTCAAAAGCTTTGACAAAATCTGGGTAGATGGTATCTACTTGGTAACAAAGTTCAAAAGAGTCGGTAATGTATTTACAAAAAAGCAAGAGATTTGTCGAGGTAGATCTTCCTGACATAAATCCATGCTGCTCCACACAAATATGTTCTTTTATATTAAAAAATAGATGATCTTTAACTATAAGCTCAAATAACTTAGGGATTGCAGATATTTTAGAGATTGCTCGATAATTTACTACCAAGTTCTTTGCTCCTGATTTATAGATGGGACTTACATAGGAGAATTTCCATCTTTTCAAAAACTGACCAGTAGAAAGGGATTTATTAAAGATTATCAGAAGCGGCAAAGCTAATGAGAACTGACATTGTTTTAAAACATAAGATGGAACTCCATCAGGGCCAGGATTTACGCTATACCTTAATTTGAGATACCATTTAATATATCACTTTCAAAAAGATTTATCATTGAAATGCAAGCATTGCCGATGGTAGAGCTTTCTGTTTGATTAATAGTTCACACGAACTTTGTAAATAATTTGATGTTTGGCCATTAAACTCCATATTTTTTTGAAGAAAAGTAGATCGTTTTTTACTGTTCATAATGTTAGAAGACCATATATGCTTAATCAATAAAATATTAATTATAAAATTTTATTTCATTTAAAATTTATTGAAAAAAAATACCTGGAACATAAAAAAACACAATGCAATTTTTAAATCTTGTCGACGTTTTCGATATTTAAGAAATTATTTTTTTCTCAAAAGCTGTGTTTTTTATTAAGAAATATTTTTTCTTAGTAAAAGTTAGCTTATAGTTTTAAACAAACAAATTTTCAAGTATAATAAAAATAAATAATTATTGTTTCGAAAACTGATAACAGTTTTCTTTTTTAAATATTTTCTTAAAGATATCGAAAAAAAAATTGTTTTTTTTTATAAAAATCTGGTAAAATTTTGGTAAAAAACTATTCTTAAAATGTTGATACTTTTATTCTTTTTCCCTTAAGCCCTTAGTGAGTGTCGGTTAACATTGAATTCGATAAAAAGAAGTTGGATTACTTGAAGTCGCGGTTTTATAAGAGCAAGCCTTAGCCCTTAAGCAGAATATTTGATGCTCTAAAACGTTCAAAAATGTGTATCAACACTGGCAGCAGCCACTTGACGGAAATCATCATTTCCACTTAACTGACAAAATTGAAAAGGTCCAAATAAAGATTTGCACCACATTAAAAAGTAATTCAAAAACAAAATTTGGCATCATTTTAAACCACCTTGTATGAATGGTAAGCAGTAGATACAAATATATTGACACAAAAAAAATTCTTCGACAGTTTAGGTACCAAGTTTTTTCCGATTCGAAATCATCTTGAGATCAATTTTTTTGCGAATCTTTAACTTGTCATAGAGTATACCTACATATATTTGGCGAGTTAATATAATCAGACCAGAAACATAAAAGTTAAAAAAAGAGCCAAGTTCTTCTATACAAAAGCCTTTGTGTAACAAGTCAGCCGTGAAAAGTACTGAGATCTAAAAGTACGCCAAGTTGTTACTTCATAAAGGTTTAATACCGAATATTTAAAGTAGAATAATATTGAAACAGCTACAATATAATAGAATACCACTCTACCAAATTTCATCATTCTACGGTAATCGGAAGTGCTCCATATAAATTAAACATTTTCTCAGAAAGTGGGCGGATACCACGCACCCTGAATGTTTTTTTTTTCCTCTGCTTGCATGACAAGAGCTACCCTTGGTTGTGCAAAATTACAAGATTCTACGATGTCGGGAAGTGCTCCATAATTTTGATGATATGTCAGTCAGTCAGTCAGTTACGGTTTTTGTGATTTTTGAGGCCTTATCTCAGGAACCGCTTATGCTAAAAAATTGAAATTTGGTGAGGCGCCTGTGCCTGACTAACTTTTTAAGTTTCTGACTTCATTGGTACTGAAGATAGGGAGGGGTCAAAAATCGCCTGAGTTCCTGTAAAAAAGGTGTGGTGCCAGAACTTGGCTGGGCACTACCGTGCCCTTTGATACAAAAGAAGTTTGTTAAAATGTGATTTTCTTATGGTTTTATGTTTTTAAATTATTAATACAGTCAATATTATTTAGTTTTATAAAAACTAACTAACAACGGTGTTTTCATCTAAGTACTTTCTGCCACTCAAACTGCAACTGGCAAATGAGCGCCTTCGGGTTGGAAACCGTTTTCATCGGCCAAATAGTTCAAAGTGTATGTTTGGCCGTCGTCGGCTACCCAAGAAACGGTACCACGAACAGAAATGGCTTCATTTTCTGTTCCTGGATTCTTGAGCTGGGCACTTTCTCGACGTGAAACTCCATCACTGGTTTCATACCTGAGGAAAATTAAAAGAAACGTTAAAACTAGACAAACAGAAATATATCCAATAGCAAGTATCACGTACGCAAAGTTGTATCCATCAACACCAATATTGTCGCTTTCGTATCTCAAGATCTGGGCGTTCTTTGAGTCGTCAAGGGGAACAGCCAAAGCCAAGGCGAAGAGAGCAGAGAAAACTACGAAGAATTTCATATTGAAAGGACTTTTAGTTATTTGATGAATAACTGCCGAAAAATGCAATGTGCGAACTGTATGACCGATGTCGGGATAGTGCAGATCATTCAGCCATCGATGATAGCTTTTATACTCCGAAGAAATAGCTCATGCAAACCGCCTACGGAAAACTAAAACAAAATAAAAGAAGAAGATGCAAACACGCAGCAGACTCCCTGCCTGAGTCAGACCTAACGTACAATATAATCTGCCCTACCTGGTACATCAACTGATATTTCAACACGCATCTTCAGCTGCTGCAGCTGGGTTTTTGATTTTTTTTTTTTTTCATTTTTGTTAAGGTTGATGGGCGGATTAACCTCCAAAAATCAATTTTTGAAGATTTCATAGAGCGTTCAGCAAACTGGCGCAAGTGCAGGCCTGAGGCGTTTCCACGATCCCAGTCCCAGCACGAAGCGACGACGACTCAGACGAGACTTTTCGTATAATTTATGTTGATGAAGCCGGAGCATCACGCGTGTTGGTGACCTTAGTCGAGAAACAAGTCTTGCGGAGTGGTAAATGGATGCCAATGACGTTTTTGGCCATCATCATTGCCAGCTTTTTCGCCGAAATTAGGTAGTACCTGCATTGCCATCAGTCAGTCTGTTATTAATAAGTGGGTTTGAATTTGGTCTTAATCTTCCGACTCTCAGTGACATGCAAATTGATTTATTTCCTTTATGATATTACTGCCTGCTGCTGACGCACCTCGTCTCGAGTTGTGACCAAAAACTATCAGCTGGTTAAATCAAAGCTGATGGAATGCCAAACCGGCAATTTGTGCTTCTTTTTTTACACCTCATATGCATGTGATATGAGTAGCGACAGAGATTGAGAAACAAGCTCGTTTCGATGACTCTGTTAGTGTTATTTTTTGTTTCAAAGATGTTAAATTTGCAGAAGGTAATGATGCGTGAGGGTGGTTCTGTGATCTTTTCTTCTCATATTTGCATATAACACCTATTCATTTGTTTGAACAGAATTTGCAATAAAGTTGAAATTGTTGGGTTAAGAGGAATGTCAGTTAACACTTATTTGTATTCTACGGGGCTTAAGATACAGAAGTTTCATAAGCTTGGGGTAGGGACAACTAAGGTTTTGTAAGCGCGATTGTATTGCAAATTTAATTAAATTTCAATAGAGGCAAACTTAAATTGAATAAAAATAAATAATATTGTAACAAATTAAATTAAAAGTTATATTTGGTGCTATTGGAAATTTATATCATAGGTTGTTGAGAACTCCTACCCTAAAAAGCACATTGCGTATCTTAATAATAATATGCACAGCAACGAAATTCGATCCTAAGGATTTGTCTTCTGGTTTGCAATGACATCTGGGTAAAGTTTAAATTCTTAACACATCTCCTCAAATAGTTTCCACTCAAAAACCAAAATGCAATCTGCTTTCTTAAAAAAATAAAATAAAAAGGAGGCTATAAGCACGGTTGCCAGTTTGGTCATTTATGACCAAATCTGGTCATTATTTTTTCACTTGGTCACATGGTCATTTTTTATTCCATTTGGTCATTTTTTCAACGAATTGAAAAAAAAACCTTTTTTTTACTTTTATGTTCTTAAAAATGAAATGTATACCAAAAGCAGTTTTATTAGCGTATGATGTAAACAGTGCATTAATGTGTTTAATTGAACAAGAATACCCCAGCACGATCACTGAATGCACAAAAACTGAATGCGTTCATTTCCATCACTTGCGAATTTAATGATAGATAGACGGCTTTTAAACGAAGCAATATTACCTTGCGATTTTTAAGCCCGTTGGAGAGAGACGTGTGTGGTGGCGGGGTTACATAAGGCGGAAGATGACTCCAAAAGAGAAACTAAGATTAAAATCGCTTTCGTGTAAAAGCAGTAATAGCTGGAAAACTTAAAATTGTGCATTAATTTTGGGCAATGTTGCTTCTTCGCTGGTTAAAAATAAAATATACTATTTGAAAATTTAATTGGTCTTTCACCTGATGAGGCTATTGTTATGATTAGTGAGGTTAATGACCATCAAGCCAAATTGAAAAGCAATGTCATTTTTTTTAATGCACTTGCCATTCACTGCATCTTCGCTTCGCATATTATTGCAACAAGTTCCTAGTGAAGATATCGCACAAAATTTTAAACAGTTAAGTAATAAGGTATTATAATGATACTACTTAACAATTTGCTAACTTTTAAGTAGATTACTAACTCTTTCTTAATTTTAAACATTTTCTAACCAGTATAGTGCTAAGTCTATTTTTTAATAAATTACTACTAAACACTAAAGTAATGGCAGTTCATGCAAAAAACTAAACAAACAGACCTGTTTTGATGAAGTTAGCACGATACCAAAAAACTAAAATAGGTATTTAATAAAAGGGTAGAGAAAGTATGATGCTAAATTCTATTCATACTAAAACAGCCTTAACATCGTACTAATTCAACTAAAATTTTGCGCAATCGTGATCTTATTTCAAATAGCTGTGAGAAGTTAATATTCATGTTTTGTTTATAAGGAGCTTTGTGAATTTTTGTACCTCATTTTTTTATGTTTTTGTTTTTTAATAATTTAAAAATAACATGTATACTGTATAATATACATACATTAGAACATATTATGTTTCAACAAATGTGATGAATTAATTGTTCTGTTTTTTGTTTGTTTGTGTCTTTTTTTATTTTGGTCATTTTTAACTACATTTGGTCATTTTTGTTTTCATATTTGGACACAATTTTTTTTTTCAAGTGGCAACCGTGGCTATAAGTGCTCGTAGAAAGCCTAAGCCTACTGACTTATAACTCTCAACCATTTTTGTGTGAGTGTTACCCGAAATGGGGGACCTACAGTTTTCTGCCTATTTCGAACGGCTAATAGGCAGCATTTCCCATGACAAAAGAGGATTTTTCTCTTCATATGACAAGACGCAGTACATCCCTGAAAAACTTTTTCCAGCCGCTGAGAATCGAGCCCAAGACTTTCTGCATGGCTTAAAAAACACTTTTGAGCGGTTTACCTAAATTTTTGTAAATATACTATTTATTTGTGTTTAATTAAAAAAAAAAATCTGCAAGCAAAATTGTGATATTCTTAGACTAAAAAGGTTTTTACTTGCGACTTATAGGTACTATAAGGCAAGTTATGCATTCGTAAAAAAAATCGAACTCGAGATTTTGATCAAAGTCGACATTACGATGATAGCGAAGACTAAAAATGTGGGTCTCGCAATTCTGTCTGTCTGTCTGTCGGTTCGACTACAGCCTAAACGGCTCGACCGATTTTCTTTAAACTTGGTAGATATCATTTTTAATTTTTTCCCCACACGTTTTTTTTCTTAAGAAATTTTATAAATATGTTTTTGTTTTCTCAAAAACTATTCGACAGATTTAAAACATAAAAACACAAAAAAATTTCATTTAGTTAAAGCTAGGTAATTGTTGAAAAAATTTCCGAAAAATGGTTATTGAGGGTACCGCCCATAGAACAATTTTTTTGGTTTTGATTTTCTCAAAAACGGTACAACCGATTTTGAAGCAACAACTTAAATAGAATTGCGTATTCAAATTTAAAAATTTTTTTTTTTGGATTTAAAAAAAAACTTCAAAATTTTTTTTCAAAACTCAATATTTCGAAAACTGAAGATTCTATGCAAACCTCTTTTATTGAAATCAGTTCAGGCGTTAACGAAAAAGTCGACATTTTTTTATTTTAAAATATAGGGCTTATATAAAACTAAAATAGTACGAATATTTTTACATACGTAGATACTTATTGTAATAGTTATGCATTTGAAAAAAAATATAGCTCGATTTTTTAATCAAACTTTACATTTATCGTACGGTGATGTGGAAGACGAAAAGTGTGGAATGACGTCTATTTTTATTTTTTTTAATTTGGTGGACAGCATTTTTTAATTATTATTCCCACAAAACTTGTTTCCTTATTTTTAATTGGAAAAATAATTTTACCTGCCATAATTTTTTTTTCGAAATTTAAGAAAATGTTTTTTTTTTTAAACTTGATAGTTTAACAGTTTTTTAAGACAAGATGTTTGAACAATATTGTTCTTTTATTCAAAAAAAAAAAATATACCCACCCAAAAGTTTTAAAAATGCTTTTAGAAAATTGTATCTTTCTCGAAAACGGCACTTAGAATTTTGATAAATTTTTGTATGTTTCGCTGAATTTTTACGATGTAATATTCCATACAAAATTTTAAATTAAGACATTACTGACAGTACCCTTCATGTAAGCATT
Organism: Chrysotoxum bicinctum; assembly: GCA_911387755.1. Classification (NCBI taxonomy): domain Eukaryota; kingdom Metazoa; phylum Arthropoda; class Insecta; order Diptera; family Syrphidae; genus Chrysotoxum; species Chrysotoxum bicinctum. The sequence goes on from OU426989.1 coordinate 172,439,939, forward strand.
TTTTTGATTTAACGTATTAAAACTAGTTTTTTAAAACTTAAGCTTTTAACAAGCTTAAAAACATTGCATATCCAAACTTAAAAAAAAAAACAAAAATTCATCGATTTAAAAAAAAATTATTTTCTTTTGAAAATCTCAAAAATGAGTGAATGATTTTTTTTTTAAATTAATTTTACTGGTGCAGTTATAAGATCTTCAAATTGGAGTACGAAATTTTTTTTTTTAAAACAATTTTAAAAGTTTTGAATAAAGCTCAGCTCCAAATAATATAGTAGTTTTTAAGACTTTTAATAAAATCCATGACTGAATCGATCGTACTTGCTCTTATGCACAAGTATGTGTGATTTAAAAGTGTTCTATAAAAATAAAATGCACTACTGGGTCGCACGAACTTGCTCCTATGTAATAGACTAGGAATTTTAAAAACGAATGTTATTAGAGAAAACTGTTCATAAGGATAAAATTAATTTTTAAATTCTTTTAGTAGTAAGAGAAAAAAACAGAATGCTATCGAACTATGAATTTATGCAAGAACAAAAATTGTAAGTCGTTTTAGTGGTTTCTTAAAAAAAGCTTTTATATACAAAATTTTTAAAAGATTCTTAAGAAAAAATTTTGGTACGCCAATTTAAAGTTTTTATTATTGTTCGAATGAAAATAAAATTTACAAAAAAAAATATTGAGCCGTTTCTGAGATATCGAATTTTCAAAAAAAATATAGATTTTTTTTTTCAAAAATTCAAAAAATATTTATTTTAAATTTTTGGAATGCAATGTGTTTTAGACTTTTTAGAAGCTTCTCTATAAAAAATTTCATTAAGAACCGTTATGTGGATAATGAGAAATTCAAGATTCGAAAAAATGGTTCTATGGTAGGTACAAGCTGTAATATCTTAATTTCAAAATTTGTTTCATTAAATTAAAGATCATAAAAATTAATTGAAAGAAAAAAAATTTTATCAAAATTCTAGGTGCCGTTTTCGAGAAAAATACGATTTTTGAAAACCATTTTTAAAATTTTTTTAACATTTGTATGGTGGGTGGGTACCTTTATTTTAAGGTAAAATGAAATTTTTTTTCTCACATCTTGTAGATTATATGAAGAAACTTTTATTTATCAAGTTTAAAAAAAATCTAGCATGGGATTTTCGAAATATTGAGTTTTGAAAAAAAAATTTAAGTTTTTTTTAAAAATCCAAAAAAATTTGAATAAGTTCGACAGCAGACCTTTTATGATAAAAACAGTGGCGTAGAATTTTAGACGAATTAGTAGGATCTTAAAAAAAAGGTCTGTTTACTTGTTTTTTTTTTGCAATAACTGTGATTGTTTTAGGTGTTTTCAGGAGTAATTTATAAAGAAAACTGCTTTATAACGATACTAGTTAGAAAATATTTAAAATTATGAATGATTTGATAAACTACTTTAAAGTTAGCAAATACTTACAGCAATGGTCTGTTACGCAATTTTTCCTAATAAATTTCTATGGAAAACAGAATCAAAAGTCGTAGGAAAATCAAGCAGTAATAGTGTTGTGATCCACTCTCAATCAATTTGTAGACATACATACATATGTACATCGACAAAAACTTTTAGAAGTGAAGTAGTTTTTCTTCAGAATTTGAGCTAGTTTTGGGAGTGCAGAAGTGTGTAGGTATATAGTAAGAAATGATACTAAAAATTTGTGAAATAAAGGGGTGAAAAGTTTTTTACTTTTTTCGGGCTCGATTGTTTCCGACTTTATTACATAAATAGTCTTAAAACATGTATTTCTTCAACCCTACAGAAAGTTCATTGATCAGTCTTTCAAGTCAATAGAAATGTTAAACCTAGACTCTTCGTTTTCATCAGTTGAAAAGTTAGAAGAACTATTTACAAACTGATTGCTTAGTTCATTTGAATCGTAGTCAGCAATTTGTTTTTGGATATCCCTAACGACTTTATATTTTTCCAAATTTTGACTTTTGAAGCATGAATGCTTTTTGTAGTTTTTTATTTTAGAATTTACAAAAATTACGTAGACTTTTAAGGTCTTCATGAAAATATTACAATCGAAATTGGTCCCATCGTTTGTAAACTGAATTTCTTTTACAAATAAGTTTCCAAATCTTCCAGCTAAACTATTTGCAAATGTGATTTCTAACAGCAGATACTTGCGAGGGAAACAAAAATAAAACTACTGTCGTAAAAAACTGGACTGGTAAAAGATAGGTACATACTTGACCATGAGGAGGAATTAATTCCTTCACAATCCTTGCATATTAATGGCTTTATACTCAGCCATTGTTGCTTCCAAAAGTTGTCTTACATGAAGATCATAAGAACTTAAAATAAAATCATATTTAGAAAAACCTGGTACATCAAGCTGGACATACAAGTTAATTTAATCGAGCTTTCTCACATTCAAAGAAACCAAATTAACTGATCGTAGGCCTGTAAATTGAAAAGATTTGCATTTCCATTCAATCGAAGTTTTTTTTTATTGAAGACACACGTGGTAAGCCAATATTTAGGTAACTAAACTAATAATCTCACTTTCATTTGAATCATACAAAATTACGACCAAACATAAAATATTGTCAAGTTGATGACCTCCCGGGCTGCTGTAAGAAATCTATACCAAATGTATACAACATCAAGTTTAACCAGAAAACCCAACCAATAAAAACCTTAACTCAAGCCCAATTAAAAAAAAACCAAGCATTATTAAGATCTAAAAATAAATTTGACAATCTTAGCGAGCGATGTTTGGGCATTTGTAATTTGTCACTGAAATTGATGTTTATTTTCTGACAAAAAAAAAAAAAAATAATGCGTGCATCGATATACCGGTTCGATGGAATTCTCGAATTTTAACTTCCACATTAGCTATTCACAACTTGGATCTCTGTTTATTGTTGCCGATTATAAATTGATGGTAAATCACCGTTGTAAGTCATTCAAGTCTTTGGTTTTCTAGCGCTAACAACAAGCATCCAATCCAACCCTTCACTCTCAACATGAAATTCGTCATTGTTTTCGTTGCTCTTTTCGGTTTGGCTTTGGCCGCTCCACCACAATCTGCCCAGGATGCTATCGTTCTCCGCTCAGAATCCGATGTAGGACCCGAAAGCTACTCATACGCGTAAGTCAAACTTATAACTTCTTGTCTTTGTGAAGCAATATATTAATTAATATAATTTTTTGAAACAGTGTTGAAACCAGCGATGGCAAGTCTGCCAGCGAGGCCGGTCATTTGGAGAACATTGGATCAGAAGATGAAGCTATCGCAGTCAAGGGTCAATTCACCTACATCGGTGATGATGGTGTCACCTACTCTGTTAGCTACATTGCCGACAAGAACGGTTTCCAACCCAGCGCTGCTCATTTGCCAGTTGCTCCAGTTGCATAAGCTATTGAATTCATCTGATGTATTTCTATTGCCAAATTGTTTTATTTATTATGATGATAAAATGTTGTTAACTAGTCTAAGCTAAATACAAGAAAAGCTTACAAAAATCAATAGTTTATTTTGTGGAAAGAAAATCAACATGTGGGTTTGGTATATGATATGGCAAGGCAAACGACTCGTAACGATTACGATTTGCCTTTATACTACCTTTCTATGAAGTTAGTATTTTAGATATGATGAGTTACATTTTTAAAGTTAGAATATTTCAATAAACCAACCACTATTTTAAAACGGAGTTAAGTTGCTTAGAAGAGTGAGTAGGCCAGCCATAAAACTACGCACTCAAAGCCAATGCTATTAAGTAGTATGCGGATGGTTCGAGAACGACTATAAGGACATCGTAAACTAAGAAGACGTAAACTAATTATTCATGGTTTATAAAAGGAAACGGTGGACCACATAGTACGCAGGTTCGAAGCGCGATGGATGTGTGCTCGCCTGTGAACCTCATGATCACAGGTTCGATCCCTGCCGTCGTCTATGTCGTTTCAATTCCATTAAAAACCTTCTAAAAATTGTCATCAATGGGTTGCTGGCTTACTCATTACATGTTGTTCAGGCATAACACTAACAACATGTAATTGAGTTAAACTAGTATGCCCAACAATGATGAACACGAATAAAATAATGTGAATTATAAGCGACATAGGAATAAGACATGGAATTCTCCGCTTAAGTTCAGCCGCCATCCCTGGAGATAAAATATCTGAGACAACAACCTTCAGTCTCAGAACATCGTGCCACACATCTTTCCTATCCTTCTTTCTCTTCAGTAACTTCACGCCCGCGCTGTGTTGAAACATTTAAAGGGTAATCATAATCCCTTGAGCGCGGGTAGATTATAAAAAAAAAAAAAAACTTATGCATCAAAGGAATAAGTAACGGAGACGCTATCAGGTAGAAGAGAGTGACTTATACTCTCTAAAGGTCCTCAACAAATCAATTTTCTTAAAGGGATAAACTTGCAGGGAAAGCTATAGCGTAACCAACTCATCTAGCTCCGAATGGGGATTCAATAGATCTGTACGAAGCAGCGCAATAAACCTTCCCCATACTCCAAAATTCATTCATTCATTCATTCATAGAAAAACCTGCAGAATCCTATATGCTTCGCATTGGGGAGCGTATCGGAATCACGCTTTTTGAAATCCCGCTTTTCAAAAATTTCGAAAATTTTTTTTTAAAATCTCGTCTGCTAAAATACTGCTTTTTTAAAATACCGTCCTCAAAATACCGATCTATTATAATCAGGCTTTTTAAAATCTCGCCAAATCCCGCTAATCCCGTTTTTTAGAATACGTAGCTAAAACTTTTTGATTTTATGTTTGGTATCTTCCAAATTCTTTAAATGCTAAAGAAACTTTGCGTACACCCAATCTCGCACCTACCCCAAATCCTATAGTGTGCCCAAGCAGGGGGGTTGCATACCTTACATACCTCATTGCTTACACGTCATAATAAGAAAGGGGATTATAAAAAACGGGATTATAAGAGACGGGATTTTAAAAAGCTGGATTTTAAAATGCGGGATTATAAAAAGCGGGATTCTAAAAAAGCGGGATTATAAGAAACAGGATTATAAAAAACGGGATTATAAAAACGGGATTTTAAGAAACGGGATTATAAAAAGCTGGATATCGTACCCAAACCTTCGCATTGCCACCTTTTGAAAATGTATGTAATATTGTGTGACACATATCCGATCGAGTGGTTTCAAGTTTCAAAGTTACACGCAAACTAACGGTTAATGTATCCATAAGATTAGTATAGAAAAATATTAGGTGGTGGTGCAACAGCTCTTCGAGAATCATCAGGACCTGGTGGCTTACAACTTACAACTCACAACCATACCTGATGCGTGTAAACAGGAATGGCGAGTACCTAAAAATTACTGACGAGTTCGAACGGCTGAAATGGGAAGCACTTTTCATAACAATAAATACTCTTTTTATTTATAATGTTTGTCTACTAAAGGGGTTTTAACTACCCTTATAATGTTAAGCACAAAGTTAGAAAAAAAGAGAAGGATTTGGTATTTTGGAGAATGTTTTACTTCTTAGGAGGGGCCATTATAGCCTGGGAAATATTTTTGCAGCAACTGAGAATCGAACCCTAGACCATCTGCATGAGAGCGCAGATTATGATAAAGGGTACAATACAAAGTTTGATGTTAATGTTTCAAAACCCGGTAAACATTAACCATTTTTAGTTCATTTCTGCTTGGGATAATAATACTTATGTAACTTTTTCAAAATTAGTACATACCTTTATGTACGATTGCGAGTTCCCGAACAAAAGGAATTCAATGTCAAGTTGCAAAAATAAAAATGTTTTTCGATTGGGATTTGATAACTTTGAACAATCACTGTGAACGCATCCCTCAACTGTCAACGTCCTTCAAAACATTTAGTAAAATCAACATATTCATCATTATAAAGTTCGCGAACGTTTACACATAATTAAAATTTATTACCAAAAACCGATTAGGTGACGGCAACATCATTCTGGATATTTTCGTGCAAGTGAGACAACGGGTTAGTGAAAATCGCGAGAATATTGCTGACGTTCAAGAGAACAAACGAACAAAAACAGTCGATTCCACGACGTTCTCAAGAATTAGGCATCGCTTATACTACTTACACTATGGCACATTTTGTTAAAGGATCTTGCCCTTATAAGATAAACTTAACTTATACTACGTTTTCACCAAGAGTAAATCAGCTAGAGATTTAAAATAAATCTTGAAGTGTTTTCACCAAAGAAACTGAGATTTATTTGACGTTTTCAATATGTCTTGTCATTCAATTGTCAATTTAGACAAGATAAAAAAAATGTGTTGATTGTCAATGAAGAAAGTGAGTTTACATAGGTGTGTTCTACAAAATAAGGTTTGTTTGTTTTGCAAATCTTCTGATTGCTAGAAGATTTCAAGGAGATTTATTTTAAATCTTCATTTGAGGTGATTTATATTTGTATGGTAATCCACGAGATTTAAAGGAGATTTATGGTAAATCCACTTAAATCCCGGATTTACCTTTGATGAAAACGTATAGGTAGTATTAAGTTGGTAACATGAAGTGATGTACGTTCTCTGATTGCGGGCTCTTAAAATGTTAGAAGATGAACAATTTCATTGCACAATCATTGATGAAGCGCATTAAACATAATGTAAAAAATAGCTGCCCGGGCATCGTCCGTTCGACTTTAATGCTATGTCGTTTACAGACCAAGGAAAGACGCATTTTTGCGTCTTTTCACGAAGTGACAAATGTAAGTACTTAAAATTTTAAAAAACAAATTGAAATAGATCAACTAAAACTTTGTATTTGAAAGATAAAGAAAACTTTTTCGGCAAGGTTTTTCGTGCTTTCGTTTTTTTGTTCTTTCTTCCTACAGCTCAAAATTCAGAGGCAGAGGAAAATAAACTTTTACTTCGCACTTAACGAAAATTTCATTGAAGATTATTGACAGCTGTGCAAGTTGCCAGAGCATATGGAAAGAGCTATCATTGTACTGACACATGACTTTGTCAAAATTGATCCGCTAATAAGACAATAGAAATAAACTCTCAATTTAGTGGTTTGAAGACCAAAACGTGAGCTTTCGAACTGTGTCAATGCAAAGACAAGTGGAAACCTAGCATAAGACTTCATTTTCAAATATATGTATGAATGTGTTCAGAAACTCTTATGAAACAGTGGACGTTATAAATTCTATAGGTATCATTGTTATTTGATATTTCTTCGATATTGCGTCAGTTCAATCAATAAACATTTAATAAATAATAATACAATCAAAATCTTTAATTTAATTTATTAGGACAATACTTTTCTCCATAGATTTCCATAGTCCGAATTGAATTGTTTAAATTGATCAAAACGAAGATTTTTCAGAGTTTTATTTACAATTTCATTGTTATCCATCAATACCTTTTCGAAAAAATCGGTTTTGAAAAAAAAAATGCTCAAAAAACGGAGAAAATTTGTTTGAAAGATAGTGATCAGAGGCTTAAGCGTGAGGTTATTGATTGAGAACATGAAGATGGAAATAAACACTAACCGCCCCTTTTCTGGACCTTTAGGACTAAAGTTATTCGTCAACAGAAGATATAACTCAGAGGAGTTCGGTCAGTTCCTGGGCCGAAGGAATAATGAATGCTACGAAATTGGTATTTTATTTTCTGAATAATGCTCATAATATAAAATTATGTGTGTTTTTTGCAAGTCCTGAAAGAATTGTAGAAAAATACGATATCGGGACTAAGCGCTTTAAATGTAAATACAACGACTACTCAAGTCTATACGGACTTAGCTAAGTAAGATAATTTTCGAGACTTAACCTAAGTCGTGATAAAAACGGTGATGCCAAAATGATATTATCTATATGTTATCGATAATTTGTTCAGAGAAGTCAAAAGTGACGTTTTTGGATGCTGGTTGATGCTAGTCTCAATACAGCTGACAAATGCCATAGCGTGCACAGTGCTTCCAACTATTTGCAAAAAAGTTCCTAAGTCCCGATGTCGTTTTTTTCTACAATATTCTATATGGACTTGCAAAAAAAAAACACAGCTATTAATAAGCTGACTACGACCATCATGATTTTATGGAAGTAAGTCATGAAATAAAAATAAATTTGGTGGTGCAACAGCTCGAAGTGAACTATAGGATCTAGTGACTTACAACTCTCAACCATTCTTGTGTGCGTGTTACCAGGAACGGAGGGGACCTACAATTTTCTGCCGATTCCGAACGGCTGATGAGCAGCACTTTCCACGACGAGAGATATACTCTTTGAGGATTTTTCAATTCCTCGCAAGAGGAAAATCGAACTCGAGACCTTCCGCATGACAGTCCAACGCACTAACCATTATCCCAAGGGTTCATGAAATATTTACTGAAATGTGATTAATTTACAATACGGCCAATGCGTTACATATTTTGCAATCAATGCAGTAATGCCAGTAAAGTGGCACAACAACAATTAAGAATACAGCCTTACGGCTCGCGTACACCTAATCCGTCATCGGCCGAAGTATACTGGGGCGTTGTCAGCCGAACTCGGCCGATCGACCAAACGTATAATAGTGGAATAGTTTTTTTTTTTCAAAAAACCCAAAAACAAATGTTGTAGAATATTTTTATATACAATATTATTTTAAACTTAAGGGGCTCTTGCTAAAAATTTTTGGTTAAATTCGTTAGAGCCGTTGATGACAAATTCGAAAATACAAAAAACCGTTCTGTGCCAGGTATACCGTTAATAACATTTCGCCCCAACATTTTTGTTGATCAAAATGTAGTTTATGTCCATAATATCACAACTATTTTTTTTATCAAAATAGTTAGAGCAGTTTTCAAGATAAAAACAATTATGCATTACGGGTGTATGGGAGTACCGTTAGTTTTAGAGCTAAGAAACATTTCAATTTCCCCTCTATGGAATCACTGAAGACCCTTAACTACCAAGGTTGAAGAAAATAGCTCCAGTAGCTTAGGCTGTAGATCGAGGTGCAGACAAACAGAAAAAAAGACGAACAGACGGAATTGTCAGACCCACTTCATTTGTCTTCGCCATCATCGTAATGTCAACTTTGATCAAAATCTCGAGCTCGGTTTTTTCCAAATGCAGAACATGCCCTATAATACCTCTATTATATCGCAAGTAAAAATAAAATATGGATACTGGAAAATTAATTAATTCCATGTATAACAGTGCACCTCTCTGAGACATTGCTAAACGACTATTTGCCGAAATTTCATTATAGATGGAACTTTCTGTTGCAGATATTAAGAAAAATTTTCCATGAAAAAAATTATTACTTTCATATCCAATGTTCACAGTCAGACTCCAGAGATCGGCACCGTCCGAGAACGGAAGGAGTGTATGCAGACGAACGTCCGAGACAGTCGTCCGAATAGCTCCGACCCGACATCGGCAGATGATTCGGTTTTAGTGTACGCGAACTGTTAGAACTTAAAAAATAAATTTGTTTTTGTCAAAATAAGAATATTCGTCGTTTGAGAACTACCCACCATTTAATTTTTCCGTGAAAACAATACCATATTCATTACCGCGCCCGCCCCTAAAACCCCCCGTTTATTCTATTTTTGTTCTAAATAGACATTAAATGTAATAAGCGAATCCGCCATTTTGTGTGCATTCGCTACTTTGTGTCCACCATTTTATTTTTCATGAAAGAGTAATTTCAAATATGTAATCTGCTGAATATTGACATTTTTCGACCATTGTGTGCTTCCAATGAGATTGAGAGAATGAGATTGAAAAATCTCGAATCTTCTCTTGCGGACATCTTGTGCATAATTTGAATAATTTGTCTAGTTCCGCATTTGCCCAAGTATTTGTCATCAGGTTTTTGGATTAATTTTCCCGGATGCTGAGTTCGGTCATCCTCAAAAAGAGCTCCAGAATAAAGAATCACCTTCATAGGAAATGAAGCGAATTCAGTTGATATTAACAAAAATCGTTCAATTACACCAGTTAAGTAAATTATTAATTCCCTTCAGGGGTGCATTAAAAGAGAAAAGGCTTCACAACATACACTTAAATCAAAGAAAACTCACAAAAAAAAATATCTTGCCTTTTTTGATACTGAATTTGAATTTGATTAAATCCAATTTTTATCACGTGCAGCCAATTCAAATACAAGAATATCAACAAACAACTAATAATCATTTCTTTTAACCTTATGAATGATACATGCGTATTCAATTTGTTACTAACAAATTTTTTTTTTTAATTCGCAAATATTATGCGTGCTCATCAATAGCGAGTCAATGAATTTCCGAGAGATTAATAATTCCACTAAATGATTTTGTCTGCTGGTGGCGATTATAAATTGCTGCTGTGTCGCCAGTTGTAAGTCATTCAAGTCTTTGGTTTTCTAGCGCTAACAACAAGCATCCAATCCAACCCTTCACTCTCAACATGAAATTCGTCATTGTTTTCGTTGCTCTTTTCGGTTTGGCTTTGGCCGCTCCACCACAATCTGCCCAGGATGCTGTCGTTCTCCGCTCAGAATCCGACGTAGGACCCGAAAGCTACTCATACGCGTAAGTTAAACTTATAACTTCTTGTCTTTGTAAATCATTATATTAATTAATATTATTTTTTGAAACAGTGTTGAAACCAGCGATGGAAAGTCTGCCAGCGAGGCCGGTCATTTGGAGAACATTGGAACAGAAGATGAGGCTATCGCAGTCAAGGGTCAATTCAGCTACATCGGTGATGATGGTGTCACTTACTCTGTTAGCTACATTGCCGACAAGAATGGTTTCCAACCCAGCGCTGCTCATTTACCAGTTGCTCCAGTTGCATAAGCTATTGACTCCTTCCGATCTGTTCATCCTGCCTCTATCTCTGTCTATTTATTGTGGCCTTCTCTCAGCTAATGAGAGAATTTACAAATGATAAGAGTTGTTATCTAGTCTAAGTGAAATAAAAAAAAAACACTTTTTTTTAACAAATTAAATAAATTTTTTCTTGAATTGATATTCAAAATGCCAAATGCTTATTGCTTGGGCCTACAAGTAACCATAAGTATGAATGCAGCTCTTTATTTGAGAGAGGATGAAACATGAAAGTTCAGTTAAATTTTTTGTTTGCAAAGTTCTCGAAAGCTGTTAATATTGTTCAATTCTGTCAAAAAAAAGTATGATGTGTATGCTAACTTGGAAATATTCGATTCCTTCCAAGAAGTGGGGAGGGCAACAGTTTATATAGAACCATCAGAGCCTAGTGAGCTATAAATTTCAATCGTTTCACTGTGCGTGTTATAGGCATGGAATGAAGGGGATGTACAATATTCTTTCGAGTTCGAACAACTTTGATGAAAAGAGTTTTTTATGACAACAGATACTCTTGGAGAATTTGTCACTTTCATTCTCAGGAGACAGTAGCCCCAAAAAAGCGACTTGGAATCTAACTCAGGCGTTTGACGTGACAATCTAACCATCACGCTTAAATGAAAATCGTACTTCACGGAAAATAACTGTGAATCACGAAAAATCTATAGAAAGAATCGACACATCATTTTTCTGTTTAAAATTAAAAATTGTATTAAGGAAAGTTTTAATGTCAGACGTTTAGGCCCGCATGTAGCTTGGTTATTCTTGATCTCCAAGTCAAACCAAGCATGAAAAACTACTTTTTCAGTATTTGCCAGATCCCTTTGATCGCTTTTAGAGGTCTCCAAAATGGAGTTTAGGCTTTTGTGAATAGAGCAGAACATAATATGTACATATATGTATGTATGTACATTGGTGACAATTAGTACATTCTATCATCAAAAGATCTCCTCAATATGTAAGAAGGCCTCCAAAAACACAGAATATAATCCACGCTTTACAGCCAAGACAAAAAACATGGAGGATCCAGCATAATGGCTTGGGCATGTTTTTCATTCTATGGTGTTCCATGTACACGATTGAAGACATTATGTGAAGATCAAGGAGTAAGTTATGTTCCCATAGTATGAAATGCCACTGAAATGCGTCTTTCAACAAGACAACCACCTAAAATATACAAGTAAACTTGCGAAGCAGTAGTTCCAAGAAAAGAGGGTTAATGGATTGGCTTGCGCAGTTGCCAGACCTCAACCTTATAGAAAATTTTTGGTGCAATATCAAGAAGTATGTTGCTAGTTGTATGCCAACTATTATTATGTTTCAATGCACTCTTGCAGTCGGACCCTTAAATTTGCGATACGCGACGGCAGAGCGCTATAGTAATGCTTTGAATTTCATGGTGAATATTTTCCTGTAGGGATTGAATTGTCCGGGGATTGTTATTGTAAACCTTTGATTTGAGGTATCCCCATAAAAATAAATCGCAAGGTGTGAGGTCTTTCGACCGAGGCGGCCATGGAATGTCTCCGTACTTGCTGATCAGTTTATTCGGAAAAACTGTCCTTAGCCTTTCCATCAACACCCTAGCTGTGTGCGGAATCGTCCTGTTGAAATTGTGTTCGGTTGTTGTACCTTGAATACAGCTGCAATTGCGATAACAGAAACTGATCAATCATACGGCAATACACCGGAGCCGTCACTGTCTCACCTTGGTTAAAAAAAAATTAGGGACGCTCGCTGAAATGGCACACCAAACTGTCGTTTTTAAGCAATGTAAACGTTTTTGATGGCGTTCTCTAGGGTTGTTGGGGCACCAGTAACGCATATTTTGTTTGTTAACATATCCATCAATATGGAAATGTGCTTCGTTACTGAATAAAATGTTTCCAAGCGTAAGTGCTGTCCGAAAACGTTCCAGCATTGTTCTTGCGAAGGATTTTCGCAAAGGATAGTCACTTTCGTTGAGATACTGAATAATTTGCATTTTGTACGGGTGGAGCTTTGATTTATTTTTCAAAATATCATGCACTATTGATTTCTGTATTCCTGTCCTTATCGCTTTACGTGGATTTCGAATAATTTCATTTCGAACTTGTTGCTGACGTTGATGATTCAGGAATAGGTCTATTGACCATTGTGCCTTCTTGCCTGAATCTTTGTACCCAATCAGATAAGTTGCATGCTTGGCCCATCTTAGTCGTCGAATATTAAAATGAGTACAAAAAGCGCGACGCGCACGTACCAATGATTCCCCGCACTTCAAATAGTGCTCCCGACCAGTGACTCATGGCGACTAACAATTCCGCAAATCCTGCACTTTGAATGAAACCCCTTCTGCTTACCTCAACCCACTAGTATTTCGATAATCACAATTTAAAGTTGAAAAGTTCCCGCCGGACACCTACTATTTTTTTGACCGCTGTTTTCTATATGGCTTGCATCGATTTGAAATTACCAACTAATTTATTGAATTTGAAAATGATTTTTTTCTGAAATTAAAAAAAATATAAAACGATTGAAGTAGAAGCAGAGTTTATAGCTAAAACTATAAGTATACATTTAGCGATGGGTATACCAATATCTGTTTTATCTATTAATATAGGTAGAGTTGTTCTACCTATAGTGAGTTCACCAACCTTAACCTTAACCTTAAAGCTAAGGTTAACGTTTAACAGCTACGCCATCTACACGAGATACGAGAGATGGTCGGCAGCCTAGGGCCGTTTAAGAGTTTGTAGAGACAGAGTCCAGATATATGACTAAGGCTGTGCTGTCTGAGAAAATACGGACATTCGTTGGTGATACCAAGTTCGTTAAGCGAAAATATGACGTCGTTTTCTTGGTTTGCTCTTCGGGTTCTGTCTTGAAAAATCATTTGATCGTACCTCCATTCTATCCAGTAAGATGAGATATTTTTGAAAGATAAATTGATTCATTCAGGCGTATTAAAGGAGATGGCAAGCAAAGATTATGTACAGGATGGGTCAAAAGTGACTTTCTAATTTAAAGTGATAATAACTTTATAGATTTTATTTTAGAATCACAAAATATGATTTATGGAGATTTCTGGGCTAAGAATGGATAAGAATATCCCTTAAATGAGCACCAGCTTCATGCTCACAGAGACGGGCTCTTCCTAGAGCGTTTTCCATAACGCTTCGTAGGACATTTCAAATTAGGAAGAAACTTTTGACTTACTGAGTATATAGATCGGTTCACTTAGGGGTTGGATTTTTCCTTTCAACATTTTCATCAATCCCTGTGCTAAATTAATTTTAATTATTCGTCAAAATATGAGAGGAAGAGGAAGGATCTTGGTCACTTAATATGCAAAGGTCGTAAATTCGTATGAAAGTTGGTGATTGGACTAAGAAGAACGTCGATACGGGAAGGCGATTTGATGAGCTTACGTGTAAAAGCGTTGATTGAGACTTGGTTAAGCTACCAGGGTTCTATAAGAACGTATCTGAAAATCTTTCGAGATCGAAGAGTCATATAAAAAAAATGGTCCCGTCGTTGGCGTGGCTTACAGTGAGATTCATAAAAGTATAGGAATGTTTGATGAGCATTTCAATATCGTTAATAGTAGCAATGGAAAGAGAAGTGGACCCAAGTGGCTACCTTGGGGAACACGGAGTAGTACAAAAAAGAAAGATTTAAGGTTTAACTATACTGAAGAAAAGGAACGCAGGTACGAAAAAATTTATTTTAACAAAGTGGGTTAAAAGCCGTGGATACAAAATATGGAATGAAACACTTACTAAAGTTGGATAAAATAACATCAATTTTACAGCTTCTAGGGATCAGATTGTTAAGGACGTAGATCGACGAAAATTAGTGAATGTAGATCTAAAAAACAGTTTGTTTTACGCAGCAGTTCATGGCGAACTAGGACCTAGTAATTCCTGTGGAATTATGGAGCGAACCTACACATTTCAGCCGAGTTCAAACTGCATTTTTTCATGAAAAAATATATCACCGGAGGCAGTAGCCAGTAGCCCTGTAAAAACATTATTGTGTTCAAGTCGTAGCATATGAAAATCCCACCCAAACCTCGACCAATGACGTCACAATCCAAAGCACTAAACATTTCGCCAAGAATTTGTTGACTTTGATTAAGGAATATCGATAGTAACCGACAGATTTGCAGTGAAAACTTAAAATGTCATCCACAATTGGATTTCTACTAGCATCGTTTTAAAAGTTGAATTCCGTAAAATATCTCAGCTTTTAAATAGATATAGTTGTTCATACATCTGAATGTAAGTCTTTCAACCCCGAACTCGACCCTGATGTCTTTGTTTTTAAGTTTAGGTATGAACTCAACCAAACTCTACAACATTATAATTTTATACTCTAAAGTTTAGAATAGAGGTCATCTTTATCTGAATTCTAAGAATCTTTCAACAGAATTTTAGTCAGAAGGTTTGCCTGAATGTAATTGTGATATCTACCGGAACATCTCTTACATACAGTGTCCGATAAGATTTACATCTTGGTCACGTGTGTTAAAGAATTATACCGGAATTACAAACAAGAAATATAAAATCATTTAAACTGGATTGAGCATTATGAACTTGATTGGTTTATAAAATATTAGCAACCAATGTCTTTGAAGATTTTTGTGTTCCGATGAAGATAAGGTAGCCATCAACAATATCTCACGCATAATTTTTAAACTAAACAAAGTTTTAATTTTAGTCAAGAGTGTGCGTGACATCTTACATTGTAGTCAATAAAACAAAACCTAAAACCTGTACATACCGGTTCAATAAAATTCACAATTTGCATATTTATTAATGTGATAATTTCAAATTTTGGCCTATTCCTATACTAAGCATCAAATAGTTGGCCCATTACTGTCTATTGCCTTGGGACTATAAATTGAGGCTGTGTCAGAAGTTGTAAGTCACTCAGTCTTTAGCTTTCAACCGTTTAGCACAAGCCAACACACCAACAATTTCCAACATGAAATTCGTCATTGTTTTCGTTGCTCTTTTCGGTTTGGCTTTGGCCGCTCCACCACAATCTGCCCAGGATGCTGTCGTTCTCCGCTCAGAATCCGACGTAGGACCCGAAAGCTACTCATACGCGTAAGTTAAACTTGTAACTTCTTGTCTTTGTAATATTATTATTAATTTTATTTATTTATTTTATTTATTTATTAATATTATTTTTTGAAACAGTGTTGAAACCAGCGATGGAAAGTCTGCCAGCGAGGCTGGTCATTTGGAGAACATTGGATCAGAAGATGAAGCTATCGCAGTCAAGGGTCAATTCAGCTACATTGGTGATGATGGTGTCACCTACTCTGTTAGCTACATTGCCGACAAGAACGGTTTCCAACCCAGCGCTGCTCATTTGCCAGTTGCTCCAGCTGCCTAAATGATGTCCCTTTCCAATTCGTCGAATTATTGTTGTCGCGTTTTTCAAAATGTTGGAATAACCAATGATGAACTTGTTAACTAGTTTAAGAAATATTAAAAGAAAAAAATAGATACGTATTAAGTTTTTTCATTTATTCCAAAATACTCTTCGAGTAGCTTCAATCCTATTCCACACCGAATCAGTATATTTTGTAGCGAATTGAAATGCCCAAGTAATTTCCCTTTAGACTTGTTAACAATATTTTTCAAACACTCACTGCAACCATGCGGATTAGTGTTTAACTTGTGTTCCATTAAAACCGTCTATTTTGAAATTTAGTAAAAATAAAAGTTCCGATATTTGCGTTTAAATAAAGAGTGGAGGCTATGCATGACACACAATATCTAACTGATGGCATTCCTTGGTCCTTTTAACGAGAAAAGTGTTTGGCAAAGTTCTGATTCAATTTCATCAATGGAGCGTCGAATGTCGTATTTTTGTTCAGTTACTGTTCCAATCTTATTAGCATATAAGGGTGAGCCAAATACAAGTTCCTTTTTAAAAATGCAATAAAATGAACAAAATTATATTTTTCCAATGTTTTATGGCTTTATTAGTAAGATCAAACATTCCCAATAATTATGGAACACAACGTCATTCAATAATTGGCTGCCCCGGCTGGCATCACAGTAGTGGATTCTGTCACTCCAATTTTCCAACACCTTGATCATGGTTTCGGGATGTAGCTCACGGATGCTTGGATGATATTGGCCTTAAGTGCTTGAATCGTTTCCAGATTGTTGGCATAACATCGGTCATTCACGGTACTCCACAAAAAAAAATCCAATGCGGTCAAATCGCAGCCCCGAACGGGCCAATTGAAGTCGCCAAGACGTTTGAATGAAATTGCGCTTCGTCAGAAAATATGCTTTTTCAAAAACCGTTGTCCAATTCAAGCTGCTGTAAGGCCCAAACTGCGAAACGATAACGAATTTTGCCTTGTAAGCGAATAATACGAGATCTTCGTGCAGAATTCTTTTCAGGCGTGAAATGGTGAGCTGTTGAGATGGATGGCGAGTTAATGTTCGGGAAATGAGTCTCACACTCTTGGCTGCAGCAGCCACATTCTCGTCTGTGCGCAGCGTATGACGATCATGAGTGTTGTCCACTAGCACTCACGAGCTTATTGCACAAACTTGCATACAGCAGTTGCTGTGGGTGCTTCATTTCGGCCAAAACTTCTTTTCAAAAAACTCACTGTTTGGGCTACATAGCACTCACTTTGGAAATAAGTTTTCAAGATTTCCCAACATTGTTGAAGCTTAAAGTGACTCATTTCGTTCCGAGGAGGCATGATACTGATTCTGTCAAGATTTCGAGCGGAAAACAGCTGTCACTATCAAAATAACGTATAATTAAAAAAAAAAAAACACTAGATGACATGGCCCAACCTTTACACGAGTATGGCAAGTTATGAATTCCGGTCTGTCCGTCTGTTCTACTACAGCCTGAATTGCTGCCTACAGCCTAAATTTTAAACTGTTCCACAGATTAAGATGAAAAAAAAGTTTAAATAGATCAAAATTTGTGTTTGATCTAAAAAATAGCCGTTCCCACCATATAAATATTAAAAAATGATTTTTCAAAATCGTATTTTAGTCGAAACGACACATAGAATTTTGATACAATAAAAAGTTTTGAAATTAAGTTATCACTGACAGTACATACCATGGAACCTTTTTCGAATTTTGGCATTCTCAATTATAAGATAGAGAATTTAAATGAAATTTTTGTATACAGTTAGAAAAAAAGTGGGTTTGTTTTGAAAATTTGATATCTTAAAACGTTTTTGTTTAGAATTCAAAATTAATACACTTAAAATTGGAGCACCAAAAATTTAAAGATAATTTTTGCTCTTGTAATTATGGGTCTTGTGAATAAAAAAAAAGTTAAAGCTTTTTTGGAGGAAGCTAAAGCCAACTAGTCATAGCTTTTACTAGCAGCTAAAGCTAGACAGTACTAGCTTAAGCTTTGTTTTATGTGAATAAAAAAATGATAACGCTAAATAGCTTATGCTGGAAAATTCTAGCTTAAGCTTCGTAATTTAAGGTGTTCGTTTCTTTATTCACATGTTTGGGCTAGTTAGCTTTAGCTAAAACTGGTACATGTATGTATGACCGAAAGGAAGGCTTTTTTGCCTCAATTAGTTATCTGTTCTACAGGGCAACTATTGGTTTCGGCTAAAAAATGTTTTTAACATTTCGTATGTCAGTTTCTGGGTCTATACGTTCACAGTCCTATTTTTTGAGATATTCCCTTATGTTAAATTAACAACTCGCACAAGTTAATACTGAAAATAAGAACTAGTCAAAGCTTTCTAGACAGGTCGAAAAAATCTTGAAATTTTTGTAGCTTTAACTATAATATTCTAGTTTAAGCTATTTTTATTCACACAAATTGAAGCTTAAGTTAGGAAAACAAGCTAAAACTAAATGAATTTCGCTTTGGCTATTTTAAAATAGCTATTACTAGAAAACATCTTTAACTAGCTAGCTTAAGCTTATTTTTATTCACTAAAAATCAAGCTTTTACTTAAAAATCCAAGTTTCAGCTTTAGCTTTTTTTTTATTCACAAGGCCCTATAAATATTAAAAAATAACATGGTATTCTGTCTTTTTTTCCATCTACCAAAGCAGTTTGCTAGTCATTAAAAAAGCTTAAGCTTTCGAACATTTTTACTTGCGACTTAAAGGTAATATAAGGCTAGTTATGCACTAGTAAAAAAAAATGTATCTCGAGAATTTGATCAAAGTTGACATTACGATGATAGCGCAGAAGAAAAAAGCGGGTCTCGAAATTCTGTCTGTCTGTCTGTTCGATTACAGCCTAAACGACTCGGCTGATTTTCGTTAAACTTGGTAGATATCGTTTCTAAATTCCACTCCCCACACGTTTTTGTTCTTTTTTTTTAAGACCAAAAATATTGGTACCTGCCCTACAATTTTTTTTCGAAACTTTATAAATATTTTTTTTTCTCAAAAACTGTTTTATTTTTTCAAAAAAATCCATTTTGTTAGACCATAGGTTATCCCACACATAGACCCTCCCTATATCAAAGGTATACCGCTTAAATTTTCAGACAAAGCAAAATATTTGGGTCTTATTTTGGACAAGAAAATTAACTGGAAGCCAACATAGCTCTATTCGCTTGCAAAAAAGCCGTAGGTAACAAATGGGGTCTACAAACTCATATTAAACACTGGCTATACATCGCAGTCATAAGAACGATACTTACATATGGAGTAACAGTATGGTGGACTGCGCTGGAAACAGCAACAAACCGCGATAAGCTCAGCAAAGTCGAACGAACAGCCTGCTTAATCATGGGTGGAACTCTCCGCTCAACTACCTCCGCTGCACTTGATGTTCTGTTTCATCTCATACTGCTAGATACTCGTATCTTTAGCATAAGCAATCGGCCGCTAGCACGGCCATTCGTCTTAAAGCCTCCTCACAGTGGACACTCCACTATACTGAACTCGTTCAGATCTCTACCAAGTTACGTCGATTACACCACCCCTCATCCAAAATTTAATAAAAACTTTCAAGTGTCCATCCCTTTCAGGTCTACCTAGGAAAATGAGTCACTGTTGGTAGACGAAGCGATTCATTTCTACACAGATGGATCTAAAACCGATGACGGGGCCGGCGGTGGCGGCGTATACTCCGAAAGATTAAATCTTTGTCTATCTTTTCGTCTTCCCAATCACTGTAGCGTGTTCCAGGCAGAGCTGCTAGCAATTAAAGAAGTCCTCTGTTGGCTCAAAGAAAACGTTATATCGACCACTGATATACGTATCTTCTCATACAGTCAAGCTGCCATAAAGACATTGGACTCTGTCTCCATTAACTCACAAACAGCCCAAAATTGTCGATCATCTCTGGTGGAGATGTCAAAACAGTTTACCATTCACCTTATATGGGTGCCGGGGCATAGAGACATTCCAGGAAATTGAAAAGCCGACGAACTTGCAAGAAACGGAACAATCTTACCTTTGTTGGATAGTAAATCTAACATCGGTATACCCCTAGCTACTTGTAAACTTACGCTAAAACATGATACCATAAAGAAAACTAACCAAAGATGGACCAGCTCCTAACTTGTCGGTCTACTAAACTAATTTGGCCATTGTTTGATGCTAGACGCTCAAAACAACTAATTTCTATTGGTAGATTGCATATTAGCTCCGTTATAGGTGTCCTTACTGGACACTGCCTAATAGGCAGACATGCTTTCCATCTTGGAGTTCCTGCAAATGATTTTTACAGAAGCTGCATGGATGAAGAAGAGGAGTCAGTTTCTCACCTTCTATGTTTTTGTCCTGCCCTAGCACAAAGGCGTAGACTCCACTTGGGAGACGTCTACTATAACGATCCTAGTGATCTAAGTAATTCCGACATTCACTGTCTCAAACGCTTCATTGTAACCTCCTCTAAATGGTTATAACGAGTAAGGGTGATTTTTGAAACCCTGCGGTATCACAACGGACCAAATATTGGTCTAGGTCTGTTGGCTTTTCCGGCCAGCAGCCACCTTAACCTAACCTAACCTAACCTAGAGCTAGTTTAATAATTTTTAATGGTTCCCTCCTTGCAACCTATTTTTTGTTTTTAATTTTCTCAAAAACCGTGTAACCCATTTGGATAATTTGTTTTTAATAATAAAACTCCAAAAAATTTGAATATTATAATGTATTCAAATTTAAAAAAAAAACATCTGGATTTAAAAATTTTTTTTTTAAAATTAATTTTTCGAAAAAAAAAACTTTACAAATTAAAGTGTTTTAATACAATCTACAAGATGTGATAAAAAAATTTTATTTTACCTAAAAATAACGGTACCCACCGTACAAATGTTAAAAAATGGTTTTCAAAAATCTTATTTTTCAAGAAAATGGCGTTTAGAATTTTGATAAAAATTTGTTATGTTTCGTTTAATTTTTTCGATCTATAATCTTTGTATACGAGTATATCGGGGTTTTCAATAAGAGCGCTACAAAAGTTTTCTTAAATAAAATAAAAATGGTTTTGGATATCAATGAAATTCTTTAGTCCTGTGAAAGTACGTGTGATGCCATTATGTACGGAACTCGATTTCTTTTGCATGGCAACCACGGGCACGCTTGCAGAAGTCCAGACGCTGAACCCAATTTTCGACGGTTTTCAAGCATAAATCGGCCGATACTGCTGCAATTTCACGTTCGATATTCGTACAAAGTTCATCAATCGTCGCTGGCTTGTTGGCATAGACCATAGACTTGACGTAGCCCCACAGGAAATAGTCTAACGGCGTCAAATCGCACGACCGAGGCGACCAAGCGACTGGACCATTTCGTGAGATAACACGTTCTCCAAACTTGGTTTTCAATAAATTGATTTTGACATTCGCTGTGTGGCTTGTGGTGCCGTCCTGTTGGAACCACATGTCCTCCAAGTCCATATCATCCAATTGGGGCCAAAAATATTCGGTTATCATTGAACGGTAGCGATCCCCATTCATAGTAACGTGCCGGTCTTGATCATCACGGAAGAAGTACGGCAAAATGACGCCGCCGGCCCATTACCCACACCAAACCGTAATTTTTTCGGGATGCAATGATGACTCATGGAGTATACGTGTGGATTTCTGCCTGACCAATACCGCATATTTTGTTTATTGACGAAGCCATCCAGCCAGAAATGAGCCTCATCGCTGAAGATGATTTTTCGATGAAAATCCGAATCATTTTCAAGTTGTTGCTCAGTCCAATTCACGAACATACGACGCGACGCTTCTGGTGGTCAAGCGGCTTCAGTTCTTGCGCCAAGATCTTTTCACAAAATTCGCCACAACGACGTCACAGAGATGCCCAACGCTTGAGAACGACGTGTGAGAGACACTACGGGCACTTCTTTTTCTCACTGGCACGGGAACGTTTTGTACTGTGCCTGTGGATTCAAATTTTTCCACTAGACGCTCAATTGTTGATCTGCTAGGACGATTATGACGACCATAAATTGGACGTAGCGCTCTTAATGTTGAGGCCACTGACTCCGAATTTCGGTAGTAAATTTTAATAATTTCGACTCGTTGTTGGCTCGTATATCTTTCCATCATGAAATGGAAAACCTTAATGAAGATAAATGTCAAAAGAGCGGCAAGATATATGGCGTCGTTTGCTGTCCCTGTCGCTCTACTGTTGAAAAACCCTTTATAACCTATAGTATTATCATGGAGCGTGATTTTGTATTGCGAACGCTAGCCTGGTGGTGGCGCAGAAATTAACGCACACTTTTACAGTGGAGAGTAGGATAACATATAAAACAAGTAGTAAAAAAGAAATTATTTTATTATTAAATTTAGCAGAGACAAATCTAGCAAGTACAATCCCTATGCTTAAGATGTCGCCACAAGCATTCGTCTTCTTGATAGTACCCTTATGCCTTATATATATATATATAGAGTTTTTATATATTTACAAAGATAGTACTATAAGTTTTATATACAAAAGATATTACTGACAGAACCTACCATAGAAGCATTTTTTCAAATTTTGAATTTCTCTTTATCGGTATAACGGATTTAAATGCAAACTCAAAAACAAATATATTTTTAACTTAAAAAAAAAATCAATTTGGTTTGGAAAATTCGATATCTCGAAAACGGGTCAATATTTTTTTGGAAATTTAATTTTCATTCGTACAGTAATACGAAATTTAAGTTTAATGTTTTTTTTCTTTTTAAATCGATTTTTTTTTTAATTTTTAGGGAGCTTAAGCATAAATAGTATTGATCAAAATCGATTCTACCGTTGTTGAGAAAATCCAAAACAAAAAATTGGTTCCCAAGGGGTACCATTAATAATCATATTTCGGAAATTTTCGTTCAACCAATAGCTTTACCTTAAATTGCCTTACAGTACCTTTAAGTCGTATAAGTAAAAATAACTTTATAGGAAACATCTCCAAGCACCGCATAACGCTAGTTTTAAGGATGAAAAAGGTTGGCTGTTCCGTCTAAAACGCGACTTCTGGTCACCCTCCCTTACGTGGCCAAAGGTCAACCTCAGCCTAAAACCAAAACCGACTTTCAACAACCCATCAAAAACTTTTCAATGAGATCGTCCCAATTGTGACCTCGTAAGTTACAGGTCTTTGCCAAAAAGCCACTAAAGACCATTGGTTCCCTAAAATTCTATGTCATCGCTAAAATTCAGTTTCAACGATGCGAGAATTGGAGCTCTCGGATGCACCCGACCAACTGAAGCCGGTTGAGCCATTTGAGCCATGTCATATTTCACCCATAATGTCATTAACAAGTCTTTAAAACAAAACGAACAAATCGTTAACTATAAATTAAACTAGAAATTCGAGGCAAAAAAAACCATGACCAATTGTTGGCAATCGTTGAATATACATATGTATTCAAAGATTAGCTATTTATTAAAATATATTTCTTAGATAACTTGTATTACTTTTATCTTCTTTTTATCTTCATTAAGGTTCAGCTCTTCAATTGTGGTTTTTTTATAAATGAAAGTAAACATATTAATAAAAAATAGTCATATATCATGTACTAACCTGTATTAGTATTTTATTTTTGACATTTTTTTTTGTTTGAATTCGTCTTTTCTGCCGAATCTAAAATTCATATAAATATAAGAAGCTCTTTGGTTTAGAATTATATTTTAGTTTCAACAAAATAATCTCAAGATGAAATTCGTTATTGTGCTCGTTGCTTTGGTTGCTGTCTGCTCAGGAGCAGCAATTTCTGGTGATCTCGACGCAACAGTCCTTCGGGATAATCGTCAGAACGATGGAATCAATGGCTATGAATTTGGGTAGGTTTTGGTGTTTTGGTTCTAAGGTGAGATTTAAATATATTTGTTTTTTAAAGATTTGAGACCAGTAATGGAATCCAACGCCAAGAAAATGGAGTCTTGAAGCCAGCTGGAGAGACTTCGGTCATCATTGTATCTGGCGAATCTTCTTGGACAGCACCAGATGGTACCCCAGTCAATCTTAAATTCACCGCTGACGAAGATGGATACCATCCAATTCTTTAAGTTCAAATATGATTTTGTGATTCAAACTTAAAGTTTAAATAATTAAAAAAGAATACATGCGTTTATAACCTAAAATGTTGACGTATTTTGTTTACTTTTGCTGATTGATTTTCAATCGGGAGATGATGTGAAAAATTGCCAACTCATTGTTAAAATTGAAACAAGAATCGAAAGAATTAGAGATAAAGCAGCTGGACATGTTAGCTCCCGACTCCTAAAGGCCTTATAGAGGGAAACTTTCCATCCTCATCGATCCGGTGCACGCTGTTTGCAGACATCGAACCCTAGAGGTCTAGCATCCGTAATTTCTTCGTCTTTAAACTTCGCATTTGGACTTCTTAGTTTCGTCAAATTTGGGGCGTAGGATAAGAAGACTCACTCGTATGGACATTACTGTCCGAATCACCCGAAATCCACTTATATTTCATTCGTGCTTATAATATTGACTCCAAGTTAATATACTTCCTAAATACGTCGAAGTTTCTGTTATGTACAGTGATGTTTAGTCCGAGATATTCAGATGCTTGTCCGATTGTTTCTAGCAAGTACTTGCTCTTTTTCTTCTTTACTGAAGAACTTACAAGTTTCGCTTTTTGTGAAAGACCCTAAAATGGGACATTGGAAACGACCGGTTATATCGAAATCGTCCGCATACTTTAGCAGTAAGTGGGATCTGTTGAAATAGTGCTTTCCATGTTACTAACTGCCATTCGCACTACTTATTCCAGAAGGAAGATGATATGAAAGCTCAGGTATTGCCAAAACAATGTAAATATATAGAATAGGTCGAAATATCTTTTCCCTGTGTCAAATTTTACCATGTCAAATTTCTAATGTCAAAACGACACAGTCGGATCAATTATCCCGAGTTTGGTAATCGGAATAAATGAGCCCATGATTATGCTTTCATGTGAGGCTTTGAAGTTGATAAAGCTGTGGCCACAAGGAAAAACCGCTAAAGTCGATTTTTAACATTTTGCAGGAGAGACGTTTGAAGTTTTTATAAAAAGTTCAAAATTACAAATTGCTCTAGAATATTATCAAAACATCTGATCGCCTTGAAACTAGTATCAAATTGAAGGTATTTTAGCTAGCTATTAGTAAAAAATCAAACATTTCACTTAACATTGGAATAAAAATCGTGGGAAGCAAAATAAACACTTTAGTTGTTTTGGCTTGAGACAATTGTTTTTACAAAAAATCTAAAATCGACTTTAGCTGTTTTTCCTTGAAGTAAATCGAAGTTTCTATTGAGCAAAGTTGAGTTTAGCTGTTCTTCCTTATGGTAATGGAGAATTTTACTATGCCTATGACTTTAGATATTTTCAATGTATAAATAATTAAACAAAAAACAAAAACTATGCTCAGATAGAATTAAAAACACTGATTTATTGAAAATTTTGTTTCTTAATAACTTATTATTTATTTTATAATAAATATAAGATATAAGTTCATGTATAAGTAAAAACAATTTAAAAACAAAAATTATTGAAACAAAAACAACGAACAGGAGTAAGGAAATGCATTCATTTATATCATGAAAAGTTAACCTCTATAGTATTGTGCTAGTAGGCAACTTCATAGGTGTAGTTTGAAATGGTTTATTTAATTAACCGTTTTAAAAATGGACAAAAAGACAAAAGATATGGCTGATTTTAAAAAGATGAATTACTATCAGAATCATTATAAACATAACAGATGGAATTAATTTTCATCATCTTCTCTTTCTAAGTCAGGATGTGTGTTTGGTTCGCTTAAATTCATACGAAGGCTTCTATAAAATAGGGATTTATATACAGTAATCCCCGCTTAGTTGCACCTCGCTTAATTGAACATCCCGCTTAATTGACCGAAAAAATTGCATTGCAAAATTTCCCGTATTAGTAGCATAGCTTTTTAAATGGTTAATTGAACCCCGCTTAATTGAATTACTCGGTTAATTGAACTTTAAAATATGCACCCGAAAAAAAAAAAAATATATGGACATTTTTCGGATAATTGGACGTACAAAAAAATTATAATGAAACAAATATTAGAAATATTTTATTACTTAACCTACGTCTGAAGTGGTTTTTTAAAAGGCAGGTATCATTCAAGATGAAGAGAAGCCGGAAAATGATATCGTGGTCATAGACAACATACTTAAGTACAATGCTTAACAGACGCCGAAATTTTAAAAACGGTTTAAGAAAAAGAAGAAGTTGAAGCCATATTACATCGACTTTCGAAATTCTTCAGGACATTGCAATTCTACGTTTATACTTCTTACCACTAAATAAATTTACAGTTGAGCTGAAAAACAAAAGGACATTGTTCAAAACAAAACAATCAATCAAAATCATTTTCAGGTACATACCTACTATTGTATTTATTATTTTTTTGTATCCTTTTCGAAGCTAAAAGATACTTTTTTTAAGAATAATTTATTTCTGTTTCATAGTTTTAATTATGTATGTATGTTTATTTTTTAAATAAAACGTGCTCAAATATTTTTGTGTGTGTATTCTTTTTCAGTTTTTTTCAAGGTTTTCGTAAGTTGACAATGAAACGTTCATAGTAAATTTCTGGGATGAATATTTTAATTTTTAATTGATCGACTCGTGCAATTATACGGGTTTCGTTTAATTGAACAGGTCAGTCAATAAAGCGGGCTTTCGTTAATTGAACCACCCGGATAATTGACCGAAAATCTGACAAAATGGTCAGTGCAATTAAGCGGGGAATACTGTATTGCATCAAGTTCATGAGATCTTTCTTTTTCTCAATATTTGGTACATCTCCTACAATCTTAACATCATCTTATGTAAAAGTCGAAGCTCCTCTTTTGGCCAATGCTATAGTATTGTAAACGGTTCTCCTGGATTTAATGACGTTTAATACAATATTTTCTTGCTGTCATTAGTATAACGAATCCACCTTACGGTATTCCATATATTTTTTTCGCATTCTAAATTTGATCGTTTCGAATTCAAATTTGTTTTTGACATTTCACAGAAATTGAAGAAATCAGTTTGTTCTATTTCAAATACTTTTATTTTGGAACTGATACCAACCTCTAGGCTCACTTATTTCAACATTTGACTTGCTCTTTTTCCTTTCAATAAGGGTATGGTCAGTATCGCATTCCATGTTGGTATGTCCGGGCTCTAAAATCTTGTAATCTATGTTTTCAATTGTTGAATTATCTTTAAGAAAAAGAAGAAACATAGCAGCCATATACGAGTTTTTATTTTGGCCAGAGCATTACTCGTAGTCACTGTAAAATGTTATTGTAGTAATACTTGATGGCAATGATTTAAGGTGCTTGAAAATGCAGGATGAAATTTCATTAAAGCAACGTCGCGCAATACCTTCGTGCCACATGGAACACTGGAAGAATTCGTTTCTAAATCGTGGATCGTAAGATTGAAGGTCCGTAGCTGCCTTTATTTGTAAAAACTTACCCAGAATTTCGAAGAAACGGAGTTAGTAGACACTGCTATAAATCGAATGCAAAAGCTCTCATGCTTTTATTTTGAATGGCATTTTCTTTGTCAATCTTTTTTTGATCGTAGCCGTAGACTGCTTTCTCAAATGCATATTTGTTTTTTGAATATTGACGGTTTCTATTTCCTCATGCGAGCCTGAATCATTGGACATAATTCGAAAATCAGGATCTTTACTCGAATCATCCAAATTTTCCTATTCTGGTAGATCATCGCAGTTAATATTATTGCTTGAAGAGACATTTTCTGTTTCTTCACTGTTAATCGTTCTCGAATCTTGATCTAAGGGCCTTATTGTGAGTGTCGTTAACATTCGATTCGATAAAAGTCGATAGTGCCAAAACGTTTGATGCGTTAAAATTTGTATCCAAAGCTATTTAGATAACTTAATGTTGTTGTAACCACGTATAAAAACACAGCTTATGGTATCTTATACAAGAATAATTTCAGATATCTTAATTTTCCGATGATCGATTTTCGACAAAAGTCGTCGATGGATTAACAAACGACATTCGCAATAAGGGCCTAAGCTAATGTTAGATGTATGACCTGCACAATGAAAAATAGTGTTTCTATTCTTATTTTTTAATGAATATCTCATATCGAAATCAAATCCATTCATTGAAAATTTGGTTTAATGAAGAATTGGTTCAAAATGGACATCTGAATCGGTTTTCTATTCGAATTTTTATATTCGTACGATGAAAATTTGTGTGGCTATTGGTACAATGATCTTTGTTTTT
Organism: Chrysotoxum bicinctum; assembly: GCA_911387755.1. Lineage (NCBI taxonomy): Eukaryota > Metazoa > Arthropoda > Insecta > Diptera > Syrphidae > Chrysotoxum > Chrysotoxum bicinctum. Next base: position 172,468,455 of record OU426989.1, read on the forward strand.
CATGTTCATTAAGAGGTTCAATAGAAATAGATAAATTTGCCTCAAGAATATTGATGTGTCCTGTTTAACTATTAAGAAAATGTTTTGACTTTTTTCGTTGTTTCTGCAAATCGAAAAATATCCTTCAATCCAATAAATCTTCAAGGCAAACGGGCAGAGAGGAGTCAAACAGACAGATAGACACATACAGACACAAGCAGAAACAGGCAAATAAGTAAAATAACTAACGAAACTTCATTTTTAGCTCGTTCTTTTAACATTCGGGCCAATGCAAAATGTCTCTGCGATCGAGAAGACATTTTTAATTGGACTTTTCATAATTCAAAACACTCGAAAAATGTTAAAAATTCAAATATCCACCGTGTGCAAAAACTAAACTCGAGTTATGATAAAACTTATTTATTAATTTATTTTACTATCTGCATGCCAAAATAACTAAAGTCCACTTAAGCCAACACTTGTTTCTCATTTGATTTCGGAAAAATGACTTAACTCTAGAATAGATTTTTATGGGTGGATTTTATGGCACGGAAAAAGGACTAAAGTTAATTTAAGACTTGTCAGTATCAATATTTACGTTTGGAATAACAACTTAACTCGAATTTAGACAGACAAATTTTATTTATTTCTTGGGGAATAACCACTAACATTGACTTTAGTTGTTTTTCCTCAACCTAAAATTTACGATATATAAAAATATCATAGAGAAAGAACAACTAAACTCGAGTTTAGACGTTTTTCCTTAACTTGAAAATGGAAATAAATCGATAAATTTAACACGGAAAAACAACCAAATTCAGTTTTAGTTGTTATTCCTTAAAAAAAAAAGAAGAAAGTATAATCTTAAGTCAACTTTAGATTATCCATAAGCATTTTTATCAATTTTGATTGAGTTTAGTTGTTTATCCTTGAGGACGATGTAAAAAACTGAATTTAGTTGTTTTGTTTTTGGAAAATTGTGGGTCCATTATTTTATGATACAGAGTTAAAAAAAATTTACAAAACAGATTCGGACCCTCTAAACCTAATGACATAAAAATCTTAATTTCGTCTAAACTCGACTTTAGTGGTTTTGGTTTGTGGGCACAGAAAGGATGGTGAGTCTCATTGTGAAGATTTGGTCTGTGTTTGATTTACTGGGTGTAGATTATAGTGTTGCAGAATGGCTTAAGATGCTCACACAGTACTTTAGATGGGATATTATGTGCGACGCTTAGCGGGAATACTCCTCGAGAGTTATTGCAGAACATGGGATTATCATTATTGCCTTTTACCATACCGAAACTTCATCTACATTATTGAACAGCCCTGTCTGAGGGCCACCAGATCATGCGGCCTTGATGTTCTTCGGATTTTTACAGCTAAGCCTGTCTCTTTGGTGGGTGCTTGAACATTGGAAATTTTTTTGATGTGAATCACAACAATCAGTTAACTTATCGGAAAATTATAAAATATGGCTACCTCAACATTAAGGATAATCTAAGCAAAAACAAGTCATACAAAACGTACTTTAGGCTTAGTAAGTAAAAATATTTGCTTAAGATAGGATGTAAACTGTCCAAATGCATACAGAAATTGATGTGGTATCAAATGCTCTTTAAATTACCTTCGTCCGATGAAAAGATTGGTTCAAGTTTTTGGTGAGATATGCTATCAGATTATTATTGGACCTATTGCTCCGAAAGCCGTTCTATCGGCCATTAAAAAGTTCTCGCTCTTGAACATATTCATTTAAGCAGATTTAGGTAAATATGTACATACAATCGTTTCCATGACCTTTGAATGAAGGAATGTTAGTGCAATTGTCTGGATATCAGAGGGGAAGGAGAATTTTCCAATTACTAGTTAAAAGTCGCAAGCCATGTAAGCTATATTTAAAAAGACTTTAAAAAATCGGCAGAACAATTTTTGAGAAAAAATATTTTCTAAAATATCGAAACAAAATTCTATGACAGGTAAAGTTATTTTTGGTCTTGAAATTTTAAAATACTTTGTACCAAGTTTAAAGAACAGTCGAATAGACAAACAAACGGACAGGCAGAATTGAGAGATCGTAGTGTCACGTTTGATAAAAATTTCGAGTTCTATTTTTTTACGAATCCATAACTTGGCACATAAAGAAACAACGGGTCCTTATGTACTCAATTTAATCAATCACTTATCAGCACTCACCTTACAGAATGTATCAGTCTTCTGAGGACAGAAGACATAACATTAGTGCAATTTCCAATAAATGTAGGTAGGTAACCAAATCGTAGATAGTAGAAAAGTGTATGGGCCACTGACTCTCCAAGACATACGAAAGGCTAGGGTCAGGCATAAAAAAAAGATCAATAAAACTTCCAAATTTTTGCAGTGTATTCCAAGCGAAAGTGCTTGTAACATGCGAAGACGCCTTACACGAAGCATCAAACAGAAATATTGATACCTTCAAAGAAACCCACAATCAATATTAAATAAAAACTAATAGATCGTTACTGTAATGAGCTGAGGTTTCTCAGTTCAATAAATAAAGTAATCCTAAATTAGGTCCCAGGACATCATCGTGATGTATACGGCAACAAAATAGCAGATGAACTGGCCAAAAACGGGTCCAAACCAAACCAATACCTCGCTACTTGTGCTACTGGAGCAAGAGAAAAGCAAAATTCGTCAGAATTTCCTTGAAGCTGCGGACGTCAGATGTTCAAGAATCGATATTTGCTAGGTTTCAAGTAATATTTTGAGAAAAAAAAAAACAGAATATTGATGCAATATAAGCCAGTCGCCACTATTCATCATAATGAGAGTCCTAATGGGCCACAATACATTGAGTAGAATGGGCATTACCTCGTCAAACTATTGTAAAGTTTGTCGTGATGAAGAGGCAGAGGCTTCCTTTGTGAATGAATGAATGAGTATTTTTTTTACGATTCGAGTGGCATCTCTGCCCTGATTCAGAATTCGAAATGCTTTAGGATGGGAGGCATTAGATATCTTAGCTGCTTTCAATGCGATCCCTCTTATTCCACACATCTTCCTTACTATCTTCTTCTCGGGAAGATCAATGGATGAAATCGGAATGAGATCCGATTGAGACTGTACGGTTTTATGTTTCTTACTTGCGACTTATTGGTACTATAAGGCAAGTTACGTATTCGTAAAAAAAAACGAACTCGAGATTTTGATCAAAGTTGACATTACGATGATAGCGAAGACCAAAAAAGTGGGTCTGGCAATTCTGTCTGTCTGTCTGTCTGTTCGATTACAGCTAAATGGCTCGGCCGATTTTCTTCAAACTTGGTAGATATGGGTTTTAATTTTTTACACCCCGATGTTTTTTGATTTGATTTTGTAAGACCTAAAATAACGATACCTGCCATACGATTTTTTTTTCGAAATTTTATAAATATTTTTTTTTCTCAAAAACTGTCCCAACGATTTCTTAAACAAAATTGATTTAGTTAAACCTAGGTAATGGTTGAAAAAAACTTTCCAAAAAATGAGTAGTTTTGGTACCCCCCTTGGGACCATTTTTTTTTTGTTTTTGATTTTCTCATAAACGGTACCACCGTTTTTTTTTTTGGATTTTCAAAAAAACTTTCAAAATTTTTTTTTGAAAACACAATATTTCGAAAACCCCATGCTCGATTTTTTTCAAAACTTGATAACTAAAAGTTTGGAAAAATAATCTACAAGATTTGAGAAAAATAAATTCATTTAACCTAAAAATAACGGTACCCTCCATGCAAATGTTAAAAAATGGTTTTCGAAAATCGTATTGTTCTCGAAAACGGTTCCGAGAATTTTGCTTAATTTTGTTTTCTTTCTATTATTTTTCAATATTTGTAATTTAATAAAAAAAATTTTGAAAACAAGATATTACTGACTTTACCTACCATAGAACGATTCTTTAAAATTTTGAATTTCTCATTATCAGCACAACGGATTTTAATGAAATTTCGCAGAGAGAAGCTTCTAAAAAGTTTAAAAACATTGCATTTCAAAACTCTAAGAAAAATGTTTTTTTTTTTAATTTAAAAAAAAAAAACAATTTTTTGTTTTATGAAAATTCAATATCTCGAAAACGGTTCAATACTTTTTTTTTTTGTTAATTTTATTTTTATTCATTCAATAATAAAAACTTCAAATTGGCGTACCAACACTTTTTCTTAAAAATGTTTTTAAAGTTTTTAAGAAACCAATACAAAGACTTATTATTTTTGTTCTTGCATAAATCTATATTTGCTTGAATCACATGGCATCCTATTCTTAGCTTTAGCTACTAAAGAAGTTGTTTTTAGTCATTTAAAAAATGAATTTTATGCTTATGAACAGTTTCTCTAATAACACTCATTTTTGAAATTCTTAGTCTTTTACATAGGAGCAAGTTCGTGCGACCCAGTCGTGCATTTTATTTAATATACTCTACAAGATATGAGAAAAAAATCTTTATTCTACTTAAAAGATCGGTACTCTCCATACAAATGTATAAAAACTGTTTTTGAATATCGTATTTTTCTCGAAAACGGTTCCGGGAATTTTGCTAAGAATTGTATATATCTCTATTCACTTTTACGATCTATAATTTAATAAAACAAATTTGAAAACAAGATATTACAGACTGTACCTTCTATAGAACGATTTTTTTTCGAATTTTGAATTTCTCATCATTGACATAACGGATTTTAATGACATTTTTTATAGAGAAGCTTCTTAAAAGTTTAAAAAAAAACATTGTATTTCAAGACTTTAAGAAAAAAACACATTTTTCTGAATTTTGAAAAAAAAAATCTACTTTTTTTTTGGAAAATTGAATATCTCAAAAACGGCTTAATATTTATTTTTGTAAATCTAATTTTTATTCGAACAATAATAAAAACTTTAAATCGGCGGCGTACCAAAATTTTTCTTAAAAATGTCTTAAAAATTTTGAATATAAAATCTTATTTTTTTAAGAAACCACTATTTTCTTAATAGACATGGCATCCTGTGTTTAGCTCCAACTACTAAAAAAGTTGTTTAAGTAATTTAAAAAATGAATTTTATGCTTATGAATAGTTTTGAAAGTCTTAGTCTTTTACATAAGAGCAAGTTCGTGCGACCCAGTCGTGCATTTTATTTTTTTTGGAAAATAGAGAAAATATTGCACCTGGATATGATCTAACATCTTTATTCTTGGAAAAACACCGCGTATTACTCTACTTTTCTTATTTCGAGTGATGTGTTCCAGGCCACCGAGTCTGTTACTACTATTACTGAATCCGACGAAAGAAAGTTGAACGAATGTCGGTAACAATCCCTGCACCACCGACATTCTGTTCAACTTATCTGGTATTACTAAATCCGCAGCCCATTTGCACTAGATACAATCTCTATTATTTTACATTCGTGCCAATTTCGAGACGAATCTGAAGTGAATTTTTAATTAAACGAAAAAAAATTATCAATGGAAAGCACAAAAAAGTAATTCAAAAGTTTATCATAATGAATGTTTAAGTGTTTATTAAACAAATAAATTTTAGTAGAAAACAGACAGAAATGGTGGAGATGTTGAAGACGCAACCGGACATAGCCAGGAATTTCACAAAAAAAAAAAAAAAAGCACACGGTTGGTTTTGAACGGTCCTCCATCCAATTACTAACCACGCACAACGATGCTTGATTTCACAGATCGATAGCGATGCTATTATCAAAGCCTAGGCCGTTGACTAAATTCCGGTAATTGACAGCGTCGATAGGAAAGTTCATAAATGATAAGGTAATTTTAGGAATCGACAATGTAGTTCGTCTGGCGAATTTCATAATTCAGTTTTACAGCGGATGCGAAAGGTCAACGGATCGAGTTAACTCACCGGGAGTAAAATTCTGCGAATTCTGTAATCGACATGAATATTCTGAAGAAAACACTACACTTTTCCAAATCTTGTCTCAAGCTCGCTGAAATCGACAAGTTTTCTGTTGCATCTCTGATAACTTAGCCTCTTGTCTCAGTCTTTTCGAAGTTTTGTGCAGAAGAAGTATCGAAACTACAAAACACTTACCCTAAATAATACATTTTAGTTTTAAAATAAATGCAGGCTTTGTATTTTTAATATTTTCTGCGAGATATTATTATTATTATTTTTTTTATTTATTGACTCATTAAAATAATATATAAAGTATACAAACATTTTAATAATTATAGCTAAGAGTATATTGGTTTGGCCGAAAGCCGTCTACCAGACTGACATACTTTGTATTAAAATTTTGATTTTGATTATGTTTTAACAGATAATATATACATTAATTATAATATAATACATAATATATACATTATTTAAAAATCTTCGTTTACAATGCAGTTGCGATATTTGAATGTTTTAACGGTGAAATTATTAAGCACTTTCCAGCCCCGAGATCCATTTAAGATTTGGAGGGTCTCTTCTAAATCCAATGACTGCACTCCAAAATAATGAACTCGAAATTCTTTTAAAACGGGACAGACAGCTATAAAATGAAATACATCTTCTCTTTCATTACGGTTACATAAAGTACATAAAATATGTAGCTAACTCAGGACGGTGTGGTATAAAATTGAGGTTTAATTTTTCTCCTCTTAATCGGAAGATTATGCTTATTAATTCCGTCGCATGTTCCTCTAAAAAATAAGTTCTTTCATTTAAGTAGTGATTCAACTTGCTATAATATAATCTATACTGCGAATTCTGAGCTTCCTCCATGAAGTTTTGGTACATTCTGTTTCCCGTTTTCTTCAGCAATTCTTCCATTTTTGGTCAGCTGTAACCACCAAGTTTACTCCACATTCCGACGCCAGTTTCTTCCATTCTTGAACACATCCTCCTTCAGTCGACATTAAGTGCATAAGTGCTATTTTTGGTATTCTCTGCTCATTCATTGCTAAAACTCGCATTATGTAGTTGAAATGAATCTTAAGAGTATCCAAATACATAGGGGTAACATATAGTTGGGCGAGCTAGTGGGTATTCTAAAGAACCTCCTAATTAAGTAACGTAGGAACTTCTCTACTGTTTCGTAGCGACGGAATCCCCAAGCTTGTGCTCCATAAAGAAGAATGGAAGTTGCAGTTGAATGAAATATTGTTTGCTTAGAAGTATGTGAAATACTCTTCTTATGGATAAAACTGCCCCAAACCGAACATATAGCTCGCTTTGCCTCTGCTAGTTTGACTTGAGGATGTTTTTTCATGTTAGAGTTCGATGAAATCAACACTCCCAGATATTTGTACTCCTTTACAATTTCTATTTCCTCTCCTTGAAACGCCCACTTCTCGATTCGTGAGTGTTTGCCTCCACTACGTCTTAGGATCATCATTTTCGATTTTTCCAGGTTGACAGATAAGTTCCAACTTTTACAATGCCTTTCTAATCTGTTGATCATAAGCCCAGAATTTTTGTCTGACGGAGCTCAATTCCACCTCTAACAGCATCTGTGATATCGTTTATGTATAGTGTAAATAGTAGTGTGCTAAGAACACACCCTTGTCTTACTCCCACTGTTGTTTCGAAATCTTCGGAGAGACACTTTCCGTCCCAGATACGAGCTGTATTATTATGGTACAAAGCCTTCAATACATTTAACATTTTTGCAGATATTCCAAGCGTATATAATTTGTAGAAGAGAGCTTCTCGCGGTATATAGTCAAAGGCTGCTTGAAAATCGACAAAGAAAGCATGAAGCTAAGATTAACAATGAAAATATCTGGTCTACAGTCGAATAGTCTCTCCTGAATCCGGCTTGGAACTCATGCAAAATCTTTTTATTTTCTACCCACTGAGTCAGCCTTTTATATAGAACGGATGAAAAAAGCTTGGCCGATGTGTTCAAAAATGATATTCCTCTATAATTAGCAGGATTTTCGTAGTCACCTCTTTTGTGGAGTGGATATATAATAGATTTGAGGAAAGAATCAGGTACTTCAGCTCTTTCAAAGATTCTGTTAAATGATATTGTGAGCAGGTTTTTGAACTCGTGTGTGCTGTTTTTAAAGAATTCAAACGGGATTCCGTCTTCACCTGGAGCTCTATTATTTTTGGCGCTGTATATGACCTCTTCTATCTCCAACAGTGTTATTGGGGAGTCTAATTGATCATCTAGTGTAAGATGTGCGGCGTATAGAATGGGTGTTGAAAGTTGCTCTGCGTTAAGGAGCTGTATGAAGTGGTTTTTGAGCTGCTCTGCGGGAAGACCCACTGCAATGGCATTTCTTTTCCCTACGACCACTTTAACTGCTTTTCAAAACTGTGTTGGTGATCTGGCTGCGTTGATATTTTTTTATATTTTTTTGATCGTATGCTTTTTGCTTGAATATAGTTGTTATTGCTTTTCCGAAACAGTCGTAAAAATGCAAAGAACACATCTCTCGCTTTTCTGCACTCATCATCAAACCACTTTTGCTTGAATTTTTTGATTCTACTAGTTTGATTGTTGAACTTTGGGCTAGCGCTTTTAATCATTTCGGTTAGTTTTTCAACATTGACATTTTCCATAAACCTATTCGAAACACTTAAAAGCTCGATCTCTTTGTTTAAATTTCGTTGGAAAACTTCGCGATGACACTGCCTCCATAATCTTTTTGGAATTGGATCTAGTTGTTTAGTAATAGCTTCTCCTTCAAAGCCAGAAAACTTAAATATTACTTCTAGGGGCATATGTTCAGAAGAGGGTTTAATGGCTACTCGAAAATCATTAAAATGCTTTAGCCAGTTTCCGGATATAAAACAGTAGTCGATAACCGATTTTGCTGATCCTCGTATAAAAGTAAATTCGCCAAGCGAGTCACCTCCACAGCTTCCATTCAGAACTTTACAGTCAAAAGCGTCAGATAACTCCAAAATCTTAACCCTATTATCATCACTTGATTCATCTTTAGATTTCCGATTAAAATGTATCTTCGGCGTACGCATTCCTAAGGCATCAGTATTTTGGGACAAACCTATCCTTCCGTTGAAATCGCCCACTAACATCAGGTCCGTTGATCCCAAAACGTTTAACGAATCTCGTAGTTTATCGTAATCAGGTTGCCAATGACTGCAATTTAAGTAGACTGGTATGATGTGATGAGTTATATTATTAATTTTGAGCTCCAGAATGCATGTGTCTTCGATTTTAATAAATTTTAACTTCTACTCCATCTAGTTGCTTATGATATCCAAAAAGCTCCCCTCCACTACCTCTTCCAAATAAATTGCTTTTCACGGCTGGTACATTTTCTAATTTATAGTTAGTAAACATATTCTTAAATCTATTTTCTTCGTTATAACTTAAAATTTTTAACGTTGAAAGCTTGGATGTTATCTGATAGACGGGAACTGGTCAATGTTTTGTAGCGACGACGTGTAAACTTTATCTGCGAGATAATCAAGGCTTTTGGTAAAAACAGAGTGTCGACTAAGATACCTTAGTATCAATTCGGCTTAGTGACCAGTCCTAATTTATTATCAATGATCCAAAAATTATCAAATTTTGATACAAAAATTAAGCTAGTTCCGCTAGAGACACACAAATTTTTTTTGAATCATTTACGAACCACTTAGTGGAGAAAATAATATGCAATCTTCAATATTAAAATAAATGCGTCATATAAATCAAAACTAGCCTCTAGCTAAGATATCAGCTAGTTCATTGACACCTATACCCTAATTTAATTAACATTTCTTCCGAATCTTATTTTCTTTACTCACGCATTATATTAAATATTTTTTTAAAAAAATCACAGCGACCTTACAGGTGCATTTTATTCATGAATTAATTTTATTCGTAGTTTCCCTAGTCTTTTATTTTTACACAATTTTGTAAAATAAGCTGAGATAGCTATAGCGCCACTGGACGTCTCCACCAAGGCTACTCGTATATATATGTGCAGGTACTTACTTATATTAAAATTGTCAGGATTTTTTTTCCAATGATGGTTATATGGCATTGCATGGCTCGAAACTGGTTTCGGTACATCAGAAATACATTCAATTGAAATACCTACATAAATATTATTGATTTACCGGATTGCTTGCATTTTTTGTTTTGTTTTTTGGGTTTGTCGTAATTTTTTGGGGACTGGAAAAATTTGGTGAGTTTTTGTGTATAAAATGCAATGGAACTGCAAGTCCTACATTCAGTTCTAGTCCGTGCTTTCTTCGTGTGAGAATTATCTAAATCTCTTCCATCGAAAATAATTTAAAACTTTCAAACCTTAAAATGAAATTAGTTGTTGCATTCGCTGTTTTGGTTGTTGCCTGTGCAGTCGCACCTGCTAAGAGTGATAGATCTGCGATTATTGTGCGTGATATTCGCAACAATGCACTCGGCAGTTACCAATTTGAGTAAGTCATACTGTTGCGACTGTTGCAACTTAGCTTTTGGAACAGGCTTTACTAAATGTTTGCTTAATTTCAGCTTCGCGACTAGTAACGGTATTCAACGTGAAGAAGTAGGTGAACAGAAGGAGCTTCCTGACAACAATTTTCGAACTGTTGTCCGTGGAACGGCATCCTGGACCTCACCTGAGGGTACGCCAATTGAGTTAAAGTATAGTGCCGATGAAAATGGATATCATCCAATTGTTTAAAGACTGATTTTATCGAACTTGTTTTTGTTTAACTTTTACATAATTTAAAAAAAGAAGTAACCTTGTGTAAATATTCTTTTCGTTTTGAAATTCAATTAAAAGTAAATTTTAAAATTAATTATATTTTCTGATGATTTTTCGTAAAGTGGAACTGTTTTACTGTTTGAATTAATTACTAGAATAGGAACGCAGTAGCGATTTTCGGTCTTTTAGGTATCTGGATATAATGTGCGGAGATCTTCTTCTTATTTTCTGGTAGATTATCTAGTTACATGAGTTAAACACCAACAGATATTCCACTTAGAGATTTTACTTTGGTGCGACATGCAACCAATTTTATCTTGCGATATATTTATATGTACCTAGGTGGTCGTTATGCATTCGTAAAATGAAATCGAACTCGAGATTTTGATCAGACATGAAATAAGACTAAAGAGTGCATCTCTCAATTCTATCTGTCTGTTTGCCTGTTCGACTTTTGTCAAAAAATTAATGTAAGAACTGAATTTAACAAAATTTCGTATTGACAATAGGCCCTTACTAGTAAACTGATAGGTTTTCGTCTGTACGAAAATTCAATTTTTGTCGACTAATGGCAAAAAAAAAAGCTATTTGGAATCAACAATTAAACAAGTCCAATTTAATAGTGCTAAGTCTTCTACTTAGCTGAATAATTAAAATAGTATAGGGTAAAATCGTCTTTGGGTTTTACGTGGATACCTGGCTATTAAGCCTTTACCCCACGGGTGGCCTACCACCATCAGAGTCAAATTTAGTCCTGACCATTAACCCCGATATAGCAAGCTATCTCGGTCGCAAAGTTGTGATATGTTGCAGCATATACACACCTCTTGCTTTGGAGCGAGGTCTATCTAACACCTCTTGAATTCAAGAAAAGAATCTTGAAAACCATATGTCTCCGCATTCGGAATAAACCAAGTCACCATGATGCTCCCACTAGGGGGCCCACCACATAGATAGGGTTCAAGCCTAGGGCCTGAATGGGCACTATCTCCCATGGTTCCAGTGGAGCTTCGCAACCAAGGTCAACCGAGGTCGACTAAGGCCACTTCCAGATGGGCTTCTGCAAAACCCTGGGCCTGTCAACCCTTAGGATACACACCAAGAAGTCGGCCGGGGTAGAAACCAACACTCAATGTGTATCCTAGTCTTTAATTTACCTTACGGTAATCAAGGAAAGACGCTGCTGTCTTTAGTTTACCTTACGACAATCAAGGAAAGACGCTCCTGTCTTTGCTCACCTTACGGCAAGCTAGGAAAGACGCTCCTAGTCTTTGTTCTAAAGAACGAGGACGACGATCCTCCTATTATTTGCTACTATTAATAGGAACAAATAAGAAACTCTTATTGAACCTTAACAAGACTTTCAAAATCTCCAACTACATAAGCAGCCGGAGACTTTACTCATACCAACCAAGATCAACACCCTAACAGTGAAACTTTCGAAATCCCCAGCCACAAAAGCAGCCGGGGACTCTACTAATCTTACCCCTACCAACCAAGATCAACCTAAATTAGCCCTACGTAAGACTTTCAAAATCACCAGCCACATAAGCAGAAAGAGACTTTACTCATCTTGCCCCTACCAACCAAGATCAACCCTTCCAGTGAAACTTTCGAAATCCCCAGCCACAGAAGCAGCCGGGGACACTACTAATTTCACTGCTCTCTCGAGTAAGACCTTAGAAATCTCCAGCTGCCTGCCCAGCCGAAGACTTCACCAGTCCCACTCCCCCTACCAACCAAGATCCATCAAAAGTCATCATCCATCAAGTGAAGAGCCCCAAAAGTCAAGACCATCATCCATGCATTAACCACTTGCACCACCATCCAATAACCATGGCCTTACGCTTCCCCGCCACCCATTATGATCGTGGGAATTACGCAAGCCACACTCAGGAGGGTATGCCACCACGACCATAATCTTGGACTTACGCTTGCTGCCATGGTCCGATGTGTAGTTCAGTAGCAATACACTTCCAACAGTCAATCCCTCCAGAGCCCGAACACGAGCAACCAAAGACATCACAATTTTAACCTAGTCCTCCCTAGTAGACCTTCAAAAACCTGCATAGTACCTTAAAAATCCCCAGCCACGTAAGTAGCCGGAGATTTTACCAACACACACCCGTAATGACCCTACTACTCCCTTGAGTTTTCTTAGTTTGTCTAAATCTCTTAGCTGAATAAACAGCGAGAGAATAGACGTAAGCCCCCCAACAACACCAAAAGGTGAAACTCGCCGCGGGGGTAGTATAGGGTAAGTACTGACATTATGGTGCACCTAGCAAAAATGACATTTGCAACATTCTAATAAAAACAAAAATCAAGCAAAAACATGGGTCTTCGCCGAACACAAGCAGAGTCACTCTCATTAATCGGTAAAAATAACCCATTTGTTTTTGACTTTGTGTACCTCGGTAAGTAAGCAGCACACGAGTTTGGTATTAATAGTTAATGTCTATTGTACAGTTAAGGTTTTCTTGTTTAACGGGAAATATTTTAAAAGAAACAGAAATTTTGTGATTTTTGGAATAATTTGCCTGATAATTTCAAATTATAATTTAATACCTGAAATTATAAGAATTAAATTCTATGTAGGGGAAGATGGCCTAAAATGGCCCACCAAGGTAAAATGACACCCTTGCTAGAAATTGTAGAATCGAACAGAATTAGAAGGTTTTGGTAACACAATTCCTTACTTTATCTGGCATCACTGACATAAACGAAATATTAGCAGCTTCAAACTATTGTTTGAAATTTTACAGGTCAAACTGTCTCTAGCCATGTTAAAAAGTAGAACCAATAAAATGTTGTAAAAAGTTTGTTGACAAAAATAATTATAAAAAACATTCAATTATGGAGAAAACAGTAAATACATGTTAGTATTAAGTATTTCCTATTAATTTACTGAAATTAGTTGGCCTATAACTATTTCAGTGTGTTCGGAATTAAAACTTAAATAAAAGAGCCCTAAATGAGCAAAATGGCCTACTAAGCACTCGCCTAAAATGGAACAGTGTGCCATTCTGAACTTTATTAACAAAATAGAGAGAAAACTATCAGTTAACTAAATATGGCCACCAAAAGTGATTTTACTGAAAATTGACCCAAATCTAACAAAATCATCGGATGCGGATGGAGATATTTTCGCAACCAAGGCTCGTAACGGGTTGCAGTTTTCAATTCTGAATAGAGAATTCACAGACCTTTCCATGGATGTGCCAAACTCAAAAATTATTTTTTTTATTAATTTCGGGAAAAATCATGGGCTAACCACTTGTCTTTAAAAATCATTATTTTTTCGAAGTTCACCAATCCCACCGAGATATACATCAAACGAAAGGTCTATTCAATACCTACACACACATCCAGGCTAAATCGTCCTGCGTGGTCTGGTTATCGAAATATGGCCATCCAAAGTGATTTCATTGATTCCACAGATTTTTGAGCTTTAACTATCTAACATTGTGATTGGGTGGTGATATTTCCGAAACCAGGCCTTGTAAAAGGTTGCGGTTTTCAAAATTTCTAGTCAATTTTGTAAGAGCTATTCACGGGTGAAAACCAGAAGGTTCTGCGAGGCCTGGTTATCGAAATATGGCCACCCAAAGTGATTTTACTGAAAATTGACCGAAATCTAAAAAAATCATCGGATGCGGATGGAGATATTTTCGCAACCAAGGCTCGTAACGGATTGCAGTTTTCAATTCTGAATAGAGAATTCACAGACCTTTCCATGGATGTGCCAAACTCAAAAATTATTTTTTTTATTAATTTCGGGAAAAATCATGGGCTAACCACTTGTCTTTAAAAATCATTATTTTTTCGAAGTTCACCAATCCCACCGAGATATACATCAAACGAAAGGTCTATTCAATACCTACACACACATCCAGGCTAAATCGTGCTGCGTGGTCTGGTTATCGAAATATGGCCATCCAAAGTGATTTCATTGATTCCACAGATTTTTGAGCTTTAACTATCTAACATTGTGTTTGGGTGGTGATATTTCCGAAACCAGGCCTTGTAAAAGGTTGCGGTTTTCAAAATTTCTAGTCAATATTGTAAGAGCTATTCATGGGTGAAAACCAGAAGGGGTTCTGCGAGGCCTGGTTATCGAAATATGGCCACCCAAAGTGATTTTACTGAAAATTGACCCAAATCTAAAAAAATCATCGGATGCGGATGGAGATATTTTCGCAACCAAGGCTCGTAACGGGTTGCAGTTTTCAATTCTGAATAGAGAATTCACAGACCTTTCCATGGATGTGCCAAACTCAAAAATTATTTTTTTTATTAATTTCGGGAAAAATCATGGGCTAACCACTTGTCTTTAAAAATCATTATTTTTTCGAAGTTCACCAATCCCACCGAGATATACATCAAACGAAAGGTCTATTCAATACCTACACACACATCTAGGCTAAATCGTGCTGCGTGGTCTGGTTATCGAAATATGGCCATCCAAAGTGATTTCATTGATTCCACAGATTTTTGAGCTTTAACTATCTAACATTGTGTTTGGGTGGTGATATTTCCGAAATCAGGCCTTGTAAAAGGTTGCGGTTTTCAAAATTTCTAGTCAATATTGTAAGAGCTATTCATGGGTGAAAACCAGAAGGGGTTCTGCGAGGCCTGGTTATCGAAATATGGCCACCCAAAGTGATTTTACTGAAAATTGACCCAAATCTAAAAAAATCATCGGATGCGGATGGAGATATTTTCGCAACCAAGGCTCGTAACGGGTTGCAGTTTTCAATTCTGAATAGAGAATTCACAGACCTTTCCATGGATGTGCCAAACTCAAAAATTATTTTTTTTATTAATTTCGGGAAAAATCATGGGCTAACCACTTGTCTTTAAAAATCATTATTTTTTCGAAGTTCACCAATCCCACCGAGATATACATCAAACGAAAGGTCTATTCAATACCTATACACACATCCAGGCTAAATCGTCCTGCGTGGTCTGGTTATCGAAATATGGCCATCCAAAGTGATTTCATTGATTCCACAGATTTTTGAGCTTTAACTATCTAACATTGTGTTTGGGTGGTGATATTTCCGAAACCAGGCCTTGTAAAAGGTTGCGGTTTTCAAAATTTCTAGTCAATTTTGTAAGAGCTATTCACGGGTGAAAACCAGAAGGTTCTGCGAGACCTGGTTATCGAAATATGGCCACCCAAAGTGATTTTACTGAAAATTGACCCAAATCTAAAAAAATCATCGGATGCGGATGGAGATATTTTCGCAACCAAGGCTCGTAACGGGTTGCAGTTTTCAATTCTGAATAGAGAATTCACAGACCTTTCCATGGATGTGCCAAACTCAAAAATTATTTTTTTTATTAATTTCGGGAAAAATCATGGGCTAACCACTTGTCTTTAAAAATCATTATTTTTTCGAAGTTCACCAATCCCACCGAGATATACATCAAACGAAAGGTCTATTCAATACCTACACACACATCCAGGCTAAATCGTCCTGCGTGGTCTGGTTATCGAAATATGGCCATCCAAAGTGATTTCATTGATTCCACAGATTTTTGAGCTTTAACTATCTAACATTGTGTTTGGGTGGTGATATTTCCGAAACCAGGCCTTGTAAAAGGTTGCGGTTTTCAAAATTTCTAGTCAATTTTGTAAGAGCTATTCACGGGTGAAAACCAGAAGGTTCTGCGAGACCTGGTTATCGAAATATGGCCACCCAAAGTGATTTTACTGAAAATTGACCCAAATCTAAAAAAATCATCGGATGCGGATGGAGATATTTTCGCAACCAAGGCTCGTAACGGGTTGCAGTTTTCAATTCTGAATAGAGAATTCACAGACCTTTCCATGGATGTGCCAAACTCAAAAATTATTTTTTTTATTAATTTCGGGAAAAATCATGGGCTAACCACTTGTCTTTAAAAATCATTATTTTTTCGAAGTTCACCACTCCCACCGAGATATACATCAAACGAAAGGTCTATTCAATACCTACACACACATCCAGGCTAAATCGTCCTGCGTGGTCTGGTTATCGAAATATGGCCATCCAAAGTGATTTCATTGATTCCACAGTTTTTTGAGCTTTAACTATCTAACATTGTGTTTGGGTGGTGATATTTCCGAAACCAGGCCTTGTAAAAGGTTGCGGTTTTCAAAATTTCTAGTCAATTTTGTAAGAGCTATTCACGGGTGAAAACCAGAAGGTTCTGCGAGACCTGGTTATCGAAATATGGCCACCCAAAGTGATTTTACTGAAAATTGACCCAAATCTAAAAAAATCATCGGATGCGGATGGAGATATTTTCGCAACCAAGGCTCGTAACGGGTTGCAGTTTTCAATTCTGAATAGAGAATTCACAGACCTTTCCATGGATGTGCCAAACTCAAAAATTATTTTTTTTATTAATTTCGGGAAAAATCATGGGCTAACCACTTGTCTTTAAAAATCATTATTTTTTCGAAGTTCACCAATCCCACCGAGATATACATCAAACGAAAGGTCTATTCAATACCTACACACACATCCAGGCTAAATCGTGCTGCGTGGTCTGGTTATCGAAATATGGCCATCCAAAGTGATTTCATTGATTCCACAGATTTTTGAGCTTTAACTATCTAACATTGTGTTTGGGTGGTGATATTTCCGAAACCAGGCCTTGTAAAAGGTTGCGGTTTTCAAAATTTCTAGTCAATTTTGTAAGAGCTATTCACGGGTGAAAACCAGAAGGTTCTGCGAGACCTGGTTATCGAAATATGGCCACCCAAAGTGATTTTACTGAAAATTGACCCAAATCTAAAAAAATCATCGGATGCGGATGGAGATATTTTCGCAACCAAGGCTCGTAACGGGTTGCAGTTTTCAATTCTGAATAGAGAATTCACAGACCTTTCCATGGATGTGCCAAACTCAAAAATTATTTTTTTTATTAATTTCGGGAAAAATCATGGGCTAACCACTTGTCTTTAAAAATCATTATTTTTTCGAAGTTCACCAATCCCACCGAGATATACATCAAACGAAAGGTCTATTCAATACCTACACACACATCCAGGCTAAATCGTGCTGCGTGGTCTGGTTATCGAAATATGGCCATCCAAAGTGATTTCATTGATTCCACAGATTTTTGAGCTTTAACTATCTAACATTGTGTTTGGGTGGTGATATTTCCGAAACCAGGCCTTGTAAAAGGTTGCGGTTTTCAAAATTTCTAGTCAATTTTGTAAGAGCTATTCACGGGTGAAAACCAGAAGGTTCTGCGAGACCTGGTTATCGAAATATGGCCACCCAAAGTGATTTTACTGAAAATTGACCCAAATCTAAAAAAATCATCGGATGCGGATGGAGATATTTTCGCAACCAAGGCTCGTAACGGGTTGCAGTTTTCAATTCTGAATAGAGAATTCACAGACCTTTCCATGGATGTGCCAAACTCAAAAATTATTTTTTTTATTAATTTCGGGAAAAATCATGGGCTAACCACTTGTCTTTAAAAATCATTATTTTTTCGAAGTTCACCAATCCCACCGAGATATACATCAAACGAAAGGTCTATTCAATACCTACACACACATCCAGGCTAAATCGTGCTGCGTGGTCTGGTTATCGAAATATGGCCATCCAAAGTGATTTCATTGATTCCACAGATTTTTGAGCTTTAACTATCTAACATTGTGTTTGGGTGGTGATATTTCCGAAACCAGGCCTTGTAAAAGGTTGCGGTTTTCAAAATTTCTAGTCAATTTTGTAAGAGCTATTCACGGGTGAAAACCAGAAGGTTCTGCGAGACCTGGTTATCGAAATATGGCCACCCAAAGTGATTTTACTGAAAATTGACCCAAATCTAAAAAAATCATCGGATGCGGATGGAGATATTTTCGCAACCAAGGCTCGTAACGGGTTGCAGTTTTCAATTCTGAATAGAGAATTCACAGACCTTTCCATGGATGTGCCAAACTCAAAAATTATTTTTTTTATTAATTTCGGGAAAAATCATGGGCTAACCACTTGTCTTTAAAAATCATTATTTTTTCGAAGTTCACCAATCCCACCGAGATATACATCAAACGAAAGGTCTATTCAATACCTACACACACATCCAGGCTAAATCGTGCTGCGTGGTCTGGTTATCGAAATATGGCCATCCAAAGTGATTTCATTGATTCCACAGATTTTTGAGCTTTAACTATCTAACATTGTGTTTGGGTGGTGATATTTCCGAAACCAGGCCTTGTAAAAGGTTGCGGTTTTCAAAATTTCTAGTCAATTTTGTAAGAGCTATTCACGGGTGAAAACCAGAAGGTTCTGCGAGACCTGGTTATCGAAATATGGCCACCCAAAGTGATTTTACTGAAAATTGACCCAAATCTAAAAAAATCATCGGATGCGGATGGAGATATTTTCGCAACCAAGGCTCGTAACGGGTTGCAGTTTTCAATTCTGAATAGAGAATTCACAGACCTTTCCATGGATGTGCCAAACTCAAAAATTATTTTTTTTATTAATTTCGGGAAAAATCATGGGCTAACCACTTGTCTTTAAAAATCATTATTTTTTCGAAGTTCACCAATCCCACCGAGATATACATCAAACGAAAGGTCTATTCAATACCTACACACACATCCAGGCTAAATCGTGCTGCGTGGTCTGGTTATCGAAATATGGCCATCCAAAGTGATTTCATTGATTCCACAGATTTTTGAGCTTTAACTATCTAACATTGTGTTTGGGTGGTGATATTTCCGAAACCAGGCCTTGTAAAAGGTTGCGGTTTTCAAAATTTCTAGTCAATTTTGTAAGAGCTATTCACGGGTGAAAACCAGAAGGTTCTGCGAGACCTGGTTATCGAAATATGGCCACCCAAAGTGATTTTACTGAAAATTGACCCAAATCTAAAAAAATCATCGGATGCGGATGGAGATATTTTCGCAACCAAGGCTCGTAACGGGTTGCAGTTTTCAATTCTGAATAGAGAATTCACAGACCTTTCCATGGATGTGCCAAACTCAAAAATTATTTTTTTTATTAATTTCGGGAAAAATCATGGGCTAACCACTTGTCTTTAAAAATCATTATTTTTTCGAAGTTCACCAATCCCACCGAGATATACATCAAACGAAAGGTCTATTCAATACCTACACACACATCCAGGCTAAATCGTGCTGCGTGGTCTGGTTATCGAAATATGGCCATCCAAAGTGATTTCATTGATTCCACAGATTTTTGAGCTTTAACTATCTAACATTGTGTTTGGGTGGTGATATTTCCGAAACCAGGCCTTGTAAAAGGTTGCGGTTTTCAAAATTTCTAGTCAATTTTGTAAGAGCTATTCACGGGTGAAAACCAGAAGGTTCTGCGAGACCTGGTTATCGAAATATGGCCACCCAAAGTGATTTTACTGAAAATTGACCCAAATCTAAAAAAATCATCGGATGCGGATGGAGATATTTTCGCAACCAAGGCTCGTAACGGGTTGCAGTTTTCAATTCTGAATAGAGAATTCACAGACCTTTCCATGGATGTGCCAAACTCAAAAATTATTTTTTTTATTAATTTCGGGAAAAATCATGGGCTAACCACTTGTCTTTAAAAATCATTATTTTTTCGAAGTTCACCAATCCCACCGAGATATACATCAAACGAAAGGTCTATTCAATACCTACACACACATCCAGGCTAAATCGTCCTGCGTGGTCTGGTTATCGAAATATGGCCATCCAAAGTGATTTCATTGATTTCACAGATTTTTGAGCTTTAACTATCTAACATTGTGTTTGGGTGGTGATATTTCCGAAACCAGGCCTTGTAAAAGGTTGCGGTTTTCAAAATTTCTAGTCAATATTGTAAGAGCTATTCACGGGTGAAAACCAGAAGGTTCTGCGAGGCCTGGTTATCGAAATATGGCCACCCAAAGTGATTTTACTGAAAATTGACCCAAATCTAAAAAAATCATCGGATGCGGATGGAGATATTTTCGCAACCAAGTCTCGTAACGGGTTGCAGTTTTCAATTCTGAATAGAGAATTCACAGACCTTTCCATGGATGTGCCAAACTCAAAAATTATTTTTTTTATTAATTTCGGGAAAAATCATGGGCTAACCACTTGTCTTTAAAAATCATTATTTTTTCGAAGTTCACCAATCCCACCGAGATATACATCAAACGAAAGGTCTATTCAATACCTACACACACATCCAGGCTAAATCGTCCTGCGTGGTCTGGTTATCGAAATATGGCCATCCAAAGTGATTTCATTGATTCCACAGATTTTTGAGCTTTAACTATCTAACATTGTGTTTGGGTGGTGATA
The DNA here is from genome assembly GCA_911387755.1 of Chrysotoxum bicinctum. Classification (NCBI taxonomy): domain Eukaryota; kingdom Metazoa; phylum Arthropoda; class Insecta; order Diptera; family Syrphidae; genus Chrysotoxum; species Chrysotoxum bicinctum. Next base: position 172,489,343 of record OU426989.1, read on the forward strand.
TTTCCGAAACCAGGCCTTGTAAAAGGTTGCGGTTTTCAAAATTTCTAGTCAATTTTGTAAGAGCTATTCACGGGTGAAAACCAGAAGGTTCTGCGAGACCTGGTTATCGAAATATGGCCACCCAAAGTGATTTTACTGAAAATTGACCCAAATCTAAAAAAATCATCGGATGCGGATGGAGATATTTTCGCAACCAAGGCTCGTAACGGGTTGCAGTTTTCAATTCTGAATAGAGAATTCACAGACCTTTCCATGGATGTGCCAAACTCAAAAATTATTTTTTTTATTAATTTCGGGAAAAATCATGGGCTAACCACTTGTCTTTAAAAATCATTATTTTTTCGAAGTTCACCAATCCCACCGAGATATATGTACATCAAACGAAAGGTCTATTCAATACCTACACACACATCCAGGCTAAATCGTGCTGCGTGGTCTGGTTATCGAAATATGGCCATCCAAAGTGATTTCATTGATTCCACAGATTTTTGAGCTTTAACTATCTAACATTGTGTTTGGGTGGTGATATTTCCGAAACCAGGCCTTGTAAAAGGTTGCGGTTTTCAAAATTTCTAGTCAATTTTGTAAGAGCTATTCACGGGTGAAAACCAGAAGGTTCTGCGAGACCTGGTTATCGAAATATGGCCACCCAAAGTGATTTTACTGAAAATTGACCCAAATCTAAAAAAATCATCGGATGCGGATGGAGATATTTTCGCAACCAAGGCTCGTAACGGGTTGCAGTTTTCAATTCTGAATAGAGAATTCACAGACCTTTCCATGGATGTGCCAAACTCAAAAATTATTTTTTTTATTAATTTCGGGAAAAATCATGGGCTAACCACTTGTCTTTAAAAATCATTATTTTTTCGAAGTTCACCAATCCCACCGAGATATACATCAAACGAAAGGTCTATTCAATACCTACACACACATCCAGGCTAAATCGTCCTGCGTGGTCTGGTTATCGAAATATGGCCATCCAAAGTGATTTCATTGATTTCACAGATTTTTGAGCTTTAACTATCTAACATTGTGTTTGGGTGGTGATATTTCCGAAACCAGGCCTTGTAAAAGGTTGCGGTTTTCAAAATTTCTAGTCAATATTGTAAGAGCTATTCACGGGTGAAAACCAGAAGGTTCTGCGAGGCCTGGTTATCGAAATATGGCCACCCAAAGTGATTTTACTGAAAATTGACCCAAATCTAAAAAAATCATCGGATGCGGATGGAGATATTTTCGCAACCAAGGCTCGTAACGGGTTGCAGTTTTCAATTCTGAATAGAGAATTCACAGACCTTTCCATGGATGTGCCAAACTCAAAAATTATTTTTTTTATTAATTTCGGGAAAAATCATGGGCTAACCACTTGTCTTTAAAAATCATTATTTTTTCGAAGTTCACCAATCCCACCGAGATATACATCAAACGAAAGGTCTATTCAATACCTACACACACATCCAGGCTAAATCGTCCTGCGTGGTCTGGTTATCGAAATATGGCCATCCAAAGTGATTTCATTGATTTCACAGATTTTTGAGCTTTAACTATCTAACATTGTGTTTGGGTGGTGATATTTCCGAAACCAGGCCTTGTAAAAGGTTGCGGTTTTCAAAATTTTTAGTCAATATTGTAAGAGCTATTCACGGGTGAAAACCAGAAGATTCTGCGAGGCCTGGGTCATCATCGCGTAATTTTTAAGACGATCGTCGTCCAAACGATTGTCGAGCACGACGTCGTCAAAAGTTTGCTTCGCGTAAAGTTTCAATCGCATCGTTCGGTCGTGTCGTCCATCGTCCACAGTTTGAGAACATCAAGAAGCAATAAAATGTCATTTGGGCTGTCTGGTTGTAATCAAACTAAAGTTTTCGTTGGAAGTGAGAGAGGATGCGATGCATTCCTTATGTTAATTTCCTTTACACATGAGAAATCAATTTCTGTATGAATATTTCGATTAATCGACAGATTTTACGTTCCTTCACACAAAAAAAAAACGATTTTTTTTTAAAGAGATCAAAATCTTCGAATCCTTATTTGAAGATGGATTTATGTATACGAAATACGCACACCAAAAGAAAACAAATTATCCGGGATCGAAATCCCTAGTGTTAAATAAAGGAAATCGAAATTAGTGTCCTTCGCATTTATTCGATAGTTTCGCTTTCATTTAATTCGCTTTAATTATCATCGAAAAATAACAAATTGTAGGTAATGTAGTAACATTTTTTTTTAAATTAAAAAAAAAAACTTTCAAAAAATCCACAAAATGTATGAGACGATTGTAAAATAGCAATCGTTCAATCGCAATCGTTCAGTCGACCATATTTGACGGTTCAACGAGTTACATGAAGCTAAAGTTGAATCGTCTTAACGACATCGTCCAGACGATTCAAGTTTGTATGTGTTACACGAAGCAGTTCAATCGTTCAAACGACGTCGTCAAACTATCGTCGTCTTACGCGATGAAGGCCCTGGTTATCGAAATATGGCCACCCAAAGTGATTTTACTGAAAATTGACCCAAATCTAAAAAAATCATCGGATGCGGATGGAGATATTTTCGCAACCAAGGCTCGTAACGGGTTGCACTTTTCAATTCTGAATAGAGAATTCACAGACCTTTCCATGGATGTGCCAAACTCAAAAATTATTTTTTTTATTAATTTCGGGAAAAATCATGGGCTAACCACTTGTCTTTAAAAATCATTATTTTTTCGAAGTTCACCAATCCCACCGAGATATACATCAAACGAAAGGTCTATTCAATACCTACACACACATCCAGGCTAAATCGTGCTGCGTGGTCTGGTTATCGAAATATGGCCATCCAAAGTGATTTCATTGATTCCACAGATTTTTGAGCTTTAACTATCTAACATTGTGTTTGGGTGGTGATATTTCCGAAACCAGGCCTTGTAAAAGGTTGCGGTTTTCAAAATTTCTAGTCAATATTGTAAGAGCTATTCACGGGTGAAAACCAGAAGGTTCTGCGAGGCCTGGTTATCGAAATATGGCCACCCAAAGTGATTTTACTGAAAATTGACCGAAATCTAAAAAAATCATCGGATGCGGATGGAGATATTTTCGCGACCAAGGCTCGTAACGGGTTGCAGTTTTCAATTCTGAATAGAGAATTCACAGACCTTTCCATGGATGTGCCAAACTCAAAAATTATTTTTTTTATTAATTTCGGGAAAAATCATGGGCTAACCACTTGTCTTTAAAAATCATTATTTTTTCGAAGTTCACCAATCCCACCGAGATATACATCAAACGAAAGGTCTATTCAATACCTACACACACATCCAGGCTAAATCGTCCTGCGTGGTCTGGTTATCGAAATATGGCCATCCAAAGTGATTTCATTGATTCCACAGATTTTTGAGCTTTAACTATCTAACATTGTGTTTGGGTGGTGATATTTCCGAAACCAGGCCTTGTAAAAGGTTGCGGTTTTCAAAATTTCTAGTCAATATTGTAAGAGCTATTCACGGGTGAAAACCAGAAGGTTCTGCGAGGCCTGGTTATCGAAATATGGCCACCCAAAGTGATTTTACTGAAAATTGACCGAAATCTAAAAAAATCATCGGATGCGGATGGAGATATTTTCGCGACCAAGGCTCGTAACGGGTTGCAGTTTTCAATTCTGAATAGAGAATTCACAGACCTTTCCATGGATGTGCCAAACTCAAAAATTATTTTTTTTATTAATTTCGGGAAAAATCATGGGCTAACCACTTGTCTTTAAAAATCATTATTTTTTCGAAGTTCACCAATCCCACCGAGATATACATCAAACGAAAGGTCTATTCAATACCTACACACACATCCAGGCTAAATCGTGCTGCGTGGTCTGGTTATCGAAATATGGCCATCCAAAGTGATTTCATTGATTCCACAGATTTTTGAGCTTTAACTATCTAACATTGTGTTTGGGTGGTGATATTTCCGAAACCAGGCCTTGTTAAAGGTTGCGGTTTTCAAAATTTCTAGTCAATATTGTAAGAGCTATTCACGGGTGAAAACCAGAAGGTTCTGCGAGGCCTGGTTATCGAAATATGGCCACCCAAAGTGATTTTACTGAAAATTGACCCAAATCTAAAAAAATCATCGGATGCGGATGGAGATATTTTCGCAACCAAGGCTCGTAACGGGTTGCAGTTTTCAATTCTGAATAGAGAATTCACAGACCTTTCCATGGATGTGCCAAACTCAAAAATTATTTTTTTTATTAATTTCGGGAAAAATCATGGGCTAACCACTTGTCTTTAAAAATCATTATTTTTTCGAAGTTCACCAATCCCACCGAGATATACATCAAACGAAAGGTCTATTCAATACCTACACACACATCCAGGCTAAATCGTGCTGCGTGGTCTGGTTACCGAAATATGGCCATCCAAAGTGATTTCATTGATTCCACAGATTTTTGAGCTTTAACTATCTAACATTGTGTTTGGGTGGTGATATTTCCGAAACCAGGCCTTGTAAAAGGTTGCGGTTTTCAAAATTTCTAGTCAATATTGTAAGAGCTATTCACGGGTGAAAACCAGAAGGTTCTGCGAGGCCTGGTTATCGAAATATGGCCACCCAAAGTGATTTTACTGAAAATTGACCCAAATCTAAAAAAATCATCGGATGCGGATGGAGATATTTTCGCAACCAAGGCTCGTAACGGGTTGCAGTTTTCAATTCTGAATAGAGAATTCACAGACCTTTCCATGGATGTGCCAAACTCAAAAATTATTTTTTTTATTAATTTCGGGAAAAATCATGGACTAACCACTTGTCTTTAAAAATCATTATTTTTTCGAAGTTCACCAATCCCACCGAGATATACATCAAACGAAAGGTCTATTCAATACCTACACACACATCCAGGCTAAATCGTGCTGCGTGGTCTGGTTATCGAAATATGGCATCCAAAGTGATTTCATTGATTCCACAGATTTTTGAGCTTTAACTATCTAACATTGTGTTTGGGTGGTGATATTTCCGCAACCAGGCCTTGTAAAAGGTTGCGGTTTTCAAAATTTCTAGTCAATATTGTAAGAGCTATTCACGGGTGAAAACCAGAAGGTTCTGCGAGGCCTGGTTATCGAAATATGGCCACCCAAAGTGATTTTACTGAAAATTGACCCAAATCTAAAAAAATCATCGGATGCGGATGGAGATATTTTCGCAACCAAGGCTCGTAACGGGTTGCAGTTTTCAATTCTGAATAGAGAATTCACAGACCTTTCCATGGATGTGCCAAACTCAAAAATTATTTTTTTTATTAATTTCGGAAAAAAACATGGGCTAACCACTTGTCTTTAAAAATCATTATTTTTTCGAAGTTCACCAATCCCACCGAGATATACATCAAACGAAAGGTCTATTCAATACCTACACACACATCCAGGCTAAATCGTCCTGCGTGGTCTGGTTATCGAAATATGGCCATCCAAAGTGATTTCATTGATTCCACAGATTTTTGAGCTTTAACTATCTAACATTGTGTTTGGGTGGTGATATTTCCGAAACCAGGCCTTGTAAAAGGTTGCGGTTTTCAAAATTTCTAGTCAATTTTGTAAGGGCTATTCACGGGTGAAAACCAGAAGGTTCTGCGAGGCCTGGTTATCGAAATATGGCCACCCAAAGTGATTTTACTGAAAATTGACCCAAATCTAAAAAAATCATCGGATGCGGATGGAGATATTTTCGCAAACAAGGCTCGTAACGGGTTGCAGTTTTCAATTCTGAATAGAAAATTCACAGACCTTTCCATGGATGTGCCACACTCAAAAATTATTTTTTTTATTAATTTCGGGAAAAATCATGGGCTAACTAACCACTTGTCTTCAAAAATCATTATTTTTTCGAAGTTCACCAATCCCACCGAGATATACATCAAACGAAAGGTCTATTCAATACCTATACACACATCCAGGCTAAATCGTCCTGCGTGGTCTGGTTATCGAAATATGGCCATCCAAAGTGATTTCATTGATTCCACAGATTTTTCTGCTTTAACTATCTAACATTGTGTTTGGGTGGTGATATTTTTTATTAATTTCGGGAAAAATCATGGGCTAACCACTTGTCTTTAAAAATCATTATTTTTTCGAAGTTCACCAATCCCACCGAGATATACATCAAACGAAAGATCTATTCAATACCTACACACACATCCAGGCTAAATTGTCCTGCGTGGTCTGGTTATCGAAATATGGCCATCCAAAGTGATTTCACTGATTCCACAGATTTTTGAGCTTTAACTATCTAACATTGTGTTTGGGTGGTGATATTTCCGAAACCAGCCCTGTAAAAGGTTACGGTTTTCAAAATTTCTAGTCAATTTTGTAAGGGCTATTCACGGGTGAAAACCAGAAGGTTCTGCGAGGCCTGGTTATCGAAATATGGCCACCCAAAGTGATTTTACTGAAAATTGACCCAAATCTAAAAAAATCATCGGATGCGGATGGAGATATATTCGCAACCAAGGCTCGTAACGGATTGCAGTTTTCAATTCTAAATAGAGAATTCACAGACCTTTCCATGGATGTGCCAAACTCAAAAATTATTTTTTTTATTAATTTCGGGAAAAATCATGATGAATACAGTGTCTGTGTACTGACTATGTATGTATTTATTTGATGAATGACAGGGTATATATTTGCAGATGTCACTGCAAAAATAGATGAGAAGATTTACACCCAGCATCTATCCAGAGCAACTTCTACATCGTCCAGGAATACTCGTACATACAGGAAGCTCAAGCGGGATCGGGTCAAAATTCTGGCTTCAAAATTCTGCTTTTCAGAATTCTGCTTTTTTAACGAAAATTCTGCTTTTCAAAATTCTGCTTGTCTTTAAAAATCATTATTTTTTCGAAGTTCACCAATCCCACCGAGATATACATCAAACGAAAGGTCTATTCAATACCTACACACACATCCAGGCTAAATCGTCCTGCGTGGTCTGGTTATCGAAATATGGCCATCCAAAGTGATTTCATTGATTCCACAGATCTTTGAGCTTTAACTATCTAACATTGTGTTTGGGTGGTGATATTTCCGAAACCAGGCCTTGTAAAAGGTTGCGGTTTTCAAAATTTCTAGTCAATTTTGTAAGAGCTATTCACGGGTGAAAACCAGAAGGTTCTGCGAGGCCTGGTTATCGAAATATGGCCACCCAAAGTGATTTTACTGAAAATTGACCCAAATCTAAAAAAATCATCGGATGCGGATGGAGATATATTCGCAACCAAGGCTCGTAACGGATTGCAGTTTTCAATTCTGAATAGAGAATTCACAGACCTTTCCATGGATGTGCCAAACTCAAAAATTATTTTTTTTATTAATTTCGGGAAAAATCATGGGCTAACCACTTGTCTTTAAAAATCATTATTTTTTCGAAGTTCACCAATCCCACCGAGATATACATCAAACGAAAGATCTATTCAATACCTACACACACATCCAGGCTAAATCGTGCTGCGTGGTCTGGTTATCGAAATATGGCCATCCAAAGTGATTTCATTGATTCCACAGATTTTTGAGCTTTAACATCTAACATTGTGTTTGGGTGGTGATATTTCCGAAACCAGGCCTTGTAAAAGGTTGCGGTTTTCAAAATTTCTAGTCAATTTTGTAAGAGCTATTCACGGGTGAAAACCAGAAGGTTCTGCGAGGCCTGGTTATCGAAATATGGCCACCCAAAGTGATTTTACTGAAAATTGACCCAAATCTAAAAAAATCATCGGATGCGGATGGAGATATATTCGCAACCAAGGCTCGTAACGGATTGCAGTTTTCAATTCTGAATAGAGAATTCACAGACCTTTCCATGGATGTGCCAAACTCAAAAATTATTTTTTTTATTAATTTCGGGAAAAATCATGGGCTAACTAACACCTTGTCTTTAAAAATCATTATTTTTTCGAAGTTCACCAATCCCACCGAGATATACATCAAACGAAAGGTCTATTCAATACCTACACACACATCCAGGCTAAATCGTCCTGCGTGGTCTGGTTATCGAAATATGGCCATCCAAAGTGATTTCACTGATTCCACAGATTTTTGAGCTTTAACTATCTAACATTGTGTTTGGGTGGTGATATTTCCGAAACCAGGCCCTGTAAAAGGTTACGGTTTTCAAAATTTCTAGTCAATTTTGTAAGAGCTATTCACGGGTGAAAACCAGAAGGTTCTGCGAGGCCTGGTTATCGAAATATGGCCACCCAAAGTGATTTTACTGAAAATTGACCCAAATCTAAAAAAATCATCGGATGCGGATGGAGATATTTTCGCAACCAAGGCTCGTAACGGGTTGCAGTTTTCAATTCTGAATAGAGAATTCACAGATCTTTCCATGGATGTGCCAAACTCAAAAATAATTTTATTTATTAATTTCGGGTAAAATCATGGGCTAACTAACCACTTGTCTTTAAAAATCATTATTTTTTCGAAGTTCACCAATCCCACCGAGATATACATCAAACGAAAGGTCTATTCAATACCTACACACACATCCAGGCTAAATCGTCCTGCGTGGTCTGGTTATCGAAATATGGCCATCCAAAGTGATTTCATTGATTCCACAGATTTTTGAGCTTTAACATCTAACATTGTGTTTGGGTGGTGATATTTCCGAAACCAGGCCTTGTAAAAGGTTGCGGTTTTCAAAATTTCTAGTCAATTTTGTAAGAGCTATTCACGGGTGAAAACCAGAAGGTTCTGCGAGGCCTGGTTATCGAAATATGGCCACCCAAAGTGATTTTACTGAAAATTGACCCAAATCTAAAAAAATCATCGGATGCGGATGGAGATATATTCGCAACCAAGGCTCGTAACGGATTGCAGTTTTCAATTCTGAATAGAGAATTCACAGACCTTTCCATGGATGTGCCAAACTCAAAAATTATTTTTTTTATTAATTTCGGGAAAAATCATGGGCCACTTGTCTTTAAAAATCATTATTTTTTCGAAGTTCACCAATCCCACCGAGATATACATCAAACGAAAGATCTATTCAATACCTACACACACATCCAGGCTAAATCGTCCTGCGTGGTCTGGTTATCGAAATATGGCCATCCAAAGTGATTTCATTGATTCCACAGATTTTTGAGCTTTAACATCTAACATTGTGTTTGGGTGGTGATATTTCCGAAACCAGGCCTTGTAAAAGGTTGCGGTTTTCAAAATTTCTAGTCAATTTTGTAAGAGCTATTCACGGGTGAAAACCAGAAGGTTCTGCGAGGCCTGGTTATCGAAATATGGCCACCCAAAGTGATTTTACTGAAAATTGACCCAAATCTAAAAAAATCATCGGATGCGGATGGAGATATATTCGCAACCAAGGCTCGTAACGGATTGCAGTTTTCAATTCTGAATAGAGAATTCACAGACCTTTCCATGGATGTGCCAAACTCAAAAATTATTTTTTTTATTAATTTCGGGAAAAATCATGGGCTAACTAACCACTTGTCTTTAAAAATCATTATTTTTTCGAAGTTCACCAATCCCACCGAGATATACATCAAACGAAAGGTCTATTCAATACCTACACACACATCCAGGCTAAATCGTCCTGCGTGGTCTGGTTATCGAAATATGGCCATCCAAAGTGATTTCATTGATTCCACAGATTTTTGAGCTTTAACATCTAACATTGTGTTTGGGTGGTGATATTTCCGAAACCAGGCCTTGCAAAAGGTTGCGGTTTTCAAAATTTCTAGTCAATTTTGTAAGAGCTATTCACGGGTGAAAACCAGAAGGTTCTGCGAGGCCTGGTTATCGAAATATGGCCACCCAAAGTGATTTTACTGAAAATTGACCCAAATCTAAAAAAATCATCGGATGCGGATGGAGATATATTCGCAACCAAGGCTCGTAACGGATTGCAGTTTTCAATTCTGAATAGAGAATTCACAGACCTTTCCATGGATGTGCCAAACTCAAAAATTATTTTTTTTATTAATTTCGGGAAAAATCATGGGCCACTTGTCTTTAAAAATCATTATTTTTTCGAAGTTCACCAATCCCACCGAGATATACATCAAACGAAAGATCTATTCAATACCTACACACACATCCAGGCTAAATCGTCCTGCGTGGTCTGGTTATCGAAATATGGCCATCCAAAGTGATTTCATTGATTCCACAGATTTTTCTGCTTTAACATCTAACATTGTGTTTGGGTGGTGATATTTCCGAAACCAGGCCTTGTAAAAGGTTGCGGTTTTCAAAATTTCTAGTCAATTTTGTAAGAGCTATTCACGGGTGAAAACCAGAAGGTTCTGCGAGGCCTGGTTATCGAAATATGGCCACCCAAAGTGATTTTACTGAAAATTGACCCAAATCTAAAAAAATCATCGGATGCGGATGGAGATATATTCGCAACCAAGGCTCGTAACGGATTGCAGTTTTCAATTCTGAATAGAGAATTCACAGACCTTTCCATGGATGTGCCAAACTCAAAAATTATTTTTTTTATTAATTTCGGGAAAAATCATGGACTAACCACTTGTCTTTAAAAATCATTATTTTTTCGAAGTTCACCAATCCCACCGAGATATACATCAAACAAAAGATCTATTCAATACCTACACACACATCCAGGCTAAATCGTCCTGCGTGGTCTGGTTATCGAAATATGGCCATCCAAAGTGATTTCACTGATTCCACAGATTTTTGAGCTTTAACTATCTAACATTGTGTTTGGGTGGTGATATTTCCGAAACCAGGCCCTGTAAAAGGTTACGGTTTTCAAAATTTCTAGTCAATTTTGTAAGAGCTATTCACGGGTGAAAACCAGAAGGTTCTGCGAGGCCTGGTTATCGAAATATGGCCACCCAAAGTGATTTTACTGAAAATTGACCCAAATCTAAAAAAATCATCGGATGCGGATGGAGATATTTTCGCAACCAAGGCTCGTAACGGGTTGCAGTTTTCAATTCTGAATAGAGAATTCACAGACCTTTCCATGGATGTGCCAAACTCAAAAATAATTTTTTTTATTAATTTCGGGTAAAATCATGGGCTAACTAACCACTTGTCTTTAAAAATCATTATTTTTTCGAAGTTCACCAATCCCACCGAGATATACATCAAACGAAAGGTCTATTCAATACCTACACACACATCCAGGCTAAATCGTCCTGCGTGGTCTGGTTATCGAAATATGGCCATCCAAAGTGATTTCATTGATTCCACAGATTTTTGAGCTTTAACATCTAACATTGTGTTTGGGTGGTGATATTTCCGAAACCAGGCCTTGTAAAAGGTTGCGGTTTTCAAAATTTCTAGTCAATTTTGTAAGAGCTATTCACGGGTGAAAACCAGAAGGTTCTGCGAGGCCTGGTTATCGAAATATGGCCACCCAAAGTGATTTTACTGAAAATTGACCCAAATCTAAAAAAATCATCGGATGCGGATGGAGATATATTCGCAACCAAGGCTCGTAACGGATTGCAGTTTTCAATTCTGAATAGAGAATTCACAGACCTTTCCATGGATGTGCCAAACTCAAAAATTATTTTTTTTATTAATTTCGGGAAAAATCATGGGCTAACCACTTGTCTTTAAAAATCATTATTTTTTCGAAGTTCACCAATCCCACCGAGATATACATCAAACGAAAGGTCTATTCAATACCTACACACACATCCAGGCTAAATCGTCCTGCGTGGTCTGGTTATCGAAATATGGCCATCCAAAGTGATTTCATTGATTCCACAGATTTTTGAGCTTTAACTATCTAACATTGTGTTTGGGTGGTGATATTTCCGAAACCAGGCCTTGTAAAAGGTTGCGGTTTTCAAAATTTCTAGTCAATTTTGTAAGAGCTATTCACGGGTGAAAACCAGAAGGTTCTGCGAGACCTGGTTATCGAAATATGGCCACCCAAAGTGATTTTACTGAAAATTGACCCAAATCTAAAAAAATCATCGGATGCGGATGGAGATATTTTCGCAACCAAGGCTCGTAACGGGTTGCAGTTTTCAATTCTGAATAGAGAATTCACAGACCTTTCCATGGATGTGCCAAACTCAAAAATTATTTTTTTTATTAATTTCGGGAAAAATCATGGGCTAACCACTTGTCTTTAAAAATCATTATTTTTTCGAAGTTCACCAATCCCACCGAGATATATGTACATCAAACGAAAGGTCTATTCAATACCTACACACACATCCAGGCTAAATCGTCCTGCGTGGTCTGGTTATCGAAATATGGCCATCCAAAGTGATTTCATTGATTCCACAGATTTTTGAGCTTTAACTATCTAACATTGTGTTTGGGTGGTGATATTTCCGAAACCAGGCCTTGTAAAAGGTTGCGGTTTTCAAAATTTCTAGTCAATTTTGTAAGAGCTATTCACGGGTGAAAACCAGAAGGTTCTGCGAGACCTGGTTATCGAAATATGGCCACCCAAAGTGATTTTACTGAAAATTGACCCAAATCTAAAAAAATCATCGGATGCGGATGGAGATATTTTCGCAACCAAGGCTCGTAACGGGTTGCAGTTTTCAATTCTGAATAGAGAATTCACAGACCTTTCCATGGATGTGCCAAACTCAAAAATTATTTTTTTTATTAATTTCGGGAAAAATCATGGGCTAACCACTTGTCTTTAAAAATCATTATTTTTTCGAAGTTCACCAATCCCACCGAGATATACATCAAACGAAAGGTCTATTCAATACCTACACACACATCCAGGCTAAATCGTCCTGCGTGGTCTGGTTATCGAAATATGGCCATCCAAAGTGATTTCATTGATTTCACAGATTTTTGAGCTTTAACTATCTAACATTGTGTTTGGGTGGTGATATTTCCGAAACCAGGCCTTGTAAAAGGTTGCGGTTTTCAAAATTTCTAGTCAATATTGTAAGAGCTATTCACGGGTGAAAACCAGAAGGTTCTGCGAGGCCTGGTTATCGAAATATGGCCACCCAAAGTGATTTTACTGAAAATTGACCCAAATCTAAAAAAATCATCGGATGCGGATGGAGATATTTTCGCAACCAAGGCTCGTAACGGGTTGCAGTTTTCAATTCTGAATAGAGAATTCACAGACCTTTCCATGGATGTGCCAAACTCAACAATTATTTTTTTTATTAATTTCGGGAAAAATCATGGGCTAACCACTTGTCTTTAAAAATCATTATTTTTTCGAAGTTCACCAATCCCACCGAGATATACATCAAACGAAAGGTCTATTCAATACCTACACACACATCCAGGCTAAATCGTCCTGCGTGGTCTGGTTATCGAAATATGGCCATCCAAAGTGATTTCATTGATTTCACAGATTTTTGAGCTTTAACTATCTAACATTGTGTTTGGGTGGTGATATTTCCGAAACCAGGCCTTGTAAAAGGTTGCGGTTTTCAAAATTTTTAGTCAATATTGTAAGAGCTATTCACGGGTGAAAACCAGAAGATTCTGCGAGGCCTGGGTCATCATCGCGTAATTTTTAAGACGATCGTCGTCCAAACGATTGTCGAGCACGACGTCGTCAAAAGTTTGCTTCGCGTAAAGTTTCAATCGCATCGTTCGGTCGTGTCGTCCATCGTCCACAGTTTGAGAACATCAAGAAGCAATAAAATGTCATTTGGGCTGTCTGGTTGTAATCAAACTAAAGTTTTCGTTGGAAGTGAGAGAGGATGCGATGCATTCCTTATGTTAATTTCCTTTACACATGAGAAATCAATTTCTGTATGAATATTTCGATTAATCGACAGATTTTACGTTCCTTCACACAAAAAAAAAACGATTTTTTTTTAAAGAGATCAAAATCTTCGAATCCTTATTTGAAGATGGATTTATGTATACGAAATACGCACACCAAAAGAAAACAAATTATCCGGGATCGAAATCCCTAGTGTTAAATAAAGGAAATCGAAATTAGTGTCCTTCGCATTTATTCGATAGTTTCGCTTTCATTTAATTCGCTTTAATTATCATCGAAAAATAACAAATTGTAGGTAATGTAGTAACATTTTTTTTTAAATTAAAAAAAAAAACTTTCAAAAAATCCACAAAATGTATGAGACGATTGTAAAATAGCAATCGTTCAATCGCAATCGTTCAGTCGACCATATTTGACGGTTCAACGAGTTACATGAAGCTAAAGTTGAATCGTCTTAACGACATCGTCCAGACGATTCAAGTTTGTATGTGTTACACGAAGCAGTTCAATCGTTCAAACGACGTCGTCAAACTATCGTCGTCTTACGCGATGAAGGCCCTGGTTATCGAAATATGGCCACCCAAAGTGATTTTACTGAAAATTGACCCAAATCTAAAAAAATCATCGGATGCGGATGGAGATATTTTCGCAACCAAGGCTCGTAACGGGTTGCACTTTTCAATTCTGAATAGAGAATTCACAGACCTTTCCATGGATGTGCCAAACTCAAAAATTATTTTTTTTATTAATTTCGGGAAAAATCATGGGCTAACCACTTGTCTTTAAAAATCATTATTTTTTCGAAGTTCACCAATCCCACCGAGATATACATCAAACGAAAGGTCTATTCAATACCTACACACACATCCAGGCTAAATCGTGCTGCGTGGTCTGGTTATCGAAATATGGCCATCCAAAGTGATTTCATTGATTCCACAGATTTTTGAGCTTTAACTATCTAACATTGTGTTTGGGTGGTGATATTTCCGAAACCAGGCCTTGTAAAAGGTTGCGGTTTTCAAAATTTCTAGTCAATATTGTAAGAGCTATTCACGGGTGAAAACCAGAAGGTTCTGCGAGGCCTGGTTATCGAAATATGGCCACCCAAAGTGATTTTACTGAAAATTGACCCAAATCTAAAAAAATCATCGGATGCGGATGGAGATATTTTCGCAACCAAGGCTCGTAACGGGTTGCAGTTTTCAATTCTGAATAGAGAATTCACAGACCTTTTCATGGATGTGCCAAACTCAAAAATAATTTTTTTTATTAATTTCGGGTAAAATCATGGGCTAACCACTTGTTTTTAAAAATCATTATTTTTTCGAAGTTCACCAATCCCACCGAGATATACATCAAACGAAAGGTCTATTCAATACCTACACACACATCCAGGCTAAATCGTGCTGCGTGGTCTGGTTATCGAAATATGGCCATCCAAAGTGTTTTCATTGATTCCAGAGATTTTTCTGCTTTAACTATCTAACATTGTGTTTGGGTGGTGATATTTCCGAAACCAGGCCTTGTAAAAGGTTGCGGTTTTCAAAATTTCTAGTCAATATTGTAAGAGCTATTCACGGGTGAAAACCAGAAGGTTCTGCGAGGCCTGGTTATCGAAATATGGCCACCCAAAGTGATTTTACTGAAAATTGACCCAAATCTAAAAAAATCATCGGATGCGGATGGAGATATTTTCGCAACCAAGGCTCGTAACGGGTTGCAGTTTTCAATTCTGAATAGAGAATTCACAGACCTTTCCATGGATGTGCCAAACTCAAAAATTATTTTTTTTATTAATTTCGGGAAAAATCATGGGCTAACCACTTGTCTTTAAAAATCATTATTTTTTCGAAGTTCACCAATCCCACCGAGATATACATCAAACGAAAGGTCTATTCAATACATACACACACATCCAGGCTAAATCGTCCTGCGTGGTCTGGTTATCGAAATATGGCCATCCAAAGTGTTTTCATTGATTCCAGAGATTTTTCTGCTTTAACTATCTAACATTGTGTTTGGGTGGTGATATTTCCGAAACCAGGCCTTGTAAAAGGTTGCGGTTTTCAAAATTTCTAGTCAATATTGTAAGAGCTATTCACGGGTGAAAACCAGAAGGTTCTGCGAGGCCTGGTTATCGAAATATGGCCACCCAAAGTGATTTTACTGAAAATTGACCCAAATCTAAAAAAATCATCGGATGCGGATGGAGATATTTTCGCAACCAAGGCTCGTAACGGGTTGCAGTTTTCAATTCTGAATAGAGAATTCACAGACCTTTCCATGGATGTGCCAAACTCAAAAATTATTTTTTTTATTAATTTCGGGAAAAATCATGGGCCACTTGTCTTTAAAAATCATTATTTTTTCGAAGTTCACCAATCCCACCGAGATATACATCAAACGAAAGGTCTATTCAATACCTACACACACATCCAGGCTAAATCGTCCTGCGTGGTCTGGTTATCGAAATATGGCCATCCAAAGTGATTTCATTGATTCCACAGATTTTTGAGCTTTAACTATCTAACATTGTGTTTGGGTGGTGATATTTCCGAAACCAGGCCTTGTAAAAGGTTGCGGTTTTCAAAATTTCTAGTCAATTTTGTAAGAGCTATTCACGGGTGAAAACCAGAAGGTTCTGCGAGACCTGGTTATCGAAATATGGCCACCCAAAGTGATTTTACTGAAAATTGACCCAAATCTAAAAAAATCATCGGATGCGGATGGAGATATTTTCGCAACCAAGGCTCGTAACGGGTTGCAGTTTTCAATTCTGAATAGAGAATTCACAGACCTTTCCATGGATGTGCCAAACTCAAAAATTATTTTTTTTATTAATTTCGGGAAAAATCATGGGCTAACCACTTGTCTTTAAAAATCATTATTTTTTCGAAGTTCACCAATCCCACCGAGATATACATCAAACGAAAGGTCTATTCAATACCTACACACACATCCAGGCTAAATCGTCCTGCGTGGTCTGGTTATCGAAATATGGCCATCCAAAGTGTTTTCATTGATTCCAGAGATTTTTCTGCTTTAACTATCTAACATTGTGTTCGGGTGGTGATATTTCCGAAACCAGGCCTTGTAAAAGGTTGCGGTTTTCAAAATTTCTAGTCAATATTGTAAGAGCTATTCACGGGTGAAAACCAGAAGGTTCTGCGAGGCCTGGTTATCGAAATATCGCCACCCAAAGTGATTTTACTGAAAATTGACCCAAATCTAAAAAAATCATCCGATGCGGATGGAGATATTTTCGCAACCAAGGCTCGTAACGGGTTGCAGTTTTCAATTCTGAATAGAGAATTCACAGACCTTTCCATGGATGTGCCAAACTCAAAAATAATTTTTTTTATTAATTTCGGGTAAAATCATGGGCTAACCACTTGTTTTTAAAAATCATTATTTTTTCGAAGTTCACCAATCCCACCGAGATATACATCAAACGAAAGGTCTATTCAATACATACACACACATCCAGGCTAAATCGTCCTGCGTGGTCTGGTTATCGAAATATGGTCATCCAAAGTGTTTTCATTGATTCCAGAGATTTTTCTGCTTTAACTATCTAACATTGTGTTTGGGTGGTGATATTTCCGAAACCAGGCCTTGTAAAAGGTTGCGGTTTTCAAAATTTCTAGTCAATATTGTAAGAGCTATTCACGGGTGAAAACCAGAAGGTTCTGCGAGGCCTGGTTATCGAAATATGGCCACCCAAAGTGATTTTACTGAAAATTGACCCAAATCTAAAAAAATCATCGGATGCGGATGGAGATATTTTCGCAACCAAGGCTCGTAACGGGTTGCAGTTTTCAATTCTGAATAGAGAATTCACAGACCTTTCCATGGATGTGCCAAACTCAAAAATTATTTTTTTTATTAATTTCGGGAAAAATCATGGGCTAACCACTTGTCTTTAAAAATCATTATTTTTTCGAAGTTCACCAATCCCACCGAGATATACATCAAACGAAAGGTCTATTCAATACCTACACACACATCCAGGCTAAATCGTCCTGCGTGGTCTGGTTATCGAAATATGGCCATCCAAAGTGTTTTCATTGATTCCAGATTTTTCTGCTTTAACTATCTAACATTGTGTTTGGGTGGTGATATTTCCGAAACCAGGCCTTGTAAAAGGTTGCGGTTTTCAAAATTTCTAGTCAATATTGTAAGAGCTATTCACGGGTGAAAACCAGAAGGTTCTGCGAGGCCTGGTTATCGAAATATGGCCACCCAAAGTGATTTTACTGAAAATTGACCCAAATCTAAAAAAATCATCGGATGCGGATGGAGATATTTTCGCAACCAAGGCTCGTAACGGGTTGCAGTTTTCAATTCTGAATAGAGAATTCACAGACCTTTCCATGGATGTGCCAAACTCAAAAATAATTTTTTTTATTAATTTCGGGTAAAATCATGGGCTAACCACTTGTCTTTAAAAATCATTATTTTTTCGAAGTTCACCAATCCCACCGAGATATACATCAAACGAAAGGTCTATTCAATACATACACACACATCCAGGCTAAATCGTCCTGCGTGGTCTGGTTATCGAAATATGGCCATCCAAAGTGTTTTCATTGATTCCAGAGATTTTTCTGCTTTAACTATCTAACATTGTGTTTGGGTGGTGATATTTCCGAAACCAGGCCTTGTAAAAGGTTGCGGTTTTCAAAATTTCTAGTCAATATTGTAAGAGCTATTCACGGGTGAAAACCAGAAGGTTCTGCGAGGCCTGGTTATCGAAATATGGCCACCCAAAGTGATTTTACTGAAAATTGACCCAAATCTAAAAAAATCATCGGATGCGGATGGAGATATTTTCGCAACCAAGGCTCGTAACGGGTTGCAGTTTTCAATTCTGAATAGAGAATTCACAGACCTTTCCATGGATGTGCCAAACTCAAAAATAATTTTTTTTATTAATTTCGGGTAAAATCATGGGCTAACACCACTTGTCTTTGAAAATCATTATTTTTTCGAAGTTCACCAATCCCACCGAGATATACATCAAACGAAAGGTCTATTCAATACATACACACACATCCAGGCTAAATCGTCCTGCGTGGTCTGGTTATCGAAATATGGCCATCCAAAGTGTTTTCATTGATTCCAGAGATTTTTCTGCTTTAACTATCTAACATTGTGTTTGGGTGGTGATATTTCCGAAACCAGGCCTTGTAAAAGGTTGCGGTTTTCAAAATTTCTAGTCAATATTGTAAGAGCTATTCACGGGTGAAAACCAGAAGGTTCTGCGAGGCCTGGTTATCGAAATATGGCCACCCAAAGTGATTTTACTGAAAATTGACCCAAATCTAAAAAAATCATCGGATGCGGATGGAGATATTTTCGCAACCAAGGCTCGTAACGGGTTGCAGTTTTCAATTCTGAATAGAGAATTCACAGACCTTTCCATGGATGTGCCAAACTCAAAAATTATTTTTTTTATTAATTTCGGGAAAAATCATGGGCTAACCACTTGTCTTTAAAAATCATTATTTTTTCGAAGTTCACCAATCCCACCGAGATATACATCAAACGAAAGGTCTATTCAATACCTACACACACATCCAGGCTAAATCGTCCTGCGTGGTCTGGTTATCGAAATATGGCCATCCAAAGTGTTTTCATTGATTCCAGAGATTTTTCTGCTTTAACTATCTAACATTGTGTTCGGGTGGTGATATTTCCGAAACCAGGCCTTGTAAAAGGTTGCGGTTTTCAAAATTTCTAGTCAATATTGTAAGAGCTATTCACGGGTGAAAACCAGAAGGTTCTGCGAGGCCTGGTTATCGAAATATCGCCACCCAAAGTGATTTTACTGAAAATTGACCCAAATCTAAAAAAATCATCCGATGCGGATGGAGATATTTTCGCAACCAAGGCTCGTAACGGGTTGCAGTTTTCAATTCTGAATAGAGAATTCACAGACCTTTCCATGGATGTGCCAAACTCAAAAATAATTTTTTTTATTAATTTCGGGTAAAATCATGGGCTAACCACTTGTCTTTAAAAATCATTATTTTTTCGAAGTTCACCAATCCCACCGAGATATACATCAAACGAAAGGGTCTATTCAATACATACACACACATCCAGGCTAAATCGTCCTGCGTGGTCTGGTTATCGAAATATGGCCATCCAAAGTGTTTTCATTGATTCCAGAGATTTTTCTGCTTTAACTATCTAACATTGTGTTTGGGTGGTGATATTTCCGAAACCAGGCCTTGTAAAAGGTTGCGGTTTTCAAAATTTCTAGTCAATATTGTAAGAGCTATTCACGGGTGAAAACCAGAAGGTTCTGCGAGGGCCTGGTTATCGAAATATGGCCACCCAAAGTGATTTTACTGAAAATTGACCCAAATCTAAAAAAATCATCGGATGCGGATGGAGATATTTTCGCAACCAAGGCTCGTAACGGGTTGCAGTTTTCAATTCTGAATAGAGAATTCACAGACCTTTCCATGGATGTGCCAAACTCAAAATAATTTTTTTTATTAATTTCGGGTAAAATCATGGGCTAACCACTTGTTTTTAAAAATCATTATTTTTTCGAAGTTCACCAATCCCACCGAGATATACATCAAACGAAAGGTCTATTCAATACATACACACACATCCAGGCTAAATCGTCCTGCGTGGTCTGGTTATCGAAATATGGCCAATCCAAAGTGTTTTCATTGATTCCAGAGATTTTTCTGCTTTAACTATCTAACATTGTGTTTGGGTGGTGATATTTCCGAAACCAGGCCTTGTAAAAGGTTGCGGTTTTCAAAATTTCTAGTCAATATTGTAAGAGCTATTCACGGGTGAAAACCAGAAGGTTCTGCGAGGCCTGGTTATCGAAATATGGCCACCCAAAGTGATTTTACTGAAAATTGACCCAAATCTAAAAAAATCATCGGATGCGGATGGAGATATTTTCGCAACCAAGGCTCGTAACGGGTTGCAGTTTTCAATTCTGAATAGAGAATTCACAGACCTTTCCATGGATGTGCCAAACTCAAAAATTATTTTTTTTATTAATTTCGGGAAAAATCATGGGCCACTTGTCTTTAAAAATCATTATTTTTTCGAAGTTCACCAATCCCACCGAGATATACATCAAACGAAAGGTCTATTCAATACCTACACACACATCCAGGCTAAATCGTCCTGCGTGGTCTGGTTATCGAAATATGGCCATCCAAAGTGATTTCATTGATTCCACAGATTTTTGAGCTTTAACTATCTAACATTGTGTTTGGGTGGTGATATTTCCGAAACCAGGCCTTGTAAAAGGTTGCGGTTTTCAAAATTTCTAGTCAATTTTGTAAGAGCTATTCACGGGTGAAAACCAGAAGGTTCTGCGAGACCCTGGTTATCGAAATATGGCCACCCAAAGTGATTTTACTGAAAATTGACCCAAATCTAAAAAAATCATCGGATGCGGATGGAGATATTTTCGCAACCAAGGCTCGTAACGGGTTGCAGTTTTCAATTCTGAATAGAGAATTCACAGACCTTTCCATGGATGTGCCAAACTCAAAAATTATTTTTTTATTAATTTCGGGAAAAATCATGGGCTAACCACTTGTCTTTAAAAATCATTATTTTTTCGAAGTTCACCAATCCCACCGAGATATACATCAAACGAAAGGTCTATTCAATACCTACACACACATCCAGGCTAAATCGTCCTGCGTGGTCTGGTTATCGAAATATGGCCATCCAAAGTGTTTTCATTGATTCCAGATTTTTCTGCTTTAACTATCTAACATTGTGTTTGGGTGGTGATATTTCCGAAACCAGGCCTTGTAAAAGGTTGCGGTTTTCAAAATTTCTAGTCAATATTGTAAGAGCTATTCACGGGTGAAAACCAGAAGGTTCTGCGAGGCCTGGTTATCGAAATATGGCCACCCAAAGTGATTTTACTGAAAATTGACCCAAATCTAAAAAAATCATCGGATGCGGATGGAGATATTTTCGCAACCAAGGCTCGTAACGGGTTGCAGTTTTCAATTCTGAATAGAGAATTCACAGACCTTTCCATGGATGTGCCAAACTCAAAAATAATTTTTTTTATTAATTTCGGGTAAAATCATGGGCTAACCACTTGTTTTTAAAAATCATTATTTTTTCGAAGTTCACCAATCCCACCGAGATATACATCAAACGAAAGGTCTATTCAATACATACACACACATCCAGGCTAAATCGTCCTGCGTGGTCTGGTTATCGAAATATGGCCATCCAAAGTGTTTTCATTGATTCCAGAGATTTTTCTGCTTTAACTATCTAACATTGTGTTTGGGTGGTGATATTTCCGAAACCAGGCCTTGTAAAAGGTTGCGGTTTTCAAAATTTCTAGTCAATATTGTAAGAGCTATTCACGGGTGAAAACCAGAAGGTTCTGCGAGGCCTGGTTATCGAAATATGGCCACCCAAAGTGATTTTACTGAAAATTGACCCAAATCTAAAAAAATCATCGGATGCGGATGGAGATATTTTCGCAACCAAGGCTCGTAACGGGTTGCAGTTTTCAATTCTGAATAGAGAATTCACAGACCTTTCCATGGATGTGCCAAACTCAAAAATAATTTTTTTTATTAATTTCGGGTAAAATCATGGGCTAACACCACTTGTCTTTGAAAATCATTATTTTTTCGAAGTTCACCAATCCCACCGAGATATACATCAAACGAAAGGTCTATTCAATACATACACACACATCCAGGCTAAATCGTCCTGCGTGGTCTGGTTATCGAAATATGGCCATCCAAAGTGTTTTCATTGATTCCAGAGATTTTTCTGCTTTAACTATCTAACATTGTGTTTGGGTGGTGATATTTCCGAAACCAGGCCTTGTAAAAGGTTGCGGTTTTCAAAATTTCTAGTCAATATTGTAAGAGCTATTCACGGGTGAAAACCAGAAGGTTCTGCGAGGCCTGGTTATCGAAATATGGCCACCCAAAGTGATTTTACTGAAAATTGACCCAAATCTAAAAAAATCATCGGATGCGGATGGAGATATTTTCGCAACCAAGGCTCGTAACGGGTTGCAGTTTTCAATTCTGAATAGAGAATTCACAGACCTTTCCATGGATGTGCCAAACTCAAAAATTATTTTTTTTATTAATTTCGGGAAAAATCATGGGCCACTTGTCTTTAAAAATCATTATTTTTTCGAAGTTCACCAATCCCACCGAGATATACATCAAACGAAAGGTCTATTCAATACCTACACACACATCCAGGCTAAATCGTGCTGCGTGGTCTGGTTATCGAAATATGGCCATCCAAAGTGATTTCATTGATTCCACAGATTTTTGAGCTTTAACTATCTAACATTGTGTTTGGGTGGTGATATTTCCGAAACCAGGCCTTGTAAAAGGTTGCGGTTTTCAAAATTTCTAGTCAATTTTGTAAGAGCTATTCACGGGTGAAAACCAGAAGGTTCTGCGAGGCCTGGTTATCGAAATATGGCCACCCAAAGTGATTTTACTGAAAATTGACCCAAATCTAAAAAAATCATCGGATGCGGATGGAGATATTTTCGCAACCAAGGCTCGTAACGGGTTGCAGTTTTCAATTCTGAATAGAGAATTCACAGACCTTTCCATGGATGTGCCAAACTCAAAAATAATTTTTTTTATTAATTTCGGGTAAAATCATGGGCTAACCACTTGTTTTTAAAAATCATTATTTTTTCGAAGTTCACCAATCCCACCGAGATATACATCAAACGAAAGGTCTATTCAATACATACACACACATCCAGGCTAAATCGTCCTGCGTGGTCTGGTTATCGAAATATGGCCATCCAAAGTGTTTTCATTGATTCCAGAGATTTTTCTGCTTTAACTATCTAACATTGTGTTTGGGTGGTGATATTTCCGAAACCAGGCCTTGTAAAAGGTTGCGGTTTTCAAAATTTCTAGTCAATATTGTAAGAGCTATTCACGGGTGAAAACCAGAAGGTTCTGCGAGGCCTGGTTATCGAAATATGGCCACCCAAAGTGATTTTACTGAAAATTGACCCAAATCTAAAAAAATCATCGGATGCGGATGGAGATATTTTCGCAACCAAGGCTCGTAACGGGTTGCAGTTTTCAATTCTGAATAGAGAATTCACAGACCTTTCCATGGATGTGCCAAACTCAAAAATTATTTTTTTTATTAATTTCGGGAAAAATCATGGGCCACTTGTCTTTAAAAATCATTATTTTTTCGAAGTTCACCAATCCCACCGAGATATACATCAAACGAAAGGTCTATTCAATACCTACACACACATCCAGGCTAAATCGTCCTGCGTGGTCTGGTTATCGAAATATGGCCATCCAAAGTGATTTCATTGATTCCACAGATTTTTGAGCTTTAACTATCTAACATTGTGTTTGGGTGGTGATATTTCCGAAACCAGGCCTTGTAAAAGGTTGCGGTTTTCAAAATTTCTAGTCAATTTTGTAAGAGCTATTCACGGGTGAAAACCAGAAGGTTCTGCGAGACCTGGTTATCGAAATATGGCCACCCAAAGTGATTTTACTGAAAATTGACCCAAATCTAAAAAAATCATCGGATGCGGATGGAGATATTTTCGCAACCAAGGCTCGTAACGGGTTGCAGTTTTCAATTCTGAATAGAGAATTCACAGACCTTTCCATGGATGTGCCAAACTCAAAAATTATTTTTTTTATTAATTTCGGGTAAAATCATGGGCTAACCACTTGTCTTTAAAAATCATTATTTTTTCGAAGTTCACCAATCCCACCGAGATATACATCAAACGAAAGGTCTATTCAATACATACACACACATCCAGGCTAAATCGTCCTGCGTGGTCTGGTTATCGAAATATGGCCATCCAAAGTGATTTCATTGATTCCACAGATTTTTGAGCTTTAACTATCTAACATTGTGTTTGGGTGGTGATATTTCCGAAACCAGGCCTTGTAAAAGGTTGCGGTTTTCAAAATTTCTAGTCAATTTTGTAAGAGCTATTCACGGGTGAAAACCAGAAGGTTCTGCGAGGCCTGGTTATCGAAATATGGCCACCCAAAGTGATTTTACTGAAAATTGACCCAAATCTAAAAAAATCATCGGATGCGGATGGAGATATTTTCGCAACCAAGGCTCGTAACGGGTTGCAGTTTTCAATTCTGAATAGAGAATTCACAGACCTTTCCATGGATGTGCCAAACTCAAAAATAATTTTTTTTATTAATTTCGGGTAAAATCATGGGCTAACCACTTGTTTTTAAAAATCATTATTTTTTCGAAGTTCACCAATCCCACCGAGATATACATCAAACGAAAGGTCTATTCAATACATACACACACATCCAGGCTAAATCGTCCTGCGTGGTCTGGTTATCGAAATATGGCCATCCAAAGTGATTTCATTGATTCCACAGATTTTTGAGCTTTAACTATCTAACATTGTGTTTGGGTGGTGATATTTCCGAAACCAGGCCTTGTAAAAGGTTGCGGTTTTCAAAATTTCTAGTCAATTTTGTAAGAGCTATTCACGGGTGAAAACCAGAAGGTTCTGCGAGACCTGGTTATCGAAATATGGCCACCCAAAGTGATTTTACTGAAAATTGACCCAAATCTAAAAAAATCATCGGATGCGGATGGAGATATTTTCGCAACCAAGGCTCGTAACGGGTTGCAGTTTTCAATTCTGAATAGAGAATTCACAGACCTTTCCATGGATG
Source organism: Chrysotoxum bicinctum (assembly GCA_911387755.1). Taxonomy (NCBI): domain Eukaryota; kingdom Metazoa; phylum Arthropoda; class Insecta; order Diptera; family Syrphidae; genus Chrysotoxum; species Chrysotoxum bicinctum. The sequence goes on from OU426989.1 coordinate 172,514,736, forward strand.
TGCCAAACTCAAAAATTATTTTTTTTATTAATTTCGGGAAAAATCATGGGCTAACCACTTGTCTTTAAAAATCATTATTTTTTCGAAGTTCACCAATCCCACCGAGATATACATCAAACGAAAGGTCTATTCAATACCTACACACACATCCAGGCTAAATCGTCCTGCGTGGTCTGGTTATCGAAATATGGCCATCCAAAGTGTTTTCATTGATTCCAGATTTTTCTGCTTTAACTATCTAACATTGTGTTTGGGTGGTGATATTTCCGAAACCAGGCCTTGTAAAAGGTTGCGGTTTTCAAAATTTCTAGTCAATATTGTAAGAGCTATTCACGGGTGAAAACCAGAAGGTTCTGCGAGGCCTGGTTATCGAAATATGGCCACCCAAAGTGATTTTACTGAAAATTGACCCAAATCTAAAAAAATCATCGGATGCGGATGGAGATATTTTCGCAACCAAGGCTCGTAACGGGTTGCAGTTTTCAATTCTGAATAGAGAATTCACAGACCTTTCCATGGATGTGCCAAACTCAAAAATTATTTTTTTTATTAATTTCGGGAAAAATCATGGGCTAACCACTTGTCTTTAAAAATCATTATTTTTTCGAAGTTCACCAATCCCACCGAGATATACATCAAACGAAAGGTCTATTCAATACCTACACACACATCCAGGCTAAATCGTCCTGCGTGGTCTGGTTATCGAAATATGGCCATCCAAAGTGTTTTCATTGATTCCAGAGATTTTTCTGCTTTAACTATCTAACATTGTGTTTGGGTGGTGATATTTCCGAAACCAGGCCTTGTAAAAGGTTGCGGTTTTCAAAATTTCTAGTCAATATTGTAAGAGCTATTCACGGGTGAAAACCAGAAGGTTCTGCGAGGCCTGGTTATCGAAATATGGCCACCCAAAGTGATTTTACTGAAAATTGACCCAAATCTAAAAAAATCATCGGATGCGGATGGAGATATTTTCGCAACCAAGGCTCGTAACGGGTTGCAGTTTTCAATTCTGAATAGAGAATTCACAGACCTTTCCATGGATGTGCCAAACTCAAAAATAATTTTTTTTATTAATTTCGGGTAAAATCATGGGCTAACCACTTGTCTTTAAAAATCATTATTTTTTCGAAGTTCACCAATCCCACCGAGATATACATCAAACGAAAGGTCTATTCAATACATACACACACATCCAGGCTAAATCGTCCTGCGTGGTCTGGTTATCGAAATATGGCCATCCAAAGTGATTTCATTGATTCCACAGATTTTTGAGCTTTAACTATCTAACATTGTGTTTGGGTGGTGATATTTCCGAAACCAGGCCTTGTAAAAGGTTGCGGTTTTCAAAATTTCTAGTCAATTTTGTAAGAGCTATTCACGGGTGAAAACCAGAAGGTTCTGCGAGACCTGGTTATCGAAATATGGCCACCCAAAGTGATTTTACTGAAAATTGACCCAAATCTAAAAAAATCATCGGATGCGGATGGAGATATTTTCGCAACCAAGGCTCGTAACGGGTTGCAGTTTTCAATTCTGAATAGAGAATTCACAGACCTTTCCATGGATGTGCCAAACTCAAAAATTATTTTTTTTATTAATTTCGGGAAAAATCATGGGCTAACCACTTGTCTTTAAAAATCATTATTTTTTCGAAGTTCACCAATCCCACCGAGATATACATCAAACGAAAGGTCTATTCAATACCTACACACACATCCAGGCTAAATCGTCCTGCGTGGTCTGGTTATCGAAATATGGCCATCCAAAGTGTTTTCATTGATTCCAGAGATTTTTCTGCTTTAACTATCTAACATTGTGTTTGGGTGGTGATATTTCCGAAACCAGGCCTTGTAAAAGGTTGCGGTTTTCAAAATTTCTAGTCAATATTGTAAGAGCTATTCACGGGTGAAAACCAGAAGGTTCTGCGAGGCCTGGTTATCGAAATATGGCCACCCAAAGTGATTTTACTGAAAATTGACCCAAATCTAAAAAAATCATCGGATGCGGATGGAGATATTTTCGCAACCAAGGCTCGTAACGGGTTGCAGTTTTCAATTCTGAATAGAGAATTCACAGACCTTTCCATGGATGTGCCAAACTCAAAAATAATTTTTTTTATTAATTTCGGGTAAAATCATGGGCTAACCACTTGTTTTTAAAAATCATTATTTTTTCGAAGTTCACCAATCCCACCGAGATATACATCAAACGAAAGGTCTATTCAATACATACACACACATCCAGGCTAAATCGTCCTGCGTGGTCTGGTTATCGAAATATGGCCATCCAAAGTGTTTTCATTGATTCCAGAGATTTTTCTGCTTTAACTATCTAACATTGTGTTTGGGTGGTGATATTTCCGAAACCAGGCCTTGTAAAAGGTTGCGGTTTTCAAAATTTCTAGTCAATATTGTAAGAGCTATTCACGGGTGAAAACCAGAAGGTTCTGCGAGGCCTGGTTATCGAAATATGGCCACCCAAAGTGATTTTACTGAAAATTGACCCAAATCTAAAAAAATCATCGGATGCGGATGGAGATATTTTCGCAACCAAGGCTCGTAACGGGTTGCAGTTTTCAATTCTGAATAGAGAATTCACAGACCTTTCCATGGATGTGCCAAACTCAAAAATTATTTTTTTTATTAATTTCGGGAAAAATCATGGGCTAACCACTTGTCTTTAAAAATCATTATTTTTTCGAAGTTCACCAATCCCACCGAGATATACATCAAACGAAAGGTCTATTCAATACCTACACACACATCCAGGCTAAATCGTCCTGCGTGGTCTGGTTATCGAAATATGGCCATCCAAAGTGTTTTCATTGATTCCAGATTTTTCTGCTTTAACTATCTAACATTGTGTTTGGGTGGTGATATTTCCGAAACCAGGCCTTGTAAAAGGTTGCGGTTTTCAAAATTTCTAGTCAATATTGTAAGAGCTATTCACGGGTGAAAACCAGAAGGTTCTGCGAGGCCTGGTTATCGAAATATGGCCACCCAAAGTGATTTTACTGAAAATTGACCCAAATCTAAAAAAATCATCGGATGCGGATGGAGATATTTTCGCAACCAAGGCTCGTAACGGGTTGCAGTTTTCAATTCTGAATAGAGAATTCACAGACCTTTCCATGGATGTGCCAAACTCAAAAATAATTTTTTTTATTAATTTCGGGTAAAATCATGGGCTAACCACTTGTCTTTAAAAATCATTATTTTTTCGAAGTTCACCAATCCCACCGAGATATACATCAAACGAAAGGTCTATTCAATACATACACACACATCCAGGCTAAATCGTCCTGCGTGGTCTGGTTATCGAAATATGGCCATCCAAAGTGATTTCATTGATTCCACAGATTTTTGAGCTTTAACTATCTAACATTGTGTTTGGGTGGTGATATTTCCGAAACCAGGCCTTGTAAAAGGTTGCGGTTTTCAAAATTTCTAGTCAATTTTGTAAGAGCTATTCACGGGTGAAAACCAGAAGGTTCTGCGAGACCTGGTTATCGAAATATGGCCACCCAAAGTGATTTTACTGAAAATTGACCCAAATCTAAAAAAATCATCGGATGCGGATGGAGATATTTTCGCAACCAAGGCTCGTAACGGGTTGCAGTTTTCAATTCTGAATAGAGAATTCACAGACCTTTCCATGGATGTGCCAAACTCAAAAATTATTTTTTTTATTAATTTCGGGAAAAATCATGGGCTAACCACTTGTCTTTAAAAATCATTATTTTTTCGAAGTTCACCAATCCCACCGAGATATACATCAAACGAAAGGTCTATTCAATACCTACACACACATCCAGGCTAAATCGTCCTGCGTGGTCTGGTTATCGAAATATGGCCATCCAAAGTGTTTTCATTGATTCCAGAGATTTTTCTGCTTTAACTATCTAACATTGTGTTTGGGTGGTGATATTTCCGAAACCAGGCCTTGTAAAAGGTTGCGGTTTTCAAAATTTCTAGTCAATATTGTAAGAGCTATTCACGGGTGAAAACCAGAAGGTTCTGCGAGGCCTGGTTATCGAAATATGGCCACCCAAAGTGATTTTACTGAAAATTGACCCAAATCTAAAAAAATCATCGGATGCGGATGGAGATATTTTCGCAACCAAGGCTCGTAACGGGTTGCAGTTTTCAATTCTGAATAGAGAATTCACAGACCTTTCCATGGATGTGCCAAACTCAAAAATAATTTTTTTTATTAATTTCGGGTAAAATCATGGGCTAACCACTTGTCTTTAAAAATCATTATTTTTTCGAAGTTCACCAATCCCACCGAGATATACATCAAACGAAAGGTCTATTCAATACATACACACACATCCAGGCTAAATCGTCCTGCGTGGTCTGGTTATCGAAATATGGCCATCCAAAGTGTTTTCATTGATTCCAGAGATTTTTCTGCTTTAACTATCTAACATTGTGTTTGGGTGGTGATATTTCCGAAACCAGGCCTTGTAAAAGGTTGCGGTTTTCAAAATTTCTATTCAATTTTGTAAGAGCTATTCACGGGTGAAAACCAGGAGGTTCTACGAGGCCTGGTTATCGAAATATGGCCACCCAAAGTGATTTTACTGAAAATTGACCCAAATCTAAAAAAATCATCGGATGCGGATGGAGATATTTTCGCAACCAAGGCTCGTAACGGGTTGCAGTTTTCAATTCTGAATAGAGAATTCACAGACCTTTCCATGGATGTGCCAAACTCAAAAATAATTTTTTTTATTAATTTCGGGTAAAATCATGGGCTAACCACTTGTCTTTAAAAATCATTATTTTTTCGAAGTTCACCAATCCCACCGAGATATACATCAAACGAAAGGTCTATTCAATACATACACACACATCCAGGCTAAATCGTCCTGCGTGGTCTGGTTATCGAAATATGGCCATCCAAAGTGTTTTCATTGATTCCAGAGATTTTTCTGCTTTAACTATCTAACATTGTGTTTGGGTGGTGATATTTCCGAAACCAGGCCTTGTAAAAGGTTGCGGTTTTCAAAATTTCTAGTCAATATTGTAAGAGCTATTCACGGGTGAAAACCAGAAGGTTCTGCGAGGCCTGGTTATCGAAATATGGCCACCCAAAGTGATTTTACTGAAAATTGACCCAAATCTAAAAAAATCATCGGATGCGGATGGAGATATTTTCGCAACCAAGGCTCGTAACGGGTTGCAGTTTTCAATTCTGAATAGAGAATTCACAGACCTTTCCATGGATGTGCCAAACTCAAAAATTATTTTTTTTATTAATTTCGGGAAAAATCATGGGCCACTTGTCTTTAAAAATCATTATTTTTTCGAAGTTCACCAATCCCACCGAGATATACATCAAACGAAAGGTCTATTCAATACCTACACACACATCCAGGCTAAATCGTCCTGCGTGGTCTGGTTATCGAAATATGGCCATCCAAAGTGATTTCATTGATTCCACAGATTTTTGAGCTTTAACTATCTAACATTGTGTTTGGGTGGTGATATTTCCGAAACCAGGCCTTGTAAAAGGTTGCGGTTTTCAAAATTTCTAGTCAATTTTGTAAGAGCTATTCACGGGTGAAAACCAGAAGGTTCTGCGAGACCTGGTTATCGAAATATGGCCACCCAAAGTGATTTTACTGAAAATTGACCCAAATCTAAAAAAATCATCGGATGCGGATGGAGATATTTTCGCAACCAAGGCTCGTAACGGGTTGCAGTTTTCAATTCTGAATAGAGAATTCACAGACCTTTCCATGGATGTGCCAAACTCAAAAATTATTTTTTTTATTAATTTCGGGAAAAATCATGGGCTAACCACTTGTCTTTAAAAATCATTATTTTTTCGAAGTTCACCAATCCCACCGAGATATACATCAAACGAAAGGTCTATTCAATACCTACACACACATCCAGGCTAAATCGTCCTGCGTGGTCTGGTTATCGAAATATGGCCATCCAAAGTGTTTTCATTGATTCCAGAGATTTTTCTGCTTTAACTATCTAACATTGTGTTTGGGTGGTGATATTTCCGAAACCAGGCCTTGTAAAAGGTTGCGGTTTTCAAAATTTCTAGTCAATATTGTAAGAGCTATTCACGGGTGAAAACCAGAAGGTTCTGCGAGGCCTGGTTATCGAAATATGGCCACCCAAAGTGATTTTACTGAAAATTGACCCAAATCTAAAAAAATCATCGGATGCGGATGGAGATATTTTCGCAACCAAGGCTCGTAACGGGTTGCAGTTTTCAATTCTGAATAGAGAATTCACAGACCTTTCCATGGATGTGCCAAACTCAAAAATAATTTTTTTTATTAATTTCGGGTAAAATCATGGGCTAACCACTTGTCTTTAAAAATCATTATTTTTTCGAAGTTCACCAATCCCACCGAGATATACATCAAACGAAAGGTCTATTCAATACATACACACACATCCAGGCTAAATCGTCCTGCGTGGTCTGGTTATCGAAATATGGCCATCCAAAGTGTTTTCATTGATTCCAGAGATTTTTCTGCTTTAACTATCTAACATTGTGTTTGGGTGGTGATATTTCCGAAACCAGGCCTTGTAAAAGGTTGCGGTTTTCAAAATTTCTAGTCAATATTGTAAGAGCTATTCACGGGTGAAAACCAGAAGGTTCTGCGAGGCCTGGTTATCGAAATATGGCCACCCAAAGTGATTTTACTGAAAATTGACCCAAATCTAAAAAAATCATCGGATGCGGATGGAGATATTTTCGCAACCAAGGCTCGTAACGGGTTGCAGTTTTGAATTCTGAATAGAGAATTCACAGACCTTTCCATGGATGTGCCAAACTCAAAAATTATTTTTTTTATTAATTTCGGGAAAAATCATGGGCCACTTGTCTTTAAAAATCATTATTTTTTCGAAGTTCACCAATCCCACCGAGATATACATCAAACGAAAGGTCTATTCAATACCTACACACACATCCAGGCTAAATCGTCCTGCGTGGTCTGGTTATCGAAATATGGCCATCCAAAGTGATTTCATTGATTCCACAGATTTTTGAGCTTTAACTATCTAACATTGTGTTTGGGTGGTGATATTTCCGAAACCAGGCCTTGTAAAAGGTTGCGGTTTTCAAAATTTCTAGTCAATTTTGTAAGAGCTATTCACGGGTGAAAACCAGAAGGTTCTGCGAGACCTGGTTATCGAAATATGGCCACCCAAAGTGATTTTACTGAAAATTGACCCAAATCTAAAAAAATCATCGGATGCGGATGGAGATATTTTCGCAACCAAGGCTCGTAACGGGTTGCAGTTTTCAATTCTGAATAGAGAATTCACAGACCTTTCCATGGATGTGCCAAACTCAAAAATTATTTTTTTTATTAATTTCGGGAAAAATCATGGGCTAACCACTTGTCTTTAAAAATCATTATTTTTTCGAAGTTCACCAATCCCACCGAGATATACATCAAACGAAAGGTCTATTCAATACCTACACACACATCCAGGCTAAATCGTCCTGCGTGGTCTGGTTATCGAAATATGGCCATCCAAAGTGTTTTCATTGATTCCAGAGATTTTTCTGCTTTAACTATCTAACATTGTGTTTGGGTGGTGATATTTCCGAAACCAGGCCTTGTAAAAGGTTGCGGTTTTCAAAATTTCTAGTCAATTTTGTAAGAGCTATTCACGGGTGAAAACCAGAAGGTTCTGCGAGGCCTGGTTATCGAAATATGGCCACCCAAAGTGATTTTACTGAAAATTGACCCAAATCTAAAAAAATCATCGGATGCGGATGGAGATATTTCCGCAACCAAGGCTCGCTTATTGGATGACAGGACTCTGCCGGTAGTTCCCGTTTGTACCTATCGACCCTTAAAATTGATGTCGAGGATTAATAATTTTGGTAATAAATTTTAATTCGTAAGCTTGACCATGATGAAAATTATGTTTTTACTGAAATTTTTGACATTGGTATGGGTGCGTTCACAGTGACAGTCTCTAGAAATTGTTAAGAACCAATTGAATTGGAAAATGCTATGTATACAAAATGGCGCAAAATAAATCGCTCTATCGGAAGATTTTATAATTTTTGCAAATGGTATTGTACGTCAATCATATTTTGACATTTGTGAACTAGAAAGCTGCAGTATACAAACAGACAAGCAATAGGGTGATATACTCTGCAAGAGCGTGGAATATAATTGTGTCGATTTTTTTTACCAATAATCGGTCGGTGCGGTGGTGTTAGCGCAGCCTGAATTTCGACGTCGATTTTCTAATTGTGTCGTGCCAATTGTGTAAACTGTCCTGCGCTTAGCTACTCGACTCGAACAAACTGGAACCACAGGAGACCATGCAGGCTGTAGCTGTAGCCGATGTCGCTGAGAACAAGGAAACATCAATTGTACATCACCAGACAAGTGGTTTCAACAAGACGGAGCAATCGCACACACAGCACGAAGCACAATGTATATTGTGAAGAAATCATCAGTTTGGATGATTTGGCATGGAGCAAGATCGCCCGACCTAACCATTACAGACTTATTCCCTTGGGGCTAGCTGAAGTCGCGGGCGTATGCCAACAAGCCTCAGACAATTCGAAAGGAATGCGAACAGTCATCACCGGAATGCGAACAGTCATAACCGGAATTCATGCGGAAAGTCACAAGTGTATATCAACACTAGAGGCACCCACTCATCTTTTATTAATTTCTCGCCACCTTAAACTTGAAATATTATTTTTTCCATCAAAATAAATAAATTTAGTGGTGGAATAAAGAAAGGTGATAATCCCGTTTCCAGTCAATTATTCTGAATGACAAATTTTACCAAAATCAGTTAAACTATTTTTAAGAAAGTCTAAAATAAAAAAATTGACTCTCTGCATTTTTCGTTAAATATGTTAGACTAGAAAAATTTGTATGACAGACACCATCATTGTTGGTTATAAAAAAATATAAAAACGTGTCATCCTCTTATTATCATCTAACCGAACAAACAATCAGGCAAAATATATTATGATTTTTTTATGAATGCATTATTTATAAAAAAAAAAAAAAAAAAAAATATCCCTCAGTGAGGATCAGGTCCATGGCCGTAGCCAGGGGGTGATTACAGGGGTTTCATCCCCCCCCCCCCCCCGAAATGTTTGAGGAGTTGCCACTTGACTTTTTTTTAGTTTTTACTTCTAAAGGGTGGTTAAATCTTAAGGGCCGATGTTGATTTTGAATAAAACACAAATTATTTAGGAAATTATTGTCAATTCTTTTTATTATGTTATTATGGTATGGTTCAATTATGTATGGAACAAAATATCGGCCAAATAGCCGCCGCAACCTCGGTGGCACACCTCTATCCGATGGTCCAAATTTTCGATGACGCTGAGGCATAATTGAGGTTCTATGCCGTTAATGTGCCGAATTATCTCATCTTTTAGCTCTTGAATTGTTGCTGGCTCATCGACGTACACCTTTTCTTTCAAATAACCCTAAAGAAAGAAGTCCAACGGTGTCAAATCACATGATCGGCCATTGAATTTGTCGCGCAAAAGAGCCATTGTTTCGTTAGCTGTGTGGGAAGTGGCACCGTCCTGTTGACACCACATATCGTCTGCATCCATATCTTCCAATTCGGGCTATAAAAAGTTCGTTATCATGTCATGATAGCGAACACCATTCAGAGTAACTGCCTGACCAGCCTCATTTTGGAAAAAATACGGCCCTATGATGACCACAGCCCATAAACCGCACCAAACAAACAGTCACTCTTTGTGGGTGCATTTGTTTTTCGAAAATCACTCTTGGATTATCATTCGCCCAAATGCGGTAATTCTGCCTATTGAGGTGAAAATGTGCCTCATCACTGAAGATGATTTTCTTCGAAAATTGATCATCCACTGTTGCCATTTCTTGCCACCATTCTGACCATTGACGACGCTTGAAATAGTCAAGAGACTTTAGTTCTTGAGTCAATTACACCTTGTTAGCGTGTAAATACAAGTCTTTATGCATAATGTTCATCAACGACGAGCGTGAGAGGTGCAATTGTTGGGCACGACGACGAGTTGAGGTGGACGGCTCTTCAGCCACACTATCGCGAACAGCAGCAATATTTTCTGCAGTACGAGCTGTACGAGCATGCACTGGTGTTTTCACATCTCCGACAGACCCGGTTGGCACAAATTTTTGAACGATTTTTCCGATTGTACGCACATTTGGACGATTCAATTGACCGAAAAAATCACGAAGTGAACGATATGCATTTTGATTTGAACGCCCATTTTCATAATAAGCGTGAATAACTTTAACACGTTGCTCGATTGTGTATCTACATATGCATGGTTCAAATTGAATTAGTCTGAAATTGAGAAATGTCAAATGAAATGCAGAAAAGAAATTGACGTTTAGGTGTGGTTCACATTCAACATCGGCCCTTAAAATTTAACCACCCTTTACATACACACTTTCAATGCAAAATAAAAAGGCATAAGCATAAACAGAATAAGATTGGTACCGCTATTAGAATGAGCAAATCACACTTTGATTTGATAGCAAGTATACACTAGACCCAGGAAATCTAAATTTGTTGGTGTATTATTACTTTTTGTTACACATTGTAATTATGTATTGTAAAAATATGTAATAATACTATTTAATATTGATGTTATGTACCTACCTAATAAATAACAACTTAAATTGGAACTGAATAATTATTTTTTTTATAAAAAATACCTTGTCGCAAATTTTTCTGCTGAGGTACTTATTTAACGGAACTACCATATAACGGAAGCATGATATATTCATATGCCGAAATGTTGAAAAAAGAAATTGTGTATGATATGGTTGAATTTCGGCTAATGAGCTACTCTCGTTTTGATTACTAATTGGTGAATTTGGTTTTTATGGAAAATTACATCCCCCCCCCCCCAGAAAATTGGCTGGCTACGGCCTTGATCAGGTCAGATCGGATATGGTTTTTGTTGCAAAATATACTGGTGCTATTTTATAAAAGGAATCAGCAGTTTCCTAAGTTAACGAATAAGAGAAACTCTGGCAGCAGCTTTATGCACAGCACTGTATAGCTTTTGCTTAAGAAGACATTTAAGTCATACATATTCATCTAGTTTTTTTTTGTCAAAACAGTTTCAATTTAAGTGCCGCATAAAATAATGAAAAAATGCCTGATTGGCAATTAACGCCTCTTCAGCAGGGCAAAGAAGCATCACAAAAACAGCCAAATCGCCAATAGAATGTGCGAAGGCGAGTTGTTTTGACTGGTTCGACATTGAAAGCTTTTATTTTTATTGTCAAATTTGGATAAAACAATAAAATAAAATTCATTTACCCTTTCACTTGATCGAAATACTCAGGAACTTTGACATTTCTCCGAAGTGTTCCAATTAAGGATTTTTTCTTTCTGGGAGAGGAAATTGGATTAATGACCGGAGTGCTGAGGTATAAATATACTGAGCATCAGTTAGAACTGCATTCAGTTCAAGTCGTTACATTACTTGCGAACGGTTCATCAAGTCAGAGCAAATATCAATTAACATCAGTATGAAATTCGTTATTGTGTTTGCTGCTTTATTTGCTGTATGCATTGCTGCCCCAGCTGGAAATGATGTTGATGCAACAGCTGTTCGTGATATGAGGAATAACAATGGAGTCGACAAATACGATTTTGAGTAAGAATTCTGGGAGCATAGACTGTATATCTACCATAACATTAATATTTGTTTGCAGCTTCGAGACCAGCAGTGGCATTAAACGTGAGGAACATGGTGTCTTGCAAAAATTCGGAGAGAATTCGGCTATTGTTGTGACTGGAGTTGTGTCTTGGATTTCACCGGAGGGAATCCTTGTGGAATTGAAGTTCACTGCCGATGAAAATGGATATCATCCCATTATTTAAACTTTATATTTAAAAATAGTTAAATTTCTTGAGTTTATTATTAAAAACAAATAATTGAACTTGCGTGTTTATACTTTAAAAGTTTCTATGACAAAGGAAATTGTGCATCAAGAGCAGAAGAAGTTCGAAAATCGGTGATGTTCTTTGAAATGTCATTTTAATTTAAAAATTAACGGCGTCATCGTGGAAAAAAGACAACTTATGTCTGTGAGCTACTCTGAGATATTTAAGGCCTGCATACCCTAACAGAATCGGATTTTCCGGTCTGTTGTCCTAAGGTTAAGCAAGGGCTTGTTTTATGGGGTTAAGTTCCTTATCAAGCATAAAAGTTTAGTTATGTGAGATACACGGAGAGCACGGGATAATAAATTAATGATTATCCAAAAATAGCAACAAGACCCGGAATGTCAATGGCCACCTAATGTCATTCCCAAAATTTGGACTTGTCTTCGCGCAGATATTATGGGAAAGTATGATGGACAGAAAAAATTGCGACATTTATGTACATCAGCTGCGATAACAGTTTGTACATAAAAGAAAGTGGATTTGTTCTGGGAAATCACCTAAGAAGCGAATTTACTGACTTAAATAAGTGATGGCGTGAATCAGATTTGCAAACAAAGCTATTTTAGTATGCACACATTCCTTTATAGCTGAAGCTGAAGAACTTATCAAGAAGAAGTCTTATGATCACCTGGCCAGATTACGGAAGCTATATGGAGGAAGATGTGAAAGTGGGGACTTCAGTTCTGAAGTCGCATATCCGACGGATTACTTTTTAGTTTTAGTAGTCAGCTTTACTTTTATAAAACAACAACAGAGATCGGCTTCTGATTCATAGACTATGACCACCACGTGAAATGTTGATAAATGGCATGAGGTTTATGAGGCTAAGGATTCACAAAGGAAGCAGGACCTCCAATCTAATACACCAAAAGTTAATCAAGGCAAGGCATGTAGATATCCGACATTTCAAACGCACGTTAATTTCGAAGACAAACATCGACCCTCAGCGTTCCCAAGGTGTCACAATTCAAGAATCGACTATCAAAAAAAAAAAAAAAAGAAATAGCGCAAGCAAACAGAAATAGATATTCGAATTTTGTACTCCTTAGAGGCCGGAATTGACTATGGTCTGTCAAGAACTACCTGAGTGAATAGCTCTCAACTGTACTGTCATCTAGCATTGAGCCACCAAAAGTGATCCAAGTTACCAAGTAAAACTCACGCCATGGTATGAAGATGAATGTATTCAGCAGAAAAAAGTGACATATGATGCAGTGCCAATAACCAAGTGCAGCGATAAATAAAATGCACGACTGGATCGCACGTACTTGCTCTTATGTAAAAGTACTTTGGAATTAAAAAGTTGTTTAAAAATAAATACAACACATGGATTTAAAGAGATGTTCAAATGTAAAAAAATTTCCGTCTGATTTTTATATAAAAATCGTTAGAGCCGTTTTCGAGATAAAAAGAATTTCGCAGTACGGCTGTATGGGCTTACCGTTAGCTTTGGACTTGAAAAAAAAATCAATTTTTCCTCAGTGGAATCACAGGAGACCATTAATCGGAAGTAAACAAAAAAAGAAATCACATTTTGATTCGAGACTGGCTCGCAAATTTACTTTTGTCCCGAAAGTTTTCTGTTGAAAATTATTTCTAAAGGCAGTATAAAATTTACACATACAAGGTGCCCATGCCCAGTACATAATAGATAACATTTAAACCGGTTAATGAGGGCCTTAAATCATTTCAGAAAAAAATCATACAAAATAATTTTCATGTGTGGCGTCTTTGTTTAGTATTTTTATTTTTCAATGCTCGTTATTGTTGTTTTATTTTTATAATATTTTAGAACAACTGTCAGGTTGTAAAATTTTTTGTTTTATAATTTTTTTAATTAATTTTTTCAAACAAAAATGATGAAATATTTAGGTACTCTTACCGTACTTTAACCAACTCTATAAATACGTTCAAGTACCTATGTAGGCAATTATGAAAGTTTTGTGTTTAATTAAATTTCTAAAATGGTACATATAACAAGTGCTTGGGTCTACTTTAAACTAATAAAGTTTTATATTAATCTACCAAAGGAGCCTTTAACTATTAGGTCAGGAAAACAAAAATATATCCACCCTCAAATAAACGCCATTTTACTTTCTTTCCACCTTTAAAAAAAAAAACAATTTAGCCCCGCCCTAAATTTAGCTGACATCAATATAAAGCTTTACCTACTAAAATTACGATTTGTCTGAGTTTTTTTGAGAGTTTAGTTTATTTTTTGTATAAATTTTTGGACCTATATTTTCTAAACGATCGCTGATGGTGACATGTAATCTGAGTGCAAGAAAACAACCGGCACTCAAAGAGAATGACAAGAAATAAGAGCAGGAACCGAAATCATTGCGACATTCTGACATTTCAAATAGAAAAGGTGTGTTCGATTAAAAATTGCATGGCAGCGTTCAATCAAGCGGAGTTGAATTAGGGAAATTGTTTATTTAAGTTAAGAAATATTTGCCTCACAGTTTTCATTCATGTTTATGTGAAAAACGCAAATTGGCTTTCTCTAATGAGCTTACAAACGGAGTTTCGTCGAAAAAATAAAATGCACGACTGGGTCGTACGAACTTGCTCCTGTGCAGAAACTAGGAATTTTTAAATTAGTGTTTTTAGAGAAAACTGTTCATAAGGATAAATTTTATTTTTTAAACTCTTTTAGTAGTAAGAGATAGAAACAGAATGCTATGCAAATATGAATTTATGCAAGAACAAAAATATTAAAGTCGTTGTAGTGGTTTCTTAATAAAATATTTTTAAAACATTTTTAAGAAAAAAATTTGTTACGTCAATTTAAAGTTCTTATTGCGGTTCGAATAAAAATTAAATTTACGAAAAAATATTTAGCCGTTTTTGAGATATTGAATTTTCCAAAAAAAAATAGATTTTTTTTTTTTTCAAAATTCACAAAAAAAATATTTTTCTTAAAGTTTTGAAATGCACTTTTTTTAAACTTTTTAGAAGCTTTCATTAAAATACGTTTTGCCGATACTGAGAAATTCGAAAAAATCGTTCTATGTTAGGTACATTTAATAATATCTTGTTTCCAATTTTTTTAATTAAATTATAGATCGTAAGAATTAAACGGGTACCGTTGTTCTTAGGTAAAATAAATTTTACTTTCTCATATCTTGTTAATTATATTAAGAAACTTTTGTTTATGAAGTTTAAAAAAAATCGAGAGAATATTGAGTTTAAAAAAAAATTGAAAATTTTTCTTAAAATCAGAAAAAAATTGGTTTATAAATTTGAATACACAATAATATTAAAATTGCTGGGGAGCCTTAACATAAAAAATAATGATCAAAATCGGTCATACAGTTTTTGAGAAAAACAAAAACAAAAAAAATGGTTCCAAAAGGGGTACCAAAAACAACCAATTTTTGGAACACAATTTTCCACCATTACATATGTATCTTGAACTAAATTAAATTTTTGGAATTTTTTTTTTTAATCTGTGGGACAGTTTTTGAGAAAAAAAATTCAAAAAAAAAAATCGTATGGCAGGTACCGTTATTTTTGGTCTTTAAAAAAAGAAAAAAAATGTGTGGGGGAACAATTAAAAACCATATCTACCAAGTTTGAAGAAAATGGGCCGAGCAGTTTAGGCTGTAGTCGAACAGACAGACAGACAGAATTGTGAGTGTGAGACCCACTTTTTTCATCTTCGCTATCATCGTAATGTCAACTTTGATCAAAATCTCGAGTTCGATTTTTTTACGAGCGCATAATTTGCCTTGTAGTACCTATAACCTATAACTCACAAGTAAAAACATAGGAACAGAGCAAGAAGTATAATGTTTCTTAATAAATTTAGATATTTTGCAACTCAACAAATCTTATGGGATTCAAGATTGGTGAGTTTGTTGCGAAGAATGGAAATGCTGAACTTCATTAATTAAAAATCGTTGTATGATATATGAGTCCGATAAGACCATTAACATTATCTTGTTTTTAGATACATAACGATTACCTGTATGCAAGAAAATAGTCTAGATATTTCGATGAATGTCACTTGCAGATACAACAGGTCAAACAATGTCAGAAGCACGTGCTTTTTTACAAGTAAAAATTTATCTTAACTTCTATAAAATGTCACAGCGTCTGTTTCTCCCACGACAGATAATGTAATTTCTTACTATTAAGAGAAGGAATTAACGCAAATGATCAAATATGATAATTTAAAGCAAGACCCTTCGTTAGGTTTAAGAAATTAGTACAACACTTGTTTTTCAGTTGGTTTTATGCCATTACAACTTTTATTGTTTTGGTTAAAACCAAAAGATTTAAATTAAAAACTATTCAACAAATTTTTTAAATACCAATCGGTAGAAAACTGATCAGTCAGTGAACTTCAACGACGGACGCACACTAGTTCCAAGATGCGATGCAAAAGTCATTTAAACGGGGATATGAGCACCTTGTGGTTGGAAACCTCCCTCATCGGCGATGTAGGTGACTTGGTAGGTGACACCATCGGGGCCGACGTAGCTGAATTGTCCTGTAACAGCGATAGCTTCGTTTTCAGAGCCAATGTTCTTCAAGCTTCCTTGTTCGCTGGCAGACTTGCCGTCGCTAGTCTCAACACTGCAAAGTTAATAGAGTTTTAGCAAATTGTCTAAATAAATGTCTGAAGATTATAACACTTACGCGTAATTGTATCCTTCAACACCGATGTTGTCGTTGTCGTAACGGAGGGTTTCAGCGTGAGCTGAGTCCTGAACGGCCAGAGAAGCGCTCATGGCGACGGCGAAAAGAGCAGAGAACACAATAACGAATTTCATCTTGAGATTGGTTGGTAGTTGTCGTTGAGATGACTGAATGATATCAATATGAAAGCATCAATTCAATTTATACCGTCGCATAAATGATTTTCGGTAGAAGTTTTACCAGTAAACCTGTTAGCCGATGTTCACTTTATAAAAACTGCAAAATGCAAAATAGTGTGCATTTGAATAACTTAAAATTTTGTCAGTCAACTTCCACACACAAAAAATATGTTTTTAATATTTATGGCACTGAATACGAAAAAGCCAGTCTTTTGGGATTCCTAGTCCCAAGGGAGTGCGCTAGTAATTTTGAACTCCTCACTTGACAACAAATGTTAGATTACTCGTCTTCTTGCAAACAAGGTTATATACAAATTGTCTTAAAAATCAATCTGATTAAATGTGAGCTAGATTTTTTTATTTCTGAATAGCAACGTATACGTATTGGAAGCTCAAACTTCTGCAAGCAAACTTAACTCTTCTCTAAAAATAAACATACCTGTATGTAAATTTGAATTTTTGAGTTAATTAATTTTTACTTTATCTGGAATTCAAATTAAATGATCTTAGTAACACTTCGTGCGAATATCAATATAAATAAAATTGTTCACTGGATCGATTACTTACAGCTGTCTCGTTTGATTAGTGGTCAAATATTGAAGATGTGAATTTGAGATTACATTAATTAAAGAGAACACGAAAACAATGGACCCGTCAATTTCTTCAATCTGTCGACCTACATATGTACATGATAAGCCACTAAAGAAATTTTATTCTAAATTGACAATTAAGGTCTGAGGTAATTCTCAAGAAGGGTTTGTACAATTTTTATGAAATTAAAATGCGGGACTGGGTCGCACGAACTTGCTCTTATGCTTAGGAAAACTAGAATTTTAAAAATTGATGATATTAGAGAAAAATGTTCATAAGCATACAATTCATTTTTTAAATGTCTACAACTCTAATTCCATATGAATTCTTGAGAAAAATATAAATTTATGCAAAGTTAAAAATGTAGTTTTCGAAATATTGGGCCGTACCAACAATCAAATTAAGAGACAACTTTAATATTTGAGCGAAATGGATCATTATTTAAAGAGCTCTATAAAGTTAACCATACATGTTATAAACTTAATATTTATGTGAACTCTAAATTATGAACCATTTATTGTACGGAGCCTAAAAAATAAAATGCAGCATATATGTTCAGTTATACCATATAGAGTCCATTAATTAATGCTTCATTTCGCTCAAATATTAAAGTCGTCTCTTAATTTGATTGTTGATAAGGCCCACTAAGTTTAAATATTTTTAAAAACTTTTGAAAACATTGCATCGATCTTGAGATAATCGAAAACAAAAAATGTTATTCTATGAGATATACATACATACATTTACCTTTTCTTCGGAATTTTTCTTCCAACCATTAAATAACTTTTATTAAAAACTTTTTTGTAATTTTAAAAAGAAATAAATGTCTGAGTGAAAAATTTAGAAATGTTATCTACCAACTAAAATAGCCTACTCTTCCCTATCAGATCAAAATCTCGAGCTAAATGTTTATAAGAATACATACTTTTCCATTCATGATAGTTCTTACATATATGTATGTACATATTTATGATCTACATTTTAGTTGAAAAATAAATTTAATAAAAAATGTCATCATCTGTTGAACCTGCAATAGAATTGATATTTTGATTTTCGAATTTCTCCTAAAAAGCTCTACCGATGTCTATCCTGGTTATATCAGTTTAAGACTAAGAACCCACAGCAATTTTTGGGTGTGATTGATAACAAAAATTCATTAGCATAATTAGATAGGCCTTTAGTAGTTATTTACAAATGTGAACGTCTTGCATGCTCTGGTGGGAGCAATAGTGCATAAAAGTTCATCAGATATGCAGTTCTTTCCAAAGTCTAAGAAATTTTGATAAAAAAATGCCCATAACTTCAAAATGAAGATCTAAGTGCCCTGATTGCAAATATCGAGGTCCAAGACGTTTTGAAGACGGTCTTCTTCGTGCAAGAAGAACGCTATTCTTATCGCGTCTTGCAGGAAGAAGACTGCCTGCAAAACGTTTAGACCTAAATACTTTCAATCAGGGGGCTTAACTCTACATTTTGGAAAAAGTTTTTATCAATCACACCCGAAAATTGCTGTGGGCTCTCGGTCTATTTCTATCCTTTGGATAATAAATAAGAAAATAAATAAATAGGTGGACGATTTTTAATTGAAATTATGTTTTTAACTGTTTATTAATAAATACTTAAGATTCGTATACCAAAGTTTTTTTTTAAGATTTTTTTTTTTAATTTGTGTATAAGAAATTATTCACATAATAAATCCACTAATATGAAATTTTGATATCATTGGAAATGTATAGAAAACAATACATACATTTTAGTCTGGATTCTAGAAATACTGAAAGGTATACAATTGGAACACACATTTAAAATTTATTTTTATTTTCGTATTGCTGAACTTTTTTTAAATTATACTTTTATATTTTCTTAAAAACCAAAGAAGCAATACAAAAATAAAATACAAACTTAAAATTATATACAGCGACTATTTTTATTTTTTCAAAAATGGATAGAAAACTGCCAGTTTCATTTGACATTTTTGAACTAATATCTATATTGGAAATGTGTTTGTAGGCAGGTACTCTGTAAAATGGTGTAGAGAGACTTACAGTTAAGCTTCATGTGTAAGCTCAAAAAATGACATTGATATCTGATGACAGTCAACTTAATACTTTGAATTTCCCGATTTTTACAGTCCTGTTGTTGTTGCACTTTTCTCGCACTTTTATCTAATATATACATAATTTTTTAAATTCCAATTTTTAAAATTAAACGTATATGTAAGAGCAAGGACGTGTCATCCAGTAGTGCATTTTATTTTTATAGAAATATTAAAGTTGTAAATCTCAAACAATAAAATTAATTTGCTACCACAGATACACCTAAGATTATCGTGCATTTTGATTCTATTAATAAACACTTTATCGCTTTTACTTATTTTTTGAAGTCAAACCATGAAATTTAATTTTGTATAGAGACATTGCCTTACTTGGACACTTAGGCAATAAATATCCAAATTTGTGAAAAAAGAATTCAAGCGAGTATATAATTTCCACAACCTAATTTGGACAACTCAAGGGTAACAACAATTAACTGTTTGTTTAGTTTCTCAATACTTGATGGTCCCAGAGCCCTATTTAATAAAAATTGACACACCAAGTTCATACAATTCGTCGCCTGAGTTCTATCTTGTTCAAAAGACCATTTTTGGCGAAATTGAGTTAGAAATGCAGTTTTTATAAATCAAACATGCTCTTTCGAATGGCGTACTCCATTTTTTCTATCTCTTTTAGTTTGTAAGTTATGAAGAACTATTTTGTTCAATAAACCACTTTATTAAATATTTTGAGTGTCTTTTTTATTCAATCAACCACTGCTTTTTGTTTTTATATGAAATTGAACAATTTTATATTAACTTTAAAAAAAACTACCATGTATTTCTTTGTTGTTCAATATCCATATCTAATCCATTTAGTTTTGTATGTTATTGAACAAAATCCTATTAAAAAAGTTATGCGGACGGAAAACCGCATTTTTGTTCAATATCACTGCACTGTAATGTACCACACAAAATTAATACTGATATAACATTGGAAGCTGTAAGCACAATGTGATGTAAGCGAAAAGTTGGAGCGTAATCTTTAAACGCTTTTAAGGTATTTTGAGAAACCTTTTTATCTTTAGACAGTTTTTGAATACAATATTTGTCGCTTACATGTATGATATATCCAGCTCATCCAGGATCTGGTATTTCAGAATTCTATGATTCAGAATTCTAATATAGCTCCTTTATCTGAAGAATTCATTTCAGTACCTTCATTGGAAAATGTAGTACCAGCAGAAGGTTCCGTTTCATCTAAACAAACTACATGCTTTACACCAAGAGAAGCCTTGGATCGAGTAAAAAAAAAAATCGAAAACTATTTTTGTGGAAACAAAATATACAAAAACGGATGGGTCAAGGTGGTAAGCAATATTCAAATGACATCCGCTTGCAACGTTAGTTGCAGTCATAATTGTTTCACCAAATTTTCTTATGAACGTGTGAAAATATTTTAATATTTGATTCATTTTGGACCTTAAGGCTAGGCGCGCACATTCAATTTTTAGTTGCACAACTGTTTGGTTGTTTTTAGAAAACATATAATTATATGTTACACAAAACAGCGAACTCATTTTAGGCAATCGTTTAGTTCGTGTCAAAACACAAACTGTTTAGTTGCTCGACCCAAGCAGTTGCGAAATTAAAAATTGAATTTGCGCTTAAAAGAGTCTGAAAAAGGACAGTTTTATTCCAAATTTGTGATAAGATCGGAACCAAAGTGAAAGAGAGTAGCTAAAGTAATTTCAAGAAAAAAGTTTACTTTCAATGTAGACAGATACAATATCGACAATCTGGGGCCTGTTTCTCAGATCATACACAACATACATTGTATGATATTGACAGTTCTGCGGTATGATTTCTGTTTCTCAATTTTGTTGTATGATCCACTGTCATACAACAATGTACTCGTATGATTGAAGATTACACTGGAAATATTGGAATGTTGTATGATTCTGTTTCTCAGAAATGTGTCATTTACATCATACAGCAAATTTACCTATAAATGATCATACATTTAATACAGCACAAAATTCTGTTGTAAAGTGGCTGCTGCATGTAACATGTAGCAACATTGTTTTCATCAGTCAATGCTGGGGAAACAAAACTTATTTGAGAAGTTCTCTGACTCGACATTCACAAAACATGGTAGAGCCTGTAGGGCATAGAGAGAGGTAGTTTCATTGGGGTTGTCTTATGGGCTTGCATTATGCCGATTTCATGATAATGGATTCCATTTCCAAGCTAATGAAGGGTTATCAATATTTGTTGCAAAGGTGACAAGGCTTCGTTGCAATTAGCTGAAGGCTGAACGCACAATTGATCTTCCTAATTTTTCCACTAAAAATGTTTGGCAATCTAAATTTTTCAACAAAATATGGATCTTTAAGATTGAAATTAACAGGTTCTTTTATTATTTTAAGGCGTCATCTGACACGTATATTAATTTCAACTAGTTCCAACACGTCTTCACCAAAAATTGAGATTTATATTAACCTCACACTCAAATAATAATGAAATGTCAGAATCATACACATCATACAACACAACAAATGTCATACAACACTTCCAATGGAATCTGAGAAACAGAATGATGTGTATGTATAAAAATGTTGTACGAGTATGTTGTATAAAATGTATGATGTGTATGACCTGAGAAACAGGCCCCTGATCTTCTTTCAATGAATTACAAATAAAATCATAATGGCACAAAATTTTAGTTGAATTATTACGATGTTAAATCTGTTTTAGTATGAAACTAGGTTTAAACAACGATTTTTATGAAAAAATAATAAGAAACTAATTACAATAAAACTGAGTGGCGCAAAATATTTTAAATAGCCTTTTATTAAGGTATTAGTATGATAATTCTTAACGATTTGCTAACTTTAAAGTATTTTACTAACTCATTCTTAATTCTTACAATTTTCTAACTATTATCGTGCTAAGGCAATTTTCTTAATAAATTGCACCTAAAACAATGAAAGTTCGTGCAAATCGTGTAAATACGAGTAGCACGATACTAAAGAAATAATATAGGTATTCGACGATTTTAGTATCATACTAAAACAGCTTTAGCATCGTACTAATTTAATTGAAATTTTGCGCAGGTTGTTTAAAACAATGACAAAATTTAAATTAAAAATTGTATGTAAAATAAATAATGTATTTATTTGAAAAAAGAAGGGTAAAAAGTGAATTCAAAAAAATGTTTAACAAATTTTGAATTTCATTACCTACCGAGCAGCAGCAATATTTTTTCTGATCACCCATTATGTTCTAGTGTTTATAACTCAAAGAATGAGTTAGAATTTTTTGTTCAATTTCCATAGTATTTTCGTAGTTTCAATGATTTAATTATTAAGTGCTTCTATTTTGTTCAATATTTAGCTTTTTTGTTTAATATCCACCAATTTAAACAACTTGTTTACAGCCCATACAACGTTGTTCAATATCCAAAATTACATACCACTTGATTTTATTTTTTAACTATTTCAGGATTTAATAAAACCTAGATTTATAAATCATTTTGCAAACAAAAATTATTGAGTTTAATGGAGAAAAAAACTCCACAGTACTTCCTTTCAAATTTAGGTAAAAATTTTGCTTCTGAAGTTGAAAAATCGTTTTCCCAACATTTTCCAAAATGGACTTTGAATAAGATAGAACTCAGGTGACGAATTTTTTACTGCATTCAGAACAAAAATTCTCTTTGGCACTCTGGGCCTTATCAACAATCAAATTAAGAGACGAATTTAATATTTGAGCGAAATGAAGCATTATTCAATGGACTGTATATAACTGACCATATATGCTATATTTTATTTTTTAGGTTCCGTACACTAAATGGTTAATAATTTAGAGTTCACATAAATATTAAGTTCATAACATGTATGGCTAACTTTATAGAGCTCTTAACATAATAGTCCATTTCACTCAAATATTAAAGTCGTCTCTTAATTTTATTGTTGGTAAGGCCCTCTGAGTACTTCAAGTTATTTTACAAAAATCCGTTTGAAACTTTCAGTTCAAAATTGTCATAGAATTATTATTGATATTGACTATTTTACATTTTGATTTAACCAACAAATAAAAGCAATGAACACGTCATGTTCTGGAAATATTATTAAAAAGGCAAAATGTGAAATGTTATGATTAACAACTTCTAAATTCTGATATCTTTAGAAAAAAGTACAATTTTTTTTAATTAAAACCTAGTTTACAGCCCTCCAAATACATAAAATGCTCTAAAAAATCCATTGTTTTTTTTTAAATTCCCGCCGACATTTGATGTCATAAATTTATTATCAAATAAAATTTATCTATCTAATTTTATTCGACCGGCAATTGTTTTATATGCAAAAAAATAGTGTGTTGAATACCAAAGTTTTTTAAGCAAATTTAATTTCCATTTCTTAAGTTTAAGTGAGCATGAGCATGGATACAGCCGGTTTGGTTAACGCCAGGATACATCCTTTTTTACATCATATACGGAATGAGAAGTAAATGCGCTATTGCCTAGCCCACCCACGTAAGAGATACACAGCTACCCGATAAAATATGTTTATCTAAATTCGTATTCGCGCGCATTTAATTTGAATTCCAGATAAACCAAAAATTAATTAAATCAAAAATTCAAATTTACATACAGGTATGTTTATTTTTAGAGAAGAGTTAATTTTGCTTGCAGAAGTTTGAGCTTTAAGACAATTTGATATAACCTTGTTTGCAAGAAGACCAATAAACTACGAGTAATCTAACATTTGTCGTCAAGTGAGGAGTTCAAAATTACTAGCGCACTCCCTTGGGACTAGGAATCCCAAAAGACTGGCTTTTTCGTATTCAGTGCCATAAATATTAAAAACATATTTTTTGTGTGTGGAAGTTGACTGACAAAATTTTAAGTTATTCAAATGCACACTATTTTGCATTTTGCAGTTTTTATAAAGTGAACATCGGCTAACAGGTTTACTCGTAAAACTTCTACCGAAAATCATTTATGCGACGGTATAAATTGAATTGATGCTTTCATATTGATATCATTCAGTCATCTCAACGACAACTACCAACCAATCTCAAGATGAAATTCGTTATTGTGTTCTCTGCTCTTTTCGCCGTCGCCATGAGCGCTTCTCTGGCCGTTCAGGACTCAGCTCACGCTGAAACCCTCCGTTACGACAACGACAACATCGGTGTTGAAGGATACAATTACGCGTAAGTGTTATAATCTTCAGACATCTATTTAGACAATTTGCTAACACTCTATTAACTTTGCAGTGTTGAGACCAGCGATGGCAAGTCTGCCAGCGAACAAGGAGTCTTGAGGAACGTTGGCTCTGAAAACGAAGCTATCGCTGTTACAGGACAATTCAGCTACGTCGGCCCCGATGGTCAAACCTACCAAGTCACCTACACCGCCGATGAGGAAGGTTTCAAACCACAAGGTGCTCATATCCCCGTTTAAATGACTTTTGCATCGTATCTTGGAACTAGTGTGCGTCGTTGAAGTTCACTGACTGATCAGTTTTCTACCGATTGGTATTTAAAAAATTTGTTGAATAGTTTTTAATTTAAATCTTTTGGTTTTAACCAAAACAATAAAAGTTGTATGGCATAAAACCAATTGAAAAACAAGTTTGTACTAATTTCTTAAACCTAACGAAGGGTCTTCCTTTAAATTATCATATATTTGGTCATTTGCATTATCTGCCGTGGGAGAAAGAGACGCTGTGACATTTTATAGAACTTAAGAAAAAAAAAATTACAAATGCGACTGTTTATTTGTAAACAAGCACTTGCTTCTGACATTGTTTGACCTATTGTATCTGCAAGTGACGTTCATCGATGGATCTAGACCATTTTCTTGCATTCAGATAATCGTTATGTATTTAAAAATTTATAAAATTAATAAAGGTCAGCGTTTCCTTTCTTCGCAACAAACTCACCACTCTTGAATCCCATGAGATTTGTTGAGTTGCAAAATATCTAAGGTTAGTAAGAAACAATACTTCTTCCTCTGTTCCTATGTTTTTACTTGTGAGTTATAGGTTATAGGTACTAAAGGCAAGTTCTGCATTTGGAAAAAATCGAACTCGAGATTTTGATCAAAGTTGACATTACGATGATAGCGAAGACGAAAAAAGTGGGTCCGACAATTCCGTCTGTCTGTCTGTATGTCTGTATGTCTGTATGTCTGTATGTCTGTATGTCCGTATGTCTGTATGTCTCTAGCTCGATCTAGAGACTAAGCCACTGGAGCTATTTTCTTCAAACTCGGTACTTAGGGGTCTTTGGTGATTCCCTACAGGGAGAATTGAAATTTGTTTTTTAGCTCCAAAACTAACGGTACCCCCCATACACCCGTATTGCAAAATCATATTTATCTCGAAAACGGCTCCAACGATTTTGATAAAAAAAACTATGTGTGATATTATGGACATGGGCTACATTTTTGTAAACAAAAATTTTGGGGCAAAATGTTATTTATGGTAACTATCATAGAACTGTTTTTTTTTATTTTCGAATTTCTTATGAACGGCTATAACGATTTTAACTAAAAATTTTCACCAGGAGCTCTCTTAAGTTTAAAAAAATATTGTAGATATATAAAAATATTCGAAACAAAATTTTTTTTTGTTTTTTGAAAAAAAAAATTTCCAATTTATTTTTTGAAAAATCAATATCTTGAAAACGTGTGAACGATTATTTTTTTTTTTTTGAAATTTTTAAATATCTAAAATATATTTATTTTAAATTTCTTATATGCAATGTCTTGTAAATTTTATTAAAATCCGTTGTACTCATGTGTGGAAGTCAAAAATTAAAGAAATGGTTCTGTGGTAGGTATACTGTCAGTAATGTCTTACTTTTAAAACATTGTTTTTTTAAATCCTAATTATTTTAGCGAAACAGAAAAAAATTTATAAATATTCCAGAAGCACTTTCGGAGAGAAAACAGTTATCTTTTCATTTTTTCTTACATATTTTATTTGATTTGGGATTTGTTTTATAAATAAAAAAAAACGAGTTTTGAAATTTTAAATATACAATTATTGTTCAGATCTTTTCGGAAATCTAGCATAAAACATTTATTGAACCTAGTTGTATATATAGTTTTTTATTAGCGGTATTATAAAGAACCATTATTAAGTTTTTTTTCAACCACAATGTAGTTTTAACGATTTTTTTTTAACTTTGTTTTTAAGAATCTGTGGAAAAGTCTTATGGGAAAAATATTTAAGCAAATTCAGAATATTTGTATGGCAGCTAGATGCCGTTATTTTTGAACTAATAATAATTACAAAAATGTCTTAAAGGAATAAATAAAAAAATGTTCTCTACTAAGTTTAAAATCGCTATTAAGCTTAGATTGCAGTCGAAGATACAGGCGGACAGAATTCCGATGCCCACTTTTTTCGTCTCACCTATCAGTCCGAGACTATAGTCAAGAAGTCAAGTCTGATCGAAATATCAAGTTTCTTTTTTTTCTACGAATGCATAACTTTCATGTAGATATTTGGGTATTCATCGTTTCTTCCATTTTATTGGTTTTTTGAAGCTATAATTCTCATAGTTTTTTTTCCAGACACATAAATTTGAGATCCTTATTAGCAGCAGCTCGGTACACGTGCTCTTCCCCCTTCACCTAGATGCGGTGCTCCATAATGACTTATCACTACAAGTTATTAATAACTAGTTCCTCCCTGTATTTTTTGTATATGAAAATATCATAATACTTATTAATACATTTATTAATCTTATCATCACTAGCTTAAAGTCGGTTGTATTTTTGTACGGATCAGAACATTTTTAACTGTGTACAGGGTGTTCCAATTTAAACAGCAATACCCTGGAAAATTATTCCCGTCATTTTCTAAGAAAAATCAACTGGAAGAAGGCTTCATTTGCCCCCTTCTAAATTTCGTTAAAAAAAAAAAAAAAAAAAAATAAATAAATAAATTTGAGTTCATGACTAAGAACTCTCAACCATTTCCGTGTGCATGTTTGGAGAAATGGAAGGGGCCTGCGATTTTCTGCCGATTCCGAATGGCTAATGAGCAGCACTTTTCATGACAAGAGATACTCTTGGGGGATTTGTCAATTCCTCCCAAGAGGGAGTACACCCATGAAACACTTTTTTCCAGTGGCTGAGAATCGAAACCAAGATGGCAGTCCAGCACACTAACACTTATACCAATGGGTACGAGTGAGTCTGAGAGTTACAATTCTTGTTCATGGTTGAATAACTTTATTCTCTTATTTAATTTTTCCTTGATAATTGATACTGTATAGAAAAATTGTAAAATATATGTGAAATTTGTAAATATTGTAATCTGAAATAAATAAATAAAATATATACAAATCAAAAAAAAGAGAAGTCGTCAATTTGTGTAACGAATAAAAATGAAAGACTGCACTACTGCGTTTTGGTCTATTTTGCGTTCAAGGGAGTTTTAAAGCTTACTTGAAATTTATCGAAAAGGTGCAAAACCAATGGGTACGAGTGAGTCTGAGAGTTACAATTCTTGTTCATGGTTGAATAACTTTATTCTCTTATTTAATTTTTCCTTGATAATTGATACTGTATAGAAAAATTGTAAAATATATGTGAAATTTGTAAATATTGTAATCTGAAATAAATAAATAAAATATATACAAATCAAAAAAAAGAGAAGTCGTCAATTTGTGTAACGAATAAAAATGAAAGACTGCACTACTGCGTTTTGGTCTATTTTGCGTTCAAGGGAGTTTTAAAGCTTACTTGAAATTTATCGAAAAGGTGCAAAACTGTTTTAAACACCAAAACAATAAATAATTTCTTTAATCTTTACAAATTCCAAAGTGTTCAATGTTATTAAATGTGATAAAAATATCTTAAAGTTCGTAAATGAAAAAGTTTTAGGTCACTAACAAATTGACTACATTTTTTTTGCGAGAAAATAATTGTCAGAAAGTTTTGAAAGTTTGATAAAAAGTGTTTCTGCTTATTTATAATTATTGATTTTTATTCTAAGGATAAAGTACATTTTAACAATTATTTATATTTTTCATGTTTATTTATGCCAATTTGTGTACCAGTAAAACAACAATATGTATGATGTAAAGTACAAAGTCCAAAATGGTTAAAACTATAATAGACCGAGTTGATATATCCTACCTCACGTGTAAGCGTAACAAGGCCACAGAGTTGATTCAACATTCACTCTTGTAGATTACGTAGAAAAGTGATGTTAGTTTTCAAGTAGACATAATGTAAGTTTTCAAGAAGTTTGCGTTTACTTAACAAGATAAATATTAAATTGATCAAACGTATTGAAAAATATTTGAAATAGGTAATCTAGAATTGTAATCAACGGGAACCGCCATATAATCTTTTTCATTTTTATTTACTCATTAAAAGCATCTGAAATCATGCATGACCTCCTTCAAAACCTAAATAATACTGCAAATAAAAAGTTTCAAAACAATATTATTTTGATTAAAAAAAAACAATCAGATTTAAATATTTTGAAATTAAGTTTTTAAACGTAGTAGGTTCTTAAAAATGTCATATCATTTTTACTTGCGACTTATAATTAGGTACCATAAGGCAAGTTATGCATTCGTAAAAAAAATAGAACTCGAGATTTTGATCAAAGTTGACATTACGATGATAGCGGACTAAAAAAGTCTGTCTCGCAATTCTGTCTGTCTGTTCGACTACAGCCTAAGCAGCTGGGCCGATTTTCTTGAAATTTGGTAGATATGGGTTTTAATTTTTTCCCCCCACACGTTTTTTTCTTTTTTTTTAAGACCAAAAGTAACGTTACCTGCCATACGAATTTTTTTCAAAATCTTATAAATATTTTTTTGTCTCAAAAACTGTCCAACAGATTTTTTTAAGAAAGATTCAAGAAAATTTCATTAAGTTAAAGCTAGGTAATGGTTGAAAAAAATTTCCAAAAAATATTGTTATTTTTGGTACCCCCCTTGGAACCATTTTTTTTTTTGTTTTTGATTTTCTCAAAAATGGTACCACCGATTTTGATCATTTTTTTTATGTTCAGGCTCCCCAGCAGTTTTAATATTATTGTGTATTCAAATCTTCAAAACAAATTTTTTTTTGAAAACTCAATATTTCGAAAACCCAATGCTCGATTTTTTTTTTAAACTTGATCTGAGAAAAAAGAAATTATTTTACCTAAAAATAACGGAACCTTCCATACAAATGTTAAAAAACCGTTTTCGAAAATCGTATTTTGCTCGAAAACGGTCCCGAGAATTTTGCTACACTTTTTTTCGATTAATTCTTACGATCTATTATTTAATAAAAAAAAATTTTGAAAACAAGATATTACTGACTGTACATACCTACGATAGAACGATTTTTTCGAATTTTGAATTTCTCACTATCGACATTTCGAATTTTAATGAATTTTTTTATAAGGTTTAAAAAACATTGCATTTCAAAACAGTAAAAAAAAAATATTTATTCAATTTTTGGAAAAAAAGTCATTTTTGTTTTGGAAAATTTGATATCTCAAAAACGGCTTAGTATTTTACTTGGAAAATTAATTCTCATTCGTACAATGATAAAAACTTAAAGTTGACGTACCAAAATTTTTTCTTAAAAATGTTTTGAAAATTTTGTACATAAAAGCTTATTTTTTTAAGGAACCACTACAAGGACTTATAATTTTTGTTCTGGCAGAAATTCATATTTGCATAGCATTCTGATTTTATCTCTTACTACTAAAATTTATAAAACTTTATTAAATTTATTTATAAAATTTATTAAATTAAATTAAAAAAAAATTCATTTTATTCTTATGAACAGTTTTCTTTAAGAACATTCGTTTTTAAAATTGCTAGTCTATTACATAGGAGCAAATTTGTGCAACCCAGTCGTATTTTATTTTCTTTCGATTAATTTTTACGAATTATGATATTACTGACTGCACCTACAATAGAACTATTTTTGGGAATTTTGAATTTCTCATTATGGGCAGAACGGATTTTAAGGAAATTTTAAATTAATATTATTGAATTATTAAATTAAAATTTAAATTTGTATTCGTACAATAATAAGGAATTAAAGTACCAAACTATTTAATTAAAAATGTTTTAAATATTTTGTATATAAAAAAAAGTTTTTTTTGTTTTTAAGAAACCGTTAGAACGACTTATAATTTTTGTTCGTGCATAAATTCATATTCAATCAAGAAATTACTTACCATTCTGTTTTTATCTCTCACTACTAAAAGAGTTTATGTTAATGAATAATTTTCTCTAGTAACATTTTTTTTTTAATTCTATTACATAAGAGCAAGTTTGTGAGACCCAGTCGGTCATTTTAATTAACAATAAGGAAATTTTATACCTGTGTGATATTACAAATCGCAAGTTGAGCCTTAATTTTTAAACACCATCTAACAGAGATTTCCGGAGCAATCATCATCTGTTTCGACGCTGCCTACACCGAAGAATCTTATACATAGGAAATTAAGTTTTACGAAAACCGCTCCAATAACTTTTTCAAAATGAGCAATTCAAAGGAAACTTTTGCAATACAAATTGTGGCAAATTCTGGGCGGGGATTTTGGCCTACACCCTTACAAGATCAAATCAACTCAAGAACTGAAGCCCCTTGATCATTTGAAGAGCCAAATCTTATTCAATTGGGCTCTTCAAAAGTTTTAAGAAAATATTCATTTTTATTTTAAAATTTTTTTGAAAAATTCCAAGTAATTTAAACTATAAAGGCAAGTCTGTGCTATCCTGTGGGGCATTTTATTTGTTTAGAAAGTACCCAAGAATAATTTCCCATTGCATTCTATTTAACTTGGAAACACCCTGTAGATAGGTACCAATAAAAATATTTTCCGCTCTATATCCTGTTAATACATATATTTTACGATTGCATACATTTTAAATAGCATCAATTATTTTCAAAAAAAAAAAACTCAATTAGCATTTTTCGAAAAATATCTGAAAGATTCAGGCACAAGGGCATGTGAATCCAAGTCCATAAAACCCCCAAGTTCCGAGTTCCAAAATAATGCTAGAAGCGTAGTTGAAATGTTTACTTATACATTCATTTGTTGTTAGCAATGGTTCCAATATTAATTCGTGTATTGTGAGAGCTCATTATCAGATGAATGTTTTTTTTTTTATCAACCAAACTGACCTTATGCACGTTAACAAATTTTCTACTGCATCTTAAATCTTTTGAATACCTTCACTTAGAATATGTATCTTTTTGGCAATCTCGACTATAATATTATGAATAAATTCATGCCAAGATTGGTGAATAAATTACTCTAAGGTTAAAAAAGTTTGAAAAAAAAAAAATCGCAAAAACTTAATATTCAAGTAAATTTTTATATTAAATACTATACATATATGTATTAAAATGCATTATTAATCAAGAGATTTTTTTAAGTTTTATTTTTTTGCTCGACTAAAATGACTGGTTTTGCATCAAACTAGATTTCTAGATTTGTGAATATTCGAGTGTTACCAACTGAAAGTATAAAATGCAGGAATGCGATAGGTATGATCATCATTCAGTTATCTCAACGACGCTAACTACAATCTCAAGATGAAATTCGTTATTGTATTCTCCGCCATCTTCGCCGTTGCCATGAGCGCTTCTCTGGCCGTTCAGGACTCAGCTCACGCTGAAACCCTCCGTTACGACAACGACAACATCGGTGTTGAAGGATACAATTACGCGTAAGTGTTATAATCTTTAGATTCTGATGTGCGATTGCATTCTACTTAGACAATTTGCTAAAATCTATTAACTTTGCAGTGTTGAGACCAGCGATGGCAAGTCCGCTAGCGAACAAGGAAGCTTGAAGAACGTTGGCTCTGAAAATGAAGCTATTGCTGTTACAGGACAATTCAGCTACGTCGGCCCCGATGGTCAAACCTACCAAGTCACCTACACCGCCGATGAGGGAGGTTTCCAACCACAAGGTGCTCATTTGCCCGTCCCTCCTCAGCTTTAAATGATGACTTTTTTCTTGAAAGTTGAATCCCTTAAACAAAGAGCGTCTGTTGGGACCTGATTGATCGTTCTATTGATTGATTGGGGTTTCAATGTTGTGTTAACTAGTCTATCATGTAATATGTGTATATTTAAGGAATAAAAAAAAATTGTTGAAGAAACCTAATTGTTTCACTTAAAATGATAATATCAGGGACTTGTTTTTTTCTCTTCGTGAAAACAAAAAATAATAGTATTCGGAACTTTTTTTTGATCTCTTCCTACGTTAGGGATAGAAGGAAGAAGAAAAAAATGCATAGTTTTCAAGTAGATATTTATGAATTTTTTGAATATTACAACAACAACTTAATGAACTACCACCATGGGGTAGTTCATTCATATTCAATATGTAATATTCAAAAAATTCATAAATATATAAAGCTTCGCAGGCACACTGCATGTATGTAACCATACAAAAACCCCTTCAACTAATTTTCAAGTATTTCAAAAATATACCTCAAGTTTCTGAAAATATTGTTATTGTTCGTAAAAAAATTGAAAGAAATATAATATTTTGGTGAAGCCATTATGTTCCTACCAGCGCAGCGTTACCACTTCCGAAAAAAAATTGGAAGTAGATTTGAAGAAAAGTGAGAAAATTTCAAGTAGATTTCAAAACGACCTTTTACTTGCATTTATACTTTTATCATTTGACATTGATTCTTCTTCTTCTTCTTAGTTTCCGGTTACTATTGGCAGTAACACTTTAACTCCTCTTGGAGCATAGGGCGTCAACCATATCCTTCCATCTCTCTCTATTTCCAGCACGATACCTCAGCTGTGCCCACGACTGCAAATTTAGGGACCGAGCTTCCTTCATGACTGTTGATCTCCATGTTCCCTTTGGTCTTCCAAGCCGCCTCGCACCTTGAGGATTCCATTGAAAGCACTGCTTTGCTATGTTATCATTAGGCTTCCTCAGTGTGTGGCCGATCCAGCGCCACTTTCTTTGCTTGATGTCATCATCCACTTTTGTTTGTCCAGTCCTAAGCCACAATTCACTGTTTGATATTGTTTGCGGCCACCGGATCCTGAGGATGTAACGCAGACAACGGTTGACAAAGCCTTGCAACCTTCTCGAGATGTTGGTAGAGCATTTCCACGTTTCACAAGCATAAAGAAGCACAGATTTGACATTGGATTCAAAGAGTCTCAACTTAGTACGAAGCGATATTTTTGTGGAGCTCCACACGGGAGAAAGCATTCCGAATGCACTACGAGCTTTGCTTATTCTATTGATGACGTCAAGGTCTGTTCCACCGTCGGGTGCCAGATAACTACCCAGATAGTTAAACTGAGTGACCTCTTCTATTGTCTCCTGCCTCACAGTAACCTGTTGTTGTTGGTTCCGGCTGGTGTGCATTATTTTTGTCTTTTTGGCGTTAATCCTTAAGCCAGTCGCCTCACCATTTTGTTGAAGGGAGTGACACATTTGGTTTAGGGCTCCAGTTCCGTTTGTCACTAAGCAGATGTCGTCAGCATAGTCCAAATGGCTAAGCTTGTGAAATAGGCCCCACTGTATACCAAGTCTCTCACCTTCACCCACCGTGGCAGTCATAACATCATCGATTGCGAGTAAGAATAAGATCGGTGACAGTACATCACCCTGTCTCACTCCTTGTCGCACCTCAAAAGCATCGGAAAGCTGTCCACTGTGCAAAACAACGCACCTTGCATTGTTGTACGATTCTTTTATAAGAGCAACAATTTTATCAGGAATTCCTCTAACAGCAAGCGATCTCCAGATAGCATCGCGACTGACGCGATCGAATGCCTTTTCGAAGTCAACGAACATGAGGTAAAGCGGCGATTGATACTCCGATGATTGTTCAAGGATAATTCGCAAGGTGTTAATGTGATCGACGCATGATCGACCACTGCGAAATCCCGCTTGATGCCTCTTGAGAGTCGACTGGATCTTGGATTTTATTCTTTCGAGAATAATAGTTGCCATTAACTTGGGAAATACGGACAAAACGGTGATACCACGCCACTTATTACAATTCTTAAGATCACCTTTCTTCGGTACCTTGACGATAACTCCGTCTTTCCATTCCCTGGGAAAGGTTTCGTTTTCCCAAATAGCCTCAACAAGTGGCAACAATATATCAGCTGCCAAGTCGGGGTCTGCTTTGAGGAATTCAGCAGGTATGCCATCCAGTCCAGCTGCTTTGTTGTTTTTTAGAAGTAAGATCGCGGTTCTTAACTCTTCACTTGTCGGGGGGTCAATATTAAAGCCTCTGGAAGATCTACGTTTGTCCGGCAGTAGGAAATCGGCATTTGCATTCTGGTCATCATTTAACAGTGCACAGAAATGCTCCTTCCACCTTCGCAACTGGTCTTCTATTGACACTAGAATACGACCGTTCGTGTCAAGAACAGGGTGGTTGTTGTTGTTACTTTGTTGACCTACAAGGTCCTTAGTAATTCTGTACAACACCCTTGCGTTACCTCTTCTTGCAGCGTCTTCCGCGCTCTCAGCCAATTCGTCCAATCTGACCCTCCTATCTCGTCTCACACACCTCTGCACTACCTTGTGGGCTGCTCTGTACTCGTTCCGCAGAACCAATTTCCGATGAGCATCAGTTTCCTTATTTAAATTTATTTTAAGTGCTCTGCGGTGTGTAATTTTGTCCCAGGTGTCTTGGGATATCCAAGTGTCTCTATCTCTAGATTGCCTCGGTACCGTTTCAGATCCAGCTTCCATAAAAACCCTTTTAACTGTGTCCCACATCGTCTCAATGGGAACATTTACATTTAAGCCCACATTTGACGCCTTGTCGTTAAGGGTGGTGGCAAAATCACGACAAATATTTGGGTCACTAAGAGCGGTTGTATTGAATTTGGGTCTGGTTGATGTATTTTCTGAACGTGGCCGGATAGCAGCTGTTCGTAGCTGAATTGTTGCTAGTAGCAGGTGATGATCGCTACCTACATCCGCACTTCTCTCATTTCTCACATCGCAAAGTGATTTTCTCCATCGTTGTTGAATTATAAAATGGTCGATTTGATTTTGTGTTTGACCGTCAGGAGAGACCCAGGTGACTTTATGGCAGGTCTTGTGTGGAAACAGGGTTCCACCAACCACCAACTGACGAGCGTTACAAAAATCGACCAACAAATCACCATTGTTATTTCGCTGACCCAAGCCATGTCTACCCATAACGCGTTCAAGGCCTACGTTGTCCGGGCCAACTT
This sequence comes from Chrysotoxum bicinctum, assembly GCA_911387755.1. Taxonomy (NCBI): domain Eukaryota; kingdom Metazoa; phylum Arthropoda; class Insecta; order Diptera; family Syrphidae; genus Chrysotoxum; species Chrysotoxum bicinctum. The sequence continues at coordinate 172,550,367 of OU426989.1, forward strand.
TGGCATTGAAATCCCCCATGATGATAGTTATGTCTCCTTTTGGAACGCTGTTGTAGACCGAGTTCAGCTGAGCATAGAACGTGGTTTTGTCATCCTCCGTTGCATTGTTCGTCGGGGCATAACACTGGATGATGGTGATTTTGCGAATTTTTGAGTTAAACCTTGCAGTCATTATCCTCGCCGAAACTGGTTCCCAGGAAATTAAGCTTTTTCTAGCCTTCTTATTTAGCATTAAGCCAACACCATTTAGTCTTTGACCACTTCCTGTATCCTCCTCCCCGGAATACAACATCTTAGTCAGTCCTGAGGTTGCGCTGTATTCAGCTTTTCCCCTCCACTTCGTTTCACTCAGCCCAAGAATACTGATGTTTTGTCGAATCATTTCACGTTCCACCTGTTCATAGCTTCCCTGTGCATACAGAGAACGTACGTTCCATGCTCCGACTTTTGTACGTATTCGATAGCCAAAAGTATTGCCTACATTATTTGAGAGATTTCCAGAGTTTCTTCTGGTTGTTGACGATTCATTATTGAAAGCATCACGATTGCTATTGTTATATGAAAGATGCCGCACCCCCAAATCCGATGTGCGGTTTACTACAGACGGTGGGACTGAAGAAGGATTAACCAAAGTTTGGGTACCTCTTGGGGAAATATTTCCGTTCGTTGTCATATTTCATAGAAAAATATCTTCACGCTCCACTATCGTGTTTTCCCGGTTGCGGTTAATAACACATACCTGTATAACATAAAACCTACATTATACACACAAGCCTTCGATTCGACAGGCACACTACGCCTTTTTGGATGGTCGAACACATACATATAGAGGCCGCCCACTATGGGAAACAGACGCCTTTTGCAGCCGCCCACTATGGATACAGACGCTACTTGCTGTTGCCGTTGGCCTTTTAGGATAGGCTCCTCCGCCACCAGACTTTCATACCGTTGACTGCCATATGCAGTTCCTCCGCTTTTAGGGAGCTTTTTGTACTACCCAAGGACAAGATCGTGACCTGACCAGCTAAGCTGGGTTGTTTACTTATACCGGCAGCCATTCGGTCCCCTTGTGCGTTAGCGTTACCCGCTCTCTACCGCGAGGAGGTGCATATAGGGGTTTTCCTGTCTACGAGCCTAGGACCACCTAGGTGGCATTTCCTAGCGCCCTCCAGTACTTTAGAGAGAGCATCATTTGACATTACAACACGAAAAAGCAGTGATTCAGTCTCACTCAACCTAATTTTGATAAAAGAATTATGTTTCTACATTTTGGCCAACAAAATATTAGTTTTGTTCAGTGACGCTGTTCAGAACAGTTTGGAGCAGTTTGGAACAGAAAAGTACAACTTTTTGCTGTTCAATGAGAAATTTTCTGTTCTAAACTGTTCTGATTTGCTGTTCATTGTTCAATGAGTCTGTCTGGAACAGTTTGGAACAGTTTAGAACAAGATTTCTCGCCCTTGCTTTTTAGTTAGAGAAAGACAGAACAAACGACTGACGGTTCTAACTTCTCTGACATTTCTCATGGAAACTGTTCTGCTCTGCTCGGTCCAGATCTATTCTGCTCTGTTCTGTTCTACTCTGTACTTTTATTCAGCGAACAAAACTATTATGAACAATATCTGTCATAGAACTTTTTTTTTTTATTTTCAAATTTCTCATTTCCGCCTTTATCGATTTCGATCAAAATTTTATACAGGAGCTTCTTTGATTTTGAAATAATATTGTATACAAACATTTTTTTCCTTAAATGTATTTTATTAAATTTTTAAAATTGTCATTCCATTTGTTTTCTAATTTTAAATAAATTTCATATATAAAGAACTAATTTCTTAATAAAACTCCTCTGATATTTTTTTAAATTTATTTGTATATTTTATTTTTATTTGTTTAAGCAAATTTTTGACTAAAATAATGTATCTTATACATTTGAATATTTTTCTGTGATAGCATCCATGTTTGTATAAATACAATAAGCGTAATTATAAAAAATAACATTTGAATTACTATAATTCAATATACTTTAATTTTAAAAAATACATACCCAAGCGAAATTTCCATAAGATTCGTGTGCACATGTAAGAATACTCATTTGTGTATTTATATTGTTTTGACGTTTCGGGGGTTACAGAGAATGAAGAAGTAGATTTGGGCTATTTTTGTAATATTGAAGAAGGTTGAAACAGAGATTTGTAAAAGGAAGTAGATTTCAGTATTTTGCTAATGGTGCGAAGAAGTAAATCTACTTCAATTGAAGTAAAGTGGTACCACTGGTTCCTAAATATTAAGGAACAATCAATTCATGGTCAGGATTTGACATTGTGAATTGTGATAATGACTTCTGACATAATATAAAGATTTGGGGAGAGTACGATAACTTAGGCGCCAAAAATTGATAACGGATTTTTGTAGAAGGGTCAAATACAAGCGTTTTTTACTATGGGAGGGGGGGGTCTATCTCGCCCCGTTTAGGAGGTAGGGGCGATTTTAGAAAAAATGACTTAAATTGAAAAAAAAAATATTAAAAAACAACGGCAACACTTACAATAAAATACTATACCGGTTTTGAAAGCCAGAAGTCTGTTCTATAATCGTAAATTTAAATTAAATTATTTATGTCAATAGTTTTTGAAAAATTTGCATGCAAACTCAAAATTTTGTTAAAAAAAATGAAAAAAAAAAGTTTAGACCAATTTTTTTCAAAATTGTAAAATGAAGTGCTTAATTGGATTTTTGTGGTCAATGCTACTATTAATTCTAAATCGAACACAAAAAACCGAATGGTTTTGTCCCTTCTAGTTTTTGAGAAAATCGAAAATTACTAAAACTACTTTTTATGAAATTTTTGATTTTTGGTATTTAACTACGGTGATTTCATTTTGAGGATTAATGTTAATGTGGTTCATTTGAAGGTAAAGTACAGCAAATCATTTAGGGTTACCAAGAATGCACCAGAGGAGGTAGAATTGCATGGCATTTCGCGTCTCAGTCAGTCAGTTTGTGAGTAAGTCAGGTGTTACTTAAAAATAGTCAAGTCAATTTTTCAATGTTCAATGTATTAAAACCGTGTTTACAGGCATTTTGATCACAAAAAAAAATTATAGCAAGCACCTCCCGAATCTCTAGCCAATATTGAGGCCCATGGAAAAATGTACCGATAGATGGGTTTATTGCTCTGAGATTAACTTTTATATGGATTGCACCAGAGAAACTTTTAAATCATTAGTTTTAAGCAAAATTTAAGCAACGTTATTTATTAAAATAAAAGATTAACTATGTAAATCATTTAAATGTAATTTGAATTTTATATACCCACCTACAAATTTGTAACTATATATTTACTTATGTATGTATCTTAGTCTGTAAGAGTATAATATACTCTGGTTGATTAATAAATAATAATAATAATATTGAGTTGAGGGGAGTTGACGCTTTAGTTGGAATTAGACCAATTTCTTCTAAGAACGCGGTGCTTTTGAAATATTTTTTTTGAAATATTGAAAAGTTATTTAATTTAGGATGAAGTAGTGGATGCTTAGTCGCCATTCTTTATTCAAAGAAAAAAATACTTCACTCTTACAAAGGTTGAATGACGAATGACCTTGGTAAACAATAACCTGTACCACATTACCATTAAAAATGTTAGACACACACAATAAACATACATAATAATTAAGGAATTATATAAATTTGCTGCATTCGTACAGTAGTACCAAGGTAATGTGTATTTTTCATAATGTATTAAATTTTCATGTCTGAACATTTTAAATGTGCAACTTTGGGCTACGTACATTATGTACATATGTATATTTAGTAGACATTGGATATAGACCATAGGGTAAATTCAAAGTTTCTGTAAATCCAGATTCTGTAAATGCAAAAGAAACCTTGCATACACCCAACCTCGCACCTACCCCAAATCCTATAGTGTGCCCAGGCAGGGGGGTTGCAGGGGGGCAGCATGCCCCCCCATACATATCTCACTGTTTATACGCCGTAATGCGTAAGCAAGCAAAAAAAGCAAATATCCCATAAAAAAGTAGTTTTAGTTATTTTCAATTTTCTCAAAAACTAGACGACATAAAATCATCTAGTTTTCAGTTTTTGAATAAGAATAAATTAGAGCAACGAATTTTAGGAAAAATAATAATATAAAGCTTTGCAGTTTTGAAAAATTAAACTTTAAACTTTTTTTTTATGTTTTTTTTCACCAAAATTTGAGTTTAAAACTCGTTTTTTCAAAAACTGTCCATATATTCTACTTGATTTAAAAATTATCTAATAGATCAGAGTATTGGCTTTAGAAAAAGGTATAATACTTAATTGTAAGTATTACCGTTATTTTTTAATATTTTTGTTTCCATTTTAGTACCTTTTTTATAAAATTGCCCCTCCCGCCCAAACGGGAGGAGATAGACCCCCCCCTCCCATAGTAAAAAATGCTTGTATTGAACTGTTCTACAAAAAACCGTTATAATTTCTTGGCGCCTAAGTTATCGTACTCTTGCCAAAGATTTTTTCAAAGGTGTTGTTCGTAGAGTTAATATTATCTGGGAGTAAGCTGAACTTTTAAGCTTAGCAAAAATGTTTATTATCTTTTCCTAAGGCCACAAATTTTCCGCAATACTTTAATCAAAGTAAAGGACTCTATTTAAGTCATTGTTAATAACCGATGACATCGATATCGTCCATATACCCCAATATTTGAACAGAATTATTGAAAATAATGCCGTCAATAGTAGGGCATGCCCAGCACATCTTACTATCTGATCTGGGAGTAATTTTGTAGAAACATATTGCATCGGGTTATAACCAATGTCACGGGACATAGCTGACATATCTGACCTGACAATAAATGCTCTAGCATATGCGAAGAAAAATTTGAGTTGACTTAAAATTCGATTGTTTTATCAGTAAGGAGTAATAATCTGCCGTGATGGAAGCCTTACTGATGCTTGCGATTGCGGGTTGTAAACTTTCTCTATTACTGTTAAAAATGTTCATTTAGAACCTGCGGAAAATGTTGCTTGAAACGATCTTCAATTCCCTGTAGGGACTAGGTTATCATCGAAGAGCCTGCGATTCAGTCTTTAAAATAGCAGCGAGTTGATCGGTGTTTATTATAAAATCTCTGCATATAGATGAGACCTCAAGTCTCTTCGTTTTCCTTGGGAACGTTTTGCGAGTTTTTCCAGCTTCTTCGGTAGTGGTGTGCTTTCTCGGCTTGTTATGTTATGCTTAAAAGTTTTTATCAAGACTTCGATATGATCATATCAGTGCAACTTAAGGACAGAAAAGTTCATTTCTAACCCAAGTGGTCTAACTGAATTTTTGAAATTTTTAAAAATCTTAAATACTTGTCTACAAAAATCATCATTTTTTTTTTTCAAAGTTTCCTAAGCGCATCAAGACATACATCAATCGAAAGTCTTTACAATTCAATAAGCACATTCGAACAAAAAGCTTCTGAAGTCTGAAGTCCAAATTTATTTAACCGATTTTCGACCCACAACTACCTAACAATGTCTTTGGCTGACGCTATTTCCGAAAGCATGCTTTGTAAGAGGTTGTGCATTTCAAAATTCCTGATTAACATTTTCACAGCTATCCACAGATGAAAACTTGAAACTTCTGCGAGGTCTGGTTCTCGAAATATTTCTAACCAAAGTGATTTTTGAGATTTTTTGAGATTTTGGAAAAAATCATCACCATTTTCTCAAAGTTCCCCAAACGCATTGAGACATGAATGAATAAATAAATTGGGGTATATAAACACTGCGACCTAAAGATCTATTGTGTTCCCATCTAGAACTGAATGAGGTTGGCTCATCATTACAGTTCTTCCTCCAAATTTGTTCCTTTGAGGAATCGAAGTATTTGGAGTATTTTAAGGGATGATAATTCACTCTCTTTTATGTGGTGCTTGAGCAGATACCTATCCCTTTGATGCACGAGTGCATCACATTTCCCCAGTATGTGGTCAGGTGTCTCCTCGTGAGTGTTGCAGAATCTGCAACTCGCGTTGTTCTCCAGGCCAAGGATGTTGAGGTGTCTTCTCAACCTACAGTGGCCTGTGAAAAGCCCCGTGATTTTCCTGAGGTTGTTTCTACTTAAGCTATAATGCAGGTTAGAAAACGCTCTCAGTTGTATTGTAGTCCCCGAGTAGGAGTTTTGCCTATCTCAGCTTAGGGAGTTCTTTCCAGATTTTTGATCTTTTTGTCTCCTCTTCTGTTTTGATTTTGTTTTTGATCATGTTTTCTTCTATTCCGCAGTAGGGATCTGGCCCTGTAAGGGGTGTCGATGCACCTATTTTTGCTAAGGAGTCTGCCTCTTCGTTTCCCTGGACACCAACGTGGCCTGGTACCCAATGAAGTGTGACAGTGTTATTCTCGCCCAGATTATTAAGCTTTATCACGCATTCCCAAACAAGTTTGGAACTAATGGCGTAGGAGCTTAGTGCTTTTAGTGCAGCCTGACTGTCTGACATGGTGGCAATGTTTTGGTTTTTATATTTCCTATCGAGGTTTCTTCCAGCACATATGCCTATGGCATTTAATTCTGCCTGGAATATGCTAGTGGACTGTCCCATCGGTAACGAGAGTTTAGTTCTAGGCCCAAAAACTCCAGCACCAGTCCCTTCAGCCGTCCTCGATCCATCAATGTACCATTTGATGGTATTTTCTTTAAGACTGTAGTTTATTGTTTCGCCTAGCCAGTCTTTTTTGCAACTTAACTCCGTTTTGAAATGTTTTTCGAAGTTACCTTTTGATCATACCATCTCTTGGGATGTCAAGAATTTTTGTTACTGCGGACCGGATTATCGAGTCTTTTTCACTGTTTCCAATAATTTTACCCGCCCCAGTACCCTCCTTGGCAAACCTCATTATGGCTCACCTAGCAGCATTTTCAATGGCCACGTGTAGTGGCGTCAAATGACGGATGGTTTCCATCGCTAATGTAGGGCTAGTTCTCATTGCTCCTGTTATGCATGTATGTACATGCAAGCCTTTGCAATTTGTCTAGTGATTTCATATCATAAGGGCCTTTGTGGCTTTCCCGACAGTTATTTCGACATGCTTGTTCCAGAGGAGTTTGCTATCTAGTGTAACTCCTAAATATTTGACCTCCCGCTGGGTGTCGATTACTTCTCCCGCCAACCGAATGGGCTTCATGCGAGGTAGACGTCTTTTACTGGCAAATGGTACTATCGTTGTTTTGGTAGGGTTGATGTTAAGTCCCACAGATATACACCATTTCCTAGTTATAGACAGACCTCTCTGGACTATATCACAAAGAGTTTCTTCGTACTTCCCCTGTGCCGTTATAACAATGTCATCAGCAGAGCCAATACATCGAATCCCTTGGGAGGTTAAACTTTCTAGTAACTCCACAGCAAGGGTGATAATACCCCTCCCTGCGGACAGCCTCTTTTGTTGTGATAACTTTCTGGACGTTTAGTCCTGCGTATGCTTCCGCCGTTCTTGTACTAAGCATTTTACTTATCCATCTGACTATAGTGATAGGAACTCTCTTCCTTTCTAGAGCCGAATTAACTGCTTCGTGAGAGGTGCCATCGAAGGCCCCCTCAATATCAAGGAAGGCGCATAATGCCGTTTCTTTAATATCTAAAGCTCTCTGTATTATATTAGTTAGTTCGTACATAGCGGTTTCTGTGAATCTACCCGCTCTGTAAGCATGCTGACGGTGATTTAGGGGCATGTTTACTAATACTTCCGATCTAATGAAGTTATCAATTACCTTTTCCAAAGTTTTCAGTAAGAAGGATGTTAGGCTTATTGGCCTGAATGACTTAAGATGTGCGGTATCTTTTTTCCCCACTTTGGGGATGAAAATTACCTTTGCTCTTCTCCATAGACTTGGTATGTACCCAAGTGCAATACTACTTCCAAGCAATCAAATAAGATAGGGTATTAGTTCCTCTTTACCTTTCTGCAAAAGTGCAGGAAAGATGCCATCTACGCCCGGTGATTTGAAAGGCTGAAAGGTACTTAACGCCCATTCAATCCTATTGCCTGAACAGATAGTCGAAGCTATCTTCCAGTCTTCCCGTTTTTTTTTTTTTTTTTTTTTTTTTTGTTGAGGTGTTCTCTGCCAACAGGTTTTCTAAAGTAAACACTATAATTCTATGATCAGACATAGATGGTTCGTTGGAGACTCTCCAATGTCTAACTAATCGACTTAAGTTCGGGGTTCCAAACGTTAACTCCAGAACTTGATTAATATCGGTACTACCCCAGGTTGTATGGTGGGCGTTTGCATCACATCCAACCATCAGTGGTAGTCCTTTGCTGTTGCAGTAGTCCACTAGCTTCTTAACTTCGATTGGTGGTATGTTGGCGTCGTCACCGGCGAAGTAGGCTGATGCTACTACCATCGTGCGGAGGTTGCCCTCGATGTCAATTTGGGCTTGTATTGAGACATATATCGAAAGAAAGGTCTATTCAAGTGCTATATACAAGTCCAAGCGAAAAACTTGCAAGTGGTCTGGTTACCGAAATATGCCGGCCCAAAGTGATTTTATCGATTTTCGATACCCAACTACCAAACACTTTTTTTGTTTGGCGCGAATTCCGAAACCAAGACTTGAAAGAGACAGCGGTTTCCGACATTCCCGACCCGATAAACTTTTCCACAGCCATCCATAGATGGACACTTGAATCTTCTGTGAGGTCTGGTTCTCGAAATAGTTTTCCCCAAACGCGCATCGAGAGACCAGTAGAGAAGTGCAGATGGAAAAGCTTACGCAATGGTGTTGCTAGCGTTGAAAATCACTTCTTTATTCAGTATTCTTGGATTTATACGAGTGCGAAAGAAGACTTGTCATATGCAATCATTAACACTCTCAATTAAAAGAGAGAGACACTATCTGACAGTGTCATCGAACTGACAGCAAACTGTGCTGCAAGCAAAATCGTATTTTCTTAATAGCTGACATAAGGAGTGTCATTGATAACCTGCGTAGGAACCGAAGTAGTGTTTCGTATTTTTTTTACAAATTACTAAATACGACTCCCTCTAAGTCGAACTTTCACGGGATATCAAAACTAGTCCGAGTTAGAGGGAGTTTTAGAAAAATTCGAGTTAGAGAGAGTTTTTTTTTAATGATTTATTGAATTAAATAATAAGTAAAATAAATAAATAAACCTAAGCTTCTTGCTTTTATCGCTCATTAATCTATAATTATGTACGAGTATTATAAAAAAATATTTTTTCAACTTAATTATTTAAAAAAAAAAATTGTAATTTTAGACATCACAGTCATCACAGTCGCCGTGTCATCAGTGATCGCCTTTTTAAAAAAAGATTCTACATATTTTAAAAAACCAATTTTGAATTTCTTCTTTCATTTCAATTGCAGATTGCAATGTACCAATTGCATTTTCAATTTAATTTTTCTCTGGTTTTTCAAAGTCTATTATTTCAGCTTCATCTTCTTCTTCAGCTCCATTTTCACCGTCATTAATATCATCAGCATCTGCTTCCAAAATTGACTCGTTATCAGGTATTTCAGTGGCTACGATGCCGTTATCGACTTCAACATAGTCCTTCCAATGGACGCCTTCAACATTATAATGAGCTTCTGCTTTCCCAGATTATCTCGATTTCTAGGGTGTCTTCGTTGTTACATCTAAGTAAGTTAGCGGAATATCATCTTCGTCATCCCACGTCTCAGACTTAAATTTGGCCTTTTTAAAACAAATTTTCAATTGTCAATGGAGTAACGTCCCCATGCCTTTAGGATTTCGCGCACACAATCGATAAGTGATATTTTATATTGCTCTGTTTTGGTTTCCCAAACCCTTAAGATCTTGGTGAGAAGACGGCGATTATAGTGTACTTTCAAATTTTGTATTATACCCATGTCCATTGGCTGAACTATTGAGGTCATATTGGGGGGGAACTACTCAAGCTTTATAAACTTTAATTTATCCTTAACTTGTTTTGGGTGAGCTGGGCAGTTATCGATAATGAATAATACTTTGCGCTTTGATCTTCCAAATTTAGAATCAAGTTTCAAAAGCCAACTTGTGAAAAGGTCTGATGTCATCCAAGAACGATGGTTTGCTACATAGCCCACCGGCAAAGTTTTAATTTTATTGAAACAACGAGGATTTTTGCTTTTCCCCATAAGCAGAAGCTTTAGCTTTTCCGACCACCTCTGAAATCTGTTGTTTTACTGCTTTCAAATAAAGCACAAAATGTTTGGAAGTTGGAATGGAAAGGATCTAACCAACAAATGATTTTTTTATTGCCTTGCAATTTTTTGCATGAATATCTTTTAAGGAAGAGATTTTTGTGTTTGATAATATTGTAAATTACAGAGTATAGCAGCGCAGCACACTGACATGGTGATGACGGCGCAGGCGATGCAACACAGAGAGAGAATCAAAGAGTTCGAGTGTGTGGTTTTAATAAGAATTATGATTTGAGATTTTTTTTGATTTTTTTTCGGCAAAATAAAAAAATTCGACTTAGAGGAAAATAAAATAGGTAAACAATCAAGAGAATGTGTTCGAGTTAGAGGGAACTTCGACTTAGAGGGAGTCGACTGTATATTTACTGCCTTTGGGACATTGCAGTATTTTTGCCGTAAGTTTTAGTCATGCAAAAATTTGGTCTTTCTAGCTTATTTGAACTTATTCCTTCTTTTCTCAGGAGTGTATAACATCGGAAACTTACTTCTCTGATACCAATACATAACCACTTTACAGCTCGAATCAAACCATGAATTTTTTTTTGGGTTTGATAGATTTTTCCCTATTCCGGATATAATTTCTCATTCGGAAAATAATTAAATTTGTTATCATATCTGCACTAAATACCTCTTGTCAATCGCCGTTTCATTGGGTTAAGAAAGTAATTGGTAAGCAATGATCTCTCTCATCAATCATCAATTTCCTGCTCCACAAAACAGGAGAGGTCTTGCATAGCACCGTCGTAGATTCAAAAGATAAGACTGACGCAAGCTAGTGAACATCCAGTGGCCAGTAAAATTGTGGTAACGTCTTATTTGATGAGTTTTTATATTTCCTTTATCTCCACGGAAATTTTTTTTTCCAAATTAATTTTAACTTGGACCAACTTTGAAGCTACATCTGTCAAATTGGCTGTCATTCATCTGAATTAAAATTCAAAAAATTAAAAATTTTCAGATTAGTATGATCTACTTCTCATAACTGAGTTGAGTTGCTTAGTGTAATTTGCAATCATTAAGATGATGAAAATAAGAGGAGCACGAACACTGCAGAAAAAAATATTATTGAGTCCAAATCTCAACTCGCCCCTTGAAATCGAAATAAAATTATTATTTTTGATTTTGATATGTCATTAATCAGCCAATTTTATTGCTTCATTGAACATCAATTAGTTTAAATTAAATTATTCAACAATTCGTTTAAATAGCGATCGATAAAAATGATCAATCAGTAAACTACTTCAACTTGAACTTCCAACTTTTTGATGAAAAAGTCATTTAAACGGGGATATGAGCACCTTGTGGTTGGAAACCGCCCTCATCGGCGATGTAGCTGACTTGGTAGGTGACACCATCGGGGCCGACGTAGCTGTATTGTCCTGAAACAGCGATAGCTTCGTTTTCAGAGCCAACGTTCTTCAAGACTCCTTGTTCGCTGGCAGACTTGCCATCGCTGGTCTCAACACTGCAAAGTTAATAGAGTTTTAGCAAATTGTCTAAATAGAATGCAATCGCATATCAGAGTCTAAAGATTATAACACTTACGCGTAATTGTATCCTTCAACACCGATGTTGTCGTTGTCGTAACGGAGGGTTTCAGCGTGAGCTGAGTCCTGAACGGCCAGAGAAGCGCTCATGGCGACGGCGAAAAGAGCAGAGAACACAATAAGGAATTTCATCTTGGAATTGGTTTCAAGTAAGCGAGATAACTAACTGATGACAATGGTATCGCATCCAAGCATTTTATACTTTCGCATCTTTGAGTGACATTTAAGAATTCACAACACCAAATTAAATAACGCAACAAGTCATGTCATTTATGAATTTAAATAATTTAGTTTGCTGTTGCTGTCTGCCTGCATTTAAAATTAAAAATATTCAAAAAATATCGGCGAAAAAATAATCTTATTTTAATATTCTGATTAAACAGTTATACTCGAACTGGTTAATGCATAAGCCAAACAGCACACACAAAAAACAACTACAGAACATATTTTCGGTCTTTCAGGTTTCTATTTCAAATGAAAATAAAATATTATTTAATAAGACGGGTTTTATTGATTAATTGTTAGAAATCCTCTATTTTTTAAAAAAAATCCAAAAGAGCTTCTTCAATCGGGTTTAATCGTACGAGTATGTTATATAAGACGAATACACTATGTCAGCAAAAAAAATGCGGATTCGATTCAGTCTTAAAGATATAAGAATGTAGAGACCCGGAATTACTGTAAACTGGACAAACAAAGTGTAAATGAGCTTCACTATTTGTCATGCTCAATATGATTGCTTAACCCAATTTTCCCGATCTTTTATGGGAGTAGTTCCTCGCGATTTTCTTATTTTGAAATCGTATGTGTATACTATTGGAGACATGGTCCAAAAACCAATATTTTCATATTCCCGAATTAAAGCTATATAATCCATATTCCAATTAGAAACATACCCCTTCTGTGAAGCATGCCCCAAAATCATTTCTCAAAGTATTGATCGTCAAGTGAGTGTCGCGGTCCGGTTGAGTGAGTGATCCAAATTCTGGATGGCGCACTTCAGCAGTAATTGCCACACAGGGTTAGACTGCCAATGGTCGCCTCGCCATTTCTACCTATCTAGCATTGTTCATCAATTAGGAAAAATTTAAAATTTGATTAAATTATTACATAACGATTTTGGAAGAAGTGTTAAGGAGTTGAACATGCTTCCTGTTTTACATGTTAACTGTCTAATGGCTTCTAAAGACTTTTCCGATAGAGATTTCCAAACTTTGCAGCTAAATTGTTGAAGCTACATCTATACAGGGTGTCCCACAGTCACCGCCCCAAATGAAAACCATGGATTCCTGAAGTCATTTTAAGTCGAAAAACTTAAGAGGTCATTTTCTCGTTTTCGTCCCGTTTTCGAGTTATAACGGTTTTTATTATTTTTCCATTAACTGGCTTTATCTTTGCCAAACTGCGTCCGATTTGTGAGATTTTTTTTATAACCAATCAAGAATTTATTACAGTTTTAGTTTGTCCAAAGACTTTTTTTTCTGCGGAAAACCGTTTCTCCGCAATTTTGCATCAAACCCAATTTTTTCGTTTTTTAAGTAGTTTTTTCACTTTGATATCAATTTATTCAAAAAAACACGTTAATGAGTATTAATTTTTTTCACTTATTATTAAAGCCCAGTTCATTTTCTAAAATTAAATATGTTTTTTTCCTTAAAAAGAATACTAAAATGTAATTAACAAAAAATAAACAAACTGAGTGAATTTAAAAAAAAAAAAATTTTTTAATACAAAATTAACTTTTTCTGAGGTATTGTGGTTAAGAAAAGGACAAATAGATAAAGTTAATTAGTAAGACCGTTAACTAATGTAAGCAGTAAAAATTTGCATTATGATTTGAAGGTTGTAAATGTCTTTCTCGCGTGAACTAGTGTCCGCGTCGTGTTCTTTCACTTGATACTCCATTTTGGATTTGTTATTCAAGTTGTAGTTTTTTTTCAATTATTTGCGAACAATGGATTATACTAATCAAGAATATCTGAAAATGTTATTAATATACGCTGAAATGGGACAACTTTATCTATTTGTCCTTTTCTTAACCACAATAGCTCAGAAAAAGTTAATTTTGTATTTAAAAATTATTTTTTTTTTAAATTCACTCAGTTTGTTTATTTGTTGTTAATTACATTTAGTATTCTTTTTAAGGAAAAAAAAATAATTTTGATTTAAGAAAATGAACTGGGCTTTAATAATTAATGAAAAAAATTAATACTCATTAACGTGTTTTTTTGAAAAAAATGATATCAAAGTGAAAAAAACAACTTAAGAAACGAAAAAAATTGGGTTCGATGCAAAATTGCGGAAAAACGGTTGCCCGCAGAAAAAAAAGTTCTGAGACAAACTAAAACTGTAATAAATTCTTGATTGGTTATAAAAAAAACCTTACGAATCGGACGTAGTTTGGCAAAGATAAAGCCAGTTAAGTGAAAAGAGAGCAAAAATCATAAAAACCGTTATAACTCGAAAACGGGACGAAAACGAAAAAATTACCTCATAAGTTTTTCGATTTAAAATGACCTCAGGAATCTATGGTTTTCGTTTGGGGCGGTGACTGTGGGACACCCTGTATATCAAATTGCCCGTCATTTATTTAACCTGTCTTGCCAAATCAGCATGGAGAGTAATAGTATTCCAAAACACATACCCATGATTCACCCAAAAAATCATATCAAGGAACGATTTTTAGATGAATTGGTTCCTCAAGAAGAAAACAGTAACATTTGGGACGATCACAATCCAATTGACAATTTTGCACGAGTGATGGCCGATCATGGTTATGCCACTTCGGAGCGATGTGAATTGGCCACCGATATCGTGCGATTTGACCCATTAGATTTTTCGGCACTTTAACATCTGAAAGTTAATTTATTAAAAAAAGAGTTTTTAATAAATACGAAGATTATTGGTAGAAATGCTAAAATTAATCAAATCCGCTTGAGCCGTATACGGAAAAGTCAAAAATATTAAAAAAAAATGTATGGAAATACCAACTATCAATTGATTATTTATTATTGTTTGTGAAAATCTTTAGGCAATTTTTGAGAAAAATAGGTTTTCTTCATTTTGTGAGAAATTATGAATTTGATAAAAATAATGTAAACTGTCTTTGAAAAAGTCCCAAATAAAAACCTATTTATGCAATAGGAGATGCTTCATTATTACTTTTTTTTTTTTTTGAAGAAAAAATGTTCTTATCAAAAGGTAAGCCATAGACTTCAAAAGGCACATTTTTCCAAAGAAAATCCATTTTTTGAAAAGAAAAATTTTCAACGGCTTACAAAATTTCTATGTTATTTAACTTACGAAAAAATAAGTTTTATTAAAATAAAAACATCGAATTTTAATATAGAAAAGAAGTATGGGCGTCTCGAAATTCTGTTTACCTGTCTGTCTGTTGGACTACAGCCTAAGGGGTTCGGCTGATTTTCTTCAAACTTGGCAAACAGTTTTTTTTTTTAATTTGAAAAAAAATATTTTTCTATTTATCTGTTGCACTTTCGAAAATCTTTTTTTTTTTTTCTTAAAAATGGTACCTTGAATTTTAATCGTTTAATTTTAACCATACATAATTTGGTATGAAAAATTTGAATTAAGACATTACACACTGTGCCGATTTTCTTTAAACTTGGTAGGTATCGTTTTTAATTTTTCCCCCCACACGTTTTTTTTTTTTTTTTAAGATCGAATATAGCGGTACCCGCCATACGAATTTTCTTGGAAATTTTATAAATATTTTTTTTTTTTAAACTGCTCTACAGATTCAAAAAATAAAAATACAAAAAAATTTCATTTAGTTAAAGCTAGGTTATAGTTAAAAACAATTTTCCGAAAAATTGTTATTGAGTGTACTCACCATGGAACCATTTTTTTTTATTTTTGATTTTCTCAAAAACAGTACCACCGATTTTGATCATTTTTGGCTAAAGCTTCCCAAGGATATAAATAGTATTGTGAATTTGAATTTTCAAAAAAAAATGGATTTAAAAAAAAAATTATTTTTTTTTTCAAAAATTTTCAAAAATCGTATTTTTCTCGAAAATAATTTAATAAAAAAAAATTGAAATCAAGATATTACAGCTTATATACCTACCATAGAACCATTTTTTCTTATTTTGAATTTCTCATTATCGACATAACGGATCTTGATGAAATTAAATTTTTTATAGAGATGCTCCAAAAAGTTAAAAAAAATAAAATGCACGACTGCGTCGCACGAACTTGTTTTTATGTATACGACTCACAATTTCAAAAATAAATGTTATTAGAGAAAAACTGTTCATAAGCATAAAATTCATTTTTTAATAGACTAAAACAACTTATTTAATAGTTGGAGGTTAAAATAGGATGCCCTTTAATTCAAGCAAATAAAGGTTTATGCAAGAACAAAACTTATAAGTCTTTGTAGTGGTTTCTTAAAAAAATCAGCTTTTATATACAAAATTTTTAAAACGTTTATATGAAAAAATTTTGGTACGCCAATCTAAAGTTTTTATTATTTTTCAAATAAAAATTAAATTTACAAACAAACATATTGAGCCGTTTCTGAGATATCGAATTTTCCAAAAAAAATAGCTTTTTTTTCAAAAACTTAAAAATTATTTTTTTCTTAAGTTTTCAAATGCAATGTTTTTCAAACTTTTTAGAAGCTTCTCTAGAAGAAATTTCATTAAAATCGCTTTTGGCGATGATGAAAAATTCGAAATTTGAAAAAATGGTTTTATGGTAAGTAGTCAGTAATATCTTGGTTTCAATTTTTTTTATTTGATTATATGGATCGTAAGAATTAATCAAAAGAAAAAAAATTTAGCGAAATTCTCGGAACCGTTTTCGAGAAAAATACGATGTTCGAAAAACATTTTTTAACATTTGTATGGAGGGTAGTACCGTTAGTTTAAGGTAATATAAATTTTTTCCTTACATCTTATAATTTATATTAAAAAACTTTTATTTATCAAGTTTTAAAAAAATCGAGTATGGGGTTTTCGAAATATATTGAGTTTTCAAAAAAAAAAATTTGAAAATTTTTTTAAAAACCCAAAAATAATTTTGTTCGAAAATTTGAATACGCAATAATATTGAAACTACCGGGGAGCCTTAACAAAAAAACAAAAAACAAAAAAAAAGGTTCCAAGGGTAGATATTACCAAAAATAACCATTTTTTGGATTTTTTTTTTCAAACATTACCTAGCTTTAACTAAATGAAATTTTAAGAATTTTTGTTTTTAAAATATGTGGGTCAATTTTTGAGAAAAAAAAAAAATATGTACTTATAAAATTTCGAAAAAAAATCGAATGGCAGGTACCGTTATTTTTGTTCTAAAAAAAGAAAAAAGTAAAATACGTGTAGGGGGAAAAAATCAAAACCCCTATCTATCAAGTTTGAAGAAAATCGGCCCATCCGCTTAGGCTGTAGTCGAATCGACAGACAGACAGAATTACGAGAACCCTTTTTTTGGTTTCCGCTACCATCGTAATGTCAACTTTGATCAAAATCTCGAGTTTGCTTTTTTTTACGAGTACATAACTTGCCTTGTAGTATCTACCTATAAGTCGCAAGTAAAATTAGTCGTTTTTTATTGGGAAATGTATAGGCAGCGCAGTAAAATTTTACACAGTAAACAACAACAAAGGAATAGTGCGTATAAACTAGGCAGTAATAAGAGTGCACATAATAGTGCTGATAAAGTTTTGGAGCATCTGGATTACAGTGACACTCAAATTGGTTGCAAAACTTTTATTTTTCGTGAGGTTGACAGATTTTGATTCTTCGAGAATGTGTTCGGTGATATTTGTTCATTTTATGGTAAATTTTCACAAGAGCAAAATTATGTGGTTTTAAAATATAATTTACGATTAGACGGTAAACGTTAATAGTCAATGGTCAAAATTTTGCCTCTTAATGCGTGTGCATGTTCCCTATCTGTCACGTGAGAGTACGAAAATCATCGAAGGATGGCTGCGATACCAAACGATTAAAAAGGACATCAAAATGATTTTTTCTGACACCGAGCCCTTAATTTGACTTTGTGTACATACATGCTTTTGAGTTTTGATTTTATTAATAATTTTGCCACTTGTATGACAACAAATTTTTCAGTGATGTTAATTAAGCAAAAACCACATCAAAACGTTTACTTTTCCAACGCATCCCTTAGCTTATTCAAAAGTGGATTGTTTATTCGTAGGTATATACATATTTCATTTTTGGTTTTCGTTTCCTTTTACTTTGTTCACTTAATGAGTCTGAAATATCTACTAAATTAAGATGATTTGTTAAAAGAAATTCAGAAATTATGTATAGCCCTTTTCTGTTTTGAATCATTTTCATTTCAATTTGTATTATTTTTGTAAGAAATTACATATTTATTTTACTTCTGTTCCAAATCAGCTGATTTTGACACGGGTATAAATGCAAAGCATACCAACTTTAAAATTTAAAGTAAAAGTGTATATGCAGTCAAAAAAGCATTTTATTCGGACTTCCATTGCTGCACTATGTATACATTACCAATAAAATACGCCTATTATTGCATTTCAAAACATAAAAAAAAAATATTTTTTGAATTTTTGGAAAAAAAATAATTTTTTTTTGGAAAATTCGATATCTCAAAAACGGCTCAATATTTATTTGCAAATTTAATTTTCATTTGTACAATAATATAAACTTAAGGTTGGCGAACCGAATTTTTTCCTTAAGAATGTTAAAAAATATGTTTATATAAAAGCTTATTTTTTTTTAAAGAAACGACTACGACTTATAATTTTTGTTCTTGCATAAATTCATATTTGTAAAGTTCGTATTCTGTTTTTGTCTCTTACTAGATACTAAAAGAATTTAAAATATAATTTTCCCTAATAACATTCGTTTTTTTTAAATTCCTAGTCTATCACATAAGGAGAAAGTTCATGCGAACCAGTCGTGCATTTTATTTAGTATCGTGCTAACTTCATAGTATGACTCTTTTACTTTTCCAAACATCAAAGCAGGTCTATTACTTAGTTTTTTGTATGAACTGCCATTACTTTAGGTGTGTTCAGAAGCAGTTTATCAAAAAAAAATAGCCTTAGCACGATACTAATTGGAAAATGTTTAAACATAATTAAGAGTTAGTAATCTGCTTAAAATTTAGTAAATTGTTAAGTAGTATCATACTAAAACTTTAATGGCTACGGTCTTATAAAAGCTCTCCTAATAATCTTCCAAATAGGGTCTTACTACTCAACTGCTTTCTTATGCGAAATTAAAAGTCAAAAGTGATTTTTCAGTAGATTTCTCAACTGATGGTAAAGTTTAATTATTGAAAGATGGTAATTCCTCGTAAATTTAATAGCCTACTAAGACATTCTGCCCTACTCACCAATGTTGTGTTTCTCTTTTATTTTAGTAGCTCGCGAAACGGAGACGGACCGCTGATTTCTGCTAGTGATTAGTGATCTCGATATTGTCAGTAATCAGTATGTGGAAGTAATCTTAGAGTTCCGCACACATACGAATCACATTGCATAAACCCTTTTTTTAATTGAGAAGCAGTATTTTCTATTATGTTACTCTGCACAGGAATTCGGGTTTGATATAATTGTCAAAACAAACCATGGCCTGTGCGGTCCGTCTCAATGAATTTTATTACCTTTAATATCAATAAACAAGTGCTAATAATCAATTTTAATGGAACATTAAAAAAATTTATTCAGGATCTGCTTGAAAATTTAGTTGTGAAATTTGGACGATTGTGTATTTTCTTAACTTAAGACCTCACGAGAAGTAGTCAGACTTGTTCTTGAACAAGGTTTCTTAAGCGGTCATATAATATGCCAGAAATCAGATACAACTGTCGCATTTCATAGTGATCGGGTAAACGGTACTAAGATTCCTTGAATCAACCATACCCCCATCTTGCAAAATTCTTGAAAAACTTTTTTGTGTATCATAAGCAAGTGGTTTTAATGGCTCTGCAGTTGAGCCGTTTTCCACACTGAGACACTGAAGTTTGACCTATCAACGTTTAAGCTTGCAGTTATGACTGTTTCAACATAAAGTGAGTGAGCGTATTGACACATAATTATATAAAAACGTCTTACAGTTTTTACTTATCAAAAGTAATCGCAATGAAAGTTGAATGCTAATATTTGTCCCGTCCGCCTAATTGCCCAAAACTACCAACATGAGTCCAACGTCTGTCAAAATTAAAATAAAACGAAATTTGCAGTTTTTCTAAGTAAACAAAAACCCTTTTATCTGTAAGTCTTTTCGTTCTGAGAATTTTATCAACCCTTTAGATCCTTAATCTTCTTACTCAAAGTGACAACATGATACACAAAAATGTTGCCAATCCCAATACGCAATTTATTCTATTGAAATAATTTATTTATGTCAGGCTGACTGGCACCATACTTTAAAAAATTTACCAAGACTATGTCTCCAAGCAGTTTAATGATTTATGTATGCAAACTATTTTTGCATCAACAATCAACAGGTTTTGCACTACGAAATCCTATCAAATGCGACTATATAAATTGGTCTGAGGCCATCACAACAGCATCAGTCAGTTATCTCGCTTACTTGAAACCAATTCCAATATGAAATTCTTCATTGTTTTCTCCGCCCTTTTCGCTGTCGCCTTGAGCGCTTCACTCAGTCCACAGGACTATGCTCACGCTGAAATCCTCCGTTACGACAACGACAACATCGGTGTTGAAGGATACAATTACGCGTAAGTTATCTTGAACCAAAATAAGTCTCGTGGCATTTTCTAAATTGTGTTCATTGTTTTAGTGTTGAGACCAGCGATGGCAAGTCTGCTAGCGAACAAGGAAGCTTGAGGAACGTTGGCTCTGAAAACGAAGCTATCGCTGTTTCAGGACAATACAGATACGTCGGAGATGATGGTGTCACCTACGAAGTCACCTACACCGCCGATGAGGAAGGTTTCAAACCACAAGGTGCTCATATCCCCGTTTAAATGACTTTTTACCAAAAAGTTAGAACTAGTGCGTCATCGTTGAAACTAACTAATTGATCATTTTTATCGATTGGACAGTTAACGATTTGTGGAATAATTTAAGTTGTATCATTACGTTTTAGCTAAAGAAATAAAAAGTTTTCGAACAAAAAATCATACGAATCAAAGTGTTTTGTTTTTATTGCGCTTTAAAATGAATCAAAACAAAAATGAGGAAGAGAATACCAACACAAATTTGAATAGCAAACCGTAAGATACCGAAAATAAGGCGAAGCAAACCCCGACAGACATTTGATGATTGTGCAATCTGATACCGGCACTGATTCAGGTTCTAATAAAAAAAAATATGCTAATTTTGAACTCACCAAAATAAAGTCTAACTAAAGTCCAACCATAACAAGAAGTACCAATTATAAAAAAGTCTTCAATATTTGGGTACCAGACTTATACTTCTTAAATACCATTAAAATTGATCAATTCAAAGTTAATAGTCTTAACCTATTTCCATACCAAAAATATTCTTCTTCGTTTAGGAAGTACAAATATATTGGTTCTTTGGTTTCAAAACTAGCCGAAAGTAATTGATACATAAAATTAGTAAATAAACTTTTTGCTTGAAAATATCTCTAATGGTCAATCTTATAGTCAGTCTCATGGAAACAATGATTGGAATTTCCATAAATTGGATATGCGTACCCCTATAGAGTAGATACCGCTTAACTGAGACAGAGATTTGATCTTGAAATGTATAATTCTGGGTTAGCTTATCGTTTCGAATGACGAAATGCCAAGAAAACTAATCGTGGCTTTTGTTAAAATAAATAAGAATTGTGCAGCCAAAGCACTAATATTCGTATTTTGCAAACACTTCAAAAAAACAGAAAACACAAATTTTAACAAAGGTCACATTCAACTATTTTGTTTAAGTTATGCAAATGCAGAGCTATATTTCAATATTAATCAATAAACCTGATTCCGTATCTACGTTTCACATTTGAATTTAACAAAATGCATGTTTATGTTCTCTCAGATATATATTTAGATGAAATGCTTGTGAATTTTTTCAGAACTTGTTATGAATTTAAATTTATGAAATCCTGGACATTTTTGAAGTATTCAAATTCAACTTAAGCGCTTAAATAGTTACTTTGACTTGAACTTAATTTCGGTAAATGAGTCGCCATATTATTAAATTGCTGTTTTTTTTTTTAAATATAAAAAAAATATTTCGAAATTAAGGAGCTCTGATATTGGAAAGAAGCACAACTCGAAAAAAAGAAATTGCAAACTAGGAAATTCCCAGACGATAATGTTAATGGAATGAAATAAGGTTTGATGATTTGTTCAGGAATTATAATTTATTAACGATGTGTTTCTTTAGAAGGCTTCGTAACAACTAACAAAAATATATTTTATATTTTTCTAAACAATATTAATTTATATGAAATATTTTACTAAGAACAAAATATACATAAATTATTCAAGTAGTTATATTTACAGTATCAAATTACTATTCTGACACCGCCTCTTAATTTGTACTGGTAAATTAGATTTAAATAATATTAACAAAAATTGAAGTGCAATAACATAAAGTATTAAAAGTAAAGGACAGCAACTAAAATATTTCAACTAAAAACTTTACGTTAAATATTTAGACAATACAATTAATTATCAAAAAATAATTATCAAAATTAAAGTTATTTTCTATCTAATTATCTATTCGACGGGCAGAGCATAAAAATGCCATAGGTTTTCTGCCATAAATGAGAGTTCAATACTGTTAGTCATTGCTTGCTTGTGTCAGCAGTTTAGGTTTAGGTGGGTCAGTCATAGTCATCGTCGAAGTCATTGTGTGCATCGTGTGCAGGTTTCGTTTTCGTTTTCGTTTTCGTTTGTTTTTGTTTTTATTTTATTTGTTTGTAATGTTTTCGTTTAGGTTGTCTCGTAGGGTTGAGGTAGGTTAAGTAGCTACACTACACCATCGGAAGAATAATTTTTCAAAAAAAAATTTAATTGGACTGGTCTCAAAAGCTGCAACATATGACGTGCTTATGTTATTATGGAAGTAAAATTTGTGTATACATGTTAATATCTAATATTGTTTCAGATAACTATTTCTATTCTTTTATATAATATATTTCTTAAGGCTATTATTGTGGAGTTTTTTATGTTCTCCATTTATATTTATTACTGAATTGACATTGTTTGTTTCAATTATCTTATATGGTCCATGGTAAGGACTTTGCAATTTCTTTTTACTTTCTAATCTTACAAACACTAAATCTCCTAATTTAAAATTTGAAACATTCGTACTTTTGTCGTATTCTAATTTTCTTTTCTTTTTAACATTTTCTATAATTGTATTCGTTTTTGTTATTGCGTGCTTAAGTCTAATCTTGAGTTCATTTACATAGTTTTCTAGATTATACACTTTATTATTTGAATTTATTACATATTTTGGTAGGTAGGATAGTTTTCCAAAAATTAATTCGTATGGTGTGTAATTAGTGTCAACATGTGGTGTTGTGTTATATGAGAATGTGTAATACGAAACCCAGGTGTCCCATTCATGATCTTCGGTAAAGTTTAAAAGAAATTCGTTTAATGTTCTATGGTTTCTTTCTAGTTAACCTATACTTTGATGATGATATGGAGCTGAATAGATTGGTTTGATTTTTAACATTTCACAAATATTTTGCATTAACTCATTTTTAAATTCAGTTCCATTATCTGATTTGAGAATTTTAAAACAGCCATATTTCAGAATGAATTGTTCTACCAATGTTTTGGCTATGGTTTTCGCGTCTTTACTTTCGATAGGGTGTGCAACAACATATTTGGTTAGTTCACATTGCATTGTCAATATATATCTCACAAGCGTTGACAAATTTTTTTAACCATTTATCTCATATTTTTCCAAACATATTTTTGTTTAAGTTTAGTTATTGTTTTTCGTATGCCTTAATGTCCTCCATATGGTGTGTTGTGGTAATCTTTTATGATATTCAATTTTTCTTTATTATTATTTATTCTTTTAGGGGGTTTATATATTAATATATTCATGGACGAGTGTCTTTCATCAGGTTGCAACCTATTATAAATATCTTTTAATTTTTCTTTTTCTACATATTTAAATATTAAATCTTCTTCACTAAGCGCTATTTCTTCAACGGGTACCCTTTTTAATTCTGATACTAACTTCTCCAGAGTCGAAACTTGTTTCGCTGGATTATCGCTGCATCTCACAATAACTTCTTTTTCATTTATTTCAATACTAGTATTTTTTCTTTTATTATTTCTCGCTATTTCAAATCTTAAGTTTTTCATATTTCTGACGTTTTAAATGGTAGTACAATCCCACATATGAAGGTAGCTAGTCTTCTGTTGAGATGTGTAGTTCTCCTTTATAATATTATTATTCTTAGTGGCAATATTCCGCTCCTTGGCGTCGCAATCACTTTGGCTCTTATTATTATCATTGTTTACCAACATGGATTTTAAAATACCACTGTCAATTTTTATCCTTGAGAGTGCATCGGCATTTGTATTTGATGTTCCTTTTTTATAAACTATCTGAAAGTCGTAATCCGATAAATCTATTCTAATTCTCGTTAATTTTGACGATGGGTTTTTATGTGAAAATAATGAAACTAGTGGTCTGTGATCTGTTACAACTATGAATTTTCTTCCATAGAGATAAGGTCTAAAAAAAATTAATATTCTTTGGAAACTATTTGAAGATATTTTTAGTCCAAATGGTAGTCTTTTGAACTGATAATGTCCATCTGTTGTTGAAAAAGCAGTCGAAGGGCTTGATTCCTCCTTTAATGGTATTTTGTGAAAAGAACTTGTCATGTCAAGTGTGGAAAAATACCTTGCTCTACCTAGTTTATCGAGAACATCGTCTATTCTTGTCAGTGGAAATTTATCATTAACAATCTTTTTGTTCAATTTCCGGAAATCTACTACTAAACGCCATTTTTTTTTACATCTTTATCACTTTTCTTTGGTACTAAAAGCAAAGGAGAGTTGTATGGACTAACTGAATGTTCAATAATATCATTATTCAAGAGTTCTTTCACCTGTTTTTTTTATTTCTAAATTTTGTGTCTGAGGGAGTCTGTAATTTTTGATGTATACTGGATTTTCATCAGTAATATTAAGTCTTTGAGTGTAGAAATCGTTAATGGTAAGCGATTCATCCTTGAGATGAAAAATGTCTTGATATTTCTCACATATCTGTTGTATTTTTGTATTTTCTTTTAAGCTTTTAGTAAGAGCGTCCAACGTTTCAAATTTTATTGCAAACCCTAGCGCAGTTTTTACGTTTTGCGATAATTTTACATGAAATATGAAATTTATAAATTCAATTTTTGTCGTATCTTTCAGAGTATCATACATTATCTTTGCTAGTTTTAAAAATGCATCGAGCTCTTTGAAATTTCCCGTGAAAATTGGGACAATTTTCATTGCAGATTCAATGCTAAAATCCGACATTTTTGTTTGTTTGTTTATATTCGTTTCTATTATATTTTTTACTAATTGATATTTTTGTGTAAATTTGTCTATAAGTAAATTGTGACTTGTATCTAATTTTTCTATTTTAGAATTTTCTATAAGAAATTCTTTCTTTAGTGTTTTTTTTTCTTCTATTTTATTTAATCAAGTGTTTTCTTTGTATACTCTGCCTACATTTTTTTTTGTTTAAGTGTATATTCTCTAGTGCCATAATTATCTCTTCAATTGGTTTAATTTTAAAAGGATTTCTTGTTTTATATTGTATTTATTTAAATTATTTCTTGTTACAATTTTTTTGTTTTTTTTTTACATAATTTTTTAAATAGTTATGAATTTTGATCACTAAAAATATTATTACTGTTAATATGATTATGATTAGTATATAAATTTGTTCTAAATTTAAACCTTCTTTAATTTTGTTTTCTTTTGGTTTGGTTACCAAAGGTGTTTTCCAGTTCATTTTAAAACAATATTTCCAATTTAGACTGTATTTATACTATTTATTCTTACTTTGTTCTTAACATAGTTCTTGTAATAATTATTAATTTTGTTTGCCACGTATAAAATAAATAAAATTATTGCTGCTGTAAAAGCTGCGATTTTGAAGGGATCTTCTTTGTCATTAACTATGACATTCTCCTTAACGTTATTATTTCCCATTATATAATTCTTTAAAAATATTATTTATCTATATTTATTTCCCTTATTATTTTTTGTTTCGTTAGGGTATTTTATGAAACTCATTTTGAGCGTTTCAATTTCCTGCCATATTTTGTTTGCCGATTTGTCTTCTGGTGTACTCCTCAATAGTAAGTCGTTTCGGACCACTTATTTTTGGAGTAAGAGTGTATTGTGGTGCTCCCACAACTGGACCTGGTATTAATTCTTCAGACATTCAGAGATTCAGATATTCGAATCTGGTCAGGATCGCCATGTAATATACCTAATGCAATTTTCAGGATCGCCATGTAATGGCAAGATCGCCATGTAATGGCAAGATCGCCATGTAATGGCAAGATCACCATGTAAAGTACCTTCTATCTAATTATCTATTCGACGGGCAGAGCATAAAAATGCCATTTGTTTTCTGCCATAAATGAGAAACACTTTGTATAACTAAAATGAATCTGATTTTATTTTCCAATTTTACATGCTTATATACTAGTTGCTTACAAATATTTTATTGCTTACAAATACTTTATTATTTACAAATACTTTGTTTACAAATAATAATAATAGAACTTAATATTGTATCTTAATATCTAGTGTCATATGTTACAAATTTGGGTGAACTACTTAGAGTTCAATACTGTTAGTCATTGTTTGCTTGTGTCAGCAGTTTAGGTTTAGGTGGGTCAGTCATAGTCATCGTCGAAGTCATTGTGTGCATCGTGTGCAGGTTTCGTTTTCGTTTTCGTTTGTTTTTGTTTTTATTTTATTTGTTTGTAATGTTTTCGTTTAGGTTGTCTCGTAGGGTTGAGGTAGGTTAAGTAGCTACACTACAACAGCTTCTCGAATGAAATTGTATTTTACATCAATGTGTTTCATTCTTTTATGTTGACGCGTTTCTTCTGCCACTTTGATGCACGATTGACTGTCTTCAAATATCATTGTTGATGAGTTGCAAGGATAACCAAGTTCTTTAAGTAAGCAACGCAACCATTTTGCTTCACAAACGCATTTGGCCAAAGCCAAGTATTCAGCTTCAGTTGATGGAAGGCTTACAGATGTACCTTGAATATATCGCAGAATTCGCTATGCATATATAACATGTTCATCACTACAACAACTCTGAAATCGGCTTAAATAATTTGTCGATGCACAAAAATCTGGCCGAGTTATTTGAGTAGCATAATAGGTTAACCATCCTATTAGTTCTGTGTATGGTTGATCAGTTAAGTTCTTATCATTACCATTCTGCAAACGCAAACCATTTTCAATAGGCGTTGCAACCGACTTGCATTCATTCATGTTAAATTTCTTCAAAACATTTTTCAAATAACGTGATGAAATTTTCATTTTGTTCAACATGAATTCCAAGAAAAGAATCAATTTTTCCGACATCCGTCATTACAAATTCTGTTGACAATTTTGTTTTAATACCATTGATTTTTGCATATTGTTGGAAATGATCATCGACATATAACAAAACATAGCAAATAACACTATTATTAGATTTGATGTACAAACATGGATCTGATCAACGTTCGAAACCAATTTTAGTAATGAAACTATTGAATCGTTCGTTCCACATGCATGATGCCTGTTTCAATCCATACAATGATTTGTTACTTGCGACTTATAGGTAGTATAAGGCAAGTTATGCATTCGAAAAAAAAATCGAACTCGAGATTTTGATCAAAGTTGACATTACGATGATAGCGAAGACCAAAAAAGTGGGTCTGGCAATTCTGTCTGTCTGTCAGTCGATTCGACTACAGCCTAAACGGCTCGGCAATTTTCTTCAAACTTGGTAGATATGGGTTTTAATTTTTTCCCCCCACACGTTTTTTTCTTTTTTTTTAAGACCAAAAATAACGGTACATGCCATACGATTTTTTTCGAAATTTTATAAATATTTTTTTTTCTCAAAACTGTCCCACAGAATTTTTTTACAAAAATTTGAAAAATTTCATTTAGATGAAACTAGGTAATGGTTGAAAAAAAATTTCCAAAAAATTGTTAATTTTGGTAGCCCTCCTGGGTCCATTTTTATTGTTTTTAATTTTCTCGAAAACGGTACAGCCGATTCTGATCATTTTTTTATGGTAAAGCTCCTCTACAGTTTGAATATTATTACATATTCAAATTTTCAATTTTTTATATTTTGGATTTCGAAAAAAAATTCAACCTTTTTTTTGGAAACTCAATATTTCAAAAACCCCAAGACCGATTTTTTTCAAACTTGATAAATAAAAGTTTTTTGACATAATCTTCTAGATTTGAGAAAAAAAATTGTTTTATCTAAAACTAACGGTACCTTCCATACAAATTTTAAAAAATGGTTTTCGAAAATCGTATTTTTCTCGAAAACGGTTCCGAGAATTTTGCTAAAATTTTTTTCTTTTGAATAATTTTAACGATCTACAATTTAATAAAAAATAAATTGAAATCTAAATATTACTGACTGTACCTACCTACCATAGAACGATTTTTGCGAATTTTGAATTTCTCATTATCGGCATAACGGATTTTAATGAAATTTTTTATAAAGAAGCTCCTAAAAAGTTTAAAAAACATTGCATTTCAAAACTTAAAAAAAAATATTTTTTTTTCAATTTTTAGAAAAAAAAAGTCATTTTTTTTGTGGAAAATTCGATATCTCAAGAACGGCTTAGTATATTTTTGGAAATTAGACTCTTATTCATACAATAATAAACACTTAAGATTGGCGTACCAAAATTTTTTCTTAAAAATGTTTTAAAAATTTTGTACATAAAAGCTTATTTTTTTAAGAAACCACTACAACGACTTATAATTTTTGTTCTTGCATAAATTTATATTTGCATAGCATTCTGTTTTTATCTCTTACTACTAAAAGAATTTAAAAAATTCATTTTATCCTCATGAACAGTTTTCTTTAATAACATCCGTTTTTAAAATTCCTAGTCTATTACATAGGAGCAAGTTCGTGCGACCCAGTCGTGCATTTTATTTAATTTACAAACCAATGATTTATCTTTCACAAACCCCTCTGGTTGTGTCATATAGATGTCTTCATCTAATCGTCCATTTAAAAATGCACATTTCACATCCATTTGATGAATTTCGTAACCAAAATGATTGGCAATGGACAACAAAACGCGAAAAGTGGTCAACTTGGCTGTTGGTGAATAAGTTTCGGTATAGTCAAAACCTTTTTCTTGCGAAAAACCTCGAGCAACAAGCCTTGCTTTGTATTTATCGATATCATCGTTTGGTTTATGCTTCAACTTAAGAACCCATTTGCATGTGACAGCTTTTCGCCCAGTTGGTAGTTTACACAAAGACCAAGTGCCATTTTTTATTAAAGATGAATATTCGTCATTAATAGCCTTTTCCCACTTCGCCAATCATCACGCTTCCTCGCATCGTTCATCGTAGTTGGATCATTTTGCACAAATTCTTCTGCTGATAGCGCAAAATTCACGGAACATACAGCATCAGATGTATATCCATATCGATCTGGCTTCTTTTTCACTCGTTCACCACGACGCAATTCATCTTTTTTGTCAAGACTAAACGGTTCATTCAAATCGACGTCTTGGGCATCATTTTCTTTGATGTTAACCATCGTTTTCCGCCTCTGAATCGACAACTTCGATATTATTTACACGATCAAAGTATGATCTCTCGTTGAAAGTAACATTACGACGCATGACAAGTTTGTCACTTTCGATGTCCCATAGGCGGTACGTGTATGAAGATGAACCATACCCAAGCATATAACACTTATAAGATTTTGCATCCAATTTGGTACAATTTTCTTTTGGAACAAAATTATAGCAAATGGAACCAAAAACTCGAAGATGGGATAAATTTGGCTTTTTACCATACCAAATTTCTGCAGGCGTCTTGCTTTCAAATTGTTTACCAAAGGCACTCGTTGGCGACCGATTCTTGACATAATTTGCATACATTACAGCTTCATTCCAAAATCGACGACTCAAGCCACTCGCTAATAGTATAGTTCTTGCCTTTTCAACAACGGTACGATTAAGGCCTCAGCCACGCACTGAGCGACGAGCGACTGAGCGATTGAGCGACGTCGCTCTGTCGCTTAAAACAATGACAAGTCGCTCAGGGTGTACGCAGGGATGGAAAATTCGGTACAATTGTACCGAATTCGATACAATTGAGTTTGTACAGGTACAAAAGTACAATTTGTCTCAATTCAGTACAATTTCAAAATTTCCAATTTTATGTATTTCACAAAAATAAACAAAAGCACATAAAAGGAAATTGAAAGTTGAATTGAATACATCATTTTGGCCTAAACGCATTCATTTTCATACAAGAAAAATAACTCTCAGCTGTAAGCCATTATAACTCTTAATTACTGTTTTTTTTTCTCACTTCTTGATGGCGTCTTGCTTTTCTGGCTCCTTATCGATTAGCTTTTTTTCAGACATCGCATTGTTTTGTTTACAAAACACTAAATTGTAAACTTGTGGATGTGATTGCGTTTTTTCGGCTGTGCATATTTAAGATATTAATTTGTGAATTTTAGTTTTATATTTCAATTTTTTTGTATAAGCTGGTGCCGAAAAAATGCCAATACAATAGTTATGCACTTTTAAAATGAAGATAATGACGCAAAATTTTAAACAGCCTATTATTAAGGTATTAGTATGATACTAGTTAACAATTTGCTAACTTTAAAATAGCTTACTAACTCATTCTTAATTTTAAATATTTTCTAACTAGTATCGTACTAAAGCAATTTTCTTAATAAATTGCTTCTGAACATACCTAAAACAATGACAGCTCTTGCAAAAAACGAAGTAAACAGACGATTTGTGGCTTTTGCTAATAACATGATACTAAAAAAATTAAATATGTATTCTGTGGTTTTAACTTTAATAAAAGGGTATAGAAAGTATGACGCTATATTATTAAAATTTGCAAAATCGTCATTTTAACTTAGTTTCATACTAAAACAGCTTTAACATCGTAATAATTCAACTAAAATTTTGCGCCCTATTTTTATTTATTTATATTCTTTATAAGAAGACAAACTGATCATTTCTGCTTTGATTTTTTTAAATAAAATACTTTGGAAAACTTTTAAATAGTTGAATTATTGATTTTTTTTTCATACAAAATTTGTTTTCGGTACAATTGACATCATTTCAGTACAATTTTATTCGGGATTTCAGTACAATTGAAAAATTTCATTTTCCATCCCTGGGTGTACGTGGCCACCTCCATACAATTTCATGTGTTTTAATTTTTTTGCGTCGCTCAATCGCTCAGTGCGTGGCCGAAGCCTAAAACGTTCGGATACGGCATTCATTTCCGGGTTATATGGTACGGTGAAAATCAGTCGAATACCTTTATCTAAGCAAAAAGATTTAAATTCTTTTGAGCAATACTCACCGCCATTATCTAGCTGCAGTCTTGCAATTTTTCGATCATGTTGAGTTTCAGCCATAGTAACGTATTGTTGAAACTTATCGAAAACTTCACTTTTATGTTTTATGCAATATACCATAGATGCTCTTGAAAAATCATCAGTGAAGGATACAAAATATCTCGAACCATCATGTGCCGGTTCACTCATTGGACCACTGACATCTGTGTGAACAAGTTCCAGTATACGTTCTGATCGATTTGATTTTCGGGGCGAATACGATAATCGCGTCTGTTTACCAAGCACACAAGATTCGCAAAATTTGTCATCCGTCTTCATATTTAACTTGTCTAACCCAAGCACCATGTTCTTATCGACCATCTTCTTGAGATCATTGCCATTAAAATGAGCTAATCGAAAATGCCATAAACATTGCGATGCTTTGTTCAATTTTACTTCATCAGCAATTCCAGCAAATACACTTGGTTCAACATAGAATGTAGTTTGATATAATTGACCATTTCAACGAGCGGCACAAATATTTTTACCATTTTTGGAGATTATCGCATTAATACCGTTGAAACTGATTTTATAACCTTTTTCTGTTAGTTGACGAATTGACAATAAATTACATTTAAGATTCTCAACAAACAAAACGATTTGAATTGTTTTTGTTGAATTGTCTCCATTGAAAAACTTAATTGAAATGTCACCTTGTTGCTTAGCCACCAAAGATGCACCAGCCTTTGCAGTTGAAATGAAAATCGGGTCCATTCGATACAAGCTATTGAAAAATGATTTCTTGTTGACGATATGATGACAAAAACTATTTCATTAAAACCATCGCTCGATGCTCTTTCACTCATACAGCAAGATGCAACATCATAATTACCGTTGCTTGAGTTATTTTTGAAATTTTCTTCTTCACAAAGCAAAAATTCTGGATCATCATGTTTTGCACAGTTTGCACCGGCATTCTTCTTGCTATAAGCTTCATTTTTCTTTGAAAAATTCACTCTGCATTGTGACTTCATATGTCCTGGCTTTTTGCATCTATGACAAATTATTTTTGAACGATCTGCTTGCATAGCCATCGAATCACTAGATCTTCGTACACTATTACCAGCTGCACGCTTTCCACATTCGTCCAAAAGACGGCTTTTAACAAATTTGATGGATAATTTAGACGTATCCATTGTTTCCAGGCAGTAACTAAGCCATCAAAACTTTTGGGTAAAGTTAAAACCAAATGACAAACAATATCGAGTTCTTCTAATGTGGCACCAACCGATTTGAGTTCACGCACGGTATGATCAAATTGAAGAAAATATTCGTTGATATCATCACCATCTCTGTATCGCATCGTCAGTAAATATTTTCGCAGCAACAATTGACCAGCAACGCTTTTACGTTCGTATACACTTATCAACGTATCGTATATGTCCTTCGCAAATTCCTTATCTTGGATGTATTCCAATTGAGAATCACCAATACATTGCACTAAAATCGATTTACAATTTTCTTCTCTTCAGATTTTAGTTTTTCTATAGTTTTGTTTGCATCTGCATCAACTGGGATAGCTTGCAACAACGACTCTAAGGAGTTTGTTAAAAACTTTTCTAAAGATTTCTCTTCCAGCAAAATCTTAATTCGATATTTCTAATTCGAAAAATTTGTTCCATCGAATTGCTTCACTTTTTGTAAATTATTTTCCATACTTGGCTTGTTCAGTTATGTAATGGAAAATCTTGAAAAATTTTATTGCTTGAATCTTGACCTCTAGATTCTTCTATTGAGTGAGATTTTTACTAAAATGAAAATCTCCCTTAAACGCAAAACAATAAATTAAAAAACAAATATCGAACTAATTCCTAGGCCCATTACAGTGTTGCCAGAAACACCGATTTATCGTATTTCTCCCGATTTCTAGACCTGTTTCCGATACACCGATTTTTGATGTAAATAGTGCACTTTCTCCCGATTTTAAATTTAAAAATACGTTCAGATATTTTCTCCGCTCTTGAATAAACATAATTTATTATTTTACTAAAAGTTTTTTGCAGTGCCTAACTCACGGTTTTCTCTTTTTAAATTTAGTATGAAAACATATGTATTCCTTGCAATTATTGTTAACGTCGTTGTCATTGTCTTTCTTCTTCTTTAAAATAGCTTTTTTGGCCTTTAGTTCACAAAAATTGGCGTTTTGTCATATCGATCTCACATCGACTCATCAGTTGACTGTGAGGCCCTTGTCAATACGCAATTTTTGTTAAATTCAATTCATCTTACATCGATTTTTTGACAAAAATACAATGTGAACTATACCCAACCAAGATTAAATTTCTTCTTCTTCTTTATCTTGATTGATTTGGCGTGGGGCGATGCGTGTCGGTAGTTAAGTTCTCGTTAATATTTTCAATTACACTAATAAATAATATAAATGTAGATCCATTTTCTTTATCTTTTAGCGAAATGTTAAAATCAGACTGTACCTACAATATAATAAGCAATGATAATTTGTACCTCGGGAGCGATCTTAAGTTACAATTGGACAAAAATCTTATTTCAAGCTCTGAAGTTGAACGATTTAAAAACAGCTTTATAAGCGTTTACGTTGAACTTTGCAAGCAAATATTACATATGTAGGTTTGATTTTAAAAATAAAAATTTTCAGGCTTTGACCTTATTAAAACCAAAACAAACTCTAAATAAACAAATTGATCCACTAAGTAATCTTTTTAACTTATTTCCTAATATTATTCATTATTCTGATATGCAGCGAATCGATTGTGAATATAGAGAAATAAGTAATCTTGACTTTAAAAGCTTAATATATGAAAGCTTTGATACTATTAAAATTGAAATATTTTGGAAAATTGTTTGTTCAATCAAAAGGGGCAATCAAAGTTTGGCCTTTCCATTGACGGCTTACTTTATTTCATCGATATTAACATTAATAAACTCTTCAACTAATGTTGAGAGAACTTTTTCTCAAATAAATTGATGAAGAAAAATTTTTTTTTTTAAATAAGTAAAATTATTTCAACTTCTAATTCCCCGATTTCCCCGATTTCTGATTTGGAAATCTCCCGATTTCCAAAAATATCTTATGGCAACACTGGGCCCATAACCTGTTAATGGAATGAAACAAGGTTTGATGATTTGTTCAGGAATTATAATTTATTAACGATGTGTTTCTTTAGAAAGCTTCGTAACAACTAACAAAAATATATTTTATATTTTTCTAAACAATATTAATTTATGCGAAATATTTTACTAAGAACAAAATTTAAATTATTCAAGTAGTTATATTTACAGTATCAAATTACTATTCTGACAGATAAGGCAGTTTTCAACTGTCGTAACTCATAACAATGAACTAAAAAAAGAATCAGTAAACTGAAAAATAATTCACTTTGTAAATGTTAAGTTAAGGATATTTAAAATAACCTTTAATGGCTTTAATTCTACTAAAATATGCCTTTCTCACCGATGCGACGAACTAATTTGGTCTCATCAGTTGGCTAGTGAGGGCCTTGTCCATACCGAATTTTGGTTAAATTGAGTTCATCTTACATTAATTTTTTGACACAAAAACCAACAGGAATTTTTCTCAAATAAATGACAATAAAATATTTTTCAAATAAATATTTTTTGATGCCTAAGTTCTTACCTCTAAATCCATTAAAGTTGGCCGCCATCTGAAATTAGTGAAAACTTGATTTTTGATAAGCAACCAGCTCAGTTTTCACATTTAATTAAGAGCAACTTTTTACTTGCGACTTGTAGGTACTATAAGGCAAGTTATGCATTCGTAAAAACAAACGAACTCGAGATTTTGATCAAAGTTGACATTACGATGATTGAGACGACAAAAAAAGTGGGACTGGCAATTCTGTCTGTCTGTCGGTTCGACTACAGCCTAAACGTCTCAGCCGATTTTCTTCAAACTTGGTAGATATGGGTTTTGATTTTTTCCCCCCGGACGTTTTTTTCTGTTTTTTTTAAGACCAAAAATAACGGTACCTGCCATACGATTTTTTTTCGAAATTTTATAAATATTTTTTTTTCTTAAAAACTGCTCGACAGATTAGAAAAATAAAAATACAGAAACATTTCATTTAGTTAAAGCAAGGAACCATTTTTTTTGGTTTTTGATTTTCTCAAAAACGGTAAAACCGATTTTGATAAGTTTTTTTTTGCTAAGGCCCCTCAAAAATTTTAATAGAATTGCGTATTCAAATTTTGAAAAAAAAAAATTTTTTTTGGATTTTAAAAAAAACTTCAATTTTTTTTTTTTCAAAACTCAATATTTCGAAAACCTCATGCTAGATTTTTTTTAAACTTGATAAATAAAAGTTTTTAATATAATCTACAAGGTATGAGAACAAAAATTTTATTTTACTTAAAAATAAAGGTAGATACCCACCATACAAATGTAAAAAAAATTAAAAAATGTTTTTCAAAAATTGTACTATTCTCGAAAACCGGGCTAGAATTTTGATAATTTTTTTTTTCTTTCTATTAGTTTTTATGATCTTTAATTTAATATAAATAAAATGCACGCCTGGGTCTCACGAACTTGCTCCTAAGGAATTTTAAAAACGGATGTTATTAAAGAAAACTGTTCATAAGGATAAAATGAATTTTTTAAATTCTTTTAGTAGTAAGAGATAAAAACAGAATGCTATGCAAATATGAATTTATACAGGAACAAAAATTATAGTCGTTGTAGTGGTTCCTTAAAAAAAATAAGCTTTTATGTACAAAAATTTTAAAACATTTTTAAGAAAAAATTTTGGTACGCCAACCTTAATTTTTTATTATTGTACGAATAAAAGTCTAATTTCCAAAAGAAATACTAAGCCGTTCTTGAGATATCGAATTTATAAAAAAAAATGACTTTTTTCTAAAAAATTGAAAAAATATTTTTTCTTAAGTTTTTAAATGCAATGTTTTTTAAACTTTTAAGGAGCTTCTTTTTAAAAAATTTCGTTAAAATCCGTTAAACCGATAATGAGAAATTCAAAATTTGAAAAAATCGTTCTATGGTAGGTACAGTCAGTAATATCTAGATTTCAAATTTTTTTTATTAAATTATAGATCGTAAGGATTAATCAAAAGAAAAAAAAATTTAGCAAAATTCTCGGAACCGTTTTCGAGAAAAATACGATTTTCGAAAACCATTTTTTATAATTTGTATGGAAGGTACCGTTAGTTTTAGATAAAACAACATTTTTTTTCTCAAATCTTGTAGATTATGTTAAGAAACTTTTATATGTCAAGTTTGGAAAAAATCGAGCATGGGATTTTCGAAATATTGAATTTCCAAAAAACAATTTTGAATTTTTTTTAATTGAAATTTTGAATATTCAAACTTTGGAGGAGCTTTGGCATAAAAAAATAAAATGCACGACTGGGTCGCACGAACTTGCTCCTATGTAATAGACTAGGAATTTTAAAAACGAATGTTATTAGAGAAAACTGTTCATAAGGATAAAATGATTTTTTTTAATTCTTTAAGTAGTAAGAGATTAAAACAGAATGATATGCAAATATGAATTTATACAGGAACAAAAATTATAAGTCTTTGTAGTGGTTCCTTAAAAAAATAAGCTTTTATGTACAAAATTTTTAAAACATTTTTAAGAAAAAATTTTGGTACGCCAACCTTAAGTTTTTATTATTGTACGAATAAAAGTCTAATTTCCAAAAAAAATACTAAGCAGTTCTTGAGATATCGAATTTATAAAAAAAAAAATTACTTTTTTCTAAAAAATTGAAAAAATATTTTTTCTTAAATTTTTAAATGCAATGTTTTTTAAACTTTTAAGGAGCTTCTTCATAAAAAATTTCGTTAAAATCCGTTAAGTCGATAATGAGAAATTCAAAGTTCGAAAAAATCGTTCTATGGTAGGTACAGTCAGTAATATCTAGATTTAAATTTTTTTTTATTAAATTATAAATTGTAAAGATTAATCAAAAGAAAAAAAATTTTAGCAAAATTCTCGGAACCGTTTTTGAGAAAAATGCGATTTTCAAAAACCATTTTTTAAAATTTGTATGGAAGGTACCGTTAGTTTTAAATAAAACAAAATTTTTGTTCTCAAATCTTGTAGATTATATTAAGAAACTATTATTTGCCAAGTTTGAAAAAAATCGAGCAAGGGGTTTTCGAAATATTGAGATTCCAAAAAAAAATTTTGAATTTTTTTTTAAAAATCCAAAAAATTAAAAATTGAAAATTTGAATATGTAATAATATTGAAACTTTGGAGGAGCTTTGGTATAAAAAAAATTATTAAAATCGGCTGTACCGTTTTCGAGCAAATCAAAAACAAAAAAAATGGACCCAGGGGGGCTACCGAAAATAACAATTTTTTGTAAAATTTTTTTCAACCATTAGCTAGTTTTTACCAAATGAAATTTTTGGAATTTTTTTTAATAAATTCTGTGGGACAGTTTTTGAGAAAAAAAAATATTTATAAAATTTCGAAAAAAAATCGTATGGCAGGTACCGTTATTTTTGGTCTTAAAAAAAAAATAGAAAAAAACGTCCGGGGGTAAAAAATTAAAACCCATATCTACCAAGTTTGAAGAAAATCGGCCGAGCCGTTTAGGCTGTAGTCGAACCGACAGACAGACAGACAGACAGACAGACAGACAGACAGAATTGCGAGACCCACTTTTTTGGTCTTCGCTATCATCGTAATTTCAACTTTGATCAAAATCTCGAGTTCGATTTTTTTTACGAATGCATAACTTGCCTTATAGTACCTATAAGTCGCAAGTAAAAATTCAAAACTAATGTGCATGGATACATCCTTTCGAAACCTATTCTCCAGAGCCTTGCACTGTGATGATCATTTTTAGGGCCATTGATAAGAATATACTGTATTTTTTCTATTTTTCAAAATAATTTTGGGTGTTTTAAAGACTGAAATACAAAACCAGAATCCATAGCTCTACCGACGTTATGCATACTTCTTATGAAGACAAGTAAATACTCTGAAATCTCTTCCAATTATTATTGTTATTAAAAATCTTTAGCCTTTACTATTATATTACTCAACTAATACATTTAACATCTTTCAGGCAAAGGCTTAACTTTATAATTTAAAAGCATGGGAGCTATGATTTGTTAAGCTAGATTCAGTAATAAAGTTTGTAAACATTGCGTTAATATTACCGATCAGGAAGAACGAGTCATAGGGCTTTTGTCTGAGGCTGATTTCGTCACATTCCATGCTAACTCGAATTATATATTCAGTTACTCGTTAGTTCCCCTCATCCTTTAATTATTTTGAAGAAGGTAAGACGATCATTGACAATGATCTCGAACTTTCAAAACTTAGGGCAAGATGGCTGATTCAGAGCTCTACAATTTTTTTTAATTATATCCAAATACAGATAAATGAAAAAGAGCCACAGACAGAATTGGGGGTAGAACAGACCTAAAGTTGGGATACAACGTTAACTTATTCATTAGAAGATCGATATCGATATAGATAGAAGAATTATGTCTTAACGAGCCATGTTTATTGCTTCAATTAACACCTAACAGTATAAATTAAATTATTCAACAAGTCGTTTAAATAGCGATCGATAAAAATAATCAATCAGTGAACTATTTCAACGACGCACTAATTCCAACTTTTTGATGAAAAAGTCATTTAAACGGGGATATGAGCACCTTGTGGTTGGAAACCTCCCTCATCGGCGATGTAGCTGACTTGGTAGGTGACACCATCGGGGCCGACGTAGCTGTATTGTCCTGAAACAGCGATAGCTTCGTTTTCAGAGCCAACGTTCTTCAAGACTCCTTGTTCGCTAGCAGACTTGCCGTCGCTGGTCTCAACACTGCAAAGTTAATAGAGGTTTAGCAAATTGTCCAATTAGAATGCAATCGCATATCAGATGTCTAAAGATTATAACACTTACGCGTAATTGTATCCTTCAACACCGATGTTGTCGTTGTCGTAACGGAGGGTTTCAGCGTGAGCTGAGTCCTGAACGGCCAGAGAAGCGCTCATGGCGACGGCGAAAAGAGCAGAGAACACAATAAGGAATTTCATTTTGAGGTGAGTATCTAGTTGTCGTCGAGATAACTGAATGATGACATTCTGATAGCGTCAACTCAATTTATACCGTCGCAGTTGATACAGTTTCGGCAAACCAAACCAGTAAATTAATTCACCAGATCCACTCGAAAATGCCAAAAGTTGTGTGCATTTTTTATGCTAAGTGGTTAAGTTCAAAGCGAACGCAGCCGATAGAAGACACCGGTTAAGACATGAACATGTTCGTTTAAATTAATCTGCTTTATATGTAGATGTGTTATTTGGTAGTTTACCAGGATGTTGTTATATTTTTGTAAGCTTAAGGTTATCATGGCATCGTCTGTGGTGTGGTAAGGAGATCAATAATCCTTAGTTTATTCCTAGATTTTTTTTATTTATAGACCTTATGTTACCCGCCCGTTTTGATCTCCTTACAAGCTTTTCACTATGCTCCATAGCAACTCTCCAATTTTATTTATTCATATGTACTCGTACAGTTCGGTTTATTTGGATAGACACAACATTCTTGTTTCAGAAATCTTATTTTATTCTTTCTGTTTCCGTATAAATAATAATTAATAAAAAGTAAACAAAATAAAGGTTTTTGGTTCTTTGTGTAAAACAAATTTTATTTTTTAACTCAAAAACTAAATATGATTTGTTCCTTGTTTTTTTTTTGTTTCATATTTGCGTCTTTTATCTATTTTGTTCTTGATGACTTCTTGATGATTGATGATAACGATGATGAAATGGCAGTTATTTCGAGATTAAAGAAATTTCCTATATACTCCAACTATTATTCATTAGGAAAGCCGGTAGTTGTAAATTTGTTAAATGGTTTTTACAGAAAAAAGAACCTCAAAGTCCCATTATTTAAAACCCTCGTTATTTCTGGGTAACCAAAATAAATCAAGTAACAATTAGTGACGTCCTTAAAATATAACTGACGCCACCTTAACAATTTAAGATTTCATACAAAAAATGCAATAGCATCTGGTCACACTGCAAAATAGCACACTCCATACTTATCACATCCATACAGCAGCATTAAAAAATATCTTAATCGGTGCCTTCTAACAACTGCGTCCGCTTTTATCAATTCGACTTGAACCTAAATCACTTAACATAAAAAATGCACACAACTTTTGGCATTTTTGAGTGGATCTGGTGAATTAATTTACTGGTTTGGTTTGCCGAAACTGTATCAACTGCGACGGTATAAATTGGATTGACGCTATCAGAATGTCATCATTCAGTTATCTCGCTCGACGACAACTAGATACTCACCTCAAAATGAAATTCCTTATTGTGTTCTCTGCTCTTTTCGCCGTTGCCATGAGCGCTTCTCTGGCCGTTCAGGACTCAGCTCACGCTGAAACCCTCCGTTACGACAACGACAACATCGGTGTTGAAGGATACAATTACGCGTAAGTATGATAATCTTTAGACATCTATTTAGACGATTTGCTAAAACTCTATTAACTTTGCAGTGTTGAGACCAGCGATGGCAAGTCTGCTAGCGAACAAGGAAGCTTGAAGAACGTTGGCTCTGAAAACGAAGCTATCGCTGTTCAAGGACAATTCAGATACGTCGGAGATGATGGTGAAACCTACGAAGTCATCTACACCGCCGATGAGAACGGTTTCCAACCACACGGTGCTCATATCCCCGTTTAAATGACTTTTTACCAAAAAATTAGAACTAGTGCGTCATCGTTGAAACTAACTAATTGATCATTTTTATCGATTGGTTGTTCGATAATTTAAAAATGAATATTGATTTGATACAATCGAATAAAAAAATGTTGCAAGAAAATTATTGTGTTTCATTCCATCAAAAAGGGCTTAGAGAAATTCTTAGTGAAAATAGTTAAAAACGTACCCGATTTAGTGGCCTCAATTAATGATTGTTTCATTCTACAAAATGATGCTTCAAATGTATTCTCTGTATAAAACAATTTTTTAAAAAATTAAGGTCAATCTTATCAGGAAATGACTATTAGTAATGGAAACGAATTATCCTTGGGATTCGAATTTTCCGATGGAAAGAAGAACGATTATTTATTGAACTGAACGGCAAGCTGAACTTTATTTTTATATACTTCGTTTAATTGTTAAAAATTAGTGTTGGGCGAGTAAGGTTTTAATTCAAAATAATTGGAATTGAAAATATATAAAAAATTCCGTCACGGTTTGTTATTAGTTCAAGAATAAGAAAATGAAATATTCAGTGCCAAAGTGGCCTATCACACTGAGGCCGAATTTTCCACCGCCTTTTTCTTCCTGAATTTAAAAAGGAACAATCTATATATATAAAAATCAATGCCACTTTTCGTTGTAATTTTATAGCTCAAGAACGGGCTCACCTATCTGAACCAAATGTTTAGGCTTTGTTCGGACTATTTAGTAGATGGTTTATGTGAAGTTTGCACAAAATCGCTCGAGCGGTTCTTCATTTATCACATTTTTTGTAAAAAATGAATTCAATAAATGTCGGATCATTTTGCTGTCAAATTGAAACTTTTTTCATACATGGATTGTGCTGTCAAATTGAATTGTTCAAATTAATGTACTACACGGTTAAAAATCCTGGCGTTAAATTTAATATTTTTTGGGTTGCATATATGACCAGTCCAAAATGGTATTTAAATGTAATGCTTTGAATATATTTGATTTTCAAACTCAATAAAAGACATATTGAATTTCAATACCGTTTTGTATTAAAAAACAAGTTCGAATTATTAAATAGTAACACACATAAGTATTAGTATATAAACCAAAAAAATAAAATTCATTACTTCTTGTATTGGTTTTAAATGCATTTATATTAGAATTTAATACGCTGGATATTGAAAACATATATTTTTTCATTTAAATTGAATATTTTTTGTACTCGTTTTAAGCCCAAAGAGAGTTTAAATGTAATACAAAATTATTAAATCTTAATACTATTTAAGGTTTCATTGGATTACTTTTGAACCCACATAGTATTGAAAACTAATACTTATTTATTAAATTTCAATACTATTTATAAGATTTGATTGGATTACTTTTGAACCCACATAGTATTGAAAATTAATACTCAGCTCCCGCCGTCACCAACGCCCTTCGAGAAGAATCCTTTAGCGTACTTATCCAAAATGTATGCCGCTGTGCTTGTTTTTATAAGTGCTTTTAATCCCTGTAAAATTAGGAAAATTTTATTTATATAGGTACATTAAATTTACTATTGAAAAAGTTACTTACTTCTTTGTGTAAAAGAAGAGAGCTCCCAATTGCTGCTTCTTGTTTTTTTCAAATTTTCACTTATTTGATAAGAAGGCTCTCCATCAGCAGTCTCAAGAACCTCAAGGAAGCAGGCACAGCCTGAATACTGTTGCACCATATCGCACAAGGAATCCACACACACCGTCTCGATCTTTCAAAGTAAATCAGTTCACCAGTTCTTCGTTTTCCAAGACTAAAACAAAAACAAATTTTAAATAAATATATGGCACTTAAACTTGCTATTTATTACTTACTTGAAAGAAGGATATCTTCATTTGAAACAATTAAGAATTCAGATGATTGTATTTCTTTCCACGTTTTTCACTTTAATGTAAATCCCAACTAAATTTTCCATTAGGAACTCCATGTTGCCCACCGACGCCGCCGACGTGTTGAAACAAACTAACGGAGTTTTCTTTCGACAAAATTATACTCAATATCAAAAATCAATACCTACATGTATTAAAATCTAATATTAATGTGTTCAAAATTAATACCTCGATATTCAATTCAAGTACGAGTTAAAAAGTATTTCTTGAGCATTGAGTCCAGAGTTTTGGGCTAAATACAAAATTTATTGAATTTTAATACAATCAAATATTAAATTCCAATACTTTATTTTATTATACAGTTTCTACATAAATGTAATACTGAAATATTAAAGATAAGTATTGTTGTGTATTAGAATGTACTGTTCCATAAGTGTAATACAGCCGAGAGTTTCGCGCTAAATACAAAATTTATTGAATTTTAATACAATAAAATATTAGATTTCAATACATTATTTTATTATGGTCAGTTTTAACCAGATATTTTACTAAAATCAAATAACAAATTAATTGAAATATAAGTTTTCAATAATAATGGTAATAGATTATAATATAGAAATATTATATTTTAATATTTGAAGATTAAATTTTAGTGGAAAAGTATTAAAAAAAAACATTTTAGTGGGATATGTACTGAGTTTTAATACCAAATTATTACAAAAAATGTTAAATAAAGTTGGAATATTAAAAACAAATTATTCATGTATTGCATACGGCTGTAATACAAGGGCCGTATTAAAAAACATCCCAGAATTTTTAACCGTGTATGTATATGTGTGCGTGTACTTTTCTCAGTTTTTTAGCGATACTGATACACCACTATTAATGTAGCAATTTGTTTTTAATTTGATTTATTCTTTTTTATATGAAGGAATAATGCCACGAGCCGGGCGAGCAATTATAGGTCGGCGAACGCGTAATGCAAATGATGTGGCATTACTAAGACGATCACAGACTGCAGATAAACGCGCACAAGCTAATGCATCGCAGCGTGAATGTAATGCACGAAATAGATCTGTTGACCATGTACCTGTACTGAATTTTGCACGAACGAATACGTCGTGCTCCTTTGGCTGAAATGATGCGTGCTGCTTTTAATTAAAACAGTCAAATTAATTATAGTATGTACGGATACATTGGAATGATGGACGCAATATGTCCACATTGTGATGTGGCTAACTTTCCAGGTGAGACGCCCGGCATCAGGGTTCGAACCTGAATCATGAAATGTCGGAGCAAATTTGAAAAAAAAGTCGAGCAAATGCAAGATTTTCGGAGTAGATTTAAAACAAAAAGAAAATCCTTACTTTTCAGGAAAATTAAAACATACATTATGTATGTATGAACATAAAAAAATAGTATTAGCAAAAAAGAAAAATAAATCACAGGTTTCATTGGAAAACTTAGTATTATT
This sequence comes from Chrysotoxum bicinctum, assembly GCA_911387755.1. NCBI lineage: Eukaryota > Metazoa > Arthropoda > Insecta > Diptera > Syrphidae > Chrysotoxum > Chrysotoxum bicinctum. The sequence goes on from OU426989.1 coordinate 172,594,730, forward strand.
TTCAAAAATTGTTTTGTAAAAATAAACAAATTACAAATTCAGAAAGAATTTTTAACAAAGGTTTAATGGTTTTTTTCAACAATGTCATATTTGTATATAAATAAGACAATTTGTCTGTGTGGAAAAAGTGGAGTAAATCTCGAAAAATCGGAGCGTAGTAGTAGATTTAGGTTCGAACCCTGCTCGGCATGTGTTGTGCTAATGGCAAAGTGAGAGCCAGCATTAGAAACTCCACCCGAACCATTGTATTCACTTATTTTTGGGACATCTCAAACGTTGAATCACTTTTTGAGTCATATTGAACTATACAATTCGGTATTTCAAATGACTTCTTTTGGTGCTACTAAAGTTATTAGTGATAATTGTATGCCGACATTTAAGGTAAATACTTCAACAGCACTGTCCCATGTTTATATCAATCTGAATCATAAAGTATTCGATAGTTTTAAAAATTCTGATCCAACATCTACCTAAAATTGCATACATGTTACAGATTCAGGGCCAGATTTATCATCAAGCTGGTTCGTTATTGCCATACCCCGACGCTGATAATCAATTTTTGCACACTCTACATTAAAATTGCCATTGAATGTACAGGTGATTGAAACTACAACTTGCAATATTTCGATAAATTCTGCTATGGCAAAAGTTCTGCGATTAACGTCAATTATTTTATGGGATGAGTGTACAATGGCGAATAAAAAATCACTAGAAGCATTTAATCGAACAATGCAAGATTTACGTGGTAATCAACAGCTTTTTGGTGGTGCTTTGATAATACTGTCAGGGGATTTTCGTCAAATATTGCCTGTCATTCCTCGATCAACTCCTGCTGATGAAATAAATGCCTGTTTGAAGTCATCAGTTCTTTGGAGATATGTATGTACAAAAATTGGGAAGCTGTTTCAATATTATTCTACTTTAAATATTCGGGATTAAACCTTCATGAAGTAAGAACTTGGTGTACCTACTTTTAGATCTCAGTATCTACTTTTCACGGCTGACTTGTTACACCACGGTTTTTGTATAGAAGAACTTGGCTCTTTTTTTAACATTTATGTTTTTGGTCTGATCTCACTCCTTTTTGCAAAGATTTTAATATTTTGCCATGTCAAAATCTCGGAAAATACGGAAAGATAGAAGGGTGGACTCTACCTACTAAAATCAACTTAGTTTATAGCCTCCTATTTCTTTTGGTATATTTTCTTTTTGTTATTGGTTGTTTTGATTTACGCTTGAATTATCTTGTCCTGGCAAGATACCTCACACTAACATACCTACCTTAATTACAGCGATCGGAAGTGCTCCGTATAAATTAAACATTTTCTCATAAAGTGGGCGGATACTACGCCCCCTGGTCCTTTATATGCAGTATGAGCCCTACCGTTCTACCAAATTTCATTGTTCTACTGCAATCGGAAGTACGCCATGTATAATTTACATCAGTTCTGAGGAAGTGGGCGGATACGACGCCCCTGAATAGAAAACGGCTAATTTTATATTTTTTTCTTTGTATGCAATTTAAGCCCTACCGTTTTACCGAATTTTATCGTTTTACAGCAGTCGGAAGTGCTCCATTCAACCAACACCAAATCGGAGAAAGTGGGCGGATACCACGCCCCCTGAATGGAAAACCTCAAATTTTTTTCCTCTACTTGCATGACAAGACCTACCGTTGTGCAAAATTACAATATTCTACGATGTCGGGAAGTGCTCCATAATTTTGATGATCTGTCAGTCAGTCAGTCAGTTACGGTTTTTGTGATTTTGAGGAACCGATAATGTTAGAAAATTGAAATTTGGTGAGGCGCCTGTGCCTGACTAGCTTAGCAAATATTCGGAATTTTAAGTTTGTGACTTCATTGGTATTGAAGATAGGGAGGTGTTAAAAACCGCCTGAGTTTGTTCCTGTAAAAAGGGTGTAGTGCCAGAACTTGGCTGGGCACTACCGTGCCCTTTGATATTTCGGGTAATTCTCATTTCGTATACACGCTGAGACTGTCATTAAAATACGAACTGAAATGAGTGTTTCTTTTAGATAAAGATATTGTCTCTTTTTTAGCCGCACTACACGAATGTGAGGCGGTCAGCCATCAGACGAATAGGGGGAACAACATGTAGCATACGAAAATATGCACGTGCCGTAACTATTCGGGACTGGTGGAAGTGTGATCATAGCCTCTCCGCGGCGGCCGCTAGAAACAATCCTTTTAAAAAAGGTTTGGCTAATATGATCAGGCTGGTTCCTCAGGTTGGCGACAGGTTAATTCCCTGTCCCGTAAAACTAAAAGAATTACGAGACCGACAACAAGCCTCGGAAACGGACTGATCTCACGACGACAACCCACGCAAAGAAAAAGGAAAAACGATTTACGAATTTTCTTATGGAACGTACGATCGCTCTATAGAGCTCGAGCAGCTCAGCAGCTAGCCGATGCCCTGTCAAAGTATAAAGCTGACATAACAGCTCTTCAAGAAATCAGATGGACAGGGAATGGTGTTTTACAGAAGAAAGAATATGACATATACTACAGCTGTCATACAAAACACCATGTGCTCGGGGTAGGCTTCCTAGTCAGCGAAAAAATGAAGTCTACTATCATCGGCTTTAACGATATAAGCGAAAGGCTATGCACCCTTCGCGTGCGAGGCAAATTTACGAACATCAGCCTCATTAACGTTCACGGACCTACGGAGGAGTCCTGTAACGTGGCCAAATTGCATAACCCATAGCTACTAATCATGTCATAGTATTCATAATAATCATATGTTAGTAAGCATAATCATAATAATAATACTAATAAATTACTATATTACCATCAAACGAACTACGAATATACAATATAAAACTAGGCATACTAAATACTATCCATAATACCTATGAAGGGAAGAGGTGATCATACACACCCCTTCTACCTGTGTGTGTCTCATTAAAGGGCATTTACCCTGCAAAAAAAAAAAAAAAACCAAAATTCCAATTTTTTGGAAAAAAACCAAAAATCCAATTTTTTTGTGTTTTTTATTTTTGGTTTTGCGTGGTTTTCAGTCCATTTTTTTTGTATGAAGTTACCATAATTCTGAAAAGATATAAAATAGTTAAATAGATATAATAGAATAATGATCTTTTAGATCTTTTATATCTTAAGATGTAAAGAAAAAAAAAAAAAAACGAAAATTCATCTAAAATCTGGCTCAGATATGAAGTTCAAAGCCAAGTTTTTTTTGTTTACATCTTATCGATATGGGATTACATGTTTAGGTTATGTATGTATACCTACCCATTAGCATAAAATTTTTTTGTTGCTTGTAGCACAAAATCTGTAAACATAAATATAAATCAAAGATTAAAGTCTAATAATAATAATATATAAAACAAAATATATAATAACACTTACGAGAAAAAAATAAGAAAACTTTGTCGAGATGCTACCACATTTCTTCACCATCCATGAAAAATTTTGACATTTAGACTGAAATAATTAGTCATATACTTTTTCTCACTCTTAAAGGGGTGCAGATATATATCACTCTCTTGCGACGAACATATTCTTTGCGGCGAATAAAAATAAATAAATATATTCAAGGCATATTGAGTAAAGGAGGTAATAGATTTTTTTTATAGGAAGATTTTAAACTTACAGGAAGTAAAGCCCAAATGTCTGTTACATTTTTGAAATGTAATTTATGAAGAGGGTAGTTTTTTTTAAATAAAATAAAATGAACAATTTTTGTTTGAGATATCTGTGATAATAATGAACCTGTGATATTAGATTAAGAGAAATATATATATTATTTATTATTTATTAGAAATTTTATTTATTTTTTTGTGTTAGTCTAGCTAATAGGGTAAGTGTAGAAGAGAAAAGAAGACAAAAGATTATTCCAATAGTGGGATCCAAATACTAAGTCAGTTAGGAACTTATATACCTTTTTAAACAAAGACATAGCGATTATGTAATAAGGGTCTTTGTGAATTTAACAAGACAAAGGATAGTCAGACGTCTAATAGATTTACATTAGTTCAGTTTGTGAAATTTTTTTATTGGATACTTCGAAAGTTCTGGAGAGTAGATTATAAGTGTAATCATCATACGAATTTTCTTTTATTAATATAAACAAAAAAAAAGAAAAAGTAGAAGAAAAACAGAAAGTGAACTAAAATCAAAAAGACACTGTGAGAAAAAAAATAATTTTTTGGAATTTTGGGAAACCCCTACCTATCCAAAAGGATAATCAATTAAATATTGCATATTACGCAGAGGTACTTGTTAGTGATCCTTGGGGTTACTAAAATTGCATAGTGGACATAATAAGTGCCTCTGCTTTTGGTACAGAAGCCCTGACCGAATCAAAATTTAACAAAAGCGACCTATTGAAGTAAAGCTGAGAAAAGGATATATCTCAAGAATCGAGCATAGGATATGCACATTAGGAATTGTCTAAGAAGGAACAGTAGTGAAAGTGGATAAATAAATGAATTTAATGAACTAAAGAAAGACTAAATTTAACGCTAGTGGAATATATTTCTTACACATAAATAATTAACGTAATTGAATAGTACTAATTGAATTAATCATAAATTTTCAATTTCCATTATTTAACTTTAAGAGGTGGATTGTACAAACCTCATCTGTTTTTTTTGGTTAATATTAATAATTTTTTTGAGAAAATAAACTTGTTTAAAAGTGAAAGTAAATCATCAGTTCCTGATCTGTGCTGCCGGCAGGACGTCGAGGGATGTGAAATCTGTAAGTAATCTTACCTATACATATACATATATAAATAATTCTTGCTGGAAGAGGGTGATAATTCCCAGCAATATAACATATTTAACCGTTAAAGACAGATATTGGTTTTTCTTTGTCTTTTTGCATTTTTTTAACATATTTTGTTATTTTTATTTGATTTTTCCTTTTTTTCGTGAATTTTTTTTAAATTTGATATTCAAATATAAATTATATTAACACTAGCGAGTGTCTTAAAGTAATGAGTTTTAAATTATTTAACTTTCCCGGAAAATAAGTCGCTTAAAGAATCAATAAGAATGATGCTGTGCTAAAATTAAAGCGATTGGTGTGTGAAGGGGTCTCGGCAGGCCGTCTATGAAGAGTTGAGGAAATGACAGGATGACTTAAACTGACATAAGGAATGTTTGTATAGCTGGGGGGGCAAGTTAGGGGCTATCTTTCATAATATAGGCCAAGAAAGATAGCGAAGGATATGTTTCGACATATGGGAGGGTTGGCCAAGCCATGCCAATAACACCAGGCAAACTTTCTTGATCCTAGTGAACCATTCCGTGGCGAGAGGGTGGGGGTGAGTATGCCTCTCTCTTGAAAATAAAGATACAAAAAAAAATATTTAGATTTAAATTATTTAGGATTAGATAGGGAATAGGTTTAACGAATAGATTAGGTTAGGTCATAGGTAGTAATTTTTTTTTGGTTATCTGATATTCAAGTCTGAAAGGTGTCGTCATTTACTCATTCCTTCGTCAGGGTAATGGCAAAGGTACGTGAGTGTGTCTTTCCTTATTTCGATTTTTTTTATCTTACTTTCTTCTCTCCGATTCATTTGTCCGTCCGATATATTATTCATAATTCGTAGCTTTCTCCTTCTTATTTTTTTTCTATAATAATTATCCTGGCATGTTAATATAAAGTGAAATTGAGCTGAAGGTGTGGTGATAAGGACAAGAACCTCCCCGTCCGACGAGCTAAGCTGAGCCTTGACAAGCATGCCACTGTCCCAAAACATAGCACCAAAGTCGCCCCTGTGGCCTAAGTTAAGCTCATTTCAATGGCGCCCAACGGTTTTTTTTTGTAATTCTCGAGTCCAATTGTAACTTCAAGATGACGATTTTCAGAGGAAGGTCGTCATCTTGGACTTCCAATAGCCTCTTAATTTTGATCTTTAATTTTACTTTTCTATCCAATAAAACACACTCACGAGCCGTACATACTCCTGTTTCTATAACATTAGTCCGAATATTTCTGCCCAAAACGTATGTCGTCAGAACCAGCGTTTCCGTGAGGGAATTGGAAGATTAACTTCGAAGCAGGAGTGGGACGAGTATGAAGGGCCATATACTTCGCGCTGTCCTAGAATACAGGGCTCAGCCTGGTTCCTAGTGAGGCGTGATATTTGGTCTGGAAAACTTGTCCGTGTTGATGCTTAACTGGAAAACTATGCCAGCCTTCTATTAGGGTCCTGCATCCGTTGCAAGTTGTGGCAGGGAGGAAAAGTTATGCATCAACACTCACTGGGATCAAGGGGGTTCCAGCTATATATGCAACAGACTCGACAGACAAGACAGACAGACAAGACAGACAGACTATACAATTCTTCACTTATTAGAAAGGATACCTGACTTGGGAACTTCACACACCACCGCAATAATCAAAGAAATCACTTCTATAAAACCATCAAAAGAAAATAAGAAAAATTAAATGTTCATTTCTTTATCCATTTTAAAACCTCTTTACTTATCCAACAGAGAATTTTTTTTGAGTTTTTACTTTTTTTATGAATAGGTATAGATTTTCTTTATCTTTTATAGTTAGTAGTATATATTTTAGTTTAGGATTGAATTGAATTTTTTTTTGTTTTGAATTACAATTTTTTTTGCGAATGATAATTATAAAATAACTTCTGAATACGATTTTTTTTGTGAATTTTTAAATTTTCATAAGGTTTTCAATCTTCTATTTAAACTTTACATCAGTGAAAGTTGAAAATAGTGAAAAAAGAAATCTTTATATCATTTTTAATTTTAGAGTTTATTGAATTTCTGAATTTCTGAAATTTTTTTTTGAATTAGTTTTTTTTTAAAATTAGTTTTTTTTAAAAAATTAAATAATTTAGTATTAGAGTTTTAATTCTTTTGTGTTTAACTCATTCAACTATTGAAATAAAGTTGAATTATATTGTAGGTACACAAAAGAAAAACAAAAAAAAAAAAAAAAGATGGAAGGTAGAACTAAGGGAGCAGTCCCGAAAAATAAAAATATTTTACCTAGAGCTAATATCCGATATCCTCTCAGGAATCTTACCGAACATATAGAGGAAGGGGCTTCTGTACCAGGGGATAACCCTAGCGCAATGTCTACTTTAAACGGGGATGCAATGAGTAGGTCATTAGGAGAGAATGTGTCGGTAACACAAGCATATAATGGGTCTAATGATGCTCCTCCAAAAGGAAGAGTCCAATGTGATTCAGTGAAGGAAAGATCACTTCGGCGGCCTTTGATCGAAGAGGTCAATGAAAACAATAACCTTTACGGAATAGAAGAAGATTACGATATTCTCGAGCAGATTCGATTAATACAAATCGAAGAGAGATCCGTTCATGCGGATATAGAAGCTCTTGATAGAAATTTCCAGGGTGCACAGAATCGTCAAACATATGAGCCCAATTTTGACTTTAGTAAAAGAATTACTGAAGAAAGTATTTCTAATAAGATAGAATCTGCAGTTACTTTAGCAGTACGCGAAAGTAATGATAGGACTTTGAACATGTTTCACGAAGGTATGTCAAAAATGTTTGTCACTATGGAGAATAAAATGAAGGAAATCAATAAGAAAATAAATGAACTTGAAAATCCTTCAATGCGTTATACTTTTCCTTCTAAGACTAGGCAAACAGAGAAAACATTCACTACAAGACCCATAATAACAAAACCAGTAAGTCAGCCAATATTAACTCCGGCACCTAATCCGAGACCACCGATAGATAGGGGTGATCAAAATATAAGAGATATTAGTAGACGAGTAGATATACACAAATGGGGGATTAAATTTGACGGGTCTTCCAAATCTATTCCTGTTGAAAGCTTCATATTTAGGGTTGAAACTCTTCAGAGAAAGTGTGGACTGAGCAATGAAGATTTATTTGCCCATTTCCATCATCTAGTATCGGGAGCTGCCGAAAGATGGTACTGGCAGTACCTTGAGGAAAATGCGGAAGATGTAATGCTAAACTACCATGATTTAAAATCTGAATTACTAAATCAATTCAAAAATAAAAGAAAAGATCATGAAATTTTGAGACAGATAATGGATAGAAAGCAACTTCCTCATGAAACCTTCGATGAATTTTATAGCGATATTCGTGCCTTATTTCTGCAGATGAGGAATCGTCCTGGTGAACAGGATTTGATAGGAATTTTAATGCCTAACATAAAGGATAGGGTAGCAAATCTTATTTTTAGTAGCACAATCAATTCAATACATGAGTTAAGAGAACAATGTAGGAGAGCTGAAATCCATATAGCAGCCAGAGAAGCAAGATTTCGAAAAAACGTTAGTGAGGTAGATTACAGAAAGCAGGAAGAAGAACAGTGGTCGAGAGAAGACAATTCCGTTTCTACAGGAGAAGAGCAGTATGATTTGGCAGCTGTTTATACAAACAGAGGGAATACAAATTATGACAACAAAAATTCAAATATACAAAAACCTTTCGGGAAAGAAAAAAGATATTTAGGTGGAAATGAAAATAAGAAAGAAATAGAGGTTAATAAAGCAGCTTGTCCCTCGAGTTTCCATACTATGACATGTTTCAGTTGTGGTCAAGGAAACATATCATTCAAATGTGCTACATGTATGGGAAAAGTACAAGTCGGGAGTGCGTCCGGGAATCAACTACCGACGAAATCTCAACTTCCCGAGAGTCTGAGTCACTCAGAAAAGTAGAATTATTAAGAAGAGATGAAGTAGCAAATAGAATTCAGATACAATCTGACGCAATCCCTAGGAAAACTTTACACCAAAGAATTGTTGAATACCAGAAAGCAAGACAACGAATATTTGGCGAAGAGTTAGTAGAAACCACAAAAAAATCCAAAAATTATAAGAAGATTTTTAAACTAAGGGAAAAATGTGCAATGAATAGATTTCACAAGAATAAAATAGAGTCATCTGTGATAACGAATACAGACGATAATAGACCATATACAAAAGTATATATAGAGGGTGAAGAGATGCTCGGTCTATTAGATAGTGGAGCATCTGTAAGTTGTTTAGGAAAAAGTGCAATAGATTTTATTAGAAAACACAATATAGAGATAATAAAAATGAATATAGGTATAAAAACAGCTGATGGGAATAATCATCAGATTCTAGGTAGATTTAAAACAAAGGTTTCATGGGGAAATATTATTCAAGAAATGGAAATGTATGTTGTACCAGGCTTACAGCAAAAGCTGTATTTAGGAGTAGACTTTTGGAGGGCATTCAAAGTAGCTCCAAACATTGTCAGTGCTCTTGATATTCCATCGCCGATGGAAGGACAAGATCAAGATCCCGTCAGGCAACTGACACTAGAACAAACTGGAGAATTAGAGCGAGTCAAGCAGCTTTTTCCTTCGTTTGCAGTGTTGGGATTGGGCAAGACAAGTCTAGAAGAACATGTCATTGAGATGGAAGACGAAACCATTCCCATCAAACAACGACACTACCCAATCTCTCCTGTAGTACAGAAGTTGATGTATGCGGAACTTGACCGAATGCTCGCACTTGGAGTAATTGAAGAAAGCAACAGTGCTTATAGTTCTCCAGTCGTACTAGTGAGAAAACCTGGAAAGAACAGACTTTGCTTGGATTCACGAAAAGTGAATGCGGCTACTAAGAAGTTTGCTTATCCTCTTCCACACATAGAAGGTATTATTAGTCGTTTGCAAAATACACATTTCATTTCAAGTATTGATTTAAAGGATGCTTTCTGGCAAATTCCTCTGGAGATCAAATCAAGGGAGAAAACTGCTTTCACAGTCCCTGGGCGGCCATTGTATCAGTTCACGGTCATGCCTTTTGGACTTTGCAATGCCGCTCAGAGAATGTGTAAGTTGATGGACAAAGTCATTCCCGCTCGTATGAGGGAGAATGTCTTTGTCTACCTTGATGATCTCTTGGTTTGTTCTCCAGATTTTGAGACTCATATGAGGACATTGGAAGAGGTAGCAAAATGTCTTAGGCGTGCTGATCTCACTATCAATGTGGAGAAAAGCAAATTCTGTTTTAAGGAGATCAAGTATCTTGGTTATTTCATCGGTGATGGATGTCTGAGAACTGACCCCGAAAAGGTCTCAGCGGTGAAGGACTTTCCAATTCCAGGGACTCCTAAGCAACTCCGTCGGTTTCTGGGGATGACAGGGTGGTACAGACGATTTATACCAAATTTTGCGACGATATCAGCCCCCATGACAGATTGTCTGAAAAAAGGCAAAACATTCACAATGACAAACGAAGCGATAAAAGCTTTTAATGAACTCAAGACCATGTTGATTACAGCACCAATACTGACGAACCCAGACTTTTCGAAACGCTTTTACATTCAGTGCGATGCTTCGACTTCAGGTGTAGGGAGTGTTCTTTTTCAGAAGGATGCGGAAGAGAACGAGCGGCCCATAGCATTCATGTCTCAGAAGCTTAATTCCGCTCAAAGGAATTATACAGTGACTGAACTTGAATGCTTGGCAGCCGTTCTTTCGGTGAAGAAGTTTAGGGCATATATTGAGGGATTACCATTCACTATTATAACAGATCATGCCAGTTTGAAGTGGTTAATGACCCAAAAAGATCTATCTGGACGCTTGGCCAGGTGGAGTTTCAAACTGCAAGGTTTTGATTTTACGATTGAACACAGGAAAGGTATCCTCAATATAGTCCCTGATACTCTCTCACGTATCCATATGGACGAGCTCAATCCCGAGAAAGAAATGCAGGAAGTTGATCTCAGTTCTCCATATTTCTGTTCACAGGAATATGAGGAACTGAAGAAAACGGTAATCGAAAACAAAGACCGTCTCCCTGATGTATGTGTTTCGGAAGGTTTTGTTTACAAACGGACAGACATGAGGACTGGCGACGAACTACAGGAAGACAGAGCTTGGAAACTCTGGGTTCCGAAGGGGTTGCATAGGAGCCTCTTGGAGGCGGCACATAATTCACCTGCAGCAGGACACGGAGGTATTCACAAGACTTTGGCAAAGTTACGACAGAAATATTTTTGGCCAAATATGACCACTGACGTACGTGAACATGTAAGTTCATGTGATATATGCAAGTGTAACAAGCCTTTGAATGTAATTTCACGACCGCCAATGGGAAATCAGGTTATTACAGAAAAACCTTTCCAAAGGTTATATATAGATTTCTTAGGACCATATCCTAGAACAAAAACCGGAAATACCCACATCTTTATTTGCTTAGACCATTTTAGCAAATTTGTGTTTCTTAAACCAATTAAAAAAGCCACTGCGGCAGAAATAGTCAAATATTTAGAAGAAAACGTATTCCATATTTTTGGTGTCCCCGAATACATACATTCGGACAATGGAAAGCAGTTCACATCAGAACTATTCTCAAGTTTTCTAAAGAGATACGGAGTGAAACATATCCGTACCGCATTCTATTCTCCACAAGCGAATGCTTCAGAGAGAGTAAATCGCTCAGTATTAGCGAAGATAAGATCATATTTAGAGAATGACCAAAGAAATTGGGATCTTCATGCCAGTAGTGCAGCGTTTTCACTCAGAAGTGTGATCCATGATTCCATTTCTTTCGAACCTTACTATGCTGTGTTCGGTTCCCAAATGGTACAACATGGAGGATCATATGAACTTCTCAGGAGAATAGATGCTTTAAAAGACGGCAGTATAACAGTTAAGAACAATAGTGATAAATTAGAATTAATCAGACAGAAAATTTTTGAAAACCTAAAACTAGCACATCAAAAGACGACAAAAGTTTACAACACTCGAAGTAGAGATGTAAAATATCGCGTAGGTCAAATAGTTTTCAGGCGAAACTTCAAACAAAGCAATTTAGCAGACTGCTATAATGCAAAACTAGGTCCCAAGTTTGTGAAGTCTATTGTATTGAAAACCATCGGGAATTCCTTATACGAAATAGGAAACTTGAAAGGAGAAAAAGTGGGAACGTTCCATGCCAAGGATCTCCACACTTAGATGGTCAACGAAATTGACAACTTGGTTGATTTTGCCTGACTTCTGTGATAAACACACGATCGTGATATTTTACTGTGATAAACTTACGTCTGTGATAAACTTTAGTTATAAGATTTTCTTGATATTCTACTGTGATAAACTTGCTTCTGTGATAAGAACTTTGTTATATTCCTCTGTGATAAATGACTGTGATATATCTTATATATCCTTTAATTTATTGTTTTAAGAGAAATATTTTATATACATACATACATATACACAATGAGAGTTTGTTTATTTTTTTTACAGGCAAACCATGCTGTTGACTAAAGCCACTTTTCGTAGTTCTTAATCGGTGAAAGTTATTCTTAGTGCAATGTAGAGATAGGAGAATAAGTGAAAAACACTCAAAATTTTATCTGTGATACAAAAGAAAATATGACAAATCTAACGCCTGTGATAGTTAAGAAGTAATTTTTAAGTAATATGTAAACAATGCAATATATGAATATCCTAAACGCATTGCATGGACATAGAAAAAAAAAAAAAAAATGCCCAGCTAAGTCGTTAGAGGCATGAGAGCTCAGGGCGGGGCTCTTACCACACGTTATTCATCAGAATTAGGATATCTATGCAACTAAGCCCACTCCTTTTTACGAGGCTTATGACTGCGCGACCACTTAGCCACAATCGTCGATACTGTAACGTGGCCAAATTGCATAACCCATAGCTACTAATCATGTCATAGTATTCATAATAATCATATGTTAGTAAGCATAATCATAATAATAATACTAATAAATTACTATATTACCATCAAACGAACTACGAATATACAATATAAAACTAGGCATACTAAATACTATCCATAATACCTATGAAGGGAAGAGGTGATCATACACACCCCTTCTACCTGTGTGTGTCTCATTAAAGGGCATTTACCCTGCAAAAAAAAAAAAAAAAACCAAAATTCCAATTTTTTGGAAAAAAACCAAAAATCCAATTTTTTTGTGTTTTTTATTTTTGGTTTTGCGTGGTTTTCAGTCCATTTTTTTTGTATGAAGTTACCATAATTCTGAAAAGATATAAAATAGTTAAATAGATATAATAGAATAATGATCTTTTAGATCTTTTATATCTTAAGATGTAAAGAAAAAAAAAAAAAAAACGAAAATTCATCTAAAATCTGGCTCAGATATGAAGTTCAAAGCCAAGTTTTTTTTGTTTACATCTTATCGATATGGGATTACATGTTTAGGTTATGTATGTATACCTACCCATTAGCATAAAATTTTTTTGTTGCTTGTAGCACAAAATCTGTAAACATAAATATAAATCAAAGATTAAAGTCTAATAATAATAATATATAAAACAAAATATATAATAACACTTACGAGAAAAAAATAAGAAAACTTTGTCGAGATGCTACCACATTTCTTCACCATCCATGAAAAATTTTGACATTTAGACTGAAATAATTAGTCATATACTTTTTCTCACTCTTAAAGGGGTGCAGATATATATCACTCTCTTGCGACGAACATATTCTTTGCGGCGAATAAAAATAAATAAATATATTCAAGGCATATTGAGTAAAGGAGGTAATAGATTTTTTTTATAGGAAGATTTTAAACTTACAGGAAGTAAAGCCCAAATGTCTGTTACATTTTTGAAATGTAATTTATGAAGAGGGTAGTTTTTTTTAAATAAAATAAAATGAACAATTTTTGTTTGAGATATCTGTGATAATAATGAACCTGTGATATTAGATTAAGAGAAATATATATATTATTTATTATTTATTAGAAATTTTATTTATTTTTTTGTGTTAGTCTAGCTAATAGGGTAAGTGTAGAAGAGAAAAGAAGACAAAAGATTATTCCAATAGTGGGATCCAAATACTAAGTCAGTTAGGAACTTATATACCTTTTTAAACAAAGACATAGCGATTATGTAATAAGGGTCTTTGTGAATTTAACAAGACAAAGGATAGTCAGACGTCTAATAGATTTACATTAGTTCAGTTTGTGAAATTTTTTTATTGGATACTTCGAAAGTTCTGGAGAGTAGATTATAAGTGTAATCATCATACGAATTTTCTTTTATTAATATAAACGAAAAAAAAGAAAAAGTAGAAGAAAAACAGAAAGTGAACTAAAATCAAAAAGACACTGTGAGAAAAAAAATAATTTTTTGGAATTTTGGGAAACCCCTACCTATCCAAAAGGATAATCAATTAAATATTGCATATTACGCAGAGGTACTTGTTAGTGATCCTTGGGGTTACTAAAATTGCATAGTGGACATAATAAGTGCCTCTGCTTTTGGTACAGAAGCCCTGACCGAATCAAAATTTAACAAAAGCGACCTATTGAAGTAAAGCTGAGAAAAGGATATATCTCAAGAATCGAGCATAGGATATGCACATTAGGAATTGTCTAAGAAGGAACAGTAGTGAAAGTGGATAAATAAATGAATTTAATGAACTAAAGAAAGACTAAATTTAACGCTAGTGGAATATATTTCTTACACATAAATAATTAACGTAATTGAATAGTACTAATTGAATTAATCATAAATTTTCAATTTCCATTATTTAACTTTAAGAGGTGGATTGTACAAACCTCATCTGTTTTTTTTGGTTAATATTAATAATTTTTTTGAGAAAATAAACTTGTTTAAAAGTGAAAGTAAATCATCAGTTCCTGATCTGTGCTGCCGGCAGGACGTCGAGGGATGTGAAATCTGTAAGTAATCTTACCTATACATATACATATATAAATAATTCTTGCTGGAAGAGGGTGATAATTCCCAGCAATATAACATATTTAACCGTTAAAGACAGATATTGGTTTTTCTTTGTCTTTTTGCATTTTTTTAACATATTTTGTTATTTTTATTTGATTTTTCCTTTTTTTCGTGAATTTTTTTTAAATTTGATATTCAAATATAAATTATATTAACACTAGCGAGTGTCTTAAAGTAATGAGTTTTAAATTATTTAACTTTCCCGGAAAATAAGTCGCTTAAAGAATCAATAAGAATGATGCTGTGCTAAAATTAAAGCGATTGGTGTGTGAAGGGGTCTCGGCAGGCCGTCTATGAAGAGTTGAGGAAATGACAGGATGACTTAAACTGACATAAGGAATGTTTGTATAGCTGGGGGGGCAAGTTAGGGGCTATCTTTCATAATATAGGCCAAGAAAGATAGCGAAGGATATGTTTCGACATATGGGAGGGTTGGCCAAGCCATGCCAATAACACCAGGCAAACTTTCTTGATCCTAGTGAACCATTCCGTGGCGAGAGGGTGGGGGTGAGTATGCCTCTCTCTTGAAAATAAAGATACAAAAAAAAATATTTAGATTTAAATTATTTAGGATTAGATAGGGAATAGGTTTAACGAATAGATTAGGTTAGGTCATAGGTAGTAATTTTTTTTTGGTTATCTGATATTCAAGTCTGAAAGGTGTCGTCATTTACTCATTCCTTCGTCAGGGTAATGGCAAAGGTACGTGAGTGTGTCTTTCCTTATTTCGATTTTTTTTATCTTACTTTCTTCTCTCCGATTCATTTGTCCGTCCGATATATTATTCATAATTCGTAGCTTTCTCCTTCTTATTTTTTTTCTATAATAATTATCCTGGCATGTTAATATAAAGTGAAATTGAGCTGAAGGTGTGGTGATAAGGACAAGAACCTCCCCGTCCGACGAGCTAAGCTGAGCCTTGACAAGCATGCCACTGTCCCAAAACATAGCACCAAAGTCGCCCCTGTGGCCTAAGTTAAGCTCATTTCAGTCCTCAGACGAAGAAAAAGAGACTTACTACGAACAAGTCGAGAGGGCCCTCAATGCCTGTCCAAGGTATGATGTTAAAATCATCCTTGGGGATTTGAACGCAAAAATAGGTCGGGAGCCGGTATTCAGGCATTACGCAGGCACCCATAGTTTGCATGAGAACACTAATGACAATGGACTTCGAGTCTTAGAATTGGCAGCATCGAAAAACATGGTCGTTGCGAGTACCAGGTTCCCGCGTAAAGATATCTACAAAGCCACCTAGGTATCAACTGATGGAGTCACTCGTAACCAAATAGACCACGTGTTGATAGACCGTCGCCACTACTCGAACTTGATGATGCCACGAACGTACCGAGGTGCCAATATCGACTCGGATCACTATCTTGTTGGTATGGTTTTCCGAGGGTGGATTGCCTTGCGAAGACGCATTGCATCCGCCGATCAGGTTCGAATCAACACGGCTGCCCTGCGCAATGAAAACACCAGTAACACCTTTGGTAATGCGTTAGGACTCGCCCTAGAAACACCTAATTTAGGGAGAGTAAGTCCTGGAACCAGTATGCTGGGCGTAAGTGAGAAGTGGACACGTCTTAAAAATACTGTCATTAGTACTGCCAACTCCATCTTAGGCAGCAGTCGTAAAAATCGGAACGACTGGTTTGATGATGAATGCAAGCTAGCGACTGAACGTAAGAATGTTGCGTACCGAGCAATGCAACAATCTCATAGAACGCGGGCACGCGAAGAGGAATATAAAGAGCTCAGAAGAATAGAAAAACGGCTACACAGACAAAAAAAATCAGCCTGGGAGAAGAACCTAATCTGTGAAATTGAAAATAGCCGAGAGCGAGGTCCGCACCAGGCGCGGAAGTTCTACCAATCCGTCCGAAACATGACGCAGTACACACCACGCTGCACATACTGCAAGGACGGAGAGGGAAATCTGATCACCGATCCTGAAAGCATACTGGAGCGATGGGAAGTGTACTTTAATGAATTGCTAAATGGTCAGCTCACTGCAGAAGTGGAGGCTCCACTACTTCAAGAAGAATACCCTATGTTGCCGCCACCAAGCATAGAAGAGGTTGAAAAGGCTATAGGCCGGCTTAAACAGAACAAAGCCCCGGGAGCCGATGGCATACCAGCCGAAGTATTTCATCACGGCGGGCCAGCCTTACGTCAAGCAATTCATGATATTATAGTACACGTATGGGAGCAGGAAGAAATGCCAGAAGACTGGCGAAAAGGTTTAATATACCCCATACATAAGAAGGGATATGTCACAACGTGCAGCAATTATAGAGGTATCACGTTGTTGAGTACCGCCTATAAGATACTCTCCTCTATCCTACAAGACCGGATAACCCCATACGCTAAAACCGTTATCGGACAATATCAGTGTGGTTTCATTTCAGGCAAATCAACAACTGATCAGATATTTACCCTTAGGCAGGCGATGGAAAAATGTCTAGAATTTAACATCCCAACATACCATCTGTTTATAGACTTTAAGGCCGCCTATGATAGCATAGCCAGGGTAGAACTTTACAAAGCCATGAGAGAATTCGGCATCCCAAATAAATTGACACGACTATGTAGGTTGACCATGACCAACGTAACAAGCCAAGTAAAAATAGCCGGATTGCTATCCAGACCAATCAACATCTTTAATGGACTCCGACAAGGGGACGGTTTGGCCTGCCTCCTCTTCAACCTGGCGTTGGAGAAAGCAAACCGTGACTCTGGCCCGGCAACAAGAGGGACCATCGTCAACAGGTCCAGCCAGTTACTGGCTTACGCAGACGACATCGACATCATCGGAAGAACCGAACAAGCTGTACACGATTCCTTCATCCAGATCGAGCAGGCGGCACAAAATCTGGGGCTGCACATTAGTGAAGGTAAAACAAAGTACATGGTGGCGTCGAATGCGAGAGGAACAGTTGGTCAAACAATCAAGGTTGCGGAGCACGAATTTGAAGTGGTGCAATCCTTTAAATACCTTGGGTCAATAGTAGCAGCCGATAACAATATAGAAGAAGAAATACGCGGGCGGCTTCTCAAATCCAACAGAGCCTACTATAGTCTGTCAAAGCTCTTCAAATCCAGAAATCTCACCATAACTTCAAAACTACTGCTGTACAGGACCATGGTCCTGCCAGTACTCACATATGGATCCGAGACTTGGGTGCTTAGCAAAAGGCACTCCGACCTCTTAGCTGCGTTCGAGAGAAAAGTCTTAAGGAGAATTGTTGGCCCCATATGTGAGGAAGGACGATTCCGGAGACGGTACAATCATGAATTGTACGCAATCTACCTAGAAGCAGATATCGTGACAAAAATTAAGCTCGGTAGACTCCGGTGGGCAGGGCACCTAGCTCGCATGAGCGAAGAGGAACCTGCTCGGAAAGTTCTTTGTGGTACATTCTATGGTAGACGACAGCGTGGTAGACCATGCTTGCGCTGGAGAGATGGCGTTGACCAGGACGCCCGAAGCCTTGGGGTGCGCAACTGGATGGCGTCGACTAGAGACCGGGATAGGTGGAGAGACTTGTTGAAAGAGGCCAGGACCGGAACCCCGTTGTCGAGCCGATGATGATGATGATGACACGAATGTGAAACGCTCTATTTAGCTCTATTTTTTCTTCATTGATCACTGATCATTGACGATCATTGACAATGATCTCGAACTTTCAAAACTTAGGGCAAGATGGCGGATTCAGAGCTCTACAATTTTTTTTAACTATATCCAAATACAGATAAATGAAAAAGAGCCACAGACAGAATTGGGGGTAGAACAGACCCAAAGTTGGGATATAACGTTAACTTATTTATTAGAAGATCGATATCGATATAGATAGAAGAATTATGTCTTACAAGGCTGTTCAATCCGCTTTCATACCTACAATTCAAGACGGACTTTTTTTTGGTATTTCTAAAAATATCAAAAAAATATTTCTGAGTCTTTAACGAGCCATGTTTATTGCTTCAATTACCACCTAACATTATAAATTAAATTATTCAACAAGTCGTTGAAAAAGCGATCGATAAAAATAATCAATCAGTGAACTATTTCAACGACGCACTAATTGCAACTTTTTGATGAAAAAGTCATTTAAACGGGGATATGAGCACCTTGTGGTTGGAAACCTCCCTCATCGGCGATGTAGCTGACTTCGTAGGTGACACCATCATCTCCGACGTATCTGAATTGTCCTTGAACAGCGATAGCTTCGTTTTCAGAGCCAACGTTCTTCAAGCTTCCTTGTTCGCTAGCAGACTTGCCATCGCTGGTCTCAACACTAAAACAATGAATGAAGGTTAGACAATGCCACGAGACTTTTTTTGGTTTAAGATAACTTACGCGTATTTGTATCCTTCGACTCCGATGTTGTCGTTCTCGTAACGGAGGATTTCAGCGTGAGCATAGTCCTGTAGACCGACTGAAGCGCTCAAGGCGACAGCGAAAAGGGCGGAGAATACAATGACGAATTTCATGTTGGAATTGGTTTCAGGTAAGCGAGATAACTGACTGATGATATTCTGATGTCTCCAAACTAATTTATACCATCACATTTGATAGCATTTCGGGAAGTGCAAAACCTGTTGAAAAATATTTAGCATAACAACTTAGCAATGCAAAAATAGCGATGCATTTAAATAAGAGCCACTGTAGCATATCTTAACATAAATTATGAATTAATGTGGTCGAATTATTAAAAAAATTGTGGGTTAAATATCTTATTCGCATTTCAGTTTTTAGTTTAATTTGTATTTTTTTGCGAAAAGTTTTTGCTAAATAATGCATATACAAGTTGATATTTAGATATCGTGGTGGTTTTGATAATAAAAAGCATTAGGACCTTTGCGGGCCACACGGATACAAATACTTTATTTATAAAGTAAAGTATAAGAGTCTGGCAACAGTATTCCATAAATTGAATGAAAATTGTATGAAAATTGGTAGTAACTTAGAAGTCCCACGGAGGGTCGGAATGACATTTATCAATGATATCCAAGGGTATTTTGCCATCGTTCCAGAAATATTCTTTTTTTTTTTGGAATAAGATTTTTTGAACATCGGGAATTGTTGCAAAAAATACAGTCGAAGGCGAAAAATTTAAATCGAGAATTTTATCGGACTTGACATTACGATGATAGGGAATGAAAAAATTCTGTCTGTTCGACTACAGCCTTTACTCTAATCTTTTTGGATTTCGTTTTTATTTTTAATTTTTTCCCCGACACGTTTCTTCCCTTTGTTGAAGACCGAAAATAACGGTACCTGCCAATCAATTTTTTTTTCCAAATACAATAAAAAATTTGTTTTCACAAACTGTTCCACAGATTAAAAAAATTTAAAAAAACACGACCTGGTCAAGTTTTGATACGCAATGCTTTTTAAACTTTTTAGAAGCTTTAATATAATAAATTTCATTAAAATCCATCATACCGATAGTGAGAAAGTCAAATTTCTCTGGTAGGTATTTTTAGTTTTTGTTTTATCAAATTATTGATCGTAAGAATTGAGTGAAAGAAAAAACTCGGACTCTATAATTTTTTTTTATTTTTTATATAAAACTTATAAACTATACTAAAACTAATTAAAATTTCTAAAATTACTTAAAATAAACTAAAACTTCTTAAAACTAGAATAGCAGCAGTTTGGATTTTTGTTTTGTTTTGTGTGTCTATACAAATGTGCATACTTTTTTTTTTGTGACATCCTGACTGTCTCTACCTAACCCAAAAAGTACATTTAAACCTATGTAAGTCGGCCGAGACATACAAGTCCTTGTCAACTTTCCTTATCATTAGACTACTAGCAGATTTGATTCTCATGTCTCACCCTCCTTTCCCTCGGACAGAGTCCTACTGAACCGAAGGCGATCTGCTCCGTCTTGTGAGGGGACGTCTTGACTATAAGGGAGCCGCCTATCCACAGTCCTATGGCCGACGCATTGCGATGTGGTAGATCATCAGCAGAATCGCCATTCTATCCTGGACCAGCCCTTGACTGTCTAAGTAGAGAAATGCATCGGGCGGGATAGAGCCGCTTAGACGTACACTCTCATAAAAATCGTCGTTTGGGTAGTAAGCCTCACAAATAAGTGGTTGCCCGAGAACATCGCTCTTGCAATGTGACTCCGAATAAGCTTTATCAAAAAATTATCAATTCTGTTTATATTGGCTCCGTTGTATAGAACCTGGTTGGAATAATAATGTTTGAACTCAAGCTCTGGTATGAGTAATCCAAGGCAACGTCTAAGGCACTGTCTGTCAAACACCCGAATCTTTTCCACCGGGCACCCATAGGGAATCATCGGCCGGATGAGGGCCATGTAGCATTCACCTTCACTCTGCTGTCAAGCCGGCTGCTGTAAGGGCAAAGGCTCCCTTAGCCCTGGTCAGAGCAGCATTTATATGTCTGTCGAAATACAACTACTGATCCAAATAGAATCGCCAGTAACTGTCCATGTAATCCTACGATTAGCAGCCAGCGCCAGTTCTTTCTCGTATTCCTTGAGGCTCCATGCAGCGGAGTCCTAAACAGAATCGTTTCAGATTTCTGAAAGTTGATTTTCAACTTCTTCTTTATCCTCTTTAACAATTTGAAAAGCATTGTCGGTAAAACAATATTTACTTTGAAAACTCAATATTTCGAAAACCACATGATATTTTTATAATACAACACTTTTTTTTCATAATATCCTCAAGATTAAAAAAAAAAACTTATTATTTTATCTCAAAAATATTGGAACCAATAATGTTAAAAAGTGGTTGAAAACGGCACCTTGAATTTGTATGCAATTTTTTCGATTCGCTTAATTCTTACGTTTTATAATTCGAAAGAAGATTTTTTGACTTTACTGATAGTACCTAACATATAACTTATTTTTACTTGCGACTTATAGGTACTATAAGGCAAGTTATGCATTCGTAAAAAAATCGAACTCGAGACTTTGATCAAAGTTGATATCACGATGATAGCGAAGACTAAAAAAGTGGGTCTCGAAATTCTGTCTGTCTGTCTGACTGTCTCTCTGTCTGTCTGACTGTCTATCTGTCTGTCTGTCGGTTCGACTACAGCCTAAACGGCTCGGCCGATTTTCTTTAAACTTGGTAGATATCATTTTTAATTTTTTTCCCCCACACGCTTTTTCTTTTTTTTTTAAGACCAGAAATAACGGTACCTGCTATACGATTTTTTTTTCGAAATTTTATAAATATTTATTTTTTTTAAAAACTGTTCGACAGATTTAAAAAAAAAACGCAAAAAACATTTCATTTAGCTAAAGCCAGGTAATGGTTGAAAAAAATTTTCCGAAAAATGGTTATTGAGGGTACCCCCCATGGAACCATTTTTTTTTTGTTTTTGATTTTCTCAAAAATGGTACAAGCGATTTTGATCATTTTTTTGCCAAGGCTCCCCAAAAACTTAAATAGAATTGTCTTTTCAAATATACAAAAAAAAATTTTTTGGAATTTAAAAAAAAACTTCTAAATTTTTTTTTTTCAAAACTCAATATTTCGAAAACCCCATGCTAGAGTTTTTTTTTAAACTTGATAAATAAAAGTTTCTTAGTATAATCTACAAGATGTGAGAAAAAAAAATTTTACTTTACCTTAAAATAAAGGTACCCACCATACAAATGTTAAAAATTTTAAAAAAATGGTTTACAAAAATCGTATTTTTATCGAAAACGCCGCCTAGAAGTTTTTTCTTTCAATTAATTTTTATGATCTTTAATTTAATAAAACAAATTTTGAAATTAAGATATTACAGCTTGTACCTACCATAGAACCATTTTTTTCGAATTTTGAATTTTTCATTATCCACATAACGGATCTTATTGAAATTTTTTATAGAGAAGCTTCTTAAAAGTCTAAAACACATTGCATTTCAAAACTTTAAATAATTTTTTTTTGAATTTTTGAAAAAAAATCATTTTTTTTTTTTAAATTCGATATCTCAGAAACGGCTCCATATTTTTTTGTAAATTTAATTTTTATTCGAACAGTAATAAAAACTTTAAATTGGCATACCAAAATTTTTTCTTAAAAATATTTTAAAAAGTTTGTATATAAAAGCTTTTTTTTAAGAAACCACTACAACGACTTATAATTTTTGTTCTTGCATAAATTCATATTTGCATAGCATTCTGTTTTTGTCTGTTACTACTAAAAGAATTTAAAAAATTAATTTTATACTTATGGACAGTTTTCTCTAATAACATTCGTTTTTAAAATTCCTAGTCTATTACATAGGAGCAAGTTCGTGCGACCCAGTCGTGCATTTTATTTTTATTGTTGTCTTATACATTATCGGTGTAATGGATTTATATTAAGGTTCTTTCACAGAAGCTCGTAAAAAGTTTAAAAAAGCATTACATACCAAAACTTAAGACAAAATATCTATCCTTATGGACAGTTTTTTAGAATTATTTTGAACATAAGAGCAAGTTTTTTTAGATCATAAAATTATAAGCGAAACATACAAAATTTAAGGTGCCGTTTTCGAAGAAAATAAGATTTTTGAAAAAGGATTTTTTTAAGCTTTTACGATATATACCGTTATTTTAAAATAAAATGACAATTTTTTCACATTTCGTAAAGAAAAAAATCGGTTAGTGTTAAGGTTTGGAAAAATCGAGCATGTGATTTTTGAAATATTTATTGAATTCTCAAAAAAAATGTGTTTTTGAAA
The DNA here is from genome assembly GCA_911387755.1 of Chrysotoxum bicinctum. Classification (NCBI taxonomy): domain Eukaryota; kingdom Metazoa; phylum Arthropoda; class Insecta; order Diptera; family Syrphidae; genus Chrysotoxum; species Chrysotoxum bicinctum. The sequence goes on from OU426989.1 coordinate 172,618,184, forward strand.
ATTTGAGTTCACAATACTATTCAAAATTTTAAGGATATTTAGCCAATAGAGAGACAGACAGACACATACAAAAATGACTTTTGTAGGAAAAGAGTAGTTTAATTTTTTTCTGAACAACTAAACACAAAAGCAGAACGTAATACCTTTGAATCAGAAAGTAGGATTAAGCGCACAGAATAATAAACGCCTGCCTAATAAACATTGAACATTTTTAGTAAGAAATAAGTATGTACTAATGTTTTGAACGCTTCTCGTGGTTGTAAATTTTAAGTACTTTGCCGAAAAAAAATCTTTAAAACTGTTTTTGATCTTAAAGTTGATGAACGTCAAAATCTATAAAGTCAGTTCAAAATTCCAAAGTTGTTCAATCCAGGTATACATGTTTCAAAATACATCCCAAAACTTCAAGTCCCAATAAATTTTTTCAGAAAAAGTTATCCATCAGTTATTAGTCATAGAAACTAAAAATTAGGTTCAAAAATAATATCGAGCTATCTTTGCGAAAAAATGGTTCAATATGTAGCGTTTTTGCAAAAAAATTCGAATAAATTCTTGATGAATTCATTACTCAAGAGTTAACGAGGTTCCTCTGCTTATCACGAATATTTTTTCTTCGTCGAGACCTAAAATTTACACAAATAAGGGTACAAAAATTAATTTCGTATAATTCAAAAACCCCGATAACAAAATCTGACGATGCGACGTAAGGGTTATTCATGATTTCCAAATCTGTAGTGTAGAGCAGGGTTGCAAATTTTGGAATTAAAAAAACCCTTAAGTCATAAGTCTGTAGATGATTTGTGAATTAAAAAAATTGAATTCATAAGTTAGTTAGTGATTTATGATTTAAAAAAAATTAAATTCATAAGCTACTAAGTGATTTATGAATTGAAAAAAAATTAATTCATAACTACTAAGTGACTTATGAATTAAAAAAAAATTCATTCATAAGCTAGTTGGTAGATTGGAAATGTTTAAGCTTGTTTTGGCTACATAATTAATTAATTATTAACTAAAGTAGATTTCATGCTTTTGTGTGTCATAAAATTATCATGCTAGCTTATAAATTTTTCAATTAATAATTAAAATTATTTTTAATTCATAAGTCACTTAGTAGGTTCTGAATTAACTTTTTTCAATTCATAAGTCACTAACAAGCTAATGATTTAAACTTTTTTAATTCACAAGTCACCAACTGATATATGAATTAATTTTTTTTTTAATTCATAAGTCAGTAACTGGCTGCTGAATAACATTTTTTTAATTCATAAGTCACCCACTAGCTTGTGTATTAAAGCCAAGCTTAAGCTAAAAATTGACTTAAGCTTTTGCAACCATGGTGTACAGCAAACTAACCCCTCTGTATACAAATATTTTCGTTTCATACCAAAGTGCTGTAGATCAAACCAATACATACGTTTGGTACCAAAGACATTTTTTTAAAATCTCCGACTCCTCGAGAGTCTCGTAAAGATCAATAGCCTAGAGACTTACACCCTGAACCATTCCTGTACGTCGTTGTTAGTCAACAGAAATGCAGGGCATTCACTTTTTTTTTTGCCAAAGCCAAACGGCTAAGGTGACACACACTAAATGATAATAAAAGGTTACTTTTTGAGAATTTTTAACACAAGTGTCACAATAGACAAATGGTTCTAAAGTTGAATCCGAACTCAGACCTTCGGTTGTTATGAATCAAGAAACTAATTTCAATCTATAGCATATTTTTATTATTTCACAAGTTTACAGTTGTTAGAAAATCAATTGATATCAAACGATCAATCAGTGAACTTCAACGACGCGCACTAGTTCCAGGTTGTGATCCGTAAAATCATTTAAACTGCTCCATTTGGCAAATGAGCACCTTGAGCTTGGAAACCGTCCTTATCAGCGGTGTAGGTGACTGTGTAGGTGACACCATCTGGAGCAACCCAGCTGTATTGTCCACGAACAGCGATACCTTCGTTTTCAGAGCCAACGTCGGTCAAGGATCCTTCTTCGCTGACAGACTTGCCATCGCTGGTCTCAACTCTGAAAATAAAACGAAAAGCCAGAAAAGGTTAGAAAAAGCTCTAAATAAAATGCATACGATTTTCCAGATTTCAGCTTGAGATAAAAATAATAACACTTACGCGTATTTGTATCCTTCAACACCGATGTTATCGTTCTCATAACGGAGGGTTTCAGCGTGAGCTGAGTCCTGAGCGGCCAGAGAAGCGCTCATGGCAACGGCGAAAAGAGCAGAGAACACAATAAGGAATTTCATTTTGAGATGAGTATTTAGTTGTCGTTGAGATAACTGAATGATAACATTTTGATTGCATTCGTTCAATTTATACTATCAAGGCCGTAAGAATTTGATGCAATTTTGGCAAACCTGTTTATCAGTTTACCGTAAAAAACTCTTAAATAATGACTTGTATGTAAATTTTAAATATTATATTAAATCTAATACATTATTTTATTGCTCTTATGCCAGTGTTTCAAGTTTTGAAGATCAACTTTGAAGTAAACGGATTCAAATTTTTGGATTTTTATTTCTTGTAAATTGAATTTAGATGATAGTCTAGGATTAAGAGTTGCATTTTAGGGACGTACATTTGGTCTAAAGATAGACTTCTTTATAGATAATGGCTTAATAATATTTGATGAGTTTTTGATGAATATTGTTCCAAGATAGTGGATGGAAATAGTTCAATGGACAGACATGTTGATTGGAGCCCAACTATATGAAGCATTCCTTTTGTAAATATTCCAGTTTCAACTTCATCCCACACACACAGGATTTTATGAAACGACACTTTTTTCAATCTACTGTGTCAAGAAACATTTTTGTTTTTATCCTTTTCCATGAATAATGCCTTGCAATTCAGGTTGAATTTCTTTCACACATAAAAAAGTAAGCACAAAGTTCAGAACTTCCTAGGTTCGTTTGAATGAACAAATATCCAATGATCTGGAATATCAGCTTAAACATCATTCTTTAGCGAGCTCAGGTAATTATTTGGTTTATTGGTGTAAATCGATAAATTAGCTAAAATCGAACAAAATTTCTCTTCTTAATCGTTTGCTGGACGAATATAGCCGCGCAAATAGTCAAACTGTTTGACAAAAAAAAAACATTTTTTTAAATTGACACCAAATAGTTTCCTTACTCTAATATCTAAGAGATTAAAAAAAAATGTTCCTTTTATTTAAAAATAACAATGACTTTGTAACATCTCTCGTTTTAAATTTCGATATATTTTTTTCTATTTCGCTTAATCTTTATAATTTATAAATTTAAATTAACACATTAATTACAGAACTTTCTCGCAGTATTTGTAAAACAGATTTTAAGTACAAAAAAATATTGCATTTCAAAATTGAAAAGAAAAAACATAGGCGTAAAATTTTAGTTGAATTAGTACGATGTTAAAACTGTTTTAATATGAAACTAGGTTAAAACACCGATTTTGCAAATTTTAATTGAATCGAATCGAATAGCATCATACTCTCTCTACCCATTTATTAAAGTTAATGTCATCGAATACCTAATTTATTTTTACTTGCGACTTATAAGGCAAGTTATGCATTCGTAAAAAAAATCGAACTCGAGATTTTGATCAAAGCTGACATTACGATGATAGCGAAGACGAAAAAAGTGTGTCTGGCAATTCTGTCTGTCTCTTCGATTACAGCTAAACGGCTCGGCCGATTTTCTTCAAACTTGGTAGATATGGGTTTTAATTTCTTACCCCGGATGTTTTTTGATTTGATTTCTTAAGACCAAAAATAACGGTACCTGCCATTCGATTTTTTTTCGAAATTTTATAAATATTTTTTTTTCTCAAAAACTGTCGCAACGATTTTTAAAAAAAAATTAAAAAAATTTAATTTAATTAAACCCAGGTAATGCTTGAAAAAAAAATTCCAAAAAATGAGTAGTTTTGGTACCCCCCTTGTGACCATTTTTTTGATTTTCTCAAAAACGGTACCACCGATTTTGAACATTTTTTTTATGCTAAGACTTCCCAGCATTTTGTATATTATTGTGCATTCAAATTTTCCAAAAAAAATGTTGGATTTTTAAAAAAACTTTATTTTTTTTTTTGAAAACACAATATTTCGAAAACCCCATGCTCGATTTTTTCAAACGTTTATAAATAAAACTTTAGAAAAATAATCTACAAGATATGAGAAAAATAAATTCATTTTACCTAAAAATAACGGAACCCTCCATACAAATGTTAAAAAATGGTTTTCGAAAATCGTATTTTTCTCGAAAACGGTTCCGAGAATTTCGCTTAAATTCTTTTCTTTCTATTATTTTTTAATATCTGTAATTTAATAAAAAAAAATTTGAAAACAAGGTATTACTGACTGTACCTACCATAGAACGATTTTTTAAAATTTTGAATATCTCATTATCAGCACAACGGATTTTAATGAAATTTCGTAGAGGGAAGCTTCTTAAAAGTGTAAAAAACATTGCATTTCAAAACTTTAAGAACAATATTTTTTTGAATTTAAACAAAAATCAATTTTTTGTTTTTTGAAAATTCAATATCTCGAAAACGGCTCAATACTTTTTTTGTAAATTTATTTTTATTCATACAATAATAAAAACTTCAAATTGGCATACCACCATTTTTTCATAAAAATGTTTTAAAATTTTCTTATATAAAACCTTATTTTTTAAGAAACCACAAAAGTTCTGTTTACTTAGTTTTTTGCACGAACTGTCATTGTTTTAGGTGTATTCAGAAGCGATTTGTTAAGAAAATTGCTTTAGTACGATACTAGTAAGAAAATGTTTAAAATTAAGAATGAGTGAGTAAACTACTTAAAAGTTAGTAAATGATTAACTTAGAGTAGTTTCATACTTGTACCACAATAATAGGCTGTTCAAAATTTTGTGCCATAGCTTCCTATTTTTGTTTAATAATTTGCAATTTCAAAAATGGGTCAATGATTTTTCGAAATTACATAAATTTTGATTTACACAATAATCAAAACTTAAAAAATGTCTTGAAAATCTTATATACATATTTATACATATCTACATTATATAAATAAAAATGAATCGGCAAATTCACCAATTCGGCTAATTTTTTTTAACGTTTTTGTTAAGGCACAAGGAAGGTTCTTACGGAGAGAAAAAACGTTCAAATTACAAGGAAAATAATAAAAACAACACTTTTAGTAGTACCTACACATGTTCGAGTCCCGACATCATTCCAACACTTACGAACTGGTAATGGTGAATTATGTGGCTCTTACAGAGAAGCCTGTCAGCGTTTGCAACTGTTAGAAAATTATGCCCATTAGGATCAAACTTTAAATGATGCTGTAATTTCTTAAAAAGCTCAACAAATACGAACATTGTTTTCTATAATTATATCAACATGCTTTCCTTCAAATCCAATTGATTTATGGATCAAATACAAAAATGATATGTGTGACGAAATTTTGCATCAAATGCGCAATAAAACAGGAAATCAACATTTAAAATTCACAGAAGAAATTTACAACGAGGCGTCGAACAAAGAATTATCTCAATTAATGCAAATAATGCACGACGCTTTTAATCAAGAATTGCAACGTGAAAAACTGTTCGATCTCGATGCATCAAGCGAATCGGTTCGAATATATGTTCCGCTGCTCAACCAACAACAAAAGTATGTCTTTGATACACTTATGAAAGTTGTTAATGATGGAACTGGAGGGTTTTACTTTTTGGATGCTCCTGGTGGTACAGGAAAGACATTTTTAATTTGATTGATTTTAGCAACAATTCGCTTACAAAATGGAATTACACTCGCCCTTGCTTCCTCTTGTATTGCAGCTACATTGTTGGAAGGCGGTCGAACAGCCCATTCAGAGCTAAAATTACCATTGAATATTCAAAGCAACGAAACTCTGACTTGCAACATTTCGAAGAACTCTGCAATGGCAAAGGTTTTGCAGCAATGCATGGGATGAATGTACTCGTACGATGGCTTTGGAGGCATTAGATAGAACTCTGAAAGATCTGCGAAGCAATCACAACCGATTCACTGGAGCGATGATTTTGCTAGCAGGAGATTTTCGTCAAATATTACCAGTTATTCTACGGTCTACACCAGCGGGTGAACTGAATGCATGTTCGAAGTCCTTCATTTTGTGGAAAAAAATTAAGATACTAAATTTGAGCAAGAATATGCGTGTCGAATTGCAAAATGATCGATCTGGAGAAATATTTTCAAAGCAACTCATTGACATTGGTAATGGTAAAATCCCTGTAGATGTTATGACAGGCTGCATAACATTTCCTGTCAATTTTAGTCAGTTTACATTTACACAATCAAAAACTGAGTTTATAGAAAAGCTGTTCTCAAACGTCGCTCAAAATTACAGAGATCATTGTTGATTGAGTGAACGAGCTATAGCAGTGAAAACATTAATGAACATTGTGATCGAACCAACCATTCTAAAGGGAAAATATAAGGGGTAGGATATGTTGATACCCCGCATCCCAATGGTACCAACTGACGTACCGATTGAATTTAAACGACTGCAATTTCCAGTGCGGCTTGCTTTCGCTATGACCATTAAATAAATCATGGGGTCAGTCGTTGAGTGTTTGCGGCGTCAATCTGGAAAACCGATGCTTTTCACATGGACAGTTGTATGTTGCCTGCTCTCGCGTCGGAAAACCGACAGCTCTATTTATTTACGCGCCAGGTAACCAAACAAAAAATATCGTGTACGATAAGGCATTATAATGAAAATACCACATTACTACTACTACTCGTACTAAAGTCTTGCAATGTACAAAATAGAAAACCTATATTTGTAAGTAATCGTTGTTTATTATGGAGACATAAATCTATAAATAAAGTGATCACTCTGAAATATGTTTTATTAACATAAAAATCAATGTTGTGTTGTTTTAGAGAAAATAGGGCAGAACAACGTCTGCCGGGGCAGCTAGTATATGTATAAATATTTTTTTTCTTAAAAAAACGATTTAAAATATTTATTCTTCATATTTGACAAAGATGGAGGAAGTTAAAAAATTACGTCTGTTTAAGTGGCTTGAATTTAATTCAATTCAAACTTTAGATGAACTTCACTCCTACGTGTGTTTCGTCCAGGTGCGGAAGTTAAATGTATTCATGGCGTAACCAGTGCTATTAGAACTACGCCAACGGCAGCCCTCGGAACTTTCCTTTCAAATAATAGAGTTGGCGGCCGACGGTGTTTAAAGACTTAAACAGTGTAATAATTGTAATGAAGGCACTATGTTCAAAGAACTGTATTTAATTTTACAAACATAGACATTAAAATAGTGGCAATAACTGTTATCCCAACAAGGGGATAGGTATCTGTTATTATATCTTACGGATGGTTCCAAGACAATCTACGAGGAAGGGCCAGCCATATACGCAGCAACCAATCTATTAACAGATTAATAAAGCCTTACATTTTTGTAGTGTATTTCAATTGGAAGTATTTGCAGTATGCGAAGACTCAAGACATCTTGCCTCACAAGAAGTGGCAAACAGAAATATTGATATTTTCATAGACAGCCAGTTGGCAGTTAAAGCCATTTCCTCAATTACTACTTAGTCGAAAGCTGAGGTTTCTCAGTGCAACGAACACAGTAACCCTCAAATGAGCCCGGGACTATACGGGAACGAAATTGCAGATGAACTGGCCAAAGACGGGTCATCTCTTGAACCGCGCCAAACTGATAACTCAGTACTTGGCCACCGGAACAAGAGCAAAATAAAATTTTGAAAGAATTTCCCTGAGGTTGTGGACGTCAGATAGTCAACAATTGATATTTTTCGTGTTTCAAGAAACAAGCGTTACTAATAAAAGTTCTACAGGCCACAATACAATGGGAACCCACTTGAGCAGAATTGGCATTAGATCGTTTCCTTACTTGTTTGCACCAAGTGACATTGTTTTAGATGTGTTCAAATGCAATTTGTTTACAAAAATATCCTTAGCACGTTACAAGCTAAAATGTCTTTAAAATTAAGAAGAAGTGGGTACACTTATGTTATGGCCCCACCAAACGAAATCTGAGATTTCAGCTGAAAAACGTTGATATTTCAAATTCCTGTAGCATGATTTTATTGAGATTTCTATAGTTATTATTGAAATTTCGAACCTCTGCTCAAAGACCAAGCCATCGCGGATGCCAAAGCGAAAAATTTTTCTTTCGAAAGAGCCCAGTATCACCTCTATCTTTCTGCTTTAAGTAGAACACTCAGAGCCGTAAAGCAGGATTGTTAGTAAAGAATTTTTTAGAGCGTGCAATTCGTCTTAAGAGTGAGGAGTTTTGTACCTATTTGTTTTGCTAAACCAATGTAGCAGCAGCGCTTTTCTAGGGTTATTCTTCATCAGATCTCCATTGTGGTGTCGTTCGTGACGGTAATATAAGCTCCGAGGTAGATGAACTCTTAACTATCAATAGTGAAGTTTTGCCCTAATCGGTGGACAGATGTTTGTTTGTTTGTTCATAGCATATACTTGGCCTTGTCCTCATTTACTTCAAGGCCAACAAGTCTCACCTGATCTGCAACAGCCGTGAAGGACTCTAATTCAGAATGTTGGAAGCGGCCGATGATGTCGATATAGTATAACTACAAGGCAGGACAAAATGTAAAAAAAAATCACAACAAGAGATTGTCCTCTGGGTGGGGTACTATCAACCTTGTTGTTGAGACTCGTAGTGGAAAATCTTACCTCCCAATGTATACGCTGTATTGGATCTGGTGATGATGTTGCTATCATAGCTCTTTGCGATATAATCCAAAGAGGACTAGCAATTACACGGAAATGGTGTCTATCTTTAGGACTATCAATAAACCAAGACGAGAATCAAACCATTTACCACGAAAAGACTTCTGCCACATATGAAACCTATCCAGTTAGCTGGTAAAGTAATTGAAACGCGAGCGAGGTAAAATATCTAGAAATTACACTAAATTGGAAACTTCTCTGAAACAAACACTTAGAAGCTATAATCGGGAAAGCCACAAAAGCCCTAATGATTTGCAAGAGACTTGAAGGCAAGTAATATGGCTGTAAACCTAACATCCTCAGGTTAATGTATATTATCACTTTCACTGTAAACCTATGGTGCAGTTGCATGGCACAAGAGAACCGAAGTCCAAAGGCTCCCATGTATTTGTATTACGGCAGGAATGAGAAACTGCCCTACCGCAACTATAAAGGTTTTCCTCCATCTATCCTCTCAACACGAGATCATCGAGATTCTTAAAGTAAGAAACTGGGCAAAATTATTGCTCTCAGAGAAAGATACTTATTCAGCAAGTCTACAGTAACAACCCTTCTTGACATCCCAAGGAATGGTACTATCAAAAAATATAATTTCAAGAAAAACTTTCTTATAGATATAGGCAACAAAAAAGATTGGGTAGGAGAAGAAACAAACTACATCCTCGAAACAAATACTATCAAGTGGTACACTGATGTACCGGGAAGGTGGAAGTGAAAGGACTGGCGCAGGAATCTTTGGGACTAGAACCAAGCTTTCCATACGGATGGGGCAGTCCACCAGCATCTTTCAAGCGGTGGTACACGCCATAGGGAAATGCGTGGATCAAAATCTCGAAAGGATCTATCGTAACAAGAACTTTGCCATCATGTCAGATATCCAAGCTGCACTCAAGGCACTAAACTCATATACCATCAGCTCTAATTTGATGTGAGAGTGCATAGACAGGCACTTGGCGAACAGAGCAGGGTCTTTAGCAGACTCCTTAGCAAAAAATAAATAAAATACTCTTTAACAGGGCCTTAACCCTAATGCGGAATAGGAGAAAAGTCGTTAAAAACAAGATTAAACCAAAAGCAAAATCAAGCAGATCCAAGAATTGGAACGAACTCCCAAAGCTAAGGCAGGCGAAACTACTACTAAACTACTACTAGAAACGTTTCGCAAACTGCATAAACTAAAGTAGGAACAACGTAAGAATAATGTCGAATATCCCAAATTGACACTGCAAATTTAGAAGGAACCTTGGCTTACTTCTTGTGGTAGATTCTGCAACATGCATGAGGAAACATCGTAAAAAATACTAGGAAAATTTTGTCCCCACATGCACCAAAGAAAAACCACCTGGGACTGGGACAATACCAGTTTAAAGAAAGTGAAGTATCCTCTCTGAAGCTGCCTCAAATATTAAGATTTCTAAGATCAACCAATTTGAGGAAAGAACTATAAGATGAGTAAGCTCATCCATAATCAAGTGGGGACACAAAAGACCTCCAGGTCGCAGTGCAATGCCCCCAATACTAAAATAGATATTAAATACATCTTGATATTGTTTTAATATTCATTAATAATTCCACTAATGTATGTGGGTCTCTTTTGATTTGTCTTAACTTCCTCAGTGCGAAATCTACAAATCAATCAATCTAATACAAGGCTTTGAGAGTTATATTTCTATTCCAAGTTAGAATCTCAGAAAGCTGGAAAATATTCTCATCAGCGACTGTGGGCGTTATGAATACCTTGGCATGTTCTATGGCATCTGATTAAACAGAAACCGAAACGAAACACTCATCAAAACAACTGCAAAAATAGCTTAAGAAGAATAGAATGAACTTCGTCTTGTATTTAAATTTTTGGATAAAATATAGACACATTATCATGCTGCGGTAGTGGCAGTGTAGAAACATGCATGACATTTAAACAGGAACGCAGTTGTTAGACCGTAATAAATAAATAATGCAAATGAGTTTAAATTTAATATTAATATTCTAAGTATTTCAGAAGAAAAACAACCAAAAAAATAAGGCATAAGTACACAAGGTAAGCAGAGATTCAGTTGGAATTTTGCAGAACTTCAATGAATCTTAAACATTTATCGCATTTATGCATTACTTTTTTGTTTTCTACAGCAGTTGAAGGTTAGTAGGAAGGGTCAGTGTTTGCTTCATTCGGGACAGCTTAAAAGCCCAATATTTTTCTGTGATCAAAATCCCTAATAGTTTTTTTTTTAAACCAATGGAGGGTCCCTGAATTTTGTCCTCGTTAAATTTAATGATCTATTTTGTGAAATAGTTTTTTTTAAATCCATATTGCAGTAACAGACCAAAGTGATTACTAGTGTGGATTTTGCTTAGAAATTGCATTGTTAAAATGTCTAACTTTGAAGGTTCCTTAACTGTGGTTTATATGATAAACAGGTTGATACAACTGAAGATCAACTAAGTGCGATGAATTATCATTTCCAATAGCTTTGGGTGGTCCTTAAAGCATGCATATCGAATCGACAGTGATAAATCAGTTTAATATCCAATTTCCCTCAGCCATTTATCAAGTTCCAAGCCAAATCGTGATTCATCGCCATTTCCGTACAGTATCTTAAGCAAACTTTCGATATTAAAAAGCAAAAGTGAGACCATCTCAAGCCAAACTCGCCGCCGCCGCAGCCCATACGAATAAATGGAACACTTGAGTTGAGTTGGCTTAGTAAGCTAATGTTTCTTCGACTCTTATGCTAATTTTTCTTTTGTGCCTTCTTCTGCCACATCTTCTTAAAAATTTTTTGTTTCACGGCCACCACCATACAGTGCAGGAAAACAAGCTGCAGAAACAAGCCAAAAATGATAACCTAACCGGTTTTGTTCGTTGTTTTTTTCTCTCCAAATTTCTTTTTTTTTTATTAATTTCAAATTATGTAATTTTTTATCGACAGCACAGCAGTCGTCTCCATTTCGTTTATATCTCGCATTTTTAATCAGCATTGATAAATCAAGGTCATTAACAAAGATCAACCCACATTGTGTTTTTTTAAAATAAATAGGTGCTTTGGGTCGAGATCAAATGTATTTTTGTTTTATTTTGAACTCACAACAATGTTTTTGCGGATACGCATTAATATTTTTTTTTTCTCAAAATATGGGTTAAGTTAAGCATGATTGTAAAATAGGAGGCAGGTATACTCCTAGAAGTTCAAAAACAAATACATTTAGCATAATGTGTAATTACTGCAAGATTAATTCCCCACTGAACCCCAATAGTAATTGCTACCTTTATCTTGTCAGGGTAAATGATGAATGATGAGTCTTAATCATAATGTCAAGCTATTGATATGTAGGTAAGAGTATAAACGACAATGATTTGTATCTTTAACACATTCGGGGGACGGGACGTGAAGAAGTATTGCGAGTTTTTTTCACCATGGAATTCCATCTGTATATTTTCGCATGTGAAACAAAAAACTAGATGTGGGATGGGATTTACCAGTAAGCTGCAAGGTAGAAATGCAGCATTTTACACAGAAATTTATTATTTTTTAATTCAAGCGAACTTGTAGTTTTAAAGCAAGACAAATGGATGATTGTCACGAAGGATTTTTAAGGTTTTTGGGAAAATAAGTTTTTAATGAATCATTTATATACTTTGGAATAATTATTAAGAAGGTCATTATTACGTGAGAACTGAATTAAAAGATTACAAAGAATTCGAGTTCGCTGCTCAGCTCTTTTGTTTTGATAAATGTTAAGTGAAAATGTTTTGTGTCGATTCAATTGAATATTTTGTTTAACTGTATTTGTATCAACTATGATTTAAACAGCTGTTTTTTGGATTCTATCCTACAGATTGAAGTGGGTTATTGGAGCACCTGATATGGGATTACAGTTAGATCAGAAGGGGTGAAAAATGTCTTGCGTGTTCGAAGGGAACCTAAACACAGGGTTTTCTGGCGACGTCGAATATGTGGTCATTCCACACAAATTGATATGTGATGCACATACTGAGAACTGAAAGCCTTTCGGTTTCCTGAATGTAAGCAACTCTTATGGATAGCTTCATGAGAAGTGGGTTTGGATTAAAACAAAAAGGCGAGTTTGTTAAAGCATTACATCTTCGAGGTTTTTAGTTCCCCATTTGACAATACTATCGATATCAAAATTCAATGAGCTTATTATATGCTGGCGTTCTAATTTCACATCTGAAGGACAAAGATGTGAATCTTGAATCGAATATGAAGAGCTGATAGCACTGTCGTCAGCAAAAAAATTTAATAGATTAGAAGTATCAGAGAGAAGATCATTTATGTATATGAGAAAGAGTATCGCAGACAAAACAGAGCCCTGAGGCACACTAGCAAATATTTATTTAAATAAATATCAAATTGAGATTAATGCCACTGTTCGGTTGGTTATACTCGTACCATCAAATCATCAGTGAACGTACAAAAAGTGTACTTCCAGTCATTGAGAAGCTTTTGTTTGTTTCTGAAAGAGATGACGGTATATCGAATAAGTATGTGTTATGGAATAAAGCAATCATATATTAAATGTTTAGTTGTTAAATACGCGTTGATTTGTCATGTATGGCAATTTGGAGGGTCCTGCCTGGTAATGAGATGGCTGTTTGTAATAAAAGATGTCCAAGACTGAGTCGAACAAAGTATTTCACCATTCGATTTGATACAATTGTTAGATATAAGATTTTCTCACCTACAGGAAAATTTTCTATACTTCTTTTGATGTCTTCTTTGTTGTTGACTAATAAGCTAAGTTATTGTTCCTTTCAGGCAATTCTGACTTCATTAACTACGAATTCGTGCCCACGAATTTCTGTATGACCAGGAACACAAGCTAATTTGACCGTTCTTCTATTTAATATTAGTTTATTTCGTATGCATAGTTGTTATAATTAGGTTTTTATTCTGTTTCTTGTGATTGATTTGTAGCTTCTAACATTGCTAGAACCTCAGCTGTGTATGCAGAAGCAAACTATGGGAACAAGTCTCTCGCTTTAATTTATCCCTTATCGTTAACAACGGTAAATTAGTTTCTTGACGAACTTTTTGATCCTTCTGTATAGACAACGTTTCATTAAAAGTGGTCTTCATTGGATTTTCTTAAATAATTGTCCATAGACAGTAAGTTGCGTTTGTTTTGCTTTTCGGAAGTGCTACAAGTTCAGTATTTATAGATCTCTTAAGCAACAACCATTAAGGGAAACCTTTAGACCGTGATTTTTTTTTAATCAAAAATGTGAGTGAAATAAGATATTCAAACTGGTGTTAGATTGATGACTGGCCACTACCTCTGAGGATGTTTTTGATATGTGTGTTGGCCGAAAGACCTTAAGACTGACAAAAGCGTTGGTTGGTGGCAAGACTGGTTGCATGTTTGATTTAGAGCATTTGCCGTATAGAACCAATCTCTAATCAATCTTGGATTTTATAATACATACATACATAGATCTTATTACATGAATGTGAATAGATGAGTTTATATTTTATATGGCAAAATTAATTATTAGATGTAAATATTTTGACAATGACAATATTCAACCTGGTGACTAGGCTTGTTTTAAGTTCTAGACAATATGTTTTATAAGATTAAGAAAATGGATTATCGTCCCTTCTCTACATTTACCATAAATTATTCTGCTGATAGCATTCCACCATGATAAACACAATAGAAATATTATTCATCTGTCATTATAGGTAGTTGTAATAAACTAATCGTGTAAATTGGGTAAGTTTATGAAATAATTAAAAAAAAATATAGGTATGCTTTAATTTGCGGAAATCATTCGGATTGACCATATGTACTGGACTAGCCAACTAGCTCAAGAATTTTTGACTTTTTATTAGACACTATAAAACACAAATACAGTGCTTTGCATAAGTATAACCGCACCCTGTAAAAATGCGTTTTATAGCAAATTTAAAATGGGAATGACAACTTACTATTTTTTTTATTGAATGGCATCATTAATCAAGTAAATTGAGAAAAAAAAACATTGTGTTATTTTCTCTTTTGGTATTTAAAAATTAAAAACAGATTTTTATGTATTGTAAAAGTATAACCGCATTTTAATTTTAATTTTTTTTTTATTTTAAGTACATTTTTTAGGGAAAACTAGTAAGGAATCTTGCTGCCCCTATTTTCGACTAAGCTAAAAATTCTTTTTGGCATACGGTTGACAAGGTTTTTCAATATGGAATCGTCTATAGAGTTCCATTCTTCCACAATTGCCTCTCGCAGCTTAGCTACACTGACAAATTGCATATTAGGGCATACATTTTGCGGGTCGAAATTCCCCAAAAATTTTCAATAGGGTTACAATCTGAAGAACGTGCCAGACACTCCATCAAATGTATGTTATTGGATTCGAACCACTCCATACTTTGAAGACTAACGTAGATTGGGGCATTATCTTGCTCGAAGACATGCCGAACTCGACGAAATCGTCTTATTTAGGGTACCAAATTATCTTGAAGCATCTGGGTGTAAGCTGAAGTGTTCATCCTTGTAGAGGTGAAGGCAAGTGGAACCTTACCACGTTCGCAGAAGGCGCCCCAAACCATACAGCTGCCGAAATTTCTCTTGGAAAAAAAATGTTTTCCTTTCTCCTATCTTGCCAATATACGTTAAAACCGTGTAGCAACCTACCTTACCGACGATTGCATTTAACACCATGTTTACATTGGAAATATTGCATACTTACGACATCGTGTTTACATTGGAAACTTTTAGTACTGAAATCTCGATTTTATTACTTTCCATTGCTAGCTAAAACTTAATTCAATCCCTCAACATTTTTTCACCTCTCGACCAATATGTGAAAAAGGCGAAAGACAAATCAACTGGTGTAAAATTTCATAGCGGGTTCATTGATGTCTTAAAAATCCACTTCACGTTATTGATGGACGATAACATTTTATTTTATGCTCGCAAAAAAATGTTGTTCAGGGCAATGAGTTGACATCTGCAAAGAAATATTCTCGATCCGTCAAAATTTAATCTTTATCTGCAATACCACATAATTATTTTAATTATCGAATTAGATATTCTTAATATATCAAAATATACTTTTAGCATTCACTTTATCAAAATACTAGCGTAAAATACCCGGCGTTGCCGGGTTCTTGCGAAGAAAATTTCTTTCGCACAGAAAGTCCTATGTAATAACAACTAATTATCCTAGAAAGTTTATTTCCGATACTAACAAATTCTGAGAGAATCTCTAGAGCATCATTCACCTACCCTAAGTTTAGTAAACGGCAAATATTCCGAGAAAAATTTATTCGCGAAAGCCCTTTACAGTTACATCTTACATGATTTATCAAACCACAAATTGTTGAGGTAGATTTTTGCATTTCATCCAAAATGAATACTTTTGCATACCATGCACACGTAGAATAGGGGAACTAAACATATTTAGTATTGATTACTATTTGTAAACATTGAAAAAGAATAAATTTATTAAAGCATTTATGCACCATTAACATATGTATGTTAAGCGCTTCAAACTTTTTTTTAGAGCATATTTTTATTTGCCGTAGTTATCACTATCTGTTGTTTCTTCATTTTGGGCTTCTTTAGTTAATTTATGTTTTTCATTTTCATAAAATTGATTGAAAAAAGTATTTGCCTAATGATTCTAAATCGATTTTAATAATATTTCTGAAAAGACTCCGTAATTATCGAAGAATTCCATTTTTGTTTCGTTCAAAAAAAAATGTTGTCTCTACATTTAAAATGAAATTGCTTGAAACCACTAATACTTTCAAGAAATATGCATTTGGAATAACTTTATTTTTGCTGTCAGTTTCATTTTTTTAAATATACATACCTAAGCATGCGATTTTAAATTATTGGCCATTAAATACTTTAAAAATGTATTTTATTAACTTCGTTAAGTAATTAATTTTATTGAATTTTTAAATAATTTTTAAATTAATTTTTATTGAAGCATATGTTCATATGTATGTATTTAATTAATAACATATTTTATTAAAACTAATATTTCAAAGCATATTTTTGCCCTAGTCATCACTATCTGTTTCGTCGGTTATTACTTAATTTTTATTATTTTTTCATTTTCATCGTTTTTATTTGTATGTTCTTTTTCCTGGGATAAAGCGAAAATGTCATCTTCAAAATTAACAAAAGAGCAGCTCGAGAGTTCCATCTACTCAGCCCGCGAATAACTACAAAGAGTGAACAAAGTGTAAACAAAGTGTAAAGGACGAACGCCAGTCAAATTCAAAGAAAATAGAGCAAACAAAGTGTAAGCAAAGATTAAAAGAAAATGATAAAAAATTCACAACAATCAGTTTCTGTCTTTTTTCTGTTTAATATAATCATATGCAACTGCCCGCACATTCAACTAAATATTTGAGTTGTTTTTTAGCTAGTTTTTTCCTTCATATGTTCTTGATTGCATGGGAAGTGTTACACAATTCACATATTTCGGGTGAAACAAAACATTTTTTTCAACCAAAGAGGAAAATAGTAGGTACTACTTGAAGATACCCTGTTAAGATATCATAAAGATGTTTTAGTGAAAACGTTCACAGAATATCTTCAAGATGTATTCGAAAGATTAAAATGAAATACTCTCAGCATTTTAAAATTACTCCTTTTAAAAAGGTTTTAAAGGGGGTATATAGAGAGTCAATATAATGACATTTGTCATGAATATCTTTAAGATGTTTAAAAGATGTTTTATTAATAGTATAACAGAAATAACACGTTTAAAGAGTGAATTAGGAGATTATAAAGTGAAATGGTATTAAAAAGATTTAACTAATAGCTTGTTAAGACCTGATGCATTTATTGAAGTACTCTCCAAGACTTTATGTGTTGCTTGGGTATGTTATCGGGTTTTACCAACGATAAAAATAAACATTATATATTTCTGGACGCACCCTTTAGCCAAAGAGCATTAAATTTGTCTGAACGCAGTCAAAACTTCCCCTTGCCACCATTGCAAATAGTTGCACATGTGTAAGTAGCTACATCTGTCCGAATTGAAACAAACACATGCTGAACTGAAATGGAACAAAAATAAACGGTTCAAGCCTAAACTGAAATGAAACAACTATTCACTTTCCTGTTTTCTTTCACCAAATTTAAGGATCTGATTACGCGACTCATTTTTTGCGGCCATATGGTTTTTCAAGTAACTGACGTTATCGAACATCGATATTGCGAAATTTTGATACACAAAAAGATGTGCTCAATGTGTAAACTTGTGCTTTTTTGATATTTAAAAATTTTGATCGCAGAAAATCGTGCGCAAAAGCTTGCATATATAAATGCTGATTCTGTAAGCATCGATGATTTTATCACTTGAGTGTGAATGTTAAAACATAATTTCTGTAAAAATTAACATCATACAATATTGACAAAAGTAATATTTCAAGGCATTTTATGTGTAAACTAAAATCCACGCGTTTTTTGAACAAAGTTTGTATGCACACAAAGTCGTGTGAAATGTATTAACAGAAATCCGTGGCTTTATCGAACATCGATGTTGTAAAATTTTGATGCACAAAAAGTCGTGTTCAATGTGTCAACTAAGATCTGTGCTCTTTCGATTTGGCAAAATTTTGAACGGAGAAAATCGTGCGCAAGAACTTGCATATATAAATGCTGTCTTTCTAAGCATCGATGAATTTATCACTTGAATATGAATGTTAAAACATAATTTCTGCAAAAATTAACATCATACAAAATTGACGAAAGTAATATTGCAAAGCATTTTATGTGTAAACTAAAATCCGCAGGTTTTTTGAACAAAGTTTGTATGCACACAAAATCGTGTGAAATGTGTTAACAGAAATCCGTGGCTTTATCGAACATCGATGTTGCAAAATTTTGATGCACAAAAAATCGTGTACAATGTGTCAACTAAGATCTGTGCTTTTTCGATTTGGCAAAATTTTGAACGTAGAAAATCGTGCGCAAAAACTTGCATATATAAATGCTGTCTTTTTAAGCATCGATGAATTTATCACTTGAATATAAATGTTAGGATAGTCGCGCACTGGCAACTGTGATCGAAATCAAATAGTTTAATCACCAGTTGAAAGAGAACCGCGCACTGGCAACTCTTTACTCACGCTCACACTCTTGTCTCTCTTGCTCTTATAGAAAACAGCTCAACTGTTGCGAAAGCAATCGTTCCCATATAAGCCCATATGTTTCATTTTAGCAACTAAACAGTTGCGAATGTGCGCGCCTGGCCTTAAAACATAATTTCTGCAAAAATTAACATCATACAAAATTGACGAAAGTATTATTGCAAAGCATTTTATGTGTAAACTAAAATCCGCAGGTTTTTTGAACAAAGTTTGTATGCACACAAAGTCGTGTGAAATGTGTTAACAGAAGTCAGTAGCTTTATCGAACATCGATGTTGCAAAATTTTGATGCACAAAAAGTCGTGTTCAATGTGTCAACTAAGATCTGTGCTCTTTCGATTTGGCAAAATTTTCAACGTAAAAAATCGTGCGCAAAAACTTGCATATGTAAAAGCTGTTTTTCTGAGAATCGATGATTTTATGACTTGAGTATGAATGTTGAAACATAATTTCTGCAAAAATTGACGAAAGCAATATTGCAAGGCATTTCCTTTGTAAACTTAAATCCACACGTTTCTTTAACGAATTTTTTTGCACACAAAGTCGTGTGGAATGTGTTAACAGAAATCCGTGACTTTATCTAACAACGATTTTGCGAACTGTTGATGTACAGAGAGTTAAAACTAAAATCCGTGCCTTTTTTAAATATTGATAGATACTACAAAATTTATATGCACGAAAAAATCATGCGCTAGAACTTGCGTGTATCTTCTTACTCCAATAGCCCAAGTAGGTATTCAGCCTCAAAATATATAGAGGAATAAAATGAAATGAAATGCGGAATAGTTGGAAACGGCAGACAGTTCTCAATCTGCTGCTTTCAATTTTCTATTTTGGAAATATTTTTTGGAGGTAAGTGAAAGTAATTTAAATTTTAATATATTATTTATTAGTTTTTTCATTTTCAGATGGCCCTATGTTACTATCGACATACAAAGGTAAGTATATAAAATGTTTATAAAGTAATACTTTTGTTTGTTTGTCTGCTATTGGAGTGTTTACAAACAAACTGACAAACAAACAAAAGTCTTACTTTATATAATAGTATAGATAGATCTTTCTCCATCTGTCAAGCCACGAACTGGATGATGACTACGACTTCAATGCATTAAAAAAATTAGTTTTCTTCACTTATAATTCCATAACAAGAAGGGAATGATGCCAATCGGTTTACAAATCTCTGACAGAGGGAGTAAGATAAAGTACAGAAACCTAAAAAAAAGTTAAAGGATTGGTTTGATTTTGATAAGGTGAACGCTCCATCTAGTGGCTTGTCAAAAAAAAAAAGTTTTGACTTTTTCGCTGCATGACAAGTATATTTGTTGGCGGCGTTAAGCCAGATATACATTGCCCTTTGTGGTTTTTTTTTCAGCAAAATTGTGTTTTTACGAATTTCTTTGAGATTTTTGTAATTTTATCCGAGTAATTTGTTTTATTTTGTCTGTCCATTTCATCATACAATTTTCGTTTGCTGTTTTAATATTTTAATCAGTGCTTATGCTGTGCTGTGTTCTCATCTCTTCAACGTACTATACGCAAATGAACCAATAAATACATGATCAATCATCAACCATTCATTCTTCAAGCCTACATCCGATCTATATGTGTGACTTTTTCAATGTACAATGTACATCTAGCTTTAAACGCAACTGCTGAGGTTGAGAAAAAGGCGGAATTATCGTTCATTCTTCTTTGTGGTTTTCTTTTTTATATTTGGAGTTACGAGTAGCTCAGTAAAATTCACTTAACTGAGTAGAGTAAGGAGTGCGAAGAGATGACTCCTTTTCGCATGAACGAAGTCAACTTATATTAAAAATCGCTGTGTTTAAAAGCACAGCACAGATACACTCGAAAGGAAGCCAAAAGATCAGATAACATCTCTGTTTGAATATAAGTGTAAAAATATATTGCTGTCTCAAGAAACATCCCTGTTTAAACATAAATCAAACAAACTTTACGTTACGTAGCGGAGTCCACTTACTCCTAACACATGCCACGAACTACTTCATCGAAGCATATTGTCGATAAGGTTTTTGGGTCGTGTGAAAATAATAAGTGTCGACACGGCCGGCATGCAGTGCGAACTCTGGGAATCGAAGTAGTATGCCGACATGGCGTGTACAAAGTACCGAAATAGTTCGTCAACACAATTTTGTATGTTGTTATTCGGTTTTAGTTGTTAACTAGTGTTTTCGATCCCATTAATCTTAAATTCACTTTATAATTTGTTGATTATTACATTAAAAGAATCCTAAACACAAATAATAATGGAAAATGAACAAGAAAAATGTGTTTGGACTCGATCCGAAATAATTATTTTACTAGAAATAAGTAAAGACCACAAAATAGTTGATTATTTCAAATCGCTTTTACAGGACATGGTCCAAAAATACATGTGTTTTAGGTGGAAAGCGTTATGTACAGCTTTGTAGAGATATTTTTGAATTTAAGTATAAGTGCAAGGGATAATTTGTGGGAAAAATAGTGGCTTTCATTTGAATATTCTAAAATCACAAACTAGTACGATTGCATTGTATGTTTATTGGGTACGTTCGATACCAAAAATTCGGCACTCGGACGAACGTTGATGTTTACACATCTTAACCGTGAGTCCTGGCACTCACACTTTTTTTTTTTTTTTGTGGGCTGTTGCCAGATTTGGAGCTGGCACCATTTTGCCCCGAACAATCACTCCACTGTTTCTAAGGCACGAAAAAACGTTGAAACCGAAACTCCTAACCCAAATTCATCACGAACTTCCGGCAAAGAATGCACCGAATCGGATGCAGCATTGATTAAACGCCTCTTATCGCGAAGTGTCAGCTTCTTCGGACGCCCCGGTCTTATTTTTGTCCCATAAGATTCTGGATCTTGTAAGAAATTTCGGACCGATCGTGTCGGATCTTGAAATTTTCCTATCAATAGCCTTTAAGCTTAGGCCACTGTTGTATCGTTTAAATGTGTACCACGCGGCATTGTTGTTTGTCATTTAAAAGCACATAACTGAATGAAGCTTCAGAGAGGTTTGCATTGTGCGGTTATACTTTTGCAATACATAAAAATCTGTTTTTAATTTTTAAACACCAGAAGAGAAAATAATTTGTATTTAATATAGTAACAAAAGGACACGTTTTCATTCGACACTAAAACTAATCGGATAGAAGATTATCCGTAAAACGATATTTAATTTTGACCTTAAGCTTTTTTTCCAAATAACAAAAAAAAACATAAAATTAAATGTTTGTTTATAGTGTTGTTGGGTTATTAATAAGTCAAATGTTATTTTTGTATGATTATGGCGCTTAATCAAATTTTCAATTCCATGCGCTTCGAAAGAGAAACAGGTTTCATTTTGTTAAAAACAAAATTCTCAAAAGTTGAAATTAAAAAAATTTAAATAAATTCATATTCTTATAGGCAAAGAAAAAACAAATTCAGTATGAAATGTTTTTCAAAATTGATTTTGTATTTTAAATAAAAATAAAAAAAATAGACAAAACAATAATAGATTCGTTCGTAATCGTCTGGCAAACATTAATTATAAATTCACACAAACTTGACGTGATAAAAAAAATCCTGTTTGAGCATCGAAATTTGCAATTTGAAAAATAAAATGATGCAAAATTTATGCAATTTGATTCTCTAAAAAAAACTATTCTTATTGTTCGGATTTGTTGTTATTGTTCGAACTAAATTTAAATTTGAAAATTTTAAGCTAAAATTAAAATATGTTGCAAGTACCAACTAAAATTTTGAGCCGAAAACAATGACTTGACAAATTACATTGGATGGTTATTAAAATGGCATAAAACCTCTTTTACCAGATGCAGATGAACCTTTGTTTATTTTTCCATTCGCTGAAATTGATCGTACTGTATACACGTTGCGTGAAAATGAAATTTAGTGATTTTTTCAACTTTATAAAATTTAATCATTACCAGAGGCATGAAAAAATTAAAACTGAAGGTGAATTTCACTATTAACCCAACTAAGCCGCTTGTATGTTCTGTATAACGTACTAGTACGGTCTAGAACGCCAAAAAAAACGCACGATTTTTGGGATTTTTTTTCTCGGAAACTTTATTATGTAGTAACATAATTTTTACTTGCGATATAGGTACTATAAGGCAAGTTCTGCATTTGGAAAAAAAATCGAACTCGAGATTTTGATCAAAGTTGACATTACGATGATAGCGAAGACGAAAAAAGTGGGTCCGACAATTCCGTCTGTCTGTCTGTATGTCTGTATGTCTGTATGTCTGTATGTCTGTATGTCTGTATGTCTGTACCTCGAACTACAGCCTAAACTATTGGAGGTATTTTCTTCAAACTCGGTAGTTAAGGGTCTTCGGTGATTCCCTAGAGGAGAAATTGAAATTTTTTTTTTAGCTCCAAAACTAAGGGTACCCCCCATACACCCGTAATGCAAAATCTTATTTATCTCGAAAACGGCTCTAACGATTTTGATAAAAAAAATTAAGTGTGATACTATGGACATGGACTATATTTTGGTGAAAAAAAAATTTGGGGGGAAACGTTATTAGGGGTACCTGTCATAGAACGGTTTTTTTGATTTTCGAATTTCTCACCAAGGGCTCTAACGATTTTAACCAAAATTTTTATGCAGGAGCTACTTTGCATTTGAAAAAATATAAACTGAAAATTTTTTCGAAAAAATAGTTTTTGGATTTTTAAAAAAATAATACAATTTTTTTTTTGAAAATTCAATATCTTGAAAAGCGATACACGATTAAATTTTTAAATTACGTTTTAAAATGTATTTTATTAAATACTAATAATTTGCATATCAATTTTTTTTATAAAAATTTTAAGTAAAATTTAGTACACAAAAAACATGTTTCGGTGTGTCTGTATGTCTGTACCTCTCACTACAGCCTAAACCACTGAACCTATTTCTTTCAATCTCGGTAGTTAAGAGTCTTCGGTGATTCCCTAGAGGAAAAATTGAAATTTTTTTTTTAGCTCCAAAACTAAGGGTACCCCCCATACACCCGTAATGCAAAATCTTATTTATCTCAAAAACGGCTCTAACGATTTTGATAAAAAAAATTAAGTGTGATACTATGGACATGGACTATATTTTGGTGAAAAAAAAATTTGGGGGGAAACGTTATTAGGGGTACCTGTCATAGAACGGTTTTTTTGATTTTCGAATTTCTCACCAACGGCTCTAACGATTTTAACCAAAATTTTTATGCAGGAGCTGCTTTGCATTTGAAAAAATATAAACTAAAAATTTTTTCGAAAAAATAGTTTTTGGATTTTTAAAAAAATAATACAATTTTTTTTTTGAAAATTCAATATCTTGAAAACCGATACACGATTAAATTTTTAAATTACGTTTAAAAATGTATTTTATTAAATAATAACAATTTGCATATCAATTTTTTTTTATAAAAATTTTAAGGAAAATTTAGTACACAAAAAACATGTTTCAGTGTGTCTGTATGTCTGTACCTCTCACTACAGCCTAAACCCCTAGACCTATTTCTTTCAATCTCGGTAATTAAGGGTTTTCGGTCATTCCCTAGAGGAGAAATTGAAATTTTTTTTTTAGCTCCAAAACTAACGGTACCCGCCATACACCCGTAATGCAAAATCTTATTTATCTCGAAAACGGCTCTAACGATTTTGATAAAAAAAATTAAGTGTGATATTATGGACATGGACTACATTTTGGTCAAACAAAATTTTGGTTCAAAATGTTATTAGGGGTACCTTCCATAGACCCGTTTTTTTAATTTTCGACTTTCTCATTAACGGCTCTAAGGATTTTATCCCAAAATTTTTAACAGGAGTCCTCTTAAGTTTAAAATAATATTGTATATAAAAATATTCGAAAAAATATTTAATGGGTTTAAATAAAAAAAAAAATTTTAAATCAATATGTATCTTCAAAACCTATGAACGATTATTTTTTCAAATTATTTCTTAAAACCAATAGGTATTATTAAATACTTAAAATTCGCATCCCACATTTTTTTCTTGAAAAATTTTAGAGAAATTTCTTATATAAAAAATTTATTTAATAATAAAACGATTTTTTAAGGTTTATTTGCATAAATTCATACTTTTCCGGAAACCAGACGGCAATTTTATGCATTTGAACATTATTATCTCATTAAATCTATGTTTTATATTTATAAAATGTATCTTAAATTCCAAAGTACTTTTACATAAGAGCAAGTTCGTGCGATCCAGTCGTGCATTTTATTTTTTTAAATAATGAATACATGTGTCAAGAGTACAAAAAAAATGTGTTTTGTCTTAGTTTTCTAATTTTGGCCGAATTATAGAGAGTGACAACGTTGACTCATCAAAAACTACATTGTCCCATTGCGGACAGTTAATCTCGGGATTGGCTGGACTGAAACAAAAAAAAAACAAAGTGGGTTATTTAAAGGAAGGTTTCTTACGAGACAATTTACCACAATTTGTTTAAAAAAAAAAAAAGCAAACAAAATGTGAAGCTTTGAAAAAAAGCTATTTTTGGGTCGCAATTTTTTTTTCATAACTTTTTGGTCAAATTGTGGCAAATCGTCTTAGAAAACATAAAAACAAGTATTTTGAAAATCGGTTTAGTAGATCCGGAGATTAACTGTCCGCAATGGGACAATGTGTTTTTTGATAAGTCAACGTTATCTCCCTCTATAATTCGACCAAAATTATAACATTAAGACAAAACAAATTTTTTTTTTACTCTTGACACATGTGTTCGTTATTTAAAAAAAAAATATGTTATTACCTCATAAAGTTTCCGAGAAAAAAACTCCCAAAAATCGTGCGTTTTTTTGGCGTTCTAGACCGAACTAGTACCTTAAACATTTCAACCATCATTTCCAAACATAAACTCAAAAGTTTGTTCGCAGTTATTTGTCCCATGTTTTTCCCTATAAACTCGTATAGGACCATTCCTACTAAGAATGTGAAGTCAGTCTTAGTTAGTAAGCCACCTTTAATATTTCTAAGCACACTAACAATCCGATTAAATCAAATTATATTAATTCACCTCTCAAAATATACAAAACACCAAACGAATTTTGAATTCTACTATCAGAGTGCAGGGTGAAATATTAACTTAATATAACAAATCTGACCCATTTCTTGCCAACATTTGATTGATTTGCCTCAGACGAAATATCTTATTAACACATTCCACCAAATCCAATCGAAAGAAATGATTGTCAGTCTAATCAATCATCACTCCACTTTCCAATTATTGTGTTAGCGCAAATATTGGGCAAATGCCTTAAGCTGTCTTCGGACTTACATATGTATGTTGGTACATACGTCTTTTAATTAAACAAGTGAACATCAACAATCAACCTTCAACAACTAATATGCAGATTTTATTTATTTTAAAAATGTGTACGTTTATGTACGAGTAGATAGTAGCATGGTACTATGATGGCACATCACATTTGTTATAGCCCAAATTATTTAATCCTATAAAATTGTATTCTTCTCAAAGAAATCCCAGAGAATACTAATTTATTTATTCGCAAAACTATTATAAGTTGAAGCGGTGAGTTGAAGGTTATTTAAAACTATAAAGCATTTTTTGTCAATCAAATAAAATAAGACACACAATTGGGTTGCATGAAGTTGCTTTTATGGCAATGAAACTTGGCGAAATATTTTTAATGCTACAATCAATATGTGCCACTTTTTTCTGGCTTCGGAATCACAGTAGAGAAGAGGGAAGTGACAGAGCGGACGAACTGATCAGGCAGGGAACAGCTTTTC
This sequence comes from Chrysotoxum bicinctum, assembly GCA_911387755.1. Classification (NCBI taxonomy): domain Eukaryota; kingdom Metazoa; phylum Arthropoda; class Insecta; order Diptera; family Syrphidae; genus Chrysotoxum; species Chrysotoxum bicinctum. Next base: position 172,644,859 of record OU426989.1, read on the forward strand.
ACCGGTCAAACTGTGTAGGGTACTTATGAGGTTGGTCATTCATAACCCCCTTGAGTGCCCAAAAATTATGAGAAAGTCGGAGTTATGAAGGAGGTGGAATAGTCTAAGTCATATAGCATTATATTTTTGGTCTTCCTTTTCTAAATTCCAAGCGGATCAATTGCGGACCAGACAAGAATTAGTACTGGTCGTTGCAACACAATATATAATACATACAATACATAATACTCCCTGTGGTATTTAAGGGGACCCAGCAGACAAAGGAATTAGTCATTTTTGCTCTGTTAATATCCTGATATGGCCAGAGTGAGAGTTCTATTATTTGGAAGGGTTTTTTATGACTTTAATATGAACTGGTTTTTTATGACGTTAACGAACTTTCCAAACCGAAAATCAACACAGTTGGTTTTGCTTCAGTACCATTTTTCAAACTGCCTTCTTTGGAAAAATCTATGTAGATTACTTGATGCCCATTGAGTAAGTATCTTAGAAATTATTATAACGAAAATACACCATAACAAAACCAAAACTTTCATGTCTTGAATTTAATCCATGGAATATGTCCGGTTTCATGATCCGATGGCCTTAATTGGAGACGTCATTTAATGGAGAGAGATTAGACGGAGGACCCCTGGAGTGTTATATCCAAAAAAACAAATCCCTTATCTAAGCATTTTTTTCTGTATATAATTCACACGCTTAGAGATCCTTATAATGTTAAACATAGCACGGTCGATGGAGAAATTAGGAGGGGATAGAAAGGAGGTGTCGATGAACATTGGTTTTGAATGTTTTCAAATTGAAATAGCAAGCGAAAACTCTGCCGGGTAAGTTATTCCATAATCGTGTTATGCTACAAAGAAAAAAAAAAAAACATCTATATTTGACGGTACGACCAAAATTTGGCTCAAGGGTGAACTGATGAGCATTTCCAGCAAAGCGGGTATCACGGGTGAACTGATAAAGGGGAGGAATGCAATTAAATAATAAGAATAAAAGTACGTATCCCAAGAAAATCAGTTCTGTGATCAACGTCACTATCCATTTGGGCTCTGATCGTTGTCAATGATGCACTAAAGGGTGTGTTCACTATTCATCATTCCAGATCTATTTTCATGCAAAGGTCCAACGAGTTATGGTTTAAAATTTGCACACTTCATTGTTTATTGGGTCACCTAGATAGTGTGTTCATGGCCGAATTTTTACCTGCCTATGTACCTACAAGAAGTTTCTACAAGAAAAACATGGAAGCTTTGTCTGTCTGTTCGGCTTCAACCTAGAGATAAAAAATACAAAATAAATAGGAGGCCATAATAGCTCGTAGAGAGCCTTAGTCTAGTGCAGGAGTCGGCAACGAAGTGCCCGCGGGCACCAAGGTGCCCGTGAGATAGTCTTGAAATGCCCGCATTATGACATTTTAAATTATATTTTTACTGAGGACAGAAATACAATTTCTGAACAATAAAATAGTGTATTTTCAATAAAACTTTATAAAAAGGAGTATTACAACTTTAAAACTATTGTTATCACACCTTTTGATGTTGAAAAATGTCATGAAAGGGATATTCGGTGCATTGGATAGAAGAATCCATATTTATAGAAAAAAAAAACGCCAGCAGTGCTTGAGAAACATTATACTAGCGCACACTAGATTTTCGTTTTTCGGGCCCCAGCTTTTGCGTGATTTTTTTGTTTCTGCCATTTTCTGTAAGTTGTTATGTTAATTAAAATAATTATTTCTTTTTCGTATAAAAACTTAGATTTTGATCTATCTGGCCTTTTAGTAAATAACCAAACACAACAAGTTTGACAGATATTTCTATTTTGTGTTGATTATCAATGAAGAAAGTGGGGCTTACTCGTACATAGGTGAGCTCTACAAAATAAGGTTTGTTTGTTTTGCAAATCTTCTGATTGCGAGAAGATTTCAAGGAGATTTATTTTAAATCTTCATTTAAGGTGATTTATATTTGTATGGTAAATCTACGAGATTTAAAAAAGATTTATGGTAAAACCACTTAAATCCCGGATTTACTCTTGGTGAAAACGTAGTAATAACTGATTTAACGTTAAAATTAAAAGAACTAAATTTGACATTACAAGGAAGAAATCACCATTATTGCTTCAACGATAAGTGCTATAAATTAAAGGTGAAATTAAAACTCTGGAAAACACATGTGGAGAAGGACAATTGTTCCAATTTTCCAAATTTAAAAATAATAATTCAAAATTATTGGGATGGAAAAGCCCCAATTCATCAATTTGCCAAACATTTCGATTCTTTATTGGAAGAATTTAATAACCGATTTGAAGATTTCAATAATTTAGAAAAAATCGTTATATTCTTCATTAACTCTTACCCAACTGGATGACGATATTGCTATTAAAATTGCAAACTATTTCGATATTTCAAATAAAGAGGACCTGGAATCGGAAATTATAAATTTGACAAATGACATCGAATTAAAGTCATATTATCACGATGAAAAATTTTAGAGTTTGGTTAGCAAATGTAATTATAAGAAATTGTGCTTTAAAATTGAGCTCTCTTTGCGCATCCACATATTTTTGGGAATGTGTGTTTTCAAATATGAAGTTCATAAAATCGAAGTACCGAACGACCCTTGCAGCTGCTCATTTGGACCAATGCCTAAGAACTGCCATATCAAATTATGTGCCAAATTATAATGAATTAGCTTATAACTTGCAATGTTGAACTTCACATTAAATTTAAATAATAATTGAAATAAATTTAATTTATTTAATATTATTGCCATATTAAAAAATTGATTTTTCATTGGGTCGTGCGCGCTGAACTTTTGGATTTCAAAACTGTGCCCGACTACTTAAAAAGGTTGCCGACGGCTGGTCTAGTGACTTACAACTCTCAACCATTACTGTGTATGTGTTACCATTCCGATTCCGAACGAATGAGAAAATTTAAAATACAAACTTCATTTAGTTAAACCTAGTAAATGGTTGAAAAAAAAAATTCAATCGTCAGCGGCCTAGGCTTTGTACCTAAGATGATTTATTGACCAATTTGGAATTAAGAAGATGAAACTTTCCTGCTTATATTTAGTTTCATTTGAAGTTTTCTTTTTCTCTTCTGTATTTTTTTTTTATGATTTAACAATCATTTATATTTTATGTCCAAAAACAAATATGTATCTTATTATCAATTTCCCTGAAGAAGGCAGCAAACCCTGTCGGAAAAGTCAATTTAACCTAGTTGTTTCATTGCCAAAATTACAGTGGCCAAAAAAGCTGACGGAAAGATTTTAAATCGATTCTCCTATTTGGTACCTCCAATGGCACACAAGTTTTTTGTTTTTGGTTTTTTTAATATTTCGAAAACAACATGCTCGCCTTTTTTACAACTTGACAATTAATAGTTTTTCAATACTATCTTCAAGATGTAGGAAAAAAAATTTTGTTTAATCAAAGAAATATCGGTACCCCCCATACAAATGTTAAAAAATGGAAAGCCGTATTTCGCTCGAAAAATTAACCCAGAATTTTTATAAAATTTCATTTCTTTCGTTGAATTTTTACAATTTATAATACAATACAAAAATGAAAATTAAGACACAACAGGCAGTGCCTACCATTGAAACATTTTTAAGAATTCGGACTTTCTAATTATCCCCAAAACAGATTTGAATGATTTTTTTAACTGAAGCTTCTAAAAAGTTTAATAAATGGCATATTATAACTTAAAAAAAGTCGTTTTTAGATTCTTGAAAATTTGACATCTCAAAAACGAGTCAATGATTTTTGTTTAAATTAAATTTTTATTTGCACTGTAGCGTGTTTATTTTGGTCAACAAAAAAAAAAGGCCTCATGTCATCACCGGCATGCAATCCAAACCATACAGTAATAATTTGCAGATGAAGCACATAAGGGCTTTCACCTGACCAATAACGAATGTTCTGATTAATCATTTAGCCAAAAATGCACCTAGGCGAATAACAATAAAAAAATTGGATCTAACACCCTTAAAGTTGCTATCACCTACTCCAAATTTTAGTTATAAATTTGTAATTATTTGCAAATGGTCTTTGTTTGAAAATTTCATCATGATGAAAATATTGTTTTTACCGAATGTTTTGACATTGACAGTTTGGTCTTTAGTTGGAGGAGGCGTTCGCAGTGAAAGTGCAAACGCACCTCTCCCTACTAACTTAAAAATAAATAAATAAAAATTAAGAACTTTGGCACTAATTTGTAATTAAGGAAGAACCATAAAACACATATAAAAAAGCTTTCGTAAATTTACTCTATCGATTATTAACTTAATAAGTAATCGTGTTAAAACAAAGCTTTTCTGAAGTTTTTGTATTGTAATTGTAAGCCAATCACTTGTAACTAATTTGTCTTCGAAGTGTCTTAGACCGCGCATTAAACATGCAATTTTTTGCATTCAATTGGCTTGACTTGCCAACAACTTTGACACTTTGTGGGTATTTATAGTTAAAAATACTTACATATTATGTAGGTACATCGTACATCCTCATCTCTAAAGTCTAAAGTGAACAAACCAAAATTAATTTTCGTTGCTTACAGTGGACTTTAAAAAGATGCCTTATAGTAAAGCGCTCTTCTTATAACCAAACAAGCTTGCCTTAAAACATTTGATTTAATAAAAATCAATAAAGCCGTTTATAAAAAAAAAAAGTTATTAACACGAATATGATTAAAACCTTATTTTTATTTCTTAAACCAATGCTTCTCCTTAAGTCTTAAGAGTAAGTAAATAAAACTATCAAAATATACAGAAAAGAATATACACCGGGAAACGATGAGATACAAATACAAAAAATCTCATTTACGATATATCATAAAGTTTATTATTTGGTAATTTTGGGCAATGAGAATGAGGGAACATAATTTTAATTTTGTTTTTTTTTTTTTTTGCACTGTACACCCTGAAATCAATATTAAAAAAAAAAAAAGTATAAAGATATGAATCGGAATCTTGTTTCCCGGTTTTTTGCGTAAATTTTGATGTTTTTTTTTTATTATTTTCATTTTTCCCCCACAGCCGAAGCTTGAATGGCTTACATCGTGATTGGGGATAAGTTTGGTATAAATTAAGAAGATGCCCATGTCTGCACATCATTCAGCAATTACTTACTTGCAAGTTAACACTTAACCACCAACATCCACACAACCAACAAGTAAAAGAAATACTCGAAATGAAGTTCGTCATCGTTTTTGTTGCTCTCTTCGCTGTTGCATTGGCTGCTCCTTTGGACAGTGCCCAGGATGCTCAGATCCTTCGTTATGACAATGATAATATTGGAGTCGATGGTTACAATTACGCGTAAGTTTTTTTTTTTTTGTCGAATTTATAGTACAATCATTTTATCATTTATTTATTTTTGCAGTGTTGAGACCAGCGATGGTAAATCTGTCAGCGAGCAAGGACAATTGAAGAATATTGGAACCGAACAAGAATCCATTGCCGTTCGTGGTCAATTCAGCTATGTCGGTGATGATGGTGTCACTTACTCGGTTAGTTATATCGCCGATGAAAACGGTTTCCAGCCAAGCGGTGAACATATCCCACGGGCAGCTTAAGGAACTATTGTTTAAATTGAGTGAATAGATAGTCAGATGTTGAAAAAAAAGTGTTGCCTCACCACCTTGACCAAACAATTTGCGTTGACTGATTTATTGGTCATGAAGTTGAAGCTCTGTTGAATAGTTTAAGTTTTGTATTAAAAAATAAAAGTAAAAATGTGTTGAACCTAAAAGACGGGCTTTATTGCTTTTGGATAATAATATTAGATCTGCACTGGTTTTCTGTGAGTAGTTAAGGTGATTCAAATGCCTCAAGTAATCATATTGAAATACTTACGTTCACTTTATTGGAGTATGACATCTTCAATTTTCAGAGAATATTATATCCATATATGAAGATAAATATTTTATACTTACCGAACGCACTCTCTCTAGAATGTATAGTTTAAATGAGAAACTTAAGTTAAAATAAAATCCCACCCTGCAATCTAAAACAGACAATCGAGAACCAAGTTCTAGCTAAAACGAACAAGAAATGGAACTCGCTCGATACCTATCTTATGACCAGAAAACTTTGGCTAAGTTTCATCAAACAAAAGACCGACGTTATCATCCAACTCAATAAAAAGTCTCTTTCTCTTCTCGTGAGCATCACCACCGGTCACAACCAACTGGCTTACCACAAGAAAAAGATCAAACTCAGTATGGACGATTTATCCAGAGGATGCGGTGACGAGGAGATGCATGAGGATACTCCTCACTACCTGTGTCACTGCCCTGCGCTGTATCATCTGAGAAACAGGCACCTAGGGAGACAACGTGACATGAAGGACATTCCAAGCAAAACCATATTGAAATTTATAAACGATACGAAATGGCTTAAAAATTTTTAAGACTATCAACCAACCAACCACGAGATTAGCAATCGCCTCCAACCACAGTCAAAAAACATAAAAAGAATCACGGACGACAATGAAAGTACGATCAAAAACGACTGAACGATTCACGTCATTCTTGCAGGAGGAACAACAAACGGAAAATGGACACTTCGCCTATACTCCTGCGATTGCGACTCCTCCGGTGAACACGAGCGTGAGGGAGTTGATGGGGTCACCTGTACCTGAGATTGATAAAATCCTCTTGAGGAAAGGAGGAGCCCCTTCGACTTAATCAGCAATACTGACCTAAATTGCTTACTTCAAGGCACGTCCCAATATTGTTAATATTGGACATTAACATCTTGACATTTTTCGGATGAAATCGTTAGCACTTCTACTGTTGGTTAATTAAGTTATATTTGATTTAATCTAATTTGACATTTGTGAAGTAAACAGACACAACATAAACGTCAAGTTCTGTCAGACACGAGTCAGAAGTTGTTCCAGCTTGATGCAGCGAATTGACATTTGCCGCCATTTGCAAAAATTATAGCATCTTCCGATATGGTGATTACTTTTGCGCCACCTTGGCTATTAGTTCACAATAATTCTAAAGGGTTCTCCTTTTAGTGTGTCCATTGTGGCGTAGATGGTTCGGGGTATTGCGCAGTCCTATTGAAACAACATTTCGTCGATATCTCGGTGTCTTCTCAAAGAAGTAAGAACCAATAATGCAGCCACCAATCACTTTCGATAGATATGTACTTGTACATTGCCATTTGTTGGATCTCACGAGGATTGTAATTGTTAATTTACCAATCTTTTTTTGTTGGCAAACTCGTTGCTGAATATAATTTTCCGACCGAAATGTTGCTCGAACAGAAGACTAACTTAAGCAATATTTTGAAAGACGTTATTTTACTCCATATTGATTTCATAAGATTGACTAGTTAAATGACAGCTGATTTGACAGATGTTGCTGCAATCAACTGCCAAAGTTTAAAATTCCCTACTGGACCAACGTTTAGCTATATTGGTTCTAAGCTTGGCAGAAAAAATAGCATTTTGTCAGTCGTGCAAATCTACCACAATAAGCCAAAAAAAGCAAATTTACAGTGAATGTTTCGCTACAATAATCATTTTAGTTCAGATATAGCTATGGTAGCACGGTTGGAAGATACAGCCCGCACGATACTATTCCTGAAAACGGCTCCAGACTGATCGGCTTTGCTCTGGGAAAAGATGCTTTGGTATTTTCACTCTAAGACTTGTCACAGTCACAGGAAATGTAAACGTTGAAACACAGTTAACGAGCTAACGAGCAATCTACCAAACAAACCTAAACGCGTTCAAAGGATGATTACACATTTAATGAAAATAATCAATGCGTTAACCCTAAAAGTCCTGCCAACGCTAGTACCAATGAAGCCAAATCAACGCTTTTACAGTAACCTGTGTTGAAGATCACATGACTTGATATTTTTGGCACAGAATTTAACATCATTTTGAGGCCAAGGTATCAACCATTTGCATTGAACTTCTAATTGTAGTTGAGCCTTTGTGATCTTTCAAGAGAAACTGCCATTTGTGTTAAATCCTGAAATTTTGTAGGTATTATGTTTGAGTAGATTTTCTTGAATGGAACTTTCAGATCATTTTTGATGAACGAAACCAAAAACAATTTTATGTAAGCTAGTAAAAATGCTAGCTGTTCAATGCAGTTGATAAACAATAAATCCCTAACGGGATCAGTGATAGAGCTGTGATTTGGATTCGCTATCGCGATATGACTCGCTTGGGTCCTTAACTTTTTGTACTTGATTAACTAGCACTAAGAAGTAGTCGCAACGTTCGAGATGGTGCCCTTAAATTAACTATTACTTGAACATAATTATTTAGTTGGTTCGGTAGCGCACTCAAGTTCTTGTTGATCCATTGAAAGATTCAACATCTATGATAATGTTTTCTGATTAGTAACACATCATTTTACGGACCATGTAGGAATATTAATTAATACCGTATTGATTATCTGTTTTGTTTATTGTCTTCGAGATTTATGTACATTTAAAGATGTTTCAAATATATTTGGTTACAAAATTTACAAAACATGTGCAAAATTTATTAAGAGTATGTAACTTACGAGAAATATATATGTAGAAAAATAAAAAACGGTGAATCTTTCAACTTATTTCGTTTATTGTTTAAAAAAAGTGAACCACAATTGAATTAACTAAGCCGTAACGTACTACAAAAACATAATTCCTGATATCATTGTCTTACCATGTGCAGTACTCAATTTGTCTCTGCATACTTCTTGTCAGAAATATGAATTTCAACTTTTAAAAATTATTTGAAAACAATTTAGTTGCTTTTTATCATCACCAAAGTATGCAATAAAAATAAGTGAACTTTTCGGTTAACTTTTTATGACAACATTATTTTGTAATGGAGTTTAAGGATAGCAGTTGAGACAAATCCAATTTTTAAGGTATACTTTTAGGATTTGTATAAAAATACAGTGACTCAGTTATATTTTAAAACATAATTGACATAGGTTTCGATTTCACTTTGCGGGGCGGATATATATGTACATAATGTACGAGTACATACGAGGGCTGTCCGAAAAGTGCTTAGCCCATCCGAAAAATAGGTTTTCTCGAGGTCTGCAAAGTAGTCCTCCGTGGCGGCGATGACCTCCTTATTCGACTCAAATTTTTGCCCAGCGAGTGATTTTTTCAAGTTTGCACACAAAAAAAAGTCGCACGGGGAAAAATCTGGAGAATACGGTAGATGGGGCAGCAGTTTGTAGTGCAATGTGACCAGTTTGACCACCGCTCTGAAGTGGTCTCACTATTGCGCTTGTTGTCCAGAGTGAGCAAATGGGGCACCCATCACGCCGACATCTTGCTCATGCCCAAAATTTCTAGAGGATATAACCCACACGGTCTTTTGAGATGCCTACTATTTCAGCTATCTCGCGTACTTGCAATCGGCGGTCTGCCAATACGAGATCGTGGATTTTTGACACGTTATCCTCCGTGTTAGCCATTTTCGGGGCACCACTGTGCGGGGCTCATCAAAAGCCCATGTGCGACCACGTTGAAATTCGTTATCCCAATTTTAATTATCTTGCTCCCTCCAAATAATGATAAACAAACATTTTGAGTACTTTAAATTGTGGGGCCTGGAAGCAAATGCTAACAAATCAAAAGTTATTATATATTTAAAAAAAAGGGTGAGTGCCGGGACTCACGGTTAAGATGTGTAAACATCAACGTTCGTCCGAGTTTCGATTTTTTGTTATCGAACGTATTTATCAAACATACAATGCAATCGTATTAGTTTGTGACTTTAGATATATTCAAATCAATCCAATATTTTCCCCACAATGTATCCTTTCACTTATACTTAAATCCAAAAACATCTCTATATGGCTGTATATAACGCTTTCCCCCAAAACACTTATTTATGTTTTTTTACCACTATCTCATCGATAGGAATATGGTTGACTAATGCGCCAGTTATACACATGCATACGTAGCCATTATTTAAACTTATTATTGACTTTTTAATATTTAATTTCAAGACACTGTTCACATTAGAATTGAACTTACTCATCAGACTTATTTTGACGTGGTAGAATTTCAAAGTAAAGGAACAAACCTATGTATCTATTTCATAATTTAAATATTGTAACAAAAAGAATGCACCATTGGACTCCGCTACGTAACGTAAAGTTTGTTTGACTTATGTTTAAACAGGGATGTTGTTGAGACAGCATTGCATTTTTACACTTACATTCAAACAGAGATGTTATCTGATAGAAAATAGACTGTTCTTACACGAATCCGATTTCAATCTCTGTATCTCTTTTTTCTTCCTTTCAAATGCATGAGTGCTTTTAAACACAGTGATTTTTAATATAAGTTAACTTTTTTCATGCGAAAAGGAGTCATTTCTTCGCACTCCTTACTCTACTCAGTTAAGAGATTTTCACTGAGCGAACCCCAAATATAAATAAAGAAAACCACAAAGAAGAATGAACGATAACTACGCATTTTTCCCAACCTCAGCAATTGCGTGTAAAGCCAAATATACATTGTTCAAATGCATGACAAGCACGTGTAAGTAGATGTGGATGTAGGCTTGAAAAAAAATCAAAATCTTTTGATTTTCCTCCAATCTAGCGTATATCATAAAAATTTTGTATAGGCAAGATTGATGATTGATCATGCATTTATTGGTTCATTTGCGTATAGTACGTTGAAGAGATGAGAAGATGAGAACATAGCATAGCATAAGCACTGATTAAAATATTAAAACAGCAAACAAAAATTGTATGATGAAATGAACAGACAAAATAAAACAAATTAATCGTATAAAATTACAAAAATTTCAAAGAAATTCGAAAAAAAACACAATTTTGCAGAAAAAAAACTCACAAAGAGCAACCTCTTGCCACTCCTCCGATGTAAAAATAAAAGATTGAAGACTCAAGATTGTTTGTCAAGCCACTAGATGGAAAAAAAAAGAAAGCACACGGTTGGTATTGAACGGTCCTCCATCCAAGTACTAACTACGCACAACGATGCTTGATTTCGTTGATTGATAGCGATGCTATTATCGAAGCCTAGGCCGTTAACTAAATGTTTGCAGCTGACAGTGTCGATACAAAAGTTCCTAAATGATAAAGTAATTTTAAGAATCGACAATGTAGTTCATCCGGCGAATTTCATAATTCAGTTTTACAGCGGATGCGAAAGGTCAACGGATGGAGTCAATTCACTGGGAGTAAAATTCTGCGAATTCTGTAATAGACATGAATAAAAAACATTTTTTGTCCCTAAAAAATTAAAAAATTTTAAACTTACATATGTCTTGAAAAGTAGCTTTGAAACAGTACGTACATATGTATATACATACTCTCAAGTCGATCCTTTGAAGTTCCAGGTTTTGTTTCCATTTAAGGGTAAATATTACCAGTGTAACTCATATAAGGTGATCACAAAGAAGGGCAACCTAACTTAAGTATGGAACTGGTCCACCGTATTGTGGTTGAAGTTCGTATAGTATGTAATTTCTTATATAAAAAAGGTTGGCTTTAGAAATTCTTAACTTCAGTTCCGGACGGATAGTCAAAGTTAAGGTCTTAAGATAATATTTGCGTTAAGGTTATTGCAAAGGGACGAAAAATTCTACACTTAATGTGCACGAGTATTAACACAACTGGCGTCAATTTAATTTTTTCTTTTCAAATTTTAGAAGCTTATGAAAAGTTTCAGAATTAAAAAAAATAGTTATAAGACCAACCTTCTTCCACAAAAATGCCAGTAGTTTAATATCAAACAGCAAAGGCGGTAGTATTTTAGTAAAATGTTCTCCAAACACCGATTTTGATTTAAAAAACATAAAGTTTTGAAAAAAAAATTAAATAAATTAAAAAAAAAATCGGAAACAACAACGCCTCGTAAAGAGTCTAAACCTAGTGACTTACAACTCCCAACCATTCGTGTGTTCGTGTTACCAAAGACATTATGCCAAGGGGTACTACCTTTAAATTATCGAAACTAAAAGAATGAATAATTAATTAAAGATGGGAAACTACATTTGCAACAATTATTGCAAAGTTAGTGTTGAAAAAATTCTCAATATCATTGAGTGAAAAATCCATCTCTGGTGCATAGGACAGGTTGACTTTGAGTTATTGCACGAGCTATTATGGCTTTGACATTATTTGTGGCTTATTTGCATATAACTGCAACTAAAGGAGAATTCTCAATGGGGTCCAATCGCACGATCTCAGTAACCATTTCACGTTCCTTATGCGTTATAAAACCATGTCTTCAAATCGCTTAAGCAAAATGTCCATTGTGGCATCAATTATTTGACATTATAGTTCAGTCCTGTTAGAATCATTTAAGGCCAAAATAAATTTTTTATTAGTGATCGGTAGTGCCCTTGATGGTGAGGAGTAATACGATTGTTGTTTTCGAAGAAGTTCAGAGCAATGATGCCTGGAAATCAACATCAAACAATGACTCTCTTGTTACTGAGTGGACCTCGTATGATATCGATTAGAATCGAAGGAAGGCCCATACGAAAACGTTAAATTGTATTTCTTGATTGGTTTCATAATATTTTTTTGTCAAATTTGCATTCTCTTGTAATCCTATCTGGAACATTCAAAAACATCAAGTACCACCTTTATCTCAAAATAAGTAAATGATTTTCCCAAAATTATAACTTTTATTGTTCAGCTTAAAATAAATTTAAAATTTCACTTCGAATAACAAAAGTAAATCGTTGATTCTTACAACCATTAGTTTATGAAATAATGACTGAAAAACAATTGATTAATCTGAGACCTATTCTCAATGCCCTTACTTCCTGTTTACATAGTTTTTAATATTATTTTTTAGATTACCTTCCTCAAACTCCCTAGCAACCTATTACTATTACATGATTAATATTGAATTATCTAATTAGTAAATGCATTAATAAACAATTCAAGTTTGCATTACAGTCACACAATCGATGAGAGTCCAATAAATCATGCCACAGGTTCTGATAAAAACATGTATGATTCTCAAGTACTAACATCTATCGGTACATGTTAATCGCGAATAAAACTAAAAAAAAATCATCACATCGATTGACAGCAAACATTGTACATTTTTTTTTAACCTGACATACAAGTTCTCCTTCAGCTGCTTAACCATTAAAGAAGAAGTTAAACAGAAAAGACAAAAAGACTTCACAACGAATTCTACAAAAAATGACACTGCGTAAATAACAACGTCCCTTGAGATTGGTATTGAAATGCCTCTGAACTTTGTGTCATCTTCATGAGCTCCCTGTTGGTAAATCACCATCAAGTTGCAACCCATATCATCACTTCGTATCTAGGAAATAGAACCCGCAATATTTATGCAAATCATGAATGCTTATTCAAATAAATTCTAATAAATCACTTAACTTTTTTGACACATAATTCTATTCAATCTCTATTAAGTGAGATAATCTCTAATTAAAATAATTTACAATTACACAATTGAATTCAACTTTAAAGGTGTTAAATATGTTGGCTTAGATATACACCTCCGTATTTAGCGATGTCACTTTAGATAGCAAAAGTTCAAATGCCACTCTCATACTCGGTTATTTTTTTCCTTAAGAACACCAATACACTTAATCATCGCCACGGTTAACCATAGAGTGTCACCTTAGTTTGGATGAGATGTATCTCTTTTGTGAGTTTAGATATTTACACACCATTGCAGTGTGCCATTGTGAATTGGTGGTAATTATACAGCAGTGATTTGAAGCCAAACACGAACGCTCTTAGCATTGTGTCAATGCTAAGAATGTTTAACATAAAAATGTTGTTGCTGCTGCTTCTGCTTCTTCTTGTGCGCTATTTGCTGGATAAGGTCCGGAAAAGTAGTTAATTAATTCAAAAGATGCCTTTTGAATTTTCCCCCTCCCATTTTTCACAAGTCATCAGAATCAAGTTGCCCCAGGAAAAGCCGTTTCAATGTGATTGGTTTGACTAGTTAATTCATCTTTGTCATTCGATTGATCTACCCACATCAGCCAAACTAACGAGTATTTCTCAATCAACCGCAAGTTATAGTATCTTTATAGTTGAAGAAGATATAAATCTTCTGGCTATTTTATGTTGTTGTTGTTGTTGTTGGTTTGTGAAGATTCTGCTTCCATCTGGGCAGCCTGTGCTTTTATCATATTTTTGGTTATGTTGCCAATGTTTGTCTATTTATTATTGATGCGAACATCAGGTGTGCTGCAGGTGTGGTGGACTAAAGTGCAATTTTCTCAATTCGCCGCGGAATTAGCAAAATTTATTAAATTTTATTACAACTTAGCACGGAGTTTTCTTAAATTTTTTTTTTTTTTTGTTTATTTAAATTGTTAGAGCTTATCTACAATGTGTATTTATTTAGAGTAAATATTCATAAAATTAGTGAGTAAAATTTTTAGTGCAATTTTGTGATTACCTATAAGCTGCTTTAAAATATACAAAACAAAAATATATATAATTACCAACAAAAATATTATGTCTCGCCGCTTTTGTTTGATTTTATTTATTGTAAGTAGTTAACACACCGTGTTAAAGAGGTCAAATGTGATGATAATGATTTATGAGAAAATAGAAGAAGAAAAAAAAATTGAAAATGCATGTGTGAAATGTTTGCAGGGAGTTCTTTTGGAATGGAAATTAACACTCAGTGCACCAGCTGAAAATGGAAAAACCAAAGAAAAAGGTCGTGCGTATGAGTTTGGTTTTAGCATCGAAGAACAGCAACATCGCCATGAGAAAAAAGGTAATTATTTTGTATTTGGTTAATTTTGCGGGCAAATATATTTTTGCAATACATATATTTAACTGTCCTTCTTTATGTTTGTATAAATGAAATTAAATTATTAAATCGAGTTCGGGCGACAACTCTTTTGTTTAGATGTGTTAATTTTTTTCAGAATATATTTATCTAAAGCTTAGATGTACTATGGAAGGAAATATTAGTTTTAATAGTTTACTTTTAGGTTCTTACATGTTTCGTTAAGTTTTTCTTTTATTTTTTGGCAGTTAAAATTGATTGCTAACATAATTTTGTGTTGCTTTCTGGTAACGTTGTTCACATTTCCGTGAGGTTGAAGATCAATAATTACAGTAAATGTCAACAGTAACATAAATGAGAAATTATCTCTTGGCATGTAATTTTCATATACTAAATTAGTATATGTATGTACATACATAGCCATTTTATGTATAGGGTGGGTCAAAAGTGACTTCCTAATTTAAAGTGATAATAACTTTTATTGATTTAATTTTAGAATCACAAAGTTTGATTTATGGAGATTTTTTTGGGCTAAGTATGGAATATAATGTCCGTCAAATGAGCACCAGCTTCATGCTCACAGAGACGTGCTCTTCTTAGAACTTTTTCCATAACACTTCGTAGGACATCATTTTCAAATTAGGAGGAAACTTTTGACCCATCCTGTATTTGATCACTTGATTTATTTAAACAGACGATATAGTATTTAATGTTTTGAAAACATTTTTACTAAACTATAGGTAACCAAAAACATTTAGACTAATGAATTGTTAATTTTGATTGCGTTTTGTTATAAATTTGTTGATATCACAGATCATGAAAAACAAGGGCCAAGTGACTTTCAACTCTCAAAGAATCCTGAATGCATGATGTCGGCAGAAATAGAGGGATGTACAATTATGGAGTTTTTTTATAACTGATAAGATATAAGAAACACTTTTCTAGACTTAGTACAAATGACAAGATATACTAGTCGAGGATTTGTAACCTCCTTGCAAGAGCTGAACCATTGAAAATGTATAATATATCATTTATTTGTTTTTGTTAAATTTATCATCTTAGCAAGATATTTATATAAAACTATTGACGGGACTTTTCATTTCTGTTATTATGATTATTTAAGCGATTCATGCACCAGCGTTTCATGGACTTTCTAATTACTTAAGTCAGATTACAAATTCGTTATTATTACTCTGATTGATTAAACATACATAAATTGCCCCTTGGCATCAGCTAAATGATTGGTAAAAGCATTTAATTTTTGTGTGTTCATTTTTTACATTTCAAATGACTATTAGTAACGTATATTGTAAAAATGGGCCTTCAGTGATTCTGGTGCAATACTTTGAAAGTTGAAAGTAATTTCTGGAGATAATTGATGACTATGAACACAAGATAAATAAAAATATATAGACGTGATAAAACATAATTTATAAATTATAATTCCGAAAGTGAAAAATTATTAACAGAAAATATTGAACCATATTTCTACCAACAATATGCTTTCCAAAAGGAATAAAATCGAATGCATATATTATTTATGTATGAATTTTCAATATCAAGTATCTCCCAAAAGGAATGGTCTAAGCTGAAATTGATGAAACCCCAAGGCCCCTTTTTCATAAAAGTTGACAAACAATTCAAAGAATTTGTTAAATAACAACGGGCAATTGCCAAATTTGATAAACTTTAAAAAAAAATTAGAGAAGTATGCGACAGTTATCAAGGGTTTTTTTTTTTTTGTTATTCTATTTGGTTCAAGTGTTGATATTAAAGTGACAAGTAAGTGTTAAAATGCTCCATTATTTTTGTCGAAGTGAAAGTTGTGGAAATTCTCAGATGAACGTGATATATAATCTCAACGCAAAGAATAAATAATAATTTCAATGCATGAAATGCTTTTCAATGTGAATAAAAAAATCGTGTCGAAAAACAGTCCCAGGCACATAATATATTTTTTCCCGAAATTGTTGGAAACAGCAGTTTATAGAAAGAATCAAGTTTTTTTAACACTAAGTTGGAAATGGAGCTTAATATCCTGTTATTGCTAATGGACACGATGTTTCCAGAAGTTCGATTCAAAGTTGGGTGCAACTTCCTGGTAGAACATGACAAGAGAAATTCTAGGAGTATTTGTTACCTCTTCGCAAAAGGCACTAGATACCACTGTGAATTTGTTTTTTTTTTTAAGGTGAAAGTGGTTAGGGATCAAAGTCAGACCTTCGTTATGATAGTCCCACGCACTATGATAAAAAGTTGTAAAAGCAAAGTTTTGAATGAAAGACGATATGAATTAAATGAAAAAAAAAAGTTTTACTTCTATTTGTTTCACAAGCAAACTATTAGAGAAACGGAACACCACAACGACTTGTAAGGGGCTTGACTATGAATTTAAGCGTTCCATAAAGATTAAATTTACAAACCAAATTAGAGTTTTCTTCCTTCATACACTTTCCTTTTACATGCACTATTTTCTCAATGGATTATTTTCAAGGAATTTTGGTCGGAGAGAAAAATGTTTATGCAAAAATATTCAGCTTTTAATTTTTAATATAAATTCTCAAAGGTCTGATTCCTTAGTAGCAAGTGCCTTTAAATTACAGAGCAGCACAGTTCCCTATTAAGTTTTCATTAAGTTTCTTCTTATTTTTGGAAATTTTGGTACTCTCTACCTATATTATTTAGGCTGCAGGTGTTCATACCTGGGATAATAAAGGTTCAATATGGCAAACACCATATTTTTCACTTAAATATTTGCCTCCCTCCGACCAACAGATTTTAAAAATGAGTGTAGTGCTGAGATTGGAAATAGGCAATTTTTTCTTGAATGATATAGACTTAAATAACAACATGGTCAAAAAAGTATAAGTAAATGTAAATTTATAAAAATATTAACAGGACAACTTTTTAAAAGTGAGAACTAATGTTTGAGAGGTACGTGTTTTTCTGTCTATTTCTCTGCTATTGTAAATGTAGAATCCAAAAATTGAATTTGACAAAAATTTGCAGAATAAAATATCAAAAAAAAAGCACTGCCTATAAATAGTAGGTTGAGATGTACATGTACATATATAGACGGCAAAACAAATAAACAAACAAAAAAAAACACTCGAAATAAAAAAATATATATATTAAAAATTTTACTTATCTGTTTTGTTATATGTCCCATCTGAAAGTGAAACATTTAAATAAACTAAAAGACTAAGAAAAACGCTAAAAAATCGTATGGAAACAATTTGAGGAATTCCATTTTTGAGTGTTGACGTTTCTCTAATATTCTTCTCATATAACGATAACAGCGTCAATGTTCATATTTGCCATCCACTTAAGGTGCGCTTACACCCTGCTTGGATTGTGAGTTTTCATTACGCCATCCATGACGATGTTTTTGTCGATATTAGATCCATGAGGACCTCTGTACACTTTTGAAACAGAGTCTAACGGGCATATTATTTATTCATTTCATTCAGATTACAGACTTAGTACATATTCCCAATAAATTGAATTCAAGTAAACTTAAAATTAGCTTTTCAGTTAAGAATAATTTCCAGTTGCCAAAAATTTGAATTTAATTAAGCCTGAAAGTAACAAAAGCTATTAACACGTATACATAAGTTAAATTTGTTTGTGCAGTTACAAAGCGACCCAAAACGGAAACAACTAAAAAATTGCAACGTATAAATTGCCTATAAAGTGTTAATGCCAACTTGAATTAACCTTCGCTTTAATTGATAGACACAGTACTCGCATTTTAATATATTTTGTTTGTTTTTTGTTATTGTTATGTTATAAACAGATTTTTTCTTCATTTGATTTCAATTCAACTCTTAAACGATAGC
Organism: Chrysotoxum bicinctum; assembly: GCA_911387755.1. Lineage (NCBI taxonomy): Eukaryota > Metazoa > Arthropoda > Insecta > Diptera > Syrphidae > Chrysotoxum > Chrysotoxum bicinctum. The sequence continues at coordinate 172,663,460 of OU426989.1, forward strand.
TCAAACTCATCGATCGAAAATCTAATCCAAATCGATCCTTAAATGCTGAGAAATTAAAACTCAACAAATTATTTTTTTTTCGTGGTTTTCTGTGAAAGCATTTAACGCAAATGTGTGTGATCAGTAAGAGTATAGCGTATCTTTGCTTATTTCATGAATGCGTGACCACATTAGCTTTATTTTCTCTTCAGCTCAATCTACCATTTTTAATAAGATTCACACAATAAATAAGACTTACACAATAAAGTCAATGATGATATTTTTTTTGTTTGAAAGTACGATATTAAGGAAACGACAAGGAAACACATCCGACAATTAGATTTCCAAGAAAGGTTTTCGACTGTAAATATATGTAGTGTCTACGAAAAATTTAACGGCTTCAGTTTTTGCCTGGTATTATCATAAGCCTATTAAGGTTCTTAAGGTTAATTTCTTTGAACAATATTTACAAGTTTCAAATCATTTATCATTATTTTATAACATTTTATTTTGCAAATCATTTATTATTAAAATTTATTTAAAAGCAATATTACAGCTAACAGATATCAGCACTCCAAGAGCAAAATTAAAAAGTGAATAAATATAATATCTCGGTTTTAAATGTATTACGATTAAGATTAAGGAAATCAATACGAGTATTTGAAGATACTTCATTGAAATAAGCAATGGATCTTGATAAAGTTTCCTTATAACCATAATTTTTCGTATGAGTTCCTTGGAATAAGAAGACTCTAGCTCTCATAGACCTAGCGAGCGGGAACATAAATTGGAACTAGAGCAAGAAGTGATGGACATTTTAGCATAGCAAGTCTCTAATAGGCATTATGCTATGAATTTGCCTTCTTGATTGTAACGATTTAATTCCAAGTAATTGGCATTTAGCTTCATAACTAGGGCTGAAATCCAAGCCCATTTTTTTAAATATATATTTCGTAAATTGTCTTTGGACTTCTTCAATCCGATCAGAATGAACTTTATAAATGGGACTCCAAATAACATCTGCGTATTCTAAAAGTGATCTGACAAGAGATATAAACAGAGATAGTAACACAAAATGATCTCTTAAGTCTTTTCCATTTCGTTTTATGAAGCCTACCAAGCCTTGAAGCCTATGAAGCCTTTGGAACCAAATAATCGAGATGACTTTTAAAAGCAAGTGAAGAATCAAGTATAACACTTAAGTCCTTAATAATTGAAACCCTATCTAAAGTCACAGATTCTATTGCATAGTTGAATAACACACTTTGAGATTTCATCGAAAAGTTACACTTCTTGATATTCAATTTAAGCCCATTTATCTGACACCAGTCAGATAGGGAATCAATGTCAGATTGAATGAGTTGACAATCATCCAAACACGAAACTTTGAAAAATAGTTTCAGATCGTCCGCATATAATAAGCATTCACAATACTTAAGGACCGAGACAATGTTATTAATGAAAATTATAAAAAGGAGCGGCCCAAGATGACAACCTTGCGGAACACCAGATGTACACTGAATTTCGTTTGAATAATTGTCTACAACCTTGATCATTTAAATTGTAATTCGAATAATTTAAAAAATCAGTACATATATTTTCCAATATATAATTGTTTTCTAAAATAATATTTTTACAAACAATCATTTTGTCCCAATAGATAAAGAATGCAAGGTAAAGTTTTCAAAAATCACACAACCCAAAATATTAAGAAAATAATATTTGAAGAATTTGCCTATCTTTTTTTTTTTCTTTATTAAAAATTATAAGGTGAATATAACACTTTTTCTTAAGAAATGTTGTAAGCACGCCCGAAACATTGCAGCTATATTGATTATCGTCCTCAAGCTCACTTAAGGACGTATTAATTTTTCTTAAGGACTTTTATAGAATACAAACTAGCTCTTCGCACCCGGGTGTTTCTGTGTCTCTTTCTCCTTTGTCTAGGTTGTGCGCAGTCTATCAGTTAGTATATCCAGAATGAATTCATCCAATCTAATCTGTTTTTGAAATAATAATTTATTTAAATGAAATAAATCAGTATTCAATGTTTTGACAGTATGTTGGAATTTTTATTGCTTCCCGGATGTTGCTACGTACAAATTAAATCAAATAAAAATGTTTTCCAAATATACATATATACTGCTTCTTGCGAAGAAGTTACAAATACTCAAAAAGTATCGCTCGTGCTCTTTGAAAAGTGCTTATCATCTTAACTATTCGAGATTGGCAAAAAATTGCAGATCACCTAACCCGCAGACAGAAATGATAGAGTATTTGTAATTCACTAGATTCTGGTTCTCTACAAGTTGTTGTACTTTTTTTTTTTTCTTTTATATAACTCTGCAAGATTTATTTTTTATTCATATACCAATGGTCTTCAAATTCCCCGTTTTACAACAGTTTACCTTCCTTTTTTTGGCATTAAAGGCAATAATAACTTTTATATAAAATTTTCCTCTATTAAGAAAGAAATTAAAAAATATTTTATCAGCTTTTCATCTCTACAAATCTAGAGTTGTGTAATGTGGTCACCTTACTACTCCATTCATATAATAAGACTTGAAGCAATTCAGAGAAGATTTTCGCGTTTCTGTCTACGTTTTATTCCATTGTCACATGAAAATACACTTCTCCCTTATTCTCAAAGACTTGCTTTAATAATCCTTGCTTCACTCACTAATCATAGAAGGTATTAGTAATTTCGTTTTATTGTTGGAATAATCAATGGGTTAATATCATCTATATCATCTCCATCGGTCAGTTAAATTTCAGTTTTAATCTTACAAGTATAAGACTACAGCAACAATTATTCCATAGATTTATTACATTAAACTATGGAGCAAATAGCCCGCTCAATCAATTTATTTCAATATTTTTAATAAATTTTACTTTTGCATAGAGTCTTTAAATGATAATCTGAAATGCATCAAATTCAAAACTATGTTCTTTAATATCTTACAATAATTAATTACGTTTATTAATATCACGTATAAGCATTATTTACGTTAGTATGAATATGAATTTAAATAAATAAATGCAAATCAGCTTTTCATCTCTACAAATCCATCCATCGTGGAAAAGTAAAATAACACTGCAATTAAATAACTAGTTCCTTAGTTTTCCGCCAATGAAAATTTCCATATCGTCCTTTTGTTCGTCTTTTTTCCTCGTAGAATTCTTCAGTATGAACTTTGTTCATTTTTCATTTCATTTGTCTTAGAATAATGTTATTTCCATTCGCTTTTCATCTGATTTCCATTACTGATGACCAAATCGAGTTTCGCTCTCAGCTCTTTTATTTACTTAACTATGTGAATGTACATTATCTCCGTAAAAATAAGAAAAAAAAGCGTAAAACATGCAATTGAAAATAACGAAACTGACAACTATGTAGCTAGTTATTACTCCTATGCACATGATGTAATCATCAACGTCTTGAGCTGGAACCTAAGAATGAATAAATCTGTCTCTTTTTATGAATTGCTAGAGAGTTTAATTGAATTCGATTGAGTTAAATTATCTAAGAATCCGTATGAAATGTCTAATCAAAAAGTCTTCACTCACAATTGTACAAGTCTAATGTTCACTAATGTACTTTCGATTTGTCAGTTTAATGGTATAATATTTTTCATTAGTGTTTGTTTTAATGTTTCAAATGTCAAACTTTTATGACTGGTGGGGAAACGTTTTGTAATAAAATTGTTGCTTGTAGGTGGTGTACACGATAAAAATTCAAGTTATTGACATATTAACCATGCGAGTATGAGATTTTATGTTAACTTGATAATAAGAAATAAAAGAAAAAACGATTTATAAATGATTTGTCTTGATTATCTACAAAAATGTAAAAATAATTGACGTTTTTAAAAATAATGAATAATAGGATTTAATTCAACTAACAAAGAAAATTATTTGTTCTTTTGTTTAAATCAATGAACTATTGAAAATTAAGTATGCAGATTCCAAAATTATCAACCTTACAATTTTTTTTTTTTTTTAGTAAGGCTGTTCATAAAATATAGATTATTGTGTTAATGTAAATTAAGTTATTTCTCACAACCTACAGACCTTAAAGAAAAGAACACATCAATAGTCAAAACATATAAAACCATTTTTCTATCACATTTCTTGTTAGTTAAGTTATTATGTTTAAACCTCAACACTATGATAATCCCGGGCTCTTTATCATCGGTAGAGTACAATGACAAATTTGTGTATGACAAAAATATATGAAATCAAAATACATCTAGACTAGATCTGTATTCCAATAAAAATATATAAAAAGAGGCTGGGTGCGACCCACACTGATAATTTCCCATTGTGGTAAGAAAACCTTGAGTAGAATTTTACATCTTTTTCATGGACAAAAAGATAAAAACATATTGTGACGGTTTCAATTTTACCATAGCTATTAATGGAATTTGAATATGTGGGACCTATGTACAACTGAACAGCCTTATTCATATACGTATGTACAGTACATACATTCTTCTAAAAACTAAGTTGATAATAAAATTATGTATTATATTATAAAAATTACTTTATTATTTCGGTTCCAAACATTTTAATTGAAAAAAATTTAAAAACGAAATATTCAAATATAAAAGATATGGTTTGGTTATTGATGGAAGGGTACTTACAAAATATATATGCACTCTGAAACTAGATATATGTCAAATATAAACTATTTGTTAGAAATTGTATTATGTATAAAATTAAATAATGGCAAAGTCAATATCATTGCTCGTTCTCAAGATATTCTAGTCGAAAAACAAATATTACCACTTTTTAGTAGATTTTTTTTTATATTTTTGTTAAAACTGTCAATTCGATACTTGTCAAAATTTAACCATATGTTAATAATTGTATTATGTCGATACCTTCCCGTAAGAATGTACTAAGCGACACTTGACTTTTTGATGAGAAAATATACTACGAGTATATGTTAAGGGCCACGTTTTGGCCTGGGTTTCGCCAACCTATTATGCATGAAAAGGAAACTAGAGTACAAATAAAAAAAATTATCAACTGGCATGTTTTCTCATTAAAATATTGTTGCCCCCTGAAATTTGTATTATCCGCCAAAAAAATTATGCTAAGCGACATTAATAAAGATCTCATTGTCGTGAACAACAAAAAAAATTTTGTTAGATGTCACTTAGTTTAATCAAAATTGTCTCTTAGCATACTATGATTCAACTAGAACTTTCTTCGTTTTTTTTCATTTCCTGAACAATTTTAGAAATGTCGCTTAGTATACATTCTTACGGGAAGGTATCAATGTATAAAACAACATACTTTAGAAGGCACTATCGGTGTTCATTCCCAAGAAATTCGACTTGAAATACAATTTTAATTAGTTTTCACTAGAATTTTGAATAGTTTTTTTTATTTAAAAAGAAAAACTAATTATTCAATATTTGTCAACATTTTACCAATTGTACAAAATTATACTATGTATAAAATAAACTAAATTAGAAGTCAATATCACTACTAGTTCTCGAGAAATTTGAGTCGAAAAACAATTTTTACCAATTTTCAATAGAATTTTATATCGTTTTTTATTTTTTGTAAAAAAAACTGTAAACTGATTTTTTTTTTAATTTTCACCAGTGGTCAAACACATTATTTTTCGTAAAATAAAATTATTTTGAGTTTCAAATTGTTTTCCGTTCTTAGAATATCTTGTTACGGTAAAAATTCACCGCAACAATCTTCATTCTTTCTATTTCCTTCTCCTTGCGTCCTTCCAATTTTCCTTTTAATTACACAGGTGTTCGTTTTGCGATAGTGCGAGAGAGCAGGGCGACCATGGTCCATCAGCCAGTGGTTCTCTCTCTCAGTATCGTAAAACAAACAAATCGTCGACGAGTACTGACAGACGGGCGGTCTGTTCCATGAGTTCGAATTTGAAAACGTTGAAGACACTTGTACTTCTAACGTAGATGTTGCTCTAAAAGGAGAACGGCCGAGTGCCCAACCTAAAACTATATAACTAAAAATCAATGGATTTGTAAAAGATGGAACGTTAAGTGTGAGTTCCCAAATTCCCCCCTTGTCTGAGTTAAAGCCAATCACGACCTACTGAGTAAATGTATGCAACTTGTTCGATTCCTCTTTCTTTTGCTTTCCTCTCAAATTATTATTATTGTTAGAAATCCGGTGGGGAAGAATGTGCGCGAGTGCTAATTAATTCTACTTTAGGTTTTAAAGATTTTTTTTCTATCAGCGCAAAAACTGTGGGGATAATTGTGAACTAACCAAGGAAACGTCGTGACCTGGAAGGAAATTCCAGCGGGCGGCGAATTCCATGGAAAGTTCTAGAGAAACTGACTTAAAGAGAATTTGCGAGTAAGCAGGATCGCCATATTTCGACACCAAAGGCTCTTCAGCAAACTTGCGGAGATTGGCTGTCGATGACGTGATCGAAATTCGCGATACCGAATTGGCTGAAAGCACGAGGGTATGGGGCGAAATTTTGAGCGGCTATCCAGGAGAAAAATCTTGGAAGTCACTCTTATCTTGATAGAGAAAGAATATAGAAGCTGGAAAAAGGAAAATTTTTAAAATCAGAAGTGGAATTATAAGTAGAAAAAAAAATTAGTTTAAATTAAAAAAGAAAAGTAGAAATTGAAAGGATAGAAAGAAAATAATAGTGGAAGTGAAAAAAAAAATACGGAGGATAAAAATATTGAAAAGCTATTGGGAAAAATAAAGGAAGAGGAAAGGAAGGAAGAGGAAAACGAGGAAAATCAAACAGAAGGGATTTTGTCAAAAAAAAAGCTAAGTATCTTTTTTGTTTGCTTGTGTTTTTAGAAAATTTGTCTTTTTATCATTTGTCTTGATTGGTTTTTAACTGCGTTACGTTCTTTCCGAAAATTGCGGAAATCGCGACCCGTTAATATCCGTTGTGTTTCTGGGAACCAGACCTTAACGGTCCATCTTATTTTTAAAATCTCTCTGTATTTGCTTGAAAAGATCCTGGGTTTTAATCCTACTGGTAAGGTTTCCCAGGCAAATAAATCTCTAAAAATTCAAAAAAACATCTTTCATTTTCATATAATTTCAACTCATCATCGTTGTTTATTTTCACTCCAAAGGTTTGCAATTTCCTTTTTCGTATTTCAGGAAAAAATTGCTGGCGCCCTTTTTATTACGCAGTAAGTACGCCACTGGGGCGACTAAACGTAATAAATTACAATTTTTATATCAATTTGATATTAATCATATCACCAACAAAAAAAATCCCTATCAAATTTTCCAACCCCATTGTGAACCCACCCCAACTGCTCTAGCCGTGGTGGCAGCATCTTACTCGCTGTCAGCTACACTTGTGGTTTTGTCAATTATTGACACTTCGCCTTATTCTCAATTCGTGGTGGTTGTCGTCGCGCCGTCGCAAACTCGTTTCGTTGTTTTTCTTTTTTTATCATATCAATAATAATATTTTAATTAATTACATTCGCGATCGGAAAATCAAGTGTAGCAAATTGGCACCCAAACGTGGGGCTTTGTGAAAATTGTGTTCTTCAAAAGAAATCCCGGAAAACCTTGTTGCTTGTGCGGTGTTTGTTGTTGTTGTTTTTTTTAGGGAAGTGCAGTGTTCCTAATATATATGTACACAATATATTATATTTGAAAATCTTTTACTTTCGGTTGTGTCTTTTTTTTTCTTTCAGAAAAATAAATTATAATTGGTTTCGTTTTCCATTTTACAAATTGTGCAGAGGAGCACCTACCTACATACCTACAAAAATAAATTGGAATTAGATGTGTTTTTTTCAATTATTAAGTTGTGCAGAGGAGTACCTAATCGCCATATACATACATATATGTATATATAATTTTTAATATTGGAAATAAGTGAGTTTTCTCTTGTTGTGCTGTTTTTTTTATTTTTGGTCATACCTACATTCATTTAATTATATACATACATTTACCTATATATGTACATATTTCTATATTATTTCTATTGTTGGTTATTACTATTAAAAAACAAAAATAGTTGTTGTGCATAGTTTATCCATCGACATATATAGCTAATTGACATTTCGGTATTTTCATTTGTTTTTCTGGCTCGATTAAGTTTTTGTTGTTGTTGATTGGGAGGATTATCTTATCAGCTAATTACAGTCGGTTGTTTAAGGGTTACCCCTTTGCAAAAATACTATTTTTGAAGTTGACATTTTTATTGTTTTTTTTCTTAAATAAAATTTTTAAAGTGAAGTAATTTTTGAATACTTGGGGTTTTTTATACTGCTGTGGTTTTATTTTTGCATCGTGAGTGAGTTGACCTTTTGTTCCAGTATATCAACTGTATTTTTTTTAAGAGGGAAAACAATCAACAGGGTGTTGATTTTGTCTTTTATTTTCGCGGGTGTTAAATAAGTTGGATATCTACAAATATAATTGGGTGTTATTTTTTTTTGTCGCATATTTTGAGGATTTTTGTTTTGTTATAGTTTTACCGTTTTTTAAAATGGATATTAATCGTCTTAGCAAAGAGGAGCTTGTTTATGAGTTGAGGGCCCGCGGTTTGAAAGAAGGTACCAAAGTGGATGAAATGCGGATGACTCTCAGGGCATCTCGTAATTTAGAGCGGTTAGGTTCGATTTCGTCAGATAGTCCTCATTACCCTTTTAGTTTTGATGAAGATTCAAAGGCTGTTAAGGCAAAAATTTCTGAGATTAGGGAATTGTTGCAGAATCCTCCGAAAAATCCGAAGTCTTCGGAATATTTAAAAATCTTAACGAAAATTGAATGGGCTTTGGGCAGAATCACGCGCGCTAAGGCAGAGTCGTCGGACGAAGTTAACGAGGTGGCTGACCTGAGAGGTGAACTCTTGTTAATGATGGCTAAGTTGGACAGTGGAGAAGAGGAGGACCCATGCGAAAATGGAAACGAGAACAATAGGGAGAAAACAACAATGTCGACAGCAAGTTTGGGTGCGTTACCAACTGCACAGGTCGGCCAACGTGGAAGTGCTAGTGGATCTCAAGAGGAATGCGGTGATCGGTATACCGAACGCATTGAAAAGTGGAATTAAAAGTTCTCAGGTGAGCGAAGCGGCTCATCTGTGAACTCATTCTTGGAACGCGTCGAAGAGTTGAGGGAATCGCGTGGGGTTTCGGAGGAAAGACTTTTCAGGTCCGCTGTCGATCTTTTTTCTGGGAAGGCGCTTCTTTGGTTTAGGGCGATTAGGGATTCGGTTAGCACATGGAAAGAATTGGTTAAGGAAATAAAGTTGGAATTTTTGCCTTCCAACTATGATGATCTTCTATTGGATGAGGTTAGGCGTCGAACTCAGGGTAGAGATGAGTCGATAGGGATGTATATCGCACTCATGCAGACTCTATTCAAGAGATTTTCGGAGCCTCTGAGTGAGAATCGGAAGTTGTCCATTCTCATGAAGAACATAGCTCCATTTTATCAGACGCAGCTAGGGTTGGCTGATATTAAATCAGTTAATGACCTAGTTGCTTTGGGAAGAAAATTGGAGACCATAAGGTCAAACGTCGAATCTTTTGTTCCACCCCCAAATAATCGTTCGAGGCAGGCACTGGAGCCTGATGTAGCGTATGTTGCGTCCGTTCAGGAAGCAACAGTTGCAGTTAATAATTCACCATTTCGTAGGCCCATTCGTTGTTTTAACTGCAACAGGGAAGGTCATTTCTCAAATAATTGTTCCGCTCCTAGGAAATGCTTTGGTTGTGGGGCAGTAGGTACAACCCGACGCGATTGCAGGCGTTGTTCGGGAAATGGTCAACGGTCTCTTGGGTCAGCAGGACAAGAGCGCCGTCGCCGTTAATCAGGTCGCCTGCTGACGACCAGCTGGTGAAAGTAAAACTAGGTTTCACATTAGAGACAAGTGAGGGCGACAGTCGTCCTTATTTGGGAGTTAATATTTACGGATTTAGGTTTTTAGGACTTTTAGATTCAGGAGCTTCGCGAACTATAATAGGTAGGGATGTTTGGAAAGTTTTAAAAGATTTAGGATTAGGTTTAGAACAGAGTAATATTAGGCAGGTTCAGTTAGCAGATGGTACGGGAGTAGGAGTATTAGGAGTTTTAAGTTTACCAATTGTTGTTGAGGACAAATCGGTTCTGATGAATTGTTTAATTATACCCAGTTTACCACAAGCATTGATTCTTGGTGCAGATTTTTGGGCACTATCGGGAATTGTCCCGGATCTTCGATCACGCGCGTGGAATTTTTCAAGCCAGGAGATAGTGGCTTCGTTAGCAACTCCGTCTATCACAGAGGAGTCGGATTTAGATACAATTCAAAGGGGTAAATTAGATAGTTTGGTTGAACATTTGTTCAAAGACATGCCGGAGGGGTTAGGTCGTACAACAATGGTACAACATATCATTAGGACTTCTTCAGAACCGATCAAGCAAAGGTACTATCCTGTTTCGCCTGCAATGCAGTGCCATATAGATAAGGGTTTACAGGAAATGTTAGGCGAAGATGTGATTGAAAAATCAAACAGCCCTTGGGCATCCCCAATAGTTTTAATTAAGAAGAAAGATGGTACCTATAGGTTTTGCGTCGATTACAGGAAATTGAATCAGGTTACTGAGAGGGATGCTTATCCGCTGCCAATAATTTCGGCTATTTTGGATAAGCTGAGGAACGCTAAATTTTTATCTTCGCTTGACATTAAGTCAGCATATTGGCAAATCCCTATGGCAGAGGAATCTCGCAAGTTTACAGCTTTTACTGTTCCGGGTAGGGGACTATTTCAATTTAAGCGAATGCCATTTGGACTTCACAATGCTCCTGCAACTTGGCAGAGATTCATTGATAGCGTGTTAGGGCCTGAGTTGGAGCCTTTTGTTTTTGTTTATCTGGACGATATTATCATCGTTACAGACAGTTTCGAAAAACATCTCTCAACTTTAGAAGAAGTTTTTAGGAGATTAAGGGGAGCAGGACTTAAAGTAGGTAGGGAAAAGTGTAATTTTTGCAGACCATCTCTTAAATTTTTAGGTTACGTCGTAGATAGGAATGGCTTGCATGTAGACCCAGAAAAGGTAGAGAGTATGGTTAGGATACCTGCACCGAAAAATGTGAAAGAGGTTAGGAGTTTTGTAGGGACAGTTTCGTGGTACAGGCGCTTCGTACCAAACTTTGCTAGTGTAGTTAGGCCTTTAACGGATTTGCTTAAGAAGAGCAAAAAGTTTGTTTGGACCCAAGAATGTGAAGACGCGTTTAGGAAATCAAAAGAATTTTTGATAACGGCTCCAATTTTAACTTGTCCCGATTTTTCGCTTCCATTCGTTGTCCAGACTGACGCTTCTGATTACGGTATCGGGGCCGTACTTACCCAAACATTTGAGGATGGGGAAAAGGTAATCTGTTATCTGAGTAGGTCGTTAAATCGTAACGAAAGAAATTATTCCACTACGGAAAAAGAATGTTTAGGAGTTTTGTGGGCTATTGAAAAGTTAAGGCCGTATCTCGAAGGTGTTCGATTCACGGTCATAACGGATCATTACTCACTTATTTGGTTGAATAACCTGAAGGATCCGCAAGGGAGGCTTGCGCGCTGGGCAGTTAGGCTGCAGCAATTTGACTTCAAGATAGTACACCGGAAGGGAAAAGAACATGTCGTTCCGGACATGTTATCTCGGGGAGTTCCAGTGGTGGCTGGGATTTCGGGAGAGGATTTGGACCCTTGGGTGGGGAAAATGATATCGGCAGTTGAGTCAAAACCTTTAGATTATCCAGCATGGAGGGTAGAAAATGGAAAACTTTTTAAATTTGTGAAATCGACGCATGTAGTAGTTCATGAAGGAAATGAAGAGTGGAAACTAGTAGTAGGGAAAAAGGATAGGTTAGATATTCTAAAAGAGTGCCATGATAGTCCATTAGCAGGACACATGGGTGTTAGGAAAACGTTCGCGAGAGTGGTAGCTAAATATTATTGGCCGAAGATGAGGATAGATGTAGCAAATTATGTTAGGAAATGTACAATTTGTCAGCAAGTGAAACCAGTTCATGATAAACCAGCAGGTCTTATGACAGAAAGGATAGGAGTTTCTTCACCATGGGAAATGATTAGTGTGGATCTAGTAGGGCCATTACCAAAGTCAAGTAGGGGTTTTATGTATATTTTAACAGTAGTTGACTATCTTACCAAATTTCCGTTATTATTTGCATTGAGGTCGGCAACTGCAAAGGCAGTTTGCAAGGAATTGGAGGATAATGTTTTTCTTTTGTTTGGTGTTCCTAAGTTCGTCATTTGTGACAATGGACCACAGTTTAGGAGTAGGGAATTGAAATCTCTTTGTGATGAATATTCGTCTAGAATTAGGTACACTCCACACTACCATCCGCAGGCTAATCCGGCTGAGAGGATTAATCAGGTCATTAAAACAACTTTGAGGGCTTATGTTTCGGAGAATCACCGTATCTGGGATTCTCAACTAGCGAAAGTTGCGTGTGCAATCCGTACTTCGCAGCATGAAGTGTTAGGAGTTTCGCCATATTATGCCAATTTTGGCAAGAATATGAGCACTAGTGGTAGAGAAGAAATATCACTCAGGGACACAGATAGGGAACATTTTAATTCAGGAGAAGAAGTAGGAGAACGTTTTAGGAAGTTAAGGGCCGATATAGCTGTCAAACTTCAGACAGCGGCCAAGAAAACAGCCGAAGCCTACAACCTCAGAAGGAGAGATATCCAATATTATCCGAATGATGTTGTATGGCGAAGGAATTTTGATCTTTCGAATGCTGCCAATTATTATGCAGCCAAGTTGGCACCAAAGTATGTTGGGCCATTTAAAATTAGAAAACGGTTGTCTGCTTGGACATATATATTTGAAGATGAAACGGGTAAAGATCGTGGCACTTGGCACACTAAGGATCTTAAACCTTTTAACTCTTTTTCTGAAAATGTTTAAACCTCGAAAGTCCCAGTAGAGTAATGTATTGATTTGATTGTTTTTTTTGAGGATTGCCAAATTGGGCCTGATGGATCCCAGTGTTGTATTGTTTACCTGATGTCAACTGGAAATGTGTTGCTTTCTTCGAAATCAAGCACATTTCCAAGGAGGAAAGGGTGGGGTTTGTTACGGTAAAAATTCACCGCAACAATCTTCATTCTTTCTATTTCCTTCTCCTTGCGTCCTTCCAATTTTCCTTTTAATTACACAGGTGTTCGTTTTGCGATAGTGCGAGAGAGCAGGGCGACCATGGTCCATCAGCCAGTGGTTCTCTCTCTCAGTATCGTAAAACAAACAAATCGTCGACGAGTACTGACAGACGGGCGGTCTGTTCCATGAGTTCGAATTTGAAAACGTTGAAGACACTTGTACTTCTAACGTAGATGTTGCTCTAAAAGGAGAACGGCCGAGTGCCCAACCTAAAACTATATAACTAAAAATCAATGGATTTGTAAAAGATGGAACGTTAAGTGTGAGTTCCCAAATTCCCCCCTTGTCTGAGTTAAAGCCAATCACGACCTACTGAGTAAATGTATGCAACTTGTTCGATTCCTCTTTCTTTTGCTTTCCTCTCAAATTATTATTATTGTTAGAAATCCGGTGGGGAAGAATGTGCGCGAGTGCTAATTAATTCTACTTTAGGTTTTAAAGATTTTTTTTCTATCAGCGCAAAAACTGTGGGGATAATTGTGAACTAACCAAGGAAACGTCGTGACCTGGAAGGAAATTCCAGCGGGCGGCGAATTCCATGGAAAGTTCTAGAGAAACTGACTTAAAGAGAATTTGCGAGTAAGCAGGATCGCCATATTTCGACACCAAAGGCTCTTCAGCAAACTTGCGGAGATTGGCTGTCGATGACGTGATCGAAATTCGCGATACCGAATTGGCTGAAAGCACGAGGGTATGGGGCGAAATTTTGAGCGGCTATCCAGGAGAAAAATCTTGGAAGTCACTCTTATCTTGATAGAGAAAGAATATAGAAGCTGGAAAAAGGAAAATTTTTAAAATCAGAAGTGGAATTATAAGTAGAAAAAAAAATTAGTTTAAATTAAAAAAGAAAAGTAGAAATTGAAAGGATAGAAAGAAAATAATAGTGGAAGTGAAAAAAAAAATACGGAGGATAAAAATATTGAAAAGCTATTGGGAAAAATAAAGGAAGAGGAAAGGAAGGAAGAGGAAAACGAGGAAAATCAAACAGAAGGGATTTTGTCAAAAAAAAAGCTAAGTATCTTTTTTGTTTGCTTGTGTTTTTAGAAAATTTGTCTTTTTATCATTTGTCTTGATTGGTTTTTAACTGCGTTACGTTCTTTCCGAAAATTGCGGAAATCGCGACCCGTTAATATCCGTTGTGTTTCTGGGAACCAGACCTTAACGGTCCATCTTATTTTTAAAATCTCTTTGTATTTGCTTGAAAAGATCCTGGGTTTTAATCCTACTGGTAAGGTTTCCCAGGCAAATAAATCTCTAAAAATTCAAAAAAACATCTTTCATTTTCATATAATTTCAACTCATCATCGTTGTTTATTTTCACTCCAAAGGTTTGCAATTTCCTTTTTCGTATTTCAGGAAAAAATTGCTGGCGCCCTTTTTATTACGCAGTAAGTACGCCACTGGGGCGACTAAACGTAATAAATTACAATTTTTATATCAATTTGATATTAATCATATCACCAACAAAAAAAATCCCTATCAAATTTTCCAACCCCATTGTGAACCCACCCCAACTGCTCTAGCCGTGGTGGCAGCATCTTACTCGCTGTCAGCTACACTTGTGGTTTTGTCAATTATTGACACTTCGCCTTATTCTCAATTCGTGGTGGTTGTCGTCGCGCCGTCGCAAACTCGTTTCGTTGTTTTTCTTTTTTTATCATATCAATAATAATATTTTAATTAATTACATTCGCGATCGGAAAATCAAGTGTAGCAATCTGGGTTATGAAATTTTTTTTTCAGTTTTTTTTTTATTTAAAAAAATAACGGTATGTTAATTTTTTTTCAAATTCATACCAAATCTGTATGACCTTATAGTGAGTACATTAAATTTTATTTGAAATCAATAGCATTATTCGTGAGATATTTGAAACTAACCAAAATTTTTACTTTTTTTTTTTAACCGTTATAGTGAAAAAACTACTCACTGAATTTTAATAAACGCCCTTTCAGCCTCTTTCGAAGTTATTATCTATTAAACAAAATTTATTCGAAGTCGATATCTTTACTCGTTCTTGAGATATCGACGACGAAAAATGGTACCAGAACGTACGGACCTACGAACGTACGCACGTACGAACGTACGAACGTACGTACACACACACACACACACACAAACATCTTTCTAAAAATGTTTGATATAGCCTCTACTGACCTTGAAACGTCGAGAAATGTCAAAAATTCCAATTTGACAAATCGGACCGATTACAATAACTCCCTATGGGAAGTTAAAAACCATAACACCGCATAGATTAGATCTATTTCTGCAGACACACCCTATTTTAGATCGATTGATATTTTATTTAAACGCAAATTTTCTTTATTTTTATAAATAATCAATAAGAGTATGAATTAATTGTTGATTTAACTCGAACAAGAACCTGCCGACATTCAAGTTCATCTTGATAAAGATAAATTTTAGTTTTCATGCTAATTATGATTCTCATTTGATAAAAAAGATTATGTTCGTAGTGCTCATAAAAAAGGTAAACATTTTGTCGGATAAATTACTATAAATTTTCTGATTGATGGCAACTATATCAAATCAAGCAATTACTTGTTTTTAATCTTCTTGGAATAATTAATTATTCATATCTTTAATAGAATGTTGTGTTTGCAAATATAAATAAGTGGATTTGCAACTGAATTACAAAAACAATGGAAGCTTATGTATTTATTTCAATTTAATATGGGATAATCTGTAGATTTCGTTTTGTTTATGCAAATATTGTTTATTTAATATTAATATTCCTTCTTTGTTTCTCACCGATTGGATTCTTTAAAATGTGATTTATTTAAACCAACAATAAGATTTATACAGAATTAAGTGAAGGCTAAGGGAGCCTTTGTCAATGAATTTTTTGATTATTTATTCTTAGAAATATTTTTAAAATTATTATTTTTGATTAATATATTTGGCATCCTATGCTCTTTAAAAAGTATAATCTACACACACAGAATATCGTTGTTTTTTTTATATGAAAACTCAGACTTGTGGTAGCCTTGTACTAACCCAAATATTCCACTCGAGTATAACAAGTCCTGTAAATACCAATTCATAAAAGGCCAGTAGCGACTTTGTTTTTAGCTTGCGATAAATGAGCATATGTATAAGTAATGCATTTTTATAATAAAAAAGTCTAACTCGACATCTTGATCAGACATGAAATAACGATGATAGAGACAGAGATTGGGCCTTTCAATTTATTTCTGTCTGTCCGTCTGTTTGACTTCAGCCGCGGTGGATTTTCTTTATACTTGGTAGTTGATAAGCAGTAGGTAATTTAAAAATGCAATCTCTTGTGAATGCAATCTTTGAACATCATTCATTGAATTAATCAATTAATTTAATTGACTTCACTTGGAGACTGCGACTTCAAATTTTTAATCACCATTCATTTTAAGTAAAAAAAAAAACATTTAAATCACTTTTTTCTCCATTCATTAAACTTGCAACTGATTGATCGCAATCTTCTGAGAATTCATGGATTCTTTGCATTCCTTTGAAACCTTTATTTTGAATGCAAAGAATGCGAAAGAATTCAAAGAATGCATCAATTCTTAAAAGATTGCAATCAATTAATTGCTGTGTAATGAATAGTTGAAAAGGTGATTGCAAATTTTTTTAACGAGAAATGAATGGTGATTGCAGATTTAAAGTCGCAGGCTCAAAGTGAATTTAATGAATGGAATCTTTTTTTCCACGACATGTTTTATTTTTCTTTTTCTTAAGGCAAAGCTGCCATACAATTTTTTTTCGAAATTTTAGAATATATTTTTTTCTCGAAATTTGTTCTACAGATTTGTAAAAAATTTCACTTTCGCAAAATCATTTGATCAATTTTTGTTGTGTTATTGCTCGTAAAGAGTTTGAATATTAAAGGGTTTTCCACGGATTCCACGTGCTACCTGATAGATGACTTTCGATCCACAGGTGTCGAAGCTCTATGTATCAAAATCAAGTTGGAATCTGGTCATTTATTTATTATCTCCGCGTATATACCTCCAAGTTCAAACAATGACGCTTATGAAAAGTTAAATGACTGCATAGAAAATATTTATGTGCTTATGGAACCCGAAGATGAAATTTTGATCGTAGGTGACTTTAATCTACCAAACCTTAATTGGACAAAAATTGATGACGACAACTTCCATGTTCCGATAAATGCGTCAAGCCTTAATGAACTAACATTTATAGATGGTATGTCTTCGTGTGGTTTGAGTCAATTCAATGGATTGAGAAATCGTTTTGGAAAAATTCTTGACTTAGTGTTTTTCGCCGATACAATTAACAATGAAATTGCTGTTTTAACTGCTACTGTAAAATTAATTGACGAAGATCGACATCATCCTGCATTAGATATTTCACTAGGTTTAAACATGTCTTCTCCTTACAATAACAATAATAACAACAAACTTGAATTTGACTTTTCTAAATGTAATTTTGTAGATCTTTTTGATATGTTAATAACTGTTAATTGGAATCAATTATTTTGTAATTGCAATATTGATGATATGTGTAATAATTTTTATAGAACTCTTTTTAACTGCTTTTACGAAACTATTCCTTTAAAAAGAACTCGTTTTGCTTCAAATGCACCACCATGGTTTGATACGCGTATTAAAAACTTAAAAAATAAAAGGAACAAAGCTTGGGTAAATTATAATATAACTAGAACTGACGATGATTATAGAACTTTCTTAATTCTAAAACAACTTTTCACTGAATATTCTAACACTCTATATGACGATTACATTTGTAAAATAGAACATGGTATTAAATCTAATCCAGATAGTTTCTGGAATTTCGTTAATAATAAAAGGAAAACGTGTGGCTATCCGAATTCGATGTCAAATAATTCATCAACTAGTCATGATCCAAAGGTTATTGCAAACATGTTTGCTGACCAATTCAAAGAAGCATTTGAAGAATCAGAATTTAATCATTCCTCTTCTTTTTCTTCTTCTTTTGACAGTTTTACTCATTTAAACGCAATTAATTTTGAAATAAGTGAAGATACAGTCGCTCAACAAATATTAAATCTCGATGAGTGCTTTATTCCAGGCCCCGATGGTGTTCCATCTTATATATTAAAAAAATGTGCTTCTTATTTGTCGTATCCGTTATATATTCTCTTCAATTCATCCTTAAAAAGTTCAATTTTTCCTATTATCTGGAAAAGTTCATTTATTATTCCTATACATAAAAAAGGTCCTAAGAATGAAACAATGAACTATAGACCCATTGCTAAACTATCTGTGATACCCAAACTGTTTGAGTCAATTGTGAGTAATGTTCTTTCTTTTCATTGTAGTTCTATTATTTGTGATAGCCAGCATGGCTTTGTCAAAAAGAGATCCACTGTTACTAATTTATTTAACTTCGTTTCCTTTTGTCTAGATGTTTTTGAAAAACGCGGGCAAGTTGATTCTGTATTTACTGACTTTAGTAAAGCCTTTGACAAGTTATGTCACAATACACTAATTTTAAAATTAAACCATCTAGGATTTAACAACAATTTTATAAATTGGATTTCTCCATACTTAAAAAATCGTCGTTATTCTGTCTTGTTTCGTAATGAAAGTTCAAGTCAATTTGTTGTCAATTCTGGCGTCCCTCAGGGTAGCCACTTAGGTCCTATTTTATTTGTTTTATTTATTAATGACTTGGTTTCAAACTTAAAAAACTCGTCTGTCCTTGTTTATGCTGATGACATTAAGCTTTTCAAAAGTATAAAATCCTCCTCTGACTGTTTATTACTACAAGAAGACTTAACAATATTTAGGGAATGGTGCAATAAAAACCGACTTGTTTTAAATGTTGACAAATGTAAAACCATGAGTTTTACACGTAAAAAATTTCCGTTTTTGTACAACTATACGTTTGATTCTTGTCCGTTATGTAAGGTTTCTATGTTTTCTGATTTAGGTATTATTCTAGATCCCAAATTAACATTTAATGATCATTTAAATTATATAATTAAAAAAGCCAATAGGGTTCTTGGATTCATTAAAAGATTCGGTCGTGATTTTCAGGACCCTTATGTTCTTAAACTTCTATTTATTTCGTTTGTTAGACCAATTCTAGAATACGGCTGTGTGGTATGGTCACCTTATTACTCAATACATGTTACAAGAATTGAAGCGATCCAAAAAAGGTTTCTGCGTTTCTGTCTTCGGTCTCTTCCATGGTCAAGGGAAAATCTACTTCCCCCTTATTCTCAAAGACTAGCTTTGATCAGCCTTCCTTCTTTGACTAACCACAGAAAGTTTATACAATTTTGTTTTATTGTTGGGATTATTAATGGTTCGATATCATTACCATCAGTTCTAAGTAAATTAAATTTCAGTTTCAGCCGTTCATGTTTAAGGCGACAGCAACCAATTATTCAAATATTTAGCAGATCAAACTATGGTGTATGTAGCCCCTTCAATCAATTAATAACAATTTATAACGAATTTCAATTTTGTTTAGAATCTGTAAATGATAACATAAAATGTAAAAAATTTAAACTTATCTTTTTCAACAATATTGAATAATAAATATAAATTATGATATTAGATTATATTAGATTATAAGAATTATTTTTAATATTGTTAACGTTAGATTTAACGAATTAAATAAATAAATAAATAAATTCCTAAATCTATGTTCATATGGCTGAATTAATGTCATAACACATTTTTTATCATCGTCCTGTAGCGCTCGCCATTGACGGTGACCTTCATCAACGATGACGTTTCGAAAAAGTACGGACTAATGATGCCGCATTCCAAATTCTACACCAAATGCTAACTTTTTGAGTATTTATTGTTACCTGGTGAACCTCGTGATTCATTTGGCATAATTAACCAAGTTGAAGTCTGAGAAAGGCCGAGTTCTTGTGCACGGCGAGGAATCTGTTGTGTACACTTTTACGGACCGCGGCGATGTTCTTGACCGATACAATTGGTTTAAAGTGCAGGGGCAAATTCTCCTACTTTAATGTAGCATCACAATGGGCCGAGTTGTCTTAAGATTTCAGTTATCTCGCTACCAGACACTTAAAGCTAACGTTATTAAAAAAGGAACTACGGCTTGAATTTTTTTTTGGCTTTCTAGATGTTTAATAAATCGAACCGTACTCCTGTATTCCAGCTGCATAATTTAAGTCTGTTTCTAATCGCCTAACTGCACTTAAGCCTACCGCTGCTACTGTGCAGGTTATTGTCATCGAATATTTTTTTTTTTTTTTATAATCTACCCGCGCTCAAGGGATTATGATTACCCTTTAAATGTTTCAACACAGCGCGGGCGCGAAGTTAATGAAGAGAAAGAAGGATAGGAAAGATGTGTGGCACGATGTTCTGAGACTGTTGGTGGTTGTCTCAGATATTTTTATCTCCAGGGTGGCGGCTGAGCTAAAGCGGAGAAATGCCGTGTCTTATTTCTATGTCGCTTATAATTCACATTATTTTATTCGTGCTCATCCTTGTTGGGCATACTAGTTTAACTCAATCACGTGTTGTTAGTGTTATGCCTGAACAACATGGGTGTTTTCATAAATGCATGGTTGCTTTGTTTACATGCGATCAATTGCAATCATATTAAAGTCATACAAAATATTTGCGCATGTGTTTTACGCTGCATTTATGAACACTTTTTCTGATTTGCGTCATATGTCAATTTTTTAGAACAATATTTTAGTTTTTTGCAAACATATACCTTTTTTTGAGCCAGAACAATATTGTGATGCCGTTTGTTACTGCTTTCAATAGAACTTTGAATTTTCAAGAGAAAGAATTTGATAGATGAAACAATCAAGGATAAGAAATAGTTTATACTATATACCTGTCTCTTTCGTTAAGAAAGAAATTCAGATTGCATGTGAGTTTTTATAGTTGCACATTTGCGCTGCAATATTTGCATTTTGCTTTTATGAAAATCTGACATTTATCATTTGAATTTATGAAAGTTATGCATTCATCAGACTTTCGCAACCATGCATTTATGAAAGCACCCCATGTAATGAGTAAACTAGCAACCCATTGATGACAATTTTTAGAAGGTGGTTTTACACCACTCACAAAATGCCCTTATTTCTGACAAAAACCTGGCAAATACTGGATAATATCAATTCATTGGGATAAATTTACACAAAATAATTTAAGAGTAAGTTGATGTCATTAATATGCTACCAATCAGCATACAAATCAGCAAGTTCATTACTTCATGTATTTGTCATAGTTTGCTAATTGTTGTACGAACTTTAACTTTAAGTTTAAGTTTAAAGCGATGCCAGTTATTTTTTTACCAAAATTAAACACTATAATCTATATATTATATAAAAATCAATTGCTGTTCGTTTGTCTCGCTAAAACTCGAGAGTGGCTGGACCGATTTTTTGAATTTTGACCTCTAAATATTTGTGGAAGCTCAGGGAAGGTTGTTTAAGCGATGAGAAACATAAATAACAAGTAACGGAAAATACTTAAAACGACAATTTAATTTTCCTATACAAAACGTTCCTAGCGTTAACTCTACAAATTACTGCAGAAATTTACAATGAGACATTCATCATGATAGAAAATATGTGTTTATTGATGGTTAATAAAGTATTGTTGTGTATGGGCATGACAGCACCAAATCATCCCATGCGCGATGCATTTAACCACGAGTTGCAAACAGAACAACAATACGACACTGAAATATTGGCCGAAACAGTTCGTTCAAATCTTCCGCAATTGAATGAACAGTGTGAATCAGTGGATCTGTTGGAATTTACTTCATTTCATTGATGCTCCCGGGAGGATTAGAAAAACTTTCCTAATTTCTTTAATGTTGACAAAGATCAGATCGCAAAATGTAGTAGCTCTAGCATTGGCTTTATCTGGAATAGCTGCAACATTGTTAGAAGGTGGACGTACTGCACATTTTACCTTGCAAATCAACGAAGCACCAGTTTGCAACATCGCCAAAAATAGCGCAATGACGAAGATTCTACAGATATGCAAATTGATCGTTTTGGATGAATGTACGATGGCCGACAAGAGATTTCAGGTGTTATGCCCTGCATTTAGGTCGCGAAGCATAAACGAGGTTGCACCACCGCAGCTCATTGCATTATGTCGTATCAGTATTGCAGAATTATAAGTAATCTAACTCATCAATAGTGTTTCGACATTGCAATTGGCACAAGAGAGAAACAACTTAAAAATGCTTAGTAGACTGTTTGGTCATTGGCAAGTTTCGATTGGAAACGTGAATGTTCGGTGAGTTCGCTTAAAAACCACGAAAAGTGCGAGTCGTTTTTCATCAAATAATTAAATACTTAACAGAGGCACTTGACAGAACGTTAAAAGATGTTCATGACAAACAAAACATTTTTGGTGGAACCATGATTCTGTTGTCAGGTAATTTTCGTCAGACTCTTCCAATTATTTCTCGATCAACTGTTGCTGACGAACTAAACGCATGCTGAAAATCATCTAATTTGTGAAAAGATGCTCCAATTAATAACTAACATGTGAGTATTTTTTCAACAAGAACAATTTGCGATTATGTTTTCGAAGCAGTTATTAGATATTGGAAAAGGTAAGGTCGGTGTTGACACCTCGACCGGATGAATTACACTACTCACGGATTTCTGTCACTGCGTCGACTCAAAACAGGAGCTTATTTAGCGTGGACATAGAACAACAATTCAGAAACTATAATTCGTTGAATGAACGAGCAATATTGGCAGCCAAAAACAAAGATGCCGATGATCTCAATGCAACCATTCAGAATTTTCTTCCCGCAGATTTGTTTTCTTACAAATCAGTTGACACAGTTACAAACCGCGATGACGTAGTCAACTATCCTACAGAGTTTTTAAATTCCCTAGATTTGCCTGAACTACCACCTTACAATTTGTAATTAAAAGAAGGATCAGTTGTGATTATACTGCGTAACATTAATCAAACTCGACTGTGCAATGGAACGAGACTGGCTGTTAAAAAGCTAATGAATAACATCATCGAGGCAAAGATCATCAAGGAAAATACAAAGGAGAGTATGTCTTGATCCCGCGTATACCGATGATTCCAACGGATTTGCCATTCGATTTTAATATGTAGGTGATACGAAGTTCACCGGGTCATCTAGTACTAGTGTACTTATAAATTTCTTCCAAAGATTTTGACAAAACTGAATTTTATTGGACTGCTTTGAGCTTTCTTTGAATCAAATGTAGCCCACTTACGCAAAAACCTTTTTGTATACAATTGCACAACCTTAACAAGCATTGTCATTTGGTCGAAAATTTAATAAATTTCGGAAAAAATTACCCTCGGTTCAAATTAAGAATCCTTCTTAAGAAAATTCAGCTTAGTAGGAGTTTTTTAGAGTTTTGGCAATTTTAATAAGTTGAAAACAATTGTTTTATTTTTGACCATGTAGCCCTGGTTTGGTCTTATAACTGTAGAACTGTTTACAAGCTGTACGAAATTTTGTTGGGATTGATAGCAAATTGTGCTAAGTTGTGAAACGTTTTAAGTTGTAAAAGTCTAGTGCCGATTTGCCTTTATTGTGGCAATCGTATGAGATATTGAGGTTAAGTCCAGATTTTCCTTTCAATTTCACATGATTTTTCTATTCCACTAGCGAAGAATTGGTCACTGTAATTTCAGACAAATAGATGTCAGAGTTTTGAAACAAAAATTTTAAAATTTATTTCAAAAAAATTAACAGTCAATGTCACCCAATTTGACATGTTTACACGTGGACAGTTTAAGTCTTGGTTCTTAAATAATCGGAAGCTCACTAAAGCCGAGCAATATAAATAAAGAGGGGATAAGGCTATTTACCAAATATACAGTCCGATTCACATGATTAGACGCACCATTTTTCTCTCAATAAATTGCAGTTTACTTTTTGTTTTTCTTCATGAACTACAAAAGAATTGCATTCATTTGAAAGGTTATTAAATTCTCTGTAAAAAAAACTTAAATTCAAGATTAGTGAGAGACACTTAACGGTTGTTTTGATCTCTTTCTTCGCATTAGTGCTAAAAAAGCTGAAATAAATCGGTTCACTTGATTAGACGCACCTGTTAAAAGTTAAAAAAAAAAGAGGTTGATCAATTTTTAACATTTTCTATTTACTTTTTTTATTGTTCTTGAAGTTATTTTTCACAGTTTCAATACTTTGTACAACCTCTACGATTTGAAATTACATCAAAAATTCTACTTCTAAGAGTTTCATACAATTTTCTCAATAATCTAATGAAATCTTAGACAAGGCTTCTTTAATTGCGGCAATTATCTCCTTATAGCTTTCATATTGCTTACCTTTTTCATAAATTTGATGGGTCAGTCATCCAGAAAAGTTTTCAATGATGTTTAGATCAAGTGAGTATGGTGGCCACTGCAAAAATTCCACATTTTCACTGCGGATAAATGCTTTTACAACGTGCGCGTTGTGAATCGGAGCATTGTCTAGTTGTCAGATCTACTGGATAGGTCCAAAAAGGTCTTTTATGGCTCGAAAAGCTGTTTGCATAAGAGCTTTATAAGAAATTTCTGTCATTTTGTGAGACACAAAACCAACTCATAGGCGCGGTAGTACGAAATGGCACCCCACTCAAATACTTCTCCTTTTTTGGAATGATTTCGGTTCAAGAAGCATTCGGATGTCATAGAAATAAAACTTATACCCATCAGGACCATCTAGGTTGAACTTTTTCTCATCAGAAAACACCACATTTCTTCAATTTAAGACACTTCCAACCTGCGCATACCATGTCATGTGAAGACGCGCGAACTCCAACCGCTGTTCTTTTCTTGCAGCGTTAAGTTTTTTTTTTCTTTTAGCTTTTTGAATTTCAAGTGTTGAATACCTAAAAAAGCTCGAAGAACAGTTGATTTGATTGCACTTACCCCCGCTAATTGTTTGATTTTCGTAGTGGAGTTAGTTAAATTTGAGGCAATTCATATAATTTTTCGCTTCTCATGTGGTGTAAAGGGTGTTTTTGTCCTTCCTTTGTTGTTTTTTTCGTAGGTGGCAGGATTTGATAAAACATTTCGAACAGCTTTATCATTTCGTCCTATTTTCTTTGCAATTTTGGGCATAAAATACCCTTCTGAGTGGTAGGCCTAAATTTTTGCTATTTCCGCCGAAGTTAACATTTTCTTTTTACCCATTTTCACCTTAAACACTTGGAAAAACTTTAATAACGTACACTCATCAACCAAATTTAATTTGTATTACCCAGCATTAAGAAACTAACTGAATTAATTCGTGCGTCTAATCAAGTGAACCGATTTATTTCAGCTTTTTTAGCACTAATGCGAAGAAAGAGATCAAAACAACCGTTAAGTGTCTCTCACTAATCTTGAATTTAAGTTTTTTTTACAGAGAATTTAATAACCTTTCAAATGAATGCAATTCTTTTGTAGTTCATGAAGAAAAACAAAAAGAAAACTGCAATTTATTGAGAGAAAAATGGTGCGTCTAATCATGTGAATCGCACTGTACATATATGTAGCTCTATCGCTTATTCATGAACGCCAAAAATCTACACTTTGATGCAATTGACATTTGTTTTCACTCATACACTTTTATTTCCGCTTTTTTCATAAAAATAATCTTCTATATTTGACAGATTTATTAAGTTCACTATTAACATTTCTACATTCCAGTCCAAAATGTGTTTTAAGGAACACAGACTGATGTATGGTTGATGTTCCGGATAGAAAGGTTTTGACTCAACTCAACTGAGCTAGCGCAATCGACTGAAACCAAATCCATTTCAATTCAAAGCAGATATTGTCACATACAAAGAGGTTGAAATTCAGTTCAATCTCGATTAAAATATTTAAACCTTCTCATTGATTCAAGTGAAAGGTAATTTACTCTCTTTTATGAATGGAATATAACATCATGCAAATGCCATCCACTGGAATTCTTCCAGAACTCGATTCGATCACAACATAACGAAGCCTTAAAATTTAATGAAAGTTTGTCAATTATGATAAGATACAACTTACAACATGGTCACAATTTTTATAGTAAGTTTTCACAATTCTTACCGATCCATATTGTAAAATGCCAAACGTGAAGCTAAGCATTTTCAATTTCTGATGACGTCTCTGTTTGACGTATGCCATTGAATCAGGGATGTACCACGAATTAGATAATGATGAATTGCTAATTTATAACCGGGTATTTCCTCTTTTTGAGTGATTTTTCCACATTTGGGTGTGTTCAAGTTTTATCATGGGGTAGATTACTGTGTTATGTAATTGGCATTATTTTTTGGTCCAAATGACTACGAAAGAATAAAGAACAATACAGATTTTGGGAATAAATGAAGGGATTACCCAATTGAAATTCAATGTTATTTCTTGTGGTGTATTGAATTATAAGCAGGTTTCATTAAGACTCAGTTTTAGTGTGTGATCATACTATAGTTTCCAAATTAACCCTGAGTTAACTTCTGTGAGATATTTTCCAGTCAATTTAGTTCGCAAATTAATAGCTTGCTTTATCATAAATATCATGTTAAGCATTAATCATTCAAACAAGCTACAGAACATACATTTTTTAAAACTTCAGCCGTGTACATTTAATTCTTAAATATGAGTTCTAATGCATGAATTAATATTCAATAGTTTATCCTCAAAAACCAGTTTCCTTTCACTTTTTTTAAGTTTTCTTTTTAAATAAAACTATTAATATTGATTTTTATTGGCATATTTATTAATTTATAATGTCACATTTTTGTATTATAATATTTTCAGATGAGAATGGCATCGTTATGGGTGAATTTGGCTTTATAACTGCCGATGGCATTTATCACG
Source organism: Chrysotoxum bicinctum (assembly GCA_911387755.1). Lineage (NCBI taxonomy): Eukaryota > Metazoa > Arthropoda > Insecta > Diptera > Syrphidae > Chrysotoxum > Chrysotoxum bicinctum. The sequence goes on from OU426989.1 coordinate 172,690,427, forward strand.
TTACAGTTTATGCAACCGACGAGAATGGAAAATTCAAGATTATTTCCATGAAGAACTTTCCTTATGGCAATCCGGAGAGTAAGTTAATTTAATTTTTTTTTTAATTTCAATTACCATAATCGTAGGTAAATATAATATTCAACAAGAATAATTCTAATCACAAAACCATCCAGCCACAACATTATTATACTCAATCATTTCTTAAGTAATGCTCATGGGCATTTAGAATAAATTTTAATGACAACCATGTCGACATGAATTAACATATCGAATAAATTAGTCACTAACCATTGACAGGAGAGGTGACAGAGAGCTAATAAATTACTGTTTATCATGACACTTTTCTTTTTTTTTTCATTTAGAGAAGATTATGATCGCAATGTTGCCTCTAGCTAAAAAGCCGGAAGTAAAACCAACAGTGGTTAAATCCTTGAAACCAGATGGTAACTCTTGTGGTGGTTGTGTTTTGCCAAAGAAGTCAAATCAACTGCCAGCTGATGTCATGGGGAAGAAACCAGATGATGAGAAAGCGGTATTTAGGCCTTTATCAAAGCCATTCGACAAGGTATCTACTAATGGCAAGGCAAATGGAGGAGCTGTTATGGGAGGTAAGAGTACTTCAACAAAGTCGCTATCGAAGACCACAGCATCAGTTCCACAAAGTGCAGGGGCAAATGGAAAAGGATTATCAGCTTCTCAAAAACCATTGCCAAAACTTCCTGGATCCAAACCTTTGATTCCACCAAAGATTTCGACACCTGGAGCTCAAAATCCTAATACTATTGGGGCCACTTCATCGCAAGTGGAGCCTAAAATTCCAGCAAATAATGGTAACGAATATCAGTTAACAAACTTGCTTACACAAACAACACCTACACGAATTTTTACACAAATTCCTGGAATCAATACACCTACAACGCTATTAAAACAACCAAATCGAGGAAACCAATTGTCGAACTTCCTGGTAAAACAAACTGAAATGCATTCTTCATCAACATCTACAAAACACTCAAGGCTTTCGATAGCCTTTGGGAATCCCCAAGCAATCTATAACACAGATTCCTTGACTAAAAAGAATCCAACAACTCCCTTTGAACTTTCTATTCCCAACACAATCACAACACCACAACAATCAATACAAAAAACAAATCCAACAAGTCCTTTTACACAACACTCTAGAAACGACAAAATCAATTCCATATTTTCAAAAAATCGACCTGAAATCAACAATAGATTTGGATTTTCAAGTCCAGGCAACCAAATAGCTTTAACTTCACATGCAAATAAAAATAGTCCTCCGCAAGTTAGAGGAAGTTTAAAAACCACAAAGTTCCCAAGTCCTTTAGTAAGCTCAACCATACCGACAGTTTTAAACACAAACACAAACACAAAGTCCCCAAGTTCCTCAGTCTCTCCATCATATAATCTAAATAGATCATTTACAATTCCAGCCAATAACAAGAAGACACAATCAACACATCAACAAGGACCCATAAATACATTTACACAAGACGCTGTTAAACCAATACTGAAAAACAACAAAGAACCAAAACCATTTCAAACACTTAACAAAATTTTACCAGATTCAGATAGTGGAAAACCTAGCAGCCATTTAACACCACACACATCAACCCTCATTTCGGTTCCAGGAAACACAGTTTTACAAAAACCAGGACAAGCTCTTACACCAGCAAAAGCAACACCTCAATCGATAGTCAAAAATATTTTAACACAACCACTCATGTCTTCAAAAACTTTAGCACCTAAAAGACTGCAACAAAACACAAATGGTAATTTACATAAATTTTAATAAGATAAATATGGATATATCGTCGAGTCGTCTTACTTTCAAAACCTCGTAAGTCGAAGTTGCGAAAATTCTCCTGAAACACAACATACTCGTATAATAATAAATCAGAATACCGTTAGCTTCAGAAAGACTTACGAGTAAGGCTCATTGATAGAAGCAAAATGAATACAACTACAGGGATTTGATATTTTAATTCAAATAATGTAAAATACTTTTTAATGTCATTTTTCATTTAATTTCGACCTATGAGGTCTCGATAGAAAGTTGAGGAAATATATGTAGATATAAACAATTTTGAATTTTGAATATATTCAGGATCAACAAGGCCTTAGAGGAATTAAATAAATTTCTTCTGACACTTTTGTATGTCCATGTAACTCAAAAGTAATAGACCACGTAGGGACATTATAGAATATTTACGGATTTTAATATGTAGGCAGTATTTACCCACCATTCTGAAGGTCCGTCATTATCTATATAATTATTTTGTTTGAAATCGTCGGCGAAGAGTAAGCCTATATACGAGTAATATAAGATACAATTCGGTAAGTCATTAGAGAAACGAAGAATAAATAGAGGTCCCAAATGACTTCCTTGAGGCCTACCTTGTAAAGATAAGACTTAATTCGAACATACTGTTTTCTATTATGTGTAATCCATTATCTAGTTCATCAAGGTAAGATTTATAGATCATTCATCCTTTTAATAAGGAAAAAATACAACTTTTAAGAAGTGAAGTATGAAAATTAAATTTGGAGTTTTTGAACTATTTAAATACTTTCTTTCGAATTTGAGAAAACTTACCAATTAAATTAAGCTACCCAGCAACTATTGAAATGAAAAAATGAAATTAAATTAAAAAAAATAATTTTGAAACGAAAAAGTTGACGTAAAAACGTTTTATCAATACTCAAATGAAATAAGTTGGATTATAATTCAATTAAAGATCAAGTGACTTCAACCTTAAAATGCGTTTCTACCAGGTAAGGCAGTGGACTCATCAGTTAGATGCTGCCGTACACTTTTAAGGCGTTAACATTGGTAGATGTTTACCAACTCTTATTAAAAAAAAAACAGCATTTACATACTGTGAATTTTATATTTCTAGGAGGATATGTCGGTAACTCATGGTAACGACTTAGGAAGGTCTTACCTCGGCGAAACGCAGTTTGGAGTTGAGCTCACTTGACTTTTTACTAAAGAAGCTAGGTTTATTTAATCACTCCACTTAATCAGAAGTAATTCTCATATTTTCTTCATATTAGTAAAGTTAAATTCTTAAAAGAGTAAAATAAATGACGCAAAATTTTAATTGAATTAGTACGATGCTAAATCTGTTTTAGTATGATATTTATTAGGTCAAAACAACGAATTTGCAAATTTTAATCGAATATAGCATTATACTTTCTCTACCCTTTTATTAAAGTTAAAATCATCGAGTCCCTACTACATTTTTTTAGTATCGTGCTAGCTTCATATGACTCTTTGACATTTGGAAACATCGAAAAAGGTTAGTGTGCTTACTTTTTTTACACAAAATGTCATTGTTTTAGGTGTGTTCAGAAGCAATTTATTAAGATTTTTTTCAGTACGATACTAGTTAGAAAATGTTTAAAATTAAGAAGGAGTTAGTAAACTACTAAAAAGTTAGCAAATTGTTAAGTAGTATCATACTAATACCTTAATAATAGGCTGTTTAAAATTTTGCGCCAGGCTGTTTAAAATTTTGCGCAAATGTTTTTACTATGATTCTAGCAAATTTTCAAACCACAATTAAAAAAAATTTAATAAAATTATATTGAAAGTAGTAGAGGTGTTCCTTTACAAAATTATAGCAAAATGTGTCCTTGAAATGGAACCATAAATAACTTTCGTTAAATATTTTCAGAAGCAAAGACATCAACCATAAACTCCCAATCCACAAATAAACAAACACCCGCAGCGCCACCTTCTCAGACCAAGAGTAAGTCCACCCCATCTAGTAATGCTGGTGTGGGTGTTGGTGGTGCTTCAAGTAGTGGTAGTGTAGATGGTGGTGCAGGTCCTTTGTACCGATTCAAATATGTACTCGATTATAACAGCCATCGTGAAGAAGGCCGTATCGATGGTTCCAAAGAGGGGAAATACAATACAATTGACGACGATGGCATTCGCAGGATTATCGATTACATAGCAAACGAAAATGGCTACCAGCCCCATATCAAACTGGAACGTCTGCCACCCAATGAGCTGCCCACCGGTGAAAATAAGCTTAAGGAATATGAATTTGTGTGGTTTAACTAAATTAAAAAAAAACAAAAAAATACAAACACAGAGCATTTTTGGTTCAATTTTTAAATTGCATTTTTAATTTTTTTTTAATCACACTTAATTAGTTTTTTACACATATTTTTTTGTTGTTTTGTTTTTGGTTTCAAATTAAACTGATAATTTTAGAGTTGTTGTACACATCGATAACTGGATTTTATTTTAAAATTACTATTATTTAAACAATTATTATTTTATAATTAAGATCGTGTTTTTTTATTTTCTTATTTAAACAATGTTTTTATTTGTTATATTTTGTTTTTGTTTTATTTTTAATAAATATGCGTACCTAATGTACATACGATTTTTTTTTATTTGTTTTGAATTTTTCTTAATTATAACATTTACATCAACTTTAAAACTAATTTTATAATAATTTATTTAATTTTGTTTTTGTTTATACTTGAAATCTGATTATTAAATAATTTTAAACTAATTTCTAGGTTTAGGTTGTAATCGATAATAATTTTTTCTGGTTTACTTAAGAAAAGTACAACTGTACAGCTATCACAGTCTTCCATATTTTTTTTTTGGTTTATTCATATTTAATAAAATAAAAACAAATGAAAATAAAAATAGTACATTTCTTTGAGGAGAATAATAAATTAACATAAATTATATATTTGATTTGTGTAAGACGTCCTAATCAAGGTTAAAATATATTTTTATTTTTTTTGCTATTCTAATGAATGCTTCCATGTTGTCTGGCATAAATTGTTTAATGGAATAAATCAAAACGAATGACTCAAAAACTTTAAAATTATCAATATACTAGGCATTTTTTGTTAACACTTTTATGATCAATCAAAATTTAAATTGTTGTTATTCAAATCAACCGCTTTCAGCTATTTTTAAGAAGGAGGAACTTAATGTAATGTCGTGTGTGTAGTTTTTTGTTTGTTTCTTATGAATTGGATAATTAAAATATTTGGATTCTTCTAAGATAAAGGAATTATAATTATGATAATGATATACTCGTAATTTAGGCTTTTAAACATATAAATCAATTTTTAAAGCTTCCGACTTTTTCTGTTTGTTTTTTTATGTATTTTATGAGCATTTTTTTAATGATGGTCGTTATGATTTGTATGTTTCTCACGTTCTAAAGGATTTATGTTTTGAAGGTTAATTTTTTAAAAATCAGTGCAAAAAAAGTTAAAAATAAGTTACATACGTACATACATATGTAGGTTTTGAATTTCTGAACATCGCATTGAGGTGGAAACATTGATCAGCCTTAAGAATTCTACATTCGTTAAGTGCAGCTAAAGAAGGAATCAATGTAGGTGACACTAGCTCCAAAGTAAGGCTTAATGGTATATTGTTGACCACTTACGCTTTAGGTTTTTACTACGAGTATACCAAATACATATTAGGATATACATATATGATATGATTTCCAAAACAACAACAAATTTTCCGATGCAAAACCAAACATAGATTCTTACAAACATTTAACTTTGCTTAAGTTAAATGTTTTTGAACGAATTTTATACAATACGGTACTTTGCCAAAATTGAAAAATACGACAACATGAAAATAAAAACATATTGCAATAATTAGGATAACCAATATTTTTAAAAACTCCTAGAAAACACTTAACGGCGGCTTGTCTTAGCCTTATCACGAAACCATTTCCCTACCTTTTTTTACAAAAAAGTAAAGTTATTTGAGAAGAAAAATGTGTTACTTATATTTTTATGGATATGCCATTTATTAATAAAACCAATAAATATATAATATAAAAGTATAGACAAAATTGCTATCGATTGTTGCGCATTTTGCTTGGTTAATATATTTGCTTTGACGAAGTTTCGGATGCACTTAGAAACAACATGCAACTTTGTTCAAGTTATGACTTTTCTGTAAGTATACATTTGATGTATTTTGGAACTGAGCCTATGTTACCGAGATATGATAATTATTGTCATTGAAAGCCATAAAGCCAGATATGAAAGAACTTGGATTGAAAATAATGACTTAATAATTTATAGTACTAATTCATTAAAAATCTATGTAAGAGTTGGTAAACATCGACCAATTTTTGCGTCTTAGAAGGGTACGACAGCATCTAACTAATGAGCCCACTGTTGTACCTGGGCGAAACGCACCTTGGAGTTGAGGTCGCTTAAACTTTCAATTGAGAAATCTATGTATTTCGAAAAAATTAACAGTCTTAGGGCCAATTTATTGAACCTCAATTAAATTTAATTCTATCATTAAGAATGGGAAATTTATCGATTTAAAAAAATATAATTTATTCACCCACATTTAACGATTAAAATTGACGTTTTCTTGGTTAACTAATTATACATTTAATCTAAATACGTGTTTTACTAAATCGACAAAATACACCTTTTAAGAGCTATTTTGAGCGTTAATAGGATTTAACTGAAGTGTTTCTATTTATTCATTCTCAATTAGCTCTGACAAACAGGTTTTGTTTATTTTGTGCAAAAATAAATTGTCATCGGTGTTTAATTAAAACAATTGCAAAATGGATAATAATATAGAATGTTTGTTGGATATAAGTGATGAGAACGACGAAAATTTGATTGCACACGAACGATGGCAGTATAGAATAACTGATAGAATTAACATGGGAAAATGGGATGATGAAGATTTCTTCCAAAGGTTTCTTCTTACCAACAAAACAGTGGTTAAAGGTCCTTGAAATTATTTGACCATATGTGGAGTACTCTCTTCAAAGGTGGACAATGTTAAAAATGTTAAATTAAGATAGCATTTCAGTAAAATTTGTTTTGTGTCACGGTATACTTCTGCAATCGCACAACTGCTGATTACATTACGTTTTTTGCGCTTGGATCAATGCTAATCTCTATTGCTGATTTTGCTGGTGTAAGCATCTCCTCCCTTTGCATTTTATTGCCAAAAGTAACAGGACAATCGCTAAAAATCGATCGAGATTCATTCAGATGCCTGAAACTATGTTGGAAATGACTAAAGCTAGCGAGAAGTTCTAAATACAATTTCCTCCCAAACGCGCTGTTTTTCTTTCAGGGTGCATGCGTCGGTTTTTTATTTTCTATTACTTTAGAACGTTCGTAAGATGAATTCAAGGAGAATATTTTCTTCCAATTCTGTAAATTTTGAAGTCCTTTCGGGTTTTGTCGACATTTTAATAATATATCAATTTCAAATTATTATAAATATTCAAACTGTTGGCAGTTGTCTATTTACAAAAACGTAAAAATCCCTGGGAATTTTTATAACAAACATTTAAATTTAAATGTCTTATTAAAAACAAGTATTTAACTAAAGAGGAGTGAATGAATAGAAAATTTAAATGGAGAATACTTAATTGCGCTAATACCTTAAAGCTTATTTAGCTAACTTGACAAAATACTGTTTTTAATTGAGTGTGAATAAATTGGCCCTTAGTAATGTTTGCGTAAACTTAAAAAAAAAACAATATTTTTAAACTTTTTGTTAAAACTTATTTTTTGAGAATTCTTGTCCGAAAAAATATTCAACCAAAAAACCAACTTCTTTTTCACTTTTAATGCTTTCTTTAAAGAATTCAGAGTATCGCCTTGATCCGAAAAAAACTTGGAGTTTAATAAATGATATACTTGGAAGGAAGAGAATGAACTTAGATGGAGTGATCGAAAGAAATTTTGGTAGAGAAGTCAGTTCAGAAGAACTTGCGAACAGGTTCGCTTCAAGCTTTATAAACGAAGTTGAAACGGTTGTGCACACTTGCAATATAAAGTCGTACCACACTGAGATAACAAGCTCGAGACAATCAATCTACATATCACCAACCACAATAGAAGAAATCGAAAGAGCTTTAATAACATTAAATATAAATAAGTCTCCAGGTTCAGATGGAATTAGAGCAAAAGATATTCAATTGAATGCTCACACATTGACGCCAATAGTAGAACGCATAGTCAACTTGAGCTTTGAAGAGGCCTATGTTCCAGATGAACTTAAGGTTGCTATAGTACGACCTATATATAAAGCAGATGTAAAAACCGATGTATTGAACTATAGACCCATTTCTATTCTACCTATAATGGATAAAGTATTAGAACAGATAATGGCACATCGACTACAGAGTTATATCGAAAAATACAACATAATAAATAAAAATCAATATGGATTTACCAAAAACAAAAATACAAGCAAGCTTCTAGCAGAATTCGCTAATGTAATAAACAACAATCTGAACAAAAATTATCACAATCTAGTGATTTTCATAGATTTTAAAAAGGCTTTTGATACGCTGAGACATGAAAAACTTTTGGAAATGCTGGAAAAAATTGGTATTAGAGATGTTAGCTTGAACTGGTTTAAAAGTTATATGTCAAATAGAAAAATGCGAGTGAAAATTGGCGATTCATTAAGTGAAGAAAAAGGTCTTCAGTTCGGAGTTCCACAGGGTTCCATTTTAGGCCCTCTCCTATACATCATATATGCGAACCAACTATTTAATGTCTTGAAGAAAAGTATAGGTTTTGCGTACGCTGATGACACAGCAATAATAGTTAGCCACAGACACCTGGAAACAGCAACAAACATAATGCAAGACGAATTTAACTCAGTAATAAGATGGTGCCATGACTTTGGACTAGTAATAAATGTAAAAAAAACCAAACTTATGCATATCAGAAACTCACACATATTAAAAACACGAATAAATATAAAGATCCATGATACAGAGTGTATTCATCAAAACGCACACCAAGAAAGTCTTGATTCAGGTGATAATTGTAACAATTTCATCGAAAACGTGACACATTTTAAATATCTGGGTGTAGATCTTGACTGTTACTTTAAATGGGATGTACATATAGCACAACTTGGTAAAAAACTTAGAAAAGCAGTATATGCAATCTATCACTTGAGTATGCATACTAATTATAATGTATTGAAGCAAGTTTATTATTCACTGGTGGAATCCTCTCTGAGATACGGAATACTAGCGTGGGGAAACACTACCAAGAGTTACTTCATTGAACTGCAGCGTCTACAAAATCGAATCGTAAAAATTTTAATAAACAGCAAAAATAAAACAAACAGAGACGAATATACAAAATGCATACAAAACACTTGGACTATTGAACATAAACCAACTATTTGAACTCAATATTCTAGAAGAGTATTACAACGACCAGCAATACAAACAACCTATCGATCACCAATACAACACCAGGAAAAGAGCTCACGGATTTCTACAAACAACACGTTTTAAAAACTCGTATGGAAAACAACAATTATCAGTGATCATTCCACATATTTTCAACAAGATGCCAAGAGAAATACTTAATATAAATTATAAAAGACTAAGGAAGAAACGTCTTAGAGAACATCTATTAAACAACTTGTAAATTTAACATCATATTCCAAAAAAAAAAAAAAAAAAAAAAAAAAAAAAAAAAAAAAAAATATATTATTTCAAAGCATGTTAAATTGAAATTTCAAGAATTATTGTAATTAAATAACTATGTAAATAACCTTCTGCAGAAAAGCCCCTATAGGCTTCGCAGATACTTTTTTGTAACCAAACAAATGTGATTCTTCAGAATAAAGATTGAATTGAATTGAATTGAAATTGAATTGAATTGGAAATATCATTTGTCATTTTTCTTTTTCAAATATTTAATACATTTTCTTAAGGTGTGTCCACACCAAAGAAACCTTTTTGAATCATTTCAGAAACATTTAAGAACATTTTAAAAAACATTTCAGAAACAGAGAAGCATTTCAGGAAAGTTTCTGAAATGTTTTTTAAACAAATGGGAAATATTTCAGAAACATATTTTAAACAGTGTTTCCGGAAATGTTCCTTTGGCGTGAACACATCTTTAGAAAGCTTTATTCTTCCTTATCTATTTCAGTCGGTCCTTTACTTTTTGGAACAAAATTTACCAATGAATTAAGTAAGTATTTCATAAAAATTTTGATGTTACGAGTATATTTGTTAGTCAGATTCCATCAGCCGAGCCGTATCGCGATTTCCATTGTACATAATTAAAAACTTGTTACGAATCACGAAAACAAACAATCATAGAATCCATCGCACAGTGTGAAATTTTCCGATTCTAGTGGAACTTAAGTCTGAATCTTAGTTATTTCATCTTGTTATGCTTGTTTTTTGGGGAAAATGATTTCTTTTTGTCATATTAATTAGAAATTTTACATTTTCCAAATTAGAGAATAAGTCAGGACGAAAAAAAAATAAGAGAACAAAACTTATTTTGCCAAACATTTAATTTTTGTATTTAACAGTTTTGAAATATTTTTTTTTTTTTTCATTTTAAAAAATAAGTACAAACGAAAATATGAAAATAAAAAAAATCTTTAGTCAGACAAAGGCATCTTCGGTGTTTTTAGCAATGAAATAGTTTCGTCTGGTAGACTATGGCTTTTAGTTTTTGAAAGCTTTGATCTAGTGTAAAGAAGAGGATCTTATGACAACAGAAATCGATTTAAAATATCTCTATTTGTATCTTTTCTGCTCGTCTTTCGACTAAAGTTTTCCCGATTTCGTTTATACTCTTTATTATTTGCATCTTGCGCTTCTTCAGCGAGCTGACCCAATGGCAAAATACAAGACTTTATGATTTGTTCTTCGTGAACAAGAATTTTGTGAATACTTGCAGGCAAATAATACCAAGGATACAATGTTAAATAATATTTTTTCGTTTCTTGAGAAAAAGCTCCAAATTTTTCTGCGTCAATTTCCATATCGCAAGATAATGCTTATAAAATGACAAGAAAACGTTGAATAAGTGTAAAATCAATGCCAGTAATTGAAGCAGTTAGCTCTGAATTTCTAAAAAATCTTCTGGCAGAATTTCCGTCATTTGTGTTGCCTGCCGTTTGTTTCGGCATATCAACAAAAAGACCCATTTCTTGCCGAAATCGTTCTTTCTTCCCGCCACTGAAGTTTTTTCCTGTGGTGACTTGGCTTGCCATTTTTTAATCTCCAATTTATAGTATATGTGCAGCATAAATTCGAAAGCTCTAATCCATGAGTGTAACGGTGATATTCCGATTGTAAACATATTTTCATCTATGTTGGATGAACGGGAAGTGTCATGTTCCTTATTCATTTCTTTAGGGCTGCACGCTGCACCCACATATGTAGCATCATTGTGATGCTTAAGGAAAGGTTTTTAATTTTTGTTTGCATTTTGGTGGTTTCTGCCCTTATGACATCTTTTGTTTCTTTTTTCATAGTAAAACCAACAGGTCTACAAAATCTTGTAGAATTAGGTCTGGGATTCTGCCAAATGATGTTATTCGATGTTTCACATGCCATCCTTATAGGGACCAAGTTTACAGAGAACATATGTATATTCATCACTGAAGCCTTCAGTTAAAACTTGTTTATAACGGCTTTGTGCAGAACTTCCGTCACATCCCCATTTATAAAAAAGCCTTAGCTTTTCGAACTTACCAGACTCAAGAACATTGGATTGAGCTTCGCATAACCTTTTTGATGTTATATCGACTAGGGCTTGTAAGTCGACTTCCGCAGAAGTTTCTGTGACCGTAATATTATTTAATTCCGGTGGATAGCATTGTTCTTTTACGAGATAATAAGGGGGTTTTAAATCACTTCCAGCCTCTTTAGCATTGTGTCTTATTATTTGGTATTATTGATAGCTTAATTTAGCATCTATAATAAGGCCTAAAGCTCCTTCAGGTGAGATTTCTGGTTCATTTTTTTCAATTCTAGCTTTCTTCAATTTTGTTCCACGAGCTGGTGAAGAAGAGGAAAGCTCTCGAATTATATTGGCTGTGTCATGCTTTCCACAAGACCTCAGGCTCATTTCATGAGCAAGCGCAATTTCCTCAGGCGATTTGGTGACCCCTATATCACGGACTTTTCGTTTTTGTACTTTTATGTTGCATTCTTCAAATGGTTTCTGGGGCCTTCAAAATTTTGTTTCTTTCGATTCTGTACTTGTACTTGGTTGAGCTTGGTACAGGCAAGCAGTTGGTAAAATAATAAGCTGTTCTAACCACTCTTGATTTTTTTTTACAAATTTGGAGTGGATTCTATAGCTCTGCTCCCATTTTTGTTTTATAATACCAACAAGCCTACCCACAAACATCCCCAACTCTCGGCAGGAAGGTTCAATTCCATTTTCTGCAGAAATGTACTCAACAACTTTTCGGTTTTTGGAGTTTGGTACCAAAGTTCAAAAATGGTCATCCTATTAATTTTTCTGTAAGTGGTAAATATTTGTATGGGGGCAGCAAATGGTTGCAAGAACTTACCTTTGATTGTGGTTAAGAAAAGCTTACAGAATAAATCTATGCAAAATTTAGCGCGGGTACACGAACGGAAATGTAAAAAATTTGCTTCCAAAGTTAAAAAAGACGATTTTTTTTACTGTTTTACGAAAATATATTTAAAAAATAAAAATAACAAAATTGAATTTATAAAACTTACTCAAATCTGTAGTATAAACTTCAAAATTAAAAAATAATAAATCTCTTTTTAATTCACAACACGCAATTCGAATCAGCGAAGCTTAGTTAATTGGCTATGTGATGACTTCAATTTTTTGTTTCACAGAGTGTATCACTTTGACAACTTACCATACAAAACCAAACCGTTATATTGACCTCTCACCAACTAAAATCATTTCACTGTTATGTTTAGAACTGATTAAAATTGGTATTATACTTGATAGCTAAACTTTATTTTTTGCATTAAGTTCCACTAGAATCGGAAAATTTCACACTGTGCATCGTAGCGAAAAATTACATGTCACCCATGTTCTGCATTTCACTTATTGTGAATTCGAGCAACAAAAGTGAATTTTTATGTTCTGCATTCCGCATAAAATGACTTTTGTGATTTGTTCATTCCGAATGTGAAATGTTGATGTTCTGAATTCCACCCCAAATGAAGATTGTGAATTGAGTTTTCGGAGATGGAAATTCGTATTCTAAATTTCGAATACATAGCGTTTTGCGGTGAATTCAATTCACTTAGTTTTGTTTGGTGAAACTTTACATTTGCACGACAATTGACAAACATGTAAATAAAGCTTTGAAATTTTGATTTTATTAAAATAAATTGTTGTTTACAAGGAAATACAAAAGAGCTCCCGACAAGAAAGATTTTTGTTGCAATTTATGAAATAAGTAAAGGAAGGAGTTTTGTGTTAAGGGAATTGAAGTCGATTTTATTAAGGGATTTATTTCCAAAATATAAACAAAAGCTTCTTTTGAAATATGACCATATTAATTCATTCCTCATTTCAACTTACGCTGCTTCTGGTAGTTCTAAAATTTTGGCTTTACCACATAAAACTTTTCCACGAACTCTCTATCACTGATTTTCGTCGCTTCTACCACTTATTAATAACTAGCCGACCCGTACTCGCGTTGCTTCGCAAATTGTAACTACGAATATTTTTTTAATATTAATATTAGCATATGAAAACATTTCTCAATGTGACTGAGCATATTTTCTACAATAATATTAATTTTAGTTTATATGCATAACTTACCGTATCGAATTAGATTCTCTTTCACACTTGAAAAAAAAAGAGTTTGTTCATGTTTGTGCATATTATAAATATAACAATATAGAAAATAATAAAACTTTTTTCAAATAAATGGGTTGACTACTTTCTGAGATAATTCAACCCAAACTTTAAAATGGTTTCGCTTTTATAGAATAGTTCATGTGCACTGTAGTCAATTGAAAGTCAATTTTTGTCACCCAAAATGCTATTAAGTGCATTCAGGTAACTTAAAAAATAAAATGCACGACTGGATCGCACAAACTTGCTCATAATGTAAAAGTACTTTGGAATTAAAAATACATTTTATAAATATAAAACATGGATTTAATTAGATAAAAATGTTCAAATATATGGAATTGCCGTCTGATTAATCTTTTTAAAGTAATTTTTTATATAACAAATTTCCTTAAAATTTTTCGAGAAGTATTTAGTAGTATAGATTTTAGAAATAGTTTTTTTTTTCGAATATTTTTATATACAATATTATTTCAAACTTAAGGGGGCTCCTGTTGAAAATTTTTGGTTAAAATGGTTAGAGCCGTTAATGAGAAAGTCAAAAAATCAAAAAACCGTTCTATGAAAGGTATACCGTTAATAACATTTTGCCCCAAAATTTTGTTTGACCAAAATGTAGTCCATGTCCAATGTCCTAATTTTATCAAAATCGTTAGAGCCGTTTTCGATATAAATAAGATTATGCATTATGGGTGTATGGGGGCTATCATTAGTTTTGGATCTAACAAAAATTTCAATTTCTCCTCTAGAGAATCACGAAGACCCTTAACTACCCAGATTGAAGAACATAGGCCTCGAAGTTTTGGCTGTAGGCAGAGGTACAGACAAACAGACACACAGTCACACTGAGACATGTTTTTTGTGTACTAAATTGTCCTTAAAATTTGTATGCAAACAATTGATATGCAAGTTGTTAGTATTCAATAAAATACATTTTATAACGTAATTTAAAAATTTATTCGTGTAGGTATCCGTTTTCTAGATATTGAATTTTCAAAACAAAATTTTTATTATTTTTTTTACAATCCAAAAACTATTTTTTCGAAAAAAGTTTTAGATTATATTTTTTCAAGTGTATAGAAGCTCCCGCATAAAAATTTTGGTTAAAATCGTTAGAGCTGTTGATGAGAAATTCGAAAATTTAAAAAAACCATTATACCTATGACGGGTACCGTTAATAACATTTCCCCCCAAAAATTTTTTTTACCATAATGTAGTCCGTGTCCATAATATCACACCTATTTTTTTTTATCAAAATCGTTAGAGCCGTTTTTGAGATAAATAAGATTATGCATTACGGGTGTATAGGGGGTACCGTTAGTTTTAGAGCTAAAAAAAAAAAATTCAATTTCTCCTCTAGGGAATCACCGAAGACCCTTAAGTACCGAGTTTGAAGAAAATATCTCCAGTGGCTTAGGCTCTAGATCGAGGTACATCCATACAGACATACGGACATACAGCCATACAGACAGACAGACGGAATCCTCGGACCCACTTTATTCGTCTTCGCTATCATCGTAATGTCAACTTTGATCAAAATCTCGAGTTCGATTTTTTTCCAAATGCAGAACTTGCCCTATAGTACCTATATCGCAAGTAAAAAAATGCCCACACTGCTCAGCGATGTTACGATAGAATTAGAGAAACAAAAAACAATGTGTGTGTGTAGGTTAGTTAGATGAACTATATAATATAATACATATATAATACAATACAGTAAAATTGAATATGTAGGTAGGTAGGTAAGAGAAAAAACATAACTACTCGTATTAAATGGAACACATATTAAGAGAGAGAGAGCATGGGAAGAAAAGAAAATTAAAAATGTTGGAATGATAATGAAATGAAACAAAGCAGCGACCTCGCGATTGTGATGAAATCTAATCCCTGGATAAAATAAATTCAAAAAGTTTATTATTTTATAATTTGTTTTTATTTATTTCTCAGGTTGTATGTTTAATTTAGAAGTGATTTTGGGCTTAAAATTTGCGCAACAATATTGACTTTATGACGCAATGCTAATCTTTGTTGATTATTGTATAGGTTTCAAGATATGAGTGGTTGTATAAGTCAACTAATGAAAAAAAATGGACAAAAAATGTAAAATTAATAATATTTAAGTTTGACAAATTATTAATGAAAAAACATTATAGCCATAAACACTCTTATAACAATATAGAAAATAATAAAATTTATTTCAAATAAATCGGTTGACTACTTTCTGAGATCGTGCGTATCAAGGTTTAAAATGGTTTCGCTTTTATATAATAGTATAGATAATAGTGAACCTATTTTCGTTTTGCACAAGAAACAATGTTTGAAAAAATGCTGCAAATTGTCCTTCAGCTGATTTTGACGTCTCACAAATAAATTCGGAATGAATTGAATTCACTCGGAATTTAGAACATGCCTTTTCATTTTAAGTAAAATTGAAATTCGTTTTCAATTCACTTTCACTCGGAATAATGAACATGGGTGACAAATTGACATTTTGTTATATCTTTTTCCGAATTCATGGAATCTTCCAATTACGATGGAATATTGGTACCAAATATGTTTAGTAATATAGATACGAGTTTAAGAACGACCCAATATTTTTCTCAAAAAAATGAGCCGTGACGCGAAACTGCATTGGACTGTGTATTTCATTTTGCAGCACTCTTTTTATGGTCCTTTTATTCTGATCATGGATCGATGACAATTGGTTAAACTTTTCTTGTTCAACTTAGGCTGAAAACACACCGGATAAAGCAAAACGCTTTTTATTCGATAGTCAAAAAAACATTTTTTATTTGAACATACACCAAGCGAAACAGAATAAAACAAAACAAAACGTTTTGTTTTTTTTGTTTCGTTTGGTGTGCGTTGAAATGAAACAAAATACGAACTATCGTAAAAGCTTAACTCCGGCTGAAAGATTATAACTCTACGGCAAGTAAACACAAATAACAATTTTGTGCCTACAAAATATACATTATGTGTTTATTTATAAGAAAAGAGAATAGCTTTTAATCTTGCCCATCTTCAAAAATGTCATAGTAGGAAGTAGCAATCCACAGCTTTTTAATAGTAAGTTTATGTTCCTTATTTTTATAACTATAGATAGGGCTTCTTGCTTCAATTAAAAAAAAATCAATTTTTCTCCATCTACGTCCATATTTATTTAAAAATTCGCGCACAGAGTAAACGTAGAAGCAAATAAATCTGTGAAGTGTAACGAAAAAAGAAAATAAAGAACGGAATCAAAATTTCGTTTTGCAAAAAACAATAGGTCAGCTATCGGCAACGAAACATGTTTTTCTGTTTTGCTTTTGTTTTTATGTTTTGTTTCATTTGGTGTGCGTTGCGCCATAAGAATGTATGCAATTATCGTCAACGACCCCTGTTCGAAACAGTTTTGTTGCATTCGGTGTATGTTGCTCGTATACACTAGCATGTATTTTCGACAACCACCATCGTAACACTTCAAAACAAAAACATGTGTTTTGTTTCGTTTTCTTTGGTGTGTTTAGTCTCATAAGAAACAATGTTCTCTTGTTTCACGAAACAAAAAAACATGTTTTGCTTTATCCGGTGTGTTTTCATCCTTTGCCGCGGCTGAGAATCGAAGCCAAGAGCTTCTGCATGACTGTCCAACGCACTAACCATTACGCCAGAGGGTACTAAAAAATGTTTTACCCAAACATTTAGAAGTGTTTTTGGCGGTCTGCAGAATGTGGACATACCAACGAAGATCGTCGTTCATCTTCAATTCATTTACATTTCACTTGTTCTCTAAAAACAATTTTAACGTTTTTCTTTTTGTTTTGACATGGCAGAAGCCCGCGTGTCGCCGACTGCAATAATAGAGAATAATTGGTTTTCATTTTGTTTTATTTGTCAACATTTTAACACAAATCACGAAAATAATTTAAAAATACTAGCTCAATTTGATTTGTGATCAATAAAAACAACGACATCCTAATAAAAATTGTGTGCTCACGGTAAGACGTGTTCAAACGATTGTCAGATACATGACTTTTTCAATATCGGATAGCAGGCCGACAATTAAGCTCTTGGCAATTTTAAGTTCACACGGATGTAAGACGTTTAGGAAATATTTTCTGCTGACATATCTGTCAATATTGTAAGATCTGACAATCGTGGTAACTTTTCCTAAGCTTTGCGATTTGGGCTTAAATTTTGATCCCAGTTAAGTAAATAAATATATAAGCCTAAAACAAAAACTTTACAAAAGAGTAGCAATCTAGTTTAATTTAATGTTAATTTATTAAAATTTGCGTTGTAATTGCTAAAAGGAGAGAAATTTGAGAAAATAAATTAGTCGTCGCGAATTGCAATATGATTGCTACGAACTGTCAAACACTATTCGCGTCCCACATACCATCCACACTGCAACGAATGAATTGTTCGCGCGCGGCTAACCTCAAAATCATTCTAATTGTCTAAGGCCCATTTGCTGATACGGAACATAAGTACTTATGTTCCACATAAACTCTTATGTGACAGTTTACGTAGAGGAAAAAGTAGAACATAAAGCGCTTAAGTTGAACATAAATATTTAAGTTTCGTATCAGCAAATGGCCCTAAGTAAACGCCATTCGCGACGAATAAAAACAAAATATGCATGTGAATGAAATGTCAAAATGGGCGAATGTTCGTTCATTCGTCGGTCGTTGGTCGCTCTCATATGAATAGTCCTTTAGTGCTGTGTTTTTAACCTGCTTACAAATGTATATATAATTGTATTAATGTTGCAACAAAAAAAAAACATAAAAATGTTAAAAATATCGCCACGTTTTTAAATAAACTTTCAACAACAAAACGTAGTTATATTGATTATTCCGAAAACGATTTTCTGACACTGCATACTTATTTAAAAAATTTTAAATTTCTATTTACATTAAACCGTCCTTTACACATTTTATTTAACTTAAGTTTCTTTTTTCAAAGTTATAACAAATAACTTGTAATGGCTGTGTGTGTGTGTGCAGTTTGCGAACACTTATTCATTTTATTTTTGTCAAAGAGTGATTTACGAAGAATAAGACGTCGATGGATCAAACTTTTTGATTTTATTAATTAATTTCTGTTGAATTAAATTTCTTAAGTATGCTAAAATATTGCTAAAATACACTGAGAATTAATTTTTCACATTAATTTACGATTAAATTGTTTCACATACACATTCATTAAACATTTATTTAAATATATAAATTTAAATATTTATGTATATGTAGAAGATATTTATATATAAAATTTTCTGTTTTATATTCACAATTAAAATACAGGTAATATTATCTACGGTTCTTCTATATCTCTTAGTAAAAGTGTCTGTATATGTATAGGAGTGGTGGTATCTATGTACAAAAATCAATTCGTAGGAATTCGCTTTTCTCTTCTTGTTTTTACGTCAGGTTCGGTTTATTCGACGCCATTGATGTGATGCGACCGACATACACCGGCGACAGTCGTAGGGGGTTTTGAAAATGGAGTTGGAGGCTTAGTGGATCTGGGAATGGAGGGAATTATTTTTTCCGCTTTTTTGTTATAAAATCATTTTTGAAAAGATTTTTTTTCTCGCCCAGTTTTGTTTCGTTTTTGTGAAAATAATAATAATTAAAGCAGAGCACAGAAGGGCGCGTCCAACCTGTTATGTTCGCGTGGGAGTGGGCTGGGGGTGAGATTGGTGATATTGTGAATCCTTCGAGCGATACGATGGCAATGTGATTGGGGGAGGTAACAACAACAACATTGACTGTGATTATATTCTATGTAGAGACATTGAATACATAGCGCATCACTCTCAATATACCTACACTCAACTTGGGGGGTTTGAGTTGGGTGGTTATTTGGAGAGTGGTGGTGGATGATGCTCTCTGCCATTTCAAGTAAGTGGTGTTGTGGTGCCATCATCATTGTATGTGTTAAGGTGGTGGTGTTTTTGGTGAAGGTGATGACTTTAAAATCCACCCCCCGACGATGATGGTCATGCATAGTGCGGGTAAGAGCTCAAATGAGGTGCCACATGTGATGGGCCGACATGACTCATTGAATGGGGCTGATAGAGATTCGTTGCTGGATTGCCCCAGTTGCCCCATGATGCTGCTGATGGAAATATTGAAGCTATTCATTAAAAGAAAAAAAGAGAGAAGCCCAGATTTTTAATTAGTTTTATAATTTAAAAGAATGACAAAAACTATAGCTACATAGACGTTTAAAATTTAATACAAAATAAAGGAAGAATCTGTAGAGATAGATATCTACCTGAGGACGATGTCATACCGTGATGCGGGCTCATAAATGAACTCAGCTTTGCACTGTGGTGATATGGAGTCATGAACAAATCACTTTGGTATTTGTACGTTGGGTCACTTGCAGCTGGTTGTGTCGCAGCAGCCAATCCTTGGAAATCGAATTTGTAGGCATAACGCTTACCATGGACTTTTGTCATTATATTCTTATCGTAATAATACCTGAAATTATAAATAAGAGAATTTATGAGTTCAAAGTAACAGTAATCTTAAATAATAAAATTTTGAATTTTTCTGGACTGTGTTACACTTTACCATTATAAGGTTAGTCATAACGCCTTGAGTGTTTGTGAATTAAAAAAATGTTTCATAAATAAAAAAGTGTGTGTACAAAAATCTAAGTAAGTAGCAATATATCGAAGAGGGAATAAATGATTAGAGAGGTTTAAAATGATTTTTTTTTAGATTCAGTAAACATTTTTTAAAGCAACATTATTTCGTTATGTAGCATAACCTAAAACAAAAAAAAAATTGTACGATTTAATAAGAATATTCGGAATGAACCAAACCTCAACTTTGGAAAGATAAGATTAAGTTAGGTTCACGTGGCTGCCAAAGAGAACTGACACTTTCATACATATGTTGGGCGATTGTAATACCACATGAATCTAGAAGACTTCTTCCCTGTCGTGAATAGTGCTTCTAATTCGGACTTGGCAGAAAATTGTTTTTCTTCTCCATTCCTATCGACAATACGCAAGTGATTCAGAATTAAAAGTCTATAGGCCCTGCCCAATGCATGAAACGTTCCAAATGCTTGATCACTATCACCTCCGAATTTGGGGTCAAAACTGGACACTGTTATAAAGGGGAACACGCAAGGAGACTTGGCGTTTATTCAAACGATTTTTGAGGAAGCTGTACGGACGAGGAGGAAGTAAAATGAAGTCCTCGTCTTCTATGTACATGCCCTGATCTTATCCCACACAAGTAGGCTCCATCTTTCTTGGAGGAACCTAGTGATCTCTCCCGCTTCACAAGGAGCTGCAAATGGTTCAACGAGTAGGGAGAAAACCTTTATATTCATGTGGTATCACAATGGACAAACTCTGGTCTAATTGTGTCAACTGCGACGCTGCCAGCCTCTTCAAGTTAACCTTACCTAACCTAGGCCCTGATTTTCCAGGAGTTGGTGTATCTAAAATTTATTAATTTCTTCTTTTTATCCAAAATAATACCCAAAATATTTTACTTCTTCCGAGAATGATACAGTCAAATATCTCCCATAGAAGGAGGATTTATATGAAAATTTAATATAGCTTCTGCTTCTCACCTGTGGATAGCTGTTTTAAATTTGAAGAAAGATTTTGGAAACTTGAGCCTCTTACAAAGCTTGATTTTGGAAATATCGCCAACCAAAGGCATAGTTGCGGCTCGAAAATCCATAAAATCACTTTGGACGGGCATATTTCGATAACCAGACCACTCACAAACTTTTCGTCTAGATGTGCTTATAGGTATTGAATAGACCTTTCATTCGATGTATGTCTCGATGCGTTTGGGCGACTTTGAAAATTTGGTGATTTTTTTAGACAAGTGGTTAGTCCATGATTTTTTCAAAATTCTCAAAAATTCAGTAAAATCACTTTGATTAGAAATATTTCGAGATCCAGACCTCGCAGAATCTTCTGGTTTTCACTTGTTGATAGCTGTGGAAAATTTGAACAAAAATGTTGAAAAATTTAGCCTCTTACAAAATCTTGTTTTGGAAATAGCGCCAACCAAAGACATTATCAGGTAGTTGCGGCTCGAAAATCCATAAAATCATTTTGGACGGGCATATTTCCATACTCAGACCACTCAGAAACTTTTCGTCTGGATGTGCTTATAGGTATTGAATAGACCTTTCATTCGATGTATGTCTCGATGCGTTTGGGCAACTTTGAAAATTTGGTGATTTTTTTAGACAAGTGGTTAGTCCATGATTTTTTAAAAATTCTCAAAAATTCAGTAAAATCACTTTGGATAGAAATATTTTGAGATCCAGACCTCGCAGAAGCTTCTGGTTTTCGCCTGTGGATAGTTGTAAAAAATCTAAACACGGATTTTGGAAACCGGAGCCTTTTAAAAAACTTGGTTTTGGAAATAGCGCCAACCAAAGACATTACCAGCTAGTTGTGTCTCGAAAATCCATAAAAACACTTTGAACGGGCATATTTCGATAACCAGACCACTCATAAACTTTTAGTCTGGATGTGCTTATAGGTATTGAATAGACCTTTCATTCGATGTATGTCTCGATACGTTTGGGCAACTTTAAAAATTTGGTGATTTTCTTAGACAAGTGGTTAGTCCATGATTTTTTCAAAATTCTCAAAAATTCAGTAAAAACACTTTGGTTAGAAATATTTCGAGATCCAGACCTCGCAGAAGCTTCTGGTTTTCACCTGTGGATAGCTGTGGAAAATTTAAACACGGATTTTGGAAACCGGAGCCTATTAAAGAACTTGGTTTTGGAAATAGCGCCAACCAAAGACATTATCAGGTAGTTGCGGCTCGAAAATCCATAAAATCACTTTGGACGGGTATATTTCGATAGAAATATTTTGAGATCCAGACCTCGCAGAAGCTTCTGTTTTTCGCCTGTGGATAGTTGTAAAAAATCTAAACACGGATTTTGGAAACCGGAGCCTTTTAAAGAACTTGGTTTTGGAAATAGCGCCAACCAAAGACATTACCAGCTAGTTGCGTCTCGACAATCCATAAAAACACTTTGAACGGGCATATTTCGATAACCAGACCACTCACAAACTTTTCGTCTGGATGTGCTTATAGGTATTGAATAGACCTTTCATTCGATGTATGTCTCGATGCGTTTGGGCAACTTTGAAAATTTGGTGATTTTTTTAGACAAGTGGTTAGTCCATGATTTTTTTAAAATTCTCAATAATTCAGTAAAATCACTTTGGATAGAAATATTTTGAGATCCAGACCTCGCAGAAGCTTCTGGTTTCGCCTGTGGATAGTTGTAAAAAATCGAAACACGGATTTTGGAAACCGGAGCCTTTTAAAGAACTTGGTTTTGGAAATAGCGCCAACCAAAGACATTACCAGCTAGTTGCGTCTCGACAATCCATAAAAACACTTTGAACGGGCATATTTCGATAACCAGACCACTCACAAACTTTTCGTCTGGATGTGCTTATAGGTATTGAATAGACCTTTCATTCGATGTATGTCTCGATGCGTTTGGGCAACTTTGAAAATTTGGTGTTTTTCTTAGACAAGTGGTTAGTCCATGATTTTTTCAAAATTCTCAAAAATTCAGTAAAATCACTTTGGTTAGAAATATTTCGAGATCCAGACCTCGCAGAAGCTTCTGGTTTTCACCTGTGGATAGCTGTGGAAAATCTGAACAGGGATTTTTAAAACGGGAGCCTTTTAAAAAACTTGGCTTTGGAAATAGCGCCAACCAAAGACATTATCAGGTAGTTGCGGCTCGAAAATCCATAAAATCACTTTGGACGGGCATATTTCCATACTCAGACCACTCAGAAACTTTTCGTCTGGATGTGCTTATAGGTATTGAATAGACCTTTCATTCGATGTATGTATCGATGCGTTTTGGCAACTTTGAAAATTTGGTGATTTTTTTAGACAAGTGGTTAGTCCATGATTTTTTCAAAATTCTCAATAATTCAGTAAAATCACTTTGGATAGAAATATTTTGAGATCCAGACCTCGCAGAAGCTTCTGGTTTTCACTTGTGGATAGCTGTGGAAAAATTAAACAGGGATTTTGGAAACCGGAGCCTATTTAAGAACTTGGTTTTGGAAATAGCGCCAACCAAAGACATTATCAGGTAGGTAGTTGCGGCTCGAAAATCCATAAAATCACTTTGGACGGGTATATTTCGATAACCAGACCACTCACAAACTTTTCGTCTGAATGTGCTTATAGGTATTGAATAGACCTTTCATTCGATGTATGTCTCGATGCGTTTGGGCAACTTTGAAAATTTGGTGATTTTTTTAGACAAGTGGTTAGTCCATGATTTTTTCAAAATTCTCAACAATTCAGTAAAATCACTTTGGTTAGAAATATTTCGAGATCCAGACCTCGAAGAAGCTTCTGGTTTTCACTTGTGGATAGCTGTGGAAAATTTAAACAGGGATATTGGAAACCGGAGCCTATTAAAGAACTTGGTTTTGGAAATAGCGCCAACCAAAGACATTATCAGGTAGTTGCGGCTCGAAAATCCATAAAATCACTTTGGACGGGCATATTTCGATAACCAGACCACTCACAAACTTTTCGTCTGGATGTGCTTATAGGTATTGAATAGACATTTCGTTCAATATGTCTCGATGCGTTTGGGCAACTTTAAAAATTTGGTGATTTTTTTAGACAAGTGGTTATTAGTCCATGATTTTTTTCAAAATTCGCAACAATTCAGTAAAATCACTTTGGTTAGAATTATTTCGAGATCCAGACCTCGCAGAAGCTTCTGGTTTTCACTTGTGGATAGCTGTGGAAAATTTAAACAGGGATATTGGAAACCAGAGCCTATTAAAGAACTTGGTTTTGGAAATAGCGCCAACCAAAGACATTATCAAGTAGTTGCGGCTCGAAAATCCATAAAATCACTTTGGACGGGCATATTTCGATAACCAGACCACTCACAAACTTTTCGTCTGGATGTGCTTATAGGTATTGAATAGACATTTCGTTCAATATATGTCTCGATGCGTTTGGGCAACTTTGAAAATTTGGTGATTTTTTTAGACAAGTGGTTAGTCCATGATTTTTTCAAAATTCTCAACAATTCAGTAAAATCACTTTGGTTAGAAATATTTCGAGTTCCAGACCTCGCAGAAGCTTCTGGTTTTCACTTGTGGATAGCTGTGGAAAAATTAAACAGGGATTTTGGAAACCGGAGCCTATTTAAGAACTTGGTTTTGGAAATAGCGCCAACCAAAGACATTATCAGGTAGGTAGTTGCGGCTCGAAAATTCATAAAATCACTTTGGACGGGCATATTTCGATAACCAGAGCACTCACAAACTTTTCGTCTGGATGTGCTTATAGGTATTGAATAGACCTTTCATTCGATGTATGTCTCGATGCGTTTGGGCAGCTTTGAAAATTTGGGGATTTTTTTAGACAAGTGGTTAGTCCATGATTTTTTAAAAAATCTCAAAAATTCAGTAAAATCACTTTGGTTAGAAATATTTCGAGATCCAGACCTCGCAGAAGCTTCTGGTTTTCACCTGTGGATAGCTGTGGAAAATTTAAACAGGGATTTTGGAAACCGGAGCCTATTAAAGAACTTGGTTTTGGAAATAGCGCCAACCAAAGACATTATCAGGTAGTTGCGGCTCGAAAATCCATAAAATCACTTTGGACGGGTATATTTCGATAACCAGACCACTCACAAACTTTTCGTCTAGATGTGCGTATAGGTATTGAATAGACCTTTCATTCGATGTATGTCTCGATGCGTTTGGGCAACTTTGAAAATTTGGTGTTTTTCTTAGACAAGTGGTTAGTCCATGATTTTTTCAAAATTCTCAAAAATTCAGTAAAATCACTTTGGTTAGAAATATTTCGAGATCCAGACCTCGCAGAAGCTTCTGGTTTTCACTTGTGGATAGCTGTGGAAAATTTAAACAGGGATTTTGGAAACCGGAGCCTATTTAAGAACTTGGTTTTGGAAATAGCGCCAACCAAAGACATTATTAGGTAGTTGCGGCTCGAAAATCCATAAAATCACTTTGGACGGGCATATTTCCATACTCAGACCACTCAGAAACTTTTCGTCTGGATGTGCTTATAGGTATTGAATAGACCTTTGATTCGATGTATGTCTCGATGCGTTTGGGTAACTTTGAAAATTTGGTGATTTTCTTAGACAAGTGGTTAGTCCATGATTTTTTAAAAATTCTCAAAAATTCAGTAAAATCACTATGGTTTAAAATATTTCGAGAACCAGACCTCGTAGAAGCTTCTGGTTTTCACCTGTGGACAGTTGTGGAAAATTTAAACAGGGATTTTAAGAACGGGAGCCTTTTAAAAAACTTGATTTTGGAAATAGCGCCAACCAAAGACATTATCAGGTAGTTGGGGCACGAAAATCCATAAAATCACTTTGGACGGGCATATTTCGATAACCAGAGCACTCACAAACTTTTCGTCTGGATGTGCTTATAGGTATTGAATAGACCTTTCATTCGATGTATGTCTCGATGCGTTTGGGCAACTTTAAAAATTTGGTGATTTTCTTAGACAAGTGGTTAGTCCATGATTTTTTCAAAATTCTCAAAAATTCAGTAAAATCACTTTGGTTAGAAATATTTCGAGATCCAGACCTCGCAGAAGCTTCTGGTTTTCACTTGTGGATAGCTGTGGAAAATTTAAACAGGGATTTTGGAAACCTGAGCCTATTTAGGAACTTGGTTTTGGAAATAGCGCCAACCAAAGACATTATCAGGTAGCTGCGGCTCGAAAATCCATAAAATCACTTTGGACGGGCATATTTCGATAGCCAGACCACTCACAAACTTTTCGTCTAGACGTGCGTATAGGTATTGAATAGACCTTTCATTAGATGTATGTCTCGATGCGTTTGGGCAACTTTGAAAATTTGGTGATTTTTGTAGACAAGTGGTTAGTCCATGATTTTTTCAAAATACTCAAAAATTCAGTAAAATCAATTTGGTTAGAAATATTTCGAGATCCAGACCTCGACGAAACTTCTGGTTTTCACCTGTGGATAGCTGTGGAAAATTTAAACAGGGATTTTGGAAACCGGAGCCTATTAAAGAACTTGGTTTTGGAAATAGCGCCAACCAAAGACATTATCAGGTAGTTGCGGCTCGAAAATCCATAAAATCACTTTGGACGGGTATATTTCGATAACCAGACCACTCACAAACTTTTCGTCTAGATGTGCGTATAGGTATTGAATAGACCTTTCATTCGATGTATGTCTCGATGCGTTTGGGCAACTTTGAAAATTTGGTGATTTTTGTAGACAAGTGGTTAGTCCATGATTTTTTCAAAATACTCAAAAATTCAGTAAAATCAATTTGGTTAGAAATATTTCGAGATCCAGACCTCGACGAAACTTCTGGTTTTCACCTGTGGATAGCTGTGGAAAATTTAAACAGGGATTTTGGAAATTGGAGCCTTTTAAAACACTTGGTTTTGGAAATAGCGCCAACCAAAGACATTATTAAGTATTTGGGGCTCGAAAATCCATAAAATCACTTTGCGGGGGCATTCTTCGATAACCAGACCACTCAGAACCTTTTTGTTTGGATGTGCATATAGGTATTGAATAGGCCTTTCATTCGATGTATGTCTCGATGCGTTTGGGCAACTTTGAAAATTTGGTGATTTTTTTAGACAAGTGGTCCATGATTTTTTCAAAATTCTCAAAAATTCAGTAAAATCACTTTGGTTAAAAATATTTCGAGATCCAGACCTCGCAGAAACTTCTGGTTTTCACCTGTGGATAGCTGTGGAAAATTTGAACAAAGATGTTGAAAAATTAAGCCCCTTACCGAATCTTATTTTGGAAATAGCGCCAACAAAAGACATTATTAGGTAGTTGGGGCTCGAAATTCCATAAAATCACCTTGGACGGGCATATTTCCATACTCAGACCACTTAGAAACTTTTCATCGATGTGCATATAGGTATTGAATAGACTTTTCATTCGATGTATGTCTCGATGCGTTTGGGAAACTTTGAAAATTTGGTGATTTTTTTAGACAAGTGGTTAGTCCATGATTTTTTCAAAATACTCAAAAATTCAGTAAAATCACTTTGGTTAGAAATATTTCGAGCTCCAGACCTCGCAGAAACTTCTGGTTTTCACCTGTGGAAAATTTGAACAAAGATGTTGAAAAATTGAGCCTCTTACAAAATCTTATTTTGGAAATAGCGCCAACAAAAGACATTATTAGGTAGTTGGGGCTCGAAAATCCATAAAATCACTTTGGACGGGCATATTTCGATAACCAGACCATGTTTGGATGTGCAAATAGGTATTGAATAGACCTTTCATTCGATGTATGTCTCGATGCGTTTGGGCAACTTTGAAAATTTGGTGATTTTTTTTAGACAAGTGGTTAGTCCATGATTTTTTCAAAATACTCAAAAATTCAGTAAAATCACTTTGGTTAGAAATATTTCGAGCTCCAGACCTCGCAGAAACTTCTGGTTTTCACCTGTGGAAAATTTGAACAAAGATGTTGAAAAATTGAGCCTCTTACAAAATCTTATTTTGGAAATAGCGCCAACAAAAGACATTATTAGGTAGTTGGGGCTCGAAAATCCATAAAATCACTTTGGGCGGGCATATTTCGATAACCAGACCACTCAGAACCTTTTTGTTTGGATGTGCATATAGGTATTGAATAGACCTTTCATTCTATGTATGTCTCGATGCGTTTGGGCAACTTTGAAAATTTTGTGATTTTTTTAGACAAGTGGTTAGTCCATGATTTTTTCAAAATACTCAAAAATTCAGTAAAATCACTTTGGTTAGAAATATTTCGAGCTCCAGACCTCGCAGAAGCTTCTGGTTTTCACCTGTGGATAGCTGTGGAAAATTTGAACAAAGATGTTGAAAAATTGAGCCTCTTACAAAATCTTATTTTGGAAATAGCGCCAACAAAAGACATTATTAGGTAGTTGCGCCATACTTCATTAACCAGATCACTCAGAAGCTTTTCGTTTTGATGCGTGTTTAGCTATTAAGTAGACCTTTCAACCGATTTAGGACTTAATTAGTTGGGGGAACTTTTAAATATTGGTGATTTAACCCAATGATTTAACTTAACTTACTGCCTTAAATACATTAATATGTAAGACCAATTCTTCTCGCTTATGGAGAAAAAATAAAGGAAAAAATTGCAAAATAAAGAAACCATTTCAAATACAATGAACAAGTATTAGTAGTAAATAATTTATATCACCACAAACAAAACAACATAAAGATACATTTGTATGCAATCAAATTCAATAGAACAAAAGACGACCGCACAAACAATGAGGCGATAAAAATAAAAATAAAGAACTAATAATCAGAATAGTCAGAAAACATCCCTCATTAGTGCAGGAGGTGCAATAAAAAGCAATTTCTTTTATATGCGTAACTCGATTACTGTCTATCGTAGCTAATTTCATACACAAAAGGGACGAAAAGTAAACGAGACAATAATATCGCCCAGCAGATTCAGAGACCATTCAGCATCCCACAGATATAATCTATATCTACTATAGAATTTGTTAAAGTAAATGGTCCATTGGGAACAAACCGCACCGTCCGTCGACGCGTCGTCGCCACTGTCACCATGATTTCATTGCATATCACACTCATACCCCTGTTGAATGTGATGACAGCCTTGAGTTGGCACCAACGACGCGCGGATAGTGACGAACGACAGGCAGGGCGGGCGGTGGCGACAACAGTCCTCCTGAAAACTCCTGAAAGGATGGCTTTGAATCAGAGAGATAAATACAGCGCATCCGTTCTAATGGAATTTCAGTGATTTTCTTTACTATCATGATCACAAGGGACATCTAACAGTGGAACAGTATTCCTTATTATATTGATGGAAATTGAGGAGAAAAAATAAAATTGTTTTTTTTAGTAAAAATGATTTGAGAAAGTTTATTTCTAAAACTTTAAAGGAAGCTAAGTAAAATAATATGGTATTCGACACGCCCGCACCAACGTCCTTTTTTGCACACAATAATTTGTCAATTTCCACCCACAAGAGTCAAGAATATTTAAATCGGGTTTAACTTGGAAAACTTGGTTTTAAAAATATTAAGAATAAACTAATAGGCATCAGTTTTCGTTGAAATCAGCATTGAATTTAAACCACTTTTAATAATTTTTTAGAATTTATTACAAATTGCCATACAAATTGTTCCACTGTACATCACGATACTCCAGAGGGTGGTAGTAAGAGTAAGGGAATCGCTTTTGTTTCATCTTTTCGACCTTTTTCCTGTAGAAAAGGAAGAAAACAGCACAATAGTATAGACTATATTTCTACTACACTCTCAAGCTAAAAGGGTTTTTGAATCAAAAGCTTTTGAATTCGCGCATCAATCTTACTCGACTTCATTTTCACACACGAGACAAAAAAAAAAGTCATAAATGTGTAATATGGAACTGCCAAAAGGGTGCTAAATTAAGCTCATGTTCCTTTGCAAATATCTGCAAGATAAAGATGATGCTGATGGTGATGATAGCTGAACACTAAAGGCCCATTAGGAATGCCAATACTTGTTTGGCACTTCAAAGTGACAATCAAGTCAACAGCTCTGTTCTGATGTTTGTTATCCTTTAAATGCGAATCCCTGTTAAAGACTATCTATATCTCCAGCATTTGCACACGAAGAAGATACGATTCAAAGGGGTTGGTTGGTTAGATGATTGTTGAGTTGAATGCCAGGACTATGATTATATGACTATACCACATGTTTTCTTTTTTTATTGACTCCTTTATCCTTTTTTTTTTACTTATCTGTGGGTGGTTGGAAGTTGTGTTTTTTGGGCAATTGGTGTGGAAATATACAACAACCAGAGAGTAAAAGTGTGAATCTTTTTTTTTTTTATTATTATTTTTTCACTTCCTTGCTTGTTTGCGGATGATTTCACAATCCTTTTTTCCTTTGATTACACTTGATCGGGCAATTGCAAGTGACAGAACATTGATTTGAACAGTTTTTCTCTTTTAGCAATTTATATGATTTGTATATTTGCTTGGTAAAAAGGGTTAGGAACAACAAAGATTCTATGTGGAAATAGGATAATTTTTGTTGACAAAGATTTGAGAATGATTAGCTTGGGTTTAAGCACATTCACAGAAATTTCTTTTTTTTTCAATTTAGCTTCAAATTTTAAATAAGCTGTTAGAAATATTTACTTTCCACAAACCTAAGCTAAGAGCTAAGCCTAGCTATAAGAAAAATCGTTTGATCACATTGGCTATATTCGGGAAAAAATCAACGAATTTCTTGTCTAGATTCACCATCTTTACATCGACAAAAAAGTCGCACAGACAAGCTCTCACGTGAGACGTGATTGGTTCAATTTCGTTAGTACCAGATAAAGTGCGTGGAGAAGCGTTGACATGGAGGCCACCATCTTCAGTAGAAATGCCCAACTACAAAAAAGTCCTTTAAAAAATAGTTAAGGAGCTTAAATATCTCGGGAAAAAATATAAATTCCATTCTACAAATGAGAAATAAGCAACCAACTTTTTGGAAAGAAGTTCGTAAGTCCCGATGTCGTTTTTTTCTACAATTCTATATGGACTTGCAAAAAAACACAGCTATTATTATATCTGATTATAAGCGAATATGGTAAAAGATACAGCGTTAAGCAAAACGTCGAAGTGATAAGGCGATTTAAGTAAAAAAGTAAAAATCTTCTTCAGGGATGAGGCCCATTTGTACATATACAAATTAAATTGATTATTTGGAACGAAACCCATGAGTCATAATTTATGAAAAAAAATTGTTTTAATTTTTTTTAATGGAATAGCAATACAAAGTTGCCTTTTAATGAGTAAATTCAGCATACAAAAGATTGTTTACTTGTCTTGATGTTATGAGGTGCCCCAACCCAATTGAAAATTAGAAAAATACTAAATTTTTAAAACATTGATCTAGTTTTGATTTTCTTCAAAGGCGCATTCAAATCAATCTGTGAACAGGGGAAATTAAAAATATTATTTACATGAGTCTTATTTTCTTGACGGCAGTGGTTAAAATCAATGTTTCTCACAAGTATTTAGAATAACAATAACACGCGCGCACTTAATGGCGTTCGAACAACGTTGCATGACGAAACGCTAATTTTTATGGACTTAAATCCCAAAAAAAAATATTTTGACAAAATTGATTTTGTTTTTTTGTGGATTCAACAAAAGAAATTTGTATGATTGACAAAATATTTTGTTGAATTGACAAACTATTTTGTTAATTTAACAAAATATAACAAGAAATTTTTGTTAATTTAACAAAATATTTTTTGTTAATGTAACAAACCAATTTTGTTGATTCAACAAAACAATTTTGTTAATTTAATAAAACAATTTTGTTAATTTAACAAAACAATTTTGTTAATTTAACAAAAAAAATTTGTTAATCCGATAATAATAAAAAAACAATAACACTAACAAAAAAATTGTTAATACAACAAAAGAATTGTTAATATGACAAATTAATTTTGTAAATTCTACGAAATTTTGTCATATTGACAAAATATTTTTGTTATTTCAACAAATTTATTTGTTAGCATAACAAAATAATTTTGTGGATACAACAAAATATTTTTTGTTACCTCTACAAAATTCTATAATTTTTGTCAATTTGACAAAACTTTTTGTTGGACGTATATTGACAAAATTTTTGTTAAATCAACCTAGATTTTTATCATATATACCTAGATTTTATTTTCAGTGTAGCGTTAATTTGACAATATTAGACATTGGTGTTTTTTGACAAAATTTTGCGAATATTTCTAAAGTTCATGTTGGGGGCACCTCTAAATTTATCATGAGCCGAATA
Organism: Chrysotoxum bicinctum; assembly: GCA_911387755.1. Classification (NCBI taxonomy): domain Eukaryota; kingdom Metazoa; phylum Arthropoda; class Insecta; order Diptera; family Syrphidae; genus Chrysotoxum; species Chrysotoxum bicinctum. The sequence goes on from OU426989.1 coordinate 172,722,928, forward strand.
AAATTTTGTATGTATATTTGTGAACAATAACTGCAACTTTTTACAGGTATTCCGAAACGAATATGAAAAAAAAAATTTTCACTCCACCCTAATGTACACACTGCGATTAAATATATAAATTTGTTTTCCTTCCGGCAAGAAGTTTTCGAAAGGTACTCAATATTTTGTATCGACCACGGATAATATCGATAACTATTTGGTTGCAACCAGTGGCGGCTGTACCTTAAGTGCGCTCGTGCGCTGAACCACCAATTCAAAAGATTTAAAAATTACAAAATATTACTGCATCTTTATTTTTAGATTCCCATATTAATATTTATTTTTTAAACATACCTACAAGAACACAAACAAGTAAAATTTCCAATTATGACGAAACAATGTAAGCGCTTTGCTTTACTATTAAGACTTACTTTCCCTGCAAATAAAAATTCTCGTGCGCTTCAACGAGCGCACGAGGACTGCTAATATAACTTGTATGAGTTACAAGCAAGTATCCCTGACACGTGAGACAAAAGATATTTCATTGAAGTGTATCGAGAAATTAGCCTGCTCTCGTGCAGCGCACGAGAACCGAAGAAGATTAACTACAGCAACCGATGTTTGACTAGAATGCGCTGCGCCTGCGAATATGTAATATTGTTTCGCTCTATCCGTGACTGGTTAAATAGTGTAGGTTTGTAGGGGTTAGGTTAGTAATTGTTTTTTATTAACTTCCCATAGGGAGTTATTGTAATCGGTCCGATTTGTCAAATTGGAATTTTTGACATTTCTCGACGTTTCAAGGTCCCTAGAGGCTATATCAATCATTTTTAGAGAGATGTCTGTGTGTGTGTGTACGTACGTTCGTACGTTCGTACGTTCGTATACGTCCGTACGTTCTGGTACCATTTTTCGTCGTCGATATCTCAAGAACGAGTAAAGATATCGACTTCAAATAAATTTTGTTTAATAGATAATAACTTCGAAAGAGGCTGAAAGGGCGTTTATTAAAATTCAGTGAGTAGTTTTTTAACTATAACGGTTTAAAAAAAAAGTAAAAATTTTGGTTAGTTTCAAATATCTCACGAAAAAATAATGCTATTGATTTCAAATAAGATTTAATGTACTCATTATAAGGTCGTACAGATTTGGTATGAATTTGGAAAAAAATCAACATACCGTTATTTTTTTAAATAAAAAAAACTGAAAAAAAAATTTCATAACCTAGATATTCTAAGAACGGAAAACAATTTGAAACTCAAAATAATTTTATTTTACGAAAAATAATGTGTTTGACAACTGGTGAAAATTTCAAAAAAAATCAGTTTACAGTTTTTTTTACAAAAAATAAAAAACTATATAAAATTCTATTGAAAATTGGTAAAAATTGTTTTTCGACTCAAATTTCTCGAGAACTAGTAGTGATATTGGCTTCTATTGAATTAATAGTTTTTTTTTAAACAAATGGGAAGTTATCAGTGTGGGTCGCACCCAGCCTCTTTTTTTGGTTTTGGTTCGATTCTCTTTTGTGGTGTGGGATAAAATTAGCAGTGATTAGGTATATTTAAGACAGTAATAAATCTTTTTAAGATAAAGTTACCTGAATTCACGATTTGACGCATTTAAGTGAAAATATAAAAAACATTATTCCTTGCTAAATGTAATAAGTGTGTCAGTTTTATACATGGTCGAAATTCTTCGAGCAATTATACAAAATAATAAAAAATCGACATATACATGTAAATTGTTGTTTTTTTGCGATTTTTAATCTTAATACCTACTTAGTGAGCAAGTAAAGTGCACCACCTGTTCAACAACACACCAGCCGCCACTGGTTGCAACAGTTATGGGGCTTCAGTTTAAGCTCAGCACTATCTCTCTGAAAATGTATATGTATAATAATCCCAAACGAATTCTAATTAGTATATTCAAACCTTTTTTTTTAGTTCGTGGATCTAGAACGAATCGCTTGGTTGACAAATATAAGCACATTGATGCAACCTGTCAAATAAGTTTGATCAACAAATCGAAAAATTTACGGTTATATAGATACAGTCAGTCGGCCAGCAGTCGATTAGCTAAATTTGTAATTACCTTACTGGCGTACTTAAATAGCGCAAAACGTCCAAATCAAAAATTAAGTTAGCGAAATATTTGGAGCTGTATAAACATTGCCTTATTTTTGTATGAAGCAAGAAACACACATATGTAATTCCAACTGCAAATGGCTCAAATTCACAAATGCCGATTTTATTTCAAGTTTTAGGATTTGTTTACGCGACAATTCTTAGCAAAAATGTCGAAAATCTTCTTTCTCGAAGTAGTCTTCAAAATTATTAAACCGTAGAGCTAGGTCGCTCAATGAGCGACAAAGCAACAAAATCCTGAGTAACAAGATTATTATTTTGCACTAATACTGGGTTCAACCCCGGAATAGTTAAACTGAGCCGTAGCACTTAGTGCGGGCTTACGCCACGTCAAACAAATCCTTATTTATAAATTATTTTCTTAGCCGTTTTAGCTGCGCCTTCCTTATGTCAAATATACTACCAAAAAAGTCACCAATCTAAAACTCTGGTTATTATACACGTAAACAAATCCCAGCTGATTTCCATTATAATTCATTTTATTATAATTGTATGCATATTAATAATTGAGTTGACAAGTGACATTTCTAAGCGAAAAGGAGGCTCTCTGATTTCAATTTTCTTCTACACTGAAAAAATTTTTGTACATTCTTTTTATGAATGGCGATCATTCAGCCAAAATCATTAATTTTTAAGAAATATTCATATGAATAATGCACGAATTCATATAAATTAATTTTTGTTTTATGACCAAGTCATGATTTTCATGAAAAACCATTCATAAAATCCAAAGCAATAGAATTGTTGTTGGAAAATCAGATTATGAATTGTTACATTTGAAGTATGACCAGTTCATACAAATTTTATTGTAAAGTTTTATGAAAAATTTCTTAAAATGCTTGAAACTACTCTTTTATTGTAGGAACAAAGTAACTGATTATATGAAACCACATTCATCAACATGAGCAAGTGATATTTTATGAAAAATTACTTAGAGTTCTTGAAACTATACATTTTTTACATGCAAAATATCATTCAATGCATGAAACCATATTCATAAACATTTTTTTTTGTTGCGAATTCCAAGCAACTTTACATTTGAAATATGAACAATTCATACAAAATTTAATATGAAGCTGTATGAAAGATTACTTAAAATGTATGTAACTTTTCATTTGTTACATGCAACATATTTTTCAATGCATGAGTAACGGACATTTTAAGAAAAATTGCTTTAAATGCTTGAATCCATTCATTTGATGCATGCAAAAAGTGAATTAATGAAAAAGTGAATTTTATGCTTCTGAACAGTTTTTTTAGTGACATTAATTTTTTAAATTCTCAGTCTTTTACAATAAGAACAAGTTCGTGCGACCCCGTTGTGAATTTTATTTTAATAAGTTACATATTATATATTTTTTACGTCATCATCTTTGACTTTTATTAAGACATAATATAATTATTCAAAAAGAAAACCAATTTAATGCCGCTATGAAAGTGCCGTTATAGAAATCTGGTGTTTTAAGAACTAATTCATATAAAATAAGATTAATTTGGTGTTTTAAAAACTAATTCATACAAAATAAGATTAATTTCATATTTTGCATGACTAACACTTCAATTTTAGGAACATATTGATTTTGCCCACTATTGTGAAAGAATTTATTCCTGAATCGTAGGAATTTTTTCATAAACTGCAAGCTCATTACTTGCAATTTATGGAATATTTCCTTAAAGTGCAAAATATTACCGTTATACACCTATGGCTGTAGTCTGGTGTTTTAAGAACTTATTCATAAAAAACGGAACATTTTCATGTTTTGAATGACTGACTGTTTAATAGTAGGAAATAAGTCATAAACTTTGCGGTTACTATGCAATATACTTGTAATATCATATCAAGAGTTCATTTCTTGTTTGATATTATCAGTGTTAAAACGTGATCTTACAAAGTTACCAAAAAGTTTTCTTTTCCAAAGTTATTTTAAAAATACGAGTATGTATACATTTTTCAAAGTGTTGCGCATTGTGGACGACCTTAAATTTATTTAACTACTTGATTTATAAAATTTGTAAGTATTTAGTCTATAAGGAGCGAATATTTTTCATAAATTCGTTATATAATATTATTTAATTTTTCTAGATAAAAATGGATTTTGGTGTGTTGTTTGGAAATCGCCCAGGGATTGTCAGCAGATGGACAAATCAAGCCATCCGACTTAATCAATTTTTTCTACAAGTAAAACATTTAAGGGACAAGGAGATGAGGGTAATGCTGAAAAAATAGATGAAGCAGATGTCAAGGTGGTAATTTTATTTTTCTTAGTTCATACATATATATTTATTTCAAAACACATTAAACGTTAACATTAAACCTATCATTTTTGATTGCCAAAATTGCTTTTGTTTTAATGATTACTTTAAGAAAACCACGTTTAATATCCTTGACTAATTGACTTTGTATTTTAATGTTTGTTTTAGATAATGCTGCAGTGAAATTAATGTGGTGTCTGGGTAGAATGTTATTCGCCCGAAATAATTTTTCACGAAATGTTTTTCGACTGTCGGACACCCTGTATATTTTATTTATATGTTGTACGCAATAATTTGATATTCAAAAATATATTCAATAAATAAATTGTTCTATTTTTAGATAGTTTTCTTTTCTTTTCTTTAAGTTTTCAGGTATACCATTTTCTTGAAAATAATTTGCCATCGGGGCTTTTGTATTTCAGGTGGACGTGCACGTATAATTATTTGTTCTTAACACGAATAGAAATCATTGGAAAAAAAAAAGAAAAAATTCATTAGTTTTATGAAAAAATAGCTTAGGTTCCATAATTTCTTACATAAAACTAGTGAAAAGATTCATACTAATATAAGAAAAGTTGCATTAAATTAATGATTGCTTCATTATTAAAAAAGAAACTTTTCTTACAATTATTGCAAGCAATCATTAAAAATAAAACTATCATTCATTTAATCAATAAAAAACGTCATAAATCTTAGGAAACTTTTCCTAGAACAAGTGTCAGAGTTTTTAAACTAATGAATAAAATCATTTAAAACACAGACCGATTTCATAAAATTAATGAAAAACATCATGAATTCCATGAATTTTTACATACATTGTCTGAAGTGGCTCATTCTTTTTAAGAACAATAAACATTATTTTCATGATTTTTTACATTAAAATAGTGAATCTGTTCCTTCAATTTATGTCAGAAGGTCATAAAATAAATGAAAAATATAGTAAAATTGAATGACAAAATACATGAAATTAAAGCAAAAAATTATGAATTTCATGTTTGTTTACTTACATCGAATAAAATAGTTCATATGTTTTGTGAATTATCGAGAGAATTTTTTAATGACTTCCAATCATTAATTTAATGCAGGAATCATTAATTTAAAGAACCTTTTATAGTCGTAGGAACAAATTCATAAAACGTATGCTTAGGATTTCTTCCTTTTAATGAACTCGATTCTTGGCGCGTTTTTAATGAATTTTTTCTTTAAAAACATGCAGTTTTTCCTTCGAATCATGTACCTTTTTGGTTCAGTGTAATTTTTCCGAAGAAGTACCTAAGTATTTGTTGTGAAAATGATATTGTCATTCACTGGTTTGAAAAAACAGAAATGTCACTTGTCCCTCAATGACTATGCTGCTGCAATCATACAAACTGATGTTTGAATTTTTATTTTATCGCTCAGAATTTTGTAAGGAGAGTACAATACTGTTAGCATGGTGTATTGCGATCAGCGGTGCAGTGCAATTGCAGTAGATGTATTGCATTTTTGGAAAAAAATAAGTCTATACTGCCACAAAGAAAATTCTACTGCACTTTTGATCAAAATAATAACTGTGAAACTTATCAGCTATGCGTCATCTTTAAACGCAATTAATGGTTGCGTTCAGGATTCACTTGGATAGGTTAGTATCCATTATTTTTCTGAAACACCAAAACCGGATTGGATAGGTTTGGTGTCAACAATCAGCTAATACGCAAACAAAATAAATCAATATGTTTTATTTATTTATTCTTCATTGAAAAACAAATATTGATAAATTCAATCATTATTAATGACTTTGTTTCTAAAGAAAAAAACAACTACCCAAATAACAAACTCAAGTCAGATTTGTATAGTCAGGTGTTTTTAAAGTTCCCTATAGAATAGCTTTGTAGATATGTATATCAATTTTGGATAGCCTGAGATTTATTTTCTTAAGAACAGCTGATAAAACATCAGCTGTTTTTGAAGTTCCTTATAGCTTTGAATACCAATTTTTTTTTGGATGGCTTAAGATTTTTTTTTCTAAGAACATCTGTTTTGTCATCAACTGTTTTTGTACAAGGGATTACAACAACACAAATCTATCCAGATTGCTTTGGATAGAATTCTGAACGCAGCCAATTTGTTATGAAGTTCCCATAAGCTCAAATAAATTAGGTGGATGCTTTCATCTATAGAAAAATTCCAGTACATAATTGTATTCGTTTTGCTTCTCTGTTTTGTAAAACATCTAAATAACTAATTCCGCCAATCCACTATGAACTGTCAATGCTCTTGAAAATGATGTTCTCTGTTAGAAAAATAGTAATGTTAACAGTTGTTGGACGCCATTAAACTCATAAATTTACAAAGGGCGAATTCATAAAACAGATTTAAATGATGAACTTCAATTTTTTTTAATTTAAGATTGAACACCTGTTTTTTTTTTTGTTTTGTTCTTCAAAAATATTGTTAATTATTTTCAAATCGAGAAACTTTTTTATTTCATTTTTAAATAAAAAATCTACTGCGGAAAGCTGCAATCTACTTTTCGTTTTTTTGTGTTTAATGATCGTTTCGTTTTTTTCGAAGTGTCAAGACTGTAACTCTGATATATGTAATAATTAGGTATTTCCTTTTAAGCTGCGTCGACACTATTACACTGTCGATAAACATGGCCAACATTTTAACCACATATTAGGCGTGTTTTATTGGTAATCTATTTCTAGCGCAGTAATACAAGTACCAAAAAAACGCTTTATTCACTCTTTAACTCACTCTTAATAATTTCCCAAAGTTCGTATCAGTGTATTATGTGCCAAAACCTTCTTACTTGTTGAATTAACTTATACGGATGTATAGAAATATTTGTATCCTGTTTTTAAGCTGGAGTTGAAATATTCATGAAAATGCAGATCGAGTTGATTTAGAGTTTTTCCCACTATTAAATTTTGTATTTACACTTACAAAAGTGCGAAAATATATCTTTTTTCTACAATCTACTGAAAATCTTCTTGTATCCCTATTGTTACTATTGTATTTTTTAATTTTTACTTTTGTAAAAAAAAAATATTTTATTGCTTTATACTGAATTTTTTTAGTTTTGGAGATTTTAAACAGCCTATTATATTTAGGTAATATGTAGTATAATACTTTATATATATTTCCTAACTTTAAACTAGTTTTCTAACTTATTCTTAACTTTAAACATTCTCTAAGGCTTGGCGCGCACATTCAATTTTTAGTTTCGCAACTGCTTGGTTCGAGCAACTAAAAAGTTTGTGTTTTGACACAAACTAAACGATTGCCTAAAATGAGTTCGCTATTTTGTGTAACATATAATTAAAAAAATCTATTCGCCTTCGTGTAAGTTGATTCAATATTTTATGACAACATTAATGGCACTAGTGTTAAACCGGAATTAAAGTATGAATTAAAATTTTGCATTTGGAAAATATTTGTTCTCTAAATTGCGGAACGATCATACTTTAGACTAGTAAAGGCAAAGTATAACAAAATAAATACCAACGAACACACCCCCAAGCATGCCAACATATTTTTTTTCGCTAATCGTTTGTTGTTGTTTTCCATGTTAAATTTTGCGATGTAGCGTATTCACTAACCAATAAAACACGGCTATTGTTAACTAGTGCTCTCATATAAATGTTGACGTCTAGAAAATATTCACAGTTCGCAGACGAAACATTTCTGACATCTGACAATTATGTTGATGAACACATCCAGACTATTATAATTATTACACAGGTCTACAAAAAAAAAAATTTTTGGTGCCTTGAGTTTTGCAGCTGATTTTATTTATACTTCTAACGCTGATTTCAAAACTGAAAACCATTTTTCCCTAGCAGCTCTAGTTTTTGAGTTACAGAAATATTCAATTTAGGCTAATTTAAAAAATTCATATGCAAGAAATTCATATGAAAGAATGTTCGAAGGGGAATTATTACCCCCTCTACCTGCCATAGAAAGATAATTATATAATTAAAATAATAGAACCTAAATTTTGCTATATAAGACAACTGTGCTGCCGACCTGGACACAGTTTGTTTTTAATAGTGAAAGGGTAAAGTTGGTTGTAAAGAGATAAGTAATAAGTAAATTGTTTTCGAAAATTAGTTTCGGTATATTTGAATGTTGAACAATAAATTGTTTGGTTGTAAAAAAGTGAAGTGTTTTATTTACGAAATAAATAAGTGGAAATTTTAAACAAAGTGAATAAGTTTTATTTATTACGAACCCTTGGTAAAACAGTACAATACTTTAAGTGATTAAGAGCTAATTTTCAAAAATGTCATCTAGCCGCAGAATCTGTGTAAATCATCCCGAGCAATTTTGTTATGTATGTGGTGAATACACGGCAAATCAGAAAATCCATTACTGAATTTGCGAAGAAAGCATACAATGCTTATTTTGGTTTCAAACTTGTTGATCAAGATAAATCTTGGGCACCACATGTAGTTTGCAAAACATGTACTGAACCTCTACGTCAGTGGACTAATGGGAAAAGGAGGAGTCTGAAATTTGGTGTGCCTATGGTTTGGAGAGAACCAAAAAATCACTATGACGACTGTTATTTCTGTCTATTGAATATCAGAGGCATAAATAGTAAAAACCGAAGCAAGTGGACGTATCCTGATTTAGATTCTGCTCAACGGCCCATCCCTCATTCCGATGAAGTTCCCATACCAACATTTCATCAGCTACCAGATCTTTCGGAGGATGAAATAACCCACTGCGATACAGATAAAGACAGTGAATATGAGGAAAATGCATCAAGTCCCCAACGATTTAACCAAAGTGAGTTAAGTGATCTCATCAGGAATCTTAACCTCTCAAAACAATCTTCTGAGTTACTGGCATCCCGGCTAAAAGAAAAAAATCTACTTGATGATAACAATAACGTTTTATCGTAAAAGGGAAGCAGAGTTGCTTATGTTCTACTCTATGAAGAAGATCTCGTTTTCTGTCAGGATGTTAAAGGTCTCTTAACAAAAATGGGCCTTCCCGAGTATGATCCAGATCGTTGGCGTTTGTTTATTGACAGTTCCAAGCGAAGTTTGAAGTGTGTGCTTTTACACAATGGTAACGAATTGGGATCAATACATATTGCTCACTCAACCCAAATGAAAGAAGAGTACAAGAATATAGCTATAGTCTTGGAAAAGATTAAGTATCACGAACATGGGTGGGTCATTTGTGTTGACTTAAAAATGGTTAACTTTCTCCTTGGACAGCAAGGTGGATACACAAAATATCCCTGCTTCTTGTGCCTTTGGGATAGCAGAGCTAAACAAGATCACTGGGTAAAAAAAGACTGGCCTGAAAGAGAGAACATGGTTGTTGGATGAAAAAATGTTATTAATGAGCCTTTGGTTGATCGAAATAAAATAATCCTGTGTCCACTTCATATAAAACTTGGCTTAATGAAGCAATTTGTTAAGGCTCTAGATAAGGATTCATCATGTTTTAAATTCATATCTACAAAGATGCAAGGATTAAGCATTGAAAAAATAAAAGCTGGCATATTCGATGGACCTCAAATCAGACGGTTAATAAAGGACACCAATTTTGTTGAATCTATGAATGAAAAAGAGCGAAAAGCGTGGACATCATTTGTGTCAGTTGTCGAAAACTTTCTAGGCAACAAGAAGGCTTTAAATTATAAGGATTTAGCTCAGAACATGCTGACTGCTTTTCGTGAGCTTGCATGCAACATGAGCATCAAGGTGCATTACTTGCAAAACCATTTGGACCGGTTTCCTGAAAACTTGGGAGACTTGAGTGAAAAGCAAGGTGAACGATTTCACCAGGATATAAGCACAATGGAAGAACGATACCAGGGCAAGTGGGATACGCATATGATGGCAGATTACTGCTGGAATCTGCTAAGAGATTGTCCGAAAAAACCACATCGCAGATCAAGCAAAAAACGAAGCTTCTTGGGTTCCAGTACATCAAATTAGCAGTGAAAAATATATTGTATATGAAATGTACTCGCTAGTATCTTGTTAACAGAATTATTATTTTTTTATATTTATATGTAAATGTCACTAAATGAGATCGGATTTTCAAAGAAAAAATGTTTTACTTTCTTTTTTTGACAATTATTTTGGGTATTTCTAAGTGGTGTCAGGTTTGCAACACCCTACTCCATAACATGAAAACGGGAGCTGCTAGGCAAAAACCTATTGCAGATTCGTTTTCAGGAGGTCAAATTTAAGAACAGTTCAAAAAGTATCGGCACCAAAATGTGTGTATACCTGTGTTATTGTTCAGTGGACACAATATTTAAAAATTCTACCCATTTGAATCAGGTCGGGTTCGGGTTGAACAAAAATTGATTGCTGCTGTTGATCAGAACGTCCACACTTATACTCAACATTATTGACCAGCGATGTTAATTTACACAGATCATCACAATGTGGACGCCGCCGCCGCGCCGCCGCCGCCGCTTAGGCTTTAAACAATTTTTAACTGTTCACACAGTGCGATTAAAGGATATAAGAGGGTCTTTGTTTGGTTAGTCGACCCTTGACACACATTTTCGGCGAATTTCAATTAAATGATTTTTTCTTTGTTGTTCTTTTCTTCTCTTATTGCTTTTATGCAATTATATCTGTGAAATTGTTTCATTTGTCAACATAGCGGGTGGTGGTTGTTGTTATATTATTCGTTTTCAACAATTTATTTACTTATTATTTAGTTTTCTCATCATCAATCGTCTGGCGAGTTTTATTTTTCGTTCTCGTTCAATTTCATTTTCGTTTATAGATATTTATTATCACATTAAGTTGGGTTGGCCTTCAACTTACACGCACAGCATATGACATATGCGCCAATATACGAGTATGTATGTTTGTACCTATATTTACTAAGAGACATCCAGAATTCGAATTCCAAAAGGGGGTTGGAGTATAAAAATCCACCCCTGTCGACTTTGGGCTACCGGAAGAACATCAAAAATAACAAACCAAAATAAATAGAATTTTTATATTGACAGACTCACAGTTACAGTTGATATCGGTTGTCAATCTTACAATTTTTTGATATTGCTGCCAAATGGCGAAAAGAAAATAAGGTTGCTGTTTTGCTTTGATTTTCATATAATTTTTCGATTAAGTATTCCAATCACATACCTACAAACGGCCCTAATCAATTGCTAATCAAGTGGCGAATTGAGGTCATTATGGAAGATATTTCAACCCCTGTTGAATATATATGAGTATGGGACGAGTAGGTATATAGGTATATTGCAATGGCAATCAATTATTGGTATTTCTTGGTTTTTTTTTTTTTCTTATTGATGGCGGAATTATATTAAGAGTGCAATTAGACATTTGGTTTTTGATCAAAAAAAAAAAAGAATTCTTTTCTTACCTTAGAGCTCTACTCAGCTTATCGTAATTCATGTTGGGCTTTGATTTCCTTTCACCCCATCGTCGAGCCACTTCATCGGGGTCGGTTAATTTGAATTCACCATTGGTGCCCTCCCATGTGATGCAGCCCGCATTACTAGAATCACTTAATAGTTCAAGGAGGAATTGCCACAGTTGAATTTGTCCGGATCCTGAAAAGTTAACGAAACGAAAACCATGAAAATTATATCGAATTTAATAATGAGCAAATTTATTCTATGGCCTAATTTTGGGAGAAATCTAAGCTTAATGAGATGAGGAAGATGATGATGGATTTTGACTTTGGCTCATGTAATTGATTAGAGACTTAAATTAGCTTCCTTATTTTCACTTACTAGTTCGGAACTGGGCGTAAAAATAAAACAAACAATTATTTGGTATCCCGGCTTCTAAGACTTCCTTAATATATAATTTTGAAAAGCGATTTCACCTGCCCTTATAAGCTTTATTCTCAAGCGAAACCCTAAAATCATAACCAGCTAATAAACTTAGCAATAAAATGTTGTAGTAAACAATCAAAAATCGATTTATAATCGTTACTGTCAGTTCCGGATTCGTTCACACACACACACCCATCACTTAACATACCGAGCACTAGCACATTAGCCTGAACCTAAATGTCAAAGATGTGTTTCCCAGAAATGATGGTAAGAGCGTGTCTCAATGCTTGTTCGAATTTGATAGATGTAAACTGTGAGCAGCGAGCCCTTAAGCTTTCATTGTTGCCATTCAAAAAGCCATGATTTGCAATTAACGTAATATTCATGATGATCTCACACATGAGTGGTGTTAAAAAGCCGAATACACAAAGAAACCTCCCTCAATTCTGCACAAAAAAAAAAAAACAGATTTATAATAAAAGAAAGAAAAGAAAATAGAAAACATGCCCTTTTCTTAAATAACAGAACAAGTCAGTCAGTGTTGTAACTTCTAACTGTAAATGGTAGACAGAAAACAGCACACAACAATACACTATAAGAGCCTAATTGCCAAATGATTAAGCGATTTATGATGTTCCCATGAAAGGCATGACGAGCGCATCAACCCCTCGCATTATTTCCGCTTAAAAAGGAATATTCCAATCTATTCATCACGTGAAACTACCCCCGGAGCTATAGCATAGCTCCATGGCTTTGAGTCTATTCGTGGGTCGTTCGTAATAGAAGATGATGATGGAAAAAGACCTTTTGCGATTTTCCACTCGATTGACATAACAAAATATACATTTTCATTTGCCTATCTAGTTTACCCGATGATGTAGTAAATAGAAGCAAAAGTACAGCGACTGAATGTTTCCATATTTATGCGAAACGAAAACGTACTCATATGACCTTTCGAGCCATCATACACATTCTGATTGGGGCGCTGGATACCCCCAACCTATATAGTCGATTAACTCCCCAAATGTCGCGTCGGTTGGTCGGTGAATTTATTGTCCAATTAAATTTAACTTAAAGTTTACGTCACTTCTGCTGAAATTTTTCGAAAACTAGCAGATATTTTTTTTAAATTTTTACTTTTGGGGAAGTATTTTTTCTGGTGATTGGTGCCTTTTGGCCGACCTCTTTTCAAGCACCGATATATTGGGGGGAGTTTTAGTTCTTCGGGTTATAATAAATTCGAACGATTTCATGCTCAGGGAATTCTTTTTTTATCCTTGAAAAGCTAAAGTTGAAATGGATGTGGGTGGACGAAACAGAAATGGAGGGCTGATAACTAACCTAAAGTTGGGGGACATACTCGTATTATATATATATAACATACATAGGTATATACGTGTATGTATATATATTGAATGACTTATTGCTAGATCGCATGCCAATGGGCGATTAGGGTCCTTCGGTTACGGTTGAAGCTTCAATATTGCTTCATTTGCTTTGAGTTGTTAAAGTTAAATTTGGTTTGGGGTTTTCTTTTTGGTCAAAAAAAAAATGGCCACTATGACTTTTGTTTATGTCTTAATACAGTTTGGAGAGGGTGATATATTTAAGACCCCACATGACTAAATGGGCGTTACTAATAAAAATTAAAATATAGAGGAACGTAGACAAAGGACTGAGAAACATTGTTGGATATATTCAATTAATTTGATATTTAAAACTCCCAAGTTAAACCCAACTGCGCTAACCCCCACAGGAATTTTGGTTAGTCAAGCAGCAACCTTTTACACTTACAAAATTTGGTTCTCCAAAAATAAGGTCAGCAAATCTGACATTTTGTTGTAACAAGAATAATGTTAATTTTTGCAATGTAAAGACAAGATTCGGAAAGAAAACAGTAAATTATTGTTGTAAAAATAAGATATACGAAAACTTTATTTAAATTTTTGAAAACAAAATTTTGAAACGATTCATTTTTTAAAAACATGTTTCTGTCTAAGTTTTGAGACAGAAAAGTAATAATAAATAGATATTAGAAATCGCTTAGTTTATTTGTTTTTTTTTTTTTAATATTCTCCATAAAGATAAATACACTTTTGCATGCATTTGAACCAATTTTCGAAGCACTTTTTCCACTTTTTAGAAATAATATTTTTAATGTACCAACAGCTTTTTCAGGCGGCAAAAATCCTTGACCTCACATTTTATGTTTAATTTGCGGAAATAAGTAAGAAACATTGGGTGACAGATCAGCATTGTACGACGGATGACCCATTAGTTCGATGTTTTTCGATGTTTTGAATGCTCAAAACTGCAATTGTTTGAGCCGATGGAGAACGATTCGCCTTCTGCCATATGATTTCCCCTATTTTTATGACTACTTTTGGCAAACTAATGCTGGTGTAATATTCAGAATTGACAGCGCTAATGACACGGTGGAAACATGCCCAATTATTCCCAATACTTAATGATTCACTACCTTTCATGATTTCATAGATGTCTTTTGAAACACCGCGATTGAATTTTTTCGCACCAATCAACACGAGTCTTTTTTTGAACGATTTTTAAATTATGTGGTATCCAAGGCGAGCAAATCTTTTTTGTGGACCAAATTTTCATGCAATCTTGAATGTATATGCGAGTGGAACGAATGCCCAAGCGTGCCTCAATCTCACGGTATAATATGACGGTCTTGCCACATCAGTCCACGCACGGCATGGATTCTTTTTAGCACAACAACCAATTTTGGATAACCTTCACGAAATTCGCTCTACATATATAGCGAACTGTGACCATGACTGAATTTGGAAAACCAACAAAACATCGTGGCTCGAGATGTTGCTTCATTGCCAAAAATCGAAGCGATTTGATCGGTACACCGTTGTAGCTTTAGTCCACATCGAAAATCTTAGAAAAACATTTAAAGAAAATATTCACGATTCAATCCCATTTCTGACCAAGATGAAAGATTACAAAACTTTATGAGTACATTTACCATTACGATGACAGTATCAAATTTCACACTTACGTACCAACCATCTTGGTGAAAACTTGACATTTTTTTTGCAACACCAAAGGACTTTACTTTTCCAACGTTTTGTATAAGTTTAACCTAATCTTAGCTTGGATTGGTCCATCGATTCAGGTCTGGTTAGAAAATGAAAAAAATTTTTGTTTGCTATTTTGAAAGATATAAAGTAAAGTTTTTTTCAAACAAATTTTTAACAATTCCTGGAAGTACTGACTATAGCCTAGAAAATGATGTTTACGTTCAGTGGAAAAAACAAAGTGTCCCTCTTTTAGATTTGCCAAATATCGTTTGACTATTTTAAATATACGAAATCTTAACGGACTTACCGCGATTATTTATTTGAATCAAATTATATTTGAAACTTATTACCCGATCTTTCAGCGGGGTTTCACTTGTCGTGTTCAAGGGTCAGTCAAACCCATAACAAAACGTCTCTAGTTTCTTTCCTTACTCTAGGAACTACAACTGATGTTGAGTTTTGGTTAGATTGAGTTTTAATCCTGTGCATTTTGTAATTTTTGGGGGTGGCCGTGGCGCAAAGGATGTGTGCTCGCCTGTGAACCTCATGATCACAGGTTCGATCCATGCCGTCGTCTATGTCGTTTTAAATCCATTAAAAACCTTCTAAAAATTGTCATCAATGGGTTGCTGGTTTACTCATTACATGTTGTTCAGACATAACACTAACAACATGTAATTGAGTTAAACTAGTATGCCCAACAAAGATGAACACGAATAAAATAATGTGAATTATAAGCGACATAGAAATAAGACACGGCATTCTCCGCTTTAGTTCAGCCGCCATCCCTGGAGATAAAATATCTGAGACAACAACCTTCAGTCTCAGAACATCGTGCCACACATCCTTCTTTCTCTTACGTAACTTCACGCCCGCGCTGTGTTGAAACATTTAAAGGGTAATCATAATCCCTTGAACGCGGGTAGATTATAAAAAAAAAAAAAAAAAAAATGTCCTCTTTGTAAAAAGCAAAATTTCCAAAACTTTAAACATATATAAAGGGTGGTTAAATTTTAAGAGCCGATGTTGATTTTGAATAAATATGATAATATTGGTATGGATCAATTATGTATGGAACAAAATATCGTCCAAATGGCCGCTGCGACCTCGGCGGCACACCTCCATCCGATGGTCCAAATTTTCGATGACGCTGAGGCATTAATTGAGATTATATGCCGTTAATGTGCCGAATTATCCTTTAGCCCTTGAATTGTTGCTGGCTTATCGACGTACACACCTTTTCTTTCAAATAACCCTAAAGAAGTCCAACGGTGTCAAATCACATGATCTTGGCGGCCAATTGACATCGCCACAACGTGAGATAACACGGCCATTGAATTTGTCGCGCAAAAGAGCTATTGTTTCGTTAGCTGTGTGTTGCAAGTGGCACCGTTCTGTTCAAACCACATATCGTCCACATCCATATCTTCCAATTAGAGCCATAAACAGTTCGTTATCATCTTACGATAGCGAACACTATTCGCAGTAACTGCCTGACCGGCCTCATTTTGGAAAAAAATACGGCCCGATGATGCCGCCAGCCCATAAACCACACCAAACAGTCACTTTTTGTGGATGCATTTGTTTTTCGACAATCACTCTTGGATTATCATTCGCCCAAATGCGGCAATTCTGCTTATTGACGAATCCACTGAGGTGAAAATGTGCCTCATCACTGAAGATGATTTTCTTCGAAAATTGATCATCCACTGTTGCCATTTCTTGCCACCATTCTGACCATTGACGACGCTTGAAATGGTCAAGAGCCTTTAGTTCTTGAGTCAATTGTATTTGTAGATTTTTGGCTACCATCTTGGTTTGAAAATCATTACTCTTTGTACCTTTCTTTAGCATGTTGCTTATAAATGCACTTACCAAGCAGGTTAACCCAAACTCAAGTCGAGAATTTACACGAGCATTGTAAATTGTAAGTACAAAATTCGATGTCGCAAGCTTACGAAGTATATTTTATTTAAAATCATGTAGATTATTTGTTTTACATTTGCAATGTGACATTTCCAGTTTAATTTACACACCAGCGGAAATCTTAAATATCTGTGTTCCTTCACCGGTTAAAAGCTCAGGCACTCGGCACCACAATTTAATCGATTACAGTCTGGCGTCATGGTATTCTATTTCGTCAAGATTATACGTTTTTGAAAGCGAAATGACATGCTACTAAGAACCATGTCATGATATTTGAACCAAAGAACAAATGAATCCAGGTCCAGGAATTTATGTAAACTAAAAAGAGTGAAGTGCCAAGTACTCACCCCTGTGGAACACCAACTTCGGAGCAAAGTTATACCTTACTTATCATCGCAGAGACATATTGCTTTCGATTCAAAAGATAAGACGAGAGTCAGCACAGTATGTTATTTCTAAAATCAAATCTATAACGTTTTCGTAACAAGATTTTATAATTAACCGGGTCCAATACTTTAGTTAGGTCAAAAAACATACTTGCGGACAATTGCCATTTATCTAAAGTTTTATATATATTTCCTTAAAGAAAACTATACGACAGTTTCTTCTGTTGATTTCTTTTTCCCAAATCCAAATTGAGAATCATTTAGAAAGCTTGTATTCATCAATAAATTGTACCATTCGAGAGGAAATCATTTTTTCAAAAACTTTAGAAATTACAGAAAGCACAGGAAAATCAGTCGGCAGTTGTTCGGGTTAGTCTTGTCACCTTTTTTGTAATTAGGCATTATAGTTGATATTTTAATGCACTCTGGGAAAATTCCTGAGTCAAACCTTTTATTTATTTAAAAAGACAATAGAAGATAGATATAAGTAGGTGTATGCGGATGTTTTTTTTTTTTTTTTTTTTTTTTAAATAACGCTTTTAATCCATTCAGGCCCACTTGAATATTAAGGTTTCAGACTAAATATGACTTTCGCTTTCGGTTTCGAATATTGACCCAAGAAAAAACGAGGAAGTTGGTTTAGGATCTAAATAAGACTCTTCTTCTATTCCTGTAGATCGTAGAGAGATTTGTTTGTATTTTTCGGCTACATCTTTGGTAAACGTATTTAGACATACATACATAGATATATAATACTATATTTTTCTAAGACTTCGTTAATTTTTGAGAAACATCAACCAATAAGTCTCTTTAATTAGTCTGATATTTAGTTAACTGTCCCAAGAGGTTCAGTCAAAATTGCTTGAGGTCACCTTTCTCTTGTATTATTATTCACATTGGGGGCTTCATCTACTGCATTGTCCCTCAGGGTAAGACTCAAAGCCTTAACGAGTCGATGCATTTGTAGTCATTTGATCAGTGCGTTTGTAGCTATACAACTTGTAATTTTCCTCCTTTCCTATTGGGAAAATAGTTTTCCCAGTCAGAGACAAAAATCGCAATATCTCCGACATTGGAACTCAATCTACGAGTAATAATCTTGAGGTCAATGAAAGTTTTTACGAAAAACATGACACCATCAATTCCTTAATGTACCTACAGCTAAAATCTTTAACATACTTGAGAAAAACTCCCGTACCCTATAATTTACAGCTATAACATACGAAAAAATCAACTTTAAAATTATTGCTAATTAAAAACAAGCAGTTTCTCAAAAGAACCTCAACCCAATTGCGAGTTGAAAAACGAAGAATTTTTTGTTCGTTTAAAAAATGCCGTACACGATTTTCACCACGCCACTATAGGCGCTCCAGATATTTCAATTTGAGTTAACACCAACAAAACCTCTAAATGGATTGATCCGGGCTACGTCCGCTTGAGCAATTCCAATTCTGGAAATCAGAAAGCAAAAGCATATGCTATGCGAATTTATGAGGACTTAACACGAACCCACTAGCACCAGCACCAGCCCCAACAAAGAATTGAAAGCCTCCATTCAGAGTCGGACACAACTTAACTCAGTTTCGGTCATGTTTTATAGCATCGTGTGGTCAAAGTTTTATTGTTCAGTCCATGTTCTTGTTCCACCACCCCAAAAAACACGAAACATATAAAAATAAAGTGCCCCAAAAGATTGTAAGTTTGAATGTTACCTTCCATTCCCTTTTGCCTTCGGTCTGTCTGTGTAGAGACGCCACCAGAAGCCAGCTAATGGTGCTGCATGCAACGATTCCAAATTCAAAAACCGTTTCCCTGGTTGGGGAGTCTCAGAGAAATTAGCATAAAACACAATCGCCTACATTTTTCCAGGCGGGGTATTTCGTGCCATTACTCCACTGATGATGACCATGCCGCTCCTGGTAAGGCTCTCACTTATTTTATTATTTTTTTTCGCGGTTTTGAATTACTTTGTAGACTTTGGAAGGACGAGTAGGCGAGGTGCGGCGACTACGTCAGTGAGGTGGGCCAAAGTGGGTGGCCCGTGGCCAAAGATGGTGGCAAAAATGCTGTTTTTGATTAATTATAGTTTCCTTTCGACAAGGAAACCGCTTTGTTCGACGACCTTCTTCGTAGCTCCAGCAGTGGCTATATACTTTCTACATCAACATATCTTCGTGCCATTTGAGGATGCATAAAAAATTAAGAGCCAACTACCGGGGCTGTAGTTATGAACGCATGCCATAGTTTTGACGTTGGGGTGCAGGAGGAGCCCAAAAGTGACGAAGCCACCCACCTTCAACTTCTATGTAGTGCTAAATTAAGGGCTGAACGCCATTAGTAACTTGCGGGAGGGAATCACAACAGCCCCTCTATAGGAGCCAAAACATCAAAATGAGATTAAGGAATTAATTATTTCCGGATTTTGTAGATTTTTTTTACGGTTTTGTGTGCGGACATAAGAAACACGGAACCCGGAGTGTTGCGAGAGGTCACACTTTGAAACACCTCTTATCCTCTTATTTTTTATTTTTTTTTATTTTATGGTGTGCACACCTGTAATTGCATGTCGTTAATTAAAATATAATAAGAATGGGCATTGTCAGCCGGAAGTGAGGTGGGAAATTGGCCTAATTCCTAAAGCATCAAACATCGCTCACAATAAAGGTCTTCTGGTTTTATTCATTCTCATAAAGCAAGTTTTAAATTAAATGGTAATTAGGGAACATGTCAAAGAAACGGAAATAGTATAGAGTGAAGGAAGTAGGTACTACGGCTGAATTCTTGACGAGCAATTTTTTTTTTTGTTTCTAAACATTTTCTTAAACAAAAAATGCAAGAGGAAGTTGTAGTTTTGTGTGTTAAAATTGCACTTTATTTCAATTAAGTGCGTGTAGTTAATTTTTGACAAAAAACGACTGAGATGGAAATGAATTAGCAATCTTTTCATTATATTGTCAAAAATAATTAAGCCAGAAGTTTAGCTGTGGTAGAGGTTTTCATTGTTTGATACACGGTTAAAAATCCTGGCGTTAAATTTAATATTTTTTGGGTTGCATATATGACCAGTCCAAAATTGTATTTAAATGTAATACTTTGAATATATTTGATTTTCAAACTCAATAGAATACATATTCAATTTTAATACTGTTTTGTATTAAAAAACAAGTTCGTATTATTAAATAGTAACACGCATAAGTATTAGTATTTAAACCAAAAAAATAAAATTCATCACTTCTTGTATTGGTTTTAAATGCATTTATATTCGAATTTAATACGCTATATATTGAAAACAAATATTTTTTCATTTAAATTGAATATATTTTTTACTAGTTTTAAGCCCAAAGAGAGTTTAAATGTAATACAAGATTATTAAATCTTAATACTATTTAAGGTTTCGTTGGATTACTTTTGAACCCACATAGTATTGAAAACTAATACCTATTTATTAAATTTCAATACTATTTATAAGATTTGATTGGATTACTTTTGAACCCAGATAGTATTGAAAATTAATAACAGATACCCAGCTCCCGCCATCACTAATGCCCTTCGAGAAGAATCCTTTAGCGTACTCATCCAAAATGTATGCCGCTGTGCTTGTTTTTATAAGTGCTTTTAATCCCTGTAAAATTAGGAAAATTTTATTTATATAGGTACATTAAATTTGCTATTGAAAAAGTTACTTACTTTTTTGTATAAAAGAAGAGAGCACCCAATTGCTGCTTCTTGTTTTTTCAAATTTTCACTTATTTGATTAGGAGGCTCTCCATCAGCAGTGTCAAGAACCACAAGGAAGCAGGCACAGCCTGAATACTGCCGCACTATATCGCACAAGGAATCCACTGGAATCAGCACACCGACCGTCTCGATCTTTCAAAGTATGTAAATCCGTTCACCAGTTCTTCGTTTTCCAAGACTAAAACAAAAAAAAAATACATAAATTAGCACGGCTTGCACTCTCCAGGAAATAAATATATAGCACTTAAACTTGCTATTTATTACTTACTTGAAAGAAGGATATCTTCAATTGAAACAATTAAGGATTCAGATAATTCATGCGTCTGATTTTTTAAATGATTGTATTTTTTTCCACGTTTTTCACTTTAATGTAAATCCCAACTAAATTTTCCATTAGGAACTCCATGTTGCCGACCGACGACGCCGACGTGTTGAAACAAACTAACGGAGTTTTCTTTCGACAAAATTATACATATTAAAAATCAATACCTACATATGTATTCAAATCTAATATTAATGTGTTCAAAATTAATACCTCGATATTCAATTCAAGTACGAGTTAAAAAGTATTTCTTGAGCATTGAGTCCAGAGTTTCGGGCTAAATACAAAATTTATTGAATTTTAATACAATCAAATATTAAATTTCAATACATTATTTTATTATGGTCACTTTTAACCAGATATTCTACTAAAATCAAATAACAAATTATTGAAATATAAGTTTTCAATAATAATGGTAATAGATTATAATATAGAAATATTATATTTTAATATTTGAAGATTAAATTTTAGTGGAAAAGTATTAAAAAAAACATTTTAGTGGGATATGTACTGAGTTTTAGTACCAAATTATTACAAAAAATGTTTAATAAAGTTGGAATATTAAAAACAAATTATTCATGTATTGCATAC
The DNA here is from genome assembly GCA_911387755.1 of Chrysotoxum bicinctum. Taxonomy (NCBI): domain Eukaryota; kingdom Metazoa; phylum Arthropoda; class Insecta; order Diptera; family Syrphidae; genus Chrysotoxum; species Chrysotoxum bicinctum. The sequence goes on from OU426989.1 coordinate 172,745,094, forward strand.
GGCCGTAATACGAGGGCCGTATTAAAAAACATCCCAGAATTTTTAACCGTGTATTAAACCTTCTGAATGTGTGTAACAGGCGATGAAACTACATAAGCACGTTCGCACAGTCAATCCAGATTTTCATATTTGGTTGTTACGAATACCTTGTCGACAACGGCTTGAATATTCAATAGTATTTGACAGAAGTTCAGCGGAAACAACATTTCTTTCATGGCGCAACCAATTAGAATTTTGCAATTCCGAAAGATATGATGATTCGAAGCATGAGTTCAGCTCTTCCGCAAACATTGATCGCAGAAAAACAGCCAAGGTTTGGTGAAAATCATCAGCAACAAGAATAAGGGCGTCTCCCATCGATTGGTTGTTTCCTCAAAAATCATACAGCGATTTCTAATGAGAGCATTCGTCTCAAATAATAATTTTGCAAGTCTTAAGGTTTGTGGCCATATCTGAGTTTGTGATGGTATTGCAAGTTGGTGTTTCTGGCTATTCCGAACTCAATGGAAACCTGAGTGCACAATGGGTCTGACGTCCAATAGCGTTGATGTAATTCCCGATGCCGCCACTGTCAGAGCATTCCGATTTTGCATTCGAACCGACACGCATGCCAATATCAAATTGTTAAAGAATGTTTTGCCGGTTTCTCCTGAAGAATCGACAACGAAAATCCACCATTTCTTTTTGTTACGCGGTGCATTAGTTTAGCGTAAGAATTTTTTCTGATCAGCAACCAAAAGTCTTGTTTCTATTTCACTGTTTCTATTACACTGTTTCTGCCCCGTATCGAAGTTGCCAGTTCAATTTGAACAAGGACTTTGATGGATATGCACATATCCTCAATCACTATTTTTTTGTTTTAGTTAGACTAAACTATCAATTTGACAGATTTGAGGCAAGATTTAAGGCAATTCTGCCATTCAACCGGAAAAAATCAAAAATCGATTTATGTATATATTTAGTACATATATACATATATGTAAACACATGACACAAAATTACTATTGATCTCAGGATTTCCGGAAAATTTCATCAAAATCGACCACGCCGCTTTAGAGTCCATAGGGAACAAGCACACATCCATCATTTGAACGTGCTGTTGAACTGTAATTCTCTTTATGTTAATTTGGCAAGAGGGACCCAATAAATGAAATCCGATTTCATAATAATACCTTCAACAATATGGCCGAAATCATCTTTCAATATTAAGAAATCTCCATTGAAAAACCCTTTGTATGGAAACTATGACGCAAATAATTAGCAAAAAAAAACGAAAAATTACGCGCTAAGTTAATGTGAATATTTCCATAACATAAAAACTCTATTGAATAAGAGTAAATATCTTCAACTTCAAAATTTTGCACACCAAAAAACAGGACTAAGAAAATCGCGAAATGTAAATTCTGACTATCAGTGAGTTTTTGTTGACCAACTTGAGATATTTCTATAATTTTCCTAAGATTATAGGTGTGTTTTATTCGTTGCTGCATAGCCAGCGCAGCATTCAATAATTTAAAGTTCTATCACCAGCACAACTGTCATTTGTTTTACTGGCTTCTTTTTCGCCAATAATCAAATTGTTGTTGTTTGTCGAGGGAAATTTTGCTGTGCTAGCTATGCAGCAGTGAATAAAACACACCTTATATTTGAGGGAACATCGACTAGAATCATTTTTAATAAAGATCTGTTTGTGAACTTATTTGAGATTGATGAAACTGACATTTGCTTGTGAATTTTTAAAAACCTACCTGTAGGACGAAAATTTTCCGATGATATATGTTTGTACATATTTAATGCGACTTCGCTTTTTATAGACATTAGAAAATATACCGCAAATTTAAAGTTTACCGTTTTATTATATGAAATACAAAAACATATATATAAGCACATGCATATGCAGTTATAAATATTTGTATTTTAAATTTTCAATTGCTTTTCGAAATACATATTGAATTTTAAAAAAATAAAATGCACGACTGGATCGCACTAACTTGCTCTTATGTAAAAAAAAAACTTTGGAATTTAAAATACATTTTATAAATATAAAACATGGATTTAAAATGAGATAAGACATAAATTGCCGTCTGATTTCCAGAAAAGTATGAATTTATGCAAAGAAAGTATAAAAATAGTTTTATTATTTAATTCATTTTTTATATAAGAAATTTCTTTAAAATTTTTCAAGAACAAAATTTGGGATGGCAATTTTAAGAATTTAGTAGTATAGAGATTGTAGGAAATAATTTCAAAAAATAATTATTCACACTTTTTGAAGATATTGATTTTTTTTTTCAAAAAACCAAAAACAATTTTTTCGAAATTTTATTATTTTTTTAAATATAAAGAATCTCCTGCATAAGAATTTTTACTAAAATCGTTAGAGCCGTTAATGAGAAAATCGAAAATCAAAAAAACTGGTTCTATGTCAGGTACCGTTAATAACATTTTTTCCTAATAATTTTTTTGACCTAAATGTAGTCCATTCCGATAATAGCACACTTAATATTTTTTAATAAAATCGTTACATACGAGTGTATGGGGGGTACCGTTAATACCGTAATAGCTCTCGTGGCTTAGGTTGTAGATGCAGGTGCAGACATACAGACATACAGACAAACAGACGGAATTGCCGGACCAACTTTTTTCGTCTTCGCTATCATCGTAATGTCAACTTTGATTAAAATCTCGAGTTCAATTTTTTTCCCAAATGCAAAACTTGCCTCGGCTTCTTACGGTGGCAAGACTCCGATTGGTCTAATTTTCAATGACTCTTCAGCATAGAACCGGCTAAATTTGAGCGATGATGGTCTGTTTTATGTTCACCTAAAAGGCATCGGTTGATTGTGTTTTTATTCGCATAAACCTGCGAGTTCAGGAAATCCCATAAGAAAAAGTCAAGCGGGGTCAAATGGTATGACTTTGGTGACCAATTCAATTCACGTCACCTATGCGATATATAACCTTAGCCTCAAATCGCTTATGCAGATGGTCAATCGCGTGACAACCACTGTTTGGTATACATGTCGTCTAGGTCCATATTGTTCAATTAAGGCCATAAGTGCAACGTTTCCACTAACGAACACTCCTTTTGATGGCAAAGTTTTATTATTTGGTGGTGCTGTTCAATGGTGTTTTTTCCATGGTGATTTGGCATCACTTATTGACTAATAACCAACAGATTTGATAGATGGCACCAAAACAAAATATGGCTTCAAAATCTACTCGCGCCAATAAAAAAAAAAAAACATTTACATATATACAAATTTTAAAACATTTTTAAGAACAAATATTGGTTCACCAACAATTTCAAGTTTTTTTTTTCAAAAATTCAACAAATATTTTTTTTTTTAAGTTTATACTATGTTTTTTAAACTTTCTAAAACTTTTTGTATAAAAAAATGTAATTAAATAGTTGTGCCAACAACGAGAACGTAAAAATTAAAATTTACAAGAAGCTGGAGGTATACCTATGTTAGATTTTCTATCTGACAAAGGTAAGAGTGTTCCAATTTTTGTAAGTTCTTCAGCTTTACAGTTACCTGGAATGTGTCTATAACCCGGAACCCATATAAGGTGAATATTAAACTGTTTTGCCATCTCCACCAAAGATGATCGACAATTTTGGGCTGTTAGTGAGTTAATGGAGACAGAGTCAAATAACTTTATGGCAGCTTGACTGTCTGACAAGATGCGTATATCATTGGTCGATATCACGTTTTCTTTGAACCAAGAGAGGACTTCTTTGATTGCAAGAAGTTCTGCCTGGAACACGCTACAGTGATTGGGAAGACGAAATGAGAGACAAAGATTTAATCTTTCGGAGAATACGCCTCCTCCGACCCTTACTTCGTCTGCCATCCTTATCCTTATCGGTTATGCAATGTTGTTACTCTGAACAACAGAAGAGATGAGGATATGTTTCGTCCCGGCGGACTCAGCAATTGACAATTGAGGGCCTTGTCAATAGGTAGTTTTTGTAAAATGTTGTTCATCTAACACATTTTGACAAAAATCCAAAGTAAACTAAATTAAAACTTAAATTCTTAAGCATTAACGCCACTCATCGATATGTGCAGTATTAGATTAGGTACCTCTATTTTTGAATGAAAAAGTTCCAACACATTTTAATAAATATAATATTCATAAGAGCATGCATTTTGTGAAAATAAATATGTACGTCGTTGTAGAAATAAGGGAAGAACTGAATTGATACAATTTCATTTAGACAACGAATTTTTCGCAGAACCAACAAAAATGCAGTTTACGTAAAGGGAAATTAACAAAACTCACTATTTTCACCAATTAACATAGGTATAACTTGAATTAAGAAACTCTTGTACAAATTTAACACCAATCAATTCTAATTGTCAATACCTACACCTTTATTCTATTTATTTCTCATAAAATTATTTAACTTGTCATAGGGCAAGTCATGTTAAACACATTATTATCCAACCCTTCCCAGAAATTTTCGACACACAATAAAAAAAGAGCAGCACATTTGTATTCAATATATGCGCGGCACCACACCCACGCACACTTCCTACAAAATTTTCTCACAAAGTACGTATAAGTCTAACATCACGCTCCTTAAAGGTTATAATTTCATACCTAGTGGTAGGTATTTATATTTTGACTTTATTGGCCCTGTTTTCTTCCATCAGAAAACTAATGAAAATGATGTATCGCTTTTCAACCCCTTCCCGATATGGTCGAGGTCTCAAGTCAAAATTGTGCGTCAATTGTTAACATTGATCACGTGTCGATATACACAGAATGAGAGTGTTAAACCAAAATAAACCTGACTTGGATTTTTTATTTGCTGAAAAAATAAAAATTACCACTTTGCTGGCACACCCTTTGAAACACGCAACATGGCGGAAGTATAAGGAAAAGGTCTTCGTCTGACAATCCTACTAACCGTGTACAGTTTTTCGCGCACGAAATAATTTATATGCCCAAATTGAAAGGTGTTCCAGTTGTGTTTTTCGGCTTGTGGTGCTTTCTTTTTTTTCGCTACCAGCTTACTATGGTTCGTGGAGTTTTGGATAATTCAGAGCTGGAGCGTGTCAAAAAATAAAAAATACCCCAACCCTTGATTTGAAAAGCGGTATGTAACGATCTATAATGTTATACAATGAATTAAGTGATAAAATCAGTGTTCACGCACTCTTAACCTGAAACGGGTTTTTTTGCAGCAATTCACCGTCGGTATATGGGTTGGGGTTGAATTTGTAAGCGGTCCGGGTTACAATGGAAAAGTGATATGATAACACAATGAATTTAAATCAGTTAACACCGTAAGGGTTGGTATAATACTATATTGATGATAATGTGGAAGGGAAACGGTGTAGGTAGGTGAGGAGTTAGGGTTGGTTGGTTTTTTCCACCCACCAGCGAGATGAATACATTATCTCTAGACAAGACGCTATGAATACGTTAGGCACCGCTAGTGCTTGACTGACTTTTGAGTAGTAGAATTGATGGGGCACGTGCCTTAAAGTTGATGATTGCTATCTTTGCACCTGAGCTGTAAGGTATGTTTATTTTTATAGAAGACAATATGGGGAGATTATAAAGAGTGACTCTTAAAGAGATTACTCACCAGAACTTGCCAGTCTGCTGCTGGTCGGGCCGAACATTTGATATGGATCTGAAAAAAAAAATACAAATGGGAATAAATTAACTTTGTTTTGTTTTGAACTTTAAATCTGCAGCTGCCTTATTTAATGGAAAAGAACGCCAGTTATTTTATTTTTATTAACTTGTACATATATTTATTTTTTTAAAGTTATTTGAAAATATATTTTATACCTCAATTGAAAAAATAATCGAGTTATACCTGTTAACAAGAATATAAACACAAATCTTCACTATACGCCTCTAAGACCATAATTTCACGTCTCTCAGTTAGAACGGGGGTTATTTATAAAATAATTCTACATAGAGTAGAGCTTGAACCAATATTCCTATAGCTAAATAGTAAAGCACTGCATCCACACATTGCAAGGAGTATTCAATATTTCATTGAGGAAGAATAATTTTTGCCATATTTCCAATTTTGGAACATCTGCTTTCTGGTTGCAGCTTAATTCAAAGTGACATTCGATTTTCGAAAATAACATTCGAACTTTTAATTTTATCGGAAAAAAAACAGCATTCATAATTTTTGACAAGAACAAATTGCACAGAAATGCTATTTTTCATATTTTATGTATTTAAGTAAGTAAGAAAATTTTGATTGAAATCCGTAGAGCCGTTATTGAGAAAGTCGAAAATCAAGCAAAAAAATCAAATCCGTTCTATGACAGTTACCGTTAATATTATTTCGTCTTATATTTTTTTGATTAGTATACACATAATTTTTACACAATGCTTATAACCGTTTTCGAGGTATAAACAATTTTGCATAACGGCTGTATGGCACGTATCTACCATTAGTTAATTTTTCCTCTAGGGAATCGCCGAAGATCCTTATTAACTACCTAGTTTTGAGGAAAATCACTCTAGCGGGGCTTAGGTTGTAGGTAGACTTACGGACATATAGACAAACGGACAGAATTACGGGCATCACTTTTTTGTGTTCTCTATTAACGTAATGTCAAATTTGGTACAAAATCTCGAATTCCATTTTTTTACAAAGGCAAAACTTGTCCCGTACAATATTGGAAAATATCTTGACGTATACAAAATTGCAGAGCTGAATTTTCATATCAAAAATCAAGAGCATGTTTTTCATTCGCGAAAAATTAGTTCACTTCTTAGTTCGAGATAACAACAGCCATACAAGTCGTTAATGAACAAAATGGATTTAATCTCTCAACAAAGTGTTCAAACGATAGCAAACAAAAATATTTGGACTCATTATGCGAAAGGAACCATCGAAGCATCGTTGTTATTTGCATTTTCAAAGTCCAAGAACATCTACTTTCAAGTTTTCGCCTTTCAAATCTAAATTTACTAATTCGAGTTATAGCAAACCCAAACAAATTCGGCTTCATGGCTTTTCGTCATAAGATGGAAAGTAAAATTTCTAACTGCATTCCTCTTCTAAGATAATTCAACCGTAATACTCGAGCTTCAGGAAATGCCCATTAGTATAGCCTTAAGCACAACTTCGGACGTAGATATTGTTAAATTTCGAGAATCTTTCTTTAGCTTTACTTGCCCAAATATTTCCCACCTATTACAATATTCAAGCATTCAATACCAATGTGATGCATCTCTCCTCTACAAACTTTACTAAACTCTCGCATTGAAGTCAGTCATTTTACGGGTGGTCATAACCCCTTAAGTGCGCACCTTATAAGTAAGTCATATTTAATCAAATTTCAAAATTGAAGTTTTGTATAAGGCCTGAAAGTCTTATGGTGTTCAATTTATAAGAAAAAAACTTCAAAAACATTTTCAATTTTCAATCCAAACAATTTTTTTGAAAATTGGAATAGAAAATATTGTTTACAATTTTGAAGAGCTTATATGCATTCAAAAAGTTTATTAACCAAAAAAAAATTAAAGAATTAAAAAAAAATATTTATTAGATTAAAAAAAAAAATAACGCCTTTTAAGATTTATTATCGGTTAGTTACACTTATACATTCAAGAAATCAGACATTATCAAATGACAAGGAATTTCAGGAGTTGTTTTAAAAATTTAAGGCAAAATTACAAACTTTTAATATTTTTCTCTTATAACTAAAATTTTGAAATCCGAACCTAATGATAATGACTATACATATATCTCTCAACCATCCCTGTGTGCGTGTGCGTAATGTTGACAGGAATAGAATGTACATACAATTTCCTACCGATTTCGAATGGCAAAGGTGAGGAGCTCTTTTCACGATAAGAAATACTCTTGGCAGATTTCTCCCTTGATCACAAGAGACAGTCACAGTACCCCTAATATTATGCCTTCTATAAAGCATGTCTTAAAATTAAAGATAGTTTTTGATTCTTCAAACATTTCATTTTCGATATTTCTGTTTTAATTTTAAATGCGTTTAATAGTTTATAAATATATTTGTAACTTATTTAGTATTAAGGTATTAGTATGATACCTAACTTTTTAATAGATTACTAACTCTTTCTTAATTTTAAACATTTTCTAGCTAGTATCGTGCTAAGGCTGTTTTCTAAATAAATGTCTTCTGAAAATAAATAAAAAATAAATCAATAATAAATGCATATTTGTGCATATTTTCGAAAAACAAAATAATCCTGAAGTAAAAAATGTACATGGTAATGGCCGCTCGAGGAATTAAAAATTTTATATCCGAAAATGATCATGTAACGTGCTTCGCACATGCAGTAGATAGAGTGGCAGAACAGATAAGAAGTAATTTTAAAAATGTAGATTTATTAATCTTAAATGGAAACAAAAATATTTTTAAAAACAACATCTCGGGTTGAGCATTTCAAAGCAAAGTATCTCTCGACCCCTCTTCCTCATCAGTCAATTGTTACCAGGTGGAAAACTTAGTTGGAAGTTGTTGCTTACGCCAATAACTATGAACATTTTGAAGATGTTGTGAATAATCTTGATAACTCGGATACCGTTGCCATTAAAAATATAAAAGAAGCATTGAATCAGCCTTTGGTAAGGAGTCCTTAAACCGAGTCCTTGATTTAGTTTTTGTTGATTCTGAGTTTAGCGTGAGTGTTGACAGCCCCAACCCACCTCCTTTGCCTAATTCGGATAATCATGTAGTTCTTTCTCTGAGTTTTTGTTTTTATCAATATTTGAAAAATTATTCTGAAATTGGCCTCTCTTATAATTTTGAAAAATGTAATTTTATTGAAATGTCAAATTTAATTAATTTAACTGACTGGATGTCTGTTTTAAACAACCATAAATTAGATATTGCTTATGAAATTTTTACAAACTCATTAAAAGGCGCAATTGATTTGTTTACACCAAAGTTTTCTCCTAAAACATCTTCTAAACCAAAGTGGTATAACAAAAGGTTAATTAATGTTAATAATAGAAAAAATAAAGCATTTAAGCTATATCGCAAATCAAATAAAGATGTTGTTCTCTATAACAAATATTATCAATTACAAAGAGAGTTCGATTTTTTAAACAAATTTCTTCACCGGAATTATGTCTTAAACATTGAATCAAAACTAAAAAAAAATAGTAAGTTTTTTTGGAAATTTATAAATGATAAGAAACGATCCACTGGTATTCCAAATTCTGTCCACTACCAAGGCAAAACATCTAGTGATCGTTTAAAGATCTGTAACCTTTTTGCTAGTTTTTTTCGCTCGGTATATAAACCTTCAGGTGTGGGAAATATGTTTAACATAGATTCTTCACTCAACTTGATAAGCATTGGTGGATTTACAGTTGAGCATTACCGAAGTCGAAATAGAGTTACACAATTTAAATGAAGATAAGCAACCAGGAGTTGATGGTTTTGCACCTATAGTTTTTAAAAAGTGTGCAAGCGCATTGGCTATTCCACTGGTTATAATTTTTAATCGTTCTCTATATGAAGGTGTTTTCTTGGATGTATGGAAAAATTCATTTATAACACCAATATTTAAGTCAGGGTCTAAAAGTGAAGTAACCAATTACCGTCCAATTTGCAAATTATCTACAGTTCCCAAACTTTTTGAAAAAATTGTTTACAACAAATTAGTTTTTCTTTTAAAAGAAGTTATTTCACCATTACAGCATGGATTTATCAATGGTAGATCTACCTCTACTAACCTCGCTGTCTTTAATAACTATGTTGTAAGAACCCTCGAACAAGGTAATCAATGCGATGTTGTTTATACCGATTTTTCGAAAGCTTTTGATCGAGTTAATCATGCAATTTTATTAGCCAAACTAAAAAACTTAGGATTTCACTCCAATATTCTAAAATGGTTAAAATCATACCTTTATGGTAGAATTCAGCATGTTAAAATAAATCAGAATATTTCAGATCCCTTAGTAGTCACTTCTGGTGTACCCCAAGGAAGTCATTTAGGACCACTTCTATTTTTAATATTTATAAATGAAATTCCTAAACTGTTCAATTATTGTGAGTGTCTAATGTATGCTGATGACCTTAAACTATACTTCTGTATAAAGAATACTCTTGATTGCATAAATCTTCAGGAAGACCTTTCTCGCTTATCTGATTGGTGTAGTGATAATGATCTCAATCTTAATGTATCTAAGTGTCAAAGCATGTCATTTTGTAGAAAAGCCTACCCCATCCTTTTTTTCATATAAAATTAGTGGAACTCCATTAGCTAGAGTAATTAAAAAAAAGGATCTCGGAATAATTTTCGACATAAAATTGACTTTCTCCAGTCACATTGACTATGTCGTCGCTAAAGCTAGCTCTATGCTTGGTTTTATATATCGTAACTCAAAAGATTTTACGGATCCTTTTACCCTCAGATCACTTTATTTCTGCTTTGTTCGATCAGTTTTGGAATACTGTTGTATCGTATGGAACCCTTTCTATGCTGTTCATTCTATTCGTATTGAAAGGATCCAAAAACGTTTTACTAGAATGTCGATGAGAACTTTGGGTTGGAATATTGATATACCTTCATATAAGTCGAGATGTTTGTTATTAGGGATCCAATCTTTAGAAACTAGAAGATCATATTTTGAGATAATGTTTGTTAGAGACATCATTAACTATAAAATTAATTGCCCTTTTTTGCTTGCATTGGTATGTTTTTATGCACCTATGCGTGAACTTCGTCCTCTGTTTCTTTTTCAGCCGCCTTTTCATAGGGTTAATTATGGTAACAATGAGCCTATAACACGTTGTTTAAGGCATTCGAACTCAGTTTGTAACTTTCTTGATTTTAATATGTACTTAAGTAGAGAATGCTTTAAGAAAAAATTATTATCTTTTTTACATATTGGTGGTTAGTACTTAAGTATGCAAAAATTTGTTATTATGTATATTGTATATTGTAGTCTGTAAGAGATATAATTGCTCTGTTTGATGAAATAAATAAATAAATAAGGAAAAAAAAAATCATATTCATCAGTTCCAACTACGGTTTCCTGCGCGATACAATTGTATAGATTGAAGGAAAAAATGCGTTAAAAAAAAACAAATGGATTCAATTGAAATAGTTTTTAAAACATTATTGCAGTTGAAGAACCTTTTGGGTGCAGCAATTCAAAAAAGAACTGGATAATGTTCTAGAAAAAAAATTAAGGTTTTGCAAAAATAAAAAATATTTAAAAGGAATTAACACTGAGTTGTGTCGATGAGAATTACATTGAGCCCTTAATACCTCAAGAAATATGTTCTTTAAATAATGCTCCATTAATTTCAGTTGGCGTTGAGCGATCATTCTCTATGTATAAAGCATTTCAGAGACCGAATCCTCAAAGTTTTACGTTTGAAAATTACGAAAATTTTTATTTACGAAAATTTTGAAGATTAGATGTAATGCAATAATGGATGTAATTCAAATTCTGTGCTATTTTTAATATTTTTTTTCTATTTTAATTCAAATGAAGAATTTTATTTTTCTGTTTTTATTGATTATAATTTTGTGTTCCTCGATAGTAAAGAATGAATTTGTTATATAAACCTAACTACTATGTTTTTCCCACACAGATGGCTCGCAATGGATATGGTTTTAAATGCATATTTTAGGTGCATATTTTACATTTTAAGAGCATATTTTAAGCGCATATTTTGCATTTTTAAGTGCATGCAAATCTTAGCCCTAGTAATGACAGTTTTGATATCTGTAAATGCCAAAAAGTAATATGAAGTTAGCACGATACTAAAAAAATAAAATACGTATTCGATGATTTAAAAAAAAAACCCGCGCTGTGTTGAAACATTTAAAGGGTAATCATAATCCCTTGAGCGCGGGTAGATTATAAAAAAAAAAAAAAAAAAAAAAAAAAAAATAGAGTACAAGCTCAATTTGCTGCTAGGAAATTCTCAAGTAGCACAAACGTCCAAAATACACCAAAATATTTGGGGTATTTTTTGCGCTTTCGTGATATACATTTTAAATATAAAAAATATGCCACTTTTGAGTGCAGTTTTTGTACAATTAATTTAAATTCGGTGTATATAATACCTCGTTGTCGTTTATAATTTACACCGGCTGTACACAAATTATACCGATTTTCGGTACATAAATTGTGCTAGTGGTATACAAATTATTCTGGTTACTAGAACATAATATACCCCGGAAGTGTAAATAATAAACTGATAATTGGTTTAAAACCAAAATCTGAAACATAGAATTTATTTTGAGATAAAATTTACACCGAAGTTTATTTTTTAAATTGGAAATAATTTAATTTTACACCGAAGTTTATCTTCTGATTGAAAAAGTATATGAAGAATTTGATTCTAGTTATTATTCACCTGCATTATATGGCCGCAAGGAAATCATGAATTAGTATGAATGCGAGTGTCTAATTTAAAAACGAAGCACATTCTGCCGAATGATTTTTGATCCTACCCCGTCTAAAAATTGAGCGCCTCGAAAATATCAATTAATCAAAGATTTCTATAACAATTCGTGAAAATTAATTATTCGAAATCTAAAATTTGTTGGTTGTTTTTTAATTTTTTAGGGACGTTATGTCGAAAATACCAAATGCGGTATATAATTAAGTCGCTATAATATTAAAATAACTAATCATTGTTTTCATTTAATATTTAAATTTTTTTAATATTTCTTGGAAAAAATGGCCGTCGTCCAAAATACAGGGTGTCTCAAAGTAATCACCGCAGACGAAAACCATCATACACATAGGTTCCTAAGACCTCTTTTCAAGTCGAAAAACTTATTAAGTAATTTTCTCGTTTTCACGAGATGCTTTTTTCCGATATCCCGTTAAGGACGTGCTCTTGGAAATACTGGTGAGAAAAAATCATACAAATACTTCCAGGTTAATGCTTTATTTATAAATGTCGTCCATTTTTGAGACCGATATTTAACTGGCTCTAAACTTGGCAAAACTAAAACCGATTATTCTTGATTTTTTCTTTTTTATTAAAACAAGAACAGGTAAGATTTTCTTTACACCATACAGGTTTTTTCTATGCGATTAACGGATTAACGGTTTTTCCACAGTTAACTATTGAACGTATTATTTTGCTAAATTAAAATTAATGGTTTTCGTCTGCCGCGGTCACAGTGGGACACCCTGTATGTATATGCATACTCTAACTCCTGAATTTGGAAAAAAAAAATGCACCAATTTTAAAGAACAAGAAGAAAAAAAACACCATTGTACACAATATATCCAAAATTCTGCTTTCGGTACATTTTGTATGCCGGAAAATGTGCAAAATATTCCACCAATATCAAAGAACAAGACAAAAAATACACCAATGTACAAAATATATCCAATATTCTGCTTTCGGTACATTTATTATGCTATAAACTGTGCAACATATACCCCAAGCAGTAAAAAAAAATTCACTATTGCGAAAAATATATCCAGTAATTTTTTTTAGTATGTTTAATTTGATGTAAATAGTGTAAGAAATGTTCAAAACAAAAACAAAATTATAGTTAACATTGGAATTCAAGAAAATAAATACATAATATTTATTAATATTTAATACGTAAAGTTGTACATAATGTATACATTCATACATTTTTTCAAAAGAATTTTTACTTTCATTTGGTTTCACCTTCGACGGCCGTTTTGTGGTTCAGTATCTAAAGCAGCTTCTTCATCTTCTTCTTCGGTATTTTCACCCAATTTTACATTTTTTTTAATCCTTTGTAGAATAGCCTCGTTCTGGGATTGAATAAATAATGGCCCTCATCGGATTTGCTTATAAAATCCGAATGAGTTCTTCGTCGACAATCTAATCTAGGAAAGCTCATATGGTTTCCTGATCGATCAAATTCTCCAATTACATTACATTTTGTACAACTATTGTATGCAGTGTGTGTCTTGATACCTGCAAAGTTCAACAATATTAAATTAATTGAAGTCAAACTGGATTTTCTACTTACATTTGATAAATGCCCGAGCTGGTGTGTCTGCAATATACGCATTGACCTTGATCAATATTTTTGAGCCGTACGTGCATCTTTCGGCAGTTCAGCTTTTCCTTCACTTCGCAATAAAAAAAGTAGCTCAGACATAGCACAATGTGTTATTTTATATTTTACAGCCCAATCAGCCAATTTAGACATAAAATCAATGTGTTCGTCCAAATCATCAATGACGCAATCATCCGAGGAGGGTTCTACTTCCCGAATTATATTTTCCACAACTTCATCATTATCATCCAAATCCGTTCGAAATTGAGTCTAATAATATTTCATTTGGCCCTACTTTAATATTAGGTTCATTTGAAATAATATTTTCTCGCGATATTGAACAATTTGTAGAATATAAAAGTTGATTTTCGTCGTTTCAAATAAATTTTGATGATTTTGCTGAATACTACTGGGTTTCACACAGTTTTTTAATTTTTTTTAAAAAGTTTTTTTCCTACGATACCATTTCAAATAATTGTTGAACTTCGAGCTACCCAATTTTTTTTATTTTTTAAAGAAATAAACGCGCGGTGACTGTAAACAAATGACAGCTGAACTGAGGTAAACATTTTGTTGACATTATGGTTAGACATTGGTGTAGTTTAGTGTATTTAATCTCCACAAGATTTAAATCTTACACCGAAAAATGATTGCTCATTTAAAATGGTGTATTTTATCTACAAAATTTTGTGTAAAAAATACGTCATTTTTGTTGATTTCAAAATTGGATTTTTTTATGCGCCATTAATGGCATATTAAAAAAAACAGCTGTGAATCGGTTTATTTTTTGCACCGCATTGGAACAAAAATGTTGAAATTTTGCACAGAAAAGACAATGGTGTAATTTTTATACCGGTATATTTTGTCAAATACACCAAAATCTTAAAATTTTCTTCAGTTTTCTCAATTTTACACCAAAATTCAAGAAATTGTACCAAATTATACACCAGTGTGCTACTTGAGTTATAGCTACATAAAACTTCAATTTACCAACTATTGCTATTTTTTCAAGTTAATATTGTCTTACGTAGCATTACAAATTATTTTCACAGTTATATACGGTTTTTCTATTATTCAATTCCATTGAGACCCTTGAAATGTGAAACATTAACATGTGGTGAAATTAGGGAGGCGGAGGTGTCAATGAACATTGATTTTGAAAGTTTGCAGATAGAAATAGCAATGGAAAACAGTGCCGGGTAAATTATTCCATAATCGTCTTGTGCGACTTAAAAAAGGAATTTCTGCCTTAAACGGCACGTCCAAAATAAGGGTCGAGGGTGAACTGTTGAGCGCAACGGGTATCACGGCTGAATTAAGTGAATTCAGGTGAGGAATGCAACTGGATACTTCGAGGGAGCATAGCTCGTCAAGAAGAAGGAAATATATGAATCATTCCGATGCGGTTCAAGAGGTGGGAATGATTCCATGATAGTTCTGCTTCCTATCAATTTTAAAGCTTTGTTTTTGATTATGTATATGCAATAAATCATGATGTGAGTTGTGCTCAAGTTTTAGACGTATAAACATCATATAAATTGTAGCCAGATCAGTGGTGGTAAAAATTTTCTTACACCGACCGATGGAAAATCTCGGAAAAGTGGTAATTCCAACGAAGATCGTCGTTGACACACATACCGACTAGGTACTGAAAGATTCTTAGATACACGTGTAATCTCAATCTCCCTTGCAAAGGAGATGGACTTGAATTTAAAAAGAGTATGAAAAGCTGAGGGTAGAGCCGTAACCAAAATAAGGGAATGGGTAAGAAGTTTTAGACAAGAGATTATTTAGTCTTTTATGAATAAATAATAATATAATTTTTTTTTTTGCTTTCAACTTTTACTTTCGTTTTAATTCCTTATTAAACTCTTTGCTTTTAAATTCAATTTATAATGTAAAACATGTATACTTTTTTTTATAAATTTCAATAATTAAATTTTCGATTAAAAGACGGCATCATATGGTCTAGCTACCCTGATGCCTTTCAAAAAATAATTTATAAATTTACTTTGTAAATTATTTGAATAAATAAATAAATAAAAAAAAACTGGGAACCAAAACCAGAACTACCACCGACGATGACGCGACAGTCCAACGCACTAACATTTCACCACGGGCTACTAATACTAACCATTTTTAGTCACATCATCAGTCGAAACTTAAGCTGGCCTTTGCTAAGCTCAATCGTTGTTAAGCTTTTTTTATCAACACAAAAATTAAGTGGAAGTTTTAAAATACAATACTGTTAGGCCTTTCTTATTTTGTGCAATGTTGGTTAGCTGCATTTCAATTTTTTGGCATTTACCAGGACTGGTGAGATTCATTGAAGGGCTGTACCTACTGATTGTTGGTAGAGATTATAGCTATGCTCAGCCAGGGACCGTTTTTTTATAGCTCAAAAGCCATGTAGGTATACTATCTTATTTTAGGAGGTGTTTAACCATTTTCCAATTCCACTTTTATTTCTATCAATAGCAGACCAACTCTAGTGCCCACTTAGCGAAAAAATTTGGCTAATTTATCAAAGTGAAATAACAAAGTTCGGCAGAATTTTTAAAATTACTCGGAGTTAAAAGACTTTAAAAGTCTAAATTCAAAATTGTATTGGCATCGGATCTATCTATTTAATCTGGCCTTGATGCTGAAACATTTTATTTATTCCAACTTCTTTTGTCAAACATTAATAAGTTTGAGCTTTGAGGAAGAACCAACTACTGCCCGACTATAAGATTATGTATTGAATCTACCTATGGTTAGTTATTCTGCCTATTTTTCGGTCCAAAAGACTTTCCATTGTTTGTTTAAGATCTCAAAATCGACACATTTAACACAATCTGTGAATCCTTATACAAATATTGAATACGTTTCTAAGCTTTTATTACTATTCTGATTCTTTGGGTTGATTTCTTTAAACAATAAAATAAATATTCTCTTATCGGACACCCTCGCACTTAAACTGCCGACAAATCCATATTTTTCTTTCTTCCTTTAATCCTTTGGTCCCTTCCTGGACAGAATACTAACATGTAACTTCTTGATTGAATGCTAAGTGCAAACAACTAAATAAACTTTTATCCTGCTCCTAATAAAATGTGTGTCCA
Organism: Chrysotoxum bicinctum; assembly: GCA_911387755.1. NCBI lineage: Eukaryota > Metazoa > Arthropoda > Insecta > Diptera > Syrphidae > Chrysotoxum > Chrysotoxum bicinctum. The sequence continues at coordinate 172,762,196 of OU426989.1, forward strand.
GTTTTGTTTAAATTTGCGCAAATACAAGGAGTACCATTTCAATCTAAATCCTTCTGGTTCATTTAGTCCTTTATATCAGAAAAAAATAGAAAAAGGATATTTGCATTTCCCTTCCATCATATCCAGGTGGTAGGATGGTTGTTGTTTTGGTGATGTGTAGGTGGTGTTACCTCCGTTCTTCGTATAGCATCGTGGTTTTAGTGAGTGGTCCTCCATAAAGAAAAGGGGTTGTTTGCAAATATTTCCACGAGGACGAGTGTACCTCTAAACAACCAGCCAGCACTCGCAAGGAGTCTGGAATGGAATAAATGCATTTAAAGTACATTTGTTTGCTGAGGACACTTGAAGTTGCTATAATGCTTTCGCATAGGTATACTCTCACTTACACGCTTCTCTCCTGATGCATGCCGTTCTTGAGTTTATTATTAAGGATTATTTTTTCCTCCTGTTTTTTTTTTGCTTTTTTATTTACACAGTTTATAGGCATTCTTCTCGGGCCGTTTCAAACTTTACACTTTAAAAGGTTACAAACGGCTGATTTTTCCATTGTTCAAACAATCTCATTCCCAACTTTATTTTGTTATTTTGGAGTTTTGTTGAATTCGAGAAATGGAAACACTTTCTGGTTTTTCGGAATACAATTCAAGTTGACAAACATTCGAAAGGGAATTCGAAACAAATAGCAACCTATCCACAGTGGTTTTGAATTCTGTGTGCCACGCGTATAGATTTTCTAAAGAGGCTTAAAAACAAACCCTTCACTATTCGTTTGGACCTATTGTTAGCTTTTGTTTATCCTTATTTCGCATTGAATAACTCTGCTTTAAGCGGTTTGAAGTGGCAAATTTAAGATCGATTTGCGACAGTTTCAGTTTCATTTCACCGCTTTTAAGGGGTTTTAAGTGGAGTTGGGTTATTTGCGTATGAGTATGTCTGTGTTAAGTGGAAGGGTGAGCTGTCTAATTGAGTTTTGAAGGCTGAAGTTTTTAATAGGTCTATTCGATGTTTAAAATGTGTAAGTATAAGTTTAAGAATTGTATTTTTCTTCTTTTAATAATCGTTGAAAAACTAATGCAATTTAATTTGAATTTTTTCGATTCAAATAAAGAAATATAATTATTTTTAAAGCTGTAATGAAATATGAAAAACAATCAAATAAATTTGAATTTTATCGCTCATGGAAAAATTATTCGTAAGGGGTGTGTCAAAGTAGACAAAAAGAGGAAGGTATATCGCAATAGTTCTTAACGGGCTAGAATTTGTATTTTATTGTTCCTAAACGTTCAAAGCATTTTTATTCAAAGAAAAAAGTGCAGAAGCAAAAAATGTTCAGCTTTAAATTTTGAAAAATTAATAAAAAAAAACACTTATTTCGCCTCTATTCCACGATTTCACTTGGCCATGGAATAGGAGTTAAGTCCCTACTTATTCTTTTACTTAAACAAATGTCTATGTCTACCTCAATACATTATCGATTTCTTGTGCCTGTTTCCAACTTGTGGTTTATTTTGATTGTAGGAAATAGTATTTAATGAATAATATAATAAGAAACGTAAAAGCAGTGAAAACTGTTATGTTTTTTTAAGTAGAGAAATAAATAAAAATTGACAATATTATAATCCTTAGCTAAACCCCCTTTATTTGTTTTGTTAATTTAGTCACTTATGTCACTTAGCAGATGCTTTGTCTTACTATTTAAATTTTTGAAATCCCTGACTTAAGGATAAACCGCCACTAAGCCGCATTTATTTTTTGGAAGTTACTGTCTTAAGCCCGACGCTCTTTAGGTAATGTGATTGTGTGTAGTCGAAATTATTTTCAAAAGGAAGAACGGTTCTTAAAGTTGGAAAGGTATGTATATTGTCTTATTTTTTCAAAGACAAGAAAACATAAAAGCAGAACGTTGGCCTAAAAATTTAAGACTTTGCTTATGCTCACGAAAAGAGCAATTTTAGGGCCTAACAAGTGACAATTAAAACGAAATATACTAATGGGTGATTTTTTTTTGCTATTTTCTTTTTGGCAACACTGGTTTTGACAGATCACGCACGTTTCGTGTTTTGTGTCACTGTCAAACATCTTCAGTTTGTTCTATAATTTAACCATGAATCGTCTTATAAACGAACAGCGCTTGCAAATTATTCAATTTTATTATCAAAATGTGTGCTCTGTTAAGAAAATTCATCGAGCGCTTCTTCCATTTTATGATCAGTTTCATCGATCTACTGAGGCGGCTATTCGGGCTATTGTGACTAAATTTCGCATCAAATTTACATTGTTGGACATTAAAATACCAACACGATACGTAGAGTGCGAACTGAGGAAAATATCGCGCACGTGGGAGTGTATGGATGAGTGCTGACGTGGCAAATCCGGTTAGTCTCTTCGGAGCAAATCGTTGGTAGCGCTGATGTGCAATTCCAATGCGCTCCTGGAGTGTGTGGATGAATGCTGACGTGGCAAATCCGGTTATGTCAAGAGCAATCGTTGATAGCGCTGATGTGTAATTCCGTGTGCTCTGGGAGTGTGTGTAGAGATTGCTAATGTGGTTTTCCGGAAGGTCTCTACGGAGCACTATCATCGTGCGGTTCATGGTGACGGATGACTGCTGATACGATTCTATTGCGCACTCCGGGTTCCTATCGACCTCCTTGTGGTGCCTGTGGAGTTACAAATGTAACTGAACCAACTAGATAGGAGATGGGATTGTCTTACCCAGTTTGCCGAAAGTAAATAAAGACTAGGAGTCTCTTTCCTAGTTTGCCGTAAGGTGAATAAAAGATTAGGAGTCTCTTTCCTAGTTCGTCGCATGGCGAATGAAGACAAAAAGGAAGCACACTAAAGTTGTTGGTTACTACTTCGACTAACCTACCTCTTGGTGTGTGTATCCTAAGGGTTGACAGGCCCAGAGTTTTGCAGCAACTCATCTGTAAGTGACCTCGGTTGCGAAGCTCCACCGGAAGCTATATTCTGGTGCCACGGGAGATAGTACCCAGAAGATTGAGGGCTGTTGCGTCATTGGACACTTGCTCGTGCCTACCCCTCTCTTCAAACTATCTTCATGATAGAGAGGTTGAGAGCTGTTGCGCTTGCTTGACCTATGCCTACCCCTTTTTCTTCAAGCTATCTATGAGGTAGGTCCCCTTGTGGGAGTATCGTGGTGTGGAGTGGTTTATTCCGAATGCGGAAACACATGGTTTCCAAGCTTGCTTGAATTCAAGAGGTGTTAGATAGACCTCGCCTCAAAGCAAGAAGTGTGCACATGCTGCAACATGTCACAACTTGCTACTGAGTTGACTTCGGCTGACCCTGGGTTAAGGGTCAGGACTCAATCTGACTCCGATGGAGGTAGGCCTCACGTGGGATTGAGCCATAATCGGCAGGTGCTCACGTTAAACCAAAAGACAGTTCTGAGGAAAATATCACAACTGGTATCGGCCAGCGTTAGTGATGACCGAAAAACTGTTTTCAGGGACAAAGCACATTTCTGGTTGAATGGATACGTGAACAAGCAAAACTGCCGTATTTGGAGTGAAACATAGCCAGAAGCATTGCAAGAGCTACCAATGCATCCAGAAAAAGTCACTGTTTGGTGTGGATTATGGGCTGGCGAAATCATTGGGCCGGAGATGATGCGAATCGCAACGTTACTGTGAATGGTGAGCGCTACCGTGCGATGATAACAAACTTTTTTTTTGCACAAAATGGAAGAGCTTGACTTGCATGACATGTGGTGTTAACAAGACGGTGCCACATGCCACACAGTACGCGTAACAATGAACCAATTGAGAGGCGATTTCGGTGAACAGTTTATTTCACGTTTGGGGCCAGCCAAGATCGTGCGATTTAACGCCACTAGACTATTTTTGGTGGGGCTAAAGGCTCATGTCTAAACCGACAAGCCCGCTTCGATTGACGCACTGGAAGCCAACATTGAAATATTTATTCGTGAGATACCGGCCGAAATGTTAGAAGGAGTATGCCAAAATTGGACTAAGCGGCCAACATGTGGCCAACATTTGCATGAAATAATCTTCAAACATTAAATTATATCGTATGTGTTTTTTTTTTATTTTCCGATAGCTCTTAAAAATCACTCGTTATAAAGGGTGGGCTATCTAATCTAGTGGTTTCTTTTTAAATAATAGGTTATTTTGAAACTGACAGCTGTTTCCCGCTCGCAATCTCGACAGAAATAAATTGAGTCGCTTTACGCTTGAACAGCGTTGGAAAATATAGAAAACTTATTTCCAAAGTAGAGCAAACAGTACGTGTACGATAGCTCTAAAAAGAAGAGATTGATAATTAAAAAATTTATCAAAATTAAGTTTAAAATGATCTATTTATTAAAATACTCGTAGGTATAAATATTACAAACGCAATCAAGAGAACTTGCCTGGTCGACGGTCAAATCACAAGAGGAAGTAAAAATGTGAAAGACTGCTTTTAAACGAAGCAATATTACCTTGCGATTTTTAAGCCCGTGGGAGAGAGACGTGTGTGGTGGCGGGGGTACACAAAATTGCTAGGATTAGAAAAATTGCAGAGTTATCGTTCTTTCTTCTTTGTGGTTTTCTTAACTTGTCAGGTATGTTTCATTTCTATTTGGCGTTCGCTCAGTGAACTTCGATCTACTCACTAGAGTAAAGAGTGCGGAGAGATGATGATGATTCCTTTTCAATAGAAGAAAAGTTAACTTTCATTAAAAATCGCTGTGTTTAAAAGCATTCATGCAATCGAAGGGAATTCAAAAGAGAATCAAAGTTTAAAAATCGCTTTCGTGTAAAAGCAGTCAAAGTAGAAGGAAAGTGTAGTTAAGGAATAGAAAATTAGGTGGGTGCATGTAATGGGGCATTGTTTGGAAAATGAAAGGTAGTAGATGATATGTGATGCCAAATTAGGATAAAATATAAAGATAAAAAAAAAACATTGAATATTGAACAGTACGTTTTTTGAAAAAAAAAGTTTTAGCCGAAATGACGCAAGTTTGTTCAAAAAGTTCGTCGGTCTGGTAAGCTAGTGGACAACACTCATGATCCCCGTTGTCCTACAGTGCGCACAGACAAGAATATGGCTGCTGTAACCGAGAGTGTGAAACTCATTTCACGAACATCAACTCGCCAGCTCAACAGCTACACATTTCAAGCACTAGCCTAAAAAGAATTTTGCACAAGGATCTCAGATTTTATTCGCTTACAAGGTCCAATTGACTCAGCTTGAAAGACGTTGTGTTACATAATTAATAAGATTGCTTGCTCTTAGTAATAAAGCCATAATGCATAGAAAATAAAATGCACGACTGGGTCGAACGAACTTGCTCCTATGTAATAGACTAGGAATTTTAAAAACGAATGTTATTAACCTTCCTATACTCGCGCATTTTGATAACACACGTATACTCGCGCACGGTCTCTCAGACCGAGACTTTATTTCGTCTGTATTTTCTTGAATATCTATTCTCTTTAAGTAGTTCCGCCATTTATTTTTAAGAAAATAATATAATTGAATAAAACAAATAAAATAAAATGCACGACTGGATCGCACGAACTTGCTCTTATGTAAAAGTACTTTGGAATTTAAGATACATTTTATAAATATAAAACATGGATTTAATGAGATAATAATGTTCAAATGCATAAAATTGCCGTCTGGTTTCCGGAAAAGTATGAATTTATGCAAATAAACCTTAAAAAATCGTTTTATTATTAAATAAATTTTTTATATAAGAAATTTTTCTAAAATTTGTCAAGAAAAAAATGTGGTATGCGAATTTTAAGTATTTAATAATATTGGTTTTAAAAAATAATTTCAAAAAATAATCGTTCATAGGTTTTGAAGATATTGATTTAAATTTTTTTTTTTTTTAAACCCAATAAATATTTTTTCGAAAATTTTTATATACAATATTATTTTAAACTTGAGGGGACTCCTGCTAAAAATTTTGGGTTAAAAACCTTAGAGCCGTTAATGAGAAAGTCGAAAATCCAAAAAACGGGTCTATGGCAAGTACCCAAAAATTTTTCTTGACCAAAATGTAGTCCATGTCCATAATATCACACCTAATTTTTTTTATCAAAATCGTTAGAGCCGTTTTCGAGATAAATAAGATTTTGTATTACGGGTGTATGGGGGGTACCCTTAGTTTTGGAGCTAAAAAAAAAATTTCAATTTTTCCTCTAGGGAATCACCGAAGACCCTTAACTACCGAGTTTGAAGAAAATACGTCCGGTAGTTTAGGCTGTAGTTCGAGGTACAGACATACAGACATACAGACATACAGACATACAGACAGACAGACGGAATTGTCGGACCCACTTTTTTCGTCTTCGCTATCATCGTAATGTCAACTTTGATCAAAATCTCGAGTTCGATTCTTTTTCCAAATGCAGAACTTGCCCTATAGTACCTATATCGCAAGTAAAAAAGTATAAAAAAAAAGATTCAATCTTCATATTTTCGCAAATCGAAGCAATCTGGACTTATACTCGCGTCGGTCTGAGGGACCGAAAACTCACAAAAAAGGAACACGTCTACTCGGCATATGCGCTTGCGCCCAGCTAAACGATGGAGAACACATATTTAGGAAGCTACTGAAAACTTCAGGGGGGCAAGGATTATATTTTTCAAGAAAACAAAGAATTAATGATTTGTCGGTCTGAGAGACCAATGCGCGAGTATAGGAAGGTTAAAGAAAACTGTTCATAAAGATAGCAGTAAGAGATAAGAACAGAATGCTATGCAAATCGTTGTAGTGATTTCTTAATAAAATAAGGTTTTATATAAAAAAATTTTAAAATATTTACAAAAAAAAACGTACGAATGAATATCAAATTTCCAAAAAACATATTGACCCATTTTTGAGATATCGAATTTTCCAAAAAAAATGATTTTTTTTAAATTCAAAAAATATTTGTTTTTAAGTTTTTTTTCTTAAGTTTTTAGAAGCATCTCTATAAAAAAATTTCATTAAAATCCGTTATGACGATAGTGAGAAATTCAAAATTTTAAAAAATCGTTCTATGGTAGGTACAGTCAGTAATGTCTTGTTTTCAAAATTGTTTGTATTAAATTTTAGATCTTAAGAATTACCTAATCGAAAGAGTAAAAATTTAAGCAAAATTTTCGGAACCGTTTTCGAGAAAAATACGATTTTCGAAAATTATTTTTTAACATTTGTATGGAGGGTACCTTTATTTTTAGGTAAAATAATTTTTTTTTCTCATTTATTGTAGACTATTTTAAGAAACTTTTATTTATCAAATTTTAAAAAAATCGAGCATGGGGTTTTCAAAATATTTAGTTTTCAAAAAAAAATTTTGAATTTTTTTTTAAAAATCCAAAAAAAATGTTTTTGAAAATTTTAATACACAATAATATTGAAACTGCTGGGGACCCTTAACATGAAAAAAAAATGATCAAAATCGGTTGTACCGTTTTTGAGAAAAACAAAAAAAATAGTTCCTAGGGGGGTACCAAAAATAATAATTTTTTGGAAATTTTTTTTTCATTCATTACTTAGGTTTAAGTGAATGAAATTTTATGATTTTGTTTTTTAAATCTGAGGGATAGTTTTTGAGAAAAAAAAAATATTTATAAAATTTTGAAAAAAATCGTATGGCAGGTACCGTTATTTTTGGTCTTCAAAAATCAAATCAAACAACATCCGGGGGGAAAAATAAAACCCATATCTACCAAGTTTAAAGGAAATCGGCCGAGCCGTTTAGCTGTAGTCGAACAGACAGACAGACAGAATTGCGAGACCCACTTTTTTGGTCTTCGCTATTATCGTAATGTCAACTTTGATCGAAATCTCGATTTCGATTTTTCTTCCGAATGCATAACTTGCCTTATAGTACCTATAAGTCGCAAGTAAAAATTTAATTTTTGTTCATTTTATTGTATTTTTAAAAAGAAACTTGTATGGGTCTTAATTCTATTAAAAGAAAACTGCTTAAAATGAGGCCTAAGCACACCACTCAAAACTAGCAGGTAAATACCCAACCCAGTTCACTGTATGTCGGAGGAATGATTTTAATATTTTTGTAGTTTAAAAATTGACAGTTTAGCCAAATTTACAAAAATTGTTAAGACATTCCTTCCAAAATTATAAGTAGATAGCTAAGAAATAAATGAACTACTTACCGGGCTGCCTTAAATGCGTGTGAGGATCCAGCGTTGATTTGTTAACACCAACACAACTCAATCCATTTGAGCTATATCCTAAAAATTAAAACAAAATTCATTAAATATTTTAAAACAGAAAAAGTTTACAAATTAATAATTTGATTTTTCTATCTCGCAATCAAAACCACTTGTCATTACGTTTAAACTGCCAAACAACAAACGAATGTCATTGAACAATAGAAAAAAATGAAGTTTTGAAGTTTTGATTACCTAACTAGCCTTGCAGCAAAACAAAGAACACCCAACCGAAAGAAAAGTCTTTCACAAAAAAAAAAAAAAAAAAAGCAGAAACGAAAAAACACCTCAAGGCTATTTTGTATAAATAGATTGTGTGTGATTACAAAGGAACCAAAACAATGCTCCAGGACATTCAATTTAAAATTTTTCACCCGAAAGTTGGTTTGGTTGGTGCTACAAATTACACCCCCCGGGGTTCGATAAAATCATTATACTCTTAGTGGATGGATGGTGTTGGCTTCATGCAGTTTGTATAGCATCCCTGAGCGTTTGTGAGTGTCAGGAGTGAATGTGAGCGGGTCCTTTGTGGTGCTCCAGTCGAGTGAAAGGCGAACAAAAAGCCAAACATGAGTAAAGATGCATTCAAGCTGAACGATTCTTTGGAGAGTTTTCATTTGAGATTTTTTTTTTTTGTTATTTGACTTTTCAGTGTGGAAAATAAAGTTCACTGTTTCCATTCACCAAATTGGTTGGTTGGGAATCATATATAAGAGACAATGATGAAAGCAGCAACCACATCTCTCTATCTCTATCCCTGTTTCGGTCTTTTATATTTTATTTCGAACTTTTGTTAAGAGGGAAACTTTTTGTGACATCACCAACTAGTACGGGAAAGTTCTTCTGTGACGATAGAACTGCTGCGTGGCAAAGTGAAAACTCCCTGAGGGCGGCTAACACGTTTTGTTGTAGTGTATACGAGTAGCAACACACTCTAGCACCCTTAATTTTTTCGAAACTCTGATCCTGAAAAGGGGTAGCCAGTTTTGCCAGTTTGGAAAATAATGTTTTCGTTCTTTGATTTTTCACTGATTTTGATTTTTCGCCTGAGGATATATTTTTGTTGTGCTTGCCCTTTTTGTAGCTTTTCGAGTGTAATGATGCTGTTTTTAGAGTTCTGTTCAAGTTTTTCAACTGATTGAAAACTTCGGAAAATATGATGGAATTCCTATGACACTGCAAGGTTTTGACAAACCTTTGAGTTTTCATAAATTAGCCTCTTTCTGAAGATAAGGAACTAGTTCTTGATAGTTCGTATTATTCTCATGTGCATGAGCTTTATTTCGCTGTGTTCGATTTTTTTAAAATCATTCAACCATTGATTCCATGATTTGAGTCGCTGTATTTCAACCTTATACTTTTGAAGGGTGCAGTAGTGTGGGTGGGTGGAATGCTTATTCGAAAGATACCAGTATCTCGGGATATTTTATAATTTATACAACTCACAGCTCAATGAATATTAATAATGACACGAATGGATATTGGAACATGAATTAACGAGTTATTTGAATATCAAAAACCAAACAAACAACATACTTCAGAAGATTGACTCATAAGATACATGTATGTATGCGAATATATATGACAACTACTTATGAGATATTCTGTACATAGTATGTGTACAGGACGGGCCATCTAGTGGTTATTTTGACACTGACAGCTGTTTCTCACACGAAATCTTCACAGAAAGTCAGTATCATACCTCCGCGGTACGAAATGAGCGGCTTTAGACGGTGTTCACATTGGACCTACTCAACCGATTTATTTTGACGTAATGCCGCCCTGTCGTGTGCAGACACAAAAGCAGTGTGAACAATCCAGACTCACTCTGACGTCTTGTAGTTGTCATAATTGACAATGTTTACAAAATTTAATAATATTTAAAATGAATTTCAACTTAAAACACACACCAATAATAAATAAATAAACAATGGTGTTGACCTGCCGTGTCATATGTCATCAAAACAAATATAAAAAAAATCCATTAATTTTGAATTTGTTTTAAAAATTCTGGTGTTCTGGTTTCTTTCTTACCATGAAGGGCAAATGAGAAAAAACACAGAGACGTCAAAATAAGTCGGCGGAGTGAGTGCAATGCAATGTGAACACCGTCTTAAGCTTGAACAACGTTGAGAAATTTTGAAAACTTATTTCCAAAATGAGTGTGGTGTAGCCGCGTTTTTTGAAAAAAAAAAAAATACTGAAAATGCTCCAAGAATATTTTAAGAAATATGAATCTTTACCAAAGCTTTGAAGAGATGTAATTTTACATGGTACCTATTAATGTAAAATTAAAGTTTCTAAACATTGGTAAAAACGATCGAGAATCCTGTCAAAATTATCGTTTTGATTCGTGAATTTTACTTAAAACAATTGATGGGTACTTATGCGTTTAGTTTTATTGGGGTTTAATGACAGCAGCGTCTCCCGAAACTACGAGTAGCTTACTTCTGATAGTAAATCGTGGTCCGATTTGTTGATTTATGCACTGCGGCTTCAATAGAAAGTGAAAGTAAAAGAAATAATAGTTGCAGAATTTTAAGACCTGTGGTAAATCAAAAATGAAATGGAAAAATAACACAGATCCAACAATAAAACCTTATGGTATCCCTTTTCTTACAAGAAGAAACGATACTTTAGAAAATAAATTATGAAGACAGTTCGTGGTCTAACGTCTAAGAGAGTGATTGATTTTCTTACACAGCTAAGTGCATATCAGCAAGAACTCTTTCAGTAACGCTGTAGTGCAATTTTACTTTGGCATAAGATCCAATTTTTGTTTATTCCATGCGGTGGGAAAAGTTGCGGTTGTAAGAACTTTGTGAAAAATATATGTGATGTAAAGGAAATAAATTTTAACAATCAGGTTTGGGTTGTTTATTATTTTCTTCCTGCAGGTGAAAATCTTCAAATGACAATTGGTAATATTCGGCACCATATGTGAATTTCAAAGTTTTAATACTTTACCATATAGCTTGTAGGCGATCAACTCTACCTTGGCTTGGTTATTTTTAATCTTCGAATATTACGAATATCTCTTATATTTAAGACGTGACTATTTTGGAGTTATATATTTAGACTGTCGCGTGATGTTTTTCAATCTAGGATTTTGATTTTGAATTTTTGACTCGTTTTAGCACATGTTTTCTTTGTAAGAGCCAATAATTGTATGCCATACATCTGATGGGTTTCAGCAATTTTTATTTATTTTTTTTTTTTCTGGAAAGATAAGTCTGAATTGTTCCTCAGCACCGCCAGTACATTTTTCTATATTTCAAATTTAATTCATCACTCTTTTCATTTCAGCTTGGATGGATATTGGATTTGAATTTCTCTCATTTAGTTTGATACCCCATTTTTCCGTTGAATATCATGTACTTTATCTAGGGTTTTGTTTAACTATCACACAAAACGAATTTTACAAGCGCCAATATTGCAGAATCATCTGCGATGGTTTTCATGATAGCATTGCTGTGCACACGAATATTTTAAGCATATAATAAGTACAGAGCTGGTCCTAAAACACTTTCTTGTGGTACACCGGCTTTAAGTTGTCTTTAATTCCAAATACTCTTAATCGTTCCGTAATCAGAGAAAAAGCTATGTTACATTAGGCGTATTTTATTGGTAATCTATACATAGTGCAGCAATGGAAGTCCGAATAAAATGCTTTTTTGACTGCATATACACTTTAACTTTAAATTTTAGAGTTGGTATGCTTTGCATTTATACCCACGTCAAAATCAGCTGATTTGGAAAAGAAGTAAAATAAATATGTAATTTCTTAAAAAATAATACAAATTGAAATGAATAAAGATCCAAAACAGAAAAGGGCTATACATAATTTTTGAGTTTCTTTTAACAAATCATCTTAATTTAGTAGATATTTCAGAATAATTAAGTGAACAAAGTAAAAGGAAACAAAAACTAAAAATGAAATATATACCTTCGAATAAACAATCCACTTATGAATAAGCTAAGGGATGCGTTGGAAAAGTATACGTTGTGTTTGTATGAATAAAGATGTGGTTTATGCTGAATTAACATCACTGACAAATTTGTTGTCAAACAAGTGGCAAAATTATTAATAATATCAAATCTTAATGGCATGTACATATGTACACAAAGTCAAATAAATGCTCGGTATCAGAAAAAAATCATTTTCATGTACTTTTTAATCGTTTGGCATCGCAGCCATCCTTTGATGAATTTCATACTCTCACGTAACAGGTAGGGAACAAGCACACGCATTAAGAGGCAACATTTTGACCATTGACTATTAACGCTTACCGTCTAATCGTAAATAAATAGGTGCGTTTTATTATTCACAAATCTATCTGGATCCGGATCTGGATCATCCCTTGAAAATAAAACGATACGGATCTTAGTGACAGCAGTGTTATAAACCCGTCTCTTTTTATCCTTGGGTTTGTAAATTTTAAATTATTTCTTGTCTTTTTTCTTTACACAATAGCTTACACTACCTTATCATAAAAGCCATCTACTCGCCAGTTTAAAATCTAATTTTTGGATCTTTGAAATAGATCCCGATAGAAAACAGGATAGATACCAAATTGTTTTTGTAATACATGTTAAAACTTAATCCAGATCCGGATGGATCCAGATAGGGGATCATGACGTTATCTCGAATGACAAAAATCTCGAATGCAAAAAATCTCGAAAAAACAAATTTTTAATCTAGAATGCAAAAATCTCGAATGCATAAAAATCTCGAATGAACAAAAATCTCGAAAGACAATATCTCGAAAAAAATCTCGAAAAAAAATATAAATTCGAGATTTTTTTTTTACCTATTTAAAGAGTTCACACTTTAATTAAACGCATAACATATTTTTTTTTTTTTTTTTTTTTTTTTTTTTTAATTTTTTTATTTACTTCTTTGTAATAATTATAAAATAAAGATTTAACAAATTTTAAATATAAAAATAACAAAATCAATTAAATATAAGTTAAAAAGAGAAGAAGAAAAAATAAGAAAAGTTCATCTCGAAATGAATTAGTTATATTATATTTAAGTGTTTTCCAATTCATAAATAAGAAGAAGGTACAGTCTGTTGCCAAAAGACAAGAATCGAAAGTACCGAAGAAATTGAAGTTAAATAATGATTTACACAAATATTCTTTAAAAAATGTAGTGGGGTAAACACTTGGAGAGAATCAAAATATATATAAATTAATAAAAGAAATTAAAAGGAAATGAAGATTAAGTTCAAAAATTAGATAAGGATTTTGATAATATTATTGATTTAGTTTATTCAACAATTTATTCCTTTTTTGAGAAAATAAGCAATAAAAAATATTTAAAATATTTAACAAAAAAAATCATTAGGTATCATAATAAAATTATAAAAAATATCAAAAACAAAGAAAAAGTTATAAATTCATAAACATACCTATAAAGGCATATGTAGGTATAACAAAAAAGTATGAATTATTTTGAGTTGTACGTAAGATTCCTAAGGTACACCACATAACTCCTCTCTTCTTTTTCGTCGAGTACTTTTAAAATTTGTTTTTTTTTTAAATACTCCCGTCTTACCTTAGTTTCCTGGCCCATCTGAATTTTTCAACCAGACAACTAATTTGAAGTGACTCATTAGCCAAAATTTCAAATAATTTGTAAGGACCAATGTGCGGCCTTCCAACTAAAACCTTAAGCCTCCTATGCCAGAACTCTACTCTGTTTTGAGTTCTGGGTAACTCTGTCATGGGTAGTTTACTAGTCAGTCTCAGTCGTGGTTTTGTTAAACAGTTATTAATAATCTAGAATTAATATATTAATTTTTGAGACAATGGTTACAATTCGCGCGAATTGTAACCATTGTCTCAAAAATTAATATATTAATTCTAGATTTTTGCATTCGAGATTTTTGTGTTTCGAGATTATGCATTCTAGATTTTTTTTTCGAGATTTTTTCAATTCTAGATTTTTGTTTTCGAGATTTTTACTTTCGAGATTTTTGCTTTCTGGATTATTGTTTTCGAGATATCGTGGTAGACCCGTGAATCTGTTATCCAAACCTTAGCTTATTATCTGATTATTTCTCCAATCTTCTTTAAATGTAAAATTGTACATAAGGTATAAGGTGAGCCTACCTTAGTCCTAGGACAATGTTATTGTTCACAAATGAATACTTTTTGTTATAGCTTCTCCAAGAAAATTATTATTAACTACCAAATATTTTTCACAATCCTGATTGTTTTTTCTTTAAATTTTCTACTCCAGGGCTCTATCTTTATATGTACAAAATTTACCCAATAACTATATTGAAATGCTTTCGTATCGGTTAAGAATTATTTAAATTATTCTATAGGCAATTTTTGATTTTAAGATAAGAAAACAAGTCGGTTATTTACTATAGACAAACTTACTTAAATTTAACAAACATTAGGGCGATCTTACACAGTTAGTGACAAAATTGATTTCCCTAATGAATTCAATGAAAGTTACGTTAGAACATCTGCATTAGAACTAAGTAAGCTTATATCGCGCATTATTTTAACATTACAAATGTTTTTCTTCGAGTGAAAAGTCGGAGGATTACATGTGATTTCAGTATTTCTTAGTGCTGCCTGGGAAAATCCAAATGCTAAGCTGCAAAAGCATGCGCAACATCTATTAGTAAAGTCGAACATACTTGTTTCATTTCGATTGCCTTCTCCACAAAATTCCTAATTCGATGGTCTTGATCTACCGTGGATTATTTATTTAAAAATCCAAAGTTATGATCTATTTTTCGAACGATGAAACTTCTATTAATTTCTTTATACTTTTCAGAAGCAATTTTGTTAAAATGTTTGCCATAATTAGTATAGTGTTAGTATATTTATTTTTTTATAATAAGAACACACTCGAGGGGACATCACTACCCTTATGATTATCACAGTACGAGCGTTAGGAAAACAAGGAAGGGTTAAAAATGAGGAACCGATACACTTTCGTGTAGAATCTCTGTATTTTACAGTACGTGCGAAGTTGGACTGAAGGGAGTTAAATTGCTTAAGGGGAGGAATGCAACTGGCTATTTCGCTAAAACATGGTAATACAAAAACAAATAACGGTAAAATAGTGAAAAACAGGAGAGATTGTGGCGGTGCTTGAGAGTTTTAGGAAAATTGGAGAGGATTTAAAAGAGGATACTGATGCATAGGTATCGAGTGTCTAAATATTATAATGGAAGGGAAATATAGAGTCGGGTAAAGCATTCCACATTCGTGTAGTGCGCCTAAAGAAAGAATCCCTGAATTTAATGTGATCAATCCACACAAGGTGATCTGTGATGCAGATTGCACAGACCAAGAACTGAAAGCTATTCGGTTTCCTTAATGCAAGAATCACTCATGATGGGTAGTAACATTAGGGGAGGATTAAGCTTTAACGATAGAAGGTATTTTTATTTTCTCAATCCTACATTTCTGTAATGTCATAATTTACTGAAAATGTAGTGAAAATCTCATTGAATTTGAATAAGATTATGAATTTTCTTATTTGCTGGAAATAAAGACTTTGATTGGAGTGGTATATATATTTTTTTTTAGATTCTACATTTGAATAACGAAGAATTTTTTTCCAAATTTTCCCGAAAACAATTTTAACGATTTAAATCAAACTTGGCTGAACAAAGGTTGAATCTATCAATTCCGAAGGTCTGAATTAATTGTGGCACCAGTGGGAATTATATATTAGTAAAATTCTTCTTTTCTGTAAATAAATGTTTTCTCATTAATAGTGCATTTTATGTTTGAAACTTTTAAAAGATTTTTTTCATTTTCAATTTCGATTAAATTTTAACAAAAAAAACACAAAAATTAAACCTTTTCTTGTTAAAAAATGCTTTAAGAATGCGTAAATGTAAGCAGGTATCTACCTAATTTGATTCCAAAATTATCCTTAATAAGCAGTTTACTTCAAATTTTACAACAAACGTTATCAAAAAATCTTTACGCTTTCAAAGTG
Organism: Chrysotoxum bicinctum; assembly: GCA_911387755.1. Classification (NCBI taxonomy): domain Eukaryota; kingdom Metazoa; phylum Arthropoda; class Insecta; order Diptera; family Syrphidae; genus Chrysotoxum; species Chrysotoxum bicinctum. The sequence goes on from OU426989.1 coordinate 172,778,373, forward strand.
GAATGAAAATGAAAAAAATAAACAAATCTTAAAAGCTAGACAAGAAGGCAACAGCATCACTGACTTAAGCCTACAAGTTAATCATTCAATACCTTTATCTGCAAGAAATATATAAAACCATCAAAATATAGCCAACATGTAATAAATTAGAATGAATTTGAAAATTAATAAAAACAAAATTGAAACCATGTTATTTACTACCTCCATTTGAATTCTAAGGTCGACACTTTTAAATGTATTTAAACTATTAGTTATTAGATTATAATGACAACAGCCACCAGCAGGTGGGTCTGTTAATGAAGCAAACGTTTAACTTAAAATATCTGAGCTGGTTTTTTCGTAAAGAAAAATTATTATAAATAAATATTTATTAAATCGATTAGTTTTCGGGTTTTGGATTCAAATTAAATCAAAATTAAAAAAAATGCCATCCAGTAGAACACACATGATTCACAATACGGAAGAGGTTTGTCTATAAGGAGTTTGAAATCTTAACAAGTTTTTCATAGAGTGTCTAAATATATAGTATATTGATCTTCCAACTTTTTATATTTACGATAGTCTGTAAGTTGTAATAAAATTAACCCTGATTATGTAAGTCTCAGTTTAAAATTTAAATAATTACAGCCGAATTTATAAACAAAACTAAAAGGGTGCTTTGCTTTAAAATATACCTCCAAACAGCTCTTATATATAAAGTCGGTCTATAATCAATTTTCACATTTAATGGCCAATTTCATAAACAAACTCTAAAAGCACTTTTATCAAAAATCCTCTTAAATTTAATCAGACTCTTAAATCTTTCCAGTTTCACCAATCTACACAATTTTTTTTGTTAAAACTGAGTTCCCTTTACATTCCTGAAAAAAGAAATTGTTTTTTTATTTCTACGAGTATATCCAATTGTTGTTATCTAAATCTGATAGGTGCTTATAAGAAAAGCTTAAAACCCAATTTGCACCACCTGACAACTTTTTTTTACCAAAGTTATTGATAAAAATGTGTTTTGTGTCATTTTTTGGTCATTTGCGAATATCTCAGCTCCACTATCTCGTACAAACAAAAACTAAACATGTATTTATTCCTAATAATATTATCTATTATGTTATAAAAAAAACATTTGTTTAAACAAATGTAAAAAAAGTTATAGTAAGTTAAAAAAATTGTGTGTTGTTTAAAAATCACTTTTTCGTGATTATTAAGAAAAAAGCTCATTTAACGATGAAATTTTTATCTTTTATTATTTAAGTTCTTTTAATTCCCTACAATTTAAAAAAAAATCTGCGCTCTACGATGAACTAAGGCCGAGTAATAAATTATTGAACATACATGCATAGGTAAGTCAGCGAACCCACGCATTTTATGATTTTATGTTTTAATTAATATCTCAGCCCCAGTATGTCGCAAAGTGAAAATAAAAAACTGTATTGCTAATAACAATATTTTCTATCAACTTGCATTTAATTTAATATGTTTGAGCAAAAACATAAAAAGTTACCGTTGGTTTCAACGTTTTTTTTCTTGTTTTTAATACCTTTTTTCATAGTTATTGAGGAAAAAAACTGTATTTCACGGTAAATATTTTTCAGTTTTGGATTTTTGTTTTATAGTCCAGCTAATTTTCTTCAAATTAAAAAAAAAAATTAGTCCATTACGACAAACGGGAGCCAATATATTCATGATTTAAAAACTTAGGAAAGCTTACGATTTAGTATCTTAACCTTGTAGCTTGTAATTTTGGTGTCGCCAGCAACAAGAAGCAACAAATAATATGTGTAAGTATGTGTGGAGTGTTTGAAGGATACCAATATATCTTGCTGCTGGCGACACCAAAATTACAAGCTACAAGGTTAAGATACTAAATTGTAAGCTTTCCTAAGTTTTAAAATCATGAATATCTTGGCCCCCGTTTGTCGTAATAGACCAATTTTTTTTTAATTTGAAGAAAATTAGCAGGATATTTTTTGGAGGATTCGAATTTTACGAGAAATTTTTCCCGGGCGAAATATTATCAAAAAGTGATGATATCGACTGGCTCCCAAGATCCCCTGATTTGACAGATCCGGATTCCTTCTTATGGAGGTAGCTACTTGACGAACATCAACAAAACAATGAAACCTCGATGATCAAGGAGAACATTAAAAACGAAATTGTTGAAATTACAACAAAACTTTGCGAAATTGTTATTTAAAATATTCTTTGAAGAACTTTGCGCCACGGCCAGAGGCGACCACTTTACCGAAAGACCATATAACTTACAAAATATAAATTATAATATTGAATTTCATTTAAAAGTTATTGAAAAAAGTATCGACCTGGAATATAAAACGCACCCTAAAGTTTTATAAGATATTCAATAAAATATTAACGAAAAATTGATAATATTTCGATAGAAACATTTCTTTACTTTAACTACTCGAAAACACATTTGACAAAGAACGAAATTTTCTGAATTCGAAGGAATTTGACACTTGCTTTAGAATTTTGTACGAAATTTCCGAATATAACCTTTGCATATATATTGTCAAGTCCGGCTAGCAATGGAGTAGGCCTTTCAGTCGCTATAATTGCAGATTTGTCTACTGAATTCTACTTGTAAAAGGGTTTGCTTATAAGTTTTTCAATAACACAATCACAACGGTTTTTAATAACAACTTTTTCACTACTTGATGCCAGAGCTACAACGCGACAAGAGCGACTCGAGATGTTACGTATACTTTGCATTGAGTCAGTTTTATTGAACAAAATCGATATTGATGATATAATTGATGAATTTGCCGAAAACAAATGAATCGGTCATTTCAAAAACCCCATAAGTCATTCAAATAGAATTTTTCAGGAATCAATGAAAACTGTTTCATGCTCAAACAAATGAGTTTTAAACCACTTTTTTATGCTTATTTAAGTATTCTAGTGGTAAGAAAATTAAAAAGCGAAAAAAATTCACAGTTTATTAATAAAAATAATAAAAAAAACCTAAAATACTGTTCTTGACTTAAGTTGTTTTAGCAAGGACTGGGGTAAGTGGTATATAATTTAACCAAAAAAATGGTAGTAATTATATTTTGTATTGCTTATTATTGAAAATTACACTTAAGAATAACTTTTTGTCGTGTTTTAATATCTTTAAGGTACATAGATTGATTATCTTCAACATTTTCTTATTGATGGGCACTTTTAAAACATAAGTCTTTGCTGATAGAAGTGAAACCGAAGTTGCAACTTTATTTATTACTAATAATAAATGTTTAATCAATTCATCAATATATACCTATGATAGTACCTTTTCTATGTGAAGCATACTTAAAGCTCGTATATGTCGAAGGTGCTTTTTCTGTTTTTGTGGGATTTTTTTCTATAAGATTCAGTGTTGACAAACATGTTTTTTTGTACAAATTTGGCCACAATTTCATGAATTCCAAAACATCTTCAGTTTTTAGCTCTATGACTATATTTTCTAAATTTCGAATGAGATGGACGTGAATTTGACAGACGTGACGGATAATATGAAAAGCTAAGATAGACAATGAAGTGCAAACAATCAGATCGTTCAGTTTCAGAGATCATTCATATAAAAATGAGAAAGAGAGTCTGAGACTAAACGGAGACCTTGGGGTCCCCAGCATTTATTTTGTGAAGATCCGATTTGAAACCTTCCAAAAAAAAAGTATTGAACAATCCAGTAGAAAATTTCTAATCCAACGAATAAGGGCTTCATTGATACCAAACTCAAAATTTTCGATATAATAGCTTGATGCCAAAATCCATCAAATGTCTTACAAATATCAAGCTCAATGATCTTACTTCGACATACTCGTATGATTCTACTCTTCTGCAACTTGATATCAACAGTTCCTCGGTTTTTCAAATCTCTTAGATAAATTAGTTTATGTCTTGTCTTTCAATTTTATAATTTGTTATAACATTTCATTAAGGTATTACACGTTCTCTTCTTTTTCGGCGCACCATCACTCTCTGTTTCACTTGAAGACATTTTTAAAGCTAAAATTACTTTTCGCAGAAAATAGTTCTATGAAAAACGCAAATTTGACATTGATGAAGGTTGTTATCAAATTGAAGATTTGAATATTGTTGAACCAATCAGAGCAAAGTGAATTTAAAATATCAAACTACTCCCGCCATTTTCGTAGTGCATACAAAAACCTCTTAAGTCACTGACTTATGTTGTTTATGCAATGAACGTCTTTCCTACGGTATTATTTGAAGAGGAAGGAATGTACAGACTTACGTGGTTCTTACCCAGAATATGCATCTCCCTTTAAGGAACCATTTTCAGCAAAAAAAGCATTTTGGAAAAAAATGTGACTTAAGAGGTTTTTGAAATGACCGATTCATGTAGAAAACGACATGTTTAAAATGTAGATAGTAATTTTATTGATATTATTACATTTTGACAATAAAATTCTTATGAAAGATATAGGTTTGTATTTTTTAATCGAAAAAAGAAGGGAACGGACGTGAAAAAAGGGCCCCCAAATTGATGGTTGCCTAGGGCCCCGTTGAGGGTCAATCCGGCCCTGATGGGGCGTGATTTTGTATTGCGAACTATAGCCTGGTGGTGGCGCTGAAATAAGCGCTAGATTTCACAATGGAGACTAGGATAAGATACAAAACAAGTAGTAAAAAAGAGAATATTTTATTATTAAATTTAGCAGAGACAAATCTAGCAAGTACTATCTATATATACTTAAGATGTCGCCACAATCTTGCGTCTTCTTGATAGTACTATAAGTTTTATATACAAAGATATAACTAAAAATTCTGGACAGTGCTAGAACTGTTCTAATTTTGTTGAGTGAATCTTGGTATAAAATTATAGAACCGCGATTTTGCTAGGGCTTGCTAATTTGACGTGTAGTTAGCAGTTGGATGCTATGGTACCCATTTTGAATTTTTCAGGTAAATTTATTAAAGGATATTACCATGTAGATTATCCATGCATCTTTAAATTCATATCTATAACATAAAACCAAAGCTATTTATTGATGGCGATCGTCTCACCAACGCCATTTTCAAAAAAGTACGAACCAATGACCAAGTCCGCACGCAAAATTCGCCAGGTTGAAGTGTGCGAAAGGGTCAAGATCTTGTGCACGATAAGGACACGAATCGACTGCTAGGAATCAGCTTCTGCTGTATACTTTCAGTAACAACTTCAGTGACTCAGTGACTTGCGAATGTTGATTGATTGAGTACCGAATCGGTCCTCTCAAATTTGGCTTCCAAACGGTGAAGAGTTGACTTTGAAGGGCCAGACGCATGCAACGTTTGCACTAACGAACACACACACTATTAATAATAAAGCTTTATCATTTGGACGTACTTTTTAATCGTATAACTTGACATGGGTGATTTGGCATCATTGACTGAATAATAAACAACAGATTTGACAGACGTCACCAAAACAACATTGCCGTCACAATCTACTCGCGCCAATTGAAAATCCCATTATAAATTTCATTCACATTATCAGGAATTCCAAAGTCATTGAATTTTCTGACAGTAGATCAGAATAGATGACGTAAAATTTACTTTTTAAATTTCAACTTTTGTAACGAGTGTGACACATATGTACATATGTGTAGTTATTACTTCATGAATCAACTCCATTAACATTATTTATTCAGTTTGAATTTACCATCACTTAAAGGCCAAAGTACACCAAAGCGTGTTCGGGTTTAGATAATTCCAACTTTGTTAACGGCTCTCAAATCGACAAACAATAAAATTCAAAAGGCAGGGTTTCTAGGTTATGTTAATATCAAAAAATTACTTCTATATAGCTACAAGTAGTTCGTTCTGAATGTCATTATCAATGCAACGAAAAATGAAAAATTGTGCACAATTTTCACTAAAAATTATAAAAATAATAACAGAAAACAGTTCTAAATTGTCATTAGTAAAGATATGAAAAACAGCTGTTGTTCTAAGAATTATAGCTGGTATTATAAATTTACTCTTTCAGGTGATTTATTTATTATTTATGTTAAAAGGTCGTTGGAATAGAGCGGATCATCTATACTTAAGTTTTGTTTATTAATCAGTTAATTAATAAACAAAAACTAGATGCATAGATTTCTTAATGACAAACATTAATTTAGCCATAGTGTTATTTTGTGTGTTTGCTAAAACAATCAAGTTTAATTTTAATGAAAACATCCGAATATCAACAGTTTTTTTTTTTTGTGGTAAATACAATTATTGTATTGAACCAAGTTTGACCTTCTTGAAGACAAACTGATTTTCTTTACAATTCGAATTGAAAAGGGGGAAGTCGCACCTTAAGGTTATGGCTTGTAATATTTCGACTCTTTGAATCTTATTTTAACTTGATTAATTTATCAACAAAAGAAATATTTCTGAAAAGATTGATAAGTTAAAAGTATTTATTAAATTAAATTTGTTTGTATAATTAATTGGCCAGAACTGTAGGAAAATGTATACAGTTTACAAAGTTTGGTATTGAAGTATAAATTTTACATAATTATGATATTCATTTGTAATGATTGTAATTATACAGTTGACCAGTTTTAAATTTTGAACACTCCTAAAATATTCCTCGTCAATTTGATTGTACACAAAAATTAAGTACATATTAAAAAGACTTCTCACTTACAGTTTTTTCTAGCAATATCTTTTAAAACTGGTTTTGCAAAACTGTGATTAATGCTATACCAACTTACCTTGTGATTGAGATGAAGTATGTGATCCCCACGATGATTTATATGATGAATCTGCAAAAAAAACATTAAGATATTATAATTGTATTTAACTTGGATGTAAATATTATAAGAATAAGCAACTGTCTCAAAATCTTTCTTTCAAAAGATAGGGGTACATAAGGCAACAACGGTGGGAAATATTGAAAACTAATTTCCAAAGTGAGTGCTGTGAAGCCCAAGCGTTTTTTTAAAACAATTTTTGGCCAAAAAGGAAATAAGCACCGCGCCTGCTGTACGCAAGTTTGTGGAAAAAGTTCATTAGACTGGTATGCTAGAGGTCAACATCATAGTTTTCGTCGTTGTACGGTATGCACGGACGAGATTCTGGCTGCAGTAGCCGAGAGTGTGAGACTCAATTCACGAACATCAACTCGCCATCGATTTCAACTGCTCAATATTTCATCCGCACTAGCCTGAGGAGAAATCTGCACAAAGATCTCGGATTATTCGTTTACAATTTCCAGTTGAATCAGCAATTATCTTCATTATCGCTTTGCAGTTTGGGCCTTAGGGCAGATTGAATTGAACAACGATTTATGGCGAAAAAACATCTTTTCTGAAGATATTGCCGCATTTAGGGCTCGGAAAACCCGCACGTTATTGTCCATGTCCAGAAGGCAATGCTTCCACAGATTGGTGCGAATTGCGGAGTGGTGGCATCATTGGACCATTTTTCTTCGAAAATGAGGCTGGGAACAACCTTTCGGTCAACAGTGGGCGTTCAAGAGCCGATTTTTTTTTACTGAAATTGCAGACATGGATTTGGACAACCTCTGGTTTATGCAGGATGGTGCTCCATGATACACACCCCATGCCACAATCGATCTTTTGCGCACCAAATTCCTTAATTGTGTTATCAGCCATTTCGGCGATGTCAATTAGCCGCCTCGGAGCTGCGATTTGACCCCTTTGGACTTTTTTTTTTGGGGATCAGTAAATAACTGATATTATGCCAACAATCTGGAAACGATTCAAGCACTTAAGGCTAATATCATCCAAGCAATTCGTAAGCTACACCGAAACCATTAGCAAGGTGCTGGAAAATTGGAGTGACAGAATGCGCTACTGCGAAGCCATATGATGCAACCAGTTGAATGTCATTGTATTCGATAATTAATAGGAATCCTGGCAATTACTAATAAAGCCATAACACATGGACAAAAATTAGTTCTGTTCATTTTATTGCATTTTTATTTTTAATAAGAAACTTGTAGTTGGTCCACCCTGAATAAAGATTATGATTATTTAAATATTTAAAATGAAAATAAAATGATTGTAATTATCAAAAAGCTAACTTTGATGGTTGAGTATTAATTGTCTTTTTTAGTTTTAGTATAGACCAATCTGTAAGAAGCTATACTTTAACTATTTAAAAAAATAGTGTGTAAGAGAACTATAATACAAGACAAAATATCATTTTTTCAGCATGGTTTTGTTGCGGGCAAAAACGACAGCAACGAATTTCAAACTGATATTGTTTTTACTGATTTTTCAAAAGCTTTCGATAGAGTTAATCACAAAATTTTTCTTCGCGACATCTCTTCTTTTGGTGATCTCTTCGTTTTTAATGTTGCTTAAATCATATTTGACTGGAAGAGTGCAAGTTGTCAAAATAAAAAACCATAAATCTGATGATATAAATGTCCCATCAGGTGTTCCACAAGACCACAACGAAGTCATTTAGGACCACTGCTTTTTCTTTTCTTTGTCAGCGACATTCCGACGTTGTTCCAAAATTCGCTGTGTCTTCATTTTGCGTATGTTCTTAAACTTTATCCGAGGATTTCCTGCAAATCAGATTGTAATCTTCTGTTAGAAGAGTTGAATAGATTTGCAACTTGGTGCAGCACCTACTTTCTTAATCTTAAAGTAGATAAATGTCCAGTGTTGTCATGTTGCAGACACCATAATAATATAATCTTTGATTGTAGCATTTAAAATATCAAATTAGTCAGAGTAGTGCGGGTGTTATTCTTGACTTTAATATGTCATTTCACCCTCATTACGAATAGATGATAAATAAAGCTAATCAGATTTAAGGGTTTCTTAAAAGAAATATTAGAGAGTTTAACGAATCATATATGTACACTATATTTAATTCATTGGTACATTCCGTTCTGGAGTATTGCTGTACAGTTTGAAATCCATAATATTCCAATTCAGTAAAAAGAATAGAGAATGCGGAGAGCTCCTAAACCTTCTTACAAAACCCGATGTTTACTATTTGGAATTGAATCACTAGAATTTCAGCGAAAATACTTTTTTAGTATCTAATGTTTGTAAGATATATTTTAGCTAGGCATTTGCAATATACCCCACAAATAGATTTATTTTTTGAAGGCTATGTACCTGCAAGAGTGAAAGATTTCCTATTTATGAACAGTTTCATCAAGGAAACTACCCTATCTCGCGCTATGCTCTAGAATTTATTTTAAATGAATTGTACCAGAAATACTTTTTAATCTACTGTTCTTAACCAAATTTAAATTATTTTATTTATTGTTTTGTTTTAATAATTTATTCATTTTATTTCATATTAATTGTTAAAATATTAGTTAAAGTAACTGGCGCAAAATTTTAAACAGCCTATTATTAAGATATTAGTATGATACTACTTAACAATTTGCTAACTTTATAGTAGTTTACTAACTCGTTCTTAATTTTAACATTTTCTAACTAGTATCGTATTAAAGCAATTTTCTTAATAAATCGCTTCTGAACACACCTAAAACAATGACGGTTCTAGCAAAAAACTAAGTAAACAGACCTTTTGTGGCGTTTGTAGCAAATAGCACGATACTAAAAAAATAAAATACATAGGTATTCGATGATTTTAACTTTAAAAAAGGGTGGAGAAAGTATGATGCTATATTCGATTAAAATTTGCAAATTCGTTGTTTCATACTAAAACAGCTTTAGCATCGTACTAATTCAACTAAAATTTTGCGCCAATGTATTTAAAGTATATACCCACCTACAATATACCTTTGCTCCTATACTTATACATATAAGTCTGTAAGATATTTTTGTTCTCAAATTGATGAAATAAAACTAAAACTAAAAAGGTCTCATAATATAAGGATTTTGAGCCAGCTAGAAATTTTTTTTATTAATCTTATGAATTTATGTATCTAATTTTTATTTTATTTTTATTGCTGAATCGACCTTTGTTTCGAGCACAAAAAAGTAGGTATGTATGTATAAACTAATAGACAAAAAAAGCAAAATCATATCAAACGGTTATTACTCAGAAATATAAAAAGATTGCAACATTTTGGAGTATAGAAGCCTAAAAGTACTTGGGTCCAATCTAATACGAGTATCCTATTGATAAAGATACAAAGAATTGCAAATGCTTGGCTACAGTTTTTGAACGTAAGAAAGAGCCGAACATCTGTAGACAACCGCGAAAATACGTTTTTGATTCTTCAATTTCAACAAATATGATGACATATGGGTGCCAAACGTGGAAGGCTTTAAGGTTTCTTGAGAAAAAGCAACAATCTTGTCAAATATCAATGGAAAGAAGAATCCTAAAAATGCGGATCTTCAACGAGTTTACCACAAACAATTAATACGAGTAATTCAAAGTAATTTTGAAGTTGTACTTACAAGGATGAGGAAATTGAAATTAGATTGGGCTGGGCACATATATCGCACGATAAACGATGGATCAGGAACGCAACGGAGTGGACACCATTGAAATGGAAACAAAATTTTGGATATGACATCAATTTCATTTGCTTGAACTACGTGAGAGAAGGTTAAGTTAGAGAAGCGGGGAGGCTTTTGTTCATCAAACTCTTGGAGTTTTAACTTTTTTAACTTTTTTTTTGGAACAAATTGTATTTCTCTTACACCTTTATACATTTTATTATTAAAAATCTTTTAATAATTTTCATAATAATCTATATTTTAATTTTTTTTTATTTTACAAAACGATATTAAATATATATTTTTTTTCTTCTTTTCAATACAGGAACGCTAGAAGCTTCAAGCTTACATACATTTTTCGGTTACACCTATTTTATTTAATTTTTTGCTTATATGTAGGAATGCTAGAATTGAATCTCGTAAATCTGCTTCTGCAGTTACTATTGATAAATTTTTCTTGGAGACTTTCGTTTTAACCCTACTTCATGAATAATTATTCACCATTTCTGTCAATCCAGAATTATTTATTATTATCCGGACCATTTAATCTGTACCGTAAAATGACATTTTAGTTTTGGTAAGTAGAAACGATAACTTATCTACCGCCGGAGTAAGCCTAACGCACGCCATTTTAATAAGATAACTCGTTTGTCCTCTCTGTTTCCATAAGAAACATCTTAAGGACCACCGAAAAATTCAATTTTACCGCCTAGTACTTGACTTTGAGCGCAAATATGACAGATGTATTGTTCTAATCAATTAAGGCCTACGAAAAGTTGAATAAATGAGTACAGAAGAAACTGGAGTGTTTTGTATAACATCGAAGAAAAAAAATGTGACATTTAACAACGGCTTTTTCCAATAGCTTTTGATAAGTGAAAAGTAGTATGCATCAATGGATACTCGTACTTTCGTTGATTAAAAATAAATGAACAAAATCATGTGAGTGATGAGGCTTTTTTTCACTTTTCAAACACACTGCACCCAAAAACCCAAAAGTAATAGTGAAACAGCCTTTCTCAAGTGACAGTTTGAACTGATTTTAAATTGGCGATGGCGGAGTGATTGAGACACATTTTGAAAATGATGCTGATGCGACCGTTTCAGTATGTAAATGGATAGCATTTCCAAACGTTAATTTCTAAACCTTAGTTTCCTGCACTTGATGCTACAATATGTGAACGACGATAACTTTGCGCCATCTGCCCTATACATAACTCGTGAAACAATGATAACATTGTGGGATTTAAGATCATTCGACTTTTTTCCTTGGACATAATTGAAAAATAAAGTCCAGCAATGGTTCACATTCTAAGAGCTGTAAAGCTGCAACTATATGAAAGTGTTATGAAACACAATGAATAATTTTAGGGCCGATGTTGAATGTGAACTACACATTAACGTCAAGCTTTTTTCTGCATTTCATTTGACATTTCTCAATTTCAGACTAACTCAATTTGAACCATGGAAAGATACACAATCGAGCAACGCGTTAAAGTTATTCAGGCTTATTATGAAAATGGGCGTTCAAATCAAAATGCATATCACGCTCGTTGTTAATGAACATTATGTACGAGTATAAAGACTTGCATTTACACCCTTACAAGGTGCATTTGACTCAAGAACTAAAGCCTTTTGACCATTTCAAGCATCGACAATGGTCAGAATGGTGGCAAGAAATGGCAACAGTGGATGATCAATTTTCGAAGAAAATCATCTTCAGTGATGAGGCACATTTTCACCTCAGTGGATTCGTCAAAAAGCAGAATTGCCGCATTTGGGCGAATGATAATCCAAGAGTGATTGTTGCAAAATAAGTGCACCCACAAAGAGTGACTGTTTGGTGCAGTTTATGTGCTGGCGGCATCATCGGGCCGTATTTTTTTCCAAAATGAGACCGGTCAGGCAGTTACTGTGAATGGTGTTCGCTATCGTGAGATGATAAGGAACTTTTTATGGTCCGAATTGGAAGATATAGATGTGGACGATATGTGGTTTCAACAGGACGGTGCAACTTGCCACACAGCTAACGAAACAATGGCTCTTTTGCGCGACAAATTCAATGGCCGTGTTATGTCACGTGGTGGCGATGTCAATTGGCCGCCAAGATCATGTGATTTGACACCGTTCAACTTCTTTCTTTGAGGTTGTTTTAAAGAAAAGGTGTACGTCGATAAGCCAGTAACAATTCAAGAGCTAAAGGATGAGTTAATTCGGCACATTAACGGCATAGAACCTCAATTATGCCTCAGCGTCATCGAAAATTTTGACCATCGCGGTGGCCATTTGGCCAATATTTTGTTCCATACATTATTGAACCATACCAATATTATCATAATAAAAAGAAATGACAATAATTTCTTAAATAATTTGTGTTTTATTTAAAATCAACATCGGCCCTTAAAATTTAAACACCCTTTATAATATCTCCACTTCCCATAAAAATGTTCCGTTTTTCTATTGATTTTAAAAAGTGACATCTCTTGATAGATAATACTGTAGAAGATCTAATTTCCAATGTTAAGAAAACATCAGTCAACTTTTTAGAACGCATTTTTTAAGAAGATTTTGGCAGAAGCATACGGAAATATAAATATCTATCACCACAAGCTTTCTCTTTGCTTACATGTCTTATTTCTCTCTTTTGTCAATAGAAATCAAAAATCATTCTTTGCATCGAAAGTACTAAAGTTGAAAAATGTGTCTGAACGAATGTTTTATTGATTAAGTTGTATAGATTGAAGAACAAACTGATTTACGATTGTAATAAAGATATTAGCTCGATATTCTGAAGGAGAATGGGCGAGTAATAAGATCCAAAACAATTTATCTTCAATATCTTCGATTAGAGCTATAGTTTTGTAAAATGAATACGAAGAACAACGATATGGTAGGTTGCAATTTTTTGGTTTTTATTAAATTAAATTATAGATGAATCCTTCCTTACTGAAATTTCAGAAAATAGTAAAGCTAACAATATTTTGTAAAATTTTTTACTTTCGAAAAAGCTGAAATAAGGTTATACCGACTTTTAGCTGAATTAGAATACAAAATTATGTGACTTTTTAACAGAAATTCTGTACAATTTCTAATGCGAATGATTGTTTTTGTTTGAAGACTTTGAAAAAATTGAGCTCGAAATTTCCTGAAAGATCTCTTTTTATTTAACGAAACTGTAGCAAATGGTTGTTAAAAATCGAGAGAAATTAAAAACAGACAGATTTAGCTTTGAATTCATTTTCTGGAGCTTATAGAAACACCGTACAGGTACGAAAAACAGCATATAGAATAGAGTGCCAGCAGCCAGTAGTTCCGAATTCGATCAAATATCGATTTTGATATGTTCGGATGGACAGTTACTAAGGCATCATTCGATTTAAATACAAATAGGTATGCTTGCGTCTCTCAACCTACATTATGAGATCTCAGTTAAATCCGAAGAAGGAGATCGTATAATATTAAGGAAACTAACTTGACCATCAGTTAAGGTGTGTATCAACAACTTAGATATCCCAAGGTCAAAAATGTTCAATGAAAAACAAATCTCTCTCTTGACTTCCAACTCCGATAGATAATTTTTGACTTCTAATCATAAAATAAAATCCCTTAAAACAGTTTGTATGTTTCATCAGATTGTTATGCAACTTACCTGCGAACAACATTGAAAAGTTGCTAAAACTTCCTGCCGAGCGAGACAAATAATCAGCTGAAGTTTTAATATCAAGCATCGTGAAACAAAAGTTCCTTTTGAAAATAGTTTCTTTTTTTCTGTTCGTTTGTGTTTGTCTCGTTGTTGGCAAATTTATCGATTGAATGCGGTTTAACACTTGTTCGAATTTTATTTCAAAAATGCCACTTTTATCACCCTATTGATATCACAGTTCCCATTATTTATTTATTTATTTATTTATGTCACAATCAACGACAACACCAACAAAAAAAAAATGTATCAAAACACCAAAACAATTTAATAGAAAAGAACAAAAAAAAACAAACTAAATTGTCAACACCAACAACAATTAGTCACAAATCAATAGAATATCCTTTTTTCCTAGACGACGCACATGAGTATTTATAAATGTGTGTATATATAAATGTCTAAAACTGTATATTTGTTGTTATTGTTTAATATAAAATATTGTCACACTTTTGTCACGGACTCTCGCACAAACAAACGCAACAGTGAAAAAAGCGTCGTGGTTGTCCTTGGCGTATATGGTTGGTTGTATAGCGACGGCGGCAACGACGGCAGCGGCGACAATGGCGGAACAGGAAAAGGAACGGGAAAAGCGACGATCGGAACCGGTTACCGTTACCGGACACCTTCACTTCCGGGCACAACTTTTATTTGTATTATATGGGATATCCTGCAGAGTGCTCCTTCAGCATGTATGTTTGTTGTTCTCTCGCTCTCCGTTTTTGACAGAGTGACAGCAGCTCCACTCTCTCGGTTATTTGGTCTGCCGGTCGGTCGGTCGGTTGGCTTGGCTGGTCAACAGTGTGAAAAGGGTTTTTTGGTTGAAGAAAATATTCTCTCAAATCACTGACTCAATTTTTCAAAAACGTCCGTTGTATTTTCTTATACGTTATTCGCACGATAACAACAACCGATCTGTGGCACGGTAGCTTTACAATTGAATACTTTACCGGGAATCCCACAAATGACATCCTCTCTCGTAACTCCTGTGCTGGTGCCGAACGCGAATTCAATAGGGGTGGACTTGGGTGAGGGTGTAGCGCAATTCAAAATAATTCTACCCTCAAAGTGGAAGCACCACCAGACATTAGAGAGGGTGCGGAATGTTGTTTTGATTCCTGCTGCTTTCTTCCTTCCCGAAACTGATATAATCCGCAGTCTAAGCGCCCTTCCGATTCTCTGCCAATCAGAGACGAGCCAAGGTGTGGCTTACTTGAGGGTTAAATGCGCACACACATGTACATGGGGAGGAAATTTTCCCGAAATTTATTGTCTCACCACTACTTAAGCGATTGGGGGTGTACAGAACCAGGGGATGGTGGCTTTTGTATTCTGCTCCCGTTATGGAATACAATTGGGTGTGGTGCTCGCTCTGTATAGAGCTATTTATGCCTTTAAGTCCCAAACAGTAGTTAACGGAACGATGACGACTATCCTGGTTGAAACCAGGGGGTTTAGGTCGGTTAGGGTTGCTGGTTGATGGTGGCGATGCGCGGTGCGGTGCGTCGCCGTCGGGCGGAAGGTTTGGTTAACGGTGGATGATGGCTGGGATATAGCTGGGCTTCAATGATGATGGGTGACACGAAGCAACAAGGACGGATGTATTATCCACTTCCTTTTTCCTTCCACCAAACACAAGGATATTACCGTTTCGTCGTTTTCATCGGCGAGCTCTCGTTGGGCTTTTCGATATAGGTACGGCACATAGCACGGTGCGCGACCGAAGAGGAAGGGGATCACTTGGTGTAGCTACACCTACTACTACTGCTCACTCTCGCACTTTATATGGGGGAGCTTATTTGTTCGAGGGCCTCAAACCCCCCATTTTGAAATTCAAATGAATGAAGCCCAAGCTAGCTCCCTCGAGCCAAACCTTATGCGGGTGTCTGATAGGGGGATTGTTAAGTGGTGATTCCAACCTTCTCCCTCTCCAACCAACCCCGACCCCATACAACTCTTACATAGCAATGGAAGGAATCTCTATTTTGTAGTCTAGCGATGGAACTATAGTGTGCGAATTTGAGCGAATGTGAGTGCTTAATTAATTTTAAGATCAACTTCTTGTCGTTGGATATTATGTCTTCTTTTTTTTTTTTTTTAATTTGCATTGAAATGAACAGGCTGTTTCTGGCTGAGAGAAGGATCTAGGGGCAGGTGGTTATATGCGTATGGAAGCATTTCATATTTTCATTCCATTGTTCTGCATTTCAGTTTTAATTAAGTGTGAAAGAAACACGAAACACGAATAAGTAATTTTCGAGATAGAACAGAAGAATGTCCGGGAGGTGTAATAATGACGAAGAAGTGTGAAAACATAAGAAGCATTAAAGCACAAAGATATTCCCTGAGGAATGGGAAATCTTAAGGTGCTGAAGAAAATTAATTAAATGTTTTGAGATGTCATTGAAGAGAATTCATTTCCCTATGGAAAAAGATAAATAAAACTTAACTTTATCGTTGCTATCGATTTGGATGAATTGTAAGAAACATTTAATTTTCTCAAAGTAATTGTACCTTCTGATCTTTGAACATAGTTTTTTCCGATCATAGACAATTTCTTTTCCACTTATAGGCAGTTACTTTCGGTGCAAAGGTTTTTCTTTATAGAACTTCCATAAAAGACCTAGGTACCTACCTATACCTAAAAATTTCGAGTTATTTAGCCCAGTTCGACAGAAGGTGTTTTGCTTCGGATTACTTTTTATCTGTTCTAAACACAAATTTCTTAAACAGGGATATTAAAGGCTTACAGTACGAGGAGAGGATATAAAATCAGGGATTACTGCAAAGATTTCGCAAGATTGTTTGCATCATAAATTTAACTACATAGTTCAATTTGTTCAAGAAGAATCTAATCTGTGAAATAGAAAATATTCGAGAGCGAGGTCCGCACCAGGCGCGGAAGTTCTACCAATCTGTTCGAAACATGACGCAGTACACACCACGCTGCACATACTGCAAGGACGGTGAGGGAAATCTGATCGCTGAACCTGAAAGCATACTGGAGCGATGGGAAGTGTACTTTAATGAATTGCTAAATGGTCAGCTCACTGCAGAAGTGGAGGCTCCACTACTTCAAGAAGAATACCCTATGTTGCCGCCACCAAGCATAGAAGAGGTTGAAAAGGCTATAGGCCGGCTTAAACAGAACAAAGCCCCGGGAGCCGATGGCATACCAGCCGAAGTATTTCATCACGGCGGGCCAGCCTTACGTCAAGCAATGCATGATATTATAGTGCACGTATGGGAGCAGGAAGAAATGTCAGAAGACTGGCGAAAAGGTATAATATGCCCCATACATAAGAAGGGAGATGTCACAACGTGCAGCAATTATAGAGGTATCACGTTGTTGAGTACCGCCTATAAGATACTCTCCTCTATCCTATTACAAGACCGGATAACCCCATACGCTAAAACCATCATCGGACAATATTAGTGTGGTTTCATTCCAGGCAAATCAACAACTGATCAGATCTTTACCCTTAGGCAGGCGATGGAAAAATGTCTAGAATTTAACATCCCAACATACCATCTGTTTATAGACTTTAAGGCCGCCTATGATAGCATAGCCAGGGTAGAACTTTACAAAGCCATGAGAGAATTCGGCATTCCAAATAAATTGACACGACTATATAGGGTGACCATGACCAACGTAACAAGCCAAGTAATATTAGCCGGATTGCTATCTAGACCAATCAACATCTTTAATGGACTCCGACAAGGGGACGGTCTGGCCTGCCTCTTCAACCTGGCGTTGGAGAAAGCAATCCGTGACTCTGGCACGGCAACAAGAGAGACCATCGTCAACAGGTCCCCAGTTACTGGCTTACGCAGTCGAAATCATCGGAACAACCGAACAAGCTGTACACGATGTCTTCATCCAGATCGAGTAGGCGCCACAAAATCTGGGGCTGCACATTAATGAAGGTAAAACAAAGTAGGTACATGGTTGCGTCGAATGCGAGAGGAACAGTTGGTCAAACAATCAAGGTGGCGGAGCACGAATTTGAAATGGTGCAATCCTTTAAATACCTTGGGTCAATAGTAGCAGCCGATAACAATAGAAGAAGAAATATGCGGGTGACTTCTCAAATCCAACAGAGCCTACTATGGTCTGTCAAAGCTCTTCAAATCCAGAAACCTCACCATAACTTCAAAACTGCTGCTGTACAGGACCATGATCTTGCCAGTACTTACATATGGATCCGAGACCTGGGTGCTTAGCAAAAGGCGCTCCGACCTCTTAGCTGCGTTCGAGAGAAAAGTCTTAAGGAGTATTGTTGGTCCCATATGTGGCGGAAGAACGATTCCGGAGACGGTACAATCATGAATTGTACGCAATCTACCTTGAAGCAGATATCGTGACAAAAATTAAGCTCGGTAGACTCCGGTGGGCAGGGCACCTAGCTCGCATGAGCGAAAAGGAACCTGCTCGGAAAGTTCTTTGTGGTACATTCTATGGTAGACGACAGCGTGGTATACCATGCTTGCACTGGAGAGATGGCGTAGACCAGGACGCCCGAAGCCTTGGGGTGCGCAACTGGATGGCGTCAGCTCAAGACCGGGTTAGGTGAAAAGACTTGTTGAAAGAGGCCAGGACCGGAACCCGGTGGTCGAGCCGATGATGATGAGTTCAATTTGAATACTTCAATCTAGTACAAATAACAACTGAAAGAAGTTCTTCTTTAATTTAAGGGTTTATCAAGTCTTGCATTAGATGATGCTTTAAATTTAACCTCTAGTTTAGTTCCAAAAACACAACCAATTTTATAGGTAACAAATTGTATAAGTTTTCATCGCCAGATAAAGTTAATGTTCCTCATTCAAGATTAGAAACAGAATATCATATGATTTCTTGAACAAATATGATTTTTTTAAAACATAAGTAAACAGTTTTGCAATAACATTTTGGTAGATAAGTATGTCAGTATTAAGTTTTTATTATTGTGTAAATACAAAATAAATTTTCAAAAAAAAAATCGTTGACCCAAAAAATATTTTATTTTAATTATTTTAGAATTTTCTGTATACCTATAGAATTTCATTTAAATCCCATATACATGGTACCATTTGCCTAATTTTAATTTTCAGTACAGGCCTTAGGGCTACGCTTTTTCAAAAACGCGGCCAATTAAAATCGCTATACTACGTGAGATAACACGGCAATTGATTTCTCCTGCAAAAGAGCCATTGTTTCGTTGGCTGTGTGGCAAGTGGCACCATTCTGTTGAAAGCAAATATCGTCCAGGTCTATATCCTCAATTTCTGACCACAAGAAGTCCGTTATCATCTCGCAATAGCGAACACTATTCACAGCAACTTGCTTGACCGACCTCATTTTCGAAGAAGTACGGCCCGATGACGCCACCCGCCCATGAACCGCACCAAACAGTCACTCTTTGTGGGTGCATTTGTTTTTCGGCAATCGCTCATGAATTCTCATTTGCCCAAATGCGCCAATTCAGCGTGTTAACGAATCCACTGAGGTGAAAGTGTGCCTCGTCGCTGAAGATGATTTTCTTTGTAAAGTCACCATTCACTTCTGTCTGAACCAACCATTCGGCATATTGACGAAGCTTGATATGGTCAGTAGGCTTCAGCTATTGAGTCAATTGAAACTTGTAAGCATGTAAATTCAAATCTTTATTCAAAATTCGCATCAGTGATGTTCGTGAGATGTGTGGCTCTTCTGCCACGCCATCGCGAACAACAGAAATTTTTTCCGCAGAACGAAGTGGGCGAACATGCACAGATGTTTTCATATTTCCTTCAGACCCGGTTTGCTGAAATTTGCGCACAATTCTACCGATTTTGGACACATTTGGTCGATTATGCTGACCGAAAAAATTACGAAGTGCACTAAATGCATTTTGATTTGAATGCCCATTTTCGTAAAAGGCTTCAACAATCTGCTCAATTGTGTACCTCTACCTCTCCATGGTTGAACTTGTCAAATATTGAAACAAAGAAATGTCAAATTGAGTTAGGCAAAATACTTGACGTTAAGGTGTGACTTACAATTAACATCGTGCAACATGATTGGACCACCCTTTACTTTTGGAATCAATACTTTTAGTTGTGATACCAAAAAGGAATCTAATAAAAGGTATCACAACGGACCTACATTGATTTAAGTGTGACGGTAACAAGATCAACTGTCAGTCCATTAACCTAACCTAACCTATAGGTATCGATACCGAAGCCAAAAGTACAAGTACTCGATACTTTGGAGGTATAGATTTAAGCCCTACTGAGAGCAGACTGATCGCCAGAATTCCAACAACCCTTATTCTGTTTATTAAAACTAAACAGATTAGCGCAAAATTTTAAGCGATTTACTAAAATACTAAAGCCATTTTAGTAAGTTACTAAGTTTAAAAGAAGATTTTGCTACTTTTAAGCGACTTTAGCATCTTACTCTCTCTTAACATTTAACTAATCTCAAAATCACAAAATGGCTGCTTTAACTTTGAGTAACTTATTGACACATGGAGTCACGGCATCTGTCAGTCAGCGCGTGAACCTTTAATTGGAGATAGATTTTATTTCGATTTGACGTTCAATGTATTTCCCAAAAGAAAAAAGCAAAAAAGGGTCGAAAAAACATTGATTTAACTAATCAAATTTATATGAACCGGTACGCATTTTATGATTTTTAAAGAATAGAAATATGTGTTAATTTCTAAATCAGGTGGAAAACACATATAATAAGAAACTTAATTAATCTTTTGTAATTTGTCTTCAAAAATCGTAAACATATCGTATGTGAATGAGAGATGAAATAATTTGGGAGCCCTATTTAAGAAAGCAGGAAATAAGCCAGCTCCGCCAGCGCCAGCTACAACGCCATTTTCCAAACCAGTAGTCCAGAAGAGGACTGCACCATCCAACACATCAAGCCAAAAAGGACAATCACAGTCTTTCAACATATTTGATGATACCGAAAGACTGTTTGGAACCGATCTCCTTTCTCTTCTCCAAAAGGCAAAGGAGGTAGTTCCAAGTAACTACGGTAGTCTCAATGATAAAGAAAAGACAGTTATATTGGGTAAACTTATTTGTTCATTATGTATATAAGAAACTACCTATCTTTCATTACATATAACGTTAATTCTATTTATTCTACAGCCAGACGTATCTCACTAAACTTTTTTTTAAAATCAAAGAAACCCGATATTATCTTTTTACAGGAAACAAACATCACCGCAAGAAACACCCTTAAACGGGAAGGCTGCACATCCTATAGACAGGACAAAACATCTGAAGGCAGAGGAACTGCCATCCTCTTGAAATCGGACCTTAAAAGCGAGTACGTTAGGGTACCTGTACTGCGCTGCATGGAGACTACAGCCGTTGTGATCATTATGTCGGATAATGAGACGCTGCTTCTCGTCTCAGTATACAACAAGTGTAACGCAACAAGATGTGACATCATACATGACCTCAACGCCATCAACAATCTGGCTAGCCAATATACGTACTGTGTACTTGGAGGTGACTTCAATGCACGACACCCACTCTGGCTGGACACCAGGGAATCTACACAAGGAAAAGCAATTGTGGACTGGCTGCAAGACAACCCTGAGCTTCACTCATTGGTGGTTATATCACAACATAGGCCCACATTTCCAAGAACTCCGTCGTTGCTAGACTTCTTTTTAGTGACGTCCAATTTTACGAACATCCTTCCCGAGTTCCAAAACTTCACTTGTGTTGCACACGATAGTGACTCGGACCATCTGGCGGTTGAGATGAGAGTCAGATTGAATTACAGGATTACAACTGAACGTCGTATTCCCGAATTCCAAATCCAATACGAAAAACTGAACTGGATAAGATTCCGTTCAGAAGTTGAAGAACGCCTACCAGAAGTCTCCAGCGTCAACAATCTCAACAACAATGAGATCGATAACACCATTGCTCAATTTGAAACAGTTGTCAACAATGCTTTGGACAGGCAGAAAACACCCCGCGTGTCGAATACCGTCGGCTACACTCAGAACTTCAGTGCACTAACACAATGTTCAACCAGGCAATAAAACATCATCAGGAAAGGGATTTCAGGAAGAGACTCGAAGATATCAAACCTGGACCCGACACGTTTAAAAAGATCAATCTGATTGTTGGAAAAGCGAACTCAATTCCAGACACCATCCTTCACGGACAAGAAGTTTCAACAACTTCTGCAGAGAAAGCTGAAGCGTTTGCAAATCACTTTCATGATAGTTTCAAAGATCGCCCTCCCGTGCACCTTCCTGACTTTATCGAAGATGTAGAAACTCGCTTTCAAGAGATATC
The DNA here is from genome assembly GCA_911387755.1 of Chrysotoxum bicinctum. NCBI lineage: Eukaryota > Metazoa > Arthropoda > Insecta > Diptera > Syrphidae > Chrysotoxum > Chrysotoxum bicinctum. The sequence continues at coordinate 172,800,765 of OU426989.1, forward strand.
AGCAAACACCGAAACCGTGACCCTGTTCAATGAGGAAAACCCATCATCGGAGCCGACGCTGACAGATGTTTTCACTTCTCCTGAAGAAGTAGCTGACATTATCTTCACTGGAAACTCCAAAAAATCAGCAGGAAGCGACAAGATTTCTAATTACGTGCTTAAAAAGTTACCAAATCTTGCTGTTCTCCTGTTGACTATAATCTTCAATAACTGCCTGAACAACAGCTATTTCCCTGCAGCCTGGAAAACCGCAAAAGTGGTCCCTGTCCCGAAGAAGAACAACCGCGCAAATGTGGAAGGATATCGGCCAATTTCTTTGCTCAGCTGCATGAGTAAGATACTGGAGGCATTGATATTGAAGAAACTCAACGTTTTCTGCAGAGAAAGAGATGTCATACCGGAGTTTCAGTATGGCTTTCGAAATAAACATTCTACCATACATCCATTACTGGGACTCCATTCTGATGTTACAATTGGACTCAACAAAAAGGAAACCACTGTAGCGTGTTTGCTGGACATCGAAAAAGCTTTCGACAGCGTTTGGATAAAAGGATTACTATTCAAACTCTCGGAACTTGGACTTGCTAATTACCTGGTAAGAATAATCAAAAATTTCCTAACCCATAGACTTTTTTATGTACAGGTAGAAAAACATGTGTCATCAACCAAATAAATTAACGCTGGAGTTCCTCAAGGATCAAAACTTGGACCACTGCTGTTCAACATTTACACTGCTGATCAACCAGCCAACATATCAGGTACAAAGACGAAGCTTTATGCAGACGACTCAATCACATACGCCACCGCTTTTTCACCAGAAATTGCTGCCAGGAGAGTGCAAGAGCACATTAAAAACCTATGGGAATACTATGTCAAATGGGGACTGAGGATAAACAGCGAAAAGACTGAACTCATCTGCTTCCGAACACCAGTGACTGTCATTCGAAGACGAGCGTTTGCAACACGCTGTGATGCAATCAAAATAAAGCTTCCAGACAACACTGAAGTGACAGTCAAATCATCAACGAAGTACTTAGGAATCAACTTTTCCAATAAATTCAAATTCAAAAGGCATGCAGACTTGATGTTGAAGAGAGCCAACTATTCTCTGCACTTGGTCCATCCGCTTCTCAGGAGGCGAAGTGGACTAAGTAAGAAAACCAAGCTGCTTGTGTACAAACAACTTATCCGACCCGTTCTGACCTACGCCTTTCCCATCTGGTTTACTATTTCACCTACAGCAATGAAAAAGATGAAGCTTTTTGAAAGAAAGATGCTCCGCATTTGCACTGGACTGTATCGTAACACACTGACGAAGAAATATATACCAACAAGGAATCTGTATAAAGAAGCAAAATTAATACCATTGGACAAGTATTTACTGCAGCTCTCCGGAAAAATCATCAGGAACCTGGAAGATCATCCCAACACAGAAGTGCAACAACTTCTCCAGCATGAACTGGAGCCTCGTGACAAGTATCTATACACCCGAGCCATCACTGACGATCAATTTGAAGACATCATCCATAACGACAACGCACCCTTTTACGAGAAGAACAACAATCAATACTACAGGGGATAAAACGCCCACTCATCAAAAATTATTATTTAGTTAATATTAAAAAAATCATGAATTAGATTAAGAAAACATTAATATGATATTGTAAGCAAATAGCATTATGTAAAGCCAAATGAAGAACGTTGGGCCCCTATTGTTGAGCCAACATGATTTAATTTAGTAATAAGTTAGTTTTAAGTCAAATTGTATATAAAACAAATTGAAAAATAAAATTCTTAATCTGAATCTGAGAGATGAAATAATTTTTTTAAGAAGCAACTTGTATTGTCTTCTTTGATTAGCCATATTTTAGTCTCAAGTTAGAATATTTGACCTTAAATCAATAATTATCTATTTAATTAAAAATAAAACAAATATAAAACGCCTGTGTAGCCTGGGAAATTCTAAGTCGGCAATTTTGTCAAGTGTATGTAATTAAATTACTATGTATAATATAAGAAAACAAATGTCACAACAGCATCAAAACCCAAATTTTTGTCTCTTAATTGTACTTTTCTGACACCCGATCCATGAAAGATATAAGATTCTGTTATCATCAACACACTGCTTCCAGTCATTTAATCCAAGCCACCGTCTTTATAAATTAACTTCAGTCTTCCTTGTTAACCCAAACTAGGGGTTGTGAAGCAACTCTCTTTCTTTGGAGCATAGTTGCTCATTCGCTTCCTCATTAACCTTCCTTAACTACTTCGAAGTTGTTAGTATCACTAGAGAAATTTTGTCCAAGTCAATGTTTGCTTGTTTGTTTGTTGATACCATGCACTTGGTCTTCTTTTCATATACTTCAAAACCAACTAGTTCCGCCTGATATTCAAGCGCCGTGAAGGACTCAATTATATAGATACCATAATGTATATACATATTCTATAATAGTTGGACATATTTGATGAATAAAGCGCCAACGATGCTCAAGCCTCTGATGCCTTCGAAGTCACATGGTAATGCATTTATTTGCCGAAACCTTGTACATTTCATGGAATAGTTTCACATTACACAGCTTTTTTTTAAATTACACGACATTACTGATCCAAGAACCCAGCCACCCCCATACAGAGCCCCTGACCATGAATGCAGTCTTTGAAGTAGGTGAGTTCGACTTGAAATTCGATGGTATTTTTCACGATTTGCTTTAATTGTGAAGATTTCTTTAAGGATGCATCTTCCTTGGCAGGAAGTCGACTGATTTTTCAGCCTGCCTTTCAAACGTTTGAGAATAGTTTGGGAATCTTTTAAAAACTCTTGCTCAGATTCTATGATGATGAAAATGAATCGATGCCTTTAGCCAGAAGTACAGCACTTACCCTTGTGGGCGCGACTTATATGATTAACAAATGCTTCCCGGTTCCAAATCAACAGTTCAAACGTTATAAAATTTAAGTGATACTCGTATGTACAACCTCCCACAAAATCATTTCCAGCCAAAAACCATCAATTGTATCAACACTGTGATGTGACAAACTGACAATTGATAAAAAAAAAACTGTATTCTGGGGATGGATGGTACGGTGGGTGGATTATTGGTCGATGGTCGTGTTAGTGGTCACCAAAGTACACACATTTCCTTCAACTTTGTATCATGATACGTACGCATTAAATCAACTGTCAGCCTCATCTCACTTTGTCTGTCTGCCATGTCGACTTCGCTGAACACAATCACTATGCTCATTGTTTTTCTTAAGACGTAACAACAACAAAGATGCCCGAAAGCTTTTCGACAATTTAGTTATTTGCTGTACGGCACCATCATGACCCTGTTCCTCGGGGTATCCATTATTCTAGGTCTAGAGTCAGAGTGTAATATTAGTTGTTCATGTTTACCCCGGCTATAATATTGCACGTGGCCATTAATGACGTATGAATGATGTAACACGCGAATTGCACGTGCCGACATCGCCATTGCATTTCGTTGAAGTTGTTGTCCAATGTTTCTACAGTTTGTTGCTCGTTTCGATGCGCGATATGGATTTTGGATGAATTTCTATTGAGTGTTTAAGTAACTCCCTGCCTGCTCGCCCTTGGCTGTCGAATTAATGTGTTTCTTGTTCATATAGCCTCTGGAGAAAAAAACCCAACGACATTGAATATGTTTAATGTGAAGTGAAAAAAAAAATATTGAATTAAATCTCGACAAGTCAAAGAACATATTGTTTTTTGACTATGGCCATGTGATTCATAGGGAGGAGTACTTTAATGGTTTTTATCAGCCTTATTTTGAGATTCGAACGAATAGCTAATTCGATAGAATAGATACTTTCATTCGAATGAACTATCCATATTTTGACATTCGAACGAAAAATGTTCATTGTCGAATGATTGCATAAAATGAACCTCAATTAAATTCATTTTCGAAATCAGCTGTTTGAAATTTACTGACATTTCTATCTGATTTAGTATGACCAAGCTGTTTTTTTTTTGATAATTTTTATTTCAAAAAAAAATATGGTCTAAAAATAAAACTTTATTATTTAAGAAAAATAAAGTAAAGATAAGTGATGCTAACGGCCCGGTAAAGTTTGAATTTGAATACATCAATAAAAACTGACATTTTCAAATTTTGGAGCATTTAGAAAACAGTATGGTAAGTTTATTGATATCAAAAAGATGTTAAATAAGGGTAAAACTTCCCTGAATAATAAAATAATTGATTTATGTTTTAATTTTCATGTAAACTAATTTTGTTTTCCAAATTGATAAACAAAAAAAGAAGGCAACTTCAAAGCCACTTAATTTACACAAATCTGGTCACACTTGATTTTTGAACTACCATTTGTAAATTGTTTTATGAAAATAATTGATAAATTGAAGCCAGACGTTAAAAAATCAAAATGGCATTTGTTTTATGTATGAACAGAGAAAACGGTGAAGAGCAGTTGTATAGGAGAAGGATAATGGATGCATCACATCCATTTTATGCATCCAATACTACTAACATTATACTAAACTTACATGTTTTATGAATCTATTCGTCAGAAAAAATTGAACGAGAATGAAATGACATTTCTTTCGAGCGATTCGAAAGTGAAAATTTGCTTAGTTTTCGAAAAATAAATGAACTTTCCATTGATAACGTGAACTTTCGAATCGTTCGAATCTCAAAATACAAATTATTCGAATTCGACATACTTTCTAATGAAATCGAATGTCAAAATAAGGCTGTATATGTATAAATAACCTCGTAAAGTATGCAAGAAAAATCATCGTTAATAATTATTGTTTATTAATACAGTCAAATTAGGAAATACAATCGTATTGTTCTATGGCCTTTTTTCGTACTTACTACATCGTGCTTACATTGGAAGCTTTGAGGCGCCTCAAAAAGAGTTCGCCCATGGTATCTATATGGATTTAAATCTCACTTTCCATTAGAACTATGAATATCTTCATTCTCCGAATATTTCATCATCTCTTTCCCAATATGTCAAAAATAAGAAAGACAGAAACAACTGGTGTCAAATTTAATTGCAGATTCATTCAATGTTATAAACAAATCCCTTTCGCCTTAGTGATGGACGATTGCACTTAATTTAACGCCCCTCAAAAATGCATTTTCAGGGCAATCGGGCATTTGTAATGAAATAATCTGTCAAACCACACAATGCCAAATCTGTGAAGCTATGAACTGAAACAATAAAGATGCCAATTGATTTAAAAATTTAGTTTTTTCCCGATTATAATTTATTAGACAGTTTTTATTTTACAAGATGGGAGTGATATCAATCGCTTACAAGCTTTCCTAAAATCCAGGACAGCTTTTGACTTGTCAAACTGTCAGGAAACTCAACGCCCGCTTCTCCGCTCTCTGCGAATTTTTCTACCTTGGATACATTGACAGAATGCAAGATTGCCCTGATCTCTGATTCTTGAGGCTTATCAATGCATTAGCGTCAAACGTCAGATGGATTTTCAACTCTTAAATTCTTAGACAAGACGTCGTCAGACCCAAAACAATAACAAGCCTTTGTTCCTACTTCTTTAGCAATTTGTAGAGTGATCACCCGCCAAACCATCACCATTGTTTTTTAGTTACTTTAAAAGTACCTCGCACACCTCCCTCGCACAGTTGACATTAGTGTTGATATTATCATCAAAAAGATTAAGATTGATTAAAGATGACTTCTCTCCTGGTCCGGATGGTTCGCACGACATGTCTACAATAATGTTCCAACTCCATCTGTCAGCCCCTCGCAGCATTATTTCGTCTTTCACTCTCTTAAGCAATTTTCCCAAAATTATGGAATTACGGATTCTTTTATTTTGCTCATTCATAAAAAAGGAGTAAAGAACGATAATGTCAATTACCGGCCCATAGCCAAACTTTCTTTTATTCCTTAACTTTTTGAAAGCATTGTGTGCGATTCTCTTTACTTTCACTGCAAATCTATCTTCTCTCTACAACAGCATGGTTTTTAAAAGGTTTTTCTACTATTACTTACCTTACGGAATTCGTTTCCAAGACTCTAAACGTAGAGAAAGAAAATGAAGTGGACGTTTTCACCACAGATTTTAGTAAAGCCTTTTATAAAATATGTCATGAAATTATTAACACTAAGCTTCAAGCCCTCGTTCTTCCACCCTTTTTCATCTCATGGCTCAAATCATACCTAGAGAACGGCCAATATAGAGTTTTGCTTAGGTTTTCAATTTCCGATCCCATTTATGCTATGTACTTCAGGTATTCCTCAGGGAAGACCTTTGATTTTTGCCTTAAATATAAACAACGTTATTAATGTAATTACAGATTCATATACCTCTATAGGTATATGCTCATGATATGAAAATAATTAAAGTCATTTCTTTGCCCTCTGAATCTATATTTCACTTCAAAGAATTGAAGCTGTGGAACGCAGATTTCTTCGATTTGCCCTTCGTGGTCGATTACAACTGAATCTGCAATCTTTACAAAAACGTCGTAAATTTGCTGACATTCTCTTTGTGCACCAGATTCTTGCTGTAGCTATTGATTCGTCCTTTCTTTTGGAAATGATTCACATTAATACGAACACACGTCAGACGTCACCTTAGATCCACTCCGCTTTTTCGCCTTCCTCATACCCGCATAAACTACGCCATTTTTGAATAATAATTCATTGACTTCCATATCAGTTCTTAATCATTCCGAAACTACCTCGGTTTTTTATTCATTTATTTTTAAGATTAATTTTTAAGCTTTTGTATGTAAAAAAAAACTGTTGGGTGGGCCTATTACGGGTCCGAATCAATAATACCATCTTACCATAGAGTAAAGCTTAGATTTTTAAGTTCTTGCGTGTATGTACTCGTATTAAGCTAAATAAATAAATAAAGAGAAGTGATGACGTTCGACAACATGTTTGAGGAATGTTAACGTTAATATGTTTCATCTATCCAATATTCATCATGCCGTGCTTGTCGAACAAATTTGAGAATGTGAACACCCCTATTAATGCTCTGAGCAAATACAAATAGTTGTTGTAATGTTGTTTAATGATGTATCAAATAAAATCCCTGTTTTACCATATGTAACATGTAAGTCTAACAAATGTACGTTATTTAGCGGAGTCCGGTTGTGTGTTCTTTTTTTAACAATATTTAACTTTTGAAATAAACAGTTTCGTTCCTTTACCTTGAATTTCTGACATTTTCTGTGCATTTCTATGAATGTCAGTCCAAAGTTCCGTCAAAGTTCATATACAAAAAAATCTACTAAAATGCACAAATAATGTAGATATGTTTATTGGGTACGTTCGATAACATAAATTCGGCACTCGGACACACGTTGATTTTCACACATCTTAACCGTGAGTCCCGGCACTCAAATTTTTTTTTTAATCTTTTACAGAATTTTAGAATACAGAATAATTACGGATTCACCGAAATTTGAAACTAATTTTACAAACTTATTTTTTTTAATTCTAAATAAAACTAGGCCAAAAAGAATTATATATGTATATATGTATTAATTTCTCTACAAGAAATTATTTCTACGTCCTGTTCCATGTGGAAAATTTTGATGAAATTTTTTGAGCAATACCTTTGTATATATGTATATATAAACTATAGTATTATCATGGTGCGTGATTTTGTATTGCGAACTCTAGCCTGGTGGTGGCGCTGAAATCAGCGATAGATTTTAAAGTGGAGAGTAGGATAAGATACAAAACAAGTAATAAAAAAGATAATCACCCCTATTACAGAATTCGGCGAATGAGCTAAAGTGACAGTTTCAATTCATTTCCAAACTTTTGCTATTACTGAATCCGACGAATGAAAGTTGAACGAATGTCGGTAACAATGCCTGCACCACTGACATTTTGTTCAACTTAAATGGTATTACAGAATACGCAATCCATTCGCACTCCATACAATTTCTATCATTTTCCATTCGCACCAATTTCGAGACGAATCTGAAGTGAATTTTTGATTAAACGAAAATAAACAATGGAGAGTACAAAAATGTAAGTCAAAAGCTTATCATACTGAATGCTAAAGCGTTTGTTTAACAAATTTTAATAGAAAACGCACAAATAGCAACGCAACCAGAAAGCAAGAAATCTAAAAAAAAAAAAACAAGAGCACACGGTTGGTTTTAAACCGTCCTCCATCTTCGTACTAACCACTCTCAACGATGATTGATTTGGTTGATCGAAAGCGATACTATTATCACAGCCTATGCCAGTTGAATAAATGTTTGTAGTCGATACGAAAGTTCATAAATGATAACGTAATTTTAGGAATCGACAATGTAGTTCATCCGACGAATTTCATAATTGAGTTTTACAGCGGATGCGAATCAAGTCAACTCACCGGGAGTAAAATTCTGCGAGTTTTGTAATAGACATGACATGAATATTTTATTATTAAATTTAGCAGAGATAAATCTAGCAAGTACTGTTTCTATGCTTAAGATGTCGCCACAATCGTTCGTCTTGTTGATAGTACTATAAGTTTTATATACAAAGGTATTATCGTCTGGGAAACTAATTAGATTAGTGTGTTAGACTGGCACGTGTAAGGCTTGGGTTCTTTTCTCAAGCGCTGTTACTTAAAATAAAAAAATGAATTTTCAACTCGGCAAAAAATTGTAGATAACTCTGTTCTCTTCAAAAATATGCGCAAATTGGGATAAGTTTAAGTCACTAGTCCCTCGTTCTCTATGAGTCTTTGCACTCTAATTTATTTATTGCATACACATGTTGAAAAATCGTCTTTCAAAATGTTATTTTTTCGAAAATGGCTCCTAGAATTTTTTATAAATTTTTATTGCAGCTTATTTTTTACTATAAAATTAAATCATTCACCCCTATAACAGAATCCAGCGAATGAGCTAAAGTGACAGTTTCAATTAAGTTTTGGGGGCGACTTCAAAATGCGATTAATGGCATAGGTTCAATTCATCATTCAAGGAGATTTCCGTATGGAAAAAAGTAAACTAAAGAAAATTTTTGATTTTAATGTTGTAAGTTTTCGTTGCTGTTAAAATTGTCTGTTGAAGTTGATGTGTCAATCTGTTTCTGGCATTACACTCCTATGTAGATAAATAACAAACAAAGACACCATCGGCTTAGATATTATGTACAACAGAGAGAGACACACAGAAAGAAAGAACAACAGAAAAAACACATTTCAACAACACACGGTTGGTATTGAACGGTCCCCCATCCAAATACTAACCACGCACAATAATGCTTGATTTTGCTGATCGATGAGAAGCGATGCTTTCATCAAATCCTAGACCGTTGACTTGTTGTCTGTTACTAACAATGTCGATAGGAATGTTCATTAATGATAAGGTAATTTTAGGACTCAAAAATGTAGTTCATCCGGCGAATTTCATAATAAAGTTCTACAGCGGATGCGAAAGGTCAACGGATCGAGTTGACTCACCGGGAATAAAATTCTACGAATTCTAAACAGATCCTTTCATTCAAAGAAGTTTAAAAAACAAAACAAATCAAATAGTATTCTTACGATATCTCAAACGACCAAAGAAGTTGTTTTAGTCATTTTAAAAATAAATTTCATACTTCTGAGAATTTGTCTCTAAATAAAGTATGGGCTAAATACAAGTTTCTTTTTAAAAATGCTTTATTACTAAGAGCAAACATTCTTATTAATAATGGAACACAACTTTGTTCAAGCGATAACGAATAACGATAACGATTAATCCGAGATCCTTGTGCAGAATTCTCCTCAAGCTAGTGCGTGAATTGTTGAGTTGTTGAGATCGATGGCGAGTTGATGTTCGTGAATTCAGTCTCACACTTTCGCCTACCAGCAGCCATATTCTCATCTGGGGCGCACCGTACGATGACGTAGACCATGAGTGTTGTCCACTAGCATACCAGTCTCACGAGCTTTTTGCATAGACTTGCGTTATTTTGGCTAAAACTTATTTTCAAAAAACGCATGGTTTGAGCCACTTTGGAAATAAGTTTTCAATATTTCCCAACGCTGTGCTGTTCAAGCGTAAAGCGACTCTTATTGTATTTCTATCAAAATGTCAAGCGGGACACAGCTGTCCGTGTCAAAATAACTTATTATCTAAAAAGAAACCACTAGATGGCCCAACTTGTACATCGAAGTTTTTTTAGATACTCGTAGAACATTTTTTTTAATAAATCGAGACCAAGTTTGTGCGATATATAGTCTTTCATTTTATTGAACATGAATTTGAGGGCATAATTTCAAAAAAAAAAAATCTTTTTCGAGATTTTGAATAAAGCAAATATTATCTTAATCTGAAAATATTTTTTCATTTAATGTTGAAAGAAAGAGCTCTCTTGAAATAGTTTTGTGACGAAAATCAGTATTTTCTCCCAACAAACTAATTGCAAAGATGCTAACTTGCTGAGATCGGCGGCCAAAGTTAAACTTTTAAGCTTTCTACGTGAATATATTTTTCAACATGGTATCTTATTTCATTTTTTAGTAAGTACCTAGCCTTTTTATCTTTTTCACAATCTGTAAGCATTTATTTTGTAAATCAAAAATTCAGTCAGAGTAACATATGTAATTAAAAATGTGACGCGGAGTGGAAACGAACGGAATAAAAGCCAACGCGCTAATCCGCGAAAAAATGTTAAAATTCCTACTCCAAGCCCCCCGTTACTTTCCCCATCAAAACAAGGACTCGTTCTCTAGGGCGAACATTATTGTAACATACGGTGCCAAAAAGGTACAACCAGTCACCCCTGCCACCAGGCAAAAGTCCTCCCTCCAACACACACCCATCAAATGGAAAAGGAGGGCGACATGGCAATGCTGGATGATGGTTACTCTTTTGGAACAGATTACAGCAATGATGATGCCGCTGTTATATACGTTGATGGTGATGATGGTGATAATGATGTCTCCTTGATGAAGGAATAGCATGAAGAGCATAAAAGGCAAGGAGGATTCTTAGAGCGGCAAAACTCTTGGCACGAAGCAAACAAACATACGCACAGTTCTATATATAGTCCTTTCCGGAAATTAAGTTATGTGGGTGGATTGCGAGATGGTTTCGCGATTTGGAAGAAGGATGCTATCCTTCCAGCAGCTTTGGATGCATTCACAGCAGGCGTTAAATTTTCTCATTTCGCAAACTGGAGAGAATCTAATTTTTTAATAAAACAAGGACTGCTGCGTGTGTTGCAAGGCGAAACAGATGCTTTTATACACGAAGTCCTTGATTGAGAGGCGGCCAAATTATAAATATAGTGAACCACTTTATTTATGAATTGAATTTCTAGCTCGGACAAAATCGTTTCATAAAAATCAACTTTCTGTTCGAAGTCGTCATAGAACACATTACAAGAGGGTTGCAATGCAAAACGCAAAAGTCAAATCAAATGTCAAATTGTTTACACCCTTGGGGTTACATGCCACGTCGTCGTCGTCGCCGTTCGTCGCACCGCACCTCACCCTGTGTAAACTAGGAAGACAATATTGCGCTTTATTTTAGTTTTTATGGAGAGGGTTGGTTTGCATGTAGCATATTGTCATTGTCACTGTCCTCTCAATTAGAGATACACGACTCGATAGAGATACCTAACCAACCAACCTATGCTATATCGAGTAAGAGGGCCGTGGGAAGTTAGTTCAGAAAGTGTGCTCGTAATTTTAGACAAAAGTCAATTTAACGAGCGACCAGTTATTTATAGCTTGACACGTGAACTTTGTATTCCGCGACGATTCGGTTTCACTTTGGTTTTGGTTTGCAGTTTGTAGCTGTTTCTGGTTCTCGTCTGAACTGGCCTTTGCTCAACACTCTTCAGAATGGCTTCGGTGATCATTGAGAGGCGATAACCTGGATATTGCTTTACAGTAGCTCTCCGTTGAGTGTGTTAATTGTTTGTTTGTTGTCCTGTGGGAGTTAAGTGTTGGGGTGGGTTTGATTTTTTTTTATTTAACATACCTACCAGGTTTTGAGCTATGGGAAAAAGTTAAGGAAATATTGACTCCGGAACCTTATTGCTCACTTCAGTCGCACGATGGTAATTGGAGATTTGGAAGTAGAATTATGGCTCTATTGTGTATTTTAATCGGAGCGAAGCAATAAAATGTTAAGCATATGTTTTTTTTTATGATGTATAAATTTTTTTGTAGATATTTTTTGATTAATGTCAATAATGGTAGTGGGAATTTTGATAAAAAAGAGTTAAAAGCTTTAGACTTTAGTTTACTTCGCAGCTAAGAAGACTGAATCACTATAGGATTAATTTAATTCAACCAGTAGATATCGATGGTATAAAGGCGGAGCTTTTTAAGTGAGCTTGGAAATCTTTTGGTAAAAATTAAATGGTGTTATAGGGCCAGAGGGAATCATATCGCAGTACCAACTGCCTGATGCCTAAAGAGGGTGAGATCTGATCGATTTTCAACAATATGGCTATACACACCTTGTAGACCAGCAACTAAATCTTAACATAACGCCATATTATAACTCATAAGACCCAATAGCGATGTCTATGATTTTTTCGTTGACTTCACAATTTTATTTGGTTTTGATATTGCTACAAAAATGATACAATTTATCATGATCACCTTAAAGAATACTCGGTTCTCTGTCAAAGGGCTGCGATATCATGTAGCCGCTTCAATATTGTGCTTTAGATGTTAGTAAGAAACTAATTAGTACTATTTTTTCCAAAAGTGTTATAATACTTCTATTTTGGATTTATTTCGAATTCAGGACTTTCGGCTCCAACACTCGTTCACAATAACACTCCTTTTGTGAGCTCGCAAGAAAAAGGTTAGCAAAGATTATTACACTTTATATTTGTAAGGCATAGAGTGTGTTCTGTTGTCGAAAACGCGTGCATTTGGTATCGAAGAATCTCTCCCTCGTTTGATTAGAAATTACCATTTGGACTGCTTGTAGCGAATATGTAGTTAATAAAATATAATAAAAATTTTACGATTTCGAAATTAAATCGTGTTCGCGAATCGCAAGATATAATTGTTCGTGTAAACGTACTCCGTTTCCGAACGCAACAACTTTCCGCGAAACTAACTTCAAGTAGGTACATATGTATATTATACTTCATTCCTTTTGTTTTTACTAAAGTTATTCAAGTATATTATTTGTCAAAAGATTGTGCTGGCGCTAACGAGAACGCTTTCTGTAAAATTAACATTTATAAAATTAAAATTAACATTAATACTAGTATTAATATGTGAAGTAAAGTTGAATTGCGATTAATATTAAAGAGGGAATTTTCATTTCAAAATTTGAGGAGAAAATAGCCATCATCAAAGGCTATATTAGCCATCATCTACAAGGCTTTTTTCATCCAAAAACGAAGCTACCATTTTGCCGCATACGGCTGCATCACACATAACAGGACCAATATCCGGCAATTTAACCGCAATTTTACATCAGCACACCAACTTGCGACAACGTCAATTTTTATCGCGATAATCGCCACGGACAAGCAGCCTGCTCCATTATTACGACTACCACCGCTCGCTGCTGCTACGTGCCCTCCATCATTAATTTGAACCTGTTGGATAGTACTCAGAATAGAGCCCTCAATTATAAGAGACACATCCATTACGGAAACTTTTGTTTCTCCTGAACACCGTCGTGTTCACTGTTAAAATAGCCAGTTGCATTCCTCCCCTCAATCCGTCGGCGTCGTAATACTTATCTTTCTGGGAATGCTCATCAGCTTACCCTTGAACCTAACTTCGGACGTACTGTCAAATATAGAGGTTTTTTCTATAAGCGCACTACTAACTACTATACTCTGTTCAACAAAAATTCTCAGTACAGGCCTTATGGGAGAGCTTTTTCCAAAGCAGTGGCGCCTGATGCACTTATCACTACACTACGTTGGCAAAAACGCCCCTTAAAAAACAGCAAGCCACTGACTTTTTTTTAAAGAATTGTTGTTGTAATTCTTCGCAAAAAGTTGTACACCCCAACGCGACCGTTGAATCCCACTGCTGAATGGATACTGTCAGGGCTGTCGAAGTACGAAACTCTTAACATTTCAAAAATCTACCACGCGCCACTCATGTATACGTAGTTAAAATTTTGTAAAACACTTTTTAGTACTTCAATTAAATATTCAAATTCTAAAATTCTTTTTTTACTTGCGACTTATAGGTGCTATAAGGCAAGTTATGCATTCGTAAAAAAAATTGAACTGTAGATTTTGATCAAAATTGACATTACGATGATAGCGAAGACTAAAAAAGTGGGTCTCGCAATTCTGTCTGTCTGTCTGTCTGTACTTGATACATATCATTTTTAATTTTTTCCCCCACACATTTCTTTCTTTTTTAGACCAAAAATAACGGTACCTGCCATACGATTTTTTTCGAAATTTTATAAATTTTTTTTTCTCAAAAACTGCTTGGCAGATTTAGAAAACAAAGATACAAAAAAATTTTATTTAGTTAAAGCTAGGTACTGGTTGAAAAGAATGTTCCGAAAAATGGTTATTGAGGGTACCCCCCAAAAAACCATTTTTTTGTTTTTGATTTTTTTCAAAAACGGTACCACCGATTTTTATCATTTTTTGCTTAAGCTCCCCAAGAATTTGAATAAAATTGTGTATTCAAATTTAAAAAAAATTTTTTTTTGGATTTTTAAGAAAAATTTCAATTTTTTTTATTTTACCTAAAAAAAAAGGTACCTACTCACCATACAAATGTTAAAAAATTTCAAAAAATGATTTTCAAAAATCGTATTTTTCTCGAAAACGGCGCCTAAAATTTTGATAATTTTTTTTTTCTTCCAATTAATTTTAACGATATTTTATTTAATAAAAACATTTTGAAATTAAGATATTACAGCTTGTACCTACCATAGAACCATTTTTTTTAAATTTCGAATTACTCATTATCGACGTAACGGATTTTAATGAAATTTTTTGTAGAGATGCTTCTTAAAAGTTTAAGAAACATTGCATTTCAAAACTTAAATTTATTTTCCAAGGTATGTATGTATATAAAAATATAAAACTCATTAATATTATAAGATTTAAATCCAAAGCATGTATATGTACATACATATATAAAAAATTCAATAATATTGTTTCCGTTTCTATAATTCTTTGTTAATTGTGAATTTGATGAAAAAAAAACTTATATTTTTCAAAAAAAAACAAAATCAATGAGAAATTTTTTTTATAAAAATAAAAATAAAAAAAATATTTTATGAAAAAAAAGTTTCATTTTACTGCCGTACTGCTGCGTACTGTTTTTTTTTCTTTTGAAGTACTGCTTTCTCATAGAATGAAACGTCAGCCCTGGATACTGTCAAGTCAATCTCAATACGATCGTGCGCTTGTTATATATGTACATCAGAACAGAGTTACCATTATCATTCTAAATTACAAGCGAGGAGCTTATTCAGTGGATTTTATTAAGGAACTATTGGGATTTGAAGCTTTTGAGAACAAGTTTTATGAAGTTGAGTATGTTGAGTATTGGCGATTTATAATGCAAACTAAGGAAACCCTGTAAGAGCTTTAAAAGGCGACACACTTATGCAAACCAATGAAACCAAAGTGAGAAGCAAAAGTCCTATCTTCCCTATACTGACAATTTTTGTTGAACAGAGTATACTCGTAGTACGAGGATGTCTCATTTTAAATCCTCACCACTTTTATTTAGCGCTCGCACTGTGTTACACTATAACATTATATCTAAGGGTGGTTATACTTGTAGAACTCCAGCACTTAAAAAAGTATGCAAAGTCATGTCAGAAAGAAACGGAAAACAAAGGTAAGCCAAAGATTGGCGGGATCAGATTAGCAGAAGTGCAGAGATCTTCTTCGACTTAATATCCGAAAAATGGAGACAGCATCTCCAGTTTGCCTTCCTGTAATCTAGAATAAAGAACAACTTAAACTAAATATTGAGAAAAAAAACTCGTCCTTAAATTGGTCTCAGAAATTTGATTTTGATTATTTTTGTAGAAATCGTATGGTGTATGGATATCTCAAATTAATCTCATAAGAAACAATTCGATCAAACTCATCAGAATTCAAAAACCGTGAATTTGGAAATTATCACTCTGGAAAGCTACTCGTATTTAGAATAGACCAAATGTGTGTGTAAAAAGCAACAAGGCAAATCGAAATACGATTCAGGTTCTATCAAAACAACTTCCCGACGCAAGTTTGTCAGCAGAAATTTCTACTCGAATTCATTGTCGGAAAATTGTTTCGATTGAAATGGATTTTTGACTTTTCGCACCATTTACTGTCAAATACTGTTTATAACTATAATTTGGCCTCCAAAACATCAACTTACCACCTCTAAGGATTTCGTATCAAATCATGAAATTTTTAAGGAGATAGATACAGTGTCGAAGAAAAATAAGATATTGGAAAATTTCTTTCAGTAATTTGACTATTTTTGACAGACGTAAAGAATTTTTTCATTAATAGCTTCCCATGTTTAAATTTAAATACAACAAACTGTCAGCGAGACATTAGGTGTGTTTTTTTGGGAAAATTATCCGTAGTGAAGTAGGATTTCCCAAAAAAACGTATCCGCAGTTGTGCGATTTTTCTACTTTAAAGTTGGTATCACTGACTGGTTGTCAAATATTTAATTGAAAAAAAAACAACCAATAACTTTATGCCAAGTAATTTTCTTGTTTCTGAAAATATATATGGAGGTTTTTATTTATGAATTTTAATTTAAATCATTTTGTATTTACTTTTTCTGTTCACCAGCCATTCTTCATAAAGCAGAAGTTTTGTTTGTGAATTTTTTTGTTGTTGACAATTATCACCACAAAAGTCAAGGGATCTGTTCGCAGACTTTAGTTAGTTTTGGATTTCTCAACAGCTTTTTTCATAAGAAGGCTTTGTCGCGCTAGTAACTGTTAAATGTCGCTGTTTAACTAAAGTATAACAGCTGACCACGACATTTCGCTCCTAAAAAAACGCCTTAGTTATTAAACAGCTTTCTATAAGAGTTCGACACCAACACGATACAAAATGCAGCGTTTTTCTTATAAAAATGGTTTTCTAAAAAAAGACGTAAACTCCCAATGGAAAATGCTAAACAACAAACTACTTTTCGTACTCTACGAACATGCCTTCGAGATACAAAAGAGTTTTCAATTGTACCAACATTTGTATTCGAGACTCGAGCAAACGTCAACATTCTATCCGCAGTTGGATTCTACTTCTACTTTTATCGGCAGTGAAAACTTTGTATTTGTAATAAGTATAAAATCCTACTTCACTACGGATAATTTTCCCAAAAAAACACACCTATTATTGTTTATTTTTTAAATTAGGAAGCCTGTGTAATGTGTATATGTACATACATATGTATATGCCATTATGTATTCAATATGACATTATTCAAATGTCTGCCGTAGATTCGTAGGTGCGGCACATCCGAAACGTCCAATTTACCATAACTCTGGTGCAAAGTGAATTTGTTGGCTTTCAGGGCAGTGGGAGTTTGTGGTTAATTGACATGTTTAAGTTTAAGTGTATTTCATTCAAAAAAAAAAAAATTACCATTGTGGCACCGGCTGTGTCGGCTGTGAAGCTTATAGCGCCGTCCTGTTTAAGAATGTACTGTCTCGTACATATTCTCCAGCACACTCTAACTGAGAGCGACGATATTTTCGGTAGTTCTTGAGATTTGTTGTCGTATGGATGTGCTGGCGAATAGTTCACTGAACTTCTCGACTCGGGTTTAGCTACCAAGTTACGACCGTTATGGTGACCGTAAAATATGCGAAGCGCGCGAAATGTTGATCGAACAGAAGACCCACTTTCATAAAACAATTTAATGGGTTGGGTACGATATCCCGCTTTATATAATCCCGTTTTTTATAATCCTGTTTCTTATAATCTTGTTTCTTATAATCCTGCTTTTTTAAAATCCCGCTTTTTAAAATCCCGTCTCTTATAATCCCGTTTTTTATAATCACGTTTTTTATTACGACGTATAAACAGTGAGGTATGTAAGGTGGGGCATGCTACCCCCCTACAATTCCCCTGCTTGGGAACGCTATAGGGTTTGGGGTAGGTGCGAGGATGGGTGTATGCAAAGTTTCTTTAGCATTTAAAGAATCTGGAAAATAACCAACATAAAATCAATGTTTTAGCTACTTAATCTAAAAAACGGGATAAGCGGTATAAGACGCGATTTTAAAAAGCGGGATTATACTCGTAATAGAAAGGGATTTTGAATAAACGGGATTTAAAAAAAAAAGAAACAGATTATAGAGGACGGTATTTTAAAACTTCTTTTGCGGGATTTTTGAAAAACGGGATTATAAAAAGCGGGATTCCGTTACGCTCCCCAATTGGGTTGGGTTTGATATTCCGTTTTTTATAATCCCGTTTTTTAAAATCACGCTCTTAAAATCCCGCTTTTTATAACCCCGCTTTTTATAATCCTGCTTTTTTAAAATCCCTCATTTTAAAATCCCGTCTCTTATAATCCCGGTTTTTATAATCCCGTTTTTTATAATCCCTTTTCTTATTATCCGGCTCAGCGTTACCCTTATGCGACTTTAGTCGCATTTTTGCGACCTTTTTTGTGCTGTGCGACTATGCGACGACCTTTTTAAAATTGTTTAAAATTGCGACTTTTTCTTTGCTTAAACATTTACCATCAAACTTTTCTGAGAATGTGTGAGCAGTGGCGTATCGTAGGGGGGGCGGTGGGGGCGGTCCGCCCCGGGCGGCAGGCCTAGGAGGGCGGCAAAATGTCGCCGGTGATGCGGGTAGAGTAGAAATCATATGTTTCATGAAAGATCGTTTGACAAGTCAACAAACAACAATGATGTAAATTTGAAATCATTGACCGCTCTCGGCTGATTTCTGTGAATTCGTAGACGGTGAGTAGGGCCGTAAGAGTACATTCCGTATTGTCGCAGCACTCGCAAAACAAAAACAAAACGTTCCGAAACTCTCGCGAAACTGAAAGGGAGTGTTCCGAAACATATGATAATATAACTAGGATTCGACGGAAACGTTTATTCTAGTCTCAGCCAGCTTAATGTTTTTGCACCATCCCGCATCACAGAAAGTTGTTTCGATTGTGTTGTTTATAGTTTAAATACTGTTGAATCTTCTAAAACTAAAAACTAAGTACTTCACTCAACCTTTGAACTAGTTTTTGAAAATGAAAAGAGTTAAAGGAAGCGGCGCGGAATACCGCAAGAAAAAGGCTAAGAAAAAAGCAGACACGAAGACGCGAAATATTTCAGTTCTAGTTCTGGTTCAAAAGCTACGTTAACGTCTTCGGCGGCATCCAGCAGCAGCGGAAGTGATTCCAATGTAAGTAAGATTCCTCCATCTACAATCGTGGGTGGCCTAGAATTGTCCTCCGGCCAATATTCATGCGAATGCATAACTTATTTTACAGGCAGAAGAAAAAGACGTGCAGACGAAGACGAAGTCAACTCACCAGAAGTACCTCAAGCATCTAGTCACAAGCCTGCAGAAGAAGTGAACCTCGTGAAGCTGTAAAGACGCTTAAAAATAAGTTTGTGGAAGTTCTTGAGGTACTGGAAGAATTGACGGATCGGTAGCCAGTCTTCTTCTGACAGTCATGCAGTCATTCAACTTCCTCACTTTTCTTGGCTTTTGGGCTGCAGAGCTACCTGGAGAAGATGACGCACAGATTTACCTGCAGCAACGTGGACTGAGTGTGGATAAGTGTGCTCAGAAACTCTGCGTTTTAAAAGCTCTCCTAGTGGAGAGCAGAGACCGTATCGTCCAAGCCCCAATCGACTTTTCTAAGACTCTTTGGAAAAAACTAGGAATCGAACTCAAAACGAGAAGAATTCGCAGGAAAAAACGCATGCATGGTGATGAATCCGCAGATGCAGCTTCGTCTCACGAGCCTCATTCGTAAGGCCCGTAGAATCCGTTTATGAAACCGCTGATCCTATTTTACTTTCAATAAAAGATACTTCATTGCCTGTGAAATGATGTCCCGAAATTTAATTTTAATTTAGTACTGAATGGGGGCGGTAAAATGGGTCTCCCGTCCCGGGCGCCGAGATGGTACGCTACGCCACTGTGTGTGAGTATGATTGTCTTTGCTTTGTTCTTTGTTTTCTGTTCGCATTCTCGTTTTCGAAAGTAGTTTTTGTTTTCCCATTCCCACCACGGGGGCGCTGTTAGATTGTTTTTTGTTCTCTTACGTGTTTGGCACTGACGACTGACACTGACATTTCATGGAATTTCTCCTTACCTTTGTGCTTTGTCTGTAACATGTAACATGCGGCATCGTGGAGCAATGGGTTGTTTTGCAACATTTTTTTATTAGGGCTAAATTTGAAGAAAGTACAAATTCAAAAATTGATATTATTCTCGAAAATTTGAACAACGAAAATTTAGTTTATTTAAAGTTTCTAAAATATATTCTTTCAAAAATAAATATTTTAAACAAAGTTTTTCAGAGTGAAACATCACAAATTGCTTATTTGTGCTCTTATATAGAAGATCCTCTATTTATTATTTTTCAAAATTTTTTATTGAAAGTATGTGTTCTTGGAAAATCTATTTCTGAGATTGATTATCGAAACGAAAATTATTTTAAAAATTGAAGAAATATATATCGGCATGGAAGCCGAAAATTGCTTAAAGGATAAAAAACTCACAAATTTTGAAATTATTTGCATAAAAAAAATGTACTTCAATATTATTTGACGCTTTGCTAAGAAATTTTTTAATGTTAAAAATGAGAAACTTTCTATTTTAAAACATATAGATCCAAAAATGATTAGGTCAAATCAGGGTTTTAACTATTTTCGGTTGGTTTCAAATTTTAATAGCTTTACAAATGAGCCAGAAAAAGTGGTAGATTAATACAAACACCTAGAGCTTCAAGCGTTTGACAAAAACTATGGCAAAATTTTTGAAATTAAAAATATAGAAGAGTTTTGGTACAAGGTTGGTACTTTAAAAAATAGTTTAGGTGATAACCTATACTTTGACCTTTACGAATTTGTTTGTAAAATTTTAACGTTGTCACACAGCAGCGCTTGCGCTGAGCAAGTTTTATTCAAAGCTTACGCTTATGAAAAATAAATTAACAAACCGTTTACAAAGGGAAACCTGCGAAAATATGTTAGCTTCCACAAATCTCATTGACTGTGATATAAGTGAGTGGGTTCCTGAAAACAACCTAATTAAAAAGTATAGAGAAACTTTATTAAAAAAACGAAACATTAATGTGATTTACATATCTTTTTAGGTATTTATTTTAACTTAAAACCTACATACATATTAATTTATGTAAAATGAAGTCTTTAAATTAGGTTTTTTTTTGTTTTTATTATTTTTTAATGTATGTATACCTATCTAAGTGTTTAAATAAAGAAATTCAAAAAAATATCTAAATTGTTTTTCCTATAGTAAAAAAAAAATAATATTTAGGTATGCGAGTTTTTCTTTCAATTGCGACTTTTTGTTCAAAAATGCGACTTTTTCAAAGAATTCGAATTTGCGACTTTTTTTTGTAAAAGCGACTTTTTTCTGCGACTTTTTGAAAAATCCCAGGGGTAACCCTGATCCGGCTTTTGCAATCAAAACCAGTTGATTTATTATGTACGAAAATCGCGCGATTTAAAAAAAAAAACAACTGGTTTTGATTGCAAAAACGGGATAGTAAAAAAAAACTTTTTAGAAATAAAAAAAGAGTTATTTTGAATACAATTTTACTATAACAAATATAGCATTAAACAAAATAAGGTATTGATTGGTAAGAAAATAGCTTACAGTAAATAAAATATTTTTTTTCATAAACCTATAAGTACAGGAGTATGTTCACATTTTAATTCAACCTAATATTGTGAGCGATGCGCCGCTAAAAAAAAAAAAAAAGTTTTACTCATATTGTTGTTTGTTGTAGGTCCAGTGATTTAAAATGAGTAAAAGGTAATTTTGATTTAATATTACAGCTTAGAGATCAAAAACAAATGCATGCAGTCGTGATAAAAAATCAGCTGATGCATTTTCTTTTAGTCTGGTTATTCTTAATCTTTTTAATGTAGGTATAAGGCGTTTATAATACTCAAATATAAATACAAAAAACGAGCTTGGCGGGATTAGTCGGGATTTTAAAAAGCGGGATTATAACAGACCGGGATTTTGAATAAGAGGGATTTTAAAATTAGGCATTTTAAAAAGCGGTATTTTAGCAGGCGCGATTTTAAAACTTTTTTTTCGGGATTTTTGATAAACGGGAATTTAAAGAGCGGGATTCCAATACGCTCCCACTTTAAAATAACCCATATTGAAAATGGCAATTCTTAAAGTAATCATATACAGTCTCGGATGGCAGTTCGGTTTGACATATGTGATTGAAACAGGGATGTTAAATCACGAACATGATTTGGATGTCCCTTATATGTTTTTTTTTTCAGTTTGAGTTTTGAGTTTTCTCTTACACATTTTTTGTAACGGCTTTTATAATTTTTTTGACAGCTAAAAATATATTTCTTAAATGACAAATTGCAGTGAGATATGAAATTTTAAGCTTTTCTTTTCGCGGACATTGATCATTGTAATATTTTAGACTTTTTCGGAAACTTACCGCGTTATTTATTAGAAATATTTATTTATTTCTTCTTCCCGACGTTTCGAAGAAATTACACTCTTCGTGGTCACGGAATTAGACTGACGTTTGGTTGATGCTGTTGGTTACTCTTTTTCTTAAAATGTACCGGCGTGTTGTTGTTGGTAAATTCACAGGAGATGGCAAACTATTTGGCTGTTGTTGAATTGTGTTTGCATAAGCTTGGGTGCATACAAAGCTCACAACATCAGATGTTTCGGTGCTCGTCTTATTCGGTTTGAGATTGCTTATAAGAGGATCCCATGTTGGGGATAGTTTGAAGCTAGAATCTCTGTTGAAATTCTTGTGTTTTCTATTTCAATTGCTTCTCTTACTATCCTTGGCACATATAATCTTTCTGTGGCAATGGATTTGGCTTGATCAGTGATGCAGTGAGATATTAGTAAATAAATCAAAATTAACACAAGAACCCAGACAAAGATGACAGTCTTCTCTTTGAAAAATATGTCTTGTTAACGCTCATAAACTACAATTTTAATAACATCTCCACCTTCATGGTTCAACACTTAAAATAATATTTAAGCTTTAAGTACCTCTGGCGGAAGGCTATTAGTCCTGCCATGATTATTATTCCTGCTGACTTTTACAACAACAATAAATAGTTACTGTCCAAATCTCCTACCATCAAATGTGCGGCCGAACTGAAAAATAAGCTCCGAATCAAAATGTTTGACCTGAATTTATCGACCATGACAACGAGATCTTTTAGCCCCTCCGTCCGGTTATAGGGCAACTTTATATAAAAACCTTTCCCCAAACGAAACACGGAACAGGGCGACGACAACACACTATAGACACATATTGAATTTGTGTGTAAATATTTTGGATTCACGGTCACTCGCAGCTCATTTGACTTCTTTTAGTCATCGTCCGTCGTCGTCGTGGTTGGTCTTTTACTCTTGGTGTTTGGTCCACACTGTGAACTTATGTAGCTCCGTCATAAATCATGTCGTCGATTGAATCAGTGATCAGCGTAATAACGAAATGACTAGCTAGCGTGTGCCATATCGACATGGTGCCGGAAGTTGTGCACCATAAAAATTCGACCCCTTCAACTCACCCTTCGGTGGTGGTGCTGGCCCATTGACTATGATAGTTAATTTAAGTTTTATTCATAGATAGATCTTTGTCCCAGACCCTCTATAGCAAGTATTCTCGTTCGAAAATGGATTTATATTTTTTTCGCGTTGCTATTTTATTAATTGTCAGCCTCATGGGAAAGTTCTGTCTTCTGTTTAGCTATGGGGTTGAGATTTGAAGCTGCTTTATGCGTCGATTAGCGTCATTGTATTCATTTATGTGCGCTACAAGTTTGCAATGATCCTGAAGTCTCTACACGAAAAAATTATGAAGGGTAGAAAAAAGGACATCATCCTAGACACACGCATAATAGGATTAACTTTCAAGTAGTTAAGAGTATAATGAAAATCTGTGATGTTGTTTTGAAAACATCAAGGGGTTGTTGGAGGGGTTGGCTGATTTGGATTCTTTTGGTTCATCATCATGCACGCCATTTCATTCGAAAAGGTAATTTATTGTTTACACAATTTCCCACTGAAGTGGCTTTGGTATGATATAGTCGCAGATATAGAGATAGATAGCTGGCCAATGTTTATAGGTGATTAGAGATTAGCTCTTGTTAAGTATTCCTGAGAGCAATATGCTATCCAGAAGGGGCTGAGTGATACAAGTAGATGAATTTATCATTCCAAAGCGGACTTCCGTATTATCGAGGATTTATTACTCGCATATTCAAGAGAGTTCATGAGAACTATATTTTTGGTGTGAGGAGTAGGAGGTTCGTTAATTGATTTGTTGCATTGATTGATGATTTCAATAAGAAAAATAGAAGAGGGTTCACGGTTTGTTGCATCTGAATATGTCGAATGTTGTAGCTCCCAAAGGACCAAGCAAGAAAAAAAATAAACTTAGGACTTAAATATTTATACATTTTAAGAATTAATTTCTTGTACGATTTTTGTTTTGGTTACTAAAATAATATTTGTAATACGTAGAGTAACCCTAATTAAAATAATTACGAGTATAATGGTAATATCTCGTTAAAAAAAACTTCAAACACATTATACAAAACTGAAACTTTGAACAAAAAAATAGAACACTGTTTTATGGAACTGTGGCATTTTGGAGACATTTTCTAAAAATAAAACAAAATCAATCAATAGCAGCTACATGGTGTTCTATACCTAGGAAATTTCTTAGTCACTGAGTTCATTGCGGGCGCGCCATCTTGTTTCGTTTTCTGCAACCCACTCCTGCCTGCTCTACATCATGTCTGCCTAGGACTCTTCTACCTGACGGGGTAAGCAGATTATATTATATGGCGTTCTTCGAAATGGAATTATCTTCCCGCCTTAAGGTGTGATCAATCCACTGACACTTCCTCCTTCGTATAGTGATTTTGATAAGTTCCTCGTTTGTTCTCATGTGGTGCTCTGCGCTTGAGATTCAATTTCCACCTTCAGTCGAGACTATGCTTTCTTAATTAGAAAAGTTCTGTAGTTCCTCAACATCCTGGTCGGCAATGTTTAGTTGAGCAAGCACAAAGATGTCATCAGGGTAGTAAAGCTGCTTCAGATAAGATGTTGTCAATTGCACTTCTCTGTTTCGCCCTAACAGTTCTGCGTTAGTAATATAACTTACTATTACCAGGAAAAGAAGAGGTGATAAAATACAACCTTGACGAATTCCACTTTGAACTTTAAAAGCTTTTGATAGATTATGATTTTGTGGGATACGAGAGTCGATTACTTACTTTTGCAATTATTTCGAGTAAGTTCTAGGTGAACAAAAACAAAAGTTCGAATTTCGTACATATGTAAATAATATGTACATAAAATAAAACCGTTAAGGTCGTCGCTTAGGTCTTCGTTGATACACACCTGGATATAATAACAAATGTAGGAAGTTAAAATTTTGCAGTGATTTCATACTTAGGCTTCCCCCGACTGGTGGGGGATAATGCTTCAAAATCAAATGCCTCTTTCGCCCAAGGACTTTCGGTAACTGTTGATCTACAAAAGCGGTTAGCCTTTTGTTTTCCGAACCACCCTTGGGTTTCGCATCTACTGATATAAAAAAGCTTTTGAGCCATCGAAGTTAGTTCTTACTAGGCTTTTCGATACTTACGAGTATAAATGCTTAAGAACGGTTTTCTCTACCCTTTTATAAAAGTTAAAATCATCGAATATCTATTTTATTTTTTTTTTGTATCATTTTGTCATATGAACTCTTTGACATTTAAAAACATCAAAAGAGGTCTTAGTTTTTTGCATGAACTGCCATTACTTAAGGTGTGTTCAATTTATTAAGAAAATTATTTTAGTACGATACTAGTTAGAAAATGTTTAAAATTAAGAAAGAGTTAATAATCTACTTAAAAGTTAGCATATTGTTAAGTAGCATCATACTAGTACCTTAATAATAGGCTGTTTTAAAGAGTAATAAGCGCTGATTTATCACAGTGTTTGAGCCTCCTGTTTTGAGATCAACCAGAGGTGTAGAGCCTATTGATGTACGAGAACTGCCAATCCCATTCGTAACTTTAAGTTAAGAGACCATAAACTCGATACCAGAACTTAATTCCAATGATTTTCTTTAAGCTTGGTTCTACAAGTAAAGCATTTTTGGATATTCATGACAGTTTTGTTCATTTTATAAACTCAAACATCAAGAAATACTTGTCATAAACAATATTGTGGTCCTCAAGAAAAATATTAAAATGAAATATAAAACCTAATTCGAGGGCAATAATATTACACTTCCAATAAATAATAATTAAAAATATATTTGTTTTGTATACATAAGTTTTGAAAATTCGATACTTCAAAAGCTTAATCGGTAATTTTATTGAAGTTTATCTTCTATCTTCAATCCTAAATATCAATAAATGCGTAAACTTGTCAACGGCCTAAGCTTTGATGAAAGCATCGCTTCCCATCGATCAGCGAAATCAAGCATCATTGTGCGTGGTTAGTACTTGGATGGGGATGAGGAACCGTTCAATACCAACCGTGTGCTGTTGACATGTGTTTTCTTCTTTTGTTCTTACTTTCTACGTGTCTCTCTCTTTTGTAATGTCTCACTCTTGTCAGTGATTTCATTGTCTCTACTTCGTAGATTTATCTATTTATTTGTGTAATATGTAATGTAATGTAATGTAATGTAAACTAGCTGACCCAGCTCTCGAAATTCGAGTTTCCAATTTATTTATTTAATTCATTATCATTCAATAAAAGATGGAGAATTCATGATTTTTTTAAATTGTTGAATGCAATGAGAAGTTGTAACTACTAAGCACTCAATCCTGGAGTCCAAAGGAAAACAGTTAATGGTAAACACATTAACAATTTTTGTTTCGATTCTTGCATGTCATTGTCCTTCAGCTGTTGTTATGGCCATAATATTGGAATCGGACCCACGTCGCCAAAGTGACGTCAACCTGTGAATTTTGTTTTACATCTAAAACTTTCACTCTCATAATTTTTTCATATCACGGCAATAAAAAAAATATTTATCATTCTATTGGGACTCGAACCCACGTCGTTGCAGTGACGTCAACCTGTGAATTTTGTGTTACATACATGTGAATTTTTTTTTTAATTTCACTCATCATTTTTTCATAACGCACCTAAAGAAATATAGCTAACTTCAAAAATATAAATTTAATTTACTTTTGTAAAACTTTGTTTGTTTGCACATCGATCGGCCAGCTGTTTATTGTCAACAAGAAATAGACATACATAAATGGATGTGTTCCGAAAATGGGGTAGGTTTGAGCCCATGGAACGCATTCAGCCATGGAGATTTAAATTTGTATCGTAATACTACGTTTCCACTGAACGATAATCTAGATTATTTTCCAGTTTAATTTAAAATAATCTAGTAGTGTTTCCACTGGACTTGTTAGATCTATTTTGGCATCTAAAATCTTAATTACAAGCAGTGTCAGTTATTAAAATATTTTTTTTTGTTCAGTTTGTCAACAGACTGTTTTTTTTTTTTCTTTTTTCTTCCATCAAACTGTCAGATTCATTGGAAATGGAAAAATGAATCCGTTCAGTATAGTAGATTTCAAGTAGATTTATTTGAAATCTCGAATCGAGATGATTAATTTTTGTATGGTAAATCTAGTGATTTCAATAAGATTTCATGTAGATTTGAGTAAATCTCAGATTATCGTTCAGTTAAGACGCAGTATAAGTCATATTCGTCAGCATTTTTTGACGAGATACATATACATATATGAGAGAAGATAGAAAATGCAGACGTGAGACGTCGACGTCTGCATTTTCTATCTTCTTTCTTTCCCTGACAAATACATTTCGAGTATTTTGTATTCTCTTTTTTCGCAAATATTTAAATTCAAATGCAGACAAATGTAAATAAGTTTTGAAAATAATTGACTTATTGAAAAACGCAGAGATGACACTTTTGCATGAATACCCCTATTATTGTAAAGCCCTAACTGCAATGAACTTGAAAAGTGAAAATGATAAAAAAAATCTGCTCTCCTTTTCCAACTCAATTTAAAATTTTATCTCCCATTTCAAAAAACCAAAAAGTAAATGTTTCACTTTTTGAAAACACTAATAGGTACATTGAATAAATTGCTTCAAAAAATGACCGATAGATGTCGCCAAACTGAAAGGAATAGATGTATTCTTTTTTATTTTTTTACTTATTGTACTTTTTGCAAAAATTGCCGATTGTAGTTAACGCTTATTGTTTCAAAATATTATTGTAAGATTGTAGTTAACGCTTATTGTTTCAAAATATTATTGTAAGAGCTTAACTACTAAAAAAACACATGTCCTTGGATTTTTGCTGAATGCTTTCATTTTTCATATTCTGGATTGGACATTTTATGTGTCGGTCGATTTGACATTTCTAATTGTTTTTGTTTTCCGGGCCTTTTTTTTTCAATTTTTATTTATTGTTTTAAACAATTTCTCTGTAGTATATTTAAATAATTTTGGCATTCTGCACATCTATGCAAAAAATGCTTTCGTTTAATATGTAATTTATGCCCCTTCGGTTTTTGTGGGGCGCAAAAAGTGTACCACAAAAAACATGTTCGCCGTATGATACTTAAAATTGGCGAATACCAATATTTTTCCCTTGTTTTAACTCCGCTCCAACGATTTTAATATATTTGTTTTCTCACAAGTTCATAAATCAAAGGATTTAAAGAATGAATTTCTTGCTTTTGAAGAAAGCATTCCGTATGCTTCTGAAATTGTTGTTTTTTTTCTGAAAAGAAGAAACAATCAGTTCTGTATTTTAAGAAAGAATTAAAACCAGAACGAATTCGTGCGCAGAATTTAAACGTCAAAATCATGAGGTGTCCATTTTTGTTATCGATAACCCAAAAATTGCATCTTCTTAAATTGTCACCATCTCTAAGTCATCTTTATTTACAAAGCCAATGTATGGCATTATGTATGGAATATGACATAATTCAAATAACCGCCGCGGATTCGCTGGCTGGCGCACATCCGAAACGTCAAATTTTCAATAACTCTGGCGCATTAGTCAAGCTGAATTTGACCAATGACGTTGATTATGTTGGCTTTCAGGGCAGCATTGGTTTGTTTGTTGTTTACTGGCGAAGACCCTTGGCTTAAAAAAAGAAGTCTAATGGGGCAAAATCACACGATCTCGTTGGTCAATTCACATCACTTCCGCGTGCTGTAACCATGTTTGGAAATTGCTAGAGCGAAATGTCCATTGTGACAAGATCTGTGTGCTTGGTGCCCATACCATTCAATTCGGACCAAAAGAAATTGGTTATCATCGACAGATAGTGCCTACAGTTGACGTTATTCGCCTGGCCAACATGCGTCGATCTCAAAGAAGTATGGGCCGATGATTCAGCCATACCAAAATCCACATCACACACTGCACCTACCCTTATTCGACAATTTTGCTTGTTGTCGAGCCTATTCATCCAGAAATGGGCAGTCGACGCTGAATATGATTTTTAGAAATTTTGTTGAAATGTTACTCAAACAAAAGACCTAATTTCATAAAATAATTTAATCATTTGAAAATGCTGTTGAACTTATCAATCTCAATGTTGATTCGGAAAGACTGGTTAAATAAATTAGAGCCAATTTGAAAGATGTAGCTTCAACAATATATGGTCGTAATTTAATGTGCTGGTATACTTATACACTGACCATCACTGTCTACAAAGTAACATTAAATATCTGTAAATCTCATAAGGCCATTTTTAAGAACAAACTGCATCCACAAAAAGTTTTTCCCAACCCAAACAACAATGAAAACACTATCCACATTCCACAAAATAAAATTCAAATAACTTTAATTTCCACTCCCGCTTAATATTGATTTTTCCTTCTTTTTTTCTATTCAAAGATTTCCCATAAAACGATTTTTCCTAAATCGACAGTAGCACAACCCTTCGAATGATTTATGAACAAAATTAATTTCGATAAGGGTGAGTGTCCTCGATGGCAAAATCTCCAACAAAAAGCTATAAAAAGGTTTTGTTCTCGGAATAAAAATAAGCACACAAATGTAATGGCTTTCTGTTAAAGCACAAAGGGATTTAAATTCAAACAGTTAATAAAGGATTTAAAAGGATTTTTTGTATTCTTTTAATTAATTATCAAAAAAGAAAAAAAAACTCACCTGATATACATTTACCCGAACTTCTATCTGAAGAACCATGAGTAGTCGAACATCCCGACGAGGACTTTTCTGTTGGTGAAATAAATATATATGATTTTTATTTCATTTTGGTTAATTAATGATTTAAATTTTTGCATTTCAATATAGAATAATGGCAGCGCTAGGACACACATTTTCCGCTTCGATGCGGTTTTACATCACGACTTTCCCATACTCGTAATGTCTGATGGTAATTATTGTTGCAAACATTGTCATTGTCGCCATCGTTGCAATTATTTCTGGTAACCAACTCTAGGCGGAGGGTCTTCCGAATGACAATCAAAAAAAAAATAAAAATAATCCCACAACCACCAAACAACCAGTCAATTGGTACAATTTTTGGATGTGACTAACTTTTTCGATCGCAAGGGTTGATTGGTTTGGAATTCGTGGTAAATGCTGTAATGGTTAGGGAGGCGACCTCTTTTTTTTTGAAGGATTCTTAATTGGCGTAAATTTTTGTTTTTGAGTAAACACTCTCGAAACATTCAATTAAACGTGGATATTGAGATGTTTCGGTTTCGACATGCGACAGAACAATAGTGGCAGCCGTCACTGTTGCGTTGAATAAAAAAGGTCCTTTTGTCGACTTGCACGCGCTGTGCGAACTTTTTTTTGCGATGCATTTCCTGATACCAGATTTCTATAAGTGAATTTATGGATAATGATTACAGTAACAGGACACGGAGCGTACATGTATAACAGTAAATTAAGTTCAGAGAACAAAACTCCAGTTACGCATCTATAAATAGGCAAGGATTTGACTTCCGTTCCAGGACAGTCTTGCCATATAGAGATGGATATACGGAAAATTTCAAAGAGATAAAAACTTGGTCCTTTCGCTTGGATATTCATATTCACTTTTGACATTAGGTCGAAAAATGAAAAAGAACGATAGCATGAACAGAACACAGATGAAGATGGCTTTATATACGAGCACCGGAAATGCACGGTCGATTCTTTGATACAAAAGGCACAAAAGTCAAAACTGTATGAATAAAAAGTTAAAGGAATAAGGACACCACCATCATCATGAGAGTTTTGTGAGAGAAAAATCTTCTTTCTCTTGGGGATACAAAAGATAGAGATGTATTATAATGATGCACGCATGGGAGAATCCTTTGAGCACATTGTAGGAGGGTGCGGTACCGTGGATTGGTGGAGAAAAGAAGACCTTCTACCAGCAGTTTTCATCACAATTATCATGGTTTCTTCGTTTTATCCATTTCCAGGACAAAGCACACGAGTTAACAAACCGAAAATGTAAAATTTCTTTTATTTTTTTTTGTTAAATAAAATACCTTGCAGAACCTTAGAGAAAAATGTTTAACTTATAACAAAGGTACATATTATTTAAGAACGTAATTGCTATTTTTTAACAAAAAGAAATAAGGATTTCCATTTTTGCCAATGCAATGCATTATAGGCGAAACGGTTTAGGTGAAGTTTTTCTTGTAATTATTTTCTTTTTTCGTGACCTTTTATTTAATTAAATAATGTTTATACTCAAGTGGGCTTTAGGTCAATATTTTGTTTAGTTTTTTTATGTTGTGACGTTTCGGATGTGGTTACACCCTTCTTCAGACCTATTTATTAATTGAAAAATAATTTAAATACATATATATTAAATACATCAAAATTCTAAAAGAGTATACTTACAACTTTAAAAATTACAAATATTTTTTTATTTGTTTGTTCTTTTTTGGTTTCCGTGTTTTTTTCAAAAAGTTTAAAAGATGTTTTAAATCTTTCTCTTTTTGTTTTATATATCTTACGAGTATCTCTTGAGGATAAACATTATTTTTTCTTGTAATGTTATGCAATTTTAAATTTGTTCTGGTATAGAATTTACAAGAAAAGAGAAAAGTAGTTTTCTCTAAGATTTTAAATATTTAAATACTCTATAGTTTAAATAGGTTGCGGAATATAAAATAAGTATAAAATTACTATAAAAATAAAAAAATAAAAAAGTTGATTGCTGATTCTTTAAGAAGTTTATTTTTACCTTAAATGATATTTTTTACATTGAATTGAAATACACGGCTTCGTCACGGTACAATTTACTGCGAAATAAACTATTCTTTCGGTTTCCCTCCAAAATGTCTAATATTTCTTTCAACCTACTGAGAGAGAAAGACACCCATGGCTTTCATTTATTGTAGTCTTACACTTTTATTGCTTCGGATATTACAAAATTTAAATCAACAAAGAAAAGACTCAAGAAACGAACATTATAATTAAGCTTTTGTTTTCAGCAAAAAGAACAAATCCTCTCTAATTTTATGAAGGTCCTCAAAAATAACTGCTTCATTAGCCTCAAGCATCTTAATCTTATGTGCTGCATCTAGAGCATGGTCTGCTGCATTTGCACCACTTAATATAGCCCGAATAGCAGCTGTTTTCGTAGAATCGAATCCCTTAGTTCCTTCAACTCTGCTTATTTCAGCAATTCCAACTGCATCATGAAAATTGGCCAACTGTCCACTTGCTCTACCAACTGATCCAATACTTTCTTATGCCTTCACACTGCCGTCGATTAAAATTGACTTGGCTAATTCAAATGCGTCTTCAATGGAACGAACAGCTGCTTTTGGATCAGTCGTGGCCTTCAGCTTGGCTTGAGCTATAGCATTGTAACAAACAGCAACACTCCATGCAGAGAATTGAATAT
Organism: Chrysotoxum bicinctum; assembly: GCA_911387755.1. Classification (NCBI taxonomy): domain Eukaryota; kingdom Metazoa; phylum Arthropoda; class Insecta; order Diptera; family Syrphidae; genus Chrysotoxum; species Chrysotoxum bicinctum. The sequence continues at coordinate 172,833,770 of OU426989.1, forward strand.
ATTCTACAAGTCCTTTTTTTAGCTCGTTTAAAATAGGAACGCTAATACCCATGTCGATTGCGAGGTCAAATTCCTTATTAAGTACTTCCATAGCAGCAATAGTATCGGAATCAGCGGCTGCAGCTGCTTTAGCTACATCAGAAATCAGTTTTTCAGTGGGTTCATGTTGCATAATTGTTGCTTTATCAGAACTTGAGAGATACTCAATAGCGCTCTTGATTCCAGTAGCCATATTTAAATAAGCCATTTCTGCAGCTGATATTATTGCAGAATGAGCAGCCTTCAGACACTTCTTCTTCACTTCGTCGCTCTCGGCTTTTATACCTTGAATAGCAAAGAATTGAGCTACTTCTAAATCCTCAAATAGTCCACTTCCAGTTTCTTGAATTTTATCAATGGCAAACTTGAAATCTCCTTTATCTGTGATGTTGGCTATCGATTTGGCACCTCCCAAGCACGAATCAACTTAAACACCTGCCTCATAAATAAGTTTTCTTACATCGTCGATTCCATTATTTATGGCATTTATTGCAGCATATGCCTTGATATCAAGCTTTACTTTTGCATCTGGAAATAGTTTAGATATTTTGTCAGACATTAAACTGGCATCAGATTGGTTCACTAAAGCAACAAGTAAAATAGTTGCTGCCGCCAACAAACAATCATATAATAAAACGGCAAACATGTTTTTTGTGGTACACTTTTCTCCAAAAGTATTTAACCGATTTCGATAAATTTTATATGGTTGGAAAGCCACAGTTACGGAGATGTGCAGATTATACTTGAGACACGCATTTCCACACTGTGGGTCATTTTTGTTTTTGCACTGTCGAACACTTTGCATATTACATAAAATAAAATTTAATTTAATAAATCTGCTTGAAAACACTGCCAAATATATAAATAATAAATAAATTGGCACTCGAATTTCGAGAGTTGGGTCGGCTAGTATTTTGAAAATCCCATGATAAGCAAAAAACATTTGTTTTGTTTTGTTCTTAGGTTGCTGTTCTCATGTTGCTGCGGCTGGGAATTGATCCCATAACTTCAACCTACGTTACGGCATACAATGTTTAAGTATTTACTTATAAACACTTAAAAAAAACGTTATTTCAATATAAGAAGGTTTGTCAATAAGTTCCTCAAAAATGTAATAAGCATAAAAACATTTGATTTCTATTTATAGTCTCCATTTAGTTCGATGCACTTTATCGCACACTTCTCCAATTTTGTAATATGTATATTAGACTGGGCCAAAAAATTGACTATTTTTTTTTTGAAAGATATATCGAGAATATCATTCAGAATGACAAAAAAAAAATTTCGTAAAAGTTTGAGCCCTTAATATCAATTTTAAGAGGTCTATCATCGCTAATTTTGATTTTTAGTAAAAAAAATTCATTTTGACTTACTTTTATATAAAATTAAATTCCCTACAAAAAAGGTCTAATTGAAAATTTTCGTCAGACAAGCCGTTTTTGAGTAATTAAGCTTAATAAATTGTTATTTTTCGTTAGTTACAAAATTCCAAATTAAAAAAGTAAAATCGAAGAAAAATAACAATATATTAAGCTTAATTACTCAAAAACGGCTTGTCTGACGAAAATTTTCAATTAGACCTTTTTTGTAGGGAATTTAATTTTATATAAAAGTAAGTCAAAATGAATTTTTTTTACTTCAATGTTTTGTCAGTTCTGACGCAAAACATGAAATTATGACTAAAAATCAAAATTAGCGATGATAGACCTCTTAAAATTGATATGTATTAAGGGCTCAAACTTTTACGAAAATTTTTTTTTGTCATTCTGAATGATATTCTCGATATATCTTTCAAAAAAAAAATAGTCAATTTTTTTGGCCCAGTCTAATGTATATACATTGTGGCACGAACCGTGTGGCATTTAGCGCCATATAAATCTCGTCGTTCAAAAAGTCGATGATGCCGCCAGCCCAAAATCCACACCAAATAGTGATTTTCTCTAGATGCATTGCCCGATATTCCCAAATTCGACAATTTTGCTTGTTGACGAACCCATTCATCCAGATATTGTAACTATATGGTTTTTCGACCGATATTGGGGTCAATTTCCAACAGCTCGAGAGGCCAGTTGAGTTAGCGAACAAACGTTGTGGTCTATGGTTATGAACTCTGTATTGCTGGATTAGTTGAAGTTTATAAGGTGAAGGCCAATATTATGAAGCAAAATTCGCCAAGTTGTTGTCTGCGAAAGACCGAGATCGGATGTGCGGTGCGGAATTGACTGCTTCGAATACTCCTGCACACTGCGTTTCGTTGACGTTAGAATCGTTTGTTCACTGCATCGGTCGGTCGACTTGAAATTATACACCACGTTGCAAATAGTACTCTCGTCCGTAAAATGGGCAAACCACGTGAAATGTGGCTCGACAAAGACACACTTTCCTAAAACAAATTAAATAATTTGCACTATGGTTAACACTTTATTGGGAAAAAGTTGATTTAAGTATATCCTAGTGTTTGGAAGTCAGTGGATATTCCTCTCAGTTAGCAGGTTTATCGCCGCTAAACCAAGAATTTAAATGAATAAATACTATGCTATGATGAACATTTTATATTGAAAACGTAACTTTCAAGTCATACTTTCCTAAACACAACACAGAACTACCATACAAAAAGTATACCTCAGCTTTAAAATTTTCTATAACAAATTCTCTACAATACTCGTATAACAGAATTGGCATAAATACAAAAAACTACTAAACCTACCACCATTCCTATTCTCAAATCATATTTTCCTAAGCAAATGCAACACAAAACTCATATACAAAAATGTCTTCCGTAAAGCATTTATACCGTGAAAATTAGCGCTACAAAATGTCCTAAGCAAATCCCAGCTAAATATTATGAAAGCGTTAGCGCAAAAACATGCGATACAATAAGAGACAGATCAGGTTAAATGAAAGAGCAGAAGGTATTGTAAGCAGGTAAATTTCGTGTGCGTTCCCTTTTTGTTTTCTTGTATGCAGTAGAAAGAACAAGATTGTCTGCTTAGGGTAGGGCGAGGAGGTTTTGACGCGTTAACGGATTTTTTCAAAAACTAAGAACTTCCTTTTACAATTAAAGTTCTATTTACATAACATACACTTTATTAAGGTTTATAGTCCAGTCAAAGCGTCATGAAAAAGGGCCTGACCTTGCGCGCAGGGGCATGGTCTATTTTTTTTTTATGGATCGATAGATGCTTATGAAAAAAGCTTAAAACCAAATTTGCACCACATGACAACTTTTTTTTACCAAAGTTATTGGTATAACAGGCAGGAGGACTATAAAACAAAAATCCAAAACTGAAAAATATTTACCGTGAAATACAGTTTTTTTCTCAATAACTATAAAAAAGGTATTAAAAACAAGAAAAAAACGTTGAATCCAACGGTAACTTTTTATGTTTTTGCTCAAACATATTAAATTAAATGCAAGTTGATAGAAAATATTGTTATTATACTCTGTCCAACAAAAATATGCAGTGTGGGCAAGATAGGACGTTTGCTTCGCATTCTGGCTACAGTGAATTGCATAAATCTGTCCTTCATTAAAGCTCTCACAGGGTTATCGTAGTGTTGATTTTAAATGGACCCTTTTTTAAAGCTCTAAAATCAAAAGCACCTCAACAGAAACCCAAGGAAAAAAACTGAACAAGTTATACGAAATGAAATGTTGGGGTGGCCGTGGCGCGATGGATGTGTGCTCGCCTGTCAACCTCATGATGACAGGTTCGATCCCTGCCGTCGTCTATGTCGCTTTAATTCCATTAAAAACCTTCTAAAAATTGTCATCAATGGGTTGCTGGTTTACTCATTACATGTTGTTCAGGCATAACACTAACAACATGTAATTGAGTTAAACTAGTATGCAAAATAAGGATGAACACGAATAAAATAATGTGAATTATAAGCGACATAGAAATAAGACACGGCATTTCTCCGCTTTAGCTCAGCCGCCATCCCTGGAGATAAAAATATCTGAGACAACCACCAACAGTCTCAGAACATCGTGCCACACATCTTTCCTATCCTTCTTTCTCTTCATTAACTGCACGCCCGCGCTGTGTTAAAACATTTAAAGGGTAATCATAATCCCTTGAGCGCGGGTAGATTATAAAAAAAAAAAAAAAAAAAAAAAAAAAAAACAAGGGTAACTCTGATCCAACAGCCATAGACCACAGCAATTCAGTGCACACTCAGATGTGCAGTCAATAGGACGTCGGGCCTGCGTTAGATGCAATCGAAAATGTATGGGCGCACAAACACTTTTTTATGGAGGAGTTCTTTCAATTTAGTATGGTGCAAAAATATAGAACGCTACTGATTTTGAAAAAGCTGTCCCATAAAACGTGTACTGCATATTTTTGTTGGATGAAGTATAGCAATAAAATTTTTTATTTTCACTTTGCGACATACTGTGTCTGAGATATTAATTAAAACATAAAATCATTAAATGCGTGGGTGCGCTGACTTATGTACCTATGTTCAATAATTTATTACTCGGCTTTCGTTAATCGTAGAGTGCTGATTTTTTTTAAATTGTAGGGAATTACAAGAACTTTAATAATAAAAAATAAAAATTTCATCGTTAAATGAGCTTTTTTCTTAATAATCACGAAAAAGTGATTTTTAAACAACAAAAAATTATTTTAACTTCTTTTTCATTTGTTTAAACAAATGTTTTTTTTTATAACATAATAGATAATGTTATTAGGAATAAATATGTACATGTTTAATTTCTGTTTGTAGGAGATAGTGGAGCCGAGATATTCGCAAATGACCAAAAAATGACACAAAACACATTTTTACCAATAACTTTTGGTAAAAAAAAAGTTGCCATGTGGTGCAAATTTGGTTTTAAGCTTTTCTCATAAGCACCTATCGATCCATAAAAAAAAATCCACGACTGGATCGCACGAACTTGCTCTTATGTAAAAGTACTTTGGAATTTAAGATACATTTTATAATTATAAAACATGAATTTAAAATGAAATTGATTTCTAGAAAAGTATGAATTTATGCAAACAAACTTTAAAAAATCGTTTTATTATTAAATAAATAAATTTTTTATATAAAAAATTTCTTTAAAATTTTTCAAGAAAAAAATGTGGGATGCGAATTTTAAGTATTTAATAATATTGATTTTTGGAAATAATTTCAAAAAATAATCGTTCATAGGTTTTGAAGATATTGATTTTTCAAAAAAAAAAAATTTTCAAAAAAACCCAAAAAATAATTTTTCGAATATTTTTATATACAATATTATTTTAAACTTAGGGGGACTCCTGCTGAAAATTTTTGGTTAAAATCGTTAGCGCCGTTAATGAGAAAGTCGAAAATAAAAAAAACGGTTCTATGACAGGTACCGTTAATAACATTTTGCCCCACATTTTTTTTTTACCAAAACGTAGTTCATGTCCATAATATCACACCTAATTTTTTTTATCAAAATCGTTAGAGCCGTTTTCGAGATAAATAAGATTTTGCATTACGGGTGTATGGGGGGTACCGTTAGTTTTAGAGCTAAAAAAAATTTCAATTTTCCCTCTAGGGAATCACCGAAGACCCATAACTACCGAGTTTGAAGAAAATAGGTCCAGTGGCTTAGGCTCTAGATCGAGGTACAGACATACAGACAGACAGACAGACAGACGGAATTGCCGGACCCACTTTATTCGTCTTCGCTATCATCGTAATGTCAACTTTGATCAAAATCTCGAGTTCGATTTTTTTTCCAAATGCAGAACTTGCCCTATAGTACCTATATCGCAAGTAAAAAGTAGACCATGCCTCTGCGCGCAAGGTCAAATGACGCTTTGACTGGACTATTAAGGTTATATAAAAACAACTTTTAATAACTAAGTTTTTTACCATGTCAGAGTTTACGAGTATTATAAATTTGTAAATAAAGAAAATGTGACGACCTCTGTAGAAGGTTTCAACTTTTAAGTAGTAGGTTTCATCATGCAATAGGAGGTTCCGTCAGTTCGAAAAATTTTAAAGATATAATTTAAACAACAGGACAAAATTTTTGTTTTTTGTGTTTTTTTTTTTTTTTTTTTTTAATGCCACTTTCTATGAGCGGCACTTGTATTGAGGAGACTGATCAGCTTTCAGTTCTAGGTATGTGCATCACAGACCATCTTTTGTGGAGTGATCACATATTTGACGTTGCCAGAAATGCTGCTAAGTGTTCAGGTTTTCTCCGCCGATGCAAGAAGTATTTTACCCCTTCTGATCTGGTTGTTATATAAAAGCCTTTATTCTTCCGAAGCTCGAGTACAGTTCCCATATATGGGCAGGTGCTCCAAAAACCCACTTGAGTCTCTTGGATAGAATTCAAAAGAGAGCTATAAAAATGATAGGCGACCGTTGTATAACTGAAACACTTGTATCTCTCGAGCACCGCCGCAACGTTTCATGTCTATCATTATTTTACCGCTATTTTCATAAACAGTGCTCTAGTGAAATAGGCAGTTGCATTCCTCCCCTTAAACAATTCAACCGTAATACCCGAACTTCTAGGAATGCTTACCAAAGTGAAGATCAAAACAGACCTGGATGTTCTCGGAAGGTTTTTTGGACTCGTCAATTTAGCCACTAAGTCAGATCTCAATGCCACGCCACTACAGGTTCATAAAAAAAGTTGGCATTTTTTTACCGACGATAATATTTGAGATAAAATAACACATCACCGATTCCATATCAAGATCCTCAACTCTACCGACATAAAAAAAAGGTTTTTTGTCACCGAATTTGACCAGAATAAAGTAACCAATTTTAGCATTAACACCCTGGGAAACTGTGATATTATTGGTAGGCTCAACGTCTGCCTCGGCATCACTATCTACACCAAATTCAAAAGATTGATCCGAATTTCTAACGCTATAGGTTTCGCTTCCAGAGTAGGATGATGCAAGAATTTTTTTGACGTGTTTCGGCTTTGGTATTTTTTTTTCTTTTTTATCGCAATCTCTTTTTGTTTCATTTTTTGTTTTTTTTTTTTTTTTGTTTTGGATCTTGAATGCAACACCGAGTATGGTTTGCAATATGCTCCAAAACTTTCGGAAAGAGATCAGAATTCATCCAACCACTATCTGCTAACAAAGAAATCGATCCGGGAACAGCACCTTTGAGAAATGCAGGATTAGTCCTTTTTCTGGGATAAATAAATACTGGAGGAACAAGATTGCCAGCTGCGTTCACTATTGCAACCATCATAACTAGTGTCCCCCTTTCAGCAGAAGCAACTTGGAAAACAGTTCTTTTCCCTTTTTCTGCAATATATCTGCATTTGTAAGTTAATAAATAGGTAAGTAATCTACACTTGGAAATGAAAATTACTTTTGGTGACTCTAAAACTGTTGTAATTCCAGCCTTGTCCAAATTATAAATTCTTTCAGAACCAAACATAATTTTGCTGTATACATTTCTTAAGTTTTCAAAGAATTTATCAACAGCGACTTTTGTAAAACCAAAAAGACGAGCTGCGCTTATATTTTCTGGCTTTCGAAGACTTCTGTATTTCGTCGCATGAATCCTTGGAGCCAAACTTTTCCAGCCATTGTATCACGATCCCAATTTGATGGATGGTCAATCTGGTTGCGAATAACGTATTGATTTACAAATTTCTTGGACATGTCCAAAGATAGACCATGATGAAGACGTGAACATATTTTAAAATAATTCATAAGCTCATTTTCTTGTTGCTTTGTAAGAACTTCAGAGCCGGAGTGCTTACTGCTGAATATTTGGTCCAATGGGACAGAGTTAGAAATTAGATTTCCTTTTTTTTAATAGACGCGACAAAATTGTAGTTCTTTTTACGCCATATTTTTTGGCGGCACTTGAAGCGGTCTCCATTTTTTCGAGAACAGAGTTTACTGCTTCTAGCATGACTTTCTCATCAAATGTCTTTTCAAGATACTTTCTTTTATAGATATTTGGCATTTTCACTGAAATGTAATACAGTTTAAATATAAAAAAAGGCCAAAACTTACTAGAAGAGTAAAACGAGAAGGTTTCGACAGTTTAAATAAACCTCCTACCCTAAACATGTCGAAACCTCCTCCAACACACTTAGAACGTTTATACTTAAATATTTACATTAAATGATTACAATCATTAAAACACTACTATTTACTTTTAATTTTCGACATATCACTTTAAAGAAAATAAAACAAAAAAAGTTATCACTTAAGAACTTACCAAAAAATGTTACTCGTACATCTGCACTTCACAAAAAAACAAAACGCGAATGAACTTGTTACACTTACACACTGCCGGTTACTGAACACTATAAAGGAAAACAATAAGGTATACTTTCAGGCTTTGAATATACGAAATTATCATTTAAATTAAATTTAAAGGAAGCGAGAAATTTGAGTTTGATGAAACCTCCTACATGTCGAGACCTCCTCGCCTTACCCTACTTGTGTTATTATTTGATTGGGATTTAATAACTAATATTTAGTTAGATATTAAATCCCAAAAGTTTAGTGAGAAATAAACATAAACATTTAAGCATTTCAAATTGATATCGAGTCCTAAGGTCTAAGATCAATGTGAAATTAATTACATAAGTATTTTGTATTTGCGTGGATTTTTAATTTGAGTAAATATAGATACGAAGTACGAGAGTCAAAAGAGAGGCTAAAATTAATCTGTTTCGTCTTTAAGCCGAGGAAACTACATTGAGTTTTTAAATGTATTGAAAGAATACCAAACGGCGATGGGTTTTAAAGTTAATTCAATGGCGAAATGATTTGATCAAAGCGGTTAATGAGCTTACAGTCATACATCAAAAAAAAAATTAAACAGTCAGATTTTGTTGCTAATATGCTTGATGAGTCCGTTGTGTTTCGGTATATTTTAATAAGAAAATCCATAAAACTTTCGTTGGACTTATTGATGTAAGCTCTGGGCTAACAGCAGAAGATTTGTTTCAATTAGTTACAGCTGTATTGAAAAAATATGACATTAAATATAAAGTTATAGCCTAGACTAACGATCATTTGAATGGAATTTGTAATGAAATTTATTTAAGTAAACCTTTTTACTAAAACCTCCATCGTAAGGTACACTTTGAAAAGAAATCATTCAACCTCATTAGTTAGATACCCACCTACCCTTAGAATTTGTTTTGTTTTATTCGAAAATATAAACAGTGAACTCATCTATTAATTTCGAAATTAACAACTGACCATCGGTAAGATGTTAGTTTCCGTCGAGCTAAACTTTCTTTTCCAACTTAACCATTTACCTGGATGGATATCAAATCCAAAAAACGTGGCTCGTAACTTAATTTTAACTTCTGGCTAAAACTTTTTAATAAGTACTATAAGGTAAAATCATATACATATTAGCATACAAAATTAAAAATTAAAATTAAATTAAAATAAAATTAAAAGGGAAAAAAAAAACTTGAATCATAAAATTTTAGCATAGTTGTAACTAGCCTTTGTGAGTGAAAAGTAAGAGCACATCGTTCTTTAGAGATAAAGTTATTCAAGCATCTTAAAAAAAATAAAAATAAGACAAAAACATATATTACCAAATTTTAAGGACCATTTCAAAGAAATAAAAAAATAAAAAAAAACTTTTAATATCTACTTCAGCGTCGCAAATATTGGAGTTGACAAATCATTTTTGGTAACCTCCCTCATAAGTCCCGTATGCTCGAGTGAGGCTTGATCATTTTTGATCGCATCCAAACCAACTTTATTGAAATCCACCCGCATAAAATACGGATTAAGTTGTGAACATCGCTTTCCTTGGAGGACGAAATTCTGACGTAAGAGCATCCCGACATTTATGTATGTGTAAGAAATAAACTCAATTGCTTGAAGCAAGCGCGGATACAGGGGGAGGGCAATGGGTGCAATTTCCCCCCCCTGGGCAGTTCTTCGTTTCACAATTATAAAAACCATAACCCTTTTTTCTTTTTACTTGCGACTTATAGGTACTATAAGGCAGGTTACGCATTCGTAAAAAAAATTGAATTCGAGATTTTGATCAAAGTTGACATTACGATAATAGCGAAGTCCAAAAAAGTGGGTATCGCAATTCTGTCTGTCTGTCGGTTCGACTACAGCCCAAACGGCTAGGCCGATTTTCTTTAAACTTGGTAGATATGGGTTTTATTTTTTTTCCCCGGATGTTTTTTTATTTGATTTTTTAAGACCAAAAATAACGGTACCTGCCATACAATTTTTTTTCGAAATTTTATAAATATTTTGTTTATCAAAAACTGTCCAACAGATTTAAAAAAAAAATTCATAAGATTTCATTTAGTTAAACCTAGGTAATGAGAATGAAAAAAAAAATCCAAAAAATTATTATTTTTGGTACCCCCCTTGGAACCATTTTTTTGTTTTTGGTTTTCTCAAAAACGGTACAACCGATTTTGATAATTTTTTTAATGTTAAGGCTCCCCAACAGTTTTAATATTATTGTGTATTCAAATTTTCAAAAAAAAAAATTTCAAAATTATTTTTTGAAAACTCAATATTTCGAAAACCCCATGCTCGATTTTCTTAAAACTTAATAAATAAAAGTTTCTTAAAATAATCTACAAGGTATGAGAAAAAAAATTTCATTTTACTTAAAAATAACGGTACCCTCCATACAAATGTTAAAAAATGGTTTTCGAAAATCGTATTTTTCTCGAAAACGGTTCCGAGAATTTTGCTTAAATTTTTAGTCTTTCGATTAATTTTTAAGGTCTATAATTTAATAGAAAAGATTTTGAAAACAAGACATTACAGTCACTGTACCTACCATTGAACGATTTTTGAAAATTTTGAATTTCTCATTATCGACATAATGGATTTTAATGTAATTTTTTTATAGAGATGCTTCTAAAAGCTTTAAGAAACATTGCATTTCAAAACTTTAAAAAAAAATATTTTTTGAATTTTGAAAAAAAAAAATTTTTTTTTTTTGGAAAATTCGATATCTCAAAAATGGGTAAATATTTTTTTTTTGGAAATTTAATTTTCATTCGTACAGTAATAAAAACCTAATGTTGACGTACTAATTTTTTTTTTTTAATATTTTAAAAATTTTATATATGTATAAAACCTTATTTTATTAAGAAACCACTACAACGACTTATGTATAATTTTTGTTCTTGCATAAATTTATATTTATATTACTAAGAGAATTTAAAAAATGATGATAATTTTATCCTTATGAACAGTTTTTTCTAATAACATTCGTTTTTAAAATTCCTAGTCTATTACATAGGAGCAAGTTCGTGCGGCAAGTTATGCATTCGTAAAAAAATCGAACTCGAGATTTTGATCAAAGTTATCATTGCGATGATAGCGAAGACTAAAAAAGTGGGTCTCGCAATTCTGTTTGTCTGTCGGTTCGACTACAGCCTAAACATTTATCATTTTTAATTCCCCCCCCCCCCCCCACACGTTTTTTTCTTCTTTTTTTTAAGACCAAAAATAACAGTACCTTCCATACGAATTTTTTTCGAAACTTTGTAAATTTTTTTTTCTCAAAAACTGTTCTACGGATTTAAAAAAAAAGATACAAAAAAAATTCATTTAGTTAAAGCTAGGTACTAGTTGAAAAACAACCATTTTTTTTGTTTTTGATTTTCTCATGACCGATTTTGATCATTTTTTGTTTGCGTAAGCTCCCAAAAAACTTAAATAGAATTGTGTATTCAAATTTTCAAAAAAAAAAAATTTTTGATTTTTAAAAAAATTTCAATTTTTTTTTAAAACTGCTAAAAACCGTTTTCAAAAACCGGCCACACAAAAATATTAGAATAAGGTATTTAAGAACTATGTATTATCATGTACAACACTATAATATTCCTTCATTTAAATTAATTAATTCATTTTTTTTAATACGTACGAGTTCCTATTTAATACTTTAAGACATGCATACAGAGCATTATTGAAAGAGGCTAAAGTAATGTAAACGAAGATGTTTGATTTAGTATTTAATAGTTATTTACATACGACCTACATATATTATGTACCTGCACATGCTTTCCTTAATTCAATTTAATAATTTGTTATTTTTATATTCGATTATGTTTATACCTTTTAAATATTTTAAGACAGAAATGCAGAGAAATGGACAATTTTTTTTAAGTTAAGCAAAATATCACGAAAATTGCCCCCCCCCTGAACGAAATCCTGGATCCGCGCCTGGCTTGAAGGTTGAAGCTTCAAATATTAAAGAGAAGACCATTCCACTAATTTATTGAAGTCGAGCATTCAGTTTTACAGAAATCTGCACAAAAACATATGCTAAGGTTAATGAACTCAATGTTAGGCTAGGTTAGTTCGCTGAGTTTGATTTTCTTTATAACGTTTATCTGAAAAAAATTAATAAATGAAAAATGAATTTGAACAAATACTTTGCAGTATATCTATTTTATTTAAATATGCATAGGGAATAGAGGAATATGTATTAAAGGGGGAAGGTGGAGGATATAAAGATGAATTAGACGAAAAAAAGTAGGTAAATAAACATTCAGTGATCATTAAGGGGCTGCATATAAACTTTGGCGAATGCAGTATGGAGGTAGTTATAACGGCTACTATTGGATAGGGCTGCCACCCAGCCTTATGGCTAGCACATAATACCATCAGTGTGATTAAGGTCAAATGAGATGTTGAACAAAAATGCATCATATGTTTGTGTTTATTTTTTTTTTTGTTATTGGCACGAAATTTTGTTATTGTGTGGTAGTTGTAGCAGCAAGATCCCCACCCATCCGGCGAGCATTAGCCGTGCGTCGACAAACGTGCCACCTGCTGCTTAAAAGGGATTTCTTCCCAATACTCCCAACCATAAAAAATTCAAGTACAATTTGAGAATGTATGTCCCAATGCTGAATTTGTCGACTGTTATGCACACGTCTTGAATGACTTCACTTAATTCACGACTTGTCAATGTGTTCTATACTTTTACACCGAAAGTATTCTACAATATTTTGAAAGTATTATATAAAATGACAAAAAAATCATGGGAAAGCAATGATCGAATGGCTGCATCGGTTGACTGTAAATTTCTGAAAAGTTTTGAAACTGTTTTTCTTTTGAATGTGTTTTCAAAACACTAACTTATGCCTGCTATTTAATACACTTTAAAACGCCAATTAAGACATTATATTTTCTATAAACCAAATAAAAAAACTAAATGAATTTCTAAAATTTCAAGGAAACGAAAGGTTTCAGGAAATTTGGTAATCAACCTTGCAGGCTGTTTAAAACATGCTGAAAAACGAAAAGCTCGAAACAAAATACAGGGAATTATTCTATGAAATACTTGACAATTTAAGCATGCATATATAAGAAAGGTTTGAATCCTTTGAAAAACTGAAATATTTACTGAATTTATTAAATATCGCAAACAAAAAAAAAGATTGTGTGTACTGACGTACGCGCGGTTGAAGTAAAACTTCTTTTTCCTCAAGCAAAGCTTCTGTAAGATTATAACCTACGAACAAACATTTTGTATTCTAAAAACATGTCGCTGTCTTTGACGGACAACGTGACGTTTTGACATGTCACTGATAGCTGCATAGAGAATTTTTTACCACCAACGCCGGAAAAGAAGTTTTACTTCAAAAAATTGAATGTGCGCGCCTAGCCTTACAGCCCGATTCTCCCCCTTGTGAGGAGTCACAAGTCACAAGCTCTTGTGACTATTCCTTGTGAGGATTGTTGTGATTCGATAACATTTTAGTATTATCCCCCTAATCGTCACAAGAAAACTCACCACAGCATGGTGAGATTTTTAAGTGTCATTATTTGAACAGCTGATTATTCAAAACGAAGAAATTACAAATGCAAGGCAACATAATTTTTAAACAATAATATTATTACATAATAAATATAACATTTTCAGAAGAAAACAATCGTGGCGACTGCATAAAGTTTTCGGAAGGTAAAAAACTTTATAAATGTATTGTTTTGGAGAGCGAATGGATCATTTGTATCTCTCAATGTTCTTAAGGCCGTCGACGCTGTAAACTTCGTGATACGATTTGTTTCTTAAAGAAATTTTTGTTTATGTAATAATATTACTTTTCTTTTTTGTGGGAAAGATCAGCAAAAATATTCACTAGAACAAAGTCCACTTCCATTTTTGTGTTCTCACAATTATTCACAAATCTAGAAAATTTTCTTACTGAATGTCAATCCAAGAAACTTTAAAAATTTGTGAGTTGTGACCTGGTCTGAAGGAGATCACAGTTTCGATTGTTTTTGTGACTCTCACAAGTTATGACTGAGCGGCAGAATTCGAAAAAGTCACAAAATCATTTTCACCTCTTCTTGTGACTTGTGAGGCATCACTGACTTTGGGGAGAATCGGGCTGTTAAATGAAATCGAGAAGAAAAGTACAAAACTCCCATGCCACTTGACAAGCAAGTTGCCCTGCTTTGTTTGTATTACCCTAGGGCTGCACGTGCAAGTATTGGCAAGCATGTTGTAATCTTGTAATGTACACAAGCATTTCTTATTAACCCGTACAAACCCGAGCAACTTAGTAGTCACCTGGCATTAATTCAGTATCCAGGCAACTTGGAAAGCAAGTACACTGACAGCGGCACTCTTGTAAAATTAATTATTAAAGTATTTGATTGATTAGTCGGGTGACGTTCAAATTTATAAATACCAAAACAAATGTCGGTGGCGTGTGCGATTAAGCGAATAAATATTATTAAAAAGTATAATTTCAAAACTTTCAGGCAACCTGATGGTCATATGGCATGCCGTCTATGACAGCAAGAATACAAATGGTAGTGGATATACCCAACTTTTTATCTTTGAATACAGCCATTTGAAATATGTAAATTCTAAATCGTATCCAACTTCATGTTTTACTTTGCACATGCTAAAAACATGTCGCTGTCTTTGACGGATGGCGTGACGGTTTGACATGCCACTGACAGCTGCATAGAAATTTTTTCACCCCCAACGCCGAAAAAGAAGTTTTACTTCAAAAAAAAACAATTTTCCTGAAAAAGTAATTAAAAATCTAATTACAAGCTGACCAAGCACTTTTGAATTTACTCAATTAAAGAATGAAATGAATATTTTTATGAATTATACAGCCAACAGGTACAACATCAGCTGCGACTTTAAAAACGATAACACCATTAAATGTCTGGCTTTGGATGGAGGCAAACGTCGCTGACAGTTCTTAGCAGATGTACAAGCTTTCAAAACAGTACAGTACCAGCTTCAACGGCGCCTATAGAGCGCTTCTTTTTGCATTGAAGAGGATAAAAGCGTGCCTTGGATTTACTCAAGGTTTCTAGTTAAAAGGGTCTTTTGAAAGAGTTTAAAGAAAGTGGCGAATTTTATAATCGAGTCATCGAAAATTTTGCTACCGTTGAACGACGAACCGAATTTATGTATCGATACATTTTTAGACCTTTTATCTTATGTTATTAATTTATGAAGTATTGTTTGTGTTTTTTGTCCTTATTAATAAAATTAAAAAAAAAGTAGATTTTTGATTTTTTTAGAAGTTTAATTTTACCGTAAAATTATATTTTTTACAGTTACATATGTATATAGAATTGAAATGTACGGCTGTCACTGTACAATTGAATATAACAGAAACTATTCTTTCAGTTTTCCTCGTTTACTTTCTTCCCAAAATGTCTAATACTACGTTTTCATCAAGAGATAATCCTGGATTTAAGTGGATTTACCATAAATCTTGTTTAAACCTAGAAGATTTACCATACAAATTTATTTCGTAAATCTAGTAGATTCCCAATAAATCTTGCTTAGTTCGAACTGACCTAATATCCATATCGTGCTAAATTATCTCGATGATTTCCCATCGTTTGCCACAAATGAAACTCTTTCCTCTCGCTTCCTCTTTATAAGAAAAAATGAAACACCATTTGCATTTTGATAGGTGCTGTCAAAGTTAATCTTCTTTTTAATCCTTTAGTGCGGTGGAAACACCACATAAATCTCTTGCCTTAAATCTCGGATTATCTTTTGGTGAAAACGTAGTGTAATAGTTATTCCTTTCAACCTACTGAGAGAGAAGAACAGCCATGGTTCATCAGCCATCGGTTCTCTGTGTCTCAGTATCTTAAAGAAACAATTATCGATGTATCAATTTTGACAATTTTAAGGGGAGTTATTATTGGTTCAGTTAAAATTCTAAGGACAGATAAGCGATCTCTTTAAATCTTGAACGCGGCGACACTTGCTCCCCGAACCCTGATGTTACTAGGTGGAGAATAGCTGTTTGTCAGGCCTCACTTTTGTTTATTAATATTATTTAATATTGTATTAGATGAAACGCTAATGCAAGGTCCATTTTTCCAAATCTGCGCAAAAACCAACGAGGTAGATTCAATTCAATTTGTGTCAAATTTCTCCTTTCTAACTATTAAAAAACCAAGTTTCCGCCAAGGTTTCACAATTATATTCGATTGCAGGTGACGACAAAATGTACGTCTGAAAAAATTTAATTTCTTTGAGTTATCTTTCGATTTGGGGATTTTAAGTGGCTGAATGCACTCATTCAATTGCCTCCCACTGGGAAGTCACGTCAGAGGGCAGCGAATTCAATACTGACCAGACATAAACCTGGGACGTTAAGGTGCGAGTAAGCAAATACTCGTACACTGGACTCTTGCTGAATAATGATGCGATCCACGAAACACATTGATTAAATTGTTTAAAGAAAAGGACATTTTTGAAAAAGAAATAAATTAGTTTTAGCGTGAAATAAATTAAAAGAAGGTTCAAAATAAGTCGAAACTGATTTTCTAAAAATTTTGCAAATTTCGAGGAGCTGTTTTGGAAGAATTTCGTTAAAAAAAAACACGAAGATAATATTGGTTGTTTTTATGGAGAATTTGGCAGATAAGACTAATTGTTTTTACAGTATTTTGTTTTTCGAATTGATTTGTTTGAACACCGTACACAATATTTTGGCAAGAAGATGCGCTATCATGTGATTTCCTCAATCTTATTCTATAGCAGATTGTGCGCAAAGCAGGCGTTAACACGGAAGGCACTATTTTCAACTAATCTGTTCAACTTTTGGGGTATGCAGACGATATCGACATCATTGGCCGTTCCCAAAGTTCTGTAATAAAGTCCAAGACGGCTGTTGAAGATCAGGAGAGACTTGTTGGTCTATGTTATCAACAAACCGATTGCGGCAAAACGTCACTATACATATATATGTAGTAATAGTAAAAACTTCGAGGTAGTTAAGGAGTTCATGTACCTCGGAGTTACTATCAAGTCCACTAACGATACCTTAGTAGAGATCCGATGAAGAATTACACGGTTTAGCAAACCAAATTGGTTTAAAACTCCTCACTAGTAAGAAGAATTGCACGCTCTACAAAACCCTATTACTACCAGTCCTGCTTTACCGCGCCTAGTGCTGGACTATAATGTTTGTTCCTGTATGCGAGGAAGGCGAATAGAGAAGAATATATAACCGCGAACTCTATCAGCTGTACCAGGATGTGGATAAAATACAGAAAGCCAAAGCACGTCGCCTACATTGTCTCGGCCATATTGAGCGAATGGACAACAATACTCCAGAAAAGATAGTCTTTGAATCTTAGCTCTCAGGTTCACAGAGAAAAGGAAGACCGAACCTCCGCTCCGGTTTAAAAACTGACCAATTGCGGATGCCAAACTGCTTGGCCTAGATGACTGGAAGTGGCGTGCTCAGGATCACAGACGATGGAGAGGCAGAGATTCTTCATGAATCGTCATATCTTTTTTTTTCTTTGGCTTTTTCTTCTTTTCGGAAAAATTACGGAACTCGAAATTCGTTATAACTTTTCGGGACTAATTAATTTGCTTCTTATTTTTAAAAGATCTAGGAATTTAGCCCTGCTTAAATTCAAAGTTTTCCAAGCAATTCGGTGAATCCGCCACTTATTGTTATTTATTTATATATCATTCAATTTCGGCCGAATAGATATTGCTTATAACATTTTGAATTGATATTGCTTATCAGAGATCTGTACAGATCTTTGTCCTTTTCGAAGAAGTAGAGACCGATTGTACAGTCGGCAGACAATCCACATGAAACTCATAAAATAAAATTGGTTAAGCCAATATTGAGATACATACTTCTAAATGGGGCTAATTTTGTATTTCTCTTTTTCAAAACCTTAAAGAATCCTAAGGTTTCGAGCTCTTCTAGCAGATTTAGCTGCAGTTAAACGGAGGAATGAAATGAAAAAGCTTAATCATTACTTCAATGATGCAGTAGCATTGTCATCTGTTAAAGCTAAGTACATAGCATTCTCTTATGTGAAAACATATCGAGGGATACTTTTTCAAAGATTCGAAATTTCTTAATATACGTATTGTAATATTTTTCCTAGGTTCGTTAAATAAAACTTATTACTCTTTTTAGTATTTCTTCTTTATTTACACTTTCCAATTCAAAAGCAATAAATTTAATTTATAATCAACTCAAATATGTACTTTTATTCAAATTTAAATCACACTTGTTTATTAACACTTTCCACAATCCAATAAGCAAAACTTTTGCACACTTTCATAATCAAAAATCAACTTTCCTCCGCTCCCCGTGAACACTCCCTTATATACTCAAATTCGTTGTTCTCGAAACTAAATCGAGAAGGTTCTCGTCTTTGAATGTTCTAGTTGTTTGGAATAAGGCGAAATACATATGACATTGGAAAAGAGCTTTTTGTTCCTTCCATAAATTCGATATGCTATTTTCCAACAGATGGCGCTGTATAAAGCTCTGTGTCGGTGTTTTGCGTAACAGTATGTTTATGACATAAGATATACTTTATACATAGGTACTTCCAAAAGTTCAAACAAGATATTGCATCAAAACGACGAACTTCAGCGGTGTCGCTCAATCACAAAGCTAGACTGCCCGTGCTAACCTAAAACACCATCTTCTCAATCATCCTCCCAGTATTACCTTTGTGTATAAAACTTATAGTACTATCAATAAGACGAAAGATTGTGGCGACCGACATCTTAAGGCTAGGGACTGCAATTGCTAGATTTGTCTTTGCTAAATTTAATGATAAAATATTCTCTATTTTACTCCTTGTTTTGTATGTTATCCTACCTTCTACTGTAAAAGCGTGCGCTAATTTCTGCGCCACCACCAGGCTAGCGTTCGCAATACAAAATCACGCTCCATGATAATACTATAGGTTATATATACAAAGGTATTACTTAGTATTTCCGTTTGAAAACGATAAGGAAATGAGGGTTATACCCTCAAACTGAAATTAAAGCCTTTTCCCAAAAATCAGAGGTAGATAACACTGTCGTACCTGGTTGAAGCGCACATTGGAGTTGAAGTCACTTGAGCTTTTGAATTTAATTCAATCACTCCACTTGAACCGAAATAATTTTCATTTTTTTGTAGATAACTATCTACATATAAACAAATACATTTATTATAGTCTTACATTTTTATTTCTTCGGATATTACAAAATTTAAATCAACAAAGAAAAAAATGAAGAAACGAACATTTGAATTAAGCTTTTGTTTTCAGCAAAAAGAACAAACTCTCTCTAATTTTATGAAGGTCCTCAAAAATAACTGCTTCATTAGCTTCAAGCATCTTATGTGCTGCATCTAGAGCATTT
The DNA here is from genome assembly GCA_911387755.1 of Chrysotoxum bicinctum. Classification (NCBI taxonomy): domain Eukaryota; kingdom Metazoa; phylum Arthropoda; class Insecta; order Diptera; family Syrphidae; genus Chrysotoxum; species Chrysotoxum bicinctum. The sequence goes on from OU426989.1 coordinate 172,853,417, forward strand.
TCTGCTGCATTTGCACCACTTAATATAGCCCGAATAGCAGCTGTTTTGGTAGAATCGAATCCCTTAGTTCCTTCAACTCTGCTTATTTCAGCAATTCCAACTGCATCATAGAACTTGGTCAATTGCCCACTTGCTCTACCAACTGATCCAATACTTTCGTATGCCTTCACACTGCCGTCGATTAAAATTAACTTGGCTAATTCAAATGCGTCTTCAATGGAACGAACAGCTGCTTTTGGATCAGTCGTGGCCTTCAGCTTAGCTTGAGCTATAGCATTGTAACAAACAGCAACACTCCATGCAGAGAATTGAATATATTCTACAAGTCCTTTTTTTAGCTCGTTTAAAATAGGAACGCTAATACCCATTTCGATTGCAAGGTCAAATTCCTTATTAAGTGCTTCCATAGCAGCAATAGTATCGGAATCAGCGGCTGCAGCTGCTTTAGCTACATCAGAAATCAGTTTTTCAGTGGGTTCATGTTGCATAATTGTTGCTTTATCAGAACTTGAGAGATACTCAATAGCGCTCTTGATTCCAGTAGCCATATTTAAATAAGCCATTTCTGCAGCTGATATTATTGCAGAATGAGCAGCCTTCAGACACTTCTTCTTCACTTCGTCGCTCTCGGCTTTTATACCTTGAATAGCAAAGAATTGAGCTACTTCTAAATCCTCAAATAGTCCACTTCCAGTTTCTTGAATTTTATCAATGGCAAACTTGAAATCTCCTTTATCTGTGATGTTGGCTATCGATTTGGCACCTCCCAAGCACGAATGAACTTGAACACCTGCGAGATAAATAAGTTTTCTTACATCGTCGATTCCATTATTTATGGCATTTATTGCAGCAACTTTATCTTTGATGTCTTTCGCTATGATATTATCGAACAAATCAAATGCTGCTTCCAGAGCAACTGCATCAAATGTAATTGTCCTTTCCCAGCCATCTGTCAAAATTTCAATAGCTTTTCCAATGGGTCCAGGTCTGGTATGGTATGCTGCATTAATATCGATTTCATTGACCGTTTTTCTAGCCATTGCCTTTATCATCTCTCCATCATTTCCGAATTCTGCCTTGATATCAAGCTTTACTTTTGCATCTGGAAATAGTTTAGATATTTTGTCAGACATTAAACTGGCATCAGATTGGTTCACTAAAGCAACAAGTAAAATAGTTGCTGCCGCCAACAAACAATATTTTGAAAATCCCATGATTAGCAAAAAACACTTTATACCAAACTTGGAGATAATGAACTGATAGATTAAATCGGTATCAACTCCCCTTTTATACTTTTGAAAATCTATTGCCTTCTGCAAATGCATATGGTTTAATAACTTCTGTCACTTATAGATATTTACATATCGAATTTCATAAAAACCAACAAAACTGTCGAATTTCTACCTATTTTAAATATTGATTTTATAACGTTTTAAGTCGTGGTACAGCTGAGTCAATTGCAAAGCAAAATCGTGTTTTACGCACGTAAAACACTAATATTTTTTTGAATTATATGTATTTGGTTGGTATTGAGATTTCTTGCCGCAAATAAAATATAAATTTAATAAAAATTTTGTATTTTGTTCTTAGGTTGCTGCGGCTGGGAATTAATCCCACAGCTTCAACCTACGTAACGGCATACAATGTTTAAGTATTTACGTATAACCAGCAGCCCAAAATCCACACCAAATAGTGATTTTCTCTAGATGCATTGCCCGAAATTCCCAAATTCGACAATTTCGTTTGTTGACGAACACATTCATCCAGATATTGCTGTCGTCGTCCAACAGCTCGAGAGTCCAGTTGCAGTTAGCCAACAAACGTTGTGGTCTATGGTTATGAACTCTGTACTTCTGGATCAGTTGAAGTTTATAAGGTGAAGGCCAATATTATGAAGCAAAATTCGTCTGCGAAAGACCGAGATCTGCTATGCGGATTCTCCTGCAAACTGCGTTTCGTTGACGTTAGGATGACTGTTCACTGCATCGGTCGGTCGACTTGAATTTATACACCACGTGGCGAATAGTACTCTCGTCCGTAAAATGAGCAAACCGCGTGAAATGTGTCTCGACAAAGACACACTTTCCTAAAACAAATTAAATAGTTTGCACAGGTTGTTGAACGCTTTTACGCTTTGTGTTGATTTTGCAAGACATACTTAATAAATGATAGCTAATTTGACAGATTTAGATTTAGCAATATGGACACCATCATATGGTTAGAAATCCCTATTGGAAAACACTTTATTCGGAAAAACGTTGATGTTGTATACCCTAGTGTTTGGAAATACGTAACACCTAGGAAGATGGAGATTTTTTGTATACGTCTAACTAAGTCTGAAATGCCTTCGAAGTCCAAATTGGCTTGAATTTGCCATGTTAACTAATCAATCACGTACATCACAACAAATAAAGCAATTCGATAAATAGGGTTTTATCCCCCATGTCTCCACTTTGCACCGGTGCGTTGTTCTGATGGAAAAAAACTTTTTTATTTTTTAATAAAATTGGCTTGGAATCGAGCCAGCAGCTCTGCGTCATAAGCGCCGCTGATCATGTTACCCTTTTCAAGGTAATCAATGTGAATAACACCGAACACATCCAAATTAACTGTAGCTAAGGCCTTGTTTGCTGACAAACCCAACTTGGACTTCTTAGGCTTTGATCACCAGGACATACTCCATTTAGACCGAGAGCCCACAGCAATTTTTGGATGTGATTGATAACAAAAAATAATTAGCATAATTAGTTAGGCCTTTAGTAGTTATTTACAAATGTGAACGTCTTGCATACTCTAGTGGGCGCAATAGTGCATTATAGTGCATCAAGTATGCAGTTCTTTCCTTATTCTAAAAAATTGGGAAACAAAATTTGCCATAACTTCAAAATGAACAGCTAAGTGCCCCGATTGCAAATATTTAGGTCCATGACGTTTTGAAGGTGGCCTTCTTAGCGCAAGAAGTTGCCTATTCTTATCGCGTCTGGCAGGCAGAAGGCTGTCTGTTAAACGTCTTGGACCTCGATATTTTCAATCAGGGGGCTTAACTCTATATTTTGGCAAAGTTGTTATCACAATTATTTGGATTTGGAAAGAACTGCATACTTAATGCACTATAATGCACTATTGCGCCCACTAGAGTATGCAAGGCTTTCACATTTGTAAATAACTATAAAAGGCCTATCTAATTAAGCTAATTATTTTTTATTATCAATCACACCCAAAAATTGCTGTGGGCTCTTAGTCTAATTGTTTTGTCTTTCATCCACGATTAAGAAACAGAGCCAAAAATCGGTCAAATTTTCTTTAAGTTGTCAAACGATTGCGTTTGTTGTCGATTTTAAGCCATCGTGCGGAGACTTTTTTCATGTCCAAATATTTACATATGTCAAATCAAAATCACTGATCTTTGTGATAAGTCTGTAGCCTTTTAAACTCGCCCCGATGCGATGGTTAATTATCAACCGTAGATTTTATAGACTATTTCTTGTGTGGTGACTTCCTTTGCGAGAATAGAAGGTGCGGCCTCGCGCCGTCACTTAGGCCAGGGGCGCACATTCAATTTTTAGTTTCGCAACTGTTTAGTTGCTAAAATGAAACATATGGGCATATAGAGCAACTCGATTCGAACAACTAAAAAGTTTGTTTTTTGACACAAACTAAACGATTGCCTGAAATTAATTCGCAACAGTTGAACTGTTTTTCTATAAGCGCAATAGATAAAAAAGTGTGAGCGTGAGTAAAGAGTTGCCAGCAGGGTTCGGACTTAGGTTTTAAATTTTTGAAGTAGATACGGAAAAAAACTGAAGTAGATCCACAATTTTCGAAGTAGTTTTAGGAAATTAAATTAAACATAACATATATAGGTAAATTCTGATTTCAGACTTAAAAAAAAAAGTTCATTAAAAATATAACAATTTTAAAGTAAATTTTCCATCAACAAACTTGTACTTTTGTATGAATTTTATCAATTCAATAGGTGGCTCATAAATATTTTTGCGTTTTTCTGCAAGTGATCTCGAAAACATTAAATTTTCCACGATGCTTACGTTTAAACGATTCCTTAACTTGTATTTTTTTATGTAATACAGAGTGATCAGCGCTGACTTTAAATATGGTGGTTAAGAATTTCAAAGAGAAGTAGATCATAAAAAAGAGAAGTAGGGAAGTAGATTAAATTTTTTTCTCAAAATTGAAGTAGATCTACTTCGATCGAAGTAAAGTCCGAACCCTGGTTGCCAGTGCGCGGTACTCTATCAACTGGTGATTAAACTATTTGATTTCGATCACAGTTGCCAGTGCGCGGCTAGCCTTAGGCTGGAACGATCTCATCGAAATTGAGTTAACCAGTGGTGAATGGTTCCAACCGATCTTGAAGAATCCTCATGATATTTGTCAAGATTTTGTTTGGTTTGCGTGATGGTTTTGTCTCGTAAGAAATAGTGTTCAATACCGAGCCAAAATTCACTTTCAAAATGGCTGCCACAACAAAACTATTGGATAGATCGGTCTGAAAATTTGTGTGCATTCTTTTATTAAATTCTTCTTGACAAACAAAACGATGGACTGAAAGTGGCGAAGCGATTTATTTTAATTTTCAGCAACTTATTGAAGCCCCATCGTAGACATTATTTCTAGAATGGATCTTTCTCTTTTTGGCGGAATGAAATTTCTTGGCAATAAAACTAATTAAACATTTTTTTAATACCTACAATGTCGATTGAAAAATTGAATAGTTTAGTAATGTTATACATAGAAGGTATGAGTTTTGACAGCACACAAGTATTGTCGATAGTTGCTATTAAGTTATATAGTCTAACTACTCTTCTAAACCCAATGACACATGGTGTTTGAGAAGACACCAGATCGTAGTTACTTCAAAATAATTTTTTGTTTGTAAATTAGAATTGTATTTCATCATTTTTCATAATACAAAGTCAAAACAAAATACCTGATTCTGCAAAGCTAGCGGTTGTTGGTACATTGTTTTGAAACCTAAATAATCATTTGAAAAAATACAGTTTTTCAAATTTTTCCATTTTCGTGTTAACAAAAATTTCTTTTCCGTTATACAGGCAAGTGTTGACTACTGCATTGAAGACTTCAAATTTATTTGGAGCACTTATTTTGTGGCTTCAAAAAACTTGATCCACATTGAGTTAAAAACTCCCTTGGCCTTGAATTAAATTCAATGCAAGGAATTTAATGCCTCCAAAAATCAAAACTGTCTTCAGTTCTAAACCGGAATGTATCGCCTTTGCCATTATACTTGAATGAAACTTGCATCGCGAAAACTGAAAAGCTTTCAATTCTTGGAAATTTGCGCAACGGAACAACTTTTGTGGAACGACCAAATATCAGATATTTATAAATATGCTGTGAAATGCCTTGGTTTCCTCAGACGATGTAAGAACTTTTTTTCCTCTTCTGATCTGACAACTATTAATAAAGCATACACACGCCCAAAATTAGAGTATAACTCTCATATTTTTTGTATCATTAGCGCGTAATCAATCCAATCAAGCGCGAGCAGTTTGGAAATGAGGAGGGGATTTAAAAGGCGATGCCGTTACACATTAGTTTTAAATGTTTGTACATCTCAAAGAGAAGGACAAATCTATTGGGGTTAGGTATTCCAAATTCGAGTAGTACGGCTAAAGAAAGAATCTCTGTATTTTACAGTACGCCCTAAATAATGCTCAAGGTTAAACTGATGAGCATTCTTAGGAAGGAGTGCATTAGAGAATTGTTTATAGAAGAAAAGCGATAAAACAAAGTAAGACAAGAGACATTACGACGGTGTTCGAGAGAAACAAAAGTTTCCGTAATAGAACTGTCTCCAATTAGTCTGAGGGCTCTTTTTTGGATTCTATCTAAGAGGTACAGGTAGGTTGAAGCAGGTTTTAGGGGATTTATACTTAAGCTTAGGCCGAATGTATGTTTTGTAAATTGTAGCCAGATCAGAAGAGGTCAGGGGCATCTAAGACATCACTGCACCTTTTGCAAAAATCCAGAATAGAGCTTAAAAATGATAGGCGAAAGATCGATTACAGAAACATTTGTTTCGTTGGAACACCGTCGAAATATCTCTTGCTTATGACTATGTTATAGCTACTTCTTCCAACGTTGCTCTATTGAAATAGGAGCCAGTTGTATTTCTCGCCTTAAGCAATTTCAGCGTAATATCCGCCCTGCTGGGAGTGCTCATCAGTATGATCTCGAACCTAACTTCGGACATGCAATTAAGTACATATAGAGATTCCTTTTTTAGTCGTACCGCATGACTGTTAAATTCTTCTGTTTTTCCTTTCCATTTCAATATCCAAACCATCTAGGCAAATGCACATCATTATCTCCTACTCAATTCTCCCTCTATTTCCTAAGAGCTCGCACTGTGTTTAAATATTTTAAGGGTAGTCATCAACCCTTTAGTGCGGGTCAGTTATAAGAAAAAGTAAACAAAAAATTAAGAATTTTACAAAAAAATCCTCTGTTCCTAATATATACCATATTTGGGTGGCTATATCTCCGAAACCAAGCCTTGTAATAGGTTGCGGTTAAAAAATTCTTAGAGAGCTTTTCTGGTTCTCGAAATATTTCTATTCAAAGTACCTTGTCTGATTTTTAACCCAGCGAATAATGTGATTCAGATGGCGATATTTCCGTAACCAGGTCTTGAATAAATCTTTAATAAATCTTCCAAAAATCGTTTTAGATAAATTTATAATATTAAGATACCATAGTCTCCAATATTTTTCCAATTGATTTGTCGTCAACTGTAGCGCATGTAGAGTTTCGGTAAGTAAAATAATAGCGTTATTGTGTGACAAATTACCTGTCCGAGTGAGTTTTCGAAATGGGGATATATATATTTCTTTGACAATATCACAAGCAATGTTAAATCCCACTATCAAGGATTTAACATTGCTTGTGATATTGTCAAAGAAAAATTCTTCATCAAAAATGTATGTACTTAAAAAACTCAATAGAGCCGTTATTTGCAATCCCCTTTTGTAGGCAAAGCCGAAGCAACGGATATTGTGTACCATTAATGTCAGCAAAGTTAAAAAAAAATGAAGTTTTTTTTTCATTTATTTAAACTAAACCTCAAGTTTAATGGTGTTTTTTTCATTTAAATTAATTTTCAATAAACCTCTTATGTCCCCAAATAATTAAAAAAAAGGAGCTATGTATGTATAATCACTAAGGTATGTTTTTAATCATTGTTTGATCATTCGTGACTGTGCTTTGTTAGAATACACATTTAAAAAAATCTCTTTTATAATTCTGATAAACTGTCAAACTGTCCTTTTGGTTAAAACTTTAGCCAACATCCGATTGCTATTTCAATTTAATTAATTTTTTTTTATTCCAAACCTCTGCATATATGTATAGGTATTTACTATTTTTAAATCTAAAAAAATCCTATTATTATCCATTGAAACATTTCTAACTTATTCAGTTTAAATGAAAAAATAAATCTCGTGAATATGAAATACCTGTCATTTGTGTTGCAATAACAAAACATGTCAACCCATTTACCGAATCTAGACAGTTCAAGTTTTAAAAAGGCAACAACACCAACTATAATAAAAACAAAACAAAAAAATAGAATTGAACGATGAATCTTTTCGTGGCGGAAAAACAAATCTTTTACATCCGGTTGGCTGGCGGGAATTTCGGCCAGCTATACCAAACCAACGTTAGGCCATCATGACTATACGGAACCAATTTTAAATAGTCCATTTTTAGGACGTGCAGACGAGAGATGGAGGTAGATAGGTAGGTGGGTTCCTTAAATAATGACGGCACGACAAAAGTACTAAATTGATTTTTTATTTTGGTTGCATAAAATTTAAACAATTTACATAGACATTTGCACGAACGTCAGAATATCCAGGAAAAATATCCACCGCTGACCGACACACCATCATCCTGTCCTCGAAAGTGATTATAAAAATTTACTAGCAGCCTGGTGGTTTGGACTTTACATAGTAAATGAAGACTCCAAGGTCTTGGTTTTATTTTTGTTTTTAATGCAACAAGCACTTTAAGTGATGAAAACTATTCTTCGTAGGAAATTTATGAATTAATTAACATGAATTACAGCTGAAGCCTGAGATCTAAGAAGTCAGCTGGAGGCATATCGGTCATGTTTTGGTCGTGTAATTTGATATTTATCATGACAAGAGACCATAATTCGAAATTGTACATACCTGTCCATATATGTATTTGCTAGAAAAAAACAATTAATAAATCATTTTAAAAATATTTCAAATTAGCCATCTTTATTTAGCTTTACTTTTTCACTATTTGAAACTTTGCATTTTTAAGTTACTAAGTTGACATCTAATTTTATAAGTTGGCATATCTGGCTCAGAGAAAATTTTGCGAAGAGCAAACTTTGTAAACCTCTTTTGAATTCTTTCGATGCGCAACGAACTATTGTTATAATAAGGTGCCCAGATTATGCAACCATATTCGATTTCAGGATGTAGGGATCACTAAACTCCTTAGAGTTGCGAAAAAGAAACCCAAACATAGCATTTGCCCTAGATATTATAAAATCTCAGTTCTTTTTTGACTGAAACGCCCAGAAGATCATTACTAAAAATGTTATACTGAAATATAATAGGATTTTTTGACCTTGTAAAAGACATGATGCAGCATTTACGGATATTAAGGTGCAAGCAGTTGATTTCACACCATTCTAATAGTCTGTCTTTATCACTTTGTAGTTGCATACAATCAGACAATGATTGAACTAACCGAAATAGTTTGAAGTCATCTGCAAATAGTAAACCAATAGAATTTAAAATAGAGCTAGGTAAATCATTAATGAACAACAGGAAAAATAGTGGCCCGAGATGGCTTCCTTGCGGAACTACTGAGTGATTTAAAATTACTTTAGAAATATGTGACCCAATTTTAACATTCTGTTTTCTGTTAGTTAAGTAACTCATTATCCATTTTAACAAGATTGAGTGAAATCCAAATCTTGCTTACTTTTGTTCCAAAATATGGAATTGAACACGGTCAAATGCTTTGGCAAAATCAGTATAAACGGTGTCAATTTGATTGTGACGCTCCAAGTTACAAAGGCAGTAGTTAGTGAAGATCGCTAAATTAGTTACTGTGGAGCTTCCACTTACAAACCCGTGCTATGACTCCGATATCACACCCCGTACAACAGAGTAAATTTTACTTTTAACATCAGCCTCGTTTTTTTTTTCTGTAGCATCTGAAGCTTTGCAATGGGCCTGTAATTTTCGACAATTAGCTTCGAACCAGACTTATGAATTGGAGTTACAAAATAGTACTTCCAGTTATCCACAAATACACCAATTGATAAGGAGATATTAAAAATTATACGAAGAGGAGTGAGCAAATTAGATCTACAATTTTTAAAGAAAGTGGCTGGGATACAATCGGGCGCAAGGCTATTAGACCCTTGAAGATTTGAAAGCTCAGTTAGAATATCATCTTCTGAGATATGTAGGTTTCCTAGATTGATTAAAGAATTGCTAAACCTAAATTTGCATTAGTTATGGGTTCAGAAACATAATTTGCTTGAAAAAAAAACTGGCAAACATGTCGCAAATTTCTCTTAAATCAGTACTAGTGTTGCCATTATAACTCATGGATGATGGAATACCAACCGATTTTCTTTTTGTATTTAAGAAAGTCCAAAATGCTTTTGAGTTTCTTTTAATATTCGAATCTAAAGGCAAAATACGTCGACGATATAGAAATCTTTTCAAGAATTCTAAATGTAACTCTTCATATGTAAAAACTAAATCTAAAATTCGAGAAATAGGTACTACTTCGGATGTCATTTATTTGAATAAAGCTCATTGACAGCATAGAATCAAGTACTTCAATTTCAAAATCCTTTAAAACATTACAGGGAAGCAATCATTTATCATCTATAGAATAAATCTATTTAATATTACTCAAATTCAAATCACCTAGTAGGTACTATAACATAAGAATTATTATCAGTAGTTGTTTTTATTCGCAAACCTTCAGTGTTTTGATAATAAATTGAAACTATATTTGAACTCCATGCAGCTATATGTCGTTGTCTTGACCCTGATTTACATCGTTTTTTGAACGAAAATCGAAAAGTCTAACTCGCATACCAGTCGGCTAAAAATTTCCATCATAGGCAACATCAACGAACTCAATAATTGGTATGCCAATTTTAAAATGTACCCTTTTATGATTGTCATCACTACCATCTCTTTTTATAAGCTTATAACAGGGAAACATCGCCGAGTTTAGACTCGGCAATAGACTCGGAACTTGTTGAGGGCCATTTTAGGCGTTGAATAACATTAACACCCATATTACTACCCATTTATTTTATTACCAACAACAACTCTAGGCTTGGTATGTTTTTTGTTCGATATTGCATCCATCCAAAGATCATCATAATCTTTTAATAGATTTACATCTTACTATAGTTATTAAATAAATTGACTGTCTTTAGCCCCTTCTTAAATTCCTCTCAAGCCTGCCAATTAGATCCTCTTTTTTTCATTCTTCAAACGAACCCATATCTCATTTTACGCTGAAGATGACAAGTTTTTCAAGATTGGCTTTTTCCCAACAGCCATCACTGACCAGTAATTAAATTGTTTGTCTCAAACATCTTCTTTACTTCCTCAGCGAACTCTCAAGCCATTACGATATTGATATGATACCTCAATTTACACGTTTTTCAAGGCTTTTATTTCAACTAGATTTCTTCAGTTTTTCAATCTGCTGACTTATTATTTTTTTGAGAGCTTAATATTGCCAAATGCCACTCAGTGAATTGATTCGCTCTCTTGGAAAATTATGTGAGTGAGAGAATAATACATAAGGTTCATATTCGTCCGCTCCTTAAATACGCCTCTGAAGTGTGGATCTCTTATCAACATATTCACTGCTCCAGAATTGAAAGCATTAAACTATGCTTTCTACTGTTTGCCCTTCTTGGAGTTTTATTTGACTTCGGAGGCATAATACTTTTTAGACTACCTTCAGCCTAGATACCCTGGAAGAATGAAGGAAGCAATTGCTGGAATAACGACATTCAAATTTCTTCGACACAGCTGTCTTTATAGTTTATTCGAGGAAAGAGTATAAGTTGGTTCAAGAATCTTTTTGGAAATCTGAAGTTGCTAGTCTTTTTCAAGCTGAATTACTACTGATTCAAACCAGAACCTAAATAAGACCATTATAACACTGTCAGGTGGCTGTTAAAGCCATTAATTCTAGTAAATCATCCTAAAAATTTTCCCAGAAATGCCGGAATGACATTGTGAACCTGAAAAATAGCGCCGGTGTTACTGGAATGAATGAACGCTTAGGTGAGATAGCCAGGCTAGGATCAGCTCTTCATAGCTCTATTGCGGTAAGAGTATACTTTTCGCCTGTAGTTAATTCTTCTTAAGGAATCAACCCACAGGTTGAACAGTATCTGATATCCACACTCCGAACCCAGGCAAGACATATCCCAGGACCGTTACTACCTGCAGTGGACACTGGCCAATTGGAGAGGAGGCAGAGAACCCAGACATGCCAATATGCCATAACCGTGGGGACCAGCAAGAAATAAAAAAAGGTACTCATTAGAGCATTATCATTCGAAAGAGTTTTTTTTTGACGACATTGACGAACTTTCAGAAATGAAGATCAAAGACTTGATTTTTGCGTTGGGAGCAGTGAAATGGCTCTAGGATGATCTTCGGGAAATTCTGTACCGTAACCTCCATTTGATTCTTTAGACCGCGAATTTCCGGAATGGGACTTCGAAGGGGCTTTATGAGGCACAGTGGCTGGCTGATCACTCCGTCGAATTAGTTGCCGTTTCAGCGCCGGCTTAGTGAGTGGTATAATTCCTGATGATTTTACTAGAGCAAACACACGTCTTCCCACAATAAAAAACTGTTCATGAAAACCTAACTCCAGAGAGAATATGTGAGAATAGGTTCACAGTTTCACATATCAATTCTATTCAAAGGTTCAAACAAGTTTGTTTCAGTATAAGAACGCAGGCTAATTGGACCACAGGAGCAGACTGCCCCTGACTGTGACTACCATGTCTACCTACCTACTTCCCTCATATGTGCACTTCTTTCGGATTCCGTCGACTGTCCATATATTTACAACTCTATCAACACTACCCGATGTTGTATAAGTCTACCTGAATTCCTTCTTACAATTCAGCCTACATATAACTCGTATACTATATCCAGAGTTAATTTGAACTTAAATTGTGTCCACTTTAACCTCAGTTCACGCGTAATAAATTGAGCTTTTAACCCCACTTACGAGTACATTAAATTAAAATAAAATAAAACCATGTTCCAAAAATCAGAAGTATTATCTACATAAAAACGTATCTTCCATAAGCTTAATGTTTTTATTTCTTGGGATATAAGAAAATTTTAAAGAAAAAATCATGACACGAACATATGAATTAAGCTTTTGTTTTCAGCAAAAAGAACAAATTCTCTCTAATTTTATGAAGGTCCTCAAAAATAACTGCTTCATTAGCTTCAAGCATCTTATGTGCTGCATCTAGAGCATGGTCTGCTGCATTTGCACCACTTAATATTGCCCGAATAGCAGCTGTTTTGGTAGAATCGAATCCCTTAGTTCCTTCAACTCTGCTTATTTCAGCAATACCAATTGCATCATGGAAATTGACCAACTGTCCACTTGCTCTACCAACTGATCCAATACTTTCGTATGCCTTCACACTGCCGTCGATTAAAATTAACTTGGCTACTTCAAATGCGTCTTCAATGGAACGAACAGCTGCTTTTGGATCAGTCATGGCCTTCAGCTTTGCTTGAGCTATAGCATCGTAACAAATAGCAACACTCCATGCAGAGAATTCAATATATTCTACAAGTCCTTTTTTTAGCTCGTTTAAAATAGGAACGCTAATACCCATGTCGATTGCGAGGTCAAATTCCTTATTAAGTGCTTCCATAGCAGCAATAGTATCGGAATCAGCGGCTGCAGCTGCTTTAGCTACATCAGAAATCAGTTTTTCAGTGGGTTCATGTTGCATAATTGTTGCTTCATCAGATCTGGAGAGATAATCAATAATGCTCTTGGCTCCAGTAACCAAATTTAAATAAGTCATTTCGGCAGCTGATATAATTGCAGAATGAGCAGCCTTCAGACATTTCTTCTTCACTTCGTCGGTCTCGGCTTTCATACCTTGAATAGCAAAGAATTGGGCTACTTCTAAATCCTCAAATAGTCCAGTTCCAGTTTCTTGAATTTTATCAATGGCAAATTTGAAATCTCCCTTATCTATGATGTCGGCTATCGATTTTATAGCACCCAAGCACGAATGAACTTCAATACCTGCGCGATAAATTAGTTTTCTTACATCGTCGAGTCCATTATTTATGGCATTCAGTGCAGCTACTTTATCTTTGATGTCTTTCGCTAGGATGTTATCGAACAAATCAAATGCAGTTTCTAGAGCAATTATATCCCATTTAATTTGTTTTACCCAGCCATCTTTCAAAATTTCAATAGCTTCTCCAATGGGTCCAGGTCTGGTATGGTATGCTGCAAAAATATTGATTTCATTGACGGCTTTTCTAGTCATTGCCTTTAACATCTCTCCATCATTTCCGAATTCTGCCTTGATATCAAGCTTTACTTTTGCATCTGGAAAAAGTTTCGATATTTTGTCAGACATTAAACTGGCATCAGATTGGTTCACTAAAGCAACAAGTAAAACAGTTGCTGCCGCTGACAAACAATATTCTGAAAATCCCATGATAAGCAAAAAGCACTTTATACCAAACTTGGCGATAACGAAATTTCAATATAAACTGATGATTAAATCGGTATCAACTTCCCTTTTATACTCCTATGTATATACTCCTAACAATAGTTGTTGCCTTTTCCAAATGCTTATGGTTAAATAATATCTGTCACTTATAGATGTTTACATATCGAATTCCAAAAAAAAAAACCAACATAACTGAAGTACATACATAATATTAATACCTATTTTAAATATTGATTTTAAAACTTGTAGGTACAGTTGCAATTTTTTTAAAATAAAACTGAGACAATTGCTAAAAAAAACATCAGGTTTTACGCACGTTGGGAACGAAATTGATTTATTATACTTGGTTTTTATTTAGATTTGTTAAAACATTGGAATTTGCTTGACGCAATTGATTGAATTATATAAGCTTTTCAATGGAAGATTGAATCATAAGCTAGAAATATTACTAGAAAGCGCATAAGAAGAGGCCACATCAGCTATCTGGAGCGGATATTGTATAATGTACTTTGGAATTATTTTAAATGAAAATGATTGTTAACTATTCGAAACTTTAAAGGAAAGACTTCATAAAATAATCTGTTCGACAACAGCCTAAACGGTTGGCCGATTTTCGTTAAACTTGGTAGATATCATTTTCAATTTTTCCCGCCATACGTTTAAAAAAAAAAAAAAAACATAAATAACGGTACCTGCCATACGATTTTTTTTTTTTCAAAATTTTATAAATAATTTTTTTTTCTCAAAAACTTCCACAGTTTTAAGAAAAATCAAAAAATTTCATTTAGTTAAAGCTAAGTAATATTTGAAAAAAAACTAGAAGACATTAATTCGTCTTAGTACAGACATGACTTTAAGTTTTGTTATTATTATTAGTAACTTAAATTTTGAAGATTACTTGCCTAACCATTTAAATTGTCAGTAATACAAGAAAACTTGCCAAATTTAAAGTCAGAAATAATAAAAGCAACATTTTTCCTCATAATTTGAACTTGTTTCCATATTATTCTACTCAAAAAATTTGATATTAAATTTCATAAACTTATGCTAGCTACACACGAGGCAACCGTTGAAGCAACGTGTTGCAGCAACGTGTTTCGTTTGTTCACTACACACAAGGCAACTGTTGCCGCAACCACAGTACAGTTGGAGCAACCGACCGAAAATATCTAAACATTTTGATATTTCTGGCAACGGTTGCAGCAACTCAAAATTAATCGGCAACACAGCTACACACGAAGCAACCATTGCTTAAACATAACCGTGTTGCTGCAACGGTTGCCTTGTGTGTAGCTAGCATTAGAACTAAAGGAACGTGAGTCAATCTGTACGATTAAGTACGTGTCGACCAAAGTGGTATCACCTTGACGACGACGTGAGACGCTTCTAGTGCATGAACCAGAAGATCTCTTTTTTTTTGACGCGTTTGGGATTGTTGATTGGTTCTCTTATTGATGAGGAATGTTTTATTGACTTTCGACTAATGCAACCAATTACCTCTGGTGGGGGGAAGTTGCGATAATTTAAGAAACACTCAATATTTGGTGGTTAAACAGAAAGTGATTTTATTCCTTCAAATAATCGTCTTATACAAAAAAAATAGCTTATTCTACAATTTAACAAACATCCAATATAAGTTCAATAATCAACAAATAGCTTATTCTACAATTTAACAAAAATCAATATAAGGTTCAAAAAATCAATTTTATTGCCTAATTCTATAATATGCAGCGTGTGCACAATGTGTCATTGACTTGATCAAAAATAAAAACATAATGTGCACACACCGCAAAATGTGTAAACAAAAAATTATTAACAAAGAAAATATGCACATTCTGCACAATGTATAAGAAATGAATTTTTAGGTTTTTATTGTGACTTGAATTGTGACCTACTTAAGGTAGGTAAGTAAGTGTGAAATGTGTATAGATTGTTTTGAAATGTGTATAGTGTTTATGAATTGTGATAGGTCAGTTGTGTAGGAAATTGTGCTGGGTATTAACACAATCATTTAATGTTTTAGCGATTTTTTAAGTACTATATTTCAGGAATCCCCTGTGATCAGCTCAGCAAATACTGTGAATATGAGCCTGAGTTGTCAAAAAATAAATTGTGTTTCTCTTTTAGTTTAGAGTGTTCAGAGCTTCGAATATGTTTTTCTTTTTTCCTTCTGAGCATGTTCTGAACGTGTTCAGACTGCGCCCTATGAGCTCAGAGTAAAATAACTGAGCAGGCAGATTTAAATGCTTAACACAAGCATTTGACAGTTGGAAGTTAAGAAATGGTGACAGGTAAGTGTTCAGGTGTGTTTGAAACACAACTCAAAGCACGCTTGGTTCAGAGGATGTTCAGAAAATGCTCAACACTATATTGGTACTGAAGTTTGAAAAAGTCGGAAATCACCTGAATTTGTTTCAATTAGGCGTTTTTCTTTTTTAGTTCAATATAGAGCTCCGAACAGAGTCCGAGCATGTCGAGCATGTTCCGAACATCCTCTGAACCAAGCGTGCTCTGAGCGCTCTGAGTATTTTTTGAAACACACCTGAACACTTAGCTGTCGACATTTTTTTTTTTAATTTCCATCTGTCAAATGCCTGTGTTAAGCATTGTACTCTGTCTGCTCAGTTATTTTATTCTGAGCTTATAGAGCGCACTCTGAACACGCTCAGAACATGCTCAGAACGAAAAAAGAAACACATTTACGAAGCTCTGAACGCTCTGAACGCTCTGAACTAAAAAAGAAACACAATTTATTTTTTGTTAACTCAGGCTCTGTTCTGAACTAAAAAAGAAAAACGCCTATTGATGAATCGCTGTTTTTTTTTCAATAACGTGAATCCTTAGTGACTTAGTTCCGAAGGAAATTGATTGCTGGGTAGCCTTATAGTTTCTAGAATATAGAAAACATTTCTAAAAAAATTTATTATTTTCTGAGCCTTATAACACAATGCGTTATTTATAGAAATAAAGTTTTTAGAATTTCTGCTAGTCGACATTTTGAGAGGTTTTTCCTACGTTTCCACAGAATTTTCAATCTTTTTCGAGGGAGAATTTCAAACAAAAGTAAATTATGTAAATTAAGCTCATTTTCAAATTTTGGATCAGTCAACATTATCTGTCATTATCAACAAACTTTTAAACATCCTACAAATTAAAAAAAAAAAAAGAAAAATCAATTTTAAATATTCCTGTCAGCTATTTTCCACCTGAGACAAGAAGTATTTTCCTCAGACAAAAGAGATACATTGCCAAAAAAAATCCCCCTATAACATTGACCCCAAATATTACACATTATATCCTTAAAATAGATTCATACATGTGTGTTTATGCACTCACCTGTTCTTGACTTTGCATCAGTTGGTCCTTCTAATGCGGCAACTGCTGCCAATGTCGATGACGACGGCGGCACTGGACCGGAAGCTATTGAATTTGTTGATGGCGAACATCCAGCTGGTTGTGTGACTGGATCCAGACGATATCGTTGAACTGTCGCTGGTGATGATGTTGTCGTGCAATTGCCACCATTTAAAGCTAAACTTGTTGAACTAACTGCATTATTGACGGAAGATCCTATACAACTTGTACTACTACTATTATTAACATTTGATGCAGCGGCAGATGATTCTATTGAATCTGTCAGTCGTTGAGTTGAATAGATGTCACTGAAAAAAAAAGACAAAAAAATTCATGACAGAAAAAGAAAAGAGAAAAACCGCGAAAACCTAATTGACTTACCTAAAAGCACTAGACGCCCCGAAGAAGCTCGTTCTGTCTTGCAACGCCGCTTTCGCCTTTTCCACACTCTGCTTCAGCTGTTCGAATGTGGACTGATGGAATCGATATGATGTCCAATCTGGCGAGCATTGTCCCAATCCAAAGCAATCTTCGGTCTTCACTTGTGCTAAGCTTGGCGAAATTCTCTTCAAATCCAGCGCAGTCTGGTAGGAACAAGAGTTCTCGTACATCGTAACTGATGCCGTAGAATTGTTGCCACTTGTCCACTTGAGTCTGCAAAGGTATATTCCAAGAAAAAATATTGTTTTAGAAGAAAGGGGTTGTTCTATACTTGGAACAGAATTCAGATATAATGTGCTTCACCTCATTTCACCCCCATAAGCTGGACTGAAACATTGGACGCAGTGCAGTGGATTTCACCGATGTTCTTCTGCCATAGCTTGCGCTAATTGTATGTACTCTGTTCTATAGGTATGAAATGCTAATACAGCTAATTGCAATCTAAAACAATATAATTGAGTGCGAGGGTAATTAAATAAATTTATGAGAGTCCTCCTTTGATGTGTAGATGTGTAGATATAAGTATATGACTATATACCAACCCGCAACCGCACGGAACGGAACGCCACCGTAACGTGTGTTCTCGATAACCCGCTATCTCTACAAATGTGTAATGGAGATTTCCAACGGTGCGCTGGTGGTATCCGTGGCATATAGAAAACATGAAAACATCCCCTCGTTCGCATGAATATTCATTCAAATTCGGGTTGTCATCGGAAGTAGTGCGATTTGATTTATGCAATTCTCTAACCCTCACCCGCCTAATGTTGGAGCCCTTACCAAAACCCTGGCTCTGAAGAACGACTATGCATATACAAATACATTCAACGATGTTAGATCCTTCTGTCTGATAGAATCGCATCTACATAATATCTCTTCTCCCTGAAACTGATATCCCGAAACATCGAAAAAGAACACCCCGAAAACACACATAAAAACCCCTTTCCATATAAGCACAAACTCACAACCCATTTTAGGCAAAAACTCCGTTGAAATGTAAAATTGAATATTTCTGCAGTGATTTTGGTGGTAAATAAATATCTATCTACAGCTTCGCTGGATTCCTTTTCATATCCTTTATTTCCAGAAATTCTTTTCTTCTATGTAAATGATGCATGCTGCGTAGCATTTATAGGATCAGATTCAGAAATGGGTGATTATGATCCGCCCACCTAACAAATAATTCTGTTGTTATGTATAATGGACTGACTGGTGTAGAGCACACGCCTGCTTTATTACTGTTACATTAACTTGCCCCAAAAAGATTGTACAAAAGCCGATTCAAAAGCATCGGAATAAAGCAGGAGTTAAAGGAAGTCCTTGCTAAGATAGGCCATAGACTAGGCGCTGCTTCGTAAGCGTGTTGTAAACATATACATATATGCGCCAATTGCGAGCAAGATTAATAACTTTAGATAAAAGGAGATGACATTTCTATAACGTTCTCTAGTCGAAGTGGGCGAGTCACGTGTTCGTTAAGTACGAAGATTTGTGTGACGATTATTGTTGATGTTTCTAAATGCGTTTAATTAATGGAGATTACAAGATTTCGAAATGTTTAATTAAATAAGCCAAATTTAAGAGGGGAAAGAGCTACAAGAGGAGGAGAACAGTTTTGAAATAAGGTGATAAAAGCGGTGGATTATGGTGGATTATGTTTATTTTGATAAGCATTATTTATTTTGCCTACTCAATGCTGACAGGGTTGTATGCAGGCGCTTTCGAGTAATGCGTCTGAATAGAATGGTGCAAAATTTAAATCAGCATAGTTTTGAGGTTAAGTGTGATACCTAAATATTTAAATTTTGCTAACTTTTAAGCAAAAAGTTAGTAACTTTTTCTTATTTTTTTAACTGTTTTTAACTCATATCGTGCTAGGGTTACTTTTTTAATTAATTGTTTCTGAACACATTCAGAACAATGACAGTTAAGCGATAAGCAAGGAGGCCTTTTTGACATTTGGAAATGTCAAAGTGTGATATGAGTATAGTATATTAGGAGTTGTTCTTGTTTTCTCTCCCATCAGGCATCAGCGGGGAACTGACCTGTCAAAAAAAGAACTATCTTATTTTTTTTACTCGGAGCGCTCAACTTAGGCTACGACCGCACTTGCGATTTCAATCGCACGATTTTTTAGTCGCAAAAATAGAACACATGAATTTAAATGAGAATGAACGCACTTGCTACCAACAAATCATGACGATTTAAAAGTCGCAATTTGTTTCATTTTTCTTGCGATGCGATTGTCGTAAACTTAAATGAAACACATGTACTCAAATGGATATGCCCACACTTGCGATTTAAATTACTACGACTTAAAAATCGTAGTCGCAATGAGAAAGTGGCATGCACGCACTTGCGTTTTTTAATCCACGATTTTTTAGTCGCAAAAAGTAAGACCCATGGCCTTAAATCTGAATGCACGCATATGCGACTTAAAAATCGTAGCGATTATAAAAATGAAACAAGTTCTATTTTTTCAAGCGATTTTTCTGTCGCTTCTTATATTTGTAGCAAATGCGTGCACTCACATTAAAAGTAGTGGGTTTTATTTTTCGCGATTAAATAATCGCGTGGCAAAAAAATCGCAAGTGCGTGCATGACAATAATTTGTAGTGACTACGACTTTTTAATCGCCTCGACGAAAAATCGCAAGTGCGGTCCTAGCCTTATCTACATTTCTTTTTTAACTCAGAGCTCGATCGGGGCTTGTTAGGTAAGCTCATTAAAAGAAGACAAAGCAGATCGAGTAAAAAAGTGAGCGCGACTAACTTCGTTCATTTATTTTTTCCATTTTGTATTAATCGGAAATGAATTATTAAAAATTCTTAAAAACACATATTTCACAAGGAAAACTGTCAATTTTGACAGTTTATTAAATAAAATTAAAGAATGATATTTCAGTGCTAAATAGTGTTTCTTTTATAGATCGGAGCAAGCTCTATTCTCTCAAGCCCCAATCGGGGTTAAAAAAAACACCTAATATAAAGGTCTTTTCAATAAGGTCGGGTAGAAGTTGAAATGGAATAAAGCAAGGTGTGTGTGAGGTACATACACATTAACAAAATTCTTTTTTTATTTCAAAGGCCCATGTACGAGTATGTATTGAAAATGACATCGTTTAAATATCCGCCTGAGTGGTCCAATTTTCAATAACTCTTCCGTTTGGATCCACTGAAGACTTTGTTATGATCATCTTTAGGGCATCGATAGGTCGATTGTGGTTTATTGGTATCGACCTGCGGAAGGAAACCCAGGACAAGAAAAAGTCTAGCGGGGCCAAATTGCATCACCTTGATTGCCAATTCATGTCACCAATTCATTTTCCACAAAATGTTGAAGAGTCGACTGGGAAGGGCCACTACGTCTACCGTAATATGGGCGCAACGTTTGCAATAAGGAATACTACTTTTGATAATAAAGTCTTATCATTTAATCGTTCTGTTTAATCCTGTAACTTGCATTAGTGATTTGACATCCAAAACTGAATAACAAATAACAGCTTTGACAAATGTCATTAAAACAACATGGCCGCCACAGGCCATCAACATCATGTATTTATGTTCCTTGATCTACAGCCTAAGCTCATTTTAATTTTGAGCCGATTTACTTCAAACTTTGGGGATTTTCTATTGGGATAAAAACAAAATATTCTCGGAAATTGATTTGGTGGTTTGACAGCTCTAGGAGAACCGGTTAACACAGTGACCTACAAATCTTAAAGAGAGTGGAAAAACTTTTTTCTGTCCATTCCAAAGAACTGAGATAAGATGCACTTTTTCATGACAAGAAATGCTTTCAGAGTTAATGTCACATCTTCTCAAGGGACATAAAATTTATATTTTAGGTGGCAAAGATCGATCGGAATCGCCTCTAGCGGTGACGACAGGGCAATCCGCTAAACATTGCGCCATGAAGTACTGTTTCCTCGTGTAAGGTAAGGGTGATTTATTTAAAAATGTAAAAATGATGACAAACCTAACACATTTCTTTACTATCCACCCACACTATGCCGATCACCTTATAATCAATGCAAGCGGTTCTATTGCTGTAATGCTATCTGTGCAAAGTATTATCGGTGCAAGTTATCTATTTCTTCGAACTTCGACTTTTTATTGTATTTCTTCGAACTGCAATTTATCATTATTCGCATACCAACCACTAACGAACAAATAGGACGAATGAAAAATTAGATGAGGGGACTTTTTTTACGAGCTTATATTCTCGAAGTCCATATTGATAATAGAATTTGAAGATTTTATAATTAGATAAATTCAAAAAATAAAAATGTATAGATTTTAGAAAAGCATAAACATAAGTGCAGCTTGAAACATTTTTCGCAGTTTCATCGTAAACGCACCATAATTAAAAACAACGACTGTTCGATTATTATTCATAAGTAGAGTTCATTGATCGGTCTTGTTATATTGTACCTTCTTATGTCAGAAGTCGGAAACTGTCTTTTTATGACTGACACTGACACTGACACTTTCCTTTAGTATCTGATGCAATAATTATAATAAAAATTTCACCATAGATATATTAATTTATTAACAGTCACTCTTTTTGTTTTGTTTTGAAACACTCGATCCGGTCAACTTAATTGATTTCTTCTTTATATTTGAACATTTTTTTTTTAAATTTCGTAACTTATCTTATTTTTGTATGCACTCATTCATTCTTTACTTTAACTCGCTATGTTATCACAAT
Organism: Chrysotoxum bicinctum; assembly: GCA_911387755.1. Taxonomy (NCBI): domain Eukaryota; kingdom Metazoa; phylum Arthropoda; class Insecta; order Diptera; family Syrphidae; genus Chrysotoxum; species Chrysotoxum bicinctum. The sequence goes on from OU426989.1 coordinate 172,875,729, forward strand.
TTTTAAATATTTTAGTATTAACCACACTTTTATAAATTCGTTATACTTTTCATTTGAAAAAATTCACTTAGCCACTTGAAAAGCGCTCGATATTCATTTAAATTTTGGTAGTTAACACGTCGTCGTTGAAACATTTTATTTAAAATATTTTATTATTATAAACGATAAGCTAACAGAAGCTACGGCAAACAAAAAAAAAGTAAGAAACTCACGTCAAAGTGCGAAGAATAGTTTGAGCAACAAATTTTCATTCAAAACTAAACTTCCAATGTCTCTATTTCTATGAGATGGCGTAGGTGGTATAATACCTCACCTGGGTATATATGTAGCACATTTTAAAAACCGATGGCTCTTTTTCTAAAGATCGTAATATTAAAGTGTTTACTATTTTAAAGAATTTGAGTTGAAGGATCTTCAATTATATTAATGGGTGAGTTTTTAATATTTTAAATAACAAATAAAAGCAACATGGGGCCATATTACCGCTTCAGTGACCGAGTGAGAGAGTCCCATCAGTGATCGAATGAAAATGTCAAATTAGTGTAATCGATTGCTCGATGACGTAAGCGGTAATGCCAAACTCACATAATTCAGGCATGTATTACTCGAAAACGGATGCGATAATTTGGCCCCTGGTCTATACCGGTACACGTCACATGGTAAAAAAGTAAAAAGTTGCGGCGAAAATTAAGAAGGGAAAGAATTAAGATGTTGAATATTAACCTAATTCAGTCGTTATTTTCCATTTCACTTAAAAACAACCTCCTATAGTTGAGTGAATATTTCGATAACAAAATTCAATACAAGCCTTTTTACGGTTTACTGAAATTAGTTGATTTAAATAAAAAAAAGTCACCAATCTAAAACTCTGGTTATGATAAACTCAAGCAAACCCCAGGTGATTACAATTATTATTCATTTTATTCATATTGCAAATTTTGGATACATTTAAAATTGAATTGTATAGAGTTCAAATCCTATAAATGAATGTATTAGAGCGTTTGAAAAATGTAAATCATTTATTAATGATTTATTAATGCAAAGTATTTTACCATTTTACCTTAGTAACAAACGAAAAAAATTGTTCATACTCCTTTTTGTTAATTTGACACGATGTCATGTCAAAATGACATTTAGATACTAAAACGGCTTTATTCCACCCCTATTCCTAGTATGTTTTTTTATAAATAAGCTTTTCAGGATTAGAGTCGTTGTAAAGTCGAAGTAACTTTACTCCGTCGCTAAACCGAGTTAGTAAATAAGGATGTTAAAGTCTTTGATAGCACCAAAAACGTCTAATTGGATGCGTTCAGAATTCTATCGAAAGCAAATCTCCAAATGTGATTTGAGTTTATTATTTGGGTGGAGTTGTTTTTGTTTTTCAGAAATATAATATTTAATAATGAATGAATTATTCAAATTCTCCTTTTTTGTTAATACTTTTGGTTATTGAAGAAATAAACAAATAAAACATTTATTTCTGCTCCAAATTTGCCGACAGGAAAATTCCGAACTTTCAAACAGCTGCGTGTACACGTTCTGCAAACGAAGTTAGTTTCTTAAGGCTATAGTCGAACAAGCTCACGCGAAATAAGACCAACTTTCATTCTTAAACAAATTTACTTTTTCTAATACTTATGGTTATTGAATAAATAAACAAATAAAATAATTGATTTCTGCACCAAATTTGTCGATAGGAAAATTTTGAAATTTCAAACAGCAGTGCCTACACGTGGTGCAAACAAAGTATGTTTCTTAGGGCCATTTGCTGGAACGAAACTTAAGTAGCTTAAGTTCAACATAAGCTCTTATGTAACAGTTTGCGTAGAGGAAAAAGTAGAACAGAAGCGTTTCAGTTGAACATAAATATTTAAGTTTCGTTTCAGCAAATGTGCCTTAAGGCTGTAGTTGAACAAGCTCACGCTTCAAAAGGCTGTTTCATTCTTAAACAAATTTATTTAATGACGGGGGATAATAATTTGAAACCAGAACTGAACCACTGAACTGTTATAGGCATCGATTTCCATTTTTATTTATTTTGTTTCCGTCTGTCTCTGTTATATCACACGAAAAAAAAGTGAAGTTAGCCGCCCTAAGCTTTTTACCCTATCTGCTCGGTCATTTTATTCTGAGATTTATGTACCTCGCTCTATCTACATATCATTGATTTGAAAAAGAAACCCAACCTGAGCACTCTGATGTGTCTGAGCTAAAAGAGAATTACAGATCTTTTTTTGACAGCTCAATTTCCTTCTCTGAGCTTAAAAAGAAAAGCGTCTATTATTTAATGATTTTTAATTAATTCAAGTTGACTTCAATACTTCACACTTTCTTCAAATTGTCTTAAATCAGCTCTAACAGCTTTAATAAACTTCCTCCTAGTAGATATGTACCAATGTATGTATATAAACTATAATTATACACAATTTGAATTAGTACGATGCTTAAACTATTTAAATATGATCCTAGATTAAGACAAAGGTTATGAAAATATTAATCAAACTAAGCATCATATACATAAATCACATCATCACACATTTTTTATTATAATGTTTAATCATCATCGAACACATATTTTATCTATTTAACTTTTTGCTTTTTCCAAAAAAGTTCTGTTTGCTTAGTTTTTTGCAAGAACTGTCATTATTTAAGGTTCTTAAACAATTTATTAAAAAATTAGCTTTATAATACGTTTTCACCAAAGGATAATCCGGGATTTAAGCAAGACTTAAAATAAATCTTGTGTGTTTTCACCAAAAAAAGAAGATTAATATGACATTTTATTGACATTTGACCAGATCAAATGAGTAGATGTTATTATTGGTTTTAAAAGTTAGGAGGAAAATAAATTTCTGAGCAAAGAATGATTTTATTTCATAATAAAGTTGTTAAAAAATTAGTATTAGCTTTGTATATAAAACTTATAATACTATCTTAGTATATATAACCTATAGTACTCGTATTATCATGGAGCGTGATTTTGTATTGCGAACGCTAGCCTGGTGGTAGCGCAGAAATTAGCGCACGCTTTTACAGTGGAGAGTAGGATAACATTCAAAACAAGTAGTAAAAAAGAGAATATTTTATTATTAAATTTAGCAAAGACAAATCTAGCAATTGCAGTTCCTAGCCTTAAGATGTCGCCACAATCTTTCGTCTTCTTGATAGTACTATAAGTTTTATAAGTACTATCACTATACTATTGTGGCGACATCTTAAACATAGCGACAGTACTGGCTAGATTTTAGAGCTGCGTCAATCGCGATTGATTCGTTCATTCAACTTGTTCTCAATCATTTTACAATACCAAATAGGAAAAGACATGAATGTATATTCCTCATTGTATATACAATAGAAGAGGGCGTGAACGTAGCAACGAAGTAGAAAAAAGCCAAAGATTCTTTCATTTTCACATTGTTTCGGTCTCGGTCTCCGTCTGAATGAAACGATTGAAAAAAAAATATTTTAGTTGAATGAATGATTGAAAACATTTCGTGTCGGTCTATATCTCGTTCGGAACGAAACGGATGGATAAAAAATGATTGAATGAACGATTTATTGAAAAGACCGAATCCTTGAACCAATCAATCAATGATTGATTCGGTCTTTCAAAATGAACGATTGGCACAGCTCTACTAGATTTGTCTGTGCTAAATTTAATAATAAAATATTCTTTTTTTACTACTTGTTTTTGTATCTTATCCTACTCTCCACTATAAAATCGTGGCTAATTTCAGCGCCACCACCAGGATAGCGTTCGCAATACAAAATCACGCTCCATGATAATACTATAAGTTATATAATATACAAAGCTATTAGTAACATAAAACTGTTTTTAAAGCATCATTTGATTATCCACAATTGATTGACAGTGGTTATGGTTGCGTTGGACAAAATAATTCACTGTTGTAGAAAATAAATTGTAATTTGTTAAGTTTTACTACATACATTACATGTATGTAATACGTTAGTATGTAGTTAATTTCTTAGCGAATTGCTAAGTAGTACCATAATAGTTCTTAGTGTTAGCTGTTTGTCAATTTATTTTTAAGTAAACTGAATTTCAGGCTAAAATTTTAATTGAAGAAAATATTGCCTTGACTCTTTTTTTTATAAAATTATATATTAGTTCTTACTTTCATATTTGTTTCCTTAAATGCCTCCATATTTTATTCTTAAATGCTGAACACATGTTTGTTCTTCTTTTAATTAACACGACAGTCCAACGTACTAAGCATTATACCAAAGGAACATACCGCGATATGTCAACTAAACAATTAAAAAAAGACCCGATATAATATATTGTTTTAAAAACAATTATTTTGACAATTTAAGGAAATGTGAGTAAAAAATGGTTTATATTCGTTTTTTTCTAAAGAACTTTTCAAAAAGTCCAAGATTAAAAATACCTATCGGTTAGTAAAATAAATAAAACATTTAGTCAAGTCAAGTTATATTATTATCTTAAATGCTCAATCTAAAATAATCGACACATAACCCCCTAGGTCCGTTCACTTTTCATTCATACGATCGCTGTTTACATTTTACAGAAGCTCATAAATTGACCCCTTCCGGTACCGGACATGGGCCGCACAGTACAATTAAAAACACACAGTGGTCGCCGTGAATACACAAGTAGATGACGATTTGTGGTTCGATTGGTCTAAGGGTAGAGTGTGACCTAGTGTCGGTCGTCTCGTTATGCTTATATCATTATCATTATTTATACTCTTCGCGGTTGTTGCATACTAAATTCAAATTGACAAACTGTCGTCTTCGTTTGTGGTCATTTAAGAAATTTGCTGAAATTAGTAAAATTAATTTTTTGTTTCTTCATTTAGTAATCGAGAAATGCAAGCCGTTCAGCCATTAAGAGGGGGTTTATTAAAAAGTAAACAAATGGCAGACAATGTACCGAAGAAAATGTAAATATTATGCAAACGTCTTGAAGAAAATGCGAGTGGTATACGAGAATAATTTTTCCTGGAAAATAGTGGAAATTTATTGAAATTTTTGAGACGTGTTTTCCGGTTAAACGCGATTATTTTAAGAGTTGATAAAAATTTCTAATTTTAAGGTGGCAACAGCCGGCGCGATGAGCGTGGCGCAGTGGCGGCGACATGTCTGGTATAATTGCTTACATATCACATACTTGACCAGGCTTTGTTATTTTTCAGTCAATTCTTTTGTATGTGATGAAGATGGCATTATTGTATCAACTCTTCCAATGTGTTTAAATATGACTTTTAATTTAGATAAAACACCTTGTAAGCTAGTATAAAATTATTATTTATGGTATTGCAATGAAAAGAGTCCCATACTAGCTTATGTGTAAAATAAGAAATAAACTACATACTATAAAGAAGTAAATAACAATAAAGAAAAACAAAAACGCATTAAAATATTAATAAAGTTAGTTAAGTTAGTTTTGAAATCTCTAATGAATCTATAGTCTCCCATGTGTCTTGGCAGAGTTTCTGTGTCATACATGGTATACACGAAGAGTTTATGCTCGGGCGTCAAAACAAGAAAATCGCTGTTGTAAATAGAATCTGCGTTGTTCTACTAGAAGCTCAGAATGTCATTCTATTGAACAGACTAGACTCTGAGGTTGTTAGCCTTATGTAATACTAAAGAACAACTTATATATATTTGAGCGTTCTCAGCATAAGTCTTAATAGAGGAGTAAGTAAAACAAAAAGACAAATTCACTGATATAAAGGGAAAATAGCAAGGATCCTAGGATTGAACTCTGCTGTAGTATAACACTTGGAATAAATACAGCTTGTTTCTCGACAGTAAGATAACGATATAGAAGTTTGGTGGCAGTTGGATGACAACTTAATCTTAATTCGGAGTTTGTCGCAAAGGATGAAGTTGTATCAAATGCTTTTGAAAACTACATACATATATCAGTTAGAGAAATTTTAATTGATGTTTATAAATATTTTTTTTTGAATTTAATCAACAACCTTCAAAAGAACATTCATGCAGATATGTTTTTCTTAAAAATTTACTTAAGCGAAAGGATGAAATAATATACATATAAGATACTGAATGAAGTCGCTGTAAATTGTGCCATAAAGGTATGATAGTTTTAGCAAAAAGCTTAGAATTTTTCAATATGACAATTAATATTTTCTTTATAGGAAATCCATTTACCTATCACATGGACTCGTTAAGACAATTTTTTCTCTGCGAATTTATTTTTTGAAGTTTTTAAAAATATGTATAAAAGGATAGAACGTCATTTTCAATACGTACAAAAATTGTTGGATCTGCCCATCATTATCGATAACGATTTGATCAATATTTCAATATATCTTGTTATCAGTTTCTATATTTTTATGTTTCCGCTAAATTATTAGAACAGATTGTAATAAAGTTTTGTCCGAAAGCTTACTTGTCAATATAAAGAGCTCCAAGAAAAAAGACGTAAAATCGATCATCGTAATATAATATCTTTGTCGGTATATTTATAACACTTAAAAGTATATCAATTAAAACCCAATTTTTTGTTTTTGACTTTTGATCACTTTTTGACGCGATTACTTTACTATTTAATGTTTATTCTGTTATAATCTTTAAGTTAATAGGTTTTTGCGTTATACAGCATCTTAATTATGTAAGTAAGCACTTATTTGTTCAAAACTAGACTTAATGGCACAAACTGTCATATTATGTCTACCTCGGCAATATGTAAATATAGCTTATTAATCCATTCACTTGTTATCCATAATTAAATCGAAGTTGAAGTTTTATGGGTTCATCTAAACAAGGGAAGAACTATTATATATTTTGACGTGTTTAGAGTATTTTGTTAATGTTTCAAACATAAAATTCGTTGCATGCGTTTCGTTGTGTCGAACGTTTAATTGTGACAGCTCGATTAGACTATAAAATGAATGAGCAAAAAGTGATTGCAATTATTTTACTGTCAAATGAATAGTGTGTGTAGAACTTGAATTCGAAGTCTCAAAGTGAAATTTATGAATCCAATTTTTTAATTTAGTTCAATAGAAAATTTTTTGAAGGGTGCATAGCAAAAATATTGTATTATGCAACCCTGTCCGCAGTCCGAATTTGATGCTGTTTCCTTAAAGATTTTTCGAATTCGTAATATTTTTTTTAGTAGTAACTAATTTGACAACTGATGATGATGATTTTTGCTCAATTTGGTTCGATTTTAATTATGAAAATTGGCTTAATGTTATCATGTACTGTGAAAGTTAAAAGGCTTACGAAAATAGCAAAACTTTTAAATATACAAACTACAGCAAAAAAAGTTATTTGTTAGTAGTTACTATACAGCTATATCTACATTCCGTAATGTTTAGCTAGTAAATAGATAACATCCAACACTAACAGATTTTGTAAATATATTTCAAAAATCGAGGTTCAACCTTTACGACTGCCAAATGTTATAGTGATGAGTACGTTTAACTTAAATGATTCTCTTTTCGCATAATCGCATTTTAACCATAACCCACGCTTCATTGCTATTGATGAGGAGTTAGCATTTTATACTACGTAGACGGCAGATTATCTGGATTTATCTGTCGTTATACTATGTTTACACCAAACCGAAATCTAAGGCTAGGCGCGCACATTCAATTTTTAGTTGCGCAACTGTTTGGTTGCTTATAGACAACAGTTGAACTATTTAGTTGAATGTCCACGCAGGTGCATATAATTATAATAGCGAACTCAATTTAGGCAATCGTTTAGTTTGTGTCAAAAAATAAACTTTTTAGTAGCTATCGAACTAAATCTAAAAACTAAAAATTGAATGTGCGCGCCTAGCCTAAGATTTCAGCTGAAAAAACTTGAGATCTCAAATTTCGTTTTTCTTTGGGAACATATACATATGTAGATAATATAAAATTGATTTTTGGAATGAAAAATTTCCGAATTAAAAAAAATGATATTAAACTGCACAGTTATTAAAGGGTTTTCCAATAAGAGGTGTTATTTTGATATTCAAAGAAAAATGGCATTTTTGGAGATAAATGATCGGACGTTTATTTCATTATAAAGAGGAAGGTATGCCGTTAATAATGGAACACAACATTAGCCAAATGGCCGTGTGTGTGTCTTTGCTGATTGGGTCCTTGAAATGCATGAAAATGATCCGGAATTTCATCGAAAAATCATCTTGACTGATGAGGCCCATTTCCACCTCGGAGGCTACGTCAACAAGCAAAACTGTCGCATCTGGGGCTCGGAAAACCCAAGAGTTATTGTTGAAAAGCCTCTCCATCCTCAACGCGTGACTGTTTGGTGCGGTTTATGGTCCCGCGGGGTCATTGGACCTTACTTTTTCGAAAATGAGGCTGGAGCAACAGTTACGGTCAATGGATTGCGCTATCGAGAGATGATTAATGATTTTTTATGGCCGATCCGATCATTTATCTCCAAAAATGCCATTTTTCTTTGAATATCAAAATAACACCTCTTATTGGAAAACCCTTTATTTGAGCAAACAGTTCTAAACAAAAATATCAGCGATTGTGTATGTGCCAAAAAAATGGCATAAGAAAATCGATAAGGCCACTTGATTCCTTTCTTGAACGTAAAAATTGATTAATTAAAAATATTGGCGCAAAATTTAAAGCGTTGCTCGTTTAAGGAATAAAACTGGCTCTACTTAAAACATCGTTTAGTTTGAAGCCTTTTCATTCGTATTCATAATTTTAAACACGTAAGACAACTCATCTAACTAATGTGGGTTTCACAACAGAACCTAAACAAATTTACGTTGAACAACCCTTAATTTGACAGATAAAGCACTCAAACACAACTACCGAAAAAAACAATAAAAAGAACACAAACAAATTCAAACCAAATAACTTTTTGCCGAGAAAATTATATTCTATATAATACTTACATACAGATTCTGATTGTTTATACCTTATTTACATTATTTTAGAAGATTATGAAGTATATATCGCTAATTCACAAAATAAAACTCAATTTTTTTGTTGCAAATTCATATGGCAATACATCCAACGCCTGACACAATATTGCAATGATCGTAGAGCACTTTTGTAATATTGTTTCGAATTTGTAATTTTCAGTCTATTGACAAAGCACATTTAAAAAAAAAATCAAATTAAACATCAGTAAACATTTTTACTTCAATTTGCATTGATATGAAATGACCATTGTCAATATGAATAGATACTTTTAAAAGATAAACTAGCTGTTTGCTACTGTTTAAGTTAGACGAGCTCTTCAACGTTAAAGTATAGTTTATGTCATTTAAAAGTAACGAAAAGTCTGTTGTCGTTTTTTACACAATATTTAGAGTCAATTCCCATTCTAAAATTGATTTAGATTTTTTTATATTATGTTTATTGAACGGGTCTCTTACCCTTTGGCGACTTTCAGTCATACTAGAATCTGATAGTAACTATAAGTTAGCATTAATTAAACACAACTTTAATTAAACACAACAACAAAAACAAAATAAATCGATAAAAAACAATAACACTTATAGTTTTCAGTATGTTCTATACCGATTTTTTACTGAAAGTTAATGCAAAAGATCTGCCTTAAACTGTTCGAAATTGAGTCACTGAATATGAAGGAAAACAGTTTGGAACACAAAAAAATGTTTAACAGATCACTGAACAAATCTTTTTTCAATTCGACAAGAAAGTTTGTTTACATGTAAATGAATGTAGATCAAACCTTGAATTCTTTCTTTAAGAACCTTATCTATAAATCAATGTTCTTTGAGTTTCTTGCTCGGAAAAATATCAAATGCGTTCTGCAATAAAAACCTATGTAAGCATAAGGCTAGTCGCGCACGCGCACTGGCAACTGTGATCGAAATCAAATAGTTTAATCACCAGTTAAAAGAGAACCGCGCACTGGCAACTCTTTACTCACGCTCACTCATTTAGTTTGTGTAAAAACACAACCTTTTTAGTTGCTCGAATCGAGTTGCTCTAAGGCTAGCCGCGCACTAGCAATTTTTAGTTGCGAAACTGTTTGGTTACTTATAGAAAACAGATGAACTGTTTGGTTGAATGTCCGTGAATTTGTAGATAATTATATGTTCAATAAAATGGCGAATTTATTTTAGGCTAGCCGCGCACTAGCAACTTTTAGTTGCGAAACTGTTTGGTTACTTATAGAAAACAGATGAACTGTTTGGTTGAATGTCCGTGAATTTGCAGATAATTATATGTTCAATAAAATGGCGAACTTATTTTAGGCAATCGTTTAGTTTGTGTCCAAACACAAACTTTTTAGTTGCTCGAACCAAGCAGTTTCGCAACTAAAAGTTGCTAGTGCGCGGCTAGCCTTAGGCAATCTTTTAGTTTGTGTCAAAACACAAACTTTTTAGTTGCCCGAACCAAGCAGTTTCGCAACTAAAAGTTGCTAGTGCGCGGATAGCCTAAGGCTAGCTCAACAGCTCAACTGTTGCGAGGGCAATCGTTTAGTTTGTGTCAAAACACAAACTTTTCAGTTGCTCGAATCGAGTTGCTCTAAGTGCGCGGTGTCCCATATAAGCCCATATGTTTCATTTCAGCAACTAATCAGTTGCGAAACTAAAAATTGAATGTGCGCGCCTGGCCTAAGTGCGCGGTGTCCCATATAAGCCCATATGTTTAAATTTAGCAACTAAACAGTTGCGAAACTAAAAATTGAATGTGCGCGCCTGGCCTAAGGCGTTTATCTCTTTTGGCCCGACCGGAGCACAGAGTGTGACCTAAGTACTCCGATCTATTTTAGAAACACAATAATTGAGCACTAACTGTCTTTGCATCATTTTTTTAATGACTGTTATATAAATTGTAAAACTGTCAGAAATTGATGTTCTCAATAATTTTTTCTTTTTAACTAATTTCTAGTTAATGCAAAATAAAAAAAAAATTAATGAAATTAACCGCCCTCACCTATTTGCTTGATCTGCTCTGTAATTTTTCAACAAGCTCATCGATCGATCAAGATCAGAGATCTAAAAAAATGTAAGTTGAGCCTTAAAAGTGCTCCGAGTTAAAAAAGTAACATACATATCTCCTTTCTGACATCTCAGTGTCCCGCTCGGGACTATAAAAAAAAATCTATTATGGGATTTTGGGCCGTTTTGCTTTAGTTTTTTTTTGCTAAACATAACAAATACATCTGCAGTTAGCCCATTAAATCTATTTAAAGCCGGTTTATCAAATAAAAAGGTTCTACCCCCACTATACAGATACTTTCAAAGTATAACAGTATAGTTATTATATAATATCTTAATCCCAGCGGAATGATTTAAAGGACAAAATGAATTATATTGTATTGTATCGCTTTTATATTCCAAGGAACTTGTTGAATATACAGACACTTTTTAAATTTTCCAGAGTTCTTTTGAACATACTTTTTACCCATTGAAATCCACTGCACTATTACTGTCAATTGCACTCTTTCTGTCATGAAACATAACTTACCTACTGTTCTACACTTGACGTCGCTTACTGGTCCCTTGTTGGTATCCTTTAAGTCCACTTTTTAAATTTCCCAATATCACAATTCTTGATAAACAGAAATTAATCCTTATTTTCCACAAACTCTTTAACTTAAAATACTTCCTTTCGTAACTTCGTTTTAAGCAATTAATTTTTTTCTTAAATTATCGTATATTTCAAAAACACACCCGGAAACAACACATTGCCACCTTTTTACCGGTCACTCTAGAAGAATTCCGCCACACTTGTGGTTTATTTGGTTCCGTCACAGACAGACAAAACAATCTATATTGCTCCTGGTATTGATGGAGTAGGTAGGTGTAGTATAAATAGTTCAGCGAAAAATTGTTAACTGCCAATAAAACCGTTTGCAGACATTTTCTTGAGCAACAAGCCTTTCTCACTCTTTAGATAGCTATTATACGGTCTGCGTTTAGTTCCGAAATCGCCCGGGGAAATCCGACAATGATTTTCCTTGTTGTTGCGGGTCAGTAAGAATATCGCTACCAAACACCTACAACTTGGTTATGCCAAATTGTGTCCGATGTGCATTCCGTCAATAACGAGAACGACGTCGAGAGTAGTTTTGGTCTAAACCACAAAACGGATAACCCATTGCGCCACACAGACACACATTTGAATTGCAGATACAAACACACGCGACGAGTAGCACAGTTAATAGCAGATCATCCCTTTTAATGAGGACAACGTGTCGTCGTGACTTTGGTGAGGGTGTAGCCCTAGGGGTGAAAATTGGTCTTCGTAGAGATGGCACATCCTCCCTCGATCTGTACCTCAAGGAATGCTGCTGGTTCGCACAGATAAAATGGTAGATTATCGACTTGCAAGCTGATTTCTATGGCTCATCCTCAAGGATGTCAACCCCCGTTAATGCGGTTGCTATTGGTACATCGGCACAAGGATACCCATACTCGGTCGGCATTTTCATGATGGGCATGCGTGGTGAAGTGCATGATTCCTCACTCACGAATTCCGAGTTCTTATCTGTTCTCTGCTGATGGGGGAGGAGTCACCGAAGAAGATGATGATGATGTTGTATTTAGATCCTGTGTGTACCTCTGGCATATCCTCGCATTGAAAGGAACACACAAACCGCATTGGCCGGGTGATGGATAAAAGCACTGTCGGTGGAGCAGGAGAGGTAGCACCTTCGTCCTCGGATATGCGTACCGTAGGAACTGGAGATTTCAACAATGGCGGTTTTATGTCCCCGTCCCCGCCGTTCGCGATTTCGACCCCTCACCTTTGCCGTGATGATGACTCTTTCCTTTTTTGGGCCGATGCGAGGATATGTGTGAGCAAAGACGTATCTTTTCTTATCTGTTGTTCACGCAAAATGCATTCGTTGGATTTGTAAGTATACTTCTATGAAAAGGTATACTCAAATACATTCACCTATCTGTAGGTAAAAAAATATTTTTTTTTTACATCTCACGTATAAAATTGTGCTTTGTATCTCTACTGAGCGTAAGGTTTAGTCTTTTTAAGTGGGGCGAAGGGAGTTAAGATGTTAAGAGGTATGTATAGCTTTATCAAAACTGTAATGGGGAAAATTCAGGATTTTCAGTTTAAGATTTGAAACTTTAATGGCGGTGTTTAAGAGGGCGTTATCTAAATTATTACCATATTGAGATACGGATGAATGCTCCACTTCTTAAATAAGTTTTTTTTAATAGGTAAAAGGTTTAGCGTTTAGATAGGTACTATATCTATGAATTGAATGATTTTTTGTTTGGGAGACATTTTCTTTTGTTGTTTGAAGCGATTTACGAGTATATTTATGTATGTAAGAATATGTACTGCACAATGTACTACATATACATAGGTACCTAAGTGATTTTTTTTAATAGATCAGATCCTCTTAAAGCGTCAGAAAGGTAGGTAGGTAGGTATATGTTGCTTGGATTCAGTTACCTTATTTGACTAAAGAAATAATCACCTATGGGTATCTAAGTTCAGTCAATTAGGAAGACAAATTTTTGAAAGAAAAAACAGGGTCTTATTTTATTGAATAGTAGGTAGGTAGTATTATAGGTACCTATATGTAGGCCGTAAAACAAATTAGTTAACCAAAAAAATTCGAACTCAAGCTTCTGATCAGACTTGACATAACGATAATAAGGAAGACAAAAACTTCTGTCTGTCTGCTCGGTCGATTTTCTTTAAACTTAGACGATAAAATAATTTTTAAATTTTCCGCCACACGTTTTGTTTAAGACACAAATAACGGTAGCTGCCTGTTAATTTGGCATCATTTCATGTAAACTAGAAAAACTTAATTTTTATAATTTATAATTACTTTGGCATTATTGTTACTTTTGAAAATAAACTTTCTTCTTCTTTATAACTTACACATAAGGCTAGCCGCGCACTAGCAACTTTTAGTTGCGAAACTGCTTGGTTCGAGCAACTAAAAAGTTTGTGTTTGGACACAAACTAAACGATTGCCTAAAATAAGTTCGCCATTTTATTGAACATATAATTATCTGCAAATTCACGGACATTCAACCAAACAGTTCATCTGTTTTCTATAAGTAACCAAACAGTTTCGCAACTAAAAGTTGCTAGTGCGCGGCTAGCCTAATAGAACGTGTTTCTCAACGAAGACTATATATGAAATAAGAAAATTATTTCAATTTTAAGCGGAGTGATTGAAATAAATTCAATTGAAAGTTTTATGTGACCTCAACTCCATAGTGCGTTTCGCCCAGGTACGACAGTGGGCTCATCAGTTAGATGCTGTCGTACCCTTCTAAGACGCAATTATTATTTGTCGATGTTTAGTGACGCTTATAAATTCCACAGCAGTAATATACTGTGAATTTTATTTTTCTAGGGGAATTTGAATAAATTCTGACACCTAGAATGTTAATGTCCGTGGTCAGACTGATTATCAACGAAGACTATATATGAAATAAGAAAATTATTTCAATTTTAAGCGGAGTGATTGAAATAAATTCAATTGAAAGTTTTATGTGACCTCAACCTCAACTCCATAGAACGTGTTTCTTTTCTTTCAAAGATTCTTTTTGATTAATCTGCGGCATCCAACAGGTTATGGGCCCAGATAATACGTTAAATTAAAGATAAAAAGAAGTTTTTTGTAAGAAGTAGAAGAATTTTGTAATTTTTAGAGTTTTTTAAGTCACAAAATGGCTAGTAATTTGCCGGCAATAGAACGACTCAGAGGTCGTGACAATTACGACACCTGGAAATTTGCTATAGAGAATTACTTGGTTTTGGATGACTTATGGAGCTCGGTCCAAGGTACCGAGGTAAAACCCGAAAAAATTGCAGTAGCGAAAGCAAAGTTGATTTTGCTTATCGACCCATCGTTATATGTGCACATAAAAGAAGCCACAACTGCAAAGGAAGTCTGGGACAGATTGGCGGTCGCATTTGATGACTCAGGACTTACCAGGAGGGTAGGACTTTTGAGAGAACTGACCACCACCCGTCTAGACGACTGTTCCAATATATCCGAGTACGTGAACAAAATAATCGGAACTGCTCACAAACTCAACTCCATCAAAATGAAAGTGGATGATGAATGGATTGGGAGCTTGCTATTGAGTGGATTACCTGAGAAATTCCAGCCAATGATTATGGCAATTGAAAGCAGTGAAATCCAGATCACCGCTGATTCAATAAAATCAAAATTGTTGCAAGACTTTGATTGTTATAATGCAGGAGCTGCTGAGAAACAGGAACAGGCCATGGCGGTTTTTAAGTACAAGGGTAAGCCTAAAAATAAAACAAAATCAATAAAATGTTTTGGATGCGGTTGTATTGGACACATAAAGAAAAATTGTCCCAAAAAGGCGGAAACCCAAGGGAATTTTGCTGTGTTCGCATCATATTCTGCTCAAGAATCAAGTCAATCATGGTTTGTGGACTCTGGCGCATCATCACACATTGCAAGAAGTGCGGAAGGATTTGATAAGTACAGAAAGTGTTCTGAGAAGAGTTTTGTTACGTTGGCGGATGGATCAAAGCTGGAGGTTGCTGGAAAAGGCGATATTACGATGTTGTTGTCCTGTGGAGGTGCTGTCAATGAGGTTCTTGTCCAAGACGTTCTTCATGTTCCTGAAATAAGCTTTAATCTGATGTCGATCAGCCAAATAGTAAAAAATGGCAACACAGTTCAGTTTGATTCAGATGGATGTAAGATTCTTGACAAAAGGAAATTAGTTTTTGCATCAGCTACTGAAACCGATAAAGTTTTCAAACTAAACACACCTCTGACAAATACTGCTAGGGTAGTTTCTGAATTCAAGAGCAGTTTATGCCATGGCACAGACGGATGGGCCATCCGAGTTCAGAGTCTACTGGTTTTGTGGACAAAAATTGCATGACATGCTGTGAAGGAAAGCAATGCAGGCGTAGTTTCAAATCGTCAACAACTACCACCACAGATTTTTTGCAGACGTTGCCGGTCCCATGGAAAAAGTATCGCTTGGAGGGTCCAGATACTACGTCTTATTCTTAGATGACTATTCTAAAAAAGTATTCGTATATGCTATGAAGAATAAAAGCGAAGTTTCAAAACATTTTTTGGTTTTCAAAAACATGGTGGAAAATCAGATGAAAAAGAAAATTAAAGTCTTTCGCTCTGATAATGGTACCGAGTTCTTGAATACAGAGATGCGAAAATGTTTTGAATCATCTGGGATTATCCATCAAACTTCCACACCATACTGTCCGGAGCAAAATGGAAAAGCGGAAAGGATGAATCGGTCACTGGTGGAAAAAGCGCGATGTCTTCTTTTTGATGCTGGTTTGGATAAACGATATTGGGGTGAGGCTGTATGCACAGCTGCATACTTAATAAATCGTACTCCAATAAAAAGTCTAAACAATCGTTGTCCAGAGGAAATTTGGAATGGTGCAAAAATAGATCTATCCCATTTGCGTGTATTTGGTTCGATCGGAATGGTTCTGATCCCGAAGCAGAAAAGACTTAAACTTGGTACCAAGTCGATTAAATGCATCATGGTCGGCTATGCTGAGAATTCAAAAGGCTACAGGTTTACAACCCTGTTGACAAGAAGATACATATCACTAGAGAAGTGAAATTTTTTGAAGATCAACGTTTTCAAAAGGTAATTGATTTGAAAAGCTGTTCTAATTCCATTGATATATGTAACTTCAGGTCAGAATTTAGTGGGGAATTTAAGAATAAATCCTGAGCCTGATGTTGTTAATGATGACCAACCCGCTGCTGATGAAGGTGATTTTTCTGAAGCTGAAGAAAATTCGTTTGTTGTTGATGTTGCTGCCGAAGTTGCTGATGGTATTGATGAGAATGCTGATACTGGTGTTGAGAACGATGATTCTGATGTTTTTGAAGACGAATATGCTGATGCTGAGATGTCTGGTGTTGAATCCGATATTGAAATGAGCTCAAATTATATTCCAACAAATTCACTATCTAGTGGGGATAACATCGTTGGACCTGTGCGGCGTTCAAATCGAGAACCCAAGCCCAAAAACTTCGATAATTATGTAACTTTTATCAACGACATTGTGTATGAAGCTGATGATCCGTATACCTATTCTGAAGCGATTTTGAGATCCGATGCCTTAAGTTGGAAGAAGGCGATTACGGAAGAATACGAGTCATTGATGAAAAATGATACATGGGATACAGTCGATCTTCCGGATGGAAAGAAAACCCTTCATTCCAAGTGGGTCTTTAAAACAAAAAGAGGAACAAATGATGATGTTGTTCGTTACAAAGCAAGGCTAGTTGCAAAAGGCTGTGCTCAACGCAAAGGAATTGATTTCGATGAAGTGTATATTCTCCAGTCATTAGATACAGCTCATTATACGTTATCTTCTATCGCTTGCTGCGAAAATGGATTTATAAATGGAGCAGCTAGATGCAATTACAGCGTTTCTTCAGGGTGAGTTATCTCAAGAAGTTTATATTATTCCTCCTGAAGGTTTAGATTTTCCTAAAAATAAAGTCTTGAAGTTAAGAAAATCTATTTACGGACTGAAACAGTCTTCGAGAACATGGAATCTCAAATTAAGTAAAGCTCTTAAGGCATTTAATTTAAAACAATCGAAATTTGATCCATGTATTTATTTTAATGATAAGGAAAGTAATTCATTTTTAATATTGGCCGTATAATATAGACGATATTTTAATTTTTTCAAAAGATCTTAAAGTATCAGAAAAATTAAAAATGTATTTAAAATCGAAATTTCACATGAAAGAGCTTTCTAAAGTTAGTTCATTTCTGGGTATGACGTTAGAACACAATAGAGAGTCTGGAAAGCTCTGCATAAATCAAGAACAATACATTTTAAAGATGCTGAGTAAATTTGGAATGAACGGCTGTAATCCGGTGTCAAGTCCAATGGATGTGAACGTAAAGCTGAGCAAGGATAACTGTCCAAAAACAGAAGACGCGAAACTTGACATGGTTAATTTACCTTATCAGGAGCTAATCGGCAGTTTGTTGTTTGCAGCTCAAATCAGCCGTCCAGATATTTGTTACGTTGTTAATTTCCTAAGCAGATTCAACAATAATCCGGGCAAGGAGCATTGGCTTGCAGCTAAGAGAGTCCTTAGATATTTGAAGGGAACTTCGAATATGAAATTGTGTTATAACAGAAATGGGAATAGTGAAATCCTAGGATACTGTGACGCTGATTACGCCAACGATCTAGATGAAAGAAAATCTATCAGCGGATACGTATTTTTATCACAAGGTGGTGCAATATCATGGGGTTCAAAAAAGCAAGCTACCGTTGCTTTGTCAACTACCGAGGCTGAATATGTTTCAATGGGATCAGCGATTCAGGAAGCGATGTGGCTCAAAGGTATCCATAAAGAGCTAACAGGAATTGATTCACCTATGGTGCTGTTTTGTGACAGTCAATGTGCTATTCATCTTGCGTCTAATGAGAGCTACCGTCCTAGAACCAAGCACATCGACATACGACACCATTTTATCCGAGATATAATAGCAGATAGCAAAGTCATTTTGAAACAAATTCGTTCCGAAGACATGGCTGCGGATATATTTACAAAGCCCTTATCAGCTCCTATGGTCAAAAGTTTTATAAAACCAATGGGATTGTTAAATTAAGTTTTAGTTTTAGTGGGGATGTTCATTTCATGTAAACTAGAAAAACTTAATTTTTATATTACCTTGGCATTATTGTTACTTTTGAAAATAAACTTTCTTCTTCTTTATAACTTAAGTGCTTTACACATGAGACACGAACTGCGAACTGCGAATTGCGAATGGTCGCGAATTTTGACATTTCTTTCACATGAGTAATTTTTTTGGTCGCCGAACAGTGCGAATTGTCAACAAAACAAAACCAAAAGTAAATAAATTAAAGTAAAATGAGTGCTAAGAAAAAATATTTAAAGAAAAGGTGGTTTTTATGCAGTTTCATTTGTTACCAATTATATTATTTTAAATTATTTTACCCTTTTTTCCATAGATTCACTCAATTTTTTTTTTAATTTTCCGTCTAGCAACACAACACAGTAGAGATGTTATACATTTGAGGTTAGGTTCGAACGAATTTTTTAGTCGCCGGTTTGTGGAATGCGTTCACTAGTTGTGGATTGCGAATTTACATTTGACAGTTCGCAGAAGATACGTTGTTGGTCGCGTAAAAAATATTAAAATACAAAATATTTCAATTTATAGTTATTTTACGCAGTGTTTTCCTTTTAAATCGTTGATCCGATCATTAATTCACTTCGTCGTAAAGTTAAAACAAAACAAAAATTGATATTAGCTGTGAAAATTGCTTAAAAAGATTTATTCGCATTCGCAGTTCGCAGCTCATGTGTAAAGCACTTACACATAATAGAACGTGTTTCTTTTCTTTCAAAGATTCTTTTTGATTAATCTGCGGCATCCAACACTGCCATACGATTAATACCAAATACAAGTTTTTTTTTTAAACTGAACAAAATTAAATTTTTGGGTGGTTAAATTTTAAGGGCTGATGTTGATTTTGAATAAAACACAAATTATTTAGGAAATTATTGCCATTTATTTTTATTATGATAATATGGTAGGTATGGTTCAATTATGTATGGAACAAAATATCTGCCAAATGGCTGACGCGGCGGCACACCTTCATCTGATGGTCCAAATTTTCGATGACGCTGAGGCATAATTGATGTTCTATGCTGTTAATGTGCCGAATTATCTCATCTTTTAGCTCTTGAATTTTTGCTGGCTTATCGACGTACACCTTTTCTTTCAAATGCCCCCAAAGAAAGAAGTCCAACGGTGTCAAATCACATGGTCTTGGAGGCCAATTGATATCGCCACCACGTGAGACGAATCCACTGAGGTGAAAATGTGCCTTATCACTGAAGGTGATTTTCTTCGAAAATTGATCATCCACTGTTGATATTTCTTGCCACCATTCTGACCATTGACGACGTTTGAAATGGTCAAGAGGCTTTTGTTCTTGAGTCAATTGCACCTTGTAAGCGTGTAAATGCAAGTCTTTTTGCATAATGTTCATCAACGACGTCCGTGAGAGGTGCAATTGTTGGGCACGACGACGAGTTGAGGTGGACGGCTAATTCAGCCACACTATCGCGAACAGCAGCAATATTTTCTGCAGTACGAGCATGTACTGGTGTTTTCACATCTCCTACAAACCCGGTTTGCTCAAATTTTTGCACGATTTTTCCGATTTGCACATTTGAACGATTAAATTGACCGAAAAAATCACGAAGTGCACGATATGAATTTTGATTTGAACGCCCATTTTCATAATAAGCCTGGATAACTTTAACGCGTTGCTCGATTGTGTATCTTTCCATTGTTCAAATTGAGTTAAAAATTATTCTAAGTCTCCTTAAATTGATTTCACTTATTTAATGAACTTTACTCAAAAAAATATAAATAAAAATTAATAAATAAAGCTCACGAACCTTGAATGCATTTCGAAACACGTTCGTTTCATCATCAGCATTGCACTACTAAAGCCAGGGCCGGACAAGCAATACGTGCAAGCTGTGCAAATGCGCAGGGCGCTGAACTCAAAAGTCGCCTTGGCCAAGTTAACGCCACTACTTCATAACCACTACCTACCATCTTTTTTAAGTTTCATTTCTTTTTATAGCTCACTCCAATATTGGTATTTATTATATAACTAACAGCTAATTCTGAATTTAAAGACAGATATACATGTGTATATACATATATAGATACATATCTATGTTACTTTTCCAAAAATAAGTCGATGTTTAATTTCCTATACAAGCCCCCATTCCCACAGTAAAAAAAACTACATCACAAAATCTTTACAAAGTGCACAATTTTGTTCGCTTAACAACAGATACCTACATATTTGCTATTTTTCTCTTTATCAATCCACTGTTACGTTATTCTTCACATTCACCATCGCGTGTATGAGTGAAGGCATTTATTTTATTTTGTTATCCCTCCCCTATGCAGTGTAACATAAAACAGAATTTCAACAGCAAATACAGACAGTTAATAGTTTGCAAGTTGATAACATGAGCACGATGCCAATTCTTCTATATGAAATCGAAGTCAGCAATGTTACTCAAACAGAAATTCTGAGGTACAAAATTCATACTCAGTGCGCAGAATTAAAAGTTGCGTCTAGGAATTTAAACTCTTCCGGTTGAGTGTTTCTTGTACTATGTTTTAGTTTGGCACTGACCTCTGTTTATGAGTGAAACTTTATCACTGTCGTGTGTCGAGAATGAGACAAATGGTTGAAATATGGAAATACTTGAGTGATGATGATGCGATGATTAATGTTGAGGTTTGTCGTTAATGAGTGAATCTGTTTTATTCAATTTCTCCTTTTCTCTATTTTTTTGTTCTTGCCAGTTATTGTTTACATTTAAAAAGGGATTTTTTGACTGGTCTAATTACTTTATTAACTTCCCATAGGGAGTTATTTGTCTATGTATTATGGTAAAAAAAAACTCAAAACAAAAGAAAGGATAGGGAATCTATATTTACAATAAAACTTGCTACGCTACTATTCCAGTAGTGTATACGAGTATGTATAAGGTTATGATAATGGTTCAAACATGAAAGGAAAAGAGGCTGGTGTTCAAAACAAAATTAAGTGTTTTGAACCAAGAGCTTATTTTGTTCAGGCTGCTTGCATTCCTTTTGGTTGTGTTTGGTTTTTAATGATTCAGCTTGCTGTTCATTGGAAGCTGTTAAGTTTTTTGACATTGCTCAATGCATATAAAACTTTCAGGTTCAACAATGCGTTAGGACATACATATATACAAAAAATTTCGCTGGTTTGACCTTAAAACCCCTTTCTGAAACCAGATGGGAGTAGACTAAATGCTTTAAAACCATTCAAAATCTTAGAAGCTATAATATGAAGCTCTTATTGAAATATGTGAGGCTGGAAACGTTGAGAATAGAAACATGCTGTCATTAGGAAGTAAAATTTTAGTTTCAAGTTTATATGTTGCATATTAATCTAGTTTGATATTTAAGACAAAAATAATGGCGCAAAATTTTAATTGAATTAGTACGATGCTAAAGCTGTTTTAATATGATACTAGGTTAAAACAATAATTTTAATCGAATATAGCATCATACTTCTCTACCCTTTTATTAAAGTTAAAATCATCGAATACCTACTTTATTTTTTTAGTATCGCGCTAGCTTCATATGACACTTTGACATTTGCAGACATCAAAAAAGGTTCGTGTACTTATTTTTTTAAACGAAATGTCGTTGTTTTAGGTGTGTTCAGAGCAATTTATTAAGGAAATTCTTTTAGTACGATACTAGTGAGAAAATGTTTAAAATTAAGAATGAGTTAGTAAACTACTATAAAGTTAGCAAATTGTTAAGTAGTATCATACTAATACCTTAATAATAGGCTGTTTAAAATTTTGCGCCAATATAACTAAGTAGTAAGTATTTATATAAACTCCGTCTGCTAATTTTTCTACTAAATATGCTACTAAAAACTCTTTAGTGGAAATGCGATCAGAAGAACAATTTACTAACGTGCAATCAGCTGAAGCCATAGCTCTAAATCTATAAATACCATCACAGTTTCCTCAAATAACAGTTTTTTGAAACTAAAATTAATAAAAAACTACTTCAGGACCCCAAAGACTCAGGAAAGATAAGTTGACTAGTCAATCATGGCTATAGAGAAAGAGCTTGTCAAGTCATTATATTATGATGATCTGGTAGCTGAGTTTGCTAAAACAGAAGCTAGAAATGTTAATATAGCCGGTTCTATTTATTTTTATTAAAATAATAATCTTATTATTATTTCCTACATGAGCAACAATTAATGAGTTCATTATTTATTTGTATGTTGTTATGCTTTTGAATTAGTTTTTAAATATTTTTTACTTCAAAAAATACTTTTTTCAGTTCCTAAATTTTTGTGATATATTTTTTTACTATTATTTTTGTGATATATTTTTGATTTCTTAGTTTTTAATAAAAATCATATATTTTAATTAAATATAAGTATTATCTAGGAATAGGCCTCTTGGGGATCCCTCGTTAAAAAAACGCATTGCAAAGGGTACCCCTTGGGTAATGAGGAAATGACTTTTTCCGCCAATCCAATCCAAATGAGAGGCGCCACTGATAAAGCTTGCGCAGGGCTCTAATTTAGCTCGGGCCGGTCCTGACTAAAGCTGTGGGTGTTGGCGGCTTGCACTTCTTGTAGGACAGCATCAACGACGAAGAATAAGGAAACGCGAAAATATTTTTTGACAGCGGTCAAATTCACTACACATAAGAATATAAAGATTGATTGTTTACATTTTTTATATAATTTTTTTTTTTTTTTTTTTTTTTTTTTTTTTGAAATAAACAAGACTCAATGGCCCAAAATTTTAAAGAGTACTCATTTAAGCAATAAAACCGGGTCTACTTAAAGCAGTCGTTTAGCTTGGAGACTTTGTCTAACTTTTTCATAATTTTAATCAAGTTAGACAACTCTTCTAACTAATGTGGGTTTTGCAACAGAACCTATGCGAATTTGCGTTGAACAACCCTTAACTTGACAGATACACAACTCACACAACTACAAAAACACAAAAAAAAAAAAGGAAAAAGAAAAACAACAGACAACTTCAAACCAAATGATTTTTCGCCGACAAAAGTGCATTTTATATACTACCTCGGTACCGATTTTGATTGTTTATAATAAGTTATTTACATTATTTTAGATCGAAATAAAGTATAAATCGCAAATTCACAGCATAAAAATTCAATTTGTTATTGCAAGGTGCGGATTCATTTTGCTATACTCGTCTCGGCCGGCGCGCGTGCATAAATAAGATATATATGTACATTTGTATGTAAGATTTGTTAATCGTAGAACACTTTTGTACGATTGTTTGGAATTTATAATACTCAGTGATTCAGTCTATTTACAAAGAACATCTTTAAAAAATCGAATAAAACATCAGTGAACATTTTTTCTTCGATTTACTTTGGTATGAAATGACCATTCTCAATATGGATAAAGTATACTTTTAAAAGATAAACTAGCTATTTGCAGCTGTTAAAGTAAGACGAGCTCTTTAACGTTAAAGTATAGTTTATGTCCTTTAAAATTAACAAAAAGTCGGGTCTCGTTTTATACTCAATATTTAGAGTCGACTCCCATTCTAAAATTGATTTAGAGTAGGTTTTAAATGTTTAAAATTTTGCGCCAATGTTTCTAAACAATCAATCTTTATATTCTTATGTGTAGTGAATTTGACCGCTGTCAAAAAATATTTTCGCGTTTCCTTATTGATACTTTCTTCGTCGTTGATGCTGTCCTACAAGAAGTGCAAGCCGCCAACACCCACAGCTTTAGTAGTGCAATGCTGATGATGAAACGAACGTGTTTCGAAATGCATTCAAGGTTCGTGAGCTTTATTTATTAATTTTTATTTATATTTTTTTGAGTAAAGTTCATTAAATAAGTGAAATCAATTTAAGGAGACTTAGAATAATTTTTAATTGTTATCGGATTTCACGCTGTTCAACGATCAATTTGATTTAAATTGAGTTAGTCTGAAATTGAGAAATGTCAAATGAAATGCAGAAAAAAACTTGACGTTTAGGTGTGGTTCACATTCAACATCGGCACTTAAAATTTAACCACCCTATATTATGGCCTTATTAGTAAGAGCATCAAACATTGCCAATAAGGGTATTCATGTAACGAGATAATTTTCCGCTCTGTAGAAAGATATAACTTTCCGCAGCATGTTTTCATGAACACCCCCTAAGAAATACTTGCGTAAATGTGGGAAATATTTTGTGAAATGTCAAATTAAAAGTCAGAATCCATACATCTTTAGTTTACGAAGTTTATTTCTGCACTTTCCGCAGCAAATTTGTGAGATAATTTTATGCGATTTGCAGAAACTTTTTCCCATACAAATTTTGACAGCTCGTTTCTGCGGAGATAAAATTATCTGGTTTACGAGGTTTACGAGGGTTTTCCGCGCTTACATGAATACCCCTAATAATTATGGAACACAACCTCGGTTAAGTGGCTGTCTCGGCTGGCTTGGCAGTAGCCCATTCTGTCAATCCAAGCGAATAATCCGAAAAAGTGTTGAGCTGTTGAGATCCATGGAGAGTTGATGTTCGTGAATTGAGTCTCACACTCTCGGCTACAGGAGGCACGTTCCCATCTGTGCGCACCGTACGACGGCGGGGACCATGAGTGTTGTTCACAAGCATACCAATCTCACGAACTTTTTGCACAAACTTGCGTACAGCAGGCGCGGTGGCTTTGGCTTTCTTTCCGCCAAAACTTCTTTTTAAAAAACACACTTTGGAAATAATTTTTCAATATTTCCCAACGTTGTTCAAGGGTAAAGCTACTCATTTCTGATACTGACTTTCTGTCAAGATTGGGAAACAACTGTCAGTGTCAAAATAAAGTATGATTTAAAAAGAAACCACTAAATTTCGCAACCTGTATTATAAAATGTTCTTTTTTTTCTCAAAAGTCAACGGCCTTGGCTTTGATGAAAGCATCGCTTCCCATCGATCAGCGAAATCAAGCATCATTGTGTGTGATAAGTACTTGGATGGCGGACCATTCAAATACCAACCGTGTGCTGTTGACATGTGTTTCTTCTGTTGTTCTTTCTTTCTGTGCGTCTCTCTCTCTCTGTTGTATTGTCTAAGCCGCCCAGTAGGAAATTTGCTCCTCAAGGAAAAATAAAGTTGAATTCCTCGTAGAAATCACCTGGCATTTTCATTGAGTAGAAGGTCTGCATTGGTTTCATTCATCGAAAGTCATGCAATGAGTCAGTAGTTTGCAATCCCAGTTGTATCTTGTGCTTTGTTCTTGAAAGAAGGTAAAGAAAACATGAAACAAAGCAATATCCTTCTTACACATCCTGAATGTTAATGAATACAATGCTGAACACGTTATAATTATTCCTGCATCTTTTCAGTGGTTATTGTAATCCACAATTGAGTGTTTAATGCCTGCGATGTGAAAGAGAAAACAACCCTTTCTTTTCTTTGGAATTGAAAACCAGTAAACAACCTTTCAATAGAGCAAAACTATGGTGATCAGGTTTCAGGTGATATCGCTAGGGAAAAGGAATGTATTTTTTCATGAACTTCGTTTACTGGGCAAAATAGTCTGCGAGCTGAGAGGAAAAAGAGAGAGAGATTTTGACCTGCAATAAACAATCCTTTTTTTTGGGTTTTTCCCGCGATGGGTCTTTTTTTGTCATGAGTTATTTCTTTTGTTTTGGAATGATTTAGTTTCAATTTTGTGATCAAAGAAAACGGTTGTGCGGGGTTTTCTGTGTTTTCAAGATTAAATAACAACCATGGAGAAGGAAAACAATTCACCAACGGTAAATTCCCTATATTCTTTTGAAAGATTTGCAAAAAGTAAATATTCCTCTTTTTCTTAGATCTCAAATGAACAGGAGAATGAAGATGATTAATCCCTAAGCTGCTCCCCAAATTCTACCAAGTGTCTAAGGAGTTTTTCGACCAAATGTTTGTGTTACGTCTTACAACAAGACAAGACAATGTAAAACATATATATCTACTTACTTATTTAAAATGTACTTTCATAGTTAATAAAATAAATATATACCTAACACAAATTTAATTTGGTTTTTTCATTCAAACGATAAATTTGCCTATACATTTCAGGCGGTTCTTCTATTGATGAAATAAGAAAAGAAATGGATAATGATTTCATTCATATTCCTTCTCTTAATAAAACATGGCATTCCTTTTTTCAAAACTGAAAAACACGAGCTTCAAATATGTACACAATTCTGTAGTGAATAACTAGTATTTTCAATGATTCTTTCCCTGAGGCAATTGATTAAATGCTGACTCACTTTTCCTTAATTTATTTCCATTGAGGAAAGCATCACATCAATAGAACCAGTTTTTCCATACACAAAAATTACCCATGAAATCGAAGATGTCGTGAGCATAGTGATTTCACAACAAAATATGCATCGAGAAAGTGTGTACCTCCTTCCAATGACAAGCCTGTGTTAAATTCCTCATAGGATTCCGTAGGAAATTCATGGGTGCAGCTCCTTTTCCATGATGAAACACCTACTTCTTCATTAGTGAATTTTTGGAAATTTCCTACTGGGCGATGGCCTCAGTTGTCAGTGCATGTAATGTAATAAAAATTTACAGAATCTCATTTAGTTAAAGCTAGGTGATGTTTGTAAAAAAATTTCCGAAAATGGTTATTAGCCCCCTTACAACCGTTTTTTTTTTCAAAACGTTTGAATACTATCGTGTATTTAAATTTTCAAAAAAATTGTTTTATGATTTTTAAAAAATATTTTTTTTTTTTTGGGCATGAGAAAGCTGTCGGCGCGATGGGTGCCGCGTTTGCTCACTCCAGACAACAAGCGCAACCGTATGACCACTTCAGAGCAGTGTTTGAAGCATTTTTAACCCAATCGGAAGTAGTTTCTGCGTCGTTTCGTGACTATCGACGAAACATGGATCCACTGGTACACACCAGAGACCAAGGAATGGGTCGAAACAGTGGACTTTACCCGGCGAACGTGCTCCAAAGAAGGCGAAGACTGGTCTAATCGGCCGGATAGGTGATGGCCACCGTTTTCTGGGATTCTGGAATTGGTCGAATTGCACTACGAACTGCTGCCACATCCACCGTATTCTCCAGATTTGACCCAGTGCGACTTTTTTTGTTTGCAAACTTGAAAAATCATGAATGACAGACATTTAATCCGGGTTCATTCTAATAAGGATTCGAATAAATTTGTTTGCCCAATGGAAGTCAAAATCAATCTTTTGACAGAACTGAATAGAAAAAAATTATTTTCTTTAACCAAATAAATTTCAAATAACTTTGGTTTGTATGTTAAGTTAAATCTTTACTAAAGTCAATATCAACATACATATTTAATTGACGTTTTTTTTTTTGTTAAATCTAAAATAAAATTGTTTCAAGTAAAAACAGATTAATTTGTCGCTGCTCAAAGAATACTTTAGATAACTTGCTAAATCCATTATGTTATTTGCATTTTCCTCTAAAAAAATCTGAAAGATTAAAATTTTGTTTTTTTTTTATTAGTTACATTACACTTTTTTGGGAGAAATATCCATCAGGCTGATGTTGGTAGGCTAACTCTTAGTGGAACACAAAGGATATACCTTTGAACAAAAAATAATCTTATAGGAGCATTACATGGAATGGTCTAGTCCAATCACAATTCACAAATAAACAAATAACAAAATAAATTGTAAGTTGTCACTTTGAATTTTAAGCTTCTGACATTTCAAATTATTGGGTCCGTTTTCCAGGTTTATTTACGTTGTTTTTATTTTTCTCGAACTGTCATTGTTTAAACGTGTTCAGATACCTAAACTGTTTTTAGTAAAAATGGATCTAGTATTTTACTAGTCAGTAAATAAAAAAAGGTTAAATTACTAAATGTTTAGTATATACAACTATCAATCGCACCAACATATTGGTACAAAACCCCAAAAATTCCATTCGTTCCGAAAATTCCTTGAAAGTCGAAACAATATCCATTTATCGTCAGATTTTGTATTATTTATTCGTATAATATCCTACTCTACTGCGGATGGCTTTCCAAACCAACCGTGTACAAACACAACTAATTGTCAGTTTTTGTTGGTTATAGAAACCGCTTCATTTAAACCTTGGCTGCAAATTGTCTGACAATGAAAAAATTGTAAATTGTCAGAAACATCAGCCAACGATAAAAATTGGCAGGCCTGACGCCTGACAAAGTGACAATAAATTATGTGTGCTCACAGGGCCGCCGCTACCATATGTGCAAAATGTGCGGCGCACAAGGGCGCCAACGTCTAGGGGCGGAAAATTAAGAGATCGATCTAACTCAACATACTCGTATATACGAGTAGCATGCTCCAAGTTTTTCCTTAAGTTATTAGAACCTGTTTACATTTGACCGTTCACTACGTAGTACCCAAACACAATCTACTTCTAATCTTTATTCATATTTTGTTTCTGACTGTCGCACCTCACAACAAATAACCTCTTCGATTGCAGTCGTAGTCTAAACTGTTTAACGCCATGTCGCCATAGATTGACACTTGGGAAATAGCTTTTCACGCAACCTACATCTCAGACCTATAAACTCGAAAAGTATATTGATTTTTTTTTTAATTTACAGCCCATGTATTTCCCATAAAATAAAACGAAAACAGTGTCTCGAATACATTAATTTTACTATTTACTCGTATTTTTGTATAAATGGGTATCAATATTCTGATTGCAATGATATAGCTAAATATCTTAAATCTAAGTTGGTAACTTTAGAACAAAATTAATATTAGATGATTTAAAACATTGTAAACAAATGTAAACAAACCACCTTTACAACAGAAAAAAATAAAATGCACGACTGGATCGCACGAACTTGCTCTTATGTAAAAGTACTTTGGAATTTAAGATACATTTTATAAATTAATATAAAGCATGAATTTAATTTCTAATTTCTAGAAAAGTATGAATTTATGCAAACAAACTTTAAAAAATCGTTTTATTATTAAATAAATAAATTTTTTATATAAGAAATTTCTTTAAAATTTTCAAGAAAAAAAATGTGGAATGGGAATTTTAAGTATTTAATAATATTGATTTTAGGAAATAATTTCAAAAAATAATCGTTCATACGGTTTGAAGATATTGATTTTTCAAAAAAAAATTTTTTTCAAAAAAACCCAACAAATAATTTTTCGAATATTTTTATATACAATATTATTTTAAACTTAGGGGGACTCCTGCTGAAAATTTTTGGTTAAAATCGTTAGAGCCGTTAATGAGAAAGTCGAAAATCAAAAAAACGGTTCTATGACAGGTACCGTTAATAACATTTTGCCCCAAATTTTTTTTTTACCAAAAGTTAGTCCATGTCCATTATATCACACCTAATTTTTTTTATCAAAATCGTTAGAGCCGTTTTCGAGATAAATAAGATTTTGCATTACGGGTGTATGGGGGGTACCGTTAGTTTTAGAGCTAAAAAAAAATTTTCAATTTCCCCTCTAGGGAATCACCGAAGACCCATAACTATTAAGTTTGAAGAAAATAGGTCCAGTGGCTTAGGCTCTAGATCGAGGTACAGACATACAGACAGACAGACAGACAGACAGACAGACAGACAGACGGAATTGCCGGACCCACTTTATTCGTCTTCGCTATCATCGTAATGTCAACTTTGATCAAAATCTCGAGTTCGATTTTTTTTTCAAATGCAGAACTTGCCCTATAGTACCTATATCGCAAGTAAAAACAGCGACAGGGTCTTAGGTAAAAGGAAAAAAAGTTTTGTGTCTCTAAATATTTATGTTTGTTTTAAAATAAGGATTTACGAATAGTTTTTAATTAATTTTAGAATTGAATTGATAAATAACTTAAATGTCAACGGATTGAACAAAATCAGTATAACCCAGAAATTTAACGTTTCATTGATCGTTCGAATTTGAGCTTTCAAATGACATTCAGAGTTCAGACTCTATTTATATCAAAATATAGTTCGCACACAAATCACAAAATGTCAAATTCCATCAAAAGATACCTATGATGTCAAGGAATTATATATAATACTTCCAGATTCGGAAGTAAATGATAAAGGCCCATTTGCTGATACAGAACATAAACACTTATGTTCCACATAAACTCTTATGTATGTAGTAGAACATTAACGCTTAGGTTGAACATAAATATTTAAGTTTCGTTTCAGCTAATGGCCCTAAGTGTCTTAAAAAGAGAGGTGAAAACAAAAACTTTTAAAAGTATCAAAAACTACTTTGTATTCTTTCTGTCAAGCTATAAACCATTGATTTTTACCAAAGGATTGATTTGACATACATAAATTAAAAACTGTGCTAGTAACTCGAATCTTTGCATTTTATTTGAAAATGGTTTTGTTGAAGAAAGTTATTCGCAATCGCCAAATTTTGTGTTTCCTCTTAAAATAAAATGCACGACTGAGTCGCACGAACTTGCTCTTATGTAAAAGACTTAAAAAATTAATGCGATTAGAAAAAAACTGTTCATAAACATAAAGTTGATCAATTAAATGACTAAAACAAATTTTAGTTTATGCAAAAATCTAATCTAAAAAATAATCTATTAAAATCAGAGAAATTAAAAAATCGACAAAATGGTTCTATGGTCGGTACAGTCAGTAATATATTGATTTCAATTTTTTTTTGTTTAATTATTATAGAACGTAAAAATTTATCATAAGAAAAAAAATTATCAAGATTCTCGGAGACGTTTTCGAGAGAAGTACGATTTTCGAAAACCATTTTTTAACATTTGTAGAGTAGGTATGGTTATTATTAGATAATACGTTTTTTCTCTTTATATTAAGAAACTTTTATTTATCAAGTTTTTAAAAAATCTGCCAAATCCAAACTAAATCCTAGTCTGACTACGTTCGTTTTATAAGAATTTGATGTAGATTGGAACGCGAAAACAAAAATGCACGTTTGCTTAAATTTTTCAACTGCGAAATGGAGAATAAATAAAACTTCCACTTATTCAACGTATATACCCCCGGCAACCAAGATATGGGGCGGCAATCTAAGGTTCTTGCACAAGGGCGCACAAACAACCAGCGGCGGCACTGTGTGCTCATTACATGTTGTTTAGGCATAACACTAACAACATGTGATTGAGTTAAGCTGGCATGCCCAACAAGGATGAAAAACGAATAAAATAATGCGAATTATAAGGGACATAGAAATAAGACACGGCAATTCTCCGCTTTAGTTCAGCCGCGATCCCTGGAGATACAAAATCTGAGACAACCACCTTCAGTCTCAGAACATCGTGCCACACGTCTTTCCTATCCTTCTTTCTCTTCCGTAACTTCACGCCCACGCTGTGTTAAAACATTTAAAGGGTATTCATATTCCCTTGAGCGTGAGTTGATTATAAAAAAAAAAAAAAAAATGTGTGTACACGATATTCAAATACCTTACAATTTACCGTCTTACAATTAATTGTCAGATACATTTTCTGATAATTAATTGCAAGATTACATGATTGTCAGGATTTTTCTTACAATTAATTGTAAGACTGCTCGGTTGTAAAACATTGTAGGGTAAGGTCGGGATGATTTGACAGGGAGGAGGAATTGACATAAGTACTTTTCTTGAAAACTATTGATTTTGCAGCACTTTTAATGATGAGCAAATGAAGTTAGTTGCGATGGGTGTGAGTGGTAAATAACTGATCAGTGTGTCTTTGAAGCTCTGTGAAGTGGATGTGTTTCTATGTTTTTTAGCCGGTTCATGTAATTTTTGATGGTAAGTAATCCAAGTGCAATTTCTTTAATTTTAAGCTTTTGATACTAAAATTGCAATATTGGGTTGCACCTGCATTTGATTAAAACTAATAGGTACAAAAACAATTTTTCTGCGCGCTTTTACAAGTGTGTTTTAGAATTTTTTTCCAAAAGTAGATTGAAAGGAGGTTTTGACAATTGTTTTGTAGGAGCAATTGACAGAATGTCAAATCCTCCTTCTAAAGTCAATAAAAATATCTTATAGTAAAACAACCTTTTACTCTTTTTTTAGAATATTAAACATGCCCAACACTTATAAAAGAAAACATCCTAACCGCAACATCGACGAAATAAATGTTGAAAATGCTATTAAAAACATTCACAACCAAAAAGAGTCTATAAACAGTGCCGCAAAAAAATTTGGTATTAATCGTACCACATTAATGTTTAGGCTTCAAAAATACAGGAAGTAAAACAAATTAATGACCGAAATAGTACAAAATATTCGCATAAGCAAATTCTTACAACAGCTCATGAAAGCAAGCTCGTTGAATATTTTAAAAAATGCTCCAACATACAATTTGGATCGACATATGGTATATGAATTGGCTAAACAATTAGTTTTACAATATGTGAAAATTAAGAAAATTTCATACCCAAAATCGTGGAATGTTAATAAACTAGCTGTACTTGATGCTCCAAGGGTAGGACAACTTTTCTTTTTCTAAGAAACTTTACACAAACATTCATAATTTTCTAAAGGTAATTGCTGAAAAGAGAAAGAGAAGAATGGTCGGTATTATCAATGCCATAGGAAATCATAATCCGCCAGTTTATGTGTTTCCACGAAAGCGTATAAAACCTAATTTTATGTCAGGTTCTGTTAAAAGATCCGTTGGCCTACTCTCAGACCGCAGTTTGATGAAAAGTGAAATATTTCCAAATGTTCTGGCTCCAAGGAAAACCAATACTTTTATTGCTCGATAATCATACATCTCATCATATCATCAGCCTTGAAGCCATCACATATTGTCGAGAAAACGGAATTGTTATGCTTTCTTTTCCTCCGCATACATCCCATAAATTACAACCTTTAGATGTATCCATTTATGCCAGCTTTAAAGCGCTATGTAAGAAGACATTCATTTTAAGCTATTTTTATTGTTTTTAAAGCTTTTAACATTCAATATAAATGAAAAAGACTTAAAGAATTTAAAAAGAATTAGTTCCTTATATGTAAGTTAGAAAAATAATAAAATAACTATTTACTGAAAAATAACCAAATTTTGTATTTATTTAATAATTAAAAACTGTCGAGCCGTGATCATTTGTCAAATGCTCCTCCCTCTGTCAAAACCTCCTAACCCCAATGTCAAATCATCCCTCCCCGAAGGAGGAATTGACAATTTGGAAGGGTTAAAAAAAAAGTCTATAACTCAAATACAAATATTTAAATCGATAATAAAACGATGTTTTTATGTTGCTAAAATGATATTTTAACACATACAAATTTTTAAAACATAAAACTATATTTGGATTTTGAGATATTTTGTAAAGTTTGTTAACGTGTCAAATCATCCCGACCTTACCCTAAGCATGTTTTTCACTGACAGATCTGACAATAGGCGTGTTTTTTTGCAAGTCCATAAGGATTTATTGGAAAAAAAGACATCGGGACTAAGCGCTTTACATGTTAATAGGTGTGTTTTTTTTGCAAGTCCATATAGAATTGTAAAAAAAAAACGACATCGGGACTAAGCGCTTTACATGCAAATGCAACACCAACTTAAGTCTATATGGACTTAGCTAAGTCCAGATAATTTTCGAGACTTAATACTACGTTTTCACCAAGAGAGAATCCTGGATTTAAGTGGATTTACCATAAATCTAGTAGATTAGAAATAAATCTTTTAAAATCTTCATTGTTTTAATTTTTCTATTGTTCGATTCGAACTGTCCTAATATCCATATCGTGCTAAGCTATTTCGATGATTTTTCATTGTTTGGCACAAATGAAACTTTCTTTCTCTCGCTTCCACTTTATAAGAAAAATTGAAACACCATTTGCATTTTGATAGGTGCTATTAAAGTTAATCTTCTTTTTACTCTTTAGTGCGGTGGAAACACCACATAAGTCTCTTGCCTTAAATCTCGGATTTATTTTTGGTGAAAACGTAGTATAAATCCGCTAGAGATTTAAAATAAATCTTGAAGTGTTTTCACCAAAGAAACTGAGATTTATTTGACGTTTTCACTCTGTCTTGTCATTCAATTGTCAATTTGGACAAGCGAAAAAAAAATTGCATTGGGTAGTAAACAGGAAAAAAAAAACAGATATTTCTATTTTGTGTCGATTGTCAATGAAGAAAGTGGGTGTTCATAGGTGCGTTCTACAAAATAAGGTTTGTTTGTTTTGCAAATCTTCTGATTGCGAAAAGATTTCAAGGAGATTTATTTTAAATCTTCATTTGAGGTGATTTATATTTGTATGGTAAATCTACGAGATTTAAAGGAGATTTATGGTAAATCCACTTAAATCCCGGATTTACCTTTGGTGAAAACGTAGTATTAGTCCCGATGTCGTTTTTTTTCTACAATTCTAGACGGTATTCACATTGGACTTTCTCAACCGATTTATTCTGACGTAGGGCCACATTGTCGTGTTCAGACACAAAAGCAGTGTGAACACTCCAGAATCCCTTTGACGTCTTGTAGTTGTCATAATTGGTCGCGTTCGGCTACGTATCCAAAGGTATCCGGATTTGTTGGTGTTGTTGTAATCCCATAGGAAAAAACAACTGATTAACGAAACAGCTGATGTCAAGCAGAAATCTAAAGCTATCCAAAAATTTTTGGTATACTAAACTATCCAAGGGGAATCTTGAAGAACAGCTGACATTTCAGCTGATCTATTTTCTTTTGTGTCGAGTACACGGTTGGCCGAACTGTAACTTTTTAACATTTGTTACGTCTAGTACTAATTTACTAATTGAGAAAAGTAAAGTTTGTTGCATTAAAGATCTCATGATCTTAACTCTTAAACATGACTTGTTATGGGATTATATGGACATATTTAGAGCTGAGTTTTCAGAAAAGTATTCTTATAAGACTATTAGCTTATATAATCTTATTGCAAGAAGAGAAAGTAGTTTAGCTATAAGATTTAAGTAGTTGTAAGTTGCAAAAGTGTTTACCTCTTAAAATAAAAATGTTATGAAACCCAGTTCAGTTTCATAACAAGATATTAATACTTAGGTATAACAATGGGATATAAGAGAGTTGTATGGGAGTATTTTTTTGTCAGATTTCAAGAGTTTAGCTCTGGATAGTATGTTAGTTGGACTTATTCATTTTTAATAAGCGAAGTGAAAATGGCTGGTCAAAAAGCTACATAATTATTGGGCTGAAGGTGGATTTACTCCAATTAAAATGGAAAATGATCGTACTGGAGCACTGGAGTGTGCTGGGCTCCTTAAAAATAAACAGTTTCAATATAATTACCAGTTCTTGGTTTTTATTATTTTTAAAAAGTTTTTTTGGTTATATTTATATGTACGTATGTACGTATTGAAACGACAGCGCCTGCTCACCAAAGACCAAATGCGAACAAACACTAAAAGAAATCGTAGCTTAACTCTGTCGGCTTAAAGCTCACCGCTAATTAAAATCACCAAAAAAAAGAAACCTCGTTGGTGTGATATAATTTGGGGTTAAAAAATCTGCCCTTTTCAATTTACCTTTCCTCATTGCAGGATTAAATTATCAAAAATTTGAACTATAAACTTAATAGACATTGTCAGTTGCATATATTTATAAGGGCTATACCATATTATATTCTTAAATATTTAATGAATTATTATAATAAAAAAAACTTCATAGGATTTGTAATCCAGTATACATACATATGTATAATATTAATTGTTTGTTTTGCGGATTAGCAAATGGTCTCTTGCTGCAACTAAATCATACAACATACCTTGTACAATAAATTCAGCATCAAAAAATATCTTTAAATCATGTGTTCATAATCCAAATCCTTTGATTATGCCAAAGAAAATTGTTTGTCTCCAAAAATAAACTTCCCATCTGTCATGTATAATTCCTACAATTCCTCATCCTTATGGTAAATGAAACATTTTCAGTTTTTGTACAAACCTTTATAAGATCATAAATGTGCAAAATTGTTTGGTTTCCATTATTCTATTTTTTTTTATGAATTAACTACGTATGTAGCAGACGTAACAAATTGTATTAAATTAGGCATGTAGTTGAATCGACCAACCCTGGACGATTCACGTCTTTTTTTGACTTTGACAGTAAATGTTACCTATCCGGTTTTGGTCGTTCGCCAACGTATCGGTTACTAAAGTATCTTATGTCGATTTCCTTTTACACTAGGGATTTTAGGGATTGCGATCCCTTGTCAAATTTTGTCTTTTTAGTGTGCGTATTTCGTATACATGTAAATCCCTCTCCAAATACGGATTCGAAAGATTTGATCTCTGTCAAAAAAAAATCGATTATTTTGGTGTGGTAAAAGTCAAAATTTGACAAGGGATCGCAATCCCTAAAATCCCTAGTGTAAAAGGAAATCGACATTAGATACCCTATCGGTCTACGAAGTGAACGCGGCCATTGTTGGCCATTTGCTATGCCACTACAAATATACAGTGAATTACAAAAGTAAGTAAGCACCTCTTAGTTTAAAGATAATTTCCTTCAAACAATCGAAAGTAGTGTTAAAAAAAAAACTTAATATTTTTATAAAAAGTAACATTTCAAATAAACCAACTGTGTTTTAAAATTCTGCTTATTTAGATTCATGGTTTTTTGCAAAGAATAGCCGCTTTTGGCGATTTATTTTACTTATGTAAGGTTTCTTTCTAATATTTCGACCATGATAACCGGACTGGAAGAGCACTCGTCTAATAGTTTGAGGTTTAACATGACTTACCTGTTTTATTTGGTTATTTCTGCTGATATCTTTGATGAACTTACTTTGGGATTCCTCTTCACTTTCCTAACAATAATACGGCATTCCTACTTGTCATTGTCATTGATCGAGGGTCATTTTGCAAACTTCCAATGTTATTTTATTTGGTTGTTATTTTGTGTATAGTAGATTTTACCATTATCGCACTTCGATTTATTTTCCAAATAGTGTTTTGTTTTACTGAGCGCTTACTTACTTTTGTGATACACTGTATCTTCGTGTGTCATGTTATGTCACCAAGACAAATGTCAAAAAAATCCATTAATTTTCAATTTGTTTTAAAAATCCTGCCTCACTTTGCCGTCTCATTCTTACCATAGGCGTTTTTCTTTTTTAGTTCAGAACAGAACCTGAGTTGTCAAAAAATAAATTGTGTTTCATTTTTAGTTCAGAGTGTTCAGAGTTTCGAAAATGTGTTTCTTTTTTCGTTCTGAGCATGTTCTGAGCGTGTTCAGAGTGCGCTCTATGAGCTCAGAATAAAATAACTGAGCAGACAGAGTAAAATGCTTAACACAAGCATTTGACAGATGGAAATTAAAAAAAAATGGCGACAGCTACATAAGTGTTCAGGTGTGTTTCAAAATATACTCAGAGCGCTCAGAGCACGCTTGGTTCAGAGAATGTTCGGAACATGCTCGACAAACTCGGACTCTGTTCAGAGCTCTATTCTGAACTAAAAAAGAAAAACGCCTCATGAAGTGCGAACGAGAAAAAACACAGAGACATCAAAATAAGTCGGCGGAGTGAGTCCAATGTGAACAGCGTTCATAGGTGATATACAGTACAAACTCGATTTACGCAACTAATAGATTTTTTTAGATTAGATTACAATGTTTATTTCTTATAATTTCATAACAGTCTTCAGATATTTCAAAAAAGAATTAATAACATATTAAAAAAGTATAAGAAAGGTTGTGACATTCATTATTTTCAAGACATTTAAGAAATAGAGTTGAGTGACCCTGAAAAATTCATAATAGTTAAAAAGAATTATGCAATACAATCATTACCTATATAAAATGCAATAAACAAAACACAAAAAAAAAATAGAAACTAAGGCAGTTGCAATAACCGAGGTTGTTGCACTTACTTGGATATATTTTTTTAATACAAAATTATAGTTGTAATGGCTTATTTTTTTAGAGATACCAAACATGTTAAAAAAAAAACATTATTGAAACCAAACAAATCGTTTTTGTTGGTTTGATGTTTTGATTTTAATGAACAGATGCATAAACACAAGAAGTAGCACTAATCGATGTAACATTTTTGAAAAGTAGCACTTATACAGCCTTATTTACTAACTCGTTTTAGCGACGGAGTAAAGTAAGTTCGACTTTACAA
The DNA here is from genome assembly GCA_911387755.1 of Chrysotoxum bicinctum. Classification (NCBI taxonomy): domain Eukaryota; kingdom Metazoa; phylum Arthropoda; class Insecta; order Diptera; family Syrphidae; genus Chrysotoxum; species Chrysotoxum bicinctum. Next base: position 172,914,343 of record OU426989.1, read on the forward strand.
CGGCTCTAATCCTGAAAACCTTATTTATAATGCAAATGCACGAGGAATAGCGGTGGAATAAGCTAAAACTGGTTCATATGAGGTTTAAGGCCGTTTTAGTATCTAAATGTCATTTTGAGATGACATCTTGTGAAATTTACAAAAAGGAGTTTAAGCAATTTTTTTTCGTTTCTTACTAAGACAAAAAGAATAGATATTTTGCAATAATAAATGATTTATATTTTCCAAACGCTCTAACAGTTGTACGGTATTGGGAACGCAATGTGGTTGGTACATTCATTTATTTATACATTCCAATTTTAAATGTACCTATCCAATTTCCAATATGCATACAATGATAATAAAATGAATAATAATGGAAATCAGCTGGGGTTTGATTTAGGTGTAGAATAGAATAGAATAATTCTTTATTGAGACTTTTAATATCAATTACAGAGTGTGTTCTTAACGATATCTTATGCTAAACTGCGGCTATAATGTATTGCCTGCTTTGACGATTGTTTTATTGTAATGCCTCGTGGCTGTCTATTATATGTTGTTTGACTGCTCTTGCTCATGACAGAGTATGATATACATTTGCGTTGACGGAAGGTCACTAACACTAAAATGAATGTACAATATATACAAAAAACTAATACTAACTTAAAAACTAGTTAACGAGAAAACTAACATATAAACGGTTACAAACGAAAATGCCTTGAGCATTTTTTTTTTCTTTTTTTTTTTATCTTTCATTTTTTGTTAAAATAGAGCGATAGCTCACTATACAAGTTAATTATACAGTAGTTATTATGAAATGAGAAATTATCATAATTATATCGGTTACAATGATGACGTCGGAATGAGCGATAGCTCAGTACTGTTACATATATATGCTGTTACACTGTTATCACGTGACAGAAAAAATAAGTTACTGTTACATTTTTTGTTAAAATAAATTGATATTACGTTTTTCTTTTTTTTTTTTTTTTGTTTAAAATGATAAAAGAATTATCACATATCAGTTACAATGATATCACTTAGTTTTGGATGTTAAAACTTATATGTTGTTGGAGTCTTGAATTAGCGCGCCATATGTTGGTGAGCAGCGGTCCGTTTCCGTTTATCAGGAATTCATCCAGTTATTTTTAGAGGCTTGATTTTCGGTTTTTGATGACATGTGTAGGTCACTCGGTTAGATGGTATCTTCAATCCCAGGTCTAGGATTGAAATTCGGTTGCTGTTCGGCGGACTGATGCCCGCAGAACTGTAGTTGCGGATTTATTTTATTAAAGCAGGTTCGCTTCCTGCTGTAGATGAGCCATGTGTCGGCGTCCTCGGTTTCTGTGTTTGTATAAAACACTGTTGCTTGAAGCTTGGCGTTGGTTGGTTGAATCAAGCTTCCCAATTTTCGGGTTTTCCTCCCCAAGTCATTTACACCATATTTCGTCGAAAGACATGTTAAAAACGGAATAATTTTAATTTAAACCGCGCCACGTTTTCACTTTAGTTTATGAATACTATTTTTTTTTGTTATGGAGAGTGCAGACGCAGAACACGTCTGCACTCAACGACGTACAATGACCAACCTTTAGGTGTATAATAACCAGAGTTTTAGATTTGTCACTTTTTTGAATTGTACTCAAGCTTTGGACGATATGTAAAGGGTGGGCCAAATACAAGTTTCTTTTTAAAAATGCATAAAATTAACAAAATTAAATACTTTCCATGTATTATGGCTTTATTATTAAGAGAATGAAAGTTTTATAGATTACAGCCAAATCAGATGGGGTACAATATGTATTGCAACGTCGAAACCAAAACACTTGTAAGAGCGTTAAAGCGTTTTGGCGAATATATATGGTCATTGCACACAAGGTGGACTGTGATGCACATACCGAGAACTAACAACTGTTCGGTTCCCTCAATGCAACTAATGCTCATACATATATAGCAACATAGGGTGGTGAGTTCCACTTCAACAAGAGATAGCATTGAGTTTTTGAAGTATTAAATTCTACGCGGTTTATGCGTCCCCATTTCACAATGCTATCGAGATCAGAATTTATTGAGCTTTTCATAAGCTGCCATTAGGACGTGAATTTGGAAAGGAATATGAGAAGCTGAGAGTTTAAGAAAACAATTCATTGATGAATAAAGAAAGAGAGTTGGAGAAAAACGGAACCCTGTGGCACACCAGTATTCATTTTATGAACTTCAGACTTAAAACTGTTCAACACAACTTATATTGAGCCGTTAGAAAGTTAGTTTCTAATCCAACGGAGAAGAGATTTACCAATATTAAATGCACTCATTTTCGATAAGAGAGCTTGATGCTAAACTCTATAGAACGCTTTTGAAATATCAGTTCAACTAAACTGCCCGGCATCGAGAAGCCTTTGTCCTTCAAGATATTTATTAAGCTGGTAATTTATCAGCACTTCCATAACTTTGAAAAGTAAGGACGTAAGTGCAACTAAACAGGTTGCACAAATGCTGTTTTTTTTATCTCACTCGGAAAAAGGCCAGTCTTTGAAAAACGAAAAATAATTAACAATCTTAGCCATTACCAGATCAATCGTGATGTACAATTGCTAGGAACAAGGAGAAACATAAACATATTGAATGACGGCTAAGCCACTGCCAAACTCTAAAAAAATTAAAAAAAAAAATTAGAAGTGAGTTTTCAGCTGTAAATTTTGTCCCGGGAGAATCATTGACAAAAATTTTCCACGAAGTTTAAAGAAAACCGTTAAGACTGTATCTTCAGAATAATTACGGGTTTCCGCACTGATCACTGAAAACTAAGAAGACATCTCAGTATTTTTGGCGCCAGGCACCAGTGCTACATGTAGATTCTGTAATGCTTAATTCAAAACACCGAATCATAAATTATGTAAATGTGATGCAATCGTGCATTAAGGAATTATGTATCCGGGTCGTCATCAGATCGAAAGAACGAACTAGAAAAGTTAAGTTAAGAAAGAACTCAGAAAATACTTAAGTTTCTCAAGGAAGCAAGTCTGGAGGAAGAGCTGTAGTATGAGCGAGGGCACAATTATATCTAAAAGTCGCAGTGCACTTATACTCCAAATATTATTCATTGATGCATAGACTATACCCCAACCCATTTTTCTATATTCCCTAATGTCAAGATTAATAAAACTCTCAGCTCAGCTATTTGATCGTAGAACTCTTTTCTGCAGAAGGGCCCTCCATGGTCAACAGGTCGCAGTGAAGTAAGATGTCACCAATAATTACCTTGCAACTCAAGAGTACTACCCCCACCAATACGTCCTCGTCCACCATAGTGGAATAATTTCCTAAACAGTTGATGTTTAGACTTTTCTTTAACTTATATATATAATAGCATTTGTCGTCAGGATCTCTATATGATAATGGCTGAACTCAGAATCCTGGGAAAACTAATCAAGCTATATCATTTAAAGTTGAAAAGTACACTGTGAAACTAAAGAATAGCTCCTCGGAAGTATTTCCAACACGCATTGGGTTTCGGTTAATCATGTAATTTCTTCAATTTCGTTCTATTCTATTTTCAAAAAAATCTGTCTAAATATGTAAGCATGCGGATGCTATCGAATTCGTTATCTTTTCCAATATTCAGTTAAAGAATCCTTCACGGCGATTAACAGAAGGTCTTGAAGTAAACGAGGACAAGTCCAAGCAGATACATACCATCAAAAAACATCTCTCCACCAACTAAGAATAAACATCACTCTTCATAGAAACAATTTTGAAATAGTAAGCAGTTCATATTCCTTAGTGGAGACTCGACGAAGACCCTAGGGTACTGCTGCTACTTCGGTTAAGAAAAATAAATGGATTCAAAACGCGTAGGACGAAGTGCATGTTCTAAAAAAAGTCTTATATTCCCTGATGAATGGACCCTCAAGTGTTAGACAATAACTCGAAATAAAAATTCTTCTAACCTTGTGGTGGTCCAAGGGAGGGGAAAATAAAATCGTGAATTCAACGAGCTGTCCGAGGACGAGGACGTGGTTGCTTTTTTTGTAAAGTGACCGCTCTAAACTCAAAACGCGTGGACGTCGACACAATTATATCGGCCAAATCGGTAAATAAACAAAAATGCTCCAAAAAAATGAGTTCTCGATTCAAAGCCTTCGGTTTAATGGCCAAAATAAATGTCTGGAACAGATACTTATATGGATCTCGTCCTGGTTAAGTAAAATATTTAATTCAACTGCCACGCCAAATCAGCTCAAACATTCCCTCTTCCCCACATGTATACAAGCTCGCAAAATGTTGTGCTTAACTTGGCTAAGATTATTCCTTAACTGAAAATATGGAGACAAAATGTAGAACACTTTGGTTCCGTGGAGCTCAGTACTCATTATCTTGTTTTGAAATTCATTAATTCATGTAACTGTATTACTATCATTGAATTAACCGCTGCAATAAGTATCTTGCAAAATATTATACAGGCGCATGGAGAAGTAAGTATGCGTCGCTTATCTTATTTCCAGTTTTTTTTTTTTGTTTTAATTTCACAAGTATATGTTTGTGCATTTGCTTACAACTGCCATACATATAGAGCCTAGCAAACAATGAACAAGCTTACGTTTGCAGTTATTATCACACTTTAATAGTGGAGCACCCACTCAACAGAAAATCAAAAGCAAACAAACCGGATTGCTGAAATAACTCTCTTTGGCTTTTGTTTCCATTTCCACGGAACTTTATCATACAAAAATAAAAGAAAGCAAAAGTCAATTATAGTAACATGCCAAGTAATCTGGAATTGGTTTTATTTGTTCACATTCGTGGCCAGTTCCGGTGAGGAAATACAAAACTTCTATGTCCTTTACATTATCTCAAAAAATATCTTACTAATACGGAATCATAGGTTTTAGCTAAATCTCTGCGTAAATCTGAAGTGTAATAAAAAGTAAATGAATAAAATGCTCTCAGTACTTTTAGATGCGACTCCTCGAAGAGCCAGCCTTAATATCGAACAATTTCTTTACGAAATAAACCTGAAACACAAGATTTTACATTGCATTGATCTTAATTTTGTTATTAGATTGAAGTGACTCACCTGAACTGAACAAGTTCCAAGTATCACCAGAATTTGGCTCACAGAGAAAGTTTGTACGTATTTGTTGTTGTCCAACAAGAGAGCATAGTCTCGAGCCTCTCGGTTTTTACTAAACGATTGATACGACAGCATGTCGTTGATATTCCTTTCCACAAGTCCAATTGTTTGCTAAGATATACAGCTAAAATTAGGAAAACAAAACTGAGAAAATGTAATTTAAGTTACCGTAAAATTCTGCATATTCAGCTGTAGAGCTTCGATTTCCTTTGCATACTTGTCCCAGGCATCGTACTTAACCACAGTTATGTAGATATTTACGAGCTTGCCAGCGAACCTAGAGAACTGGTTATCAATGCACACTGCATAGTATCCGCCTGGGGAAGTTTGTTCTGTGTAATCGGCTGTGGGCAGCCACTGATATGGCTTTACTATCGCACCTGCTGGATTTCGGACAGCGAAACCGGCCATTCCGTCACCACCACGTACAACCTGGTTATTATTTATCATTTTAATTACAAATCAATCAACAAGTGGTAGATGCTGGTTGGCTTTTGGCCAACCAAAACCGAATAAACAATAAAAAAAAAGAGAGAACGAACTTTTCAATTGATTTAGGTTGATGGATACTTACACTAAATGAGACATAGAAAGTTGCCCCGGGTTGGACATATTGATGATAGCAATCCTCTTTTCCTGCGTCTAAATGGACCTTGTAGTCCATCGCAACGGCTGGTAGATTTTCATACCATGGTTTGTGAAGCTCCTGGGCGGTAGTTTTTATTGATAAATCTGAGAATAAACAAAAACTCGCAAGAATAACTAAAGTAATATGCCACGTCAAAAAATTCATGTTTGCGATTTGTTTTGAATCGGTGGAAATGGACGTAGGTTTGACAGTTGTGTATTTGCCAGGGATGTTAAGGAGGTTATAAGTGGAGCATTTTGTGAATACTGGGAATTATTAAGTCGAGGGAAATATTGCAATTAAAAGTTTCTATTTTGTAGTTTAGGGAAAAGCTTTTTTTAAGAACAGCTTTTAGATTATATACGATAGTGATGAGATTGTTCTTGTTTAGATTGTGACTTTTTATTACAATTTTAACCACAAACTCATCTAAGAAAAGTCACAAACTTAAAAGACTCGTCATTATTATGACAGTTTGGGAACTTAAATTTTTTACCAAGTTTTTCAAAACTGTTTTGGCAGCAAATTGCGAATAAGAACTAATGTCTTGCAAATGTTCACAAATTCCTGTCTGAATGAAAAAATATTAGTGGTCAGAAAATTTAAAACAATTTTGTATTGGTTGTTAGTTTTCAGTACAATCCTTTTTGAGTCACAATCTTTCTCAAATATACAAATATGCAGTTTTTAAAAAAGCAACATGCCAAACGACACAAATATTTCCACAAAAAAATGTCAGTGACAATGACTGTTCGATTAGCCCAAAATTTAGGCCTATTCTGCTACAGCTGGTTATTCTGCTATTTATTTCCTATTATGAAACATAAAAGATATCCACCTTATGGCTAGTCACGCACTGGCAACTGTGATCGAAATCAAATAGTTTAATCACCACGCTCACACTCTTTTCTCTCTTGCTCTTATAGAAAACAGCTCAACTGTTGCGAAGGCAATCGTTTAGTTTGTGTTGTGACACGATTGCCTAAAATAAGTTCGCCATTTTATTGAACATATAATTATCTGCAAATTCACGGACATTCAACCAAACAGTTCATCTGTTTTCTATAAGTAACCAAACAGTTTCGCAACTAAAAATTGCTAGTGCGCGGCTAGCCTAAGAGTCTGCTATGCAACTTCGAAAACCAAATCTGTTATCAAACATAACTAAAATCTACTATCATAAATAATCAGCTGTGTAAATAAAATATTTTATCTTACATAATTAAAATGGATGACGAACAAAAAAGTAATCTCTTACACACTATTTGTACCTACTCGTATATTATGGAATATGACCTTACCAACTATGTCTCAGGGAATACCATGCATCGCAACCCAATTCTTATTTTCGTTTATATCATATGTGCATTTGTCTCCACTTAAGAACATTTCGTTGGCGAAATAATAAATAAATATCCATTTTTACTTGATAAACCTGTGATTTTATTGAAATCTCTATGATAAAAGTCACAGAAGTTTGTCTCTTATTCTTTTATGATTTTTGACAGATTTCATAAAAGATTTTGGGATATAAAAGATTTTATGACAGTTCAAATTTTTGTATGGAAATTAAAAGCAGAATAACAGAATGGGAAAATAAAAGCTCACGCCGAATAGGCCTATTTAACACCACTCCATAACACATTACACTATTCAAGTGTTTCGCTTCAGCTAAACAGACTTTAAGCATGAAAAACAAAAATGTATCAGCACGACGTGTAGTCACATCAAAACTAAAGACTCCAACAAAAACAACTACAATTAAAACCATAAAATTCTGTTCCAAGATACCGATTGTGCTTTGGTTTAAGGTTAAAAAATTGCCAGAATTGAAAATAATTTGACGTTTTCACACAAAATAATAAAAATAAATAATTTTTTAAATGAAATCTGAATCTATCAATGGAAACTCCCAATACTTTGACTTTTCAATACAAGTGATCTGGATCTGGTTTCTGGGCTATTGTAAGTATAAAGTAATGCAAATTTAAATAAATTTAATCTTCTCCACAGACCTCTTCAAAATTAAATTCACGAGTGTCAGGCTTTTAGCTGTTGAAAAATATGAGTTTCTTATTTAGCTCATACACATCAGAGCGCTCGTGTTGAGTTTCTTTTTTCAATCAGAGCTAGCTCGGAGCGTGCTCTACGAGCTCAGAATAAAATGACGATGCGTGGAGTAAAAAGCTGAGCGTGGCTAATTTCACTTTTTTTTACGTGTGATATGACAGAGACAGACAGCGACCTAATGTCGATTTCCTTTACACCTAAGAAATCGATTTCTGTGCGAAGATTTTGATCTCTGGACAGATTTGGCGTTCATTCACAAAAAAAACGTTTTTTTTATGGAGATCAAAATCTTAAAATCCATGTTTGAAGAGGGATTTACATGTATATGAAACACGCACACCAAACGAAAAAAAAAGATTATCCGGAATCGAAATCCCTAGTGTGTAAGGGAAATCGACCGCCTTTGACAGTTCAGTGCTCCAGTTTGTTTCATAAATTAATCGGAGAGCTCTAATCCAACTGCGCTCAGAGCGCACTCGAAATGCTCAAGCTCTGCTAAGCGCTCTACTCAGAGTTAACAAAGAAAAACTCCTAACTGTTGTTCTATTTGCGTCTAAATTGCTTGGCTTTCATATTAAGCTCCACAAAACACATCAATTGTGTGTATTTTATCTTTGTGTGGCTTTCCAAAGCGTATGCTTTCTGCCTGTCCATTGTGTTTGGTCGCTTAATGCGATTGCGATGTACATATATATCCCAAAAATACGCACGAAAAAACGAACTATACGATAACTGTCAAAATTATTATTGCATATATTTTGGGTGATAATTCCGTTATGTTTGCAAATTTTAAATGTACAAGTTCATTCACGTCTCAATTTCACGATAACGTAAAAGAAAAATCAGTTTTATCGAGTCCGCGGCCAGTAGTCGGTGATTTTTTAGTAAATTTAAATAAAAATAATTAATTTAAAAGTGAGATCTATGAATGTTTGAAGAATTCATTCGTCGCTGACGCTAGTTTCGCGTCCGAAGTAGCTTTGAAAAAAGCCGAAAGTTTCCGTGGTGATTTTTTGGAAAATAGTTTCTGTTTTTCTTAAATATATTAATGTTTCTCTTCTCTTAAAAAACAACGATTTCAAAAACTGAGGTAAGTCTCAAAGTCTGTTTTTCTTAATTTTTAAAAGTAGAAAAATCCTTGTTTTGATGCCAAATAACTGAAAAAAAAACTATACAAATCAATCTTTTGCCATAACGTGTCAAATTTATTTGCAAGCCCCAAGCCAGTGTTTTTTTTCTTATTTTTAACAAATAAAATTGAAGATTATTGATTCCCGACTCAAAGAACACGTTACACTGAGCAAACTGATATTAGTTAGATAAAAGCCTTAGATCTAAGCGAAGTAACAAAAACACAAGTTCCAGTCTGTTTTCATCGAATCTTTGTGATCATGCCAGCGGCAATGGTAACCCCACCCACTCGCAACATCACTCTCCCCAATTCCTTAAAATCTGCGTAGTTCTCAACACAGATCGGCCTCGTTGTTTCTATTTCCACAACAGCACACGAATCATTGCCTAAGCAACGTGGTTTCTTCTTGATTACCTCGCCAGTGCCTTTGTGGATTTGGGAATTCAGTTTGATTATTGTGGCAGGTTCAATCAACGACTGGTGGTGCATAATCACTGGGAATCCAATTGTAATGGGAACTTTGACATTGAACACTAAGATGCGGCACTGGAAGCGTGAAGTCACAGGAATCGGGTTTTGTGGATCGCAAATGATGCATCCCACATTGATTGTATTGATATCGACTCCAGCTAGAGTCACGGACACTTGGTCGCCCGCGAAAACGGTAAGTTTTGAAGCCTCATCGATTGAAAGTCCCTTGACCTGAGCTTGTTCACGACTCGGTCCTACCAGCACCTTGTCGTTGATACAGAGAACTCCTGTTTCAATGCGGCCAGAGATGCACAAGCCGGATCCGGTGCCTTTGAAGATATCCGAGACGGACATTCGGAACGGGCGATCAATAGCTCTTTCGGGAATCTTGAATTTGTCAACGACATCGAGGAGGTATGGACCGGAGTACCATGCCACCAGTTCCGGATCGGTGGCTGGCTTGGTGAGATTCTCACCAGTCAGACCGGAACACGGTATAAATGTCACATCGGACACCCGGAACCCAGCACGTTTCAAGAAGCCGGATAATTTTCCGACGATTTCGTCGAAACGCTCCTTCGACCAGTTGACTGTGTCCATTTTGTTGATGACAACTGCAAGTTGGCTTACTCCGAGCGAGCGAACCAATAGAGCATGTTCTCTGGTTTGTCCTCCTTGCTCAAATCCAGTCTCGAATTCTCCGCGAGTTGCATCCACAACTAGAAGAGCTACATCAGCTTGAGTAGCTCCCGAAATCATGTTCGGAATGAAGTCCTTGTGTCCTGGAGCATCTAGGAGCGTGACAACTCTGTTTGGTGTCTCGATGCGTGAACTTCCAACATCCATCGTAATTCCTACAACAAAATGTGGGTTATTATCAGTATTTGCACACAGAGCATCCTTCAAAAACACAACTATTCAACTTACCCCTTGCCCGTTCTTCGCCAGTCTCATCGAGAACCCATGCATACATAAAGCTCTGTTTGCCCATTTTCTTGCTCTCCTGCTCGTGCTTGTGCATCACTCTCTGAGATACGTTTCCAGTATCAAACAAGATGTGACCCATAAGAGTACTCTTTCCAGCATCCACATGGCCAATGACAATCATGTGAAAGTGGGGCTTCTCGTCAGCTCTTTCCTTGGTGTACAATTGCTGGGCATTCCTTTGAGATTGTTCCTTGGACACCTTGAATAGTCCTGCTCCGCGGGGACCATCTGTCTCACCATTGTTGGGTTCTGGGGTGTTTCTTCCCGATACAGCGGGCGACTGGAATTGTGGTGAATTAATTTCAAATCCGCGGCGAATATCCTTTTCCGGTACTTGAAGAACAGTTACAGCAACTCTGGGTTCTGGCTCTGGTTTCTTTTCCAACACTATCCCAGCTGGTTTGCCCTTCGACGAAACACTAGGTGTGATTTTTTCTTTCTTGGCAGCTGGTTTCTCACTTTCTTCGTTCAGAATTTCGTCGAGGATCTTCGTGATGTCATAGGCGAATCTCATTGATGACTCGACGATTCTTCTCTCCGAGACGGCATCACCAACTACGCTTCTTACCTCGTCAATGCACGACACTAGTTTAGCTTGTTCGATGTCATTTAGTACAGGCATCTGGAAGCTTTCCGAATCCCTTCGTGATTTTTCATACATTTCTTCATCGTCTTGTCCGCCTTCATCTTCCTCGGCAATATTTCGATTGTTTGCTATAAAAGCTGACATACTCTGTTGTCCACGAGCTCGATCGAATAACCATTGTGATGCATCTGTCGGCGATATGCAGGTGTCATCATCGACGGAATGTCCATAGATATCGTCGTAGCCATCGTATTCGTCGTTGAAGTCCATTGTACGGACTATTCTATGACGCGACATTTTGATTTGTTTTATTTGCTCTTTTGTTTATCTGAAAGAAAATATTAAATTGTTGAAATTTACGAAATTTATTTCAAAATATGTTGAAATTTTACTCGAAAAATATTTTTTAACTTTTCTTTTGCTCAATTCTTCTGAATTATGTTCCGAATGAAGAATAGAACCAACAAAAACATGCGAAGTGTCAAATGTCAAATTTATTTATTTTTTCAGTGATACCAAAGTGAAATACTTTTAATATATTCATTAAATCAACTGGATCTGTTTTGAAACCGAACTTATAAAACTTAAAGTGGATTTACATGTTTCTGCATCTGCAAAGTGCAAAATTGTAGAAAAATGTGAAAATATCGCAAATTAACGAAATGCAGACAAGGATGCTATAATAAAGATGAACATGTTCGTCTTTACTATAAACTTGACTTCTGCATTTCTCAAATTGCAGAAATCAAATGCAGATACATGTAAATCCACCATTATGCAGCCTTATTTACTAACTCGTTTTAGCAATGGAGTAAAGTTACTTGAACTTTACAACGACTCTAATCCTGAAAAGCTTTTTTATAATAAAAACACATGAGGAATAGAGGTGGAATAAGCTAAAACTAGGCGTGTTTTTTTCGCAAGTCCATATAGAATTGTAGAAAAAACGGCATCAATCAATCTACCAATCTCTTACAATTAAGCCTAGTGCGCAGATCGGGAAAAATTTTGTCTCCCATACATTTTTGGTCCTGGGACAAATTTAGTCTTGGATATTTTTCCGAGCAGTACGCAGTTCGCGCGCAAAATTCATACTTTTGTGCATTGCTGTACTAAATGTTTCCACTAAATTTTGCCAGCAAAAAAATGATTCAAGCATTATTTTGCGGGACAAATTTTGACAGCCACCGTATTTCCGAAAGTGATTTTTGTCAATACTGGTTTTATGTAAAAGGTGCTGATGCTTCTCTTGAAAGCATCAAGAGAAGATTCCAAAAAGGTATGAACGACTTTTGTAAGAAAACCCGTTCCAGAGATACACTAAAAATTAGATTTCACCTCTCCAACTTCAAACTTTTGCGCGAGATTTGGAAAAGTTTTTTAGAGATTAAAATTGTAGAGATACATTTTGTCTTGTCTCGATCTGCGTACTAGGCTTAAGTAGTAAATGCTTTAGCCTAGTACGCAGATCGCGCTAAATTTTATCTCCCATACAAAATTCCCATACAAAATTTAGCCCAGCTAAAATTATGTGAAGCATTTTAGCTAAGAGGTACGCTGCTCCAGCTAAAACATCAAAATTTCTCAATCAAGTACCAAACCAAGTTACAATTTTTTTTCTTCTGACATAAATTTTCCCGGATGATAGTTTTCTTTCCGGATAGTTTATTTCTCGCTTGATAGTTTCCTCGCATAATATATTTGTTGGTTGATATTTTCCCCACTCGTAGTATTTCCCCTTGGCATAATGGTTAGTGAGTTGGACTGTCATACAAAAGGTCTTGTCTTAAGACTATCTCTTGTCAAGAGTAGTGAAGCTCATTAGCCGTTGGAATCGACAGAAAAATGTAGAGGTCCCTTCCATTCCTGGTAACACGCACACAGGAGCTGTTTATTAATTTTTGTATAGTATTTATTACATTATAGTTTTCTCGCATAATAATTTTCTCGATATGAAATGAAAGGAGTAAAAACAATCCACATGTAATAAAATACAAGTTGAGTATAATCTCAACACCGCTTTAGCTGCAATGTTTTGTTATGCATTATCAGAAGAACTGTTATTTCACCACGATTTTTTAATTCAATAATTACTATTGACGAAGAAACTTGCTTGCAGTTCCCAAAAGTTATTTTGCCCGAATTTATTTTTTTTTTTTTAGTTTAGTATATATTTATTTAGCATTAAATTTGCTATTTGTAAACTCTTTTACAGTATTCATTAATAATTTTCTTTTACAAAATAAATAATTGAGTGCTTAAATCTAGTTAAATTAGTTTCTAATTTAATATTATTAGGAAGACAGTTAAAAATTTGAATTCCTTTATGAAATAACATGTTTTGTGTTCTATTATTTCTAAAAAACGGTAGTGCAAGTTATTATTATTTCTAAGATTATATGGACGCAATTCACTCCTTGTTATCAGTCTTCTTTGTAAATAAGTAGGTATTAAATTAGTTTTTACTTTGAAAACAAATATTAAAGTATTCATTACAATTCTTTGCTTTACAGAAAGCCAGTTGAAGGTATTTAACATATAACTTATAGACGTATAACGATTACAACAAAGGATTGCTCTCATCCCCTTATTTTGTAAAATTTGTAATTTATTAAGCATTAATTCAGACCCCAATAATAGTATTGTCGGGCAATACTCAAAATGTGGCTGTATAATGGAGTTATATATCTTGATCGCCATAGAAATACTAATTCGAAAAAACCCGATTTTGTTGTCAATTTTTTTAGAAAGCATTTCAAAATGTTTTTTAAAATTTAAATTACAATCAATAACTATTTCTAAGTATTTGGTTTCTTGTACACATTCAAATTCATTTATTTTACAAATTATTTTATTTTCTGGCAATAACATTATTTTAGTTTTTTCTGTGTTTAATTTTAGTTTATTCATATTTAAATAATTTTGTATGTTATTAATATCCATTACCAATTGTCTTATACTGTTTGTTAAATCATTATCTTCAACGTAAAATAAACCATCATCAGCAAATAGTTTTAATTTACAATATTTTAAAACACTTTTTATATCATTAATATAAATTACAAACAATAATGTACCCAAAATTGAACCTTGTGGCACTCCTAAGTCTGAATCTAATGCATCCGAACTTACCCCATTAAACTTTATAATTTTTTTCTTCCTATTAGATATGACTTAAACCAATTAAACTCAGTTCCTCGTATTCCGTACCCATACAATTTTTTTAATGAAATCAATCTATCCAACGTTTCAAATGCCCTTTTGAGGTCGATAAATACTGCTGCAATTTTCTTCTTTTTATGTATCGTTTCCTTCCAATCTGCTATGACATAGTTTAGAGCTGATTCACAAGAGTGTTTTCGTCTAAATCCAGATTGCTCCTCAATTATCAGATCATTTAGCTGTAGATACTCTTCTAATTGAATTTGAACAATCTTTTCCAGTATCTTTTCATACAGAGGAAGCATGTTTATAGGCCTATAGTCTTCGCATTTTTTTGAGTTAGATATTTTTTCCACTGGGGTTATAACAGACGATTTCCAGGAGCTTGCAAATTTCCCATTTTCAAACGAATAATTTATTATGTTTAATAGAGTAGGGCCCACAATCGTTAAACTATCTTTTAACATTTGTTTGTTCATGAAATTGAAATCATTTTTATTAGGCATCATTTCAACTATTTTTAAGAGTTCTTCTGTTCTTTTTTAAATTTGAAACAATGTTCACTATTTATCAAAAGATTTGACCATGTAACTTTCGGTATTTGTTCATTTATTTCTATTACACTTTTAATAAAAAATTCATTAAATTTATTGGCAATTATTTTCTCATCACTTATTTTGTTCCCATTAAACTCAGCACAATTAGTTTCTGTTACTGATTGTCCCAAAACTAAAGTTTTTAACGTTTTCCACATATTCCTTTGATCACTAGCTTATCTTGAATGAATTTTCGCTCTGTTATTTGAAGATTTTTTTTGTAAGCATTTCTAATTCTCTTATATTGTTCCCAATCTTCAATGTTTCTGGTTAACACAAACTTCAGGTGACTTCTGATTTTTTCCGACTTTTGTTTCCTTAAATCATAATTAAACCACTGTTGGTCAGTTTCTTTGTATGTTTTTTGAACCACAAAACAATTTACAACTTTAAGCATTTCTTTTTCAAATCGCTCACTGATTGAATCATTTATATGTACTAAAGTACCCATTCTATTTATATCACTTTCTCTGATTTTTTGTATAAATCTATGCAACAATAGCTACAGTACAGAATGAAGCCGCTGGTGTTAAGTTACAGGGAAACTTGCTGACTTTTAATTTTTGTTAAGCTTTCAAGTTAGTAGGAAGTTCTTTCGCTCTCTTAAGAGCATAATCACCTTACACAATTTACTGAAATATCATAAACTTAAAATGAAACTAAGTACAGATGACCTATGTAGAGGATGTGGTGATGAAGAGGTATGTACATGAAGACACATCACACTTTCTCTGTCATTGCCCTTCACTATGCCACCAGACAAGGAAATGGCTTGGTAGTTACTTCTTTGACAATCTAGAAGATCTTTCTAATATTTCAGGAATTCACATATTGAACTTCGTCAATGCCTCAAAATGTCTTGACTGATTAACCGAACACAGGTTCTTATCAGAAAAGATTGATTACACTCACGGGTAACACAATGGATCTACATTGATCTAAGTGTGACAATAGCGACTTCAATTGTCAGCCCAACAATACAATTTGGAGTTCTACAAAATGTTGTTCCTATTTGACCACCATACACTAGAGCAATTTTGACCCGAAATAATTTCAGAGGAACTTTTGCTGAGAGGACAGTTCGCTCTCTTTCACCTAGTAGTGTCCCAAATGGTTTTTCCTTTGACGAATGAGTGGACTTAGCATGTGGTCCGAATGTTGCAGAATCTACATATATGTGGCACTGCCTACCACACCAAATAAATCTAGGTGTTCTAAGTTTGTACTGTCCAATTAGGATACCTGTTATTATTCTTTAATTGTATAATATTGTATTTTAAATATATTTTATTCATTTTAAGTAATTTTTTTTTTAGAAAATTAGAAATAGACCCCCACTCCAATACGGTTTTTTTGTTGTATCGATATTTTTAGATGACTGAAAATAGTCTTTCTTAACTATCATATATTCGGTATATTCTGTTATATATGTTCCACTGAGGCAGTTCAGAGGACCCCTTCTTTTTGAGTCAAGACATAAAACGAATTATGGAATGAATGAACCATGAAGTTTATCATCATGTGGACTCTGCAGAGAAAAATTTAAGAATGTTTCATTCTATTTGTTCTAAAGGCATTAAACTTTCGTTATATAATTGTTAGTTAATCTATAATATTTATTTTGCACCGCTTTGTAATCTGTTAAGCTCTAAAGCTCGTAGAGCAAATAAATGTAAATCAATCAGAAATGGCTTTGTTACCTAATTTTGTTTTAGGCCAAAGAAGTAGTGATTGGCAGGTGGTATTCTTCGTTTTAACTCAGCGCTGTGTACCGATGTACACACTGAATAGTTTTTTGTTTTCAATAATTTGTTGCTTGTATTAAAATCCTTACTACGAACTTCGCAAGTCATTAAGGAAAGACATCTTTTTTATTTCTACCAGTGAGCGTTTAATCTATTAACAACTTGCTTAACAATGTCTATATGATTTGCGTGTAATTTAAGATCTCTGTTAACATCCATCCATTTAACATTTGCGGCATCGTCTCCGGCGGACAGCTGAAGTTTACCTACTTGCTTGCCAGTGCCATCGTGAAAACTATAAGCAACTGTTTCCATCCAAGCGTTATCGGTATTTCGAAAATCATCGACGTATCCTTTGTAGATTTCAATGCCTTCGGCAAAGAATTCGTCAATCATTCTCTTGTTGTCTGAAAAGGGAACTTTTTTCCCAATAATCTTTTGAGGCTAATTTGAAATTTATACCAAAACTGTCCAATGCTTCCTCCATGAATTCCCTTTTGAGTGTAGCACTAACTCTTTCGCCTGGATCAACCATTCCACCCGGAATAGCCCACATTTGATTGTCGTGTCTTTGAATGGCAACCATTTGAAGGATTCTCCTGCACAACAATTCAAAATTATTTGGGAATTGTAGCGGTACGCAGGAATAACTTACTTTTCACCATTAATGAGTGCATTTCCAAGGGAATCTCTTCGCCAACGTGTCACTACAGGGTCTGCTGCGTGATTGGGTCCCCATCGACCCAGCAATCCTCGACCTTTTATGCCAGTTCGTCCAATTGGGTTTCTTGGAACACCATCCACAACCTGATAGACACCGTTGAATGAGACGCGGTTTATTTTACCATCTAGACTGTTCCATTTAGGTTGAAATGTGCTGTCGGTGATGTCTGGATCTGCCCAAACTTGGCCATTTATATGTGGGGCAGTGTAATCGCAAGGTGAATATGATGGAAAATCCTCGGACCACAGTACAAACTCATCGGATACGGGAAAACGAGTAACGTTACTCTTTGGATAAATTGAGTTCCGGCAAGTTATGTGTTTGAATGATCCTGGTTTGAGGACTGCAGTAAACATAATTATGGCTAAAACTAATAAAAACTTAATAAAGTAGCCGGTCAGCCACAATAAAAATGTAAACAAAACTTTCACGGAACACAGAATTTTTAAAAAGTGATGCCATTAGATTATTTGACAGACACGAAGATTTATTTTCGTTGAACAGGGGTGCTATTGAGGGACCTGTTTTAATAGGCCAGTTCAGCGAAATGATAACACAAGAATCAATTAAATATCTTATAGGCTTTTCACACCGAATTAAAATCTCGGATTTCAGCAACAAGATTACGAAATCTCACTGAAGCGTTCACACTGAACAGAACCAGGATTTCATTTGACGTTTCTGTCCATTTATCCTGCTTTCTCGCATATAATTTATCTTCTCTCCCCACAATTCAAATTTCAAATAGTCACTCGAGGCTCGACTCCATTATCTGCTTTTTATCTACCTCTTCTCTTGCTGACAATTTGCTGATAAAGCAGAACATTTCTAAAGGTTTGTTTGTTTTGGCAATCTTATGTTTGAAAGTAGATTTTGAGGAGATTTTGTCGTAATCTAGTAGATTTGGAAATCTGAAAATGTATGGGAAATCTAGTAGATTTGGATGAGATTTTGAGAATTTTGCTCGAAATCTAGATTTTGATTTGGTGTGAATAGCGTATCATTAAATTGACTGGTTATGCAACGTTTTCACCGTTATCATCCGAGATTTAAGACAACAGATTTGTATGCTGCTTCCACCATACTAAACGATTAAAAACTTTGACATTTCATTTTTTTTTAATAAAGTGGAAGTGAGAGGGGGGAAGTTTCATTTGTGCTTAACTATGAAAAATCATCGAGATACTTTACCACGATATGGATATAGGTCAGTTCGAATTATAAAACGTTTGATTCAATTAAGATTAAACAAGATTAATTTCTAATCTACTGGATTAACGAAACAAATTTGTATGGTAAATCCACTTTAATCTCGGATTATTTTTTCGTGGAAACGTACACCCCTATTATGGTTGTCAATTATCAATTCATAATTGATAAAAATTGAAATTCGATATTTTATAACTCAATTAAAAAAAAGTTTTGGTCATTGATAATGATGCTTACCGTTGTGAACAGAAAGAAAATTGACTAATATTGTCAGATAGTTGATAATTTCTTAAATAAAATTGAGTTTAAAAGTACAAAATTTCAATATTTATCAAATATCAATTAATAATTGACAACCATAATAAAGGTGGTAGTATTAAATTTGTTTATGAATGCTTTAAACCGTTCAGGTGAAAAGTATTTTAAGCGTGAATTGGCGTTTTTGCCCTTGCGGAATTTTTGCTCTAGATGTTCAGGTCAGTAATTATCGGGCCCTCTCTTGTTTATTATAGGTTCATACGAGTAATTCAAATATATTTCGTGTTATACACATCTAATTGAAAACAACAAAAGCCCTATAATAACTTAAAAGTGGTCGTGACATAAGTCATAAGTATGGACTCTTAATGCTAAATTTAAGTATGCAAATCGCCCAAAATTTTAGTTCCCAAATAAAATCCTCTCGCAAGTAAAGCTAAGCCAAGCGTTTCGAACTGTACAGTACTTATCTGTCAAAATGTTGCGACCAAAATATTAAATGGACACATGACACATTATTCATGAGCTAAATTTTTCCAAATTCTGTTATTTTTCAACTTCATGTGAACTTTAATTTGTGAAAATGAAAACCGAAAATTAGAAGTATTTGGGGAAGAACAATTCATCACAACCCAAGCGAAGAATCAATTTTATATGATTAAATACTTTTGAAATCTTGAAAACAGATTCTATGAAATGTTCGCATACAACTTAATTTCAGAGAACAACTGTTTTATGTGAGAATATGTCTCTACAAAGGTTTTATGTCAAAATTTCAAAATTTAGTGAAGTTTGCAGAGAAATGCGGAAATTTGGCATGATCAGTAAGCAAAATGTTTAATTAGTAAAAATGCGTAAAAATGTTTTGAACTTGACAAAATATAAACGTATAAAGCCTTTAGCAGCAGAAACAGAAATTAGAAAAACCTTTCCAGGTTAACTATGATTGACGATCGACTACAAAAATCAAGAGTGGTCACTCAGCGGGCACAATGAACCCCGTTTTATTCATCACACATACGCTATAAAGAAAGACACTCTCAAACTGTAACATGCTCTGCAAGAAGTTCTAAATTCGCCGGATCAAAAATATCACAATAAAACTCAATAACCAAATAAATAAGTAAATAACTTTCTGAAGATGTTCGAAATATGCTTTCTTACAGATAAAATATATTCAAAAACAAAATCTCCAAACTGTTTACATAAGTCGTTTTAAATTTCTGCCGTAGACGTTGACCGTTATCACTTCGTTCTCGAAACACACATATTCACTTTGAAAATGCATTCACCAACTGGTGCCGCAACCACATTCGAATACCAGAAAATTCATCCCTTCCAACCAGATTTATAAACTCCCCCGAATCAATGCGATGATCATACATTTCTTCACCATAGATTTGAGTCCAATCTTTAAAAAAATAAAACCGTTACATTTCTATTACCATTTTAAATAAAAAAAAATTGTTACCTTTTGTGAAATTCCCAGGATGGAACTTCACCCATAGGGTGTACCGAAAGTTGTCTGTTCTCATGGAATATCCCATAACTTTTATATTTTTCAAACGTGGCTTATCACTGTTGGGGTGCTTTGTGGGCTCCCATCCAGGACGTGGGTACTGACTTAGAGCATGCATCGTCAAATCGCTATTGTTGGGATTTAAAAGATAATGATAGAGACTTTTGCCTTCGGTGCAAACGACCTCATCACTTTTATCTTTACACTTGGGGACCGGAGGCAGCTTTGCTAGATCAACAAGTGTAGGAAAAATGTCGACCAATTCGACAATGGATTTGATACGTTTGCTTTTGGTCAATGCAAACTCAGGGCTTTGAATGATTAGAGGAACTCGAACGGCGACTTCGAAATTGCTGTACTTGGCCCATTCACCGTGTTCGCCAAGAGACCAACCATGGTCTCCTGTGAGTAATATTATAGTATTACTGCGGTTCACACTTTCCAAGAACTTCCCGAAAAGATCATCGACATAGGCTACTGAGGCGTAGTATGCCTGTCTGATGGCTGACCTCTGAACACTCGGAATAGGTCCATAGGGAAATGAGATATTCCGACGCTTGAAGTCATCACGAGACCGGACATCAGTAAAGGGGTTCCAAGCGACATTAGGCATTCCATGTGGCTTGTATGAGTCTTCGGTGTAGTTTTTGAAGTCTTCCAAACGGAACTCATTTAGAAACTCTTTCGGGAAGCGAAAGTTAATGTGTGGCTTATGGAATCCCAGAGCTAGGAAGAACGGTTTTTTTGACTCAGAACTCAGGAAGCGTTTAGCTTCTTTGACCGACTCGATGTCTGGAAGAGTCTTCAAAGGCTGCGACTCCAGTAGAACAGGGCAAATGAGGTTCTTCTTAAGTACACCACTGCCATCCAGGCAAACCGGTGAGTTCATGAACTTCTCTGTCTTTGGATGAAACGCAGGTCGGCTCCAACTCAACGGATAGTCATCGTTGTTGTTCGATGAGACACCTGGATGAAATATCTTACCAACGGAATAAGTTGTGTAACCATTATCTTTGAAGTATTGTGGAAGAGTTGTATAGTTGCCGACACTCGTTCGCCAATAGTTGTAGAAATCGTAGAGTCTCAATGTATCTGGTCGCCTTCCTGTGAGAAAAGAGTTCCGACTTGGTGCACAAAGGGCTTGCTGAAGAAACAAAAATACACAAAAGATTAATATATCTCAGGAGCAACTTGCTATACGCACATCAATCGTACCTGACTATAAGCCCTGGAGAAATAGAAACTATTCTTCATAAAATTGTCAATGTTTGGGGTTTTTGCCAACGAATCACCATACCCTGATATCACTGGACGCAAATCGTCAATTACCACTAAAATTACGTTATATTGTGAAGCACTGATTGCGGTTCCCGCCAAAACGAAGCACACCATAATTTTGAACATCTTTCGACCACTGCTGACCGGTAGGTAATGAATAAATGTTCCAAGATCAGCACAAGATCGCACAGGCAGGCTATACTTAAGCCGCTAGTCTGGTGGCCGGATGTCTGAAAAGATATTTTTCTCCGTCAAAAGTTCAATTGAAAACTGCATTGTTCACTTGTTTATTGGAATGATGCAACTTCATTAAAGTGTTTGATGGCAAGAACATGTGGGTACAATTATGGTTACCATCTTTCTTTTTTTTCGTATGACATATGTACGAGTGTAAATATAAAAAAAAAAAAAACAAAAAGTTGCAAATTGCTTAAAATATTTGAAAACGACAGAAGGTCGAATCTTTCTACGGAAGGTTTGAATCAAATAACAGTAAATCTTGAGTGCTTTACAAACAAGTTTGTAGGTTTCAGTTGAGTCAAACAAACATAGTATTGTTCTATAAAAAATACTACAAGCAATGTAAAATCATTTCCAGCAGGATTAAAGCATTCAGAGTTTTCAGTTTTAAAAATAAAGTGAAGCACCGCAAGAACAGGTATACTAGTTGGGTATCAGTACGTCTTGTTCTTGTGTTTTTTCCCTTAACTCTGAATGCTTTAATAAAGTCGATTTTTAATGTTTTTGTAACAATTCAGTTGTCATAATTGACGATATTTTACAAAAATTTGACGACAAGGGTGCACACCGATATATAACTAGTGGACCGGTTCTTGCGTTGCTTTGCTTAATTTTTAAAACACAAAACTCTGAATATTTTTGTTTTACCTCTAATTTACCTTAATTGGCGATTGTATGAAGAAAAAAAAAAACGGGCGAGGGCTCGCAGATTAAAATATGTATAAAGAAGAAAGAGAGAGATAATACTTTCTGCCTAGTTATAAAATGAGTCAGAATTTTAACTTTGAACATAAAATGAGGCAATGAAAACAGGGGTACGAAAGTACGAAACTTGTGTTAAGTTTGACATTGATGTAGAAACGAAAATTTAAACGAACTATTTTTGTCTTAAATTCAGACTAACAAAAAAGAGAATGAATGGTCACTCTAGATATAGTGAAAGTTGAACGAACAAAGTGAACAATGTGGTATAATATTTAGTTTCAATTATAATTTAAAACAAATCGTATAAAGTGAATTTGACCTTGACATTCTACTTTTAGGGTGCAGGAATGAAATAATTTCTTCTTCTTTTGATAAAACTTTTCATCATATGTATTTTCCGGAGTCATGACTATAAGTTAATTTTCTTAAAAATGATGTAGTGTTAATTTTGTCACCCATTTCATTTATGTGTATACATTCGTTAGTTGAGCCTTAAGAAATTTTTAGCCAGAACTTATTAATTAAGGTTTTGACATAATACAAATTTTTAACAGCCTGAACCTTGGATTTTATTGTTCCTTAAAGCCTAGAGCAACAAATATGAATTTCACGACTGGGTCGAAAGTACTTGCTCTTTTTTGATATTAATAAAAAACATTTTTTTGAAAAAATTGTTGCTGGGTCATTGACAATCATCTTTTGAAAAAAAAGTTGCACAACTGGTTTCGATAAATTTTTTAATGGAGAACTGGTGGACCCGTTCTTGCGTTGCTTTGCTTAGTTTTTAAAACACAATACTCTGAATGCTTAAACGTTTTTGTTTGTACCTAAAAGTCTTGGTCGTTCTTGTTCAAACTTTGTATGTTAAAGATTTAGAAAAATAGTGTAAGATCCGATAAAGGTGCCCACGATATGTCTCCATACTTGCTATTTAATTTATCCGAAAAAAAAAATCCTCTCAGCTTCTCTGTTGAAACACTAGCTGTACATGCAGTGACGTCATTTACTTGAAATTATGTTCCGTGCTGCAGTTGCAGTACTAACAACTTGTCAATTATTTGGCATTACACGTTAGCAGTGAGTGTCTCTTCCTGCTTTAAAAAAATGTTGTTTGTTATTGAGTTTCGGATGACAAATCACCATTGCAAGTTACACGATTAAACAGAACGTCCAAATGATAAGACATTATTATCAAAATGAGTGTTCGTTAGTGCAAACGTTGCGTTAACCTACATATGTATATTACGGTAGACGTGGTGGCCCTTCCCTTCAATCAATCAACATTGCCAAACAGTCTTTAGCAAGAAGACGAATTTTTGTATGAATGACTGTATTAACAAGCTAAATTACCGTATATGGCACGACACCAACCTACACGACGCTCACCCAGGTGTCAATGAATCCTCAAAAAGTTACCTTGTGGATTTTGAGCCGGTGACGCGGCGGCGTCATTAGTCCATACTTTTTTAAAAACGGCGTTGGTGAGACGGTCATCAGAATGATGGTAGCCAATTTCTTACTAGACGGCATGTGGTTGTAGCAGGACCACGCTAGGTGCCATACAGCGGACGGACGCCATGATCGAAATTCTGCATGAACGATTTGAGGTTAAGTTTATCTCTGGGAGAGGTGTAGTGAATTTTTGACCAAGGTCACTTGACCCCGCTGGAGGTGATAAAACAGGCCATCGCTCAAATTAAGCCGGCTCTATGATGAGGAATCATTGAAAATTCGACCACTCGGCTCCATGCCCCCGTGAGAAGCTGTGGAGGGCATCTGAAATTTTTTGGTATCTATATTTAATACCTGCATAGATAACTGTGTTGCGGAGCACGAATTTGAAGTGGTGCAATCCTTTAAATACCTTGGGTCAATAGTAGCAGCCGATAACAATATAGAAGAAGAAATACGCGGGCGGCTTCTCAAATCCAACAGAGCCTACTATAGTCTGTCAAAGCTCTTCAAATCCAGAAATCTCACCATAACTTCAAAACAGCTGCTGTACAGGACCATGGTTCTGCCAGTACTCACATATGGATCCGAGACTTGGGTGCTTAGCAAAAGGTACTCCGACCTCTTAGCTGCGTTCGAGAGAAAAGTCTTAAGAAGAATTGTTGGCCCCATATGTGAGGAAGGACGATTCCGGAGACGGTACAATCATGAACTGTACGCAATCTACCTTGAAGCAGATATCGTGACAAAAATTAAGCTCGGTAGACTCCGGTGGGCAGGGCACCTAGCTCGCATGAGCGAAGAGGAACCTGCTCGTAAAGTTCTTTGTGGTACATTCTATGGTAGACGACAGCGTAGTAGACCATGCTTGCGCTGGAGAGATGGCGTAGACCAGCACGCCCGAAGCCTTGGGGTGCGCAACTGGATGGCGTCGGCTAGAGACCGGGATAGGTGGAGAGACTTGTTGAAAGAGGCCAGGACCGGAACCCGGTTGTCGAGCCGATGATGATGATGATAGATAACTGTGTAGTTTTGGTTTTTTTTTGTGTTTTGTGTATTGTAATGGCTGATAAGATTTGTGTCGAGTATAGTAACATTGGGGGGTTCGAAAAAAATGTTTGTGCTGTGTACGTTCACACTGTTTAAAACACCCCAGCAGTTTTGGCATATAAGTGGAACCCAGGTTGGTGAAAACACCGATCGTACGGCGGCGTCTAACCTACATGGTTATAGTTTAGTGCCATTATTTTTTGCTCATCAGGGTCTAGCTGTAATGATGTTACCTATCAGCTCCTACCACAGTATGGCCCCTGTATTAATATCTATAAATTTTGGTTTGAATTCACTGTTCGAAGGCGCATCATTCATAAATATTTTATTCATCGCGGTCCAAGTCCAACTCTATCCAGAGAATTGTTTCGCATTTTCCACACAGTGAGATTGTTTTTCCGGGCGATTTCAATGTGCACAATTAATATTAGACGGTTTCAAATCTGATATCCACAAAATAAACGCTGGTGTGCCACAGGGCTCCGTTTCGTCTCCGGCACTTTTCCTTATGTTCATAAATTATCTTTTATCTGAAACTTTTAAATTACTAAATTGTTTCGCTGAAGACAGCACCCTCAGCTTTTCATATTCGGTTTTAGATGCAGATCCTTGTTCTTTGGACATGGACTTCCTACGGCAGCGTATGATAAGCTCATTAAATTCTGATCTTGACAGCATTGTAATTAGAATGAGCTTCAAAAACTCAATGCTGTTTACTGTCGCTTAAACGTAACCCACCCTTAATGCCATTTTCTATGGGTGGAGTAATCACATATTTGACGTGGCCAAAAACGCTGCTAAGTGTTTAGTTTTTCTCTGTCGATGCTAGAAGTTTTTTTCCCCTTCTGATCTGGCTGTTATACCAAAAGCCTTTATTCTTCCGAAACTCGAGTACAATTCCCATATCGGGGCAGGTGCTCCAAAAACTCACTTGAGTCTCTTGGACACAATTCAAAAGAGAGCTATAAAAATGATAAACGACCGTTGTCTAACTGAAACTTTTGTATATCTGGAGCACCACCGCAATGTTTCATGTCTATATATTTATTTTACCGCTGTTTTCATAAACAGTGCTCTAGTGAAATAGCCAGTTCCTCCCCTCAAACAATTTAACCTTCATACACGTACTTCTAGGAATGCTCATCAGTTTACCCAATTTCGGACGTACTGTCAACTATAGAGATTCTCTTTTTTAGCCGCACTACACGAATGTGGAATGCTTTACCCGGTTCAATATTTCCCACTCATTTCAATGTGCAGACATTCAAAACCAATGTGTATTGGTATCTCCTTTCTAATCCTATCCTACTTTTCTTATTTCTCACACTGTGTTTAACATTATAAGGGTATTCATGTGCCCTTGAGTGCGCGTATACCTAGTATAAAAAAAATTTGAACGATTTCAGAATTTTGTTAGTACCTCAAACACAGCTTATTTCAACATCTACCCGTCCTTGCTGGAAACCCCTTTATCATGTTCTGTTTATTAACATATTAATGTCAAGAAAGGCTATATTTCTTATATATTTTCAAGCCTCCGTGCTGTTCAAAAACGTTCCAGTTTAGTCCTTTTTCGTTGAGAAACTGCTTGATTTCCGAATTGTCAAATATTTCCATTTTGATACCATTCACCAATTTATTTAAAAAAATAGCACATCAATGTAACCTTAACGCAAATAGGTTTAACCGAAGAACAAATAGCTTCAATCCGAGCTTAAATCAGTTTAAATTGTTAATATTTCAAAATGATTTATTGATAGTTTAAATCTATTTGTGTTTGAGTTAAATCTATTTGTATTTGGGTTAAATGTATTTGTGTTTGGATTAAATCTTTTTGTTTTTAAATTAAATTGATTTGCTATTTGGTTAAACAAATTTGCGAATTGTATAAAAGTATTTTTGTCAAAAAAAGTGCAACTGGTCGTTTAATGCTGTCAAAGTTTTAGCATCATGCAGGTGGTTTAATGTCATACATTTTTGTTAAACGCATTCCCGATTTTCCTACACTTCCAGATCTCGTAGACAATTTCATCCGCACTTTTTAAAAATTACACGAAAAGCAGAAAAAGTCCGAAAGAAACCTATTGACTTTCAACTATAGATTTTTAAGACGTTTTTTGTTTCAATTCTTCAAGATCACATCAACTTATGTATTTTTTACCTCTTGTCTATTAAAACTTATTTCTACTTAAAATAAACTCAAGTTCGTATCGCTGTGAGAAAGAGACAATTCTTATTAATTGACCCACCACAATGTAACCTTGAATTGGCATAAATAGAAACTTAGAGCCAATTAGCATAGCTGTGTTCGACATTCCATTCCAGCCGATTGGCGATCTCAACTGATCGCCATCAGCGTGACAAATAAGCTTAACTGGCACCTACCCACGCCCATGTAGGCATTTGAGTATCGAAAAAACAGCCTCAAGCATTTAAGCAGAGAGAAAAAAAACGTTATGACAACGGATATGATTGGGTCTTTATCAGACGTTAGCTGTCAGAATATCAGTATGCATATTAGGCTTACTCCTCCGCACACACAATTAATTTAACCACTGATCGCCATTCGATGTATTTTTTCACACAAGCTTTGTCCCTCTATGTTAGTTTTCGGTCAAATTGTGAATTCAAATATGGAATTAATGCATATTTTATAATTCTGCCGGTCGGTCGATATTGCCGCCATTTTAGTTTCTTCGTTTACTCAAAGTATATAGAATATTAAATGAGGCAAATGGCCGTTTATATTGGTGGTTTAGATTTGGCTGCTATCGACTGGACATTTGGTAAATTTTTGACGAATCTCTGAAGTCAAAAAATAAAGTTCAATTTAATACAGCCCTTAATGTAATTATAAACATTTTTGTAACGTAACTTTTAGAGTACAAATCTTTTAACTTAAATAAAGGGACGAATAGATGTTTAAATTGAATTAAATTGAGTTTTGGTTTTATTTGAAGTGGTAACGTCTAATAGCCCCATCTCGTGCAGAATGTCCGTTGTGGCATCAGCTGTGTGGCAGGAAGCCCAACGCCATATCAGGCGTTTCCAAATTACATTTACATATTCACAGTCGCAAAGTACTTCTTTTCTTGATAAATGAAACTCAAGCCAGCTCCTCTTTGCCAGAATGGGTTCTATTCATTTAAAATGCATCCGACGTAATATGTAGTGTATGCTTTATTGGAAATTTGGCCAAAACTTAGTCAACCAACCTTACATTAACTTCACTACTCATCAATTGTTGATTTTATCAAGCAGTGAAGTTAATACTTTCTCAATCGTTCACACTCGCTCCAGATTTAGTGCTGACCTTCCTTGGGGTTCAGATTCAGAGGCTCTTTTCATATAGTCTAAAACTGAATCACTATAAGGGGCAAGGGCTACTAAGTTGATGGAATTCGCATCATTTTCAAGTATTCTTAAAGATGTTTTGTCAATTATTCTTTTTCTTAAAGTTATTGACTGTCGCATGGATTGATTCCACTTACCTATTTATCGTTTTCATGGAAATTGTCCCAGGCTTTTTTAAGAACCATCGAAAACACTTCTTTTGGGACTTTTTATTTCTCGAGTTTGCCAGTTCGCCGCCGTTAAGATTGTATGCCATATTATTTGTAGAGGTCGAAAGAATTCTAATTCTAAATAAATATCATTTTCTTCGGCTATTTCGATAACATCTTCGAGGAAATGGCTATCAATATTTTCACCGAAGCATGGTAGCTTTTGGACTAGCTTCCAGGCGTGTTTAAAATGTCACTTTTCATTATCAGCAGTTCAACAAGATTCAAATTAAAATAGCCAAATAGCATGTCAAAGTTACCTCATCATTTCCCATTTTGTATAAAAAAAAATAATAAAATGCACGACTGGGTCGCACGAACTTACTCTTATGTAAAAGACTAAGAATTTCAAAAATGAATGTTATTAAAGAAAAACCTTCATATTTAATTTTTT
Source organism: Chrysotoxum bicinctum (assembly GCA_911387755.1). Taxonomy (NCBI): domain Eukaryota; kingdom Metazoa; phylum Arthropoda; class Insecta; order Diptera; family Syrphidae; genus Chrysotoxum; species Chrysotoxum bicinctum. Next base: position 172,943,225 of record OU426989.1, read on the forward strand.
AAATTTTTTAAATGACTAAAACAACTCCTTTTAAGTAACATTTTTAAGAAAAAATTTTGGTACGCTAATTTGTTTATTTTAAGTTGTTATTATTGTTCGAATAAAAATTAAATTTCCAAAACAAAATATTGAGCCGTTTTTGAGATATTGAATTTTCCAAAAAAAAAAAATAGATGTTTTTTTAATTCAAAAAAATATTTTTTTTGGGGTTTTGAAATGCAATATTTCTTAAACTTTTAAGAAGCTTCTCTATACAAAATTTCTTTAAAATCCGCTTATGCCAGTGATAAGAAATTCAAAATTCGAAAAAATCGTTCTATGGTAGGTACAGTCAGTAATATTTTGTTTTCAATTTTTTTTTTATTAAAAAAAAACTTTTAGCAAAATTCTCGGAATTGTTTTCGAGAAAAATACGATTTCCGAAAACCATGTTTTAACATTCGTATGGAGGGTACCGTTATTTTTAAGTAAAATAATTTTTTTTTCTCATATCTTGTAGATTAAATTAAGAAACCTTTATTTATCAAGCTTAAAAAAATCGAGCATGGGGTTTTCGAAATATTGAGTTTAAAAAAAAAAGTTGAAATTTTTTTAATAATCCAAAAAAAAGTAATAGACTAAGAATCTCAAAAATGAATGTTATTAAAGAAAAACTTTCATATTTCATTTTTTAAATTTTTTAAATGACTAAAACAACTCCTTTTAAGTAAAATTTTTAAGAAAAAATTTTGGTACGCTAATTTGTTTATTTTAAGTTTTTATTATTGTTCGAATAAAAATTAAATTTCCAAAACAAAATATTGAGCCGTTTTTGAGATATTGAATTTTCCAAAAAAAAAATATTTTTTTGGGGTTTTGAAATGCAATATTTCTTAAACTTTTAAGAAGCTTCTCTATACAAAATTTCATTAAAATCCGCTTATGCCAGTGATGAGAAATTCAAAATTCGAAAAAATCGTTCTATGGAAGGTCTGGTACAGTCAGTAATATTTTGTTTTCAATTTTTTTTTATTAAAAAAAAACTTTTAGCAAAATTCTCGGAATTGTTTTCGAGAAAAATACGATTTTCGAAAACCATTTTTTAACATTTGTATGGAGGGTACCGTTATTTTTAGGTAAAATATTTTTTTTTTCTTAAATCTTATAACTTATATTAAAAAACTTTTATTTATCAAGTTTTGAAAAAATCGAGCATGGGGTTTTCGAAATATTGAGTTTTCAAAAAAAAATTTTGATTTTTTTTTAAAAATCCAAAAAAAAATTTTTTGAAAATTTGAATACACAATAATATTGAAACTGCTGGGGAGTCTTAACATAAAAAAAAATGATCGAAATCGGTGGTACCGTTTTAGAGAAAATCAAAAACAAAAACAATGGTTCCAAGGGGGGTACCAAAAATAAAAATTTTTTGGAAATTTTTTTTTCAACCATTACCTAGGTTTAACTAAAAGAAATTTTTTGATTTTTTTTTTAATTTCTGTGGGACAGTTTTTGAGAAAAAAAAAATATTTATAAGATTTCGAAAAAAATCGTATGGCAGGTACCGTTATTTTTTGTCTTTAAAAATCAAATCAAAAAACATCCGGGGGAAAAAAATTAAAACCCATATCTACCAAGTTTGAAGAAAATCGGCCGAGCCGCTTAGCTGCAATCGAACGGACAGACAGACAGACAGGCAGACAGAATTGCGAGACCCACTTTTTTGGTCTTCGCTATCATCGTAATGTCAACTTTGATCAAAATCTCGAGTTCGATTTTTTTTTACGAATGCATAACTTGCCTTATAGTACGTAGTACCTATAAGTCGCAAGTAAAAAAAATTGTGGTTTTCAAAATATTGAAAAATAAATTTAAATCTATTTCTATCTATAAATTATTATCTACTATAGTTGTTAGCAAAATATATTATTTAATATAATTATTTGAATGTTTTTTATACAAAACAAATGGTTGCGTAAAATTAGATATTCCCTTCATTTGAGTTAATTTAAGGGAAGATATCGTTATTTTGCCTTATAAAATAAAAAAAAAAAAACGTTTTGGGGAATAAGATAGCGAGACATAAATGGTTGATCATTTTAATCTTTCAAGTAAAACAAGAACAAAGTTGGAAGTTTTCCCTAAAGAATCACTTTCTTGGTTTGAAAGGAAAAGCTGGTGGCCAATATTTTCAGTTTAGTCTATAAAATCCGAGCTCAAGATGCCATAACGAGTTCTGTGGAAAAAAAATGTATTCGTGGTGCAACTCAAAACTCAAACATACCGAAACAATATTTTGTTTTTAGAATTTTTAAATGAGGAAATCCTTAAAACCTTATCCTATTTTAATTTAAGGTAAAAAAAAAAAACAAAACTCTTACATGGTGGAATGTCACTTTCAGGCTACATAAATTCTTAAAATTGTAATTATAATTATCAATATTCAAAAATTCTTCATTTAGATACCGAATTCGAAAATAGAAAACCTGGTGTAAAATATTGGTATGGTTAGCGCCGCAGAAAGTTGGTTAAATTTTGGTACCCTTGTGATATTATTATCAACTTGCCTGCTTATTCACACCGCAAAGGAATAGGCAATTAGACAAATTATTACAAAATATTTCAATAAAAAAAAGCTTAAAAATAAATAAGCTTCTATGTACATACATACATACATATGTATGTTTTCAAGTGGATGTCCTACTGGACTTGAGAACCTCATGCGTACACAAGATAGATTGGACACATTTTTCATTTCATCAATAAGCGAGACCAATTTTTCAGCTTAACCTCATACTTAGACTAAATGCATTCTCAATTGAATTTAACATTTAAAGCTTGTTCCAATGCTCCCTAAAAGTAATTCCACTTTATTCCGCTATTATTAGCGCATCTCCTTACACTTGAGTCCAAGTCCGAACGCACTGTTAAAAACAGAGATTATTTCGTTAACCGCACTTCAAGAATGTCATCTCCTATTATTACTCCAATTATAAGTCGATATCTTATGATTTAATCCAATCCTTGTTTCATGTTTTAGGGGCAGTCGAAACCCCTGAGCGTACGCATAGTATTCATATGAAGCAAAAAACCTTGCCAAAAACTTTCATCTACGTTTGAAATTACAGAAAGATTGTGATGTTAAATTTTAATAATTATTATTCGAATTATTTTCATACTCTAAATAAAGACTCTTAAATTAAAATACATAAAACCATTTCGGTTCTGAATATATCCTCTTCTTTTCTTAACAAGAATTTAGAAAAATACCTACCAATTCCTATTGGAAACAGTTTACGAACAGGAACTGTACCGTCGTTGTTTTCAAGTGTGGGCGCCTTAGGCTTGGAATCAAGATAATACCTCATCACAAGTTCAAATCTTGTCGTCTTCGATTTTCTTTCCGGTTGTATTTTATCACTTCTTATTCAAAAAAAAAAACAACAACATGAATATGTTAAAATCTGTAGAAGAAAAAAAATTCGTCATTTGTCGACTTCGTCGTCGTTGTCGTCATGAAAGAACTCATATAACCGCTTCATGTAGGACATCACCCGGTCTGACGGGTTAACTTCTTCGTCGCTCTTGGCCACAAGAACAAAACACAAAAAAAAAAATTTTTTTTTGATTTTTTTTCTCAACGAAAGGCTGCCCCAGCGCACATGTTTGACGTTTTTCAAGAATGAACTTCACCGAATAAAATTTGGATGTCCCTCTCTATTCTCTATTAGAGGATGAAAGAGAACGATTAAGAAGAAAATCTTCAACTGAAGCTGGCTGAAGGTAGAAGTTTGGGGCGCACCTACAAAATCCACCTGGTCAGCCTCAAAAGTATAATCACTTCTTGGTTACCTTTACCTGAGTTTACCTTCTTCAGACTCCTTTATATATATATATATTTTTTTTGTTGTATTCTTCTTTATCCATAACTCTTCGAGTTAATTTGAATTATTTCACCGTAAATAACTCCGAGGGGCATTTAAAGGTTCTTTCTTACAGTGATGCCACTGTAGTTTTTTTTTTGTTTAATTTTCAATATGAATAAATAAGCACAATTTGTAGTTTTCGAAAAAAAAAAGATTTTCGAAAACCATTTTTTAACATTTTTATGGTGGGTACTAATATTTTCAAAAAAAAAAAAATCTTACAACTTGAAGATAGTGTCAAGAAGTTGTTAATTGCCAAGTTTCATAGTTTTATAAAATATCGAGCTTTTATTTTTGGAATTGATCAAAATCATTTTTACGGTTTTTATTAAAATCGATTGATTTTTAAAAACAATGGCGCAAAATCTTAAAGAGCTTAGTCTTAAGGTACAGGGTGGTTTCTCTAAAAATAATAGGCTATTTTGACACTGACAGCTGTTTCCCGATCGAAATCTTGATAGGAAGTCAGTATTATATCTCTGTGGGATTAAATGAGTCGCTTAACGATTGAAAACTTATTTCCAAAGTGAGTGCTGTGCAGCCTTAATAGTGCGTTTTTTGAAAAGAAGTTGCTCTCGGCTACGAGAGTGTAAGACTCAATTCACGAACATCAACTCGCAATCGATCTCAAAAGCTTAACATTTCACGCACTAGCCTATGGAGAATTGTGTAAAAGATCTCGGATTATTCGCTAACAAAGTTTAATTGACTCAGCAATTGAAAGCGCACGACCATCTGTTTTGTTATCGCTTCGCAGTTTGGGCCTTAGAGCAACTTGAATTGGACCACGATTTTGGGCGAAAAGTCATCTTTACTGACGAGGTGCATTTTCAACTTGGTGGCTATAAAATTGCCACATCTGGGGCTCCAAAAATCCAGAAGCCAATGCATCCACAGAGAGTGATAATTTGGTGCAGATTGTGGAGTGGTGGCATCATTGAATCGTTTTTCTTTGAAAATGAGGCTGGAAACTACGTTTCGGTCAACGAGGGGTGTTACAGAGCCGTGTTAACCGACTTTATTCGACTGAAATTAAAGACATGGATTTGGACGACCTCATCAGACAGAATGGCGCGCTATATCACAATCGATCTTTTGCGCACCAAATTCCCAAATATTGTTATCAGTCATCATGGCGATGTCAATTGGACGCCTCGGAGCTGTGATTTGACCACTTTGGACATTTTTTTGTGGGGAACCGTGAAGGGCCCATGTTATGCCAACAATCGGGAAACGAGCAATCCGTGATCTACAGCCCGAAACCATCAACAAGGTCTTGGAAAATTGGAGTGACTTGAATGTGTTCCATATTCAATGGGAATGTTTGCTTTTACTAATAAAGCCATAATACATGGAAAGAATTTAATTTTGTTAATTTTATTGCATTTTTAAAAAGAAACTTGTATTTGTTTAATACAACTTAACAATTTGATCATTTTAAAGCAGCTCACTTTTTTAATAAATTACTTCTGAACACACCTAAAACAAACTCGTATAAACAGATCTTTTTTGACATTTGGAAATGTCAATGAGTCATATGAAGCTAGCACCATACTAAAAAGATAAATTAGGTGTTCGATGATTTTGTTTTAATAAAATTCTAAAGAAAGCATGGTACTAAATTGTATTACAATTTCCAAAATCGCCTTTTTAACCTAGTACTAAAATAGCTTTAATATCGTACTATTTTGACTCAAAATTTTGCGTTAGTAAGTTTTGAATTAAAAAAAAAATATAGAAGGCCTAAGAATGACAATTCCATTTCTCGGATCTATTTAACAAATTCAGTACAATTGTTTTTAGACAACACAATGTTCAACCCTTTATCCACATTCAAGTAAAAGGATTAAGATATCAAACACAATTCCTTTCGATCAAGAATTTATTTTTTTACTTTTAGCTTCAGTTCGTTTTTATTTACCTGGGGTGTTACGAGTACATTACATCCGCAAAGTGGCAACACTTAAACGTGGCTTGGCTTAATTTTTCAAATTTGTTGTTATTCGAGACATAATTTTTTTTCCACTCGTCCACTGGTTTGTACGTTAGTGTCCAATATATCGCGTGCTGCTGACCCACCCTCCTATTTATGGATCGATCCATCCATCCATTCGTCTCTCGGGACGGACCAGTCCGTTTGGCCTGAGGTGATTCTGTGCGTGGGCTCATTGTGAATTTCTTGAAAGAAGTTAATTTTTTTTTGTTTTGGATCTTGTTCCAATTCATAATCCAAAAACAACAAACAAAAAAAAAGAAAATCTTAAGAATTTCTCGATCGGTAAAAGAGGGAAAAAAAATAATTTATTTCACAACAACATCGTCGGTCTCGGCGTTGTAAGGTCTTGACCGACCGTGGGTTGTCTTGGCAAATTTTACACTGATTGTGCTCTTCGATGTCGCACACCCAAGATCTCCGCACACGATCGCATTGCGTTCGGGTATCCACCATTCGGTGTTGACCTCTGGAAATTTACATTCAGCAATCCAGCATAGACATTATCATAATTTCATGATGACGCGGCCATAAGATGACTTTGGAGTGGAGAAAAGATGGCTGACTTGTAGTGATCATATAAAGAATTAATAATCGTTCAGCAGGAGCATAAAGGGGTGCAGCAGCAACGCGCAGACGCTCGCATAATAATTAATGGCCGATGCATGGCATATTAGAACATTGGGATTGATTTATTGGCTTAAGTCTTTTCACTTTGGTGAATGTTAATTTCCATGGATAAAAAAGCTGGGCTTAGGCTTTGAATTTGATTTATAAATTCAAGGTGTAAGGCTTTCCAAAGCGGAGCACAGTTGAGGGGTAACTTAGTTTTTGGCAAAAGTAAAGGATGGACATTTTTATGATTGGAATTTTATTTATATCGTTAAAAGGCCATTTTTGCATATAATTTTGCAATTGAGATTTATTGTTTTTTTTCTGCGCCTTGCCTCCATAAGAAATTTATATTTATATCTAAATTTTAGAAAAAAGTTAGTTCTGCGATCAGTTGACGTTTTCTTTGCAATATTAAATATCAACTCAACTTCTCGACCTTTCATGAACGAGTAAAGATAAAATCAGGGCAGAAAATCTTAGGAAGGTCGATTGCGGCTTGGACGAAACGGTCTCCACTAGGAGAGCTTTTAAAGTGCAGGGATTCTGAGCACACTTATCCACATTCAGTCCTCGTTGCTGCAGGTAAATCTTTGCCTCATCTACTTCATGTAGCACTGCAGCCCAAAAGCCAAGAAAAGTGAGGAAGTTGAATGACTGTATGGCTGTCAGAAGAAAACCGGCTCCCGATCTTGTTTCGGAAGTTTGAGATGAATCCGTCAATTCTTACAGTACCTCAAGAACTTCTTTAAAGTTATTTTTAAGCGTCTTGACAGCTTCATGTCTACGCTCCAGCGCGTTTCACTTGTTTCACTGGTTGACCTGTGATGGCAACCAAAGCGTTCCACCGAGCAGTTGATGCAGAAAAGAAGGCAAATAGCTTCTCCAGAGTTCCAAAAAATGTCGCGGAATTCACTGATTCAGAAGCAGCGTGTACCCCAGCCAAGTTGAGTGAGTGGTTTGTACATGCAACGAATGTAGCTTTCGGATTCAGTGCTTTAATCCGGGCTTAAACTCCATTGTGGATCCCTGACATTGTGGCAGAGTTGTCATAAGCCTGTCCTCTCAAGTTCTGTATGTCCAGCCCGTCTGATGTTATCTTCGCGATTATATCGTTGCTGATCTCTTCTGCATTTTTACTTGCGACTTATAGGTACTATAAGGCAAGTTATGCATTCGTAAAAAAAATCGAACTCGAGATTTTGATCAAAGTTGACATTACGATGATAGCGAAGACCAAAAAAGTGGGTCTCGCAATTCTGTCTGTCTGTCTGTCTGTCTGTCTGTCTGTCTGTCGGTTCGACTACAGCCTAAACGGCTCGGCCGATTTTCTTCAAACTTGGTAGATATGGGTTTTAATTTTTTACCCCCGGACGTTTTTTTTTTTTTTTTTTAAGACCAAAAATAACGGTACCTGCCATACGATTTTTTTTCGAAATTTTATAAATATTTTTTTTTCTCAAAAACTGTCCCACAGAATTTTTAAAAAAAAATTTGAAAAATTTCATTTGGTTAAAACTAGCTAATGGTTGAAAAAAATTTTACAAAAAATTGTTATTTTTGGTAGACCCCCTGGGTCCATTTTTTTTGTTTTTGATTTTCTCGAAAACGGTACAGCCGATTTAAATAATTTTTTTTATGCCAAAGCTCCTCCAAAGTTTGAATATTATTGCATATTCAAATTTTCAATTTTTATTTTTTTGGATTTTTAAAAAAAAAATCAAAATTTTTTTTTGGAAACTCAATATTTCGAAAACCCCATGCTCGATTTTTTTCAAACTTGACAAAAAAAAGTTTTTTAACATAATCTACAAGATTTGAGAAAAAAAAATTTGTTTCATCTAAAACTAACGGTACCTTCCATACAAATTTTAAAAAATGGTTTTCGAAAATCGTATTTTTCTCGAAAACGGTTCCGAGAATTTTGCTAAAATTTTTTTTCTTTTGATTAATCTTTACGATCTATAATTTAATAAAAAAAAATTTTAAATCTAGATATTACTGACTGTACCTACCATAGAACGATTTTTTCGAATTTTGAATTTCTCATTATCGACATAACGGATTTTAATGAAATTTTTTATAAAAAAGCTCCAAAAAAGTTTAAAAAACATTGCATTTAAAAACTTAAGAAAAAATATTTTTTCAATTTTTAGAAAAAAAAAGTCGTTTTTTTTTTTTGAAAAATTCGATATCTCAAGAACGGCTTATTATTTTTTTTTGGAAATTAGACCTTTATTCGTACAATAATAAAAGCTTAAGGTTGGCGTACCAAAATTTTTTCTTAAAAATGTTTTAAAAATTTTGTACATAAAAGCTTATTTTTTTAAGGAACCACTACAACGACTTATAATTTTTGTTCTTGAATAAATTCATATTTGCATAGCATTCTGTTTTTATCTCTTACTACTAAAAGAATTTAAAAAATTAATTTTATCCTTATGGATAGTTTTCTTTAATAACATTCGTTTTTAAAATTCCTAGTCTATTACATAGGAGCAAGTTCGTGCGACCCAGTCGTGCATTTTATTTCCTTTTGGTTCGAAGAAGTCGATAAAAGATTCTACCACGGAAACCTTTTCTCCTTCGATATGTAGGTACCGCAGATTCTGGCTCATTTGGTCTTTGTGGGAGATGTCTGGTGTACTGCCGAAGATAACCCAATAATATTTAGCTTCTTGAATGCGAAGGATGATGGTGGATCGAACCAGTAAGTTTATCAATTCATTCTGGGTTTCTGGAGATACTCGTAGATACGAAACTGGGACTCTTGCTCCCAGCTTTATCTTTGTCAGGTGTTCGATTAGAAGAGGGTCATATTTAGCTAGGAGGTGCACTAACTCCAGAAAGTTCCCGCGATTGCCACTATCATCTCCTCGAATGTCTTCTCGATGTCCTCTGAAGGCCAGATTCTGTTTATCTGAGAACTGGATAATATTCAGCAACCTACATCCCTCCACTTCTTCTCCTCACTTTCAAAAACTTCTTGTTGTTTCTGATCGATGGTTGCTTTACGATTCACGCGAACTTCCAACTCCTTCCATTTGAAGAAGCTCTGCTCATGGTCCAGGCTGTTCTCATGGTCTCCGATTCTTGGATTTAGCTTCCACCATTTGTTGAATCCTTCTTTAGATGCGAACTTCGAGCCGGAATTGCCAAACAGCTTGCAGCAGACACAATACAAGGATTACTTCAAAGGCGAGTACATAATCCATGTTCGGAGAACCTTTTCACCGTTAGATAACGGTTTGTAGAACCACTCTCTAGTTAGTTTTCGGGTACCGCCTTTCGTTGAAGTCTCTGAGCGAACAACATCGGCAAATTTGGAATCGATGTGCTGTACTGAGTTGGGTCCGCGACGTACTAGAAGCGATCTGACTTATCGGTCATAGTAGAAGGCCAGCAACCTACATCGTCGAGATTCACATCTTTGGTTTCGTTAGGAGCAGAAGGCTCGATTTAATTATGTCTTCTTTGGCTACATCGAGGTTCACTTCTTCTACAGGCTTGTAACTAGATGCTTGAGGTACTTCTGGTGAGTGGACTTCGTCTTGACCCTGCTCTGTGGTAGGACCACACAGGGGCTAGGTGCCCATTCGACGCCACCATGTACCTGTTGACGATGGTCCCTCTTGTTGCCGTGCCGGAGTCACGGATTGCTTTTTGCAACACCAGGTTGAAGAGCAGGCAGGCCAAACCGTCCCCTTGTCGGAGTCCATTAAAGATGTTGATTGGTCTGGATAGCGATCCGGCTATTTTTACTTGGCTTGTTACGTTGGTTATGGTCAACCTACATAGTCGTGTCAATTTATTTGGGATGCTTTGTAAAGTTCTTCCCTGGCTATGCTATCATAGGCGGTCTTAAAGTCTATAAACAGAGAGTTGTTGATTTGCCTGGAATGAATGGGTTAACCGGTCTTGTAGGATAGAGGAGAGTATCTTATAGGCGGTAATCAATAACGTGATACCTCTATAATTGCTGCACGTTGTGACATCTCCCTTCTTATGTATTGGGCATATTATACTTTTTCGCCAGTCTTCTAGCATTTCTTCCTTCTCCCATAAGTGCACTATAATATCATGAATTGCTTGACGTAAGGCTGCTATGCCATCGGCTGCTTTGTTCTGTTTAAGCCGGCCTATAGCCTTCTCAACCTCTTCTATGCTTGGTGGCGGCAACATAGGGTATTCTTCTTGAAGTAGTGGAGCCTCAACTTCTGCAGTGAGCTTACCATTTAGCAATTCATTAAAGTACACTTCCCATCGCTTCGGAAGCAGTTTACTCCTTGGCATAATGGTTAGTTCGTTGGACTGTCAAGCAGAGGGTCTTGGGTTCGATTCTCAGCCACTGTAAAGAGTATCTTTTGTTATGAAAAGTGCTGCTCATTATCCGTTTAGAATCGTTAGAGAATTGTAGGGCCCCTCCATTTCTCCAAACAAGCACACAGAAATGGTTGAGAGTCATAAGTCACTAAGTCAAGGATCTCTATGATTCGGCATGGTCTCTACTTGTAGCAGGTTAAAATTGTATTGACGTCTGCAACATTTAGTGGCGTCTGTTGTGTGCAACTTTCATTGGGTGGTTCCTCACCTTATGATCAATGCATCTCGTACGACTTAATTGAATTTCTTCAGGTCCCACTGTCCAATATTTTTCTCACTATTTAATTTTAAATGTATTCAAAGATTTAAGAAAAAAAAATCTGACAATCATCAAACCCCAACACAATTTTTCTCATGTTTAATAAATCAGTCAATCGTCATCATCCTTTTAACATAAGTGATGACGTCTCGAGATCGCTTTCTGGCGCTACCGCTGCTATTGGCGCCATTGACTTGATCTCTAATGAATCGTGCGAAGGTGAAGTAAAAACGTCACACAAATTGGCTCGATCATCTGCAGGATCAAAAGTGATCTCTCTCTCCCTCTTTCTGATTTTCTCTCAGCGAGTGGAGAAACAGATACTCTATGTTCAGTTTGTTGCACAATGACCTGTTGTGTGCCCCTTGATGTCGTCCCTACGACGAACGCACGACCGCATAAACTACCAAGAATCGTCTACATTCGTCAACATTTAAAGTGAATCCAGGTTATGGCCTGCGTATAAGTATCATTACGGTGGCGCCACTGTACATGACAGCGGCCACATCTCTATACTTTTCAGCAGCTACTTAGTACAGCATTCTCCCGGCTCCTTTGTCCCCGCGCGACGTTAAATCCACTGGCCAATACACTATACTGTCTCTAGTATCTGTCAGTGACCGATGGCGCGATCGGTCGATGGCGGCTGGGGTGGCGGGAGTCGAAATATACATTCTTATTTAATGTTGAAACCTATTTAAGTTCATGTTTTGTAATGGCTTTTTCTTTTGTTTACCCGTACTTAAGTTATGGCACTCCAGAGTTCTTGGGAACAACTATAGTGCTATATAGCATGCGATAGGGGCAGCTGCTGCCGCAACACCCGCTACAGATCCATCGACAAGCTTCTGGAAAATCCAACTATTCGATTAGTTCTTGAGGATTTTCCTTTCGTGCTATGAAAGACTTGGGCCAACAAATGTACATAATGATTCCTTCGCTGACGTAATTGTCTCCCCGTTGCTTGTTGCTGCCGCTTCTTCAGAGATTTTGATGCTTTTTTTTTTGTATGATGAAGCTATTTTCTTTTACCTGGGTTCTGTATTACGCGATGCTTCTTCAATAAAATGGTCTATGTGGCATAAGACATAACCAACCAATGTCAGTTCATCGAAATCTAAGCGTCTATTATTATTTGTCGGCGGCGCGGCGGCAGTGGCGGTGAATATTTTTGTATGCTCTTTTTTGCAAAGCGAGAGCACCGCGCAAATCCAAGCGCCATCGCCAGGTTGTTATTTTTGTTTCTTTTAATAGTGGCGTACACACGATGGCACCATTCCATCATCTGCGTCCACCATGATGCCGGGGCCGGCCACGGGAAGCACTTTTGTAAACAAAGACTATTTTAAGTTGATGATGATAGTGGATATTAGGTGTTATTATTTTAGGATGGAGAGAATCGCAATTGAAAATATGAGCAGTTGCAAATTATGGATAATATCATATGCCCCCCGAATAATCAGCTCAAAATGTTCAAAAGATATTAAAAATAATATTTATTTATTACGCTTATTATTCAATGTCTTGATGAGGAGATGTCAGTTTTGTTAGGAGTTTAAATCTAACTTTTTGTCTAAAAACTTTGTTTTTCTGAATTCTGAAGTGGTTATTAATGGTTAACTATACAAATATGGGTATTATGAGAAAATTTAACGCCGTTTAACGTAAGGGATTGTTTACTACTCATTTTGGTTAAATTTACTAAATTACCTTAAAATAGGAACCATCAAAGAAGGCCTTGATACACTTATCCATGTTTAGAAATTTCTTCTTAAAAACATTCGTGGGTTTCCAGCTTCTTCTTTGCTTATGACGGCTTTTACTCGCAAAATATAGGTACTATATTGTCGCTGTAGTTCTAATACCTCGGAACCTAGAAAATGCGAGTTTTTGATTGTTACGGATACGATGGACAAAATCTCGAAAGGCCTGTTGAACTCTTTGTTGATGAAATATCTTGTTAACCTGGACCTTATCCTTTTCTTTTCAATATAAATTATGTCATGAGAATACCTCATAAGCCGATAAAATTACAATACCTCTCTGCAATATCTCGTGACCCAGTTTATTTAAAAAGGAAAAAAAAAAAAATTTTTTAGGATTACGAGGTATTAGAACTACATCGACGATATGGCAAGTCACGAACTCGGAAAAAAATGGAACTCGAGATTTTGATCGGACTTGACCTTACGAAGATAGATAATACGAAAAATTTGAGTCTCGAAATTCCGTCTATCTGTCTGTCTTTCTGTTTGACTAAAGCCTAGAGGACTCGGCCGGTTTTTTTAAACTTGGTAGATAACATTTAAAAAAATTTCCCCCCATACGTTTTCTTCTTTTTCTTAGATCAAAACCAAATTCCTTCCAATTATTTATTCTTTGGTCAAAAACTGCTCCACAGATTTTCCATTTAGTAAAAGCTGGCTAATGGTTGAAAAATGTTTTAGAAAAAATGGTTATTAAGAGTAGTTTCAATAGAACGATTTTTTTGTTTTAGATTTTCCCAAGAAACGGTATTTTTGAGATATTGAAGTCATTATTTTTTAAAATTTATGTTTTATGTGTCAATTGTAAAAATATAAAGTTAGAAACATTAACATTCAATTTTTACTTGCGATATAGGTACTATAGGGCAAGTTCTGCATTTGGAAAAAAAAATCGAACTCGAGATTTTGATCAAAGTTGACATTACGATGATAGCGAAGACGAATAAAGTGGGTCCGGCAATTCCGTCTGTCTGTCTGTCTGTCTGTCTGTATGTCTGTACCTCGATCTAGAGCCTAAGCCACTGGACCTATTTTCTTCAAACTCGGTAGTTATGGGTCTTCGGTGATTCCCTAGAGGGGAAATTGAAATTTTTTTTTTAGCTCTAAAACTAACGGTACCCCCCACCCGTAATGCAAAATCTTATTTATCTCGAAAACGGCTCTAACGATTTTGATAAAAAAAAATAGGTGTGATATTATGGACATGGACTACGTTTTGGTAGAAAAAAAATTTGGGGCAAAATGTTATTAACGGTACCTATCATAGAACCGTTTTTTTGATTTTCGACTTTCTCATTAACGGCTCTAACGATTTTAACCAAAAATTTTCAGCAGGAGTCCCCCTAAGTTTAAAATAATATTGTATATAAAAATATTCGAAAAATTATTTGTTGGGTTTTTTTGAAAAAAAATTTTTTTTGAAAAATCAATATCTTCAAAAGCTATGAACGATTATTTTTTGAAATTATTTCCAAAGATCAATATTATTAAATACTTAAAATTCGCATCCCACATTTTTTTCTTGAAAAATTTTAAAGAAATTTCTTATATAAAAAATTTATTTATTTAATAATAAAACGATTTTTTAAAGTTTGTTTGCATAAATTCATACTTTTCTAGAAATCAGACGGCAATTTAATTTTAAATTCATGTTTTATAATTATAAAATGTATCTTAAATTCCAAAGTACTTTTACATAAGAGCAAGTTCGTGCGATCCAGTCGTGCATTTTATTTCTTACTATATTATGTCTTCTGGAAAATTGTCCATTTTTAACTAAAATAAGTTTTTGGTTCAAGTATTTTTTCTTGCAAACTTCTGTTCGATACTATCAAATGTGAAATACAACCCTTAAAATACAGTGGGAGCATTAGAAAAATAGGCAAGGATCTTAGGAGAAAATCCCGATTAACAATGGTTTCGAAGTTCTGCATGATATCACTATAAGAGGGAAAAATAGAACTAAGTATACCATTCCACATTCGTGTTGTACGGCTAAAGAACGAAACTCTATACTTAACAAAAGGTGCGTTTTATTATCAACGGATCTGGATTTATTTTTAACACGTATTACAAAAACAATTTGGGATCCTGCTCTCTATCTGGATCTATTTTAAAGATCCAAAAATGAATTTTTACTATGGCTGATAGATGGCTTTTTATGGTAAGGTAGTGTTAACAACAGTGTAAAGAAAACTTTTGAAAATCAACAAATATAAGAAAAAGAGGGTGAGCATACAATACTTCAGTCACTATGATCCGTATCGTTTTATTTTCAAGGGATGATCCATATGGATCTTTAGTGATAAAAAAATGTCAAAAATTGGGATCATTTGGAATCTGATAAGAATTTATAGTATGTATTACGGTTGAATTATTGTAGAAGAGGAATGAAACTGGCTATTTCGTGAGAGTACAACTGTTCCTAAAAACATTGACAAAATAAAAAGATGCTTAAACGATGCTTATAGCTCTACATCAAGAATGAAGGTTTATAAATTAGAGTCTGATCAAAAGAGAAGGCAAATTATGTGCATTGTCGAAGAAAATACTTGGCAGAGTTTTTGGCTACATAGAATTTGGTAGTCATTCTGCAATAGGTGATCTGTGATGCGCAAATGTGTTCAGTATTTCGTGACACTCATTTACAGTGGCATAGATGTTGGTTTCCGTTTTAATGACAGGAGACAACATTGAGTTTTATAGCCATCGAATTTTACGCGGTTTTTGATTAGCCATTGTTCAGGGCTATGCTGTCGAGATCAGAATTTACTGAGCATATTATACGCTGCCATTCTGTGTATTAGAAAATCGTTGATGAAAATGAAGAAGAGAGTAGGAGATAAAACGGAACCCTGGGGCACACCAGTTTTTACTTTGTGAATATCAAATTCGAAGCCATCCAGTACAACTTGTATTTAACGGAACGAAAGTTAATTTATAATTCAGCGAAGAAGAGTTCATCAATACCAAATGGATGCAATTTTCATAAGAAAGCTTCAAGCCCCAAACTCTTTTAAATACATTTAAAATATCGGGCTTAATAATTTTTCCAAAAGTATGTAAAGATTTGTGCAAAACAAATCGACAACTGCAAAACCATAATTATGAAATGACTTGTACAAGACTCAAGTTACACTATTTTCAGTCTGAAAATATGTCAAGAAATTTCATGTATACGAAGTAGCAAGGTAGGTGTTAAACTTGAAGGTTACTTAATATCCTTTTGTCGTTCTTTAAGACACATTTCTCATTTGAAAAAACAAAATGGATTCCTAAAAAAAAACGAAGATCCTCATTTACGAGGGGCTGATCAAACATTTTGATACGTTTGCGTGTACGATTTGGCTCACCATATCTCCGCAACAATGAAGAAGATACAACACTAATTTAACTTTACTTTAAAAAGAAGATATTTAAAGTGTGAACTGGATTCTATCGCCAGTCTCTAAAATGGAAAATGATTAGATGATGATAAGGAGTTAAGCAGAAGAATATTGAAGAACCTAGAAGGACTTGCAAATTCAGAGGTTCAGGAAATAATCCTAGAGGACATTCTTTCTAGCCAGAGATATGTATGTTCGAAAATTTGACACGTACTCCGAATAAGAAGAAAAGAACAAAAAGTGAGTTGCGAGCTGATTCTGGTTTATAGCAACTAAGATTGGTTAACTTTTCTGAGAATATCAAATTAACCTGTTAAATCGACTACCTAAGCCTGTTCGGTAGAATTGGCATCCACCGGCAATCTATCCCTAGCGCTAAAGTGCGCCCTTTTGATACCATAACTCGTATTAATTTGTGGATGGAATTGATATGGGAAATGTTAGACATTCTCACGGAGTCATCCAGTTTTGATTAAGTTCAAAAATTTGGATCTAGTAGGTTTTGATGTCTCTTATTGTGTGTTTGATTTTGCACAATCATCCGGAAACTGAATCCCTCACTCAGCCGGACCACCACACTCATCCGTCACCATCTAGACTGTGTCAAGCTGGGCAGCTTGTTGACTTGTACTGAAAAAGTAGCCAATCCAATTGAGTGATTATCCCGGCCCTGCACCGTAGGCCCCCGGCAAAGCTTTCAGTTCGCTAGCTCGGGAACTAATAAGTCAAACGAAGGGCACGGCACAGGAGAATCGAAGTTCGTCCCAAAGCCATTTTGTCGCGTTGAGAAAAGAGATGAAGTCTTTGATCTTCATTTTCGAAAGTTTGTCAAAAAATAAACTTTCTAATGATAATTCTCTAAGTTTGGCAAGAGCAGGGTACTTGCAGAGGAAGTGGAGGTCTGTTTGCTTTTCCCGCTGGTCCGACAGCTATGACAGTGGGTGTTGTGAGGAATACCTTACTTCGCTCTCCTATTGGCCAGTGTCCGCTACAGGTAGCGGGATTACCCTGAACTTGGACAAGGTCATCTCAGTATGGATTATAAAGCATTACACCCTTACACGAGTATCTTCAACTCAAATAAGATTGAGTTCAACGCAGCGTTTTGAAACCATAAACTAGTTTGATCTGCAGATTAAGTAGGATATGATGAAGGATTAATGATCTGTCCTCTACCTAGTACTAAAATCGTCGGAGCTGGCCTTGAGAAAAAAAAAATAGATCAAGTCTTTGATATTCAGTTCAGATAGTTCGTTAAGGTAGTCGAGGAATACATGTCCATCGGGACATTTGCAGACGAAATTAATGAGTGTTTCCTTTTTCTGCTGGTCCCCACAACTCTGAGCTTTGCTCCATACTGCCCTATTGGCTAGTGTTCACTGTCGCATATTGCAACTTGCCTGGATATCACTTGCCAGGGTCGGCATATTAGATAATTAAAGTTTAGTTACATCTTTCTAGATATAATGCAGTTGGTTAAGCTACGCTGCCTTCGGTTGTGTTCTGTGAGAAAAATTGTGAGTATTTTGCCCTTGATAGCAACATTAAGAGGAATGTTAACTTTTTTTTTTCGCAAATGAGCCATGAAGTGATAATAAAAGTGATGATAAAGGATTTTGGTTAAACACTTAAAAGACTTGATATAACCTCGTAAGCTCGACTATTTTAGGAAGCTGCTTAACGACTATTACTAATCTACTAAGAAATCAATTTAAGTAAAGTAAAGTACAGTCAAGAAAATGGCTTGCAACTTGAAGCTTCAATTGCTTGCAATAAGAATTCTTTTTTTTTTATTATTCTGTTCATTATATAAGTCTCTTGAACCCTTTGAATTTCGTTTGATCATTTTACTTTTCCGGCTGGTTTAAGTCTTTTGTAGCCTTTCAAACCGACTTTATATCAATAAAATTGATATTTCTAAAATTCCCTTCAGATGATAATTAGTTCCTTTAAGCCTGTGAATCGCTTCCAATTTCCAAATCACGCATATAAAACAGCACATTAATTCACAGTAAAGAGAAACATGTGCTATTTTATCAGATTACAATAAGTCGATGATAAATAATCTTGAACAAATATTCAAATCTTCCTAAATCCCCGCCCCCCACCGCAAAAACCCGAACGAGAAAAAAAACTAAAAAGAAAATACAAAGAGTTTAGAGGAGAAAAGTAGAATAAAAATAAAATAACAATAATGACCTTAAACAATACTCTAACAACGTTTAATACCAATGATGCTAGTGCCCATTTACCCGTTTGACTGGTGTAGCGGAGCGGTGATGGCTACCGTGATACGCAAAGTATGACGGCCGCACGCGCCCTCTCAGCGCGCATCTTGAAACAACTTTTAAGTTTCGGAGATTTAACTTTTGCGCTTACTGGTGCTCCCTTTTTCTTTAGTTAATATTCAGATGTGTATTTTGGGTAGGGTTCGGATAAAAGAAATCATATGTCAAAGTTGGATAACTAAATGAAAATGGGTTTAGAAAAAAAAAATTATAGCTCTTATTGCGTTTGTCAAATTATCAATCCATAAATGGTAAACTGTGAAGTTCCTTATTTAAAAACCCCATTGATAAATGTTATGATCATTTGGGGTGAAAAAAAATTATTTTGAATTACAAGAAATTTGACAAGTATTAATGGATAGGTAGTTGATCAGTTTGAGTTTTAAAATACTAACTTTCTACGTCCATCAATTGACTATATATTTCGTAGAGTTTGACATATACCTGTTATACAGCCGTTATGCAAACATTTCTCTCAAAAATGGCTCTAACGATTTTAATAAAAAAAAATATTTGTACCATCGTAGACATGACCTACATTTTGCTGGAAAAAATTAACAAAAATATTATTTATTCTAATTGTCATAGATTGTTTTTTTCATTAAAACTTTCTCATTAACGACTCTTCCGATCACTTTTACTTGCGGCTAATAGGTACTATAAGGCAAGTTATGCATTTGTAAGAAAAATCGAAATCGAGATTTTGATCAAAGTTGACATTACGAATGATAGCAAAGACCAAAAAAGTGGGTCTCGCAATACTGTTTTCTGACTTTTCGACTACAGCCTAAATGGCTCGGCCGATTTTCTTTAAACTTGGTAGATATTATTTTTATTTTTTCGCCTCAGATGTTTTCTACTCTTTTTTTAAGACCAAAAATAATGGTACCTGCCAAAACAATTTTTTTTTGAAATTTTATAAATATTTTTTTTCTCAAAAACTGTTCGACATTTAAAAATAAAAAATAAAAAAAAAATTTCATTTAGTAAAAGCTGGATAATGGTTGAAAAAAATTTTCCGAAAAATGGTTATTAATGGTAGCCCCCTGGGAACCATTTTTTTTTTGTTTTCGTTTCTTCAAAAATGGTTGAACCGATGTTGATCATTTTTCTTATGCTCCCCAAAAGTTTAAATAGTATTGTCTATTCAAATTTTCAAAAAAAAATTGTTTGGATTTTTTAAAAAAAAACTGTACCTATTTCTATTTCTCACTATCGACATAACGGATTTTAATGAAATTTTTTGCAGAGATGCTTCTAAGAAGTTTGAAAAACATTGTATTTCAAAACTTTTAAAAAAAATATTTTTTTAACTTTTGAAAAAAAAAATATTTTTTTTTTGTGAAATTAAATATCTCAAAATAATTTTTATTCGAACAATAATAAAATTTTTAAGTTGACGAACAAAATTTTTTCTTAAAAATGATTTAAAAATTTTGTATATAAAAGCTCATTTTTTTAAGAAACCACTACAATTCTTGTTTTTGCATGCATTTGAAAGAACTTAAAAAATTAATTTTATCCTTATAAACAATTTTCTCTAATAACATTTTTTTTTAAATTCCCAGTCTATTACATAGGAGCAAGTTCGTGCGACCCAGTCCTGCATCTTATTTATCTTTCGATGATCGTTTTTGGCAATAGTGTTCTAATAATTTAGTCAACTGATCTCTGAAAGTCTCGTATTAGTTATAATAATTTTTTAGCCATAAGGCAAATGCAAATCGTATTTTTCTTAAAAATCAGATCAATAAATTTCTTTTATTCCGAAAAATTGTTTCTAATTTTTGCGATTTTTGACTTGCTGGCGATTTTTATCAAATTTTGTACACGATTTTGAAAGTACCTTGTTTCTACTTAGGCGATGGTTTTTGAAATTAAAGACAGTTTTTAATTTATAAAAATATATGATTTGACTTTTCTCACTTTTCCAGTGTTATGTGAGGTATTTCATCATAAGTTGGCTTAAAAATTTTCACTTTG
This sequence comes from Chrysotoxum bicinctum, assembly GCA_911387755.1. Classification (NCBI taxonomy): domain Eukaryota; kingdom Metazoa; phylum Arthropoda; class Insecta; order Diptera; family Syrphidae; genus Chrysotoxum; species Chrysotoxum bicinctum. The sequence continues at coordinate 172,963,800 of OU426989.1, forward strand.
CAAATTATCTTAAGTTAACTTATTAAACTATAAAAATTACCACCACAAAAAATTCTTTTAATAAAATACACTTAACTTCTGATTCGTTTTAAGACAACATCTCATTTCGACTTGAGATGTTTTACCTTGTATTAAAATACAAACATAAGATAAAACCTGCATTTAAAAAATCGGTAAAGGTCTGAGATATAAGAATGTGAATGAGATACAACTTTGCTCCTCTAAAATGATTACAGAAATCATGAAATGATAAAGAAATCATCTTAAGTTGACCTTAGATGTTTTATCTTTTTAGTGGAGGCTTCATTGAAAATAAAGTTTAATAAATTATTCTTATATTCCATTACAAAATATAACGGAAGAAATATTTGGAGTACCGCGATATTCAACTGCAAATCATAAAAGATCTCTTCTGTAAAGTTGTGTTTGCGTACTTAACACATTTTGTTCACTACATTCTCGAAATGCACTTTAACACTGCATTTTTATGTAACTATAAATCTGTCAAATAGCATGAAACATAATATGTAGATACCTGTGCTCAGTTTTGTACTCTTTTTTGCTCTTGTCATTTTATATTGACCTATTTGAGTTCGTTCTGAGCTATCAGTGGTAGAGTTCTTACCAAATAAAAATATACATATCGCTCCCTTGTTTGTACATGAACGTCAAAATTTTCACTTTGTTGAAGTTCACAATCTAAGCGGATAAAATGAAAAGATGTTAAATAACAGTTTTTGTTTTTTTTTTCAACCTGTAATGTGTTAAACAAGAACTTAAATTTTGAACTTATTGGCGTTTTTCTTGTATCAATACTTACGAAATTGTATTAACATGTTTGTTTTGAAACTTCAAATCAACAAATCTGTCACTTTTCCCCTTCTCATTCTTAACGCTTCAATTGTTTTTCTATTTATAAAAGTGTGTGATATAGATAAATATGAATGGTAGGATTAAGGGCAAAGTCCCTGAAGATAAATAAATCCTTTTATTTTCGCTTTGCAATTTTGCATCTATCATTTTCAACAAAGTAAATGCTGTCATTTTTGTCGTTGACGTCAGAATTGTAAAAATTCACTTTTCTTAAAAGAAACACAAGTTCAATGATCTGACATCTGCAAGCTAACAAATGAAAACATACGTGTTGACAATGCGGTAGCTCCCTGCTCTGAGCAGCTCAAAAAAGAAGAATGCTTACTGTCAAACTTAATCTAAGTTACTAAATTTAAATGAGAGATTAAAATTAAGAAAAGGAGCATTTGTTATAGAAATTCCAAAAACCCAAGCAAATCAATTTACATTCAAGTGTTTCGGAAAAAGATTTCAATACACAGTTAATTTTATAAAGACATAAAGCAGAGCTCAAAATGTATTAACTCCCATTGAAGTATATATTCTGAACCCTATTTATATGGTCAACATTCTGATACTTACCGATGTTAAGTCTTGTCTTGTAGCTGCTCCCACTCTTTTTGCTCGTATAATTAAATTTGTTTATTAAGTAGTTTTATTGGTTTTTTTTCGTGTTTTTGTTGTTCGGCTGTTCACGTAAGGCGTCTTATCTTAAGAATTTATTTAACTCGTGCTGAAAATGTTATTTTTAACTTTGGTTTTCTTGTAGACTTATAAACTATCAGAATTATGTTTTGTCTACCCAAGAGCTTTAATTAGACACATAAGCATATTATAGAAAACCCTTTTCAAATGTATATAAGGGATAACTCTATAAATTTCTAGGAATACTATTTCAGTTGAAAGTATTGGCACCACGTTTTGAAACAATAACTCGTTTGACTTGTTGGTAAAATTTAATTTAACATGTATTATCAGAGAGACATGTGGACACACCCATCAGGGCAAAATTTGCCCACCATTTTTGGTTCGCCAATACCATCGGCCCTATTGAGCTTTTTGATTGGACCGAAATTTATAAGAACGCGTGAATTTTGTATTCAGTTTGCCTCAAATTAGTTATAAATATTCTATCTTCTATCTTCTACGATCTGATCTCGAAAAGCGATATAGTCGAGTTGCATTTTTGGATGTAAGATCTCCGATGGCTCCCATCTGCTTAAGAAGCTGGAAATTATACTCGAACCAATTTGAAACAAACCATAATCAAAAGGATATGCTTTATAACTTTGGTCACTCACTTGATTCGTTTATTACTCGAACCAAAAACCATCGACCCTCTGCTAGTCTATAGGCAGTTTGTTGAAGCTTCAAACCAATTGAATTGTGTTATTTCGGGTCAATATATGCAGGATGAGCTCCCTTGGAAAACTTCTAGTCTACTTGTTTTTGAGTTAAGGTACTAGTATACGGTCTAGAACGCCAAAAAACGCACGATTTTTGGGAATTTTTTTCTCAAAAACTTTATAAGATAATAACATAATTTTTTTTAAAATAATGAATACATGCGTCAAGAGATTGACATTTTGTTTTTTTTTTTGTACTTTTTAAACAAATTGTGGTACGTAAGAAACCTTCCTTTAAATAACCCATTTTGTTTTTTTTATTTCAGTCCAGCCAATCTTGAGATTAAGTGTCCGCAATTGGACAATGTGTTTTTTGATGAGTCGACGTTGGCGCCCTCTATAATTCAGCCAAAATTTGAAAACTAAGACAAATAATTTTTTTTTGTAGTCTTGACGTATGTTTTCATTATTTAAAAAAAAATTATGTTATTGCTTAATAAAGTTTCCGAGAAAAAAAATCCCAAATCGTGCGTTAAATTCATAGTAAAACCCTTACGAATCGTAAAGAAAAAAGATCAAGTTTTTAATCTTTGTTTTTGTGAAGCTATCTACATTTTATTTCAAAGGCAGCTACGAGTAAGAAGAGCTTTGCCAAAGAGAGAACTGGGACTGGCAAATGAATTCGTCTTAGAAAGGGGCTGTATTCAAAAGTCTACAGTAACAAACTTTATAGGGCGCAGGGGCATGACCCCAGTTTAAATTTTTGGGACTCATACTCAACTTGTAGTACGCCTTGACATTATGGTTAGTGCGTTGGACTGTCATGCAGAGGATCTTGGGATCGATTCTCAGTCGCTACAAAAAATAAAATGCACGATGCAAATAGGATGCCATGTGATTCAAGCAAATATTGGTTTATTCAAGAACAAAAATTATAAGTCTGTAGTGGTTTCTTAAAAAAATGAGCTTTTATATACAAAATTTTTAAAGAATTTTTAAAAAACAAATTTTTTACGGCAACTCAAAGTTTTTATTACTAAACGAATAAAACATAAATTTTCAAAAAAATATTAAGGCATTTTTGAGATATTGAATTTTCAAAAAACTGATTTTTTTTTTTTCAAAAATTCAAAAAAATTTTTTTATAAAGTTTTGAAATGCAATCTTTTTTAGGATTTTTAGAAGCTTCTCTGCAATAAGTATATTAATTTCAATTTTTTTTCTATTAAATATAGAACTAAAATTATAAACGAAACAAAAAAAATTTTATCGAAATTCTCGGAACTGTTTTTGAGAAAAATACGATTTTCGAAAACCATTTTTTAACGTTTGCATGGTGGGTACCATTATTCTTAGGTAAAACAATTTCTTTTTCTCAAATCTTATAAACTATATTAAGAAACTTTTATTTATCAAGTTTGACAAAAATCGACCATGGGATTTTGATTTTCCAAAAAAAAATTTAAAATACAAAAAAAAAAAATGAAAATTTGAACATGTAATAATATTCAAACTTTTGAGGAGCCTTAGCATAAAAAAAATGTTTTAAATTGATTGTACCGTTTTCGAGAAAATCAAAAACAAAAAATGGCTCCATGGGGGCTACCAAAAATAACCATTTTATGGAAACATTTTGTCAACCATTACCTAGCTCTACCTAAATGAAATTTTATGATTTTTTTTTTAATTCTGTAAGACAGTTTTTGAGACAAAAATTCGTATGGCGCGTCATTTTTGGTCTTAAAAAAAAAAGAAAAAAACGTGTGAGGGAAAAAGTGGAAAATGATATCTACCAAATTTAAAGAAAATCGGCCGAGCCGTTTAGGCTGTAGTCGAAAAGACAGACAGACAGACTTAATCGCGAGACCCACTTTTTTGGTCTTCGCTATCATCGTAATGTCAACTTTGATCAAAATCTCGAGTTCGATTTTTTGACGAATGCATAACTTGGCTTATAGTACCTATAAGTCGCAAGTAAAAAGTTATTCAGGGGTTTACTACATCTTGCGAGGAATTGGTAAATCCTCTAAGAGTACCTATAGTCATGAAAAATGCTGCTCATTAGCCGTTCGGAGTCGGTATCCTGGTACTCGTAATACGTACACAGGAATGGTTGAGAGTTGTAAGTCACTAGATCCTGGTTCTTTTCGAGTTGTTGCACCACCGAATTTATTTTATTTATGCTCGACTTAGGAGGACATAAAACCCAAACATTTTGTTCCAGGCCTATATCAACAGTTTTCTTGGACAAAATTACTTTAGGTGGTATCTTCGGCCGGCGGAACTGTTGCCTAAAAACTGTTGATAAATACGCCTGTCTGAAGGCTGAACATGCCCTAATCGGCACAGATGACCCAAAAGTGAGGTAAAATCAAGCGAAGCAGACCAACCAAGCTGCTAACTGGGGGTTATGTCCTTGTGCCACTTCGTGACAAACTTCCAAATGGTGTAAAGAGTAAGTAGTTAGAAAGATTGGGTAGATGAAATAGTTAAGTAGGACTCTCAAAGCAGATGCGATCAAGTGGTTTACTGAGGGATCGATGAGGCTCGCATATGCCATAGACAAATGTGTGCTGCTGTGCTATTATGTGAGACAATCAAGGGGTACACCAAGCATAGTTGAACAATTCTGAATTATTGCGGAAATGTATCAGCTTTATGAATCTTGGCAAGAGTAATAATGTCCCCTTTAATTGGGTTCCAGGTAACGTTGGTATCAAGAAGAAAGAGGTCAAAAAAAGGTGCAACGATTCCCTTAAAGGTCTTGTGCCTTATTCTGGAATTAGAGACTTTTTCTCCCAAAAACAAAATCGGAAAAGAAGAAGAAACCAAAAGTTTAAGAAATTCTTAAGCACCCCCAAAGCAGGCCAAACTATTACTTAGCAACTATCAAATAGAACGTTTCACAGACTGTATCGGTTTAAGAATAATAACTGATTGGCCTAGTAAGTAGTGCCACATGCAGTCTCTGTTATATTCATCAAAAAAACGCCGAAGCTCTATCCGCGTTCACTATGGAAAGGTCTTAACTTACCAATTTCCGAAGAATCTCTCTTTAAGCCCATGTGTTGACCAAAAGAATTTTGTTTTCGAAAAATGAGCGGAAGTGAGAAAAACTAAACGAATATATTTTTTTTAATAATATTTACTCAACATACTTCCCCGAAACCAAAACACAAATATTTGTTTGTTGTATTGTTAATTTTTGTAATGCACCACAACCTTGCTGCTCAAACTTATACACTGTTCATTATGTAATCCCACGGTTGTCGTCCATATTGATTTGCATATTAATATTCCAATATGTACACATGGAAGCCCTCTGTTGCAGTCCCTACATCACTCCACCAAACCATCTCTTTCTTCCTCAATAACTTGCTTCTGTCTTCACATGACAGCAAATCGTGATTTGAGTGATTCATTAGCCATTTCCAAAACCAATGCAACACTCCACCACTTGGTTGACAAATCAACACGTTGCGGTAGCGATCCCACAATATCAACAACGACTACGACGACCACGACGCCACTTTGAATAGTATAAATATGGAGGACGCACTGAATTATATGGAAATCCAAGCCCATCACCGAACCGCAGCTACTAATTAGGAATTTTATTGTTAAAAACTCATATCTTTATATTGACTGCTTTCCGGTGCGGGGACATTCGAGCCCCAAACCAAATAAAACTCTTCCAAAGAACTTTTTCCGAAGTGAGAATGAAGTGCCGATTTATTGTTCTAGGCAGCACACACACGGCACAGCGGGGCGGATGTGTCCATTCTAAGATTCTTAACTCAAGTTACTTTGAATGCAAAGTACAAACCAAAAACCCCATCCTTCCCACTAACCCTCAGCACTGGTTAGTGGCCCGAACAGACCAAGTCAAACTGTAGGTGGTTGTTGGGCTGGATGGAAGTAGTTTCAATTTCGATTTCCTTTCCCCGGCCAAGTTAGAGATATACAACTCGGCTCGGCGAGATTATGTGATGTGAGTTTGGAATTGATGTTTCAGCGGCCATTCGTTCGGTGCTCGTCGACGTTGACGTTGACGTCGACTCTGTCCACCCACAACTCAGCGGAATGTAGGTACACACTCCATGCTCTACTCTACACACTCTTCATTCAAGTTCCTGTGCATGACATTGCATAAGATGCAAACTCCTCTATCTCGGCAGCAACGAGGAAACTTGAAACTTGAAACCGATTAAAGACGAATAAAAAGAGAAAAACTCAAGTTTGAACCCAAAGCTGAACCTTAGCTATAAGCTTACGCGCTGCGCTGCAGCAGTTGTTGTACGAGTAGTTGCAGCTAGTGATTTGGTAAGTCACAGAACAGCAAACAGCAAAGAAAATAAAAAATGTATGAAGTGTATAACTGGGACGCACGTACTGGGCCTTTTGGTGGATTGTAACCTTGAGGCTTATTTCTCAGAATATCACAATTTCCGCCCAAAACTTTTATAAACATCTCTTTTAGACAACTTGTTAAATTAAAAGTGTAAAATCTTAAATTTTTGTTGGTGCTAAGATTCGTCGTAAAAAAATTTAAACACAGCTATAGTAGTAGTATTTAGAGACCTGTAATAAGGTGTAGGGATTTTCTAACTTCCATAGGGCAAGTAATGAATTCGTAAAAAAAAATGAGCTTGAGATTTTGACCAGGCTTGACTTCGCAATTATTCTGTATGTGTGTTCTACTACAGCCTTAACGACTCAGCTGATTTTCCTTATACTTGGCAGATTTTTTTTTTAGATTTTTCCCGCAAGAAGTTCTTTTATTTTTTTTTTTTGAAAAATCAAAAATAACAGTACCTGCCATAGAATTTTGTTCGAAATTTTAGAAAATATTTTGTTGTCAACAACTGTTCCCTTGATTTTTTTTTTTAATTCGAAAATTTTATTTAGGAAAAAATGGTTAAAAAAATATTTCCAAAGTAAGATTATTAAAGTAACCGCCAATGCAATCATTTTTATAGTTTTCGATTTTCTAAAAACACTACGAGTAAAGCTCCTTAAAAGTTTGAATAGTTTTTTGTTTTAAATTTTTTGAAAATTATTTTTTGCTTTTTTTGTAAATTTTTATTTATTTTTTGAAAATTTAATATTTGTTTATATTTTTTTAACATTAGATATCTACGATATTTAGGAAGCAAATCTTAATTTTACCTAACAATAACTCCACCCCACTCTACAAATCTTAAAAAAATGATTTTAAAAAATCGTGCTTATTTCGAAAATGGCACCTAGAAATTTTCTATTTCGCTTAATTTTTACGATCTGTAATTCAATTCCTAATATTTTTAAATTAAGAAATAACCTACTGTACCTACCAATAATCATTATTGGCATAACGGATTTTTATGTACTATGTTTTTATACAGAAGCTTCTTTTGAGAATTCGAAAATTAAATTTGTATTTTCTGAAAAATAAACACTTAAAACTTGAGAGCACAGCTTAGCTCCTTAACCGGATTTAAAAGCTTATTTACGAGGGCTGGCGGTCCGATAATTAGTTAGCCTCACCGCCCGCCTTTTAAAGCTCTGACAGGGTTTCCCTAGTTTGCATTATAAATCGCCAACACTTAACATAACATACTCAACTTCATAAAACTTGTTCTCAAAAGCTTCAAATCCCAAAAGCTCCTTAATAAAATCCACTGATAAACTCCTTGCTTGTAATTTAGAATGATAATGGTAACTCTGTTCTGATGTACATAACAAGCGCACGATCGTATTGACTTGACAGTATCCCTTCAGCAGTAGGATTTGTTGGGGTGTACAACTTTTTGCAAAGAATTACAACAACAATTCTTTAAGGAAAGTCAGTTTTTTAAGTGGCATTTTTTCCAACGTAGTGTAGTGATAAGTGCATTAGGCGCCACTCCTTTGGAAAGGCTCTCCCATAAGGCCTGTACTGACAATTTTTGTTGAACAGAGTATAGTACATTAGACGTGTTTTTTTGGAAAAGTTATCCGTAGTACAGTAGGATTTTATATGAATAACAACATCCGCAGTAGGATCACTGCCGATAACATCCGCAGTAGGATCACTGCCGATAAAAAGAGAAGTGAAATCCTGCTGCGGATAGAGATTTGACGTTTATTCGAGTATCGGCAGTGATCTTACTGCGGATGTTGTATTTGTTTTTCATATAAAATCCTACTGTACTACGGATACCTTTTCCAAAAAAACACGCCTATTGTCTTAGACGACTACTATCAAAATTTCAGCCGAGTCGGACTTGTAATTTTGTTTTAACCACGTGTGGAAGCCAGCTTGTCCGCGAATTCTAGAAAAATGGAAAAGGAGCAAAATCGGTCGGTAATTCGATTCTTGTTTTTGGAAGGTAAATCGAGCAGCGAAATCAAACAGCGCTTGAATGCTGTGTACGGCGACTTCTCCTTCAATGGCGACCGTCAAAAATTTTTATAAAGAGTTTCAACGTGGTGGCACATCGGTTTTGAATGAGCCCCGCCCAGGTGCCCCGAAAATGGCTACCACGGAGGATAACGTGTCAAAAATCCACGATCTCGTATTGGCAAACGGCTGATTGAAGGGGTGCGAGATGCCTTAAACAGTAGGCATAAAAGTTGCAATAATTTAACTTATACTCGTATATATTAATTTATATTAAACTTATTCATATATTGGGTTTCTAGGCAGCAAATGTAATTCTGTGGAGCTTTTAGAAGATTCAGTTATTACACACCAATTATAATTCATTTTGGTTTTTAAAAATATCTTAAATTTTCGACAGAAGGGCTCCTATATCACTATACATCCATATATGTAAAGAGCTTAATAAACAATTTCTGCTACTCATAAGCTACTTTAAAGCTTAAATAGGCAAATTCGAATATGTTCGTTAGCAAGCGTTTTTAACATTATAAAGGAGCATATCTATGGAGCACAAAGTTTTTAAAGATAATAGAGCCTTAAACTGTTGTGAAAAGCAAATATAACGACACACTTTCTTAAAGATTTATCAGTAGCTGCAACTAATTTTAAAATAGAGTTAGAGCAAGGTATTTAACTCTTTAAGAGCTGTTGAGGAAAATTTAAGTTACTAGTAGCTCAAACGATGTTACATGGGATGAAGGGTATCTGCCTGATACACGGCAGCTTTCTATCCTCTGCGATCCTTAACACACTGCTTCCACTCATCTAGTCCAAGCACTCTGGCATCCACAATTGTGTAGTCTTTAAACCGGAGGATCGGCTTTCCTTATCGCCGCAGACCTGCTCCCTAGTTGGGGCTAATGTAATCGACATGTTTTGGCTTTTTTTTTAGTCCAGCAGTGGGCGCCATAAAGCAGGATTTTGTCTTACGAGTCCTCACTCCTCAGTTTTAAACCCATTTGGTTTGCTAAACCGAAGGAGCAGCGGTTTCCTAGGGTAATTCTTCTTCGGATCTCCACTTAGCTGTCGATTTTGGAATGGAATAAACAACTAAAAGTATTGTTCTAGCGTTTTGAAATCTTAAAATTCTAGGTCTCAAACAGTTTCACGGTCTATCATTCCATAAAAGATATTTTTAAATTTACACTTGTAATGTCTAAAAACAATTTTTGTATTAATTTGCTTTTTAAACCATTTAAATTTGGTGTTGCTTAAGAAATAACATTGCATTCTTTTTTAGCTCAAGCAACTAAAAGAGTTGTGTTACCTAGCCATTTAAAAAATTAATTTCATGGTTCTGTACTTTAAAAACCTACGTTCCGAGTACTTACCGAATTTTTTCTCTAGTTTTTAAATGCAAAACTTGCCCTATGGTACCTATTTATTAAAGGGAAGTTTAGCATTTGGAAAAAGGACGACCTAGATACCATATTTTAATCAAATTTGCCGGGTCCTTCAAGTCCTGACTATTAGTACGTCGGTACTTTGACCTACAGCCTAAACGGCTGAAGGGATTTTCCTCAGACTTTGTATTCAAGATACCCCACTGATTCCTTAGAGGAGAAATTGATTTATGTTAGCTCCAAAACCAACTGCGATTGCCATAAAGCCGTCAGGTCAAATCTTCTTTATCTCTAAAACTGCACTGAAGATTTTAATAAAAAGGTGTACTACTATCGGTATGGACTACATTTAATTCAAAAAAATGTTTAATTTGGATATTGTACGGGTGTAGGCCTGACGCAAAAATTTGCCAAGTTGCGACCTGGGAATCTTGTGCACGGCAAGAAATCTACTGCCTCGGATTCTGTTGTACATTTTTACGGACCACGGTGATGTTCTCGGCCGATCTTGCTTTCCTTTGACGTATAAATGTTAGCTGATTGATTACCGATTATTCGGTCGTTTCATATTTGGCCACCAGTCGTTGAAGAGTCGACCGTTAAATGAGCGCAACACCCGCAACGTTTGCAGTAAAGAACAGTCATTTTGATAAAAAAGTTTTATCATTTGCACGTTCTGTTCAATCGTGTAACTTGGCGGCAGGAACTGAATAATAAACAACAGATTTGACAGATGTCACCAAACAACATGGCTGCCACTGACATTTGAAATTATGAATAAATAGATAATGACACTGATTTCAACCTGAGCAAGCTGGTTGAGGTCTTATTCGACTTGGATTCAAATAACGTAACGTAACGTAGTTATTCGTCCTGAATGACTGAGGTGGCTGAGTCGTTGGCTTTTTACTTTTTCAGCTAGATCGCTGTTAATTGCGTTCAATTCTCCGTCTATTGCAGAAGTGCTCATCATTTAGTGCAATGTTATTCTTTGTTTGGTCAAAGTATATAGCTCAGTCTCAAAGTAATTACTCTTTGTAGTCAGCACAGTTAATTGAAGGGACATGCTTTTTGCATGCATATTTTGTAAAGTCGTCCCTGTAGATTTGAACCAGTTTGATGGGAGGGCCGTCATCAGCCCCGCAGCTTGATTAGTCTTAAATTTATATAAATCTTTCTTCATTTTGTCAAAATTAGGTAGGCGGAATTGTTGGTCTACATTGTTAAAGTTAAATTCCGAAAACTGATGCAAAGCGGAATAGACAGTTAAAGTCTTAGCCAATCTTTCCATATTTACCAGTACCAACTTCCACTCCAATACAATGCTGTGCAAATCATTCTAGTATGCCTCTTTTAAATGAGATCCATTAGAACTTTCTTTAAAGCTTTTCCATTTTTGCTTAAAATTATGTCCCAATTTTTTCCGGGATCAACGGTTAGAGATTTTGAACTTTCTGAAATGTTGAAATGAGCTCAATTTCTAAGAGTCTTTTCTTAGAGCTCCAACCAACTATTCATGACTTCATAAAAAAAGAGGAACATTTTTTTAGGAGCCCTAAAATTTTAGTTCGATACACAAACTTTTTATTTTTGCTACTTGGTTTTATGAATCCATAAGTCGCCCTTAGTGAACCTTTATCTTGAGTTAAAAGAAAGACTTCCAGTGGAAGGTTTGTGAGTGGAGTTGGGCAGGTTCAAGAACCTTCCCTGGTTTGCGCGGCTTCCCTCGCCCTCAAATCGAAAACAATGTTGCCGTTCCATAGCGCGCGCGATCATTCTGAGCTGTGCGTTTCTAATTAAAGTGCTGTGCATATTCTGCCACTTTTTTTTTATCCCGACTCACACAAACACACCTGTACGTATACATTACCTTATGTGTTACCTATTGAAATTATTTCAGTTGCTTATCCACGCTTCGTCCTTTAAGGTCATTAAACGTTGACGCCTCCATTCATTTGATTGTTTGCTTTGGGTAGCAAAAGCAGAAGCACAAGCATCAAGCTGTAGCACATATTCATCGTGCGTCGTCGTTGTCGTCGTTGCTTGTTGGAGACATTCTTCGTTCCTCTTCATTGCACTTAAAAAATAATAATAAACAAAAAAATAACAAAAACACAAAAAAGGAGACAACAAAAAATATAAAACGGCCGTGTACTATCAGAAAGCACCTCTTTTCCCCATTCCACTTGTGGCACCTCTTTGTAAGTTTTTTCTTTACAAGTGTTGACGGACGGTTGCATTTGGTGGTGGTGGAGAATCAGGGGGTGTGGACAAGAGGACAGTTTAACATGCAACCAAGTTTCCAGAACGTCTACTCTTCGTCTTCAACAAAGTTTTAGAGTTAGAAGAGATTGCTTGCGCTTGTTGTGGTTGCCTGCTTGCTGCGGTGGCTGCTGCTGTTACAATCTTTTTTCTATGTTGCAGTTTATAGAGTTGCCATTATTCAATTTAAAAAAATATATATAATCACAGACTAATAATTTTTAATTTTCATGGATTAACATTGTTCTAGTGAAATATTCCGTTTCATTGCTCCCCTTAACTTTTCTAGTCACGCTTTTAAATGAAAGATAACATTTAGAAATTTTATTCATAACCATTAAGGTTAGGTTTATGAGAAAAAAATGTGGTTAGCACGTGTGACCACCGTGGCTATTGGAACTACAAAAAGTATATCAAAATTCTAGGTGCCGTTTTCGAGAAAAATACGATTTTTGAAAACCATTTTTATTAATTTTTTAGCATTTGTATGGTAGGTACCTTTATTTTTAGGTAAAATAAATTTTTTTGTCTCACATCTTGTAGATTGTATTGAGAAACTTTTATTTATCAATTTTAAAAAAAATCTAACATGGGGTTTTCGAAATATTAAGTTTTGAAAAAAAAAAATTTTGAAGTTTTTTTTTTAAATCAAAAAAAAAATTTTTGGAAATTTGAGTACACAATTCTATTTATGTTTTTGGGGAGCTTTAGCAAAAAAAAAATTATCAAAATCGGTTGTACCGTTTTTGAGAAAATCAAAAACCAAAAAAATGGTTTCTTAGGGGGTACCCTCAATAACCATTTTTCAAAATTTTTTTTTTAACCATTACCTTGCTTTAACTAAATGAAATTTTTTTGCATTTTTATTTTTTAAATCTGTCGAACAGTTTTTGAGAAAAAAAAATATTTATAAAATTTCGAAAAAATTCGTATGGCAGGTACCGTTATTTTTGGTCTTAAAAAAAAAGAAAAAACCGTGTGGGGAAAAAACTAAAATTGATATCTACCAAGTTTAAAGAAAATCGGCCGAGCCGTTTAGGCTGTAGTAGAACAGACAGACAGACAGAATTGCGAGACCCACTTTTTTAGTCCTCGCTATCATCGTAATGTCAACTTTGATAAAAATCTCGAGTTCGATTTTTTTTACGAATGCATAACTTGCCTTATAGTACCTATAAGTCGCAAGTAAAAACTGTAAGCTGGTGTACCGAAATTTTTTTCTTAATTTTTTTTTTAAATATTATATAATTTTTGTTCTTGCCCAAACCAATATTTGCTGGAATTACATGACATCCTGTTTTTAGCTCCAACTACACAAGGAGTTGTTTTAGTCAATTAAAAAATGAATCTTATGCTCATGAACAGTTTTTCTCTAATAACATCAATTTTGAAATTCCTAGTCTATTACATAGGAGCAAGTTCGTGCGACCCAGTCGTGTATTTTATTTTTTTTGCCGCACAACACGAATGTAAAATGTTTGATCTGAGTGAAATACGACAACTTAGGCGACACAAATTCTTGTTGATGTTAAATAAAACCACTTTTTACTACGGAAAATGGGTCTATTACCCCCCCCCCCCCACATTAAAATAAGTACTTTAAATGAAAAAGGAAAAAATATTTCAAAATAGCTGAGATTGTTAGAATAAAATAAAGAACTATAAATTTTAGAAAGCCAACAGTCATCAATATCTTATTTTTAAATCTCTTTTTGTCTACTAATGGTTTTCGAGAAATTGCAAACTGAAACTTAAAATTTAGAAAAAAGGAATTTAATTTGATTATTCTTTTTTTTCAAAACTGTGAAATTAAGTGCTAAATTTACTTTTTGTATTGACTGAAACTATTGATTTTCATTTAAATTCTGAAAACCTGATAGTTTTTATGTCTAGTATTGTTTTATGCAATTAAAATTACAAAAAACTTTTTCTTATACGATTTTAATTTTACTATCCATAGTGGCAACCCTGTCATTCGATGTTGACTTCTTAGTTCGTTTGTTTTGAAGGCATGAAGTTTGCTGCTTCTGTAAATGCTGTTCGCTGCACTTTTCTGTGTTGCAGGTATTCTCACCACATTCTCCTGTTCAGTTCGTTTTAAAATTATATTTTGTTTACAAATATTATTTTGTACACAGTTAAAGCAAAAAAGAAAAAAAAAAACTACACAAGTAGATTACTTCGAGAGTTGGGGGTAAAAATGCTCAGATTGGGGGAGAGGTTATATGGATGTTTGAAATTAAAACAATATTTAACATAAAATTAACGACTGGGCGAAAAAAAAACTGGAAACACACTACATGCATGGGGGCATGGGGTAGCCTTTTGGACGAGTCGGTATATTCTAAATGCGAAAATGGATGGCAAGTGGACCTAACCAATGATTTAAGCTACGCCAACGATTTTCAGTTGCTAAAAAATAAACATTTTCAAGGCGAAAGGGGGAAGAAGTTGAACAATTTAAGGTAAATATGGAAATGCGGTATTGTAAGCCTAAGCCTCTGTAACGGGCACTTGGTTTTTTTTGCTTTCCCACTTTGAAAGCTCCATGATGTCTGCTGTAGCAGGAAAAGATTTTTCGTTTCCCACTTGATTGTAAAATAAAATTATACCGATGAGAAATTGGATTTCAGTTAATCTTTAAACATTAAGAATCGGGTTTTACCTTGTAATTCGCAAGCTCAGTCTCATAAGTTTAACTTTTTCATTTCTCAAATTCTCGTGCTCGACATTGTTAATTTCGAATTTAGTTGTTGCAATTTTTGTTTGGCTACTTTGCCATGCTTTTGTTTTGCAAAAATAACATGTCGCATTTACTTCGCGAATTTGTACGAGAAAGTAGCGGTAAATGAACGCTTGTTAAACAGAAATGGCTTCTTAAAAATAAGTAACATAAAAAAACTGCGAAAAAAAAACTTTTGCGAAACAAAGAATTTGGGAGTTATGTAATTGAAAGACTGAAAGAAATTTCTCGAAAAGATATTTGAGAAATAAAATTATTTCTATAATTGAGGAATATGTAATATTTCGGAAACAATCGGCAGCAAACGATTTTTGGAAAGGGTTTTCTCACAAGGGCTTGGCGGCCATATTTTTTGTCTGTAGCTAATTTTTCTTAGTCGGCAATTATCAGTGTGGCTTCTGGCCAAGCAGATCGATCATACACCAAATATTCACACTGGGACAAATCCTGGAAAACACTTTAAAATTTCAAGTCGAGACTCGCTATCTATTTAACTTTTGATAGCATATGATAGCATTTATCTTCAGGTACTCTACAAATATGGCGATGGTCGAAATCGGGATCCCATGAGAACTGATCCAACTGAGATTGGAAAATACGCGGTGCAATGTGCAACTAGGGCGCAGCTCTTCCGCACTATTCCAAACATAATCAGGGTTTCAGCAAGGAGATGTCCTATCATGTGATTTCTTCAATCTCGTTTTAGAGCAGATTGTGCGCAAAGCAGGCATTAACGCGGAGAGAACTATATTCAACAAATATGTCCAACTGTTGAGGTATGCTGACGATATTGACATCATTGACTGTTCTGTAATCGAGTCCTTCAAGGCTATTGAAGATTACGCGAGACTTATTGGTGTTGAAGTAAATTAAGACAAGACTAAGTATATGCTACGAGTATCAACAAACAAACAAACAAACAAACATCTGTCCACCGATACGGGCAAAACGTCACTATTGATAGCAAAAACTTCGAGGTAGTTAAAGAGTTCATCTATACACGAACGACACGTAAGTGGAGGAGATCCGACTAAGAATTACGAGGACTACTTTTAGATGAAGTAAGTGGAAATGCATCCATAGACACTATATAGTGTGGATTTTGTCTTGAGCATCATCCACCCGTTCTACTTCAAAATCGACGATTGTATTGCCATCACCATAAACTAAAAGCGCGACTTATATATGATAAGGATAACCAATTTTTACTTGCGACTTATAGGTACTATATTCGTAAAAAAATCTAACTTGAGATTTTGATCAAAGTTGACATTACATACGATGATAGCGAAGACGTTTTTTTCCTTTTCCAAAAATAACGGTACCTGCCAAACGAATTTTTTTCGAAATTTTATAAATATTTTTTTTCTCAAAAACTTTCCACAGATAAAAAAAAAACTCAAAAAATTTCATTTAGTTAAAGCTAGGTAATGCTTGAAAAAATTTTTTTTTTTTAAATTCATAAATAAAAGTTTCTTAATATAAACTACAAGATGTGAAAAAAAAATATTATACCTAAAAATAACGGTACCCACCATACAAATGTTACAAATATTAAAAAATAGTTTTCAAATTCGTATTTTCCTCGAAAACGGTTCCGAGAATTTTGATAAATTTTTTTTTCTGTCATTTAATTTTTACGATCTATAATTTAATAAAATAAATTTTGAAATTAATATATTACTGACTTACCATAGAACCATTTTTTTTGAATTTTGAATTTCTCATTATCGGTATAACGGATTTTAATGAAATTTTATCAATAGAGAAGCTTCTAAAAAGATTAAAAAACATTGCATTTCAAGACTTTAAAACAAAATATTTTTTGAATTTTTGAAAAAAAAAATCGTTTTTTTTTTGGAAATTCAATATTTCAAAAAACGGCTCAATATTTTTTTTTGGAAATTTATTTTTTATTCGTACAATAATAAAAGCTTCAAGTTGGCGTACCAAAATTTTTTCTTAAAAATGTTGTATATAAAAGCTTATTTTTTAAGACACCACTACAACGACTTATAATTTTTGTTCTAGCATAAACTTATATTTGCTTGAATCACATGGCGTCCTGTTTTTGCTCCAACTACTAAAGCAGTCATTTAAAGTAGTCATTTAAAAAAATGAATTGTAGCTTATGACCAGATTTTCTTTAAAAACATTCATTTTTGAAATTCTTAGTCTTTTACATAAGACCAAGTTCATGCGACCCAATCGTGCATTTTATTTTTCGTTCGAACTGTATGATATGGTTGCGAAGGGCATGTGGTTTCAACAGGAAGCCGCTATATTCCACTCAGCAGCACAACGTACATTCTGTAGAAGTGCGATTTCCTTGCGGGGTTTCCTTAAGACACAGGTCTACTGGTGCCCTGAAATTAAATATAACCCGTACCATCACTCAATTTCAGACTGATCTAATATGAGCCAGATTCCTCGAAAATTAGATATCTCGAAAAAAATAAATACATTTGAGGCTCATCCTGGAGACCCACGACTTACAATACAACTCCCAACAATTTCTACTTCGTGTTGCGGTCTGAAATTTTGGGAATATTCAATTTTTTCTCCGAGTCCGAACGGGTAAGATGAGAATCACTTTCTCATGACAAGGGATATTGGATGATGATTGGATGATTTTTCGCCAGAAGCAGTACCCCTGAAAAAATTATCTTTTTAAATGCCACGATGTTGGTTGCTATTTCTTATGAACCAAGGGTTATTTATTATTCCACGAAGGAATTTGTTTTGGAAATTTTTGATGGGTTCAGCTTTCAGCATTTGTTTTCTTTGAATAGCTGGATAACATACGTCCAAACGCTTTTCAGCATTTGCTTGTTTAGCATTATTTTACTCTGGATCGAAAGCCCAGAGTTCTCTCCTGGATTTTAAGTTTAGTCCTTTCATTTATGATGTGCGTTTTCCATTTCAGCTTTGCATCCAAAGTTGTTCCAAGGTATTTGGCAGTAATGGCGTAAAGTACAGCTTTACTGTTGATAAAAAATTGGAACATTATAAAGCTTTGTGTTTGTAAAGGTAATATGACGTTTGATTGGATTACGTTTGTACTAAAGTCCCAAGTACCAAACCTTGTAAAAGTAGTAAGGTAGAAATGGCCACCACCGGCAGTCTAGTCCTGTGGCCAATTAGCGCTGAAGTGTGCCATTTTTCTAGGATAACTCGTGTGAAGCTGTGGATGGAATTGATATGGGGAATTGTGGATATTTTTATGGAGTCATCCAGTTTGGATCAAGTTCAAAAATAAGAAAGGGTCTAGTAGGAATTTGGATGACTCACTCAACCGGACCACAACACTCATCCGAAACCATCTACACTGTGGCAAGCTAGGCAGCTTATTGACTAGTGCTTGAAGAGTAGCCAATCCGATTGAGTTATTATCTTGCCCCCCGGACCGCAAATTTCAGTCAAATCCCTCAGTCCGCTAGCTCGGAAGGTAAGCAATCAAGAATCAAAAGCCCAGTCAGCGAACAAACAGAATTGCCTATTGTCGTGAACTTTGAGTTTCTGGGTCAGTTGGATCTTGTACAGGTGTAGGCCCAAGTCCTAAAGCAAAATTCGCCAAGTTGAAGCCTGTTAAAGCCGACTTCTTGTGCATGGCAAAAAATTCGATCTTATGTTTCTTTGACGAACGAATGTTGGCTAATTGATAACCCATTCGAACGTCTTAAATTTAGCCACCAAAGAGTCGGTGGATAAGGGCTACCAGGTCTAACGTAAAATTTGCGCAACGCGCGCTACGTATGCACTAACGAACACTCAAATTGATGATAAAGTTTCATGATTTTGACGTGCTTTTCAATCGTGTAACTTTCCATGGTGATTTGGCATCAGCATCTGAATAATAAACAACAGAATTGACAGATGTCACCAAAACAACATTTTTGTTGCCTTTATTGGATCAGGACAAGACTACCATAGACAAACACGTGAATATTCTTGATTTTTCCAACTTCCCAAGTAAGAAATTAAAGAAGTACTGGATAGTCCAGAGTCATTCAGGGGACAGCAAGTGCCCCTCATGCTCCCAACTTGCGGACGCCTATGTTAAATTTGAACAAAATTTAATTTTCTTTCAATTTTGCTTTAAGCATTTTTTTCAAAAGTGAAAAAATGTTGAGTTATTCATTAAAAACAAATTTTTCTTTAAATCCAAGATGGCGGCTGAAGCTCAAGCACAATGTTCTGAAAAATCATAACATATAATCCTAATGATCCTCTCCAAAGAATAGTTGAAGAAAAACAAATTTTTTTCTAATTAAAAAAACATCAGAGCAAGTTCGTGAATTTTGTTTCTATAAATAGTATGAACGAGGGCGGTCCGATAAGTATTTAGCCTCACCGCCCGATGGTGTCAGTATTGCAAGGGAGATTTACTATCGTCGTTCTCTTAGACGGCTACTGTTAAAATTTCAGCCGAATCGGACTCGTAGTTTTGTTTTGACCATGTGTGGAAGCCACCTTGTCCGCGAATTTTAGAAAAATGGAAAAAGAGCAATATCGTTTGGTTATTCGATTCTTGTTTCGGAGCTTAGATGTTGTGTACGGTGACTCTTGTCATTCGATGGCGACCGTCAAAAATTGGTATAACGAGTTTCAACGTGGTCGCATATCGGTTTTTGATGAGCCCCGTCGTGTCAGAAATCCACGATCTCGTATTGGCAGACCGCCGATTGAAGGTGCGCGAGATAGCTGAAATGGTAGGCATCTCAAAAGACCGCTTGGGTCTATCCTCCATGAAATTTTGGGCTTGATAAAGCTGTCGGCGCGATGGGTTTCGCGTTTGCTCACTCCGGACAACAAGCGCAACCTTGAGACCAAAGACCAAATTGGCTGAATTGCACTACGAACTGCTGCCCCATCCACCGTATTCTCCAGATTTGGCCCCGTGCGACTTTTTTTTGTTTGCAAACTTGAAAAACTATCACACTCGCCGGGCAGAAATTTGAGGAGGTCATCGCCGCCACGGAAGCCTACTTTGCAAACCTCGAGAAAACCTTTTTTTCGGTTGGGTTAAAGAAGTTGGACGATCGCTGGATCAATTGTATCGAGCTAAAAGGAGACTATATTCAGAAATAAATCGCCGCTTTTCCAAATTTTTTTGTTTTTCTCTTGTAAGCTAAGTACTTATTGGACCACCCTCGTATATGAAGACTTTGAAGACTTTAAACTGTCTACTCCATCCTCTTGCAAGTCATTGTGATGAACCTGTCATTTTGTTTACTACCAAGACTGTAATCATTAGATTTTATAAAACACAAACTAATTCAAAAAAAATTTTTTGTTAAACAAAACTTTTGAAATACTTTTGCTGCTCCTTTCGTGTCTGTTTCACAATGTCTTGCTTCGAATAAAATTTCCCATCATACGAACAACCACTTCCTTTCCCAGGATATGATTAACCCTTTAAGCTGTTCCGGTTGACTTTCAGTTTTCTAAAAGCAAAAAAAGCAAAAGAAGGAAGAAATATATTTTTATTAAAGCAATTCATCACTTCCCTTTTGTGTATGTTTATAATAACATGTGTGTGAGAAAGGATATACAGAAACAATGGATTAAACAACGAATTGCCAGAAACAAACTGGATTCTTTTTACCTTTTCCTCAAGACAAATGCAGACTGAAACAAGTTGCAGGGGTTAATATACAAAAACTCTCGTTATACCAAAACAAATAATTTCCGCTTCCTGGCGATCACCACAATTCATTGGTGTAAAAAGGGTGAAACTGCCAACAATGTCAAATCAGAAAGTCCTTATTTTGTTTTGCCATTTGGTTTAACCTGTTTTATTTTGCGTAAGTAGTAATGTTTTGTTATTTTGAAGTTGCGTGTTAGGGAAGTTAAGTTACTGTCATGCACTTCCTTGTGATGCGGTTATCCTGTGGTATTTTTTTTTTTGTTTAAATTGGTGGGAATAGTTTGCTACTTCCTTTTATTTTATAACTCACTCACCAAGAAACTGTATAATAGAAAGCTTCTTATTTAATACTTTGTGGCATAAGGTCAAAAGATTCGATAAATCGATTTAATTATTCTTATCAAAGGGCACGGTAGTACCCAGCCAAGTTCTGGCACTACACCCTTTTCACAGGAACAAACTCAGGCGGTTTTGACCCCTCCCTATCTTCAGTACCAATGAAGTCAGAAACTTAAAATTCCGAATATTTGCTAAGCTAGTGAGGCACAGGCGCCTCACCGAATTTCTATTTTCTAGCATAAGCGGTTCCTGAGATATAAGCCCTCAAAAATCACAAAAACCGTAACTGACTGACTCACTGACTGACTGACTGATAGATCATCAAAATTATGGAGCACTTCCCGACATCGTAGAGTTTTGTAATTTTGCACAACGGTAGGTCTTGTCATGCAAGCAGAGGAAAAAATCGAAAATTTGAAGTTTTCCATTCAGGGGGCGTGGTATCCGCCCACTTTCTCCGAATATTGGTGTTGGATTGGTGTTGGTTGATTGGAGCACTTCCGACTGCTGTAAAACGATGAAATTTGGTAGAACGGTGGGGCTCAAATCGCATATAAAGGAACAAAAATTAAAATTGAGGTTTTCTATTTAGAAGGCGTGGTATCCACCCACTTCCTCCGAATTGGTGTTGGTTGAATGGAGCACTTGCGACTGCTGTAAAACGATGAAATTTGGTAAAGTGGCAGGGCTTAAATTGCATACAAAGAAAAAATTATAAAATTTGAGGTTTTCCATTCAGGGGCGTGGTATCCGCCTACTTCCTTAGAACTGATGTATATTATATGGCACACTTATGATTGCAGTAGAACAGTGAAATTTGGTAGTACGGTAGGGCTCAAATCGCATATAAAGGACCAACAATACAAATTTAGGTTTTCCTCAAGTATCACATAAATTCCCTAAACGAATCGTTTGTTTTATTATAGACTACCTTCTCTTTCTAGAGGTTTTTCTACTAATTAGTTATCACGAAGCATTGGGGTAGCCCTTTTGAGCCCTTATTTTTAAAAATTCTTTAAAGCAAAAGTGAACTTTGTATAACATCCTAATTCTACATAATTCCGCTTTTTTCCTGAAATATAGCCTATCAGTTTTATTCCACCTTACCTAAGCTTACTTAATGATGGGTTTTCCGAAAATACTCAACTAAATGAAAACAGTTATATTCTTGCTTTGCCCTACGCCCTTTTCTATTACTTGTTTATTATTTTTATATTTTTTATATAAAACATAATGAAATCAAATTAAGCTTCAATGTGTGTGTAAGTGTGTACCCTTATTCCACCACAAGTAGGCATACCCGCTGCGTGTCGCCCCACAGGGCATTGGAACGCCATGGCTTCATATACATACATACATCCATACATATAATTTTTATTTCAAATGCGCATCCGGTAATTACACACTGATTAAAATGCGTTGACTTTATAGCATAAATTTTGCGTTGCGCTTCGTCTTTGCTGTACACGGTTACGCACATGCATACATACAAAACACCCATCCATAATGTGTGTTAGCTACGTCGAACTGCGATGCAATGATCGCGGGGGGTGCATAGTAAATGGGGCGGACGGATGCGTTTGTAGACGGAGCAGCACAGCTTAACGAGGAATATCCATGGGCGCACAGGCCGTGCACACACATCTATTCGCACTCACCTATCTATCTGAACCACCCGCTGCCGCCGCTGCCGATTGCCCTCCTTGTTGTCGGCCGGGACGGTCATGTGGGGAACCTATATGTTTACAGTTAATGAACATATACGCGCAAACGAATAAACGAACGAACGATCTTCTGGCGGAACGGACGGACGTGCGGATGGATAACGTATCGTATTGCATCGCACAAGGTAGAACTCAACTCAGTCAGTCATCCAGCCAGGCGAGGTTGGTTGTGCCTCGGAAAGAGCCTATAGGCTCCATCGTCATCACCGTCGGTCGTCGTCGTTGTCGACGTTGTCTCCACAAGTTACGGAGCGGGCGAATAGATATTGAAGATAGATAGATAGAAGTTGGTGTGCGCTGCGCGATCATCATCGGACGCGAGGGAAAAGTCAACGACCCGGAAATTGTCTAAAAAAACTGACGACGACGACGACGAACGACGACAACAACGATGACTTCGACAGAGGCAATAGGCGAAAAGGAGGAGAATGGGCCGGCTGTAATAGCAGGGAATAGACGATCAACTAAATGATGACTATTGAGCATGGTTGCCAATGTATGTATCAAAAAGAAAAATTGTGTTAGAAACTTGAAGTCTCTGCAACATTATAGGGTAGTGACTTTGAGAGGCTTGCCTTTCGTCAATCGCGCAGGTATTTCAAATTATGTGTCAATGGATGACAAAAGAGAGTTCTTTTAGGGAATCCAAAGAGGGTTGATGGAATTTGCAAGGAATATTTTAACAAAAGTTGTGCGGGTGCTTTGAGTTTTCGTCATGAAATTATCCCTATAGTCATTCGAGCAAGAGTCTCAAGATCGATGCGAGGCTAAGTTTTAATTTTTGAACAGAAAATATTGAAGTCTCGGTAGTCATTTTATAATGGAGATGTAGTAAATTTATTTGTTTTTGTTTTTTTTAAATTGACTTTTAAATAGAAGAATAATTTAGATTAAATCTACATCGTTTCTTACTCTTCCCTAAACGCAAGGTGTAAAAAGGCGTAAGTTAGTGGCAAAAAACTCTTAGCGAAGTCAAACACCACAAACGCCAAAGACAGCGAAGTCAATCTTACACAGGGAATACCCTCAGGTCACTCTAACTATTGACGAATATTTTATATTAAAAGAGCACATCATCGATGAAGAAACCAAAGGATGAATGGAGTAAGAATGAATACCTTATATGCGGTAAACGTACAATTAAGTAGTACCTCCCAAGATACATAGGTCAAGAGGATAGGTAATCTCTAGCACTGATCTAGTTCTAGAACAAAGGAGGACTGACTGCACATCTGTACAACCTTTGTAAGATTCTGAAGAAAAATACTGAGAACAAAGATCAATTGTTAGTGGTCAATATTATCGAACGGTCTGTAGACTCTAATAGCGAAGGCAGACTTCAAACTTCATTAAAAATTGAGGGCTAAAAAGATATCGGCCTTTATAAATATTCGGAGTCAGGGATCTTCTAAGATCCCAATGATGGGTCTGTCCAAACTATAGTAACTATGATTTCTCCTCCTTTGAACTGGTACATGGAAGTGTACATGATTCACAGTACAACGATTCATGATTCCAGTAAAACGAAAACAGAATCGAAACAAAAGAGCAGGCCATATGCACGAAAATATGGGTAAAACTCCTAAAGCCGAGCTAAACTACTTCTTTGGAGCCACAACCAAGAATAACACACATCGCTTTATCTTTAAGCTGGTTACTTGTAACTGGTTACTGGTTACTCGTTTTACTCGTTACTCGTTACTTTATACCCGTTACTCGTTACTCGTTTCTCGTTACTCTTTACTCTTTACTCTTTACTCTTTACTCGTTACTCTTTACTCTTTACTCGTTATTCGTTATTCGTTACTAGTTAACCGTTACTCGTTACTCGTTACTCTTTACTCGTTACTCGTTACTCGTAACTCGTTACTTGTTACTCGTTACTCGCTACTCGCTACTCGTTACTCATTTCATTACTAGTTAACCGTTACTCGTTACTGTTAGGCGATCAAATTCGAAAACTTATTTAACGAAGATGAAATAATCTTAGTTTTTTTTATTTTCTTGAAGTGAAATTCCTGCTATCAAGAGTGACTTAGGTTACTGCTTTAGGTGGTAAACGGATGTTTCTTTTTTTTTTCCGAACAAAATTGAAACGCTTGAGCTGGATCGCTTTCCTGGTAGCCAAAGTTCAAAATCACCATAAAGAACTTCCGACGATGAATGCCCAAGGCTTTTACAAATAAAATGCACGACTGGGTCGCACGAACTTGCTCCTATGTAATAGACTAAGAATTTCAAAAATGAATGTTATTAGAGAAAAACTGTTCATAAGTATAAAAATTAATTTTTTAAACGACTAAAACAACTTCTTTAGCAGTTGGAGGTAAAAATAGGATGCCATGTGATTCAAACAAATATACATAGGTTCATGCAAGAACAAAAATTATAAGCCCTTGTAGTGGTTTCTTAAAAAACAAGCTTTTATATACAAAATTTTTAAAACATTTTTAAGAAAAAATGTTGGTACGCCAATTTAAAGTTTTTATTATTGTTTGAATAAAAATTAAATTTACAAAAAAAATATTGAGCCGTTTTCGAGATATTGAATTTTCAAAACAAAAAAAAACATTTTTTTCTTTTCAAAATTCAAAAAAATATTTTTCTTAAAGTTTTCAAATGCAATGTTTTTTAAACTTTTTAGAAGCTTCTCTCTAATAAAGTTAATTAAAATCCGTTATGCCGATAATGAGAAATTCTAAATTTTAAAAAATCGCTCTATGGTAGGTACAGTCAGTAACTTCTTGTTTTCAATTTTTTTTTATTAAATTATAGATCTTAAAAATTAATTGAAAGAAAAAAAATTTAAGCAAAATTCTCGGAACCGTTTTCGAGCAAAATACGATTTTCGAAAACCATTTTTTAACATTTGTATGGAGGGTCCTGTTATTCTTAGGTAAAATACATTTTGTTTTCTCATATCTTTTAGATTTTTTTAAGAAACTTTTAGTTATCAAGTTGTAAAAAAATCGAGCATGGGGTTTTCGAAATATTGAGTTTTCAAAAAAAAAATTTAATTTTTTTTTAAAATCCAAAAAAAGAAGTTTTTGAAAATTTGAATACGCAGTAATATTGAAACTTTGGGGGAGCTTTAATATAAAAAAAATGATCGAAATTGGTGCTACTGTTTTTAAGAAAATCAAAAACAAAAAAAAATGGTTCCGAGGGGGGTACAAAAAATAACAATTTTTTGTAATTTTTTTCAACCATTACCTAGGTTTAACTAAAAGAAATTTTATGAATTTTTTTTAATAAAATCTGTGGGACAGTTTTTGAGAAAAAAAAATATTTCTAAAATTTCGAAAAAAATTCGTATGGCAGATACCGTTATTTTTGGTCTTAAAAAATCAAATCAAAAAACATCCCGGGAGGGGGATTAAAACCCATATCTATCAAGTTTTAAGCAAATCGGCCGAGCCGTTTAGCTGCAATCGAACGGACAGACAGACAGAATTGCGAGACCCACTTTTTTGGTCTTCGCTATCATTGTAATGTCAAATTTGATCAAAATGTCGAGTTCGATTTTTTTTCCGAATGCATAACTTGCCTATAAGTCGCAAGTTAAAATGAAAATTGAAACTCGACTTTAAATTCGTTGAGCCACCTTATAAATTCACTTTAAAAGAGCCTTTTTTGAAATGTTTTGTTCTGTAAAGTTTTCAAGAACAGGCCAAACAGATGTTTATTTTTTGCTAATTTCGTGCGAATTTCATATGACTCTTTGACATTTATAAACATCAAAACAGGTCTGTTTACTTAGTTTTTTGCCTGAACTGTCATGACATTGGGTGTGTTCAGAAGCAATATATTAAGAAAATTGGTTTAGTACGAAACTAGTTAGAAATTGTTTAAAATTAAGAATGAGTTAGTAAACTATTTTAAAGTTATTGTTAGGCTAGCCGCGCACTAGCAACTTTTAGTTGCGAAACTGTTTGGTTACTTATAGAAAACAGATGAACTGTTTGGTTGAATGTCCGTGAATTTGCAGATAATTATATGTTCAATAAAATGGCGAACTTATTTTAGGCAATCGTTTAGTTTGTGTCCAAACACAAACTTTTTAGTTGCTCGAACCAAGCAGTTTCGCAACTAAAAGTTGCTAGTGCGCGGCTAGCCTTAAGTAGTATCATACTAATATCTTAAAAATAGGTTGTTTAAAATTTTGCGCCATTTTTAAAATTCTTAATCTATTTCATAAGATGGAAGTCGTACATTTTATTTTTTAATTCATTCATTTCTGTAAGAAAATAGAAATATATTTGTATTTAAGCGTATTTTAGCACATAACCTAGACAAGCCACTTTAACTTTAATATTTAGCAACAAAGTTGGAAATATTTGGTTTTTGATGACAGCGAATTTTCTGCAGGACTCTATTGGTATTGCACACTAAGTAATTTTGATAACTCATCAAAGTTTTCCGGATTTTTTTCTTCCATTAGTTTTCTAGTGTTTTATGCTTTTGAGAGATTATTTTGTGGCATTTTCTTAAAAATTCAAAGGTTTTTTGGAGCTTACAAAAAATACGGCATTGTGACTAAATTTTACATATTTCCTTTGTGAAGCAACGTGTATTAAATGAAGAGTTTAAGATCAAAAGGTTACATTTACAATTGATATTAGTTTGTTTTAGTATATGGCAAGTTCTGCATTTGGATGTATACAGTCTAAGCTACTGTAGGTGTTTTTTTTTTCAATCTCTGTACTACTAAGAGGCTTCCTGCAAAAACTACACACGCATATCCCAGCTTAATGTTGCCTACAAGATCCTACCTACCGTACTATGTGAGCGTCTAAAACCTTTCTGCAACAAAAGGATCAGCATGTACCAGTGTGTCTTCAGACCAGGCAGATCAACCAAATCTTCACATTGAGGCGAATCCTGGAAAAGATAAACGAATTTCAAGTTGCGACCCACCATCTTTTCATCGAATTCAAAGCCGCATATGATAACATAAGTCACCAAGAGCTTCTATTGGCGATGTCGGAACTCGGGATCCCGAAAAAAACTGATCCACCTATGCCGAATGACGTTACACAACTTAAATACGCGTTGCAACGTGCAAATAGGTAACAGCTCATCCGAGCTATTCCAGACGTGTACTGGGTTCAGACAAGGAGATGCGCTATCATGTGATTTCTTCAATTTAGTTTCGGAGCAGATAGTACGCAAGAGTGGTGTCAACCTGGAAGGCACTATCTTTAAAAGATCTTCCCAACTGCTTGACTATGCGGACGACATCGACATCCTCGGCCGTTCCAAGTGAGCTCTGCTAGAAGCATTCACAGCTATTGTTGAACAGGCGAAACGCGTTGGTCTTGAAGTGAATGAGGACAAAACAAAGAATATGCTATCAAGAAACAAATCCTCAGCCTTGGACAAAACGCCACTGTTGGTGGCAGAAATTTCGAGGTAGTCAAGGATTCACCTACCTCGGAACAAACATCAATTCCGCGACCGACATCTTAGTGGAAATCGCGAAACGTTGGGTATAAAACTCCTTTCTCGAAAGACAAGGTGCACACGCTATACAAAACACTAATTTTACCAGTTCTGCGGCGATAAGTAAAAAAAGGGAATCGATATTGGGCACTTTCGATAGAAAAAATTCTTCTGCTGGTATTTGTTCCTATATTCGAAGAGGGCGAATGGATGAGAAGATTGAATCGGGAATTATACGAGCTGTACCAAGATGTGGATGTAGTTCAAAGAGCCAAAACACGTCGACTACACTGGCTTGGTCACATCGAGCGAATAGACAAGAACGCTTCAGCCAAGAAAATCTTCAAATCCCAGCCCCCAGGTTCGAGATGACGAGCAAGACCGAACCTCCGCTACAGGGACCAGGCGCTTACAGAAGCAAGAGCGCTTGATCGCGACGACTAGATGGAGCTCGCGAGGGATCGAAACCGATCCACCGCAACATCTCAGGCAGAGACCTTCCATGGATCGGGAGTCGGATAAGTAAGTAAGTACTTAGAGGCTTCGGTGATTCCCTAGAGGAGAAATTGAAATTTTTATTAGCTCCAAAGCTAAAGGTACCTGCCATGCAGCCGTTATGCAAAATATTCACTAAAACGCCAGTAAAACGACAAGGCTCTAGAAACGAAAATTTGAATTTTATTGAAACGATTATCGTTATAATGCTTAGAAAAGTGAAGAACATAGAGAACGCTCCCTTTTCGTATTATTTAAACACCAAAATATGGTCTCTAGAACCTTTTCGTTTTAAAGGAGTTTTGTTAAAACGACTACCGGAATAAAGATGATTGTTTATCTCGAAAACGGCTCTAACGATTTTGGTAGAAAAAACTAAATGTGCTGTTATAGGCATGGATTACATTTTGGTAAACACAAATTTTAGAAAAAAGTGTTGTTAACGGTACCTGTTCATAGAACTGTTTGTCTTTTATTTGCGACTTTGTCATTAATGGCTCCAACGATTTTGACCTAAATATCACGATACTAAAAAAAATAAATTGTGTATTTGATGATTTTATCTTTAATTAAAAGGTAGCGAAAGTATGATGCTATGTTCGAATAAAATTAGCAAAATCGTCATTTTAACTAAGTTCCATACTAAAAAGCTTGAACATCGTACTAATTCTACTCTAATTTTGCGCATACATATGTCAAACTACGAGTATTTAGGGAGTTGTAATGGGAATCAAAAACAAATTTATTTCCTGTTTTAAAAATGAATTCCACATTCAGATTTTTTTTTTAGGAAACCTAGAAAAATTTAACTTGGTTGGCAACAGTGAACTTAGCCAGTTCTCCCTGCGCTGATATATTCAATTTGATTCCATTCTGAGTCTGACGGTGCGGCCGAAGCGTTCCGAGGACAGCGGAGCAAGAGAGTACTGCTCCCTATAGGTTCACTTCTAGTTCTAGTTCTCCTAGTTTTCTGATATTATGCTGGTGTTTGTGATGGTGATGGCGATGGTTTAAATGCGGGTTCTTGTTCTGGATCTGGTCCATTGGGGGACTAAAACTGTTGCTTCTCTATGGTCGTTCTTGTTATGGTGCTCTCCAACTCTTTATATATGTATGTATATATTTTTTTGTGTTCTTCTTCTATAGTTCCATGCCCTTCCGAATGTGGCACGGCCGGCGGATGCTACAAGTCGGGATGAAGGTTCTTCGGATTTGTTTTTTTTTTTTTAAATTTTTATTCAACAATTTTAATGAATCGAATGTATGAAGATGGTGAAGGTATCTAGACAAGCTGCTGGGCACATATGGATGCAGAATTGTTATCCGGTATATGGTTTAAATGTGCGATTGGTCGTGTTTATGTTTATATCATTCAGTCATCGTCGTCGTCTTCTCTTGACCAGGCAGATAAATGGAGCATTATATTACCTCCGCCAAGACTCGAAACTAAAGGGGTTCGAGGGAGAGTGCTCCGGCTGATGACTGAAACTGAATAAAATGTTGTAATGGATTATCCATTCATAGAATTAGCATTTGGATAAGATTTTCTGCAATGAATTTATGTTGTTGAGATTGTTTTGACTCACAGTATAGAAGCAAACAGACGCGGAGGCATGGTTGTTTTGATTTGAGCAAGAATGTTGACAGAACACATAAATATTGAAGAGCATTATGATAAGCTGAATGTTCATTAGATGTTTAATGGTTTTTAAATAAGACCGACTTGAATGGTTCGTTGAGGTGAACGTTTTTCTTTTTAAATAATGAAATGTGTTGAACTTGTGGATACAGTTGAAAGTCGCATCGTTTAGAAGTTGGTAAAATTCATAAATTTCAAAGCCAATAGCTTTTTGGAGCCTTAGTATCTCTCGAGTTATAAAATGGAATTTGGTCATAATAATCAGCTTAATTAGCAGTTGAAATGGTCGAAACTTTGTAAGAAGAACATTTCTTTTAAGTTGTTGAGAATAGTGCTAAATGAATTGGTTTGCCAGTTGATGTTGTCGTTTTGTAACTTGTTCGACACATATCTATATGACATATTCAAGGTTTTCATGCAGCGTCGTAAAACCGTCGTAAATTATGCTGAGTGGTTAGAAACCTGCACAACAGACAAATTTGCGCGGTGAATGAAAATACTAAATGTAGACAACTTTTCGTTCTATAGTACTTTGACGTAAATGTACTCACAATTCGTCAATAAAAGTCGCTAGGAATGATACAAGATGCCAGGGTCGTAGCCAAGCAGATATTTCAGGAGTTTAGGATTTCTTAAAAAAATAGTTTTTTCTATTTATTTTGTAATCAATATAATAATTAAATAATATTGCAAATCAAAGTTCCTTGATTTTTTTTAAAGGAAGCTATCGGGAAGAAAATGGTATGTAACAGAACCTTTTTTTGTTGTTGAAAATAAATGGACTACTTCTTCGGTGGTGTTGTTGTAATTTTTCGGTGAATTGACAATAATGCTAGAGAAGAGTTTGTAGACAATAAAATTGATAATTCGATAATAGGTTGGGTTATGTGCATGTTAAAGAACAGGCAAATTAACTCGGAACTGGCAGGGATTCAGATGAGAGTATGCACCCTACAGGGTTGACTCCTCTCACCACTCTCTTGGGTGCTGGTTATGAAAAAAATCCTCCTTAATCTGAAACATTGTGGAGTAAAGGTAGTAGCCTACGTTAACGATCTTGCGTTATCAGCAACATGTAAATTCTTATCCACTATCAGCGAACAGATCGAATATGTTATGTTAGTAGATGGACTAGAAAGTGAGGCCTGATGGTTAACCCGTCAAAACAGAATTAGTCCTTTTTACAAACAAAAGGAAAATACCAAGCTTCAGAATACCTTCAATTGAAGGCACCCCGCTGAAGATTTCTGATCAGGCAAAGTATCTTGGTGTGATTCTAGATGGGAAATTAAACTGGTGTCTTAACACTAAGGAAAAAGCTAAAAAGGGAATTATTGCATACTACTTCTGTAACAGAAATCCTGGGGACCGAGCCCAAAAATTATCAGGTGGATGTATTTGGCGATAATCAGACTAATACTAACTTATGGTAATTTGGTCTGAGATCCACTCCAACTGCAGGGTTAGAGACGATACTCAACCTGAAACCCCTAGATCTTTTCATACAAGAATCCGCAGCATATAGGGCCTTAAGGGTACAGATTAATACCTGGAAGAACAGCACAATAGGACATGCTCAAATTCTTCAGAAATATTTGGGTGATAGTATTATTACAAATTATATAACACCCGAACTTGACTTTTATAAACCTTTCCAAACTGCCTTTCCAAGCAGAGAAGAATGGTTGAACGAACAACCTTACACCTGTGAATCAGCAACTGCAAACTATACTGATGGCTCCAAAATGGACACGGGTGTTGTTGCAGACTTTTTCTTAGAACCTCTTAAGCTAAGCAACTCACTTAGGCTCCCAGATTAAAGCAGTGTCTTCCAAGCGGATGTCCTGGCAGTGACAACAGCTGCTAAACATGTATCAATGATGGCTATACTATACCATGGGCTGATATCACCTTTTACGTTGATAGCCAAGCGACAATAAAAGCCATTTCTGCCACTGTGATAAAATCGAAGCTTGTTTCTTGCTGCCGCGAAGAGCTTAAGGTTCTTGGCACGCAGCACAATAATAAACTCTGCTGGATTCCGAAACACAGCGACATACCAGGTAACGAAAATGTAGATGAGATGGCAAGACAGGGATCAGCGGTTGGCGCTAGCCAAGCAGAGCTGGTCAGTATCCCACTCTGCAACATTAAACAGAAAATTTCAGATTTAATCCTAAAGAAATCCAATAAAAGGTGGAGTCTACTTGACACCTGTGATACTACTAGGAAAGTATGGCCTTGCTTAAATAAGGCTCTTACGAGCATAATCACCGGACATAATTTACTGAAATATCATAAATTCAAAATGAAACTCAGTACAGATGAACTATGCGGAGGATGAAGACACATCACACTTTCTCTGTCATTGCCCTTCACTATGCCACCAGAGAAGGAAATGGCTTGGTAGTTACTATACTTTGACAATCTAGTAGATCTTTCCAATATTTCAGGAATTCCCATATAGAACTTCGTCAATGGCTCAAAATAGCTTGACTGATTAAAAGAATACATAGGTCGCGCCAGTATTAAAAGTATAATCTTTCAAATGGCCGTCCAGCTACTAGCATGCGCCGAAGTTATAGTGATATAATCGGAAAGATTATGTTACTGAGACATGAACCCTGTCAAAACTCGATTATTTTGAGAGGAAAATTCTACAGGTGATTTTCGGGTCCTTCCGCACAGACGGAGATTGAAGGAAAAGATGCAACTGTACGAATTACATAGTCAAAAAATCCCAAAGATTGAGTTGGGGCTGGGTTATTTATGGAGAATGGACTCCTGGAAAATCTTTGAATCCAACCTTTAGAAACACAACCTCTGCTGCTACACAAAAGTGGAACGGGACCGCAACCAACTTAGCGTGCGAAACTAGAGACAGCTAGTAGACAGCACAAGCTGGCTGGGAGTAGAAAGTTGGTTTAGGAATTAAGTTTTAATTGGGACCTCAATTCAAATATATCGAATAAAATATAAAGATATTTTCGTTAAAATCTTGATCTTGTTTTTACCAAGAATTGATGAAATAAAAGCTATTGCTATTGCAAGTTTGAAGTTTCGGACTATATTGGTATCTACTGAAGTTAGCGATCATTAACATAAATACCGACTATGGAAAGCTTTTCAGTTTCTTTGATGCAAGTGCCATTCATGAATAATGGCGTAGGGGTGTATTTTGCTTGGCCGTCAGGAGACAGTGTCTTAAAGTACTCCCAAAGAAAGCAGTTTGGGATGGTTAAATCGGGTGAGCGGACAGTCAGCAGGCATTAACTGATAGACTGTTTTCACTTTGTACCGGAACGTGTTTAAGTCTTTCACTAAAAGTCGCTGTACGGTCCATCTGGTGATGTCCAATTGCGTGGCCCGTCGTCTGATTGATGTTTGAAAGCCACGCCATGTATGGTCTCGTGTGGTTCCAATCAATTCGAGTCGAGTAGCTAAGCACTGGAATGTTTGCGCATTTGGCGTGACTCGATACGGAAATCGACGTCGAAATTCACGCTGCGCTAACACCACCGACCGATTATTGGTTGCAAAAATCCACACAATTTTCCTTCCTTCTTGCTTTTCTGTTTATATTCAGCATCTGTTCAACGCCATTTGCAAAAATTTCATCTTCCCATAAGGTATTTAATTTTGCGCCACCTTTTATGTGTGCTGTAGATGTAGAGATGGGAATCTATTGAGCTCAGTAAAAGCTGTGGTTTCAGCTCCATAACTAAAGAACAGGGAATTTCTTCCATCAACGATCTTTAAAAAGCTTAAGTTTATCCTCTAGTATGATTTGTCTTGGGATATGTTGTCTTGGTATGAACTGCTTTAATATTAGTTATCCTGGTATTGCTATAACTTGCCTAGCCGAACTAGGTTGAACTTCAGCCAATCTTTAAATATACAAATACTTAACGGACTTACCGCGATTATATTTATTTTTATTTTAATCATAAAGTATTGGCATATTTAAAAATTTATCGCTACCACGATAAAATCAGTCTTAAATCTAAAATTCAGCTAATCTGTACAAAATATTGGAATCATTTTTTGAAAACAATCAAATCATACTAAGTGCTTGAAAAAAAAAAAAAACATTTTCGATGTCCATCTAAATGCGGGGTTAGGGCTAGGCTTCTGACTTCCCCTATTAAATTTAAGACACACAAAACTATCGTTAAAAAATAGAATGGGGCTATATTAGAGAAACCAATGCACATTCTTTTTAAATTTGTAAATATTGAAAAAGCAGGGAAAAATAGAGGATAAACTATTCCACATTGCTTGGAACGACTGAAGAAAAAATCTCTGTACTTGGAAACAATACGTTTGAAGTTGAGGCAATAGTAAATTGGTTATTATTTCTATTTAGAAACGCTGGAATTGTTTATGCGGAAAAATATTGTCACTTTTTTCACTGGAACACTTTTTCTACAAGTAGCAACACAATCAGACGAGACAAGAAACCTTAAGCCGATGCTTGAGAGACGTAAATGTTTTGGTCACGGTTTTATGCTTACTATCGCCATTCTCCAATAAATGGGCTATGGATATGAATATTTGCCTCAAGTCCTAGACGAATATACATAGGTCTTACTCGTATATATTACAGGGCGATAAGAAGGAGTAAACAATTTCTTGCATCGATGAAGGGAACTCAAGAACGTAACAGAGTTCTTAGCAACGTGGAATGTGTGTTCATTTCACAAAAGGGGGATCTATGATACACAAAAGTACGAGTATCTACAGAGAACTGAAAGTTTTTTTTTCAGTTTCTCAAAATAAGTACAGCTCTAAGATTGTGGTTGGTAGATGGATTCCGTTTTAATGAAAGGAGACAACACCGAGTTTTTAAACCAATAAATTCTACTAAAAAACAACCTGAATGGAAAATGATGTCGAGATAAAAATGAATTGTATGTCCTTATCATACGCTGGCGTTGAAGATTTAAATTGCAAGGACAGGGATGTTAATCCTAAAAAAAAATATTTAAAAAACTGAGACTACGGTTATCTGCGAAACAGGTTATTCAACAAAAATTTCAGAAAGAACATTATTAATGAACATAAGAAAAGATGTTGGGGACAAAACCGAGCCCTGAGGCACGCCAGCGTTTATTCTGTGATTTTTAACTTGAAACATATGTTCATCTTACTGGCCCATGAACATATGTTTTAAGTCAAAGCTGATTATAAATCCACCGAAGAAGAGATGGCATCGATACTAATTGCATGAAATTTCGATAAGAGAACCTGATGTCCAACTCTACCAAACAGAGAAATATCAGATGCGATTATGTTACATTTTCCAAGTAGAAAAGGTAGAAAAGCTATCCTGCCGGTCTTTTAATATGTAATTTGATAGTTTGATAGTTTATTAGCATGCTCATGCAATGCAATTGGACAGCCTGGACAAATGCTGTCATCCACTCTGCAAAAAAGATCAGTGGAATAGAAGAGATGGTATAGATTTGACAACGTTGAAGGACAACTCTTCAGAAGATGAGGGACACCTGATAGTGCATTATCGAGATCTTTCAAACAACTCGTATTATAAATCAGATTTGATAGGATGGCCAAGCTTAGATAAATGGCATAACTAAGCGAAATTCAACAAGCTCAGTCGCTATGTTCAAAAACAAACTGAAAGAGGCAGAATTTTAGTGTACACTTTTTTCTCGATATTCGTTGAAGTGGGTCATTAGAAGTTTATGTCATGAATTTCGGGAAAATTGGCGCTGGAGCTTGAGGCGCCATCTTGAATTTCACGAAAAATAAGTTTTTACTGGGTTAATAAACTCTTTTTCACTTTTGAAAAAAAAAAAAACTGGTTAGATAAGGCATTTCGGAAAACATTTAACGGCCTCCTGATTGCAAGTTCTTCGTTAGCGAGATGATTGAGGATAAAGAGGTCAAACATTCTTAGGATTTTTAAACCTCAAGTAGGGGTTCAGTTGATAAGAAATTAACTAGCAGCTCCATTTATTCTCAATATGATCAAAGCTTTGATAAATGTTTCTGAAAGCTTTTGTCCCTAATGATTTTATTATTTTAAAAAAAGTTAAAAAAAAACTATCTTTTAGCCGGCTATTTCTACATCTAAGACGGATCTGTCTTAAGTCGTCGTCCGTTAGCATTGTGTCGGTTGGCTTGTCGCAAGTAGTTTATTTTGCCCTAATGAGAATCAATTGACACACCCCATGTAGCCAAAGTCAGAGTATGCACAATCAGCTCTCTAAGCGCAGCAATAATTCCTCACCCATAAGTTAATGACAATTAAACTTTTCAGTCAGTACAAATAGATTCCAAACATTCAAAATGTATGGACGCAAATGGTCTCAAATGGCAATGGTAATCGCCGACATCGTCGTCGCTGTCTCTTCTTCCCCTGATGCACTCACTGCTCGATGCAAAACACATGCCAAAAAATATACAGGGTGATTGTTAATATACTGATGGAATATTTTTCAAAACTCTGAGATATGATTTTTTAAAGCAAATATATTAAAAAAAAATTATCAGTTATTCAGTTAACAAGAGATCATTAAGTGCAGTTTATAAGTTGTTTTTGATTATCTCAGAATGCATAAGCACTTTAATTTTTTTAAATTTGTAATAGAATCCAACACAAAGTCTAAAAAAAATTCAATCAATTTGCCAAACACCCTGTGTATACCTCCACCTATAGAAGCTTGCATAGATTGGATGTGCCATTAGAAAAATTTGCTAGGTGGCCAATATGCTATTTTTACAACTGGAGGAGGAAAAATATAATCGTTACATCATCAGAATATTCATTTATCTGAGTTGGGTACTATATACTATGCTCGCAGTCTGTGTCACTCGATAGAGATACTGCGAGTTGAGTATATGCATCGCTTAGCTAATACCTATCACACGCCCTGAGAGTCCATCCAAAGGCTGGCTGGTCTCGTCGTTTTTTGTTGGGTGGAAGTGGATTGGACGTTGGTGCGGTTGGTTTCGCTCAGAGTCGGCGATTTCGCTATTTGGAGTATTGTCCGTCTTCGTCGTCGTCAATTGGTCTGGTGGTGGAAGAGGGGGTGAACATTATATTATATACATAGATATTGAAGCTCAACGAGCATATCTGAATAATATTAATAAACATATTCTACTTATTCACGGAGAAATTAATTCCATGGGGGCATTAAAACAAAAAGTACCAAACACTGTTCACTCACAAGGTCCCTGCGTGCTATCGTCGCCGTCGTCGCTGCTGCTAGCAGAAACAAGCAAAAGGTTGTTCGCGGACAAGTCGCACGATACAATTAATGATGTAATAATGTTTTGCAATAAACGAATGAGATATGAACGGCTTGTTCAGGTTTATCTTCAAAAAAATATGTTAACAAGGTGAAATTAGACCTTCTTTTCCGATAGTTGTTATGTTCAAAAACTGTTCATGATTAATAGCTAAGAGTATCTAGTACAATTTTAAGGGCAAAAAGGAGTCGAAATTCCTCAAAAATAAAGCTTGTAAATATATAGATCTTTAATAAGCTTGTTTATGGTGGTTAAATAAATGTATCAGCAAACATAAATTAATTTAATTTAAACATCTTAACAGAGACTTTATAGAGCTTCAAAATCTGGTGAATTTCTAGAAAACTTGGTTTCTAATTTTGATTATGTTAGCAATACAGATTTTAAATTTTGTAAAGTAAAGTTGTTAATAGTTTTTATGGACTTTATTGCATATTTTATGGGATCTGAAGTTCTAAGAAGGTGTTATAAGTTAAAAACTGGTTAAAAATTAAATATAATGCTCAACTAGATTTAACGTGCTTGCTCTTATGTGTAAGATACTTAGAATTTAAAAAATGCATATTATAGGTTCATATGTTCAGAAGCGCAAAATTACCTTTCACAATTTTATTTACAATTACATTTTTTTTTAGAATTTGGAGCTAAAAAAGTTTAACGAATTAGAACAAGAATGCCATAAGTTTTTAATATAAAATTTTAAGAAATAAAATGCACGACTGGATCGCACGAACTTGCTTTTATGTAAAAGTACTATGGAATTTAAAATACATTTTATAAATATAAAACATGGATTTAATGAGATAAAAATGTATAGAATTGCCGTCTGATTAATCTTTTTAACATTAAAGTAATTTTTTTTATAACAAATTTCCTTAAAATTTTTCGAGAACAAAATTTGGGATGCCAAATTTTAAGTATTTAGTAGTATAGATTTTAGAAATAGTTTCAAAAAATAATCGTTCACACGTTTTAAAGATATTGGTTTTTCAAAACAAACTTTAAATTTTTTTTTCAAAAATCTTAAAAAAAAAAAATTTCGAATATTTTTATATATGGTACAATATTATTTTAAACTTAAGGGGGCTCCTGCTGAAAATTTTTGGTTAAAATCGTTAAAGCCGTTTTCGAGATTAATAAGATTATGCATTGGGGGTGTATGGGGGTACCGTTAGCTTTGGAGCTAAAAAAAAATTCAATGTCTCCTCTAGGAAATCACCGAAGACCCTTAAGTACCGAGATTGAAGAACATAGTTAGTGGTTAAGGCTGTAGGGAGAGGTACAGACACACTGAAACATGTTTTTTGTGTACTAAATGTTCCTTAAAATTTGTATAAAAAAAATTGATATGCAGATTCTTAGTATTTAATAAAATACATTCTAAAACGTAATTTAAAAATTTATTCGTGTATCCGTTTTCAAGATATTGAATTTTCAAAAAAAAAAAATTTATTATTTTTTTAAAAATCCAAAAACTATTTTTTCTAAAATTTTTTTTAGATCATACTCGTATGTTTTCAAATGCATTAGGATCTTCTGCATAAAAATCTTGGTTAAAATCGTTAGAGCCGTTGATGAAAAATTCGAAAATCAAAAAAACGGTTCTATGACAGGTACCGTTAATAACATTTCCCCCCACAAATTTTGTGTACCAAAATATACTTAGTCTGTGTCCATAATATCACACCTATTTTTTTTTATCAAAATCGTTAAAGTCGTTTTCGAGATAAATAAGACTGCATTACGGGTGTATGGGGGTACTGTTAGTTTTAGAGTTAAACAAAATTTTCAATTGTTCCTCTAGGGAATCACCGAAGACCCTTAAGTACCGAGATTGAAGCAAATAGCTCCAGTGGCTTAGGCAGTAGATGGAGGTACAGACATACAGACAGACAGACGGAATTGCCGGACCCACTTTTTTGGTCTTCGCTATCATCGTAATGTCAACTTTGATCAAAATCTCGAGTTCGATTTTTTTTCCAAATGCAGAACTTGTCCTATAGTACCTATATCGCAAGTAAAAATGTTGGTAAGCTAATTTTAAATTTTTATCATTGTGCAAATAAAATAATAAAAATTAAAAAAAAAATGACTGACCCGTTGGGATATCGAATTTTCAAAAAAAAAAAAAACAAAATTTGATTTTTTTTCAAAAATCAAAAATTGATTAAATTAAGTTTGGTTTTAACATAAAATAAATAAATTTTGTAATGCAACATCTCGATGAGAACCAGGACCTAGTGACATACAACTTTCAACCATTCCCATGTGCGTGTTACCGGGAATGGAAGGGACCTACGATTTTCTACTGATTGCGAACGGCTAATGAGCAGCACTTTTCATGACAAGAGATAACTTTTAGAGGATTTGTCAATTCCTCGCAAGAGGCAGTTCACCCCTGAAAAACTTTTTTGGAGCGGATTTTAATCCATTGGACCTACACTTCACAGTTGAACTTAGATCGTCAGAGTTGTGATTTGAGCGCTTGTGATTTTTTAAATGGTAAGTGAATTTTGTGTTGTGTTTAATATTCGTGCGCTAGGAAGCAATTTCTTTGACGTGTACGTCCATTCTGTTAAATACAGACCATCTGTTTTGGCACTAGGTGAAACACAGGTTAGTGGCGAATAGTGATCTTTGAGAATTTCCTCTGCCATAACCACTGCTATAACCTAATGCCATTACTCTTTCGCCATCGCGGCCTTTTAGTCTATGTTAGATCTTCCCCCTCGACGGGTTTCACCTTGTCGTGGTGGGGGGGCTTACGCCTATCCTCCTGCTGTGAAGCATCAGCTGGTGGAATAGGTAACTAAGAAAACCTAACAGGGAGTTCAGGGACAGTCAGGATCGAGACGATATGGGATGGTTAGGTTTCTGGTGACATGCCTAAGCCGGAAATTTAATGCATCCCGTAGTATTGATCTTGGTTGGTAAGGTAGGGTGGGACCGTAGGGTCTCTGGCTGCTTAGGCGGCTGGGGGTCTGAAAGTCCTACCAAAAAGGGTGTGTGTGTTGAGTAGTTGGATGGTTCTTTTGGTTCTTTGAGCCAAGGGAACCGTATTAATGATCTTGATGGTAGTACGGGTGGGACTGTGGATTCTTGACTGGGCATGCAGTTGGGGGTTCTAGGTCTCACTAAGGCAGTTAAGCTAGTAGCGTGTGCGAAAGTTTTTCTGGAGGATTTTGAGGTGTATAAGGATGTCTTGGGTGTCAAGGATGTCTAGAGGTGTCAGAAATGGCAGATGTGGCAGCAATGTCATATCTGTCTTAGTATGCAAGAGGTATCAGAAGGGACTGGTATGTCTGATTGCTGGACTACTGTTGAAGGTTGCTCACTATATACATGAGGCTTGGTGGCATGTCTCCCGTGTGTACCATGCGTAATTCCCAAGCGATCGTGTGGTGAGTGACTTTTGATGTTGGGTCTGGTGGTTGGATGTGTCAGAGAGGTCTTGCATGTTTGATTGCTGGACTGCTGTTGAAGGTTGCTTACTATATACATGAGGCTTGGTGGCATGTCTCCCGTGTGTACCATGCGTAATTCCCAAGCGATCGTGTGGTAAGTGACTTTTGATGGTGGATCTGGTGATTGGATGTGTCGGATGTGGGAAGTTCTTCGGCTGACCGAGCACGGTCGGAGTTCTTCAAAGGTTTTAAACGGATATAAAAGGGTTTAAAATGTATCAAGAGGTGTCAGAAAGGGTTTGGGGTTCCGGGTACTTGTACCTGGCGTCCTTCGTTAATAGCGTGAAGTGGAGCGTCATCCAGAGTTCTTCGGAACAAAGACCGGGGCGTCACCCGTGTGAACCGTAAAAGGGGATCAAAAGACAGGAGCGTCTCTCCTTGCTCACCAACTGGTGGCTAAAGACCGGGGCGTCACCCGTGTGAACCGTAATTGGGGATTTAAAGACTAGGATGTGCATGAGTTGTTCGTTTACCGCCCTCAACTTACTTCTCAATATGTGTATCCTAGGGTTGCTAGGCCCAGGGTTTTGCAGTACCCTATCTGGAAGTGACTGATTCATATCCATAACCCCTAGGTTGGGTAGGAATTAGGCTTTGTCCTCTTTTCCGCAGTCGCCTAGGAGGGATTTGATGACGTGGCGAGGCTCCACCGGTAGCCTTATACTGGTACCACGGGTGATAGTGCCCGGGATTTTGAGGGCAATTATAGTGCACATCTTCGGGTGTGTCAGTTCTCTTTTTCCTGCTATCTTGAGGTCGGCCCCCTAGTGGGAGATCGTGGTGGCGTGGTTTACTCCAAATGCGGAAACGAATGGGACTCAGGATTCTATTCTTGGGTTCAAGAGGCGTTGGTAGGTCTCGACTTTAAACAAGAGGTGTGCATATGCTGCAACATATCACAACTTTGTTACCGAAGTAGCTTGCTACGGAGGGGTTAATGGCTAGGACTAAATCTGGCTCCAATGGTGGTAGGCCACCCGTGGGGTAAAACCTTTAACTGGTAGGAATCCACGTAAAACTAAGGTTCATTCTATGTTAGATATGATCTTGCTTGCCAGAACTTTCCTCAATACGATCATTGTTCTAGTACAAACTTTAACTTCATTTGGCCCAAATTTACTGTCCGAAAATACATCATTTATTATTGTTTCATTTATATTAGTCCAAATCTTGACAGTTTGATGTGCTGTCTGATTCCATTTCCCGAATTGTTTCCTTGTACTCTCACACTGAAGTCTTTTTATTGCGGACGACCTTGAAGTACACAATTCATGTTGGATACGCTATTCAGGACAGACAACAACCGAAGAAAGATATGTTGAGATTCTTGCTGAGATGCACCACCTTACTGAGCTTGTAAATGAGTCCACTGGAATACCAGATGTTGCTAGGCAAAACGCCCACACCCTCAGCTTCTTTCTTACTTCTAACCATGAAAAGTATACCATAACGAGTTTACTGTCATTCAGGACATCGGATCATTGTGCAATTAGCCAATTTCTCGTGTAACATTCATATATGTAGTTAAAGAGAAGCACCCCACTATGACCGTTTGGCAATACGAGAAAGCCAACTGGGTCGGTCTAAATAACTTATTCGAATTGGTCACTATGTTTCCTGGATAGTGACGTTGATGCCAGTGCTGATATGATTTGATTTTTAAGTACATTATAGATCGTAAAAATTAATCGAAAGAAAAAAAAAATGAATCAAAATTCTAGGTGTCGTTTTCCAGAAAAATACTACTTTTGAAAACCATTTTTCAACATTTTTATGGTAGGTGCAGTTATTTTTAGATAAAATAACCTTTTTTTTCTCATTTTGATGATTGTTTTTAAAATCTTCAAGTTTTAAGAAAATCGAGCATAATGATGCTTTCGAAATATCGAGTTTTGAGAAAACGATTTTTAAATTAAAAAAAAAAATGTTTTGAAAATTTTAATTCGCAATACTTTTTAAACTTTTGGGGGGCCCTAACATAAAATTTATGATAAATTGGTTGTACCGTTTTTGAAAAATCAAAAAAAAAATAAATCTAAGGTTGGTACCATTAATAACCATTTTTCGCAATTTTTTTCAACCATTATCTACCTAGCTTAAAATAAATGACGTTTTGTGATTTTGTTTTAAATCTATTAAACAGTTTTTGAGAAAAGCAAACGTATAGTATAAAATTTAGAAAAAAATCATATGGGAGGTACCCCTATTTTTGTCTAAGAAAAAAAGGAAAAAACGTGTGGGGGGGAATTAAAAATGTTATCTACCAAATTTAATGAAAATCAAATAAGTAGCTTAGGCTGTAGTCGAACAGACAGACAGAATAATACCGAGTCACACTTTTTCGTGTTCTCTGTCATTGTAATGTCGACTTTGATGGAAATCTCAAATTCAATTTGTGTTACGAATGCATAACTACATACATACATAAGTATGTAATCGCAAGTAAAAAATGTTTCAATTAAAGAGAAAAAAATTAAAATGCTTTGCCTAGCTTTAGGGGTTTTACTGTTTTTGAAAATGTGTATTCTGAAATATTTTATTTACCATTCTATTTGATTTTTTTATTTTCTTGTTTCTTTTCAGGTAAATTCCATTTTAGTATTTGTAACTTAAATACCAGGTACAGTTAAATTTATTATATTCAAATAATCTATGCACTTGCCCATTAAATACAATTTTTGAAATTCAAATATCATTCC
Source organism: Chrysotoxum bicinctum (assembly GCA_911387755.1). Taxonomy (NCBI): domain Eukaryota; kingdom Metazoa; phylum Arthropoda; class Insecta; order Diptera; family Syrphidae; genus Chrysotoxum; species Chrysotoxum bicinctum. Next base: position 173,007,479 of record OU426989.1, read on the forward strand.
TAGAAAATTTAAATTATTAAATCCATCCTCTAAAAAAATACAAAAAAATTGACCATAAAATATTTATTTTTCAAAAATCCACACTGGCCTAAATCAAGTATCAAAATTTGGCAAATATACATAGATAAAATGTGTGCGCATATTCCTCTTCCATATCATCCTCCATTAACCCATTTCCGGGGCTTCTTGTTCTATTATTTGTGGTCTGTTTAGAGGAATTCTGAAATTTATCGATCAAAATGATTTTTTGATGAAATCGGAATCCACTCCCAATCGCTCTAGAATCCACATTGCGCCAGAATCAGTTGGAATTTCTGCGGTTGAAAGCACTAGGCCCGATGAAAATTCGTCAAGTTGCTGTCTGCGAAAAGCGAAGTTCATGTGCGTACTGCATACTATCACGGACAGTGATGGCAGATAGATCCTCTCTCAGTGAAAAATGGGTGTTGACCAGGGCTGTTGTTTCATTTATTGAAAAAGCAGTACTCCCAGTAGTAAACGATATATCTTATGACATATTTATTATGAATTTTTTAAACAAGAATATAGTTTATAAAAAAAATTAAATATTAATTTACTCATTTGAAAAACAGTCAAGTAGAACCACCTAGGACTATTGAAGGGGGGCTGTTGAATTATTGTTTCAAAAGAGCTTGTAATGGCCTTAAGTCAATATAAATTGGCGTTTAGTCTCGGTAGTCTTACTTGGATTCATTAATTGGTCTTCTAAATACGCAGTTTTTGTTAAGTGCATTTCAACTAACGTGTATTTTCCTACAAATACATGCCTTACAAGATTAAAATTCTTGACCTTCAACCTGAAGGTTTTTTTTTCTACATTCAAAGCAGATAATTTGAATAAATATCTCTTTTATCCCCATAATTTGTAGAGCTTTCTGTTTGTTTTTAAAAAGCCACTAGATCATTCAGCTGTTAAATCACGCCCGCCATTTTTATTTTTCTATATTTCTGAATGTCACCTGTCTGCCGATTGAACATTGGTGTTGGTTGTGGAGCAACTGTTTTGGATTAGAGCGATCGAAAAGTTAAAATCCTTCGAACACTCGAAGTAGGCCATCAAATACGGTACTGTTGTCCAAGGAAAATGTGTTCGATCCATTAGTTTTAGCAACTGAAAATATTCTCTGAAAACGTAAAAAGTAGCATTATAGGTGTTTGTGCACACTTCAAAATTTCAAACAGCAAAATTATACTTATTAAAAATTAAAAAGAAGTCTCAAACGAAATTCGGAAAAAACGTTTAACTTTTTCACTAAAGCCTAGTACTCACCTAGCGTGAAATAAAAAATAAATACGTTCCAAATTACACGCGAAGAATAAAAATGAAAATAGAATAAAATTTTCCACGTGAATTTTTGATACTCACTTTGAATGAAAAAAAAAATGACAATTATTTTTAAACTGATTCGTCCTTTCTGTTTATAAATTTTCAATTTTTTGTTTTGAAACAAACTATTAAAATCAACTGACAAATGTCACAGTTTTCCACGTTGCCTTCAACTTTTTCCTGATGTTTGTACATTGAGAAATGAAAATCATAGCGTGGAAAAAGTTGTGGAACATATTTGTTTTTCCAATCCACATTTAGTACTCACCTCTCGTTGCGGATTTCATGCCAGTGAACCAGCAGTCACTTTTATATGAAATTTTCATTTTCACTTGAACTGAGTACCAGGCTTAAAAGTGTAATAAATTCCCTCTCTCGGTGAGAAATAACGCCATTTTGAAATTTGAAGAAGATTCTCATGTATATATATACATACGCCTGGAATAAATTTCTTGCATCGAAATTTTCTATTAAACTCGTAAAGATCGTGCTCTGAACTTGTTCTTAAAGAAAAACGAAAAACGAGTTGACGCTCCGAGTTCTCTAAGTGCTCTGTTCTGAACTAAAAATGAACGCCTAATGAGTTTTTTGTTTTTTATTTTGAAGAGTGCCTATGTTCGCTAGGGATGGCGGTTATTCAAAATTAACCGGTTTCGGTTTTTCCGGTTATTTTCCCTCTCGATTTAACCTGACGGTTTTAACCGGACAAAATAACCGGTTTTTTCAATAACCGGTTTTCGGTTTTTTATGCATAAATTTTTTGAAGTCTTAAAATACGTTCATATCAAATAAACTTTATTATGTACATATAAAACATACAAACATATGTATAGATAAGCTTTTTCAGAAAAGAAAATCCTCTAGTTAAAGTGTTGTGTTACTTGAAATAAAATAAAATATAAGTTTAAAAAAATAACAAGCATATCTAGTTAACACAAAATTTATTTTTTTTTTGTTTAACGAGGAAATAGCCGACATTTCATTTTGAAAATTTATAAATAATAAATGTGTTCCTTTTATTGTTTTATAAGACTTTCATCACTTGGTCGGGAAATACGGTTACCTCAATGACTTAATTTTAAAAATTTAAAAAAAAAAGAGTTACTTACACAATAATATACAGAACAATACAACGCAATTTTGCGAAAGTGTGTAGTTTAAAACGATTTCACATTGCTACTACTACACTAAATAACTCTATAAAAGAAAAGGTGGAAGTGGTGAATAACGTCACATGTTGCACACAAGTGCAGTTCTTTTGAAACAAGGAGATCTTGTTTCAAAGACGTTTTCTACACTTTTTTGTTTCTGTGGTACCAAAGTAAATAACCGGTTTCCCGGTTATTGGATTTTAGAAAAAAACACCGGTTTTAACCGAGGTAAAAAAATCTCCGGTGAAAACCGGTTAATTGAAACAAAATAACCGGTTTCGGTTTTAACCGGCCGGTTTTTCCCATACCTAATGTTCGCAGAAAAAGATGTTTTTAAACGGGGAAGATTAGTAATAATAAATTATTATTTGACGATTTTGTTTCAAAAAGTTCAAGAGCTATTTTGGCTGTGCTAGCAGGCCGGCGGCGCGGCGGCACAAAGTTTAAAAAAATAATACAAATACTACAATTAACATTACTTAGACAGCCCTGGTGTTGACTGATTGTTCACATAAGATCAACTCGAATTTGGTCATTTAACGTAGAATAGTCGACTGGCAAAGACAATCTTGTAAGCCATAAAATCTTTCAAATAGGAGAATACCTATTTTAAATAAAAATTTATCATTTTTACGAAAATTTACAACAGATAAAAAGAAAAAGACTATTTATGACCGCCATTAACTCCTAAAATCTATCCAAACCTATTCAATAACCCTCTATTAGGAAACGTTATTTACTTGTAGTTGAAATTGTTTTGAAATCTTTTAAATCTTATTATATTTTTCGAAAGTTCAAAAATGTTACCTCTAAAATGAGCAAAATTTCGAGACAATTTTTCGAAAACATTCAAAAAATAGGTCGATTAAAAAAAACACAAAACCTATCATTAGGTTAGTTGCAGGTCTGAAAAACGTAAGACCTTGCGTTTTCACACCGTTTGCCGGAAATGCCTTAAGAAAATTGTTATTCGACCTTATTGCACATTTGCCCTATTTTACCCTATCTTGTCTCAATCCAGCCATGAGGCTGTGAATCAGTCTTTGTTTTCTCCATTTATTATAATTACTTAATTCATTTTCAAAAAGTAGAAGCACTGCGAAAAAGTCGCAAATATTAATGCAAGTCTGACTTCCAGTCACAAAATTATATTTTCATCCAAAACCCAATAAATACTTGTCGAATAGAAATAAGAAATAATAATAATCCAAACGTCCCTGTCGTCGCCCTAGATTAATTTAACATGATATTCATTTCGAATGCAACTCTCCAGTTTCTCAAAAAAATGTGTTCCAATGTTTTCGTGGAGTAGAGTGATTTTTGAAAATATGTAGGTTATGTGTGTAGTACCTTCTCTAAGTGCTAAGAAGATCGTCCACTTGAAACTACAAAAGGGACTCTCTATTCATTAATGTTCAGCCCTATTCAGGAAATGAAGTGGCACATTGAGCGAAAAACTCTTGAAAGAAAGGACCTGTTGTGTTTGAATTGAATACCACTTACTGCTTATGTAGGTCTAGGTATACTCGTAAGCACTTCATTTGCTTCCTCATGTCTCATTTTCCAAGAAAAATGTATGCTCATGAAACCGACGACGCACGATGACGAATAGAATTCCTAAATCAGAGCAAAGATGCGGGTTCCATCGAACACAGACAGACACGGCAACATCACATTAAAAAATTGAAGGAAAAAAATAAAATGTGCATGCATTCCCCATAGGGCTGAGATGAGTCTCAAAACTCTCCAAATAGAGCACACAGGATCTTTCGAATTTATTTTGGTTGGCATATGGCGGAATGTTGTCAGCGAGCTGCTACCGTGTTGTTCCGTGTTGATTCTGTTCTTGGGTCTCGATGCGTCTTCTCCGGATTCCATGGATTGTGATGTGCATACAAACATCGATCCTAACAAAATACGCCGAAGGGAAACGACCGATAAAATCTCATGCCCGAACGGAAGAGGGCGTATTTCTTCCATCATAAAAATGTACGTGTTCGTGTTTTGATTTTTTGTTTTCTTTTTTTCCGTTTCTCTTCCAGACATTGACATAGGGAACAGGGAACACCAGGGGTAAACAAAAATCACATATCACTCCTCTCGTAAATTGTTAGTTGGTAGAGAGGTACAAGTGCGTCTCAATAACCTTGCGGATATGGTGGTTTTCAAAATTGATTTTTTTTTTAGAAAGTATGATTTTACAAGGAGGAATATCCCAAACTCTCTGCGCTCTGCATAGGGATATATCAAAATCATGTCATTCACGGTATTCACCCCTCGGCGGTAATGAAGCTATCACAAGCGGTATGATGGAGAGTAAAGTTACTCCTGTTTGGTGGTGACGATGCGGCTACACTTGCTCTACGAATGGCGCGTGAAGCGTGATCGTGGGAAAGTTTGACGTATTATCGTTGGTTTTTTCGGTTTGCAATTTCATTCCCGAGCCGAGAGACCGACATTTTTTTTTTTTTTTTTAATTTTAAGTGAAACAAGGGATGGTACTTCCTCAGGAAGTGATATTAAGTACCTTAATCTATGCCAGGGTATGAGTTTATGTTTTATATTGTACACAGTGGGAAGTTGCAAACTAAAATTTCCGGTTACATTTAAGTTCTAGGATCGGAAGAAAGGAATACAAAAAAGAAGTGAAGGGAAGTTTCAATTAGAATAGTTGCACGATTCTGAGCGAACAAGTTGAACCTACTGGACTAATCCAATCTTATGGAAGGGGTAAAAGTATTTCATGAGAAATGATATATATAAACAAAATGTTGCTCTTAAAAAACAGGGTCAAGCTATTTTTCAGAAGAAATGGCTGAAGAAGCGTAAAAATTTGTTTGATCCAAAATAACCGAACTTAGGATTGGACACTTTCTATTTTATAGAAACAAAATTTGGTTACCATTTTTGACAATCATGGATAGGTACGAGTATTAGGATGATTTTTTTTTCTTGAAACTATGATAAAATGGTTGTTTAGGGTTTCAACAAAAGTCTCCAAAGAAAACCTTAATTTTAAAAATTTAAAGGTCTCTTATTGCGACTTGTGTTTGTTCGGTTTATTTTTTCCATTTTTTATAAGACACCACCAAACTTTAGAGAGCCAACTGTGAAGGGCAATCACGCCACGCCCGCAACGTTTCCACTAACGAACATTCATTTTGATAATAAAGTTTGGATGTGCTGTTCAACCGTGTTACTTACCATGGTGATTTGGCATCAGTAACTGAATATTAAATAATAGATTTGACAGATGTCACCAAAACAACATGGTTGCCACAGGCTGCCAAAATCTACCTGCGCCATTTATAAGACATGTAATCTAGAAGACAAAATTTTAAAGATAAGTCTTATTTGCACATTTTCTGCAATTTGATTGACCAAATTTTAAACACAAACAATATTTTGAAATACAAAATTTTGAGCTCAAAACAAAGAAAATGGAATTTTAAACATATGTACTTAATTTAAAAACCAGAATTTTTATTCAAAACCCTCAACGCCGGAATTCATTGTTATAAAACCCTATTTGCTCATTGTTGAATTTTTTCCACTTAACCTGATTGAGACATCTTGGACCACATTTCACTCAAAAAATCTCTCCAAAAGGAAAAGAATTACTCCCGAAAACCCTCTAGTGAACTCGATTATAAGCTACATATACGAAATATTGAAATCAATGGTCGCTAACAGAACGCTGCGTGGTACTGTGTTCGACACAGGAAAAGTTATTTATGCTTTAACTGGCTCCAGACTCGTTAAAGGCCTCTGACACGGATCCTTTCCTAGAGAATAGTTAGAAAAGCTGTTTTTAGTCTGTGGTGACAAAAACTCGATCTTACTTTGTCAGCTTGGACTTGGACTGGTATTCTAAGTCTCTCTTGTTGTCCATTCGTTTAATATCGTAACAGGTCTTTTGTTTATCTTATTGTGCAACTTCTTAAAAGAGGACTGGCAGTAGCAGGGTTTCGAAAAACGTGTACTTTTAAGCTTGAAGAGTTTTGAACAAATTTGTTGTTCGCTTCAACGCAGAAGAAGCTGTTTCCTTAGCTAATTCTTCGCAGGATCTCTACTAAGGTGTCGTTTGTGGACTAAGATGAAGTTCCTTAATCACCTCAAAGCTGCTATGTGTCTAACGTCTGCAATATGCACTATCTACTCAAGAGCTATAAAAATGAAGCAATAGGTGCACTTGTAATCTGATGGTATAAAAGCCAAAGAGCCAAAAATCTTTACACCGCTTGAGAGAAAGTAAAATTATTTCATTTTATATTTCAAAAGCCTTTTAAAATTTTTAGCATCAAACTCTCTTACCGAAAATGCCTGCATTTGGTATTGTTGAATTTCTTCTTCGTTGGAATAGAAATTACCTTTTGGACCGCTCGATACAAGTTGTATTGTATGGTTTGGAATCTGATATTCATAAAATAAATGCTGGTGTGCCCCAGGGCTCCGTTTTGTCTCCGACTCTTTTTCTCATATACATCTAGGATGTACTGTCTGAAACTTCTAATTCATTTAATTGTTTTACTGACGACGGCGACGGATGTGGAGCAACGTATGATATGATAAATATTGTACGATGGAGAATCAAAAACCACCGAGATTTCAGTGCTTCAAAAACTCAATGCTGTCTTGCTGCGTTGAAGAGGTACCACTTTTTATGCTGCTATCAATTAGCGGGACTTGTATTGAACATAACATTTTGAAGAATCCAGTCAGCTTTCAGTTTATAACGGACCACCTTGTGTGGAATGATCACATATTCGAAGTTCCCAAAAACGCTGCTAAGTGCTTAGGTTTCTTTCACAGATGCAAGAAATATAATTTACCCCTTCTGCAGTGGTTGTAATCTATAAAGAGTTTATTCATCAAAAGCTTGAGTAAAATTCCGACGAAATTTTGACAAGGTCCTCACAGTCAACTGATGGGTCTATGTGAGACTGCTGGAACGAAACGTGGACTAAAGGCCAAAAAAGCTATTTTGAATCTAAAATTCCTATAGTTGGGCAGGTGCTCCAATAATCCACTTGAGTCACTTGGATATAATCTAAAAAAGGAGCTTTAAAAATGATAACTGATAGAAGTATAACCCCAATTGTTCTGAAGAGGTGTTCTTCTACGCTGGCAAAACCATTGTATAAGCTTTTATATCTTCCCTATTTCTCTGGACTCTTTCCGATTGGATGGAAAACAACATTTTTCCACCGAATCCACCTTCCCCACCAATTACTGACCAATTGCACATACGTCCCTTCTTTCCAAGGTCATTGTAACGCTGATTAATATTCAGCTTTAGAAATATTTTAGAGAACGAAAGCTCGTTTATGACCGACAGTACGGCTTTAGTAGCAACAGGTCTACTGATGATCTGATGGCATATCTCACCGGATAGTGGATCAAATCATTTTGGTGAAACCAAGATTATTACACATGATATTTCTAAAGCATTTAATAGAGTTTGGCATGAAGCTCTCTTATCAAAAATTAATGCATTTTAAATTCCTTCTTTGTTGGTTTAGAAATTACCTTTTAGGTCGTTCAAATCGTGTTGTTTTGCACGTTTTTAAGTTTGATATTCACAAAATAAATGATAGTATATACCAAGGCTTCGTTTTGTCTCCGACTCTCTTCCTCTTCCTCATCTTCATCTGTATATCTTTTAACCCCCTACAATGTTTTGCTGACGACAGTACTCTCAGCTTCTCATATTCTTTTCCAGATCGACATCCTTCATCTTCGGAAGTGACTCTGCAACGACAGTGCATGATAAGTTCATTCAATTGTAGAATGGGGTTTTAGAAACCGCGGGGAATTAAATGCTTCGAAATCCCAAAGCTGTCTTCTCTCCGTCAAGCGGAATGTGCCTTCCCTGCCATCATCTATGGATGGCACTTGCATCGAGAAAACCGAAAAGCTTTCCGACCCATCTTTTGTGGCATGATCACATATGTACATATTTGATGTTGCGAAAATGCGGTGCTACGAGTATGCTTAGGTTTCCTCTGAAGATCTAAGCAATTTTTACTCCTTCTGGCTACAATTCATAAGGCATACATTCGTCCTAAGCTTGAGTATAACTCCCATATCAATTTTCCATTGAGCTTAATTTCGGACGTAGTGTTAGATACAGAGATTCTTTCCTTAGCCGTACAACATGAATGTATAATGCTTTATGCAGCTAAGTTTTGAAATTTTTTTATTATGATCGAATACGTTTGGCAGGGATGGGAACTCAATTCACTAATTAGTGAACAAGGTATCTCCTTCTACACCGATGGGTCAAAAATGGAAGAAGGAACAGGAGCTGGGGTGTTCTGTGTAGCTCTCAATATTAGAGAATCATTCAAACTCCCAGATGAGTGTAGTGTCTTTCAGGCTGAGATCTACGCCATTGAAAAGGCGGCAGAATTGGTACGCACGAAAAAACTGAACTCGTCGGAGATCACATTCTTCGTGGACAGCCAAGCTGCCATTAAAGCTTTAGCCAGTGAGACTATAAGATCCAAGACAGTAACAAAATGCCGAGACATGCTGAACAATATTTGTAACACTAACCAAGTCAATCTCTGTTGGGTTCCTGGACATAGTAATATAAAAAGGATGAACTGGCAATTAAAGGGTCAGTATCAAATAAAAACAGCAGTAGCCATTTAAAGTTGGGACCAAAAATCCCGATTGGCGTGATTAAAAGGAAAATAGACCTAGTAACGTCCTCCAGGGACGACTGCTTCATCTCTAGAAGTTTATGGCCTAAAATTAATGAAAAGGAAACTCGATATATTTTATCGCTGAGTAAAAAGAACATTAGAATCCTGATAGGTGTACTAACGGGTCACTGCGCCATTGGCCACTAGAATGGGTGCACCCGACTTCAGTAGGAGCTGTCAGAATGTCAAGGAGATTGAAACCATTAAACACCTGCTCTGCGACTGTTCGAACCCCCCAACAAATCGCCTCCGTTACTTTGGAAACAGGTTTGTTGCAGAACTGGACGATCTAACGCAGGTCTCAATGGCAAATATGAGAAAATTTATTGTAAGCACAGGCTGGTTCGCAAATAAACCAGTCTACATAAGACATTAGTTAAGAGCATCTCTGTTTTTATTAATATAGGGGATCACAATGGACCAATAGGCCCCCGTGTACGCAATAGCCTCTGTGCTGTGCACGCCCCTCCTAACCTAACCTAATACGTTTGGTCTCATTCCTACCTTCTGCAGGAGTCACTGCGATGCGAGTTTCATCCTTACCCATATATATTCCTTGCCACCAACCGACTATTCTTCAAGCATTGGATACATCTAACAGAGTGCTACAATGGTTTGCGATGGATACAGCTTTTGATTTTTGACAGTTGTCGAACTGAACGATCCTTTTGCTTATCGATTGTTAACTTGAGTAAAATCGAATGTTTCCTTGATCGATATTTGACATTTCTTGACATTGTCATTTCTAACAGCTATTTTTGCGAGTGTCAAATGTCAACAAGTTGATATAGTGGTGGTTTTAGGTTGATTGAAAGACCATGAAAAATCATTTTTGTATTAGAACACTTAACACTGGATTGAAGATTTTAGTTCCCCTTCCATTGGGCTTAATCGGAATAGCTGTTTTTAATCTATTGCTATTGTTCATATTTTTCCAAGGTTTCTAAGTGATTAAAATATTTTTTTTTGGAACTCACAAATGATTCCGTGAGAAATTCTTGAATCACAATTGATGACATCGACCGACAAGAACGTTAAAGCTCAGATGAGATGAGACGAGACCCTATGAACTGTATTGTACTTGGAATATCAGACAATAAAAAATATTTGACTAACATGTGAGGCTATTGACCAGTCAGACCATCAAAGGCAAAATTGTATTTGATCGAGAGTAATAGTTATTAACGATATAATCATCATCATCGTGGATGTTCTGTGTTGGAGGGCATCACAAGGGGCACATTCACTCACATGAGAGATCACCCATTTATTTTCGCATTTAATGCAATTAACCCCAAACTAGGGCCAATCTATCTAATTTGGCTTAATTAAACGAATTTCAATGGGGTGGATCTAAAGCAATAAAAAAAGCAATGATGATGATGATCGTGATGAATTGTTTTTACTTTTACTTTCGAATTTGGATTGGCACTGTCGCTCTAGAAATTTCATTTTAACTTAAGGGGGAAAATGTGTCAATTTTCATTAAAATTGAAGTTCAAAAATTACTAATCACGCTAAAAGCTGGTAAAATGTCATTTAGGATCAGCATTTGGAATGCTATAAGTCCTTATACTTATGTAAAGGGTGTTCCTTTTTTTTTTGAAAAGGCGAATCACTTTAATTTGAAGTAAAACACTGAAAATTGTTTAGAATACCTACAAAATTGGCTTTATTTGAAAGATAATTTGTTGCCATTAAATTTTGAATATGATTTCCGAGCATGAGAATGCCGCACCTGGCGGGTACATATCGTAATCTGGAGGTCCTTAAGTATTGGAAAACTATCCATAGTTTTTCTAATCAATCGCTCTTGTTTTAACTCACGGTGCAACATTTGCGACAAGAATGGAAAATTCAGAGAAGTTGGTGTTGCAGTTCAAAACAATATTCCAGCAGCAGCAATCATGGATGAAGGGGATTTTGGTTGATCAAAACAAAATGTGAGAAAGCGAAGGCGGCATGCACAATCCAGTGTTTCCTAGGTTTGAAAAGCCTAAACAGTCTTGGCAATAACTTTTTGACCAATTGAAACAGCATTTTCAAGCTTAAAATATTGGGGCAGACTCTCAGAAAAAGAAAAAGACATCAAACCCTAGTCTAGATGATGCTTACGAGTCCGAATCTGTGGGGATTTTAAGATGACTATAAACCCTCAATTAGGAGTTAGCAGCTTTCCACTTCCACATCCCGAAGAAATATTCCACAATCGTAAAAGTGGTGAGTTGCATATACTCTGATAGATTTGTACAAAGGCGAGCCATCTAGTGGTTTCGTTTTAAATCATAAATTATTTTGGCTCTGATAGTTGTTTCGTACTTGAAAACTTGATAGAAAGTCAGTATCATAGTTCCAAGGTACTTTACGCTTAAACAGCTTTGGGAAATATTGAAAACTTATTTCCAAAGTTAGCGCTGTGCAGCCCAAACAGTGCGTTTTTTGAAAAGAAGTTTTAGCCGAAATGAAGCGCCCACCGCGCTTCTCATACCCAAGTTTGTGCAAATAGTTCGTGAGACTGGAATGGTAGTGGACAACACTCATGATCCCCGTCTTCGTACGGTGCCCACAGACGAGATTGTGGCTGCTGTAACCGAGAGTGTGAGACTCAATTCACGAACATCAACTCGCCATCGATCTCAACATTTCATGCACTGGCCTGAGGAGAGTTCTGCACAAAGATCTCGGATTATTATTCACTTACACGGTTCAATTGAATCAGAAATTGAAGGTTCACGATCATCTGCTTTGTTATTGCTTCGCAGTTTGGGCCTTAGAGGAGCTCGAATTGGACAACGATTTTGGGCGAAAAATCATCTTTTCTGACTAGGCGCATTTTCATCTCGGCGTAGCCGTTAACTAACGAAATTGCCGCATCTGGAGCACGGAAAACTCACACGTTTTTGTTCAGAATCCAATGTATCCACAGAGAGTGACAGTTTGGTCCGGATTGTAGAGTGGTGGCATCATTGGACCATTTTTCTTCGAAAATGAGGCTGGGAACAACGTTTCGATCAATGGTGGGCGTTACAGAGCCATGTTAAGCGACGTTTTTTTTTTACTGAAATTGAAGACATGGATTTAAATGACCTCTGGGTTATGCAGGATGGTGCACCATGCCACACAGACCATGCCACAATCGATCTTTTGCTCACTATATTCCCAAATCGTGTTATCATCCGTCTTGGCGATATCAATTGGCCTCCTCGGAGCTGCGATTTGACCCTTTTGGACATTTTTTTTGTGGGGAAACGTGAGGTACAGCCCGAAACCATCAACAATGTCTTGGAAAATTGGAGTGACAGCATGCGCTTCTGCGAAGCCAGCCGCGGCAGCCACTTGAACGACGTTGTGTTTTATGATCAATGGAAATGTTTGCTCTTACTAATAAAGCCATAATACATGGAAAAAAGTCTACTTTCTTCATATTATTGCATTTTTTAAAAGAAACTTATATTTGGCTCACCCTTTATGCATATGCACAGAAAGAATCAATGAAGAACATGTAGAGACGGAATTTTGATATAAAGTGTAAAGTTGATAATAGTGTGTGTTTGCACAGGAAATTGTGGAGTATTAAGGACAGATGATCGATGCAAGTGGTATTAAGCCACCAGAAAAAAGATGGAAGCTGTACAAAAGCTGAAAAGACAAATTTCAAGCAACTGCACGCTCGGGAAGCAAAATGTTCGATTTGTTTGAAATAGCTGTCATCAAGATAAACTCAAAGCTTGAGTTATTAAAGCTACTTGCCTTGCTCATTAGTTAGACGCTTTACAAAGGCTTAGCAAAAAGATGTGCTTCTCGAACAATCAAACATGTCACGAGTTATAATTCCAGAAACCTTGAGAAAATAAGTACTTTCGATGCCCAATTCAAATCATTGGGGAATAGTTAGAACTAAGCTGCTCGCTTCGCCGTAACTGGTGGCCTGGCATTGACAATCAAATCTCAAGTCCTCGTCCAGAATTTGTAAGCAGGCCGTTTCCAGCGAAGCCCTGGAAGCGAAATAAGGTCAACTTCACCGAATCTTTTCATGAACATTTTCCTTCTGTTCTTAAGATGCCGCAAACAACAAATAGTTCAACTATTACAGGTTTGGAAAATATTTTTGCCATAAAGGGGCGACCAGATGTAACGAAGCGTTCCATGATATTCCACTTTATGTTACTCCGGTCTTTCTAGTAAAATTGTGCTTCAACAAATTCGATTCAAACACACAGCATGAACACATGACGTTACAGGAAAATCAACAACATTATTATTTTTCGTTCACCACTTACACAGTTCACATTCAGTCTTTACTGAAAAAGTATCATAACGACCTACTTGAATTAACGAAAAGTACCCTTTCGATCATACACAAAGTCAGGCGACATAGTAAAAGGGTTTATTGATCAGTTGAAATCCAGACGTAGACAAGTGTAGGCGATTTGGTCATTTTAACTTTCCTTGCTTTCTCGGAGCTTTCCCCCACCAGTGGTAAGGGGTCTTAGTTCGAAGTTAAACGTCCTAATTATCACCAGGGTGCTTTGGAACCTGCTGATCTACTAGAGCCTTTAGCCTGCTGTTTTAGTGCCACCATTGGCGTAGAACTTGCTGATGTACCAGATCGTTTTAGCCTGCTATTTTAGTCCCACCAGGAAGTGTAGCACCTGCTGATGTACCAGAGCGTTTTAGCCTGCGGTTTTAGTACCACCAGGAGCCTAGTACCACTCCATCCTGTCATAAGCCAGGACCAGGACCAGTTTTTAAAGTCGAATTACCAGAAGCCAGATTACCCGAAACCGAGTACCAGAATATAAAACCGAAATCCGAATTATCAGCAACCAGTACAACCGATATGAGACAGCAAGACTAGAATCCAAAGGAGTTGATACCCGTGAATGATTCAATTACCATAATTAATTGAAATACTAGTAACAGAAGAGTGCTTGTTATTGATATAAGAGTTATTTTCATTAAAGATTTTGTAATAAGGTTTGAAGACATTTTTCTCTGAAGTTTCGTGTTTTCTTCAGGACGAGCCTGGCGAGACCGGCGAGCAAAGCAAAAAGCACATCACACAGAGGAGTTTGTATCAGATAACCTATTGCAGTTTACTCGGAGGACTTTAATAAATCTTGCACTGTTAACAGCATAAAATCATCTTTTCATCGTGCATCAAATGGAGAGCTAGAGAATGCTTCGGACTTTGTAAAGAAGGCCAATAATGAAGATAATAATAAATGAAGTTCCTAACTAACATTTTTTTCTTAAGGAGCCTCCCAAATTCAACGGGGAAGTCTTCAGCAAAACTCTTACATTCTAGACAACCCCGCGCATTGTTTTACCAGCATTAGATTCAAAATTTGAAATCATTCAGCTAAAATCATGGCTAAAGTGCGAAGGAAGGTGTTTGAAGTTTAGACAGCTTCGGACACAACTAAAAGACATCAAAATAAAATCAGAAAAACGCTTGTATCTACCGAATTTGATGAGGCCAATTAACTGGCTAGCCAAAACCACAATTCTGAACCTTCACCTTCATTACTATCGGAACCAAAAAGTTTTCTTAAGTCATCAACTAACGTTATAAAACGACGCTTTCATCATGTTCGTAAGCCACCATAAAACGCACGTATCTCCCAATGTGTTTCTCGAATTGAACCTTGTTTTTCCAAATTTAAACAAAAATTTAAAAATTGTAAACGTTGCTCCGCCAAACCAAGCTTATCTCAAAACAACCGAGAACTTTAAAATCCGCTGTCACATAAAACAGTGTTGCCAATTTACAAAAAGATTTACATTTTTACCTTTCGCTACTATCTGGAGTTTTATTTTCTTGTGATTTCGTTGGTCATTCTTCAATTTAGTTCAAAATCTCTTCTTGATTCAAAGATGTTGACATATGTACATATATGTATGTGTCAGTTCTTTCAGAACTAACCCTAATGACCTCTTATTTGAGTATTATTATAACCTGAAACTTATTCCCTAAAACAAACACAGTTAGCCAGTGAACAGTCAAAGTTTATTGAATTTATTGCTAAATAAAAACTTCCAATGAATTCGAAACCAAAGGTAAATTATGACTTGGAGACTTCGACGTAACCATATTATTATTATACCCTCGGTACATCAGCATTACATACATGAAATCCAGAGAAAACAATTAACAATTCAAAGCTGGCGATTGCGCTATCGTGCAAGCTGTTGCATAGAAGCTATTGCTCATGCTGTTAACGACAAAATAACATTACACGATCGGGTTCCCTTTTGCGCCATGTGGTTTCAGTTGAGGTTTTCGGTTCTCTCGGCTCAAAAATCGATGTGGTAAACGTCAGTGTGCTTGCTTAGTGCCTATATGGTGCTAGATTGCAGGTATAGCCTTAAATTCACATTCAGCCATCATAGAAGCGTTAGAGGATAAGAAAAGGCGCGCAAAACGTTGTAACATGGTTGCTACCACACCGCCGCATATTGTCACTTTAGCTGTCAGTGGGTAATGTTGCAGCTTACCCTGGCAGTGCTATGGCACACCACTGCACATGAAGAAACTTAACATCTATTTGTATAAGGTCTGCGATGGGCCTGAAGGTGCGGTAATAACGTGTTTTTTTTTTTTCGTTTTAGTTTTTCTCTTTCTTGCTTGTGTTTTTTTTTTTAATTTTGTTTTTAATTCAATTTCAATCATGTTTGTATTAATTAAAATGCAAATTTTTATTTATGAAATTAACTTCCCACTATCTTTAACATGTGATACCCATGTGTAAATAGAAAACAAATCTACACTTTAGGTCACTAGATTGGGGACTTAGTGTAGAAGTTTTTTAATGTCGATATCAACTATCCTATCCATATACATATATTTTTTCTTAAATTAAGTTAAATTAATAATATAAGTTTAAAATTTAAAAATATCAAAAAAAAAAAAAAAAATTGACTTAACGAACAGCCCCGTTAACTTATGAACTACTAACGATTATTATTAGGTCAAAGGAAGTCCATAATGGGTTGAATTTTCAATTTACGTAAGGGTTATGTTCGATAGCCTTGGAAAACATCGTGTGGGTTGGTGTCGTCACATACACGGGCATTGTTTGTTAACACAGCCGTTAATCCAAAACTGAGTCCCGTCGCCGTCTTTCAAACGCTTCGAAGCACAGTTAGCGAACAAACGGTGCACAGTGGGGCCAAGGCGGAAAAAACTCGATCTTCCTGATTTCGATTAGCTGATTCATTTTTGTCACAATAAATTTTCCAGAGAATCTGAGTGCACTTAGGATGTGGGCCATAACTGCTAAAGTCAAAATATTTGGAATTGTGTGGTAATTTGATTACACTTTCCTAGGGTGTTACGTCAATAATTGCTATGGTAAACTAAAAATGTGATTTTTGTTTGCTTATTTAGGATACTTACTAATAAAGGGTGATTTTTTAAGAGCTTGAGAACTTTTTTTTAAAAAAAAACGCATAAAATTTGAAAAATCTCATCGATTCTTTATTTGAAACGTTAGATTGGTCCATGACATTTACTTTTTGAAGATAATTTCATTTAAATGTTGACCGCGGCTGCGTCTTAGGTGGTCCATTCGGAAAGTCCAATTTTGGGTAACTTTTTCGAGCATTTCGGCCGGAATAGCCCGAATTTCTTCGGAAATGTTGTCTTCCAAAGCTGGAATAGTTGCTGGCTTATTTGTGTAGACTTTAGACTTGACGTAGCCCCACAAAAAATAGTCTAAAGGCGTCAAATCGCATGATCTTGGTGGCCAACTTACCGGTCCATTCCTTGAGATGAATTGTTCTCCGAAGTTTTCCCTCAAAATGGCCATAGAATCGCGAGCTGTGTGGCATGTAGCGCCATCTTGTTGAAACCACATTTCAACCAAGTTCAGTTCTTCCATTTTTGGCAACAAAAAGTTTGTTAGCATTGAACGATAGCGATCGCCATTCACCGTAACGTTGCGTCCAACAGCATCTTTGAAAAAATACGGTCCAATGATTCCACCAGCGTACAAACCACACCAAACAGTGCATTTTTCGGGATGCATGGGCAGTTCTTGAACGGCTTCTGGTTGCTCTTCACTCCAAATGCGGCAATTTTGCTTATTTACGTAGCCATTCAACCAGAAATGAGCCTCATCGCTGAACAAAATTTGTCGATAAAAAAGCGGATTTTCTGCCAACTTTTCTAGGGCCCATTCACTGAAAATTCGACGTTGTGGCAGATCGTTCGGCTTCAGTTCTTGCACGAGCTGTATTTTATACGGTTTTACACCAAGATCTTTGCGTAAAATCTTCCATGTGGTCGAATAACACAAACCCAATTGCTGCGAACGGCGACGAATCGACATTTCACGGTCTTCAGCAACACTCTCAGAAACAGACGCAATATTCTCTTCTGTACGCACTGTACGCATTCGTGTGGTTGGTTTAATGTCCAATAAAGTAAACTGAGTGCGAAACTTGGTCACAATCGCATTAATTGTTTGCTCACTTGGTCGATTATGTAGACCATAAATCGGACGTAAAGCGCGAAACACATTTCGAACCGAACACTGATTTTGGTAATAAAATTCAATGATTTGCAAGCGTTGCTCGTTAGTAAGTCTATTCATGATGAAATGTCAAAGCATACTGAGCATCTTTCTCTTTGACACCATGTCTGAAATCCCGCGTGATCTGTCAAATACTAATGCATGAAAATCCTAACCTCAAAAAAATCACCCTTTACAATACGGCGGTCGAATTCAGCAAAAAATGTGAATGAATTACGGTAGCACAATATAAGACTCAGTCCGCAGTGATAGAAAGTTGTAGTCATTTAAAAAAAGCTCCACTTTCCTACGGTCTGAAGTAGGTATTTTCTCGATGTTGACACGTACTATGGTACTATTGCGTAACGTACTCGTTCTTCCAAAAAAATATTTTTCAAAATCGAGAAAAATATCTTAAACATTTTGTGCTTTATTTCTAGTTCAGCTTTGTTTGAAGTTTGCGCATTATTTGATGCTGAAGTGAACACTTAACATAAAAAGTGTTGCTGGTTTGATGCATTCATGCGAATTTTTGATGATGTGTTTGTAAATCTACACATGATTTACCACTACATAAAAAGTTACTTGTTTGGATAGACTCACTTTTGCTATAGCAATCATGAAAAACCGAATTTTCGTAATTTTTCTCCGTGAAAAAAAAAAGATTTTCCATTATCTATTTCATAAAAATACTGAACGTCTGAACAGACAAACACATATTGATTTCATGTATCAAGCATTTTATTTGATTTCTTACTTGAAAATATATTTTTCTAACTACTGAAAATTTAATTTAGCAACTTAGGGATTCAGATGAACTTTTGTGTGTGCGCGTTAGTGCGTGGAAATATTTTGTTGTCATTTCTTAAACTATCCTTTATAATATTTGAAAATTTTGATTAAATCAGTTGGGTGGTTCCGAATTCATCGCACTAAAAAAGACTGCCTTCATACAAAAGAAGTACCTATCACAAAAAAGTAAACAAAAAGAGTAAAAAATGCCTAAAAATTGGGTGGGGAGAATTTGAATGACTTCCTTCCAAAAAGCACCTTCTTTAACCTTCACTTGGAACAAAATCTGGATTTTTATCAGTTTTGAGATTTTTTTTGCTAGTGGGCGTGGCAGGGAATGGAAATTAATTTCATCCAAATCCGTTAATTGGTTCGGTTTTTATGGACTTTTGTCCGCTCTCCCATACAAATGGCCCCATCACTTTGAGGCGTTGTCTATGGTCATGAAGTCATGATCTTCTGGGTCCGTTCGATATTGTACGAAGCGAAATTGGTCAAGTTTAGGTCTGCGAAAGGCCGAGTTCTTGGGCACGGCAAGGACTCTTCTATCTTGTGATCTAATGAACACTAAACATTTTCAAATAACCGTGGCAATATTTTCAGCGGAACTAGAGTTCTTTGCATGTACGAATGTTGGCTGATTGATTACCGAACCGGTCGTCTCAAATTTGATCACCAAACGTTGAGCCGATTGTGATATGCCGCCACGTCTACCGTAAAATGGGCTCAACGCGTGCAACGCTTGCACTCATTTGGACATGCTGTTCAATCGATAACTGAATGATAAACAATAGATTTGACAGATGTCATAAAATGAATATGGTCACCACATGGGGCCAAAATATACCCTCGTCATTTGAAAGAAAATATAACAAATTTTAAATATAACCGATTAACATTAAGGTGAAACGAAAAATAACTCCAAAAAGTAAAGACATACATAGTGTGCCGACCATTTCTTCGCTCGGTAGAGGTTTAATAAAAAATTCGGATTCAATCACTATCACAGAGTGTACAAGTATATAACCTACTAGATTTACTATTCACCACACAATATGGCAACCTAGGTGAATGAGTACCGCTTAAGATTTATGAAGCTCAGCTTGCAACTTCGATGTTGCAGATTTATTTCATTACATATTAAAGCTTTTACTTTTTAATGAGAAATAGTATAACGGAATTTAAATAATTTTATTTCGATGATTTTGAAATATTTGTCTCAATCATGTAGCTTGCAAATAATCTTTATCGGAGGCATAGTAAACTATGGTAATACAAAAAAAACGTTGATAAGAGCCTCCCTTGAATTAAATACACTAAGTTATGGCATACTTTATACCTTTAAAAAAAAATGGAAGTTCTTGAGCCTTTCATTAATTTGCTTTAATTATGTACTTAATCAATTAATGGGGAAATTGGAGAGTTATGAAATCATCATTCATCATCATTCATTAGATTTCCAAAAGCTCTGTGGGATTTTCTGTGTCCATTTATATTGCGGGGAGACACGAAACATATGAATAAATAATTTAGAAGCAGTGGCTGGTAATTGGGCCTGGGAATTGTATTGTTTTGGGAACTTTTTTTTAATGTTGCTATAAATATCGAAATCAAATTAAGTGATCAATTTTCAAAAAGAGATAATTAGCTTTACATGCTCGTTATAAAAACGAAAAATTTTTTTGAGCTATTGTCAAATTATGCGGTATCCAACGGGAACAAATCTTTTTAATGACCAAATGTTCATGCAATAGTGAGAGGAACTAATTCCCATGAGTGACTCACTCTCACAGTATGTCACATGACGCATCACGCATAGCAATATTTTTGTTTATGCAGAACAATCGATTTTTGATGAAGCGCGAACAGGAATGAATTCGGAAAACTAGCGGAACACATTCAAAGTGAGTTGATCGCTAAACTGCTGTTGATTTGATTCATGACGAAAATCATAACATGAAAATCTTCAAGATTCAATTACATTTTTTGACCAAGATAAATGTTTTCATTTAAAATATTAAACTTTACGATGACAATATCAAATTTGCCATATTTGCACTGGATGTTGCCATATCTCAAGTCTTACCTAGCAACCTCTATCTCGCTTTTTTTTATATTATATGTGCCCTCGAGGCATTACGAATACCCTTATAATGTTAAACACAGTGCGAGCAGTTAGAAAGTAGGATAGCATTGCACATTCGTGTTGTGCGGCTAAAAAAAGAATCTCTGTACTTGACGGTTCGTCCGAAATTGGGCTCAAGGGTAAACTGATGAACATTCCTAGAAGTACGAGTATTACGGTTGAATTGTTTGAAGGGAGGAATGCAACTGGCTGTTTTACTAGAGCACTGTTTATGAAAATAGCGGTAAATTAATGATAGACATGAAACATTGCGGCGGTGCTCGAGAGATTCAAATGTTTTAGTTAGACAACGGTTGCCTATCATTTTTAGAGCTCTCTTGAATTCTGTCCAAGAGACTCAAGTGGGTGGGTGGGATTACAGCCAGATCAGAGGGGGTAGAAAACTTCTGGCATCTGCGCAAAAAAGCTAATAGCAATAGGTCGTGATTATCGTGTGTTTCAATACCCACAAACTCTAGGTGCTTTGAAAACAAAAATTCATTAGTTTATGGTTCATATAAGTCGAAAAGTATTATGTCAGAATCGAGACCTCCAACAACTCCCGCAGAGGACATTGGCATGATATTAATCCATTCATAATCACAGCATCCATAAAATATTATATTTTATTTAATTTCATTAACCACAAAATGCATTACCCTATATTATGAAATAACCACATTTATATTGAAGACATCAAAAATCTACTTCAAATTTCTTCCGAATCATCATAGATGTTGCAATTTGGTCGCTTCTAATGTGGCCACATGCAATTTGCTGTATGCGCTTCAAGTCTTTATTTATTCTCGCGACACTATCTTCTATAAGAGCAATTTATTTTTAATAACTTAACCAAGCATTGTCAGCATTGAGATCTATTATTATAGAATTATCACACACATCGGGAAGTCGTTTATAAACAGGTGCCACAAGGCTCTGTGTTATCTCCGACTCTACTATCGTCTAGTACATTAGACGGCTACTGTACAAATTTCAGCCGAATCGGACTCGTAGTTTTGATTTGACCAAGTTGTGAAGCCAGCTTCTCCGCGAATTTTAGAAAAATAGAAAAGGAGCAATATCGGTCGGTGATTCGATTCTTGTTTTTGGAAGGGAAATCGGCGAAATCAAATAGCACTTGGATGCTGTGTACGGCGACTCTTCTACTTCTACGAGGTTTAACGTGGTGGCACATCGGTTTGGATGAGCCCCACCAAAGTGTCCCGAAAATGGCTACCACGTGTCGAAAATCCACGATCTCGTATTGGCACACCGCCGATTGAAGGTGTGCGAGACAGCTAAAACAGTAGGCATCTCAAAAGACCGTGTGGGTCATATCCTCCATGAAATTTTGGGCATGAGAAAGCTATCGGCGCGATGAGTGCTGCGTTTGCTCACTCTGGAAAACAGGCGCAACCGTGAGACCACTTCAGAGCAGTAGTCAAATTGGTCGAATTGCACTACGAACTCCTGCCCCATCCACCGTTTTCTCCAGATTTGACCCCGTGCGACCTTTTTTATGTTTGTAAACTTGGAAAAATCACTCGCCGGGCAGAAATTTTATTCGAATGAGGAGGTCATCGCCGCCACGGAGGCCTACTTTCTGCTTTTATTTTTACCTATACAAGTGACTTCCTCATTGAATATTCTTCTTTTTGCTTCTGCATACTCTATCATGGGCAGATATAGACTCTAGTGATTTGATGGAGGAGTCTTATCTATAAATCTCTCATCAATAATTTTGAATTCTCGTCGTGAAATTCTTATTTGGGCAGGTTATGCTTTTCCGGGAGACATGTCTGCGTCAGCGGTGTGTTCCCGGTTGAACTGCCGACTTTCAGGTTTTCCGGATGACAGTTTCCACAACTAAATGAAATGTTTCCTTTCCCACAACTGAAACACCATAAGGAATGAAATATGGAAGGGCATGTTGCTGAAGTATGGTCTGTCGAAAGTTCTATATTCCTGTCTCTATCGTTGTTCTTATAAGTTGCATGTCTTTTGTCCGTTTTAGAATTTGTCCGTACTTTTTCCGTTTAGTTATGTTGCACTGCAGCTACATGTAATTCCTCATCTGAATCCTCCAACATGTATCGGTTGCGAGAAAGCTCACATTCATTAACCTCATTTATTTGTTTTCTAAACCTAGCTTCACTAGACGCGAGGTGTTTTTCAGCACGCCGAAATTCTTCTCGTAAGTCGTGTATACGACTGATATTACAGCCAAAAATTAGATTGGCAACCCTGTCTTTTATATTTTGACGTACGATTGATACTTTATTTTTTTCTGTTGGTTTATTCTGCATGTGTAGCGTGAAACCTCGTACATCTGCATAAAACTCGTCAAAGCTTTCATGAGGCTGTTGTTTTTGGTCCATGATTGCTCAGAGAATTTCATGGTCTCTTTTGCTGTTCCGAAATTGACTCAATAATTCTTTTTTTAAATCGAAGTAATTAAGTATTTCGTCACCTATGGTTCTTTTCTAAATATTGCCAGTACCACTTTTCAGCGGATTCTGACAACAGATGGTGAAAATTAGCAAAGACTTGTGGTACTATTTTTTGTCCGGAGAGTTTCTATCCGGAAGATGAAACTTTCTATGGTCATTGTCCTAGAGGTCCCATCAAATTTTATACCCCATTTATGAATATCAATCTGTTTGCCAAAGTCCTGGCAATTAGTATTCTGTGGAGGATTTTATTGCTTTGCAGCTGATGCTTGATTGATAGATTCGTTTGTCTTAAGGGTTGCTTCGGATGGGGACTTAACATTTTGTTCATGTTTAGTGTGCAGCAAAATTGTAGACTTTCCACAAAACTTAAGCGTTCATGTATGGTTATCACGTTATTGGTGACAAGATCTACCATTTTTCTCATCGCTGACATATTTCTCATTTGCTCAGCCAAAACTGCCATGGTTTTAGTTTGAGTTTCATGAAAAGCTCGCGAGACTCCTGAATCTATGACTTTACAAATATTGTCACCTAGCTGGGCTTGTTCTTCAACTTCGCCACAGGATTCTTGTAATATCAAATCTGTGTTAGTTACCTGCAACTTTTCCTTCTTGATTCTTTGAGTCCTCTTTCCTATACTTTCTTGATTTCTTCTTCCCCTTCTATCTCTTCTACTTCCTGATCAGATTCAATCAAAGCTCTACGCACCTTTTTAATACTATCTGTACTTGTTTTGATTTGAACCCCTTCCACTGTTTCTTCATTATTCGCACTGTCTTCATCAGAATCAGTGAACGGATTCCCTAACCCTGTCTGGTTTGGATTGAATTCGCCCTGTGTCAGGTTAGGCTCTTGCACTGGACTTAATACACCATCACTGCCAGCAGTTGCTGCTCGAGTCGGACGCCTATGAACCATTTTCTTTGCTTTTAAAAGAAGTTGGAGCATCGCTGGATCAAGTGTATCGAGCTAAAAGGAGACTATGTTGAGAAATAAATCGCCATTTTTCCAATTTTTTTTTTCTTTTGTGGGCTAAATACTTATCGGACCACCCTCATATATACAAACCTACTATTAAATAAATCTACAACTGTACAAAATCTCAAATTACTATAATTTTGGATTTTTTTTTTCACAAAGTTCCTGGGCTATCTGTTAATTGCAGACAAAATTGATATTCGTCAAAAAAAGTTTGGTTTTAACCTAAGGTTCTGTTTGTTTTTTTATGGAATAAAATTTGCTTCCAC
Organism: Chrysotoxum bicinctum; assembly: GCA_911387755.1. NCBI lineage: Eukaryota > Metazoa > Arthropoda > Insecta > Diptera > Syrphidae > Chrysotoxum > Chrysotoxum bicinctum. The sequence continues at coordinate 173,031,821 of OU426989.1, forward strand.
TCAGTTTTACCTTTTCCATATATCCACCTAAATAAGGGAAACAAACTCCACAAAGAAACGTCAGCCATGCCCCACTAGTTAAGGGGTGAATTTGAAGAGAATTACTCCAGTCCTCTATCGGTCATCATTCAAAGCCCCCAAATTAAATTTATTATTACCAAATAATGATTTCAACTCAATTTTCCAGACTATAAGCAAACTGTGCTAGCTGCGGCACCGGCACCCACTCTTAATAGCAGCGAGACAAGTGCATTTTCCTATTTTTGAATTTTCATTGTTGTTGCTGCTTTTTTTTCTTATTTTCTTAGCATTAGCATTTCTCAGTTATCTCATCCGCCCATGGAAATAGATTTTAAAAAATATAATTTAAAAAAAGAAAAACCTATGTGCATAAAATGCAGAGGGCGCATCATAAGCCTAATAGCTGGAGGGGACACTAAAAACGAGAAACTGAAAAACCCGCGCATTGAAAGGCAACAAACAGATCGCGAGCACAGCGACAGCAGCGCCCCAACATCAAACACACATACCAATAGGAGGACTTCATTGGGGGCAGCAAACATAGAATCAGCCGCCTAGGCATGAATGACGAACAGACTCCGATTGAGATTCAAAATACAAAACGATAGACGGATATACCCACACAATCATGAATTGAATACCTCTATAGCTGTATATATAATCGAACGGGAGAGAGAGCGAGACAGGAGAAATAATAAAATGGAATAAAAATAAAATAACGAAACAAAACTAAAGCAGCTGCTTCCGGTGTTTGATTGATAGCGAAATGGCAGTTTGTTTATCTCTCCCTCTATCGAGAGGCAAAAAAAAAGATTTTTTTAAAAAATACGTTTTCCTTCCCTGCTGGTGCTGATGCTGCTGCTGACGATGCTCGTCTCTAGCGGTCTTCTCCACGGTCTAGCATGCTGCTAATGGTGGCGGCGGCTGGCCGGAGCAACCGCGCCGCTGCCGCTCCACCATCGCGTCGCCAACGAACCTGGAGATTGATGAAAGTGTAGAAACGAAGAAGTGCCAGGGATGTGTTTGTAATGTAAGGTGGATTTTTGTTCTGTTGTGGGATACGGATACGGATAGATCCACTATGGAGCTTGAGAGATCGTTCTTGTTGTTGATGGTGCTTTTTTTTTTGGAATGGCCTTGGCTATGGGACTTGGTTTTGAACACGAAATCGGTATAAGAAATGTGTGGTGGAACTAGAAGCGTTTATACGTTTAACGATTTTTTCTTCGATGTAACTAATTCAATTTATAGAGAAACCCTGCATGGCCACAAAATATCCCTTAAACCATGGGCACCACTTTGGTGGGCAGTTACTAAGCGTGAACAGTAATGGAGTATGTGAATCTAGACTATGGCCTTGATTGATTCTAAGGTTAATTTTTAAAGTGTACACGTTTATAGCTACATATACTCATAATAATAACGTATGCAATTCTAACGAGTGATTTTTTAAGAGCTACCGGAAATAAAAAAAAAATAAAAAACACATAAAATTCAGAAAAATGTATGAAATCTTTATTTGAATCGATAGTACAGTCGATATAATTTAATGTTTGAAGATTATTTCATGCAAATATTGGCCGCGGCTGCGCCTCAAATGGTCCATCCGCTTGGTCCAATTTTGGCATACTCTTTCCAACATTTCGGCCGGTATCTCACAAATAAATACTTCAATGTTGGCTTCGAGTGTGTCAATAGAAGCGGACTTGTCGCTATAGACATGAGCCTTAACATAATGATGAATGAATGAATAAATTGGGGTATAAAAACACTGCGACCTAAAGATCTATTGTGTCCCCCATCTAGAACTGGATGAGGCTCAATATTACAGTTCTTCCTCCAAACCTGCTCCTCTGAGGAATCGAAGTATTTGGAGTATTTTAAGGGATGATATTCATTCATTCATTCAACATAACGATACAGTCTATATAGAGGCGTTAAATCGCACGATCTAGGCGGCAAATTGGCCGAACTCGGCTCTCAATTGGTCCATTGTTACGCGTGCTGTGTGGCATGTGGCACCGTCTTCTTGAAACCACATGTCATGCAAGTCAAGCTCTTCCATTTTGCGCAATAAAAAGTTTGTTATCATCGCACGGTGGCGCTCACCATTCACAGTAACGTTCAGATTCGCATCATCTTTGAAGAAATACGGCCCAATGATTCCGCCAGCCCATAATCCGCACCAAACAGTGACTTTTTGTGGATGCATTGGTAGCTCTTGCAATGCTTCTGGCTGCTCTTCACTCCAAATACGGCAGTTTTGCTTATTCACGTAATCATTCAACCGGAAATGAGTACCGTCACTGAACACAATTTTTCGATAAAAAGTGGATCTTCGGCCAACTTTTCAAGAGCCCATTCACCCAAAATTTTGGAGTTGTGATAGGTTGTTGGTTGGTCTTCAATTCTTGCATCAGCTGTATTTTGAAAGGCTTCAAATCTAAATCCTTACGCGAAATTTTCCACGTAGTGGAGTAACAGAGGCCCAGTTGCTGCGAACGGAGCCGAATCGATAATTCACGGTCATCACTAACACTGGCCGATACAGCTGCGATATTTTCCACAGTTCGCACTCTACGTAAGCGTGTTGGTGGTTTAATGTCCAACAATGTAAATTTGGTGCGAAATTAAGTCACAATAGCCCGAATAACCGCCTCAGTAGGTCGATTAAACTGACCATAAAATTGAAGAAACACGCGATGAACTTTCTTAACAGAGCACCTATTTTGATAATGAAATTCAATATTTTACAAGCGTTATTTGTTTGTAAAACGATTCATGTTTAAATTAAAGACCAAACTAAAGTTGTTTGACAGTGACACAAAACACGAAACGTGCGTGAGCTGTCGAAACCAGTGTTGCCAAAAAGAAAATAACAAAAAAATCACCCATTACTATCTTCTCTCCTTACTTATATCTATTGCATGTGCCCCACGTTTTAATTATTTTATACTTTTAAGTCCGCTCAAATTGTGATTGTATATAAATAATTATGTTCCACAATTTAGTCTTGCATCTTTGAAATAAGCCAAAGTCTATTCTTTTTTTTATTTGGATGGATTTTCTAGTCAACAAACACAAAACGAGCAGCAGAACCAACAACGAGGGACGAAACTGCTGGTTTTTTTCAGAGTTTTCCAATTTTGATGGGTCGATGTTGACAGTCAGTGGTGGCCATGTTTTTTTGGCGGGATCTGTTGAATCAGGCCCAGATGCCAAACAACGTAAAACTTTATTTTAAAAATGAGTCGTAGTAAGAGAGCGCATTGGCAGTCCTTAAACACTCCAGTTCGGTAAGCAATCAACCAATTGGTTACTACTTCTTTGAAATAGTCGTTGGTGAGACCATCTCGGTGATCGCTGATAGTTGATCTTGTTGCCTCCATACTTTGATCAATGTAGATCTGTTATGATACTCAATGGATTGTGACACCCATGTATGTACATAATTGAACCTATGATAAATTCTCTGTCATTCAAGCCCATTAAGGGTGTTGATGAGTTTCAGCAAGAAATATCGAAGGCTACTTCTTATTCATGAAGAAATGCCCGTCGTCACATAATCACCTGGTTGAGGAGAGGTAGACGCCTTTTAAGTGCGTGGTCCTTTCCATTACCCCACTTGAGAAATCATCCCTCCCCCCTGCCCGTATGAACATGTGGGTCCTTGCAACGCCAACGTTTGGTAGATGAGTTTGATAGATCAGTGGTTGGTGTATATTTCCGTTTGTTTGGTCAGAATTGCCGAATAAGTCGAAGGGGCTGTCTTGTTCTTCAAGAGGATTTTACCAATCTTAGGCAGAGGTGGCGCCATCAACTCATCGTTGTGGACCCTTTTAATGTCTTTAAACTGTGATTGGAGGCGATTTCCAATCTCATGTTAGGCTGGTTGATAGAGCTTAGAATTTTGAAGCAATTTGATAGTGTTAATAAATTTCAACAGGTTATTGCTTGGAATGTCAGAGAGTTCCTCAAGTTGTTGAAGAAGTGTCTTTCTAGGAGCCTGAATCTCTTTCTAGTGGCACAGGTATCGAAAGCAAACATGGTCATATTCGTTCTTTTTTTAAAATTGAAACCCCAGTTCAATTTCTTATCCAGGATAACGCCAAGATGTTTCGCGTGATAGGAGATTTTGAGTTGGGCCCTTCAATAAAGGGAATTTTAAAGATAGCTAATTTGCTTTTGTTCGTAAAAAAACTAGTTATGTTTTTGCGGGTTAACCACTATACCACAGTTCTAAGTCCATGTATTCACTAAAATTTACCTGTCGCTAGTAATACTAGTTCACCTGCATACGCAATAACATGTGCTGTACATAAGTCTCATTAAAACTGCGTTCATCACAAGTGTCCAGAGAAACGGAAAAAGGACCCCACTTTGAAGAGTCCCTCTAGAAGTCGATACTTTGATATGTACTGCAATTTCTAGAAAGGCAACAAAAGGGGTATTCTTTTTCTTTAAGCGTTTTTTTGTGCTGACAACATTGTGTTGTGGTGTTTCTTAACTTTTGAATAAGCATGCTGGACAGGATATATAAATTTCAGGCTCAGTGTGCTGCGTGTTTTTATGTATGCCTATGAGTCTTTCAAATGGTTTAAAGAGAAAAGACGTGAGACTAATGGGTCTAAAGTCTTTAGCGTCCGTGTGGCTTGAAATAAAAGCTTTCAGAATAAAAACTACCTTGACTTCCCGCCACGCCCTTAGGCACATATTCTCATTTAAGGCTGCTTAGGAATATGTTTTTTTAAATGTGGGATTACGTGTTCTTCATAGTTTTGTAGCATCATTGGGAAGACACCATCCAAACCAGTTGATGTATTCGGGAAAAAGAAGTTAACAGCCTATTTTATCTTTTTTTCTGCACACAACTCTTCGTAAACAATTCTGCTGGTGTTGTATTCTCTATGCAGAGTTCCACTTGTGGGTTGTTAATCACGTTAGAGATGTAACAAGCAAAGTGGGCAGCTCACCAGGATTTCCAGTGCTTCGCTACACGATTCCGTCCAATGTCCATTGGGTTCCTGAAGCATTCCCAGAACAATAAGTCCCTTAGCAAGTTTTTTCCTGAGTCTTACTGATTCGTTAGAACTTTTAACTTGACTGCAGAATTTTCTCCACGAACTGCATTTGGATCTTTGTGTTTCCGTCTTGAAATTCTTTTGACTAGATTTGTACGTTTCCCAGTCACTATCGCTTTCTCAAAGCTAATTTACAGTTGAAAAAAATTCCGAAAAATAGTTATTGACGGCACTTTTACCTCTCATTTTTACTTGCGACTTATAGGTACTATTAGGCTAGTTATGCATTCGTAAAAAAATCGAACTGGAGATTTTGATCAAAGTTGACATTTCGATGATATGGAAGACGAAAAAAGTGGGTCCCACATTTCTGTCTGTCTGTTCGACCACAGCCTAAACGGCTCGGCCGATTTTTTTCAAACTTGGTAGATAGTATTTTTAATTTTTTCACTAAACACGTTATTTTTTTCTTTTTTTTTTAAGATCGAAAATAACGCTACCTGCCATGCGATTTTTTTCGAAATTGTATAAATATTTTTTTTTTATAAAAAACTGTCCCACAGATTTAAAAAAAAAATTCAAAATAAATCATTTAGTTAAACCTAGGTAATGGTTGAAAAAAAATTATTATTTTTGGTAACCCCCTTGGAACCATATTTTTGTTTGTTTTTGATTTTCTAAAAAAGGTTAAAACCGATTTTGATCATTTTTTTATGTTAAGGCTCCCCACCAGTGTTAATATTATTGTGTATTCAAATTTTCAAATTTTTTTTTTGAATTTTTAAAAAAAATATCAATTTTTTTTTTTTTGAAAACTCAATATTTCAAAAACTTCATACTCTGATTTTTTAAAAATTGATTAATAAAAGTTTCTTAATATAATCTACAAGATATGAGAAACAAAAATTATTTTACCTAAAAATAGAGGTACCCTCCATACAGGACCGGCCCGAGCTAAATTAGAGCCCTGCGCAAGCTTTATCAGTGGCGCCTCTCATTTGGATTGGATTGGCGGAAAAAGTCATTTCCTCATTACCCAAGAGGTACCCTTTGCAATGCTTTTTTTTTAACGAGGGATCCCCAAGAGGCCTATTCCTAGATAATACTTATATTTAATTAAAATAAATATGATATTTATTAAAAACTAAGAAATCAAAAATATATCACAAAAATAATAGTAAAAAAATATATCACAAAAATTTAGGAACTGAAAAAAGTATTTTTTGAAGTAAAAAATATTTAAAAACTAATTCAAAAACATAACAACATACAAATAAATAATGAACTCATTAATTGTTGCTCATGTAGGAAATAATAATAAGATTATTATTTTAATAAAAATAAATAGAACCGGCTATATTAACTTTTCTGGCTTCTGTTTTAGCAAACTCAGCTACCAGATCATCATAATATAATGACTTGACAAGCTCTTTCTCTATAGCCATGATTGACTAGTCAACTTATCTTTCCTGAGTCATTGGGGTCCTGAAGTAGTTTTTTATTAATTTTAGTTTCAAAAAACTGTTATTTGAGGAAACTGTGATGGTATTTATAGATTTAGAGCTATGGCTTCAGCTGATTGCACGTTAGTGAATTGTTCTTCTGATCGCATTTCCACTAAAGAGTTTTTAGTAGCATATTTAGTAGATAAATTAGCAGACGGAGTTTGTAAATACTTACTAGTTATATTGGCGCAAAATTAAATAAACAGCCTATTATTAAGATATTAGTATGATACTACTTAACAATTTGCTAACTTTATAGTAGTTTACTAACTCATTCTTAATTTTAAACATTTTCTCACTAGTATCGTACTAAAAGAATTTCCTTAGTAAATTGCTCTGAACACACCTAAAACAACGACATTTTGTTTAAAAAAATAAGTACACGAACCTTTTTTGATGTCTGCAAATGTCAAAGTGTCATATGAAGCTAGCGCGATACTAAAAAAATAAAGTAGGTATTTGATGATTTTAACTTTAATAAAAGGGTAGAGAAGTTTGATGCTATATTCGATTAAAATTATTGTTTTTACCTAGTATCATACTAAAACAGCTTTAGCATCGTACTAATTCAATTAAAATTTTGCGCCATTATTTTTTTCTTAAATATCAAACTAGATTAATATGCAACATATAAACTTTAAACTAAAATTTTACTTCCTAAGTACAGCATGTTTCTATTCTCAACGTTTCCAGCCTCAGATATTTCAATAAGAGCTTCATACTATAGCTTCTCAGATTTTTTTGAATGGTTTTAAAGCATTTAGTCTACTCCCATCTGGTTTCAGAAAGGGGTTTTAAGGTAAAATCAGCGAAATTTTTTGTATATATGTGTGTCCCAACGCATTGTTGAACCTGATACAAAGTTTTATATGCATTGAACAATGTCAAAAAACTTAACAGCTTCCAATGAACAGCAAGCTGAATCATTAAAAACCAACAACAACCAAAAGGAATGCAAGCAGCCTGAACAAAATAAGCTCTTGGTTCAAAACACTTAATTTTGTTTTGAACACCAGCCTCTTTTCCTTTCATGTTTGAACCATTATCATAACCTTATACATACTCGTATACACTACTGGAATAGTAGCGTAGCAAGTTTTGTTGTAAATATACATAGATTCCCTATCCTTTCTTTTGTTTTGAGTTTTTTTTACCATAATACATAGACAAATAACTCCCTATGGGAAGTTAATAAAGTAATTAGACCAGTCAAAAAATCCCTTTTTAAATGTAAACAATAACTGGCAAGAACAAAAAAATAGAGAAAAGAAGAAATTAAATAAAACAGATTCACTCATTAACGACAAACCTCAACACTAATCATCGCATCATCATCACTCAAGTATTTCCATATTTCAACCCTTTGTCTCATTCTCGACACACGACAGTGATAAAATTTCACTCATAAACAGAGGCCAGTGCCAAACTAAAACATAGTACAAGAAACACTCAACCGGAAGAGTTTAAATTCCTAGACGCAACTTTTAATTCTGCATACTGAGTATGAATTTTGTACCTCAGAATTTCTGTTTGAGTAACATTTTGCTGACTTCGATTTCATATAAAGGGTTTTCCAATAAGAGGTGTTATTTTGAATAGCCCGCTATTTCGGTAGCTGTCACTTTTGAAGCTGTCATTTTTTGACATTTGACAAGTAGAAACTACGCTATTAATAAAACTGGAACGATACACGCTTCAACAACGCATTGAAATTATTAAAATTGGGTCCTTGAAATGCATGAAAATGAACCGGAATTTCATCGAAAAATCATCTTGACTGATGAGGCCCATTTCCACCTCGGAGGCTACGTCAACAAGCAAAACTGTCGCATCTGGGGCTCGGAAAACCCAAGAGTTATTGTTGAAAAGCCTCTCCATCCTCAACGCGTGACTGTTTGGTGCGGTTTATGGTCCCGCGGGGTCATTGGACCTTACTTTTTCGAAAATGAGGCTGGAGCAACAGTTACAGTCAATGGATTGCGCTATCGAGAGATGATTAATGATTTTTTATGGCCTGAATTGGATGGTACACAAGCAATGAAACCATCGATCTTTTACGGGAAAAGTTTCCGGACCGTGTTATCTCTCGAAGAGGTGATCACAATTGGCCACCGAGATCTTGTGATTTAACACCTTGCGACTTCTTCCTTTGGGGCCACGTGAAAGATAAGGTCTACGCCAACAGCCCAGCGTCGATTCAAGACCTCAAAGATGAAATTCGTGAGGCTATCGAGGACATAGGGCAGCCACTTTGCGATTTGGTTATGGAAAATTTCATGAAAAGGATATGGTCCTGTAAGCGTGGTCTTGGCGGCCATTTGGCTGATGTTGTGTTCCAATATTAACGGCATACCTTCCTCTTTATAATGAAATAAACATCCGATCATTTATCTCCAAAACTGCCATTTTTCTTTGAATATCAAAATAACACCTCTTATTGGAAAACCCTTTAGAACAATTGGCATCGTACTCATGTTATCAACTTGCAAACTGGTAACTGTCTGTATTTGCTGTTGAAATTCTGTTTTATGTTACACTGCATAGGGGAGGGATAACAAAATAAAATAAATCCCTTCACTCATACACGCGATATTGAGTGTGAAGAATAACGTAACAGTGGATTGATAAAGAGAAAAATAGCAAATATGTAGGTATCTGTTGTTAAGCGAACAAAATTGTGCACTTTGTAAAGATTTTGTGATGTAGTTTTTTTTACTGTGGGAATGGGGGTGTGTATAGGAAATTAAACATCGACTTATTTTTGGAAAAGTAGATATGTATCTATATATGTATATATGTATATCTGTCTTTAAATTCAGAATTAGCTGTTAGTAATATAATAAATACCAATATTGGAGTGAGCTATAAAAAGAAATGAGACTTAAAAAAGATGGTAGGTAGTGGTTATGAAGTAGTGGCTTTTTTAACGCTTGGCCAAGGCGCCTTTTGAGTTCAGCGCCCTGCGCATTTGCACAGCTTGCACGTATAGCTTGTCCGGCCCTGCCTCCATACAAATGTTAAAAAATGGTTTTCAAAAATCGTATTTTGCTCGAAAACGGTTCCGAGAATTTCGCTAAATTTTTTCTTTCTTTCGATTAATTCTTACGATCTATACCTAATTTAATAAAAAAAATTTGAAAACAAGATATTACTGACTGTACCTACCCTAGAACGATTTTTTCGAATTTTGAATTTTCCATTATCGCCATAACGGATTTTAATGAAATTGTTTTTCTAGAGAAGCTCCTAAAAAGTTTAAAAAACATTGCATTTCAAACCTTTAAGAAACATATTTTTTGGAATTTTGAAAAAAAAAAAAATAAATCTATTTGATTTGGGAAAATTCATTGTCTCAAAAATGGCTCAATATTTTTTTTGTAAATTTAATTTTTATTCGAACAATAATGAAAACTTTAAATTGTCATACCAATTTTTTTTTTCAAAACGTTTTAATTTTTTTTTTATATTAAAGCTTATTTTTTTAAGAAACCACTACAACGAATTGTAATTTTTGTTCTTGCATAATTCCGTAGCATTCTCTATCTCGCACTACTAAAAGAGTTTAAAAAATAAATGTTATCCTTATGAACAGTTTTCTCTATTCTCTAATAACATTCATTTTACGAGTAAGTCGTGCATTTTATAGTTTTTGATTTTCTTAAAACCGGTACAACTGATTTAAATCATTTCCATCGTTCCTAGTTCCTACTGTTCTGGAATCTTCCCTAGAAAAATGGCCAGCTTGTTCCTAAAAAAGCCGACCCATTTTCCCCCTCCACCAATGGCACTTACAAATATGACCCTTCTTTCCAAAGTCATGGAATCTCTGATCAATCCTCAGCTCAAGAAATATCTCGAAGATCGAAAGCTCCTGAAGGACCAGCAATACGGCTTTCGCTAACCGAAGAGTGATGAAACAGTTCTTGACAATGTTTTGGAGAAAGTAAGGCTATTGCGCTTGATATTTCTAAGGGATTTGATAGAGTCTGGCACCAGGCTCTCTTATCGAAAATAAGTGAGTTCGTCTGTAATGGAACCCTTATAGTTTGGACTAGAAATTACCTTTTGGATCCTTCAAACATGATGTATTTGACGGTTTCAAGCCTGATCTTCATAAAACAAATGCTGGTTCCCCAGAGCTCCGTTTTGTCCCCGACTCTGATCCTCATTTTTATAAATGGTCTCTTACCTGAAACTTCTAATCCACTTCATTCTTTTGCCAAAGACTCAACTCTGAGCTTCTCTTCCTCGTTCCCAAATTCAGGTCCACTCCTTGGGAAATGGAATTGCAACGTTATCGTATGAGAAGTTCAATAAACTCCCATTTTTCCAGCATTGTTAAATGGGGTATACAAAATCGTGTGGAGTTTAATGCTTCGTTGATCTTCGTTGGAACGACCTCGAGATCGCCGAAAATTCCGCTTAATGCTTAGGATTTCTATATCGGTGTAAGAAATTTTGCAGCCCTTTTGATTTGGGTATAATTTATGTATATGTCCAAAACTTGAGTATAACTCATATCTTTGGGCAGGTGCAGCCCAAACTTCTCTGTATTTATTTTATAGAATTCAGAACTGATTATCTATCAAAACTGATAGGAAACAGAACTATAATGGATGTGGAATCACTCCAAGGTCTTGAACACAGTCGGGATGTTTCATAGCTTTTTTTTGTTTAAACGCTTCTTTCACAAGAAATGTTCCATCAAAGTTGCCAGTTGCATTCCTCCCCTCATCAATTCAAACTCGAGCCTTATTTTGGACGTACCGTCAAATACAGTCGTTCTTAAGTCGCAGAACACGATTATGGAATAATTTACCCAGCACGGTTTTCCCTTGCTATTTCAATTTGCAAACATTCAAGACCAATGTTCATTGGCACCTCCTTTCTCCCCTTCCCCCCTAATGACCCCATCGCTCGTGCTATGCTTATAGCACTAGTACTATAGACTAAACAAACATTTAGCTATTTTGTTGAAAAGGCACTGGACCATTAACAAAAGGTCTGGAATTCCTTTAAGTGTCAAAACACGTCTTGTCTTCCGCTATCTGCGATCAACAAAAGTGCCCTTAACGGAGATCACATGCTTATGCAAACACACACACTTTGTTTTCAGGTCGCTTTCACTTTCGTTTACGTGGGTTTACGTGTTGTTACAGTTGACATTAACGCCTGCACGGTTCAGTAACTACCCAACTTCTTGTTCTGGTGTCATTGGCACGCGGTCAGCGAAAAGTTATGTTTGTACCCTAAGAGGAAAACCAAATATAAGTCACGCTTCGTTTGTTCTTTAAAAAAAAAAACTGTCAGAGAGAAAGGCTTTGCAGTGAGACACGCGTTAGTCATTGTGTTTAAGGTTTAAAAACGTCAAGTGATCACTAGATTGTTTGGGGATTGTTTAATAAGTGTGTTATAAAATTCCTTATCTGATGCAAAATCTCATTTATGTTGGATTCCATGACAGGAACAAACTACCACTTCAAAATTGTAAGCCTTAAAATTGAATGCAAGTCTAAAGGTTACAAACAAAGCTTAGATGAGACAAAGCAATGACTTTCTAAAATTAACTCTTACAACCGACCTCTGATTTTTTTATTGTTTTATTGCCACATTCGTGCACTTGATTATTTTATGTTTTTTTTTTTTTTTAATTTATTTCCATTGACCTTTCCCTCGGGGAAATATGGGTGTTTTTGTTAGTTGGAAATCGGTAGACTTTTTCATGACACTTTGTCATGTTCTAAGCGCAATACAATATAATTCCGGTTTAACGAGTATCCATGCTTGTTCATGGGCTTTTTCTGTGAATAACAGATGAGTGTCACCACAATGCGTGACTATATAGCTGAGTTTATCTGCTTCAGAATGCGGAAATGGTGTTTTCTTAATGAGTGATTAATCAATTCTTTTTTAATTGATAATGAAAATATTAAAAATGTGATTGTTAAATAAGAATTTACTGTAGGTGTATTTTCTATTTTAAGCATTATAATTAATTCTACGTTTCCAATTACCACTTACTCATTTACATACTTAAGACACTTCGGCTATCAATTCTCTTGTATTCCATGCACGCTGCTTTCAGCTATCTACTTCAAGCGCTCTGGCATTACGCTCTGGGTCTTTAAAGCGGAGGTTAGTGAACTTGTTGCTTGGAACTTGGAAGCTAGAACTCGAAGACTCGCTAACCAATGCACGAGTAGTCAACGTGTTTTGACTCGGTTCCTCCACACTGGACCAGATAGCAGCTGTCGAATTTTTCGTCCATGGAGTTACAAATAAGTCAGAGGTAGATGAATTCCTTAACAACTGTGAAGTAGTTGCTATCAATATTGACGTTTTGCCCTAGTTGCATTTACTTTGAGACCAACAAGTTTTGTCTGGTCTTCAATTTACAGGAAACGTTTGGGAGGCGGATGGTGTTGATGATGCATCATCTGTTCCAGAACGAAGTTGAACACAGCTCATTTTCGTTCCGAAAACCCTGTGCCTGTTGCAGAAGGGCTTTAGAAGGTCGTACAATACGTTAGATAGGATCTTATAAGTGAAGGGATATGCCTCGATAGTCTTGGCAGATCATAGGATCGGCTTTTTTGTAGTTGGAGCCATGGAGCTTTTAGTCCAGTCATTCGCTATGCGTCCTTCCACCATGCGTGCATCCTATAAGAACATAACCTTGGTATTTGATTTGTAATTATGCTCGAGATCAGAAGGGATGAAAAATTTCTTGCAGGGATGTAGGGAAACAGCTGCGTTTTTGCCAACATCGAGTATGTGGTCATTCCACACAAGGTGGTCTGTGATGGACTTACCGAGAACTGAGAGCTGTTCGGTTTCCTCAATGCAAGTACCGCTCATGGATGACAGCATGGGGGTGGGTTTTTGAATTTTTAAAGCATTAAATTCTACGTGGTTTATGGTTCCACATTTGAGATCAGAATTAAATGAGCTTATCATATGCTGCCCTTCTAGATCGACCACAGAAGAACAAGGACAAGCATGTGGACACGAATATGCGCTCAGCTAAAAAAATTATTTGATTAGAAGTTTCAGACAAAAGATCATTGATAAATATTAGAAAGAGAGACGACGACAACACGGAACCCTGTGGCACCTCAGCATTTGTTTAATGAATTTCAGACTTAAAACCCTCCAACGCAAGTTGTATTGAGCGGTTCGAACGGTAGTTTTTAATTCACCGAAAAAGAAATTCATCAATATCAAATGGACGCATTTTCGATAAGAGATCTTGATGCCAAGCTCTATCAAATGCTTTTGAAATATAAAGTACAATAATTTTACTTTCTCAAAAACTATGTTCGGTAAGATATCCCTTCAGATCACCGGTGGACCTATTGCTATGAAAGCCATTCTGACGGTCTTTGAGAAGCTTTCGTTCTTTAAGATATTTCTTGAGTTGATTATTTATCAGCGTTTCCATGGAAAGAAGGAATGTGAGTACAATTAGACAATAGTTAGAGGGGGAGGAAGTTTCTAAGTTTCAGGGACAGGCTGGACCAATGTTGTTTTCCGTCCACTCGGAAAGCGACCGGTAGAGTAAAACAAATGTAAAATCTTACGCAATGATCTGACACTGTAGACTTTCAAATGTTAGAGCGAACCATAAAGGAATCTTACCCCCAACAACAGCCTCGCGGAAAAGGATGGAATTCAGGAAATGAGCCTTGGTTTGATCAAGAATGCCGAAAAGCTAGGAAGATTTCTTTTGCATGGTTGAAAAATTTTCGAAGTTCCTCCCAAAGCTCATTTAGGATTAACTACTTAGAGGCCAATAGGAAATTTAAAGAGCTATGCAAAGCCAAAAAGTTGAAATATGAAGAAAAACAAGCATGCAGATTGCTGTCTTGTAAAAACGCTAGGGACTTTTGGAAACTGGCTTGGGAATTAAATGGAAAACAACCAGTAATACACAAAAAACTGTGTGCAAATTCACTTTTCCTTCACTTCAAAGATCTACTAAATCCCGAAACAACAGTTGCAAACTGGCATTATGCAGTTCCTCGATTTGAGAACGTAATTTTAGACCCAGAATTTAGTATGCATGAACTTGAACAAACTTTATGGACACTTAAAGATGGGAAAGCGGCAGGTTCAAATGGTATTCCAGTAGAGTTCTACAAATACGGAAGCGTCACACTGAAAGCGCATCTGGTAACATTATTTAATAATGTTTTTGAGGGGAATCTTCCGGTAGATGAATTCAGGAATGCTGTAATATTCCCGATACACAAAAAAGGATCCTTGTTGGATGCAGCGAACTATCGAGGAATATCTTTTCTAAATGCAACATATAAGATCTTCACAACAATGTTACAGAAACGACTTACAAGATGGATTACAACGCAAAATGTGCTAAACGAGTGTCAAGCTGGTTTCAGATCCGGATACTCTACAATCGACAATATCTTTGTCCTCAGGAGCATTGCTGAAAGCTTTTGCATGCAGAGTAAAAAATTGTATGTATTTTTCATTGATTTCAAAGCAGCCTTTGACACGATCAACAGAGGTGCCTTATTTTACAAATTGTACAATCTGGGATTTTCGTTGAAGTTCGGCTTAATACTCGAAGAGTTGTACAGAGGAACACGGGCTGCAGTTTGGAATGGAGCGGAACTTTCGGATTGGTTTGCAACTTCGTCAGGAGTGAGGCAGGGATGCACACTGAGTCCTACCCTCTTTTCGCTCTTCATAAATGATCTAATTGATTTCCTTCCTGGAGGAGTTGACTTTGCGGGAGAGCATATTAAAGCACTGATGTTCGCGGATGATATAGTTTTGTTTGCTTCCTCCCCAAAAACACTCCAACTTATGATAAACAAGATTTACAATTACTGTTGTTTATGGAATTTGGTTGTCAACACTCAAAAATCCAAGGTGATGATTTTTAAAAGAGGAGGTGGACGAAACGCATCGAATGAAAAGTGGGTGTTTAACGGAGAAGACATTGAATGCGTCAAGGAGTATAAATACCTAGGCGTCATCTTTTCGAGCAACTTAAACATGGAAAAGCATCTAGTAGAAAAACTGCAAAAAGCAAAAACAGCTATAAATATAGCATGGAAAAGAGTTTTTATGAACGTCAACATAGCTCATAGTATAAAATATAATATATTTGAAGCTGCAGCGGAGAGTATTCTTTTATACGGCGCCCAAGTTTGGGGATGTAAAAAGTTTCTCACAGTGGAGAAACTACTAACTCACTACGTGAAAAGAGTATTTCGTCTGCCATCGAACACACCAAACTATGTTATTATGCTAGAGACAGGACTTTCACCTCTATTCGTCAAAACCCTTAAACTGCAAGCGGATTATTTACTGAAAGTTTTCAAGATGCCTGATTCCCGACTGGTCAAGAAAGTAGCTCTTAAAGCAGTACAAAATCAAAATAGCTGGTACAGGGAGTGGAATTGCCTCGCCGAAGGATGTAACATGGAGTTCAATTTAAACGTTGGAAGCATATCAAGTTGCAAGGATACCTTATATGATGTGATTGCGAAAGTAGATGAAAAATGTAGAGAAGATTATGTAGCTGAAGCTTCCGAGTCCTTATTCAGAACTGTTTATAGAAGGCTGAACCACAATCTTGCTGAAAGAAACTACTTCAGTGATGCAAATAGTGTGAACGAGATTTCAACAATGGTTAGACTCCGAAGCGAACTTATAAGCCTGAATTTCATACCACATAGACCCGAATTACCATTGGAGTGCAGTATGTGCAATCTTAGAGAAAGGGAGGACGTTATTCATTTTGTTGGAAAATGCCCTACGTTAATGGAAACAAGAAGGAGCTTTTTTGGAAGCGACTTCTTATCGGATGAACAAGTTGTTGCCTTGCTGAATGAGATGAATGTCGGCAATTTGTACAAATATTGCAAAATCGCGTTAAGTTATAGATCTAGAATTATGAACGAAGATTTCTGATTTAAACTTCTTCTTTTTTAAATCCACATAAATAATTATAAAAGCTTATTACAATATTAGTATAATTTATGTTAATTGTCAATCTGGCAGACGGCAAATGCCATGTCGTAATGATTTTTTGTTTGTATATATGTAAAAAACATGATTTGTAAAATGTATTTATATTATTCTAATAAAAAATCTATCTAATCTAATCTAATCTAATCTGTAGTATTTTGTGCCTTAATTTTTGATAGATAATGTAAAAATTTGCTTCTTTGAAAATGGTCATTACACAGGTCTTTCTAGATTGCTTGAACTTATTCTGATTTTCCTCAGTATGGTTGCCTTTATAACAGTTGTTCTTCATCGATTGGATTGGATTCAGCATTGCAGCATTTTAGCAAAGCTTTGATATTGTACTATGGATAGGCTTCGTATACTCTGTCCAGCAGGTCAATAAACTCCTATTGTATATTTATGTTTTTCAACTTCATCGGTGGAGAAGTGTGCGCATATTAAGCTTACATTTTGGAAATACGGCTTTGAGGCAGATAACAACCTAGCGGCTTAAAGTCAGTAGCTTTACTTCTAAACCTCTTCAACTTGACGAATCCGGAACGTAGCATTTTCAATATTTTATCGCATCTACACTGAACCAAAAAGGTACATAATATCAATTAAAAATTTTATTGGGACAATGAACTTTTTAATTAAAACTCGTCCAATAAACTAGTTTATTGCGACAATAAACGGCTGTTTATTGATTTCATTTTTCCATAATTTTTCAATAAACTGTTTATTGATTTTAAGAAACGTTTATTGATTTTTAAAAACGTTTATTGATTTTTAAAAACGTTTATTGAAAGAGTTTATTGGCGCAATAAACTGTTTATTGTCGCAATTAACTCAGTTTATTGGCACAATTAACCGTTTATTGTCGCAATAAACTCGTTTATTGCCGCAATAAATTCATCAATTGGCGCAATAAACTCAGTTTATTGGCGCAATGAACTGTTTATTGGCACAATAAACCATTTATTGTCGCAATAAACTCGTTTATTGTCGCAATAAACTCATTTATTGTCCCAATAAACTCATTTATTGTCGCAATTAACTCAGTTTATTAGCACAATTAACCGTTTATTGTCGCAATAAATTCATCAATTGGCGCAATAAACTCAGTTTATTGGCGCAATGAACTGTTTATTCGCACAATAAACCGTTTATTGTTTCAATTAACTCATTTATTGGCGCAATAAACTCAATACTTGGTGCAATTAACTCAGTTTATTGGCGAAATTAACAGTTTATTGGCACAATAAACCGTTTATTGTCTCAATAAACTCATTTATTGTCGCAATTAACTCAGTTTATTGGCACAATTAACCGTTTATTGTCGCAATAAACTCGTTTATTGCCGCAATAAATTCATCAATTGGCGCAATTAACTCAGTTTTTTGGCGCAATGAACTGTTTATTGGCACAATAAACCGTTTATTGTTTCAATTAACTCATTTATTGGCGCAATAAACTCAATACTTGGTGCAATTAACTCAGTTTATTGGCGCAATTAACAGTTTATTGGCATAATAAACCGTTTATTGTCGCAATAAATTCATTAGTTAGCGCAATGCACTCAATTTATTGGCGCAATTGACTGTTTATTGCCACAATAATCGGTTTATTGTGGTAATAAATTAATTTATTAGCGCAGTAAACTCGTTTATTGCCGCAATTAACTAATCAATTGGCGCAAAGAACTCAGTTTATTGCCACAAATAACATATTGATAAAAATTTTAGTAAAATATTAAAATTTCTATTTATTAATATAAGTATATGTATATATATAAATAATTAAATTATTGATATATATAAATAAATAAAATGTTTAATATATTTTTAAAATTTCTATAAATAATTTACTGTGGCAATACGTACATGTTAAATATACTTACATTTTATTTTTTATTTCCAACCTTTCCTGAAATTTTTAAGAATTTTAAGTTCAAAAATGAAACATTTTAGTTAAACTTTATAAGATATTTTATTAAACTATATAATTTATTATTATTATTATTATTATTTATTACAATATAAAATAAATGAACATTTTAATATAAGCGATAAACAGCATTAGCTACCAGAGGTATTAAGCTGGACAAAAATTTAAATTACTTTGGAGCATAAGTAAACTTTTCATACATGTATTTAAACGAATACAAACTATTCTTTATATCCTTTTTTATAAAAAGTTAAAAAATTTGTAAAAGGAAGTCTTAAGTTAAAAATGAAAACTCTTGAATCAAATCCCACGTTGAAGACAACAGTGGCACTAACCAAAAAACCTACACCCGTATTATGGTTGTAAATTATAAATTAATAGGTAATAAAAATTGAAATTCGATATTTTATAACCCAATTAAAAAAAGTTTTGGTCATTGATAATCATGCTTACCCTTATGGCAGAAAGAAAATTGACAAATATTGTCAGATAGTTGATAATCAAAATATAAAAAGATTTCCCTAAAGTTTATAAGATCTTTACCCACCAAAATAATGAAGGGTTGCACATTGTCTCCTTTTTGTTGCAGGTACTGGATGTGGTCCTCAGCTACCTGAATTGATTCCGCCACAAAGATAAAAGATTCCTGCGAGTCCTTGATAGTTGGTTTTATTGATGTCTTCATTCCCTTGCGATCTTTTCGCACGAATTTATGTGTGGGTACTAAGTACCCGTGAAGTGCCCACAAGAGAGCAGCATCCCGACAATCTGAAAATAAGAATGAAAACGTGGATATAAAATTTTGTTATAAAATTATGTAGTACTTAAATAAAACTAGAATAGTAGATATAAACTTTTGTAAAAGATAAGATAAATCGGGTCAATAAATGGAAGCAAATCTCGAATTTCGCTATATCGACCCTTTTCCTGCATTTTATCGTAAGGGATGTTTTAGAAAGAAAATAAATTATTGAATTTTGTTAGTACCAATTGAAGCCATCAAACCTGTTGTCATGTTGCAGCTAAAGCACTGTAAATATTCAATGCTGACTTTAGACATAAGTGGTTATATGGATCAGAAGTAAAATTTTGTTTTCTTCTCATATTTTTTTTGTGTCGCTTACGATAATTTGGTGGAAAGGGTTCGATATTCATTGATGTATAAAGGAGAATGAATATGATATACATAAGTCTTTAAGTGTTACACCAATGTGATGCAACCCATAAAATTATGCCCATTCTCCTTTAGTACCTGTCATTTTTAATACGGAAATAAACGATTTTCGTTTTTAATAGGCAAAAATAAAATAACTACATAATATTCAACTTACTTTCTGGAATATTATCGGATGCTATCTTCTCCAGAACGCCCTTAATTGTTTTCTCCTTAACCCGATCTTCCGTTTTTAAAAATTCTCGTATCTTAGTAAAAACTTGTTCCCATCGATCAAGGAGAGAATTATGGCTTTTAAACATGTACGCGAAATCCATGTCCACCTTTAAGAAAACAAATTAAAATATTTATTCATTGAGTGTATTTTTAAAGCCAGCACTTTTTATGAAATGATTCTAAGAAGTTCCCAAAGTTGGAACTTGCATCAGGAAATTAAGAAAAAAAACTTTTGAAAGAAGTACACATCTACTCAAGTTTGACTTACAAATCGAAAGAAAGAAGGAATTTTGTATTGGGGCCATTTCTTAAAAATGTCCGATGTTGTTGTAGAGTTTTTTATATCCGTGAGTCTCAATTTGGAATACGCTTTCCAGCACCTATCAAATTCCTCGGAACTAAGGTTGTCAAATCTTAGTGCTTGATAGTACGTTTCAGCATTTTCTTCTGGAAGTGAAAACCATAAATATGTACTTATTAGTTTTTTTAAATAAATTAATAAAAATAATATTCAAGCTCCTGTTTCTCATCAAATTACATCAACTATTTCAGAAACCAATAGTTTCGCTTGATTGAAATTGGAAAATACTCATTGATGGTAAATTAGTTCAGAAGGTTAAAAATGACTTCGTGAAGTTTAATCGGACTCACATATTGTTTAGAGTCGTTGATGTAATTGATGTAGATGATGAGGAACAGGCCCCAGATTTCAAAAATTAAATGCACGAAAATGGAATCGACTAGGAATTTTACAAAGGAATGTTATAAGCGAAAATTGTTCAAAAGGATAAAATTAATAAGTATAAATTCTTTTCGTAGTATGAGACAAAAACAGAATGCTATGCAAATATGAATTTATCTAGGTAGTGGTTTCTTTAAATAAATAAGCTTTTATATACAAATTTTTTAAACCTTTTTCAAGAAAAAAATTGTTTTTATTATTGTACGAATGAAAATTAAATTTCCAAACAAAAATATTAAGCTGTTTTTGAGATACCGAATTTTCCACAAAAAATTATTCTTTTTTTTTCGAAAATTCAAACTATATTTTTTTTTTAAGTTTCGAAATGCAATGTTTTTTATTTTTTTTTAACCAAATCTATAAAAAATTTCATTAAAATCCCTTATGTCGATTATAAGTTATTCAAAATTTGAAAAAATTGTTCTATGGTAGGTACAAGCTGTAATATCTTAATTTCAATTTTTTTTATTAAATTAAAGATCATAAAAATTAATGTTAATAAAAAACATTTATCAAAATTCTAGGCGCATGCCGTTTTTTGAGCAAAATACTATTTTTGGAAACCATTTTTAACGTTTTTTAAAACTGTTTTTAAAAATCAAAAAAAAAATATTTTTGAAAATTTTAATACACAAATTTGTTTGACTTACAGGGGAGCTTTAGCATAAAAAAAATTAACAAAATCGGTGGTACAGTTTTTAAGAAAATCAGAAACTAAAAAATAGTTCCATTGCGGGTACCCCCACTGACCATTTTTCTGAAATTTTTGTCAACCATTATCTACCTTTAACTAAATTAAATTTTTTTGTATCTTTATTTTTAATATATGTATGTCGAACATTTTTTGAAAAAAAAAATATTTATAAGATTTCGAAAAAAATTGTATGACAGGTACCGTTATTAACGGTCTTAAAAAATGTGTGGGGGTAAAACAATTAAAGAAAATCGGCGTTTAGGCTGTAGTCAAACAGACAGACAGACAGAATTGCGAGACCCACTTTGTTAGTCTTCGCTATCATCGTAATGTCAACTTTGATCGAAATCTCGAGTTCGATTTTTTTACGAATGATAACTTGCCTTATAGTACCTATAAGTCAAGTCGCAAGAAAAATATATCGACAAGTAATATTATGTAGGTAAATAAATAAATAAGACTTACCCATTTCGACTTCTGTGTCTGTGTCTACATCCACAG
This sequence comes from Chrysotoxum bicinctum, assembly GCA_911387755.1. NCBI lineage: Eukaryota > Metazoa > Arthropoda > Insecta > Diptera > Syrphidae > Chrysotoxum > Chrysotoxum bicinctum. The sequence goes on from OU426989.1 coordinate 173,053,623, forward strand.
TTTTTCCACTCCTGGACTTACTTGACGTTGGGGTATTCATTGTTTTTAAAATGAATTTCAAATTGCTATATTTATTGTAGATCTTCCCCCTCTTCCCAGACCTATAGTACTCCTGCAAAATATTGAATATTTACTTTAAAAATATTGCTTTAAAAAAATTTTGTGTTTGACAAAAAAACTCTTCTTTTCCACTTTGCAAAACGAGCAAAACTTTGAACTACAAGTGGAATAGTATGGTTTTAAAAAAAATCGAACTTTCGAGCCTCAAAATGTATATGAAGCAGGGCTGCGAAATTTTGAATTAAAAAAGTCCATGTCATAAGTCTGTAGATGACTTGTGAATTAAAAAAAAATTAAATTCAAAAGTTAGTTAGCGACTTATGATTTAAAAAATAAATAATTCACAACCTATTAAGTGGCTTGTAAATAAGAAAAATGTATTCTTAAGCTACTTGGTAGATTGGAAATTTGTAAGCTTGTTTTGACTACAAAAATTATTTAATTATTAACGAAACAAGTTTTTAAGCTTTTGGAGAATTGTGTGTGTTTTATTTTATCGATATTGCTTTTTATTCTATTGGGTTATAGGGACTGCATAATCGGTTACTCACACACAATGCTCCAAAAGCTTAAAAACTGGTTTCATTAATAATTAAATAACCAATTGTCAAAACAAGCTTAACGCTGGATGGTTTTAATATGCTATCACAAGAAAAATCAACAAAAAATACCCCAAATAACAAAAAAGCAAAAAACGTGTTCATACAAAAATCACACAAAAGTTATCCTTCGTCGTTTCGACGAACATACCTTTAAAAAAAATATTTTAATTGATCACAGGATACCATAAATCCGCTCACTGGTAGAGATCAACACCAACTGATGTTGTACAAAAATTGAATTAAAAGGGATGAATAGTAAAAAAGAAATTATACAAAATAAAAAGGGTGTTCGTCGATTCGACGAAGGTTAACCATCCAGGGTTAATAATTTCCAATCTACAAACTATGCTATGAATTAATATTTTTAAATTCATAAGTCACTTAGTAGCAGGTTGTGAATTAATCTTTTTAATTCTTTTTAATTCATAAGTCTTCTGATTTAATTTTTTTAATTCAAATGTCACCAACTATCTTGTGAATTGAATTTTTTTTTATTCAGAAGTAACCCAATAGCTTGTGAATTAAATCCAAGCTTGAGCTAAAAAGTGACTTAAGCTTTTGCAACCCTGATATGAAGTAATGAGTTCTGATGTGATTTTGTTAAATATGTACGTAGTTAACTTCCCGAAGGACCACTTTCTCATATTTAAAAGTGGAAAAGAAGAGATTTTAAATTATTTCACCTCTTTGTAAGGTATTATAATTTATTAATAAAAATATAATTAAAATTAAATAAAATTGAATTGATTTCTTATAAAAAGGCTTACCAGTTTTTCACTAGGAAATCGTTCAATGATTTCCTTTTCCAATTTATAGCTACCACCTAGTTCAAGATGGATTTTATTCATAATGAAATACTGCGCTATAACACCAATCAAATGACTTCTTGCTTAACTTGACTTTAATTTTGTAGTTTTTTGTATCGAACCAAAAACTGATCAAACAATATTGTTTTGAACTTCTGATCTATCGAAAATCCTAAGAAAGAATTATAGAGAAAAAAGGAATAATTTAAAGAATGAAAGACTGTTGACTTAAAAAAATCTACGAATCATCTAGACTGTCAATTTTCGGAATTTAAAAATAATGCAGCATTCAAGTAACACATAAGAGTTTTGTATAATTTGTTTATATGTACATACATATGTATATTAATAAAATAACTCACCTTGTCTATTCTTTCGATATTTAGTTTTCTATAATTTTTCAAAATTATCTCTTTGAGTTTTATTGTTTCTCTAACAGCTGGACTTATACTTGTAGTTCGCGTACAATATGAAAATAAAAAGAAGAAAAAAACAAAAAGTTAACAAAAAATTAAAAACAATAAGGACCGACTTTTCTTACGTCAGATAAAAATGTCTGATAGAACAAACAAACATGGGTTAGTAAAAACGTGTTCAAACGTGTTAAAATTGAAAAATAGAAAATGCACAAATGTTTGTTTATTTTTATTTGTTAGATAGTTAACTGGAGATGGAAAAATCGGATCTAAATCTGCATCAATAAATAGTTTATTGCGGCAAATAATGGTTTATTGTGACAATAAATGGTTTATTGTGACAATAAATGGTTTATTGTGGCAATAAATGGTTTATTGTGACAATAAATGGTTTATTGTGACAATACATGGTTTATTGTGACAATAAATGGTTTATTGTGACAATAAATGGTTTATTGTGGCAATAAATGGTTTATTGTGCGAATTAATTGTTTGTTTATTAACAGTTAAGTGTTTTTTTGTCAACCATTTTAAAATGGGAAATTATTATTAAAATATTCCCAATAAATCATTTTCTGACCAAAAGAAATTCAAATGCGGCAATAATTAGCGAAATCAATTTTATTGTTCAACGCTTTTTTTTCAGTGCAAGGAAAAATGCAATACTTACTTATATGGAATTGAAATTAACCACTCGCACAAGATTTTTTTGTAACTTTTTGAATGTATTATATTTTATATTTTAATATTTCTACTACAAACTTATTAATTGTTTTATTGTTTTATTTTTAACACAACACTTTGTATACTCTGTTATAAATTAATAGATATGACGTTTACTCACGAAACACACGATCACGACAAGAACAAAGAATAGACTGAATCGTCCCACAATTCTTATTGTGCGTTTGGGTTAGCTAAGACAATAAATGGTTGTTTGCGACAATAAAAAGTTTATTGCGCCAATAAACAGTTTATTGCGACAAGAAACAGATTATTGCGCCAATAAACAGTTTATTGCGACAATAAACTGTTTGTTGGGACAATAAATAGTTTATTGAAAGTTAACTGTTTTTTGATATGGCAGTCTGGATTATCAATTAATAGTTTATTGCGACAATAAACTGTTTGTTGGGACAATAAATAGTTTTTTGAAAGTTAACTGTTTTTTGATATGGCAGTCTGGATTATCAATTAATAGTTTATTGCGACAATAAACTGTTTGTTGGGACAATAAATAGTTTATTGAAAGTTAACTGTTTTTTGAAATAGAAATATCAATAAATAGTTTATTGCGACAATAAAAGGTTTATTGTGACAATAAATAGTTAGTTGAAAGTTAACTGTTTTTTGAAATGGCAGTTTGGATTATCAATTAAAAGTTTATTGTGACAATAAAAGGTTTTTGAAAATGGAAATATCAAGAAATAGTTTATTGTGACAGTAAAAGGTTTATTGAAATGCTAATTCGGATTTTTTGTGAACTTATAAATAAATATAGAAAATAACTTCTTATTTTAAACATTTTATTTCAAGATCAGATCTTTCAAATAAAAGTTAAATAGAATAAGAAACCAAATACAATTAGGTAGATTAGATTTTGGAAATTATTAATATTGGTCAATTATTTTATGCAAAAAGAAATCGATTCAAATTTTGAACTCGTTTACTATGGAAATAAACTGTTAATTATATATAAAATTACAACTGGGGCTTAGAAAATAATATTAAATTGTAATAACCTATTTATCGTCACAATAAACGATTTTTAATGCTTAATTCAATTAAAAAGTTTATTGGGACAATGTATGAGTTTATTGCGGTACTAAATAGCTTATTATTTTCCGATTTCGAATTCAATAAACTCAAATTAATTGTCACAATAAAAAGTTTATTGATTACGGAAATCTGAAATCAATAAAAGTTTATTGTGACAATAAAAACTTCATTGCGACAATGAAAAGTAAGTCAATAAACGGTTTTAAGAATTTTTATGACGATTTTTATTTTCAGTGTATAATAAACGTTCCATTTTTTTTGTCATAACATCTCATCCTATTATAACTTTTCAGTGACATCTAGGGTGTAAACGTTCCGGAGAAAGATGGATACTTTCGGTTAATTATCCTTCGACGTTCAAAGTTTTATTGCCCAAGATTGAAGGTAATTATCAGCCGATGTTCCTGGTGTTTCTCTCATAATCATACTACCTCTTAACAGAGAACTTATTTGATTTACACATAAAATTCATTTGGGATCGACTTTTTCATTGTTTCACACTCAAAATAAAATTCTGTTAAATCAAACTTTGTATCTCCCTCAAACCTCTATTGAGATGAGAACACTGTTTTATGACCACAGATATACTCTTGACGATTTTTTACTTCCTCGCAACATTTCTGTTTTGATAAATGTAGGTAGATTTCTTAAAAACTTTTTTTTTCAATATTTTCAAACCTTTCCAGAAAAGCCGAATCTTATAGTTTTAAAAATTGTTCGATTCCCATAACGTTTGACGACATAGTATTCCAAATGCTTTATGACTTAATCCATAATACCCTGTGATCCTACATTTTAGTAGGAACATGATATCTTACTGCAGAGGAAAAGTTAAGTCTTTAAATATTAGAAAATCAATAGGCTGTGTTTTCTCTGATTACTCCTGAATTCATCAACCTGTTGACTTGATGTATACGAATATTAAGGAGATATCTTCAATCAGATTGAATTTCATCTTTATCGTCATCTGTCGTACCACAGACCATGATTGTCATTCATCATTTGAAAGGTATCAGTCGAAAGGGTTGCGAGTGAAGCTGCTATTGATAATTTTGTGATGTGTCCCATTTGTGGTTTTGGTTATTGACCTATTTGTTATCTTATTACTTTATCTACGTTGTATGAATAATGTTATTACATGAGCTATTTTTAGTGCCCAAACTTAAATAGATATGAACCTAGATAGATAAAAAGAATTTACCTGGGAAAATGTGTGTAAACAAAATCATTTATAGCACCAAAAAAAAAAAAACAACAAAAACATATTTATCAGCGAATTTTCCTAAAAACAAAATGGATAAGAGACTCAGATGGTCGATATAAGACAAAAATATTCATAAGCAAAAAAGGCTTCCTTCCTGATGATATACGAGTATGAAAAAAATTGAAAAAAAAAAATCGAATCCGAGAATTTGATCTAAGTTGACATTACGATAGTAGAGAGCGTTTGTCCGCCGAAACGATTTTCTTTCAACTTGGTACTTAAGGGTCTCCCTGATTCCCTTAGAGGAGAAATTGAAAAAAAAATTGTTAGCTCCAAAACTAACGGTACTTGCCACACATCCATGATGCAAAATCTTATTTATCTCGAAAACGCCTATAACTATTTCGATAAAATAACAATTGAAAGTATGGTCTACATTTTGGTGAAAGAAATTTTTAAACAAAAAATGTTTTTAACCTACATTTGTACGTGCCATGTTTTTTTTATATAATTGCACGATTAAGGGATTATAGTTTTACGGTGTAATACGAAGGTGATCCGATAAGTTCTTAGCCTACAAAAGATAAAAAAACATTTTGGAAAAGTGGTGATTTATTTCTCATCAGTCTCCTTTTAGCTCGATAGACTTGATCCAGCGATGCCCCAACTTCTTTAACCCATCCGAAAAAATAGGTTTTCTCGAGGTCTCCAAAGTAGGCCTCCGTGGCGCCGATGACTTCCTTATTCGACTCAAATTTCTGCCCGGCGAGTGATTTTTTCAAGTTTGCAAACAAAAAAAAACTCGCACAAGGCTAAATCTGGAGAAAACGGTGGATGGAGCAGCAGTTCGTAGTGCAATTCGACCAATTTGGCCTTTGGTCTCACGGTTGTGCTTGTTGTCCGGAGTGAGCAAACGCGGTACCCATCGCGCCGACAGCTTTCTCATGCCCAAAATTTCATTACAGAATTCTTTAATACTCGTATAATTAAATACTAAAGAATACTCAAAAAATTTCGTATATAAAAAATTATTTTGTATACCTTTTTTTCTTAATTTTCTTATAAATTTATGCTAGAACAAGAATCATAAATTTGAATTTATTTTTTTTTAAATAAGTTTTTATCTATATGCAAAATTTTCGAAAAACAAAAAAAGTTTGGTAAACCAACTTAAAGTTTTTAATTTTTTACACACAATGTCTTGATTTAAATTTAAAAATTATCGTATAAATTAAGCGAAAAAAAAATTAAAACTCTCGATGCCGTTTTGGAGCAAAATATGATTTTGGAGGACCATTTTTTAACATTTGTAAGGTGGGTATCGTTATTTAGAGATTAAGTATAATTTTTATGCTTATGTTTTTACTTGCGACTTATAGGTACTATGTATAAGGCAAGTTATGTATTCGTAAAAAAATAAACGAACTCGAGATTTTGGTCAAAGTTGACATTCCGATGATAGGGAAGACTAAAAAGTGGGTCTCGCAATTCTGTCTGTCTGTCGGTTCGATTACAGCCTATACGGCTCGGCCGATTTGCTTCAAACTTGGTAGATATGGGTTTAGATTTTTTCCCCCACACATTTTTTTCTTTTTTTTTAAGACCAAAAATAACGGTACCTGCCATACGAATCTTTTTCGAAATCTTATAAATATTTTTTTTTTCTTAAAAACTGTCCAACAGATTTTTTAAAAAAAAATTCATAAAATTTCTTTTAGTTAAACTTAGGTAATGGTTGAAAAAAAATTCCAAAAAAATGTTATTTTTGGTACCCCCCTTGGAACCATTTTTTTTTGTTTTTGATTTTCTCAAAAAACGGTATGACCGATTTTAATCATTTTTCTTATATTAAAGCTCTCCAGAAGTTTCAATATTACTGCGTATTCAAATTTTCAAAAACTTTTGTTTTGGATTTTTAAAAAAAAATTCAATTTTTCTTTTTGAAAACTCAATATTTCGAAAACCCCATGCTCGATTTTTTTTAAACTTGATAAATAAAAGTTTCTTAAAATAATCTACAAGATATGAGAAAAAAAAAAGGATTTTACCTAAAAACAACGGTACCTTCTATACAAATGTTAAAAAATGGTTTTCGAAAATCGTATTTTTCTCGAAAACGGTTCCGAGAATTTTACTTAATTTTTTTTTTTAATTGATTTTTAAGATCTTTAATTTAATAAAAGTAAATTTGAAAATAAGATATTACTGACTGTACCTACCATAGAGCGATTTTTAAAAATTTTGAATTTCTCATTATCGGCATAACGGATTTTAATGAAATTTTTTAGAGAGAAGCTTCTAGAAAGTTTAAAAAACATTGCATTTCAAAACTTTAAGAAAAATACTTTTTTGAATTTAAAAAAAAAAAATCGTTTTTTTTTTTGTTGAAAATTCAATATCTCGAAAACGGCTCAATATTTTTTTTGTAAATTTAATTTTTATTCAAACAATAATAAAAACTTTAATTTGGCGTACCAAAATTTTTTCTTAAAAATGTTTTAAAAATTTTGTATATAAAAGCTTATTTTTTAAGAAACCACTACAAAGACTTATAATTTTTGTTCTTGCATGAACCTATATTTGCTTGAATCACATGGCGTCCTATTTTTACCTCTTACTACTAAAGAAGTTGTTTTAATCGTTTAAAAAAGTATTTTTTATGCTTATGAACAGTTTTTCTCTAATATCATTCATTTTTGAAATTCTTAGTCTATTACATAGGAGCAAGTTCGTGCGACCCAGTCGTGCATTTTATTTGCATTACTGATGGGAAAAACTGTATTAAATTACATAATTCTGAATATCTCGATGGAACAGTATCTAAAAGTCTTTCTACTAATTCTCTCAAAATTCGAATATTAATCTGTAACTTTTCACAAACGTCAAAATTTTCACTTTGTTGAATTTGACATTATGTTTATCTATTTTGAAAGTAAATTCTGACATTGTGTGCGATATATCAATCAGACCAAAAACATAAATGTTAAAAAAAGAGCCAAGTTCTTCTATACAAAAACCTTTGTGTAACAAGTCAGCCGTGAAAAGTAATGATATCTAAAAGTGCGCCAAGTTCTTACTTCATGAAGATTTAATACCGAATATTTAAAGTAGAATAATATTGAAACAGCTACAATGTAATAGAGAAATTTTATTATTTAATGATTACTGAGTAAAATTTGATGGGTTCACTTGTCAAGTTTTTAAAACCGTTTGAATTGGGCATAAAAAAAAACTTGCCAAGTAAGCCCATCAAATTTTACTCAGTAATCATTAAATAATAAAATTTCTCTATTACATTGTAGCTGTTTCAATATTATTCTACTTTAAATATTCGGTATTAAATCTTCATGAAGTAAGAACTTGGCGCACTTTTAGATATCATTACTTTTCACGGCTGACTTGTTACACAAAGGTTTTTGTATAGAAGAACTTGGCTCTTTTTTTAACATTTATGTTTTTGGTCTGATCTCACTCCTTTTTGCAAAGATTTAAATATTTTGCCATGTCAAAATCTCGAAAGATAAGGAAAGATAGAAGGGTGGACTCTTCCTACTAAAATCAACTTAGTTTATAGCCTTCCTATTTCTTTTGGTATATTTTCTTTTTGTTATTGGTTGTTTTAATTTGCGCTTCCATTATTTCTTCTTATCCTGGCAAGATACATAACACTAACATACCTACCTTAATTACAGCAATCGGAAGTGCTCCATATAAATTAAACATACCACGCCCCCTGAATGGAAAACCTCAATTTTTAATGTTGGTCCTTTATATGCGACTTGAGCCCTACCGTTCTACCAAATTTCATTGTTCTACTGCAATTGGAAGTGCGCCATATATAATTTACATCAGTTCTGAGGAAGTGGGCGGATACCACGCCCTTGAATGGAAAACATCGATTTTTATTTTCGGTCCTTTATATGCAATTTGAGCCCTACCGTTCTACCAAATTTCATTGTTCTACTGCAATTGGAAGTGCGCCATATATAATTTACATCAGTTCTGAGGAAGTGGGCGGCTACCACGCCCCTGAATGGAAAACATCAATTTTTATTTTTGGTCCTTTATATGCGACTTGAGCCCTACCGTTCTACCAAATTTCATTGTTCTACTGCAATTGGAAGTGCGCCATAAATAATTTACATCAGTTCTGAGGAAGTGGGCGGATACCACGCCCCTGAATGGAAAACCTCGATTTTTATTTTCGGTCCTTTATATGCGATTTGAGCCCTACCGTTCTACCAAATTTCATTGTTCTACTGCAATTGGAAGTGCGCCATATATGATTTACATCAGTTCTGAGGAAGTGGGCGGATACCACGCCCCTGAATAAAAAACCGCTAATTTTATATTTTTTTCTTCGAACGCAATTTGAGCCCTACCACTTTACCAAATTTCATCGTTTTACAGTAGTTGGAAGTGCTCCATTCAACCAACACCAATTCGGAGAAAGTGGGCGGATACCACGCCCCCCGAAAGGAAAATCTTGGTGTTTATTTTTGTTTTTTTATATGCAATATAAGCCCTACCGGTTCACCAAATTTCATCGTTTTACAGCAGTAGGAAGTGCTCCATTCAACCAACACCAATTCGGAGACAATTCGGAGAAAGTGGGCGGATACCACGCCCCCTGAATGGAAAATTTCAATTTTTCGATTTTTTCCTCTGCTTACATGACAAGACCTACCGTTGTGCGAAATTACAAGATTCTACGATGTCGGGAAGTGCTCCATAATTTTGATGATCTGTCAGTCAGTCAGTCAGTCAGTCAGTTACGGTTTTTGTGATTTTTGAGGCCTTATATCTCAGGAACCGCTTATGCTAGAAAATTGAAATTTGGTCAGGCGCATGTGCCTGACTAGCTTAGCAAATGTTCGGAATTTCAAGTTTCTGACTTGATTGGTACTGAAGATAGGGAGGGGTCAAAAGTCGCCTGAGTTTGTTCCTGTAAAAAGGGTGTAGTGCCAGAACTTGGCTGGGCACTACCGTGCCCTTTGATGACAAAAACAGCTTTTTTTTCACTTTGCAATTTTACATCTGTCAGATTCATCAAAATAATTTCTGTCACTTTTGTCGTTGTCTTTTGACTTTTAACATTTCTACAACATAATCCATAATGTCTTACTTTCCAGACACGCTTCTCTATGATGGATGTACCAACTCCAAAGATTTCTACTTAAATCCACTCCGTAAAAACAACCAAATTGAACCAAACCTATTTCAATTCAATGCAGACGCAGGTTGTTTACCAAACGGTTGATACCTAGTTCAACCATGATTCAACTTTGCATGCGTTCTCATGAAAGTAAGAGAGAGATATTCTTTGATAATTTGTACCTATATAATACTAATAATTAATTCATTATTCTGAACGTCAAATTTCACATTTTGCAATGAAATAAGACAGTTTTCTGTTGTACTTTTGCCGTTATATGAAAACGGGGTTTAGTAAAAATATTTTTGTAAAATTTCTTCCTAAAAATCTCTTCAGCTATTTCGATAAAAATTTTGAATAATTTTTGTAATTTTATAAAATGTTTATATATTTTATTTATTTTAATTTTAAATTATATTAATTTGCAATTATTCTAAGCCCAATTTACTAACGAAATAATCACTTGCTGCTAGTGCTACGTGACAAAAATCATCACACTGATTTCATTAGATATGTATCAGCTGGAGTGGAAAATCTTTAAACTCCTGAGTTCCACCACACGTGTCAGCTTGACATTTTCTCAGCCCCAAGTACGAGAATTGTGTGAAAATATATGTAAATGTCATGTTTTTCAAACTTCTTTACATATTTTGTTCGACAGAATTATCTTTTAAGTGTAACATCTTGTAGATCTCGTGAACCTATACTTTTTACAATAGTAAAAACATAAATCATTAACAAAAATATTGTTATCGCATAAAGTGTCAAGCCTAGTTTTTGTTGACAGTTGTGGCAATCGCAGTGAATAAGTTTATTAAGAAACAAAACGAAAAATAAAACGTTGAATATTTTACAAGGAAGACCTCTGACCGCAAGCGGTGTATATTATCTTGAATATGAATGAAGCACAATCGTAATAAATAAATAAGTCATTAATTCACATTATCGTTGAACATACTCGTTGACAGGTAATTTTATTTAATTTTTTTTCTTGTTCAAATTCATGCAATCTCATGATTTGTTTTTCTAAAGTTGGTAATCAATCGATGAGTTAAAAGGTCAATATTGCTGCCAACGGTTTTTGCAGGTGGCAGGTAATATATTGACTGACCATTGTGACGTTTTTATGATGGAAAAACTTTACTTAAGCTTAGACATCTTGTCAGACTTATCAACAACTGGACAAAACAAATATTAAAAAACTAGACAAGCAAGGTCGAATCGCCTGGTATCAGAAATGAGAGAAATAAAAAAAAACTCTCAATCCGATATGATTCCGTCGATTGTGAATACATTTTCCATTCAAGTTGTATTATACAAATGTAATTTCTTTCACAATAGAATGTGAACACATAATATTGAACGAGAGAGCCATATCTCAGCTTTAGTTTAAACGTCAATTGGACACACCCACAAAACCCATTCAAGCTATCTGAGTGCACTTGATAGGTTTTGATGGATTTGTTTTTGTTTTGCAATGTTTGCAGTCGCATCAAAAGGTTATCAGATTCGTTGTTATTGAACTCGCAACAAAGTTTCAATATGAAAATAGCTGGCGTATTCTGAAATAGGCCTCTTGATCAATGATACCTGATAATAATTATAATCTGTTATTAGTCTAGGCTGTCAGTGTCAGATGTGATTTGAAGCATCAAGGTCGATTATATTCGTATTTAGGGGCATTTTTAGACACTTTATAGACTAAAGTTAATTCAGATTTCGTGGATTTCTTCGTAGTCGTTTGACAAAGATTCAAATTTGGGACGGTAATAATTGAGGTTCTAACAAATTCGTTTTAATTCCAAGAGAAAATTGTTTAATGCGAATATCTTTATTTTCGCCTCAGAAATATTATTGGAAAAAAAAATTACTACACGTAAATCGTGTGCGGATAAACAGGTATTCAAATGCCTAAGATACCGGTTTTTCCAATATACCGAAAATTATTTTGCAAAAAACTTTTTACTGATAAAAGGTGAAGCTGTCGAAAAATAATTCATACTCAATTTAAAGGCCATAATGTTCTCAAGCAAAAAGATTTTTAGGTCGCAGTACAAACTCCTATCAATATTCATATGCATTCCTAAATATTTTGAACAGGCTTGACATTACGATGATAGGGAAAACTTAAAAAGAGGGGCTCACAATTCGCGTTTGAGAATCCAACTCAAGACATTCTTCATGACAGTCCAACGCACTAACTTTGCCAAGGGGTACTTCTTAATTTTACGATCTTTCATTTGATAAAAAAAAATTTCAGTTGAGACATTACTAACTGGACCATTTTTTATTTTTTCGAATATTGACTTTTTTACTATCGCCATTATGGATTTGAATCGAATTTCTTATAAAGAAACTTTGAAAAAGATTTTTTTGGCCTTTAAAAAAAAATTAAAATTTTTTTTTGTAAATTCGGTACCTCAAAAACGGATCAACAGTTTTTTTTTGAAATACAAGGTGGCGCAAGATTAATCATCGAATTTTGTTTTTGAATTACTTCTTTTCAAAAAAATGATTTTGAGTGATGGAAATCTTTATCTGGAACATTTGAATTTTTGTCTGTTAAGTGGAAAAGATGATATCCCTAAAGTGGATGCCGCTAGTGTTGATACACATTTGTGCCCATTTTACCGAAAGATTTCCCGTGATAACCGTTCGCATTCCTGTCGAATATTTTCCTTAACGGCTGCGATTGTCTGGGACTTGTTGGCGTAAACCCGCGACTTCAAGTAGCCCCAAAGAAAGAAGTCTGGCATGGTTGAGTCGGGCGATCTTGTGGACATTCCAAATCGGTCTAAGGAATCAAATGAAGGGTAGGGCACAGAAGTAAACGAAACTTTTCTTAGAGCCATTTGATGCTTTGAGAAAAGAGATAAGGGCTTTGATCTTTATTTGCGAAAGTTTGACAACGCCTCGTCAAAAATGCTCTTCCTAATGATTGTATTCTAAATTTCGCCAGAGCAGTTCATTTGCAAATGAAATGATTGACAGTTTCCTTTGCCTCCTGGACTCCACAGTTACGAGAGTGAATGATGTGAGGAATGCCTAGCTTGGCTGCATGCTCTCCTATTGGCCAGTGTTCGCTACAGCTAGCCACGATTCTGGCTATGTTTTTCCTAGGTTTGGGGTCTGGATATCAGATCAAGAGTTCGGGATTTCTTATAGGTGGGCAAAGTCTTCCTAGATATAATGTAGTTAGTTAAACTGCTCTACCTACTGTTCGATTTGTCTATAAAAATTGAGAAAATATTGCCCTCTATAATATTCAATCTCGCAAGTTCATTCCGGCATTGCTGGACCAATTTTGAGAATGATGTACTAGAATTAATGGACGGGTTCCGGTTCTGGTTTGGAACCCTAATGGTCAGTCGGAAAGACCTAAATATATTCCGAATCTCGGAAAAGATTCCTGAACCAACACCACAATCCAACTTTGAGGCATCAGTCAATATAGTTTTGTAGAAGTCTCTGATCAGTCTTTCCTGGATGGGAAACTAACCTTAAAATCTATATTGTAGTTCATTTCAAGGCTCTAGCAGTCAAAGGAAGTAAAAAAAATCTATATTGGAATTAACTCAGTGATATTTCTCTGACCATAAAAGTATCTTGTCCTTGGAGATTTTAACGCCAAGCTATAAGAAGAAAAGACATCTTTGGTGGCACAATTGGAAGATAAAGCCTGCACGGCACCACCTCCGATAATGGATTTAGGCTGATCGACTTCGCTGTGGGGCGAGACGTTCTTGTAGCTAGTACGCAGTTCAAACATTTTGATATTGGCAAAGGGACATGGCGATCTCCTGATCAATCAACCGTAAACCAGATTGACCATATTGCGATCGATTCAAGGCACTTTTCCAGTATAAAGGATGTCCACACGTTCCGAGGAATTAACATCGACTCTGACCATTACCACGTTGTAGCTAAGGTTTGGCTGCGGATATCCCGACCCAAGCCAAAACAAAAAAGTGCCGGGAGGAAGTTCGACGTTGGACAGTTACAAACGCAAGAGATCGCAAGGTCCTTTTCCGATCGAGTTTCTAACAACCTCTTAAGGAGTTCTGTGCCGCCAGCATCAAGTATTGAGGACCAATGGAAACATTGCCAAGCAGTCATCGGAGATGCCGCCTCTAATACGCTAGGTTCAACATAACCACCACAACGAAATCCTTGATTTGACGATGAGTGCCGGAAAACACATGCAGCAAACCAAAAGGCATATAAAGCGGCGCTGGCAAGAAGGACTAGAACTGCTCGCGAGCTCTACGAGCAGAAGAGGAGAGAAGAACACCTGCTTCTCAGAAAGAAAAAGAAGGATCATGAGAAGGTTTTGATCGAGGAAATAGAGAAACGCCATAGCAGGAATGAGGTTCGGAAGTTTTATCAAAAGGTAAAAAAAAAAATCACAAGGACACAATCTCCGAGCCGAAGCCTGCATGGACAATCAAGGGAACATCGTATTAGAACCGCAGTCCATGCTGAGAATATGAAAAGAACATTTCTCCAACCTTTATAATGGCGATGAAGAGGAAAATGCCGCTGCTATAGGGACAGTACCATCCGACTTAGGTGTCGCAGACCAAAAATACCGCCCACCCGACCTGGACGAAGTGAAGATAGCTATATCGAATCTCAAGTCCAACAAAGCCGCTGGAGCTGACGGCCTCGCTGCCGAACTGTTCAAAGCGGCAGGCGATGATTTGGTTGGGAGTATGCACCAGCTCATGTGCAAAATATGGTCGTAAAAAAACATGCCCGTTGAATGGAACCTCAGCATTGTCTGTCCGATCCTCAAGAAGGGAGACCTTCTGAACTGCGCCAACTACAGAGGTATAAGTCTCCTGAACATCGCGTAGAAGATCCTTTCTGCCGTATTATGGGAACGTCTGAAGCCTTTCGTCAACAACCTGATAGGTCCATATCAGTGCGGCTTTAGACCAGGATAGCCCACCATTGATCAAATTACGGAGCTACAAATCGACACCTATTACCTTTTCATCGATTTCAAAGCCGCGTACGATAGAATCTATAGGAACGAACTGTATAGAGCAATGTCTGGCATCTCTGACAAACTTGTCCGTTTGTGCAGGATGACGATGGAGAATGCCCGCTGCTCCATCAAGGTCGGAAAAGATCTCACCGATGCATTTGATGTCAAAAAAGGTTTTAAGCAAGGGGATGCTCTGTCGGGTGACTTCTTCAACATCGTTCTTGAAAGAATAGTGCAAAACTCACGCGTCAACACAAGAGGGACAATTTCAGTGCCGCATTTGTTAGCATTGAGACGGAAGCGAAGAAGATGGGTTTAGCTGTAAATGAGGGCAAGACCAAGTATATGCTGTCATCAAGAAAGGACACATAACACCGACCGACGTCTTGGGCAGAACGTCATTATAGATAGCTATAACTCTGAGCTTGTTAAGGACTTTATATACCTAGGCGCTGCTATAAATTCAGAAAACAACATCAGCGCTGAAATCAAACGGAGAATAACTCTTGCCAATCACTGCTTCTTTGGACTAAGAAGGCAATTGAGTAGCAAAGTCCTCTCTCGAGCAACTAAAGTGTCCCTCTATAAGGCCCTCATCATACCGGTCCTTGTCTATGGTGTAGAGACAAGGACTTTGTCGAAAGTGAAAATTCTTCGTGTGATCTTTGGACCCGTCTGCATAGACAGGGATTGGAGGAGAAAATATAAGCACGAACTGTACGGACTGTACACCGAAAGTGACCTAGTCAAACGAATCAAAGTCCAACGACTGAGACGGCTAGGTCATGTAGAGCGAATGGACCCGAATGCTCCAGCCCGGAAACTCTTCGAATCCAACCCCGAGGAACGGTGCAGTAGAGGAAGACCGCGACTTAAGTGGCGCACACAAGTGGGAAAGGACCTCAATCAACTTGACTCGCGAAACTGGAGACAACTAGCTAGAGACCGAACTAGCTGGAGAAGCTTG
Source organism: Chrysotoxum bicinctum (assembly GCA_911387755.1). Taxonomy (NCBI): domain Eukaryota; kingdom Metazoa; phylum Arthropoda; class Insecta; order Diptera; family Syrphidae; genus Chrysotoxum; species Chrysotoxum bicinctum. The sequence goes on from OU426989.1 coordinate 173,069,602, forward strand.
TTAGTTGAGGCCCTGGTCCACCCCGGACTGAAGCGCCAACTTAAGTAAGTAAGTACTCGTAAGTATAAGAGAATCTCTTATTATGAAAACTGCAGGCCTTCGAAGTCGGTAGAAATTTGTAGGTTTCCTCCATTCCTGGTAGCACGCACACAGAAATGGTTGAGAGTTGTAAGTCACCAAATTAAATTTAATTAATAAGATTTGGCAAATCAAGAGTTCGATTTCTTTAGTCTTAATGCGCAGCAAGATACAAGGTAATAATTTGTAAATTAAGGGTGGCCGTGGCAAGATGGTTGTGTGCTCGCCTGTCAACCTCATTATCACAGGTTCGATCCCTGCCGTCGTCTATGTCTTCTTTAATTCCATTAAATCCTTCTAAAATTGTCATTAATGGGTTGCTGTTTACTCATTTCATGTTGTTTAGGCATAGAACTAACAACATGTGATTGAGTTAAACTAGTATGCCCAACAAGGATGAATACGAATAAAAAAAATAATGCGAATTATAAGGGAAATAGAAATAAGACACGGCAGTTCTCCGCTTTAGTTCAGCCGCCACCCCTGGAGATAAAAAATCTGAGACAACCACCTTCAGTCTTAACATCGTGCCACACATTTTTCCTATCCTTCTTTCTCTTCCGTAACTTCACGCCTGCGCTGTGTTGAAACATTTAAAGGGTAATCATAATCCCTTGAGCGCGAGTAAATTATAAAAAAAAAAAGTCGTAAAAGGTACAGAAAAACGCTTAAGGAATCGGTTGGGCCAAATCTTATTTTCTTGATTTTATCGATGTTATATGCTTCGATTAGTTTTTGTAGCCTGTACCACACAATGGAACCTTATGTACGTCCACTAGATCATCTTCGATTGGGGACTCACTTTTCACCAATATTTTTGCTACAGGCGTAAAAAGTTATACAGGCGTTTTTAATCCTTTCTTCAATATTTAGTTCCCAGTTTGATTTAGCGTCAAGAATAACACCTAAGTATTTTCCACTTGAAGAGAGTGACAGTGTTTGATTGTTGAGTCGGGAAAGAGCGAATGGATGTACTTTGGCTTTGGTCGTTCTCTTCTAACTAGTTTTACTTTTAACTGAAAAAGTAATGTTTGACTTTCTCATCAATGACTAGACTGATTTTAACATTTTTTTGTTTATAAGAACTGCATATACTGCTTTTACACGAAAGCGATTTTTAATCTTAGTTTCTCTTTTGGAGTCATCTTCCGCTTTGTGTAACCCCGCCACCACACACGTCTCTTTCCAACGGGCTTAAAAATCGCAAGGTAATATTGCATCGTTTAAAAGCAGTCATAGTTGACATTCTTATATTACTATTTAAAATAATTGTCAAAATCAATGTTTCTGAATTTTGTAAAAATATTTTTTTTAAATCCTCAGTTTGACCAATGTTCTTGTCGTAAGGTAGATAAATCTCTTCAATGGTTTCTTCTATTCCTATCCCTAAAAATCGACGTTTTTTGGTTTAAAATTGGATGATATCTTGATGTAGTAAACATACGAGTATTAAACTTGTGTTTTCGAATAAGTGCCTTACACCACAGTTTCAATGCATTTATGATATAAATACTGAAACAGCTATCGATCGCTTCTAATGAAGCTGCAAGCTTACCTCATATAGTTTCCGGCTTCTTTCTCTTATAGAATCCTTTTCTCTTCTTATTGGTGTGTTCCCAAAGTCATCGGACTTTTCATAGCAGCCAAACCGCCTCTCTGAATAACCTTCCCAATTAAATTTGAATATACATAATTCCCCCGCTGAACTGAATCACAAAATCCCACCCATATCTTCCAATAAAAACTCAAAACAGATTTTTTTTTTAAATAATTATTTTGCGTTTATTTTTTTGTGTATTTTTTTGTTTGTTTTGTTTTTAAATAATCGAAATTATTTTTTGTGTTAAAAATCAACAGAATCATTTTTAATAAAATTGTTAGGATTTTCTTGTTTGTTCTATTTTTTTTTGCTTTGTTTTAATTATTATTGTTATTTTATTACAAGATATATAGTTTTTTTTTCTTATTTAATTTTTTTTGCGTCTATAAATATTTTTTGCTTTCATTGTTTTTGTTCATTTTTCCATTTCTTTGATTTTAAAAATTCATTCCACTGATTTTTGTTGTTGTTATATTTACATAATTTTTAATTTAATTAAGTTTTTTGTTTCAATACTAATAGAAAAGAAGACAGATAAAGAAAACAACAAAAAAAAAAATTAATAACAAAATTAAGAAAAGCAAACAAAAATTATTTAAAACTATTGCTTTGTATTTGTATAATAAATGGAATTTTTTGTAGATAAGTATGTTTATTGTTTTACGGAAAACTTGTTGTTTATTTGTTTGTATTTGTAAAGAAGAAAAACAAAAAAAAAACTAAAACGAATAAATAAATTAACTTGTACATTTCACAACTATTTTTTGATGAATTATTATAATATTGATAGTAAAACTTTACGTTCGCAAATAAATACCAAAAAAATAATATATATGTTTTTTTTTTATATTTATTTTAAAGCTTTTTCTTTTTTACATAAAAAAAATAATTAAATATATATAGTCGTGGAATATACACATGTTGATGTAAAAATGATAAACAAAAACATCAAAAATAAAATTTACAAAACAAAAAAAAAAGAGAAATAAACGGAACATTACATACATTCTATACATAAAAATAAAATAAATATTTTGTTATTAATTTTTATACACATGTTTGTTTGTTGTTGTTTTTTTTAATCCAAAGAAACTGAGTTTGGTTCTGTAATTTTTGTTTAGTTTTGCCTTTATACTCGTATATTGTAAGTAGTTGTTTTTTTTTTTAGATTTAAATATATCTACTTATAGTTTTGTATGTAGGAATTGTTTTATTATTTACATTTATGTAGTAAAATTGTTTCCCTTTTTTTTTGAATCTTTATTTTCGGTCTTCAAAACATCTACTCACATTTATATTTCAAATTGTTACAAAATTACACGGAAGCATATTTATATTTATTTTGACTATGGATTGGAATTTTATTTTACTTTAAGGATATTTCAGTTTTCTTTAAATAAACAAAAAAAAAAAGATAAATATTTTCAAGAAATATCCAGTCAATTTTATTTTTATATAAGCGCACAGAATTTACTTGGAAATCAAAACAAAAAAAAAAAAAAAAAAAAAAAACAGACATAAAAATTATAATTAAAAATAAAATTAATAATAATAACATTTCTAATATTTAATAATTATCTGTTGCAGTCTTTGGTTATATTCATATTTTTTTATCATTATGTTTTTGTTTTTTAAATTTATTTAAATTTACATTTTACATTTAAAAAGTTTTTTTATTTTTTTTGTTGCTTTACAAACAATTTTTTTTTGTATTTAATAATTCACATAATGCAGTTCTGTTGATAATTTTTTTTGTTTTTTAATTTTTGTTTGTCATTGTATAACAAATGTGTTATACATAAATGACAAAAAATTTCGAATGATCCTTTTTGCTGAATAGAAGAAGAGGGGAATATACGTATATAAATCGATAAATAGTAGGTGAGTGGGGAGAGTGGAGAGCGGAGGAGAACAAAGTTGTGAAAATATTTGTCATTATTATTTAAAATAATAATAAAATATTTTTGAGCTTTGAAAACTGTGTTTGATTTTGTTGTATGTTAAAAGGGGGAGGGGCGGGGTGGGTTGTGAACAAATAGTCAACAATTTTTTCGTTTAAATAATTTAATAAATTTGTTTGATTCCTATAAGTGTGATAACCTAGGCTTACGCAATAGTTTGTTTTATTTTTTATTTGTTGAATTACTTGTGTATTTTTCATAAAATGTAATGTTAATTTTGTTTTTTTTTTTTTTTAATTTTTATTTATAATAATTTTTTGTTGCATACTTAACATGTAAATAATATTTATTTTTTTTATTTTACAGAATATATTTATTATTAATATAAAGTTTAGAGTTAGTATTCAGGACTTGAGTCGAGCAATCTTTTCTCGGGCGTGATGTCACACTTGCGTAGTATTCGGGCCGCACTGATGTCACCGGCACCGGTGTTGCCGCCGCCTCCGCCACCTCCCCCATGATGATGGTGATGATGATGATGGTGGCCATTGCCACTTCCGCTAATACCGCTATGAACTCCTCCGCTAATTCCCGATGACTTAGTGCCACCAATTGTGGCGTTGGCGCCTGCCGTCCCACTTCGGCCGATGTTGACAATTGGTAACATGCTGCTCGTCGAGCCGATGGCTTGACACCGGCAGCCATGGCCGGCATGTCGTGCATAGCACTTCTCGCATATCGCAACGCAGCCGCGCATTGGCCAGTAACACCAAAGGCATGGCAGAACGAGGGAAAGTGCTCCGAGCCAGCCCCAGCGTTGGGTGCGCTTATTGGGCAGGCACGAGCAGGGGTCGTCCACACAAAGGGTGCTATCGCCGTCGTCGCATTCCATATCTTGATCGCGGGCGCAGTGGTAGAAGAGCGCCTTGACACAGCACAAGCATGATGCGTAGTCGATGATGGTCTCAGCACTACAGAGACACGTCTTGTTGCACACCCAGGTCTGTGGCAGTTGCCTTGGACTTTGGCACTGTTCACATCGACAGCGTTCGCAGCGGGGACAGGTGATGGGGTTGCTGGCGCCATCGCCGAAGATGATGCCTCCGATGGGAGAGCCCATACTGCCACTTCCCATGCTACCAGCAGTAGCGCCGCCGCCTCCGATGTGATGCAAGTCGAGCGGCTCTTCGTGAAACATGGACTCAGATAGGTCCTTCTTGAATGTGGTTGTTGAGGCGGGTTGCTTGGTGATCGGCTGGGTGATGGGCAGCGCATTAGGTCGATGGTGCTGTTGAAGGCGGGTGATTGTGGGTGGTGAGGTTGCCAGCGTCGCCGACGCCTGCGTCGTCGACGTCGCATTAGGCGCGCCAAATCCCGGCGTCGTGCCCGTGCCTCCTGTCGCGTCTCCCTTAAGGCTACGTGAATTCGAATGTATTGATGCTGCCGTAGCAGCACTGACAACGCAGGTGCCGACGACATTACTATGGCTACCACTAGATTGATGATGACTCGAATGATGCTGCTGCTGTTGCTGTTGGTTGTGCTGCTGCTGCTGCCGCTGACTTTGCTGCAGCAACAGTAGATTGTGTTGAGTTGTGGTTTGGCCATGGATGTGCTGACCCGCCGGATGTTGATTGCGTGACGCCTGCTGCAATTGCTGCGCCGTCCGAAACGGTGTATCCACATACTCATTGGTGAGCCGCTCCGATTCAGGTCGCGGTGCCGCCAGCGTGACAGGCGATACTGGTACTGGTTCGATACTATTAATATTTATATTATTATTTAATAAATTTAGATTAAGACTTGCTCCAAGTAGCGGTAGTATGGGTGATGATGTCACCGCTGCCAGTGGTTGCGGTGGGGGTCTTCGTCGAGTGAAACTATTCACCGACGACACTGTGGTCGACACTGATGACGTAGATGAGGCGCTACTTAGATTGCTATTGTTGCGATTTAAACTAACAGTTGTATGAGGATGTTGCTGTTGCTGATGGTGATGCAGTTGTAGGAGTGGCGTCGTAAGATGCTGCGCAGCGTTACTACTACTGCTGTTATTATTACTGTTTCGACTGCTGGCGATTGTATTGTTCAATCGATTGTTGCTGCTATTACTACTGTTATTGGTGTGGTTGTTGTTGTTTCTACTACTCGAATGATTGTTTGTACATAATTGTTGCTGTTGCTGCTGTTGATGCTGGTGTTGCACTGGTGCTGGCGGTGCACTCATCATCGGTGGCTCCGCAGCCCTTGGACGATGGACACGAGGTAATAGTTTAGGGGGCCGGGGAGGCGCCAAAGGATCGCCGCCATTTCTGCGATCCATGTATCGATAAAGATAAAGGGTTCAATAACACCTAATGCCCTCGGTATAAGAGCCGAAGACTGTTTCCTTCTTCATTCTTCCGCTATAGCTATTTTTATTTTATAATAATTGTATAGAGATTTAATTGTTCTGTGTCTCTCTCTCTCCCTCCGTCTATCTGATTAAGATGCTTCGATTGCTTTCTGTAATGAAAGAGAAAAAAAATTGGATAAGTTTATTTGTTAAGTTATTGATTTTATTTTTTAATTTAAATAAAATTTTAAAATGAAACTATAGATAGAGTCAGTGTTTAGAAATATGCTTTTAATTACATGCATAAATATATTTTACATGTAAAGGCATTTTTTAACGAAGAATTTGTCATGTAATGAAAAACTCAACATAAGTTTAAGTTTTTTTTTAATTTTCCTCTAAGCAACCCAAACAAATTTCAAGTTTTGGGTTGGCGTGTAAAGATTTCTTCGTTAAGTTTTTAATTTTGCTCTTTCGTCTGGGAGGAATAATAAAAACGACAATTCTTTCGTCTTTTCCTGAAGAAAAAGGGAGAGTCTAACATTAAAAATGAAGTTCTGTAATAATTTTTATAAAAAAATTAAATATGAAATGTTTTATGAGAAAAACACTATGGCCAAATTCCTAAACGCAAGATTTGCAAAGCAAAACACTTGCAAAGCAGATATAGAAAATCAGAATACGGATATGTAAGAGAATTGCGCAAGAAATGTTTGACATTTGCACAAATGCCTCTGCATTTGCGCAAGAAAGTAGCATCGATTGCATTTTGGGACACTCTGCTTAGCAGAGATTTTTGTATTTGCATTTTGGAACTGTTTGCTTAGCAGAATTTGCGCAAGATATGCGTTTAGGAATTTGCCCTATGTATGTATGTTCTTGTAACCTATATTTATCTGAATTAACGGCAATATATTAAAATATAAATTAATTGGTAACGGAGGAAGTCTATGTGTTTTTCAAATAGAACAAAAATTATGATAATATGTTGGCGTTGAGTTATTTAAAAAGGGAACAACAGCGTACATTATCATGTATTTAAATATAAATAATCTTTCGTTAAGTTTTAAAACATCACAAATGGTGTGTTCTAAGAAACATAAAGTTAAAAAAAATATATTTTGTGCCCCTAAGGCTCTTGGAGATCGAGGATCTAGTGACTTACAAACTTTCAGTGTGTGATATTGGCAGGAATAGGGGGAATACTGGTGGAGAATATGTCATTTCCTCGCAAAAGAATCTTTGAAAGAACATTTTTGCTTTTAGGTTTCAACGGCTGGGAAACAAACTCACTCCTCCAGTAAGACATTCAGGAGCATAAACCATTTCACGAACGGGTACTTTACATATGTATATGTTAAACTCTGTTTTGACAGAGCCTTAGTTTACATACTATGAAGGGACATAATTTTCGTTAAGTTAAAGAAGCATTTCCCTAGCAATGTCTTGCCGTAATTTTCTCATGTTAGTGTTATAGAAAACAATGGCTTTTGAATATCTGTCATAAGCCAAGATCACTTCGATCTTCCGAGCGTCTGGCATTTGGGTTTGTTGCTTAATCGAATGCATGCAAGCCCATTTCGAATATAAATCATCCCTTAACACCTGCTTCTTAATAATTTCATTGAATGAAAATTGATCGGTTTGTGACCCTAACATCGAGAAGTATCTCTATATCTATAACCGACCTGCACCCCTCTCCTGCCAAATTTTTTTGATTGATGCCTTAAATTTCTTTCTCAAATCCACATCTATGGTTTCTCATTAAGATTTTGTCCAGGCTTTCTGAAGTAGATATTTTTTTTTGTCCAAAACAACATGAATAGAAGTTGGAGGAAAAAAATTATGATGATGACGATGACGGACACAACAACTGATCGTTTAGTACGATTACGCTGATGACGATCGCGCTTTTCATGTCCATCTCCTCGTCGTCGTCGTGTCGATGTCGTGTCGTCTTCAGGTAGAAGAAAAGCCAGCGCAATATCATTTCTTTTTTAGTTCGTCGTGTGTTGCACACGTGAGCGTCGTCGTCGTCTTCTCTTAGTCGTCTTTGTCTGATGGTTGTATTTTGCTTTGTCCATCATCAGTTACCACCATCTTATCTTTTTGTTGTCGTTTTTTTTTATATATATTTATTTTCCGTGTTTGTATTCCTATACCTTTCCCAGTGCCAGTATTCCTTGTTTTTCCAGTTCTTTCCCTATTTAGGAACCACTCTTGTCGACCACCACCTGATAAAATGATGAATAAAAGTGGAAAAAAGGTGATCGTTCTTAAGTGCCCTGCTACTCGCTTGTCCTTGCGGTTAGAGTTTGCTGCTTTCGTTAGGTTATTTCATTTGGCTTGGTCTGTCTTTTCCATCTCTCTTGGGTTTTAGGGTAACAAACATTTAATACAATGGCCATCAGGGCTTCTTTTCATCAATGATAACTTCCATCTCAAGACACAGTACCTTATAAGCGTGATTATTATATTTTTTTTTCTGCAATGTTTTTCAAGAACTTCTTTAGAAAAAAACAAAGAAAAGAAAAAACCAAAACACAAATGGATTGTTCAAGTTTGTTGCTCAAGTCTTTTTTGTATTTTAATTTTTTTTTTGTTTGTGTTTAAATTTTTTTGTTGTCAATTCGACAGAAGAATTGTGATACGCACGCGTTTGTCACTCGTCTTTCTTAAAGTTTCTTGAATTTCTTTTGAAGAGATTCAATGAAAAGAATGAAGTAGACGAAAACAAACATCCAACAGAAGATTGAGGTAAACGAAGAATATTCAACCAAATGAGTATACCCGTATTTTTGAAGTTCTGTTTGGGATTTCTGATATTCCTTTTCACTGTACCTGGCGAAAATTTTGTCCATTCAAAGGTTATAAGGCTATATCGTGTGCATAGACATTATAATACTTATTGGTTTTCAATCACAATTATGTTGGGAAACATTTTTTCAGGGGTACTGTACTGACTCTTGTGACGAAAGGATTCGGTCGAAATTTATAGGGCCCCAAAATTCCTGTCGACAGTGAATTGTTTGAAAGTGGTAAGTCATTAAGTTCAGGTTCTGTACGAGACAATAAGCTAATTTATGTAGTTCATCGGCAGTGATGTAAGCTTTTCTGCCTGGACAAACCCAGATTTTCCAGGTCCTCTGGTATCAACTGGATTTGTTACATATTTTATTGTGAAAATATTAACTGAAAGCATTGATCAATAGTATGTGTACTAAACTTATCTAACCTAGCGTTTATCCTAATTGCGTTTCGGCACTCCGCATTCCACCCGTAGTGCGCAGTCCACACTTGGCCGAAATGCGTAGGGCCAACAATCTCAGTCTGCACGCAAGCGCCTAATCTGTTTATATTAATTCCCCCGCATCCCGATTTCCTGGTATTTCTCAATATCGGTTATAAGTGTCTTCAACTGTGGAGGACAGGGTTAGAACCCCAGCAGTAAAATTTCAGAGCAGGCTTTTAAAACAAGTAGAGTAAATCGCAGTAGGTTTGAAAATCAAAGAAAACCTGAAGTATCATGTCCTTAAGTGGGCTTCAGGTCAATATTAAATATTGACTTTTAATAATTATACGAGTAGCTGCAACGTTTCGGGTGTGCTTACACCCTTATTCGATTTGCTATAGTAATTTCACAACGTGTTGCTCGTTCAACAACCTCACCATTATACAAATGTGAACTCTGAATAACTTTTTGACATTGACAGATCATAAAAAGTTTAAGGGTGCGTTTACATTAAAATACTATATAATCATGAATACTGCAATCTACTGTACTCCGAAGTGCCAATTTATTACCAAGACTCAAAATCATGTGACACGATATCCCACATCTTTAAATTTATGTGTGGAGGCCTAAATATCAATTGAAAAGCCTTTCTAATCTTCAAACCTGTCTAATCTCCAAACCTGTATATGATAATACTTCTTGAGAAAAACAAGCTATAATAACAGCTTCTTTAGCAACTAGTGCTACATAAATTTATAAAATTTCTGACACTTAAATATTTTATCCTGTTTGACAGCTTAAAGTTGTTTTTTTTTTCAGTTAATTTAATATTACCAGGTGCTTGAAAGACCTTATGCCCTCTACAGCCTAAAAATACTCAAGTTTTCAATAAATTTATTTTTAACAAAACATTTCTTTTTTTTCTGACAAAAATAAATATTTTCTAACCAAGTAAAAATCAAATTGATATTGTTTTCCAGTCATTTTCGAATTCGATTGGAGTAAATTTACTTCGATTGGATTAAGGTTCTAACACTGGTTCAGTGTAAGTGTTGGTTAGAAAATTCACAGTGCAGTCATTTTTGAATTTTTTGGTCCCAAAAAGGAGTGTGTAGATACCAAAAAAGCAGAGTAGTGTAATAAATTTTTTTTTTTTATTTTTTTTTTCTTAAAATTGAAGTAAATTTACTTCGATTGGACTAAGATTCAAACCCTGGTTCGGTGTTACAGTTGGTTAGAAAATTGAATGACGCAGTGCAGTCATTTTTAAACTTCTTCGTCCCAAAAAGGAGTAGATACCAAAAAAGCAGAGAGGTGCAGTAGTTTTTTTTTTCTTAAAATTGGAGTAAATTTACTCCGATTGGACCAAGGTTCTTATTCTGGTTCAGTGTCAGATTTGGTTACAAAATTGAATAACATAGTGGTGTCATTTACTTACATGAAGTTCTGTTTAAGAATTTTTGAATTTCTTAGTCAAAAGTAGATCTAAAAAAAAGCGGAGTGGTTTTTCCTTAAAGTTGGAGTAAATTTACTCCGGTTGGATTCTAACCCCGGACGATGCTATTTTCTTTTTCATTCTCATTTTTTAATTTGCCCAAGTTGTAATTTTGTTAATATAATTGTAAAAAAATAAAATAAAATACTAAGACGTTGCTGATTCATTCAACAAAAGAATCAAGGGTGAGACGTGTTTTTCTCTTCTAGATTTTCCCTCAAGACTTATCATATTTCCAGGTGAGAACTTACAATCTTAATCAAACTTGACTAACTGTGTTGTTTTTTTTAACAATTTCAAAAACCTAAATTTAGTTTTCAAAATTCAATTTCTAAAGACGAAGCGTTCAAAAACAATCTCAAGATTTTTCGGTTAAGATCATCGATTCGGGAACAAAAACAGCCATTTCAAACAAAGTTGTTTTTTTTGTAGTTTTATACTTCATTTTACTCTTTAGTGTACTTAGCATTCGAAAGCATCAATCAAATATCTATTTTATACATCAAAAAACAATAAATTTTTCAAAAACAAAGTACCTAAGTCCATCGTGATCATAAAAAACACCATTATGCTTTCCAATAAAAAAAAATAAAGACAAACTCGAAGAACAAAAATAAATCAATTGATTAATATTATTATTGCAAAATTAATTCACAGCTACATATATGTATAAACAAAGCAAAAATTTATTAAACTATAAAACAAAAAAATACACAAACCTATAAAACTCTCTAACTACCAAGACGAGAGAAAAACGCTTGGGGGCAAGTGAATGACTGACTCGCCAATTAATTGCCTTGGCGCGCAATGAGTACCTACTTCTGTAAATGAAACATTTTGCTAAGTTTTTTTTTTTTTTTTTGCCTTTCATTTTGAATATATGATTTTATATAAATGTATGTTTTCGTTTATAATTAGAAATTTTACTGAAACAAAAAATAAAAAAAATATAAATTTCTTCGAGCAATGTACAAAAATTAATTTTGCTTCCTCTTCTTAAATACTCTCGTACTGGCATGTTTGTAGACTTGGTACGTATCTACGTATACGTCGAAGAATTGTTGTAGTTTTATTTTAGAATTGTGTGCAATTGTAAGTAGCACTCCCGATTAATCCATTCTTATAAAAATAAATAAAAACACAAAAATAAAAGAATTAAATTAAATTGTTTTGACGTAAAGTATTTTTGTTATGCTTATTTTTGTCTTTTTTATTTATAAACAAGGGCATGTATTTTGGATATTTTTAGAATTAATTCAATCATTACTTGAACGCAGATACTCATACTGAGATAATAAAAGAAGAGACAAATGCGAATAGTATCTGCGGAATACGTTCTTTGCCATTAAGTTCAGTTCATTTGATAAACGATAAAACTTCTATACGAGCTGGAACTGATCATGTGACTTCGATAGAAGCATGTATAGTTGCATGAGATTCTGAACTGTTTGGTTCAGGTTCAAATTCCAGTCATATAAAAAGTGTTTCATTGAAATAAATATATTTTTATGACTAAGTATCTGTAAAGGACACTTTATAACCAAGGTAATTGTCTTTAAAAAGTTAGCATAAATAAATATATGTTTAATGACTGGACCTTAGCCCTGAAAATTTTCTGAACTAAGCTATGTAAGTCCATATAACACTAGTTGTTGTTGAACTTACGTTTAAATCGCTTAGTTCTGATCTAGTTCATATTCCTTGTTTACATGAAGACACTCCTTATCTGAATCCTAATATAACAATCAGAGTTTTTCTCACACATTATCGAAAAAATTAAATGTGTTAATTATGGGGTACCACAAGGTTCTATCATATGACGTATACTTTTCAAAAATAAGAAATTTTATCCGTTTGTACTATTCAAGTGTGAAGTCTTCAACTGAGTTAACTTGAATTAACAAATATACATAAGTGAAAACCTACTTAAAGTAGAACTAGTATGTGTTAAAATGAATCGTGAAAAGAATATCGAACTATTGTAACATTTTAAGGTAGGTAGGTAGAAATAGTGACCACTTGCAGTCCAGCCTTGTGACAAAATTAGCGCTGAACAGCGCCATTTTGATAATAGTGTAAATTTGTTGATGTAATTGATATGGCGAATAGTGGAAATTCACACGGAGTCATCCAGTCTGGATTGTGTGTTCCACTTTTGCACAATCATCCGGAATTTGAATCGCTCACTTATCCGGCACTATCTACTCTGTGCCAAGTTAGGCAGCTTGTTGACTGGTGCTGAAATAGTAGCCAATCGGATTGAGTGATCATTTGGCCCCGCACGATAAAGTTCCGTGAAAGCCATCGGTCCGCTAGTTCGCGTTCTAAGGAATCAAATGGAGAGCTCTGCACTGAAGTAACCGAAGTTTGTCCTAGAGATATTTCGTCGCATTGAGAGAAGAGATCAAGTCTTTCATATTTCCGAAACTTCGTCAGTGTTGTCAATAATTCCTTTCCTAGTGATTCTGCTCTAAATTTGACCAGAGCAGGACATTTGCAGAGGAAATGAAGGACTGTTTCTTTTTCCAGCTGGTCTCCACGGCTATGACATTGAGTTGAGTTATGAGGAATGCCTATCTTTGCTGCATGCTCTCCTAAAAGCCAGTGTCCACTAAAGTTAGCTACGATCCTGGCTATGTCTTGCTTAGTTCTGCTTATCAGATCAAGCGTTCGGGATTTATTATAGATGGGCTAAATCTTTCTAGATATAATGCAGTTAGTAAAATTGCTCCACCTTAGGTTTGATTCGCTTAGAAAAATTGAGAGAATATTGCCCTTCATAACATTCCGTTGACTCTTTCCGCAAGTGAGTTTTGGTTGATCTTTGTCTGTCAAGCTCTTCCGCCCCTTGATTCCTAACAATGATCTGGAATCCATATAAGAATGACATTGTGGTTAATATTGAGGCAAGCAATTTCATTATGATTTTGCTGGACCAATTTAGTTGAAGATGTACTAGAATTAATCACTATAGTTAAATGTGGTTGTGACCTATCAATATCGCACAACCAAACGTCCATCTTTCTCTACATGATGGGCCATTGATAGCGAAAAACCGACATCCCAGGCCATCGCACTAAGTCATAATCCATCCGGTGCCATCAACCCATCTACACGATCGCCCACCATATTGTGTAGAAGGGCTATTAACTGCAAGAATTCGGTTGAAAATTTTAGATACCATCGATTGTTCCTACTAAAAACATCAACAAGCACACTGGAAAGGTTGAGTGTTGTAAGTCTTGAGCTGTCCATCGCACGGCCAAATTAAGAACCTCCACTTAAAGGTTGTTGAACTTTACTAAAATGTGTTTGAAGATTTTACAAAACTCAGCTTGATATGAGGAGTTCATTGATTGATGTGACATTACTTCGAGTGCACTACACAAGTGTGAGGTTGTAGGCTTTGCTACCATTCTCTTTAAAGACATGAATCTTAAGCGAGTTCAAACTTTGATAGTTTTAAAATCACGTGGCGTAGGCTGTAAAATGTTCCAAAAAATGAGGCCACATCTGCATCGAAATGAATTGTGAATGCAGAATCCCGAGGAAATTGTTGGGTCTCAAGGATTTTTCTATGGCTTATTTTGGAACTGTGTGCCATAGTAGCTGAGCTCATCTTAAGTCTTAAGACTCTTTTCCATAGTATATGCTTGTATACCCCTTCTCGCCAACTTCCATAAAAACTAATTGAAATTGATCTCCATTTAAATTGCGTTACAGCTCCTTGAGAACCATTCCTGTGTGTGTGTTGTTGATTAAAAATGGAGGCGATCTTCCGATTTTTTAAAGCATTGGTACAACCTGTTCACAGTCACGACCGCCAAAAAATATTTTTCCAAATCAGTTAATTCATAAAATACTTTTGTTTTCTCATCGTTTTTATTGAAAATAGTTTCAAAATATGAACTTCTGTTTTACCGTAAAGTAGCAAAAAAAAACAAACCACATTTTTGGTTTTATTTAAATAAAAAACATTCCTCACGCAACAAAAAACTTTTCTTTTTTTTCAAATAAGCAGGTATGCGAAAAAACAGGTCTGCCTATACCACGTTCAAATAAATTCTTTCAACATATTTATCTTCGCACTATATCTACACACACTTAACTGTCGCTTCAATATTTATTCTCAAAATTCCAAAACCTCAAATTAAACAAAAAATTATCACATTATCTCTTTTTGTGTTAACTATATTAATTTATTAATAACAATAAAAAAACAGGAATGTTTTTTTTTTCCTATAATTTATTCTTCTCTTCCAAAAAGCATACGAAAAATTCCAAAAAATTGTAAAAGAAACACTGAACATTTTTAGATAAAAAAAAATAATTATAATAACAGCCACAAACTATATATACATATCTATCTCGTTAAACATCTTTAAAATTAATTGCCGGCATTAAAGCTCTTCATTAACATAATAACACAGTGTTTGCAAAAAAACAAAAACAAAAAAAAAATAAATAAAAAAAAAAGCTGTTTGGAATAGAAGAAGCACTGAGTTTATATTTTGGCATCGTTAGAGTAATTTCTGTTTTTTTTTTCTCTAACCCTAGAAACATTTTCTAAATAACAAATCTATTTTTTTTTGTCTTAAGTTTTTGTTTACACTAAAGAAAAATGTTTAAATAAATTAAATTTACCTTGAATTCCATTCATACGAAAGAAACATGAGAGAAAAAAAAATACAATTGGCATTTGGATTTTTAGTAAGCAAAATTTTTTAGTTTAAACAAATAAGTATACAGTCACTGTCAAAAATATTCGGACTGAGCATATGAATACTTCATATAAGGTTTTTCCACAAACAAATAAATAGTTAAATTAATATTTAAAAAATTTAAGCAATTTACAAAAATTGTTTTATGAAAGAGATAGATATATTGTAATAATGAATAAAATGGTAAATTCCATAATAAGTCAGTCATTTGTTGTCATAATATTGTTTTTTGACAAATAATAGAAACGATTTGCATACTTCTACCATAAAATGACACTTGAAAAGTCAACTTTCAATGAAAAGTGTATCTTCTAAGGGCTTATTTTAAATAGTCTTACTCTCCACACAATTGCAGTTGTCAAAAATAAACTATTTGACAATTGGTAGGATTTATCAATAAATTGAATATTGATTATTATGAACAACATTTAATAATCTATTTGACCCACTTTGAACAACGAAAAAAAAGCTATTGTGAATTTGTGTGTATTTCGTTTGAGATTTCAATTTAATTTGAACTAAAATAAAAAAAACTATTGTGAATTGTGCATTTCGTTTGACATTTCATTTTAATTCAAAATAACTTTTTAAAAATATTTTTCCCCATTTGAATTAAAAATGTAAAAAATGTGAACAACTTACTTAAAACTAGTGTTGAAGTTGTTCCCTACTTTAAACTGATAGTTTCTTTTTGCAAGGAATCTTAAGACAGCTGCAAGCTTAAATATGTTCGAGATGGTGTGTTTTCTTTTTACATATTCATTTTAGTTTGTCGTTCATATCCACAAACACATTAACGAGGGCTACTTTTAAAAGTTTACAAGTTTTGTAAAAATCTAAAACCAACAAAAATTTTACGAAATTATAAAAACATCATTTACATTTCTGTTCTTCCATCGGATTCGAAGCATCATCTTTGCTTTCTAAAATGTATTTTCTTCTTCAACATATTCACCAAAAATTGGATAATTGTATTTGATTAATACATTTTTAGCTAACACGATCCAAACAAAATAGTTTATTAACAACAATCTTGTTATTGGCTAAAAATTTTATAACAAAGAATAATTTTGACAACAATAATACCAAGATTGTTAATTGCACCATTCACAATAAATCTCAAAAAGGAAGATCTTTAACATTTAATCAAAAATGTTGATTTATGACAACGATAGTATCAAGATTGTCGATTCCGCCATCCACAATAGATCGCAAAACAGTTCATCAAAAATATTGATGTTTAACAACAATAATACTGATACATAAATTTTGTTGATAATTGTTAAATTTGACATTTTATAACTGAAAACCGTAATAGGGGTATTAGTAAAGTTCAGTTCCCACTCGGTACTTAATTTTGAGCGTAGGGTAATACTCGTCATCCCAAATGCCAATAGTTCACAATTATCATTTCAACCAGCTGTGTTATGTGCGTAATTCTGGTTAGTTAAATATCAATACGATATTTGATAATTTTTGATATACAGGGTGCTTTTTGTGTTGCAAGTTGATTTTATTTAGTTGTCGTTTTTGTTTGAATGAAATTTGTCAGCTGGCATTTGACAGTCGGTCGTAGAGAGTGGTTATTTTCGAACATCTTTAAATCTTTAAATAATTTTTCAATTGAAAATAGACGGAGAAAGTTGGGTGACTTTTTCGGTATTACCCATGTGCTGAGCAAGTCAACCATTTAGTGTGAAATGTTTAATTTTGGAAATTAGCGTACACTAAAATATAAGGTACAGACTGGGCAACAAGTAAGCTGATGTTTGTCAGAAAAGATTAATGTAGTGAGGCAGAGGGTTGTTGAATGTCCGGGTTTCTCTCATCGACGGACGCCCGCCCCGTGTACAAGATTTTAGAATGTACTTAAAAGAGCTCAACCGACATCATATTCGAAACATTTTTATCGACAATAAAAATCAATAAAATATAAAGTATACAATTGTATTTCGTTTAAAAGTTAAAAAAAAATATCGTCCTGTAGCATAAAACGCACCCTGTATATCAACAAAATTATTGAATCAGTATTATATTGATAACTTATGAAAATTTTAATCAATTGTGATTTGAATTTGATTTTATGTATATTGTATATACATTTTGTATTACAGGCTTCACAAATTTTGACAAGCATAACAAAAAATATTGACGGCGGTAAAAAGTTCCTATTAATATTTTCAATTTCAATTGCTGGGATTTAATTGAAAAGGAAGGATTTACAAATTTTAAGACTTGGGTAGAATTGTTTTTTAAAGAAAATTATGATGAGGAAGAAATTGTTAAACCATAATACAACATACCCAAGTCATTGCAACTCGCTTTGAACGAATTTGAACGAGGCAAACTGTTAAGTTCCACAGTGGTTTCGTCCTATTTTTGTTGGCTAGTACAGGCGTCGTCGCACAGATAACCTTGGGTCTTTCAATTTATTTATTATTTATTATTTATTTATTTATGCTGCCTAAAAACAACAAACATTTTTTTTTAATAAAAGCAACCTATTTTATTCAACCAAAATCATAAGCCAGAAAAGAAAAACCAAAATAGAAATTAGAGACGTCAGACAGACGTCAAAACCGAACTCATTCACAGTGGCATTTTGATTGGTATTCACAATGATGTAGAAATCATCAATTGATACTCAAAATACCAAATTATATTTTCAATGAATCGGTAGAAGTTATCAACTGTAAAATAATTGATATCCATAATAGGGCTGTAGGACATTATGAATTAAGTCTTTAAAAAACTTAAATGAAAAAAATTAAATACTGACAAATTTAATATTAAAAAACTTATCTATTTAAATTTTGTTATAAAAAATACGAGTATGTAAATTTTCATTTATTTTCGTTAAGTTTTTTTTATTTTTTTTTTTCTATTCAATATAAACTTTGGCATTGACTGTTATAATTTTTTTCTAGTTTTTAGCACCTTTAAAAAAGTTTCAAATTCAGATTTACGAGTGCATCTCACTTTGGATCTGATTATTGTGTTAATTTTAGCATAGCTAACTATTTTTTTCCCAAGTTGTTTTTTTTTTCTTCTTTTTGGTATTTTCTATTTCAATTTGCTATTCCTCTTTTAGTTTTTTTTTTGGTTTTGTGTGCTCTCGACTTTAACCGGCGGCGCCAACATGCTTATTTGATTAACAATTTTTTTTTTTGAATTTAATTAAAATTTTTAGCCATAAGCGAAGAGCGTGAAGATCGTGAAAAATTAAACTTATGAAATCGACGGATAGAAAAATATTTGTATATTTATTTGAATGGACGATTGATGGAACACGTTTGGTCGATATTTTATGAGAAATTAAAAAAAAAAATAGCTGATGGGTACTTTTTTGAAACTGTGCACTTGGTTCCTGTGTTAGAAGTTATTTTTGAATTTATATGAATGGAAATCTTAAGTCAAGAACAAGTCACGGTGACTTAATATTAAAAAAAACTATATGGAAATATATAAGTTTAAAAATATTTGTGATTTACCAGATAAAAAAAGCAGTTCTTCGAATAAATTATGCACACACTGCATAAATTATAATTATCCCCAAGTTGTTTTGCCTATCATTAGTCTTAAGATTTGACGTTAATAAAAAATTTGGTTGCGGTAAACCTATGACAAGAAATGTTTAAAAATATGAGATTGGTATCGAAACACAATTTTTTTTTATACAAATATATGAAACTGAAGTAAAAATTGAAAGTTTGCACCCATCAGTTATTTAACGGATTTGGTTAGGTTGGATTAACTGCTGTCATACTAAGACATTAAGAGTTGGTCAATTTTGATAACACAGGAATTTAGAGATTTTCTCGCTAATCGTTAAACCATTTGGAGTGCTTTATGAAGGGAGAGAGACTGCCAATGTCTATATTAATAAGATCAATAGGCTCCTCGGAAAAAAACTCTCCAAGATAGAGCCTATGTCTAGAAGATAGAGCAGGCATTGTTCTTAGAAGATGATGAATTGATTCTACATTTTCCTTGTCCATAAAACTTCTGCTAAAATCGTTGCGTGCTTGCTTGAACTTTCTAAAAAATGAGTTGAGAGTATTTTGAATATTGAAGAGAAATATTGTTTTTAAAAAGTTGTCATTGATTTCCCAATAAAAGTGGGAAGTAAGTCTTGGAGTAATGGTTAGTGCATTGAACTTTCATGCAGAGGGTCGTGGGTTCGATTCTCAGCCGCTGCAAAAAAAATTTTCAGTGGTGTACTGCCTCTTGAAAAGAATTAACAAATCTTCTAAAGTATTACTTATCATGAGATGCGCTGCTCATTAGCCGTTCAGAATAGACACAAAATTGTAGGTCTCCTCCATTTTTGGTAATATGCATACAGGAATTTTAATTGGCATGGCCTCTAATTTATTTAAATCACTTTCGAAAGCAATGAACTTGAAACACCCTGTATTCATTGTTCTGGTTCTACCTAAATCTTTATAGTATGACATTTTATATTCTAAGAATATTTATCTCCAAAGTTGGCAAAGATTGTGGATTGTGGCAAACTCAATGAACTCCAAACATTTAAAATTTTTGTTATAATCATTAAGACTTGAAAAATTTTGGTTTAGTTGCATTTTTTTCGAATTTTTATTTAAATAGCTTCCTTGATGTAACAAAACTATGAACGAAATCAAATCCCAGCCAATCAGTGTTGAATTCGTTGGGCCAATGAATAGACGTTCACACGTTAGTGAAGCTGGTCATTAAGACAATAATTTTTTCGTTGTATCAATGAACTTATTTCATTAGTTTGTTTAAAATTCGGTTATAAATTAACAAAGAAATTCTTAACTGAACAAAAAATTAACGACTCTTAACTGCCCCAAGGATGTCCATCATTTGACAAAATTTTACTCATTATGTAAATGAGGCCAAATTTGTTGAAGGTGATATTTTACATGGAGCTATAAATATTAAGCCTACATATTGGTGTAAGATTTAATCCGTTTTGATATTATCATGCACCTGGACTAGAGAGCAACTATACTAAATCGAGTCCCGCCTTAAAGGTGCCAGCTACGAAAAGGTATTCGTCAGCTTCAATTTAGTATTAATCAGTGTTACCGCAATCCAAATTATTAATCAGTCTGTTTTAATAAAAAAATGTATATTTGTTTAAATAAATGATCGAATTTAAGGATAATCTATTTTTTTCTTATTTTATACAAAAAAGTCAACGAAAACTCAATAACTTCAACACAAACAAAGAATAGCCTAGACACAAAAACATTGTAATACAACTAAAGAATTCAACGTAATAGGCAGTCTTACACTTAACGAAAAAAAACATGATGGCCTCCACTATTTTTTTTATCAAATCACTTGCCTTCATTTTGTTTTATATTAATCTTTCTGTTTGTGGAAACGTCACTTCGTTTGTTATCAAAAGCGCCCCTATTAATGAGGTTAAGCAATGATATTTGTCAGTTGAAACTCTCTGAAATGAATGCATTCAGCAATGCAAATCAATGGCAGTTTCACAGTGTTATTCCTATTAACAGTCTTCTATTGTCACCTGGTAAGTTGCTTTGCACGCCACATGTAAGTCAGTCTGTGTACTGACAAATGGAGATTTTTTGCTTTTTTCTTACGGGAAATACATTGAACGTCAAATCGAAAAAAAATCTATCTCCAACTGAAGGTTCTCACACTGACTGCCAGGTGCCGTGACTCCATGTGTCAATATACTATGGGACGGTTTTTATTGGGAATATTAAATATATCAACGTAGACAAATTTAATCATTTCATCTTCGTTGTTTGTTTTTTAAAAAACATTTTACATCTGTTCATGTAAAATGTTCGTGAAAAATAAATCCAAATGTGGCCAATTCAAAATGAACCAAAACAGATCTTTTAAATAAATATCATAATAGTAAATTAGGTAATGAGATATTTTAATGCTTTAGTAAATCAGAAACAAAAATATTGTATACGCACATTTTTCTTAAACGCCGAAAACAACAAAATATTTAAGTAGGCCTTCACAGATATAAGAAAAAAAAAACAGACTCTATAAATTAAATAGGTACCAAGCCACATTCATACGCATCTCCTCATCGTGGGGGATTGTTAATGAAACTAAAACGTCACATGATTGTCAATGTGTCGTGGGAGTGTGACATTTATTTCTTTGAATGAATATATTTTTCTCAAGAATCTTTTTCCATCTGTCATCTTCTTTTTAAATGTACAACAAAAACTATGTTGAATCAATATTGTTGTTCATAGTGCCCATCATGTTTTTCAAATTTTTCAAATACATAGTATGGAAGGTAACGTTGGCAATGTTTGGAGTTATTTTATACATCACATCTTATTTTTTGTTTTACTAATTTGAATCATATGATAGGGGTCATTTATGAAGAAAGTCGCACCAACGTCAATTCACTCGTCTTCTTTTTGACGCTGATATTGTAATACTATATAATCATCTTATAATAATTGGTTTAATCAAATTCTGTCAATTTTCTTGCGATCGTATTTGACGTTTACGAAAACTTTATTCGTCAACTCGAATTTATAACTGCAAAGTTGCGCCACAAATGATTTTGTCGAACAAACTCGTACAACGTCAGCAAACTACGTTGACTTTTGCAGCTTGTGTTTAAGAACATGTTGCTACTAAATTTTTGACGCAAATGACTTTTTCGAAAATGGCTAAGAGAACATATCAGTAAACATTGGTTTTAGAGTTCTGAATGTTAAAGACAATCAGATAAGTAGTTTTGCTTTCTGCATTCGTGGGGTGAAACTAGAATAAGGATCAATGGCGCAAAATATTAGTTAAAACTAGGTTAAAACAACGATTTTGCAAATTTTAATCGCATATAGCATCATACTTTCTCTGCCCTTTTTATTAAAGTTAAAATCATCGAATACCAATTTTTATTTTTTTTAGTATCGCGCTATTTACAAACGCCACAAAAGGTCTGTTTACTTATTTTTTTGCACGAACTGTCATTGTTTTAGGTGTGTTCAGAAGCAATTTATTAAGAAAATTGCTTTAGTGCGATACTAGTTACGAAATGTTTAAAATTAAGAATTAGTAAACTACTTTAAAGTTAGCAAATTGTTAAGTAGTATCATACTAATGTCTTAAAAATAGACTGTTTAAAATTTTGCGCCAATGTTTCCATTTTTTTTAAATAAGAATCTCTATAGTTAAGAGCAGGTTTAAAGTTGGGACTAAGAGTAATTTTTTTTTAATTACTTATATTTAAAGTGTTAGTGTTTCAAACCTTGGATGGTTAAAAAATAATTATTTTTTGTCTTTTAAGAACACAATTAAAAAAAAAACAACATGATTTTATTTGAATTTCATCAAAACTATTTTCTTTATAAAAATTTGTAAAAAAAAGTCATGATTAAGGTTTTTTTTTAATCAAGACAAATCTTTTTTTGGTTTAAAGAGAGCTAAGAGCTAAATATCGAAATTATCAAAACTTTTTTGTAGTTCTTATAGAAAAATGTTGTATAGGGCTTTTATTTAATATATTTAGCTTTGTAGTTGAAAAATTGAACTTAAATTGTGTAAAAAATTATTCTCCTATTTATTTAAACGCAACATTATCTTCTGAACTATAATTTGTTGAATGAATTTAACAAGGTTTATTTATGTTGTAAAATGAGAAGTAACATAAATTTGTTATGTATAATGTGTGTGAGTTTTATTTCAACATAATTTTCAATTAAATATTTAATTTATATAGTGAGTGGTCGAAAATTAAAAAAAAAAAAAAACAAAATAAAAATAAAATGGCTTCATGTAACTTCCGTGAGTGCTTAACGGACATGACGTCAATATGACGATGTGGGTTTTTCGTTAGATAACATATTTCAAAAGATAAACTCTCTGAACTCAGTGTACTGATACCGAGTAGACAGGAGGGGGATGTGGTGAAGAGACGGACTTGGATTGAGGTAACATTGTGGTCCAAATTTATTCTCATAAATTCCATTTAGACATACCCTTATTTATTGTTTATTAGATCATATTTCTAGATCAAAGAAAACGATTTATATAAATTTAATTGAAATTTAGATATAAAAATTATATAATCAAACTATAATTAAGGTCGTGTTTTTTACACGTTTTTAATGACGTCAATGTTTATCCTTTCCGTCATACAATCCATAACATCATCACTGTCGTTGTGTGGATGTAGGCACCTACATAAATGTATATGAAGGTGATGAAGAACAACAGCTCAACAACAACTCAAAGGACGAAACAGAATTCTTTTGTATGCCGATTTTCTATTTATACTCGTAAGTTCATTTTGTAAAGGTGGTAGTCGCATAGACACAAAATAAAATTTTGTTATCCTTTGGTTGGTCCTTTCAAAAAATTTATGATGCCATGTTTATAAAGGTTATGTCTATCTTTACTGTTATTTTTTTTTTTTACAAAAAAATCAAAATCAAAGGAAGTTTCCACATACACAACACAAGTATGGCATTCAATGTGGGTGGATTTTTAATATTATAATATAATTACGTTATATATGAAGCAGATATGTGTATGAATGAGATAGGCTTGTTGTAGGTGTTGATATAGTGCTATAGTGATATGGTAAAATTATGAATGGCAAATAGATGAAAATGTCTGTCGTCATCGAGATGTCAATGTAAGGGCATTCATACTGTTTTTTTTTAGTTATTTTGGTCTATTTCAAGTAACTCTGTGTGAAAAATCAGAGACGTTCCTTTAACGTTGTTTTACTTTAAACACTCATCTTAGTTATCTAAATCAATAAATATATTTCATGGTCGTCTAATAGCTGTTTAACTAAGCCACCGGAAGTGGTGACTGAAATAGTAAGTACTTTATTATTTCAAGAAAACTTATATACATATATACATATGTGTATAGTATATATGTATATATGTATGTATATAATAAATTTTGACAATATATAACTTCGAAAGGCTAATAGTAAATAGATTTTATTGTTGTATAAGGTCTTTGAAGCTTAGACATCGAAATTAGTTGTTTAAACCTTGAATAATGTGGAATAATATTTAGTTGATTAAAGTCGTTTGTCAAAATTTAGATACGTACTATTTAATTTCGAAAGGTAAACAAGAAACATATACCATTGTGTCTAAACCCTGTGTAACTTTAAAATCGAAATCGGTTGTTTAAACGTTGACTATAACGGAATTATATTTGTTAGAATAATGCTGTGTTTCCAATAAAGGATTATCTTAGCCTAGATTAAATAAATTTATGAAGTGTTTCGATACCACAAAGATATTATCAAGTAGATTAACTTTTTTCGTATGAGGTAAAAGTAAGAAAAAAGTCGATTATGCAGTGCATACGTTCAGCTCGCCTTGGGGTATGTATAGGTGAGTTCGATTCTGAAAACTTTTGGCCCTATGAAGATCTATCGAGATCAATTTCTATTCTACTAGTTTTTCAATTTAGTTTTCTATTGAAATCTTCAAGATCTGCTTAAGGCTAAATCATATTTAATCTCGGTTTAGTAGCTAGTGAAAACGTTAGTGAGTACGCTTTTTTCCAAATATTAAGACACAGACAACTTCGAAAAGTAAATTATAAACACATATTATATTTTTGTTTGACTAATTCAGGAATTGATTGTTTAAACCTTGACTAAAGAAAAATATTATCCCATTCGTTGAATAAAGCTTTTGTTGTGTAAGATTTGTCTAACTTAGATACCAAAATCGGTTGTTTAAACTATGACTAAAGTAGAATTATATTTAGTTCAATAAAGCCTATGTTAAAATATTTAGAACTATGTATTTAGTTAGGTATTATTTGGCCTGAAAAGCTTTACAAAGAATAGTTTTCTATTTTGTCTAACATCTGTTTAAATAAGACACCGAAATTGGTTGTTTAAGGATTGAATAATGTGGAATTATATATATTTTTGTCCTAATATTTAAAGCTTTGTAGATTCTCTCTTACTTTGAAAGATTAATAATTAAAAAAAAAATATTTAATTTTTGTCTAAGGCCTGTTAAGCTGTGATGTCGGAATGAGATGTTTAAACCTTGACTAAAGTGGTATTTAATTTGATTGAATAAGCTTGTGTTCAAATATTTGGAACTACATATTAAGGCACTTTCTAAAGTGGAAAGTTAATAGGAAACATATTTCTTTGGTGTGTAAGACCTGTTTAACTTAGATTAAAATATAGGTTGGTTAAACTTTGACTAAAGTAGAATTATATTTAGTTGTAGTTCAATATAGACTTCCGAAATTTTTAACAGACTATTTAATCCCTATTGGAATTTGAAAGAATAATAATATTCATATATTATTGTTTCTTTAACTTTTATTTAGCTAGAAAACCTAAAGCGACTAAAACTTGATTAAAGTGAGATTATATTTAGTTGTATAAAGCTTGTTAAAATATTTACAACTATTGATTTATGTACAATCAAGCTTCGAAAGTCTATTAATTAATATATTTCATTGTTTTCTATTACATGTGCTGCTTAGACACCAGGATCGGATGTTTAAACCAAGACTAAACTGGAATTATGTAAGTGGTTAAATTAAGTTATGCTTAAATATAATGAACTATTTTGATATACTCTTTAAGTATACAACCATTTAAGGAATTGTAATAATTACTTATGGACTTTTATATTTATCAGAAAACTATTCCCACAAATTTCAGATTTTCGTATTTTTATTTAAAATTTAGATTTTGGGTCTTAGGTGTACAAAATTTGAATAAAACACGTTTTTATGTGTGAAAAGAAAATTAGTCACTGTATAAGTTGTGATGGATGTGATTTAGAATCACAAAGGGCGCATTCTGTAGTATCAAATGGAATGAAATAATCAGGGCCATTCGCAGAGAAGTATCATTTACAGTTTAAAGTGTTAGTTAGAAAATAAGTTTAAAATTTTCTTAAAATGGAATCGTTTAAAGTACACAAATGAGTTTAACCTTCATTTTTTATTTTACTTTTGTTTTTTTTTTTTTTTAATGAATTTTGACAGTTCACAATCAAGGGGAACAGTGCTGTCGATTGATCTTAAAGCTATATAAATAGACTTTTGCTTTCTCTATGTCTATTCACGTGTTGCAGCTCTCTTTCAATAGGGGATTAGGTATAGAAAGATGGAAATATCATACTGCAAATGCACGGTTACACAAACCCTTTAAAAAGTAAACATTATTTGAGTAGTTTGGAATGATAGTTTAGGCAGATCACAATAAGAAAAAAAAAAACAACTAAATCTTATACGAGACAAATTATCATATAATTTTGTTAAGACTGAGTCACGGTGCTATGGGGTTTATGCCTCTAGAGGTGATATTTTCAGCTGTCTAAGAATCTGAGAAAAATCTCTATTGTTGTAGTATTTATGTTATTAGCTAAAAGTGGTTTTGAAAAATAAACAATATTTTTAACTATTATTCTTATTTCACTTACAAAATTATAAAAAAAAATAATTAAAAGGTCATTACATCTTCATGAATCAGTTTTTGAGAAAATATTAAATCATATATACCAGCAGTTGTAGCTAATCTACAAAAAAAAATCATGCTTAAATACGTAAAGACTTTTGAAGGAGCGGAAATTTACCTCCGAAGATGTTAATGCTTAATCTGGCTCTGATCCAGGTTCAAAAAATCCCCAAAGAAGATGACTTTTTAATGTTATTTTTTTTTTCTTCTTTTTTACTTCTAGTCTTGCCTCTGGTTTGGTTTCAGTTACCTTAGATTTTATTGCAGATGTCTGTCTATGAATCTTTTAGATGCATCATCACTTCTTCCAGCTCTTCACTATACAACTCTCTGTGTATTTGTTTTGTGGATGTGTGTGTGTTCAGATTTAGAGGAAACATCTGTTCTGGTTTCGTTTTTTCTATCATTTAAACTTCGAGGAGAGAATCTGAATTATACCTGTTTCTATGAAGTAAAATATAGAAAGAAAACAAAACGATTTGAAGAACAAAGGTGTACCCATACACATTCTGAGAGAAAGGTCGATCACTCGACTTCTTCAAGCTGATAGGAAGGTACAATATTTCTGTAGACATAAATTATAACCATTACGTTCCACTTGAATGAAATACCTAAGAACAAATTTCTTAATGGAATAAAAACGAAACAACAGATCAACAACAGAAAAAAAATCAATTGTTTCGAAGAAATTCCCAAAAGGTGACTGATGACGACGACGACGACAACGGCCGCAGCGGCGTCAACTACGACACGTTGTTGTCTTCTCCAAATCTTAGAGACCAATCTCTGCATAGTATAAGTCAAATAAAATCCATTCAGATTCTTGGCAGTTAAATTTTAGTGAGGTAATCAAGCAAGCAAACAATATCTGCTAGTTTTGGATTTTCCAATTTGAATTTGCATTTTTCGTTGAAATCATTTTTTTTTTGATTCAAAGTTTCTAACTTGGGATAGTTTTTTTTTTTTGTTTTGTTTTAATTAAGGTTTTGTTGATGGTAGAACGATAGAATAGAATTGTGTGTATTTATGATAGGCAAGACATCTGGCTTTAAATGGTTTGAAGTTTTTTTTCTTTTCAGATTTCAGCCAGACAGCTGACTTCTCGTAATAGATACTTTTTACTGAAGGACCCACATTTTTGTTTATTTAAATGTTAAGTTCGTATTAGTCGGAATACTCAAGTTTTAAGTTAACAGTGCTAGTAAGTGATCTATAAAGTTTGCAAAATTTTGTAATAAGCATTTTCTAAGGAAGTTTGTTCTTCTGTGAAAGAAATTGTGTGAACCGTTTAGAGCCCTTCAAACCCAAAAATGGTCCGACCTTTTTTGTCAAGCAAGTAAATAAGTGAATTCGGCTTGTAGAGTTACTGGTACTCTTCATTCCTATTTGTCGATACTTATTTTTAAACCCACAAACTTAAGCCTTTTGACCTCTGGATAAATAACTTCTTGAACTTGTTTTACTTCTTAAAATTTTACAGATCCGAGTAATATAGAAAATAGGTGACATACTTTTAATCGACTAGTACATACTAGTACTAGTAATAGTTCATGTCCATCATGAAAAAGGCTATTGAACTTAGAAGTTAGTTATTTATAACAGATGGCAGTTTTTTAATAAAGAAGGGAAACTGGATAGACTCCTGTGGTATTCCGGAAGAACAGAAATAACAAAACAAACAGTAGTAAGATAGGGACAATTTTCCAGGCGATAGAAATTTTTACTTAACTTAACATTCTCAAGAGTTTTTTCGCAGGAGTCGGAGTGATCGACTGTATCAAAGGATCTCTATCAGTATTTTATTTTTCATACAGAAATAAATAAATAAATAAGAAGCCAATGGCCCCTAGATAACCTAAATCTAGTGACTTACAACTATCAACTATACCTCTGTGCGTGTTGTCGACAGAAATGGTGGAAACAACCTTCACTTTTCTGCCGAGTTCGAACGGCTAAGATGAGGAGCACTGTTCATGACAAGAGATACTCTTTGGGAATTTTTCAAAGTCAGTACCCCTGAAAATTATTTTCTGTTTTATATTTTAAGATGGTGAAGCTGGGTATTGAACTCAGATCTCCAGCTTGACATTTTAACGAACTAAGCGAGAGTTTATATACTTGCATAGTTTTTGTCGAGTCTTAATAAAGAGATTAAAGGAAGGATAGGAATATTGTCAATATGGAACTGATTATGAAATTTATTTAAGGGAGTATTATTTTTAGAAACAAGAAAGTAGATATCATGTGATTAGCTGGCATTGAATTTAATGAAGATGGTATGCTTTTTACCACTAAGTAAGTGCACCTGGGGACTTAAAGATATTAGTAATGCTAAGTGCGAGAATTCGTAACATTTGTCTTGGACGTAACTTGATACAATCGAATTTAGTTAACACAATCGGACACTGACTATTTCCAATTTGGTTCAATCAAATGAAATACAAAGAAGAAACCACGTATGCTCCATCGTATTGACTTAACTCGATTGCATGAAGGAACATGCTAGAACCTCTGATTCAGAAAGATTTTTTCTTGTCTTCTATGAATTATATTAAATTAACGAGTTGACAACGTTTTCCCAAATAAAAAGCAAATCTTTTGAGATATCTCTAAAATTGGTTTTAAGGACAATCAAAACGTTTACGGAATTCAGCGTCGTCCATATGGCCATCACTTCTTTGAATTCAATTTTTGCTTAGTCATCAACACATTTTGACGGAAGCGTCCAATATCTCTCGTATCTCGTTCAATATTGGATCAGAACTTTTCTTTTTTGGCTTTTTGGCATAGACCAATGTTTAATGAAGCCCCATAAAATATAATCTATAAAGAACTTAAGCCACAAGATCTAGGCAGCCGAATGACAAGACCATTTCTCGAGAAGACACGTTCGTCGAATTGAGTTTTCAATAATTCAATTGTTACACCTGCTATGTGACTTCGGGCACCGTCGTCTATAAATCACATACCATTTATTTCTAGTCCTTGTACTGGATCAAAGAAGCAACATCTCTCTGTAACCATCTGCATTTACTGTACATACCGTTACGGCCATTTTCATCAATGAAAAAAGCGACCCAATAAAATCACCGGCATGAAAACCACACCATATCGATAAAGTGGTGTTTCCTGAAGAACTTAGGGCTTTCACCTGACCAATTTTGCATTTAGATTTGTTGAAGAAGCTGTTTTACCAGATAATTTTTCTATGAAATTGATCATCTTCCAACATTTCTTCTCGAGCCCAATCCGAGAACGTACGTCGCTTCATATGATGGAGTGGTCTTATTTATTTAAGTGCAGACCAAGATCCTTTCACAAAATTCCCTATATGTTTAAGTGATGCCTAATTCTTGAGAACTTTATGAATCAACTGTTGCTTCGAACGGCAAGAATTTTCTCGGCACTTCAAGCAACCCGTTGTCACTGACGCGAGAACATCCAGTAGCGAAAACTTACGACTTAAATTTGGTCACTAGACTATGAATTGCTTAAAATTACAACAAAAAATTGTTCTTTAAGAGCGTTAAGGCCAATTTTTAGTAGTAATTCTCGTCCCAGTAGACAAAAGTTCATAGTCTAGTGAACAAAGTTGAGTCTAAATGTTCGCTGAAGGATGTCACAGACTCGGAATTTCGGTAATAAATTTTAGTTATTTTTAAACGTTCTTCGTTCTTGTACTTCACCATGGAGAAAATATTGTTTTATACTGACATTGACGGTTTGGGTATCGCATTAAGGGTGCGTTCACGGTGAAAGCTTCAAGTTGTCAAGTTCCAATTGAAAAACCCTTTATATTCGATTAAAGATCTACTCATTTGAGATTGTTTCCATCGATATTACAGAAAGATTGACCTTTTTGTTTTTCCCAAAGCTATGATAAATTATATTTGTGTACAAAGTTATTTTAACAGAATAAAAGGTCTCTCCCGTGCAAACCATATAGGAGTAAAAAAAAAAATACGGACTAACATAAAGAAGGTAACATGTTAATATCACCTAAACCAGTTATGCGCACTATTTAATCCAAACATTTCTATCATTCTATTGATCTTAGTTTCATGAAGATATTTTAAGTGGATTCAGAGTGTACCTCTACATTGTACACAAACACTACACACCCCTTTTTACATCTCGTCGTCGTTGTCGTCGTCGCGACGACCAAGTCGTTGTTGTCGTCCATGTCGTAACAAAGTAAATACTTAGTTCAAAATTCTGCACTCGACACACAGTCTTTGTTTATAAACAAGTATAAACTAAACGACTGCAAAACTACTTAATGAAGTCTTTTATTTTTGCTACCTACCTCTATATATTTTTTTTATTTATCTACTAGTTTGCCGTGAATTAATAAAAAAAAAAATCAAAGGCAATGATATTTTACAGGAGGACTTATAAAAAAAATGAAAAAAAAGTAGTAGCTAAGTTGAGATGTAATAATGTTTATTTTTCCATAATATCTATGTTGCTTTATGTGTACGAAGTTGTAGCCTTCCTCGAAAGATACTTTTTGCATGATTTATTGATTTAAAAAAAAAAAAGAATAATTCAAACAGTGATTTCGGGCTTCAAGTTTCAAGGGTAGGATTAAATTGATGATATTTTGTCTAGCAAAATGAGAGTAAACACCGACAAAACAAAAAATATTAAAGACCCTGAAAGGTATGAAGATGTCTCTCTGAAGTGTCCAATCAAAAATTATTTGATTGAGCTAAAAAATTTAGTAGAAATGATCTTCAATTCCATAATCCATACTGATATGTATGACTTAACGGAGTGAGAATCAAAAAGAACGAACATTATTTTTGAAACCTCACATTGAAAGTGAGTTTTCTGTTGAACTTTTACACAGAGAATAACTTTTTTTTTTTTGTAAAAAGAACATGACAATGTACAAAAAACTACAAATACTTATGTGAACTTAAATGTCGGCGTAGTACAGTTTTCCCTTCAGAACTATGAATGAATCTGTCTATTAATTATTTCGGGCATGTTTGTCCCATGGCAATTTTTTTTTCATAGTAAACATTAAGTGTGCGATAATGAGAAGGGATATCCGGTGACATTCAATTAGCAAACATAGCAAAATAAACAAATAAATTTAAATGCTTACAAAACTCACACACATAGGTACACACACACATACCTACATTTATTGTCGCCGCCGCCGACCAAGTGGTACAGACATTTTGTTTTTTTTTTTTTATTTATAAAAGCAAAATGACAAGCAATATAATACATTTATAGCTTAAAAAACGAGCTTGAGGCGCGTTATGCTATGAGTGTAATGTGTGTCGCGCCCAAAAGGCTTTAATCGCGTAAATAGGCCGCATCTGAACTGAATGCCATTCGCGCGTACATACACAATCTATCTTTGCACATGTTATCTCTTTGGTTGCGCGTTTATTTCTCATCGTTTTTTTTTTTTTTTTTTTTTTAATTTCATTTTTTTTTTATTTATAATTCTTTTTGTTGTTCCATGTGCGAGCGGCATAAAAGTAGAATTCATTTTTATGCGGATATCCGTTCTGTTTTTTTTTTTTTTTTTTTGACGATGCGATATTTATTTTTGTACTATTATGAATGGGGTAGAATTTCGTTCAGTTCTTACCACCCCAAGTGTATAATTCTTGTGTAAAAATTGTTCGTGTGAATGGGTAAATTATAATTCAGGTTTTTGGTGACTAAAAATTATGAGCACAGACTTTTGTTGTGAACACCAAAAAAAAAAATCAACTAATCGAAAACACTTTACAATGACGTAACAAGGGACATTTTCAATGGCGTCGAGATGTATTTTTTACATTGTGCTGAAGTGAAATGTCAAAGTGAAATATGTCTGTTTGATTTGAGCTGGTTGTACGTGAATTTTAGACATGCAAGTTTTGTAGAGAAAGCAATTACCTATGAGAAAAGCAATCTTTGAACATTCTGCTACGCCGAAAACCAAGAATCGAAACGTGTACCTACGAAAACTAAAAATGTGTTAAATGATTTTCTTAAAATTTGGAATATAATTTTTCAAAGAATATTTTCTTAAATATTCCAAATTTGAAAAGAATCAGTCAACCCGTTTAAGCCCTAGCTCCATGTAAAGTAGACGTAAAATGCACAAAATATTTTTTGGACTTATGTTCGTACCAAACACCACAGATATATAAGGTGACTATAAAGCAATGATAAATTTTTCAGTGGTTATGTCTCAACAGCTGTCAAAGTAAGCAATGACATGCAGCTGTGTCAAAGTTATTCATCAGTGAAATTTGCCATTTCATCCGAACTACTTTATATTGGAGCGAACATAATCCATAAGTGTTTGACCAAGCTTGAATGTTTGCAAAAAGATTGACTGTCTGGTGTATGGCATGGCGGTATCATCGGACCTTATATATTTAAAAATGAGGAACGTAATATCATAACCGTCAATGGTTCGGGTATAGAGTGATGTTAACCGACTTTCTGTGGCCAGAGCTCAACAAGATCAATATTTCTGAGCTGTGGTTCAAAGAAGACGGCGTAATTTGCCATAAAAGCGACTCAAGGCTCGAAGTTGTGAAGCAGAAATTTTGCGACTTAGTCGTCTTAAGGGAGTGTTCATTAATTGACAGCGAGTATCATGTACATTACACTTTTCAATATATTTTTTGTGGAATACTCAAGTCCGTGGTCAACGATAAAAAATCTAACCACTTTGAACAAACTCAAGACCAACATTCGAGTGGCTATTTTTCTATAATGAATATGCACCAAAAGGGTTTTCACTACTTTTTCGATGTTAAACACTTTGTAGGCAATAAAATGCCGATGGACATTAGTTTTGAAGTTTAGGATATTGAAATGGGAGGAAAATCAGAGTTAGTAAAAGCATTCCACATTCGTGTTGTGTGATTAAAGAAATAATCTCTTACGAAATAACGCCAAGTTATCAAAAATTTGGAAGTGAAACGACTTAACCATTTAGCCATAGGCTGGTTGAAGCGTCCTCTCCTCAACAAAAAATAAGTGAGAACGAAAAAAAAATATTGGTAGATAGATTCATCAATGTCAAAGAAGTGAGATCTAATCTAGAGGAAGTGAGGTCTAATGTGTGAGTGTAAAGTCTAACGTTCTAAAAATACGATGTCCTATCTTTAAAGGTATAGTTTCCTTGGAACAAAATTCCACTCCTCTCAAATTACCTAAGAAAAAAAAAAAAACGGACTAAATTGGGCTAGAAAGTTATTGCTTAACCACAATCAAAACCGAAGATTTTTTGAAGACATTGGAATGGTAAAAAAGAGAATAGTGTTGCTTATTCATCGAAATATTTCACTATTCATATTGTCGATGTGACTTTAGTGATGTAATTGAAAGATTCCTGAACCACCCTATCGGCCAAAGTTTATAGGAGCGGTTTAAAAGCGTGTTGTTATTCTTTATGCGAAGAACCAAATTGAATTTCTAGAAACCTTCTTTGGACCTCGGGGCAATTGGATAGTTCTAAATGCTCCCAAAATACACTTTTTACTTACTTAAATATAATTTAAAAATTAAAGGCCTGAACCTACTGAGTCTCACAACTCTCAACCTCCAATTTTCTGTTGAGACCGAACGGAAAATTTGAGAACAACGTTTCATGACAAGAGATACCCATAGAGGATTTTTCATTTCCTCCCAAGAAGCAGTTCCCTTGAAAAAAAGTAATACAAAATATTTAGTTACATGTACGTTTACTGTTTTATAAGAATAACTCAATATTTTTCAATATGTATATTGCTAGTATCACGATATTTTTTTCTTTAAATTAGTTTTTCAAATTATAGGGATTTTCGATCTTTGACAGGTGATTGTGGCCATATTGGTAAAGCTACATTTGTCAAATGGGATGCCATTTATTTAGTCTGTCTTTTCAAATCAACGTGATTTAGCGTTCAACAACATGTGGAAGTGATTGAATTGTTTTATGATAGTGGGTCTTCTATTCAAGCAACATTTTGCCTATTTTCCTTCTGAGAGACCCATTTCGAGATGAACATGTTCGTCAACAAGCAAAATTGTTGCATTTGGGAATCCAGACGAGGTCCACCAAATTAAAATGTCTCTATATTGTGTCGATTTTGGACTGGTACTATCATTGGTCCATACTTTTTTGAGAACGACGGACGTTGGCGAGGACATCGCTTTTAATGCCGGGCGTACCGCTCGATGATAACCAATTTATTTTGGTCCGAAAATTGATTTCTGAAAATGGTTATCTCACGCAGAGGCGATGTGAATTGACCATCGTCAGACTTCTTTATGTGACGTTTTCTTAAGTCACAGGTCCATGCCAATAAATCACAAGCACACCCTAAAAGCCAACATGATCAGTGCAATTGTTCAAATTCAGCTTGACTTATGCGCCAGAATTATGAAAAATAGGACATTTCAGATGCGCAGGCATTTGAATGATGTTATATATTTTTAAGGCGAAAAAGGTCACATAACTAGAAAGCATTTATGTATAAATAATATTTAAAATAAAATAATAATCATCATTCATTTAAAAAGAGAAGAGATATGAGGGTCAATAGTTAAGAGCTTAATACTCCAACAAGAGCTTCTTTGCATGCTCATTTTACAATTGTTGTCAACCCTAAAAAAGTCTGCTATCAAATCGTATCATCAATTCTTATAATTATTTTTATATAAAAAAAATACTGCTTGATAATTAATGCCCAACATCTTTCAATATTAAAATAGAAAAAAAATATTTATTTATATAATTTTCTTTGTCTAAGATTAAAATTGATAATTAGTTGTTCAAATCCTTAATTCTCACTCACCAATGAAAGCTTCCTCATAAAAACCACCCACCTAAACACACACTCTGTGTCGAATACGACCGGCACGTGCTGTCGATCTGTCAACAATATCCCCAAAATAATTTGATTCCTACATACTATATTCTGGCGAATAAATAATGAAATTTACCTACCACTCATTTTTGTCTGGTGATTAAAAACACCTATCACAATTGATTTTCATGAAAATAAATTTTCACCTTGCATCACGTCATGTGGTAGGTGGAATATTTTGTGTTTCAAAAAAAAAAAAGCAACACCAACGTCAATGCAGCTCATCTTGCATTGATGATGACATCAACGTCAAACACCAATGACAACGACAAACGACCAACAACAATCCACGACAAACCGCCCTAATCTTTCAAAAATCATAATCGTTTTTCAAGACAAAAATGACGTGCTGCGACAACCGACAGAAAAATCACATGAATTCAAAAATTCAAATAATAATATTAATTCTTTTTATTTTCTCGATTGGTAGGTAAATTCTGCTTATTTTCTTGACAAAATTAGAATAATAAATAAATAATTTTTTTTTTCGTCTATACAAATATCCGATCGGTAGCTATTTATGCACAATAATTTTGTATAGAAAGCGCAGAGAGATATTTAACGAATGTATTGTAAGTGTGGACGAAGACGGACGCCAGTTTGGTAGCCAAGATTGACTTTGATTCTTAATGAAACATAAAATAATAAATATTTATTTGCCGACAAATAATTGAGAAAAAAAGAAGCCATTCACAATAATGAAAATGACAACAATATCGACAAAACCACAAAATAAAGATGAAGATGAAGAAATAGTGTTGGGGTATCGATTCCAAAACCAATGTCTATAATTAGTTATTCAAAAGAGGAATTAGTATATTAATTTTATTTAGCTACCTGAATAAATTATTAACAAAATCCAACTCAATCAGATGTTTATCTCCTTTCAATCTACAAACATATACACACAGACGAAGCCATTTCTGAAGCAATTTATACATCGAACGGAAAACGCATATCTATTTTGCATATTTATAGGAGTGATATGTCATTGTAACTTAAACTAATATGCCTTCTCTTTTATTATTTTTTTATCTCTTTTTTTTTGTTTATTTAAAATAATTTAATGTTTTCAAGCAGAATGCAGAATAGGTTTTCTGATTTAAAAGTTGTATCTATTTAGAATAAAGATTTAATATACTCGCATATAATTTCATACAAATTTTTGACACATTTATTTTCAAAAAGTATTCGAGATATTGTTAATAATTGGGTTAAAATTGTTTGTTTGCTTTATTAATTTTAATTCTTATTATAATATATAAAATTTTAGCCCAGCTTTTTACTCCATCTGCTCAGTCATTTTATTCTGAACTCATAGAGGGCGCTCCGAGCGAGCCCTGATTAAAAAAAGAGTGCTCTGATGTGTCTGAGTTAAAAAAGAAACAGATCTTGTTTTGACAGCTTAGTTCCCTGCATTGAGCTTAAAAAGAAAAACGCCTATTGGCGCATACTTAAATGAATACTTCTATTGTTGAGTACAATTTAAAGTTCCATATTCATTTTTCAGTGTTTGAGAACCTATATTTGTCGATGATTTCTTTATATTTTGTTCTTAACTGTCCTAGTTCCTAGTTTTTAATTATGTGAATTGCCTTTACAGCATCACTTACTATCTTACACTAGATCAAAAGTATAATTGTTTTAAAATTACATGTTGACAGTTTTATTTAAAATTGGCAAATTTGCTTTTGAAAATATTTAACTTTCTTTGTTTTTTTTTTTTTTTAATAATTCGATACTATACATTTTGAAAAAATAGAACTAAAAAATCCAATTTTTCAATAAAAGTGATAGATAGATTTTTATTTCGTTCTTCAAATATTACCTATTTGGTTGCTACCGCTTTTACGCAGAGATTTGATATTTAAAATATATCTTCCTAATGAATACTTTAATTTATCATTATAATTTAAAAAAGAAAATATGTTTTTTTTTTGAAGGAAAATATGACAAAAACCTTCATGTAAATTTGGTTTCTGGTCCAGTCCAAGAGACTTAATTCTGAAAAGTCATTAAAGACTTTGAAATTTTTTGTTGGTAATATCTCCATTTAAATATCTAAATAAATAATTTTTAAAATATGAATAATTGTTATAATGTTAATCGAGTCACGACTGGGTCGCACGTACTTGCTTTTGTAATTTAGAAACTGAAATATCCACGGTTTTATAATTATGTACACAAAATTGGGGAACATTTTTCAAATACATAAAAATAAAATTGGTTGTTAACATAGAAGTATGAATTTATGCAAACATAATTTAAGGAGTCTTTAGAGAAATTCTATTAATTAATTAAATAATTTTTCAAACACGAAATTTCTTAAAAATATTCCTAAAAAGTTTTAAGAAAATCGCTTCAGCGGCTTAGTGTGTAGGTCAAGGAACAGACAAAGAGATATACAGCCGGAATTGCGAGACCCACGTTTTTTTTTTGTAGTCTCTATCTCCGTAATGTAAATTTTGATCGAAATATTGAGTTCGTTTTTTTTTTCAAACGCAAAACTTGCACTACACATACCTATTTTCGAAGACAAAACATATTAAGTACATAGTTTTATCGTTAATTTGCAAAAATAAGAAATTTTTTTTCTATAACATCGTGATTTTATATTTCAAAGATAGTTTAGGAAGTTATGAACAATATATTGTTTTTTTTTAATTAAGAGAACAGTATTTTAATTTTATATGTATTTTTAGATTTTATTTTAAGATATGTTTTGGTTATTTATAATTTTTTGTAGTGAAGAAAAATATAAATTTAACTTTTAAATTTTAAACTCGAATTTATTGTCAATTTTTAAAAATTTAACCACTGAATTTCCAATATGTAAGTTAAGTTCAAAAACTAAATTTAAAAGAATTAGAGATAGGATAAATAAAAATATGAACCATTATAAATTTTTTTACAAAGTAGAACCTTTAATTGCTGCAAAATTTCAAGTGTTAAGCATTGTATAGTTGTTAGAGTTAGGTTATAAAAACCTTGCTAAGTCAAATCTTAACTGAAAATCCTTTAGGATATGATTTAAAAATTCTAATAATTACTGTTTTTCATTGAGCAAGTTTAAGGTTTTTTAGAAATATTTAAACATTCATTAATCAAGCCGTAGAAAAGTTAAATCATTTTTTGTTTGTATTCAACGTTCTCATATTAGAAGCATGATTTTGGAAAATTAAAGTTCACGGATCATGTTTGTATTCTCTACTAGAAAAAATAAAAAATTGTTCAAAACTGCATGTCTTTCAATGTCTATATTCTTTTGGCAGGTATAACTAGAAATAGCGAAGAATTTATTAGACCAATTTTATACATTTTGAACATTTAGTTCTTGAGCCAATGTCAATTTTTTATAATATTGACTTAAGTACCTCATTGTATTCATCGCAAGATTTTCTATTACTGTTACATATATAGAACAATGTGACCATTCGAAGATACCTATGATTATTCAGATCCAATTTGTTGGTTTATTGTAAGTTAAATAACGGTCAATGTGGATTAAATTTTGAATTTGAAAGGTACTGATTTATATTTACATAAACTAAAGAACTAAAAATTCGCACTTTGATACTTCTGCATTGTTATATTTCGCTGGTAGTTTTATCTTTGAACAATTGTTTTAATCAATTTTTTGTTTTGCTCAGAATTTTATAAAGAAATTATAAACCATTCAATATTCACCTAGATAGTTTTAATCTTGGTCTAATTTCAACTCTCAACAAATGCTCAATTTACAAAATGGGGTATGAATAATAATAGTTCAAATTAAATTTTTTCGTACCTAATACTTAAGGTTTGTGAAGCCTTGTAGGGTATGTCAATCCTGAATTTTAATTTATTAATGGAGTATTTCTGCAATTTGTGATTCTTACTCTATAATCGCCCTATTTATTATATTACAAATTTCTGTGGTTTGTTTAGGAAACTTTTTCTTTACTAAAACCAACAATTTATTTCAATAAATACAACGCATGACGTGATCGCATGAACTTCCTTTTATGTTAAAAATGCTTAGAATTTAAAAAAATGATGGTTTTAGTAAGAAATGTTCAGAAGTACAAAATTTCGACTGCTGTTTTTCTATATGACTTGGATAGAAATTAACAACTAATTTATTGAATTTTAAAATGATTTTTTTTCTGAAATTAAAAGCCTAAAAAACATTAATTTGAAAATCAGATGTCTATTTATTTTTTTCAAATTAATATAATAATTTATTTTAGTTTTTTCTGTGTGTCAAAAGGTTCACTACTATTTTCACCGCAGCTATATAATATTTAAAAACTGTTTGCTATAAGTTTAAAAAAAATCGATCATAATGTTTTTCGAAATATTGAGTTTTCCAAAAAACGAAAAATGAAAAACAAAATACAGTAAAACCCGCTTAAGAGAAACGGCAAAATGTCACAGTCTTTCTTTCACTTAAGCGGGTTTTTCACTTAAGCGAACCCCGCTTAAGTGAAACATAATTTCACTTAAGCAGAGTTCGGATAAGTGAAAAAAAAATTTCACTTAAGCGGGTTTAAAAATTCCATTAAGCAGAGATTTAATGCTAGAAACAATATTGTTTTTATCTTTTGGACTTGCCTTGAAAGAAGTTAAATAAAACAACAAAAATAATTTATTGAAAAACGAAAACTAGCAAATTTTTGTTCTGTTCGATTCAGTTTTTTTTTTTGTACTTAAGAGAGTTTTTTTTAATGAAAAATATTAAAAATTGACTGAAAATAGGTTTCAGTTATCCGGGTTTTTCACTT
This sequence comes from Chrysotoxum bicinctum, assembly GCA_911387755.1. Lineage (NCBI taxonomy): Eukaryota > Metazoa > Arthropoda > Insecta > Diptera > Syrphidae > Chrysotoxum > Chrysotoxum bicinctum. The sequence continues at coordinate 173,110,076 of OU426989.1, forward strand.
AAGCGGAGTGTTTTAAGGGAAATTGGTCGGAAAATACTTGGGGATGAAAAAGTGTTGCAGGTAAGCGGGTTTTTCTCTTAAACGGGTTTCTCTTAAGCGGATTTTACTGTACTAATCAAACCTTTTCGAAGTATTTATATTAAAAAAAAGATTAAAAATCTCATTAACATTTTTTGAGAAAATCGGAAAAAAGGATTCTGTGGTAAGTGCCAATAATATTCAATTTTAATTAATATTCCATTTTTGGAAAAAATTTTCAACCATTATCTAGCTTTTACTAAATGAAATTTTTGTTTGTAATTTTGTGACAGTTTGAGAAAAGAAAATATTTTCTAAAATTTCGAAAAAGAAATTATATATAGATGTCGTTATTTTTCGTTAAAAAAAAACCATGGGGAAGAAAATTTAAAAATGATATGTACCAAGTTAAAATAAAATCACCTAAACCATTTAGGCTGTATTCAAAAAGAGACAGATTTGCAAGTCAATTTTTTTGGTCTTATCTATCATCGTAATGTTAAGTCTGATCAAAATTTCTACTTCGGTTTTTTCTTTACTATTCCATAACTTGCAGTATAGTACCCATATGTCGTAAGTACGAAGGACATAAGGAGATGTATCGTAACGATGTATCATTAAGTTTTTCGATAAAACAATTATTGAATGCCGAACCGGCATATTAGTAACCCATCTGTAAACTTTAAGGCTAAAATGTGTTTAATATTGTAATCAATTATTAAAAAAAAAAATAATTATAAAAGGCGAAAGATCCTAAGATAAAAATTATTTTGGTATCAGTAAACAGAAAATCAATTGATTCATGAATTTGAACAACTTAGAATGTTGGAAACCTCTTCAAAAAATTCAAAGTACCTATCTCCCTTAACTTTATTCTTATTCAACGATAAAATGTTTAAAAACATTAAACGAAATTAAACGACACTACAAAGTTTTAAAATCTCATAATACCTCAAATTCTCGAATGGAAATTCTAAAATTTTCTAAAAACCTATAAGCATGTAGTTATTTCTTTTAAAATTCATTCATTCATCGAAGAGAAAAAAACGTTTTTATTTGAACAACAATATCCAACAACATCAACATTATTATTATGATTAAATAATTTCAATTCTCTATCACTCTCTCTCTCTCTGATCTACATAAAATATATACCTACTTAAATAAAATTCATATATATACGTATAAAATAGCAACATTTCATTGAGGAAATTATCTGTCAAATAGTTAAACAAACAAAACAATTTAGAAACATAATAAAGTATATTTAATATACATTTCGATACACTCTTTCTCGCTCTCGTATAAATATTAAATCGTTATACAAACATTCTTATACATCTAAACAATAATAAATAAATTCAATCCTTTTTTTTCAAATTATATTTTATTTTGTTTTTATTGTGTATTTCCTTAGCAATAAATAACTATACCTATAATTTTATTTTCACACACAAATAGCAAACAAAAAAACAACATATTAACACAGATACTATATACAATAAGTATAGATACATTTTAAAAGAGTAGGTATAAAATATCTCTCGGCCATTCTGTTGCGGTGTATAAAACAAAATGCCAATAGTATTTGTATACTATGCCATACATTGTGGCCGTAGGAAATTCTAATTAGAAAATAAATTTATTGTCAAGAGTGCTAGCTTGGGTTGGCTTTTTATATCATGGGGATCTGGACTCAGAAGAGGAATCTATTTGAATGAATTTAAAACCATAAAAGCATAGCACAACACTATAGCAAAAATATACACAAAAAATAAATTTAAAAAAAATCATAAAAAAGTATCTATGGCATATTAGACGGGTCGAAAACCGGATTATTATTGCCGCGTTAGGGTGTGTTATTCAAGAACCAGATACACTCTATCTGACTTATGTATTTTTCCTCCTCATAGATACTTTTTTTTTAGAGTAACAAAAAAAAAAAACAATTCTCTGTGATACTAGCCTCTTCCTGTTATTGTTCAACATATTCTAGAACAAACTAAATAAAAGTTAACAAACAAAAAAACTTTATCACAAACCGGAAAATGCATGCTTAAGCATTTGGGAGACACAAACCAAGTCCCGAGTCATGACAGACAGGCATGCAGACAGACAGACTAAGTAGCTTTCTTGAGATTCATGTTTGTATTTTTTTTTTGCTTTTTTTTGTTCAAAAAGAGTGCTCGCTCTACTCGCTACTCGTAGTATGTAAAGTTGCTTTTAATTAAGAAGAGATACTCTTTATTTTGTACGATTGCTGCAGCAAACAGTATATTATACAAAGTATCTTTTTTCGCGTTCTAGAGATATTTTTGTTTTTTTTTTTTTTTGCGAGAGAGGCTATGAATATACACAACACACAACCAAGTTGTCGTCGTCGATGGTCACATGCAAAAATAAATTAAGTCACACAACCAACCCAACATATCCGACAGCAAAAATAAAAAAAAAAAAAAATAAAATGGACTGCAATAAAAAAAATTAAGTATATAAAAATAAACAGATTATTTAAGAAAAAAAAAAAAAACAATCCAAAAAAAGAAAACGGCGATTCAACATTTCAACTTCATTCAGTAAATCAGATTTGTTGCGCTATTTTACAAACAGATAGTAGATTGATTTGTTGGGTATAGAGACGACAGACGACAGTCTTAACATTCACCGAAGGTGGAATTTATTTATTTTTTTTTCTTAAATTCCTTAAATAAAAGTTATGGTAATTTCTGGGGTTGTTTTCTGACACATAAATGTGTTATTTTTTTTTTTTATAATTGGCTCACCCTCAAGGGGTTTTGAATACCCTTTATATGTAAGTAATCGTAAGTGTGAGCATTAGCATTGTTATAAAAAGATACAATGGCAACTTGTTTCAATTTGTTTGTGGAGTAATTTAACAAAATTAGAAATTTAGACATTATTTTTTTTATTAATTTACTTTGTAGCATAAAATAGTTAGTTACATTTTCTGAATTTAAATATAGCTAAAAATAAAGGACTAATATTCCCCTTTACAACTACGATTTAGTAATGATACAATGAGAAAACAATTTTATTAATAATTTTTATTTTCCAAGGTTACGTGTAAAAGCCCTTATTTATTACTTATATCTAATATTCCAATAATATGCGTAATTATTTGATATAGTATATATTATACAATCATTGGTTCGTGTTTAATTAAACTTTAACTTCATAATAATAGTTCCTTAATTATCAGAAAAATAACATTTTTCATAGAACTTTTGTGTAGACTTTTTTATAGGTATAGCCTAGTACTCATATCGCGCTAAATTTTATCTCCCACATTTTTCTCTAAACATCAGCTAAAATCCAAGCTAAACAGCTATTCTCTAAATGTAGTTTTTTTAAGAATTATGAATGAGAATTATGAATTATGAGTAATTTCTGCCGTGGAAAACCTTGTAAGACTTCCGTCACCAAATTTTCTTCTAAATATTCTTCCATTTCAAATTGAAATTTAGCTCGAGAATAAATGTGCCAGACAATTATTTCGTGCGCTAAATTTTGGCAGATAAGTTATGTACAGTTCGGAGAGAAATTTTGATTTTTAAGCTGGAGCAGCGTCCCTCTCGGCTAAAATGCTTGGCTAAATTTTGGTGAAAATTTTGTATGGGAGATCTGCGTACTAGGCTTTAAGATATAAGACTAGTACGCAGATCTCCCAAACAAAATTCTCTCCAAAATTTAGCCAAGCTAAAATCGAGCAAAGACACATTTTATCTTTACAATTTTAATCTCTAAAAAATTTTTCCAAATGCCGCGAAAAAGTTTGAATTTGGAGAGATAAAAATTAATTTAATGTGTTTTGGAGTGTACATATCTTTGGAACGAGTTGTCCTACAAAAATCGTTCATACCTTTTCGATCTTCTCTTGATGCTTTCAAGAAAAGAATCAGCACCTTTTACATAAGACCAGTTTTGACAAAAAACAAAAATCGAAATACGGTGGCTGTCAAAATTTGTCCCGCAAAGTAATGCTTGTATCATTCTTTTTCCTGGTAATATTTAGTGGAGACATTTTATACAGCAATGCACAAAAGTATAAATTTTGCGCGCGAAAGAAATCCAAAATAAAATTTGTGCCAGGAAAAAAATTGTATGGGAGACAAAATTTTTCCGTATCTGCATACTAGGCTTAAAACTTGATATTAGCTAGTTCATGAAGCCGATGAGTAGTCTGAGTTTTAATCTCATTCAAAAATAAAATAAAATATTAATTTAAAAACAAAATTTATTTACATTTAAATGTTAGGAAAGATTTGTGTTTCTTGTTAACTGTACTATTAATCTTCTGGTAGAAACGCGTACAAAAATTCAAATTGTATGCAAACATCCAAAATTAGAAACAATTTAAAATTTCTTATAATGAAAAATCAGAAACAATTTTTGTTTTATAAATTTTATTTTATTTATAAATTAAATATATTATTGGAAAATTTTTGAAACAAATAATAATTTGTGTGTTAATATTCAACAAATTTGTAAATAAACATTTAAATTTCTGTTCTTTTAAAATTTTACGATATTTTAAGACTTCATATTTAATAAAAAAAAAAAAGATGTTGGCGTAAAATTGTAAACAGCCTAGTATAAAGGTATGAGTATGATACTTCTTAACAATTTGCTAACTTTAAAGTAGTTTACTAACTCTTTCTTAATTTTAAACATTGCCTTACTAGTATCGTGTTAAAATTAAAATTTTGCTTTAGTATTTTTTATATACCAATCAATAAAGCCGTGTTTTATTGGTAATCTATAGCTAGTGCAGTAATACAAGTACCAAAAAAACGCTTTATTCACACTAAAATTCACTCTTAATAAGCTCCCAAAGTTGGTATCAGTGTAATAAGTTTCAAAACCTTACTACTTGTTGAATTAACTTACACGGATGTGTTCGAAATATTTGTATCTCGTTTTTAAGTTGAGTTAAAATATTCATGAAAATGCAGATCGATTTGAAATATTCATGAGATCGAGTTCATTTAGATTGTTTCTCACTATTGAATTTGTATTAACACTTTTTACACACTTGACTACAAAAATCTCGGAATATTCGCTAACAAGGTACAATGGACTCAGCAATTGAAGGTGCACGACCATCCACTTGAACGATGTTGTGTTACATAATTAATAGGAATTTTGGCTCTTACTAATAAAGCCATAATGCATGGGCAAAATTTAATTTAGTCAATTTTATTGCATTTTTAAAAAGAAACTTGTATTTGGCCCACCCATTTGCTTACAAAATTACGAAAATATATCTTTTATCTACAATCTACTCAATATGAACTTTAATGTTTGTAAAAAAAACCATTTTTATTTGCTTTTTACTGAATTCTTTTAAGTGTTAGAGAAAGAAAGACATTTTGTCAGTTGTCATATAAATTCAGCATTATGCATTTTCGAACGAATCGAAACTATTTGCCTTCGTCTAAATTGATTCAATATTTTTTGACAAAATTAATGGCAGTGTCAGTAGTGTAAAAACGGAATTATGGTATGGATTAAAATTTTGCATTTAAAAAAATATTTGTTCTATAAATTGCAAAGCGATCACACTTTGGACTTGTGAAGGCAAAGTATAACAAAATAAATACCAACGAACACACTCTCAAGCATGCCAAGGAAATATATTTATTCGGACACCATTTAAACACCTCCTACATTTCAACTTCCGAAACTCCATTATCACTAAAATGTTCTTTTCCATTTTTAGCTTATTTTTATTCATAATCGTTTGTTGTTGTTTTCCGTGTTAAATTTTGCAATTTAGTGTATTCACTACCTATCCAATAAAACACGGCTTAGAACAAACATTTTAAAGATCTCCACTATCAAGGTAACTTTATATTCATTGTATCGATTTTCAAATCAATTTGGTTTACTCGTTAGTATGAAGTTTTTGATATGTCTTACAAAACTGCAACTTTTTACCAAATAAAAGCTCGACAAGTTATTGGTACGATAATTACCGATTAGTTATTCAGATCTCTTCGCTTACACAAACGGTCCTTTACAAAGTCTAGTTAAAAAGTGTAGGAAAAGTTTTCGTTACATTATAACAATATTCAATCTCTTGGGCATTTTTTTTTTAAATAAAATTTAAAATGGAATTTATTTATGTTAATGCTTACATTTAAAAAAAAATGTTTGTAATAGTAAAGCATATTCTGTCAGAAGCAACATTCTAAAAATGTTACTTTCTTTGAGAAAGTTCAAGATTTTTCCAATTTGGACCACTTATTTAGCCTTATCACGAATCGGAATCTCGTAACGAATCCCGAAAAAAGAATCCATCGCATTGGTGGATCGTATAAAAACGGACGGATTTGGTGATAGCTTTCTTGGGAATTCATAGAAGTCTCCGATCATGATGAATTTGGTGATAGGGCTAAATGTTTATCGTTTTCTGCATTGAAAGTGTAGGTTTACCAAAGTTAGGGGATCTTTAAAAAAGTACATGATAATGAAATTCATAATTTATTCTGAACTTTTGGAGTTTTAGAAGTTGAGAAGTTGCAGAAGTTTTGGCACTTCAAATGATGTAGAGACTTCAGTGATTGAGTTAATTAGTCTTGTAATAGTGTTAATCAATATATTTATGCAAAATGGATTTAGAGATTCTCAATTCTATTCCAGTGAACGGATCAATTTTGAATGAAGTACTTACGGGTACGGACCGGTCCAGTTTCTCACTGGCACAAGGAAATACATTAACGAATATATTGATTTGAATTTTTCTACTATAACACCCTTATCTTATGGGATGATTATTACGATCAAAAATTATCTTAATGTTGCAACCACGTACTCAGAATTTCGGTGGTAATAATGGTTTAATAACGTTGCTCGTTCGTAAGCTTCATCATGACAGAAATGTAAACTTTGACTGACGTTTTGACATTTAAAGATTATACATTTATTATTGCATTAAAATACGACTTTCCTGCTGACAGCCACGTCAAGCTCACCTAACATCCTTAAACTAGTGGAATAGTTTCCAAATTTCTTTATTAAAAAATACATAGTTCAATTTAATTTTCTAAAATTAATGTTAATTCTTATAGTTTCGCATACATACGTCTTCGTCGGTTCGGAAGAAAAACGCTACAAAATATTTTTTTTTAAAAGGCGAAAAAAAAAAATAAAATAAATTAAAATTGGAATTTCTATAATAATCATTTAAAAATCAATACCGCAAAAGAGATCTGGATGGTGTATAACTACCGTAGTAGACACTTGAATATATCCACCATTTTACAATTTAAAAAATTACAATTTAAACGAAAAAAAAAAAAAAATTGTTAAGTTGTGTCGTTTTTCTTCCGAACACCGATGATATGTATGTGAATATATTAAGCTATTTGTGTAGTAGAATATTTTTATATTTTAAACTTTTCTTCAAAATGTTTTATTTCAGATCCTGTTTTCTCACCCCAAAAGAATGTATTCAAATTTTCAATGGAGATCATGGTTAGAAACAACTTGTATGCTATATTTTGCATGCATAAAGCTATCGAAATACTTATTTCGATTTTTTTTTGAGTCGTTGTAAAAGGATTTTATTTTAACTAAACAAAAATATTTCAACTTAAATATGCTGTTCTTTTGAAACTTACAGTACTCGTAGTGTAGGAAGTTCTTATTTCTTATTTCAATTGTAATGGAGTCAAAACTGGTTGATCGTTGCCGTAGTGAATTAAGATTGCTCAATGAAACATATTCAGTCACCCTTCGATGTGTTTCGAGATACATACCATGATGTTAATTGAAATGAAATGGCTGATAAACTGGTCAAAAACGTTTCAGCGCTTAAATCGAGCCAAATTGTACCCTAAGTACTAATGCCATTGGGGCAGAAAAAGTAAAAATTCACCAAATTTTCCTCAAGGAGGCAAATGACAGATGGTCAACTTTGACACTTTCAAGGATATTTCAAAAAAAAAAAAAAAAAAAAAAAAAAAACAGAGGATCTAATGAAGCTTAGCAAACCTCAACCTCAATTGTATCTTTTGGTTAGAATATTTACGGGTCACAGCTCAATGGGAACCCACATGAGCAGAATGGACATCAGTACATCTGACTTATTCAAAGCGTGTGAGGAAGAAGATGTGGAAGAGGGCTCATCTCACTTCCTTTCTGAATACCCAAGCCTAGCCAGAACTAGAAAAGATGCCATCAGAGAATACTTTTTCGGCAAATTGAACAACGTCTCATTTTTACCACTAAAAAGCATCCTTAATCAGAAAAGAAGATGATTCAGCGCGACACCCTATATTTAAGACTTCCTCTAAATCCGTCCTCTTGCTCGTCTCATTCCTTTAATTACCTACACTCTGGGGAGCAGCACAATGAATCCATTGAGATCCGAGTAAGGTGATACGGCTTGCCGCATCATCACTCCACCTAACCTATCCTACAAATATTTTTTTTTAATAAATGGCTTCTGAACACACCCAAAACAATGACAGTTAAAATAAACACGACATTTTTTGACATTTGGAAATATCAAAGAGTCATATGAAGCTAGAACGATATTTAAAAGATAAAATAAGTGATCGAGAAATTTATCTTTAATAAAATATTAGTCAAATTATGATTCTTAATTCGATTTCAATTAACAAAATAAACTATTTAACTTAGTATCATACTAAAATATTTTTAACATCGACTAACATTTTGCACACCATTGTCTTTTATGTTTAATTTAAAAATAAATTTGAATTATCGTTTAGTAAAACATGTATTTAGCAAACGACTTAATCTTGATAGTTTTATTTCTATTTTAATTTAACAAAAAGTACTATTTTTACAAGCCCTTGGACTAAAAACTAATTAAAAAAATTGATGACACTAAAAGATCCAAAAACTATTACTTGGGAACTGTTAGACCAGAATAGTTTAATGAGCTCTATCAGCTTCAGTGGAACAAAATTTTAGTCGAATTAGTACAATATGAAAACTGTGATACTTAGTTAAAACGACAGCCTTAGAAACTTTAATTATATTTAACATCGTACTTGCTCTAGCATTTTATTAAATTTAAAATCATCAAATAGCTATTTTATTTTTTTAGTATCTTGCTAACTTGACATTACTCTTTGACATTTACAAACGTCAAAAAAGGTCTGTTTGCTTAGTTTTTTGCACGAACTATCATTTTTTTTAGCTGTGTTCAGAAGCACTTTATTAAGACAAGTGTTTTAAAACGATACTAGTTCGAAAATGTTTCAAATTAAGAGTAAGTTAGTAAACTTCTTTAAAGGCAGCAATTTCTAAAGTTTTATCATAATAATAGGCTGTTTAAAATTTCGACCCAATAGAAACAACCTTAGAATAGTAACGGGCCTCCACACGGGCCAGTGTAAACTAAAGTTAGAAAACAGTCCCATATACAGTTTATGCGATACTCATCAGGCAACACCAAACCGCATAGGTACTAGACAAATGAGAAACACTTATGCATCAAAGAAATAAGTATCGGTACCAGGCAGAAGAGAGTGACTTATCCTATCTGAAGGTACTCCAAATAATCAAACTCGTCAAAGGCATAAGCTTGGAGGAAGAGCTGTAGGGTTAGCAACTCATCTTGTTCTGGATAAGATCATAATAGATTTTAAGCACGCAGTGCAATAAATCCTTCAAATATTAATTCATTCATAAGCCCATGAGTTTTTCAATTTATTGTATTTAGAAAAAAAGTTTTTCGATGTCAATAATTCCAAATAAATGCCTGCCAGTATAACCTCAACTATATTTTTTAAATTACTCGCATTATTTCTTAATCATAGGTAGGTATATGTCATACAAAAAGACTTTTGATTTAGAAATTATACTATTCCAGGAAAAGATTAAAGTTTGAGGAATATCAGCGAATCAGTAACTTTTTCTCTACTGACGCATTTCTGTCATTCGAAAGCAGTTGCTTTTGATGAATGTTTTTGTTACCAACCTAAAGACCTAGAACTGAATCTAACCAAGTTCCAATTTCTTTACATAAGCTCCTAATGCCTCAAAACAGAAACATATGATCAATTTGGTGCAAAAGCTACGCAATGGAGCTTTGTTTCCTACAAAGGGTCTTAATTTATCGTAGTGTATATATATTTTTTTTTTTTTTTTTGTAAGCCTACGAGTGTTGAAGTTAAAAATTCTGAATTTTTCATTAAATCCACTTATTAAACATTTTTATTTCGAAGCGATTAACTCATGTGAAAAAATTTAATTGAATTTTCACAAGTTTTCTAACGACATTGAAAATATGTCGCTATTTGAACAAAATCTTTAGATAAGATCGTTTTTAAGTTTTAGCAAGAAACTAATACCTATCTTCAATATTTTACTTTTCTCATAATCGTATCTACCAACAAAGCTTAACCAATCGTTCATTTTCGACTTTCGAATCGTTCAACTATTAAGATTGTTTAAATAATCGATTTCATCAATAAATTTTTCCCAACAGGGTACGAAGCACCCGCACCCAAGTTCCAAAAACCTTCAAAAATTATTTATTACATCCTGTGTCCATCTATCTTAAGGTACTGATAATAGTTTGATTGCAGCAAAACAAAGCTACCTACTGCGTTTATTTCAACATTGAAAAAGTTATGAAATCGGGACTGATCGATGGTTGTTGTGATTGAGCTCAATGGTTCCTTCCTCGGTGAAGGGATACCACAGGTCGAATCAATCATAATTGTAGCACTTCTACTCATTTCAAGTGGAAGAAAATTAAAAAAAAAAAAACCTACTAGGTAAGAGCTAGGTTATGTTCAGCTTATTTGTTCTAATCAAAAACATAATTCGAGGAAAAAAATAAAATTCAACTTACATTATTTTACAAAGCAATCAAAGAAAGTTTTCCCAAAACTTCGCACTGTCTACTCCTCCTTTCCATACAAAAAATAATCCCAAAAAACCGTCAGTCTCTCACTCGGGCTGCAGCAGAATTAGACTTAGTTTTTTCTTATTTTAATGATGATCGTGATGAATTTAAATTTTTGTACTTTTTTTTTTGTTAATATTTTGTATTCGTGAATGAATATTTAATCCAATTAGCTTCAGCAGGTGCAAAGTAATCCACAAAATTATAGACAAAAAAAAATCACTCTCTTTTCATATCTTCACTTATAGCTCAATTTTTTTTTTGCCTTCTTTGCATTTATAAATTATATTTTGTAACGTGTGCTTTCATTGAGCTACTTTATATAAATTATAGAAATTATAAATTCGCTTTTGTATAAATTTGTGTAAGCGAACTCAAACCATTAATCACGGTTTTCGTTACAAAAAATAAGAGGCAGCACATCACAAACACTTAATTTATTTTTGTTGCTTTTTTTTCAAAAAAAAAAAAAAAAAAATTAAATTTTATTTTTTTCTTCAGTGCGCGCACTATAACTCTCGTTGAGCTATTTTTAATTTTTGATTTATTAAAGGGGAAAGCAAAAACCAAATAACAAGAAAAAATTCATTCATTCATTAGATTTGCACGATTGAAGATGAAAGATGAACGATTTTCTTTCTTTTTTTTTATAATTTTTCTTGTATATGAATTTCGATATACTACTCAGCAATTTCACTTGGAATATATTTTTTAAAATTTTAATTTACTTTCAGAAATATTTGTTTGAAGACACACATAATTAATAATCGCGTCTTAGATACAAATTTAAATTTCAGATATTAAATTTCTATAAGATTGTATCTTTTGAATTCGTTTTATTTATATATGTCGAAATCGAATCGAGATGGTTGGTGTTGATGGATGTTGGTTGAGAAATAGAGATGTAATAAATATTATTCTTGAGGATGTTAAGTGTAAAATAAGTATCCAAAAATTTGTCAATACAAAAAAGCGCACGCACAATGACAAGAAGCACTCTACAACTGAGTGTAAAAGATACAAATTTAAATACAAAAAATCTATCTTTTTGTGCTCCCCACAACACGATCAGATCGGGAGTTAAGTTCTTCGCTATTTATTTTTTCTTGAACACGTACAAAAAATATTAAAGCTACACTTTATTTTTTAGTTGGAGATTTTTTCTTTTGGTCGATGAAGGCACTGTATTTTTTTTTCTTTTAATTTAAAATTGCTTGTTTTTAATTTAAATCTTAGTTATATTGTATTTTGAAAGAAAATATGTTTCGTTCGTGTTTCATATCATAAAACAACCGACAACCGACGATCGCGATCGCTGTTTTTCAGAGGGCTGAAGTTTTAAAGCGAAATGTAACGAATGCTGTGGCAACCACATTAGGAGGTCGAATTCAATCCGTTTCTCTACTACTACCACATATCATAGTATCTTTGTATCTATGTATGCAATACAAATGCAATAGCATACAAAAAATTAAGATCACTGAATGTAGGCACGGTACACAGTGTAGTGAACTGTGTGTGCGAGTGTGTGGGTAAGGTAGTAGGCCTGAAAGGTGTAGAGTGAGCGAAGTGATTTCCTGTGCTGCGGCGAACTAGTATTCAAGACGATCAATACCGACGATCGACCGACAACGACAACGTTCAAGCAAAGTAGACAACAACGGAAAAACGGCAATTGCAAGCGGTAGCTATTCCACAAGAGATCAGGCGAATTTATCTTTATTTCTTTCGAAATATATTTCACTGGATTAGAGATCGCCGGCAAACGAGAGATATTTTCGCCGTAATTCTCCTAGTTTTTCCTTTCGAAACAAAATGTATCTATAACAATTTTAAGTATGAAATGTTTGAATATTTAACCCATTTATTAAGTGAATTTTATTTATGAGATATTTTCGCCCGTTAGAAGTTCGAATTTTGCGGTGTGTTTGCTGTTTTTTTTTTGTTTTGTTGCTTAGGTATAGTGTCTTTTGCGTGAGAGATAAGCTTAAATGACAACACTACAGTCTACTCCATGCGGAATATCTCAAACGACTGATAAATATACACGAATAGTTTTCACTCTACTCGATTATGTGTGTGGACACATGGGGCGAATGTATCTGTGTAGCATACACCCACAGATAATCCCACACAACTGAATCCGGATGAGTGGATGTGTGTGGTAGAGAACCTGTTTTTGTTGACGTTAAAGTCGTCGACAACGAAAACGGCGACGGCGACTGCGACCGGACGCGATTCTATACACAGCGAAACACCAAGAACAAACAACACTCACATATACAAATCCGAATTCGTCGTCTCACTCTAGCTTTCTATACAAGGGTAGCGGATTATTATTTCTACATCTGTTCCGCGTGTAGAAGTGAGGGTGTGAGCTTAAAATAAACGGAAATCGAAACCAACACTCTGGCAGCAATTTTCTATCTCGACGACCGACAGAGCTATACAGATGCATTCGCAGTGTTTAGTCGAAATCATTTGAAGAATGAAAACTTCTTTGAATAGGAGAGGACCAGAGGCAGCAAAGTGAACCTAACCCCGAACAAAATGTTTTCGTAGCCACCATTCATTTAAAATATAAATCAGGCAATACGGGTTTTTTTTTTTTTTTTTTTTTTGTTGCCTTAGATACGATGGTGGTGGTGGAGTATCTGTGTGGATATGTTTGGGTGTGTTGGTGTATTTCATTAATGAAAGAAAAACACAAAACGAACAGAGCAAAACCTTCAATTCAACTTTGGTGGGTAGCGCTGTATCTGGTTTTTTTCGATTTTTTTTGTTTGATTATGTTGGTGTGTTGGTTTTCTTGATGGCGATTTCATTCATATATTGTGTGGATGATTTTTGTTTTGCAAAGCAGCAAAGCAAAAGCAAGTAGAGAGGCCAGCTTTTGCCTTTAATGCTGCTGCTGTTTCCTTTCGAAGAACAAAAACAAGGTATGTATCTTCTCTTCTATGAATGCATCCGTTCAGGAACGTTGTGAAGGCACATTTTCGACTCTCAATCTCAACATCCTTCATTCAACTTTGTATTTTGTTGGTGTTATTTTTCCTTATTTCATGCGCACGCGGAGTCCTCCGTTCATTATAAAGCCATTGATGATGATTTTGTAGGAGTTTAGCCTTCAAATTGAACGAATTATCAAACACACATCTTTGTCAATTTTTTTTTGTCTTTGCTTCTTCATGGGCCGAAATAATATCAATTCAATAAAAAAGATTATTTGCTAAATAAAATAATCTTCGAAGAAATGTGGAGAAAATATTATGAGAGACAATTGTTGTTGGAACTGAAGGTAACATTATTATTATTGGGTGCCTGATTCAACTTTGAAAACGCAAATATTACGTCTGGTTTGGATACAGAAAGGGGGGCGATGGAAATAGAATAAATAATCAAACTGGGCCTATTATGTTGGAGCCGTATGTGTTGAGTATGGCAATGTGGTGAAAGAGTTACCAAATAGCTCTTTTTAAAAGAACCTTTGGTTTTTGAGCGTTAGTGTACAAAATCACGCTGGCATTGTGGGTTCATAGGGTTAAAGTGCTTAGGTTTTCTTCAATGGTGCAAGACATTTTTCACCCCCCCTGATCTGGCTGTAATCTATAAATCCAAACACTACCCATGTCCTTCAGCCGGCTGATGTGGGTGCTTTTAAAGGTTTGAAGTCTGATTATAAAAATATTTTGAACGAATGGCGAAAGCGTTCGGGTAACCACGGCAGCACAATGAACAAAGAAAATTTTTGTGATGTTTTAGAAGAACTCCTGAATTACATACAAGGATAGGAAGACCATCATACAAAATGCTTTCAAAAAATGTGGACTATTTCTATTTGATCCAAATGCCGTGGACTAGGACTAGGACGTGGACTAGGAACTTGTGTTTTTAATATTAGATTTTTGTATATGTTACCATGGAAATGGAAGCACAAAAAGCTTAAAGTTTGTAAGGTCTTAAACGAATTTAAATTATTATTCGTAACCCTTTACAGAACCGCATTCTTCAAAAAGCCCAAAGGTTTTTGAGAAATATCCGAAACCAATACAAAATTCCGTGAGACGTTTTTTTAGCAATCCTAAAGCACCTATGTCAATATCATCGCAGGCCTGGAAAACTTTTCAACAAAATAAAGAAGATGAAAAAAAAACTTAAAGCTGCCGGAGTGGAAAAAAGGAAGCTTGATCATGCAATGAAGATATCCTCATGGACGTAGAAGAAGAGGGGCTCAAAAATTTAGGATATAACAGATGCGAAAACTGGTTTCATCTAAAATGTACCAATTTGGCAACCATGTCCTTTTTAGATGCTGAACTCGAAGTATTTATTTGTCCAAAATTTGATGATTTGTTACCCAAAATTTTGATATATAAAATTCTAGTTAATTTTTTTCAATTAAGCATTTGTTATTTTTATTCATTCTTGAAAGTGTACCTATTAAAAAAATAATAAATAATAATAAATTAAAAGATTTTTTATTTGGTTTTTTATTGTTTAAGCCTGAAAATGGAAAACTAATTTATTTGTTTCCTTGTGTTTTTATTTTATTTATTATAGTTTAAATAAATAATTTTTTCCTACCTTTTTAATAATAAAACACTTAAATAAAAATGTTTAAAAAATTAAAGCCCTTTATTTACTGGGTGGCCGAAGATAGGACCACCGGCTGGCCGGAAATAGGAAACAAGGGGCCGAGCTGTTGCACCACCAAAATTTATTTATATATACAATGCATGATAGAAGTCATGTTCACAAGAGGTTTGAAAACTTTAAGTTACAAAAACGACTTGAATCCGAATTCATCGATCTGAATCTTTTGAATGCAAAAATTCAACAAATTTAACATTCTACCATTTTTTTTTGAGATACGGCCTTTTCGCTTAGGAGGGCAGAATAGAATTTTAGGTCGCAGTACGATTCCCTTAATACATAAGTCATTGAATGTTCCATGAAATGTATTTTTTGATTTTTACCAATTTTTAGTAAGTCATTAGGTTTGTTGAAAGCTTGGAAATAATATTGCTTAACTAAAAGTTTTGAGATATGACAGAGTATTATATACATAAAAGCAAAAGTGTAAAAATATCTTTGTTTTTTGATTCTCAAAACACTGGATATTCTAACCAACGAAACACGAGTTTCTGAAAATGAAAGCCACAAGTCGATAATTTATGTGAAATACGGTTGGAAATTCATATCACAGCGAATACAGATTGAGTCACCTCTTCCTGAGATTGGTAAAATCCTCTTTGGGAAAGAAACAGCCCCTTCGACTTAGTCAGCAATACTGACCAAACAAACAAACATGCCTATCAGACTCATCTACCAGACGTGGCAAGGAGCCACATGCTTCTACGGGCCTGGTAAAGGAATTTTACAATTTTAATGTGATTAATACGATGCTCCACATATACAGGGTGTCCCACAGTCACCGCCCCAAATGAAAACCATGTATTCCTGAGGTCATTTTAAGACGAAAAACTTAAGAGGTAATTTTCTCGTTTTCGTCCCGTTTTCGAGTTATAACGGTTTTTATGATTTTTCTCTTAACTGGTTTTATCTTTGCCAAACTACGTCCAATTCGTAAGATTTTTTTTAAAAACAATCACGAATTTATTACAGTTTCAGTTTGTCGAAAAACTTTTTTTTCTACGAACAACCGTTTCGCCGCAATTTTGCATCAAACCCAATTTTTTCGTTTTTAAGTAGTTTTTTTTCACTTTGATATAATGAGTATTAATTTTTTTCGCTTATTATTAAAGCCCACTTTATTTTCTTAAAAAAACAAATAATTTTTTTTCCTTAAAGAGAATACTAAATGTAACTAACAAAAAATGAACAAACTGAGTGAATTTAAAAAAAAAAAACTAATTTTTAAATACAAAATTAATTCAAATGAATTAAGACTTTTTCTGAGCTATTGTGGTTAAGAAAAGGACAAATAGATAAAGTTAATTAGTAAGACCGTTAAAAAATCGATGTAAGATTAACTGAAATTAACAAAAATTGTGTATTTTCAATACGCCCTCACAAATAATTCTGTGTGATTCGGAGGGACGAAACGGCAATTTTTGTGGACTTAAATTCTAAGAAAAAACTATTTTGAAATAAAAAACATTGTCAAATTGAAAGTTACCATTTTTATTAATCTGACAAATAAATATTGTGGATTCAACAAAAGAAATTAGGTAAATTGACAAAATATTTTGTTAATTTAACAAAAGGGTGATTCCATTATAGCGGGTGCAACATTTAGACTCATTTGAAGTACATTTAATAATAAAATAAGCAAAATATTTAATGACATTATTACTTGAAGGGATACATTTTCACCTATTTATTTTTAATCCATTTAGAATTCTAATATATAATAAATAATTTGGCAGAAAAATGGTTTCAAAGTGCGATCGCGGGTGCAACAGAATCGGCCGACTTTTCTAGATCATAGTACAAAAAACACAAATTCTGTTAATTGTAAAACATTTATCATGATATTCTTACATATATTGAACGACGTTGATTCAATTAACTAAATAAATAAAAATAAAGATAGAAAACAAAAGTAAGCAACGAAATATTAACTTTTAAATCAATCGCGGGTGCAACATCAAATTATCGCGGGTGCAACGCGTCTAACGTAAATTAGTAAACTGATTTAAAAAACTGGAAAAATATAAAATAAGGCACATATGTAAAAAGTCAGTACCCTTCTCTATTAATTATAATTTTGTTTTTTTGAAATACTTCAATATTTTTTCGAAAATACATATATGTATGTTAGAAGTACTCCATCTTCATCGATATCGGTTAAGGATAACCCCACATAACGATATTGTGATATTGCAGCCTACCTCGTGCAAGAAGGTACAAACCTGCGGGAATAACTTTTGGAAATACTGCTGCTGTAAAAACAGAATGGTATTTTAGAGCATGGATCTACTGGTAATATAGGGGGCTCAAAAGACCCTGTTGGAGATTTAGAATTTAATGCTTCGTCTTCTGACTCAATAAAAACATCGAAAACTTAACTTCACGAATGCTCATGGTCATTGTACTCTTCTCGATTCTTAACTTCCGACTTAATCGATTTCACATCTTTTATACCCGGCACTTGTCTGCTAATATTATCCCTTTTATAGAAATCACCTGTCATCCTTCAGTTTTTTAGGCATTGCTTTAGTGGAATCAGTTTTTTTTAAATACATTTTTTACGACTTCAACTACGTTAGTGGGACTCCTTGGGCGATTACGTTTCACTTGTGCGACTTTTTCAGTCTACAGGGACTGATGTAATGAGTGCCTGCCTTTTTTTGTGTTGCCTGCATTTTTTCGTTTTGTCTGATTTTGGTCGGAATTTTAAAATTTGTATCTGCCTTCATTTTCGCTTTCAATACATCTCTCCACATTAAATTTCTACGTCCTTTTTCTGCATGAAGCTCAGCATATTTGTTAATTTTTTGTCAATTTTCTATAAAGCAGTCTCTTTTTCTTGTTCCACTTCCATTTAGCCATATATTTTTATATAAAAAAGAACAAAATATTATATTACATAGTTAAAAAAAAAACGTGAACAGCAGAAATTATTATTCAAAACATATTTTATCAATAAAATACAATAAATTACGTTATAATGTTAGTAGTCAATAAGTTGCACCCGCGATCTTTGGGATCGCGGGTGCAACCAATTTAAATCAACGTTTTTTGTCGTTCAACGTACAATATATTCCTAATAACGACTGATTTAATTTTAGTTTTGTTTTGTTCTTACTTTTAGAAAGTTTCAAAACGCTAGCACTTTATTTCTGCCAAAAAAGTAAACTTTTATATCTTTTATATCGCGGGTGCAACAAAATTACAATGGCTTTTTCCAATCAATAATGCTAAAAATATAATAACAAATTCGTACATGTTTTTATGCAAACGATTAAATGGCATGTTGCTTCATACGTCTATTGAGTAAAGCATAACTTAAAACTGTCGGAAATAGCTATTTTGAGCGTATGTTAACAGTTGTAATAATTGCAGTTCGTACCGACTCTTCGTATGATAATGTTGCCAAGCGCAAACAAAAATGTTCTCTATAAGTTAGGTCTCAGTTTTTGTTTTTATTATTAAATATAGTATTTTTACTTTGAATATTTATCAAAAAAAGTAAAAAATTTTGTGGTTCAAAAATTGGTGTAAAAAATCGTCTATAGCGGAATCGCCCAAAACAATTTTGTTAATCCAATAATAAAAAAACAAAACAAATTTGTAACATTAACAAAAAATTTTGTTGATACATCAAAAGAATTGTTAATATGACAAATTTTTTTTTTAATTCTACGAAAAAATTGTCATATTGACAAAATATTTTTGTTATTTCAACAAATCAATCTGTTAGCTTGACAAATTAATTTTGCGGATACAACAAATTTCTGTAATTTTTATCAATTTGATAAAACGTTTGTTGAACGTATATTGACAGAAATTTTATCAGTTCAACCTACATTTTTATCATATATGTGGGTGGCAGACCTGGCACAGAGGCAGCAAATGCCACTCAAGTAGCCAAAAGCATAGACAAGAGAGAGACACAGTTGAGTTAAGCGACGAACAGTACTGTACACTAACTGATTACTTTTACTTATTTTCTAATTAATAATTGTTATTTGCTTTTTCCCTCATTGAAACTAATTTTAATTTTGAATTATGTCTACTAAAAGAAACATCTCTTTTAATTTGCTGGGGAAGAATATTCTACATGGTGTCAGAAGTTCCCTCATCGACATTATTCTTTTTTTTCTTCATGCCTATCGGATGTGATCTAAACCGTCTTACGGTAAAAGAATTGTAAGAAAATTTGAGACAAAACGGCTTATCGATCCGTTATAATAAGAAAACGGAATTAGTCGCACGTATTCAAAATCTTTGGCAACGGAAAACTAGTAAAGGAGAAGAAACGAGCGAAGAGCAAAGCGTGGACGAGTTTGAAAGTGATCAAATCTCAACCACAAGTAAAGGACAAGAAAAAGCGAAGACAAACAAGTACTTTTATTTCAAGAAATTGTGAACGAAGAACATTCTAACAAAAAAAAAAAGATGACATCAAAAGCTGAAGCTTCATGCGTCCATAATTCCTTCCAGTTTAAAGATGTTGAAGAAGCACTAGAAAAATTCAATGGCGAAGGTATTGAAAAAGGATTGAATCATGTCTCTCGGACTTTAAGAATGTGTCTATGCGGATGCGGAGACGTCATAGGTCTTCCTTTTGAACATCATCAATTTTGCCTTCTTGTATCGAAAATGCTTTAAACCTGTGTTTCGAACTGAGGTACTTTTAGAAACCAGCCTATAAAAACAGTCTGCTTAATCTGTTTTAAAATATTCGATCCACTTTTGATGACATTTTTTTATAATTAAGTAAAGTGGAAGTAGCTTTTATGCTTAGCTCATAAGCTCCTCAGTTGAATTTTAGACAAGTTTCCGCGTTAGTGAGTTAATTTTTCAAAAATTAGAATCTTCTATTACCTAGAATTACCTCCAAGTGGTACTTATTGAGCAACGATCAGCTAAGGTTTGTGGAATTCGATGAACAAGTAATATAAAAATGATTGTAAATACACTTCTTCAGAGCAAAGCAAATCTAATTTGGTTGATTGACTTAGAAGATTAAAACTAAGCTGGCTTCCCAAGGGCTATCGTCCCTCGCATTGGCAAGAATCAAAAGTCTGATCAAACATTATGTAGTATTTGCAGGATTTCGTACTCGTATGCTCCCCTCAATTCCTGGTAACACGTACACAGAAATAGTTGACAGTTTCAAGTCACTTAGGATTGGGATCTCTTTGAGCCATTTTGGCCTCATATTGACTATGGTTAACCAATCAATATATGTGATTGGCCATTAGAATGATCGAACAAGGGTTAGATCAAAAATTAATAAAGCAAAGTACGAGTTCTTGTCGCAAGACAACTTTTTAACGCAGGTTTTGAAATAGAGATACGAAATTTGGTGGTGCATGGTTAAGTTCGGGGATGAAAAAGTGCAAATTGTCTCATTCACTGAAGCCAAGAAATTGTTTACAAGGTTATCTCCCCTGTCTCGTGGCGGGAATGTATTATATTAATAACCAACTGGGATCCTCAGATCCTGTGGCATAATACAAGTTTATTCTTAAAAATGCAATAAAATGAACAAAATTAAATGTTTGCCATGTACTACCTATATGGTTTTATGAGTAAGAGCAAACATTCCCATTAATTTTGGAACACAACGGTGTTCAAGCGAATGAACGTGTGCCTTAAATTGCTGAATCAATTGGACCTTCTTAGCGAATAATCCAAGATCTTTGTACAGTGATGAGGATCGATGGCGAGTTGATGTTTGTGAATTGAGTCTCACACTCTCAGCTACAGCAGAAACATTCTCGTCTGTGTGCACCGTATGACAATGGGGACTATGAGTGTCGTCCACTAGAAAATCAGTCTCACGAACTTTTTGCACAAACTTGCGTACAGCAGGGGCGGTGGGTGCCTCATTTTGACCAAAACTTCTTTTCAAAAAAAACGCACTGTTTGCGCTACACAGCACTCAATTTGGAAATAAGATTTCAATATTTCCTAACGTTGTTCAAGTGTAAACGACGCATTTTGTTCCGCGGAGGCATGATACTGACTTTCTGTCAAGATTTGGGTCGAGAGACAGCTGTCAGTTTCAAAGTAACCTATGGTTTTAAAAGAAACCACTAGATGGCTCACCCTCTACATGCAAAACAGAATACTGTCTAGAGTGGGTCTCAAACACACATCTATAAGTAAGCATTCAAGGAATATATCCACCCATTTAGGCCCCTTTAAATTAATAAAGATGAAAATTTAAGCATTTCAAAAAATGAATTTAATAATTTTCTTAAATTATCTACTAGGAATCCCTAGACCACACGAAATGGTTCAAGTCTCTATATCTCTACAGCGACTGAAGTTCTCTCTTTCGCGTTGTTTCTGATTTATTATTTTTTTTTGTATTAATTTTACACATTAAAAAGAGGAAGTGGCAGCATTATGCACACTCGCACACCATGCCGGATTAGCAATAAAAGTTGGCTGCGATTGTTGTTGCCGTGTTCGCTCAGTATTTCAGCCGTCTTTTCGGTTCTAGATACTTTACTCATTCTGCAGATAGTCGTCGTGGTTGTTGTTTGCACACAGGATATAATTATTGGGTCTAATGATTAGACTATGTACATTTGCTGGACCTCTAGTTGGTTCTAATATTTTCTGCGTTTTTCGCAGAATGGTTCCAGAGCTGGTGGCCACTAGCGGGCGCTACTTTGGAAAAGCTCATGCTGCTAGAGTAACTACTAGCTTGAGGGCATACGGGTGGGATGGGGACGTCAAGGACACAGCCACAATATTTATTCTGTTTGTGC
This sequence comes from Chrysotoxum bicinctum, assembly GCA_911387755.1. NCBI lineage: Eukaryota > Metazoa > Arthropoda > Insecta > Diptera > Syrphidae > Chrysotoxum > Chrysotoxum bicinctum. Next base: position 173,132,417 of record OU426989.1, read on the forward strand.
TATCTGTTTCTTCTCCTCTTTCGAGAAAAAAAAAAAGAAAAAAAGAAAAATAGAAATGTTCGACCCGTTTGGAGGTATCTGTGGTGCTAGTGATGTTGCTGCTTCTATATCGCTCACAGATACTTGGGCTAAATTTATTAGCCTCTCCACTACTCCCATCCAACGCGATCAACTTTGGTTGTGTTTTTTTTTGTTTTTGTTGTATTTTTGCGCATTTTTGGGTTTCACTACCTACGAATTTATTTATTTTGCTCGTTTTGAGATACTTTGGCGAAGTAGGTATCCCCCATATGTATCATTGGCTTTTAGTGTGTATTTGTGTCGCACGGGGGGATCTTTTGACGTTGAAAACGACGACGACGACGACAGACAACGGACGACGACGACCAAACAACGACAGAAACGATGGGGACGACAGAAAGAAGACGGTTTTTATGAATGAAGCGGCCATCATAATGAATGGAGGTCTCTACGTGCATGCAAACACAATTTCAATATAAGTATCCGCCTTTACAACTACTTATCTATATAGGTATAGCTAGTCGGTATACATACAGACATACAGACACAACATATTATAAGACAAGTATGTTTGTGGAAAAAAGTGTCGTTCGTTAGCTCTATCAGATACAAAGCTTACCTACCTACCTACGAGTATATACAAAAATTTACTATAAATTGTTATGTAGATACGAATTATTGTGCGCGGATGTTCAGCTGAAAGCTATACAAGTATTTTAGCATAAATTTATTGCCACAAGAAATATTTTTTTTTTTTTTTTTAATTTTTATTTGGTGGGCTTTTTAAATATGGATGTTTGTTCGGAAAGCTAGTTTCTGTCGGGTGGGTTTTTGAATTTGTAAATTTCTGTACCAGTGCGAGTCTTATAATAAAAACTTGAAAATAGAATTTTTGGGAACATTTAATCAGAAACAGCTTGTAAGCCTATGTAAGCAGTTGAGACCTTAGATCCAGAAACACCTTCATTTATTCTTCTTGGTAATTAAGGTTATTTTCAGCCAGTGCTTACATGATACAAACGAAAACGGAAGAGGCAGCTTACCTATGTACACATGCCTATACTAGATAATCAAGCAGTGTTGTTGGCTCGCAGTCGGGCGTTAACGGAGAGCAAGGGTATTTGTGACCGCGCACAGCGGACGTTGACGTTAACGTTGGTATAAATTGAATGGGGAATTTAAATCGTGGTGGCGATCTGTCTAGTTTAAATGCAAAGATAGAAATTTTATCTACGTTTATGCGAAAAGATTTATTAATAAATACCTACGTTTTTGCAATTTTGCACTTATTTTTTTATTGTTTAACGTTGATAATCAATTTGATTTTTAATACCATGCTTATACATATTTATGTAGACTGATGATGTATATGAGTATATAATACAAAATATTTAATTTTGATTAGATATACCTACCTACCTACCTATTAATATTGATAAAGATATTCTCAAAAAAGAAATTGGTAAAAAATCCCAAACTTGAGACTTTTATCATTTTGCCATGTGGCTTTTGTACCTTATTATCTCAGTCTGTCCGGAAGTACCTATAAGTACATGGCGTCTAAAGGTTCAATGTTCAACGTGGTCTCTTCACGTTTAAATTTGTATTTTTGACTCGAACAATTATACCTAGTAATACCTACCATTTAATGTAGAAAAATCCCTAAGCCTTCTTTAGACGTCAATTGCTATTTAAATGCAGTAAATGGTTGAAGCCTTAAACGGATATCGCGCTAAATTTATGACTTCATACAAAATTTCCAAAGTTTAGTCAAGCTACAGCTAAAAATGGAATTTTTGTTTCTAAATTAACAGCACTTTTCTGTCAATATTTAGCGCACCAAAGAATACGCAAAACTCGAGGTAAAACAAACATTCTTGCATTTTTTAAGAAAACGCCATTTTCGTCAGTGGATTACATGTTTCAGACAAAAGATCATTTATGAAGATAATGAACAGTGTGGTAGACAAAATGAAGCCTTTTGGCACACCAGCATTTATTTTATGAATATCAGACTTGAAAACATCCCATACAACTTGTATTGAGCGGTGTGACAGGTAATTTCCAATCTAATGAAGAAGAAAATCTTAAACACCAAATTCCCAAATTTTCGATAAAAGAGCCTCGTGCCCAATTCTATCAAATGTTTTGCAAATATCAAAAGCAATTGCCTTTGTTTCTCCAAAATGATGTTACGATTGGTTCGACATTTCGATCAACCAGTAGAACGAATGCCGTACTGTCGGTTATTAAAGAGCTCGAGATTTTGATCAAAGTTGACATAAAGATGAAAGCGAAGACTAAAAACAGTGGATCTCGCAATTCTGTCTGTCTGTCTGTCTGTCCGTTCGACTACAGCCTAAACGGCTCGGCCGATTTTCTTCAAACTTGGTAGATATGGGTTTTGATTTTTCCCCCCATACATTTTATTTAGTTGAAACTTGGTAATGGTTGAAAAAAAATTTCCAAAAAATTGTTATTTTTGGTAGCCCCCCTGGGTCCGTTTTTTTTTGTTTTTGTTTTTCCATTTTTTTTATGCTAAAGCTCCTTCAAATTTGAAATATTATTACACAGAAAAATTTTCAATTTTATATTTTTTGGATTAAAAAAAATTTTTTTTGTGGAAACTCAATATTTCGAAAACCCCATGTCCCATTTTTTTAAAACTTGATAAATAAAAGTTTCTTAACATAATCTACAAGATTTGAGAAAAAAAAATTTGTTTTATCTAAAACTTACAAATGTTAAAAAATGGTTTTCGAAAATCGTATTTTTCTCGAAAACGGTTCCGAGAATTTGGCTAAATTTTTTTCTTTTGATTAATTTTTACGATCTACAATTTAATAAAAAAAAAATTTTCTTCTTCTTCCTTTTCTTCGGCGCTGTTATGATCTCGATGTCGAGGGGATCATAACTCTCCCACGTATTTGCTTCACACTAGTGATCCGCCTGTGGGGTTCGCCGGGTTGACCTCAGAAATCGGCGGCAAGCCTCCCGGTTTTGTATTGTTCCATTTCTGAGGCCAACTGAATGCTGGTGTTTTTGCATTTGTTTGTACCAGGAGTGTTTAGGCCTACCTTTCTTTTTATTCCGAATTGGAACGTTGTATGATATTGCCTTTTTGACGGGGTTCTCAGGATCTCTCCTTTGAACATGGCAATAGCAACTGAGTCGGTCGTGTTCAATTTTTTGGGAAATGGTATTCTTAACATGAAGGCTTCCTCGGATCTTCGTACTTCTAATTCGATCAAGCTTTGTAACTCCTGCTGTCATACGAAGCATCTTCATCTCAGCTGCCGTAAGCTTACTCTCATACTTTTTGTACATTGTCCAACATTGTGAACCGTATGTGAGTGCTGGACGCACAACTGAAGTGTAGAGCTTTCCTTTCAGCTTAGGGGGCATTTTTCGGTCACAGAAGATAGCAGAATTTTCCCGCCACTTCATCCACCCTACGCTTACGCGATGATTGATATCGTCATCACAAGTAGCTTCGTTATTTATCATAGACCCCAGATATTTAAACTTTTCACACTTGGGAAGCACTACTCCATTCAAATAAATGTCTGGAATAGGCCTGTGTGGATCAGAAAATGGGCAGCATAGGTATTCTGTCCCCACTTCCTTCTAGAACATCCACCCATACGTCAAGTGCTCGTTGTAGGGATATCGGGTCTTCACTTATGATGGCTCCATCGTCAGCAAAGAATAACTGATGCACTGTTGGATCCGTCACTTTGCCTTCAAGCAGGTAATCAAGAACTGTAATAAAGAGCAGGGGACTCAAGACACTTCCCTGGTGTACACCTACTGCGATTTCGAATTCTTCGGTGACTCCAGCTGCGCATCTTACTTTAGTAACTGCTCCATCATACATGTCCATAATTATCCGCACATAGGTTTCTGGAACTCCTCGTTGCCTGAGGGCCACCCATATTAGATCTCGTGGTTGCCGATCGAATGCTTTTTCAAAATCAACCAATACGACATGCAAATCCTCCAAAGAATCCCGATGTTTTTCCATAATTATTCTTATACTCTGGATTGCATCCGTGGTTGACTTACCCCCGACAAACCCGCACTGGTCATCAGATAGCCTAATTATTTTTCGCAGTCGGCTACCCAAGACTCGCTCAACGATCTTCATGGTGTGTGACATCAGCTTAATCGAACGGTAATTATCACAGCTTCGAGTATCGAGTATATCGAGTATAATAAAAAAAAAATTTTAATCTAGATATTACTGACTGTATTTCTAATAGAACGATTTTTTCGAATTTTGAATTTCTCATTATCGGCATAACGGATTTTAATGAAATTTTTTTTTATAAAGATCTTAAAAAGTTTAAAAAACATTGCATTTCAAAACTTAAAACCAAATATTTTTTCAATTTTTATAAAAAAAAACGTCATTGTTCTTGGAAAATTCGATATCTCAAGAACGGCTTGATATTTTTCTTGGAAATTTAACTCTTATTCGTACAATAATGAAAACTTAAAGTTGGCATACCAAAATTTTTTCTTAAAAATATTTTTAAAAAATTGTACATAAAAGCTTATTTTTTTAAGGAACCACTACAACGACTTATAATTTTTGTTCTTGCATAAATTCATATTTGCGTAGCATTTTGTTTTAATCCGATACTACTAAAAGAATTTAAAAAATTCATTTTATCCTTATGAACAGTTTTCTTTAATAACTTTCGTTTTTCAAATTCCTAGTCTATTAAATAGGAGCAAGTTCGTGCGACCCAGTCGTGCATTTCATTTTTTCGAAATTTTATAAATACATCTATTATTTTCTCAAAAAATTTCCCACAGATTTAAAAAAAAAATCAAAAAATTTCATTTAGTTAAACCTAGGAAATGGTTGAAAAAAAATTCCAAAAAATGGTTATTTCTGGTACCCCCGTTGGAACCATTTTTTTGGTTTTTGGTTTTCTCAAAAACGGTACAACCGTTTTTAATCATTTTTTTATGCTTAAGCTCCCCAGTAGTTTGAATATTATTGTCTATTCAAATTTTTAAACAGTTTTTTTTTGGATTTTTTAATAAAATTTCATTCTTTTTTTCGAAACTTAATATTTCGAAAACCTCATGCCCCATTTTTTTAAAACTTGATAAATAAAAGTTTCTTAATATAAATAACAAGATGTGAAAAAAAAATTATTTTACCTAAATGTTAAAAAATGGTTTTCGAAAATCGTATTTTCCTCGAAAACGGTTCCGAGAATTTTGCTAATTTTTTTTCTCTTTTGATTAATTTTTACGATCTATAATTTAATACAAAAAAAAAAAAATTGAAATCCATATATAACTGACTGTACCTACCATAGAACCATTTTTTGAAACTTATAATTTCTGATTATCGACATTACGGATTTTAAAATTTAAAATTTTTTATACAGAAGCTTCTAAAAAGTTTAAAAAACATTGCATTTCAAAACTTAAAAACAAATCTCCTTTTTTTTTTTTGGAAAATTTGATATCTCAGAAACGGCTCAATATGTTTTTTGTAAATTTAATTTTTATTCGAGCAATAATAATAACTTTAAATTGGAGTATCAAAATTTTTTCTTAAAAATGTTTTAAAAATTTTGTATTTAAAAGCTTGTTTTTTTTTTTAAGAAACCAGTACAGACTTATAATTTTTGTTCTTGCATAAGCTAATATTTGCTTGAATCACATGGCATCCTGTTTTTAGCTCCGTTTACCCTCGAGCCCAACTTCGGTCGTACTGTGAAGTACAGAGATTCGTTTTTTTCTCAGTCATTGCACTGTTCAAGAATTCAAAACCAATGTACACCGACACCTCCTTTCTAACCCCTCTCTTTGGTGTGCGCTTATTATAAAAAAAAAACCTCTAAATAAGTTGTTTTAGTCATTTAAAAAAATAGTTTTATGCATGTGAACAGTTTTTCTCTAATAACATTCATTTTTGAAATTCTTAGTCCTTTACATAGGAGCAAGTCCGTTCGATCCAGTCCTGCATTTTATTTTATTTGCGACTTTCTCATTAACGGCTTCAATGATTCTGACCAAAATTTGTATAAATGAACTCTTTTGAATGTAAAAAAATATTGTAAATAGAAATTTTCGAAAAAATATTTTTTAAATTTTTGAAAAAAAAAATCAATATCTTGGAAATTCTTGAAAATGGGTGAACGATAAGTTTTTGAAATGATTTCCTAAAATGTGAATTATTAAACACATAAAAATTATTGCTGAATTATTTTTAAAGAAATGTAATAATAAAACAAACTTTTTTTTTGCATTAATTCATATTTTTCTAAAAATTAAACGGTACTATTTTGCATTTGAAAATGTTTTCGTTAATAAATACATGTCTTATATTTATTTATAAACAATTTTTAAATACCAAAGTTCTTTTACAAAAGAGCAAGTATGTGTGATCTAATCGTGAATTTTATTTAAAGGCTTCACTTTTGACTTTCTAGGTTCTAGGAGGTGTTCAACGAGTCGTTCCGCTTCGGTTTAACTTCTCGTTGACAATACATTATGTTACTGGTCTTTTAACATTCATCTTTAATGCTAAGGTGCATTTCAGCTTACAACTAAAAGACCAAATACGGCACTCCAGGCGTGCATTTTATTTTAAATTGGACTCGAGCACTTAAGTGACACATCAACATCATTTACATAAAATCAGTTCAGCATTGCGTGTCGTCGGCGAAATTCCAATTGTTCGAAAATTCTTATACGGTATGTAGTACCTATAAAGAATTAATAAAATATATCCGGTGTGGTTAAATTTTTTTAAAAATTCCTTTCAATTTTATTATGCCAACAACAGCGTTATTCCATAAAAACAAAACCAAAATATCAAAAATTTTAATGCTTACTTTATGGCACTCGAAAAATTTTAAAGACATAAACATTGTAACAAAAATTTGAATACCTTGTGAACACAAAATTAAAATATTTATATGCCTACATATTCGAATTCACATTTTATTCCTATACACCCATAAACATCGCACACAATCTAATAAATTCATTCAGTTGTCAAAGATACTTTTTTTTCTTACAATTTGGTATACAATATCTTAACTAAACTTTTTCATATATCTGTGTACGTTTTTTTTTTTTTTATTCACATATACCACCTATGTGTATCACCTTGGAGATTCTTGAATTATAACGTATTTTCGCACGATTTTCTCAATGAAGACTCAACACCAAAGCACTGCTAGAAATTCGAATAGCTAGCTTTTCTATATTTGTATATCTTCAGATAGAAATAGTCGTGTGTGTAAGGCGAAACTATATACATAGCTAGGTAGGTGTATAGTGGAAGGCAGGGTTCGGACTTAGGTTTCAAATTTTCGAAGTAAATACGGAAAAAAACTGAAGTAGATCCAAAATTTTCGAAGTAGTCTTAGGAAATTAAATTATATAAACATAACATACATATGTATGTATATAAGTAATTTCAGACTTGTAAAAAATTGTAATTAAATATAACTTTTTAAAGTAAATTTACCATCAACGAGCTTGTATTTTTGTATGAATTTTATCAATTCAAAAGGTGGCTCATAATCTTTACGTTTTTCTGAAAGTGATCCTGAAAACATTAAATTTTCCACGGTGCTTACCTAAAAACGATTTTAAAACTTCTTTTTTATATATAATACAGCGTAATCAGCGCTGTCTTTTAATATGTTGGTTAAGAATTTAAAAGAGAAGTAGATCATAAAAAAAGAGAAGTAGGGAAGTAGATTAAATTTTTTTCTCAAAATCGAAGTAGATCTACTTCGATCGAAGTAAAGTCCGAACCCTGGTGGAAGGTTAATTTTCTTTGATGAAATTCACTCATTCATTAACAATTCGAGCGAAAGAAATCGATTTTCATTGTTTTTTTGTGCGATTAGGTGATATTTTTCTCAAAGCAAAATTTAAAAAAAAAAATGGTTGGTGAATTCCTCGAGCCAGCACACATTTAAACCTCTGCGTTTTGAAAAAGTGTATTTGATTGAAATGAAAATATGAAATCTCTTGGTATCTCGAAGCAAAAGAAGTATGTTTAAGATGATGGCTATTAAAATGAGCTCAACAAATAGTTCGTATTTTTTTTTTTGTAATATAAACGTTGGTGTTGAGGTTGACAGAAATTTTAATAGAAGTCTTTCAGTCAGTAGGGGTTTAAAAAAATTAGAGTCCATGACGGCTCATACAGAGCCTAAACTTGGAGACTTACAGTTTTTAGCCATTTCTTTGTGCGTGTTTGGAGAAATAAAGGGTACCTACAATTTTTTGCCGATTCCGAACGGCTAATAAGCGGGACTTTTCATGAGATGCTCTTTAAGAATTTCTCAAGAGGTAGTACATTCCTGCAGCGGCTGAAAAGCGAACCCAAGATTTTTTCCCAAATTTTTTAAAATCTTTCTTACTTTTATATCTCCTTTATAACGCATGTTTTTAATGACACTCTAGCAAATTCTTTTTACCTAGAAATATGGAAAGCTTCAAAAATAATTGAAATACTAAAAAAAGTCAACATAAAAGAATACAGACCAATTTCATTTATATATCTTTCCTTTCAAAGGTATTTGGAAAACTTGTAACAGATAATGGAGTTTTAACATACCCATAGACTTTTAACATCTCTGCAATCTGGGGCCAAATTACAGCTTCAGTGACCGAGTGAGTGAGTCCCATCAGTGATCGAATTAAAATGTCAAATTAGTGTAATCGATTGCTCGATGACGTAAGCGGTAATGCCTAACTCACATAATTCAATCACGTATTACACGAAAACTGATGCGGTAATTTGGCCCCTGGTTTTAGATCAAAGCATAGCTGTACAACTGCGTTTCTCAAAATACGAGTAATCGATGACATACGGCATGAAATTGATAAAGGTCATCTAACAACACAAACTGGTTTTACTGGACTTCTCCATCAAAGCCTTCGATACTGTTTTCCACGGAATACTTAAGATTATGCTAGACTAGGTTGACGTAGCTGTCAGAAGTAAAACCGACACCCATATATCATGAGTTGGCCTATTGTGATATAACATTGAATCTTGAAGGCTTTTATCCCTAATCTGTATAAGACTTTCATATACTTGCCTATATTTGCCTATATTTGTATTAGAAATTTCCCAGATGGAGTCAATACGTATTTGGGATAAAGGAGGATAAGCACAGAGAAGGTGAGGAATCGATTCCTCCTCTTCTTCGTCCATGGAACTTCGACAGAAATCGTTAGAATAAATTTTGAAGCATGCTTGCCTATGAAGCTGTGTTCTAACACCTATTACGGATTCTATGAGCGATCTACCTAAATCTGTTTTGTCAACAAGAAGGTGGTAATATTGTTACACATAAGTCTTGTTTTATGTATAGAATCTTGATTTAACATAAGCTTACACGCAGCGATGCTTTATCTGTTCCACTTTTGGCAAATTCTACAGCTTTACAATTTCCTGAAATGTCCCTGTGACCCTGCACCCGGCCGACAGTTATGGACTATTATTGAGCTGGTAGAGACAGAATCAAGAGTTTTAAATGCTGCTTGGCAGTTCGAGAAGATGCGAATATCTTTGATTGATATCACGTTTTCTCAAAGCCAAGACAGGACTTGGCTACAGCTGGAACAAGCTAGAGTGATTTCGAAAACAAATATTCTAACAACCCAAAACTTTGAATGAGCTTTAGGTCAACATTTAAATCTTCAAAAATTGAACCGACCCACAGTGCGTTGACTAGTGGACAAAAATAAGAATGAAAATCCTATGTTTATGCTCTAAACCTGTTTTAGAACATCTTAAACTACTTAAATTTAATTTTGGTTTGTTTTTGTTTTTTTCTTCTTCTTGGATTAGCGGGACTTTTGTGAGCAATTTATACTTTAAACTGCAATGTAATTGAAATTTGTAATTTTGTGCGAATTAGTTTAGAAAAATATTTTGGCTATATACATTTTTTTGTTTGACTATTAATAAAGGATACTTTGGTAGCAGGCATGAGTTATTGTTTTGAATTATTCTTATAAATTTGAATTTTTTGTGATTTTTTGAAAAATACTCTTTTTTGAGGTTTACAAATTGTATAAAGACAAGCTTTTAAAAAAATGATAGCAAACTGTAGCAAAATATTTTATGACATTATGTTGTGTTGTTATTGTGCTTTGAGAAAAGGTTTGCTAATTGCTTCTTGCTAATCTTCAAAATATTTAACTTTTTGTAGGGCAAGGTCAAACCATAAAAAATAAACAAAATTCAAAAAATGGATTTCTATTGATAAAAACACAAAAGTTGAAGGTGTTTTTGAATTTTTATTGAATGATTTAAAAATTAAAGGTTATCCGGTTACAACTAAGAACGATTTCGGTGGAAAAAGTATGACTTCTTTTCAAAAATCTTGAACGTAGGTGGAAGGCTTGTACACGGCGATCATTTTGCGAGACGCCACAGAGTCTGGTTGAGACCTTCTTTTATTCTTTCAAATAGCATTCTCAATTTTCTAGAAAATGCTTCATCTTGTGAATAAATAGTTCAAAAGTAAATTGAGTCTCATTTTTGACAAGCCTAAGCTAGGATTTGGGTCAACAAATGATGGAAGCACGGAAAAACTTTTTTTTTTCAGAATTTGAAAATAATTGCAGAAATAACAAGACTTGATGAACAAATTATATATAAATTTCCAATTGAATTAAGAATCTTAGCTTCAGGATTTTCTATTGATATACGTTACTTTTTTTAACTGCTGGCTGAAGTTAAAGAAAAATATCTTGAGCTCTACAGTTGGTACTATAAGTGTGCATAAGCTTCCGATCCATGGTCCAGATATAATTTCATCTTTTCAAATAGCTACAAGACAGCTTTCTGAAGAAGCAATAGATGCCTTTCTCACACAAGAAAATCGTCTCGAGTTAATACAAACGAAAACCTCTCCACAACATTACTTTTAAAGTCTGATCATTTTATTTTGAATTTAAGGAAAGCAGATGCAAGACCTTCAAAAATTGACCAAAGTGATATGGGACCATGAATCAAAATGGATAAAATTTATACAAATTTATCACTTTCATCGCTTACACTCGAAGACTCGGATAGTGATCTTTTTTCGTAATTATTGTTCTTTTTGAATAATTATTTTTTCCAACAATAAAAACATCCATTATATTTTGCGAGATCTTTGATGCAATATATTCTGTGGTCGTTGTGCTTTGAGAAAATGTATATTTTCCTACTAACCTTAAAAATATTACAACAACTGTATATCGCACAATCATCAAATTTTTCGGCTTCTTACTTGTCATTATACAATTGTGGGCGTGGTAGTGTTTCGATTTTTGTTCAATACATTTTTCTTATCACACACATTCATTTTGTTCATTTTCTTTCAATATCGTACGAAAAATTTAAAAAAAAATCAATTTTATAGCAAAAATGGGCGTTTCCAAGCGCTATCTGAATTCATAATTTCTTCACTTATCAGAATATTAAGAATTGAAATCACTATTGTACTAGAAGTTTTCATGTAACCAATTTATTACCAAAAATGGGCGTGCTAGGAGGCGTGAAAATTCCTCAAATAGAGTAAAATCCCCTATTTATTACATTTAGCAACCAATTTTTTTTCACAGTTACCTTACTTTTGAAAAATAGATTTTTGTTCACTACCTGTATACAATCGACGCACTGTGCGACCGTTTGAAAAAAATACTGATAGAATTGTCTTTAAGTATGTAATTTGTATGCCAAATATTTCTCATCTATCAGAAGGTAGAAAAAAATATGGTTTTTGCTGGTCAAGCTGAAAGCTTTATCAAAAGAAATCCGCACTTACCTTAATTAGAAGCCAATTGTGAACCTAGACCTGAACTAAAAAACCTCTCCCATACTAGTTATACGTGTCACTTTACGCAAGTTGTTCTTCTACTTCATTGATCTTCTTGATAAGATTAGAAGACTATCAAATAATTTGTGTGCTTTGAATTCTTATGCCCTATGAAATCGTATTTTCTTGATTAGGCTGATATCACAAAACCAAATACCTTTTAAGGAATCTTTCTGAAGTTAGCATAAAGCAGGAAAACTGGGACTGTCAATCAATTTTTTTTCCCAGACACCGCTAAAAAAAATCGATTTTTTTTTCAAGGGTGAAGGCAAGAAAAAGTGTACTCTTCTAAGCCTTTCGAACGAGCCAAAAATTCCTACCTGTCGGGACACACAAAAGAGAATAGAGTAAAATCGTAAGTCACTATGCCATTCGCCCTTTTCATGTGTCATTGTCACATTTTGACATTAATAGAAATGTTCCGCATTATGATTTTCATCCAAAAAGACTAGGTATTAAAATTTACCGAAAATATAAGAGCTATTTAAGGTTTAACCCCGAAATTTTGATGATCTCACACTGAAAAAAAAGTGCTTCAAACGCATCCTGATAATTTGAATATGCGAAACAGATTCAGATACAGCATCAAGCTCTGAACTATCCGGATATTGGGCGTTTTTCTTTTTTAGTTCAGTGTAGAACCTGAACTGTCAAACAAAAAATCGTGTTTTTAAGCTCAGAGTGTATAACAGTTCAAATTTGTTTTTCTTTTTTCGCTGAGAGCGTGTTCAGAGATTGTTCAGAGCGCCCTCTATGACCTCGGTATAAAATAGCTGATCAGACAGAGTTAAATGAAATCATTCTGACAGACAGGGAAAAAAAAACTCAAAAACTCGCTTGTATTTATAAAATAATTCATAGCTCTTAGAACACGCTCGATTCGGAGAAAGTTCAGAGCATGTTCGACATGCTCGTGCTCTGTTCAGTGCTCTACTCTGAATGAAAAAAGAAAAAAGCCCATTGTCGGATCTCAAGTGTATCATTTAAATAGTCGGATATTCGGCACTATCCAGATAGTTCGGATCTCAATTGTTTCATTCATATGTTTCCAATATCCAAATACGGAAAAGATTCAAACTTGTACGAGTATTAAAATTTGTTTGAAGTACTAGTCTTGAGTCCTTAGATCAGGTCAAATGAGCGGATGTATTCCATTTTCCTATCCTCATAGCCGATGGACCAAGATGAGGCTGGTAAACTTATATTTTTCTATAAACCAAGTGTGAAAATGGCTTAAAAGAAAGAAAAATTTCATAGATGCGTTGACTATATAAACAATCCAACAACGAAAAAAGTCCAATCAAAGAGTAATTCTCCCATGTAGGTTTGATACGTAAACATACCTAAGAATTGCTCGCTCGAGCTGTTTGCGTGTAAAAAACACAACGAGGAGTATTCATGTAAATCTTCTGACGAAACTTTACGTTGCGCTTGTTTCTGATGTTTTCATCTTTTGCGACCATATGGCTTGTGGATTATGATGGAATTACAATGATGTTCTGATGAGAAATGGACTAGTGCAATTTTGTTTGAAGGTTTATTCACACCGCTAATACTCTCGCATTTGTTTTGAATTTATTATGTGTTGCGAAATTACCTATAATAACTTCTCTATATTCATAGTAGTATAAATGCCGACCACTGGCTGTTTTGATATTTAAATCCCTACTCTTCTATTTTTCACACATAAAGTTGACTTGAACATACGATCATTTGGACAATCGAACCATTTGAAATTTTAATTTTTTACTCTACTTATCTTTAACCTGTATAGAACTTTTTCTAGAACTTTAACTCTAGATTTTTGTTTGTTTTCCTCTATACTAAAATAAATCCCCAATCAATTTTTGTTGACGACTCGTACCCAAAACAACCCAATTGGGTAGAGATATCAACAAAGTTGTGTCGACTGAACAATAACTTTATAGTCTGGGTGTGTTCATGAAACCAAAAGTCATCTGTCAGATTTGATTTGTCTGCTTTCAGAGCAAGTTTTCAGTATTCGCTTTCTAATTGCCCGGATGAAAAGAATAGCATCTTCCTTACTAAGTGCACAAATTATACAAATTCTGCAACTATTTTCAACGCAAATTACAATTTAAACGTCAACATTGACACGTAAAAACTAACTAAGACTTTATAGATAGGTTTATATGTTGACACTGTTGATTGAAAATAGCCGTGTTTGTATGTTGGGAAAACTATCCGAAGAAAAGTAGAATTTTACACGAATATACAAATGCAACATCGGTAGTAGAAAAAGTCCAATAAAAGCTAAAATAGAATTCTACCGCGGATAGGTTTTCAACCTTCTTAATCGAGTTTCGAATACATTTTTTGTGGTTTTGTTCTAGAATGTTGGTAAGATTAACACTTGATGTATTCCGATGGCTGTGTTCATTGAGTTGTTATGTGTTTTTCAAAATCAGTTTTTCCATTGGGCAATAACATCAATCTTTTTGCGTTCTTCTGTGCATGAGACCATTTGTCATTGTCTATGTGGCAGGCAAAAAACATTGCCTATTTTATTTTTCATTTTAAAGAAATTAGAATTCCTTTTTCCAATTATTATTAATCGATCTCTCTTTGGGAAGGTTGAACTTAAACCAATTTTAATTTCAATTCAACAAAAAAAAAATATTTTATTTGATATTGATTTTAGTGAGGTTCGATTTGAAGCTGATTATGTGTGTATAATGTATATATATGCACATGCGATTGAACTAGCATACACACCAAAGATATTTGACAGTTATCTTAATTTATCTTATGGTTGAAAGGATGAAAAACAACATGTTCTTAACAATGGTGTAAAATTTAAAATTTGTAAATTTTATTTAGCAGAACACCGAATGTCATTTCGTCCTCTCAGTTAAGTTATCCATATCTGGAATAATTTTGTTCTTTTGCATGTAACTGCATTTCTTTGTTATTATCAAGAAACGGAAATAACAAATGTCATTTGACATTTGTTTCAATGTTGCTACAGGTAACAAAAACTGCGTTCGCGATATAACTTCACAATTGTGCTAGACCTGTTGCAACAGATCCTTAATACCCCTATATTTTGTGTTGATCCAACAAAAGTTACCTCCGATGACGCCATCTATACTAGGTGAGACATAACCGACGACATTTCAGTTTGGCCATACTCTACGAACAAACTCCATTGTGTTTTTTTTTATTTATTAAGACAGCTGTTTGATAGTAACAAATTTGAAATAATACATGTTTTTGCAAATGGTTGATGGGGAAGTGGGTAAGATGACAATATCAGACCATAAAGGGCAAATCGAAATGAGAGTTCTGATATGGTGGCTAAACTTGACTAGCACTTCCAATGAGGTTTCTAACAAATGTTATGAAAAGGGATTGAGTGAAATGAGGGTTCAAAAATTCTTTAGACTTAGGTGTTAGGTTTTATGAATCCGACTCAAGAATTAGCCTTCTATGACCATCTGACTATCATAGATAATTCCCAGATCTCGAATATAAGAAGCAGATGAAATACTAATATCGTAATATCTTAGGGAGAGTAACGATAATCGCTTAGGGGAGAAAGTTATGAACTGACATTGGCAACATTATGTTCTAAAAAATTCTTCTCACACAAGGTTTAGAATATATGTATGTATGATCCGTTAAAATTGAGATAGAGTCAGTCGGAGTATAAATGGCTTTAATTATTTCTATATAGAGAAATTTTAATCACTGATATCGTGGTTTATAGTTAAGACAAAAAACAAAGGTCCGAGATGATTCCCTTGAGGAACACATGAAGCATTATTAAGATTGGAGATGTAAAACGTCTGTATTTGTGGTTTTCTAGGTAGCTATGAGCTGAAAAAGGATGGAAAACCTACGGCTTTAGGCTTGATTTCATGACATATTTTATCGAAGGCATTATTAAATTCTGTGGTGATAACGTACATTTCATTTTCAGCTCTCTCTTATGCATTTAGAACCTTAGAAACGAATTTCGTAGATTTGGTGCGGTAGATCTGCCTTTTAAAAAAAACATGCTGCAGTGGAGAAAACATAGATTTGCAGTGGAAGTAAAAACAGTAGTACAAAGTGTTTTTGAAAAACTTGGAAATAGAAGGAAGTTTTGCAATGGGCCGGTGGTTGTTAGCAATATCGTTGTTTGCAGCTTTTTTATGAACGGAACGACTAATAAAATGCCAAAAAACACGACTATTGTAAATAAATGATTAAGGAAATCTGGTTTAAATATAGTTTGCTTAAGGTTAAATACAAAAAATGCATTGTTTCAGCTGTAGATTTATAATTTGAATGAAAATTAATTTTGTTGAATACTGTGTCCAAAAATGTACCAAAATACAGAGTTAATTTATTGTTCGAATCTAAAGATTCAAAAAGACTTTTTGTGGAAAAGATTATTCTTTTTGTATAGCATAATGAGTTTTGAGGAGAAAAATTTATCGGTGGTGTAGGATTATTTCTATAATACCGAAAAAACGGACAACCCTTTAGCTTGACCACTTCGTGTTTCGTATGTGTTCAACTTAACCAGTCTTTACTTTTATATTTGAAATCTATTATGTACAAGTTGTCAAAAATTGAAAAACACTTAACACAAACTTTTTATGAAATCTACCTTATAATCGGTCAACTCTTATTCCCCTTATCTTTTAAAATTTTTTTTTTGTTGATTTAGTTAACGCTAGGTTTGGGTAACAAAAAAAGAAGCAATGAACCTTCAATATATGATAGATTAGAAATATTTAAAACCGTGGCCATGGAAGATAAGAGTAAGTGGCTCAAACTATGATTAGGTAAAATTTTAAATTTGAAATTTGTTCAAATAATCAATGAATTGTTATCTAGGTTTGAATCCAAGAATATCGTGTTCTATTCAATTTTTTGTGAAGCTCTAGTTAATCAGTCTGTAGATAATTGATATTAAAGAGCTAGCCTTGGATGAAGCTTTTTTCTTGTTTTTTTTTATTTTTCACATATGTACAAAAATTTAACGCAGAATTTTGTAAGTTACCACTTATTATGTTCTATCATTATAACCCTACTCGTACATTCGTTAAGTTTTAATAAGCACTAAAACTATTTTAAACTGCCAATTTTGCAAACAATTAAAGGGATAACGGGTCGTAGAGAAGCTTAACCCAATGACTTACAAGTTACCACTCATAACTATTTTTGTATGCGTGTAGGCAGAAACGTAAGAGACCTTCAATTTTCTGCCGAGACTGAACTGCTAAGATGAGAACACTACTTTTCATGACAAGATATACTCTTGGAAAGTTTGTCACTTTTTCACCAGAGGAAAAAAATGCTCACAATGGCTGAACTTATGTTGTGAGTGTGTTAAGAATTCACGCTGGCAGTCATGCTTGTTGTTTGTATTTTCAATCGACTAGGAATCGAACTCAACTCAGACCTATGTGATAGTTCAACGCACTTAGTGTTATCTCTCAGAGTACTACATTGTTATAAACAGACCGGAGTTTGATTTTTCTTCTTCTTCCAATTTGTCTTCCAGTTTTCGTATCGACTGAAAATGTGTGAGGTACTCTATGTCAACAACAATCAATTTCTTCGATGGACTCCTCCAAGGAATATGACAGAATATTTCAACAGGAAGCGATCGAGTGGGCTCCTCAAAATCTGCGTTTTTGGCTACTTTGAACATATGATCGTTCCATAAGAGATGACCAGTAACATACCTCACAAAAATGCAAAGATTTTCGGTTACTTTAATGGTCTATTTTACTTGACCGAAGCTACAAAATAAGTGTTTTCGTTGTTAGTACCTTTTAATTAATGTTGTCGAGATCGGAATTTATAATCTGTCGATCAATGATTGTTAGTGTAGGTCTTATAGGATAGCTTTTTTGAAATAATTTTTTTAATTTGATTTTCAAATTTACTACGAAAAAATAACATAAATACACACTTAAATCATAGACTTACCACGGCATTTTTACAACCATGATAAAATGATAACCAATCAACATCTCCTGTTGTGTTTATCAAAAAGATTCCCCCCAAATAAGAGTAACCATTCATAAGATTATAACATATCGATAATTCAATCACTCCGCTTAAAAATGAAATAATTTTCTTATTTCTATTAACATTCTAGGTGTCAGAATTTATTCAAATTCCCCTAGAAAAATAAAATTCACAGTATATTACTGCTGTGAAATTTATAAGCGTCGCTAAACATCGACAAATAATAATTGCGTCTTAGAAGGGTACGACAGCATCTAACTGATGAGCCCTCTGTCATACCTGGGAGAAACGCACTATGGAGTTGAGGTCGCAAAAAACTTTCAAAGGTCATTAACGAGCTTTGGATCTTAAAAATATTTCGTAATTTTTTTTTAAATCCGAGGTTCTATAGCCTCGGAAAGAAAATACGTTGATGTAATTGGTTAGCATTTCTATATTGGGAGGAATAGTTGCCTTCTTTTGGGAACGACTGTACAAATTCCGTTTCCCATGTACTCGTAGAGATTCCCGAAAAGTAGGAAAGATGGAATAGCTAAACTTATGGTCTTACGGGCGCGGCGCACGTAGCATTATTTTTAAGAATCACAACTCAATTCAAAGAGCTACTAAATCGCCCATAAGTGTGATTCAATCACTAAAAGATTTTATTGAGGCTCATTATCATCACTTCGGTTGTTGAAGTGACCAACAAAAAACAAAAACCTTAAACGTTTTTAAGAATAAGACGTGACAATTTGTTAACATTTTTAATGGTAGCACCATAAATCAGGTATCAGCTGCCCAATCGGTTATCGTTTAAAAGAGTGTTGTCAATTTGAAAATCAAACCTTTAAAAGAACAGTCTGTGGAAACATGAGCATAAGAAGGAACTAAGGGCAATAGAAAATTAAACCATAGGCATGTTTGGATCATTTTTAATGAATTCTCAACTTGCACGTCTGAATTATCGGCTTTACGAGTTTAATGATAGCTTTTTGACCCATGATTTGTCAAAGTTTATTAATTCACTACGAAACTGATTTTTTTTTCTTAACTCTGTTTAATTTATCTATGAGTTAACTGGAATCAGATTAGATTCTATAATTTGATTTAACCCATATGAACATTTCCTTCATTGAATATCTTCATACCAATTTCCTGCAGTAATCTAACACGCATTCCTTAAATTATTTTTTCTGTTAATACAGTACCTTCTTCCAATTCATTCTATTAAGAACGGTGCATATACAAACCAAGACTAAGATTTCTGCCTTCTCGTCTTCACATTACAGTTACCTTAGCTACTCTAATCGAATTCCGTAGGATGAAAACGAAGCGAAAAATGACTACAACAAATCAAAAAAGAAAAAAATTACGTATTCGCCCGAGTGGCCCACGTGAACTTTGGATGATTGAAAATTTCCTCCACTTGTTTTAACATTTTTTTTTCTTTCTTTCTGAAGTCCATCTTTTAATCCAATTGCAACTGTATGAGTGCTCGCAGATAGATATCATTTTGTATATTGTTTATCGATAAATCTTCTGGTGCTCCATTTTATGAATGAATTTCATTGAAAAGTTGAATCAATTTTTTATTCATTTTTTTTACAAACACATTCAACACGGGATACTGGGTATGATGCCCACGTTTGATTTTGATCAGATTCAAGAGACACTTCTTCGTATCTGTATCTATTCCAACGCATTATAACTACTCTATCTTTTGGTTCAAATGAGTGCAAAGAAAACAACAATATTCCGACGAAAAGCTTTCTAATTTTCATCTGCCAGCAAAATTTAATCGCATTGAAGACGAAAAAAAAAATAATATGCACCTAAGGTGGGTTATGTCTTCGTATTTAGTGTGAAGTATGTCTCTAGCTCTCGAACAACGCCCCCGTTTCTTCAACAGAGTTTCCTGCTTTGGAGTGGCTGCACCAGCAGCACGTGGGCTTTTTCTATACCTCATAACAACTTAACATAAATATATCTGCATCCATCTACATCTCATGCAATGATTCCCACGTTCATAGTTTATTGACTGCTGGTTGTTGGTTGATGTTGCATTCATTAGAAAAATAATAAATTAAAAAAAAAATAAAAATGTAAACCTTAATATGATAAAAATATACAAAATAGTGTCGAAGTTTTGTGCAGCTCGGTGCAACGCAATGAGAAATTTTTGTGTTGGTGGCAATCACCTTTCAATCAGGTCTCCTTGTTGTTAGCTTGAAGCTGCTTAGCTTGGTTTAAAAAATTATTTGTTGGTGGTTCTGGTTGTTAATGCAGTTTTTTTGTGAAATGAATGAATGTATTTACGTTGACGAGTAGGTGTTAGGCGTTTATTTAAAAAAAAATAAATTGAATATGGAAAACTTTACTTTGATGTATTTTGTCGTCGTCTCCAAGGTGTAGGAGTTTCAAAAATAGTTGATAGGATTTTAGAAATTTTAATAATGCGAGTAGTTTCCGATGCAGTTAAGTCTGGGCCAAATTTGGAGTTTTGTTTAACTCAAGACTGCAAACAAAGTTAAAACTTGAAATGTCAAAGTTTCTTAGTCACTAAACAAAATGTCGAATTTTGTTTTTAAAAAAGATTTCAAAACATTTCTTGGGCTTAATAGACGCCTTGGAACATATTTTTAAGTAAAGTATCTTTGCGATTTTTATAAATTTGACATATCTATAGCCTCCGATATGGTCAACCATTAAATATTATTAAACAAAAAAAAAATGATTGAAAGTGCGAAAAACTACCAATCAGACATTTTTCAAATCACGAACCTTACTTTAATTATTATTCATTCCTATAAGTCTTTATATTTACAATAAAGAAGAAATTATAATTTATTTATTTATTTGGCATTAACTGCCCATTTAATTTACAATAGTTAAGTTAATTAATTTACGTACAGCTTAGGGTGTGTTGTTAATTTAAAGTGAACGAGAGTCCGAATGAGTCGTTACTTCTTCGGCTCTGGTAAGCTCCTTGTTACATGACCTCTGGCACCCCATAAATGGAATATTCGTAAAAAAATTGTACCTTCTAATTAGTAAAAAAAGGTCAACTAGTTTTGGAAATTGGTCAGCCATAGAATATTTGTAATCAAGGCTGTAACTTTTGCAAAAATTATATGCCATCCGCAAGATCACTAGGTCTTAATAAAAGGTCAACTATTTTCAATAAGTAGTCAGCCAAACGTTTTTTTTATGAATTTTCAAAATTTGTTTCAAGGGCACAGCCAACATTTTTCGGCCCCCATTTGGGTCATTAAGAAGAAAAAAGAAAGCCATTTAAAAGTTCAGTAAATGGTCAAAAAAGTTCAACTATTTTCACTAATTGGTCAGCCATAGATTTTTTTAAATTAAATTTTAAAGTATTTTTTTTCACGAACGATTTTTGTCACTTCATTTGCGAAACTTAAAAAAATATAGGTGTGTCATTTTAAAAGCTACTTAACGCTTATAAAAGATTAGATTTTTTTTAGTAATTGGTAAGTTATAGATTTTCGTTTCCGGACGGATGTTGTCACCGTCATTACCTGTTTCAACTTGAATCAGAAGCCGTTTGAAAACCTGTATTGTGGCTTTTGCAAAATACTGATGGTACTATGGTTGCCTTGCCAGAATTTTGCAGTCTCAACCAAAGAAAAGAAAGAAAAAGGAGGAACATTTAAAACAGCAACAAACGCAATCTATTATTGAATTTCAGTTGCTCCTTATATACATAGTTATTTTCTATAGAAAGGGACTGTACGAGTAAGTATATCATACATCGGCGATTTAAGAAAAGGCTTACGTTGGTCTGCCCAAACCCATGTAATTGGTAATTGGGCTATTAGTACCAACGATAGAAACTTCATTTAAGCATTTGTAATTACGCTTAAACATATATACATTATCCTATTTCGGTCTTGAGATATTCAGTTTCCAACATGTTCCGGTTTTCCTGCCCATGCAAATTTATTGACTTTGTGCTCAATTTTCTCCAGAAAATGCGTAATAAACATAACGTTTTACTATTTTTGTTTTAATGAACGTAACAATAATAAAAATAAAACTATGACAAGTTTGTGGAAAAACCCATAGATTTTTTGATACTTGGAAAAATTGTATGCCTTTGTAAAAAAAATCGAACCCGAGGATTTTGATTAGATTTGGCGATGATAAGGAAGACGAAAAAAGTGGGTCTCGTAATTCTGTCTGGGAGTTCGACTATAACCTTTGTTTTCCTCACACGTTTTTTTTTTAACCAAAAATAAAGAAACGTGCCACAAGAATATTTTTCGATTTTTTTTTCTCAAATACCAATCCACAAATTAAAAAAAAAAATCATTTAGTTAAAGTTTTATAGATAAAAGTTGAAAAAAAATGGTACCCTGTTAGAACCATTTTTACATGCGACTTATAGGTACTATAAGGCAAGATATTTTTAATTTTTTCCCCCATACGTTTTTTCCTTTTTTTTTAAGACCGAAAATAACGGTGCCTGCCATACGATTTTTTTTTCGAAATTTTATAAATATTTTTTTTTTTCAAAAACTGTCCCACAGTTTTTTTTTAAATTCGAAAAATTTCATTTAGTTAAAACTAGGAAATGGTTGAAAAAAAAATTTTAAAAAATGGTTATTTTTGGTACCCCCTTGAAACCATTTTTTTGGTTTTTGATTTTCTGAAAAACCGTGCGACTGATTTTCATAATTTTTTTTATGCTAAAGCTTCCCAGCAGTTTAAATATTATTAGGTATTCAAATTTTCCAAAAATTTTGTTTTGGATTTTTAAAAGAATTTTCATTTTTTTTTTTTTTCAAAATTTAATATTTCAAAAACTCCATGCTCGATTCTCTTAAAACTTGAAAAATAAAAGTATCTTAATATAAGTTACAAGATGTAAGAAAATAATATTTATTTTACCTAAACATAACGGTACCCTCCATACAAATGTTAAAAAATGGTTTTCGTATTTTTCTTGAAAACGGTTCCGAGAATTTTGGTTAATTTTTTTTTTAATTTGATTAATTCTTACGATCTAATATTTAATAAAAAAAATTGAAATCAAGATTTTACTGACTGTAACTACCATAGCACCATTTTTTCAAATTTAGAATTTCTCATTATCGACATAACGGATTTTAATGAAATTTTTTATAGAGAAGCTTCTAAAAAGTTTGAAAACATTGCAATTTAAAACTTAGAAAAAAATGTGTTGAATTTTTGAAAAAAAGTATTTTTTTTGGAAAATTTAATATCTCAGAAACGGCTTAATATTTTTTTTTTGTAAATTTATTTTTATTCGAGAAGTAATAAAAACTTTAAATTGGGGTACTAAAATTATTTCTTAAAAATATTTTAAAAATTTTGTATATATGTATGTAAAACCTTATTTTTTTAAGAAACCAGTACACACTTATAATTTTTGTTCTTGCATAAGATAGTATTTACTTGAATCACATGGCATCCTGTTTTTAGCTCCAACTACTACTGTTTTAGTCTATTAAAAAAATTAATTTTATGCTTATGAACAGTTTTTCTCTAATAATATTAATTTTTGAAATTCTTAAGTCGTTTACATAAGAGCAAGTTCGTGCGACCCAGTCGTGCATTTTTTTTTTACTTGCGACTTATAGGTACTATAAGGCAAGTTATGCATTTGTAAAAAAATTGAACTCGAGATTTTGATCAAAGTTGACATTACGATGATAGCGAAGACTAAAAAAGTGGGTCTCGCAATTTTGTCTGTCTGTTCGACTACAACCTAAACGGCTCGGCCGATTTTCCTCAAACTTGGTAGATATCACTTTTAATTTTTTTCCCCCACACGTCTTTTTCTTTTTTTTTAAGACCAAAAATAACGGTACCTGCCATACGATTTTTTTTTCAAAATTTTATAAATATTTTTTTTTCTCAAAAACTGTTCAACAGATTTTAAAAATAAAAATACAAAAAAATTTCATTTAGTTAAAGCTAGGTAATGGTTGAAAAAATTTCCGAAAAATGGTTATTGAGGGTAACCCACATGGAACCATTTTCTTTGTTTTTGATTTTCTCAAAAACGGTACAACCGATTTCGATAATCTTTTTTTTTTTGCTAAAGCTCCCCAAAAACATAAATAGAATTGTGTACTCAAATTTTCAAAAAAATTTTTTTTTGGATTTTTAAAAAAAACTTCTACATTTTTTTTTAAACTCAATATTTCGAAAACCTCATGCTAGATATAAAAAAAATTTAATTTACCTAAAAATAAAGGTACCTACCATACAAATGCTAAAAAATTTAAAAAAATGGTTTTCCACAATCGTATATTTCTCGAAAATGGCACCTAGAATTTTGATAAAAAAATTTTCCTTCGATTAATTTTTACGATCTACAATTCAATAAAAAAATATTTGATTTTTTTCGAATTTAGAAGTCCTCATTATCGGTATGACGGATTTCAATCGAATTTTTTTTTATAGGGAAGCTTCTAAAATTTTTGAAACACATTGGATTTCAAAACTTAATTTTTTTTAAAATTTTTGAAAAATAAATCAATTTTTTTTTGAAAATTTAATATCTCGAAAACAGATTAATATTTTTGCTGTCAAATTTAATTTGTATTCGAATAGTAATAAAAATTTAAAGTTGGCATTCCAAAATTTTTTCTTAAAAATGTTTTAAATATTTTGTATATCAAATCTTAAATTTTCGTTCTTGCATTAACTAATATTTGCTTGAGATATTACATGGCATCCTGTTTTAAGCTCTAACTGCTAAAAGAGTTGTCTTAGTCATTTAAAAAAATTCATTTTAAGGTTGTGAACATTAGTTTTTATTTTTTTTTAGTCTTTTATATAAGAACAAGTTCATGCGATCTTGTTGTGCATTTTATTTAAATGCAGCTTAAAAACTTCTTTAAGATTTATGCTAAAAACGAATGGCCTGGAATTTTTTAAGTTAGCATGGATTTACGCAACAGCAAAAATATTAAATCATTGTGGATTTTTAGAAAAATAAGTTTTAATGTACAGTACGCGAATCCCAATTCTACTGTGATGCTTTTTTTTATCTAAGGCTGAGTTAGCGTCAGAGGGTCCGGAGTCAATTCGAAGAAAGCACAAAACTCGGTATTAGAAATTTAAGAACTCCATTAATGTCCAAATTTTATTTAGTTCTAACACGGTATTTCATATAAGGGGCAGGCAGTGGGATTAATTCCCTAGCTTTTACTGACATTAAGGTAAACGCAAATTGGAATTGAATCCTTAGCCTTTAACAACGACAGAGCACAGTCATACGGTGGGATAAAATCGCTAGCCTTGATTGAATGCTGAGGCAAAAGGCAAGTAATATGATTGAATCCCTAGCCTCAGTTTAAATCGCAGCACGGTTCAAATGTGGGATTAAATTCTTAGCCTCCCGGAAAGGACAAAACGAACACAAGCAAAATGTATGGCCGAAGCCTCAAAAGGTTAAGAAACTTATCACTGATATACTAAGTATGAGTACCTAATAGCTTACTACCCTCTTGTTATTGGTACCACAAAGTCAACGACAGGCGACAAGAATAAATTTCTGTTATAACAACTGTGAACTGTGAAAAGTAGAAAAAAGCTGCTTAAAAGTGCCCCGATATATGATATGCAAATCAAAGGTTGTGTGTCTATGTCTATGTACGGCAGGAAAGGCAGTAGTATCGGCGACTGACTAGGAAGTAGTGGGAAGAAATATACTTCAATGATTCTTGGACCTCGATGCGTCTCGAGAACATTTGATCTCGAATAGTAAAACTTGTGTGTTAATAATAAATCATTGATTTCCGCATAACATTCATAACAAAATATTATTTTCAAGTCTTCAGACCCCTGAAATTGTGACAAGGTCATAGTTTTTTCTTCACCGGATTTAACCAACTCACTGTCCTACCATCCTCAGCAAGAGATCATTGACCCAATCTCGGTGACATATTGCACTCTCTGCGTGTAAAGCCTCTGAACTATAAAATTAAGTTGCAACACACACAACCGGTGATAAACCAACCAAAACAAAAATCCCAAAGAACTATCATTTGAAATTAAAAAAAAAAAAACTATCAAACATCAAACAATAACAGCAACTGAAAGGAAAAGTTCAAGGATGCACATTAAAATCCAAGATCGTTCTGCTTATTTTTCCGCCGTCCTCTACGTCCTCAGTTGGACTTCTGTTTTGCTTGCCCTAAGCGTCCGGGCCGTGTCAGGCATTACGGAATCATGATCAGAATAAATAAATCGTTTGACTTGGTTCCTCATCCACTGCTCCTCGGCCTTCTCCCTTTCTCTCTGTTAGATAATTAATTCAAATTTAAGCTCGACTCGTATAGTTTCATCCATCTGTCTTTTGAGTTTGTTCCTCCAGCATAAACCTGCCCCTTCATTGAATGTTCCTTACTTACTCGCGGTTGGCGGCCACATTTTCCAAAGAAATTGTGCTGAGGATCCATTATGCATGTAAATTGTCTTTTATCCGCACAAACAATCCGCGTAGATTTATAGATACAACCCCGTCATGTGTGTACACGTAGGTACACGAGGAGTACAACAACATCAACTGCTGGATTGTCCGATCAGATAGGTTGTTTTGTTGTTCTGATGCAAACGTGTTGTAGTAGGCATTCGCTCAGGTAAAAATCATTCTAACACATTGCGTCAGCAATGGACAAATCGCCGGATATCCGCTTGGGTAGAATGGAAGTGATTGTACGAAATCAGAGGAAGTTGAACGTGATTCAATATTATGGCGAGGAGGGAAGTGTAGTTCTAGAGAAGATGGATGAATTTAGATTTGTGTAAAAAATACTTAAAATGATTCCTCAATTTTGACCTTCCAACAAATTGTTGTTTTATGCAGCTCAACATTTATTTTTTCGTGCAAAATAAACAGCTCAGTTAATGCTAGTTTTCGACTTGTCTCCTTTGAAGGGAGACCTATGTATGTATATTTTGACAGCATCCCTTAATGATGTGAAGCTTCCAAACGCAGTGTTTTGCACAAGCGGGTATTTGAAACCGATCAAGTCAGAAGTACTGAGCCAAAAGAGATGACATGTCCATTGATATGGAAGAAGTTTAATAAATATAATTCATAAAACTCATAACATAAAATGCACAGCTGGGTCGCACGAACTTGCTCTTATGTAAAAGACTAAGAATTTCAAAAATTACTGTTATTAGAAAAAAAAAATTATTTTTAAATGACTCAAACAACTCCTTTGGTAGTTGGATGCCATGTGATTCAAGCAAATATTAGTTTATGCAAGAACAAAAATTATAAGCCATTGTAGTGGTGTTTTTGTACGTCAACTTAAAGATGTTACTACTGTACGAATAAGAATTAAATTTAAAAAAAAAAACAAATACTGACCAGTTTTTGACATGTCGAGTTTTCAAAAAAAAAAAATGATTTTTTATTTCCAAAATTTAAAAAATATTTTTTTTTATGTTTTTAAATGTGATGTTTTTCAACCTTTTTAGAAGCTTCTCTATACAAAAATATAGTAAAATCCGTTATGCCGATAGTGAGAAATTAGAAATTTGAAAAAATGGTTCTCTGGTAGGTACATTCAGTTAAATATATATTAATTTAAGAAAAAAAAATTAGGTAATTAAATTTTACATCGCAAGAATTAGTAGAAAGAAAAAAATTTTTATGAAAATTCTACGCGCCATTTTCGAGCAAAATACCATTATTGAAAACCATTTTTTTAAATTTGTTTGGTGGGTACCGTTATTTTTAGGTCAAATACAATTTTAAAACTCACATCTTGTAGATTGTACATATTAAGAAACTTTTATTTGTCAAGTATAAAAAAATCGAAATACATATTGGAAAAAAAAAATATTTAATTATTTTTTTTTGAAAATTAGAAGACAATACTATTCTAACTTTTGGGACACAAACAAATGATCAAAATCGGTTATACCATTTTTGAGAAAACCGAAAACAAAAAAAAAAAAATAATAAAATGCACGACTGGATCGCACGAACTTGCTCTTATGTAAAAGTACTTTCGGATTTAAAATACATACATTTTATAATATGAAACATAGATTTAATGAGATAAAAATGCTAAGCATTTTTTATATAACAAATTTCTTTAAAATTTTTCTAGAATAAAATTTGGGATGCCAATTTTAAGTGTTTAGTAATATAGATTTTAAAAAATAATTTAAAAAAAAATAAACATTCACACGTTTTCAAGATATTGATTTTTCAAAAAATAAATTGTATTTTTTTTCTTCAGAAAACAAACAAAATATTTAATATTTTATTTAATAATATTTTTTCGAATATTTTTATATACAATATTATTTTAGACTTAAGGGGGCTTCTGGTGAAAATGTTTGATTTAAATCGATAGAGCCGTTAGTGAGAAAGTCGAAAATCAAAAAAAAATATTTCTTTGACAGGTACCATTGATAGCATTTCGGCCAAACATTTTTTTTTACAAAAATGTAGTCCATGTTCGTAATATCACACTTAATTTTTTTTTATCAAAATCGTTGGAGCAGTTTTCGAGAAAAATAAGATTCTACATTACGAGTGTATGGGTGGGGGGTACCGTTAGTTTTGGAGCTTAAAAAAATTCGGTTTCCCCTCTAGAGAATCACCGAAGACCCTTAATACCGAGGTTGAAGAAAATAGGTCCAGTGGCTTAGGCTCTTGATCGAGGTACAGATATACAGACAGACAGAATTGCGAGACCCACTTTTTTCGTCTTCTCAAAATCTCGAGTTCGATTTTTTTTACGAATACATAACTTGCCTTATAGTACCTATAAGTCGCAAGTAAAAAACTGATACTACTCACCTGCAAACATACCCGGTCAAAATGACACTTGTCAGCTCTCTTAATTAATCAAACAAATCTGATAGATTGTTTTAACCATATCGGTGGACAATTTTAATCATCTTCTGTCAGTAAAAATTAGGAACTGGATGTGTATTTTGACATGATGTGATTTTTTTGGTTTGATACATTTTAACTCATTTACTTAGTAATATTAAGTAAATCTGGAAAATTATTTTAAATCAGATACTCATTCAATTTTATTAAACAAAAGAACCACTAGTTTAATTTAACAAAGAAAACTGATAAATATTAAATAAGAAAATGTGTTAAATTAATGAAGTGTTGTTGTTTGATTGAAACACAATACTCGTTTAGAGTAAACAATCTTGAAAATTGCAAACTGTAGCCAATTTGCTCGGTCAAAATAACTTAGTTCTATTATTAAACTTACATTTTTAGTTGTATATTATAAAAAATTTCATTTAGTTGAGTTAATTACGTTACCTTTAGCAACATAAACTACGCAGTTTTTAGGACTACTTTGCTTTTAACACATTTTGTTCTAACCCATCGGAAAACACTCTCGGTTAGATTTTATTTTTCTGCATGTGATCTTATTAAACAATCAGCCCTATCACGAATTCCATCGTAATCGGAAACTTAATACGAATCCCGAAAAAAACTATCACAAAATCCATCGTAGTTGAAAATCTTATACAAATTGTCATTACGAACGGATTTGGTGATACCTTTTATTGGGATTCGTAAAAATTTCCGATTACGACGGAATTCGTGATAGGGCTGAATAATTTTTTGTAAAGCCAACAGTGGACACCATTTTTTGTTTCGCAATTTCGGCCTTTAGAACAAATTGTTGAGCTTTCCAACTCTGGATCAGGCTACATTATAAAGTTTGGGCCAAATACAAGTTTCTTTTTAAAAATGCAACATAAATGAACAAAATTAAATTTTTTCTATGTATTATGGCTTTATTAGTGATAGCAAACATTCCCATTAATTTTGAAACACAACATCGTTTAAGTGGCTGCCTTGACTGGCTTCGCAGTATCGCATTCTGTCACTCGATATTCCAAGACCTTGTTGATGGTTTCGGGAAGTAGCTTATGGATTGCTTGGATGATATTGGCTTTAGTGCTTGAATTGTTTCCGGATTGTTGGCAAAATATCGGTCCTTCACGGTTCCTCACAAGAAAAATATCCAAAGGGGTCAAATCATAGTTCCGAGGCTACTAACATGATTTGGGAATTTGGTGAGAAAAAGATCGACTGTGGCATAAGCTGTGTGCATGACGCGCCATACTGCATGAAGCGGAGGTCGTTCTAATTCTTGTCTTCAATTTTACTAAAAAAGTCGGTTAACATGGCTCTATAATGCCCACCGTTGACCGAAACGTTGTTCCCAACCTCATTTTCGAAGAAAAATGGTCCAATGATGCCACCACTCAACATTGCGCACCAAACTATCACTGTCTGTGGATGCAGAACTGTAGATAGGTTTTATAGTGAGAACCTGTCAGTTAAGACTTAATCTCACTACCTTGCTTGGCCTACCAGGCACTATCGGGTTCATTGAACAGCTAGTGTACAAGGCCCCCAGGACATAGTCCCAGTTGCATTTTATCTTTGAAGAAAAGTGGCAACCCCTTTCCAGCAGGGGCTAGATCTTGATTTTTTGACAAACCAACTCGACATTGCTACCCATTAATATCTCGTACGGTCTGCCTCAGAATTCAAGCCAGCCTCCATACTGTTCCAAATTTGCACTGTGTATTCAGTACCACCCTTGGTCCGTGTTTTTCCATCTTACTATTGCTGGTTAACAATAGCCAACCGCGTGACTTGGTTGGTACTCGTATAACCACAGCCACCTCGTGCTCTCTTTACAGTGGGCCAACCCAATTAATAATGAGACCAATGTTTTTACACCCTGAAGGCTCTGATTAGCGGGGCAATTTTATAATCTCATAGCTGACCGAAGCCAACCATAATCTGCACCAATATTCATGATTGGTCTTTTTTCGCTCTACAACAAAACTAGGAACGATAGTCCTAAGCAATATTACATTACCATCATCTTAAATCAATTCCATAGATTGCTAGGCCCATTCATCATAGCAAAAGAGAATGCGCCTCTCAATAGCTTTTCTTTATGTTTGGCCGTGACTTCTCTGGTCACATAATTTTTGAGTTTTCTTAGTTGCCTAAATCTCCACCTGGATTGCCAGAGAAATAGACTTAAGCCCATCAAGGAGGCTCTGTGGATGCAGTGGCTTCTAAACAAAAACGTGCGGGCTTTCCGAGCCCAGAGGCGGGAATTTTGTTTGTTAACGAAGCCGCCGAGATAAAAATGCACCTCGTCAGAAAAGATGATTTTTCGCCCAAAACCGTTGTACAATTCAAGCTGCACTTAGCCCCAAACTGCGAAGCCATAATGAAGCGGATGTTCATGCGCCTTCAATTGCTGAGTCAATTGAAAGTGAGTGAAATGTTGAGCTGCTGAGATCGATGGCGAGTTGAAATTCGTGAATTGAGTCTCACACTCTCGGCTAAAGCACTAACAGCCATATTCTCGTCTGCGAGCACCGTACGAAGACGGAGACCATGAGTGTTATCCACTAGCATACCAGTCTCATGAACTTTTTGCACATACTTCCATACAGATGGGTGCTTCATTTCGGCTAAAACTTCATTTAAAAAAAACGCACTGTTTGGGCTACACAGCACTCACTTTGGAAATAAGCTTTCAATATTTCCCATCGTTGTTCAAGTGTAGAGCGACCCATTTCGTTCCGCGGAGGTATGATACTGATTGGAAACAGCTGTCAGTGTCAAAATAACATATAATTTAAAAAGAAACCACTAGATGACGGGGTGTTTTCTAGAGCGAGAAAGAAGAAAAGCTGCTGCGTTTTTTTAATCAAGAAAATCTTTAGACTACACGAAAGTTCACCTACATACATATGTACATATATGATTAGTCTGGAAACAAGACTGCTTCCAATATATATGTTCACAGTGGAATTGCACTTTCTCTTTGTTCTGAAAGTACTGGAACTTTCAGATCAGTGACTATCAAAAATTGAAGCAAAACATTTAATTGGTAGAAACCAACAGTTTTTCAACAAATGGATAGTTTTGAGAAATCAAAAGAATATTGAAATTGTAGGAAGAAGCCCAACGGTGAGATCTGAACATGGGTATCAACTGATTAAGTTAGAAGAGTTTACGCATGAAAAGTGTAAGATACAAGCTTAACAAAGCCAACCGAGGGTAACTAAAAAACTTCTTCATCAAGATCTTGAGGGAAAAAACTATTTTCACGATCGATACAAAGTGGATGTAATAGCATTACTCTTTAAGGTTAAAGGTGAACTACTAAGTAACTCACAGAAACGACCCAAGTGAGAACTGCACAATTTGAAATTTTAATGCAAGAAATGATGCCCGTCACTTCATTTCAATATGCCCTATCATATCTTAAGTTAATTCTCGTTCTTATTTCGCAACCAACAAACATCATCACTTAATTCAAGTCGAAAGACCATATTTCTATAAATTCAAAGAACATAATTATCAAATATAAACCCAGTTGGTCTTAGAGTTTAAATTCTAAGTTAAGGTCCTTGAACTGTCTTTAAGTATTTACATTCCCCTAAAACTCTACTTTGCACCTCAAGATCGTCATAAATCTTATTCTGTTTTTTTTTTTTTTTCTAGTGTCCCAATCCCAACTGATTATGATTATCTTCTTCCACATCGACAAAATTAAGGTTCTTCTAGACGAAAAGCAAATAGAAACCCTTTAACCAAAAGTACAAACTTTTCTGCTGCTGCCTACTGCGGTAACAGGCACGTTTCTATCCAACAATATTGTGTCTTGTGTTTTTTTTTTATTATTTTATTGAAATCACACTTTGAGATACTAAGTTTACATAGAAATCCCATTCTCAACCGACCGTGTAGCGATCATCAGCTTCTGGTTTTACCCAGAGTGACGGTAACTAATGGTCACCCGCCCAACAACTCTGTGCCTTGTTGTTGGTGTACTCATGCCCGATCTCTCATCCTCATTTGTCTACGTATTTGCTTTTTAGATATGTTTTTTTTTCTTCTCTATCTAATGTTTACCTTTGCGCCCTTTTTTTATCTTATGGATGTATTTACCGTTTGCATAGGCTCATTGGAGTATCTCTTAAAAAAAAAAAAATAAAACTCAAATCATCTGCTTTTTAGTTTTAATCGCAAGCAAGAGAGGTACAAAAATTAGACAGTCAATGATAGTCCGAAAGGTCATGTTGTAAAAGAAAGTCGATAGAACTAAAAAAATGCTGAGATAAGTATCAGGTGGGCACCTTCGATTCATTGTAATGACGTTTCACATTTTTGACAAAAAGTATCACGGTCCAGTCGGTAAAGGATACATTTACTGGTATGAAACAAGTTTTGAGTGTGATTAATTGGGAGGAAGCTCTCTGCTTTCATGACTTAAGCGGGTGTTACGAATACGATTCTCTTAATGTCATAATCGAATAGCCTAATTGGATTAATACCGAACTATGTAATCTTGAAAATGAAATTTATTAAGCTTCGATTTTTGTGTCCAACGGAATACAAAAATTTCCAAAATCGGCATTTTGACAGAACTAAATGAAACTATATTTGTTTATTTCACCAATCAGAAACCACATTAATTTACTAGGGAGTTAGCTAGTTAGTTAGATAACGATAGTTTTCAAAACACATAAGAAAAACAAATACAACAATTGAGATATGAATGAGAAATAAATGAAAGCATCCAACTAATTTATTACGTCATTAGAGCTCATGTGAAGTTCACAACAAATTGGCTGCGTTCAAAGCAAATGAACAGCTGATTAGTTTATGAATGTTTTAATGATAGAATTTTGAGAATAGTTATTTTAGAAAAAAGTGTAATAGATCTAATATTATGACGGTTTAAATTTTTTTTGCGAAAAATATTGTAAATCTATTGCAATTGCAGCAAAGTGGCATCACTGTTTTCCTTTCGGAGACTTGTTCAAAAAACCAAGCAATGCCATATTCAATCATATATTTATCTACTTCATTCTGTTCAAAAAAATAACGAATAACGACTAAAGGGGGTGGCCGTTGCGCGCTGGATGTGTGCTCGCCTGTGAACCTCATGATCACAGGTTTGATCCCTGCTGTCGTCTATGTCGTTTTAATTCCATTAAAAACCTTCTAAAATTGTCATCAATGGGTTGCTGGTTTACTCATTACATGTTGTTCAGGCATAACACTAAGAACATGTAATTGAGTTAAACTAGTATGCCCAACAAGGATGAACACGAATAAAATAATGTGAATTATAAGCGACATAGAAATAAGACACGGCGTTCTCCGCTTTAGTTCAGCCGCCATCCCTGGAGATAAAATATCTGAGACAACAACCTTCAGTCTCAGAACATCGTGCCACACATCTTTCCTATCCTTCTTTCTCTTCCTTAACTTCACGCCCGCGCTGTGTTGAAACATTTAAAGGGTAATCATTAGACTGGGCCAAAAAAATTGACTATTTTTTTTTTTGAAAGATATATCGAGAATATCATTCAGAATGACAAAAAAACATTTTCGTAAAAGTTTGAGCCCTTAATATCAATTTTAAGAGGTCTATCATCGCTAATTTTGATTTTTAGTCATAATTTCATGTTTTGCGTCAGAACTGACAAAACATTGAAGTAAAAAAAATTCATTTTGACTTACTTTTATATAAAATTAAATTCCCTACAAAAAAGGTCTAATTGAAAATTTTCGTCAGACAAGCCGTTTTTGAGTAATTAAGCTTAATAAATTGTTATTTTTCTTCGATTTTACTTTTTTAATTTGGAATTTTGTAACTAACGAAAAATAACAATTTATTAAGCTTAATTACTCAAAAACGGCTTGTCTGACGAAAATTTTCAATTAGACCTTTTTTGTAGGGAATTTAATTTTATATAAAAGTAAGTCAAAATGATTTTTTTTTACTTCAATGTTTTGTCAGTTCTGACGCAAAACATGAAATTATGACTAAAAATCAAAATTAGCGATGATAGACCTCTTAAAATTGATATTAAGGGCTCAAACTTTTACGAAAATGTTTTTTTGTCATTCTGAATGATATTCTCGATATATCTTTCAAAAAAAAAAATAGTCAATTTTTTTGGCCCAGTCTAGTAATCATAATCCCTTGAGCGCGTGTAGATTATATAAAAAAAAAAAAAAATGGTGAAAACCCTGCCAGATGTTGATTTTAAGTAAAGTTAGGTTAAGGTACTCTAAAGACTGCATTAAAAATGTATTTCCCAAAGTAATTTTAAATTCTCTTACGAATGCTGGATAATTTAACTGGGCTTTATGTAAATTTAAAATTTTTAAATTTAAAAGCTTTGTAAAATTTCTTAAAAATTCAAAAAATAATTAATATTTTCCAAAACTAACATTTAAATCAATACTCAATATATCTACATTCATTTGAAACACACAATCGATTTAAAATACCGATTAACTCCAAATGCAACACTATTTCTCTGACTACAATGCATACATACATATTCCCAAATTCGGAGTTTTTCACCTCGTCCAACCTTGACCAGAGATTTGATCTTGACTCTCAGTAACTACTACCATGCAAGACTCGTCTGGTTAATTTCATATTTTAATCGGTTCGGCGACGACAAACTACCGGCCGACTGGCTACAATGACGATGACAGTGAAGGAATTAGAGTTATTTCCGTTCCAGCTCCAGCCAACAGCGCAGCGTCTTCAGACTCACATTATAATCCAACGACTTTTTGGAGCCATTTAAGTCGTTAGGCTGTGTCTTTGTTCCAAAGATATACATACATACATATTTGTGTGTGTTTTTTCATTACGAAAATGATGAGAATTATTTGTTTTTATCAAAATACAAACTGCCAACAAAACAAACGATTTAAAAAAAAAAAAACGTAAATATCGTTTTCTGAAAGGTGCAATCTTTTGTTTGTCATCTCATAGACATACACCCTTATTCCGATAGTCGTTTTAATAAAACGCCTTTAAAACGAGAACGCTCCAGAGACCACATTTTGGTGTTAAATAATGCGAAAAGGGCAGAGTTCTCTATGTTCTTCACTTTTCTAACCATTATAACGATAGTCGTTTCAATAAAATTCCAATTTTCGTTTCTAGAGTCTTGTCGTTTTACTGGCGTTTTAGCAAAACTACTATCGGAATAAGGGTGATAGATCAATAGGCAAAGGTGTTTTATTTACAAAACCTTGCTTATCAAATTTTTTGATTGGAATTGGTAGTAAATGGCGCTGCTATAAGTGCAGAAGGTCTTGGGTTCGATTCTCAGCCGCTGCCGAATTGACAAATCGTCGACGAATTGACAAATCGTCTAAGACTATCAGCCAGGTTCCACATTTCACTTTCACTCAAAATGGAATTGAAATCGATACAAAATAGAATTTGGTGTTCCACAATTCATTTTTACCGATATCGATTTCATTTTTTCCGAAGTGAAATTGATGCGCATTTCCGTGTTCCAGATTTCGATTTTCTCGGTTTTCATGCCTATCCATTGGTCATTTCACGTTGAATTCAACTTGGACAAATTTTACTCTCCAAATGAAAATCTTTGACACAGTACTTTGACCAAGACCAATATCAAAATTTTTTTCATTTGATCTTTGCAAAATTTCCATCGGCAAGAAAACGTAAGGATGCGGCCGGCCACAATGATGCAGGAAAGAAAGTTTTCCTGATATAATAGCACTTATATGAAGTCGATAACATAATACAAGTCGTCATCAATACCGAATGGGTTTCAATTATTTCTCTTTTCTTCTTCTTCCTTCTGACTTTTATCAAAATTTACACACAAAATTTGAATAGCAGCCAAAAAACTTCACAAACAAAATTTGTTTGTATTTGCAAACTGAAAAGTGACAGATGACAGCTGTTTCCAATTTCACTTAAAATGATTTCGAAATTATGAAATCGAGTGAAATGTAGAATACTGAAAACAAATTCACTCAATTTTGAAATTCGTTTTCATTTTGATTTCACTAGATTTTTGTAACCTGGCTGTATTTCTTGTCTTGAAAAGTGCTGCTCATTAGCCGTTCGAAATCCGCAGAAAATTGTAGGTTCACTCCTTTCCGGGTAGCGGGCACGCTGGAATGGCTGAGAGCGGTAAGTCAGTAGGTCCTGTTTCTCTTCGATTTGTTGCACTACTAAATGTATTTTATATATGTATTTCTATAAGTGTTATGCTTCAACCGCCATTTTGAAAAACTTGTCTTAATCAATTTCTCAAAAAAACACACCCATTGTATATCGGTTGCTCTGGTTTGATCCTCTACGCTTTTCTTAATAGTACCTATTACTGTTTTTTCTTACATATAAGGGCTGGACAATGGACATATCCCCTTGAGTGCGCGTCAATTATAAACAAAGAAAAATATCAGAAGTGAATTATTGTTGCAACGTGCAGAAATTATATAAAATATTCTCTTCCAAGCTATACAAAAATAAAATGCACGACTGGGTCGGATGAACTTGTTCTTATGTTTAAGAGACTTAGAGTTTTGATGCTATGATGTTATTAGAGAAAAATGTTCAGAAACATAAAATTCATGTCTTAAATTTATTAGTTGGTGCTGAAATCGTCTGATTCTTAGCCACGAATTTATGCACAAAAAAAAAGTTATAAATATTTGTAGGGTTTTTGAATTTAAGTTTAAATAATTTGTTTTTATATAAAAAATTTAAATAGTTTTTAAGAAAAAATCTTTGTAGGCCAATCTTAAGAAATATAAAAAAAAAAATAATTTGCAACTTTTTTCAAAAATCAAAAAAAAAAAAATTATTTTTAAAGTTTTCTTGAAGTTCTTAGAACTTTCTGTATACGAAATTTCATTTAAATCCGTTCCGTCGGAGAAAGCCAAAAATTCAAAAACTGGTACAATGGTGAATATTGTTGGTAATGTCTTAATTTGATTTTTTCTATTAAACTAGATCATAAAAATTAATTAAGTGATCAGATTTTTTTTAAAACTCTAAATACCCGTTTTGGAGCAAGATACAATTTTCGAAAACCATTTTTTAACATTTGTACGGGTACGGGTACATTTGTGGGGTACGGGTAGCGTTATTTTTTGATAAAATATCACTTTTTTTCTTCATCCTGTAGTTAGTATAAAAAAATTGTAAATTCTCAATGTTAAGACAAATCGAGCATGTAGTTTTCGAAATACTTATTGAGCTATCAAAAGAAAATTTAAAATTTGAACACACATTACAATTTGAAATTTTAAGGAGCCCAATCATACACAAATTTATAAAAACCAGTTTAATCGTTCTTAAGAAAATCCAAAACAAAACAAAACTATGAGATGTGCCATTTTTTTCAACCCTCTAAAAATAATGGTACCTGCCATACGAATTTTTTTCGAAATTTTATAAATATTTTTTTTTCTCAAAAACTGTTTGACATATTCAAAAAATAAAATTATAAAAGAATTCCATTCAGTTAAAGCTAGGTAATGGTTCAAATTTTTTTTTCCGAAAAAATGGTTATAGAGGGTCAGGGTACCCCCCATGAAACCATTTTTTTCTTGATTTCTCGAAAACAGTACAACCGATTTTGATAATTTTTTTTGCTAGAAATCCCCAAAAACTTGAATATACATGTCTATTACAGAATTCACAAAATTTTACTCTCGGTGAGTTGACTCGATTCGCATCCGCTGTAAAACTCAATTATGAAATTCCTCGGATGAACTACATTGTCGATTCCTAAAATTACCTTATCATTTATGAACTTTCGTATCGACGCTGTCAGCTACAAACACTTATTCAAGTGGCCTGGCTGTGATAATAGTATCGCTTTCGATCAACGAAATCAAGCATCGTTGAGAGTGGTTAGTACGAAGATAAGGGCGGTTCAAAACCAACCACCGTGTGCTCTTTTATTTTTTAGATTTCTTGCTCTTTTGTTACGTTGCTGTTTGTGCGTTTTCTATTAAAATTTATTAAACAAACACTTTAGCATTTAGTATGATATGCTTTTGGCATACATTTTTGTACTCTCCATTGTTTATTTTCGTTTAATCAAAAATTCACTTCAGATTCGTCTCGAAATTGGTGCGAATGTAAAATGATAGAAATTGTATGGAGTGCGAATGGATACCATATAAGTTGAACAAAATGTCAGTGATGCAGGGATTGTTACCGACATTCGTTCAACTTTCATTCGTCGGATTCAGTATTCGTCGGATTCAGTATGTAATAGCAAAAGTTTGGAAATGAATTGAAACTGTCACTTTAGCTTATTCGCCGAATTCTGTAATAGGGGTTATAATTGTGTATTCAAATTTTCAAAAAAAAATTTTTTTGGATTTAAAAAAAAAACTCAATTTTTTTTTTTCAAAACTCAATATTTTGAAAACCACATGCAAGATTCTTTTTAAACTTGATAAATAAAAGTTTCTCAATATAATCGACAAGTTGTGAGAAAAAAATAATTATTTTACCTAAAAATAAAGGTACCCACCATACAAATGTTAAAAAATGTTAAAAAATGGTTTTCAAAAATTGTATTTTTCTCGAAAACGGCGCCTAGAATTTTGATAAAATTTGTTTTCTTTCAATTAATTTTTACAATCTTTAATTTAATAAAAAAAATTGAAATTAAGATATTACAGCTTGTATACCTACCATAGAACCATTTTTTCAAATTTTGAATTACTCATTATCGGCATAACGGATTTTAATAAAAAAATTTATAGAGATGTATCTAAAAAGTTTAAAAAACATTGCATTTCAAAACTTAAAAAAATTTTTTTTTTTGAATGTTTGAAAAAAAAATTTTTTTTTGGAAAATTCGATATCTCAAAAATTGGTCAATATTTTTTTTGGAAATTTAATTTTCATTTGGATAATAATTAAAACCTAAAATTTTTTCTTAAGAATGTTTTAAAAATTTTTTATGTAAAACCTTATTTTATTAAGAAACCCCTGCAACGACTTATAATTTTTGTTCTTGCATACTCGTAAATTTATATTTGCATAGCATTCGGTTTTTATCTTTTACTACTAAATGAATTTAAAAAAAATTAATTTTATCCTTATGAACAGTTTTCTCTAATAACATTCGTTTTTAAAATTCCTAGTCCTGAATTTTATTTTTAAATGTGTATAACAGTTTTTGATAAAAAAGCTAAGTTTTGGAAAAATATGTATGCGGGGCACTGTTATTTTTTGTGGTAAAATACATTTCGTGAGAAAAAATAAAAAAATACTAGGATTTTTCAATTAGCGCGGGTAGATTTTGACGGCCTGTGGCAGCCATTTTGTTTTGTTGATATCTATCAAATTTCTTGTTTATTATTCAGTTACTGATTCCAAATCCCCATTTCAAGCACCATTGAACAGCAGTCCCAAATAATAAAACTTTATTACCACAATGGGTGTTGGTTAGTGCTAACGTATAGATGTAGTGTTCCTTCACAGTAGTTCACAGTAGACTCCGAATCGTTTGGTGACCAAATTTGAGACAACCGGTCTGGTAATCAATTAGCCAACATTCGTAGGAACAGCCGAGAACATCGCCGCGCCGCGTTCCGTGAAAGTGTACAGCAGAATTCGGAGCAGTGCATTCCTCGCTGTGCATTAGAACTTGACTTTTTACAGACTTCAACTTGGCGAATATTGTCTGGGGCTTACACCCGTACAAGATCCAACTGACCCCGGAGCTCAAAGCTCATGAAATATAGACAACGTTGCTTTTTCGCTGACTGGACTTCGGTTCGTTCGGAAGAAATTCCCAATTTTGCCCAAAAAATTATCATTAGCACCTAGGTGCAGGAAAATTTTGCATGAAGAAGCATGAAGGATTTGAGGGTAACGGTAACTCCACTAGACCTTTTCTTGTAGGGTTTCCTGACGTTTCAGGTCTGTACAAATAAAAACCCAATCGACGGAGAACATAACACATGCCATCGCTCAGATTCAGCCGGATCTATGCGAAGAGTTATTGAAAATTGGGCATTTGAAAGATGTAATACATAATTTAATACGAGTACATGGGCCTTTCAATTCAAAAAAAGAACTTTTTTAATACCTTAAACACAGTTTGTTTTATTCCAATTCAATATCTACGCGTCCTTATTGAAAAACCTTTTATCTACCAAGTTTAAAAGGAATTGGCTGAGTCGTTTAGGCTGTCGTCGAATAGACAGACAGATCTCTATCATCGTGATGTCAAGTCTGATCAAAATAACGAAGGCAGAACTGGCAATATTGTACCAGTTGTAAAGTACACATCGCAAGTAAAGATAAATACTCATATATTAAGGCCCCGGTTTCAGTTTTGGATTTATTTCTGGACTATCTATTTTTCTGAATGATCGATGTTTTTTGTGTTTTAGCAGATCAATCAACGTATTAAATGGTTTCCTGCGTAAAGTATTGACTATCTTCCCAGACTAAACATGCTTTTGGAAATAACTGTCTATTACTTTAACTAGAAGGTTTTCAAGGCCAACAAGATTCTGGATTATTTAGCATACAAAGCCGGAAGTATAAAAACTGAAGGAATGATAAAGTAAATAATAGTACTCTCTGAGAGAAGTGGAAGCAACAATCGGGCTAGTGAATCATGAACTTGGAGTATTGCAATTCTTCAAAAAGAACTTGAGTCGAAATAAGCAAACCGATAAAAACACTGAAGTTAAAGGGTGACTTCCAATCTTATGTTGTGTAAGACTGGTTTACCAGGAGTAACATATGAATAAGTGGCATAGGGGGCACCTCAAAGAAACTACGGCCTGTAAGGCAGATTGGAGGGAAAAGTCTGACGAGGGAAATACATTATCTCGTATTTAGGGAAGGCTAAAACCATACAAGCTATTGGTATAATCTTCGTCAAAGTACGCACTCATATAGTGTGAGCTAAATCTTATTCCACTTTTGTGCATTTTTCGCCAGAATCCTTAAATTCAGTTTCAGCTTACATTCACTTAAACCATCAAATGTGCAAAAGGCTTGTTCAAAATTGTTAGAGAATTGGTTTCGAGAAAACTTTAAAAAATAAAGTCGAATTAAAAAATCATATTAAAACGCTAGTCACTCGCTTGGGCTCTAGATCGATGTACAGTTGGCATACAGACGCATGGATGCACAACTGCGCAGACCAAAGCGACGGACGTTGAAATATGCATACAAGTACTTTTGAAAGGCATCAAGCATCATATATTAAAACCATCATTTTAAACTAATCTCAATATACAGACTTAAAAATAATTGCTTTTAAGACCAAAAGTCTTTTCGAAACTCATTAACACTTCGAAAACTTTCTACAAGTCTTTGAAATCAGCGGAAAAGAAAAATCAGCAAAAATATTTCATGGCAATAATTTTAATTTAAGTGCAGCTTCTGCCTCCCGACTGCCAATGCACGGTCGTAATTCAGTTTTAAAGCCGCTTCTTCGTGTATACGACTAAAGTCGAAGTATCCAATCCATTGTATAAGAGGATTTGTAGTCCCGCAGCCTCTCCTTCCTCCGCCTCCTCTCATCTATATGCCTACCGTACCAAATCCTTGAGTATTAATGCATCAACGTGTCTGCACTCAAATGAACTTTGCAGCATCATTTCAAATTCGAAATACGAAGCAAAATCAAATTTAGATTCCAGTAGCAAGAATCCATAAGATTGAGAAACTCATTTCAAGGCTTAAGCACATTATCGTTATTATTTTCGCGGTCAATTAGTGACCGTGCGCATCTTACCCGGGTCCCAGGCCGCAGCTACCGTCTTGGACAGGCTTACTTGATTTTTTTTTTGATTTTTTAATTTTTTTTTTTGAATAATAAATCTTTACGCCACCGACATCATGGGGATTGGCTACTGTTCATGCGGTGCCATTCGGAAAGATGCTACTGGTTTTTTTGACGATATGCCATAAGAGTCGTATTTTGCATTGTTGTTAAAGCATGTAGCCAGATGGAAGGGAATTAGCCAGGATTTCTTTTATTTACACTCTTGATGTGCCTATGGATAAAAAAGGCTCCAGAAGTACAGTGGGGCGTGATAATTTTAAATCGAGCCTGTTGATTTTCACAGCATAACCAAAACTCATTTGCAATGGAACATCAAATGTTCCATGTAGCCCGTTACCGTTATACCTTTCGTGTAGCACGTTACCTTAGTATTGTATTATTGTATTTAAGACCCTGCTTACATTGGGAATATTACGTGGTAATTTCATAGTGTTTTTGAATCTTTGAGGCGCCCCAAAAAGAGTTCGCCTGTGGTGTCAATGGACTGAAATCTCGATTTAAGTACTTTCCATTGAAATTTAGAACTAAATATCTTCGTTCCCTTAACATTTCTTCACCTCTCACCTCATATGTCAAAAACACAAAAGACAAAAAACTGTTGTCAAAATAAATCCTCTTTATGGATCGCATTTTATGTTTTGCTCCCGAAAAATGCGTTTTTAAGGCGATCGGTTGACATTTGCGACGAAATATTCTCGATACGTCAAAATTTAATTTGTCTCTTATCTGTCAAACTACTTAATGCCTAAAGCCTAGTACTCAACTAGCGTGAAATGAAAAATAAATATGTTCCAAATTACACGCGAAGAATAAAAATGAAAATAGAATAAACTTTTTCACGTGAATTTTTGATACTCACTTTGAATGAAAAAAAAAATGACAATTATTTTTAAACTGATTCGTTCTTTCTGTTTATAAATTTTCAATTTTTTTGTTTTCAAACAAAATATTCAAACCAACTGACAAATGTCACAGTTTTCACGTTGCCTTAAACTTTTTCCTGATGGTTGTACATTGAGAAATGAAAATCATAGCGTGGAAAAAGTTGTGGAACATATTTGTTTTTCCAATCCACATTTTAGTACTCACCTCTCGTTGCGGGTTTCATGCCAGTGA
The DNA here is from genome assembly GCA_911387755.1 of Chrysotoxum bicinctum. Classification (NCBI taxonomy): domain Eukaryota; kingdom Metazoa; phylum Arthropoda; class Insecta; order Diptera; family Syrphidae; genus Chrysotoxum; species Chrysotoxum bicinctum. The sequence goes on from OU426989.1 coordinate 173,176,075, forward strand.
ACCAGCAGTCACTTTTATATGAAATTTACATTTTCACTTGAACTGTACTAGGCTTAATTTAGAATTTAATATTCTATATATGTACATGTAAATATAGATCGTTCTCCATCTGTCAAGCCATCCACTGGATAATGTCTACGATGCCAATGGATTAAAATTTTTAGTTTTTTCTTCTCATATTTACTTTTACAATTTCCATTAAACGATAAGAATGAATACAATCGGTTTATAAATCTCTGAGAGAGGGAGTGAGATAAAGAGCAGAAACGTCAAAAAAAGATGGATGATTTAGTTCACAGAACACCATCTTTAGCTGAAAAAGTCATCATGAGCATGATTACACGATTTTTGTTTTTTTTTTCAGTTGTTGTGTCTTTTTGACATATTTGGTGTGAGGTGAAGAAGTATTCGCGGAATGAAGCTTCGTTCCTAAACCCCTTACCCAAACTGTAAGAAAAAACGAAAGACGAAACGAATGAAAAGAAAAATCGTGTATAATCAGATTCCAAGAGTCAAACTTAAGTATCATGTTTTTGTGCACCATTAGGGTCGTTCACATTCTCAAATATGTTTGACAAGCACGGAATGATTGGCTTGATTTTGATAATGTGAACGCTCCATCCAGCGACTTGTCAACCATGCTGGATGGATTTCAAAATGTTTTGCCTGCATGATAAGCATAGTTGAGAATGTCAAGGCAAGCCTGAACCAAATTTCATGTTACATGAAGTACTCGAGCTATGCACATCGTAAAGAAATATATCAAAATGAGTTTTATAAGCCATAGATCATATAAGTTTTCTATATAAAAAAAGGTTGTGTGTACTCACGTACGCGAGGTAGAAGTAAAACTTCTTTTCCCTCAAGCAAAGCCCATGTAAGATTTTAACCTATAAACGTACAAACATTTTGTATTCTAAAAACATGTCGCTGTATTTGACTGATAACGTGTCGTTTTGACATGTCACTGACAGCTGCATAGAACATTTTTTACCCCCAACGCCGGAAAAGAAGTCTTACTTCAAAAATCAAGTAAATTTCCTCATCTAAAATTTCATCTATGCTATAAGTTGGTTCGCCATGGTCAAAATTCTAATGTGAATTGATATTTGATAGTATGTTTGATGTGTCTGAACGCTAATGTCAACGTCACACAAAAAATTTGAGAATGTCCACCCTTTTTCTCTGAGCAGATAGTTGTAGTATTTCGTATCAAAATAACATCTCTGTTTAAATATAGATGGAACAAATGTAGTGTTTAATCAAATAACATCCCTCTTTTAACATAAGTTTAACAAACTTAAGGTTACGTAGCTAAGTCCTGTGGTAATAAATCTTTAAAACTCTGTGAATCTCTGTACATTTCTGTGTTCATAAGCAAAAATTATATTCCACAAAAATGCACAGAAAATGTTTTCAATACTTAAAGAACAATATTGACATTACAATTGCGTTGTTATGTGAGTTCCTTGGATACATTTGATGATAAAAATTCGGCACTCGGACGAACGTTGATGTTTTCACATCTTAAAAGAGAGTCCCGGCACCAACACTTTTTTATCATTGTGATTTAAACAAATCTGAAATTAGTTCAATTCTTGAATTTAGTCTATACGGCCATATTCCTGCCCTGCTGTACCGTGGTGATGTTAGAGTAATACACGTCTTCAACTTCGCCACCATCACCACCACAACCACAGAAGAAATTGCAATTTTTAAACGGAATGGAGGGTTTATTTATGATGGATAATAACTTTTATTAGTTTTTTTTCTTTACATATTTCATATTTCAATTTATTGGTAGTCGGTTTAAAATTAAATTCACAAAAGCGTGAGAAAAACGCCGCACCGCACCGCCCGTCGGGATTATTTATTGTTTTTGAAGGTTTGGATTATGTAAACGCAATTAAAGTTTCTATTCTTTAAAATGATTTCTTCATAATTACAATTTACTAAAAGCAATTACAAAGAGGAACCCTAAGAACTTCCATAGTCGTTAACAATTTTATGCCAAAGGTGTGTCAAGGTCATATTTTATAAATTTTGTTCCTTGAAAAATAAGCGAACTTAAGTTAAAGAATGCATTCAGTGAATAAAAAGCTGACATGGAATGTTCTTAGTAATCCTCTGATCTGTTGAGAATTTAGTTCCAAAAGGTACAAAAGGTGCAAAACGTCTAAAGAATGGCTTTCCAATTACGAACTCTACTTTTCGTTTATTAATATGTAATCGTTTACTAAGAATTTCTGAAAACGTTGATATTGCTTTCAAAGCCACACTTTTTTACAATCGATGCGCCATCTATTATATCGATATGTTAACGTTGAATAAATTTGACATTTGTCAACCGATTGACTTGAGTACCAATTTTAACCATGAATCGCTTAACACCGAAACAAGTGAAGCTGTACATTGAAAATATACATTCAGTTGTGCTAACTGGTTGTACCCAATATAGATGGAGCTGCAACTGACATAGGTGTCAAAATTTTAGATTCACATAAATTCAATATTACGAATACAACGAAATTTAGCTTTAGAAGCAGCTGCAGTCGTAGTTGCAATATTTTGCCAATTTTTCACTTTAACCTGCAGGATTTTTGACGTTTCAAAATCCAACTAGTCAAACTACTCGATGCAAGTTTACATAAGGTTGAAGTGAGCTTCAAGATCTCTTTAATTCCTCATGCAATAAGTTTGCTTGATAAATTCGCAAAAAAAATCAAATCAGCTGATCTGAATGTTAGTACAACAGCATTGCTTGTATTGACGAAAAAAATATCACGGATGGCACTATTCTAGCTGCTGCTCCAGTTTCAGTAATAGCACTCCATGGTGTTCATCCAGTAACTCAACTCGTGGCACCGTTTCACAACACAGTTCATCACTTGATACTGAATTTTTTTGAACACGGGACAGTGAGAGATATTCTACATGCCTCTCAATGCCTTAGACTTTCGAATGAACTGGTTTAAAGCGGTAACGGTAAGAAGGACTGTTACCGAAAACCCGCGCTTAGCATTTTGGTGTAAGAGAAACCACCCTGTAGCGCATTTTGAACTATGGTTTGCATTTGTTTTCATAAAAGTGTAATTAACTGAAAGAATTTTGACAGCAGACCGCTCACGTCGCTTGGAATACGGCCAAACTGTAGCATACCAACACAAATAGTACACCCTGTACTATATCGGAAACACTGTTTAAATTAAATTCTGGTATTATTATGTTGTTTTTAGTAGAAGATTTTAGTGGAAGAGTTCCTTAACTTTTCTTCCTCCTTTTTCCTATTTCGTGAAGTTTGGTGTATTGCTTTCCATCTTCTACGATACCTAGCATGCTGCTTCCAGTTATCCGAATCAAGATCTTTAGGATCCGAGATGAATTTTAAACAGGAGATTCGATCTTCCTTGTTACCTTGAAATTGAGGCTAGATGTAGCCGAAAAAATTGAATCGATGTATTTTGAAAGAGCTCATTCGCTCTTGTTTTGTTATCTTATTCAAGTTACTATTGCCAATAATTTCGGACACAATTCGAAAATGTAACGAAAAATCCTGGCCCGGAACCACAACTTTAATATGCCGTTTGGTATTGTATAATATTATGAACTCGATATTAAACAGGGATAAGCTTTTATTTGGACCAAGTCATGGGGCATGATTACTTCTTCCAATACTTGGTTGATGTTTTGACTTCTACAGTACCAACACATCAGGACATCACCTCCATTCTTAAAAAAGTTCTGCTGGCAAGGCTATGAGACTTAGTTTCCTTGTTGTTCTTATGTTTTTAATAGCTTAGCTTCCTCGCTTTTCTATACTAGATAATTATCGACTCGAAATGGATTGTCCCAGTTCTTGCCCTATCACAAGTTCTACGTGATGCTCATTTATGAGTTGGTAAAATACATCTACTAATTTTGGAAACAAGGTTATCTCTTCCGGTCGCTGCATTTCAGTCTTAAAACCAACAAAACAGACAATTTCTGTTGTGTAGTTTTGTGTAAACTCTGGTTACTAACTAAGTCACCTAAGATGTTTTCTTTTGTGACTTTAGTATTAAAGTCTCTGAACTCCCTCAGCATGTTTTTGACAGGCTCCTTAGAATTCTTCCAGAAGGTTGTAAGACTTCTCCTTGAAAGGATCTTCTGATTCATTGGTATCTATTGCCATTGTTATCGATATCCTATTGGCTCAAAATCACTTATTCCTAAGCCGCTTTCCAAGGTCTACTCCCCATTCTTTCATAGGCAATATTTTGTCGAACCTTCGAAATCAACTTAATATGTATCGAAACGATATGTAGGATAAGTGATTAACTAATTAGACTCAATCACGTGACACATCGTCAAGAACTTCATATACTTTTAAGAGATGTTGAACCAGGTCATAAGACTATTGAACTTCCTGATAGTTCCTCTGAAGAAGAAGAGGAACACGAGTTAATCAACTTTCACATCGGCTATGAAGTCATATATAAAAAGCAAAGATGTAATGAAGTAGATGGGACTGAGGCTTGACATATTAAAGATAACTTTCTATCAGCGGATAAAAGCGGAAGCAGTGAGTAAATTTCGTCATAAGTCTTTTTACGTATTTAGCCCAACACCTATCAAACGAAGACTGCTGATTAGAGATTTGTGCTGATAAACTTTGCCGGGAGAAGTTCCGAAAGTAGAAATAACAGCAGTTGAGAGACGCGTATAACAAAGCTTAGCGAACTGTTACCGAGCTGTTTTGGAATCAGCCGCTCATCCTTGTAGTCGCGTGTGGTGACTCCCATTGATCTTCTGGCAGTAGAAAGGAACCACGTTTACGACAGATATGTTTGATACGAACTCTCAACTGTGGAGCCATCTTATCTTATGAAACAGATCAGGCCAGAGCGAAACAGCTAGGAAGGAAGTGGGCAATTGACAGCGAGGCTAATCGGGAATTTGGTTGAGTGGAATGTCCGAAAAAACTAGGATGTTAACTAATGCGTTACCCAGTAACTCACCAGACACGTATTCTTCAACGCCCTCTTCAAAAATATCTTCAAAATGAATAGTCCAAAGAATAGTCTCCAATATACAACGAAGTCCACCATATCGGCTGCAGGAAATGGGAAGACGAAAGATGAAAATTGGAGAGAATTATCCGTATGGTAACTCCAGAGAATATTGCCGATAATATGATGGCGAGTTAGTAGGAATATGTAGTAACCAAATCTCCAGTTTTTTCCAGCATATCAGAAGAAAGAAAACGAAAGAGACCAGTACCGGGAAATAGAGTGACCTCGAAAGGGTAATGATTACAGCCTCCTGAAGAATTTCCAAGAAACCCCAGATGGAGGGTTGGTTGAGAAACTGAAGGGTGGTATGAGTTTTAGGTTTATAGATTCGTAGTTCCCCTTACAATAGTTGTAAATGCGTTAGACTGTCATGCTGGGGTCTTAGTTCGAACCGTAGTAGTTACCACCTAAAAATAAAAAAAAAATGGAAATTATTTTTCACAGGTACTGCCTTTTGCCTTTAAATGAATAATCCTCCAAGATTAGCTCTTGTCATGAAAAGTGCTTCTCATCTTAGTCGTTCGGATTCGTCAGAAATTTGTCAGTCCCACTCAATTTCTGCCGATATCCTTCACACAAAGGAATGGTTGAAAGATGTAAGTGACAAGGTTAAGGTCCTCTACGGTCCTTGATTTGATTTATTTTATTTCTATATATGTTTTTATCCGTGTGGTGAGCCGCATAACGGGTAGAATAAACGCCAAAAAGACCTCTTTACTGTGCGTAAAACACTTCCTCGCTACCCAAATAAAAACCAATTTTTCTAATATTACTAAATAAACCCTTTAAACATTATCAAGCTTTAAATTAAATAAAAAGTTTAAATTGAATTCCTTTAAAGAATTTATTTAGGGATTAGAAAATACTCTCATAAGTTGTATCCAGGTGCAACCAAAAAAGCATTAATTTATAATCACATAGGGTCCAAAAACAACAACCTTAAAGTAATGTATTCATATTTCTCTGCACAGTGAACTCTTATTTTCAAGATCAGCCAAAACAACCCACACACGAGAAGTTGATAATTCTTCGTTAAACATTTTCAAAATTCCTCAAATTTTTATTAAGGTCGACTTGATAGTAAATCTGTTCCTATCCCGCCCCCATCAACTAATTCATTCAAGAATTCAGCCGCATTTCCTCGAAGTCTCTGCTTGGCCACCCACATTTTAAACTCAAAATTGCACTCAAATAAAACAAAATTTAAAAAAATAAAACATATCCAAAAACCCATTATCCGTATTGTAAATAATCATTGGGGGAAAAATACTCTCCATCGAAAGACAAATGGGTTTTCGCAGCTTCCAATGCCTCAAATCATTCTTTAAAAAAATATTTTGAAATATTTAACCGAAAACTAAACGAAAAACAACGAACTTCTGTTATTTTATTGACGGAAACCACCAACAGTGTTGTTTTTATTTCTTCTTACTTTTCTTCAACAAATACTTCTCCAAATTTTACTTGAATGGTACTTAAATTAAATTTTTATCAAAACACACCAACACGATAATTCTAAGAGTGAAGAAATAAAATTTGAAAAAAAAAAATAAAGCGTGATAAGTGAATAAAATTTCATCGAACGCTGTTTTCCAAAGCTATTATTGTTTTCTTAGCCAGGCAGCAGCGGTGGCATGACGTCATAGTGAGAGTATCTTCGGTATAAATTATATTTTTTGCCAATATTTGGAGCACGTCGATAAAATATATTTACTTCTGACGTCATTTAATGGTGCACTTCGGTGGCAATGGCAGAATATATTGGATTCTTTTTCTTAAATTTTTAACAAATGAGCATTTTGAAAGTAATTTTTATTGCTGAAAAAAATCGAAGAGTACTCGTATATCGGAGAAATGGTTTTTGACAGTGTTTCTGAAATATTGTGGAATGCAATGTTGACTCAATGAAAGTTGTTTGAATCAGATGTTTGGTCAACCTAACGTCAATCTAATGGGACAAAGTTTATTTTAGTATATTCGGACACTAAAGATAAGGTCTTAACAGTTTGAGAACGTCCTCAGGGCTTACCCATTTTTAAATCGCCCTATCTAATTTGTAGAGCCCTTTTTCGAAGTCTTTTGGGGAAGATGCCAGTTGATAAAAAATGTTTTGGGATTGGCGCAGGGACATAATCACCAATTTTTATTTGTAGGACTTCTGGCCTTTTGAGTGGAGACATAAAACCCCAATCGAATTTCGGCCTTGATCTCACTCTTCTCTCAAAGTATGTTCAGTCCCCATTTAGGGGAGTCGTAAGTGCTATTCCCCCTTATGTGGGACTTAGGTCCCAAAAGTAAAAATTGGGGGTTATGTCACTGAGAGCTCCCGAAAATTAAGCCAGAGGAAATAACGACAGTTTTTTATTTGGAAAAAAAAAACGCCAAGATTCATTCCAGAATTTCAGGCATTTTTTTTTACAAAAAATTCTGGCGCTTTTTCCATTTTTAGAAATGGAAAAAAGACCGAAAAATAAAGCTTGGAAAAAACAGCAGAAATAAAATTTCTGACGTTTTTTTTTCCTTTTTTTTTGGATAAAAATCCAGAAAACTGTATTTTACATTAATTGGAGTAAACAATTAACAGTTACGAGAATATAGTGTTGCCCAAGAAAACTGTGACTACAGGCGCCTGCCTGGAGACTGAACATATCTACCCTAAGTGAAGGAACGGAGTTTTGTGAGCGGGTGTGAATCCGAAAAGGGAGTTAAAATCCTGAAAACCCGCGAAGCGTGCCACCCAAGGCAGAGACGGTGCGGCGCGGCGGCGGCGGCGCACAGTGGTTTGGTTTTGTATGGGAGAGCGGAAAAAAGTCTTTTTAATCTGAACTGTTCAACGGATTTAAATAAAATTTGGAAACATGTTTAAATTAGCCTTGTACATAATTGATCAAAATTTGTTTCTTAAGAAAAAATAATTAAAAAAAAGTTATTGAGGGTTTTGATGTTTGCATGGGAGAAAGGAAAAAATTTGTTAAATCTAAACTTTTAAACGGATTTAATTAAAATTTGGCACACATGTTGAAATAAGTCGTATACATATTTTGTCAAAATTTAATTAAGAAAAAATTATTAGCAAAAAAGTCATTGACATTTTTTAAATTTGAGTTGAAAGTTGAAAAATTTTGCAGGCAGAAATAAATGGTTGCGCAAAAATCGAATTTTTCAAACCTGGGTCAATGTATTAATTCATTTTATTTTTTAAACAAAAGTGAACATTTTTTCTAAAAATAATGGGCTTAACCAATTCGTTCTGACTATAACTACTGAAGAAATCAAATTTTTTGATAAGCACAACTTTCAAGACGGAGTATTTTGAAACACGATTCAGTGAGACAATTATGAACATAAGTCCCACATGTGCAATTATCTGCAGCTGATTGTTTCTGTGCCTTAAGTTGAAAGTATGGAGCACACGCTGGTATACTTCGTTTTTTGGAGTCTTTTTTGTTTAATTAAAAAGTTAAAAAAAAACATTGATTCTTAGTACCAATGTTTCAGGTTACTTAAAGAAGGCTTCTTTTATAAATTATCAATTTCTTTTTAATTTTTTGGATAGTCAAAATTAGGCCAATAAAATGATATAAGAAGTTACAGAATTTATTTAAAGGAACTTCAGAAAAAGACATCGAAAAGTTTGTTGAAAATATGGTTTGCGACTTGAATAAAATTATTTTTCAACTTTGGGGGCTTGTATATACATACATATGGCAATATATATGGGTGATTCTACAAACGATGAAATTTTCGGTGGCCCAAGAAATATTTTAAAATCCGTTCAATTATTTAATCTGATTTTTTTTTATAAAATTAAATCTTGTTGATATCTACCTGGCCTAACAATATTATTATGTAGGTTGACCTTATTTTATCTTGCTCAAAAAATTCTTCAAAGTGTCTGATTCTCAGTCCCCTGACGTGTCCCCAGTGCGTTTTCGCAAAGAAAAATTATTATCGTTCTCTTATTTCAGGTCTCATACTTAGATGAATTGCACCAAAGTTACGGAAAATAACACATCTTTGTTACGAAATAGATAAATATTTTTTAGTAATTTATTTTATAACAAAAAAAACTTAATTAAACTTTGTCCCCCGCTTTTTGTATCAGTCCCCTGGCATATTGAAACAGTCGAAAAAATCAATAACTAGGATATCGATCGAATTTCCAGCACTGGCAATTTGAAGTTTGTGGTGCAAATCGATTCTGTTTCTTATGTTAGTATTGTGAAAAAGACATTTGTGCAAGAAGTCGTGGATTGTCCCTTTAGATTATCAGTCCTCTCACCGCTGGTGAGGTTTTACAAAACAAATTTGTGTGTAAGAAGGCATATTTTTTAGAAGTATAGTATAGGTTTAATAAAACTGTAATATTATATATATATTTTTATTTTATAAAGTAGAACCTTAATACCTGTTTTGCACAAAAACCATGAAAAACCTCAGTCCCCTGGCCTTAGTCCCCTGCTTAATAAATGAGCAAATGGTATTTTATTCAGAAACCTGAGAAATTTTTAGTTATATTGAACTTCGAACTTCATTGCGAAATATTTTTAAAATTTTTAAAAAAAATATAATTTATTTTAAATTTGATTCTTAGAAAAAAAAATTAATTATAATATATTATATTCTCTTAATAAAATGCTAAATAATGTTTATTTACCATGAATTTTTATGTTTATGAAGAATAATTAAATTTAATTTCTATATTTCAATGTGTACCCAAGAGAAAATAAGAAAAAAAAAAAATAAAGATTTATTCAGTTCCTTTAAAAAAAAAACTCAGTACCCTGAATATCCTTTTTCAAAAAATGTCCTTAAAATCGTCATTTTTTATTTTTTTAACTGGTCGCTTTCAACAACGCAAAGTGACGTTCTAATGATCATCTAGAACAACTCTTACTACTTTTGGAATCCAAAAATGTCGTGCCGAAATTTGTATCATTTTATTCCATTGTTTGTAGAATCACCCATATGTCAAAAAATACTTTGAAATCATGCGCTCGGGTTGTCTAAAAGTACTTAGGCATAAAGCTAAAAAGTCTGGATATGACTTTTGCCAAGAACTTTTTTCCGCTCTCAGACAACTTTGCGGCGCGGATCGGAACGTCGGCCCCCCGCGCATTGTGTGCAGTAGAGCGCCACCCCGGATGACTATTATTTGTTTCATTTTACTTTATCAAATTTAAAGGGTCTTCTTTGAAAATAACAAACATTTTCTGGTCTTTTTTCCAAAATCTAATTTGGAAATTAGACCAGAATAAATTGATTTTCTGGCCTAATTTCCATTTTACTTTCTGGCTCTTTTTCCATACCTAGCTGGCCCAATTTCCAACAACTCTGACTTATTTTCCAAGATAATTTCTGGCTGGCCCTGTTTCCAATTTTGAGCAAACAACATTTTCTGGCGTTTTTTCCAAGATATAAATTTTGGCGTAATTGCCGGGAGCCGCCACTGAACCGGCCGTTTGGATAACCCTCGAAATTGTACAAAACTTAGCAATTTTTTGATTTTTGTTTGGACTTTGTACTTTTGACCATTTTCACACTTTCTAACTAACTATGTTTTAGTGAATCAAACATTGAAACTTACATTTTCAATCTATCTTTACAGGCTTTTGACAGTAGATTCGAAAGAGGATGTACGCCCAATATCATCATGGTGTACTTTTTTTGCTCATGTCGCAGTACCTGTAGGAATACATCTCACCACATGGCGAAAATTACCGGTGAGTACTGCATATTGTTTTTTTTTTTCGGGAAGAACGTATGTGTTATATTAAAAATCTGTATTTTCTGTTCAGTAAATATTTAAAATTAGAAATGCGAAGTCCTTGCTCACACAGAAAAAAATCCGAAAAGTTAAGAAAGTTATGAAAAATTCTATAAAATCTAAAATCACGATCCCAAAGTCATAAAATATTCATGGCATTTCTTTGTTGTATTTTAAAGATACTAAAACACTTGTAAAATTAGGTTATTGTATAGCGTTCACGTAGTCTTTTGTATGTTTGAATGCAATTATTCTCAGAAAAATTCTTCACTTTTGATCTGTCAAAAAAGTGAGACTAAAATTTACGGAATTCACTATATTGCTGTTTTTAATTTATTATTTAAAAAAAATAGATTACTTACGGAGAAATATTATTGATACTGAAATTCTGAGTCGTTGGTCGTAATTTTAAGAGCTCTTACTCTAATTTTCGGTCGTGATATTCGCCCAAATAGATAGGCTTTGCCTTGTAAAGAGGATTAAGTCGAGGCATTATATTCACTATTGAATGTTTCTGTGCTAGTGATACGACGAACCGGTTGATGTACCTAAAATATTGCAGTCGTGAGTGCTTCCGTTCAAAAATATTCGTTCACTGGAATTAGAAAAATTTGCGTTTAGATCTTGGCTTTTATCCTAACAGGATCAAATTGCTTCAGAAATTAACGTCCCGAAATGGCTCCTACTGTGTTCTGTGTAATCCAAAACAAACGCCTTAGACACTGCATCTTAAACACCCGATTATTTTCCATTTGAGGTGGGGCAATTTTGAAACATACCGGTAACCTATAGGTAATTATTGGTCGGATCAAGGCAATGTAGTAAATCACTATTACCGTGCTATCATGCCGAGTACTGTAAACCAATCGTTTTTCCAGGACAAAGGCTCCAATACCCCTTGCAAGAGCAGCATTTATATGTCTGTTGAAATACAAATACTGATCCAAACAGATGCCAAGGTACTTTACTAAACTTTTACTCGCCTGTTGCTGTACATGTGGCCCAACGATCACTAGCTTTGCGCCTTGTCTTTCTCATACCCCTTCAGCTTCGCAACGGAGTCTTAAACAGAAAAGTTTTAGAGTTCTGAAAGTTGATCTATATTAATTGAGTTCAACGCTCCCTGATGTTTATTTTTGAAGTTTGTATAGGTTAACTAAGGGCTTCACTATGATTCTCTAGTTTGAATATCTGTTAGGCTGTTAATACACATCTGTTCAACAAAGATTCTATTCTTTGATATTAAACCATGAACAAGTAGATCGTATCTATGGATGTCGTACAAAATCCTCAACAAAAATCTCCATTGGATAAAATCTCCAAAAAATTAAATTCAAATAGCTATTATCTACCATGAGAGGATATTCATGAACAAAATCTCCAAAGAAACAAATTTGCTTGCCAAACTGTTCACGAAGTCTTTAAATCCCCTGTACCTATGGATATCTTTGTGCATCATGTGACATGTTCAAGTGCAGGAAATATCTCATGAAATTCTATTACTGTGATAACTATTACCAGTTTCTAAAGAACAATTTATGAATGAGTAATGTTTTCAATCCGGTATGGGTATTCATAGCCGCATTAAAAACTCGACAAAACGTGACAAAAAATAATACTTTGTGGACAACATTTCGTGCAACTAAATATCTCCAAAACAAATTCAAGTAGTGAATTATACCATTTAATCGCGTGACTTAAACTCATAATTCTCGGCTTCAAATTATCTCTTTTGGAGTATTGGCTAGAAGATGTTTGCCCTGGAGATTTTCTCTTTAGAGATTTTGCTGCTGGAGATATTACTGCTGGAGATATTACTTTGGGGATTATAAGTTTGGGAAATTTTGCTTTAAGAAAAACGTCTTCAACCCCTTATCTTAATTTTATTGGAGGATATCTTCCCAGGAAATTTAATCACACATTTTTATTTTTCAAAATAATTGATCATGTGTAATATTTACATGAATATAACATTTGAATGTTCACTTCAGTTGAAATGAAAAGATATTTTGTAATGCTAAAATAAATTAATAGAGAAAAATCAAATTTATCTTAAATTACATTTCAAACACTTAGATGCAATTTTAAATTACTAACAAGATAATCTGTTTAATGTGTTTATCTGAAGAGCCACACTACTAGATAGCTGGTTAAATTTATCACGTAAGTTCATCATTATGTCTGCAAAATCTTTATGTACTTCTTAGTCTAGTAAAATTAAAATTTAAAAGAAATCATATTATAAATACCACAAAATTAGTAAAAATTAACATTGCGGTAATGCCAAAAACCTGTCAATTTATTTCATATGAAAGAATTTAATGTTGAAATAGCTTTAAATCTATTTAAGCCAACTACATTACTATCGGTAATAATGTCAAATAATTTAAACCATGAATATTATATCATTGATATCCTGTGTTAGTTTCTGAGTGGACTACAATTAAATATGAGAAGGAGCACATTGTAGATTTAACAAGACACTTGTTGAATTTAAAATCTCATATCTTTCGTTGAGTATTTACAAAAGAAATAGAAATGATTTGAATTTATTGGAGAACTATACATTAGACTGGGCCAAAAAAATTTACTATTTTTTTTTTGAAAGATATATCGAGAATATCATTCAGAATGACAAAAAAAATTTTCGTAAAAGTTTGAGCCCTTAATATCAATTTTAAGAGGTCTATCATCGCTAATTTTGATTTTTAGTCATAATTTCATGTTTTGCGTCACAACTGACAAAACATTGAAGTAAAAAAAATTCATTTTGACTTACTTTTATATAAAATTAAATTCCCTACAAAAAAGGTCTAATTGAAAATTTTCGTCAGACAAGCCGTTTTTGAGTAATTAAGCTTAATAAATTGTTATTTTTCGTTAGTTACAAAATTCCAAATTAAAAAAGTAAAATCGAAGAAAAATAACAATTTATTAAGCTTAATTACTCAAAAACGGCTTGTCTGACGAAAATTTTCAATTAGACCTTTTTTGTAGGGAATTTAATTTTATATAAAAGTAAGTCAAAATGAATTTTTTTTACTTCAATGTTTTGTCAGTTCTGACGCAAAACATGAAATTATGACTAAAAATCAAAATTAGCGATGATAGACCTCTTAAAATTGATATTAAGGGCTCAAACTTTTACGAAAATTTTTTTTTGTCATTCTGAATGATATTCTCGATATATCTTTCAAAAAAAAAATAGTCAATTTTTTTGGCCCAGTCTACTATACATATATAACTAACTGCGGTCAAAATAATAGTAGATAGTGAACCTTTTGACACAACAAAAACAAAAATAAATTAGTCTACTAATTTTAAAGAAATAAATAATCATCCGATATATTTTTTAGGCTTTTAATTTCAGAAAAAAATAATTTTCAAACTCAATAAATTAGTTGGTAATTTCAAATCTATCCAAGTCATATAGAAACACAGCGGTCAAGAAATTGTAGCGCATTCAAATATTACAAAAGAGAAGTTAATATACAGTTTCTACCATAAGTGATAGTCGAGTTTTGAACCTTAAATTAATATTTAGTTGTATTTCCCTTGTTGGAAGTAAACAGCAGCACAACGACGGCGACTTTGCATCGAATTAAAAAGATTTTCACATCTTTCTACGGGTATGGACCTCTAAGACTGCCTGTATAGCTTCCCAAAGGGCTGTTTTAGTAGTTGGCTTACAACTAGCAACATGCTTCTTGACATCGCACCAAAGATTTTCTGTAGTGCTGTTCTGGGGACTGCGCAGGCCACTCCATGACATTAAACCTCTTTTCTTGGAACCACTGCTTCGCATCATCTATGATCTTCACATAAAGATGCTGATCCATAATGCCTTCAATTCGGTATATGGGACCAACACCAAAGAAGGAAAAGCATTCCCGAAACCATTATGCTGGATCGCCCGTATTTTATCGTCTTGGCTGTGGAGCGTGGATTATATTCTGTGTTTGGAGGCCTTCTTACATATTGACGAGAATATTCCTCCGCAAAAACCTGAAAATTCAGCGACTTACCAATGATTTTATTTACACTTCTATTTGACCGCAACTGTATATGTTCAGCAAGTGATGTTAATAAGCAACTTTTTATAGCATATTACTACCAAAATAACACGGAACTTAAGAAAATGGTGTATCACAAAGAAGTGTTCTAGGATCAGGCCTATTAATGTTATTTACTAGGGAGATTCCATTGGACATCATAGATACCTCTACTGCTGATACTGTAATATTGGCGCTTGGTAAATTCGTTCGGAAGGCTTTAGAAAATTTCCAAATTGCATTTGATAAAGTAAGAAATTGGACGAATCAGTGGCTTATCAAAATAAACGAAACAAATTCGACGCATATAAACACAAAAAAAGCAAAACTAAATAATGTTAAAATTTTTATCATCAGTACAAGAGTTGATTACGCCAACCCTTGAATGACTTTGGATGTAAAGGTGAAATTGTCAAAAACCCAAACGAAAAATGAGAAGAGAAGAACTAAACTTGGAGTACCGAAAAATGTACTGATTTCTAGCAGATAATTCTTGCCCATCTATTCCGAACAAAATTATGTTTATAATCAAGTGCTGAAACAAATTTGGACGCATAGTATCCAGATACTCGTATGAGATGGTACCAAAAAAAAATGCTGAACCCATCCAAAAATTCCGAATCAAAGTCCTTTTTTGGATGATAAATTACCTTTGATACGGAAGAAAGAGCGGTCTACATCGTGATCTTCAAAAGGAAATGGTTACAGGAGTTGTTACAAAACATGCTGTATCACACAATCAGCGACTGGGAAGTCATACCAACTCCGAAAAAGAAACCATCTCAAATATTTGAGACAGTGTTCGAAGACTTAGGAAAACCACCTGATGGTCTAAAAGCTAGGAGAAAGTATTCAAAGTTTAAACTTCTTCCAATGTGATTTTAGAATTAAGAAAGAAAATTCGTTTGTCGATCTTTGAAAGATTAGTCCTAATCCCGGTGTTTTCCGTGCTTAAGAGTACCACACTACTTGGTACCAAGAGATTTGGAGATTTTTACGCGAAAAAACATTGTCAAGGGGCAAGTAATTTGATAACAGTTTTCGTCCTTAATTTTGTAGAATAGTTAAACTTTTGACTTACAATAAGTTTTAACACGTTTTCTTAAATTTGCCTATAAACTTGAATCTAATTAAAGATTTGTCCGTTGGTAAGAAAAACGTCAGAATGTTTAATTCCAAATTATTGTATTTCACTTATTTGTCAATTTTAAATTTAATATAACTTTAAACTTTGCTAAGAAAGATATAAGCGAAAAAATTCGTCAAAAAATCTAATTCGTATTAAAACTAACAAGAATTATGTACGTTTCGAAACCTATAAAATAACTTATAAAGCAACTTTTTCACACTTTGACAGAAACGTCAATCCAATAGCTAGTAGATTTAAATTTTTGCTTACTAATTTTGACTAAAATGTATGAAGGTAGATCTTCTTAAGATTGACACTCACCTTTTGGTATTTCTTGTTTCTTCTTTTTAAGGTTTCTTTTTCAAGGCCTTCTAGGATGAGGTTTGTCCCAAGGATGATCTTTGTCAGTCTCAAACTCTATCACAAACACTTTCTTCTAAAGATACTTGAATTTTTTTTTTTTATTTTTTATGGAGTCCTTTTAGTTAAATTTCTTCTTATTCTTTTAAGAAATAATTTCACTTCCTGTAAGAACTTTTCTTCTATTCTCTTATGGTCTGCTGTTTTTGTTTTTTTTTTTTTGATTTTTTTAAGTGTTTCGGGTTTAGCTGGTATTTTTTTTTTTTGTCAAAGAACAAAAAACCACTTCTCTACTACTTAGCACTCAGGAATTCAGAAACCCAGCATGGAATTCTAGAGCGTACTTAGCAAATTTCACTTTACTTAGAGGCGTGTAGAAGGAATATAAATTACCAACCAGTAAAGACGACAACGACGACGGCAGCAGCGTTGTGCTTGACAAGAGGATGCAATCCTGAACGAAGGTACGTTCAAGAGTTCGAGTCTGAATAACTCTTTGCAGTCAGGACTAACTCGCGCGCGTTAAATGTAGCAAAAAAAAAAAGCAATACTTCTTCACAGTCGGAAGACGAACGAAGAATTTTCTCAACTTTCTCACGCGCCTTTATCAACAAACAGAGTTGGACAAAAAAATATCCAACAGCTCTTTTAAGGACTTTGATGCCAACGCTAGGATTCACTCGGCAGTAGGCTGGTGAGTGAGTAAACCAAACCGTCTGCTCTTTGGATAGAATAGCTGGAACTTGCCGCTGACTGGCTGTGTGCTTTTAAAGTGATGTGAAAATGAAAATGCAGTTTCCGCACCTGCGCCAAAGTTGGGCAAGCTCCCTCCAATGGACTGGGTAAGGATGGCAGAAGGATATGGATGGAGCTGGCTGTACACAACCAGGAAGCAATAGAGGGCAAAGCTCACTTACACATAAAGCAAAGAACGGAGATGTATTCATGCACTGAATGATATGGGATTCAAAATGACCCAGAAAGCTATCTGTCTTGTGTGTGTGTGGAAGAATTGAGTGTGTCGTAGTGCATTGCAGTTAGGCGAACTTTTCATTCACAGGAAATGAGTTTTGCAAGCCCCAAATGCATGAATGAACGACAGCCCTTATTTCCAACGACATCAGGATATGAATGAATTTGTATGAAATGGTCCTTTATTCGGCATAGGTATGCAACGCACTTATGGTTTTGTGATTTTGTTGTTGGTTTTTTCTGGAGTCATTTCAAGACAACTTTATCCAATTTTCTGACAGTAATTCACTTAGCGTGGGCCAAGGCAGATATGGGATAGGCTTAGGTTGACTTCTGGTCCGGAATGGGCTGGCCGATGGCGAGGTAATTTGATTGATATTTTTCGGACAACACATCGGAAGGAATGTAATTCGTCTTATGAAGAACAGGCGAGCTGTATTTTATTTAAGTTAGATGTTGATAGTTAATTGAACTAAGGAACAAATGGAATTCAGTTCTTAAAATTTAAATATATTCTTCTTACTTAAATAATTGTGTCTTGCTCAAACCTACCAATGTTTGACTTCAAAAGTACAAAATTCGAAAATAGTCAAAAACCCCAGAAAAATTGGACACCAAAATGACCGAACTTCGAAAAAATTCCGACAGAGCTGATTTTTGGTGGAGAGGTTAATTTGGATGTCCTAAGTATTTCCAAAAAATTATCCTAAATATCGACCAGGTCCTAACTTGTTGGGGGGTAAAATTTTGATTTTTTTTGCGGAAATTACCTGCAAATATCACTTTGTACACAAAATAGATAGTAAAACTTTTTTCCATAGAATCAATAAGTTTAGAGAAAAACATGCACACATCATAGTAAAGTACATTTTTTTGTAGTTAACTATATAGTATGGTATGTTTATGCTTACATCGCCTCATTCTAAAATAAATTTAGGAGTTATGGGTTTCAAGAAGTTAACGAAAGGCTACCCTTTTAAAAAATGTTGTATTTTTGTTTTGATTCAATAACTCCTTTTGGTAACAACAAAATGTCCCTTAGGGAATACCTTAAAAATGAGGTGTTAACGGGCTCTGTAAGTTTATTTGTCTTTGAGCTACAGAATGCCAAAGTTGGCCTATGCCACATATGTAAAGAAGAATCAATTTACAAAACTCTCGTTATCGTTAACGAAGGATAAGATGATGACAATGAAATTGGACTTGAATAAAATTTAAGTAAAATTTCGTTTTGTATTTTCCAATGAACTTTTAATTGTTAAACCCCAACAAAATTATATGGTGTGGGTTGTGTGGCAGGTAGCGCCCGTCCCGTTGAAACCACATGTTGTTAGTATCCACTATCGACAGATAGCGCTTGCTACTGGAAGTGATAGCCTGGCTAATGTCGTTCTGAACTATCTGAACTATGGACCGATGATGTCGATAGCCCAAAACCCATACCAAACAGTGACCTTTTCTGGATGCATTGCAATTCGATGGATCTTGTGTGGATTGTGATCTTGCGAAATTCCACAATTTTGCCTGTTGACGACTTCATTCATCCAGAAATGAACCTCGTTGCTGGATATGATATTTGGAACATAATATCAACTTCCTACTGCTCGAGAGCTTAGTAAGCGAACACATTCCGTTGTCTATGGTCATTAACTCTGAGTTTCTTGGTCTGTAGAGATTTGTACGGGTGTAACAACTAGTCATGATGCAAAATTTTGCTCTTGTGAGCGGCTCAGAATTGGCTGCTTCGGATTCTCCTGCATATTCTCACGGCCAGCGATGATAGTTTCGGCTGGCTGGTCTTGCGTTGAAGCACGGGTGAAGGCGGATTTTTTTCTGAACCCGTCGACTTGAATTTTTTAATTTATTCACTAGGTTGCAAAAAGTACACTCGGAAGAACGATTATGGGCAAAGAGGGTGAAATGTTGCTCAAACAGAAGAGTCGCTTTCAGAAAACTATTTATTTATTTGCACATGTTGTTGAATAATATATTCGTAACTCTCCACGTTAATTGGCAAGACAGTTTTAATAAGCGACAGCCAATTTTGTATAAACTTGTAAATCTTCAACAATAAGGGCGAGAACATCTGCCAATGTTTGGAAATCCGTATTGCAAAAAGCTTAAAGAATACGATCTATTTTTCTTTGTTGACGTGCGAACTAATTTGCTAAGATGTATTGGAGTATTTAATTTTAGAAAAACTTGAACCCAATAATAATTAATTAAATATACAAATAACTCAAACATTGCAGTTCACAACTTAAAAAAAAAAATATTTTTTGAATTTTTGAACAAATAATATTTTTTTTATTCGTACAGTAATAAAAACTTTAAGTTGGTGTACCAAATTTTTTCTTAAAAATGTTTTAAAAATTGTGTATATAAAAGCTTATTTTTTTAAGAAACCACTACAAAGACTTAAAATACTTGTTCTTACATGAACTAATATTTGTTTGAATTACTTGGCATCCTGTTTTTAGCTCCAGCTACTAAAGGAGTTCTTTTATTCATTTAAAATATGAATTTTATGCTTATGAACTGTTTTTCTCTAATAACATTAATGTTTGAAATTCATAGTCTTTTAATTTAGAGCAAGTTCGTGTGACCCAGTCGTGCATTTTATTTTTAAACCAAATCGTAAACTATTTTTAAGCGCTGGCTTGATATTAAATCAAGGAAATTTCCTATCTTCAAATTTTCATTTTAACATTGAAGTTTTATTTTTATTTAAAAAAAACTTTTACTATTCTATATATAACGGGTGATTTTTTAAGAGCTTGAGAACTTTTTTTTTTAAAAAAAACGCATAAAATTTGCAAAATCTCATCGATTCTTTATTTGAAACGTTAGATTGGTCCATGACATTTACTTTTTGAAGATAATTTCATTTAAATGTTGACCGCGGCTGCGTCTTAGGTGGTCCATTCGGAAAGTCCAATTTTGGGTAACTTTTTCGAGCATTTCGGCCGGAATAGCCCGAATTTCTTCGGAAATGTTGTCTTCCAAAGCTGGAATAGTTGCTGGCTTATTTGTGTAGACTTTAGACTTGACGTAGCCCCACAAAAAATAGTCTAAAGGCGTCAAATCGCATGATCTTGGTGGCCAACTTACCGGTCCATTCCTTGAGATGAATTGTTCTCCGAAGTTTTCCCTCAAAATGGCCATAGAATCGCGAGCTGTGTGGCATGTAGCGCCATCTTGTTGAAACCACATGTCAACCAAGTTCAGTTCTTCCATTTTTGGCAACAAAAAGTTTGTAAGCATTGAACGATAGCGATCGCCATTCACCGTAACGTTGCGTCCAACAGCATCTTTGGAAAAATACGGTCCAATGATTCCACCAGCGTACAAACCACACCAAACAGTGCATTTTTCGGGATGCATGGGCAGTTCTTGAACGGCTTCTGGTTGCTCTTCACTCCAAATGCGGCAATTTTGCTTATTTACGTAGCCATTCAACCAGAAATGAGCCTCATCGCTGAACAAAATTTGTCGATAAAAAAGCGGATTTTCTGCCAACTTTTCTAGGGCCCATTCACTGAAAATTCGACGTTGTGGCAGATCGTTCGGCTTCAGTTCTTGCACGAGCTGTATTTTATACGGTTTTACACCAAGATCTTTGCGTAAAATCTTCCATGTGGTCGAATAATACAAACCCAATTGCTGCGAACGGCGACGAATCGACATTTCACGGTCTTCAGCAACACTCTCAGAAACAGACGCAATATTCTCTTCTGTACGCACTGTACGCATTCGTGTGGTTGGTTTAATGTCCATTAAAGTAAACTGAGTGCGAAACTTGGTCACAATCGCATTAATTGTTTGCTCACTTGGTCGATTATGTAGACCATAAATCGGACGTAAAGCGCGAAACACATTTCGAACCGAACACTGATTTTGGTAATAAAATTCAATGATTTGCAAGCGTTGCTCGTTAGTAAGTCTATTCATGATGAAATGTCAAAGCATACTGAGCATCTTTCTCTTTGACACCATGTCTGAAATCCCGCGTGATCTGTCAAATACTAATGCATGAAAATCCTAACCTCAAAAAAATCACCCGTTATAACAAACACTTTAGAGAAAACATAACACTTTATTAATTCGAAACATAAAAACACACAATACATTTTATATAAAAGCTATAATAATTCGGACTAAAAGTTATCCTCCGAGTTGGCTATCAATACAAATAATAAACCTGTGGAGCTGGAACTGCAAGAGCTAGAGGTGCTGATGATACGAGGGGTGCTCTTGCTGGTGCACTCAAGGTACTTTGTACGGCTGATTTTAATCCGGTAAGAGCTCCAGTTATTGGGCTTAGCTTTGAAATTACACCAGCAAGAGCTCCAGATATTGAGCTTTGCCCTGGAATGAGACTTCCAATCGCATTTCGAAGAGCTCCCTCACTGTAAGTTGGCGCTTGGACATAAACAGTTCGTCGAACAACTGGACGGATTGTTCTGTAGATAACCTGTTGTTGGGGTGGGTACTCATAAAGGGTAACAGTTGGTGGGATTGGTGCGCTTAGGGGTGATTCGAAGGATTCATTTATTTGTTCACTCAAACTTGACGTTCCTGCTGATGATGAAGCGGCTATGTCTGATGATACAATTAGTGACGAAGGTGCAGAAATTTGCGGCGGTTGTTTTATGGAGGATGCAAGTCCACTCAAAGCTGGAACCAATAAAGGAAGCTTCTTTTTGATTGCAGACTTCAAAAGAAATCCTTGAGTTGTTGTCGCCAGAATAAGTAGACCAATCTAAGTATTTAAAATATAATTTAAGTAATTCCAAGAAATGAGAATCAAACTTATTTACCGATAAAGCAAAATTGATTTTCATCTTGGGGCTTTTGTTTTTCAAGTACTTGAGATGTTGACTGATTGTTGAATATTGATAAACTGATAGCTTGATAATGATTTTTCCTCACTTTTATACATACATTCATTTAAATGGGTATCGATAGCAAATGTCATGTCATTTGCTGAAATCTCGTTCTTAATTTCATGAATGTAATTGGAAAAGTTTTTGATGTAAAACACGTTTTTCAAGTGGCCGAATGGCGTTGAGGTAATTTAGAAATTAGTTTGACAACATTTTATGGGAAAGTAAAACTCATGTTATAACACAACAAAGCCCTCGGGGCTGTTTGAAAAGAATTCAAAGAAAAGAGAGTGAGATTTTTGAAATAGCTTAAAAGAACATTTTTGATTTAATGATACTTAGATAAAATTAGAGGAATTAGAGACTTAGTAAGTTATGTGTCGGTGGTAGATCTAGTAGGTGAAGTTCTGTTATTGATTTTATTAAACAACTCATCTAAAGGTTCGGCCAATTAATGAACGAGGAGGAAAAGTGAAAACTTAGCATTTATCAAGCGTTAACTCTGGACTGGCTTGTTATACAAGGCCGTTTTCGACCTTCAGAACGTCAAATCAACGTCAATTTGTTCATGTAATGATCTTAATTTATTGACGCAGATATTACTATCACAAAATCTGTTCATTCGAAGTCAGCCAATTTTCTTACAAACGCATTCGACGTTTAAGAATATGGTCTCTGATTTATCAATAATTTTGTCGTAAACTCGATTTTTGTTACTGCAGAGCTGCGCCGCAAATGGTGTTATCGAACATAATGACCTTAGCTTTTGCATCAACATTTCGTTTTGGGTTTTCAAACAGTTGACTTTTGCAGTTTGAGCCTAAGAACAGTTTACAATTGCATTTTTGACGCAAATGATGTTTACGAAAACGGCCCAAATTTAAGTGTCCTCTAAGATGGTATAATTTTTGTTTTGTTCTGCCAAATATGAGCTGCTCTGATCCCAAATCCACTTTCTGGATATATTCAAACAAAGAGGTTAGAAGATATATATTCCAAAAAATGCTAAGAAATATTTTTAGCTGTAATGACTGATAACAACTTTGAGTTGTCAAAGAGATAAATCTTACGTAGTTTTTGATGTATAATATGCTATGATCCCTTGCAGTTCCTCATCCTCACGGACAACTATGTGAAGCTAAAAAAAAATAAGTAAGAGAATCTAAAGGTCTGTGTGTAAAACAGTTTTATGAATAAGAAATATTAATCAAAGGATCATTTACGAATATAAGAAATAGAGTGGGAGACAAAACGGTGCCCTGGGGCACACCAGCAGTAATTTTCTACGAAAAAGAGATTCATTTTCAATAGGAGAGCTTCATGCCAAACTGTCTATAAAAATGCTTTTGAAATATCACAATAATCTTTGTTTTTTGTTTGAACAATTTTAAGATTTGTTCAACTATTAATTCTTTATCAGAAAATCTTCATTTCATTGCATATTATTCGAGATATCGATTTAAGAAAATCATTACTTTTTTAAATCAAACAGATATATACTTAAAATTATGATAGGTTGTATTTTTTTACTTTAACAAAAAAAATGTGTAAAAAATTTAATTAAAATCCGTTCATTCTATAAAAAATTGGTAGTATGGAAGCTACTGTTAATAATGTCCTTATTTAAAGAGTTTTACTTGCGACTTATAGGTACTATAAAGCAAGTTATGCATTCGAAAAAAAATCTAACTCGAGATTTTGATCAAAATTGGCATTACGATGACAGCAAAGGCTAGAAAAGTGGGTTTCACAATTCTGTCTGTCTGTCTGTTCGACTTCAGCCTAAACGCGGGCGATTTTCTTTAAACTTTGTAGATATGGTTTTTAACTTTTTCACCCCACACTTTTTTTTTTCTTTTTTTTTAAGACCAAAAATAACGGTACCTGCCATACGATTTTTTTTCGAAATTTTATAAATATTTTTTTTCTCAAAAACTGTCCCACAGAATTTTTAAAAAAAAAATTGAAAAATTTCATTTGGTTAAAACTAGCTAATGGTTGAAAAAAAATTTACAAAAAATTGTCACATATTTTTGGTAGCCCCACTGGGTCCATTTTTTTTGTTTTTGATTTTCTCGAAAACGGTACAGCCGATTTAAATAATTTTTTTTATGTTAGAGCTCCTCCAAAGTTTGAATATTATTACATATTCAAATTTTCAATTTTTAATTTTTTGGATTAAAAAAAAAAATCAAAATTTTTTTTTGGAAACTCAATATTTCGAAAACCCCATTCTCGATTTTTTTCAAACTTGACAAAAAAAAGTTTCTTAACATAATCTACAAGATTTGAGAAAAAAAATTTTGTTTCATCTAAAACTAACGTACCTTCCATACAAATTTTAAAAAATGGTTTTCGAAAATCGTATTTTTCTCGAAAACGGTTCCGAGAATTTTGCTAAAATTTTTTTCTTATGATTAATCTTTACGATCTATAATTTAATAAAAAAAAATTTTAAATCTACATAGATATTATTGGCTGTTCCTACCATAGAACGATTTTTTCGAATTTTGAATTTCTCATTATCGACATAACGGATTTTAATGAAATTTTTTATAAAAAAGCTCCAAAAAAGTTTAAAAAACATTGCATTTAAAAACTTAAGAAAAAATATTTTTTCAATTTTTAGAAAAAAAGTCGTTTTATTTTTTTTGAAAAATTCGATATCTCAAGAACGGCTTAGTATTTTTTTTTTGCAAATTAGACTTTTATTCGTACAATAATAAAAACTTAAGGTTGGCGTACCAAAATTTTTTCTTAAAAATGTTTTAAAAATTTTGTACATAAAAGCTTATTTTTTTAAGAAACCACTATAACGACATAAAATTTTTGTTCTTGCATAAACTCATATTTGCATAGCATTCTGTTTCTATCTCTTACTACTAAAAGAGTTTAAAAAATAAAATGTATCCTTATGAACAGTTTTCTCTAATAACATTCATTTTTAAATTCCTAGTCTATTACATAGGAGCAAGTTCATATTTTATTATAATTACGACCGGTTTTATTTTTTTAATTTTAAGAAGTTTCTGTTTAAAAAGTTTTATTAAAATCCGTTCCTTCGATAGTAAAAAGTCTGCTAGTAATATCCTTATTTCAAGATTTTTTTTTTCATTGATTGGTACATTGTAAAAATTATAAAACACACAAAAATGTCTTAATGTCCTGTAGAAGTCTGTAGAGTAAAATACAATTTTTGTAAATCCTTTTTTAAAATTTGTGTGAGGTACAGTGAAAGCTCTACTTGCGGACAGCTCCAATAAACGGACACATTTTCGGGAACGGACTTCTTTTTCGAAAATCTCATACAAATCATCATCATCATCATCGGCTCGACAACCGGGTTCCGGTCCTGGCCTCTTTCAACAAGTCTCTCCACCTATCCCGGTCTCTAGCCGACGCCATCCAGTTGCGCACCCCAAGGCTTCGGGCGTCCTGGTCTACGCCATCTCTCCAGCGCAAGCATGGTCTACCACGCTGTCGTCTACCATAGAATGTACCACAAAGAACTTTCCGAGCAGGTTCCTCTTCGCTCATGCGAGCTAGGTGCCCTGCCCACCGGAGTCTACCGAGCTTAATTTTTGTCACGATATCTGCTTCAAGGTAGATTGCGTACAGTTCATGATTGTACCGTCTCCGGAATCGTCCTTCCTCACATACGGGGCCAACAATTCTCCTTAAGACTTTTCTCTCGAACGCAGCTAAGAGGTCGGAGTGCCTTTTGCTAAGCACCCAAGTCTCGGATCCATATGTGAGTACTGGCAGGACCATGGTCCTGTACAGCAGCAGTTTTGAAGTTATGGTGAGATTTCTGGATTTGAAGAGCTTTGACAGACTATAGTAGGCTCTGTTGGATTTGAGAAGCCGCCCGCGTATTTCTTCTTCTATATTGTTATCGGCTGCTACTATTGACCCAAGGTATTTAAAGGATTGCACCACTTCAAATTCGTGCTCCGCTACCTTGATTGTTGGACCAACTGTTCCTCTCGCATTCGACGCCACCATGTACTTTGTTTTACCTTCACTAATGTGCAGCCCCAGATTTTGTGCCGCCTGCTCGATCTGGATGAAGGAATCGTGTACAGCTTGTTCGGTTCTTCCGATGATGTCAATGTCGTCTGCGTAAGCCAGTAACCAGTGTTGTCACTTCCATTTCAAAACCCGAGGTAGATTGAGATGAAAAACAGTGGTAGATTTAGATTTTGCGTGGTAGATTTGTAATTTCCCAAATGATGATAATTCAAAACGACAAAGTCCAAAAATATTAAATTATATGCTAACCAATTGGACAGTTAATATTTATTGATAAAATTACCAAAATAAGTGAGACATAGTTTTTATTCAATATTTTGTATTTTTTGAAAAAAAGAGCTTATAATAAATATTATATATGTATATGTATACATTATAAATAATCATAAATAAAAAAAGATATCGTTAAATAAAATTTTTAAAGTCATTTATAAAGACAAAGTTTTACACATTGATTTAAGTACCTAAATATATTTGTTGAGATATTTTGTTCTATATGCATAAATATTATATATCTTTAAACTTACCATCAACAAATTAAAATTTTCAAAAAAAGCAGATCAATTTTGCTGAAGGAATAAAAATATCAGATTTATTTGTCATTTCTTTAGCAAAAATAAGACTGTTTATAATTTTGGAGTCAAGTTTTTTTTTATTTTATTCATTTCTGAAAGGCTCTTTTTGCTGCAGCTCTGCTACATATGTGGTAAAGCAGCTAAATTATTGAACATATATTTACTAAAATTCGCATACATTCATCTCTTTGCTTAAATCAATCCATCCCCTTTAATGTCATTATTTTTCACTATCAAAGAGCAAGAGTGGAGATCGCACTCATTATTGATAACTTTCTGCGAAATATCGTTAAGAGGGAATACTCTTTTTAACAATATTGGACTCAGCGTTGCCGATGTGGCACGATCGTGCCATTTTGACACGGAAATTTTCTCGTGGCACGGTGGCACGAAAAGTTTCAATATGGCACTTTTTTTTTTCATTATTTTACCTAAATGCGTTTAAGATAATTGACCCAACCTTTTTAAAAAAATAATCCAAACATACAAAGTATTTTGCCACACTTCAATATTTTAGTATCAGAGTTTTCTCATCTTTGATGATGTTGTTTTGGCGAAATAAGAAAAAATTTTGAGATTGGACTAGCCGAAAGTATTTTTCTTGAAGATTAAAAAACGTTCTACGTTAAGTTGTACAAGTTAAGAAACAATATTGACAAAGGAATGTTCATTAATATTTAAAAATTTATGTTGATTGTTCTTAGTTTGCCTCACGGCAAAGCGAGTGTTTTCAAGGCTAAGTAATATTAAAACAAACAACAAAAACAGACTGTCATACAAAACATTTAATTATATAATGCTATATAATGAAATTATTAAGCCTAATAATTATCAAAATTTCAAACCTCCAGCTAATTTATTTATTTAACTTATTATAACAAAGCTTTATTACGTCTTTATATTTTTAAATAATAATAATAGGTACTCATCATGTGACGTGAAATAGGTAGTTATATAATACATACTTATTACTTATTATGAACTTGCCAAAAACTCTTGTTTCTGGAAAATACCTATACACGAATAGAGAAAGTGATTTTTTGTTTGTAATAGTATTTAATTAAACTTTATTTTTAAAGAATAACTTGAGTTTTTTTTCATATGGCACGAAAATGTTACAAATGGCACGTTTTTCCAAAGAGTGTGGCAGGAAAATTTTTTTTTTTGGCTGCAACGCTGATTGGACTTAAGAATTGAAGCAGCTGGAGATGCACCCTTGAAAAATCGAACCTTTTTATTAGCTGATCACAAAGCTTAATGTAATACGCAAGAAGATTTTCTTTAATTTTATAAATTTCCTGGTTATATTTTTAAATGTGTTCAATTCAATCAGTAACTGACTGCCTGCTCTAACTCTATCTAGCCAAATATACATAAATCAACCTAACCTTAATTTGTCTGCGCAAAAGTGAACAAAGTTTTAGAATTTGGTCCTATCTAATTGTAGGTACTCATCAAAATGAGCCAAATGAAACTAAATAATATCTGAGTCGGTGCTTTCGAGTTTTATTGCAGTTCCCATTGAAAGAACATTAAAAAAAATAAATCCCTTAATTGTGGTACATTGAAGAAAACAAGAGATTCTAGCTGGCAACAATCTGCGGATGAATGTTCGCTAGAGTTCTCTGGCTATGTGACAAGATTTGTTTTAGGTTACATTGCAACTATTGTAGGTGCTAATGGTAATGTGACATGCAGAAAATAATGAGTGTATAGAAAAATGACGAAGATTGGGCTTCTGGAGCGTGGAACAAGAAAATAAACTATCGCTTAGCTAGTTTTGAGATTAATTGTGAAGTTTCAAGGAAGGCCACTATGTTTGTGTGTGTTTTTTAATAAAATGGTTTCATGTCATAAAAATTATGCTGCAAGTGTGTTTTCGGGAGCTGCTATTGTAGATTCTTACAAGAAAAAGTATGAAAATGACTTCAACAACTCACGTTATAGAAATGGTATAAAATGTTAAGGATGATTGAATACGACAATGGGAGTTAGATAGAAACCGAAATGTTTGACAGTTGTTCATCTTTGAATCCTAATTTGAGTCGTCTATACAGTATTAAAAAAATTATTAATTTGTTTTTGTTTTCAAAATGCTCTGTTTCAAGTATTTTGAGTTTAAGTAAAACTTGTAAAATTTGAAGTAGTTGGGGAATTTTACAAGTAGGCTTTTTGTAGTACGTATATACTCGTATATAGAGCATTTTCTTGATGAATTTCGAATAATAGCGTAGTGACTTTCTTTCTAAGTTAACAAATAATTTTAAAACTAGCTAAACGGTAGTTTATGTTCTTGTTTCACTCGCCACATTTCCATAAACTCGTACGTTTCTGCAATCCTGGACTACCACTCAAAAGCACTTAAGGTTACTTTAATGTAACTAAATGTACATCTTGTCACAAAGAACCCTAGCGAACACTGATCCGCAGACTATTACCATATGGAAAATGGATGATCTGGTAGGGAAAGTTGAAATATATACTGGTTTTATTTCTTTTTTTCAGAGAAGCTGTTTGCTTGAATTTTGTTACTTCTATTACTTTATTAAATTATATGCTTGTTTAACAATCTGGATCCTAAGGATAATTCTTACATGAAAAAATATTAAGGAAACTTACGTGCAAGGTTGATTATTTTTGTCTTTTTGAAAACTTTTTTCGCTTTCATTTTGCTTAGAAGTTGATGGTCCACTCGAAAGATTTCTAGTTAAGAAATCAAAAATCCAAATAAGTCTGATGGGACATGGAAAACAATTATCTAGACTTACGTTTCAGTTAATTTTCTTATTCAAAATTTCCTCATTTTTGATATTATTAACGAGTCTGCGTTTAAAATCAATTCAATTCAAGATTCAGCTATACCACAAAAATTAACCGATGATCACAGAAGGCATTATAAAACAATAGAAATAAGCTTCTAAAGCAAAATTCCTTGGAGTGTGTGTTAGCTATACTTTTCATAGGGAAACAAAATTGTAACATAAAATGTCTTGTTGAAAAGAGTAAAATATACATAAAATGAAAGTGAAACCATCTTCATGAGTAAAGAAGTCTGTTCAGAAAATGTAGTAGAAGGCTGACTGCTGCATTCGGAAAAATTTAGACAAACAAATTGTGTTGTAATAGTAATAGCAGATTTTTGTTTGTAATTTTTCTTTTTGGATGGAATGTAAAAAATAGTGGTAAAATTTTGAACTACCGTGGTAGATGTGGTAGATTTTATAAATCTTAAAAAGTTGTGGTAGATCTACCACAATTGTGGTAAAGTGACAACACTGCCAGTAACTGGCTGGACCTGTTGACGATGGTCCCTCTTGTTGCCGTGCCAGAGTCACGGATTGCTTTCTCCAACGCCAGGTTGAAGAGGAGGCAGGCCAAACCGTCCCCTTGTCGGAGTCCATTAAAGATGTTGATTGGTCTGGATAGCAATCCGGCTATTTTTACTTGGCTTGTTACGTTGGTCATGGTCAACCTACATAGTCGTGTCAATTTATTTGGGATGCCGAATTCTCTCATGGCTTTGTAAAGTTCTACCCTGGCTATGCTATCATAGGCGGCCTTAAAGTCTATAAACAGATGGTATGTTGGGATGTTAAATTCTAGACATTTTTCCATCGCCTGCCTAAGGGTAAAGATCTGATCAGTTGTTGATTTGCCTGGAATGAAACCACACTGATATTGTCCGATGACGGTTTTAGCGTATGGGGTTATCCGGTCTTGTAGGATAGAGGAGAGTATCTTATAGGCGGTACTCAACAACGTGATACCTCTATAATTGCTGCACGTTGTGACATCTCCCTTCTTATGTATGGGGCATATTAAACCTTTTCGCCAGTCTTCTGGCATTTCTTCCTGCTCCCATACGTGTACTATAATATCATGAATTGCTTGACGTAAGGCTGGCCCGCCGTGATGGAATAATTCGGCTGGTATGCCATCGGCTCCCGGGGATTTGTTCTGTTTAAGCCGGCCTATAGCCTTCTCAACCTCTTCTATGCTTGGTGGCGGCAACATAGAGTATTCTTCTTGAAGTAGTGGAGCCTCCACTTCTGCAGTGAGCTGACCATTTAGCAATTCATTAAAGTACACTTCCCATCGCTCCAGTATGCTTTCAGGATCGGTGATCAGATTTCCCTCTCCGTCCTTGCAGTATGTGCAGCGTGGTGTGTACTGCGTCATGTTTCGGACGGATTGGAAGAACTTCCGCGCAGTACTAATGACAATATTCTTAAGGCGTGTCCACTTCTCATTTACGCCCAGCATACTGGCTCCAGGACTTACTCTCCCTAAATCAAGTGATTCTAGGGCGAGTTCTAACGCATTACCAAAGGTGTTACTTGTGTTTTCATTGCGCAGGGCAGCCGTGTTGATTCGAACCTGATCGGCGGATGCAATGCGTCCTCGCAAGGCAATCCGCCCTCGGAAAACCATACCAACAAGATAGTGATCCGAGTCGATATTGGCACCTCGGTACGTTCGTACCGTCATCAAGTTCGAGTAGTGGTGACGGTCTATCAACACGTGGTCTATTTGGTTACGAGTGACTCCATCAGGTGATACCCAGGTGGCTTTGTAGATATCTTTACGCGGGAACCTGGTACTCGCAACGACCATGTTTTTCGATGCTGCCAATTCTAAGACTCGAAGTCCATTGTCATTAGTGTTCTCATGCAAACTATGGGTGCCTGCGTAATGCCTGAATACCGGCTCCCGACCTATTTTTGCGTTCAAATCCCCAAGGATGATTTTAACATCATACCTTGGACAGGCATTGAGGGCCCTCTCGACTTGTTCGTAGTAAGTCTCTTTTTCTTCGTCTGAGGACTCCTCCGTAGGTCCGTGAACGTTAATGAGGCTGATGTTCGTAAATTTGCCTCGCACGCGAAGGGTGCATAGCCTTTCGCTTATAGCGTTAAAGCCGATGATGGTAGACTTCATTTTTTCGCTGACTAGGAAGCCTACCCCGAGCACATGGTGTTTTGTATGACAGCTATAGTATATGTCATATTCTTTCTTCTGTAGAACACCATTCCCTGTCCATCTGATTTCTTGAAGAGCTGTTATGTCAGCTTTATATTTTGACAGGGCATCGGCTAGCTGCTGAGCAGCTCGAGCTCTATAGAGCGATCGTACGTTCCATAAGAAAATTCGTAAATCGTTTTTCAGTTTTCGTTGCGTTGGTTGTCGTCGTGTGATCAGTCCGTTTCCGAGGCTTGTTGTCGGTCTCGTAATTCAAAAGTTTTACGGGACAGGGAATTAACCTGTCGCCAACCTGAGGAACCAGCCTGATCATATTAGCCAAACCTTTTTAAAGGCTTGTTTCTAGCGGCCGCTACGGAGAGGCTATGATCAGACTTCCACCAGTCCCGAATAGTTACGGCACGTGCATGTTTTCGTATGCTACATGTTATTCCCCCTATTCGTCTGATGGCTGACCGCCATACAAATAACTTTCCTATAAACGGACACTCTCATAAACGGACGCGGACACGTTTTCTTGCCCATTTTAGATAGAAAACCTCCCATACGCGGACACATTAGATTATTTAGTGATTATTATTTCTCAAAAATGTAACGGAAAAGAACAGCAGATCTGTTCTAAGTACAGTTTATGTTTAATACGTAAATTAATCTATAGAAAATCTCCGATAACCGGACGCCAAGCTCTAATAACTGGATATTGCGATGTTATGTTATGTTATGTTGAAAGGTTATTAGGGGATTTCCCGAGTTAGTTACTGGTTGGTGTAATTTTGAGAGGGTATGGTTCCCTTTTTTCATCGCGTTTCATTTTTACACATGTCATTTCCTTTCCTTCAGCTACTCATTCATCACACTCAAAAGTTTTTTGTATACCCTTAATATGTGAGAGACACAGTGTGAGCATTAGGAAAAAAGGGAGGGGTCAGAAAGGAGGTGTCGGTGTACATTGGTTTTGAATTTTTGAACATTGCAGTGACTGGGAAAGACAGAGCGTGGTAAGGAATTCCACATTAGCGTAGTACGGCTGAAGAACGAATCTCTATACTTCACAGTACGTCCGAAGTTGGGCTCAAGGGTAAACTGATGGGCATTCCTAGAAGTGCGAATATTACGGTTGAATTATTTAAGGGGAGGAATGCAGCTGGCTATTTCACTAGAGCATAGTCCGTTAAAATAACGGTAAAAAAGGGTGAGGCAAGAAAAGTTGTAAATTGCCAATGCATTGGGCAACAAAAACTTATTGGTTCGCGCTTTGGCAAAAAGGTTTGTTTTTTTTTCAGCCACAACATGAAAAAATATTTTATCTATGCAAAGTTTTTTAGATATATAATATTGGAAAAAAACAATCTGCAGAGATTTCAAGAAATAAAGAAGATGTTCGTGGAAACTGGCAAGGTAGATCATAGATCGAATATTATTCAGAATTAATATGAAGTTAAAAAAAAAGTTTTTTTTATTACTTTCCCTTAACCGGACAGTTCTCATAACCGGACAAAAATTGGGGGACCATGAGACCAATTGTTTTTCTGAATCTAAAAAGTTAAAAAAAATCGAGCATTTAGTTTTAGAGTATTGAGTTTTTAAAGAAGAAATTTATAATTTCTTAAATAAAAACAAAATTGAAAATTTGAAAATATGTACAATGTATGTATGTACAACATTATTTAAGCTTTTAAGGAGCTTAAGTGTAAAAAGATGATTAACATTCGTTGTACCTTTTTTGAGAATATCGAAAACCATATGTAAGGTACCATTAATAAGCATATATTTTTATACTTAAAAAAACCGTTAACTTGCTTTTACCAAATTAAATTTTTTCAATTTTTGAAAGTACAATTTATAGCTAAAAAGAACAAAAAGGGTGTGTCCAGCAATAACTACGGCCCAAACGACGATTTTCTTCAAAATTGGTAGAGAGCGTTTTACATTTCATAATGGTACGTGCCATACAATTTTGTTTTTGAAATTTAAAAAATATTTCAGATTTATTAAAAAAAAAATTTTTTATTCTTTTTAGTAAAAACTTGGTTATGGTTAAAAAAATTTCTAAAATGGTTGTCAGTGGTACTTTCCACAGAAATCAAAAATGATTTTGGTATATTTTCTTTTGATAAAGGTCATAAGAGTAGTATTGTGTACTCAAATTTAAAGAACAATTTTTTCGAATTTAAAAAAAAAAACAAATTTTAGTTTTTGAAAACGCAATATTTCGAAAACCACATGCTCGAACTTTTTAAGCCTGATAACTTATCAAACATCTATTTCAGACTTTCTAAAAGATGAGTAAGAAAAATTGTTCTGTGATCGAAAAACAACAGTACCCAACAGTACCTAACAAATAATAAAAAATCATTTTCGAAAATCTTTTTTTTTTTTTTTTAGAAACGACTCCAAGAATTTTGATACAGATTTCTCTGTATCAACTAATATGTACAATTTATCATTAAATAAAAGACAATTTAAAATTATGTGAATTTCTGACTACAGCCGTAACTAATTTTAATTAAATTTATCTTATACCGAAGCTTTCCAAAAAAAACTTTAAATTTTTTTTTGAAAAATTTGATTATTAAAAAGTCGGGTCAATGATTTCTTGAAAATTTATTTGCAGTTGCACAATAAATGGTACACACAAATTTGTTTTTAAAAATGTCATAAAATATAACAAAAATCAAAACATTATATTAAAATATATACATACATACAATATCTACACACAAACATTAAGTATATACACAAATTTATTATTTGTAAAAAAACCACTACAACGATCTAAAATTTGCTAACCATAAAATCATGTTTGCTTAAGTAACATAGTATTTTTTAAGATCACACTAGTAAAGAAGTTTCTCTTTTAAAAATTGAATTTTTTAAAATTTTTCTTCAAAATTTTCATAAACGTAAGAACAAGTTCGTGTGACCCATCCCTGGGTGAATTATCAAAAAATTGATTTCTATTATTTACAAAAATACGTGGTCTACACTATATCGCTTCACACGTGTTACATAGTCTCAATATGGACCTAGTCTAAGAAGTAACGTCTTCTCAACTAAAGATTAATCTACTCAACCCAGAACCCTCAAGACTATTAAGAGTTTTTAAAAATTATTTCGTACAAGAAAGACTTCATATTTAAATAACAATTTCTTACATTATGTATAGAATTTGGATTAAATTCGTAAATGGTCTTTATTTAGAGTGCGAGAACTTTAAATGGACAACACTATTTTATTTGACAAAGGATTTAAAAGTTTTCGTTTTGTTTGGTTTGGAGCAAAGTTTGCAAATTGTTCAAATTTATTTTGAAAAACATGGTTCCATTCGCGAAATAATTATGGTACCATAAAACACACGAGCAAGCCAGAGATAACGTGTGTCTTATGGTGCTTATAATCATCCATCAGAGCGCTTAATTCGATAAACTATGGATCATTACTTAACTTCAAACGATTACGATACTGACCGTTTTTAACTGAAAGAAAATTGATAATTTCATTCGAAATAGCTTTTTTATGAATTAAGTCCACAAAAATTGGCGTTTCGTCCCGGCGATATCACATGGACTCATCCGTTGACTGTGAGGGCCTTGTCAACACGCAAGTTTTGTTAAATTCAGTTTATCTGATAATAATCCCATGTGAACTATATCCAACCAAGATTAAATTTCTAATCATCAAAGCTGGAAGATTTTGACCGAGCTAAGTCTTCTACTTTGTATTATAAAAACCTTCATATAGAAAATTGATGACTTCCAATGAATAAATGATGAATTTTGTAGTCAATTGAGCTTTCAAATAATAATTTCAATATTTATTTGTTTATTTACCAATTGATAATTGACATTCATGATAATTGTGAATACTTTATTTTAATAAGGGGGATAGGAAACGTAAGTTGTGGTTGCACTACTTGCCGGTGCGGTTGCAGGTAATGGTACTGGTGATCTGAGTGTACTAGTAATAAGGGACTTCAATTCAGAAAGACCCGAGAGTCCTGGTAGACTTCTGACAGTCAAAGGTAAGACATCATTTCTTGGTGCTTCAACATACTGGTAAACAGTCCGACTTAAGACCGGCTGAGATGCTGTGTAGTAGACTGGAGTTCGAAATACTGGAGCATATTCATATTCATATGACGCCACTGCCGATGCAGGAATTTGATGAACTTCTTCGACAACGGAAGAATCAATTATATCAGATTGTATTGTTTCACTGAGAGGAGCTATTTCTGCTAACGAATTATCTGTTGGTGTAAGGGGTCCAACTTGTGGAGATATCAAGCCAATAGAGTTTCCCGAATGTCCTGAAGTTGGTGGTTTTATTAAAGATGGAATTAAGGAGAGCTTCTTCTTCAACAAAGTTTTCAAGATTTTTCCTTGAATGCTTATAGCCAGGGTGCCCAAGAGGCTAATCTACAAAAATGTGTGTTCAATATATTCAATTACTTAGTTGAGTTTGTAGAAATTAAAAATATATTTCTTTACCATGAGAACAGTTTGAAGTTTCATTTTGAATTGAAATGTATTGTTGCTGGGCGGTTGAAGGCAATTGGTTTTCTGATAATCTGAATTGTAAGACGGTCGACTTTATACTCTACAACAAATTCTTGAATCATGAAGACCCAATGTTATTACTCTAAATGCTTTTTAAAAAAATCCTGTTGTGTTCCAATTGCAATGCCACACAGAGTGGGTCAATTAAGTTTTCACAATAAGAAACGTGTTTTTTTATGTTTAAATTTTTGGTAGAACTTAGGCACACAATTATCTTAAGCTTGTGAACTTGAATAATGAGATTTCTTGTATTCTTTTTTCTGTTTATTATTTGATTTTTATTGATATAATTACTTATCATTGATTTTTGTGATATTAACGACTTTTCTATTATTATCTACTGTCTCAATATCAACGTGAAAAGTCTGTAAATAATTAAGAATACATGAATCAAAATAACAAAGGGATTTATGTAATATTTTAAAAAGAGCTAATATTTAAGTATTAGCACGATGCTTTTTAACAATTTGACCTTTTAAAACATTTTGCTTAATTTGTTTTTTTTTTCATAATTTTAAATATTTTTGTTTAAAACAAGCATAGCACTATAATAAATATAGAAATGATGTTCGTAGAATACAAAATGTCGAAACCGATGTGCAGTGAGGCAGCATTAAGTGTGACATAACTGATAATGGTAGAACACTTACTAAGTCATTTTATTGTTCCAAGACCCCGGCAGAGATGTGGAATGATACGAAATCCGATTTTGAAAAACTCAGTGTTTTTGGTTGCAAAGCTTTTGCGTTCAGTCGTAGTCAGAAATAAAATGCACGACTGGATCGCACGAACTTGTTCTTATGTAAAAGTACTTTGGAATTTAAGACACATTTTATAAATATAAAACATGGATTTAATGAGATATAATAATGTTCAAATGCATAAAATTGCCGTCTGGTTTCCAGAAAAGTATGAATTTATGCAAATAAACTTTAAAAAATCGTTTTATTTTAAATAAATTTTTTATATAAGAAATTTCTCTAAAATTTTTCAAGAAAAAATGTGGGATGCGAATTTTAAGTATTAAATAATATTGATTTAAGGAAATAATTTAAAAAAATAATCGTTCATAGGTTTTGAAGATATTGATTAAAAATTTTTTTTTTTGTCAAAAAAACCCAACAAATATTTTTTCGAATATTTTTATATACAATATTATTTTAAACTTAAGGGGACTCCTGCTGAAAATGAGAAAGTCGAAAATAAAAAAAAACCGGTCTATGGCAGGTACCCCTAATAACATTTTGCCCCAAAATTTTTTTTGACCAAAATGTAGTTCATGTCCATAATATCACACTTAATTCTTTTTATCAAAATCGTTAGAGCCGTTTTCGAGATAAATAAGATTTTGCATTACGGGTGTATGGGGGGTACCGTTAGTTTTGGAGCTAAAAAAAAATTTAATTTTTCTTCTAGGGAATCAACGAAGACCCTTAACTACCGAGATTGAAAGACATAGGTCCAGTGTTTTAGGCTGTAGTGAGAGGTACAGACATACAGACACACTGAAACATGTTTTTTGTGTACTAAATTTTCCTTAAAATTTTTATAAAAAAAATTGATATGCAAATTGTTAGTATTTAATAAAATACATTTTAAAACGTAATTTAAAAACTTTATCGTATATCGGTTTTCAAGATATTGAATTTTCAAAAAAAAAGTTGTATTATTTTTTAAAAATCCAAAAACAATTTTTTCGAAAAAATTTTTAGTTTATATTTTTTCAAATGCAAAGCAGCTCCTGCATAAAAATTTTGGTTAAAATCGTTAGAGCCGTTGGTGAGAAATTCGAAAATCAAAAAAACCGTTCTATGACAGGTACCCTTATAACATTTCCCCCCAATTTTTTTTTGATCAAAATATAGTCCATGTCCATAATATCACATTTAATTTTTTTTATCAAAATCGTTAGAGCCGTTTTCGAGATAAATAAGTTTTTGATTTACGGGTTCGAACTCGAGTTTTGAAGCTAAAAAAAAAATTACAATTTCTCCTCTAGGGAATCACCGAAGACCCTTAACTACCGAGTTTGAAGAAAATACCTCCGGTAGCTTAGGTTGTAGTTCGAGGTACAGACATACAGACTTACAGACATACAGACAGACAGACGGAATTGTCGGACCCACTTTTTTCGTCTTCGCTATCATCGTAATGTCAACTTTGATCAAAATCTCGAGTTCGATTTTTTTTCCAAATGCAGAACTTGCCCTATAGTACCTATATCGCAAGTAAAAAGGAGAAACTCATATTCAAATTAAGTAATGATGATCCTTTAATTGGATACGTGGATGTCGATTGGGGAAGCGATGTTATTGATAGATAATCAGTTACTGGTTACATGTTTATGGATGCACAGTGTCATGGCCTAGCAACAAACAAACTACTGTTGCAAATTTTTCAAGAAAAGCAAAGTATATGGTCCTTAGTGCAGATACATCTGAAGACATTTGGATTCGAGGTTTATTATTGCAGGATCTTAAGCAAATTCAAAACGAATCTGCAATCACTTCCGAAGATACTAAAATATGCATTGGAATGGTGATCAATTTAGAAAGTAAAAGGTCTAAAATATAGACATGAAACATCCCTTTATGCGGTATCATATTCAAAATTGATAAATCAAAATTGGTTGTTTTTTGCAAGGTCTCAAGTTGCTTACGTACTTGACTTAAGGTATCCCCATACAAATAAGATCATTTTGTAACAGCTTCTGTTGATTAGGCCAATTTTCAATTGATTCATTTTGTTTTGTGTTTAAATGTGAGTTAAGGTCTAATTTGGCAGTATGATAAGATACAGAAAAATAGATGCCTTAGTACTCTCCCTTGTTGCACTCCATATTTAATAGGTTCGTAACTACTTTTTAGTAACGATTTTTAAAAAAAGAAAAGAAATTTTAAACATTTTAACAGCATTTTTTAAAAGGATATTACTTCTTTCAGATCTCGTTATAAGTTTAAGCAAACACACAAATAGACATACAAATCATGTAGAAAAAGGAAACTTTAGATGAGGGAAGTCTTAATACTAAACTTGTGTAAAACTGCCTTAAACTCATTGAATAAAATATTTTGTATTTATGTTATTGCACGACCATAACTCTTTTAGCACTAAAGTAATTCAACTCTGTGCTAGGTAAAAAAAAAAAATAGGGCTAATCTACTCTTTAAAATAAAAGTAAGCTACCTCAGGTTCAAAGTAATCTCTCCTATGAAGGGAATCGCTTTCGATGGCAACTAATCTAGGTTTTACCAAGGCCGTTATGTGATTTCTCCCTTAATCACCATTAAGTGTGTATTATTACTTTGCGTCTGAAATAATCTTACCTAAGTACTAGTGTAATGTTCCCGACAAAAAATAATTGAACCTTAAGTGATTTTTCCAAAAATCATTATTAATTCTGTATGGTGATTTGACTTCAATACTGTAGGGCGAAATACAAATTTGTTGACGCAATTTACTACTTCAAGAGAATTAATGTAAATCACAAAATAAATAATGTTTATAATATAATCACGATTGATTTTGTTGAAATTAACTCCTCCTGGAGTTTAACTACCTTCTTCTTCTTCTTTAATGAATTGGCTCAGTGGAAGCATCTTTAACTAGTGAACGGAAGGATCTAATATCTAATATCAAATTCAAATAAAATAAATTTGTAAATGACGGGGGAAATAAAAGCAATGATGTTTACTAAAAGCACCCAAAAACTGAACGTAAAATTACATTTTTCCAAAAGCCATTCAAAGCAGGTGTACCTCAACGGATTTAGATCAACAATTGAAACAAATTTTCTTTGAAAATAATCAAACTGAAGCGATCTTAAGGACACATGTAAGTAAATTTACACTAAATTTATGTTAATTTTACACTGACTTTTCTTTGGGTACTCTTCCTTTAGAAATTTTGTCATATTTCCTTAAAGGGACAGAATCCAGTCCATTTTCTTGGGAAACTGATCAATCTGAAGTCAATTGCCTTGAAACTAATCATAAACAAGCGAACTTTAGGACATTTGTAAGCAAATTCACTTTGAATTTAGGTTAATTTTATGCCGGTCGTTCTTTGGGTATCATCCTAAAAAATGTTTGTCCTTTTTCGTTGCACGGAGTCCATTCATTTTGGTTTGAAACAAATCAGACTCAAGCAAGCCTTAGGGTATATGTTAGTAAATTTACACTGAATTTAGATCAAATTTACACCGACTTTTCTTTGGTCATACATCCTAAACTAAATTTGTCATATTCCATTGCAAACGGGACAGAATCAAGTCCATTTTCTTTGAAACTGATCAATCTCAAATCAATTTTATTTTGAAACTAATAAAACTCAACCGAGCCTAAGGACATTTTTAAGTAAATTCACGCTTAATTATGTTAATCTAACACTGATTTTTCTTTGACTATTCATCCTAAAAAATGTTTGTCATATCAGTCGATTTGCTATTAAACAAATCAAACTGAAGCGATGCCTAGGACATATGTAAGTAAATTTATACTAATTACGTTAATTTTACACCGATTTTGCTTTGGCTATTCATCCCAAACTAATTTTTTCATATTTCATTTCAATTTCTTTGAAACTAATCAAACTCAAGCGAGACCTAGGACATATATGTAAGAATAGTTACACTGAGTTTAGGTTAATTTTACACCGATTTTTGTTTGAATATTCATCCTAATGAAATTTTGTCATATTTTCATGCAAAGGGCACAGATTTCTTGGTTAAATATTTCCACAAATATCCATTTAATTTGTAAATTTTGAGTAGATCAATTTTCTTTAACAAGGAGCGATTTCTAAATTATGAATTCTTAAATTTTAATTAGCAAGCACCTAATTTCCTACAATTTGTTTTTACATCTTCCCATGGTACAATCAAATAAAATCAAATTTGTAAACAACTAGAATTACAACCCAACGAAAGAATTGTATTGCTTTCATTTCCCTAGCAAATGGAAATGCAAAAAAAAAAAACCCTTAATTATTAGCCACTCAGGAGAGAACCAACCCAAGTGCAGAGAGATATTGTAAAAAAAAAAAAATTAACACCCTTCTCTCTTTTTTGCAATATCAAACCCATGCATTATTCACGTTCAAGGTCATTGGGACAATTGGACTAATACCCACATCCGCCATTTCTTCTTTATTTTGAGATAACCAATCAAGGACTTGCTTGAAAGTTATATGAAAACGAAAACAAGTGTATAAGGATAACAAATTACGGTACCGACCCTCAAAATGGGAAGAACCGAATTGGGACGTGTAGTTTTAAGCCCCCGCAAAATCAAAAGGCTCGCTACATCACCTACGCAAATCGGGTATTTCCACAGAAAACAAGCTTTCCCGCCAAGACTCAATGCACTTCCGGCTTTGCCGCAATGCCCGCCATTTGAAGCCGAAAGAATGAGGAACGAGCTATATGAGCAAAGGAACTATATTAGTCCTTTTTGTTAGTTTGCTTCTGGATGGTTTTGTTGTTGGTTTATTGCCAAGCAGGCGTGACCTAGACATTGACATTGAAATGAGTGGGCTGAAGAAATTGAACACATATACAAAACAAAGGAAAAAAATCCTTCATTCCGGTGGGAAACGATACAAAGAGGCTCCACCTCAGACACCTACGCACTATTTTCATTTCCCATATTTTTGCCTGGCAACTTTTTTTTATACTCGTAAGTATATTTATTGCGAGTAACAATGTTGATGAGGATGTGATGTATTTTTAGTTGAAAGTATTCAAGAGAAGGACACAGACATCAACGACAGAACTGGCTCTGCTCCCCAACAATCAGGAGCAGCAGGACGAGAAACCCTTTGGAAAATAGCTCTCAAGCCATCATGATTCCAATGCCGAAGCATAATCAGCAAAGCCAAGTAGTGAAGGGAAGTGCACGAAATGGAGCTGTTCCATCCTCTGCGTCTGCATGCAATTGTGGTGTATTGGAGATGTTCAAGGAAGTGTCATGGTGGTGATTTTATATCCGTGCAAAATACAAAAATGAACACTATTATTAATGTGGATGTGTATAGTTGTGTTGTGTTGGTGTGAGCGAGTGAGAGAGTTTGAAACTTCGAGATTTTAAAGGTCAAGGGCAACAACTCTGAAAAGTTATTCTCTGCGAAATTTCAAGACATCCAAAAGCTATCGAATATATTTAGTTGGTCGTCGGCCTTCGATTAGGAGGAGAGATGCGGTTGTTTAAAAAAAAATTATTATAACAAGAATTAACTGCAAAAATCTTAAGTCTTTTTTTTAAATGAAATACTTTTTAGGAAAATACATCGTTCAAAGTGATCCGGCACTTACGAGGGCGGTCCGATAAGTACTTAGCCTCACCACCGCTCGATGGCGCCAGTATCGCAAGAGAGATTTACTATCTTCTAGTACATTCTCTTAGATGGCTACTGTCGAAATTTCAGCCGAATCTGATTCGTAGTTTTGTTTTGACCACATGTGGAAGAGGAATATCGGTCGGTGATTCGATTCTTGATTTTGGAGGGGAAATCGAGCAGCGCTTGGATGCGGTGACTTCTTCTTCTTCGTTGGCGACCGTCAAAAATTGGTATAACGAGTTTCAACGTGGTCGCACATCAGTTTTTGATGAGCCCCGTCCAGGTGCCCCGAAAATGGCTACCACGTAGGATAACGTGTCGAAAATCCACGATTTGATATTGGCAGACCACCGATTGAAGGTGCGGGAAATGGCTGAAATGGTATATATTTTAAAAGATCGCGTGGGTCATAGCCTCCATGAAATTTTTGGCATGAGAAAGCTGTCGGCGCG
The DNA here is from genome assembly GCA_911387755.1 of Chrysotoxum bicinctum. NCBI lineage: Eukaryota > Metazoa > Arthropoda > Insecta > Diptera > Syrphidae > Chrysotoxum > Chrysotoxum bicinctum. Next base: position 173,219,223 of record OU426989.1, read on the forward strand.
ATGGGTGCCGCGTTTGCTCAATCCGGACAACAAACGCAACCGTAAGACCACGGTAAAATTGGTCGAATCGCACTACGAACTGCTGCTCCATCCACCGTATTTTCCAGATTTGGCCCCGTGCGACTTGTTTTATTTGCAAACTTGAAAAAATCTCTCGCCCACCGGGCAGAATTTGAGTCGAATGAGGAAGTCATCGCCGCCACGGAAGCCTACTTTGCAGAACTCGAGAAAACCTATTTTTGGTTAAAGAAGTTGGAGCATCGATGGATCAAATGTATCGAGCTAAAAGGAGACTATATTGAAAAATAAATCGCCATTTTTCCAAAATTTTTGTTTTTCTTTTGTAGACTAAGTACTTATCGGATTGTCCTCGTAACTCTAATTTTATGTTTTTTTTTGTATAGAATGCCTGATCTAATTCAAGACCTACAAAAGCACTTGGGATATGACTTCATCATTCATGCTAGGTCTCTTATACTGGAGCATATTTTTGAAACTTGAAAATAGTTAATAGTAGCAATGGGCCAGATCTGGCGAATACAGTTAGTAACGAAGCAACCCAACCCAATTAGCTTAGTCTTGCCATCGTAACCCCTTAATCGTTGATTTCATGCCCGAATCTTCGTGGAAAAATATTAAAAAAACTGATCTTTTAACTGTATTTCAAGCTGTCTAACGATAGAATGATAACTTTGGATAAAATTGTAAACTATATATACTTTCTTTCTTCGTGACCTTTTATTTAATTCAATAATGTTTATCCTTAAGGGTGTAACCACATCCGAAACGTCACAACATAAAAAACAAAACAAAAATTGACCTAAAGCCCACTTAAGGATAAACATTATTGTAAACTATATTCCACAATTTGCCAAATAGCTTTAAGGCGACGCGTTATGGCGCAACCGCTTTAACATCATTCTTGAATCAATTGTACGCAACACGCAAGTCAAAAACTGAGATACAGTTTTTCAAAAGTCTGTTCAACTGCTTGCTTATGCAGATGATATTGACATCATTAGGAGAACGAAGCGATTTGTTACTGACACATTTGCAAGTATCGAATCGGAGTAGGCGGGTTTGGATGTTAATGAGAACAAGACAAAGTCTATGCTATCATCGAGGAAGGAATCTCAGCATCGGCGACTTTGACAAACGTCACGATTATGGATAGGTACAACTTCGAAGTCGTCTAGGACTTTGTATACCTAGGCTCCACTATTACCTCGTAAAATGACATCAGTGGAGAGATCAAAAGAAATACTACTCTCGCCAATCGCTGTTTTTTTTTTGGATAAAGAAGGCTTCTAAGTATTAAAGCCCTATCTCAAAGAACCTAGGTGACCTGGTATAAGACCCTTATCATCCCGATCCTGCTGTATGGGGCAGAAGCGGGTGCTTTGAAAGAAAGTTTCTTCGAGTGGTTTTCGGTCCAGCATGTATCGATGGAGTATTTAGGAGAAGAGTCAACAATGAGCTTTATGGGTTTTATAACGATATCGATCTTGTCGAAAAGGTGAAAACACAACGGCTGAGATGGCTGGGGGCGCGGTTTATCATACCCTGCCATTCTAAATCTGAATCTGGACTATGAAAAGCTTAGTTGGTCATCAAAATAATTTAATAGTTTAGACATTTCAGAAAAAAGGTCATTGATGAGTATAAGAAAGAGAGTCGGAGACTAAACGGAGCCCTGTGTCACACCAGCATTTATTTAAGGAACTTCAGACTTTAAGCCACCCAAGACAACCTGCACTGAGTGGTTCGAAGAAGATATTGATCAATACCGAATGCACGCATTTTCGATAAGAGTGCTTGACGCCAAACTCTTTCGAATGCTTTTGAAATATCAAGTGCAATGTGCAATAATCTTACTTTGTTCGAAACGATGTAAAGTGGACTTATTGCTACTGAAGTCATACTGCCTGTCATTGAGAAGTTTTCGTTCTTCAAGATATTTCATATAGTTTGGTTAAAAGAATTTATTTGATTAGCTAACCGAGTTGACCCTTGAATTTTAAACGGGTAAGTTTGCTGATTGTATGGGGTTTTCCAAAAAAGATTTGCAAACAGATGATTGTGGCTCTCTTGTGTAAGCTACATGCGTCAAATTGGCTGTCATTAATTATGTCTGTTTTGCCAAATCAACATAGAAACGCATCCAGAGAAAGTCTATCTGCACTATCGGTCCATATAATACTTCTTTGAGGCCATCCAGGCCATCATCGTCAACGTCGCTATCGGTCGATGATAACCAATTTCTTTTCGACCGAACTGGATGATATGGACACAGACGACATGTGGTTTCATCAGAACGGAGCCATTGCTCGTGGACAATTTGGACATGTGATTTCGGAACATGGTTATATCACGCGATCAAAAAAGATCGAAGAATTTTACCCCGTTAGAATTCTTCTAGTGGGATTTTCTTAAGCCAATAAAATATAGACCACCAATGGCTTGAAGCCAACATAATCAATGCCTTTGGTCAAATTCAGCCAGATTTATGCTCCAGAATTATGGAAAATTGGACGTTTATAATGCCAGCCCAGCACAGCCAAACCGCAGCCGACATTTGAATGATGTTATATTCCAAAAGGGCACATATGGGCCTTATAAATGAATATAAAATCTCAAAGACTTCTGACTCTCTGTTTGTTTTATTCAAATTTGAAGACAGATAACAATAGTTCAATAGTTGCCAATATTTATTTCAAATGATATAAACTGAAGCTTCAACAGAGTTGCAAGTCGCTTCTTCGGAGTCTAAAAAAACAATGTTTAACTTTGCTGCTTTAAAAGAATGACAATGCGACTAATATTCGTTATCTAAAAGGAAACCTACTTAACTACTTAAAAACCGGACAAATATTGTCATATTTATCATACGAGAATGCCAGAATCACATCCGTTTGAAGTTATGTATAAGGACTTCATTATTCGCGATGTCTTTGATGACTTAATCTACGTTATCAGAATTCATAGATACTGTATAGTCACCCTCAAGCTTTAGGATCTTTGAAATTTCATTTTTGCAAGCGATAGCAGTTCTATTTACCTTTCTCATAGAACTCGCACAAACTGACCAAGAAGAAACTGCCCACCTGATAAAGCAAAAGTCATAGAAATAACAAACCACCATGATAGCAAGGCCCCTCTTCAAGCCCTGACGACGATAAAAAAAATATCTAAACCAATATTTTTATATCTTTTCAATGTACTCACATTCCCGCAAGAAAATATTTGCCTCAGCCTTAAAATGTAAATATTATGACTTTGAGTTTAGTTTTTTTCGTTGTTGTTGTTGTAATAATTTTTTGGCTTGGCCGTTTTGATGTGGTTAAAGTTATCCTGGTGCGCCTTTTGCTTAGAGCCGAGCAAATATTTTTGTGCTTGATTAAAATTTTAGCAACAAAGAATTGATTCATTGCGTATAAACACGCGCAGCGCCAGTCGGCAATGTTTAAGGGGCTTTCGATGTAGGTATGAGAATTCAGGGTTGCCAGGATCTTAATTAGCTTAGGTTTAGAATTTGTCGAATAAATTAATTTCGATGTTAGGGAAATTGCCAAAAGTAGATACTTCATCTCAATCATTTTGCGAGATCACCGTGTCTTTGATGTTTTTAATTTAGTTTTGCAAGCACTAAAAGGGGGTTACGACTAACCTTAAAATGTTTAACAACAGTTCGGGGAGGTACCGACGCACATTTGTTTTGAATGCCCTCTGAAACTAACAGTACGTTCGAAGTTAAGGGTAAACTGATGGGCATTTTTTGAAACAGGAGTATTACGGTTGGAGTATTTTAAGGGAGGCATGCAATTCGATATTTAAAGAAGGTTTATTGAGAGACCCTTATAATATTAAACACAGTACGGACGATGTGAAAATTAGAAGGGCGAGATAAAGAAGGTGTTGAATGTTTGCAAATTGAAATGGGCAGGGAAAACCGCACCAGGTACATGATTCCATAATCCTGTTGTGCGATTAAAAAACAAAACTCTGTATTTGACAATACGACTAAATTTAGGCTCGAGGGTCAACTGATGAGTATTGCTACCGTAGCGGGTACCACGGGTCCACTGATTGAGGGGAGGAATGCAACTGGAAAGAAGCGATAAAACAATGAAGTACACGACATATTCCGGCGGTGATGGCGGAGATGGGAAGGATTCCATGATAGCTCTGTTTCCTATCAGTTTCAATGATCTGGTCTGGATTGTATCCAATAAATAAAAAGAAGTTTGGGTTCGCCTGCCCAAAAATTTGAACAAGCAAGAATTATTGATTCCTGTTTACTTACTTACTTATCGTTCTACCCATTGAGAAAACGGTTATTTAGTTGGAACTTTTCATGCCGGAGAATCGGGTTTACTGCCAGTCGTTGCCACCTTAAAATAAAGAGCTTCTCTTATCATGAAAAGTGATTCCAATCTTAGCAGTTCTCACCCGGCAGAAAATTAAAGCTCCTTTACATTCCTGTCGGCAACATATACACGGGAATGGTTGAGAGCTGTTAGCCATTGCATTAAGGTTATCTATACATTAGCCTCTTATTTTATACTTGCGATATAGGCACCATGGGGCAAGTTCTGCATTTGCAAAAAAAAAAAAGGATTTGAGATTTTGATCAAAGTTGACATCATTACGATGATAGCGAAGGCGAATAAAATGGGGCGGACAATTCCGTCTGTCTGTCTGTATATTTGTACCTCGATCTATAGCCTTAGCCACTGGAGCTATGTTCTTCAATCCCGGTACTTAAAGGTCTTCGGTGATTCCCTAGAGGGGAAATTGATTTTTTTTTTAGTTCTAAAACTAACGGTACTCCCTATACACCCGTAATGCATGATCTTATTTATGTCGAAAACGGCTCTTACGATTTAAATAAGAAAAATTAAGTGTGATATTGTGAATATGGACTACATTTTCGTCAAAAAAAAAAATTTGGGGCAAAATGGTACTAACGGTACCTGTCATAGAACCGTTTTTTTTTTTTGATTTTCGAATTTCTCATCAACGGTTGTAACGATTTTGATCAAAAATTTTCAGCAGGTGCCCTCTGAAGTTTAAACTAATATTGTGATAAAAAAAATATTCAAAAAAATATTTTTTGGGATTTTTGAAAAAAATCTATACTACTCGTTCTCGAAAAATTTTAAAGAAATTTGTTATATAAAAAAATTACTTTAATAAAATGATTTTCAAACTTTGTTTGCATAAATTCATACTTTTACGGAAATCAGACGGCAATTCCATACATTTGAACATTTTTATCTCATTAATTCCAGGTTTTATATTTACAAAATGTATTTTAAATTCCAAAGCAGTTTTACATAAGAGCAAGTTCGTGCGATCCAGTCATGCATTTTATTTAAGTTTGTTAATTACTTGTTCGCTTACTTTCTGACTTGAGGTATGAAGCCCAAGTATGTTGTTGTTTTGTTATTTATCATTATTTTTAGTGGTAACGGAGAGGACAACAATTTTCAAATGGCTCTTTTCGGCTTTTTGTTTAAATTTTAGGATCTTCCTCAAAAATAAACTCTTATTTAAAGGAATTAGTAAATCTTGCTGGCAGCCCTGTCCCCTGTCCAAATTCCACAAACGAGCCACTGCTCTTACGCAAAACATCATCCTAAATACAAAAAGAAGGTTAATGTTTTCGAAAAACCTTACTGTTTGCACTGAGTAAATAATGAAGGTTAAGTTGAATACTTGACAAGGCGAATGAAGGCGAGGAAATGACTTGATTTTAATGCTTTTTACCTCTTCAAGGAAGAATTTTGTGCAAATAACAATAAGAAAACATTTAGAATTTGGTCCGTTTTTTTATCTCAAGATTATTAATGCTTAGGTAGATATAAATTTATTTTACTTAAATGGCAAAGGTATAGACGGGTTTTAGAAGCATGTGATTATCTTGGTACGTGACCATCCCGAATGGGCCAACACAAGATGATGCAGATGGAAGCTTTACTTTTGTGGAAACAGTTGGCTTATGCACAATCGATGTAGTGTAACTTATGACATACTTCAGGACATTGTGGGTTTCCGAGTAGAAAACCAGATTTAATCGCATGATATGCCCATAGCACCGGAATATGACAGAATACCATAACAGTTCATACCAAATACTCCAGATTCAGCTATTGAAATCTTAACAAAAATCTTTAATCGTACCTATGCTTACATATTGAAAAGTAGAACCAAGTTTTAAAACTCACTGTTTTTTCCGATCCACAAAACAGGAGATATCAATTTGGCAGAGATCTACTACCTTCTCAGGAGTCCCTTTAGCAAGGCTTCAGAGATATGAAAAGGAAGAAGTATTGAATTAAAAATTAATACTTAGCCGGTTTCATCACTTGAGCCTTATCAGCACGCATGCCCCTACGGAAAAGAAGGATGACACTATATGTAGGAAGAATTCTACGAGCTTTTCACCAAAACTATGGAAAATACTCCAAGATTGACATTGAAATATTCCTGGGAGATCTTAATGCCAAAATTGGTAAAGAAGATATCTTTGGTAGGAGAATCGGAAAATATATACATAGCTTGCACGATATCACTTCCAGAAACGGAATCAGGCTTATCGACTTCGTATCAGGAAAGATCATGGTGTTGAGTAGCAATGGATTTCCCTGCCTTCCACAAGGGCACTTAGCGGTCCTCTAATGAGCAAAACTGCAACCATAATCGATCATGTTACTATCGACGCAAGGCACTCCTGTAGCATAGTTATTCGTACGTACGTACAGATCAGCTAACACTGACTCGGACTCGGATCAGTACCTGGTTGGTGCCAAGCTGCGCGTGCGAATATCCATGGAAGTTTTTAGGCGAACATCAACCATGAAGAGGAATTTCAACGTTGGAAGAGTGCAGTCGGGAGAGACCGCCATAGCCAAATATCTTTACAGCTTGCGAGAAACCATACTAATGATGAAGTAAGTCCAGAAACCGACTGGCAGTAATCGCACCAAGCCGGTTTGACTGCGAATGAACTGAGAAAAACAAAGGCAAAACTGAGGCTTACAAGTTGTGGCAGCAAAGGAGAACGCGGGCTTCCCGTCAGGTCTACGTTGCCAAGAGAAGGGATGAAAACCCTGAGGCCGAGAAGTTTGCAGAGATGCTGTGGTAGAAAACAGGTGCGGAACTTCTACAGAAGAGTCAAATAAGAAAACAACAGCATTCTCTAGCCGTCCTGGAGCCTGCAAAGATAAGGAAGCAAACACTATAGTGGAAACGCAGCCGTTGTTAAAAAACTAGAGAGATCACTTCAACCAGCTGCTTAGTGGCGATGAAGGTCAAGACTCCGTCAACGAGCAGCTCCGTCAACTCTGAAATTTCACCCACCCGCCCTAAATTTGATCAAGGTTGTCATCACCAGGTTAAAATTGAACAATGCAGCCGGCGATGATGGTCTACAGGCGGAGATATTCAATCTCGCTGGAGATGATCTGGTAAGGAGCATACACCAACTAATAAATAAAATTTGTTCCGAGGAAAGCTTGAAGAGTGGAATTTTAGCATCATCTGCTCTATCCATAAAAAAAGTTATCGCTTTTTCTGCACCAGCTACAGAGGCATTAGTTATTTTCACATCTTATCAAGCATATTATATGATCGCCTGAAGCTATTTTCTGTAGGGCTGTGTCTATCAGGAAAGATTCGATTTTTGTTTTGTATCCGATTATCGAAAAGTATTGATGATTGAAATCACAAATTTTAATTTCAATCGATCCCAATCTCAATCACTTCGATAATTCTCGATATTCTATTCCAATATCAATCATTTCAATGAATTTCGATTTTCGATATCAGTTAACTCGATTCCATTTATCCCGATTCAATCAATGACGATTATTATAATTGCCAAACAGACGGTGGACTGGAATTTCTGGGTTGAAATCGAAATTTAAGAACAGACTTGATTGTATTGGTTGTTATTCGAGGTATCAGGATCAGGTATGTTTAATGTGGGAGTTGAACCCACTATGTATCTATGGCTAGTTGAATATTCACTCCAACGTGTTGAGACCTCAACTATCGTTGAAGGTTACATGTTGCTCCTCCGCTGAAAATAAATGTGAAAATGTGAAATATAGACATTGAATTTCTTCGAAATCGAAATGATATCGAACCGGAAGAGTATTGCATCATTTGAGTGAAGTGAGGATAATCGAATGGTCGATTGATTAAAATGATCCAATCATTTTGGTAATCGATTGATGAATGATTCGATCATTGGAAATGAACGATTTACACAGTTCTAATTTACTAACTAAATAATTGGCTCTTATAATTTTAGTTTCAGGTCTGTAAATTCTACCATCGATTAAATCTTTACACTGCGTCAAATCCTGGAGAACACTAAAAAAGTTAATATCGATGCACAGCACCTTTTCATCAAATCCAAAGCAGCTTATGACAGTGTGAAGAGGGATGAGTATGTCAAGTTTTTGTACCCCTGCCAAACTGATACGCCTTATCAGGAATACGTTGGAGAATGCTCGGTGCTCCGTCAAAATTGAAAGAGCTTCAACCAAAATCTTCAGAGGACTACGAAAATGCGACAAGGCTTCCATGTTCTTGGGAACTTCAATATTGTTCTTGAGAGAGTGGTGCCTGGTGCGCAACACACAGGCCAGCGCAACTGGCACTATCTTTCAAGAATCCACGCAATATCTTCCATATGTGGATGACGTCAAAATATGTTCTAAGATTTTGAACAAATTTGTGTGGCAGGTACCGTTATATTTGGTTTAAAAAAAAAAGAAGACAAATTTGTTTCGGGGATAAAATTTAAAAACGCTTTTTACCAAGTTTCAAGTATACATCGTCTAAGCCGTTTAGGCTTTAGTCAAACAGGCAGGCAGAATCAATGGTGCCACTTTACTTCAATTGAAGTAGATCTACTTCTTTTTTCAAAATATTTTAAAATCTACTTTCTACGTGCATCGTACCATCAGCAAAATATTGAAATCTACTTCTTTTTAAAGATCTTCGTTTCAACCTAGTTTAATTTTACAAAAAAAGCCCAATTCTACTTCTTTTTCTTTATTTTACTCTAGGTAGTATATAACCTCAGAATTTCCATGAACAAAATGTACGTCAACACAATACAAATGCACAAATGAGTAATTTTACATGTGTGCACGAATCTTATTAAAATTTTTCCAGACACACTAAATCACTATTTTTTCGTTTTGTAATGGCAACTGATAAAAATCTTGAATGCAATATTTTTCTAAACGCAAGTAAAAAGTCATTTTGAAATCTACTTCGATTTTTCTCAAGTTACTTCACTTTTTTCTTCAAATCTACTTCGAATTTTTTTCAGAAGTGGTAACGCTGGGCAGAATTGTAAGACCCAGTTTTTTATATCTTCTATATCATTGCAATGCCAAGTCTGATCAAAATCTCGAGTTCGATTTTTTTTCCAAATGCAAAACTTACCCTTAAGTACCTACAGCGCAATTGAAATAGTGGCCACCTTATGGGAATCAGCTTTTATATCGTAAGTACAAATTCAATTCGAATTATTTTTTCCAACCACCTTCACCCCAACATTTGGCTTTTCGTCCAGGCGAATTGATCAGTAAACTAGTGCCGGCCTTGGCAGTATGTAATTTTTGTTAAGTTCAAGTCATCTTAACTACAAAACGTCTTACAAAAAAATCCCCTAAGCCATTAAGGTTTTAGGTATCCATAATCAATTACAAAATTAATAAATCATCTTTCCCTAATTCACAACTTGCATGGTATTTAGTTCTTCGTAATGTTATAGACGGGGTACGAGTATATCGTAGTTAGAAAAAGAATGTATTTAACTTTCTTACTAGCACAGCATTTCAACTACATAGTAATCAAAAAGCAGAAACGAGCCTCCTCTACCTGAGCCCCACTTCTACTAGGCTTGTGAGTCGAAATCATTACATACTTTCCTAGACATTGTATACATTTTCTAAAACTAGTTACAATTAAGTTTTCCTCCCGATTCGTCACTACAAAATCGGGAATGTAGGTTATAGTTAGATTTTTAAAGATTCAAGTATTTCGAAACCTTTTAATATTATCGTCAACTTATTTCGCCATTACAATGCAACGAACCTGACTTCCGTTGCAAGTTTGTGTTATGTATGTCATACTCTGCCCAAAATTGGCAATCCTATTGAACACCCTCCCACCAATTATGGGCGAGCAGTACGCCTTTTTAGAAGAAACTCGACGACCACGACAGCCATCAGCAAGTCGAACGATGACGAGACGATGAATTAAAAATTTATTTTACTACAGGGTGCTCACAAATTTGTCACTGGAATTTCTCGTTTGACCAACTATGGCGGGGAAGGTTGCTCAAATCGGTTTTCGTTAATTGTTTTTAAACGACCAAGACGACGAACGCACCAGCCATTACACTCGCTACTTCAAACCTGTGTCATGAACAAGCAATGTGTTGTCGCCTTAAGCGGACAACGACTATCATAACGACTACACGATGCCGCGGCCGCACCAGCGATCAGCATTTTGTCATTCGGCACATCCGGTCGTAATCGCTTATAAGCACTTGCTGCTAAATTTAGTCGCCATAATTATTTTAATTTATTTTTTTTTTCGTTTTATTTTTGGCAAGCCGTTGAGGTAAAATGTTGTTGTTGTTTTTTCTTTTCAAGTTTGTCAATGAAAGTTGGCGGCAGTTTTCAGGTGTACGATGCCCGGCACGACACGTCACGGCCGCAACCACGCTGCCGGCCGTACACCACCGACCGCGCACCGGTTCATTCGTTGGATTTTCGAAAAAAAAAACAACACCCCAACAGCACTTTGGGAATGCATTACAGTGGGACGGATATGGATGCCAAAATCGAATCGAAGCCTCATTAAAGTTTAGAGTTTATTAATCAAGTGGTTGGCGGACGTTTGCCGGCCGTCAACGCAGCCTACCCATTGACTTGACATAATTGAATTGGGCAATTGAAATAAAATCGATATGAATCGATTTATTTGCAGATATACCTCATCGGCGGTGCCGGCCGCCGGATTGCTTTGAGTGGAATTTAAAGTATTTTAAAATATTTATAGGTACTGCACTATATTAAGGGCCAGGCACGGATTTGTAAAAAATATTGTGTCAGCAAGTGAATGTACAACGAAAGTGACTATAATGACTTACGCCAATGGAAATATTATATGTATTGTAGGTATATACCTACATTAAGTACTAGATTATAAATTTTGGACTCGTAAAAAACATCAAACTCAGGATTTTACTTAGACGAAGGATTTTCTTCTAATTTGAGACTAAAGGACTATAAGTAATTGGAATTTTCTTTAGCTCTGTCAATACTAGAAAAGGCTTATTTTTGTGTCGTAAATTCGATAAAATGATATTTTATTAAGACACCACTTATAAGCGCACTGACCATAGAACGGCTTTACCTATTTTGATAAAATTTTGTATTCAAGGACTGATCTCACAAAAACCAACAATAGGAATAAAAGACCATGGGAATCAGTAAACTGTTGAGTGAATGAATGATATGTACGGGGTATTGCTCTGCGATCTAGGTAACAACTGTGCCCCCACCTAAATTTGGATGAGCTTGATCATCTTACAATTCTTCCTCTAAATCTATTGCTTTCAGAAATCTTAGTATTAGGGGTGCTTTCTAAGAGAATATGGCGCTCTCTCTTAACTGATATTGCTCCAGATAGTTTTTGCCTTGGTTTATGTGCTCCGGTTTTTCCTCAACGATGTTGCAGAATAAGGCACTCCTTATTCTAACTATTAAACATAATTGTCTTCTAAGTTTGTAGTGTCCAGTGTAGTGTATCTGCTGATTCCAAACGGCTTATGAGCAGCACTTTTCATGCCAAGAGGTAGTGCACCCCTGAAAAACTTTTTCACAGCGGCTGTACGTAATATTATTCTGAGGTTGCTGCTACTAAAGCTGATGAAGTTGGTGAAACGTTCTTGGTTGTAATTGTTCCATAGTAGTTTTGCCTGCCTTAGCTTTGAGAGTTCTTTCCAGATTTAGGATCTTCTTGTCTCCTATTCATGTTTGGCTTTGTTTTTGATTATATTTTCTGCTGTTTCGCAATAGGACTCAGGCCCTGTTAAAGGGGTTGTTGCGCCTATTTTTGCTAAAGAAGTTTGAAACTGTTCTGTTTGCCAGGTTCGTTTAGCCTGTTTATGCGCTCCCACAATAATTTAGAGCTGATAGTATAGAAGCTCAGTGTCTTGATTATAGCTGGGCTATCTGACATAGTTTTAATTTTTTTTAGATAGATAGATTTTTATTTCGTTATAATATTACAATGGTCTGTTACCGCACATTTTACATTAAAGAGATTTGATACTATACACATATCTTTCAACTTGAATATTATTTTGTAAAGGTTTCTATAAGTTTCAGTTTTAATTTAAATATTATGTTCGGAGGAAACACGACAAAACCTCCACAAATTTATAATAATTTTAATGTTCTGATAACGATTGTTTCTTTCAAGATTGCACTTATTTCCCTTTTATGTGTTTCTCCGCTTGGAAAATGCTAGTGGACTGCCCCTTGGGTATGGAAATTTTGATTGTTGACCCAAACATTCCTGCACCAGTTCCGTCACTTGTTCTCAATCCATCAGCCTACCACTTGATGATACTTTTTTCGAGGGAGTATTTAATTGCTTGTCCTACCCTATTTTTTTGTTGCTTAGCTCTATACGATCATGCTATCTCTTGTGATGTCAAGAAGGTTTGTTATTATGGAGCGGCTGATTTAGTCTCTTTCCCTGAGACCAATCATTTTGCCTGTCTCAGTTCCCTACTTTGAAAATGTCATGATAGCTCCCATTGCCGCACTTTCGATGATGAGAGGGAATAGATGGAGGACAACCTCTATAGCTGCGGTAGGACGGGTTCTTTCATTGCTCCCCTAAAACAAAAACCCGCGGGCCTTTGGACTTTTTCTATAGTGTTTTCCTAGCTGTTGATAATTTGGTTCTCTTGTGCCATGCAACCGCATCATAGGTAATGATGGGTCTTAACACCATAGTCTAAATCCACCTGAGGATGTTCCGTTCGCAGCCCTATGACTTGGCTGCAATCATTCGGGCTTTTGTGGCTATCCCGACTGTGGTTTCTAAGCATTTGTCCCAGAAAAGTTCACTATCTAGTGTAATTCCTAGATATTTTACCTCCCTCTGATCCCAATTGTTTCACCAGCTAACTAGACAAGTTTCATGTGTTCCAGAAGTATTTTCTTGGTAAATGGTACGATTGTCGTCTTGGAGGGGTTTATTGATAAATAGACACCATTTCCGTGTGCTTGTGAGTCCTCTATGGATTATATCGCACAAAGTTGCTTCAATCTTCAGACCATCATCAGCAAATCCAATGCAGCATATATGTACCTTAGAAGGTAAGACTTTCTAAAAATTCATCGACTACAAGACACCACAAAAAGGGTAATAGTACCCTCTTGTTATTTGAATACTTTTTATACCTACATTATTTCCTGCTTGTGCCTTTGCATTTATAGTGCTTAACTTTTCTTTAATCTATGAGCTTATGCTGATAAATACGCAAGACACAGTCTTTGTTGATCTGCCGCCCTATATGCATATTTCACTGATTAAGAGGCCTACTTATCAAAACTTGTGAAGGTGTCAATTACTTTTGCCAAAGTTTTTACTAAAAATCGTCTTAAGCTTATTGGATGTATGGATGGGTTGTATCTCTATTTCCTATTTTGGGAATGAAGATTACCTTAGCTCTTCTCCATAGAATTGTTGTATACCCAAGGGCAATGAAACTCCGAAGAATGTTAATGAGATAGGGCATAAGGTATTCTTTTTTCCTTTTGTAAGAACGCTGAGAAGAAACAATTTATATATGTATATGCTGATTCTTAAAGTTCATAGGTATTAATTGCCCATTCTGTTTTGTTAGCTGTTCTGTATTTTTGTAAATAAACCCAAGCACACAATTTGCTTCTGACGTAATATAATCAAAATTATCACTAATTTTCCCAAGATCTTGAATTTTTTCCAAACTTTTTAAATTGTTAAGTAAAAGACGATTTTTCTTGCTCAATACTTAAAATGCGAAAACTTTCAGCGATCATTGATGAAGATTGTTAAATCATCATAAATCAGAAGGACCTTTGCGCATTGGTAAAAAGATGTTATTTCATTTGTGAAAATAACAAATAGCAAGGGTCCAAGATGACTGCCTTGAGGCATCCCAGATTGGAATACTCTCTCTGAGAAATTTCCAAGTTTAACTAAGTGTAAGCGGTTTTTAAAAAACGATTCAATCCAATTCAAAAGTGCCTTAGTTTTTGTATAAGGTTAATATGATTAACATAGTCGAAAGCTTTACTTATGATGTCAGTTTATATGACATCAAATTGCTCTCGTCTTTCAATGGTAGTCGAAAAAAAGTGAAAGATTTTTTGATGTTGATTTACTCACACATGAGCATAGAAATAGGCTCTTTCTTAACAAAAAATTCTATTTTTGACTATACTTTCGAATAACTTGGGGATTCCAGAATGGGTCAACATTATTTTTTGAGGCAGTTTTGTAGATTGGAACAAGATATTTTCTATGCATTAAGACCAATTCCCTCACGCAATGACATAATAGTTAGCACATAATGAGTATGGCTCGGCTTAGGCATTTAGCAGAGTTTGTTATATGGGATAGCATGAGGTCCAGGAACTGGGTTCAGTTGCTTAATTGCATTTGCGATGTTGTTAATACTTAATACCATCGATCCTTAGTCTACTGGTGTAGTACGTCAATAAGGACGTTGAGATATTGAATTGTAATAAAACAAGATGCGTGTGAGCTATAAACAAAATTATTTTTTTATTTGCAAGGCCCATGCATGCCATTATGTACGGAATATGACATCGTTGAATTACAGAATCCGAGTTTTTTAAACATTTTCCCGAGAAAACAAAAAAATCATAGTTTAATTATGTACATATGTACAAATACCTTTTAGCTTAGAGCGCCCGCAATAGGGCCAGTAAGTTAGTTTTAAGTTATTGGATAATTAGGATAGTTTTTATGAATTTTTGTCTAGCTTTAAGATAGTTTTAAGATTAATGAAAATAAAAATGAATTAAAAAAAAAAAAATTACATCGTTGAAATACCCGCCACAGCTTCTTGTGGTGACATGGATCCGAGAGATCCAATGTTGAATGACTTTTTTACCTGCGACTTATAGGTACTATAAGGCAAGTTATGCATTCGTAAAAACTCTTACTCAAGATTTTGATCAAAGTTTACATTAAGATGAAAGCGAAGACAAAAAAAGTGGGTCATGGTTGAACAAAATTTCCAAAAAATGGATATTTTTGGTATCCCTTTTGGAACCATTTTTTTGTTTTTGATTTTCTCAAAAACGGTACCACCGATTTTGATCATTTTTGTTATGTGAAGGCTCCTCAGCAGTTTCAATATACGAGTAATAGTGTATTCAAATTTTCAAAAAAAAAAATTGTTTTTAACTAAAAAAAAAATATTTTTTGAAAACTCAATATTTCGAAAACTCCTTGCTCGATTTTTTTTAAATTGATAAGTAAAAGTTTAGAAATATAATCTACAAGATATGAGGAAAAAAAATTATTTTACCTAAAAATAACGGTATACCCTCCATACCAATGTTAAAAAATGGTTTTCGAAAATCGTATTTTTCTCCAAAACGGTTCCGAGAATTTTGCTAATTTCTTTTTGCTTTCGATTAATTCTTACGATCTATAACTTAATGAAAAAGAATTTGAAATCAAAAAATTACTGACTGTACCTACCATAGAACGATTTTTTCGAATTTTGAATTTCTCATTACCGGCATATCAGATTTTAATGAAATTTTTTATAGAGAAGCTTTTAAAAAAGTTAAAAAAACATTGCATTTCAAAACTTTAAGAAAAATATATTTTTTTTTAATTTAAAAAAAATCTATTTTTTTGGAAAATTCAATATCTCAAAAACGGCTCAATATATTTTCGTCAATATATAAAAACTTTAAATTGGCGTACCAACATTAAACATTAAAGCTTCTTTTTTTATGAAACTACTACAACGAATTATAAGTTTTGTCCTTGCATAAACTAATATTTATGTACTTATGTTTCATCCTGTGATTAGCTTCAACTAATAAAGGAGTTGTTTTAGTAATTTAAAAAAATGAATTTTATGCCTATGAACAGTTTTTCTTTAATACATTAATTTTTGAAATTCTTAGTCTTTTACATAAGATCAAGTTTGGCGACTCAGTCGGGCATTTTATTTCGTATGGATCCAGCTGAATTTGAGTTATGGCCTGTGTTATGTTACCATAAGAGCATCTGTCGATTGTAGTTTATTCGCATAGACCCGCGACTTCAGGAAAACCTTCACAAGAAAAAGTCCAGCGGGATCAAATTGGCCGATCTATGTCGCCTTACCTTCAAATCATTCATACGGAATGTCGACCGTGCCGTCCGCTGTGTGGCACGTATAGCCGTCCTGCTGAAATCACTTGTCCTTGTTTTATATGGTTAAATTTGGGTTTTGGGCCATACGAAATTGGTATTGATAATCATCGTTCTGTAGCTCTCATCGTTGACGGTGGCCGCGTCACCAACGTCGTTTTCTAAAATAAGTGCGGACCAGTGACACCGCCTGGTAACTTTTTGAGGATGCATTGTGAACGGCAGATTACCTTGTTAACACAGGTATTCATCCAAAAATGCTTTTCTTCACTTAATATGATTTTTCGGCTAAAATTAGGGTTCTCTCCCAGACGCTCCGAAGCCCAATCAGCGAAGAAAAAGCGTTGGATATGGTCATGAACCAGTACAACATAAGGTTCAGTTGGATTCCTCGTCATAGTTGTGTCCCAGGTAATGAAAGCGCTGGCAGGAATAGGATCAACACTTGATCTTAATCAGGCAGACACAAAAAAGCCAAAACGACTTATACAGAAGATGCTGTGACAAGGATATAATCCTGAGGATACTCCACCCACTCCCTGTGTCACTGCCCTGCGCCATATCATCTTTGAAATAGGCTTCCAGGGAGAGACTTCTTCAGCAACTTGGAGGAACATTCCAACCAAAAACCTGTTAAAATTTATGAACGCAACAAAAAAGCTTTAAAACTCCTATGCTCTATCAACCAGCCGGCCACTAGATTGAAAATCGCCTCCAACCACAATCAAAAGAAATAAAACAGGTCAAAGAAGACAATGATAGAACGAACGAAAACGACTGAACGACAGACGTATTTCTTGTAGGAGCAGCAACAAAGGGAACACGAGGGTAAATGAGTTGATGGGGCCACCTCTCCCTAAGATTGGTAAAATCCTCTTGAGGAAAGGAACAGACCCTTTGACTTATTCAGCAATCTTGACCAAGCAAACGGACATACATATACCAACCACTGACCTGTCGAACTTATCTCCTAGACGTTGGTTGGAAGGAGCCATATGCTCCTACGGGCCTGATGGAAGGATGATTCCAAGTCGTGGTAAAGGAATGGACCACGCCCTTAAAAGGCGTCTGACTCTACTCAACCAGGTAATTACTTAACATAGGCACACGAACTTGCTCCTATGTAATAGACTAGGAATTTCAAAAACGAATGTTATTAGAAAAAACTCTTCATATGGATAAAATTAACATCATTTTTTAAATTCTTTTAGTAGTAAGAGACAAAAACAAAATAATACTATGCAAATATGAATTTATGCAAGAGCAAAAATTTTAAGTCGTTGTAACGGTTTCTTAATAAAATAAGGTTTTATATATAAAATTTTTAAAATATTAAAAAAAAAACTTGGCACGTCAACTTTAGGTTTTCATTATTGTACGAATGAAAATTAAATTTCCAAAAAAAAATATTGGCCCATTTTTGAGATTTCGAATTTTCCAAAAAAAAAATGATTTTTTTTTTCAAAAATTCAAAAAAAACTTTTTTTTAAAGTTTTGAAATGCAATGTTTCTTAAAGTTTTTAGAAGTATCTCTATAAAATATTTCATTAAAAGCCGTTTTGTCGATAATGAGAAATTCTTAATTTAAAAAAATCGTTCTATGGTAGGTAATATCTTGTTTTTTTTTGTATTAAATTATAGATCTTAAAAATAATAAAAGGACTTAAAATTTAAACAAAATTCTCGGAACCGTTTTCGAGAAAAATACGATTTTCGAAAACCATTTTTTAACATTTGTATGGAGGGTACCGTTATTTGTAGGTAAAATAAATGTTTTTTTTTTCTCATAACTTGTAGATTATTTTAAGAAACTTTTATTTATCAAGTTTTAAAAGAATCGAGCATGGGGTTTTCGAAATATTAAGTTTTCAAAAAAAAAAAAATTTGAAATTTTTTTCAAAAATCCAAAAAAAATTTTTTTTTGAAAATTTGAATACACAATAATATTAAAACTGGTGCGGTGCCTTAACATAAAAAAAATGATCAAAATCGGTTGTACCGTTTTTGAGAAAATCAAAAACAAAAAAATGGTTCCAAGGGGGTACCAAAAATAATAATTTATTGGAAATTTTTTTCATTCATTACCTACAGTTTTTGAAAAAAAAAATATTTATAAAATTTTCGAAAAAAAATCGTATGGCAGGTACTGTTATTTTTGGTCTTAAAAAATCAAATCAAAAAACATCCGGGGGAAAAAAAAAACCATATCTACCAAGCTTAAAGAAAATCGGCCGAGCCGTTTAGCTGTAGTCGAACAGACAGACAGACAGGCAGACGGACAGAATTGCGAGACCCACTTTTTTGGTCTTCGCTATTATCGTAATGTCAACTTTGATCAAAATCTCGAGTTCGATTTTTTTTCCGAATGCATAACTTGCCTTATAGTACCTATATGTAAGTCGCAAGTAAAAAATGGTTCTAGGAGAGGTAACATTAATAACCAATTTTTGTAAAAACAATTTTTAACCAGTCTTTACTAACTTACATTTCAACATTTTTGTTTTTCAATCTGTGGAACAGTTTTTGAGAAGAACATATTTTTTAAAATGTCATAAGGTCTTAAAAAAAAGAAAGAAACAAACCTATCGTTCAAAACATTCTAAAATCCTATCTAGGTAATAATTT
This sequence comes from Chrysotoxum bicinctum, assembly GCA_911387755.1. Lineage (NCBI taxonomy): Eukaryota > Metazoa > Arthropoda > Insecta > Diptera > Syrphidae > Chrysotoxum > Chrysotoxum bicinctum. The sequence continues at coordinate 173,238,342 of OU426989.1, forward strand.
TGAAGGAAATCGGCCGAGCTTCTTAGGGTGTAGTCCATCAGACAGACAAAATTGTAAGACCCACTTTTATGTCAAGTTTGATCAAAATCTCGAATGCCATTTTTTTACGAACGCATAACGCATGTACCAATATAAACAAGAAATCCTAGGTGTTGAAGACATAAAATACAAAAATGCTCGTATTTCATGTTATATACCGCCTTGTCCAGACCTTCAGAACCAATTAAGTAAAGACTAGAGGAGTCCCTAAGGAATAAAATCTATCAACAACCTAAAATGTATGTAGGTCCTTGCATACATTATCGATCAGTCCCACTCATCGAACAATAAAAACCAACACCTATACCGACAACCACCAATAACTATGTAAACTAATTAAGCAATGTGAAACTTCTGAGCTAATCAACTTTTCAAAATTGCAATTAATCAAATTACCATTTTCCAACTCCATTATATCGCCGCAACGTTGTCAAATGAACACCTTCCGCACTCACACACAGTTCCTTAAATCTCGTTTATCTACAATGACTTCTGATATTACGTGTGGTCGTGTTCGAAAAGAACTTCCAAATCATCCAAAGAGGATTATCTCCCTTCTTCAACCCGATTCTTCCACCCCCAGCACCACTCTTTTCGAAACAAACACTTTGAAATAAAAACTTTATCCTGAATCCCATTCGAAAATAAACACCCAAATTGAAAAGAGGGAGAGGGGAAGAGCAGGGGACTCTACCAATCTAAGCTGGCTGTTGTGCTATTCTGGTCCGTCCTTGGATGTAGATTTTCAAGATGGGAAAGGTTCACAACTGAAATGAGCTTAAAATAGATTTTATTTTATTATTGTAATTTTTTCCTTTCGTTTCTTTCAACTGAAAACTCAATGGAAGTTAACGGTTGCTTGGTGATGATGGTATACCGACTAAGGCTGGGGCTCGTATCCAGGATGAGTTCCTGGCATTGCCTCCATTTGTGGGTATGCCACAAGTCACGTAGACCCTTCTGAGAACAAAAAATAAACAGGGATGGAGCTCCTGTTCATTCACTATTAAAACAGCCAGTCACCACCCTCACTCTGTGACCTAGTTCTGCTGACGTTGCCAATGACGTCATAGCCGCTGCATTTTCGCCTGGCATCGAACTGATTTCAGATTAAGCGATTCTGGCTCAACTCGAGGTGGCAAGGACTCCCCGGAGCCCATATCCTTATGTACCCTAGTATCCGTACCTAGCTATAAAATTTACCCCTACTCCTTGTTTGTTGAGAGTGTATTCATTCATTCATTCCTTGCCTTCGTTTGTGTGTAGATACGAGTACACGGTTATATACGAAAGCGGCGAGGTCATGTACCCCATGTAAACGCTGCACAAACATGCCATCCCTGACCCACATTTTCCTGCAGAGAGATAAAATCCGAGGGCTGGTTGGGGGTATGAATAGGGATGGTTTCGTTGGAGGGTGTTCGATTCTGTCAGCCCCGTAGGGATGGAAATCTATTTTTAGAACAAACCAACTGGTCGGATGGTATTTTTGGATCGATGAGGGTAAAATGAAGGAAGGTGTTCTGTAGGGATAACAAAAAATTACCCTCTATAAGGTTATGTACAGGGAGGTTCTATAAATAGCTTCAAAGAAAATAACGTCCCCACTCGCCGAACAATGATGACAGAAAGGCTTCAACGTGGATTTTCCCAATATAGAAAAGATCTCAAGCTTTTAGCGGAACACTGGGTTATGCTTGTAGAAATGAGAAGATGGAGAAGATGTAGACGATGAAGACCTGGAAAATTGCGGACTAATTGATTTTAGTGCTCTAAATTAAATTGTTAATGTTGGGTTTTAACAGAAATGACCTTATTTTATAGAACAAGAAAAAAACAGGGGGTTCCACTGTGTGGGTGTTGTACTAAGATTCAATTAGGTTAATAAAAGGTTTTTGATTTTTTCCTCTGACGTCATCGCACCAACCCAACACAGATTGATGGGGAGAACGGAGAGAAAGATTTTTGTTGTCAGTGAAAGTTGCAAATGGAATTGTGTTCGCTGTTTATCTTTACGATACCTAGAGTTACCTTCGTACTTATAAATGTATCTGCTGATAATTAAGGGAAGATGTTTTATTGATTTTTATGTAATGTGAGTGATTTGTGTGTTGGTTGGGCTAACGAGGTCGTTTAGGTTGTGGGTTGTAATATTATGTTTCTTGGAATGTGAGAACTTTGTCAATTATTATACATACATAGGTAGGTGTCAAAGTTTTTGTAGAAATGTGAGTTTGAAAAACTTCTATATGGTCAATGGTCTTGGGTATTCAATGGTTCAGAGTAAAATAGAAAAAAAAAACTTATTATTTTTATAATAGGAAACAAATATTATTGGTTCTTTGACATTCTTTGGTTTCCAATGAAAATGAGAAAATGTCAACCTATACTTGCAGATACATATAACAACAAAAAAAAAATTAAATATGATGCAATCCTCCTTTAAACGACACGTAGGTTTAATAATCATGTAAAAATTTGGTTTTGTAAAAACTTTTGTCTGATGCCCACTAGTCTGGGGCCAAATTACCGCATGAGTTTTCGAATAATACGTGACTGAATTATGTGAGTTTGGCATTACCGCTTACGTTATCGAGCAATCGATTACCCTAATTTGACATTTTCATTCGATCAGTGATGGGACTCACTCACTCTAATTGTTTCATCATCTATCGTGAAAAAATGGCTGATAGCGTTTGACAGTTCATAGCAGCCATTTTGTCCTATCTGTTGTATATTTTCTCGTTTTTTTTTTAACAGGAAACAGCATTGAGCTACAAGTACAAATTTTGTCATACCCGGATTTCAGACGAACGGCTACGTCAACAAACGAAATTGACGGATTTATGCGACGCAAACACTTACTGATTTTTGTGAATTGTGGACCAGTAGCATCATCAGTAACTGATTTTTCCTAAACGAGAACAACATTGGCTTCACATTCAGAAAAAAAATCTAACCGTTAAAAAAATATCGGTTAAAATAGCGTAGTCTTGTTTGAAAAACTACGTAGTATACAGGATGGGCCAAATACAAGTTTCTTTTTAAAAATGCAATAAAATGAACAAAATTAAATTTTTACTATGGATTATGGCTTAATTAGTAAGAGCAAACATTCCCATTAATTATGAAAGACAACATCGTTTAAGTGGCTGCCTCGGCTGGCTTCACAGCCACTCCAATTTTCCAAGACCTTGTTGACTTTTTCGGGCTGTAGCTCACGGATTGATTGGATGATATTGGTCTTAAGTGCTTGAATCATTTCCAAATTATTGGGACGACGCGTCCCTTCACGAAAAGAAAATCCAAAGGGGTCAAATCTCAGCTTCGAGGTGGCCAATTTACAGCGCTGTCTATACTGTCTATACAATCAAATGTAACTCACATTTTGATCATATTTTATTTAAGTTTTTGTAAAATGAGCTTTGAAGTGACAGGTTGTTTACACTTTTTTTTTGAAAATTATTATTTACAAAAAAATCTTTCGAGGAATGATGTATTGTTTAATATTATTACAAATATGAATAAAATAAAGAAAAAAGTTAATTATTATCAGATTTTACTAGTTTTTTTTTGCAAACCGATATGTCAATGCCGTTGTTTATGAACTAAAGAAACTCCATTCTTAAAAAGGGTATTAAAACGTACAAGAAATTCTATTTCAAAGGAAGTTTTAAATTAGTTTTATTTCTAGACAATCAATGTTTTTTTTTTTATATTGGTAAGTGTTGTATCACGAAATTTTTCTGGCGTACATCATCAAGGATAAAAAAAATTAAAAGAACCGAAAACTTCCTGTCGAAAAAATACAGTTTCGTTGGAATAGACAATTTTTATTTACCAATTCTGTTATTCTTGTAAAATAAAAAGCAAATTTAAAACAATTTTATTTAATTGTTGTTTATATGTTTTGATTTTATTGTGAACAATTTTACCTTTTCTATAATTTTAACTACATTCAACAATTCAACATTATGTATGTGTATATCTACATATAACACATTTTATTTACATTTTAGATTAGTTTGCAATATCCAAAATTTCAAGAACCTCAGGCTCTAAGTTACTTCATTTTCTAGATATGGATCTGGATCTGAGCCTATGAAATCAAATCTTATGTAAAATACGCATAAAAAGCACTTTTGCTCTTCAAATAAAAAATTCGTTTTTTTTTATTTTCAAATTAATTTATTTTTGTTACTATTATTAGAACACCCTTTATCCGGTATAATAGTTTTTTTTTTATTAATTGTCAGTTTCCGTTTTTTATTTTTTAAATAACTTAGTTCTTTTTTTTTTCTTACTGTTAACTTTGAATTTGAACATCCTGTATTTTTGTTGTAACTATCAAATTCACAAAATTATTTTTTTTTGGAACACCCGTGAAATAAAAAAAGTTTTTTTAGTTTATAACATTCTTCTTCTAACCAAATCCCAAAAAGTTATTCGATTTTGACGGTATGCCATCATTTTTTTGCTGAATAGTCATTTAGAAACATTGAAAAAAAATATATCACAACATAATTGGGGTGTCAAATTTTAGTGATTTTTGATAGATAATAAATCAAGCTTTGCAGTGAATATTGTTTCGAGGCGCAATAACGCGGAATAACTAAAGTTTTGCTCTAATAAAGATACCAACATCGAAAAAAAACACATTTTTTTAACTTCAATCACCAAAACAAAAATGTGAAACACCCTGTGAAATAAAAAATTACTTACATTCTTATACCTTGATATTTAGGAAATATAAAAAAATAAAACTTTTATTAAAACACAAACCAAACGCACGAAAAAAAATTAAGAGCAAAGTTATCTTTTCCAGCAAATATACAGAATAAAAATCGCCAACTGCAACTTCAATGCAATTTTTTTTTTGTTTACATGATCCCCACCCAACATTGCTTTTGTTATCACTTTCTACAATCTTTTAGCTTTAAGAAAAACCGGTTTTGGCATCAATCGAGACTAGTCATTTTTCGAATTAAATTCCGCTAAATTCGCGAATTCCCACACTGTGCGCCGCCGCCGTGATGAAAAGGCGCCCGCCAGAAAAGATGATTTTTCACCCAACTTCTTTGTACAATTCAAGTTGCTCTAAGGCCCAAACTGCGAAGCGATAACAAAGCGGATGGTCATGCGCCTTCATATTGCTGAGTCAATTTGACCTTGTATTCTTCTCAGGCGTGAAATGATGAGTTGTTGAGATCGATGGTGAGTTGAGGTTCGTGAATTAAGTCTCACACTCTCGGCTACAGCAGCCACATTCTCGTCTGTGCGGGCCGTACGACGACGGAGACCATGAGTCTTGTCCACTAGAAGACCAGCGCGGAGGGTGCTTCCTTTCGACAAAAACTTCATTTCAAAAAAACACACTGTTTGGGCTACACAGCGCTCGCTTTGGAAACATCTTTTCAATATTACCGCAGTTTTCAATTCTTTTATTTTAAATAAGTAACTTGGATAAGTTAAATAATTATACATTTAGGTAATGTAAAACATTTTTATTTACATTGAATTAAATGTTATATACCTAGCTGAAATTTAATAAATAAATTGGAAAGAAAGAAGCAATCCAGAGATATTTGATCTTACTAAATAAATGGGATAGTATTTTGAATAAGTATTAAATAATCTTCTTTGATTTTAATTAATGATGTCTTAACTGAGGTACACAAGCGAACCTTCTCTCCAGCTGTCATCATTATCGCTTTACATACAGTGTATCACAGAAGTAAGTAAGTACTCATTGATGCCGTCATAGACAATGACGTGTTAAAATAAAATTAAATTCTGTTATGAATATTAGGAAAAATGCATTCATAGCGTTTAACATTTGGTTTATCTGCAGAACATCACTGTTTGTTCAGTTAATCGCATTTTCTATGCCACAAAAGTAAGTAAGGTTAAATATTTAATGGTGTACTTAACTTTGACTTTTTTTAGTTTTTGGCTCCTTATCTCTTATCTTTCTTTTCTATAATTTTTTTTCAAGATTTATTAATAAGATTAATTAATAATTAATAAAAGGAAATGGCTGCAAGGGTAATGAACTTAGCTTAAATTTAAAATAAATGTATAATGGAAAATAAATCGGATTGCGAGATTGGTAAAATTCTTAACAAAAGTCCATCTGCTATACATAAAATAATAACTAAATATAAAAACATTGGAAGTTTGGAAAATGACCCTCGATCTGGACGTTCTCGAAAGCTTACTCAACATGAATGCCGTATTATTGTTATGAAAGCGAAGAGGAATCCCAAAGTAAGCGCATCAAATATATAGCAGAAATAACCACAGAAACAGGCAAGTCATGTAACCCTCAAACCATTCGACGAGTGCTCTACCAATCTGGTTATCATGGTCGAAACATTAGAAAGAAACCTTACATAAGTAAAATAAATCGCCAAAAGCGGCTCTTCTTTGCAAAAACCCATGAATCTAAGCAAGCAGAATTTAAGATCAAAGTTGTTTTCTCCAATTAAAGCTAATTAATATCCATGGCTCAGATAGACGCGGAAAAGTTTGGAGAAAAGAAACACGGAGCTTGAATCATCGAACATGTCAGGAACCATGAAGCTCGGTGGTAGAAACGTTGTGGTGTGGGGGTGTATGGCAGCATCTGGTGTCGGCAATTTAGTGTTTATAGATTCTTTGATGAATAGGTTCGACTATTTGAATATTTAAAAGAACATCTTCATCATCGGCTCGACAACCGGGTTCCGGTCCTGGCCTCTTTCAACAAGTCTCTCCACCTATCCCGGTCTCTAGCCGACACGCCATCCAGTTGCGCACCCAAGGCTTCGGGCGTCCTGGTCTACGCCGCGCCATCTCTCCAGCGCAGGCAAGGTCTACCACGCTGTCGTCTACCATAGAATGTACCACAAAGAACTTTCCGAGCTAGGTGCCCTGCCCACCGGAGTCTACCGAGCTTAATTTTTGTCACGATATCTGCTTCTAGGTAGATTGTGTACAGTTCATGATTGTACCGTCTCCGGAATCGTCCTTCCTCACATATGGGGCCAACAATTCTCCTTAAGACTTTTCTCTCGAACGCAGCTAAGCGGTCGGAGTGCCTTTTGCTAAGCACCTAGTTCCGGATCCATATGTGAACACTGGCAGGACCATGGTCCTGTACAGCAGCAGTTTTGAAGTTATGGTGAGATTTCTGGATTTGAAGAGCTTTGACAGACAGATTGAACATTTATGGGAACATCTTGACCGACAAGTAAGAAAACATGAAATCATGACGAAAGATGATTTAAAGCGTGTTCTTCAGGATGAATGGTCTAAAATTGGACAAGACGTTACGCAAAATTTGGTTGGTTAAGCGGTTATAAAAGCCAATGGGTATCCAACGAAATATTAAATGGATAAGATTTACAAAATAGCTGTAATAAATTCAAGGTTTATTTGAACTGCTTACTTACTTTTGTGATATAAATTTGTTAATTGTTTTAGTTTAAGTTGAATATTTCTTAGGTTTTCTTTAAATTTTATTTGAAATTTTGAACAAGCCGTACTCTAAAAATTCACATCTACTTTTAACCAAGAATATTATAAGGGAAGTTGAAATTAATTAGCAGAAAAATGACTACTACTTATACCCTCTCCTGAAGTTCCAGCATGACCATATCACCATAGCCTCAAATAGTCATCGTGTAATCGTCGGATGCTTTCTGGATATCGAGAAAACATTCGATATCGTATGGTTACACGCTCTTATTTACAAACTTTATCTGCTATACATCTACCCCCGCCACTAATAAAAATTCTTTTTTTTCTTGCAGAAAATTCTTTGTGCAATTGTGAAACTATGAAGAACTTCAAAGCCGGAGTCACACAAGGTTCAAAACTTGGCCCCTTTCTCTACATTCTGATGACATCAGACCAACCCATCCCAACCGGTTGTGAAAACCTGCTGTATGCTGATGACTCGCTTACGTTTGCAACCTCAATGTCACCACTAGTCGCTGCCCGGAAAGTAGAGGCTCATATCAACAAATCAAATCAATACAGCCAAATCGGTGCTTGTCTTATTGGCTAAAGCAACCGAGTAAATTAGCTACACCCACTTAGTAGACAGACTTATGCTACTCAGTAAATATGTAGGTCTTAGCAGCAGCGAGGATTAGCTGATGCAGTAGAAATAAAATGCACGACTGGGTCGCACGAACTTGCTCCTGTGTAATAAACTAAGAATTTTAAAAACGAATGTTATTAGAGAAAACTGTTCATAAGGATCACTCTTAGTAGTAAGAGACAAAAATAGAATGCTATGCAAATATGAATTTATGCAAGAACAAAAATTATAAGTCGTTGTAGTGATTCCTTAAAAAAAAGCTTTTATATACAAACTTTTTAAAAGATTTTTAAGAAAAAATTTTGGTACGCCAATTTAAAATTTGTATTATTGTTCGAATAAAAATTAAATTTATAAAAAAAAAATATTGAGCCGTTTCTGAGATACAAAACAAAAATAATTTTTTTTTTTCAAAAATTCAAAAAAATTCATTAGGACCCGTTATGTCGATAATGAAAAATTCAAAATTCGAAAAAATAGTTCTATGGTAGGTACAAGCTGTAATACGAGTATCTTAATTTCAATTTTTTTTTATTAAATTAAAGATCAAACTAATTAAACGAAAAAAAATTTTATCAAAATTCTAGGCGATATTTTCAAGAAAAATACGATTTTTGGAAACCATTTTTTCATTTTTTTACATTTGTATGGTGGGTACCTTTATTTTTAGGTAAAATACAAAATTTTTTATATTGAGAAACTTTTATTTATCAAGTTTTAAAGAAAATCTAGCATGTGGTTTTCAAAGTATTGAGTTTTGAAAATTTTTGAAGTTTTTTTTTTAAAAATCCAAAAAAATTTTTTTTGAAAATTTGAATACACAATTATTCTATTTAAATTTTTGGGGAGCTTTAGCAAAAAAAAATTATCAAAATCGGTTGTACCGTTTTTGAGAAAATAAAAACGAAAAAAATGGTTCCACGGGGGTACCCTTAATAACCATTTTTCGAAAAAAAATTTTCAACTAAATAAATTTGTTTTGTATTTTTAGTTTTTAAATCTGTCGAACAGTTTTTGAGAACAAAAAATATTTATAAAATTTCGAAAAAAAATCGTATGGCAGGTACCGTTATTTTTGGTATTTAAAAAAAAGAAAAAAACGTGTGGGAGGAAAAAATTAAAAATGATATCTACCAAGTTTAAAGAAAATCGGCCGAGCCGTTTAGGCCGTAGTCGAACAGGCAGACAGACAGACAGACAGAATTGCGAGACCCACTTTTTTAATCTTCGCTATCATCGTAATGTCAACTTTGATCAAAACCTCGAGTTCGATTTTTCTTACGATTGCATAACTTGCCTTATAGTAGCTATAAGTCGCAAGTAAAAAGATGATGAAAAGAGCGAGCACATTGGCAAGTTCAGCTATGTTAGTTATTTTTATCAACCGAATGAATATCCTAATCTAACCGAGTAGATGAGTTGCTCGAAGGAAGAATATAAGTTGCTCCTATCTAGTAGACTGTCTATGGCAAATGGCACAGTTGGTTAATGCAAACGAGTACATAAGTTTCTTTAATATAACAATTAAACTACTCTAAGAACTGAGCATATAAGAATCTTTAAAAGGGTATATTGGCTAATCCAGCCGAGTAAAAATTGTATAATAATTTATTAAGTTTGTTACTTCAACCATGTAGCTATATTACAACTGCCATCTACACGGCTAATATCAATTAAGGAGATAATTATTACGAAAACCAAAAAGATTGGCTGCCTCAGCAAAGAATAGATTATATTAGATACTTACATCAATAATAAATAAGTGATTTGGAAAGAAAATTTTACCAACTTAATCGGTCATTGAAACTACTTTAACCTAGCAAAAACTTGCTGAGAAGGTTTTTCAACTGGCGCGATTAAATTTTGGAGGCATGTGACAGCCATGTCATTTTGATGACATCTGTCAAATCTGTTTTTTATTACTCAGCTGATGCCAAATCACGATGGCAAGCTACACCATTGAACAGCACGTCCGAATTCTAAAGCTTTATCACCAAAATATGTTTTCATTCGTGCAAACCTTGCGCGCATTGCTCCATTTTACGCTAGATGTGGTAGCCCTTCACAGTCTTGAACGTTTGGTGGCCAAATCTGAGACGATCGGTAATCAATCAGGCAACATTCGTTTGTTAAAGGAACATCAACGAGGTCCATGAAAGTGTACATCAGAACCCGAGGGAGTCGATTCCTCGCCGTGCACAAGAACTCGGCCTTTCGCAGACGTCTATATTTGGCGAATTTTTCGTTGGGACTTGGACCTTCTCCCGTAGACGATCCAACTGACACTGGAGCTAAAAGTATATGATCATAGACAACGCCGTTTATTTAGTGACTGGGCTTTGGAGCGTTAGGAAATGGACTCCAATTTTGGTCGAAAAATCATCTTTAGCGACGAAACGCACTTTTGGATGAATGGCTGTGTTAACAATCAAAATGGCCGTTTATGGAACGCCACTATCCCACACCGTGTTCACCAGGTAACAGTACATCCTCAAAAAGTGCCAAACAGTGGATGCCACTATTGATATTCTGCATGTATGATTATCTTACCCTCAAAGGTTATCTCTCGCTGAGGTTGCGTGAATTGGCCACCAAGGTCTTGCGATTTGATCTCGCTAGATCTTTTATTGTGAGATTTCCCCAAGTCGCAGGTGCGAATAAACCACAATTGACCGATGCCCTTAAGTTGAACATAAGACAGGGCCTCACTCAAATTCAGGCGGATCTATGTGGAAGAGTCATTGAAAATTTGACCACTCGTATCAATGCCACCGTAAGAAGCAGAGCCGGGACAGACACATGAATGGCATACATGGGTCTTTTAAACAAATACAAAATGTTGTTATTACCTCAAACACCGCTTGTTGTGTTTCATTTCAAAATATACCCGCCATTATTAAAAAACCCCTTATAACGCTTGGGGACAACCTGCTATGCTGAGATTTGTATGTTTAGGGTTTCGAACTGTTCGCTTAGCATATTTCGCGCAAGAAATGCATTAAGTAAAAAATTCTTTGATCTTATCGGAACCCCTTATAATGATGGTTGTGGTTGATTGTGTCATCTTGAGGGTTAAGAAGACTGTTTCTCATCAGTGCGTCCTACATTTTCACAACCATAAGGACCGAACTTATGGCCAAACCAAAGCTTTTAAATTATTGTAAATGCTTTATGACGGCACCAACCAGTAATTGGATTACTTATTTTCCCCTTGGCGTAATGGTAATTGCAGGACCACTACAATGTCGAAGTTCCTGAGTTTGACCCCCAAGCAATGCCACAAAAAAAAATAATTCTTAAAATATTAAATGAAAAGTTCGAAAACAGCGCAAAATATTGGGCAAGGTATAAATCATCATGACTGCTCCACCTTAACTTCAATGGCAGTGTTTTTAAGTCTTTGAAAGACCATGCTCTCTTTGTTCTCGAACATAAAACCATAACCAGAAATCCTTGAAATTGATGAGAATTAATGCTTGCATAACATGTCCATGCATTATCCAAGTCCACAGTAATTTTTTATTAAGCCCCCATATATTCTTTATAATACTTCATTTGAATAATTAATTGAATCCAAAAATACCCCCACTCCTCACCATGTCTGCCTGCATATCGAGGCTCTGTACGGTTTGTCTGACAACAAGGACATATTTGTATCCTATTCATAATTTCCAGAAATCTAGGCCAAAAGTTCAAGAGGATTGTAAGGCTGCTAAATCCACCAGGCCGGACGCGCCATTCCTTGATTCCATTATTTCCATTCACATCCTTGCTTCTTCATGGCTTGCGACGCCGTTGTCGTCCGCCACTCGTCGCATCGGGGTTATGAATTGAATTCGGCTTTGAGTTCGTTTCCATTGATATTCTTCTGCGTCATTCATAGAATCTTGTTGCTAGGTAGGAAGGGTGTACTCTGTACTCCACCAGTTGTTTCGGTGCAATCCTTGAACACATAAATAACTATGTTCGTTTCGCAGTGTTGTTGCCAACTCAGCCCCATCCCCGCTCAACTTGCTGCATTTCTTGGTGCTGCTTGCTGGGCTGGCAAAAGCACAACTTTCCTGCGGGTTCAATGAATCCATGCTGACCCAGTTTGGTGGTATTCGACGTCGGCGCCGATATCAATGCACCCGGCGAAGCAAGGTGTGTATCACTATGTGCTACATAGTCCGTTCTGGGGATACACATCAGCAGCAACCAGACTCTTATATGTATTCAGCACAAGGATACTGAAGTTTTGTATCGATTTTTGTCGTCATCAAGTAAGCATTTTATGAATGGAGGCAGAATTTGTGCGAAACGCGCAGGACTTTTGGGTCAACATCCTTGAAAAATAAATACAGTTCAGTCCGGTTTGGAACAAGCAAATAAATTATCCTTAGAACGAATGGTTTTTTTATTTCTTGCATTTTTTTTTTTCTGTACATAGAATCCTAAAATCTGTCGAGGATAGCAATGGCGTCACTAAATGGATTTAATAGTTTGCAATTTTTTGTACGAGGGAATTTGAGTGAGAACTCAAGGCATTAAGGACTTTTTTTGCTGAGAGAAGCGAACTTTAACATTCATGAGGCAACGTTGAAATGATTTGTCGAAAAGGTCGGAGATATGGAAGTTTGTTTTTAGGGATTGTACTTTTGTGAGTTTAATTTACACACGTACATTCATTGCTTACATTATGTTCTTTTCCAAAATAACATTGATAATCCAGTCGGATTGTTCAAACAAACTTTTTAGATAGGGTTTTTGCGTTTTAATCGTCAGAGGATTTCTTATTGGCGTTGGGCGCCATGTTGAATTTAGAAAAAAATAGTTTTTGTCAAATAACTCGCTTGTTGTGAACTTTTAGACTCTGGATTTGCATTTGACAAATGTTCTTCAAAATTTAACGATTTACAACTTTTGTCATAATAATTTTTTGTCTCCGATTTATATTTTTCGACTTAATCCATTGTATATGGAAGTTAGATTTATGTATATACAATGCTTAATCCCTTAATCACGAAAAGATTTTGGCCAGACCTTAAGTCACAGTGTGGTGATTGGATTTAGAGGGTATTTGTTTCCAACACACACTTCACTGCATCGATAGAAATATTTCTAACCCAAGTGATTTTACTAAATTTTTGAGAATTCTGAAAAAATCATGGACTAACCACTTGTCTAAAAAAATCACCAAATTTTCAAAGTTGCCCAAACGCATCGAGACATACATCGAGTGAAAGGTCTTTTCAATACCTATATGCACATCCAGACGAAAAGTTTCTGAGTGGTCTGGTTATCGAAATATGCCCGTCCAAATTGGTCTTATGGATTTTCGAGCCCCAACTACCTAATAATGTCTTCGTCGGCGCTATTTCCAAAACCAAGCGTTGTCAGAGGCTCCGGTTTTCAAAATTCCTTGTTATATTTTTCACAGCTATCCACAGGTGAAAACCAGAAGCTCCTGCGAGGTCTGCATCTCGAAATATTTCGAACCAAAGTGATTTTACTGAATATTTTAGAATTTTGAAAAAATCATGGACTCACTTGTCTAAAAAAATCACCAAATTTTCAAAGTTGCCCAAACGCATCGAGACATACATCGAATGAAAGGTCTATTCAATACCTATATGCACATCCAGACGAAAAGTTTCTGAGTGGTCTGGTTACCGAAATATGCCCGTCCAAAGTGGTTTTATGGATTTTCGAGCCCCAACTACCTAATAATGTCTTTGGTTGTCGCTATTTCCAAAACCAAGCATTGTCAGAGGCTCCGGTTTTCAAAATTCCTTGTTATATTTTTCACAGCTATCCACAGGTGAAAACCAGAAGCTTCTGCGAGGTCTGGATCTCGAAATATTTCGAACCAAAGTGATTTTACTGAATTTTTGAGAATTCTGAAAAAATCATGGACTAATCATGGACACTTGTCCAAAAAAATCACCAAATTTTCAAAGTTGCCCAAACGCATCAAGACATACATCGAATGAAAGGTCTATTCAATACCTATATGCACATCCAGACGAAAAGTTTCTGAGTGGTCTGGTTACCGAAATATGCCCGTCCAAAGTGGTTTTATGGATTTTCGAGCCCCAACTACCTAATAATGTTTTTGGTTGTCGCTATTTCCAAAACCAAGCGTTGTCAGAGGCTCCGGTTTTCAAAATTCCTTGTTATATTTTTCACAGCTATCCACAGGTGAAAACCAGAAGCTTCTGCGAGGTCTGGATCTCGAAATATTTCGAACCAAAGTGATTTTAGTGAATTTTTGAGAATTCTGAAAAAATCATGGACTAACCACTTGTCTAAAAAAATCACCAAATTTTCAAAGTTGCCCAAACGCATCGAGACATACATCGAATGAAAGGTCTATTCAATACCTATATGCACATCCAGACGAAAAGTTTCTGAGTGGTCTGGTTACCGAAATATGCCCGTCCAAAGTGGTTTTATGGATTTTCGAGCCCCAACTACCTAATAATGTCTTTGGTTGGCGCTATTTCCAAAACGAAGCATTGTCAGAGGCTCCGGTTTTCAAAATTCCTTGTTATGTTTTTCACAGCTATCCACAGGTGAAAACCAGAAGCTTCTGCGAGGTCTGGATCGCCAAATATTTCGAACCAAAGTGATTTTACTGAATTTTTGAGAATTCTGAAAAAATCATGGACTAACCACTTGTCTAAAAAAATCACCAAATTTTCAAAGTTGCCCAAACGCATCGAGACATACGTCGAATGAAAGGTCTATTCAATACCTATATGCACATCCAGACGAAAAGTTTCTGAGTGGTCTGGTTATCGAAATATGCCCGTCCAAAGTGGTTTTACGGATTTTCGAGCCCCAACTACCTAATAATGTCTTTGGTTGGCGCTATTTCCAAAACGAAGCATTGTCAGAGGCTCCGGTTTTCAAAATTCCTTGTTATATTTTTCACAGCTATCCACAGGTGAAAACCAGAAGCTTCTGCGAGGTCTGGATCTCGAAATATTTCGAACCAAAGTGATTTTACTGAATTTTTGAGAATTCTGAAAAAATCATGGACTAACCACTTGTCTAAAAAAATCACCAAATTTTCAAAGTTGCCCAAACGCATCGAGACATACATCAAATGAAAGGTCTATTCAATACCTATATGCACATCCAGACGAAAAGTTTCTGAGTGGTCTGGTTACCGAAATATGCCCGTCCAAAGTGGTTTTATGGATTTTCGAGCCCCAACTACCTAATAATGTCTTTGGTTGTCGCTATTTCCAAAACCAAGTATTCTAAAAGGCCCTGCTTTCCAAAATTCCTGTTTAAATTTTCCACGGCTATCCACAAGTGAAAACCAACAGCTTCTACGAGGTCTGGATCTCAAAATATTTCGAACCAAAGTGATTTTGCTGAATATTTTAGAATTTTGAAAAAATCATGGACTAACCACTTGTCTAAAAAAAATCACCAAATTTTCAAAGTTGCCCAAACGCATCGAGACATACATCAAATGAAAGGTCTATTCAATACCTATATGCACATCCAGACGAAAAGTTTCTGAGTGGTCTGGTTATCGAAATATGCCCGTCCAAAGTGGTTTTACGGATTTTCGAGCCCCAACTACCTAATAATGTCTTTGGTTGTCGCTATTTCCAAAACCAAGTTTTCTAAAAGGCCATGCTTTCCAAAATTCCTGTTTAAATTTTCCACGGCTATCCACAATTGAAAACCAACAACTTCTGCGAGCTCTGGATCTCAAAATATTTCGAACCAAAGTGATTTTACTGAATATTTTAGAATTCTGAAAAAATCATAGACTAACCACTTGTCTAAAAAAATCACCAAATTTTCAAAGTTGCCCAAACGCATCGAGACATACATCGAATGAAAGGTCTATTCAATACCTATATGCACATCCAGACGAAAAGTTTCTGAGTGGTCTGGTTACCGAAATATGCCCGTCCAAAGTGGTTTTATGGATTTTCGAGCCCCAACTACCTAATAATGTCTTTGGTTGGCGCTATTTCCAAAACGAAGCATTGTCAGAGGCTCCGGTTTTCAAAATTCCTTGTTATGTTTTTCACAGCTATCCACAGGTGAAAACCAGAAGCTTCTGCGAGGTCTGGATCTCGAAATATTTCGAACCAAAGTGATTTTACTGAATATTTTAGAATTCTGAAAAAATCATAGACTAACCACTTGTCTAAAAAAATCACCAAATTTTCAAAGTTGCCCAAACGCATCGAGACATACATCGAATGAAAGGTCTATTCAATACCTATATGCACATCCAGACGAAAAGTTTCTGAGTGGTCTGGTTACCGAAATATGCCCGTCCAAAGTGGTTTTATGGATTTTCGAGCCCCAACTACCTAATAATGTCTTTGGTTGGCGCTATTTCCAAAACGAAGCATTGTCAGAGGCTCCGGTTTTCAAAATTCCTTGTTATGTTTTTCACAGCTATCCACAGGTGAAAACCAGAAGCTTCTGCGAGGTCTGGATCGCCAAATATTTCGAACCAAAGTGATTTTACTGAATTTTTGAGAATTCTGAAAAAATCATGGACTAACTACTTGTCTAAAAAAATCACCAAATTTTCAAAGTTGCCCAAACGCATCGAGACATACATCGAATGAAAGGTCTATTCAATACCTATATGCACATCCAGACTAAAAGTTTCTGAGTGGTCTGGTTACCGAAATATGCCCGTCCAAAGTGGTTTTACGGATTTTCGGGCCCCAACTACCTAATAATGTCTTTGGTTGTCGCTATTTCCAAAACCAAGTTTTCTAAAAGGCCCTGCTTTCCAAAATTCCTGTTTAAATTTTCCACGGCTATCCACAATTGAAAACCAACAACTTCTGCGAGCTCTGGATCTCAAAATATTTCGAACCAAAGTGATTTTACTGAATATTTTAGAATTTTGAAAAAATCTAAAAAAATCACCAAATTTTCAAAGTTGCCCAAACGCATCGAGACATACATCGAATGAAAAGTCTATTCAATACCTATATGCACATCCAGACGAAAAGTTTCTGAGTGGTCTGGTTACCGAAATATGCCCGTCCAAAGTGGTTTTACGGATTTTCGAGCCCCAAAACGAAGCATTGTCAGAGGCTCCGGTTTTCAAAATTCCGGTTTTCAAAAAACCACTTGTCTAAAAAAATCACCAAATTTTCAAAGTTGCCCAAACGCATCGAGACATACATCGAATGAAAGGTCTATTCAATACCTATATGCACATCCAGACGAAAAGTTTCTGAGTGGTCTGGTTACCGAAATATGCCCGTCCAAAGTGGTTTTATGGATTTTCGAGCCCCAACTACCTAATAATGTCTTTGGTTGGCGCTATTTCCAAAACGAAGCATTGTCAGAGGCTCCGGTTTTCAAAATTCCTTGTTATGTTTTTCACAGCTATCCACAGGTGAAAACCAGAAGCTTCTGCGAGGTCTGGATCGCCAAATATTTCGAACCAAAGTGATTTTACTGAATTTTTGAGAATTCTGAAAAAATCATGGACTAACTACTTGTCTAAAAAAATCACCAAATTTTCAAAGTTGCCCAAACGCATCGAGACATACATCGAATGAAAGGTCTATTCAATACCTATACGCACATCCAGACGAAAAGTTTCTGAGTGGTCTGGTTATCGAAATATGCCCGTCCAAAGTGGTTTTACGGATTTTCGAGCCCCAAAACGAAGCATTGTCAGAGGCTCCGGTTTTCAAAATTCCGGTTTTCAAAAAACCACTTGTCTAAAAAAATCACCAAATTTTCAAAGTTGCCCAAACGCATCGAGACATACATCGAATGAAAGGTCTATTCAATACCTATATGCACATCCAGACGAAAAGTTTCTGAGTGGTCTGGTTACCGAAATATGCCCGTCCAAAGTGGTTTTATGGATTTTCGAGCCCCAACTACCTAATAATGTTTTTGGTTGTCGCTATTTCCAAAACCAAGCGTTGTCAGAGGCTCCGGTTTTCAAAATTCCTTGTTATATTTTTCACAGCTATCTACAGGTGAAAACCAGAAGCTTCTGCGAGGTCTGGATCTCGAAATATTTCGAACCAAAGTGATTTTTGAGAATTCTGAAAAAATCATAGACTAACCACTTGTCTAAAAAAATCACCAAATTTTCAAAGTTGCCCAAACGCATCGAGACATACATCGAATGAAAGGTCTATTCAATACCTATATGCACATCCAGACGAAAAGTTTCTGAGTGGTCTGGTTATCGAAATATGCCCGTCCAAAGTGGTTTTACGGATTTTCGAGCCCCAACTACCTAATAATGTCTTTGGTTGTCGCTATTTCCAAAACCAAGTTTTCTAAAAGGCCCTGCTTTCCAAAATTCCTGTTTAAATTTTCCACGGCTATCCACAATTGAAAACCAACAACTTCTGCGAGCTCTGGATCTCAAAATATTTCGAACCAAAGTGATTTTACTGAATATTTTAGAATTTTGAAAAAATCTAAAAAAATCACCAAATTTTCAAAGTTGCCCAAACGCATCGAGACATACATCGAATGAAAGGTCTATTCAATACCTATATGCATATCCAGACGAAAAGTTTCTGAGTGGTCTGGTTACCGAAATATGCCCGTCCAAAGTGGTTTTACGGATTTTCGAGCCCCAACTACCTAATAATGTCTTTGGTTGTCGCTATTTCCAAAACCAAGTTTTCTAAAAGGCCCTGCTTTCCAAAATTCCTGTTTAAATTTTCCACGGCTATCCACAAGTGAAAACCAACAGCTTCTGCGAGGTCTGGATCTCAAAATATTTCGAACCAAAGTGATTTTGCTGAATATTTTAGAATTTTGAAAAAATCATGGACGTAACCACTTGTCTAAAAAAAATCACCAAATTTTCAAAGTTGCCCAAACGCATCGAGACATACATCGAATGAAAGGTCTATTCAATACCTATATGCACATCCAGACGAAAAGTTTCTGAGTGGTCTGGTTACCGAAATATGCCCGTCCAAAGTGGTTTTATGGATTTTCGAGCCCCAACTACCTAATAATGTCTTTGGTTGGCGCTATTTCCAAAACGAAGCATTGTCAGAGGCTCCGGTTTTCAAAATTCCTTGTTATGTTTTTCACAGCTATCCACAGGTGAAAACCAGAAGCTTCTGCGAGGTCTGGATCTCGAAATATTTCGAACCAAAGTGATTTTACTGAATTTTTGAGAATTCTGAAAAAATCATGGACTAACCACTTGTCTAAAAAAATCACCAAATTTTCAAAGTTGCCCAAACGCATCGAGACATACATCGAATGAAAGGTCTATTCAATACCTATATGCACATCCAGACGAAAAGTTTCTGAGTGGTCTGGTTACCGAAATATGCCCGTCCAAAGTGGTTTTATGGATTTTCGAGCCCCAACTACCTAATAATGTCTTTGGTTGGCGCTATTTCCAAAACCAAGTTTTCTAAAAGGCCCTGCTTTCCAAAATTCCTGTTTAAATTTTCCACGGATATCCACAAGTGAAAACCAACAACTTCTGCGAGGTCTGGATCTCAAAATATTTCGAACCAAAGTGATTTTACTGAATATTTTAGAATTTTGAAAAAATCATGGACTAACCACTTGTCTAAAAAAATCACCAAATTTTCAAAGTTGCCCAAACGCATCGAGACATACATCGAATGAAAGGTCTATTCAATACCTATATGCACATCCAGACGAAAAGTTTCTGAGTGGTCTGGTTACCGAAATATGCCCGTCCAAAGTGGTTTTATGGATTTTCGAGCCCCAACTACCTAATAATGTCTTTGGTTGGCGCTATTTCCAAAACCAAGTTTTCTAAAAGGCCCTGCTTTCCAAAATTCCTGTTTAAATTTTCCACGGATATCCACAAGTGAAAACCAACAACTTCTGCGAGGTCTGGATCTCACAATATTTCGAACCAAAGTTATTTTACTGAATATTTTAGAATTTTGAAAAAATCATGGACTAACCACTTGTCTAAAAAAATCACCAAATTTTCAAAGTTGCCCAAACGCATCGAGACATACATCGAATGAAAGGTCTATTCAATACCTATATGCACATCCAGACGAAAAGTTTCTGAGTGGTCTGGTTATCGAAATATGCCCGTCCAAAGTGGTTTTACGGATTTTCGAGCCCCAACTACCTAATAATGTCTTTGGTTGTCGCTATTTCCAAAACCAAGTTTTCTAAAAGGCCCTGCTTTCCAAAATTCCTGTTTAAATTTTCCACGGCTATCCACAAGTGAAAACCAACAACTTCTGCGAGCTCTGGATCTCAAAATATTTCGAACCAAAGTGATTTTGCTGAATATTTTAGAATTTTGAAAAAATCATGGACTAACCACTTGTCTAAAAAAAATCACCAAATTTTCAAAGTTGCCCAAACGCATCGAGACATACATCGAATGAAAGGTCTATTCAATACCTATATGCACATCCAGACGAAAAGTTTCTGAGTGGTCTGGTTATCGAAATATGCCCGTCCAAAGTGGTTTTACGGATTTTCGAGCCCCAACTACCTAATAATATTTTCGGTTGTCGCTATTTCCAAAACCAAGTTTTCTAAAAGGCCCTGCTTTCCAAAATTCCTGTTTAAATTTTCCACGGCTATCCACAAGTGAAAACCAACAACTTCTGCGAGCTCTGGATCTCAAAATATTTCGAACCAAAGTGATTTTGCTGAATATTTTAGAATTTTGAAAAAATCATGGACTAACCACTTGTCTAAAAAAATCACCAAATTTTCAAAGTTGCCCAAACGCATCGAGACATACATCGAATGAAAGGTCTATTCAATATCTATATGCACATCCAGACGAAAAGTTTCTGAGTGGTCTGGTTACCGAAATATGCCCGTCCAAAATGATTTTATGGATTTTCGAGCCCCAACTACCTAATAATGTCTTTGGTTGGCGCTATTTCCAAAACCAAGCATTGTCAGAGGCTCCGGTTTTCAAAATTCCTTGTTATGTTTTTCACAGCTATCCACAGGTGAAAACCAGAAGCTTCTGCGAGGTCTGGATCTCGAAATATTTCGAACCAAAGTGATTTTACTGAATTTTTGAGAATTCTGAAAAAATCATGGACTAACCACTTGTCTAAAAAAATCACCAAATTTTCAAAGTTGCCCAAACGCATCGAGACATACATCGAATGAAAGGTCTATTCAATACCTATATGCACATCCAGACGAAAAGTTTCTGAGTGGTCTGGTTATCGAAATATGCCCGTCCAAAGTGGTTTTACGGATTTTCGAGCCCCAACTACCTAATAATGTCTTTGGTTGGCGCTATTTCCAAAACGAAGCATTGTCAGAGGCTCCGGTTTTCAAAATTCCTTGTTATATTTTTCACAGCTATCCACAGGTGAAAACCAGAAGCTTCTGCGAGGTCTGGATCTCGAAATATTTCGAACCAAAGAGATTTTACTGAATTTTTGAGAATTCTGAAAAAATCATGGACTAACCACTTGTCTAAAAAAATCACCAAATTTTCAAAGTTGCCCAAACGCATCGAGACATACATCGAATGAAAGGTCTATTCAATATCTATATGCACATCCAGACGAAAAGTTTCTGAGTGGTCTGGTTACCGAAATATGCCCGTCCAAAATGATTTTATGGATTTTCGAGCCCCAACTACCTAATAATGTCTTTGGTTGGCGCTATTTCCAAAACGAAGCATTGTCAGAGGCTCCGGTTTTCAAAATTCCTTGTTATGTTTTTCACAGCTATCCACAGGTGAAAACCAGAAGCTTCTGCGAGGTCTGGATCTCGAAATATTTCGAACCAAAGTGATTTTACTGAATTTTTGAGAATTCTGAAAAAATCATGGACTAACCACTTGTCTAAAAAAATCACCAAATTTTCAAAGTTGCCCAAACGCATCGAGACATACATCGAATGAAAGGTCTATTCAATACCTATATGCACATCCAGACGAAAAGTTTCTGAGTGGTCTGGTTATCGAAATATGCCCGTCCAAAGTGGTTTTACGGATTTTCGAGCCCCAACTACCTAATAATGTCTTTGGTTGTCGCTATTTCCAAAACCAAGTTTTCTAAAAGGCCATGCTTTCCAAAATTCCTGTTTAAATTTTCCACGGCTATCCACAATTGAAAACCAACAACTTCTGCGAGCTCTGGATCTCAAAATATTTCGAACCAAAGTGATTTTACTGAATATTTTAGAATTCTGAAAAAATCATAGACTAACCACTTGTCTAAAAAAATCACCAAATTTTCAAAGTTGCCCAAACGCATCGAGACATACATCGAATGAAAGGTCTATTCAATACCTATATGCACATCCAGACGAAAAGTTTCTGAGTGGTCTGGTTATCGAAATCTGCCCGTCCAAAGTGGTTTTACGGATTTTCGAGCCCCAACTACCTAATAATGTCTTTGGTTGTCGCTATTTCCAAAACCAAGTTTTCTAAAAGGCCATGCTTTCCAAAATTCCTGTTTAAATTTTCCACGGCTATCCACAATTGAAAACCAACAACTTCTGCGAGCTCTGGATCTCAAAATATTTCGAACCAAAGTGATTTTACTGAATATTTTAGAATTCTGAAAAAATCATAGACTAACCACTTGTCTAAAAAAATCACCAAATTTTCAAAGTTGCCCAAACGCATCGAGACATACATCGAATGAAAGGTCTATTCAATACCTATATGCACATCCAGACGAAAAGTTTCTGAGTGGTCTGGTTACCGAAATATGCCCGTCCAAAGTGGTTTTATGGATTTTCGAGCCCCAACTACCTAATAATGTCTTTGGTTGGCGCTATTTCCAAAACGAAGCATTGTCAGAGGCTCCGGTTTTCAAAATTCCTTGTTATATTTTTCACAGCTATCCACAGGTGAAAACCAGAAGCTTCTGCGAGGTCTGGATCTCGAAATATTTCGAACCAAAGAGATTTTACTGAATTTTTGAGAATTCTGAAAAAATCATGGACTAACCACTTGTCTAAAAAAATCACCAAATTTTCAAAGTTGCCCAAACGCATCGAGACATACATCGAATGAAAGGTCTATTCAATACCTATATGCACATCCAGACGAAAAGTTTCTGAGTGGTCTGGTTATCGAAATATGCCCGTCCAAAGTGGTTTTACGGATTTTCGAGCCCCAACTACCTAATAATGTCTTTGGTTGTCGCTATTTCCAAAACCAAGTTTTCTAAAAGGCCATGCTTTCCAAAATTCCTGTTTAAATTTTCCACGGCTATCCACAATTGAAAACCAACAACTTCTGCGAGCTCTGGATCTCAAAATATTTCGAACCAAAGTGATTTTACTGAATATTTTAGAATTCTGAAAAAATCATAGACTAACCACTTGTCTAAAAAAATCACCAAATTTTCAAAGTTGCCCAAACGCATCGAGACATACATCGAATGAAAGGTCTATTCAATACCTATATGCACATCCAGACGAAAAGTTTCTGAGTGGTCTGGTTACCGAAATATGCCCGTCCAAAGTGGTTTTATGGATTTTCGAGCCCCAACTACCTAATAATGTCTTTGGTTGGCGCTATTTCCAAAACGAAGCATTGTCAGAGGCTCCGGTTTTCAAAATTCCTTGTTATGTTTTTCACAGCTATCCACAGGTGAAAACCAGAAGCTTCTGCGAGGTCTGGATCTCGAAATATTTCGAACCAAAGTGATTTTACTGAATTTTTGAGAATTCTGAAAAAATCATGGACTAACCACTCTTGTCTAAAAAAATCACCAGATTTTGAAAGTTGCCCAAACGCATCGAAACATACATCGAATGAAAGGTCTATTCAATACCTATATGCACATCCAGACGAAAAGTTTCTGAGTGGTCTGGTTATCGAAATCTGCCCGTCCAAAGTGGTTTTACGGATTTTCGAGCCCCAACTACCTAATAATGTCTTTGGTTGGCGCTATTTCCAAAACCAAGTTTTCTAAAAGGCCCTGCTTTCCAAAATTCCTGTTTAAATTTTCCACGGCTATCCACAAGTGAAAACCAACAACTTCTGCGAGCTCTGGATCTCAAAATATTTCGAACCAAAGTGATTTTGCTGAATATTTTAGAATTTTGAAAAAATCATGGACTAACCACTTGTCTAAAAAAAATCACCAAATTTTCAAAGTTGAACAAACGCATCGAGACATACATCGAATGAAAGGTCTATTCAATACCTATATGCACATCCAGACGAAAAGTTTCTGAGTGGTCTGGTTATCGAAATATACCCGTCCAAAGTGGTTTTACGGATTTTCGAGCCCCAACTACCTAATAATGTCTTTGGTTGGCGCTATTTCCAAAACGAAGCATTGTCAGAGGCTCCGGTTTTCAAAATTCCTTGTTATATTTTTCACAGCTATCCACAGGTGAAAACCAGAAGCTTCTGCGAGGTCTGGATCTCGAAATATTTCGAACCAAAGTGATTTTACTGAATTTTTGAGAATTCTGAAAAAATCATGGACTAACCACTCTTGTCTAAAAAAATCACCAAATTTTCAAAGTTGCCCAAACGCATCGAGACATACATCGAATGAAAGGTCTATTCAATACCTATATGCACATCCAGACGAAAAGTTTCTGAGTGGTCTGGTTACCGAAATATGCCCGTCCAAAGTGGTTTTATGGATTTTCGAGCCCCAACTACCTAATAATGTCTTTGGTTGTCGCTATTTCCAAAACCAAGTTTTCTAAAAGGCCCTGCTTTCCAAAATTCCTGTTTAAATTTTCCACGGCTATTAACAAGTGAAAACCAACAACTTCTGCGAGCTCTGGATCTCAAAATATTTCGAACCAAAGTGATTTTGCTAAATATTTTAGAATTTTGAAAAAATCATGGACTAACCACTTGTCTAATAAAAATCACCAAATTTTCAAAGTTGCCCAAACGCATCGAGACATACATCGAATGAAAGGTCTATTCAATACCTATATGCACATCCAGACGAAAAGTTTCTGAGTGGTCTGGTTATCGAAATCTGCCCGTCCAAAGTGGTTTTACGGATTTTCGAGCCCCAACTACCTAATAATGTCTTTGGTTGGCGCTATTTCCAAAACGAAGCATTGTCAGAGGCTCCGGTTTTCAAAATTCCTTGTTATATTTTTCACAGCTATCCACAGGTGAAAACCAGAAGCTTCTGCGAGGTCTGGATCTCGAAATATTTCGAACCAAAGTGATTTTACTGAATTTTTGAGAATTCTGAAAAAATCATGGACTAACCACTCTTGTCTAAAAAAATCACCAAATTTTCAAAGTTGCCCAAACGCATCGAGACATACATCGAATGAAAGGTCTATTCAATACCTATATGCACATCCAGACGAAAAGTTTCTGAGTGGTCTGGTTACCGAAATATGCCCGTCCAAAGTGGTTTTATGGATTTTCGAGCCCCAACTACCTAATAATGTCTTTGGTTGGCGCTATTTCCAAAACCAAGTTTTCTAAAAGGCCCTGCTTTCCAAAATTCCTGTTTAAATTTTCCACGGCTATTAACAAGTGAAAACCAACAACTTCTGCGAGCTCTGGATCTCAAAATATTTCGAACCAAAGTGATTTTGCTAAATATTTTAGAATTTTGAAAAAATCATGGACTAACCACTTGCCTAAAAAAAATCACCAAATTTTCAAAGTTGCCCAAACGCATCGAGACATACATCGAATGAAAGGTCTATTCAATACCTATATGCACATCCAGACGAAAAGTTTCTGAGTGGTCTGGTTATCGAAATATGCCCGTCCAAAGTGGTTTTACGGATTTTCGAGCCCCAACTACCTAATAATGCCTTTGGTTGGCGCTATTTCCAAAACCAAGTTTTCTAAAAGGCCCTGCTTTCCAAAATTCCTGTTTAAATTTTCCACGGCTATCCACAAGTGAAAACCAACAACTTCTGCGAGCTCTGGATCTCAAAATATTTCGAACCAAAGTGATTTTGCTGAATATTTTAGAATTTTGAAAAAATCATGGACTAACCACTTGTCTAAAAAAAATCACCAAATTTTCAAAGTTGCCCAAACGCATCGAGACATACATCGAATGAAAGGTCTATTCAATACCTATATGCACATCCAGACGAAAAGTTTCTGAGTGGTCTGGTTATCGAAATATGCCCGTCCAAAGTGGTTTTATGGATTTTCGAGCCCCAACTACCTAATAATGTCTTCGGTTGTCGCTATTTCCAAAACCAAGTTTTCTAAAAGGCCCTGCTTTCCAAAATTCCTGTTTAAATTTTCCACGGATATCCACAAGTGAAAACCAACAACTTCTGCGAGGTCTGGATCTCACAATATTTCGAACCAAAGTGATTTTACTGAATATTTTAGAATTTTGAAAAAATCATGGACTAACCACTTGTCTAAAAAAATCACCAAATTTTCAAAGTTGCCCAAACGCATCGAGACATACATCGAATGAAAGGTCTATTCAATATCTATATGCACATCCAGACGAAAAGTTTCTGAGTGGTCTGGTTACCGAAATATGCCCGTCCAAAATGGTTTTATGGATTTTCGAGCCCCAACTACCTAATAATGTCTTTGGTTGGCGCTATTTCCAAAACGAAGCATTGTCAGAGGCTCCGGTTTTCAAAATTCCTTGTTATGTTTTTCACAGCTATCCACAGGTGAAAACCAGAAGCTTCTGCGAGGTCTGGATCTCGAAATATTTCGAACCAAAGTGATTTTACTGAATTTTTGAGAATTCTGAAAAAATCATGGACTAACCACTTGTCTAAAAAAATCACCAAATTTTCAAAGTTACCCAAACGCATCGAGACATACATCGAATGAAAGGTCTATTCAATACCTATATGCACATCCAGACGAAAAGTTTCTGAGTGGTCTGGTTATCGAAATATGCCCGTCCAAAGTGGTTTTACGGATTTTCGAGCCCCAACTACCTAATAATGTCTTTGGTTGGCGCTATTTCCAAAACCAAGTTTTCTAAAAGGCCCTGCTTTCCAAAATTCCTGTTTAAATTTTCCACGGCTATCCACAAGTGAAAACCAACAACTTCTGCGAGCTCTGGATCTCAAAATATTTCGAACCAAAGTGATTTTGCTGAATATTTTAGAATTTTGAAAAAATCATGGACTAACCACTTGTCTAAAAAAATCACCAAATTTTCAAAGTTACCCAAACGCATCGAGACATACATCGAATGAAAGGTCTATTCAATACCTATATGCACATCCAGACGAAAAGTTTCTGAGTGGTCTGGTTATCGAAATATGCCCGTCCAAAGTGGTTTTACGGATTTTCGAGCCCCAACTACCTAATAATGTCTTTGGTTGGCGCTATTTCCAAAACCAAGTTTTCTAAAAGGCCCTGCTTTCCAAAATTCCTGTTTAAATTTTCCACGGCTATCCACAAGTGAAAACCAACAACTTCTGCGAGCTCTGGATCTCAAAATATTTCGAACCAAAGTGATTTTGCTGAATATTTTAGAATTTTGAAAAAATCATGGACTAACCACTTGTCTAAAAAAATCACCAAATTTTCAAAGTTGCCCAAACGCATCGAGACATACATCGAATGAAAGGTCTATTCAATATCTATATGCACATCCAGACGAAAAGTTTCTGAGTGGTCTGGTTACCGAAATATGCCCGTCCAAAATGGTTTTATGGATTTTCGAGCCCCAACTACCTAATAATGTCTTTGGTTGGCGCTATTTCCAAAACGAAGCATTGTCAGAGGCTCCGGTTTTCAAAATTCCTTGTTATGTTTTTCACAGCTATCCACAGGTGAAAACCAGAAGCTTCTGCGAGGTCTGGATCTCGAAATATTTCGAACCAAAGTGATTTTACTGAATTTTTGAGAATTCTGAAAAAATCATGGACTAACCACTTGTCTAAAAAAATCACCAAATTTTCAAAGTTACCCCAACGCATCGAGACATACATCGAATGAAAGGTCTATTCAATACCTATATGCACATCCAGACGAAAAGTTTCTGAGTGGTCTGGTTATCGAAATATGCCCGTCCAAAGTGGTTTTACGGATTTTCGAGCCCCAACTACCTAATAATGTCTTTGGTTGGCGCTATTTCCAAAACCAAGTTTTCTAAAAGGCCCTGCTTTCCAAAATTCCTGTTTAAATTTTCCACGGCTATCAACAAGTGAAAACCAACAACTTCTGCGAGCTCTGGATCTCAAAATATTTCGAACCAAAGTGATTTTGCTGAATATTTTAGAATTTTGAAAAAATCATGGACTAACCACTTGTCTAAAAAAATCACCAAATTTTCAAAGTTGCCCAAACGCATCGAGACATACATCGAATGAAAGGTCTATTCAATACCTATATGCACATCCAGACGAAAAGTTTCTGAGTGGTCTGGTTATCGAAATATGCCCGTCCAAAGTGGTTTTACGGATTTTCGAGCCCCAACTACCTAATAATGTCTTTGGTTGGCGCTATTTCCAAAACCAAGTTTTCTAAAAGGCCCTGCTTTCCAAAATTCCTGTTTAAATTTTCCACGGCTATCCACAAGTGAAAACCAACAACTTCTGCGAGCTCTGGATCTCAAAATATTTCGAACCAAAGTGATTTTGCTGAATATTTTAGAATTTTGAAAAAATCATGGACTAACCACTTGTCTAAAAAAATCACCAAATTTTCAAAGTTACCCAAACGCATCGAGACATACATCGAATGAAAGGTCTATTCAATACCTATATGCACATCCAGACGAAAAGTTTCTGAGTGGTCTGGTTATCGAAATATGCCCGTCCAAAGTGGTTTTACGGATTTTCGAGCCCCAACTACCTAATAATGTCTTTGGTTGGCGCTATTTCCAAAACCAAGTTTTCTAAAAGGCCCTGCTTTCCAAAATTCCTGTTTAAATTTTCCACGGCTATCCACAAGTGAAAACCAACAACTTCTGCGAGCTCTGGATCTCAAAATATTTCGAACCAAAGTGATTTTGCTGAATATTTTAGAATTTTGAAAAAATCATGGACTAACCACTTGTCTAAAAAAATCACCAAATTTTCAAAGTTACCCAAACGCATCGAGACATACATCGAATGAACCAAAGTGATTTTGCTAAATATTTTAGAATTTTGAAAAAATCATGGACTAACCACTTGTCTAATAAAAATCACCAAATTTTCAAAGTTGCCCAAACGCATCGAGACATACATCGAATGAAAGGTCTATTCAATACCTATATGCACATCCAGACGAAAAGTTTCTGAGTGGTCTGGTTATCGAAATCTGCCCGTCCAAAGTGGTTTTACGGATTTTCGAGCCCCAACTACCTAATAATGTCTTTGGTTGGCGCTATTTCCAAAACGAAGCATTGTCAGAGGCTCCGGTTTTCAAAATTCCTTGTTATATTTTTCACAGCTATCCACAGGTGAAAACCAGAAGCTTCTGCGAGGTCTGGATCTCGAAATATTTCGAACCAAAGTGATTTTACTGAATTTTTGAGAATTCTGAAAAAATCATGGACTAACCACTCTTGTCTAAAAAAATCACCAAATTTTCAAAGTTGCCCAAACGCATCGAGACATACATCGAATGAAAGGTCTATTCAATACCTATATGCACATCCAGACGAAAAGTTTCTGAGTGGTCTGGTTACCGAAATATGCCCGTCCAAAGTGGTTTTATGGATTTTCGAGCCCCAACTACCTAATAATGTCTTTGGTTGGCGCTATTTCCAAAACCAAGTTTTCTAAAAGGCCCTGCTTTCCAAAATTCCTGTTTAAATTTTCCACGGCTATCCACAAGTGAAAACCAACAACTTCTGCGAGCTCTGGATCTCAAAATATTTCGAACCAAAGTGATTTTGCTAAATATTTTAGAATTTTGAAAAAATCATGGACTAACCACTTGCCTAAAAAAAATCACCAAATTTTCAAAGTTGCCCAAACGCATCGAGACATACATCGAATGAAAGGTCTATTCAATACCTATATGCACATCCAGACGAAAAGTTTCTGAGTGGTCTGGTTATCGAAATATGCCCGTCCAAAGTGGTTTTACGGATTTTCGAGCCCCAACTACCTAATAATGCCTTTGGTTGGCGCTATTTCCAAAACCAAGTTTTCTAAAAGGCCCTGCTTTCCAAAATTCCTGTTTAAATTTTCCACGGCTATCCACAAGTGAAAACCAACAACTTCTGCGAGCTCTGGATCTCAAAATATTTCGAACCAAAGTGATTTTGCTGAATATTTTAGAATTTTGAAAAAATCATGGACTAACCACTTGTCTAAAAAAAATCACCAAATTTTCAAAGTTGCCCAAACGCATCGAGACATACATCGAATGAAAGGTCTATTCAATACCTATATGCACATCCAGACGAAAAGTTTCTGAGTGGTCTGGTTATCGAAATATGCCCGTCCAAAGTGGTTTTACGGATTTTCGAGCCCCAACTACCTAATAATGTCTTCGGTTGTCGCTATTTCCAAAACCAAGTTTTCTAAAAGGCCCTGCTTTCCAAAATTCCTGTTTAAATTTTCCACGGATATCCACAAGTGAAAACCAACAACTTCTGCGAGGTCTGGATCTCACAATATTTCGAACCAAAGTGATTTTACTGAATATTTTAGAATTTTGAAAAAATCATGGACTAACCACTTGTCTAAAAAAATCACCAAATTTTCAAAGTTGCCCAAACGCATCGAGACATACATCGAATGAAAGGTCTATTCAATATCTATATGCACATCCAGACGAAAAGTTTCTGAGTGGTCTGGTTACCGAAATATGCCCGTCCAAAATGGTTTTATGGATTTTCGAGCCCCAACTACCTAATAATGTCTTTGGTTGGCGCTATTTCCAAAACGAAGCATTGTCAGAGGCTCCGGTTTTCAAAATTCCTTGTTATGTTTTTCACAGCTATCCACAGGTGAAAACCAGAAGCTTCTGCGAGGTCTGGATCTCGAAATATTTCGAACCAAAGTGATTTTACTGAATTTTTGAGAATTCTGAAAAAATCATGGACTAACCACTTGTCTAAAAAAATCACCAAATTTTCAAAGTTACCCAAACGCATCGAGACATACATCGAATGAAAGGTCTATTCAATACCTATATGCACATCCAGACGAAAAGTTTCTGAGTGGTCTGGTTATCGAAATATGCCCGTCCAAAGTGGTTTTACGGATTTTCGAGCCCCAACTACCTAATAATGTCTTTGGTTGGCGCTATTTCCAAAACCAAGTTTTCTAAAAGGCCCTGCTTTCCAAAATTCCTGTTTAAATTTTCCACGGCTATCCACAAGTGAAAACCAACAACTTCTGCGAGCTCTGGATCTCAAAATATTTCGAACCAAAGTGATTTTGCTGAATATTTTAGAATTTTGAAAAAATCATGGACTAACCACTTGTCTAAAAAAATCACCAAATTTTCAAAGTTACCCAAACGCATCGAGACATACATCGAATGAAAGGTCTATTCAATACCTATATGCACATCCAGACGAAAAGTTTCTGAGTGGTCTGGTTATCGAAATATGCCCGTCCAAAGTGGTTTTACGGATTTTCGAGCCCCAACTACCTAATAATGTCTTTGGTTGGCGCTATTTCCAAAACCAAGTTTTCTAAAAGGCCCTGCTTTCCAAAATTCCTGTTTAAATTTTCCACGGCTATCCACAAGTGAAAACCAACAACTTCTGCGAGCTCTGGATCTCAAAATATTTCGAACCAAAGTGATTTTGCTGAATATTTTAGAATTTTGAAAAAATCATGGACTAACCACTTGTCTAAAAAAATCACCAAATTTTCAAAGTTGCCCAAACGCATCGAGACATACATCGAATGAAAGGTCTATTCAATATCTATATGCACATCCAGACGAAAAGTTTCTGAGTGGTCTGGTTACCGAAATATGCCCGTCCAAAATGGTTTTATGGATTTTCGAGCCCCAACTACCTAATAATGTCTTTGGTTGGCGCTATTTCCAAAACGAAGCATTGTCAGAGGCTCCGGTTTTCAAAATTCCTTGTTATGTTTTTCACAGCTATCCACAGGTGAAAACCAGAAGCTTCTGCGAGGTCTGGATCTCGAAATATTTCGAACCAAAGTGATTTTACTGAATTTTTGAGAATTCTGAAAAAATCATGGACTAACCACTTGTCTAAAAAAATCACCAAATTTTCAAAGTTACCCCAACGCATCGAGACATACATCGAATGAAAGGTCTATTCAATACCTATATGCACATCCAGACGAAAAGTTTCTGAGTGGTCTGGTTATCGAAATATGCCCGTCCAAAGTGGTTTTACGGATTTTCGAGCCCCAACTACCTAATAATGTCTTTGGTTGGCGCTATTTCCAAAACCAAGTTTTCTAAAAGGCCCTGCTTTCCAAAATTCCTGTTTAAATTTTCCACGGCTATCAACAAGTGAAAACCAACAACTTCTGCGAGCTCTGGATCTCAAAATATTTCGAACCAAAGTGATTTTGCTGAATATTTTAGAATTTTGAAAAAATCATGGACTAACCACTTGTCTAAAAAAATCACCAAATTTTCAAAGTTGCCCAAACGCATCGAGACATACATCGAATGAAAGGTCTATTCAATACCTATATGCACATCCAGACGAAAAGTTTCTGAGTGGTCTGGTTATCGAAATATGCCCGTCCAAAGTGGTTTTACGGATTTTCGAGCCCCAACTACCTAATAATGTCTTTGGTTGGCGCTATTTCCAAAACCAAGTTTTCTAAAAGGCCCTGCTTTCCAAAATTCCTGTTTAAATTTTCCACGGCTATCCACAAGTGAAAACCAACAACTTCTGCGAGCTCTGGATCTCAAAATATTTCGAACCAAAGTGATTTTGCTGAATATTTTAGAATTTTGAAAAAATCATGGACTAACCACTTGTCTAAAAAAATCACCAAATTTTCAAAGTTACCCAAACGCATCGAGACATACATCGAATGAAAGGTCTATTCAATACCTATATGCACATCTAGACGAAAAGTTTCTGAGTGGTCTGGTTACCGAAATATGCCCGTCCAAAGTGGTTTTATGGATTTTCGAGCCCCAACTACCTAATAATGTCTTTGGTTGGCGCTATTTCCAAAACGAAGCATTGTCAGAGGCTCCGGTTTTCAAAATTCCTTGTTATGTTTTTCACAGCTATCCACAGGTGAAAACCAGAAGCTTCTGCGAGGTCTGGATCTCGAAATATTTCGAACCAAAGTGATTTTACTGAATTTTTGAGAATTCTGAAAAAATCATGGACTACACTTGTCTAAAAAAATCACCAAATTTTCAAAGTTGCCCAAACGCATCGAGACATACATCGAATGAAAGGTCTATTCAATACCTATATGCACATCCAGACGAAAAGTTTCTGAGTGGTCTGGTTACCGAAATATGCCCGTCCAAAGTGGTTTTATGGATTTTCGAGCCCCAACTACCTAATAATGTCTTTGGTTGTCGCTATTTCCAAAACCAAGCATTGTCAGAGGCTCCGGTTTTCAAAATTCCTTGTTATATTTTTCACAGCTATCCACAGGTGAAAACCAGAAGCTTCTGCGAGGTCTGGATCTCGAAATATTTCGAACCAAAGTGATTTTAGTGAATTTTTGAGAATTCTGAAAAAATCATGGACTAACAACTTGTCTAAAAAAATCACCAAATTTTCAAAGTTGCCCAAACGCATCGAGACATACATCGAATGAAAGGTCTATTCAATACCTATATGCACATCCAGACGAAAAGTTTCTGAGTGGTCTGGTTACCGAAATATGCCCGTCCAAAGTGGTTTTATGGATTTTCGAGCCCCAACTACCTAATAATGTCTTTGGTTGTCGCTATTTCCAAAACCAAGCATTGTCAGAGGCTCCGGTTTTCAAAATTCCTTGTTATATTTTTCACAGCTATCCACAGGTGAAAACCAGAAGCTTCTGCGAGGTCTGGATCTCGAAATATTTCGAATCAAAGTGATCTTACTGAATTTTTTAGAATTCTGAAAAAATCATGGACTAACCGCTTGTCTAAAAAAATCACCAAATTTTCAAAGTTGCCCAAACGCATCGAAACATACATCGAACGAAAGGTCTATTCAATACCTATATGCACATCCAGACGAAAAGTTTCTGAGTGGTCTGGTTACCGAAATATGCCCGTCCAAAGTGGTTTTATGGATTTTCGAGCCCCAACTACCTAATAATGTCTTTGGTTGTCGCTATTTCCAAAACGAAGCATTGTCAGAGGCTCCGGTTTTAAAAATTCCTTGTTATGTTTTTCACAGCTATCCACAGGTGAAAACCAGAAGCTTCTGCGAGCTCTGGATCTCGAAATATTTCGAACCAAAGTGATTTTAGTGACTTTTTGAGAATTCTGAAAAAATCATGGACTAACCACTTGTCTAAAAAAATCACCAAATTTTCAAAGTTGCCCAAACGCATCGAGACATACATCGAATGAAAGGTCTATTCAATACCTATATGCACATCCAGACGAAAAGTTTCTGAGTGGTCTGGTTATCGAAATATGCCCGTCCAAAGTGGTTTTACGGATTTTCGAGCCCCAACTACCTAATAATGTCTTTGGTTGTCGCTATTTCCAAAACAAAGTTTTCTAAAAGGCCCTGCTTTCCAAAATTCCTGTTTAAATTTTCCACGGCTATCCACAAGTGAAAACCAACAACTTCTGCGAGCTCTGGATCTCAAAATATTTCGAACCAAAGTGATTTTGCTGAATATTTTAGAATTTTGAAAAAATCATGGACTAACCACTTGTCTAAAAAAATCACCAAATTTTCAAAGTTGCCCAAACGCATTGAGACATACATCGAATGAAAGGTCTATTCAATACCTATATGCACATCCAGACGAAAAGTTTCTGAGTGGTCTGGTTACCGAAATATGCCCGTCCAAAGTGGTTTTATGGATTTTCGAGCCCCAACTACCTAATAATGTCTTTGGTTGGCGCTATTTCCAAAACGAAGCATTGTCAGAGGCTCCGGTTTTCAAAATTCCTTGTTATATTTTTCACAGCTATCCACAGGTGAAAACCAGAAGCTTCTGCGAGGTCTGGATCTCGAAATATTTCGAACCAAAGTGATTTTACTGAATTTTTGAGAATTCTGAAAAAATCATGGACTAACCACTTGTCTAAAAAAATCACCAAATTTTCAAAGTTGCCCAAACGCATCGAGACATACATCGAATGAAAGGTCTATTCAATACCTATATGCACATCCAGACGAAAAGTTTCTGAGTGGTCTGGTTATCGAAATATGCCCGTCCAAAGTGGTTTTACGGATTTTCGAGCCCCAACTACCTAATAATGTCTTTGGTTGTCGCTATTTCCAAAACCAAGTTTTCTAAAAGGCCCTGCTTTCCAAAATTCCTGTTTAAATTTTCCACGGATATCCACAAGTGAAAACCAACAACTTCTGCGAGGTCTGGATCTCAAAATATTTCGAACCAAAATGATTTTACTGAAAATTTTAGAATTTTGAAAAAATCATGGACTAACCACTTGTCTAAAAAAATCACCAAATTTTCAAAGTTGCCCAAACGCATTGAGACATACATCGAATGAAAGGTCTATTCAATACCTATATGCACATCCAGACGAAAAGTTTCTGAGTGGTCTGGTTACCGAAATATGCCCGTCCAAAGTGGTTTTATGGATTTTCGAGCCCCAACTACCTAATAATGTCTTTGGTTGTCGCTATTTCCAAAACGAAGCATTGTCAGAGGCTCCGGTTTTAAAAATTCCTTGTTATGTTTTTCACAGCTATCCACAGGTGAAAACCAGAAGCTTCTGCGAGGTCTGGATCTCGAAATATTTCGAACCAAAGTGATTTTAGTGACTTTTTGAGAATTCTGAAAAAATCATGGACTAACCACTTGTCTAAAAAAATCACCAAATTTTCAAAGTTGCCCAAACGCATCGAGACATACATCGAATGAAAGGTCTATTCAATACCTATATGCACATCCAGACGAAAAGTTTCTGAGTGGTCTGGTTATCGAAATATGCCCATCCAAAGTGGTTTTACGGATTTTCGAGCCCCAACTACCTAATAATGTCTTTGGTTGTCGCTATTTCCAAAACCAAGTTTTCTAAAAGGCCCTGCTTTCCAAAATTCCTGTTTAAATTTTCCACGGCTATCCACAATTGAAAACCAACAACCTCTGCCAAGCCTGGATCTCAAAATATTTCGAACCAAAGTGATTTTACTGAATATTTTAGAATTCTGAAAAAATCATGGACTAACCACTTGTCTAAAAAAAATCACCAAATTTTCAAAGTTGCCCAAACGCATCGAGACATACATCGAATGAAAGGTCTATTCAATACCTATATGCACATCCAGACGAAAAGTTTCTGAGTGGTCTGGTTACCGAAATATGCCCGTCCAAAGTGGTTTTATGGATTTTCGAGCCCCAACTACCTAATAATGTCTTTGGTTGGCGCTATTTCCAAAACGAAGCATTGTCAGAGGCTCCGGTTTTCAAAATTCCTTGTTATATTTTTCACAGCTATCCACAGGTGAAAACCAGAAGCTTCTGCGAGGTCTGGATCTCGAAATATTTCGAACCAAAGTGATTTTACTGAATTTTTGAGAATTCTGAAAAAATCATGGACTAACCACTTGTCTAAAAAAATCACCAAATTTTCAAAGTTGCCCAAACGCATCGAGACATACATCGAATGAAAGGTCTATTCAATACCTATATGCACATCCAGACGAAAAGTTTCTGAGTGGTCTGGTTATCGAAATATGCCCGTCCAAAGTGGTTTTACGGATTTTCGAGCCCCAACTACCTAATAATGTCTTTGGTTGGCGCTATTTCCAAAACGAAACATTGTCAGAGGCTCCGGTTTTCAAAATTCCTTGTTATATTTTTCACAGCTATCCACAGGTGAAAACCAGAAGCTTCTGCGAGGTCTGGATCTCGAAATATTTCGAACCAAAGTGATTTTAGTGACTTTTTGAGAATTCTGAAAAAATCATGGACTAACCACTTGTCTAAAAAAATCACCAAATTTTCAAAGTTGCCCAAACGCATCGAGACATACATCGAATGAAAGGTCTATTCAATACCTATATGCACATCCAGACGAAAAGTTTCTGAGTGGTCTGGTTATCGAAATATGCCCATCCAAAGTGGTTTTACGGATTTTCGAGCCCCAACTACCTAATAATGTCTTTGGTTGTCGCTATTTCCAAAACCAAGTTTTCTAAAAGGCCCTGCTTTCCAAAATTCCTGTTTAAATTTTCCACGGATATCCACAAGTGAAAACCAACAACTTCTGCGAGGTCTGGATTTCAAAATATTTCGAACCAAAATGATTTTACTGAAAATTTTAGAATTTTGAAAAAATCATGGACTAACCACTTGTCTAAAAAAATCACCAAATTTTCAAAGTTGCCCAAACGCATTGAGACATACATCGAATGAAAGGTCTATTCAATACCTATATGCACATCCAGACGAAAAGTTTCTGAGTGGTCTGGTTACCGAAATATGCCCGTCCAAAGTGGTTTTATGGATTTTCGAGCCCCAACTACCTAATAATGTCTTTGGTTGGCGCTATTTCCAAAACGAAGCATTGTCAGAGGCTCCGGTTTTCAAAATTCCTTGTTATATTTTTCACAGCTATCCACAGGTGAAAACCAGAAGCTTCTGCGAGGTCTGGATCTCGAAATATTTCGAACCAAAGTGATTTTAGTGACTTTTTGAGAATTCTGAAAAAATCATGGACTAACCACTTGTCTAAAAAAATCACCAAATTTTTAAAGTTGCCCAAACGCATCGAGACATACATCGAATGAAAGGTCTATTCAATACCTATATGCACATCCAGACGAAAAGTTTCTGAGTGGTCTGGTTATCGAAATATGCCCATCCAAAGTGGTTTTACGGATTTTCGAGCCCCAACTACCTAATAATGTCTTTGGTTGTCGCTATTTCCAAAACCAAGTTTTCTAAAAGGCCCTGCTTTCCAAAATTCCTGTTTAAATTTTCCACGGCTATCCACAAGTGAAAACCAACAACTTCTGCGAGCTCTGGATCTCAAAATATTTCGAACCAAAGTGATTTTGCTGAATATTTTAGAATTTTGAAAAAATCATGGACTAACCACTTGTCTAAAAAAAATCACCAAATTTTCAAAGTTGCCCAAACGCATCGAGACATACATCGAATGAAAGGTCTATTCAATACCTATATGCACATCCAGACGAAAAGTTTCTGAGTGGTCTGGTTACCGAAATATGCCCGTCCAAAGTGGTTTTACGGATTTTCGAGCCCCAACTACCTAATAATGTCTTTGGTTGGCGCTATTTCCAAAACGAAGCATTGTCAGAGGCTCCGGTTTTCAAAATTCCTTGTTATATTTTTCACAGCTATCCACAGGTGAAAACCAGAAGCTTCTGCGAGGTCTGGATCTCGAAATATTTCGAACCAAAGTGATTTTACTGAATTTTTGAGAATTCTGAAAAAATCATGGACTAACCACTTGTCTAAAAAAATCACCAAATTTTCAAAGTTGCCCAAACGCATCGAGACATACATCGAATGAAAGGTCTATTCAATACCTATATGCACATCCAGACGAAAAGTTTCTGAGTGGTCTGGTTATCGAAATATGCCCGTCCAAAGTGGTTTTACGGATTTTCGAGCCCCAACTACCTAATAATGTCTTTGGTTGTCGCTATTTCCAAAACCAAGTTTTCTAAAAGGCCCTGCTTTCCAAAATTCCTGTTTAAATTTTCCACGGATATCCACAAGTGAAAACCAACAACTTCTGCGAGGTCTGGATCTCAAAATATTTCGAACCAAAATGATTTTACTGAAAATTTTAGAATTTTGAAAAAATCATGGACTAACCACTTGTCTAAAAAAATCACCAAATTTTCAAAGTTGCCCAAACGCATTGAGACATACATCGAATGAAAGGTCTATTCAATACCTATATGCACATCCAGACGAAAAGTTTCTGAGTGGTCTGGTTACCGAAATATGCCCGTCCAAAGTGGTTTTATGGATTTTCGAGCCCCAACTACCTAATAATGTCTTTGGTTGTCGCTATTTCCAAAACGAAGCATTGTCAGAGGCTCCGGTTTTAAAAATTCCTTGTTATGTTTTTCACAGCTATCCACAGGTGAAAACCAGAAGCTTCTGCGAGGTCTGGATCTCGAAATATTTCGAACCAAAGTGATTTTAGTGACTTTTTGAGAATTCTGAAAAAATCATGGACTAACCACTTGTCTAAAAAAATCACCAAATTTTCAAAGTTGCCCAAACGCATCGAGACATACATCGAATGAAAGGTCTATTCAATACCTATATGCACATCCAGACGAAAAGTTTCTGAGTGGTCTGGTTATCGAAATATGCCCATCCAAAGTGGTTTTACGGATTTTCGAGCCCCAACTACCTAATAATGTCTTTGGTTGTCGCTATTTCCAAAACCAAGTTTTCTAAAAGGCCCTGCTTTCCAAAATTCCTGTTTAAATTTTCCACGGATATCCACAAGTGAAAACCAACAACTTCTGCGAGGTCTGGATTTCAAAATATTTCGAACCAAAATGATTTTACTGAAAATTTTAGAATTTTGAAAAAATCATGGACTAACCACTTGTCTAAAAAAATCACCAAATTTTCAAAGTTGCCCAAACGCATTGAGACATACATCGAATGAAAGGTCTATTCAATACCTATATGCACATCCAGACGAAAAGTTTCTGAGTGGTCTGGTTACCGAAATATGCCCGTCCAAAGTGGTTTTATGGATTTTCGAGCCCCAACTACCTAATAATGTCTTTGGTTGGCGCTATTTCCAAAACGAAGCATTGTCAGAGGCTCCGGTTTTCAAAATTCCTTGTTATATTTTTCACAGCTATCCACAGGTGAAAACCAGAAGCTTCTGCGAGGTCTGGATCTCGAAATATTTCGAACCAAAGTGATTTTAGTGACTTTTTGAGAATTCTGAAAAAATCATGGACTAACCACTTGTCTAAAAAAATCACCAAATTTTTAAAGTTGCCCAAACGCATCGAGACATACATCGAATGAAAGGTCTATTCAATACCTATATGCACATCCAGACGAAAAGTTTCTGAGTGGTCTGGTTATCGAAATATGCCCATCCAAAGTGGTTTTACGGATTTTCGAGCCCCAACTACCTAATAATGTCTTTGGTTGTCGCTATTTCCAAAACCAAGTTTTCTAAAAGGCCCTGCTTTCCAAAATTCCTGTTTAAATTTTCCACGGCTATCCACAATTGAAAACCAACAACCTCTGCGAGGTCTGGATCTCAAAATATTTCGAACCAAAGTGATTTTACTGAATATTTTAGAATTCTGAAAAAATCATGGACTAACCACTTGTCTAAAAAAAATTACCAAATTTTCAAAGTTGCCCAAACGCATCGAGACATACATCGAATGAAAGGTCTATTCAATACCTATATGCACATCCAGACGAAAAGTTTCTGAGTGGTCTGGTTATCGAAATATGCCCGTCCAAAGTGGTTTTACGGATTTTCGAGCCCCAACTACCTAATAATGTCTTTGGTTGTCGCTATTTCCAAAACCAAGTTTTCTAAAAGGCCCTGCTTTCCAAAATTCCTGTTTAAATTTTCCCCGGCTATCCACAAGTGAAAACCAACAACTTCTGCGAGCTCTGGATCTCAAAATATTTCGAACCAAAGTGATTTTGCTGAATATTTTAGAATTTTGAAAAAATCATGGACTAACCTAACTTGTCTAAAAAAAATCACCAAATTTTCAAAGTTGTCCAAACGCATCGAGACATACATCGAATGAAAGGTCTATTCAATACCTATATGCACATCCAGACGAAAAGTTTCTGAGTGGTCTGGTTACCGAAATATGCCCGTCCAAAGTGGTTTTATGGATTTTCGAGCCCCAACTACCTAATAATGTCTTTGGTTGGCGCTATTTCCAAAACGAAGCATTGTCAGAGG
This sequence comes from Chrysotoxum bicinctum, assembly GCA_911387755.1. NCBI lineage: Eukaryota > Metazoa > Arthropoda > Insecta > Diptera > Syrphidae > Chrysotoxum > Chrysotoxum bicinctum. The sequence continues at coordinate 173,279,324 of OU426989.1, forward strand.
CTCCGGTTTTCAAAATTCCTTGTTATATTTTTCACAGCTATCCATAGGTGAAAACCAGAAGCTTCTGCGAGGTCTGGATCTCGAAATATTTCGAACCAAAGTGATTTTACTGAATTTTTGAGAATTCTGAAAAAATCATGGACTAACCACTTGTCTAAAAAAATCACCAAATTTTCAAAGTTGCCCAAACGCATCGAGACATACATCGAATGAAAGGTCTATTCAATACCTATATGCACATCCAGACGAAAAGTTTCTGAGTGGTCTGGTTATCGAAATATGCCCGTCCAAAGTGGTTTTACGGATTTTCGAGCCCCAACTACCTAATAATGTCTTTGGTTGGCGCTATTTCCAAAACGAAGCATTGTCAGAGGCTCCGGTTTTCAAAATTCCTTGTTATATTTTTCACAGCTATCCACAGGTGAAAACCAGAAGCTTCTGCGAGGTCTGGATCTCGAAATATTTCGAACCAAAGTGATTTTAGTGACTTTTTGAGAATTCTGAAAAAATCATGGACTAACCACTTGTCTAAAAAAATCACCAAATTTTCAAAGTTGCCCAAACGCATTGAGACATACATCGAATGAAAGGTCTATTCAATACCTATATGCACATCCAGACGAAAAGTTTCTGAGTGGTCTGGTTATCGAAATATGCCCGTCCAAAGTGGTTTTACGGATTTTCGAGCCCCAACTACCTAATAATGTCTTTGGTTGTCGCTATTTCCAAAACCAAGTTTTCTAAAAGGCCCTGCTTTCCAAAATTCCTGTTTAAATTTTCCACGGCTATCCACAAGTGAAAACCAACAACTTCTGCGAGCTCTGGATCTCAAAATATTTCGAACCAAAGTGATTTTGCTGAATATTTTAGAATTTTGAAAAAATCATGGACTAACCACTTGTCTAAAAAAAATCACCAAATTTTCAAAGTTGCCCAAACGCATTGAGACATACATCGAATGAAAGGTCTATTCAATACCTATATGCACATCCAGACGAAAAGTTTCTGAGTGGTCTGGTTATCGAAATATGCCCGTCCAAAGTGGTTTTACGGATTTTCGAGCCCCAACTACCTAATAATGTCTTTGGTTGGCGCTATTTCCAAAACGAAGCATTGTCAGAGGCTCCGGTTTTCAAAATTCCTTGTTATATTTTTCACAGCTATCCACAGGTGAAAACCAGAAGCTTCTGCGAGGTCTGGATCTCGAAATATTTCGAACCAAAGTGATTTTAGTGACTTTTTGAGAATTCTGAAAAAATCATGGACTAACCACTTGTCTAAAAAAATCACCAAATTTTCAAAGTTGCCCAAACGCATTGAGACATACATCGAATGAAAGGTCTATTCAATACCTATATGCACATCCAGACGAAAAGTTTCTGAGTGGTCTGGTTATCGAAATATGCCCGTCCAAAGTGGTTTTACGGATTTTCGAGCCCCAACTACCTAATAATAACCACTTGTCTAAAAAAAATCACCAAATTTTCAAAGTTGCCCAAACGCATCGAGACATACATCGAATGAAAGGTCTATTCAATACCTATATGCACATCCAGACGAAAAGTTTCTGAGTGGTCTGGTTATCGAAATATGCCCGTCCAAAGTGGTTTTACGGATTTTCGAGCCCCAACTACCTAATAATGTCTTTGGTTGGCGCTATTTCCAAAACGAAGCATTGTCAGAGGCTCCGGTTTTCAAAATTCCTTGTTATATTTTTCACAGCTATCCACAGGTGAAAACCAGAAGCTTCTGCGAGGTCTGGATCTCGAAATATTTCGAACCAAAGTGATTTTAGTGACTTTTTGAGAATTCTGAAAAAATCATGGACTAACCACTTGTCTAAAAAAATCACCAAATTTTCAAAGTTGCCCAAACGCATTGAGACATACATCGAATGAAAGGTCTATTCAATACCTATATGCACATCCAGACGAAAAGTTTCTGAGTGGTCTGGTTACCGAAATATGCCCGTCCAAAGTGGTTTTATGGATTTTCGAGCCCCAACTACCTAATAATGTCTTTGGTTGTCGCTATTTCCAAAACGAAGCATTGTCAGAGGCTCCGGTTTTAAAAATTCCTTGTTATGTTTTTCACAGCTATCCACAGGTGAAAACCAGAAGCTTCTGCGAGCTCTGGATCTCGAAATATTTCGAACCAAAGTGATTTTACTGAATTTTTGAGAATTCTGAAAAAATCATGGACTAACCACTTGTCTAAAAAAATCACCAAATTTTCAAAGTTGCCCAAACGCATCGAGACATACATCGAATGAAAGGTCTATTCAATACCTATATGCACATCCAGACGAAAAGTTTCTGAGTGGTCTGGTTACCGAAATATGCCCGTCCAAAGTGGTTTTACGGATTTTCGAGCCCCAACTAGCTAATAATCAGCCTTATTCCGTAAGGCGTTGAACGCCAAAATAAAAACGTCAGTGTGAATTTGGTATTACGTAAGGCGTTCGACGTCAAATAAACGTCAATTTGTCGATTCTCTCTTGTGGAACGTGTTCTCTATATGGTTTTTGGTATTCCGTTAGTCGTTTCCATACAAAAAACGTCTGTAAAAACACCGAAATCTGTCGTCTAGAAATTTGTTGACGACAGGAGTCAAAATATAAGTTTTTTAAAATTTATTTTAGTTTTTATAATTTAAAATTCTTTGTTAAGGGTGAAAATAACAAATCTATAAGGAGTTACAAGAAAAGGCTCGAGTGGGTACCCAGCATCTCCTGCAAAATTGTATTTTTATTTGGACTCTGTTATCAGTCACAATCACATACCCAAAAGTCAAGTATTTTTTTCTACTCCATCATATGCATATGTATATATACAAATATTTATATCAAGCGATCTATCTATTATGTATCTATCCGATTATAATGGAAAATAAAAGAATTCGTATTACAACTTGGCAAAGATAAAACGCAAGCAGGTATTTCCTTAAGAATGTTGCTTATAGGCTTGGCTGGGATAGTCCCAAATTGAAGTCGTTCTCAACCCCTTTCGGTAGCTCGCTTTTGCAAAAAATCTAAGGGCATCAGCAAGTTTAAATCTGTTAACAAATGCGATAAAATAAAAAATCAAAACAAGTGGTAGAATTACCTACTGCATATGTATATATTTTTTTATTTAATAACATGCTTTGTGCCAGCCAAATCAAAAGGATTTGCTTTAGATGGAATGTACATTATATCTTCTGCAGTATAAAATCTTTCTTTTCTTCGTCGTCACTGCTGCTCCAAGAAAAGTAACTTTCTACACTGTACATTTTTCTTATGTTTGAAACAAATTCACACAAATATAATTTTCAAAACCAAATTATTCAATTTGCAAACAATTTGATATGTCAGATGTTTGGAATGTATTGTGGAATGTAAGAGCGAGAAAAACGCTGGCGTTTTATTTACGGAATACCAAAAAAAAACGACACGACTCCTCAAACGACAGTTGGCGTTTTGGAAAAACGCCTATCGGAATAAGGGTGAATGTCTTTGGTTGTCGCTATTTCCAAAACCAAGTTTTCTAAAAGGCCCTGCTTTCCAAAATTCCTGTTTAAATTTTCCCCGGCTATCCACAAGTGAAAACCAACAACTTCTGCGAGCTCTGGATCTCAAAATATTTCGAACCAAAGTGATTTTACTGAATTTTTGAGAATTCTGAAAAAATCATGTCCACTTGTCTAAAAAAATCACCAAATTTTCAAAGTTGCCCAAACGCATCGAGACATACATCGAATGAAAGGTCTATTCAATACCTATATGCACATCCAGACGAAAAGTTTCTGAGTGGTCTGGTTATCGAAATATGCCCGTCCAAAGTGGTTTTACGGATTTTCGAGCCCCAACTACCTAATAATGTCTTTGGTTGTCGCTATTTCCAAAACCAAGTTTTCTAAAAGGCCCTGCTTTCCAAAATTCCTGTTTAAATTTTCCACGGCTATCCACAAGTGAAAACCAACAACTTCTGCGAGCTCTGGATCTCAAAATATTTCGAACCAAAGTGATTTTGCTGAATATTTTAGAATTTTGAAAAAATCATGGACTAACCACTTGTCTAAAAAAAATCACCAAATTTTCAAAGTTGCCCAAACGCATCGAGACATACATCGAATGAAAGGTCTATTCAATACCTATATGCACATCCAGACGAAAAGTTTCTGAGTGGTCTGGTTATCGAAATATGCCCGTCCAAAGTGGTTTTACGGATTTTCGAGCCCCAACTACCTAATAATGTCTTTGGTTGGCGCTATTTCCAAAACGAAGCATTGTCAGAGGCTCCGGTTTTCAAAATTCCTTGTTATATGTTTCACAGCTATCCACAGGTGAAAACCAGAAGCTTCTGCGAGGTCTGGATCTCGAAATATTTCGAACCAAAGTGATTTTAGTGACTTTTTGAGAATTCTGAAAAAATCATGGACTAACCACTTGTCTAAAAAAATCACCAAATTTTCAAAGTTGCCCAAACGCATTGAGACATACATCGAATGAAAGGTCTATTCAATACCTATATGCACATCCAGACGAAAAGTTTCTGAGTGGTCTGGTTATCGAAATATGCCCGTCCAAAGTGGTTTTACGGATTTTCGAGCCCCAACTACCTAATAATGTCTTTGGTTGTCGCTATTTCCAAAACCAAGTTTTCTAAAAGGCCCTGCTTTCCAAAATTCCTGTTTAAATTTTCCACGGCTATCCACAAGTGAAAACCAACAACTTCTGCGAGCTCTGGATCTCAAAATATTTCGAACCAAAGTGATTTTGCTGAATATTTTAGAATTTTGAAAAAATCATGGACTAACCACTTGTCTAAAAAAAATCACCAAATTTTCAAAGCTGCCCAAACGCATCGAGACATACATCGAATGAAAGGTCTATTCAATACCTATATGCACATCCAGACGAAAAGTTTCTGAGTGGTCTGGTTATCGAAATATGCCCGTCCAAAGTGGTTTTACGGATTTTCGAGCCCCAACTACCTAATAATGTCTTTGGTTGTCGCTATTTCCAAAACCAAGTTTTCTAAAAGGCCCTGCTTTCCAAAATTCCTGTTTAAATTTTCCACGGCTATCCACAAGTGAAAACCAACAACTTCTGCGAGCTCTGGATCTCAAAATATTTCGAACCAAAGTGATTTTGCTGAATATTTTAGAATTTTGAAAAAATCATGGACTAACCACTTGTCTAAAAAAATCACCAAATTTTCAAAGTTGCCCAAACGCATCGAGACATACATCGAATGAAAGGTCTATTCAATACCTATATGCACATCCAGACGAAAAGTTTCTGAGTGGTCTGGTTATCGAAATATGCCCGTCCAAAGTGGTTTTACGGATTTTCGAGCCCCAACTACCTAATAATGTCTTTGGTTGGCGCTATTTCCAAAACGAAGCATTGTCAGAGGCTCCGGTTTTCAAAATTCCTTGTTATATTTTTCACAGCTATCCACAGGTGAAAACCAGAAGCTTCTGCGAGGTCTGGATCTCGAAATATTTCGAACCAAATTGATTTTAGTGACTTTTTGAGAATTCTGAAAAAATCATGGACTAACCACTTGTCTAAAAAAATCACCAAATTTTCAAAGTTGCCCAAACGCATTGAGACATACATCGAATGAAAGGTCTATTCAATACCTATATGCACATCCAGACGAAAAGTTTCTGAGTGGTCTGGTTATCGAAATATGCCCGTCCAAAGTGGTTTTACGGATTTTCGAGCCCCAACTACCTAATAATGTCTTTGGTTGTCGCTATTTCCAAAACCAAGTTTTCTAAAAGGCCCTGCTTTCCAAAATTCCTGTTTAAATTTTCCACGGCTATCCACAAGTGAAAACCAACAACTTCTGCGAGCTCTGGATCTCAAAATATTTCGAACCAAAGTGATTTTGCTGAATATTTTAGAATTTTGAAAAAATCATGGACTAACCACTTGTCTAAAAAAAATCACCAAATTTTCAAAGTTGCCCAAACGCATCGAGACATACATCGAATGAAAGGTCTATTCAATACCTATATGCACATCCAGACGAAAAGTTTCTGAGTGGTCTGGTTATCGAAATATGCCCGTCCAAAGTGGTTTTACGGATTTTCGAGCCCCAACTACCTAATAATGTCTTTGGTTGGCGCTATTTCCAAAACGAAGCATTGTCAGAGGCTCCGGTTTTCAAAATTCCTTGTTATATTTTTCACAGCTATCCACAGGTGAAAACCAGAAGCTTCTGCGAGGTCTGGATCTCGAAATATTTCGAACCAAAGTGATTTTAGTGACTTTTTGAGAATTCTGAAAAAATCATGGACTAACCACTTGTCTAAAAAAATCACCAAATTTTCAAAGTTGCCCAAACGCATTGAGACATACATCGAATGAAAGGTATATTCAATACCTATATGCACATCCAGACGAAAAGTTTCTGAGTGGTCTGGTTATCGAAATATGCCCGTCCAAAGTGGTTTTACGGATTTTCGAGCCCCAACTACCTAATAATGTCTTTGGTTGTCGCTATTTCCAAAACCAAGTTTTCTAAAAGGCCCTGCTTTCCAAAATTCCTGTTTAAATTTTCCACGGCTATCCACAAGTGAAAACCAACAACTTCTGCGAGCTCTGGATCTCAAAATATTTCGAACCAAAGTGATTTTGCTGAATATTTTAGAATTTTGAAAAAATCATGGACTAACCACTTGTCTAAAAAAAATCACCAAATTTTCAAAGTTGCCCAAACGCATCGAGACATACATCGAATGAAAGGTCTATTCAATACCTATATGCACATCCAGACGAAAAGTTTCTGAGTGGTCTGGTTATCGAAATATGCCCGTCCAAAGTGGTTTTACGGATTTTCGAGCCCCAACTACCTAATAATGTCTTTGGTTGGCGCTATTTCCAAAACGAAGCATTGTCAGAGGCTCCGGTTTTCAAAATTCCTTGTTATATTTTTCACAGCTATCCACAGGTGAAAACCAGAAGCTTCTGCGAGGTCTGGATCTCGAAATATTTCGAACCAAAGTGATTTTAGTGACTTTTTGAGAATTCTGAAAAAATCATGGACTAACCACTTGTCTAAAAAAATCACCAAATTTTCAAAGTTGCCCAAACGCATTAAGACATACATCGAATGAAAGGTCTATTCAATACCTATATGCACATCCAGACGAAAAGTTTCTGAGTGGTCTGGTTATCGAAATATGCCCGTCCAAAGTGGTTTTACGGATTTTCGAGCCCCAACTACCTAATAATAACCACTTGTCTAAAAAAAATCACCAAATTTTCAAAGTTGCCCAAACGCATCGAGACATACATCGAATGAAAGGTCTATTCAATACCTATATGCACATCCAGACGAAAAGTTTCTGAGTGGTCTGGTTACCGAAATATGCCCGTCCAAAGTGGTTTTATGGATTTTCGAGCCCCAACTACCTAATAATGTCTTTGGTTGTCGCTATTTCCAAAACGAAGCATTGTCAGAGGCTCCGGTTTTAAAAATTCCTTGTTATGTTTTTCACAGCTATCCACAGGTGAAAACCAGAAGCTTCTGCGAGCTCTGGATCTCGAAATATTTCGAACCAAAGTGATTTTACTGAATTTTTGAGAATTCTGAAAAAATCATGGACTAACCACTTGTCTAAAAAAATCACCAAATTTTCAAAGTTGCCCAAACGCATCGAGACATACATCGAATGAAAGGTCTATTCAATACCTATATGCACATCCAGACGAAAAGTTTCTGAGTGGTCTGGTTACCGAAATATGCCCGTCCAAAGTGGTTTTACGGATTTTCGAGCCCCAACTAGCTAATAATCAGCCTTATTCCGTAAGGCGTTGAACGCCAAAATAAAAACGTCAGTGTGAATTTGGTATTACGTAAGGCGTTCGACGTCAAATAAACGTCAATTTGTCGATTCTCTCTTGTGGAACGTGTTCTCTATATGGTTTTTGGTATTCCGTTAGTCGTTTCCATACAAAAAACGTCTGTAAAAACACCGAAATCTGTCGTCTAGAAATTTGTTGACGACAGGAGTCAAAATATAAGTTTTTTAAAATTTATTTTAGTTTTTATAATTTAAAATTCTTTGTTAAGGGTGAAAATAACAAATCTATAAGGAGTTACAAGAAAAGGCTCGAGTGGGTACCCAGCATCTCCTGCAAAATTGTATTTTTATTTGGACTCTGTTATCAGTCACAATCACATACCCAAAAGTCAAGTATTTTTTTCTACTCCATCATATGCATATGTATATATACAAATATTTATATCAAGCGATCTATCTATTATGTATCTATCCGATTATAATGGAAAATAAAAGAATTCGTATTACAACTTGGCAAAGATAAAACGCAAGCAGGTATTTCCTTAAGAATGTTGCTTAGGCTTGGCTGGGATAGTCCCAAATTGAAGTCGTTCTCAACCCCTTTCGGTAGCTCGCTTTTGCAAAAAATCTAAGGGCATCAGCAAGTTTAAATCTGTTAACAAATGCGATAAAATAAAAAATCAAAACAAGTGGTAGAATTACCTACTGCATATGTATATATTTTTTTATTTAATAACATGCTTTGTGCCAGCCAAATCAAAAGGATTTGCTTTAGATGGAATGTACATTATATCTTCTGCAGTATAAAATCTTTCTTTTCTTCGTCGTCACTGCTGCTCCAAGAAAAGTAACTTTCTACACTGTACATTTTTCTTATGTTTGAAACAAATTCACACAAATATAATTTTCAAAACCAAATTATTCAATTTGCAAACAATTTGATATGTCAGATGTTTGGAATGTATTGTGGAATGTAAGAGCGAGAAAAACGCTGGCGTTTTATTTACGGAATACCAAAAAAAACGACACGACTCCTCAAACGACAGTTGGCGTTTTGGAAAAACGCCTATCGGAATAAGGGTGAATGTCTTTGGTTGTCGCTATTTCCAAAACCAAGTTTTCTAAAAGGCCCTGCTTTCCAAAATTCCTGTTTAAATTTTCCCCGGCTATCCACAAGTGAAAACCAACAACTTCTGCGAGCTCTGGATCTCAAAATATTTCGAACCAAAGTGATTTTACTGAATTTTTGAGAATTCTGAAAAAATCATGTCCACTTGTCTAAAAAAATCACCAAATTTTCAAAGTTGCCCAAACGCATCGAGACATACATCGAATGAAAGGTCTATTCAATACCTATATGCACATCCAGACGAAAAGTTTCTGAGTGGTCTGGTTATCGAAATATGCCCGTCCAAAGTGGTTTTACGGATTTTCGAGCCCCAACTACCTAATAATGTCTTTGGTTGTCGCTATTTCCAAAACCAAGTTTTCTAAAAGGCCCTGCTTTCCAAAATTCCTGTTTAAATTTTCCACGGCTATCCACAAGTGAAAACCAACAACTTCTGCGAGCTCTGGATCTCAAAATATTTCGAACCAAAGTGATTTTGCTGAATATTTTAGAATTTTGAAAAAATCATGGACTAACCACTTGTCTAAAAAAAATCACCAAATTTTCAAAGTTGCCCAAACGCATCGAGACATACATCGAATGAAAGGTCTATTCAATACCTATATGCACATCCAGACGAAAAGTTTCTGAGTGGTCTGGTTATCGAAATATGCCCGTCCAAAGTGGTTTTACGGATTTTCGAGCCCCAACTACCTAATAATGTCTTTGGTTGGCGCTATTTCCAAAACGAAGCATTGTCAGAGGCTCCGGTTTTCAAAATTCCTTGTTATATTTTTCACAGCTATCCACAGGTGAAAACCAGAAGCTTCTGCGAGGTCTGGATCTCGAAATATTTCGAACCAAAGTGATTTTAGTGACTTTTTGAGAATTCTGAAAAAATCATGGACTAACCACTTGTCTAAAAAAATCACCAAATTTTCAAAGTTGCCCAAACGCATTGAGACATACATCGAATGAAAGGTCTATTCAATACCTATATGCACATCCAGACGAAAAGTTTCTGAGTGGTCTGGTTATCGAAATATGCCCGTCCAAAGTGGTTTTACGGATTTTCGAGCCCCAACTACCTAATAATAACCACTTGTCTAAAAAAAATCACCAAATTTTCAAAGTTGCCCAAACGCATCGAGACATACATCGAATGAAAGGTCTATTCAATACCTATATGCACATCCAGACGAAAAGTTTCTGAGTGGTCTGGTTATCGAAATATGCCCGTCCAAAGTGGTTTTACGGATTTTCGAGCCCCAACTACCTAATAATGTCTTTGGTTGTCGCTATTTCCAAAACGAAGCATTGTCAGAGGCTCCGGTTTTAAAAATTCCTTGTTATGTTTTTCACAGCTATCCACAGGTGAAAACCAGAAGCTTCTGCGAGCTCTGGATCTCGAAATATTTCGAACCAAAGTGATTTTACTGAATTTTTGAGAATTCTGAAAAAATCATGTCCACTTGTCTAAAAAAATCACCAAATTTTCAAAGTTGCCCAAACGCATCGAGACATACATCGAATGAAAGGTCTATTCAATACCTATATGCACATCCAGACGAAAAGTTTCTGAGTGGTCTGATTATCGAAATATGCCCGTCCAAAGTGGTTTTACGGATTTTCGAGCCCCAACTACCTAATAATGTCTTTGGTTGTCGCTATTTCCAAAACGAAGCATTGTCAGAGGCTCCGGTTTTAAAAATTCCTTGTTATGTTTTTCACAGCTATCCACAGGTGAAAACCAGAAGCTTCTGCGAGCTCTGGATCTCGAAATATTTCGAACCAAAGTGATTTTACTGAATTTTTGAGAATTCTGAAAAAATCATGGACTAACCACTTGTCTAAAAAAATCACCAAATTTTCAAAGTTGCCCAAACGCATTGAGACATGCATCGAATGAAAGGTCTATTCAATACCTATATGCACATCCAGACGAAAAGTTTCTGAGTGGTCTGGTTATCGAAATATGCCCGTCCAAAGTGGTTTTACGGATTTTCGAGCCCCAACTACCTAATAATGTCTTTGGTTGTCGCTATTTCCAAAACGAAGCATTGTCAGAGGCTCCGGTTTTAAAAATTCCTTGTTATATTTTTCACAGCTATCCACAGGTGAAAACCAGAAGCTTCTGCGAGCTCTGGATCTCAAAATATTTCGAACCAAAGTGATTTTACTGAATTTTTGAGAATTCTGAAAAAATCATGTCCACTTGTCTAAAAAAATCACCAAATTTTCAAAGTTGCCCAAACGCATTGAGACATACATCGAATGAAAGGTCTATTCAATACCTATATGCACATCCAGACGAAAAGTTTCTGAGTGGTCTGGTTATCGAAATATGCCCGTCCAAAGTGGTTTTACGGATTTTCGAGCCCCAACTACCTAATAATGTCTTTGGTTGTCGCTATTTCCAAAACCAAGTTTTCTAAAAGGCCCTGCTTTCCAAAATTCCTGTTTAAATTTTCCACGGCTATCCACAAGTGAAAACCAACAACTTCTGCGAGCTCTGGATCTCAAAATATTTCGAACCAAAGTGATTTTGCTGAATATTTTAGAATTTTGAAAAAATCATGGACTAACCACTTGTCTAAAAAAATCACCAAATTTTCAAAGTTGCCCAAACGCATCGAGACATACATCGAATGAAAGGTCTATTCAATACCTATATGCACATCCAGACGAAAAGTTTCTGAGTGGTCTGGTTATCGAAATATGCCCGTCCAAAGTGGTTTTACGGATTTTCGAGCCCCAACTACCTAATAATGTCTTTGGTTGTCGCTATTTCCAAAACCAAGTTTTCTAAAAGGCCCTGCTTTCCAAAATTCCTGTTTAATTTTCCACGGCTATCCACAAGTGAAAACCAACAACTTCTGCGAGCTCTGGATCTCAAAATATTTCGAACCAAAGTGATTTTGCTGAATATTTTAGAATTTTGAAAAAATCATGGACTAACCACTTGTCTAAAAAAATCACCAAATTTTCAAAGTTGCCCAAACGCATTGAGACATACATCGAATGAAAGGTCTATTCAATACCTATATGCACATCCAGACGAAAAGTTTCTGAGTGGTCTGGTTATCGAAATATGCCCGTCCAAAGTGGTTTTATGGATTTTTGAGCCCCAACTACCTAATAATGTCTTTGGTTCGCGCTATTTCCAAAACCAAGCATTGCCAGAGGCTCCGGTTTTCAAAATTCCTTGTTATATTTTTCACAGCTATCCACAGGTGAAAACTAGAAGCTTCTGCGAGGTCTGGATCTCGAAATATTTCGAACCAAAGTGATTTTACTGAATTTTTGAGAATTCTGAAAAAATCATGGACTAACCACTTGTCTAAAAAAATCACCAAATTTTCAAAGTTGCCCAAACGCATCGAGACATACATCGAATGAAAGGTCTATTCAATACCTATATGCACATCCAGACGAAAAGTTTCTGAGTGGTCTGGTTACCGAAATATGCCCGTCCAAAGTGGTTTTACGGATTTTCGAGCCCCAACTACCTAATAATGTCTTTGGTTGTCGCTATTTCCAAAACCAAGTTTTCTAAAAGGCCCTGCTTTCCAAAATTCCTGTTTAAATTTTCCACGGCTATCCACAATTGAAAACCAACAACTTCTGCGAGGTCTGGATCTCAAAATATTTCGAACCAAAGTGATTTTACTGAATATTTTAGAATTTTGAAAAAATCATGGACTAACCACTTGTCTAAAAAAAATCACCAAATTTTCAAAGTTGCCCAAACGCATCGAGACATACATCGAATGAAAGGTCTATTCAATACCTATATGCACATCCAGACGAAAAGTTTCTGAGTGGTCTGGTTACCGAAATATGCCCGTCCAAAGTGGTTTTACGGATTTTCGAGCCCCAACTACCTAATAATGTCTTTGGTTGGCGCTATTTCCAAAACGAAGCATTGTCAGAGGCTCCGGTTTTCAAAATTCCTTGTTATATTTTTCACAGCTATCCACAGGTGAAAACCAGAAGGTTCTGCGAGGTCTGGATCTCGAAATATTTCGAACCAAAGTGATTTTACTGAATTTTTGAGAATTCTGAAAAAATCATGGACTAACCACTTGTCTAAAAAAATCACCAAATTTTCAAAGTTGCCCAAACGCATCGAGACATACATCGAATGAAAGGTCTATTCAATACCTATATGCACATCCAGACGAAAAGTTTCTGAGTGGTCTGGTTATCGAAATATGCCCGTCCAAAGTGGTTTTATGGATTTTCGAGACCCAACTACCTAATAATGTCTTTGGTTGGCGCTATTTCCAAAACCAAGTTTTCTAAAAGGCCCTGTTTAAATTTTCCACGGCTATCCACAATTGAAAACCAACAACTTCTGCGAGGTCTGGATCTCAAAATATTTCGAACCAAAGTGATTTTACTGAATATTTTAGAATTTTGAAAAAATCATGGACTAACCACTTGTCTAAAAAAATCACCAAATTTTCAAAGTTGCCCAAACGCATCGAGACATACATCGAATGAAAGGTCTATTCAATACCTATATGCACATCCAGACGAAAAGTTTCTGAGTGGTCTGGTTATCGAAATATGCCCGTCCAAAGTGGTTTTACGGATTTTCGAGCCCCAACTACCTAATAATGTCTTTGGTTGTCGCTATTTCCAAAACCAAGTTTTCTAAAAGGCACTGCTTTCCAAAATTCCTGTTTAAATTTTCCACGGCTATCCACAAGTGAAAACCAACAACTTCTGCGAGGTCTGGATCTCAAAATATTTCGAACCAAAGTGATTTTACTGAATTTTTGAGAATTCTGAAAAAATCATGGACTAACACTTGTCTAAAAAAATCACCAAATTTTCAAAGTTGCCCAAACGCATCGAGACATACATCGAATGAAAGGTCTATTCAATACCTATATGCACATCCAGATGAAAAGTTTCTGAGTGGTCTGGTTACCGAAATATGCCCGTCCAAAGTGGTTTTACGGATTTTCGAGCCCCAACTACCTAATAATGTCTTTGGTTGGCGCTATTTCCAAAACCAAGTTTTCTAAAAGGCCCTGCTTTCCAAAATTCCTGTTTAAATTTTCCACGGATATCCACAAGTGAAAACCAACAACTTCTGCGAGGTCTGTATCTCAAAATATTTCGAACCAAAGTGATTTTACTGAATATTTTAGAATTTTGAAAAAATCATGGACTAACAACTTGTCTAAAAAAAATCACCAAATTTTCAAAGTTGCCGAAACGCATCGAGACATACATCGAATGAAAGGTCTATTCAATACCTATATGCACATCCAGACGAAAAGTTTCTGAGTGGCTTGGAATCGAAATATGCCCGTCCAAAGTGGTTTTACGGATTTTCGAGCCCCAACTACCTAATAATGTCTTTGGTTGGCGCTATTTCCAAAACCAAGTTTTGTAAAAGGCTCTGGTTTCCAAAATTCCTGTTTAAATTTTCCACGGCTATCCACAGGTGAAAACCAGAAGCTTCTGCGAGGTCTAAATCTCGAAATATTTCGAACTAAAGTGATTTTACTGAATATTTAAGAATTTTGAAAAAATCATGGACTAACCACTTGTCTACAAAAATCACCAAATTTTCAAAGTTGCCCAAACGCATCGAGACATACATCGAATGAAAGGTCTATTCAATACTTCTATGCACATCCAGACGAAAAATTTCTGAGTGCTCTGGTTATCGAAATACTTACCGAAACATACTTAAATGCGTAGATACCAAAAACCACAAGAAAAATATTCATTTTAAATTGTTTTAAAAATATTATATTATTAAAAAAAATCATTTTAGTTCTCAAACATTGAATAATTAAAAGATCAAGCTAATTTTGCGATTTCTACGTTTTCTAACTTTCTGCAAAATAATTTAATTTTTAATTTGTGTTTGCATTGTTATATAAGTTTATTTTATTTTTTGTATTCAAGATAAAACCTACCTATATAAAATGTGTTCTTGAATGAGTGCCGCCATAACTTTGTTATATTTTGTAACTTTTAAATTTATTGTTTTTATTTCTAAAAATACTAAATAGTCGAGTCAAAACCTAGTTTAAAAAATATTTTAATAAATTAAGTTTTAAGACTATAGTAAGCTATGAAAGTTTATTATCGTTCGAAAATGCAAATTTAAACACAATAAGAACCTAAATATAAAACTTTTAATATTATATTTCTTTCTCACTTAATATTAAAAAAAAAAAACAAAACATTTTTTTTATATAGTCCGACTATTTTAAAAAATTTAAAGTTGGCCTCGATTTCTATAAAACAAATCCTTTTACAGCTAAATCGCATTAAATTATTCATTTTATATTCCATAAACTTGTTTTGTGGTTCTCATGGTATTTTCTAGTTATTTTTTTTTTTATTTACAAAATTTCAAAGGTCTTCTTTAACTCAAGCATAAGAGCCCAATCAGCCTTAATTAAGTCATCACGGAAATAGTTTTTGCATGCATCAATACTTTGGCGGGTGATCTGAAAAAAAAAAGAAAAAGGATTAGGCTAAATGGTAAGGCAATTGAAAATGTATGGGCTAAACACAAAGGCATGTATTTGCTACTGTACAGTAGTACGGTGTGCCAAAAAAAAAAATAGAAATTCTCTCCCCACACATTTTTTTGTAAAATGAAAATAAAAGTACCTGGAACATTTTGTATCCATTAAGGAAAATCCATATTTTTGCTCGAAAACTTGTTTAAAGTAAGGTTTTTTATAAACAAAATGTGATTTCGATTTTTTGAAACTTTGCAAACAGCATATAGCAGATAAAAATTAAAAACAAAAATACAAGTTTTTATAGCCGATAGGTTTATATAAACGTTAAGGGAACTTTTATATTTTCTTAAAACAGCTCTTACGAATTTTGATTAAACTTTGTATTACTTCTTCAAATATGAAATAAAACGGATCTAACGATTTTGATCAAAAAAAGGTGTGATACTATAGACAAATGGACATGGACTGTATTTTGCTCAAAAAAAATTTTGGCGCAAAATGTTATTAAGGGTACCTGTCATAGAACGGTTTTTTTTTATTTTGGAATTTCTCATCCACAGCACTAACGATTTAAACCAAAATTTTTATGCAGGAGCTCCTTTGCACTAAAAAAAAAAATATAATCTAAAATAAAAATTGAAAAAAATTGTTTTTGGGTTTTTTGAAAAAAAAAAAATCCATGTTTTTTTTTGTAAAATCAATATCTTTAAAATTTGTGAACTATTATTTTTAGAAATTATATCCTAAAATCTATACTACTAAATACTTAAATTTGCATCCTAAATTTTGTCCTCGAAAATTTTTAAAGAAATTTGTTATATAAAAAATTACTTTAATAATAAAAAGATTTTAAAAAATTGTTTGCATAAATTCATACTTTTCCGGAAACCAGACGGCAATTCTATGCATTAGAACATTTTCATCTCATTAAATCCTTGTTTTATATTTATAAAATGAATTTTAAATTTCAATTACTTTCACATAAGAACAAGTTCTTGCGATCCAGTCGTGCATTTTATTTTTTATTAAATTATAAAAAATTAATCGCAAGAAACAAAAAAACTGTCATCAAAATACTAGGTGTTGTTTTCGAGAAAAATACGATTTTCGAAAACCATTTTTAAACTTTTATATGGTGTTTTTAATACACAATACTATCCAAACTTTTGGTGAACTTTAGCATACAAAAAATGATCAAAATCGATTGTACCGTTTTGAGGAAATCGAAAACAAAAAATGGTTCTATAGAGGTACTATTAATAACCACTTTTCGGAAATTTATTTCAATCATTAGCTAGGTTTTACTTAATGAAATTTTTTGATTTTATTTTTTAAATCTATCAAACTGTTTTTGAGACAAAAAAACACTTTCTTAAATTTCGAAAATAAAAAATTATGTGGCAGCTACCGCCATTTTTGGTCAAGAAAATTGGCCTAGTCGTAGCCGTTTAGGCTGTAGTCCAACAGACAAAATAACGTAACCCACGTTTCTGCTTCTCTATCATCGTAATGTCAAGTGTGATCAATCTCTAGTTTTTTTTAACGAATCCATAACTTTCTATACATATAGGTACAAATATGAAGCAAGTAAAAATAAATGCCAAATATTTTTTTTTCATTTTTAGAAAATATTTGTTTTCTTAAAACTGTTCCACAAATTTAAAAAAATAAATAAAAAAAAAATCATTAAGTACATAAATAACATAGTGATATCCAATGGCCATCTGAAAATTTTCTTATTCGGAATATCACGTTATCAGAACTTTATCAAGCTATTTAAAATCTTGAAAATAACAAAGCTCCTGGGTACGATCTAATAAATGCTCGCGTGCTTAAAGAGCTACCCAGAAAAGCAGCAATTAAACTTCAGCACCTTATGAATGCGGCATTAAGGCTTTCATACGTTCCATGCTACTGGAAAGTCGCGGAAGTTTTAATGGTTCCAAAACCGGGAAAGTCTCCAAACGAAAAGAAATCTTATAGACCGATTTCCCTCTTGCCACTGATCTCCAAGGTATTTGAGAAAATCTTACTAAAGCGACTGCTTCCTATTATCGAAGAAACGCGGCTTATTCCCGTACATCAATTTGGTTTCCAGAAAAGCAATTGATCAGGTGTACAGCTACAGAATAACCACTAAATTGAGAAATAACTAGCGGGAAAAAATGTATGTTCAAGCGCATATCTAGACGTCTCTCAAGCCTTCGATAAGGTCTGACACAATGGCCTTAAGTTTAAACTGCGACAGGTCTTTCCGGATCAAATATATTACATCCTTGAGTCCTACCTTGAAAATAGGCTATTTAGAGTTAACAAGGGAGGGAGAGATTTTAAGGAAATCAATACTTGGTGTTCCCCAGGGAAGTGTTCTCGGTCCGATTCTGTTCGTACTATACACTAGCAATATTCCTCAAGAAGAAGATACCATAATATGTACTTTTTGCAGGCGATACGGCTATACTTGCAATATCCGATTCAGTTGAATCAGCAACCGAGAAGCTCCAACAAGCTCTAGATAAAATTTCGGTATGGACTTGGAAATGTCGAATTGTTCTTAATGAGTCCAAATCAACACATGTTAATTTTACTTACAAAAAAATTACCAATCTGCCCACTCACATTAATTCGGTGCAAATACCATAACATTGGATTCGAAAATTTGTTTGTCAGGCCACGAAGCAAAGTACCTAAGAATGACACTAGACGCTCAGCTTGAATGGAAAACTCACGTTTAAAAGAAACGAGATCAACTTGAAAATAAATTACGTGAAATGAATTGGCTTATTAGAAGATACTCCAAGCTCAGCATTTACAATAAATTGCTTATCTATAAGCAAGTGATAAAACCAGTATGGACGTACGGTATACAACTTTGGGGTTGTACTAAACCAAGCAATAGACAAATATTATAATCTTATCAGAACAAAGTTCTCAGGGAATCGTTAATGCTCCATGGTACATTAGAAACAATGACTTACACAGAGACTTACGATTACCAACTGTTGAAGATGAAATAGCAGTTTTCGCTGGGAAGCTACGAACTTAATAACCATAGAAATAGAATTATTCGACAAACAATTGATGAGAAAAACCTTGTGCGCCGAATTCAAACAACGAGACCGTTCGACATAGCGCTTTCAAATGCGGTATCCGCAGGTCCTCTTAGTGGAGAGCTACCTGCCAAACGTGATTATATTATGAAATTAAAACTACTTGATAAGGTAACTTAGTTGTAGTCGCACGAACAAAAGGGAGGTGTTTTTTAGTGAATAAGAATCTCACACTACTATGAGCACCAGGCTCATAGTGTCTATGAAAATTCTTCACCTACCCAAAAAAAAAAAAAAAAAAAAATTGGTAATGTTCGAATAATTTTTTTTTTTTTTTTTTTTTCAAATATATATACATATTGATTTCTGACTCTTTCAATATTGGCGTGACGGATTTAAATTAATTTTTTTATTTAGAAGCTTCTACAAACTTAAAATAAAAATTATACATTATCTAACAATAAAACCAAGGAATTATTTTGATATGTATATTTTATTAATTAAATAGAATCTTTTTAGTTTCAGAGTCTTTTTTCAAGTGTCTTTTTATATTTTTTAATTTTCTACTTATAACCAGCAGCTATATAGATTTATTCTAAATTTTATATAAACTTATAAGTAATATTTTATAAAGTAATTTCTTCATTACTACAATATCATGTCTTAAAAAATATTTATTTCAGACAAACATTTTTTTTTAATAAAATTTTTGTTTGAAGAATAATAAAAACTTAAACGATTTATAAATTTTGTTGCATACCTTCTATATTTGCTTAAGGTACTACATAGTACGGTCTAGAATGCCAAAAAAACGCACGATTTTTGTGAATTTTTTTCTCGGAAACCTTATTAGGTAATAACATATTTTTTTTTAAATAATGAATATATGCGTCAAGAGTACAAAAAAGAAATTGCTGAACCGACTTTCAAAAAACTTGTTGCAACTTGATTGTTTTTATGTTTTCTAGAACAATTTACAACAATTCGACCAAAAAATTATAAACAAAAAAATGGCGAACCAAAAATTGCCAAAAATTTTCCAAAAAAATTTTTTTTTTACAAACCTCGATATTTTTTTTTGTTTTGACTTTTTAAGCAAATTGTGGTAAATTGTCTCGTAAGAAACCTTCTTTTAAATAACCCACTTTGTTTTTTTTTGTTTCAGTCCAGCCAATTCTGAGATTAACTGTCCGCCATGGGACCATATATTTTATTATGAGTCGACATTGGCGCCCTCTATAATTCGGCCAAAATTCGAAAATTAAAAAAAAATTTTTTTTTGTACTCTTGACGCATGTATTCATTATTTGAAAAAAATATGTTATTACCTAATAAGGTTTCCAAGAAAAAAATTTGAATGATAAGTCCATAAAATAATTTTCGTTTTTTACGTCCACTTAACATGGAACTAGGACTTAAGCGGTTTGACTGATTTTTTTTTTTTTTCAAATTTGAAAAATATTTATGAAAATATTCTTTTGAAAAATTAAGTTTCAAATTTTAAGAAAATCGGTTTACCCGTTCAGGTTGTAACGGCCAAGAAATTTTAAATTTTGAGTTAAAATTAAAACAAGACTGATCTTCGCATTAGAAGTGCAACTTTCTTAAATCTTTTTAAATTTTAAAATCAATTAAGTTTATTGTTACAACAAAGTTTTCAAAGTTTTTTAATTTAAAACTAGACAAATAATTTATTTTATTTTATTTTTTATGTAAGTTCTTTGAAGTTTTGTTTTTTCTTTGTAAACAAATTTGTTAAACTGTGTTTGTGATTTATTGTTTCAATAAAGGATCCCCTGAAGAAGGCAGCAACCCCTGTCGAAACGTCGGGAAAAGTAAATGATACCAAACTGGTTTCATTACACATCAAGTGACCAAAATAGCCGAAGAGGAACCAGATTCTTCAACAAAACAATATATTTGAACTTGGTCAAACATAAATAATTTAGTTCAGGTTCTAACTCGGTGTAAAGTGAATGTAAGGATGCTAATTATTTTATGGAGTTATCATGCACCACAAAATTATTATCACACATTATATGGTAAACTTTTCTGAAGACCACAATCATTTTGTATCAACTTTGACAATTAATTAATTTTATTTTTTTTTTAAAAGGGGGCATGATAGTGGTCGGAAGTTCACCACATACTCGTACTATTCCTAATGATATCCAAAAATTTCATCGGAATCAGTTAACTGGCTAAGACTGCTTTTCCATACGAGTTGAACCAATGCTGGTCCTAGAAAATAAATTTCCTTACTTGTATAGAGTTGGTGCAAGACGGCCTGAATGGTCTTAAGCTACCTACTATTAAATCAAAGACTTTGCTACCATTTAAAATTGGGATAGCTTTATTTCGCGACCGTTGGATAACTCTTATTTCACGAACCCTATACTAATATAATCTTAAGCTAAACGCGAACGGTATTTTGATAGGAAAGTATATACATATATTCATTCATGGACTCCGATCCGACATGAATGAACTTCGTCCTATTCCTAATGATTCTATTTTTATTCGACGTATGCAATTAAATTACAATCTATCGTCGTCGTAGTTGTCCGTTTTTAGAGCTATTCTTTGGGCAAATGCATTTTTTATAGCTTAAATCCTCCGGAATTTCACTGCACGATCTAATCTTCAACAATTCTATTTTTCATCCAAGTTGACACCATAAATGCCATTCTATTCTTGAGATATCCTCTCCTCCCACCCGTGCTCAAAATTGCATCCGAAAATAAAATCACAGCCACTTCATAGCTTGAATGAGTTTTCCCGAACTCATTGAACAAAAAAGGACCAAAATGGCAAACGGCCATCCTCAAAAATATTTCCATCCCAAAGAAAACTACAACCAAAGTGCATCATCATCCTTGAGAGAGTCGGTCTGTCCGTATCTGTGTGTGTTAAAATGGAGAACAATCTCACAGGATAAGCTTCCAAATCCAATTTGTGTGCCAGAGGAACAACTTTATAGATTCTGTGGCTCTATCCGAGAAAGAACCATTTTTGGAGCTAAAAATAGTTTTTAGTTTTCCCCAACAAACTTATTGGCTATTTCGTATGCATGGAGTGGCTATCACGTTTGTCCGGAAATACCATCGTAGATAATTGAAATTGCTATTCCCTGACTTAATGCTCAGCGCGCATTGTGTCTGGCTCTGGCTTTAGCTCTTGGGGCAGAGTGAAGTCACCACAACCGCAAATAAGGACTAATGACTGGATATTTTATTATAGCTTCTGAATCTTCCTCTGATGCTTAACATAATAAAATTGCTAAATAATTTATGATACGAGTATTTGGAGGATGTCGTCCTCTGACTGCAGAAGACGTCCGTCGTCGGTCGTCTTCCCCACTACTCGATTCGAAAAATTAAGATTTGCATTGAATGTGAAGAAACCAATTAAGATCGCTATCTGTCTATTGACTACGGCTGCGCTTATAAATAGGAATCTCTCGCTCAGCAGCCCAGCGCGCGGTAAGGCTCTTTCTTTAAAGTGGGCAACATTCATGGATCCTCTTTGTTTTGTTTTTTAATGGCAATGGAAATGTATTTTGTCTGGTTTTAATTTTTGATCGTTTTAATTTGAGTAATTAAGCTTTAGGATAATAAGTTCGTAATTTAAAGTTGGCGCCGAGAAACTTGATAAGTTTTCAACCAACTGGTCGAGATTATTTGCATTAAATTAAAAGATAACGCCGATTGACTATTTTACTGGTTGGGTCTTTAGACAGCAATAATAAATCTGTCCAAATGAAAGAAAAGGTAAGCTTTTGGTTAGCAAATTTAGTGGGAATTCGAAAACCAGAATCAGGCTTAATCGTTCGGCTGGAAGGTTATGAATGTTCAAAGGTTAGGAATTCATTCGAGTTCCGAAAACTACAACTTATTATTGTAACTTAATGACATTGTCTAAAAACTTAATTTTTCTTGGGAATTCAAATGGACAAACACTGCATCGTGCCTGACCTTTGTGCTCGACTGCATATTAAGACTAATTTCAAGAGTGTGAGTTTTTTCTGAGTTCTCAAGGCGTACGCCAGGGGGCAGGGGTTTTCTTTTTTCAGCAGCGTTAAATAAAAGTCGGGTTATTTAGCACCAGAAACTCCTTTTTTCGTTAAGTAGTTTAGTTCAAAAATTCTGAAAGAGCTAGTCTTCTGAATATCGGAACTAGTTGAAAAATAGTATGAGTTTGTTATTGGAGCGTTATTGGCAAGGTTTTCTTCGGGACTTCGAACCTTTAGTTATCGTTGTTAGGAATTTTGAAATGAATGAAAAATTGAACCAAACTGATTTTTGAATAAGTTTCACCAACCTGTCTACCCCTCGCTATAAAATCTTGGTCATCAGCTTTGTTTTAAATATTTAAGATTATTTGCATGTTTGGAAACCGTATATCTTTACCCTATTTTCATATTTTCGAATATCACGCGATACAGTTCAATCAGTTTTCACGAGATCCCCAGTTCGGACATCGCCCTTGTGAAGTTTACAAGGAATCTGCATCGATAGTTCCTACAGAATATAGGATCGCCTTTTTTTTAGTTGGGGCATGAAGCTAATAGTCCAGTCCTTGGGCCCATACTTGGTTGATTATTTAATGCATGCAAATACTACCTATCACCTCAACAGAATTACTCGTAGTCCTTTTTATAAATAAGAGGAAATACCTTCAATTAAAGGCACCCCGATGAAGATTTCAGATCATGCAAAGTATCTTGGTGTGATTCTAGATAGGAAATTAAACTGGAGTCTTAACACTTAGGAAAGAGCGAAAAAAGGAATGATTGCATTCTACTCCTTTAACAGAATCTTTGGGAAAACCTGGGGACCTAGTCCAAAAATTATCAGGTGGATGTATTTGGCGATAATCAGACCAATACTAACCTATGGTAATTTGGTATGGTGGAATGCAACGGAAAAAAGCACGAACCTCAAAACTCTGGCAAAAGTACAGAGACTCGCGTGCATTGGGATTACGGGTGCCATGAGATCCACACCAACTGCAGGGTTGGAGGCGATACTCAACCTGAAACTCCTAGACCTTTTCGTACAAGAATCCGCAGCATATAGCGCCTTAAGGCTAAGCCAGACTAATACCTGGAAAAACAGCGCGATAGGACATGCTCAAATTCTTCAGAAATACTTGGGTGATAGCATCATTACAGATTATATAACACCCGAGCTTGACTTTTACCATTCCAAACTGCCTTTCCAAGCAGAGAAGAATGGCTGAACAACCAACCCTACACCAGTGAATCAGAAATAGCAATCTATACTGATGGCTCCAAAATGGACACAAGTGTTGGTGCAGGCTTTTTCTCAGAACTTCTTGAGCTAAACAACTCACTTAGGCTCCCAGATCATAGCAGTGTCTTCCAAGCGGAGTTCCTGGCAGTGACAACAGCTGCTAGACAGGTATCAATGATGGCGATTCCACGGGCTGATATCACCTTTTACATTGACAGCCAAGCGGCAATAAAAGCGATTTCTGCCACTGTGATAAAATCGAAGCTTTTCTCCTGCTGCCGCGAAGAGCTTAAGGTTCTTGGCACGCAGCACAATATTAGACTCTGCTGGGTACCGGGACACAGCGGCACACCAGGTAACGAAAATGCCGATGAGTTGGCAAGACATGGATCACCGCTTGACGCTAGTCAAGCAGAGATGGTCAGTATCCCACTCTGCAACATTAAACAGAAAATTTCAGATTTAATCTTAAAGAAATCCAATGAAAGGTGGAGTTTACTTGACACCTGTGATACTACTAGGAAAATATGGCCCTGCTTTAACAAGCAGAGAACTGACAAAATTATACAACTTAGTAAGAAGTCCCTTCGCTCTCTCACGAGCATAATTACCGGACATAATTTATTGAAATACCATACATTTAAAATGAAACTAAGTACAGATGACCTATGCAGAGGATGTGGTGATGAAGAGGTACATGAAGACACATCACACTTTCTCTGTCATTGACCTTCACTATGCCACCAGAGAAGGAAATGGCTTGGTAGTTACTTCTTTGACAATCTAGAAGATCTTTCTAATATTTCAGGAGTTAACATAATGAACTTCGTCAATGTCTCAAAATGGCTTGACTGATTAACAGAACACATAGGTTTTTATCAGAAAAGAGTGATTACACTTACGGGTAACACAATGGATCTACATTGATCTAAGTGTGACGAAAGTGACATCAATTGTCAGCCCCACAACCTAACCTAACCAAATCTAACCTATTACCTCGGGACCAATAATTGTTGGCGTCTATGGTTGATGAATGCACATCGAAAAGCTTGTCGCTGAGGGCTTTTCGTAGGTTCTTGCAACTCTGGGTGTTTCAAGGCGTCCAATGTTGAATTTCTATTTCGACAGCTGAGCCTTGGATGTTGCCACAATTAGGAAATGGTCAGAATCGACTTTTGCTCTTCGAAATGTATGTAATGTTCAAAATTTCGGAAACGTCTGTTGTGTCGATTAGCACATGGCCGATTTGGTTAGTAATTCCGCTGTGTGGTGACTAATCCGTAATAGATGTCCTTCTGTCCCATTTAGGCATTGAAATCAACAAGCCCAACTTTCACCTCGTACTCCGCATAGGCTCTGTAGGATTTGCTCTGGAGCCGTACTTGATAGGTTCTTCAGTTTCATTAGAAGGGGATGGGCGCATATTAGTTTCATGTTTAAGAAAATGACTTCGATGCAGTTCATAACCAGGGATGGATCATTTTTTGGCTTTCAGACATTAACTTTGCCTCTTATCCGATATCCCACGATAATCGCAGCAGATCATTTTCATCATATTTCCTAGATTGCTATAATTTTTGCCAAACGAGTATACCGAGTTAGGACATATCTAAGTTGAGCTATAAATTTTTCTCATATTTTAGGTATATACTCTCAAGCCCTTTTTTATTTTGTTTACTCTTGTTCACACGAGATATAGCGTTCTTGAGATCCGTATAATGCTCAACACATCAAATGAAACAAAGCAGCCGGTGACGATGTCTACAAGCAGAGTTTTTAAAGCTCGCTTGAGATGGTCTGAAATGAGAATAGACGAAGTAGACTACGAACTTGAATCGATTCTCGTCCAAGACCTAGTCAGATCGCGAATATTGATAAATATAACTTCGAGGTAGTCAGTGAAATTGTCTATCTGGCCACTGCTGTCAACTCTGCCTGTGACATCAGCGCTGAAATCAAGCGTAGAATAACTTTTGAAAATCGCTGTTTCCTTGGATCTAGTAAGCAATGGGGTAATAAAGCCCTATCGGGAAGTACCAAAACGGATCTGTGCAAAGCTCTGATCATCCCGGTATTGCTCTATGGTGCAGAAGTACGGACCCTCTTCCAAGCGGATGAGAGCTCCCTTGGTGTCTTCAAGAGAAAGGTACTACGAACGATGTACGGGCCGGTTTGGAAAATAAGCAAAATAACGCCTGGCGATGACAATACAACCCTGAACTATACGAGCTGTACAGCGACGTGCACCTGGTCAAAAAAATAAAATGCAATACTGGTCGTACGAACTTGTTCATATGTAAAAGACTAAGAATTTCAAAAATTAATGTTATTAGAGACAAACTGTTCATAAGCATAAAATTCATTTTTTGAATTACTAAAATAACTCCTAAAATAGTTTGAGCTAAAGACAGAATGCCATGTGTTTTAAGAAATTTAAGAAATTTTTCACCCCTTCTGATCTGGCTACCATTTATAAGGCGTTTATACGTCCAAAACTCGAGTATAACTCACACCTTTGGGCAGGCGCTGCTCAATCTTCTCTGCATTTATTGGATAGAATTCAGAACAGAGCGTTAAAACTGATTGGAAACAGAGCTATCATGGATTCATTCCCATCTCTTGAACACCGTCGGAATGTTTCATGATTTCCCTGTTTTATCGCTTCTTTCACAAGCAATGCTCACTCGAAGTAGCCAGTTGCATTCCTCCCGTGCTCATCAGTTCACCCTTGAGCCTAACTTTGGTCGTACCGTGAAATATAGAGATTCGTTTTTTAGTCGCACAACACGATTATGGAATGACTTACCCGGCACAGTTTTCCCCTGCCATTTCAATTTGCAAACATTCAAAACCAATGTTCATCGACACCTCTTTTCTCTAACCTACTAATTACCCCCTCGCCCGTGCTGTGTTTATAACATTATAAGAGTCTCGTAACATACATACATGAATAAAAAAAAAAAAAAAAAAAAAAAAAAAAAAAAAAAAAAAAAAAAATTAGTTTATGCAAGAACAAAATTATAATTCGTTGTAGTGGTTTCTTAAAAATAAAAATGAGCATGTATAAAAAAAATTTTAAAACATTTTTAAGAAAAAAATTTTGACTCGCCAATTTAAAGTTTTTATTATTGTTCGAATAAAATTAAATTTCAAAAAAAAATATTGAGCCGTTTTTGAGATATCGGAATTTTAAAACAAAAAAAAGATTTTTTTTTTAAAGCAATATTTTTAAAACTTTTTAGAAGCTTCTCTGTAAGAAATTTCATTAAAATCCGTTATGCCAATGATGAGAATTCAAAATTCAAAAAATTCGTTCTATGGTATGTACAGTCAGTAATATCTTGTTTTCAAATTTTTTTATTAAATTATATATCGTAAGAATAAATCGAAAGAAAAAAAATTTTAGCAAAATTATCGGAACCGTTTTCGAGAAAAATATGATTTTCGAAAACCATTTTTAACATTTGTATGAAGAGTATCGTTGTTTTTAGGTAAAACAATATTTTTTTCTCATATCTTCAGAATATATTAAGAAACTTTTAAAAAAATCGAGCATGGGGTTTTCGAAATATTGTGTTTTCAAACAAAAACTTTGTAAGAATCCAAAAAACTTTTTTTTGAAAATTTGAATACACAATAATATTGAAACTGCTGGGGAGCTTTAGCATAAAAAAAACTAAAATTACCGGGTATCAAAAATAACCATATTTTGTAATTTTTTTTCAACCATTACCTAGCTTTAACTAAATGATTTTTTTTTTTAAAAAGTCTGTGGTACAGTTTTCGAGAAAAAAAAAATATTTATAAGATTTCAAAAAAATTCGTTTGGCAGGTACCGTTATTTTTGGAAAAAAATTAAAAACCATATCTACCAAGCTTGACGAAAATCGGCAGAGCCGTTTAGGCTGTAGTCGAACAGACAGACAGAATTGTGAGACCCACTTTTTTCGTTTTCGCTATCATCGTAATGTCAACTTTGATCAAAATCTCGAGTTCGATTTTTTTTACGAATGCATAACTTGCCTTATAGTACCTATAAGTCGCAAGTAAAAATCTACTTGTTCAACGCATTAATATGGCTAGAGCATGTAGAGCGACTGAACATCAACGCTCCAGCCCTTAAAGTATTCAACGTTAAGTCAGAGTGTGACCAAGTTGAGAAAGATACACGACGACTTTGTATTCAAAATGGGATACAATAACCTAGAGATGGAGAAAGCTGGCGGAGCCTATTACTTTAGGTCCAGAAGCACCCCGCGCTTTAACGCCAACTAACGTAATGTAAAGTAAGTAAAGATTCTTACTGTGAAGTGAGAAATCCTCAAATCAAATCTCTAGCTATTCGAAAACGACAAAAAATGAAAGGTTCTCGCACAGGTGAATTTAATTACAGGTCACTAGGCCTTTTTTTTAAGTTTAAAGATATTGCCGAAATACACTCTTAAATAATGCCGCCAGAAGTTCCGGAAAAGTTTTCGAAGTTCTAATGGAATTCGAAAGCCATTCTATTTAAGAGAATAAGCACTGGGCCTGAAAACCTGATCAAAAGGCTTCAATTTTATGGCCTTTTGGCAATCTTTACGCTAGTTCTCATTAGTTGATTTTAGCGTCGTCGTAAGATTCTATTGGAATATAAGTCGCAATTTTTTTCCTGGAGCGCCAGTACTTTCGTATAACTTTAAACGTGTTAATTGCTCCTTAACGTCCTAAGCTCCGAAAAAGCTGTTCACTAATTCTCCACGACTCCTTTAGTGATTTGCTCCCATCAACAACCTGCGACAGGGATTGATATCCTGTCTCAACTTTGGGTTGGAGACACATGATATTAATCATGGGGAGATGATATTAGGAGTTGATAGACCTGCGAACGCCGCCGTAGTCCGCTTGAACTCACATGTCTACCCTTTAAACACTGACTTCCCAATTAAAAAAGCCGAGATTCAAGCGACGGAAGACTGTAAAATTACTAACTATTAACTAGTTAGGTAATTGAAAAAAAATCTCAACTGAAACCCCCAAGTAATTGTCGGTCGGATTTAGTCTGACAGTACTTGCAAAAACACAGCGGGTAAACCAGACCTGATCCTTCATACTGAAAAACCCATTACCAAAACATCCTTTAAGAACTAACCTGCGTTAACAAGTATAGCTGAAGGTCAAAGACTTTACCAAAGAATTCCTTAAAATACCTCATTTTCCAGCAGTGAAATTTTGGCCATGAGCGATGTTGAATGGAGTTGTCCTATTTCGACACAGCATGAGGCCACTTAACAATGGCGTCGCAATGTTTTCCCTTTTAATTGACACATTTACTTGAACACCAAAAAGCTTCTAATAAAATGACACACTTAATAGATATTTTCACAGCGCCAACAGCACGTCATCGGCGAACAAATACCCCACCTAATGACTTCTTAAGCACAGTCCACGACAACTACAACGACAACGACATGACATCCGTAAACCTGCGTCCTGTTTAAGGTTCCATGTCGTTAGAGAACATCCAAAGGAACTGCTAAAGTAAATGGATTGCTGTGGTGACAAGCTCTTCGTTCCACCTCCCTCCATCGCCCTGGTCGATATATTTCCACCAGTGAAAATGTCAAGCAAGAGAGCCAAAGTATGTCATACACCATTTTGGACTTCAACAAGTCAATCTACTGCGGCCTTTGACATTCAAAATATAATTTGTGAACCGTTTAATGTCTCCATCGTTGTGCCATTTAATTTAGAATGACTGACAAGCTTCATAAAATATAAACAAACACACACAATTGATGGAGGCCAAGCTCATAAAGACCCAAACTGTTAATTTTAATGCGACATCTAGCGATGGGAAGAAGCTTAAGCTATTTGGGGTGATGCTAAATACGAATTGTCACAGTCCCTCGAGTTGATGACGTCAATGCCTCGAATGAAAAAGCTTTTCAAAATAAATTGTTGATCTATTTATCTAGAGTGCGTGCTGTGCGCATTCATTCCCTAACGTTCACTTGCCGTTGTTGGGGGTGGGACTGAATGGATTTCGAAGGACACAGTTCTCTTAGAGTTATTAACCCTGGCGTTTTTGGTATCTATAATTCTATTTTGTGGAATACTGAAGTTGAATGACGTCATAGCAATGATGCACTAACCTGGTTTTGTGAATGGATGGATTGGCTTTAGGGGTTTATTTTTGTTGAGGTACCCGAAAGAGGGTGTAGGGATGATTTATTAAGGTTACCCGCTGGTTGTTGGTGCCGAGGCAGGATGTTTCTAAGGAGAACAATGTTGCCTACAGATGTAGGGAGAATGCAGTTATGGAGAAAAGTTTTTTGTTGTCTTGTGTTTCAAGAAGTAATGAAACCTCGTAGTGTTTTTTTCTTATTAAGGGATGAGCTACAGATTCACATTGCATTTTAAATTTCGTATATTTAGATATAAGCCAATGAGCACAATTGGACAAAAGCAAAGAACTCAACTTTCGGGTAGAACGTGAGAGTATACACATACACAGGATTTAAGGCCCTAGGGTCATTCGATCAGAACTTCTCGACATTCAAGTATTACGAAAGTGATTAGAAGAAGAATATTTCTAGAAGCTACTGATAAAGAGTATACCAATTGGCGCCCTGCGGCGGCCATGTTGTTTTGACTACATCTGCAGGTGTGTTGTTTATTATTCTGTAACCGTTGCCAAATTAACTTGGTAAGTTACCCGATTGAACAGCACATCCAAATGATAGGACTTCATTATCAAAATGAGTGTTTGTCAGTGCAAACGTTGCGTGTACTGTGCCCATTTTACAGTAGACTTGGTGGTCCTTCACGGTCAACTCTTTAACGTTTGGTGACCAAATTTCAAAGAACCGGTTCGGTAATCAATCAGCTAACATTCTTACACAAGAACAGCCAAGAACATCCACCTGATCCTTGAAAGTGTACAGCAGAACCCGAGGCAGTCGATTCCTGTGCCTTTCTGGGACTTAAAATTAGGGAATTTTGCGTCGGACCTTGGGCCTACACCCATTCAAGATCCAAACGACCCAAGAGCTCAAAGTTTATGACCATAAACAAAGTCATTTTTTCACTTCGGAGAGTTTGGTAGAGCACCCTATTTTAGGCCGAAAAATCTTCTTTCGCGACAAAGCGCATTTTTGAATGAACGGCTGTGTTAATGGGACTACACCATACGACACGAGGTTCACCAAGTGACCATGCATCTTCAAAAAGTTACCGTTTGGTGTTGATTTTGGGCCGACAGTGTCATTGGTCCGTACTTTTTGGAAAACGACGACGTTAGTGAGGCGGTCACCGTCAATGGCGAGCGCTACAGAACGATGATAACCAATTTCGATGGCCCAAATTGAACTATTATAAGAACCTGGACTATATGTGGTTCCTGCAGTACGGCTCGTGCTACGTAAGATTGTTCCTCAAACTGGTGACGTGAATTGGCAACCAAAGTCATTTGATTTGACCCCGCTAGACTTTTTTTTTGTAAGATTTCCTGAAGTCTCAGGTCTATTATATTATAAGCTTAATACAAGCAAGCAATATGCATACATAAAACTTCAATAATATTGAAAATTAAAACTAAGGATCCAGGTAATAATGAAATACCAGATTATTGATTAAGTTAGGAGAGAGCGTGGAAGGGAGGATTTGGAGAGATTAGGATCGAAAATGGTTGTTGATGGTTATTTCAATCTAATGTGACAGAGAAATTGTAGTCAGATAGTATGGCCGAAGAACAAACGTCTATTTTCTTGTGGCAGTAGAATATTGAAAGTTCGTCAAGACCGGGCAAATTCAAGATTCGGCGTAAAGATCTATCTCTCTGAACGAAACACACGATTGAAAATATCGTTTATATACATGCAGAAGAGCAAAGGACCCAATATGGATCCTTGCGGAACACCAGCTGACACAGGGAGAAAAGAAGAAGCTTTACCGCCAGAATTTACAGATTGTCAAGAAATTTGTCAAGAGGTTTCGATACAAAATTATATGACTAAGTGAATCAAACCCTTTGGAAAAATCTAGCATAACCAGAAAGGTAAGCTTATCCCCCTCCAAGGACTTATGCAAGGAATTTGAAGAGGGCGGTCGTACATAATGTCTTGGCCAGAAACTCGACTGATGTTCATGAAGAACTTTATGATTTTGTAAAAAGAGATCAATTTACTTAAGCATTCATTTCTCAGCAGCTTTGGAAAGTAAAGGCAAGATACTTAATGGACGAAATTCATGTGGCTTAGAGTTGCCATTTTTTAGATATGCGAATAGAATAGCTTTCGCCTTTTTCCACAAAAGAGTAGAAGGTAGAACTAAAAAGTTACACAGCATTTTCACAAACTTAGGGTGAATTTTGTCAACTCCTGAAGCATTCGTTTTAATGCTACAAAGCGCAAAAAAAAACCACATCTGTGGGCTGCGACCCTTCGATGACAAGGACGCAACGACCAAGGCAAGGATAAACTCGAAGGCGAGGACTCCATGTTAAGTTAACGTAAACGAAAGAAACGCAGTCTGAAAGTGGTTTGTCTGTTCGTTCTGGAAGGAAGTTTGATAAAAATTTTGTATTGAGTTTTTCTGGATCGTTTGATTGATCTTTGTTTTAATGTGAGTGAAAACCAGCTTTATTTCGATAAGAACATAATCGTTTTATTGGCTGCTTCGCATCAAGGACCCTAGCAAAATATTTTTTCTTTAAATTACGAATTTCATAATTAGCAAGATTACGAACTCTTTTATAGTAGTTCTAATATATTGAAATCCTGAAGCGTTTCCAGCTAACATGGGCTTGATTACGATCTGATATTAAATAAAGGACCCTGCCGGCGAGCCATGTAGGTAAGGTTGAATGCGTCTGATATAAGGAACAGCAGCAGCAGATTCAAGAGCAGGTCTGTTAACCAAATCACAATTGAAGTAGGAGTATGCGTTGTTCTCAGAAAATGTCGAAGATATGTCGAAATCAAAAACGACAAGTATTAGATCATGATTAACGAAAAGGCTTGGAGAAAGGTGGTTAGAACACTTTGTTTATATCAGAGGTCAAGAAAATATCTAATAGTGTGGAAGATGTTCTTGTGAAGTGTGTGGGTTCATTGTTCACCCTTTTAGTATCAACAGAATTTCAGATCAGATTTTACTCTGTAAAGTATTCGTAGGTTATCCTGTAAGAATAAATTCAATATCATTGATAGATAATAGAAAAATCAGGGGCCCTAGGTGACTTCCTTGCGGGACACCTGAATTTGAACATATATATAGGGTTTATATTGAGATTGTTGAGGTAGGACTGTATCCAGGTTAGAAACATGGGAGTAAACCCGTATGCTTAAAGTTTCAAAACCATAGTGTCATGGGGGAATTTATCAAATGCTTTTCTGAAATCCGTTGGAATTGAATCCCCTGCATGGCCAAATTTCAGAGCACATGCTGTTTCGAGAAAATAGTTGTTCACAATGAAGAAGCAAAGTGTTATGAATTATAATCTCAAAAAGTTTAGGTATATAGAAGATTTTGACAATGGGTCTATAGTTAGTTACATATATCATTCTTACATCTTTTTTTGTGAACAGAGATAATGAACCAGTTCTTTCATTCGATAGGAAACACTTCACAAGAGATAGATAATAATTGAAAAAGAGCTGTGAGATATCGGGCAAGCTCAGAGACACATTTCTTAAAGACTATAGTAGGAATTCCATCGGGGTCACAAGAAATATGATCTTTAAGCAAACAGATTTTGGTAACTACTAGAGATGATATGTCAATAGAAGATGAGGAAGTTTGAATGCAGTTACTCAAATAATTGAAGTAGTTTTTATCTACATCAGTGTTATTAGAAACAAATGCTTGAGTACAGAAATCAGCTCAAAAAGGTTGGAAATAATTTTTGGATCTGTTAATGTGAAATTTAGGTACTTCGATAGATAACCATCAGATATCTTTTTTGAATTAATAAATTGAAATAAATGTTTGGGATACCAAATAAGATCGGCTTGGGTTTGAATAAGGTGAGTGAAGTAGAGAGATTCACACGAGTTGGAGAAGTTATTATGAATGGAAACATAATTGAAGAAGTCTTGATTAGAACTTCACCTCAGATATATTTTCCAAAGTTTATTCCTCTTATTCTTTAGTGCGAAGTTCTTTGTTGTACCAAGAAGGGGATGAAGCAATGTTCTTTTGAGGTATAAGTGGACTAAGGGCCATAAAAGCTATTTTGAATCAATAATTCAACAAGTCCAATAATATTGCTAAGTCTTCTATTTGGCTGATTAATTTCAGTAGTATATAGAGTTTGTATTGTAAAAAACCTTCATATATAAGTGGAATGGTTTAAAAAGAATAATTTTGGATCTGAGAGTAAAAGGTGGATATCCTGATGTCGATATTAGTCATTCGAGATATTACCCATTAGATCATTAAGTTTTTCGAATTTAGCTTTACGAAAATTGAATGTTCGTGATGTGAGGGAGTAAGGTTTGATGTTATAAGCCTCGAAAGCAAAAGTGAGAGAGATGGGGGGGTGGGGGATGATAATTGTCAAGCCTAGAAGGGATATGAATACTTTCCATTACTTCGGTATTATGGACATCAGATGTGTAAATCAGATCTTATTCTTTATCCAAACAATTTCTTTAACACCACTCAACTGGCCAAGATTCAAATGAAAAGCATTTCTTTTTCGGAGTTGGCATTAGATGAAAAGAAGTATGCGAATAATCCAATACACTTATGATGAACATATCACGCGCCTTCGTTAGGCTCTTAGCGAAAGAATTTAACGGGATGTTCAACGGCCGACAAGCTACAAGATCGTGTTTTGAAAAGATTTTAAGACTTTCTCAAGAAATCGACCGTACTTCAATTAGATTATTACGAAACATATTTTGAGTTTTCAACTTTTAAAGGGGGTTAATATTATATGAGCACCTCTATTTATAACCTTCCTGATAAAAATTGTCAAACTTCTTTGACGTGTTTTTTTTTTTTTTTTTTTTCTTAAATCATTGTAGTCTTCTTTTATAGTTTGTGTGTGACTTTTAATACAAATATAAATTATGTCAAATTTCGAATAATACTCACTTTGCTGACCAACATATCGTCTGCATCAAAATGGCGACCAAACATTTTTGGAGATTCTCCTGGAATCGGTTCGATTTTGATGCAGATTTCTTGTCCTTTACGTGCAGTTTCGATTTGTTTGTGATTGCATTCAATCGATGTCACAACTCCAATGTCAACGAACTGTAAAGAAAAAAAATATATGTTATAATATTTCGAGTATTAAAATAAAATCAAATATGTATATATGTATTGTGATTATTTAATTTTATATAAATACAAATTCTAAAACTCTTAACACCAATTTTACCAGTTTACATGGGAGTATTTATACCAAACAAACCGACTAAAATTCAAGATCAAAAAAATTTATTAATAAAGTTGTTAATGGCGATTTCAAAACTCAATAAGGGACTGTTTAATTTACAGTCATAAAATTTACTTCCACTGTTATATACATCTTTCGTCAATTTCAGTCGGAGCAATTACTTTATTTCCATCACATTTCTATTGTTCAGTTTTAAAAAAAAAAATTTATTTTTAAGTCCAATTGTATTACTTTTAATCGAAAGTTTTCGCCATACGCCTCCGAGAGAAATATGAGGTAACAATTTAACAATGGTCTTGTTAAATTAACAACTTGCACTTTCCATTAAACAGATAACGCAGAAACTTTCGCAATTTCAATAACATTTCTATAAATTCATGGTCAAAATAACATGGCACTTCTTTTTGAAAACATGGTAGTTCGTTTAGGAATAAGTTTTTATTTTAACGTAAACCTTGCAAGATGTTGACATGACTGTGGTGTTCATTTTTACCAAGTTTGTGTCATTTTAAAATGGTCTCTGGTAAATTTCAATTATATTACATACTTTCTTATTGTCTTAAGGTTTCCTACACCTAGTTCAATTTACAATATTTTTCTGGTGAACTTAAAATGCTATCAAGTAAACTTTGTTATGTGTCTGTTCATTTAAATAGTATGTACATTGTGTTAATGTTCTAAGATTGTATCCATGTGTATAAAATATAATTACATACAACTTGGAAGCAGTGTACATTTTAGGGCGTGTCTAATCATTTCAACACAAACCAGCATGAAAATACTGTATCTTGTAAAATATTTAACATGATCAAAAATGTTGTAAAATAACAACGTGACAATTGGTTAATTTCTGGTAAAATTTACAGCCCTATTATAGCTATCAACTATCAACACGATACTTGATACATATCAACAATTTGAATGAGTTGGTATTATGACTATCAACTTTTTTTATCGACTGTGAATTTTATAAGATTTTATCATAATGGGAATGATTTTTTTGATAGAAATGGTATTACGGATATCAACAAAATAGATACACATCAATTTCCTTATCAACCACAAATTCTTGGTTGAAACGTAAACATACAAATTTACTCGTAATTTTTAAAAGCGAAAAAAGTTAAAATGAATAATAACTTCGATAGAATTGTTTTTTTAATGGAATTATGATGATTTTTTTTATAAAAAGAACTTACATTTTCGCATAAAGAATTTTCCTTCTCGTGGGCAACAAAAAACAAATATTTCAAACATCAAACGAAATGAAAAGAAAACTCATTCGCAATGAACTTTTGATTAGTAGATATTCACAATCTATCTAAAATTACCAGTTGATACCCATAATACCAAATTATCAAGTAATTGATAGATATTATCAACTATCAAATTGATACTCATAATAGGGCTGTTACTTGACATTTTCTCTTTTTCTCTGAGTTAATAATTATTCTTATTTGTAAAAGTAAATTTTTACCAAAACTTTAGATATAATGATGTTCTAATGGGTGATTTTTTTGCTATCTTCTTTTTGGCAACACTGGTTTTGACAGTTCACGCACGTTTCGTGTTTTGTGTCACTGTCAAACATCTTCAGTTTGGTGTTTATGTTTAACCATGAATACTTAGTCTTACAAACAAACAACGCTTGCAAATTAAATATTAAATTTTATTATCAAAATGCGTGCTCTGTTAAGAAAGTTCATCGCGCGCTTCTTCCATTTTATGGTCAGTATAATCTATATACTGAGGCGGTTTTATTTCGAACCAAGTTTACATTGTTGGACATTAAACCACCAACACGCTTACGTAGAGTGCGAACTGAGGAAAATATCGCAGCTGTATCGGCCAGTGTTAGTGATGACCGTGAATTATCGATTCGGCGCCGCCGTTCGCACCAATTGGGCCTCTATTACTCCACTACGTGGAAAACTTTGCGAAAGGATTTAGGTGTGAATCCTTTCAAAATACAGCTGGTGCAAGAATTGAAGCCGAACGACCTACCACAGTGCCGAATTTTTGGTGAATGGGCTCTTGAAAAGTTTGCCGAAGATCCACATTTTTATCGAAAAATTATGTTTAGCGACGATGCTCATTTCTGGTTGAATGGATACGTAAACAAGCAAAACTGCCGTATTTGGAGTGAAGAGCAGTTAGAAGCATTGCAAGAGCTACCAATGCATCCAGAAAAAGTCACTGTTTGGTGCGGATTATGGGCTGGCGGAATCATTGGGCCGTATTTCTTCAAAGATGATGCGAATCGCGATGTTACTGTGAATGGTGAACGTTACCGTGCGATGATAACAAACTTTTTTTTGCGCAAAAAGGAAGAGCTTGACTTGCATGACATGTGTTTTCAACAAGACGTTGCCACATGCCACACAGCACGCGTAACAATGGACCAATTGAGAGGGGAGTTCGGTGAACAGTTTATTTCATGTTTGGGGCCGATCAATTGGCCGGCTAGATCGCGCGATTTAACGCCTCTAGACTATTTTTTGTGGGGCTATGTTAAGGCTCATGTCTATAGCGACAAGCCCGCTTCGATTGACTCACTGGAAGTCAACATTGAAACATTTATTTGTGAGATACCGGCCGAAATGTTAGAAAGGGGAATAATTGAGAGTTGTAAGTCATTATGCCCTGGTTCTCTACGAGCGGTTGCGCTTCAAATGTATGTATTTTAATTTTTGGTATACATGGTTGGATTAGCGAATCAATTGCATGAGTGTCATTGGATTTTCCAATCCAGCGAAAAAATGTCTGGTTTCGTGAGTTGATGATGGCGACCTATATTGAAGTCCCCATTTCATGCCGAGAAAGAAAATGATCTGTAATGGTTGATACCATCAAGTTACTAGGCGATCGAGCTAGATAATAAATTTCCTTGCTGGTCATATTGTTGCCGAAATCGAGGCATGGGCATTGATCCACTAGAGGTTTGTCCTGAAATCTCTCATTTCAAATTAATTTGCATTGACATAAGTCAAACGAGATGGATCACCAGGCTAGGTTCCCCGAACTCGTCCAGCCTTATTGTGAGTTTCACCCGAACAACATTCCGCCAGGAAAATTTGACATTTCGCCTATTGTGAGTTTCACTCGAAAAATTATTCACGTTCGAAAAATTCCCCTTATTGTGAACAATCATTTCGGGCGGAACGATATGCCATTGACAGCCATAATTTTCACTTATTTTTATAAGGCGAACGAGAGCACAATAAGGCGGAAAATGTAAGTTGTTTGTTTATTTTTTTAAGATAACATAATTTAAAATTCATGTTTTTCGTTAAAAGGCAGAAGAAAAACAATAAAAAAAAAAGACCAAAGCGATATGCTGTTTGATAAAATGCAGAAGAATCCTGAAATTGTCAAGGGCTTTACTTGACGCAAATCGGGAGAAAGTGGCCGAATTTTGGAAGAAGTGAAGAGTGAGTTTGAGTGGAAAAAAAAGTAAGAATATGGCTAAAAGAGGATTGTGCCAAACCAACATCATTGTCTTTTCCAACTTCTTTTCTGTACCCACCCTCTGCAAAGAAACGCTCTTCCTGTAGTACTGATGAAATCTGGGAAAAAAATAAGGATTAATTCCTTTTCACATTCATGAATCTTCAAAGGATAAGAGTGGTTCCTCAAATTCCTACGAAGTGCTCGCTCCTCAAACATTTTTTGTTCTTTCTCAGACAAGATATTTAGCGCTATGCTATGCTATATTTATGATAATTATCCTTTCTTTATTATAAAATAACAATTTAATTTTATATCCTGAAATTTTTATTTAACAATTGTCAAAAGAAACATATGTTTGTTCAAACTCACAAGAATGTCTGTTCATTTTCCGAACGCGATAGGTCCGCTGTTTAAAAATAGGTGTGCAAATTGTTCGTTTCAGATAATCCAATTAAAAATTGGGAGCCACAATGAGTGGCACTACTAGCGAACCCACAATTTTATCTCTATTGCAAGTAATCTCAACTAATAACTGATGCCCCAAATTCAATTATAGCACTATTTTAGTTAACAGAGAATTTGGAGGTGGCATTTCATTCTCCGTTGCCATCACAGTGGAGTGAGAATTTATTGCGGGCCTCATTTTTCTGAACGTGCCTATTTTTCGAACTGTCACTCCTGATTCGAAGTGAAATTTTTATTTGAGCGAAACTAATAATAGCTTTTAAAATTTCGGGGGAACAAACATTTTTCGAGAGAAATGTTTTCCGGGCGAAACTCACAATAAGGCTGGTCATGTCTAGTACTCAATTTATTATCAATGCAACAACGTTTTCATGCAAGAAGTACCTACTTAAAGAAGTTTCATAAGTTTTTTTAAAAACAAAAACAAATAAAAATCCTCATTTTTAACTGAGCGCAAAACGTGAATGAAATTCTCCCAATTCATTCACAATTATAGAAATATTTTTATCAGTGCGCTAATTTTTCAATGGAATAAAAATTTATTCATCGAACTTAAGCACCCTTTAGCCACTTAAACCAAATTATAAAACAACAATCCTCTTACCGTTAATTGCCACAGAATCAATAATATTTATTTTCTTATTTATCTAACCCAACTTCTTGAAGTTGTATCTATTCTCATTAAAGAGTCCACTTATCGATAAGTTTTTACGTCGTCGTCTCTTGAAATGACATTTTAAAGAAAAATCATTGATAAATTTGTTCCTCAATGATTATTCCAATACCTATGTAGCTAGCTTAAATGCCACTCGATACATTTAATTGTTTGACTTAATCAAACAAGTCTTATAAGAAAAGAAGTAAAATATAGTCTAGTGCACAAGAAAGGGAACCAAACTATCAGAAAGGAAGTAGGTAGTTAGTGATTAGCAAAAGGAAAAACCAAGAACTACGAACCTTGTTCACCTCTATCTAATTGCAATCTCAGAAGTTCTATAATTTAATAAAGGACTTCAACCGAAAGAACAGAGTATTAGGCAGTAATTCGACCCTCTGCTGATACCTAATACTCTCCTTTTTATTCCCTATCTATGTATATATAACTCTCTATATCAACGCCTGTCTGTTCATCCGTCTTTTAGTTTTAAAGAAAAAGTGTTTAATTTTTTTTAAAAGCTTTTTCTCCATCACAAAGTTTTGACCTTTGTCTTTATTAATGGTTATATGACACGCCAGACAAAACGTCGTCTTCATCGTCAGCTTCGTCTTCAGCCGGCTATCGTCCGAAGAATAAATAAGAACGTGCAGTAGGCAGACATGACCAACGAAAATACGCCATTCAGATAAATTATTTATATGTCGTTTCTTGCAAAATTAAAAAAAACTCAGATTCATCCATTTGGGCGAGGCCAGGCATTTCTTCAAAACAAAAAAAAAAAAAAACGAGACAATCAGAAGCTTGAAAAATAATAAAAAAAAAGAGCCCCATCATCTCATTAAATTCGTGAATGCTCCCATCAAAATACACAAACATACACAAATCCCAGCGCAAGACTTCTCGAAAACGTCCGAAAAGGACCCAGCCCAACCCTGGTTTCGTACAGATCCAGAAAGAGGGATAATGTATGCACTTTAAATGTGCCATCAAAATCAAATATTTATCGTCCGTTAGCACGTTCATTTTACACCTCGATGGACGTTTTAGTTCGATGTCTGAACATCCGTGTCCATGTCCATTATACACCCCCAGAAGCCTGCTGGAATTCCGACGATCATGACCAGACAGAGACAGACCATCAGGAGGCTATAAAAGCGCGTTCCCGTCCGTTCCACCGTCCTCGTCGTAGTTGTCGTCGTCGTCGCATCTCGCATCCATAGTGGATGTCGAGGAGATAATGCAACATTGTATGGTGCGAGCTGTCAAAGTGACAGTGCGGTCAGAAATGCAATCAACACCGAATGACAGTCATTAAATGATAAACAATCGTCTGACACGCCACCATATCACCATCTTCTTTTTCCGTAGCTGATGGCGATGGCGATGGTGTGTGTACCTTTTAAGTTGAACACACAAAAATAAAACTAAAATATGTAAAACAACATAAAACAAAAATAAGTTTGAATTTATCAATCAGTATGCACACGATGCAACATAAATGTCAGAAGGATGCAACATTAAATGCTGTCACATTAATGTGCCACGCCTCGAAAGTGTCACAAATGAAACATATCACGAGTGTGGTGTGTGTGGTGGATACTTTCAGTATTTTTTTTTTCTTTTTGTATTTGTATTTTGTGTACGAGTAGTAACAGTTAATTAATTTCAGAAAAAAAACGCGATTTGAAATCAAAATATTTACTTCAAGTGCATAATAAATGTCCGCCCGCATGTACCTACGTACGGATTTACACAAATCAACAAATAACTGCGATGCGATGGCGATGGCGAGGTTGCATTTCGTTTAACTTTTTGTTTGAGTTTGTGGGTGCAAAACTAAATTGGAATTTGAAAATTATTTTAAAATATACCTGCTTTGCTGGGATGCGGCCATTATTATTTTGTCTGAACGGTGTTGGTAGTTCACTAATTGGCTGAACGATGGTTTATGATTGATGACATTGATCATTCGGACAAAGAGAAATCAATAGTTTATATTTGTGTTTTGGAACTTTCTTGCATAAGGCATCTTAATTACGTTTTTCGATAGAATTCTCCTCTGGAAATGGCCGCCATCTTGCATTGTAAGCAACATTTTTGTAACTTTCAACCAGAAATGCACTTAACGAAAGTTGTTATCATTGCAACATTTAGTCACGTACATTTTAAGTCTTAGATTGAATTTTTTTTTAACTTAATCTTAATTTAGGTGGGTACAGTACCCCCATTTATTAGGCTAAATACAAGCTAGTTCTTAATCTACAGCTCTTATTTTACAGATATAGTATTGGAGAGAATTTGAAGGATGATTAAGAAGATAGAGTTTTAGGCAGGGTTTACTGAGGTTTAATTCGAAACAGTTAAATGCTACCATTCAAGTAGAAGTGAACATAGGTTATCTATAAAGATCGGGAATTCTTTGGACCATCGTTTCACAAAGCCTACGAGTAGCACTGAGTTTGCTTTAAGAATAATCTCGTCAGTATGTGTGAGAAAGTTGAGTGCCCTATCCCATAAAACAACAAGGTGGATATGGGTTGATAATGGAGGAGGTAAAAACAATCAAGGATCGGGTGCGTTTTCTTGAAAAAGTGATTTAATGAAATTTGGAAGTATTTAAATCTAAGCAGTCTTTAAGGCACCAGGCAGGGAAACTGTCAAGATCAAGTTGAAGTAGAGTAGAATCATTTGGCGAAGAAATGGCCTTGAAAAACTTGGTATCGTCGCCGTAGAGTGAGATATGGAAATATTTGATCATTTCTATATCTATGAAGTAAGAATAAAAAGTATAGGTCCTAAGACGCTACCTTGTGGGAGCCCGTAGATATCTTAGAAATCATTGGAGAATGTTTTTCTGAATTGAACTTTGTAGTAACAGTTTTTCAGGTAAGAAAGAATCCATTTAAAAAAAAGATATGTTCATCCCAAGCGAGGATAGTTTGAATAGAATAAGCTTATGTGAAATGTTGAAAAAGGCCTTACCGAAATCTGCTGAAACAACACCTGTTCCTGTTGGTTCTCTAAAGCTGAGAGGCCAAAATATACGAATTCAACGAGGTAAGTCCTTGTGGACCTACCTTGGACAAAGCCGTGTTGTCTAGGAGAAATGAGAGACTTACAAGGAAAGCTTAAAATTTTATACAAAAATCTTTCAAAGATTTTGGGAATATGTGAAAGCTTGTGCGACAGTTTGTAACTTTCACACTTTAGGTTCTTATATGTATTGGAGTTATGAAAAAGGCCTTCAATGACTGAGGGAATTTTCCTTGAGATAGGGATAAACTGAATATTTTAGAGAGGGAAAGAGAAAGTATATTATGAGAGGGTATATCAATGGCATTTTTCTTTGATCTCCAGATCAGTAGGATTTTGTATATATAGAAGCCCTCTTCGCAACGCAAAGTTCACCAAGTTCAAGAGTTCGTTGAACGTATGATTGTTGACTTTTAGTTCA
The DNA here is from genome assembly GCA_911387755.1 of Chrysotoxum bicinctum. Taxonomy (NCBI): domain Eukaryota; kingdom Metazoa; phylum Arthropoda; class Insecta; order Diptera; family Syrphidae; genus Chrysotoxum; species Chrysotoxum bicinctum. Next base: position 173,322,456 of record OU426989.1, read on the forward strand.
TTGAAAAGGTTACCAAGGAAAAGTCGTCTGGAGAGGAACCAAAATAAGCAACGGATAAAACAACATGGCAACCAAGAACTGTCAAAATATTCCTGTCTCTATTGGAAAACCCTCCAGTATATGAATGCAAAGACTTATTTATAAACATTTCTTATCCGAAATTTGTAATGTTATCTATGTAAATTAAAATAAAATATATTTTTTTGGTAGCTTATAGTCTCATTAACCATTCAACGGATTAGTTTAAGGATGGTTTCAAAGAAAGGTCTCCCCACGGCAACCCCTTTTTTATATATTTGAATTTTCTCGGTATTTGGCGAAAGTTTGTCTTTGGGTTCTTCTCACATTTTTATGTTAGCACTCGACTTCTGTCGGTTCTCCAGTTCCGTTGTAAAAATCCGTTATTTTTTTGGAACTTAAAACGATATAGAGAAACCGGTTCTTTGCAAATAATACGTGGACAAGGTAGAAGAAGGGCCACAACGCAAAGAGACGACAGATTTCTCGTAATGTATGTCCTCAGAAACAGGTCCGCGACATCAGCTGAGGCTAGGAACAGACTTTTAGAAGTGCAAAATGTTCGAGTTTCCTCCAAAGCTATGCGAAGAAGACTATAGGATTCTGGATTAACACCTTTCGAATCTGAAAATGCTCCCCTGCTCACCAGACACCATAAAGTAGCGTGTGCCCACAAACCATGAAAACTGGTCTGAGGACGACTGGAAACGAGTGCTCTTCACTGATGAGATAGACTATAGGCGAGGAGCACGAATGGAGTTACATGTTGTCGAAAGCGGGTCATTGACGGCAGAGCGGTATAGGACGGATATTTTGCAAGAAGCTGTTGTGCCATTTGCTCCAAGTATGGGCGAAAATTTCACTTAATCCACGATAACGCCCGTTTCCATATACTGCGAACAGCTTGGCAGAAAACTTAAGGATGCAAATCCAAATGCATCATAAGAGAAAGGAGGGGGGGGGGGATACCAAGTACTGAGTCAACCTCAGTTTCATTGAGCCAAAGAGGTATATTTGGAATTTTATAAATCAATAAAAATCATTATTCTAAGCAACATATCTCTTTTTTAGCTTTTTGACCTTTGCAATAGGAAAAAGCAGCAGATTTTTTTTTTTTATTTTAAATTTTAAATATTGTTAAATTGAATAAGAAATAAAGATAAAATGAAAATAAACCAAGAATTTGTACATTTTGTTTGCGTTTCTCTAATTTTGTCCAGCAGTATTTTTTGAAAACCTAATTACTGCCACGCCCTTTTTTTAAATATTTGTATTTTCGTTATATTAACTTCACTAAAAAACCTAATATTTCGTTACCTAAAGAATTCGTTATTTAAATGCAAACAATAATTCTCAGAATATCTTCAGCTATTTGGTCAAATCATGTCTATCGCCAATTTTGGCTGGCCTAAAAGTCGAAGCTTTAATTAGACGGGTTTTACCAGACTAACAAATGGACATCAAAATCAACTCCACTGAATCAATTCTTGGCAATCCCATGTCTGTACCAAATTTGAAGCAATTTGATCAACCTGTTCTTAACATAGAGTGAACAGACCCACAGATCCACAGACTCAAACACGAACAGACTCATGGATGGTATGACAAAAGTAACTTCGCTATATTTTTTCGCATAATGTTAAAAAATCAAAAATGTAATCATTTTGTTTTCTAAACTTTACTAACTTACAATTTTATTGTACGAATTTATTACCTTTTATTTTTACTGCCCATTTTATAACCCTAAACCACGAGAACACGAACGTGCAAAACGAAATTCGAGCTGAACAAAATCAAAATTAATTTCTTTTTTCTGAAATAAAATAAAATTTTTCGAAGGTTTTTGATGCCCTGAATTTGAAATCAACCCCAGAATTACTTCAGACTTTTTAGATATTCAAAGCTTTAAGTCCAAAAATACTACGTTCTTCTGCAAAATTTCGTTTTTGACACTGAAGATAAAATTTTTTCACGTTACGGAATTACAAACTGGGGTTACCAGAGTTTCCTTTTAAAGAGAAAATATATTCTCTTTTTCACTGCGATCTTTTTTACTCGTTCTTTAAAAAAAATGGTGGATTATATTTGTATTTGTTATGCTATTTAACGTTAATACGGTTGTCGTTTTGCCAAAACGGATTATATTGCCCAATTTTCCACTAACATAGGTAAAAGAATAGTGTGAAGTGTTTACACGACACGATATTTTTCCGAACAAATTTCTTTGTTTTGCTTTTCATAAGGTCAACATCAGAAAAATATCCGCAAATAATAGTTGGCAAAAGAAATTTTAGCAAAACCACAAATTGTGGTTTAAAAATAAACGAAATAAGCGAAATAAGTTTTACGAAATAATAACTTATCGAGTTAGATAAAATGAAAATGAAAATTTACGAAATAAAAATCGCAAGATGAAGAATATTATTTCTGCATATGGCGATGTTAGACTTTGTGAAATAATTTCTGACGAAATATTCAGCTCCCTTAAAAAAAATTTTGACATTTTTAAATAAAATGTCGCTGACAAGGTGATAATTCGCACCTGGTAATACTGTTTTGGCCAGGCTTAGAGTCTACCACCGAAATATTTCAGGGTTTAGGTAAGCTTGTACTCAATACGTTGTTAATACATTTAACAAATAACCCCGATCTCGTTGTTTTTTTTATTTTATAAGGGTTTTAGCAATAACAACTACTACTCATATAAATAAACTAGTAGACCTGCCCCTGCGTTGCTTTCCTTAATATTCACACCGAAATTAAAATTAATTTTTTTTTACTTTACGAGTCATAGAAAATGTTCCATCTTTCCTGATTAAAATTAGATTTTTAAATGCATTTCCTAAGTCCCATTTATATAACTATTTAAAAAGAATTTAAAAATAGCAGTTTATGTCTTATTGCAGTCGAACGGGATGCTTCAAACGGTTATATTTATACATAGGAGACGTTTTCTTTTTTTTTTTCATTCACATTATGGAAATTCTACTATAAACCTTTCCAATCCTTTCTATTCTCTTCCAGACATAGAACTTAACTAACGAATAAACCAATTTTTTTTTTTTTTTCAAAATTAATACATTTCAACTTGATTATTTTTTAAAATTTTTGTTTATAGTATTTACTGTTTACAGTATAGGGTCTTTTAGTTAACTCTTTTTTTATTAGCTAGCATTTTGACTAGACTCTAGTATTCGTTCATTTTATAGAAAAAGCAACGATTCGTTACTTTTAATATATTATTCAAAATTTATTTTGTATATTAATTATTTAATAAGTGGTGTAGCCAGCAGTTTTTTGTTTCTATTAAAATTCGTTATGTTTTTTCACCCTATTGATCAAAAAGAAGACCTCTGTCTAACCTCTTAACAGTTATAAATACGGTTTAGAACATTCATGACCTAGACGAGATAATTTTTAATTTTAAATAAAAGATAAAAAGCATTAAAGTATTTTTATCAGAAATATAATTTTACGAGTAGGTATATCGACAGCGGGACGGTCGGCGGCGATGCATTATTACAAAATGAAACCACAATAAACAATACATAATGAAATTTAATCACTTTAGGACCGCACTCTTGAGACTACTTATACAGTTCTGATTATTATTTTATTTTTACTATCCCACTTCCGTTGCGATATAATTAATTCAGTTGAGTTATATTAATTTATATTTACAATTTCCTTTGTTTAATTTAGATATCGCTAAAGACGTAGCAACTAAAACCGCAATAGCGTGTTTTTTTTTTCAAAGCTTGAAAATTGATAGGGCTTATAGGAAAGTGCGATATTATTGCATTAATAAAAATAATCTTTTAGGCGTCATATTTAGTATATTTTTGTTTTAAGGGATCAAGTTTCGTTTGTGGTTTTAGATTAAGGTTTTTAGCTTTGAGATCTATTGAACATATCATGAATGAATCACATTTTTGTCTTGTATAATTTATTGGTGCATTTAGAGTTGAGCATTTTGATGACGAACTTAATATATTTCATCTTGAAATCCTTTAACTTGAAATCTACTTATCGGATCATGGATGATTAGGAATTTGAATTGATTAGATTTTTACAATGGACCAACTGTGGTCTAAGTTTGTCAGCTGCGACTTCAAACGATAAGTATGTATGTGAATTCAAGAGGACAACAGTGTCAACAAATTTGTTTCAAAGGAATCTTTGTCTCTGAAATCCTACTTTTAACAATACTCAACCCTTGGTGATTGGAGGCTATCGTGAATAAAATTTCCCCCGAAATTTTTCCCAACTTTCAAAATTGTCAACTTGAAAAAGGTCGAAAGTTGCAATTGGAATTTATTGATATCGGGAGTTAAATTTCATAGGGACTTTGGCTCTCATATCGAGAGGCCAGCCGCCAGCTTACAATAAACAGTGCAGAAGTATTCCGAGAGGAATTTTGTTCACGAGAGCCCTCATTATCGGCTGTCTAGCATGGAGATGGGGTTTCAATCCCTATGGAAAGTTTTTGGGCGCAACAAATCAGTCAGACTGAACAACTTAGTGAACTTTAATGGGTAACTGAACGGATTTATAATGACCAGCGTCCTTGGATCTGTACAAAGGGGTTAAGGATCGTGCCGTCGTCGTGCTAAATTCCCGATCTCGTATTTGCTAATTACTATCAAAGAGCCCCAGCCTCGACTACACACACCAACTTACTGTTAACAAACAGAGAAAAGAAAATAAAGAAAACGAAGTTTCAAAAGCTTTTTAAGAAAAAATTTTGGTACGCTAATTTAAAGTTTTTATTATTGTTCGAATAAAAATTAAATTTACGAAAAGAAATATTGACCCGTTTCGGAGATATCGAATTTTCAAAAAAAAAGAAAAAAAAATAGATTTTTTTTTTTCAAAAATTCAAAAAATATTTATTTTAAAGTTTTGAAATGCAATGTGTTTTAGACTTGTTAGAAGCTTCTCTATAAAAATTTTCATTAAGATCCGTTATGTGGATAATGAGAAATTCAAAATTCGAAAAAATGGTTCTATGGTAGGTACAAGCTGTAATATCTTAATTTCAAAATTTTTTTTATTAAATTAAAGATCGTAAAAATTAATTGAAAAAAAAAATTTATCAAAATTCTAGGTGCCGTTTTCGAGAAAAATACGATTTTTGAAAACCATTTTTTTAATTTTTTAGCATTTGTATGGTAGGTACCTTTATTTTTAGGTAAAATAAAAAAATTTGTTTCACATTTTGTAGATCATATTGAGAAACTTTTATTTATCAAGTTTAAAAAAAAATCTAGCATGGGGTTTTCGAAATATTGAGTTTTGAAAAAAAAATTTTGAAGTTTTTTTTAAAAATCCAAACAATTTTTTTTTGAAAATTTGAGTACACAATTCTATTTATGTTTTTGGGGAGCTTTAGGAAAAAAAAAATTATCAAAATCGGTTGAACCGTTTTTGATAAAATCAAAAACAAAAAAAATGGTTCCATAGGGGGTACCCTCAATAACCATTTTTCGGAAAATTTTTTTCAATCAATACCTAGATTTAATTAAATGAAATTTTTCTGTATCTTTATTTTTAAAATCTGTTGAACAGTTTTTGAGAAAAAAAAATGTTTATAAAATTTCGAAAAAAATTCGTATGGGGGGTACCGTTATTTTTGGTCTTAAAAAAAAAAGAAAAAAACGTGTGGGGGGAAAAAATTAAAAATGATATGTACCAAGTTTAAAGAAAATCGGCCGAGTCGTTTAGCCTGTAGTCGAACAGACAGACAGACAGACAGACAGAATTGCGAGACCCACTTTTTTAGTCTTCGCTATCATCGTAATGTCAACTTTGATCAAAATCTCGAGTTCGATTATAAGTCGCAAGTAAAAAAAATATAAAAACGTTGGACCTAAACAATCAACAGAGAGAGCCAGGTTCTTTTCCTATCGAGTCTCCTTTAACCTTTTAATTCAAATATACCTAGTGAACCAGTGGAAACATTTGCCATAAAGGTATCGGAGATGCTTCTTCTAGAGTGCTGGGCCTTACACGATCAACTCAACGAATTCAGGATCACTCCTGGCAAGAATGTCCAGCTAAACACAAAACAAAGAAAACAGTGATGCGAAGAAGGACCAGAGGTAGCTCCACAACAGACATGAAGTTCGGAAGTTTTACAAACTGAAGTTTGCAAGGACGATTAAGTTAATATATTTGGAGAATCTCAATTTAGGTCTTAAAATAAAAAAAAAAAAAACATTTTTTTGGCAAAATGCATAATTCAGAAAATGGATCGGATTCCACCGGTAGGAAGATATAGATAGAACCATTCAACTTAGACTACGACACGTAGACCAAGAATTCTGTTCAACCTCTCTCGACAAATTAAAGTATGCCAAAATTAAACTTAAGTTCAAATAGCAGTTCGAGGAGACAGCTTTGAAGTGGAGCCAACGATGACTTCGTCAAGAGTATACCAGCAAATACCTCATGGATACCTTTGAAAAAGTTTCACAAAAGGTGACCAAAAAATAATGCAAAACTCTCGCGCCAATATAAGATGGGCAGTCTTTTAAAAGTCTGATCTAAATGGAGCTTCTGTGAGTAATGCGAAGAAGCTAAGATCGTAGGTTTAACGGTCAATGAAGAAAAGATCAAGTATGTACTAGAGAAATCAAACGGAGAATAACTCTAATCGCTGCTTATTTGGAATAAAAAGGCAATTGAGTAGCAAAGACTTCTCTCGAGTAATTAAAGTGTCACTTTATAAGACTCTTAGGCTAGTACCGCACTTGCGATTTCAATCGCATGATTTTTTAGTCGCAAAAATAGAACACATGAATTTAAATGAGAATGAACGCACTTGCTACCAACAAATCATGACGATTTAAAAGTCGCAATTTGTTTCATTTTTCTTGCGATTCGATTGTCGTAAACTTAAACGAAACACAAACGCAAAGAGAAATTGGCATGCATGCACTTACGATTTTTAATCCACGATTTCTTAGTCGCAAAAAGTAAAACACATGGCCTTAAATGTGAATGCACGCACATGCGACTTAAAAATCGTAGCGATTATAAAAATGAAACAAGTTCTATTTTTTCAAGCGATTTTTCTGTCGCTACTTATTTGTAGCAAATGCGTGGACTCACATAAAAAGAAGTGTGTTTTATTTTTCGCGATTAAATAATCACGCGGCAAAGAAATCGCAAGTGCGTGCATGACAATAATTTGTAGCGACTACGACTTTTTAATCGCCTCGACGAAAAATCGCAAGTGCGGTCCTAGCCTTATCATAGTATTTTGTGCAGACACATGGACCTTGTCAAAAGTGGATGAGAACGAATTGCATAGATGGCAAGTGGGGGAGAAGATATAACCACGATCCCGTACAATTCATGATCATATCTTCACAGTGAAACCGACACCTAGTCAAACGAATTAAAGTCCAACGAACCAAATGCTCCTGCCCGGAAAGGCTTCGAATCCAATTCAGTTGCAGTAGAGGAAGACCGCGACTTAACTGGAGCAGACAAGTGTGAAAGTACCTTAACCAACTTGACGTATGAAACAGTAGAAGCTAGCTAGGGACCGAGCCGGCTGGAGCAGCTTGTTGGTTGAGAACCTGGCCCATCCCGGACTTTTGAGCCATAGTGGGTTGAAAATAACATGTTCCCGTAGATTTTTAGTCCAGTTTCAGAAGATACAAAAGCACGTCGTGTACGGTCTGTTAAAAGGCGAGTATTGAGGTGACTGGGTCATTTAGATCGAATGTACACCACTGCCTTTCGAATCTAAGCATGAAGGACACCCAACACACAGTGATTTAGTAGCGGACAAAAATAATTGTATCGAATTTTAAATATTTAGGTTTTTGCCATCGCAGTTTAATAAAGTAATAGTTGAACCGTAACTTTCAACTTTGTATGAATTTATTGTTAGGAAAGCCATTTCAAACATATTTTCTATATATCTTTTCTCACTTTTTTAGGAAACTTTCATCAATATCGCCTAAAGTGGAGATGGCAAATATTTGCATTATTCTTTTGTTCTTAAGATTCTTTTGTTTTCTAAGCAAAAAGTTTTATATTGTAGAATTATTAGAAAACTCATTATCTACAATTTTTCCCAATACCTCATTTGAAAGTAAGCATATTAGTTGGCAATCCTTTATCATGCCTGAAGATTTAAATAAAATGCGTTGACTAGGCCAGATTTTATAGATAGATTTAAGATCGTCTCTCCACACAACTTGAACCAGTATACGGCGCTGTGAAAGAATTGGCGTAAAAACTCGCCATTCCTGTTGGTTTAGGCCCTCCTTCACTTCGGACTTTAGGGTTATTCTAAATAAGTAAGCAACGTTAAATGGCCAGGAGATATAGGTAGATATAGAGACATAAGTGTGGTTTTAAGAAGAGTTTTTAAAACCTAATATCTCCAAAATTCTTCCGTTGGAGATATTTATAAAAACAAAGTTTTTTAAACGTCAAAAGTTTCTTGCAGACCTTAAAACTGATATTAAGTAAGTGTGATTTTAAGAAGAGTTTTTAAAACCTAATATCTCCAAAATTCTTTCGTTGGAGATATTTATAAAAACAAAGGTTTTTAAACATCAAAAGTTTCTTGCAGACCTTAAAATTGATATTAAGTAATATATTTTGGCTTTGAATCGAAAATCTTAAAATAAAGCGGTTTAAATTTTCATCATAAGATGGGAGTGTTTTGATAACTAAAATTGTGGTCACCTACAGCTTTGTCAAATTCACTAAAAATATTTGGATTTTAAAGCTATTACAGAAAAAAAAGGATAAAAACGATAAAAGAAAGATTATAAAGAACAAGAAATAAATTAAGAACGAAAAAAAGGAAGAGGACGACGAAGAAGAAGAAGAAGAAGAAGAAGAAGAAGAAGAAGAAGAAGAAGAAGAAGAAGAAGAAGAAGAAGAAGAAGAAGAAGAAGAAGAAGAAGAAGAAGAAGAAGAAGAAGAAGAAGAAGAAGAAGAAGAAGAAGAAGAAGAAGAAGAAGAAGAAGAAGAAGAAGAAAAAGGGGAAAATAAAAGCAAATAAACAAATACCAAAATGGGTGAAGATAAAAAAGAAAGATATAATAAAAATAAGGTACGATTAATAATAAAAAAAGAAGACGAAAAAAAAAAACAAAATCTTTAAGAAGAATAAAAATACAAAGAAAATGGAAAAACGATAGAGAATTGAAATTCGAACAGGAAGAAAAGCGAAAAAGCCAAAAAATCAAGACTCAACTGAACTGGAGGAAAATAAAGAACATTTGGAAGAAAAGTAAACTAATGATTAAAACAGATATACAGTTTGTCTCTCTACAGCTCTGCACTCGGAGAACGTGCATACTCTCTGACATTTATGATGCACAGTTCTGTCAAAACGATAATGACAACTGTCAATACTTTGTCAATTTCAGTAATGCCAAATACAAATTATTTTAGTTGGTTTTTTGTTGTGTCGGCAATAAAATTGGATAACCAAATTAAAATAGAGACATCATAAAGACATGGGTTGCATGCTCTTTTTGAGTGAATCTGCTCACACCAGAACCTGAGTAATTCAATTTCGCTGCATGCAAAAAGCTGCGCATCTGTTTCCACCATGAGAAGAAGATGACGAATTAAAAAAAAAAAGTTATACAAAAATAATTCCCATTAATAATCGTATCGTCAAAATAAACCGTAGAGATCCATGCGGACCGGACCCATCACAATCACAACACTTTGTCTCATTGACCCATTTCCATCAAACAATGAAATAAGTCCAAGTCAAGTCTATACTTAGCTAAAGAAGTCGACCAAGAGACGATGGCAATAATGACGACGTCAGCCGACCCACCACGCCGCCGCCATCACCCCCAACCCATCCATCGATGAAAAGGAAACCTAGAAGTATCATTGTTGGCCCCATGTGCCGTGTCGGTCGGCCGTCCGTCGTCGTCGTTATCGTCGCTCGTCAATCGTACGTACTACATAAGGCCGCGCCCCTCCTCATTTCCGTTCGTGACTTCTCAAATTATTGCAGCGATTGTAATTCATTTGATTTCTCCTCATCATTTTGCCGTATTCTAGTCTCAGATACCTATGCTCTCCCTCTCTCTCTCTCTCTCCCTACCGCTCTCTCGGTGCCTTCATCCGAAAATACAAAATTTAAAATAATTAAAATAAAAACTTAAATATGCAACCTACTCTCGACGACTTGTTTATTTCATATTCAATTAATCTTTGGACGTATTTTCAGACCGGATGTCTACCAAGTCGAAAATAGAAAAAAAATCCTCCCCTCAATTGGTAGATTCATCACTACAGAGGAGGGGCGGACGAAGAAGCTGAATGTGCTGTGTTGTAGATAATGCGCATAGGTACACATTGAAGACCGCGAAAAATCTTTTTTTGAATTTTCAGATGTGTTCTATAAATTTAATTCCACCGTCTATCGTCACCCGCCCGCCTCCGCTCGGTTCCACCGCGAGTCTTGTCTTCTCCCTTGGCCCGGGAGGGGGCTAAACAAGATTACAAAATCTTGGATTGTGGTTGACAAATATCCGCCGATCGAAAACGACGACAAGGTAACAACGCGCAATGGTGAAATCACCAAACCGTCCGCGTCCCCTCACCCATTACACCCGCTTTCCATCGAGATTTCCCAAGACCTCAAGGACCCTCCATCCATTGCGACGCTGCGATGTGTGTTAGAAATTCGGCAGATTTATTTGTGCAGTAATCAGCAACATGTTGCATTACGAGTACACCGACACGGTAAGAGAAATCCGCATCATCATCATCATCAGCATCAGCGCTGACCAAACGTAGGCACGATGCGTGTCTCGAGATCTATGGGTTGGGTAGTACATTTCCAACTTTTATATTTATGTCACTTCGCCCGGCCGGCGCGTCTCCATCGTCGTCGGCATCGCCCGTCTCCGTGTCGTAAATATAAATTCTGCGCGAGGAGATGTGATAAATTTATTTGCAAAACGCATCGTCATAATCTAAAATTAAAAATTTCTGCACTACGCACTAACGCACGGCTAACATTGTCGCAGTTACGAGTAAAAAAGGGGGAAATGTCTTTGGTGTGTAATGGCGTGAAGGTACTGATATTTATGGACTTGTTTACAATATTCGAAAATGGTTTTTCTCGAAAATAAACCTAAGCGACTTGAAACTGTTTCGCAATGTCCCAAATTAATTTGCGATTGAGGAATACGGATACTATATAACTTGATAGGGCCGGGCTTCGGGCATAGGTATACAATTTTTGGCGGTACAACACTTATCGTCATAGCGAACGATAAACACAAAATTTGTCTAAGACCTATATTTTACATGAGGAGACTTTGTTGCATGTGAGTTTGACATTTAAAAAGAAGGGGACGCGAAATTTTTAGGAAAAAGAGTAATTATATAGCGCGAAAAAAGTCAACCAGGTTTACACGAGCAGATAAAACTGGTTCCAGTAATTTTAGTTGTCATCTGTTTTCAGCAATCAAATTGCAAATTGTCTTTATAGCGATCTGCATTGACTGTAACGTTTCGGGCATTTTCATAAACGACTCAATTAGATACACCTACTCAATTACAAGTTTGCGGAAAAACCCATAGATTTTATCGTACTTGGGAAAACTTGAAACATGCAAAATTAAATAAAATGCACGACTGGATCGCACGAACTTGCTCTTATGTAAAAGTACTTTGGAATTTAAGATACATTTTATAAATATAAAACATGGATTTAATGAGATAATAATGTTCAAATGCATAAAATTGCCATCTGGTTTCCGGAAAAGTATGAATTTATGCAAATAAACTTAAAAAAAATCGTTTTATTATTAAATACATTTTTTATATAAGAAATTTCTCTAAAATCTTTCAAGAAAAAAATGTGGGATGCGAATTTTAAGTATTAAATAATATTGATTTTAGGAAATAATTTCAAAAAATAATCGTTCATAGGTTTTGAAGATATTGATTTAAAATTTTTTTTTTTTTTTTTTTCAAAAAAAAACCCAACAAATATTTTTTTGAATATTTTTATATACAATAAACAAACAGAAACAGACATCTAGGGAGGCACTTCTTCAACGACTTAGAGGAGCTCTCTGACATTCCAAGCAAAATCATATTAAAATTCGTTAATGATACCAAATGGCTTGAGAATTCCTGATCTATGAAAACGGCCTTCAACTACAGTACGACAGTGTAGTACGAACGTAAATGACAACGACGCACGTGTTTCTTGTGAGAGCGGCACCAACGGAGAATGGGCACCTCGCCTATACACCTGCGGTTGCCACTCCTACGTTAAGCATGAGCATCAGTGGGTCGATGGGGCCACATCTACCTAAGATTGGTAAAATCGGCAAGAGTACGATAACTTAGGCGCCAAGAAATTATAACGGTTTTTTGTAGAACAGTTCAATACAAGCACTTTTTACTATGGGAGGGGGGGTCTATCTCCCCCCGTTTGGGCGGGAGGGGCAATTTTATAAAAAAGGTACTAAAATGGAAACAAAAATATTAAAAAATAACGGTAATACTTACAATTAAGTATTATACCTTTTTTTAAAGCCAGTACTCTGATATATTAGATAATTTTTAAATCAAGTGGAATCTATGCACAGTTTTTGAAAAAACGAGTTTTAAACTCAAATTTTGGTGAAAAAAAAACATAAAAAAACAGTTTAAAGTTTAATTTTTCAAAACTGCAAAGTTATATATTATTATTTTTCCTAAAATTCGTTGCTCTAATTTATTTTTATTCAAAAACTGAAAACTAGATGATTTTATGTTGTCTAGTTTTTGAGAAAAATGAAAATAACTAAAACTACTTTTTTATGGGATATTTGCTTTTTTTGCTTGCTTACGCATTACGGTGTATAAACAGTGAGATATGTATGGGGGGGGCATGCTGCCCCCCTGCAACCCCCCTGCTTGGGCACACTATAGGATTTGGGGTAGGTGCGAGGTTGGGTGTATGCAAGGTTTCTTTTGCATTTACAGAATCTGGATTTAAAGAAACTTTGAATTTACCCTATGGTCTATATCCAATGTCTACTAAATATATGTACATATGTACGTAGCCCAAAGTTGCACATTTAAAATGTTCAGACATGTACGAATGCAGCAAATTTATATAATTCCTTAATTAATATGTATGTTTATTGTTTGTGTCTAACATTTTTAATGCTAATGTGGTACAGGTTATTGTTTACCAAGGTCATTCGTTATTCAACCTTTGTAAGAGTGAAGTATTTTTTTCTTTGAATAAAGAATGGCGACTAAGCATCCACTACTTCATCCTAAATTAAATAACTTTTCAATATTTCAAACAAAAATATTTCAAAAGCATCGCGTTCTTAGAAGAAATTGGTCTAATTCCAACTAAAGCGTCAACTCCCCTCAAGTCCAACTCAAAAAGGTGACAAAAATTGTAAGAATACAATATTATTATTATTATTTATTCATCAACCAGAGCATTATCATACTCTTACAGACTAAGATACATAAGTAAATATATAGTTACAAATTTGTAGGTGGGTATATAAAATTCAAATTACATTTAAATGATTTACATAGTTAATCTTTTATTTTAATAAATATATAACGTTACTTAAATTTTGCATAAAACTAATGATTTAAAAGTTTCTCTGGTGCAATCCATATAAAAGTTAACCTCAGAGCAATAAACCCATCTATCGGCACATTTTTCCATGGGCCTCAATATTGGCTAGATATTCGGGAGGTGCTTGCTATAATCTCTCCTTTGAACATGGCAATACCAACTGAGTCGGTCGTGTTCAATTTTTTGGGAAATGGTATTCTTAACATGAAGGCTTCCTCGGATCTTCGTACTTCTAATTCGATCAAGCTTTGTAACTCCTGCTGTCATACGAAGCATTTTCATCTCAGCTGCCGTAAGCTTACTCTCATACTTTTTGTACATTGTCCAACATTGTGAACCGTATGTGAGTGCTGGACGCACAACTGAAGTGTAGAGCTTTCCTTTCAGCTTAGGGGGCATTTTTCGGTCACAGAAGATAGCAGAATTTTCCCGCCACTTCATCCACCCTACGCTTACGCGATGATTGATATCGTCATCACAAGTAGCTTCGTTATTTATCATAGACCCCAGATATTTAAACTTTTCACACTTGGGAAGCACTACTCCATTCAAATAAATGTCTGGAATAGGCCTGTGTGGATCAGAAAATGGGCAGCATAGGTATTCTGTCTTTTTCGCGCTTATGCGGTACCCACTTCCTTCTAGAACATCCACCCATACGTCAAGGGCTCGTTGTAGGGATATCGGGTCTTCACTTATGATGGCTCCATCGTCAGCAAAGAATAACTGATGTACTTTTGGATCCGTCACTTTGCCTTCAAGCAGGTAATCAAGAACTGTAATAAAGAGCAGGGGACTCAAGACACTTCCCTGGTGTACACCTACTGTGATTTCGAATTCTTCGGTGACTCCAGCTGCGCATCTTACTTTAGTAACTGCTCCATCATACATGTCCATAATTATCCGCACATAGGTTTCTGGAACTCCTCGTTGCCTGAGGGCCACCCATATTAGATCTCGTGGTTGCCGATCGAATGCTTTTTCAAAATCAACCAATACGACATGCAAATCCTCCAAAGAATCCCGATGTTTTTCCATAATTATTCTTATACTCTGGATTGCATCCGTGGTTGACTTACCCCCGACAAACCCGCACTGGTCATCAGAAAGCCTAATTATTTTTCGCAGTCGGCTACCCAAGACTCGCTCAACGATCTTCATGGTGTGTGACATCAGCTTAATCGAACGGTAATTATCACAGCTTCGAGTATCATCCTTTCCTTTATAAATTGGAAGAAGGTAACTTTCCCTCCATTGATTAGGCATGCGATCACCTCGTATAAGTTTGGAGAGAAGAATTATGAGCCATCTAAACCCGATGTCTCCCATCTTTTTCCAAAACTCTGAGGGTATTTCGTCTGGGCCAACAGCTTTTCCCTTTTTGGAGTATTTTACCGCCTCACTAACTTCTTCGACTGTGACGTCGGATACTTCGCTTAAGTTAGGTGAAGCTATTGGAAAGTATAGCCTTGGAAATTGTTCGTTTAGAAGTCCGTCACAATACTGTCGCCACCTGTGAAGAATTTCGTTGTCTTCCACAAGTAGTTGGCCTTGAGCATTGTTAATGAACTTTGGCGAACAAATCTCCTGGGCATTTCTTCTTCTTTGAGCGGCTATTTTGAAGATAGTTGCGCCCTTATTCGTGTTTTGCCGTAGCTCTTGAATAGCACCAGCTGTCGGGGTAGAAATTTCATCCAGCTCCCGATACAGGTTTTCTGTATTCTTTGCTTGAATTTGGGCGCACTTCTTCTTCGCTTCTTTCTTGCAGTTTCTATATTCCACTTCGAGGCGTGACTTTTGCTCTGTATTATTAGAGGGGCACTTCGACCAAGCCTTGAAAGCCATTTTCTTTTTACTTATAACTGATTTAGCTTCATCATTCCACCACCATGTTTCTTTGCCTTGTTGGTTGTGTCCTTTTGAAACCCCTAACAGTGTTTTGGCTTTTTCTTTGCAAGTTCTCTGTAGGAGATCCCACATACTTTGTGCTGTACTCTCTTCATTTCGAACTATATCGGTGTTGTTATACAGAACGTTTTGCATATTCGAAATAAAAGCTTCGCCTTTTTCCTTATCCAGATTATACCATTTGATCTTCCCAAAAGTTTTTGTATGTTTGTTGTCGTTCACTGTCTCCATAAAAAATTCTGTCAGTAGGAGACGGTGTTGGTGGGCGATCGCTTCTCCTAGTATCACTTTGCAATCTTTTACCCGGGGTTTCATGAAACTAGATACCAAATGGTAATCAATCTGGGTTTCATTTCCACCACTGCTGTAAGTGACCAGGTGTCGGCTTTGTTTGACGAACATGGTATTTAGCACGATAAGACCGTATGTTTTGCACATGCTCAGGATGTCTTCACCAGGAGGAATCATCATCTGAGCAGCTCAAACAAATATTAGTCTACTACCAAAATGTAAATGGACTTCGGACAAAGACTAATATGGTCTATAAAAATGTAAACAACCTTCCTCACGATGTCATTATACTAACAGAAACTTGGCTCAACTTTTCTATTCTTGACTCGGAGCTTTTTAATGCATCATATCAAATTTTCAGACGTGATCGACATGATGAAGAAGACTCTAATGTTGTCGGAGGAGGAATTCTTTTTGCGATCAGGACCTCAATTACGTGCTACCTAATAGATGACTTTCGATCCACAGGTGTCGAAGCTCTATGTATCAAAATCAAGTTGGAATCTGGTAATTTATTTATTATCTCCGCGTATATACCTCCAAGTTCAAACAATGACGCTTATGAAAAGTTAAATGACTGCATAGAAAATATTTATGTGCTTATGGAACCCGAAGATGAAATTTTGATCGTAGGTGACTTTAATCTACCAAACCTTAATTGGACAAAAATTGATGACGACAACTTCCATGTTCCGATAAATGCGTCAAGCCTTAATGAACTAACATTTATAGATGGTATGTCTTCGTGTGGTTTGAGTCAATTCAATGGATTGAGAAATCGTTTTGGAAAAATTCTTGACTTAGTGTTTTTCGCCGATACAATTAACAATGAAATTGCTGTTTTAACTGCTACTGTAAAATTAATTGACGAAGATCGACATCATCCTGCATTAGATATTTCACTAGGTTTAAACATGTCTTCTCCTTACAATAACAATAATAACAACAAACTTGAATTTGACTTTTCTAAATGTAATTTTGTAGATCTTTTTGATATGTTAATAACTGTTAATTGGAATCAATTATTTTGTAATTGCAATATTGATGATATGTGTAATAATTTTTATAGAACTCTTTTTAACTGCTTTTACGAAACTATTCCTTTAAAAAGAACACGTTTTGCTTCAAATGCACCACCATGGTTTGATACGCGTATTAAAAACTTAAAAAATAAAAGGAACAAAGCTTGGGTAAATTATAATATAACTAGAACTGACGATGATTATAGAACTTTCTTAATTCTAAAACAACTTTTCACTGATTATTCTAACACTCTATATGACGATTACATTTGTAAAATAGAACATGGTATTAAATCTAATCCAGATAGTTTCTGGAATTTCGTTAATAATAAAAGGAAAACGTGTGGCTATCCGAATTCGATGTCAAATAATTCATCAACTAGTCATGATCCAAAGGTTATTGCAAACATGTTTGCTGACCAATTCAAAGAAGCATTTGAAGAATCAGAATTTAATCATTCCTCTTCTTTTTCTTCTTCTTTTGACAGTTTTACTCATTTAAACGCAATTAATTTTGAAATAAGTGAAGATACAGTCGCTCAACAAATATTAAATCTCGATGAGTGCTTTATTCCAGGCCCCGATGGTGTTCCATCTTATATATTAAAAAAATGTGCTTCTTATTTGTCGTATCCGTTATATATTCTCTTCAATTCATCCTTAAAAAGTTCAATTTTTCCTATTATCTGGAAAAGTTCATTTATTATTCCTATACATAAAAAAGGTCCTAAGAATGAAACAATGAACTATAGACCCATTGCTAAACTATCTGTGATACCTAAACTGTTTGAGTCAATTGTGAGTAATGTTCTTTCTTTTCATTGTAGTTCTATTATTTGTGATAGCCAGCATGGCTTTGTCAAAAAGAGATCCACTGTTACTAACTTATTTAACTTCGTTTCCTTTTGTCTAGATGTTTTTGAAAAACGCGGGCAAGTTGATTGTGTATTTACTGACTTTAGTAAAGCCTTTGACAAGTTATGTCACAATACACTAATTTTAAAATTAAACCATCTAGGATTTAACAACAATTTTATAAATTGGATTTCTTCATACTTAAAAAATCGTCGTTATTCTGTCTTGTTTCGTAATGAAAGTTCAAGTCAATTTGTTGTCAATTCTGGCGTCCCTCAGGGCAGCCACTTAGGTCCTATTTTATTTGTTTTATTTATTAATGACTTGGTTTCAAACTTAAAAAACTCGTCTGTCCTTGTTTATGCTGATGACATTAAGCTTTTCAAAAGTATAAAATCCTCCTCTGACTGTTTATTACTACAAGAAGACTTAACAATATTTAGGGAATGGTGCAATAAAAACCGACTTGTTTTAAATGTTGACAAATGTAAAACCATGAGTTTTACACGTAAAAAATTTCCGTTTTTGTACAACTATACGTTTGATTCTTGTCCGTTATGTAAGGTTTCTATGTTTTCTGATTTAGGTATTATTCTAGATCCCAAATTAACATTTAATGATCATTTAAATTATATAATTAAAAAAGCCAATAGGGTTCTTGGATTCATTAAAAGATTCGGTCGTGATTTTCAGGACCCTTATGTTCTTAAACTTCTATTTATTTCGTTTGTTAGACCAATTCTAGAATACGGCTGTGTGGTATGGTCACCTTATTACTCAACACATGTTACAAGAATTGAAGCGATCCAAAAAAGGTTTCTGCGTTTCTGTCTTCGGTCTCTTCCATGGTCAAGGGAAAATCTACTTCCCCCTTATTCTCAAAGACTAGCTTTGATCAGCCTTCCTTCTTTGACTAACCACAGAAAGTTTATACAATTTTGTTTTATTGTTGGGATTATTAATGGTTCGATATCATTACCATCAGTTCTAAGTAAATTAAATTTCAGTTTCAGCCGTTCATGTTTAAGGCGACAGCAACCTATTATTCAAATATTTAGCAGATCAAACTATGGTGTATGTAGCCCCTTCAATCAATTAATAACAATTTATAACGAATTTCAATTTTGTTTAGAATCTGTAAATGATAACATAAAATGTAAAAAATTTAAACTTATCTTTTTCAACAATATTGAATAATAAATATAAATTATGATATTAGATTATATTAGATTATAAGAATTATTTTTTTTAATATTGTTAACGTTAGATTTTAACGAATTAAATAAAGAGGGTTCCTGGTGCCGTATCCGAGGCCTCCATGGCAATCTTCATAGTCTTCGTTTGTCTTTCCGACATGTCCGTTCAAATCTCCGCCCACGAACAAAAACTCTTCCTTTGGGATGTCCTTAAGTAGATTGTGAAAGTCTAGCCAAAATGCATCTTTCTGTACCTGCTCACATCCAATTTGGGGAGCATATGCAGTGACAATATTCCACAACTTTCCTTTAATCACCAATTTAAGGGACATCAAACGGTCGCTGGATTTCGAAATGGTCAATACGCTGCCTAATAGATGTTTTGCAAGGATGATTCCGATTCCGTTTTTACCCTTTTCCGTTCCATAGTAGAACATCTTATAGTTTTTTGTCCTCGTATCCAAGAAACGGGCTCTGTTTCCCGTGTTTCGCCATTTTGTTTCTTGAACACATAAGATGTCCACTCGCCTTCTTTTCATCATCTCTTCCAACTCGAAGCTTCGACCTGTCATACTGCCAACGTTCCAACTCGCAACTCTCACTTACCTAACCTAACCTAACCTAACCTATATACAATATTATTTTAAAGTTAAGGGGACTCGTGCTGAAAATGTTGGGTTAAAATCCTTAGAGCCGTTAATGAGAAAGTCGAAAATAAAAAAAAAAACGGGTCTATGGCAGGTATCCCTAATAACATTTTGCCCCAAATTTTTTTTTTGACCAAAATGTGGCCTATGTTCATAACATCAGACTTAATTTTTTTTATCAAAATCGTTAGAGCTGTTTTCGAGATAAATAAGATTTTGCATTACGGGTGTATTGGGGGTTCCGTTAGTTTTGGAGCTAAAAAAAATTTTCAATTTCTCCTCTAGGGAATCACCGAGCCCCCTTAACTACCGAGTTTGAAGAAAATATCTCCGGTAATTTAGGCTGTAATTCGAGGTACAGACCAAGAGATATACAGACAGACAGACGGAATTGTCGGACCCACTTTTTTCGTCTTCGCTATCATTGTCAACTTTGATCAAAATCTCGAGTTCGATTTTTTTTCCAAATGCAGAACTTGGCCTATAGTACCTATATCGCAAGTAAAAATAGCGCTTTTAAAACGCGCTCGTTTATTTACCTACCTGACTTTATGTACCTGTGAAAACCCTCAATTCCGTTCCCGATTCTTTAAAAGTTCTCAAAAAGAGTAAGGTTTGGGCTGTAAAGGCCTATTTGGAAAATCTATCGAACAAAAATGGTATAAAAGATTAGAAAATGAAATTAATTCATCAGTTTAATTTTTAACGCCAAGGCAACAGTTATTTAGAAACGCTGGAATGGAACTTCAACATGAAAGCGACAAATATATCGCGAACTTTATCCAAGCCGACGACTTCCTAGCTTATGAGTATTTGGAAATACATGTCGGAGGCTTCGAGAAACCGGAGCAGTTTCAAATACACGACCTAACGCGGGTAGGCGTAATTGGAAACAAATTAGTCGGCATTTCAAACTCCCCTTAAGCTGTATTCTACAAACCATCTGAAGTTTTTGCGCAATGATTTACCAGAACTATTGATGCTGATGGACATTCTTCTTATGCAACTAGCTTCATCATATTTCCAACAGGATGGCGTTCCAGCCTACTATGATCGTGAGGTTAAGAATTGGTTAGATTAGATTAGAATAGTACGGTAATCGTTGGATAGGAAGAAATGGACCGTTTCACACGCCTTCCTGACCTTACAGTATTGGATTTCTTTGTATGGGAAAAAATGAAAGAACTTGTTTTCGACCAAAATAGTAGATCTAGGTGAATAAGAAGACCGTATTTTCGAAATCTCATCAAAATTCAAGCAGCAACTTTCATCAATAAATATTCGTAGTGAAATCCAAGAACGGGCTCTAGCTCTAGCATGCTTTCAAAACCAAGGAAGACACTTTTAACACATGTTATAACAGTTTATGTACAAACATAAAATAAATAAAATGCACGACTAGGTCGCACGAACTTGCTCCTATGTAATAGACTAGGAATTTTAAAGACGAATGTTATTAGAGAAAACTGTTCATAAGGAAAAAATTCATTTTTTAAATGACCAAAACAACTCATTTAGCAGTTGGAGCTAAGCACAGGATGCCATGTGTTTTAAGCAAAAATTCGCTTATGCAAGAACAAAATTATAATTCGTTGTACAATTTTTAAAACATTTTTAAGAAAAAATTTTGGTACGCCAATTTAAAGTTTTTATTATTGTTCGAATAAAAATTAAATTAACAAAAAAAAAAATATTGAGACGTTTCTGAGATATTGAATTTTCAAAAAAAAAAAAAAAACTGTATATTTTATTTTCAAATTTTTTTTTATTAAAAAAGACCATAAAAATTAATTGAAAGATAAAAAATTTTATCAAAATTCTAGCCGCCGTTTTCGAGAAAAATACGATTTTTGAAAACCATTTTTTTAAATAGGAAGAATGTTAACATGGGTCAGGTTACATCAAAATAGGACTTTTCTTAAATCTCCGATATATGATATAAGAAATTGAGATAGGCTCTTACTGTAGAACAATTTTTTTCTTAGAATATACCCAAGAATCACGCCATAAAATATTATGCACGAATTAACGGACACCCTGTATAGGTATGCTTGCAAAGCAGTTTCTTTTTCTTTTCAATTAAATTTTAAAAATTTGAATTGAATTAACACCGATTGTCACCCCACATCACACATCCATGGACCATGGACCATGGCAGCAAGCGTAAGTCCAAGATTATGGTCGTGGTGGCATACCCTCCTGAGTGTGGCTTGCGTAATTCCCACGATCATAATGGGTGGCGGGAAAACGTAAGGCCATGGTTGTTGGATGGTGGTGCAAGTGGTTAATGCATGGATGATGGTCCTGACTTTTGGGGCTCTTTCACTTGTGGCTGGAGACTTTTGATGGATCTTGTTTGGTAGGGGGAGTGGGACTGGTGAAGTCTTCGGCTGGGAAAGCAGCTGGAGATTTCTAAGGTCTTACTCGAGGGAGCAGTGAAATTAATAGTGTTTTCGGCTGCTTTTGTGGCTGGGGATTTCGAAAGTTTCACTGGAAGGGTTGATCTTGGTTGGTAGGGGAAAGATGAGTAAAGTCTCCGGCTGTTTATGTGGCTGGAGATTTTGAAAGTCTTACGAATGTTCAATAAGGGTTCTTATTTCTTGCTATTATAGTAGCAAATAATAGGAGGATCGTCGTCCTCATTCTTTAGAACAAAGACTAGGAGCGTCTTTCCTAGCTTGCCGTAAGGTGAGCAAAGGCAGGAGCGTCTTTCCTTGTTTGCCGTAAGGTATAAACTAAAGACAGGAGCGTCTTTCCTTGATTACCGTAAGGTGAACTAAAGACGAGGATGCATATTGAGTTGTTGGTTTCTACCCCGGCTGACTTCTTGGTGTGTTGTTCTTGGTCCAAGTTTTTGCAGAAGCCCATCTGGAAGTGGCCTTGGTTGACCTCAGTTGAAGCTATATTCTGGTACCATGGGAGATAGTGCCCATTCGTTTTTCTTCGATTGTATTGTTCACTCAATTCTTATGTCGTAATTGAAAAATATCTTTAACTTTGTATGTACTGCATTACGTTTACTTTAGACCTATCTCAAAGAAAGGACTCAAACAGTTCAAACTGATAGTGGTGTTTCAAGACCATTAACTGTAAACAAAGAGTTCCACAGGGCTCCCTTTTAGGGCCGCTATTATCAACACTGTTTGTAAATGATCTTCCTGCTAATATAGAGTCAAGAAATGTTCAGATATACGCAGGTGAAATTCATATTTATTTGAGTCATCCAGCTGGGCTTATACAAAAACCTAGTAGCAAGAATCAATGAAGATATATCGAGGATACAACTTTGGTCTAGTCAAAATTCCTTCAAGCGGAGATGTTAGTAAACAAGAATTTCTTAACATTATTCTTAATGGAGAAATTATACTTTATGTTGAAAAAGGGAAATAACTTGGGTACACGTTTAACAGCAATCTGACGGGCTGCGATGCCATTTGGAGTACAATAAGAAGAATCTATTCTGGACTGACAGTCTCCTTCTCCCAAACATGAAACTGCATTTGGTTAAAAGCCTCATTATATCCTCTTTCTTATATAACTGTTCTGTATGCCCTACTTTTAGCTATGAATGTAAGTGCAAAATAAGCGTAGCATTCAATGACTGTTTATGCTTCATGAACAACATACCAAGACAAACGAGTGTTTACACTCTAAGTCAACTATTTTCGGAATTTGTCTTAATGACTATTTTGAGTTGCGTATTTTACTGAAGCTGCAATCTTTCATACGAAATAACTGATTTCTTTACCTGAACGAAATGTTCTGATTTTCCCAATCTGCTAGAGACTTACGCCTTATATTACCTAGATCAACGGTCAGCAACAGGCGGACCGCGGTCCGCTTGCGGACCTCGGAAGGTCGAACCTTGGACCGCTAATTTTTTTAGATATACATATGTAATGTACCTACAAAACTATTCATTTAATTTGATGATGAACAACTGTCTCTTTTGTGAGATTTTTTGACGTTAAAAGGTAAAGCTCAATGCTTTTGATGAATTCGTAACAAAAACCAATATTAATCATGACAAAATGGTATGGCTTTCATCTGACGGGGCACCAGCGATGATTGGCAAAGAAAAAGGATTAGTAAAGAGAATCAAAGATAAGAATGCAGTCTAATTGCTTATCAGTGCATAATTCACCAGGCAGCCCTTTGTGGAAAACTTAGTGGTACATTGAAAGAAGTAATGGACAGCTTGGCCAGATTAATTAATTTTATAAGATATCGTTCTGCTCTTCAGCACCGACAGTTCAAGGAGTTTCTTTCTGAATGTGATTCCGCTTATTCTGACCTACTACAACACAACAATGTTCGTTGGCTAAGTAAAGGTCACGTTATTGAACGTTTAACGAGGGAAATGTGCTAGCTGTGGCTTTTGTCGAAGATATTTTGAAATATTTGAAGGGCTTAACACCGAGCTAAATTAAGAAAATTAATATGTGATCTCATTTTTTGAAAAAGACATCTCAAAAAAGAATTTATTCATTTTCCAATAATTCTTGAATGTAAGAAGAAAGGCTCTGAAAAAGATCTTGCATTGTTTTTAAGCTTTTTATTCGATCTTAGGAACGAATTTGCTGCAAGATTCCAAGACTTTGTAGAGATGGGTAAGCTCTCTCAATTCCTTAAATCGCCTTATTTAGTTGACGCAGCAACAGATTGGACTAGCTTGGCTGCGAAGTTATTTAGTCTTTGAAAGCCTTTGCTGCAAATGGAAATAGAGCTGCAAGAAGATATTTCCCTGCAAATGTTTAAAACTGCATCCGTTGAAGAATTTTGGGGTAAACATGTTTCAGAAAAGTATGAAAATTGCAAAAAAGTAGCTATAAACCTAGTTTCTATGTTTTGCTTGACATTATATGCGAATCATATTTCTCAAACATCAATTTCTTGAAAAACAAATATCGTTAGAGACTATCGGACACCCACCTGGAAGATACTCTTCGTATTTGCTGCTCTACGCGTGAACCAATTTATTAAAAACTTATTCAAGACAGTCGTTGTAATTTCTCACATTAATTTTATCTATTGTGTTTTGTAAAATTACTTAAATGAAGTCAAATAAAATTAGTAAGTATTATGAGTTTTTTTTTTCCTGGACCTCGACAAAATGTTTCAACTAATCCTGGACCCTTCAAAAAATTACTTGCCGACCCCTGACCTAGATTCACAGATACCCCTCCTGAACGATCATTTTTGGGTGCGGAAATAGACTTCCGGGTGGATTGCAGAGGCCAAGAACTCCCGCTGAGTTGCAAAGAGGATTGCTCTCACATTTTTCTCACAACAGTTCAAGACATTTAATATCCGTTTTTACTTCGCTATACAAAGATATTATAGGGCTAGTTCTGCTAGTTTGGAAAAAAAAAAAAAAACAGAACTCGAGATTTTAATCAAAGCTAACATTACGATGATAGAAAACACGAAAAAGTGGGTCCGTCTGTATGTATGTATGTACATCGACCTACAGCCTAAATTACTAGAGCTGTTTTCTTCAAACTGTACTTAAGGGTCTTCGGTTATCGTCTAGGGGAGAAATTTAATTTTTTTTAGCTCCAAAACTACCTGCCATACAGCCGTTATGCAAAATCTTATTTACGTAGAAAAAACCATTTTGAAAAAATATTAAAAGGGCTATTATCGACTACATTTTGGTCAAAAAAAAATTTTGGGAAAAAATGTTATAACGGTACCTCTACCTATCATAGAACCGTTTTTTTTATTTTCAACTTTCTCATTAAATTAAATTTTCATACAGGAGCTCCTTCGAATTTAAAAAAAAATATTGTTTATAAAAGTTTTTGACAAAATAGTTTTTGGATTTAAAAGAAAATAATCCTATTTGTTTTTTGAAAATTCAATTCCTTCAAAAGCTTTGAACAATTTATTTTTGAAATTATTTGCTTAAACCTATATTAGTTAATACTTAAAATTGGCATCCCATTTTTTTATTTTTATTTTAAAGAAATTTGTAATATAAAAAATTAATTTTAAAATTAAAATAAATTAAATTCATGCTTTTTTATAAATCAGACGGCAATTTTATGCATTTGAACATTTTTATTTCATTAAATCCATGTTTTATATTTATTTATACACAATTTTTACTTTTACATAAGAGCAAGTTCGTGCTACCCAGTCGTGCATTTTATTTATTATAACCCCATAAAGGTTTTCAATTCTTTTAACTTCATGGCAACGTTGCGCTGCTGTTCCCTATTTTTCTTGTAGACAAACCGGCATTTCACCTACAATTTTTTTTTTATTGTTTCCAGAAACAAGCATACCTAAGCTCAACTTAAAATTGCATTTATATGGATTGCCATTAACGAAGACGCCTTTACACACAAAGCAACATATCCCAACCTACCAAGCTAAACAAAATGAAACACCCACTCTGGATGTGCACCTGAGTACACCTAGCTGTAGCTACGCTGCACACCGCCGACCGGCCAGCCGCACGACAACAGGATATGCGTGCCATAGTAGGTGGTGTACAACACGAGCTCATTACTTCCTTCGGCAAGACAGAGAGACACACATCAATTAACTTTGAATTATGACACGAATCTGAGATGAAACAAAAACGATATGAAATCCTTTTCTGATTGTTTTTTTTTTTTGTTTCAGTTAAGAAGTTTTAAAAGCTCAATAAGGTTGAGCGATGTTGCTCAATTGTATCGGAATTTTTTTTTGATGTTCGTAAAGAAATTCCAAATTATAACAGTTTTGTTAATACTGGTACTGTTTATGCGGATTGTCAGAGCCAGGAGGTTCTGGACATACTTTGGCCAATCGAAGTTTTTCTTCTTCACGCACCGCAAAGCACGTTGATACTAGCGTACTTTTAATGACGATTAACTGTTATAAATTCACATACGGGCCCATTTCTAAAAAAAAGTCTCACCCACCGCGTTGAACATTAATTTTATTTTTTTCAAATGTACGTGATCATATATGTGAATTTATAACAGTTTATTGCTTTGAAAAATTAAAGTTACAATCAAGATAAAATGTTGTAACTGTTATATATTGACATACTCCCTCACTTCCTTCAAGCCACGTTAAACTCGATGAACATCTATTTATATTTTATAACCCGCGAGACTAGATGCCGATTTATAACAGTGATAGCCGTTTACCGAAATAAAGTACACATCCAGCACGCCAAATATATACTAATAAGCCCTACGATCCCGAATATATAGAACTTATGTAAACGGAGCTCTTATGTATTGAAATTTCTTTAATAACTTTAATTTTTTGACAGCTATTAACTGTTATAAATTGGGACGTATATATACAGTCAGTTTTTAAAAAAACCATGGACTCGATTTAGGGTATGACAATTTATAACAGTTATAATCGTTTACTGTCACTGAAAGTATACTCGTATCAACGCAATCAGAAGGCTTAAAGAAAAAACTCAGTACTGATTTAATTGGGGCACAGTAGCCACTGTTGGTACACTTAAAAATTTGTGAACAATATATCTTAACATAAATCAAGCAAACATTTGACTAAGTGTACCACATTTAATACAATTTTGGAAATTTTTTGTCATAAAAATTCAACAAAAGAACCACTGTAAGGCAGCGGAGGGCATTAGCCTGGACCAGTGGAGCCGCAAAAAACAGTACGGGGACAGCCAGAACTGTTATAAAATGGCATGTCTTGAATCACTTAAGAAAAAAAAAACATATGTACGAAACAAGAAACATGCTAATTTATAACAGTTTATAGCCATTTAATGAGCACCATGTACCCGAAGTAAGAAGTAAGCAAAGATATTGGAGCTGGATCTGCGAGGAGGGATAAATATATCCTTGCATAAACATAAGTGTTATAAATTGGGAACTTGTAAGTCGCTTTCGAAATAATTTACATATAACCAGGGAAATGTGTAAGTTATAAATGTTTTGGAAGAAGAACAACAACTTGCGATGTTCTTAATGCAGAATTCAATAGACCGGTTTGTAGAACACCCTTGGGGTACTGGTTTGTGCGTTGGACTGTCTCAGCCTTAACGACTTTAATATAAGGGTATTTTTTGTCATAGAAAGTACCATAAAACTCAGCAGTTCGGATTCTGCAGAAAATTGTAAGTCCCTTGGTTCTCTACGTCCTATCGTGCCACCAAGTATATTTTTTTATTATCTGGGTAAATTTACCCACTGTCAGTAAAACTAAAAGCTCAAGGCAGACAAAAATTCAACGAATCATACAAAATTTTCCCGAATCCAATACGATTCCCTGCGAAATTCAAACAATGACATCATGCCGGAGAAATAGTAATGAAAAAAACAATTGTAAGACAAGCACAGCGAGCAGAAAAAATTGATGAATGGAGAACGATGATGACAATGAACATGCAGGCCATCCTGTGCCCTGGTCCTGACTCCTGCGACCGGCATTCAATTCGCTCAATTCAATGCAGGAGCATTGGTGTATCACAGAAGCAAGAGCCCAGCAGCTGCACTTTCAGCCGCATGTTAAGTTGAGCAAAAGAAATCTGGTCTGGTGGGTCTGTCTGGGTCTGGGTCTGGGTATATCATCGGCAAGCAGGACGTCAGCCAGACACGTTCTCTTATGACGATAAGTTCTTCTTTTTTTCGATGCCAAAATGCTTTTGCTTAAAATTCTTTCTTAAAATATTTTTATTTTTTATTTTTTGTGTTTGAGGCAAAAGGCAAAAACAAGTGAATCAAGGCACATGCACAAATGACATCCCGGTAAAAGGACCAAAAAAAATTTAAAAAAAAAAAAACAATCTGTCTGGAAATCAAGGATGCTGCTACTTCTACTGAGGATGTAGTTGGCTCTAATGACAGAGGTTGCATATACACATTCGTACCTATGTCAAGCTCAATGCAGTGCATGAGTGAATTAAATTATTCCGAATTGGCGGGTTGGTTTTGGCTTTATTTTCGGAGATTTTTGGGACTTTTTTTTTGAGAATTTTATTTTTTTTTGGTCTTGATTTGTTGGCAAATTTATTTCAGAAAGCAGATGTGCGCTCGTTGAGGTCATGGATGCACATCAATTACGAACTGCATAAATCTGGTTAATTTAATTGGTCAATGGAGTGAATAGGGAATAATTTTGTTGTTAAGGAAATAAGAAACAAATAAATTTAGAAAACTGCCTGAAAATTTGAAGAAGCCTCCACATTACTGACAGCAGAGTCTGCACTGCCCATCAAGCAACTGGGAAAAGGTTTTTCTTTCCAGCTAATAACCTAAGTACTCTATTTCACCATCTTAATGAATATACCTTTATAAAAACTTACTTTGAGAAAAATCTGTTATGATGTCAAGTTATTGTTTTATTTCATTCAAATCCAAAAAAATATTTTTTACAAAAAGAAATGTTTGTTTTCGTACAAACGCACCTTTAAACTTTTTGTGTGATCTGTCAATGTCAAAATGTCGGGTCCACATTTTTATCAAGGTAAAGTTCACGAATGGATAATGTTTTGAAATTCTGAATCGGAAATCGCAACTTTAAGGGCGTTTTCTTAAATTATCCGTCGTAATTATCTCAAGTTCTTGTGCCGGTGACACATCATCCCGGTCGAGGCACCAAAAATATCTCAGTTTTAACATATTCTGTAGGCAGGTAGAAATGGCCACCACTGGCTGTCTAACCCTGTGGCCCAATTAACGCCGAAGTGCGCGATTTTGGTAGCATAACTCGTGTGATCCTGTAGATAGAATTAATATGGGAAATTGTGGACATTATCACGAAGCCATACTGTTTGGATTGAGTTCAAAAAGATCTAGTAAGTTTTGATGTCTCTTAAAGTGTGTTTGCTTTCGCACAATCATCCGGAATCATCCGGATCACTCACTAAACCGGACTACCACACTCATCCAACACCATCTAGTCTGTGCCAAGTTAGACATTTTTTTGACTAGTACTGAAACAGTAGCCAATCCGGTTCTCCGCACCGTAAACTTCCGTCAAAATCCTAAGTCCGCTAGCTGGGGATCTAAAGAATCAAACGGAGGACATGGCACAGAAGTAATCGAAGTTCGTTCCAGATCATTTCGTCGCGGTGAGAATAAAGAACAAATCTTTGATGTTCATTCGTCAAAAAATTCTCTTCCTAATGCTTGTGTCCTAAATTCGGCTAGATCAGGGAATTTGCAGAGGAAATGGAGGACTTTTTTCTTTTCCTCCTGGTCTCCACAGCTATGACAGTTAGTTTTGTAAGGAATGCCTTGCTTAGCTTCACTGCATGATCTTGTATTGGCCAGTGCCTGCTTCTGCATATCAGATCAAGCGTTCGGGATTTATTATAGGTGGCCTAGATTTGTCTAGATATTTTTTAGTTAGTTAAACTGATCCGAATACGGTATGATTCATTAAGAAATATTGAGAGAATATTACCCTTCATAACTCCCAGCGGAATGTTGACTCTTTATGGAAATGAGTTATGAAGAGCTGATCCTGGCCTGGCCAGCTCGATCGTCCATTAATTTCCCAGATAAGAGTGACACTGTTGTTAATATTGAGGCTAGCGAGTTCATTCCGGCATTGCAGGACCAATTTGGAGGATGATGGACTAGTGGCTTTAACAACCGCGTCACTGTCTGTCATTAAAGCCGTATTCTGGTTCTAGTTTGGATCTTGTTTGAGTACCTTGCATGCAGTAATTCAGCTTGAAAAAAAAAACTTACGCAGTCAGCCCGTTCTGTGGCTAATTTTTCATAAAGATCTTGGCTTACACGGCAGCTTTCATATTGGTTACTGATATCCGATTATTTCGCATGCTATCTTTGGGTAAATAAAAAACCTGGACCTGCCGGTTGTACTGTCGATCGGTTTAACTTCTTTGCCACATTCAAAATGTCTGTTACTAGAGAGACAAAAGCTCTCTAGAATAATGACTGCCATCGAATGGCAATAAGACCCGAGAGGTCAACGGAGAACGATTTGAGGAGTATGGGTCTGGAACTGGCGAAAACATTGCGCATATAGGACGGGTATAACCGCTATCAAGGAAATAAGATGGATATGATCACGTATGTGCCATCTTGTACGGTTTCTGCAGATGTATATCAGCTCTCTCCAAATATTGTCTAGTTCTGCTGATGATCTTCCCCAAGTACTTCCAAATCGGTACACTCGTCCGCCTGTCTTTGGCAGCGGGTTCCATTGCAACACTAGACTTGCAATGCACTCATAACCTGGCGAAGCCAATTACATCTTCGTTTCTCTATGGATTCCTGGACCGTTCCCGCATGAAATTCATCATTGGAGATACGATTGGGCCAGAAAATCAAAATGTTCTCCTTTTTGTTCTTGCTGTATGGATCCTCAAGATTTCATCTTCTTTCTCCATGATCATATGAGAGAGTAAGCATACTTCGTCCGCATAGTCCAAAACCTCTGAAAACCTTCTGCTTTATAATAGCAATTAATTTATCTGGGATGAACCTCCCAAGCAAACCAACGAATTTCTGGATCGATGAACAGCAAGTGAAGTGGTGATCTACAGATTCAACGAACTGTTCGATGATGATCAGCAAGTTTTTGATGTTGTAAACACAGGAAGACCCAGTGCGGAAAGGATATTTGGTCCTCCGAACGAATGCAATGGGATTGGAAGAGGAGATATAACTGAAAAGTCTTTGAGCTATATCGAGACGTAGATAAACATGTCGATACCATCGATATGGCTTCATAAAGTGGATTGCATGACTTCGATCAAGGCATAGTCTTCATTTCCGAGCCGCCAAGTTCGAGAAGAGTAGGAAGACCGAACCTCCGATTTAAAAACCAAACCATCGCGCATAACAGATTGCTGAGTCTCGATGACTAGAAACAGTGTGTGCTGTGGATTGTAGAGGATGAAACCCTACTCTGGTTAGGGGTGAGCCCGTTCTTAGATCGGCAAGCCATTAGTGTAAATGACAAGAAAAAACGGGTTGTATGAGGGGTTTTATCAGTTGGAAGAAATCAATGTCCAAAGTAGTCATAACATCCGCAAAACCCTCTCAAAAAGTCAAAGCAAAGTAAGATTTTTTTTCCGCCAAGTCTTATCTTACAGCTATCAAACTAATTTCGTTGGAACAAAAACACTGACCATCAGCAATTTCTGTTGATTTCGTAATCTTGCCGCCAGGAAATCCCTTCTTATCAAACTTGAAAATATTTTTCATTGAAACTAAAACGCATAATATCAGCTCGTTGCTAACCGCTTAACAAACAAAATTACACCCCAACCAAAAGAGTGACACTGTATACTTCCCGTTACGATGCATGTGCCTGTATGTACGAGTATATACAATTTCCATTGGGATGCGGTTTATTTGCCCGCATTTGAACCTCATCTAGCGATAATGGAGTACCGCCATCCGGTGTTGGGTGTTGTTATGCTGTTATTCGCATTTTGTTTTTTTTTTTTTGGTTTAATTTTTTTTCGATTCTGGAAGTGTTTGAAGTTTTCCGCGTTAAGCGCCGCTTAAGTGGCATTTATGGGCGCGAGTAGTAATTTATTTAATTCACCATAAGTACTTCCTTCGATGGTGGTGGCGCGGCGTCGTCGTCGGCGGAATGGAGAATGTTTATAAAACTCAAGGCACAACGGATGTTGTTCTACAAATAAAATTTCAAACACAAAAAATGTTGATTGGAAACAAGCTCACGAGAGCGCCTTGTTTTTGGTCTCTATACTCAAACACTCATGATTCACAGAACCCAAGCTATAGGATGAGTAGATCACTGGCAGTTGCTAGATAAAGAAAACCTTACGTCATTTTTGACAGATCGTTTATTAGCTGTCATGTTGTCCTCACGATTCAAGGCCGCGATATGTAACAATATAATGCTGGACAGAGATGACGTAAGTCAAATTCAGCTTGATGCAGGGGATAATGAAGTTGCAATAGATGCAGATGAACTAACGATGATCCCAGTCGAATGATGCGTGCGTGAAAACGATCCAAATTCCGCACTTGCTTATATGTAAAATCTTAGTTTTCTCCGGTTGAATAAAAAAGTAAATCAGATTGTTTATTGATTGTGTAGACATTTTTGCTAGTATCAAATGATTGGAGATATTTAAATGGGTCGCATAGTTCTACAATTTGATCATACCTAAAGGAAAGACTACGAAAAAACTGTATCGGGTGGTTGCAGAATTTTCTAGCAGGGTCTGGACTGCAAATCAGGACATGATGGGTCATACTGTAGCTCTAGCAATTTTGCAATTGGGCTACTAAAAAGTTAAACCAAATAACTGGTATCCCAAAAAGTATGACGTTTCAGGGCAAATGGGGCTGCGATGGATCATATGGACAAAGTGCAAACAATAAATACTACAAATGGTAAAATAGATGAAAACATATTCATCAGTTGTTTCACACGGCATTTATAGCTGAAATGGTGAACATTAGAGGAACCCTCGTGCATCACCAGTTCATTCTGCCGGCCAATAATGTTTCAATTTGCTATGGAAACTAGTGGCCTCCTAAATACCACTCTGCCAATGAAAAATCTATTGGTATCAAAGGGTTTCCGCAATGATTTTGGTGGGCGCAATACCCCAATTTATTAGGCTTAATAAATAAAACTAACTGAAGTATAGCTCTATTTTATAAATGGAGGATTAGCGGGAATTTGAAGGATGGTTAAGACGCAGCTTTAGACAGGGTGAACTGAGTCGATAGAGTTAATGTTACAATTTGTACTCCAAAGTATGCAAGTTGGAGCTATAAGAGGTACGGTGTCCATGAAACTCAATTCAATTTCAATTTTTGTTTTATTGAACATACTATTTACAATTTGGCTTACAACTAATAAGATACATATGGTATGTATGAAAGTTTACATTTGTTGGCTCATAGGGGGCCTAACTAACTATATACAGTGACTTAAGTTTAATTATTTTTAAATAAAATTTACATGACGAAAAAAAAATAAATTTAAAATGTCGGTTGTATTGTCCTCAGGATGTTCATTCCTGGTTGTCAGTGGTGATTTTTGTGAGCAGGGATGGCGTTTTAGCGGCGATGGTAGACTGACCCAATTTCAGCGTAGAACGAGACTACTTCCTCGTTGTCCATGATTACGTTGTCATCCAGAGTTTCCATCACACTGAGGAACCTCGGCTCGAGATGTCGTTGTTCTGTGGTCATCCTTCTCATAAGCTGATTCGGGTGGTCGATGATGTTCCCCATTAGTTTCTTCGTTGAAACAACTAGATATTTGTCCAGCGGGATTAAATTGGCTTCTGTGTAGAGATGCTCGTTCCTGTAGTGTTTCTGTCGTCGACGGTCGAAGTAGAGTCCAGTGCAGATCCTCAGTATCTTCCTTTCGAATAGTTGAAGTTCCTTCATAGCTGTCTTCGAAATGGAAAACCAGACTGGGAAGGAATAGCTGATCACTGGTCGCAGGAGCTGCTTGTAGATTAATATCTTTGTCGGTTGGCTAAGACCTGATCTTCTTTTCAGCAATGGGTGCAAACGGCTGAAGGCCCAGCTGGCCTTTTTCAGAACATTTCTTGAGTGCAGGTTAAACCTTAGGAACTCATTGAAGTGCACTCCCAGGTACTTGACATTTGGCTTTGCCACTATGGAGGATCCGTCAGGGAGTCTTAGGACCAGATTTCTGTAAATTGTTGCGGTGCGAAGGCCTCTACCAGTTGAAGGTCTCCTGAAGCAGACAAGTTCCGATTTGGAAGTATTGATTTGTCCATGAAACTATGTTAAATGCTCTCGATTCTGGAGATATTATTCTATTGATAGGGTGGCCATTCTTCACAAGCGTATTTGACGAGGTTATGTAAAGGAAACGGGTCAGGAAGGGGTCAGAGAATTCATTGGACCATAGTTTCACAATGCCAAGTTTGCTTTAGGAATAGTCTCTTCAATACGTCTGACAAAATTGAGCCCTCTATCACATAAAAAACCAAAGTTGCGCATGGACTCAGCGGTGGATATGGGTAGATGATAGATGAAGTAAAAAACGGGGAAGAGATTGGAAGTGTTTTCGTGAAAAAGTAATTGAATGACATTTGGAAATATTTAGCCCTAAGCAATTTTTCGGGCACCAGGCAGGGAAACTTTCAAGACCAAGTTGAAGAAGAATGGAATTATGTGTCGAAGAAAAGGTCTTGAAAACCTTAGTATCATCGGAGTAGAGTGAGATATGGGATTATTTTTTGACAATTTCAATATCGTTAAGATGTTTAATAAAAAGTAAACGTCCTAAGTGGCTGCCTTGTGGGACTCCGGCAGTTAAGAAATTATCGGAGAAGGTAGATCTGAATCAAACTTTGTAGTAATGGTTTTCCAGGTAGGTAGAAATTCATCTTAAAAAAGTAGGTTCAAGCTCAAAGGTGCACAGTTTACATAAGGTAATGTAAAATTTTGTCAAATGCCTTACTGAAATCAGTTGAAACAACGTCAACTTCATTTCCCTTCTCTAAGGCTGAGAGGCTTATAAATACGAATTCAACAATGCTAGTCGTTGTGGACCTACCTTTGCCATAGCCATATTGTTTAGAGGAAATGAGAGACTTACAACGAAAACTTAAAATTTTGTACAAAATGCATTCAAAGATTTTGGGAATATGATAGTTCATCATAGCTTGTAACTACAAACTTTAAACTTCAAACTCGAGCACTTCAATCTCTCCGACGATATTTTTCCTGCGTTAGATTATTCATAATACATTGTTATCGATTTTGAAATGTTAAAAAAAAGCTACCAAATACCAAATACCAAAGCTCGTAAAATCGTCCTGAAACATAAAACGCACCCTGTACGAGGCGTTACCGTTGGTTACCCCATGATTTTTGGATGTAATTTTTTTGTTTATGAATGAAGAAGTTTGGTTCGAAACGATAATTTTCCATTCATTAGGAGTTAAGCCATTCATGTATTTTTGACACGTCTTTTATGTCTGTTTACTTCACAAGTGTCAGAGTTAAATTGACATTTGCCGCCATTTGCAAAAAATATAGAGATATCTATCTCTCCTTTTTTATTTCTTTGAAAATAACAATTATTACAAAGTTTTACCGTAAATGATAAACATACAATCTTATTAAGCAAAAACTTTTGATAGAGAGACAACTTATGTTCCACCATGTTTAACGACATTAAGAAAAACGACAATTGAACCAAAATTTAAGTTTTCGCTGAACATCTTGGTCTGTTGGCAAAAAAAGCCAACAACTCAAAAATTTCATTTAACCCCTTCTCATTCTGAACACTTGTTCCTATTAATATCAAGGAGTAGTACCGAGAACGGGTATAGGGTTTTCCAATAAGAGGTTTCATTTTGAATAGTCGGCTATTTTTGCATCTGTCACTTTTGAAGCTGTCATCTTTTGACATTTGACAAGTAAAACCTACGCCACTACTAAAAATGGAACGATACGCAATAACGCATTAAAATTGTTAAAATTCACTACAAAAATGGTGACCTTCTCGGCCGGAAATAGTGAAACTGAACGAAAAAATTGAGCTGTTTGGACAAGTTAGTGACGTTGACGTGAAGAATCGAAACCGTGTGCATCGCTGGTTTTCATCAAAAAATCATCTTCAGTGATGAGGCCTATTTTCATCTCGGAGGCTACGTTAATAAGCAGAAGTGTCACGTTTGGTGCTCGCAAAATCCAAGAATGATTGTTGAAAAGCCTCGCCATCCTCAACGTGTCACTGTTTGGTGGGGTTTTTGGGCTGGCGATGCCGATGGCGGCGTGATTGGACCTTACTTATTCGAAAATGAGGCTGGTGCAACTATTACGGTGAATGGATTCCACTACCGAGCTATGATTAATGATTTTTTTAGGCTAGGAATTGGAATATATGTATGTGGACGACGTTTATTTTCTACAAGATGGCGGTGATATGTACCACACAAGCAACGAAACAATCGCAATTGTGCAAGAAAAGTTTCCCGACCGTGTTATTTCTCGAAGAACTGATCACAATTGGCCACCGAGAATTAGTAATTTAACACCTTTAGACTTTTTTTTTGAGGCAAAGATAAGGTCTATGCCAATGCTTCCCAATCGATTCAAGACCTTAAACATGGAATTCGTAAGGTTTTCGAGGACATGCAGCCGCAAACGGACGAATTGGTCATGGAAAATTTCATGAATAGGATATGGTACTGCAACCGTAGCCGTGGCGGCCATTTGAAATGAAATTAACATCCATTGATTTCACTTAAAAAAGACTCGTTTTTTCAATATCAAAGTGAAACCTCTTATTGGAAAACCCTATATAAAAAAATCCCTTAAAAGCGTTTACCCTGCACTCGAACCCGAATATTATTCGTTCATTATGATTGCAGCAGAGTTTGCTTTGTTGTCTGCATTTATTTACTAAAAAAAAAATTCTGCTCATTTTGTCAAATTGCTGTCATCTGTCAAAATCAATTAACCAATGTTCTGCCATAAATAATTTCCAAAATAATTTTTTTAACTTTTGTCGTCAGCTAATCATCCCATCGATCACTAATTGACACACAAGCGAAAAGCCCATGAAAATAAGAAAAAAAAAGAACAAAACACACCTGATACAGACATTCTTGCTTTATCAACCTCTCGATCACCGGAAGCACTGCCATTCTAAAAGGTTTTTTTTTTATTTAATTTTTTTTAATTAATTCTTTCGGACTTTTATTTAGCTCTTGAAAATTTCGAATAGACCAAAAAAGTGACAAAAAAAAGAAGACATTCAATTTTATAACGAATGACATGAGTTTTAACGAATCCCAAAACCGTTAATCGGATAACACGAACCAAAAAACCAACACCAATAAATCGTAAGTTTGATCGGTGGTGAGTCCCCGTTTTCCACCCAAATACGCCCCATTTCCGTTAAGATTTTGGCTTTCATTCTCCTAATTTCTTATTTCAGTCATAAATCATAATTGCCGGATTGCGTCGAGGCTTTGGCCACCCTCCCGCGGAAAGTCTCACAATTTATCGTAAAACTAATTTCAGATACATTTCGGCAGTGTCTAAATGTTTGGTTATAGATTCTGAACAAGAAAAACAAAAAGCACTCATCGCTGAGTCGCAGGAACTTGCTGTTGATGTTGAAGGTTTATTTAAGATAGAGACCTCTCTTTAATCAAGAGTGACCTTTCTTACATTTTTCGGTAAGGAGAGAAAAGAAATGTCCTCTCTGAGGCTCATTGATATAATGAAAGGTGTGACCAAATTTTGTCGAAATCGTTTGATTAATATTTGGAGTTGGAATGTATTTTTTTTGTTTTCACAAAACTATAACATCCCCTTAGGTTCTTATCTTATGTGGTTATTGTTGTTTTATTCCCGATTGAAACAAATAGTTTTTTGACAATAAATAAGTGGGCTTAGTTGACGGCGGCGGTGGGTGGCAGCGGCGGCGCGCACCTTCCTGTTTGTTGGTTCGGATTGTTGTTGTCGGACCAAATTGGCGTAGGGGTGCCTTGGCCTGGCCTGCGGCGCAAAGTTAGCTGTTGGGATCTTGTTGGCGGTTGACGGTTGGCGGTTGCCGGTTGGCGGACTAGGTGACTTGCGACTATACGTTGTCTACATTTTTATGAGTATGCTTGTTCTTTTATGAATGAAATATTGATTTTTACGATATCTGCGATAAAGAATAACGACATGCCGCCGCCGACGACGACGACGGAAGATCCGGCGAGTGGAGGCTAAAAAAATGTGTGCGACTATGCCCACCGCACACTTACACACATACACACCTTGTGTTGTTTTTGTGTGATAATAGGTGGGTGGGTGGTTTGTGTTTTTCTTTTGGTAAACCACATGCGTGCGTGCCCGAGCGGAGTATCTGAAATATATCTTAGTATCTGGGAGTTTTGTTTACCTGCATGGGCGATGTGTTTTATTTTCGGATATCATTAAACGCAAAAGTTTTTTTTTTATTTTTAATTTTTTGGTTTCGAATATATTTTATAGCAGCAACGAATTCTTTTAGTATTTTTTTTTTTATATGCAAATGGAATTTGACATCTGGCTTGTGATATAAGACAGACAGGAAGTCATAATTTTTCAGATTCTATATGCAAAATGACAGTTTTCTTTGGTGAATGTATACTGTGTATGTTTCAGGTTAAGCTAACATGAGGGTGATGGCTGAGGGCGATCAATGCGGGTGACAAGTTAAGGTATCAAGTAGGCGCACGTTTTGTTTGACATTATACGATTATTCATATTTCAAATTTTGTCAAAATATAGAATAAACAGGAAAAAATATGTCAATTAAAATGTGGTCGCATTTTTAGAAGGCAAATATGTACAAGTATATATATAATTAGATGTAGATTGATGGGGTCTTTTTTGAAATTCTGTAAACAAGTTTTTTTTTCGAATAAAATGATTATAGGATTTCCGTTTTGACACGAATTTAAAAGTAAATATGTGCATAGAAATATGTGTTTATGATCTTTATCTATATGATTGAGCTTTTTTACAGCCCGTCTTTTGATCGGCATTGCATTTACATTACATATTTAATGATTTGAAAGCCTAAAATAAGATTTATATAAATAATTAGTTTTTGGTAATTTTTAAAATGATTTGAAAGACAGAAAAAATAATTTTGCAATTTGTATAGTTTGATTAATGGTTTCATGATGATATTCTACTGTTTGGTGACTTAAAACTCACCCATCTAAAATAAATCTTCTCTGACGATGAATCATATTACTTTGCTTCAAATCCCATCTCTGGAAAGGAATGTCTCTTCACAGATAGCCTTGTCGTCAAGTTAGCGGCATTCCAAATTGTATGGTTAAGCAACTAGACTCAATTTTTACAACAGTTCGCATCAACTCTTCAGTCCCTTTTCTTTATCTTTTATCGACAACAATCATATTCCTCTCAATCTAACATTTTATATTGAATCTCCTATATAGTCTACCCCCCTCCCCCCCGCAGACTTATTTTCTCATAATTTTCATAAATCTAAATTTTCTCAAATTAATGAATATATCACTGGAATTGTCCCCAATTTTAACAACTTAACTGTACATGATCGAATAGACTTCTTCTACTGGTATAATCAAAGGCTGCGATCGTTGCGAAACAAGAGGAATAAGTTTTGGTCAATTTTCCTGCCTTTTTCGATCTCCAACAAACTACTCTAAATATCTTGGTATTTATCTCCACTTTACCGAGCCTTACATCTCCCTCTATCAAAAGCTATTTAATCCAATTACAAAGCAATCTAATTTAAGACCTTAAATCCGAAGGCTACTCTCCTGCTCTCCCACATTCAATGACAAAACTTCAGACGAACCACAAAGATCCACGAACTTTTTCCTAGAGATTATTTAATCTTTAAACCTGATTATTATTATTTCAATTATTTAACGAATTTGGTTTATTTCTACGTCATACCATTCACCCATTTCTCATTGAAAAGAAGCTAATTAAACTTAATGATGAGTATATCCCCGGCTTAGATGGTATCCCCGCTATATTTCTCAAAAAATGCCCTTCAACACTCTCTCTTCCCCTCTCAAAAATGTTTAGTGTATCTCTATCTCTATCTCTATCTCTATCTCTATCTCTATCTCTATCTCTATCTCTATCTCTATCTCTATCTCTATCTCTATCTCTATCTCTATCTCTATCTCTATCTCTATCTCTATCTCTATCTCTATCTCTATCTCTATCTCTATCTCTATCTCTATCTCTATCTCTATCTCTATCTCTATCTCTATCTCTATCTCTATCTCTATCTCTATCTCTATCTCTATCTCTATCTCTATCTCTATCTCTATCTCTATCTCTATCTCTATCTCTATCTCTATCTCTATCTCTATCTCTATCTCTATCTCTATCTCTATCTCTATCTCTATCTCTATCTCTATCTCTATCTCTATCTCTATCTCTATCTCTATCTCTATCTCTATCTCTATCTCTATCTCTATCTCTATCTCTATCTCTATCTCTATCTCTATCTCTATCTCTATCTCTATCTCTATCTCTATCTCTATCTCTATCTCTATCTCTATCTCTATCTCTATCTCTATCTCTATCTCTATCTCTATCTCTATCTCTATCTCTATCTCTATCTCTATCTCTATCTCTATCTCTATCTCTATCTCTATCTCTATCTCTATCTCTATCTCTATCTCTATCTCTATCTCTATCTCTATCTCTATCTCTCTCTCTATCTCTATCTCTATCTCTATCTCTATCTCTATCTCTATCTCTATCTCTATCTCTATCTCTATCTCTATCTCTATCTCTATCTCTATCTCTATCTCTATCTCTATCTCTATCTCTATCTCTATCTCTATCTCTATCTCTATCTCTATCTCTATCTCTATCTCTATCTCTATCTCTATCTCTATCTCTATCTCTATCTCTATCTCTATCTCTATCTCTATCTCTATCTCTATCTCTATCTCTATCTCTATCTCTATCTCTATCTCTATCTCTATCTCTATCTCTATCTCTATCTCTATCTCTATCTCTATCTCTATCTCTATCTCTATCTCTATCTCTATCTCTATCTCTATCTCTATCTCTATCTCTATCTCTATCTCTATCTCTATCTCTATCTCTATCTCTATCTCTATCTCTACCTCTATCTCTATCTCTATCTCTATCTCTATCTCTATCTCTATCTCTATCTCTATCTCTATCTCTATCTCTATCTCTATCTCTATCTCTATCTTTATCTCTATCTCTATCTCTATCTCTATCTCTATCTCTATCTCTATCTCTATCTCTATCTCTTTCTCTTTCTCTATCTCTATCTCTATCTCTATCTCTATCTCTATCTCTTTCTCCATCTCTATCTCTATCTCTATCTCTATCTCTATCTCTATCTCTATCTCTATCTCTATCTCTATCTCTATCTCTATCTCTATCTCTATCTCTATCTCTATCTCTATCTCTATCTCTATCTCTATCTCTATCTCTATCTCTATCTCTATCTCTATCTCTATCTCTATCTCTATCTCTATCTCTATCTCTATCTCTATCTCTATCTCTATCTCTATCTCTATCTCTATTTCTATCTCTATCTCTATCTCTATCTCTATCTCTATCTCTATCTCTATCTCTATCTCTATCTCTATCTCTGTCTCTATCTCTATCTATCTTTCAGTTATGGGAAACATTTTTCATAACCCCAATACATAAAAAGGACCCCAAAGTGTCACAAACTATCGTCCAGTTGCTAAGCTTACACATACTCCCAAAATCTTTGAAAGCATTTTGTACAAAATGTTAAGCTTTCGTTTTAAGTCTCTTATTTCCCCTAGACAACACGGCTTTGGAAAAAGTAGGCCCACAACGTCTAACCTCCATGAATTTACATCCTTTAGCCTCAGTCTTAGAGAACAGAAACGAAGTCGTACAGATATTACGAGTAGTAAGGCTTTTGACAAAATTTCACATAAGCATATTCTATTCAAACTGTCCAATCTTGGGCTTCAACCTATCTTCTTAAGATGAATGTCTTTTTATCTGAAAAGCTGTTCGATGATTTTTTAGCTATTTCCGGGGTCCCACAAGGCATCCACTTAGTACCTCTCCATTTTGTTCTTACTTTTAACGATATTGAAATGATCAAATATTCCCATATATCACTCTACCATTTCTTCCGCAGGTGAGGGTGTAGAGTCGGTAGTAGTTTAAGGCATGTCCGGGGCTCTGATAGTATTGACCAATGGACTTGGGTTGCTACCAAACCATACATCGGACCATGGCAGCGAATGTAAGTCCATGATTGTGCATGGCGTGGTGGCATGCCAGTCCGCGTACAGCATGCGTAATTCCACGATCATAATGTGTGGCGGCTAGCATAAGGCAATGGTTGTTGGATGGTGGTGAGGTGGTAAATGCATGGTTCATGGTCTTGACCCCGCTAAGGAGTGTGTAAAAACTCACCAGAGGGTTACAAATTCTTGGTTGATGGTTTCAACCTCGATCATAGCTGGGTGTGTGTATATATTGGGCTGACAGGCCCGGAAGTTTTGCAGGAACTTCATCTGTAAGTGACCTTATGGCGGCGAAGCTCGACCGGTTCTGGTTCCACGGGAGATAGTGCCCAGGAGACTGGGGGCAGTAGCGTACGTCTTCGGGCTCTCCTATTCTATTTTCGGATAGAGAGGTGCAGCTGTCGCGTGCGTGCTCTTTCTCAGACTATCTATGAGGTAGGCCCCCTAGTGGGAGTATCGTGGTGGCTTGGTTTATTCCGAATGCGGAGACATATGGTTTTCAGGCGTGCCTTGATTCAAGAGGTGTTAGATAGACCTCGCCTCATAAGCAAGAGGTTTGTTCACGCCTGCAACATGTCACAACTTTGCGACCGAGATGGCTTCGGCTATGTCGGGGTTAATGGTCAGGACCCAATCTGACACTGATGGAGGTAGGCCTCCCGTGGGATTGAGCCATAATCGGCAGGTGCTCACGATAAACCAAAAGACGATTCTACCATTTCTTCCACACATGATTCTACTCGCCTTCAAATTGATCTAGAGAGTTTCTCTGTCTGGAGCCTGCAAAATTGATTAGAGCTAAATATTCCCAAATGTCATTCAATCAGTTTTTCCCGAAAACACATCTAACCTCCTCTCCGTCTCTACCTTCTCCATTATCATCCCATATCCATTCAAGAGTCAATTCACGACCATGGTGTTTTATTTGATAGAGAGCTCAACTTTCTCACTTATATTGACGGTATTATCACTTAAATCAAAATCAGCAATAGGCTTTGTGATATGATGGTCCAAAGAATTCTCTGACCTACGTAGAGGTTTATACTTTATGCATAACCTATGTTCGCCTCCTTCCTGAATACGACAGGCAAGTATGGGCTACGGGTATTATGTTCCACTTTTTTGGGACAATGGACCCAAAAATAAAAATTTGGGGATTACGTGATTTGACAAATCAAAGGGCACGATAGCGGCCAGACATGTTCTGGCACTACACCCTTTGTACAGGAACAAACTCAGACGATTTTTGACCCCTACCTTTCTTCAGTACCAATGGAGTCAGAAACTTAAAATTCCGAATATTTGCTAAG
Source organism: Chrysotoxum bicinctum (assembly GCA_911387755.1). Taxonomy (NCBI): domain Eukaryota; kingdom Metazoa; phylum Arthropoda; class Insecta; order Diptera; family Syrphidae; genus Chrysotoxum; species Chrysotoxum bicinctum. Next base: position 173,366,029 of record OU426989.1, read on the forward strand.
ATAGTCAGGCACAGGCGCCTCATAAGATTTCTATTTTCTAGCATAAGCGGTTCCTGAGATATAAGGCCTCAAAGATCACAAAAACCGTAACTGACTGACTCACGGACTGACTGACAGGTCATCAAAATTATGGAGCACTTCCCGACATCGTAGAATCTTGTAATTCTGCGCAACGGTAGGTCTTGTGATGCAAGCAGAGGAATAAATCGAAAATTTGAGGTTCTCCATTCAGGGGGCGTGGTATCCGCCCACTTCCTCAGAACTGATGTAAATTATATTTGGCACACTTCCGATTGCAGTAGAACAATCAAATTTGCTAGAACGGTAGGGCTCAAATTGCATATAAAGGACCAAAAATAAAAATTGAGGTTTTCCATTCAGGGGGTGTGGTATTCGCCCACTTTTTGAGAAAATTTTTAATTTATATGAAGACTTCCGATTGCTGTATAATGATGAAATTTGGTAGAGCGGTATTAAATTGCATACAAAGAAAAAAATATAAAGTTTGAGGTTTTCCATTCAGGAGGCGTGGTATCCGCCCACTTCCTCAGAACTGATGTAAATTATATTTGGCACACTTCCGATGGCAGTAAAACAATCAAATTTGCTAAAACGGTAGGGCTCAAATTGCATATAAAGGACCAAAAATAAAAATTGAGGTTTTCCATTCAGGGGGTGTGGTATTCGCCCACTTTTTGAGAAAATGTTTAATTTATATGGAGCACTTCCGATCGCTGTATAATGATGAAATTTGGTAGAGCGGTAGGGCTTAAATTGCATACCAAGAAAAAAATATAAAGTTTGAGGTTTTCCATTCAGGAGGAGTGGTATCCGCCCACTTCCTCAGAACTAATGTAAATTATATTTGGCACACTTCCGATTGCAGTAGAACAATCAAATTTGCTAGTAGGGTTCAAATTGCATATAAAGGACCAAACATAAAAATTGAGGTTTTCCATTCAGGGGATGTGGTATCCGCCCACTTTCTGAGAAAATGTTTAATTTATATGGAGCACTTCCGATCGCTGTATAATGATGAAATTTGGTAGAGCTTTATAGCTTAATGTTCATTCAAAGCGAAAAATAGAAATGAAAATTTTTGTTTATGCCCAATTCGAAAGGTTTTAAAAACTTGACCAGTCAACCCATCAAATTTTAGTCAGTAATCATTAATAATAAAATTTCTCTATTACATTGTAGCTGTTTCAATATTATTCTATTTTAAATATTCGGTATTAAACCTTCATGAAGTAAGAACTTGGCGTACTTTTATATCTCAGTACTCTTCACGGCTGACTTGTTACACACAGGTTTTTGTATAGAAGAACTTGGCTTTTCTGATGTATCTTTACCTTATATTTAATAACAGCTTGCACAAATAGATGAAATTTAAAGACAAATAGATGAAATTTAAAGAAGTGTCCTGCAGATCTCGGCTCCTCGTGGTTATTGGATCTAGAGTCAAGCCCATCGGAGGTGTATTTTTCCGAGACGCCTCTTGGCGTTGTAGCGGATTGTGTTTCGGGTACATCATCGACAGACCGGCAGTAGTAAACTCTAGTTAGAATCTAAGGCCCCGTAATAGGCTTAGTCCAGCTGAACTAGATGCAGAAGTCTGTGACGAATACAAAGCAGATATAATCGGCATCCAAGAAATCACATTGGATAAACTATCTAGGAATCATACTCCTCTGAATTAAACATTTAGAATATACCGGCGGAAAAGCCACAAAAGCCCTTATTATATGCAAGAGACCTGCACGTCCATAATGGTGGAAGACCCATACTTACACATGGTACGGTTGCATGGCACAAACTAACCGAAAGCACTAGTTGGAAGTGCTGCTAAGGACCACCTTATGAGATTTTCTAAGGAAGGGACTGGGTCCGGCAAATGTATAAGTCACAGGAAAAATGACTTTTTTTCTTTAAAGTCGACATTAACTAACCTTGTGAACATTCCTAGGGATGGAATGATTACAAAATATAATTTTGTAAAAAAATTATAACACGGAGTTAAGAGTTAAGTTGCAAGATATAGTGGGTAGGTGAATAAGAAAATTACACACTTAAGGGTAATACCAGTAAATGGTACACGGATGGTTCGACAACGACAGAAGGCACTGGTGCTGAAATTTTTGGGCCTAGAACCACACTTTCCATACCATTAGCATTAGGAATGTGCAGGTCGAAATCTCGAAAAGAAATACTAAAACCAAAACATTGCCATTATGATAGATAGCCAAGCTACACTCAAAGCACTTAGCTCATACGCCGTCACGTCTAAGTTGGTGTGTGAATGTGCATGGTATGCAGGCCAAACGAACTTGGCAGGAACAATAATGTATCACTTCATTGGGTATCTGGGCATGCAAGTGTCCAGGAAATGAGGAGGCAGGAAGGAATCCTCTAATGGGGCCAGAGCCGTTCTACGGAATAAGAGAAAAGAGGCTTAAAAACGAAATCGAAATCGAGGAGGAGGCCAATAGATCCAAGAACTGGAAAGAACACCCAAAACTGAGGCATACCACACTACTTCTTGGGAACTTTAACCAAGATCGTTTAAAGAACTGTATCAGCTTAAGTAGGAACAACCTACGAATAGTAACGGGACACTGCAAGCTAAGAAGACACTTGAGTATTATTGGACTGGTAAACAGCCCCACATGCAGATTCTGCAGTACTCATGAAAAAACACCGGAACACATAGGAGTACTAGGCGGATGCGAAGCACTAATGCATCAAAGAAACAGGTACCCGGGACACTACCAGGTGGAAGAGAGTGATTTATCCTCTCTGAAACTACTCCAAATATTCAAACTCACCAAAGAGGTACATTTGGAGGAAGATCTGTAGGGTTAGCAACTCATCTAGCTACGAATGGGGGCACAATAGATCTTTAAGTCGCAGTGCAAACTTCTCTCTTAATATTCATTCATTCAACAGATTTGAATACTTCACTTTCTGCTTGATGTTTTCTTACACCTTTTGTTATACTTATTGAAGGCTTATTAGTCCCTTCTTCTAATATATTTGTCTGAGATTCCGTACAAGAATAAAGGATTAATGTGCCTTCTAATGTGCTTTCTTTGAATTTATGATTTATAAAGGATTCAATCGATTTTGTATAATTTTCTAAATTAAAATAAATCTGATGATGAGTAAATTTTTTTTTAATCAAAAATATCTTTTCAGATTTTATAGTCCTTAATCGCTGCTGAAATGCTGTTTGCCTCTCCCACAACTACCAGCCAAGAAGATTTTTAACGAATAATTTGCAAATAAAGAGATAAATAATAATAAAAAAACTATGCAATTCCTGGAAGTAAGCTTCCAATCCTCGATTCTTAGCTCTTTTACTTAGATAAGAATATTTTTCTAAGAAAAAGTGTCTTTAAATGTGCTCCTTAATCCCACATCCGCACATCCCACTATTCTTTGAACGCACTCTTCAGAATTGAATTAAACAAAAAAAAAAAATCTCCACCTCTTAATTTATTTATTTATGTTGTTTCAATCTCCTTTTTATGCCTCTTCATCTCTTAACAACATCCTGTTGTCTCTGCAATCATTAACAAAAAAAAAAAAAACATCTTAAAGCTACATCACATTTGGCCCCTTACTCCGTATACAGTAGCAGAACTTAGTATCAACACAAAAGGGGAGGAGGCTGATGTTGAATGAATTTAAACAAAAACAAAAATCTCTAGAAATTGAGAAATAAGACCCCAAAATGCAAAACAGGGTCAATGAATGTTCACTCACACTATCTCCAGCCACTGCAGAGCCCATCATCATCTCAAGAAGCAGGCAATCTGTCTGCTTCAAGATTGGGCAGTTTTGATTTGATTGTTTTTTTTTTTTTTTTATTTCGATCTTTTTTGTCTTGTATTTTTTTTTTTGGTTTTTCAAAATCTCAACGTAATCAGGATGCACAAAAAGATACGTCGTCATCGAATACACAGCCAAGACTTAAGTATCTTGAAAACCAGAAACAGGTAGCTATGCACGTTGACCACAGACAGTGGAGCAAGGCTGACACAACATTGGGATTAAAGCAACAAAAAATGTTAATTGCATAACGATGCAAAAAATATATAAATGAACCAGGGTCTATTGACTAACAACTCTCAACCGTGTCTGTGCCTGTGTTGTCGGACAAATTAGATTATTTTCTGCCGAATTCGAACTTCTAAGAAGAAAGGACCTTTGTCATGACAAGAGGATGAATGAATAAAAAGAATTTACTCAACGATAGAGAAATAAAACTTCAACATTATAACAAAGGTCCTTAACTAATATTTACTTGTATTACTCAGTCACTGAGATTTAACGAACCAAAACTGACGCTTACAAATTTTAAAGAAATAAAATTACAAAACAAATACACAAAAATGTTAATTTTTCTTATTTCTAGTAATAGAATTCATATGTGAAAATTCTGTTTGGGAAAAACACATGATTCTTTGGTTCGATAAGTACTTAGCCTCACCGCCTGATGGTGCCAGTATTGCAAGAGTTACTATCATCTAGTACATTCTCTTCGATGGCTACTGTCAAAATTTCAGCCGAATCGGACTCGTAGTTTTGTTTTGACCACATGTGGAAGCCAGCTTGTTGACGAATTTTAGAAAAATGGAAAAAGAGCAATCAATATCGGTCAGTGATTCGATTCTTGTTTTTGGAAGGGAAATCGCGCAGCGAAATCAAAGAGCGCTTGAATGCTGTGTACGGTGACTCTTCTGACGACCGTCAAAAATTGGTAAAACGAGTTTCAACGTGATCGCACATCGAGATAGCTAAAACAGTAGGCATCTAAAAAGACCGCATGGATCATATTCTCCATGACATTTTAAGCATGACAAAGCTGTACGCATGATGGGTCCTGCGTTTGCTTACTCCGGACAACAAATGCAACCGTCAGACCAACGGCCAAATTGGTCGAATCGCACTACGAACTAATGTCCCATCCACCGTATACCCCAGATTTGGCACCGTCCGTCTTTTAATAATGCGCCGTTGATTCAACATGTTGGAACCACATGTTCTCCAGCCCCAATTCATCTAATTGAGGCAGGAGCATGGCTCTGTAGCGTTCACCGTTCACAGAAGTCGTTTGGCCTGCAGCCTTTTCGAAAAAAATAAGGCCCGGTGATGGCTGTAGCGTAATCAACACACTATGCAGTAACTTTTAGCGGGTGTACTGGGATTTCGGGGTTGATTATTCACATATCCACAGAAATCTAAATGACTCTCTTCGCTCGTGATATTTTTTCATGAAAAGTTGTCTCCGTCATGGTCAAGATTTTAGACGACTTAAGCGTAGGTTACACGCTCTTGGTGTTCTACAGCTAACAGCTGATAATTTCATCAAGTCTTTTACCAAAATTCTCTGTAAAGACCGCCGCACCTTAGCTCGTCGCCTGGGCGATACTACTGGGTCCTCTGTGACATTTTCAGCCACCAAAGTTAATAATGTGCAACAGAGTATAGACGCAAATTTAAATTGTCCACATTCGGCATTCTATTATACAGTATTTTGCTAACATAAAACTATCAAGTGTGCAAATTTGAAATCACAAAGTTAATAACTAACCATTCTTTTAAAAATAACGCCACAATAACCAGTGAATAATAAAGAATTTAGTGATTAAAATTAAAATAAAATAATTCCCAATCAATTGTCTATCTCCCCTTCACAAATACAATGTCAACCTCAACACGTTCCAAAGCACCGCAACAAGCAACACTCTCAGCTCAACCACCATCAAACATTAACTCTCCAGCAACAACTGCTCCAAAACGGAATAAATTAAAATCAACGCAGCCACAAATACCCCTTTCTACACCACCATCATCGCGTGTCAATACTCCAGGAATAGCGGTCCTAAAACCTAATACGCTCAGCGGAGATGGCGAATCTTTTCTCACGCTTGCTGCACTTGAAGATCGTCTGAATAAACATGCTGACATGATCATTGATCGCATTACAAATGAGCTCTCCAAAATTCGATGTGAACTCTTTGAAAGACTAAAGCAAACTGAGCAAAATTGGTCACTGAAGTTTAATGAAGTAAACAACACAATCGCAGAGATTATAAATCGTGTACAATGCATTGAAAGTAACTCTGTCGATGCTCCCGCCTTTGACAGCAAGCTGATCATTGCAAACACCGCGATTGCAGATGTTGCGCAGAGAGTAGACATGATCGAAGGGAACTCAGCTGATGTGCGAAAACTCAATTCTAAGCTTTTGTTACTGCAGCAACATGTTGATGAATATGAGAAAAAAGATATTGCAGCGGACGCTGTTTTATTTGGAGTGCCTTGTTTGCCAGAGGAAAACTTAACCACGCTATTCAATTGTTTGTGTTTAACAGCCAAATGTAAACCACCAACGCTGAAGAATATCTTTCGTCCACGCTCTCGTAATAGTAAGAGTCCAATCTCGCCACCTGTAATACTTAAATTTATTAGTGTGCAAGAGAGGAACTCTATACTAAAGGGCATCACTATCTACCGAAAGCAAAAACAACACCAACAACTCTCACTGCGTGATCTGGGAATAGAGTCCGATAACTCTTGTTTTTTGAATGAAAGCTTATCCAAAAATACTCGTACTCTTCTTCACCATGCTGTCCGCATGAGAAGTAACCACCAATTGTTCAGTGCATATACAAAATATGGTTCTGTTTTCATCAAACTAACAGCTGATGGAGAAAGCTTTGCTGTACATAACGTTGAAGGTTTAGAAGCTGCCGTTGTGACGTCAACTTAATTCTGCCGTAAGCAATCATCAACACGAACACAACATATTATTTTAATTGTTAATATTGTTCAGCCTTTTATACATGCCTTGTTGCGTTTCTTTATATTTTTTATTTTCTCTTTTCAATATTCTCTATTTTTCTATTCTATCATCTTCTTCTATTTTACTTTATTTTAAAATTATTTTTTATGTAACAATTTTTTGCCAAATTTTATTTTTAAATATGATTTGTTCCATCGCTTCGAGTTACTTCTCATGCTTTCGCCTCGTACACAACTACAATGCTTGCGAGTTCAAGCGCAGCTAACGAAACCAGAGGGTTCACTGGCAGTAACTTGAATACAAATTTGTACAGTATGATTCGAATTTTACAGGCTCAAAATAATGGATTAAAGATATGTCATTTAAACGCGCAAAGTCTGACCAATAAATTAGGGGAGTTTAGATATTTGTTTGTGGAGTCCAAGATAGATATCGTTTCTGTGTCTGAAACATGGTTTCGGCCAGACATTTGTGATGATCTCTATAGTTTGAAGGGTTTCAAGCTTTTTCGAGCAGATAGAAAGTCAACATCTGGGGGTGGATCTGCCCTTTATGTGCGTGAGGGGATAAGTTGTAGGTTGGTGTGTAGATCTGATGACAATTGCCCTCTTGAATATGTCTTTGCGAGCATCATATGTAACACAGAAAATATCTTGGTTGGATCAGTGTACAGACCATATAATTACATCAGCACGTTACCTTTGATTACGACTTTGGAATCAATTACTTGCTGTTACCAATATACCTTACTTTGTGGTGATTTCAACTGTAATCTTTTGGATAACCGATTAACTGCAAACTTTTTAGATCCATTTAATGCACTCAGTCTGAGTCCCGTTAACCACTCCACCGCAACCCACTTTACTAAAGAATCCTGTTCTCTGTTAGACCTTTATGTTGCTAGTGATGTTAGTAGGGTAAAGCTCTACACACAGCTTTTGGCACCTGGTTTCTCCAAACATGACTTAATTTTTGTGAGTCTGGATATAGCTTGCCGGGTTAATCAACAAAACTTTCAATACCGAGACTACAAAAATCTAAATATATCTGAACTTATACGTGACCTTGATTGCATAGACTGGAACTCAATATTCCTCATGCAAAATGTTAATGAACAAACTTGTTTTTTACGGCAAAACGTCAATCAACTTTTTGATACTCATGTCCCTTTAAAAACCTGTCTCGTTAAGCATACGTCCCCACCTTGGCTGAATGGCGACATCTCTGCCCTAATGATGAAACGAGATGCCGCTTACAGTCAATGGAGGCGATTCAAGTTGGAGTACTTCCACAAGTCTTATTGCAGACTTCGCAATCAAGTCGTCGTATCGATCAGAACGAGTAAAAAGCTTTATTACGAAAACAAAATTGGCCCATTAGTTTCCGGAAAAAAATTATGGAAAAACCTTCGAGAAATCGGAATTGGGAAACAATCTACGAAGTTAGCTGATAACATCGACTGTGATGCCCTCAACAAAAAGTTCACCTCCACCCCGCAATCTTCTGACGCTGTAATACCTGTTGACTCCCCTACTGAAGAGGAATCAACAGGTGTCAATTCTTCGATGAGCTTCACAAGAATAAGAGAAGAAGACATAGTTGAAGCAATACTATCAATCAAATCAAATGCTACTGGCCTAGACCAAATGGAACCTAAGTTTGTCAAGTTATTGCTTCCTCGTATACTGCGCTTTATAGCTTATATTTTCAATAGTATTCTAACAACATCCGAGTTTCCCTCAGAATGGAAGAAGGCTAAAATTATTCCCATTCCTAAAAAGCAAACAGGTATCGATACTGATTTCCGACCCATTGCTATTCTTCCGTTTCTCTCAAAGGTGTTTGAAAAAACTATCATGAAGCAGATACAAAAATATTTATCGACGAACAACCTATTAACTACATGTCAGTCTGGTTTCAGACCAAAACGCAGCTGTAAATCCGCTCTACTTTTTGTTGTTGACGAAATACGAATCGCATTGGACAAGGATAATATTGCCCTTTTAACACTTCTAGACTTTTCAAAGGCTTTTGACACTGTTAACCATTCAATCTTATGTAAAAAACTAAGTAATTCTTTTGGTTTTTCCATAGAATCCTGTAAATTGATTGCCTCGTACCTTAGCGGAAGGCAACAACGCGTGGTGGCGAATGGTCAATCGTCAGTATTTCTTAATGTTCTGAACGGAGTGCCACAAGGATCTATCCTTGGCCCGATTCTCTTCTCACTTTACATAAATGATCTTCCAAAAGTTGTTAAGCACTGTCTTATTCATCTTTACGCGGATGATGTGCAGCTTCTGATAAGTCGACCATTTGGGGAAAAGAATGATGCCGTTGCATTAATGAATGAGGATCTTTTTTTCATTTCTCGTTGGTCAAAGAAACATCAACTGTGCTTAAACCCTATAAAATCAACAGCCCTACCCATCTATCGCAAGATTTTTGATTTATCGGCCTTAAGTCAATTAAATCTTGAAAACGCAACGATAGAATACACAAGCAGTGCTCGAAACCTTGGAATGGTTTTCAATCGTACCCTCACATGGAACGACCACCTGATTAAGGTAATTGGTAAAGTATATGGTAGCCTCCGTGTTCTCCAAGTCACTCGAAACTTCATTCCCACAAAAACCAAACTTCTCCTTGCCAAGACGCTTTTACTTCCTATAATGTTATATGGATGTGAAATCTTTTGCAACATGGACTCAACTACTAACCGAAAATTAAACGTCGCATATAACAACATTGCCCGTTATGTCTATAACCTACGTCGCTATGACCATGTTTCTTTGTTTGCTATTCGCATTTCTGGCTGTAGTCTTGACAACTTATTAAATTATCGGTCACTTACCTATCTACATGAAATTATTCAAACAAAACAGCCTGACTATCTACACGGTAAGCTAAACTTCCCTCATTCAACACGGTCTTTTGCTCTTATATTACCGCGATACAATTTTCTCGTTACTGAGCGTCAATTTTTCGTCCATGTTATTCGCCTTTGGAACTCTCTGCCCATAAGCATGAGAAGTGTAAGAAGCACAAATAAATTTAAAAGTTTACTTTTCAACTATTTGGCAAATAATTGATCGTTTTTATCTATTCGCTGTTCCCTTCAACTATTTGTTTTTTCTCTCTTTTGAATTTAATTTCTTAATAAAAACATTTGTAAATTTGTAAATAGACTTAAAAATTTAAATATTTAATTAAACACAAATTCTTAACTCTTCTTAAAGGCTTCAAAAATTTATAAGACTCATGTCCTACTTTGTAAGCGATTTTGAAATAAATGAATTGAATTGAATTGAAACCATTGCGATATTCCCAGCAGATTGACTGCTTGGGGGCTGGGCTGATCAGACCTGAGATTTGTTATTCTAACTCCTCTAGGCGAGCGGCTAAATCTCGTAGTGTCTTCCCAGATATTGTCGGACGACCGGCAAATTTCCGCCGAACTTCACGCGTTGTCAACATTACCGATGAAATATTCCGAAAAAAAAAATTGAAACTCTTAATCCGCTTTCTTTTGGAGTATAGTGTGACTCAGGACGTGTATTTTGTATCTGTTTACTTCACAAAGGTCAAAGTTGAGTTGACATTTACCGCCATTTTAAGAAATTAATTATCCGATAAGGTGACAACTTTTAGGCCGTCTTCTAATCGCTAAATGTCTTCTTCCCAAGTTGGAGCGTTGTGGCATGTAACGCCCGCCACCGTCTTGTTGGAACTTCAAGCTCCGATATGCAGATGTTTTCGAGCTCTGACCACATAAAGTCGGTTAACGTCGCTCTTAATCTGAGACCATTATCGGTAACGGTGTCTCCTTCTGCATTTCGAAAGAAATAAGGTCCAATGATGTCGCCATGCCGTAAACCGCACCAAACAGTCAATCTTTGTGGATCCGTTGATGCTTGGTTAAACATTTGTGGATTGTATTCGCTCAGTAACGTTAATTTGGCTTTTTGACATAGCCACTGATCCAAAAATGGTGAAGAGGATTTCCAGCACCCAACTAGCGAATTAACGGCGTTGTCTATAATCATCTGGCTTCAATTCTTGGATGAGCACAATCTTATACAGATGAAGCCCCAAATCCAACCGCAAAAAAAGCCAGGTTGACTCTGGGGATGCCCAATTCATCTTACAGGTAACATATCGGCATATCTGGGTCTTTTTGGCTACAGGTCTTCTTCGTTCGCAGAAATTTCTGTCTGGTTGGTGCAATAAGGTCCAACAAAAAATTGCCTAAGCTCTAAAGTCATGATGACGGATGACGTCAGAAAGAAATTGACGTTTCTTATTGACAACTAGGGCGAAACTTATGTAGGTATTTTTTTTTTTAAATTAAGCTATGCCTTCATGTATAAAAAGATGCATGGTGACATGACAGCTTATTGTTTCCCGCTCGAAATCTTGACAGAAAGTCAGTATCATACTTCCGCCGATCGAAATGAGTCACTTTACGCTTGAACAACGTTGGGAAATATTAAAAACTTATTTCCAAAGTGAGTGCTGTATAGCCCAAACAGTGCGTTTTTTTAAAAGAAGTTTTAACTGAAATGAAGCAACCACGCGCCTCCTGTACGCAAGTTTGTACAAAATTTTTGTGAGACTGGTATGCTGGTGGACAACACTCGTGGTCTCCGTCATAGTTCGGTCCGCAGGGACGAGAATGTGGCTGCTTTAGCCGAGAGTGTGAGATTCAATTCACGAACATCAACTCGAAAAAAAAATTAATTTAGTTAATTTTATTGCATTTTTCTTTAAAGAAACTTGTATTTGGTCCACCCTTTATAATTGGTATCTGATTAAACTGAAGTTATAAGCCCTAAAAATTAATTTTATCGATCTTACTCTAAAGTGCGTAAAGAATATTGACTTCGAAAACAAAAAAAGATAAATCCTAAATAGAATTTTTTACGAAAGTCATCTCTCTTTCCCTCTTTTCTTCTCTTTCATTCTCGTTTTCTTTTTCTTGTTTTAACTTCACTTGAGTTTTTAATTCATCAATTTTTTCGAGTTTCGTCCTATTATTGCACATAGTCTGCCCTACTGTGTTTATCGATCAGAAGAAGCTGCCCAGCATTGTCCATTACCAAGTGCATTATCATTCACGTCCGGCCCAATATGCAACAACCCAAAGGAGCACGTGCAGCAGCACTTGGTCGGCCGGTGTCTTTGGGTGGATGCTGTTTCAGCTGGCGGCTGATAGCCGACGGCCGATGATGGCGTAGGTACCGGAGATGCGTAAGGAATATGCCGGTCATAAATTCTCCACCGCACTAACCTGTCCGGCCGATAAAATTGAATGAATTAGTTTGAAGTGTTCTTCTTGTTTGTTGGAATTGCTTGTTGTTTTTTTTTCTGCTGATCGTTGTTCATTCTTGATCTGCCTCCTCCTCTGTTTCCAAGCAACAGGATGCTGACGACACGACAGAGTCATCGTCCGTCGTCGTCGTCGTTGTTGGTTACACGAGGAGTAGTAGCTCTGGTTGAGCAGGCTACACCGTCTCTCCATGGAGCATGGTCTCGTTTTGTGTATAATACCTTTTAAATGTTGTGGGGTGCTCGACGTTAACGCTTTTTTAATTTGTTTCCATGCTCGGGTTTTTAATTTTCAAAACCTTTCGCTAAAGGTGGCTCTCCGTGTATCGTATATCTTCTTGAAGCCGAGAGGAAAATTTATTCTGCACACAAGATGCAAGATGGGCGCGCGATCGCGAAACTCTTGAATGAAAACCAGTAAAACTGGAGGAACGAATATGAACGATCACTAAAAGATGAAATAAAAAAAAATCGCTTTACGAGTTTCGAGATCCGCCTTCGACTTCCGTTTACTGTAGTTTTGATGCTAATGTTGATGCTGGGCCATTGGGATGGTGATGTGGTGGTGCAGCATGGCGAAGGAGAGGAGATTTATATCCAAATGGAAATTCAGGAGAAAAATAAAAATTTTGTGTTTAGATTCGAAGATAACCCAAACCCGTGGTCTGTCGGTGGGTCTTCGAGTAGAGATGTGGTTTAATGAATGAAGATGACGTTCACGACGACAACGAATATGTTTGTTTAAAAATAATCTTTTATTTCAATGTGGGAGCTTTTGATTGATCGATATAACCTTTTTTGTGAATCAGATTAAAACATTTGATTTTAATTGTGAAAAAAAAAAAACAGTTTGAGGCGAATTGATCAATTTTAGGTTACTTGCTTAGAGAAAATAAAATCGCCTCTTTCGGGGAACATTTTCAGAATCGTTCCAAGAATGAAAATAAATCTGTTATAGACTGTCGCGGTACATCATCGTCGAACCTATCCACCGAACCACTGTTGGATAGGTCTACTTCCCAATCCCAGTGTCAGCAAGGAACATATTTGAGATGATTATAAGTAGGACTCCGTCCAAGTCGACGGTAGCGAAAAATATTATACCGGATACGCAGTTCGCAATTGTTTCACTGGTGATCTGATGGCATATCTCACCGAAAAACGGAACAGATCTTTACATTGTTTTGGAAAAAGTAAGAATATTGCGCTTGAATTTTCTAAGGCATGTGATAGAATTTGGCATCAAGTTCTGTTATCGAAAAATGAAGTCCTTTTTCTTTGGATTAGAAATTACTTTTGGATCGTTCAATTCATCTTGTATTCGACTTCAATTCTGATCTTCACTAAATAAATTTGGTGTTCCCCACGGCTCCGTTTTGACTCCGACTCTTTTCTAAATTTTTTCAAATGACCTCTTGTCTGAACCTTCTTAACCACTTCTCTATTTTCCGACGACTCTACCATCAGCTTCTCACACTCGTTCTCAAATTCACGTCCATCTCCTTCGGAAGTGGAATTCCAACGGTATCGTATGATAAGCTCATTAAGCTCCGATCTTTACAGCATTATAAAGTGAGTTATAAAAAATCGTGTGGAGTTGTCCTTGAGTGGCACTTCCATCGAAGAAACCGAAAAGCTCTCAGTTTCTCGATTCTCGAGACTGCCAAAAACGCTGCTAAATGCTTAGGAGTTCTCCACAGCCATATCAAATTTTTCAAGCACTTTAATTTGGTATATTTTTAAGGCGGTTACATGTCCAAAATTCGAATAAACCTCACATCTTTGGGCATGCGCAACTCAAACTTCTTTTCTTTTACTGGATAGCATAGAATCCAGAACTGAGCGTTGAAGCTGATGGGAAACAGAACTACAGTGAAATCATCTTTCATGCCTTTCTTGTCTTATCGCCTCTTTAACAAGCAATGTTCACTTTAAGTTGCCAGTTGTATTCATTCCATTTCACCCGTGATACTCGTTTCGCTAGGAATGTTCATCAATTCATACTCGAGATTCGTTTTAGTCGCATAACACGATTATGGAATAATTTACCCGGCTCTTGCCATTTCAATTTGCTGTTTGCAAGACCAATGTTCATCGACACCTTCTTTCTTCTCCTCCCTAACTTTTTCTAACGCTCGGTCTGTGTTTAGCAGTATAAGAGTCTCAATAAACTCTTGAGCGCGTTTGAATTGCAAACAAAAAAAAATAAAAAAAGGTAAGAAACAAGGCATTGGCGGCAGCCTAGAAGGTTTTCAGGACCGTACCTATAGTTAAATGGTCTTTTTCCAAGTCAAAAGTGGCGGTGCACAAAATTTGTCAGTTCGCCGTCTTCTTGTGTCTTCAATATTTACTCGTTCTGTAAGAAATAAAATCCTGCATTTAAACGTTGCTCAATAGGATGGCAAACGGAAAAGACAACATATCCAACATTAACAGGAAAGCTAACTTTTTCTTTAAGCTATTTGGTAATATTGCAAGAAGGAGTGGCGTGTTGTGGAGTGATGTGGTGTGCCGCTATCGTTCTATTTATATAATATAGGTACATGAACAAAATTTGGCTCGTGTGTTTTGTCAAAATCTCTCCTGTTTCAATTACGGTTTAGTAATCTTGTTTCAGGCTTTTAGAGTGCTCGAGGGAAAAAGAATAATTTAGCCGAAAGCAAAAAATGACAATTGACAACAGAGCGTGATAATTAATATACAACATCGGTCATCGACGATCTAAATAGTGATTGTTAAAGTAATTTTTTAAATAAAAAAAATTTCTTTAAAAATTTTCAAGAAAAAAATATAGATTTTAGGAAATAATTTCAAAAAATAATCGTTCACACGTTTCAAAGGTATTGATTTTTCAAAAAAAAAAACTTGGATTTTTTTTTTCAGAAAACCCAAAAAATATGTTTTCGAATATTTTTATATACAAAATTATTTTAAACTTTAGAGGGCTCCTGCTGAAAATTTTTGGTTAAAATCGTTGGGGCCGTTAATAAGAAAGTCGAAAATCAAAAAAAAAAAAAAACGGTTATATGACAGGTACTTTTAATAACATTTTGCCGCAAAATTTTTTTTAACCAAAATGTAATCCACGTCGATAATATCAATAAAGATTATGGATTACGGGTGTATGGGGGGTACCGTTAGTTTTAGAATCACCGAAGACCCCCAAGTACCGAGTTTGAAGAAAATACTTCCAGCAGTTTAGGCTGTAGATCGATGTACAGACATACAGACAGACGGAATTGCCGAACCTAGTTTGTTCGTGTTCTCTACCATTAGAATGTCAACTTTGATCAAAATCTCGAGTTCGATTTTTTTTTCCAATGTAGAACTTGCCCTATAGTACCTTCCTATATCGCAAGTAAAAATTAAAGACACAACGTCTCGAATAGAACCTGAACCAGTCACTTGGTTCAGGTTCTTTACGAGACATTTCTTAACTGCGTGCGTCTTGTAAGCAGAAATTATGGGGATTTACAATTTTCTGTCGAGTCCAAACGGTCAAAATGAAGAGTATATTTAAAGAGATAATTTCTCAGGACTTTTCACTTCCCCGCAAAAGGCAGTACCCCTGAAAAAAAAATACTTTTTGGTCGCTTTGTTACCTAGGTACTTGGATATCTTGCCAGTGGCTTACCGTCGCGTCGCTCTCATATCGTGATTTCGTTTGATTAAGCATTGAAAATGAGTGAAATTAAATCAGATTTCTCAATATCGTGTTCTAAAAACATAAATGAATCTAGTGAATAAGACACTTGAAGGGACAAAACTTTGCCTGTTCAGAAATGTAAAAACCTTAGCTTTTTTGATTTTCAACCAAACATTGTTAGTTTGTTTTTTTATTCAGGAAAAAAGCGCATGCAAAGCATGAAAAAGTGGAAAAAAGTCAGAGCAAATAGGAGGAGAGCGGAAGGCAAGAAATATAAAATCCGTAAAGGGGATATTCTGGCAGCAAAAAAAAAAATGGGCCAACCCTGCAGTTGCAAAAAAAAAATATGTTTCGACAATGAACATCTTGATCTATATGCAAAGTTTTTAAGGAGTTTTATGAGTTAGGGAACAAAGACAATTAAGATGCATATTTGTGTGGATTGATAATGGCAAAATTCAGTTCAAAGGCGTTGATCGGCGAGTGGAAATGAGGTAAGGAAATACCAAAACAAATATGAAATAGAAGTAGGTATGCAAAAAAGCATTTTGTTCAGTTCATGGAGTTGACAAAAGTGGGATTGATTGACTTTCTAGTTTCTTGCTTAAGAAAACAACACCACCCTCGGACATGAGAGGTCGAGACATGTCAACAGGGTTAACAATATTCCAGAACATGTTATCCAAAACATTGACACTCATATAAAAAGTTTTCCAAAACCATCTTCGCACTATCGTCAAAATAAAGAATCGAGATTTACGCGAAAAAAAACGCTTTGTGTTTGGTAAACTCAACAGTCGAGTGTATAACTTTTGATTTTCAACAAAATTTGCTTCTTCTTTTGATGCCATCCGGTGATAATTTTTTACAAAAGACAGTTATGGGTTTTCATTTTTTTGTATTTTCCAATGTAGTACAAAAAAAACCACATGTGCATGTACGACGAAACTATAGGAAAAAAAAAGGTCCAAATGAAGTTATCAGCTTTTTGCAACATTTTATTGACAACTTTTTGGGTGAAAGTGTTAGAAAACTAAACTTATTTTTTTGATAAATGCAGTGCTCAAAATAAAAACAATACTTTGGTCCAATACTTACATGCTCGTGTTAAGCTCACAAATATCTCCGTCATTGAACATCACCTACCAGAACCGAGACATAGTGCAAACAGTAGAAGAACCGGACAAATCCAATACTTAATAATTTTGTTTTTATGACAAAATGATTTAAAACAAATTTTTTAACTTAACAAATGTGTTTTTATGTTTCCTTTCAAAAATAAATTAATATTTTGCAAAATTTTTGTTTTTCTATTTTGAGGTAGTTTTTTTTTTTTATTTTCTTAAAACTTTAAAAAGTGAATTTATCCGGTTGTTACTCTTAATGCTTCAATTTCAACAATAGCTAGCTTTTAATAAGAGATTTTTAAACCTGTGCAACAGTTTTGAAAAAGAAAATATTTTAAGAAATTTCGAAAAAACAAATTGTATCGTAGGCCCAGTCTTCAAAGAAAAAACAAAAAATCGTGTGGAGGATAAATTCAAAAATGTTACCTAACAAGTTAAAAAAAAACGGCAGATAACTCTCGTTTAATATTGGCTCTCACATCTTCTAACTACATCGGCTTGTTGCCATAGACCGATAGTTAATAGTCCCTTAAAAAAGTTTTAAGGTCTTTAATCACACATGATTTAGGTGGCCAATCGAAAGGACCATTTCTCGATATAACACGTTCACCGAATTGAGTTTTCAACAGGTCGATTGTAACACTCCCTGTATGGCACCGTCTTATTGAACTCAAATTAATGAAAATATTGTTTTTTTTTTAAATATTTTGACATTGATAGCTTGGCCATTGACCATTGAAGAGTGCATTCACACTGAAAGTTTAAAGTTGTCGATTCCCAATTGGTACATTTTATATCAACTTTGCAATTTCTCATCAGTCAGATTCATCAAAGTAATTGCTGTCACTTTAGTAGTTGACACATACGTAAAATTCCCTATTGACATTTCTGCAGCCAATTTTAAATTTTTATACATTGCAGACACACTGACTTATGGGGAATGTATCGAATACAAAAAATTTCAACTGTACTCTACTGAGTGAGAGCAATCGAATTAAACCAATATTTATGTATTCAAGTCAAAAGAGATATACTGGTCATATTTAAAGGGATTGAAACGTAGTTCAAATTCGACGAAAAAGACTTTCCAAATGTATATGCACCCACACGTAATTAATGCTCCTCCGTTTTTTATAGATTTGGCAAATGTTTTGTTGTATCGTGATTGTATAGTTCTAATACCTCGTAATCCTGGAAAGTGAATCTTTCAGGAGATTCATGTCGCATTTAAGCGACAATTAGGACTAAGGTACGGACCAGATTTTAACTGAAGCTTCGTTTATTAATTCGTCTCCTAATCAATTCCTATTTAAGGTAATTTTATTTCATTGGCGTAGGTTACGAGATATTAGTCTTCTGTTGTTGTTTAGTTATGGGTAAAGAAGTATTTTATTCATGGGTTTGGATGGTATTATTTCGGTATACTTCTTAGTTACGAGGTATTTTCTTGGCATGATTCACTCGGTAACGAGATATTTCAACTAAAAATCTTAGTAAGTTTTTGTTCAAGAGGTATTGTAATTAATAGGCTTACGAGGCAATTCATGGCATAATTTTCATTCGAAATTATAACAGGGTCTAAGGGTTATGAGATATGAAGTAATAAATTTCCGGTTATAGCTATACAATAATTTAAACGGGGCTTACGAGACTTAACCATCAGATAGGAAACATTGGTTTTTACTATAAAACTGCATCGCTTTGTTCAGCGTTTATATGATGTTTCGTATGGAAAACAAAATATTGATACCACGTTCATTTTGAGAAGAATCTAAACGAAAACTAGAAATAAAGCACAAAAATAAATGTCGCCCTACATTTACCTTCAAGGTATTTCTGTTTGAATTTTCTAAGAACTCGAAACATCTCTTCGCTTTGAAATTATGAGTTTAAACTTTCATCATCATCAATTGATGGCAGTTTGGATTTTCTTCGAGGAAAATGAGGTTTCTATGAGGATTGCAATTCTTATACTCTTGCAAAATTGGAAAGCCTAGAAATTTTTTTCCTTTTCTTTAGAACTTGAAAAACTTCATAAATCTTTTAGAGATAGAAAATCTTTGGTTCCTATTTCTTAATCGCTATTCAATTCTCAGAACTAAGCTCAACTTTTTAAGCTGCCTTGACAAGTTTGTATCGCATTAAAAATACTTGATTTTATTGTGCGACTGTGCCTTTTGATGGCAATGCATTTTTTCAAGCTACATGCCCTAGAAAAATATACCAAACCAGCTGTCCCAAATTCAGTTTCCGGTTGAAAAAGCAATTGTGTAGGAAGGTATGCTCGGCTCGTGTATTTATAATGCTTTCCCAAATATGTAACAACACGCAATAAATTCGTCAAAAAAAAAATATTATATCTTGACATGCATGGCATACATATAAACCGGAACTAAAGAATTTTTTTTTTAATTTTTTTGTTTAAAGCAAACCGGACGCACGTTGGGCACAAACACACAATCCAACTCCAACAAACGTTAAAGAGGATATCTTATGGCAAACACACGCATTGGCATTATCCACCGATCGAATGCGGAGTCACAGAGGGCGTCAGTCGTCATGTGTTCAGCCGGTTCATGCCGGTACCCTTAGTCATAATTAAATTACACCAACAACATCGACAGTATACAACCGACCGACAAACATTTCAACAGAAAAAAAAATCCAAAAATCGGAAGTAGTTCCGGAAGTGAATGTGTACAAATGCGTACTTAATGCAAACACAATTAACCACGTAGGACGGAACGGAAGCAACCCCTCAATTTTAGTGTTACTTCCGATTTTACTTGTTTTCGGTTTTCATTCATGATTCTATTTCGAGCGAAAAGGATATAAGCCGACATATGTACGAGTATGAGGGTTGGTGTCGGTCCGTCGTTCGGTCGATCCTTTTTTCGGTTTTTAAATGCACACATGGTGACATGAAGAATGCAGTCACGCACCCTTAAACACACCAGCAAAATTGTGTACGTTTATAATCCTATCCGGTTGGAATTTGTTGTCATTATATGGACGAGGACGATGACGACGACAGAGGCGAAGACGGAGGAGCCTGCTTGCCAGACGGCTGGACAGATGCTGAGCGCATGTGTAAACGGTAGCTATATATGGACGAATGCACAAGCCAAAGGCTCTCATTGTTCAGCACGGAAGTTACAACGAGACAAAACAATGAAAACGAAAGAAGGGACATATTACTTCCGTGCAATTTGATTATGACACGAAATACCCTTTCGCAAGGGACGGAAAGTTTCAAATTTCTAGGGGTCTATTAGGAGTTTTGGCAGTAATTAATAAAAACCAAAATCATAACCAAAGAAAAGAAGCAAGGTAAACATAACGTGGATTTTCTGTTGAAGAGCATTTGTCGGAAGCATGCATTAAGTTGAATTAGAGTTAAATTCAATTAGTCTTATAGTCAGGACTACATCATGGCGATAGGAATTTTACGTTACCCTCTCTACCATAGTATCTTACCAATTTCAAAATTAAGATCCTGTTTGGGCTACACAGCATGATTTTAAAAGAAACCCCAAGATGGCTCACCCTGTACTATCGGAGCATTATCTTAGCAGTCCCAAGCAAGCCGTAGCCAGGGTAGTTGCAACATGCTGCTCTGGAACCTGACCAATAGTAGGTAGAACAAGCAGCGAAGCTGGGTATTCCTTACAATTCGCATTGTCGAATTTTTGGCGAACAGCAAGAAAAGGAAACATCAATGAATTTCATCCGGCTCTAGCCCAAATGCGAGCTCAATTATTCTAAAAGTTCTTCATTGACGACCTTGACGAACGACCTGTCTGAACTAAAGATCAAAGACTTGATCCCCAAATCCCTCATCATATCGCGTTTATTCCACAAGTCAATAAGAGTTTATAATATCAAACGGCGCTAATTGGGTCACTGATCAAGAGTATACGTGGCCACATCTTCTACCTACCTAGCTAGGACAAAACATTACCTTAAAGGAGTTAAGGAATTAATAAGAAACTAAGGTAACATAACATGTTGTGGTCCATTGTAATTATTGGGGGTTTCTGTTTTAACAATGGACCAATTCATGGGTCGGCTCTCTTTATCAAATTGATAAAAATTGCAGAATTTTGTTGAGGTAACAAAAAATATTTTGTTGTATCCACAAAATTATTTTTTTATGCTAAAAGATTAATTTGCTGAAATAAAAAAAATATTTTGTCAATATGACAAAATTTTGTAGAATTTACAAAATTAATTTGTCATATCAACAATTCTTTTGTTGTATTAACAAATTTTTTTCTTAATCTTAAAAATTTGTTTTATTTTTATTATTATCGGACTAACAAAATTTTATGTAAAATTAACAAAATCGTTTTGTTAAATTAACAAAATTTTTTTGTTAAAGTAACAAAATTGTTTTGTTAAATTAACAAAACTTTTTTGTTATATTTTGTTAAATTAACAAAATATTTTGTCAATTCAACAAAAGATTTTGTCAATTCAACAAAATATTTTGTCAATTCAACAAAATATTTTGTCAATTCAACAAAAAATTTTGCAAATTTAACAAATTTCTTTTGTTGAATCCACAAAATTAATTTCTTGAAAATAGTTTTTTTTGGGATTTAAGTGCACTAAAATTGGCGTTTCGTCCCTACGATCTCACATGCAACCATCTGTGAGAGCGTATGGACAATGCGCAATTTTTGTTAAGTTTAGTTAATCTTACATCGATTTTTTTGACAAAAACCAAATGTGAACTCAATCATACACAAAAGAAATGTCATGATCAAAAAAATATACGCGCAGGCTTTTTTGGTTTCCTTACAAAATAGTTTTATCTATCTGAAAATATTATTTTGTCAATATTACAAAATAACTCAACCCCAAAACAAAATTTTTGTCATTTTAACAAAAACGTTTTCAATTTTTTGTTAAATTGACAAAAAAAATTAACAAAAACTTTGTGATATTGACAAACATTTACAAAACAGATTTTTTGTAGATACAACAAACATTTTGTTAACATCACAAGAAAGTTTGTCGATGTGATAAAAATCTCTGTTTTATTTTGTTATATTAACAAAACTTGGTTTGTTAAACTGACAATATTATTTGTAGCGCATATTCTGTTAAACTGACAAAAAATCATGCAGAATTACAAAAATATTGTGAAATCAACAAAGTCATTCTTTTGTGTTGCCAAAAATTTAATCAAAACGATAAAATTGTTTTGTTGAAGGTCAACAAAACGTTTTTGTCAATATTACCTAGGAATTTATTTTCAGTGTACCATAGAACCATTTTTACAACTTTAGAATTTCTCATTATCGATAAAACTGATTTTAATGAAATTTGTATAGCTTTTAAAAAGCTTGAAAAACATTGTGTTTCAAAAATTTAAAAAAAAAAATATTTTTTGAGTTTTTGAAAAAAAAATAATTTTTATATCTCAGAAACGGCTCAATATTTTTGTTTGTAAATTTAATTTTTTTTATTTGAAAAATAACAAAAACTTTAAATTTATTTGAAAAATAACAAAACTTTAAATTGGCATACCAACATTTTTTCTTATAAACGCTTTAAAAATTTATATAAAAGCTTATTTTTTTAAGAAACCAGTACAGACTTATAATTTTTGTTCTTGCATAAGCTAATATTTGCTTGAATCACATGGCATCCTTATTTTAGCTCCAACTATACTAAAGAAGTTGTTTAAGTCATTTAGAAATGAATTCTATGCTTATGAACAGTGTTTCTTTAATAACATAAATTTTTGAAATTCTTAGTATTTTACATAAGAGCAAGTTCGTGAGACTCAACCTAGCATTTTATTTTTATTGAATTATAGATCGTAAATATTAATCGAAAGAAAAAATCTTTTTATTAAAATTCTAGGAGCCGTTTTTAAGAAAAATACGATTTTCGAAAACCATTTTTTAACATTTGTATGGGTATGGTTACTGTTATTTTTAGATAAAAAAAAAATTGCTGCTCACATCTTGTAGATTGTGTTAAAAAACTTTCAAGTTTAGAAAAAAAAATTGAGCATAGCGTATTAGGTTTTCAAAATAAAAATTTGAATTTTTTTTTAATCCACATTTTTTTTTTAATTTGAATACCAGTTGAACCGTTTTTGAGAAAATAAAAAACAAAAAAAAATGGTTCTAGGGGGGTACCACTAATAACCATTTTTAGGAAATTTGTTTTTAACAAAAAAATCATATGGTATGTACTGTAATTTTTGGTCTTAAAACAATAAAAAACAAAAAAAAACTTGTGGGAGGAAAATTTAAAAATGATATCCCCCATATTTAATGAGATAAAAATGTTAAAATGCATAAAATTGCTGTCTGGTTTCTAGAAAAAACATAGTTCAAAAATCGTTTTATTGTTAAATTAATTTTGTATATAAGAAGTTTCTTTAAAATTTTCAAGAAAAAAATTGAGACGTCAATTTTAAGTATTTATTAATATAGATTCCAGGAAGTAATTCCAAAAAATAATCGTTCACACGTTTTGAAGATATTGATTTAAGAATTTTATTTCAAAAACCCAAAAACTGTTGTTTAAAAAAAAAATAAAAATCATATTTTTCCAAATTCAAAGGAGCTCCTGAACAAGAATTTTGGTTAAAATCGTTAGAGTAGTTAATAACATTTTTTTCGAAACTTTTTTTTACCAAAATCGGTAGAGCCGTTTTCGTGATAAATAAGATTTTGCATTACGGGTGATTTTTTTAGGTCCAAAACTAACGGTACAGTTTCGGAGCTAAAAAAATTAAATTCCTCCTCTAGGGAATCACCGATTACCCCTTAGTACCGAGTTTGAAGAAAATACCCCTAGTAGTTTGGGCTGTAGATCGAGGTACAGACATACAGACAGGCGGAATTCCCGGACCCACTTTTTCGTGTTGAAAGAAAATTAAAAAAAAATTCTTCAATTTAAGGTGATTTGCGATATCCATTGCTAAGTTCTAGGACCATTTATATTTTTAAGAGACAGTATAATGTAGTTAGGTTAAACAAATCAACGATCTTTTTGAAAACACTATCGATTTCAACTATATTCAATTCTTCAATGCATTAAGCTGACAATTGAATGCGATTTCTTGAAAAACAACTTCCCAGTGTGATCTTGGATATCTGATTTATTGGGTCTTGTGAATAAAAAAAAAAGCTAAAGCTGAAACTTGGATTTTTAAGTAAAAGCTTGATTTTTAGTGAATAAAAATAAGCTTAAGCTAGCTAGCTAAAGATGTTTACTAGTAATAGCTATTTTAAAATAGCCAAAGCTAAATTCATTTAGTTTTAGCTTGTTTTCCTAGCTTAAGCTTCAATTTGTGTGAATAAAAATAGCTTAAACTAGAATATTATAGTTAAAGCTACAAAAATTTCAAGATTTTTTCGACCTGTCTAGAAAGCTTTGACTAATTCTTATTTTCAGTTTAACTTGTGCGAGTTGTCAATTAAACATAGGGAAATATCTCAAAAAATAGGACTGTGAACGTATAGACCCAGAAACTGACATACGAAATGTTAAAAACATTTTTTAGCCGAAAAATACTTGCCCTGTAGAACAGATAACAAATTGAGGCAAAAAAACTTTCCTTTCGGTCATACATGTACCAGTTTTAGCTAAAGCAAACTAGCCGAAACATGTGAATAAAAAAACGAACACCTTAAATTACGAAGCTTAAGCTAGAATTTTCCAGCATAAGCTATTTAGCGTTATCATTTTTTTATTCACATAAAACGAAGCTTAAGCTAGTACTGTCTAGCTTTAGCTGCTAGTAAAAGCTATGACTAGTTGGCTTTAGCTTCCTCCAAAAAAAGCTTTAACTTTTTTTTTATTCACAAGACCCATTGATAGCCACTTTCGTTAGCCTTCCTTGAACTTTATATCATCGTCGAAAACTTCAGGTTTGTGTTGTTTTTTTTTTCTGTATCAAATTGTTTGTGTGCTAACCAATCATTCTACTTAGTCCAAAATGTATTGAAAGGAAACAATATAATTGAGGAAGTAATAATTACAAGGCGAAGACCATCTGGATGAAAAATCGGCTTTGGTCTCGTTCCCGGACAAACTCGAACTCACAGGATACCATTCTGCATTTTTAACATCTGACTTTTGGTTTAAGAGTGTGGATTCTATAGAGTGCAATTTTCATTCCACCGCTTGGGTTATTTTTTGTTTGAATTTTTTTTATTTCGTATTACTTAATCTTGTTCCCGGAGTTTTTTTTTTTGTTTTTCTAGTGCAACGAGCTCTCTTTATCCGAGGCCATTCCCGATGATGACATGCACGACACGATAATGAGGCTTTGTTGTTGTGTACAGGAAATATGTGATTGTCCAGAAAATAATGCGAAATTATCGTCCTTTTACGATATCGAAAAAAAAATAAGAACAACCCTTTCATCTGTGAGTTTACTACTTATCGTAAAGGTGCAGAGGAATAGTAGACCCATGAGCCCTAACGAGAGTTGGTAGTTGGTTATGGCGGCAGCAACTATGAGAGTAAACATTGAGTGCGATATTTTATGCCAGCAATCAGTCATGTCTTCTTTGGGTTCTATTTAAACAATGAACGCTTCTCCGATTCGGGATTTATGTAGTTCAATGCCTTTGCTGGAGAGCTACTATTCGGAGCGAGCTATCTTCGACTCCTATTTCTACCCCCAGGAGTACGAGTAATATTTTTTTCTGAAAGACATACAACCAACACAACAGAATGGAACGGGCCGGGCGTATCTTGTTACTAATGTGTCAACATTAGAACCGAAAGCATAATGCAGGCATAGGCATTGGCATTCGTTTCGACTCGACTGAAGAGAGACTCGACCGCGTGAGTCTGAGTTTACTCTAAACACACCTGTGTCAACAGTATGCCCTCTTGGTGCGTTCAAGAGGGTTTGTAAGGTTTTTTTTTTATTTTTTTTATTATTTTGAATTTTTGATAAACGGGGGTTCGAATCTGAGACTGTGAAATCTTACTTTTTTATTATCAGCATGTTATTGTGGTTTAGTTTAAAAAGCGCACGCACGCATGCCCCGCCTCTGTCTCAACAAAGACTGATTGTGTTCGCTCATTGAACTTTGGTTATTAATATCTTTATGTGTTTTTTTTTTGTGGTTTATTTTAGTTCCTAAACCTACAAATTGGGGACAACACTTAACATTCGATATTCGTTCTTTTTGTCAAGGGAACCTTTCATATCGAAAAGTCTAGGAAGACAAATAATATTTTTTTGTAAATTAGACACTTACCTCTTTGCTTGGCACACAAATTGGAGTACCCTCTTTGACGATACCATTTTCAACCATTACACCCATAACGATTGGATCACGACTGTTAAAAATAAATTGAGGCAGTATCTGAAATTAGGAAAACATTTATTTTTTTTGTTCTTTGATTTATAAGATAAGATAAAAATTTTAAACAACAAATACATTTTGATAAAATTTAAATTTTTTGCCAAAAAAATACGATACAAAGATAAGATGCCATAAATGATATTTTATTAAATTATTTTGTAATTTATTTATTATAAGTTTCGAATTACCCCATATGTGGGATATTCGAAAAAACTATACCATCTGAAAGGTCAGTAGATTAGTTGGGTATGAAGGGTCAGCTAGTTTGAGTCATACACGATATGTAATGTTTTTTTTTTTAATTGAGTAACCAAATACTAAAACCCACTGATTTTTTATGACCAACTAACTACGGGTCATTCAGATGGTTTATTATTTTGTTTTTGAATATCCCACTTATGTATGTATTTCTTTATTATTGTAGCACAAAAGTAGGTTATAGGTTCATATTAACCTATTGGGACTTAATTTGTAAACTTTTTTTTGGGGATTTAGATCGTTTTATAGTTGGGATTTAGTTCTTAAAAATGTGAGTTAGTTTATATAAACCAAGTTCCAATTTTGGTTGGGGTAAATTCGTTTTGAGTCAACTCTTTTGGATGTTAGTTCGTAATTCCTAACTTAAATCAATAAGTAGGAAAGATCTGGAAGTAATATGTATGTCCCCAAGCTACTGATAAAAATCCCGCTATCAAGGGTATTAAGGGTCTAACTATCCCTTAGGTTTTCCATTGGGACTCTTAGATTTTGAGAATTCATGAAGCCTATATTGATTTACTGGTGTCTGACCATAACCAAGGCATGGGAGCTAGAATCTTTTGAACCTGCGAAGCGCTTCTGACAGGTACAATTGATCGAGAAAACTGTTTAGCATTGGTGTCCGTCTGCCAACTGAACATACAGAGAAACAGTTCAAAGTGAAACAAGACCAAATTGGCTTTATATTGAAAATATTAAAGGCGGATTTCAATAATGGGAATGAACAACTTTTTTTATCGAAATTTTTTGTCTGTATTATATCTCCAACAAATTTGAATTAATGTCCCACTTTCGACCAAAATATTTCAGACTTATGTGTCAAATTCGAATTGAGTTTTATGTCCAAAATAAATTTTTCTCACCGGCAAATTTCAGTGTCAAGCAACACTGTTGTAGACCCGATTTTTGCATAACAAAAATTATTTTCAGCAACGAATTAGCAGTGCACCAAGTGGTCTCTAATTCTTTTAAAACCACGATAGAATTGCCATCGCTCATCACCATCAGTTTAGAGTGCTATCGATCAATGATAACCAATTAATTTTGACGCAAATTGCATATTGAGATTCGAACGGGACAATGGAATGATGGCATAATTAACTTGCGAAGTGAAAATGTGAACTGGCCACAGCGATTGTGCGGTTTGTACCCGTTACACCTCTTCTTGTAGAGTTTTGTTAATTTCCAAGTCTATGACAAAAAAAAACAACAAAGTGTCCTTCAAAAAATATACAAAGCACTCACTAAATTAAAGTTTGTCCACTATTTGTCAAGCTATTAACTGTCAAATTGCATCTGAGGTGGAGGGATTAAAAAACCCTTGAAACAAATTAAAATTGTTCATGAACTTCATTTTTTTTTACGGAAAAAAATAATTTTAGGACTTCCTTACAACTTTTATTTATGTCCGCAAAGTTAGCACTACCACTTCAAAATTTTAAAAATGTAATAATTGGATTAATTGTCGTGAATTTGTCGTAAATTTGCAAACTTGACAGTCAAATTAGCACTAGCACCCCTCAAAATAGGGTAAAATGAACTCGAAAAAGAAAAAGGTAAGTGTTAATAATTGTCGTGAATTTGTCGTAAATATGTTGTAAAATCAAAAATTTTCTAGCGCTAATTTTTTAAAAAATAACCCCTGGTAATGCTAACTTGACAGTCAAGTTAGCACTACCACCCTTCAAAATACGGTAAAATGAAAGCGAAAAAGAAAATCGACTGTGTTGATAATTGTCGTAAATTTGTCGTAAATATGCTGTAAGACTACAAATTTTGTCGCGGTACGCCTGCAGCTATGAACGTTAATTTTTTAAAAAATGACCCTGGTAATGCTAACTTGACAGCCAAGTTAGCACTACCACCTCCTAAAATAGGGTAAAATAAACTCGCAAAAGAAAAAGGACAGCGTAAGTAATTGTCGTAAAAGAAAAAAATGTTCGCATCATTTTTCCTCAAAAAAAATGCCATGAAAATGCAAAAGTCCATAAAATAGCATTTTTTCATAATACCTAGCACAACCATACCAAAACTATCTCTTATAACTAATTTTTTACTCTGCAATTTGTTTAAAAAATTGTCGTAAGACGTATTTGAATAAGTTCCGTCATAAAATAATTTGTCGAACAGAAGTGGCCCAATATGACTACGTTGAGGAACACCTTAGTTGTTGATTTTTGTTTCTAAAGTGAGATTAGTTGCTGTTGATTTACTACTGACAAGCTTTTTACATCCTTTTCTTAACAAATTAACTATAATTTTGCAATAGGCTAATAATTTCCACACATTGTTTTGGTCCTCATTTACAAATCGGAGTTATGTATGAACTCTTTCAGCAGTCAAGAAATATACCTTTTTTTAAAGACATATTAAAAAAAAAACAAAAGAGGTTTTGACAAGTTTAATCTACAATTTTTTGTAAAACAATGACGGTATGTTATCAGGAGGCAAACTAAAACATTTTTTCAAACAACATAATTCAGAAAAGATCTCGTCTTCAGATAGAGAAATGTTAGAGAAATTTAAAAGAGTTGTAGCAGAAATATCAGAATCTATTGCAGAATTATTGGAACTTAATTTAAAATTTGTTTGGAAAAATAATCACAAATAGTATTTAGATCACTTCTTACAACGCCACCATAGCTAATAGTAGATGGAATCCTAAAGGATTTCCTCTTAGAATTAATAAATTTCCAGAAACATTTCGAATTCGTTTTAATTTTTGATTCAATGGACAACGTGTCGTCTATACAAAAATGTACATAGTTACCAGATACGTCTTAACAAGATGAAATGCATCTCTACTCAATATTACTCAGATAGTTATTCATGCTAACGTAATCAGCTTTATTGAAATCATATCTATACTTAATAAAATATTCTGTACCGTAAAATTTACTAAAAGAATTAAAATTCATAGAAATATTCAAAGCATTATGGTGAACATCATTTTTACAACTTACTATAAGAAGAAAAATTCTCTTTGAACAAAGATACATTCAAGTCTTCATGAACAAAAACTAGATTTAAAATTCTTAAAAGCAGAAATAGTTTTTAAAACTATTGATTCATTATTATCATTGACAACATTAAACGGAAGTAAAGACTTATCATGATCAGATATTCAACATTTGGATAGTCTTCAAAACAATTCCCCGCTTGCTCTTTATGTTTTTAGCCACAAAATGTCAGGTTCCACAAACTGTTCAGGGGGTGGCCGTGGCGCGATGGTTGTGTGGTCGCCTGTCAACCTCATTATCACAGGTTCGATCCCTGCCTACGTCTATGTCTTCTTTAATTCCATTAAAACCTTCTAAAATAGTCATCAATGGGTTGCTGGTTTACTCATTACATGTTGTTTAGGCATAACACTAACAACATGTGATTGAGTTAAGCTAGTATGCCCAACGAGGATGAATATGAATAAAAAATAATGCGAATTATAAGGGACATAGAAATAAGACACGGCAGTTCTCCACTTTAGTTCAGCCGCCATCCCTGGAGATAAAAAAAACCACCTTCAGTCTCAACATCGTGCCACACATCTTTCCTATCCTTCTTTTTCTTCCGTAGCTTCACGCCCGCGCTGTGTTGAAACATTTAAAGGGTAATCATAATCCCTTGAGCGCGAGTCAATTATAAAAAAAAAAAAAAAAAAAAAAAAAAAAAAAAAAAAAAAAAAAAGTAGACGAACTGGTGGAAAAACTTACCTTTTTCACTAAAAAAAATACAAAGATCGATCAAATGCTATGAATGGAGTAGGTAGGCGGTTTAAATCGGAGTACTCAAAATAGAACCCAAGACGAATAAACTTACAAAATCGAAAATATCAACTTTTGTCAAAATGGCGGTCGGAAAAAAATATTGCAATTTTTGTTTATGTATAATTACATCAACTATTTTTAAAGTTCAAATTAAAACACGACAGGTTAGCACGGACTTGGTCTTATGTAAAAGACTAAAAATTTCAAAAATGAATGTTTTTAGAGAAAAACTGTTCATAAGCATAAAATTCATTTTTAAAATGACTAAAACAACTTCTTTTGTAGTTGGAGCTAGACAGGATGACATGTGATTAAGCAAATATTAGTTCATGCAATAATCAAAATGATAAGTCGTTGTAGTGGATTCTTAAAAAATAAGCTTTATATACAATAGGGTGGGTCAAAAAAAAATCAGTAGGCATTGGAATTCTACTGAGAATATCTTTTGAATGGCTAGAGTAATCGATTAACTACACACATCTTTTTTGTAGAGCGTTCAATTTCCTAAAGAAATAATTGAAACTCATTTGACAGTAATTATTTTTTATTAAGTTACAAAATTCAAAACAAAAAAGTTATTTTCCTTAAAATACTTCAATCTTTGACGTTGAATATCTTTTAAATGGTTGGATTAATGAAAAAAGTATAAAACCATTTTTGTAGAGCGTTTAATTTCCTATAACTATTGACTATGCGATTGGTTAAACGATCTATTGTTGAAAAGATACGAGTATGACCATTTTTATATGATACGAAATTGAAAATGGAAAACTATTCTTGATTTTTTTTGACCCACCCTAATATATAAATTTTTAAAACATTTTTAAGAAAAAAATTTGATACGCCAACTGAAAGTTTTTATTATTATACGAATAAAAAATAAATTTCCAAGGAAAATATCGAGCTGTTTTAGAGATATAGAATTTTCCAAACAAAAAAAATAGATTTTTTTTTCAAAAATTCAAAAAATATGTTTTTTTTTTAAGTTTTGAAATGCAATATTTTTTAAAAGTTTTTAGAAGCTTCTCTATGAAAAATTTCATTAAAATCCGTTCTGTCGGTAATGAGAAATTCAAAATTCTATGGTAGGTACAGTAGGGTGGGTCAAAAAAATCAAGTATTGTTTTTTTTGGATCCGACACATGAAAACTAGTTCCTAGGTACCTTTAGAAAGTACTTACCAAATATTAGCTCTTAATATTAACGGGAAGAATATGCTCATCATAGTTTTCCATTTTCAATTTAGTATCATATAAAAATGGTCATATCTTATCAACAATAGATCTTTTAACCAATCGCATAGTCAATATTTGTAGGAAATTGAACGCTCTACAAAAATGGTCTTACATACTTTTTTAATAAATCCAACCATTTAAGAGATATTCAACGTCAAAGTTTGAAGTATTTTAAGGAAAGTAACTTTTTCGTTTTTAATTTTGTAACTTAATAAAATATAATTATTGTCAAATGAGTTTCAATTATTGACTATGCGATTGATTAAACGATCTATTTTTGATAAGATATGACCATTTTTATATGATACTAAATTGAAAATGGAAAACTATGATGAGCATATTCTTCCCGTTAATATTAAGAGCTAATATTTGGTAAGTACTTTCTATAGGTACCTAGGAACTAGTTTTCATGTGTCGGATCCAAAAAAAACATTACTTGATTTTTTTGACCCACCCTAAGGTACAGTCAGTAATATCTTACTTTAAATTTTTTTTATTAAATTATATATAAAAATTTATAGAAATAAAAAAATATCAAATTTCTGGGAGCCGTTTTCTAAGAAAAACGATTTTCGAAAACCATTTTTTAACATTTGTATGGTGAGTACCTTTATTTTTAGGTAAAATAAATTGTTTTTTCTTAAATCTTGTAGATTATATAAGAAAACATTTATTTATCAAATTTGAAAAAATCGAGCACAGGGTTTTCGAAACAAAACTTGAAGATTTAAATACACAATAATATTTAAACATTGGAGGAGCAACAAATAAATAAAATCGGTTGTACCGTTTTCGAGAAAATCGAAAACAAAAAAAATGGTTTCAAGGGGGCTACCAAAAATAACCATAACCCAGCTTTAACTAAATGAAATTTTAAGAATTTTTTTTTTAATTCTGTGCGACAGTTTTTGAGAAAAAAAACAAATATTTATAAAATTTCGAAAAAAAATTTCATATGGCAAGTACCGTTATTTTGGTCTTAAAAAAAAGAAAAAAACGTGTGGGGGGGAAATTTAAAACCCATATCTACCAAGTTAAACGAAAATTGTCCGAGCGGTTGAGGCTGTAGTCGAACAGTCAGAATTGAGAGACCCACTTTTTCCTCTCGCTATCATCGTAATGTCAACTTTGATCAAAATCTCGAGTTTAATTTTTTAATAAATGCATAACTTGCCTTATAGATAGTTCCTATAAGTCGCAAGTAAAAGGGTTTTTACTGGAATAAATCAGCCAAACGGAAGACATACTTAGCTTCAAAATAGCTTTGTTGGTCTTTAGTCCACAAATACGGCTCTTGGTTGTCAACTAGCCAAGTGAGATCACCGGGACGAAAGGCCAATTTTTGTGGAATTAAGACCAAAAAAGTTTGTTTTAATCTAAAATTAAAAAAAAAAATTGCTTAACAAAAACTAACTTAAATAAAATTAAAAATAAAATTAACAAAACAAAAAATAAAATTCTCAGAAACTAGTATTGAAAGATAAATCGTAAAACAAATGCGAAACAGAAAAAAAAAGTTAAAAGAAAAAAATTCTATGAGTCATTTTCGAGAAAAATAAGATTTTCAAAAACGATTTTTTGACATTTGCATAATAGGAATCATTATTTTTAGCACAAAAGAACAATTTTGCTCCAACGTCTTTTAGATAATATTCAAAATCTGTTAGTTGTCAATTTTCCAACTAATCGACTCATCTTGTGCTCTTCGAATTATGAGTTTTCAAAAAAAAAATTAATAAAAAAAAAATCACTGCAAAACTTTTAACGATATTAATCATAAAAAAAAAGATCATCAATATCAGTTTAACCGTTGCTGAGAAAATCGAAAACAAATATACGGGTCTATTGGAGTTAGCATAACCAATTTTTGGACAATTTTCCCAACTGTAAGCGACGGTTTAACCACGTAACTTTTTTTTTTTAAATTTTTTTCCAAGATACATAATAAATGTATATGGAATAGTATTTGAACAAGAAAATATTTACATAATTGAATAAAAAAAAGTGATTAGAACATGCTATCTATAAAGTTTAAGGAAAGTCAGAAAATCGCTTAGGCTGACAGCCAAACAAACAGGCAAAAATAATTGCAAACAATTCAAGAAGACACAAGGCGATTTTGAGAATAATAATATTTCCTGCTTTAGAATATCTGAATAGTAGGTTTTATCTTTTTTGGCTCAAAGAACACTTTTGAAATATTTGAGATAATTTCTGAGATTAGCTTGATGATCTTGATCAAGACGTTTATAAAATATTGAGTTCTTAGCAAAAAAAAAAAAAAGGAAGTAAAGAACAAAAGGTAGTCACTAACTATAATAAATTATAATAATTTATTGGTAATATATTTATAAGTCATGGGGACGTTTTTAAAACAAAAATTTAAAAGTTTTCTTAATGACCATAAATGTTTTATGACAGGGAAAGTTATTTTTGGTCCTAAAAACATTTAAGAAATCAGAAGATTTAAAAACGCTATTCTTCAAGTTTGAAGAATATCAAACCATCCGTTTGGAATAACGCCGAAAAGACAGATACACGGAACTGTTTTTTTGCTTTCAAGTGTGTTTAAAATCTCGGGTTAAATTTTTGTAACGAATCCATAACTTTTCAGGAACAGAATTGGGGAAAATTAATAATTTGTGTTCCACACGGTAGTATTATTGGTCCAATTCTGTTTATTCTACCATAAAAGCTACAATTACGATTGACACGTTAAAATGTACATCCAACATTCGAATGAAATGAAATGACAATCTCAACGCTACAACGATACTAAAATAAAATTTTGGAATTTTGAACTGGCCATATTATTATAGCAACAAATGACCCAAATTTGACAAAACAGACCCGATTAAAAGGAATATTTTAATAAATCCAATAGTTCTTGAGCTATAAACTGTATCGAAATCGGATAATTTTATTATCATTTTGATCCAAACAAATTGTTTCATTGGTTCCAAGTTTAGAGACATAGATATTTACGTCAAAACACACCAACTTATTTCTTTGATCATCTTTAATGGTAACTTACCTTAAGTTTACACGGGAAGACAGCAACCGATCGGAACTCTTCACGTTTCTTTTGTTTAAGTTCCTCCCGATAAGCCATGAATTTATCAAATAAATGATAAATAATATCGGCTTGGAAGATTTTCACGCCCAATGAGTCAGCCATTTCTTGAGCATCACGTTCAACTTTAACATCAAATGCGAGAATAGTTGCATATCTGAAAAAAAAAAAAAAAAAAAAATTTAAATTAGACAAAGCTTAAGAGTGTACTCGTCTTTAAATATCAAATGGGCTACAATATGTTTGTTTATGATGATCTCACTCTGATTAAAAGCCAATTGATTGACAGAAAAACCAGAAAACCAAAACAAAAAATTCCAGATTGTTGTGTGCAATCAATCTGTTCATGTCGACCTCAATAACTGAAAAAATCTGTCCGTCTGATCAACTATCAAACTCACACCAAGCAACAGCAACAATTTATTATGACTTCCCATTTTTTTGGCGACGACAAACATTTTTATTACATTACATTTGTCACGAATTGTTCGATCGTAAAAGCAGAAGCACTCTAACTTGAATGAGTCCAAAATTATATATGTTGAGGGAGTAAATCACACGATCAAAAGGGATCTATAAAGCAGCAGATGAGATCACTCTGACTGTTCTGTTTCAATTGATGTCAATTGTTAGCAATCTTTTTTCAAATACTGTTAAAACATTTTACGAAGAAGACTTTCTGTTAGAGCTACCTTAAGTTAGGAAGTACAAACGACCAAATGCAAGGTTGTGTTAAGCTCCTACAATTACAATCTTTAGAGCAAAGCTGAGAAATAAATGGATTATGCCGATATGTTCCATCGCTCCCCAATTTGAATTTCTTAAGAAAACGAAGAAGTCTTGATATTCCTAATGGAGATATCCATTTGCGTACAGCTGAATTCTTGTTGGATCAACACGTAACACCATCGCACTCTTCTATTGGACGTTTGTAGTCTTTTGATAAGCTGTATCCCAAATGGATAACAGTTCAAGTAAGAGGTTCACAGCAACCAGCCGTTGAGGAAAAACAATGACTATAGCAGCGAAACAGTTTTGTATCTTAATTACGTAGAAGGACCGAGAAAAGTCGAACAGCAAAAGTGTCGAGAATTCAGTTTCTGTAGTCATCTCCCAAGTTGGCCGATCAATTTATCGACATGTACGAGTAGATCAGGATCATCGTAGATCTTTGGTGCCGATTATTACCAAACAAACAGCAGAGATGAATGATGAATTAACCAATAACTAAGTCAACAGAAATTACGCCACAAGATCGTCGATTTGATAGTCTCATTGGTAAGAAAAAAGCTCAGCATTCATAAGAACTTGCTCAATGACTTTTGTTCTCAGACGTGTTTTAACGAAGAACCCTTACCATAATCTGATCCTATCAATTTTATCTAAAAGGTATCTGACTTATCAAAGGCTTGGGGACAAAATCAAAAATAAGTATTGGTATAAAAAAGAAAGCGTTTCAGATTTCAGCTTTATACTTCCCACCGAGGCGATCTCCAATTGAAGAATACTATGTACAACTACTAATATTGTTAGGAAACAACTTCCTTGTTGGTGGCGACTTCAAAGGCAAACATGCCCACTGCGGATCTAGGCTCATAACTACGAAAAGAAAACGACTGTTTCTATTCTATTCGCCCAGTTCCCCAACATACTGGCCTAACTGATCCTAAAAACACCAGACTTTACTAACTTTTTCCTAGTTAAAGTTATAAAACCAAATCATATAAGTGTCAAAGGTAATTCCAATCTATCATCATGCCCCAGTAATCTTGTCACTAAGTGAGGTAGAAGTAACAGAAAAAAGTTATTATAAGCTCGTGAATAAGAGAACAAATTGGAACGAATTCTGAGATAAGCCTGAAAGTCTTATAATCTTCAGAAGATGTTGATCAACTTGGTCATGAGGTAGAACAATTTATTACTGATGTGCAACATGCTGCAGAAGAAAGGGCTTCAATTATTTCAATATGCAGAGAAACTATGCCGTCGAAATAAATGAGCTGATATTGGAAAAAAAGGAAAAGCTCGAAGAAAATAGAAAACTACGAGATAAGTCGATAAGGCAGTATTCAACCATCTTAATAATAATAATGAATTAAAGAATCAGAGAATCAGTCAATTCAAAAATGATTCTTTTACCAGCTTCTATCGAAGATAGATCAACTTGATCGGAAACCTGAAACATCTTCGCTAAATATCTTCAAGCCATTCTTATCAAGATGAAGCTACGGATGACTTACAGTTTGTTGATAGAAGTGAAGAATATGAAATGCCCATTCTCATGCCCAAAGAATTAAGAAGCATAAACTTAGAGGACGAGCTGTAGAGTGGAGCTAAAGCAACTCATCTAGCTCTGGATTGCAATAAACCCTCCCAATTCGTTCGAAAAGCATGTGACAACACAAGTTATCTAACAAGAAATCTGCACGCTAAGAGCTAAGAACTGCTTAGGGTTTGAAAGACACGCCTTCAGAAGCCTTTAAAAAAAACTTCAATTCATAACAACCGTAAGCCTTAAGCTTGAACGAATTACATTTTTTTTAAATTGCAAAAGTAGTTGCTATACCTAAGCAAGAAGCTAAGCTCTTTACCCACAGGCCAGTATTTCATATACCAATCATGGCAAAAGTTTTCGAAAAAAATAGAAGGAAGAGGATCTATGTATGTCGAACCATCAGTTTGGATGAAGAAATAAACATTCCACGATGGACCAAATACATCGAAGTACGAATGCTGTACAAAAGACCTTGAACAAAAAAAAAACAAGTATTTTCATTTCTATTCTTAGATTTTACTCAAACCTTTGGAAAGGTTTGGCATTTGGGACTTGAGCACAAATTGGACATGCACCTTTTCAGGCATTACTACGAAAAACTGAAATAGTACTTTACGAAACGACCCTTTAGATTAAGCTCTGACGAAAATTACTCGAAACTTAAGAAAATAGAAGCCGATGTACGACAGGGAAGTGTCCTAGCACCAACCCTTGTATTTGTTATATATTAGTACTAGGGATATTCCAGTGCTAGTACTCCTTGGCATTGTGACGGTCTTGGGTTTAATTCCGATTATTTTCAGGGGCATATTGCCTCTTGTGAAGAATATCTCTTATCATGAAAAGTGCTGCTCCGGCTAATGAGCCAACAAATTATAGGTCATTCATTCCTGCCAACCACACAGGAAGGACACAGGTTGAGACTTGTAAAAAACAATGTTTGCTCTACGAAACGGAATGCCCTCTAATTTGTTTTTCAGAACATCAATACTTGAGCCTGAAAATACGTTACGATAGCTACATACAAATATTTGAAAATGCAGTCCATAAAGTCAAAATTGGACTCACCAATGGTGTTTCTATGGTGCCAAAGTTTCTTTTGAACCTTGAAATAAACTTTGAAAATTCATTGAAAAAAAATCAAAAAATCTATGGCTGGTCAATAAGTGAAAATAGTTGACCTTTTATCAGAATCTAGTGATCTTTCAGATGGTAAATCATTTTTGTGAATATCCCGCAAATGAGCTCCCAAAAATCGGGTGTGACCTTCCGCTACCTTGAAAAAGTTTAAGCCTTTCTTATGAATTTTCTTAAGCTTGCCAATTTCAAAAACTAGTTGATCTTTTTTGACCAATTACTGTCCAATTAAATGGCATACTTTTTTACGAATATCCCATAGATGGGGTGCCAAAATCTCAGAGCATAAATAATGTTCCAATTTTTATCAAGGGTTATTCTGTACATTAAGCCAGTACTGTCAAATACCTTCGAATGATTTTGGATGCAAACCAGAATTGGAAAGAATACATCGAAAAGATTGTTATACAAACAAGTGCTGAAAGCCGTTTGGGCAAATGGTATCCAGCTATGGACTCGATCCAAAAATTCACAGACAAAGAAAGTCCTTCGTGATATACTCGTAACGAATGCCTTTTGGTTTATAAGAAATAGCGATCTACTTCTTTGTGACCTTTAAGCAGATATGGTTACAGAAGTGGAAGAAAATCAGCGACTTCAAAGTCATACCAGCAACGAAATGGACGAGGAAGAGGTAGAATCAATTCCTTATCTTCAATGTGAATGCCCTGCTCTATCCCATAAACGTAGGCTCCCTGCAGGAGAAATTTTCTTCGAAGAACCTAGTGATTTAATTAATATAGGCATTTGCAGTCATTCTTCTTAAGGAGTTTCAAATGGTTAAGCGAGTAAAGAGAAGATTTCTAGACTCATGTGGTATACAAATTGGCCAACTATGATCTTAGGCTAGAAACGCGCTTGCGATTTTAATTGCACGGTTTTTTATTCGCAAAAATGGAGCACATGACTTTAAATGAGAATGAACGCACTTGATACCAAAAAATCGTGATGATTTAAAAGTCGAAATCTGTTTCATTTTTCTGGCGATGCGATTGTCGCCAGTTAAAATGAAACAAATGCACTCAAATGGATATGCTCACACTTGCGATTTAAGTTACTGCGACTTAAAAATCGTAGTCGCAGTGTGAAATTGAAATGTACGCTCTTGTGAATTTCAATCGCATGATTTTTAAGTCGCAAGAAACAAGACACATGGCGTTCAATGTGAATGCACGCACATGCGACTCAAAAAAATCGTATCGATTATAAAAATGAAACAAGTTCTATTTTCTTGTCGCAGAATTAAATAGAACAAATGAATTCAAATAATACTGCACCGACTTACGAATTTTTAATTAAATTAATCGCCTCGACAAAAAATCGCAAGTGCTTTCTTAGGATAGGACCGCACTTGCAATTTTTCGTCGAGGCGATTAAAAAGTCGTAGTCGCGACCAGTGGCGGCTGTACCTTAAGTGCGCTCGTGCGCTGAACCACCAATTCAAAAGATTTAAAAATTACAAAATATTACTGCATCTTTATTTTTAGATTCCCATATTAATATTTATTTTTTAAACATACGTATAAGAACACAAACAAGTAAAATTTCCAATTATGACGAAACAATGTAAGCGCTTTGCTTTACTATTAAGACTTACTTTCCCTGCAAGTAAAAATTCTCGTGCGCTTCGGCGAGCGCACGAGGACTGCTAATATAACTTGTATGAGTTACAAGCAAGTATCCCTGACGCGTGAGACAAAAGATATTTCATTGAAATATATGGAGAATTAGCCTGCTCTCGTGCAGCGCACGAGAACCGAAGATTAACTACAGCAACCGATGTTTGACTAGAATGCGCTGCGCCTGCGAATATGTAATGTTGTTTCGCTCTATCCGTGACTGGGTAAATATTGTAGGTTTGTAGGTGTTAGGTTAGTAATCGTTTTTTATTTTGGTTTTGGTTCGATTCTGTACTGTGTACAGTGTGTGGTGTGGGATAAAATGAACAGTGATTAGGTATATTAAAGACAGTAATAAATCTTTTTAAAATAAAGTTAATATAAAATTAGCCGGATCGCCAAGGCCCTTTTTAAATTTTACATGCAATATTTTTGGCGGAGAATCGATTTAGACAGAAACCTGAATCCACGATTTGACGCATTTAAGTGAAAAAATAAAAAACATGATTCCTTGCTAAATGTAATAAGTGTGTCAGATTTATACATGGTCGAAATTCTTCGAGCAATTATACAAAATAATAAAAAATCGACATATACATGTAAATTTTTGTTTTTTTTTGCGATTTTTAATCTTAATACCTACTTAGTGAGCAAGTAAAGTGCACCACCTGTTCAACAACCCACCAGCCGCCACTGGTCGCGACAAATTATTGTCATGCACGTACTTGTGATTTTTTTGCGCGCGATTATTTAATCGCAAAAAATAAAACACACTACTTTTTATGTGAGTGCACGCATTTGCTACAAATAAGTAGCGACAGAAAAATCGCTTGAAAAAATGTAACTTGTTTCATTTTTATAATCGCTACGATTTTTAAGTCGCATATGCGTGCATTTACATTTAACGCCGTGTCTTATTCCTTGCGGCTAAGAAATCGTGGATTGAAAATTGCAAGTCGGTGCATAACAATTTCCTGTTGCGACTACGATTTTTAAGTCGCAGTAATTTAAATCGCAAATGTAAGCATATCCATTTAACTGCATTTGTTTCATTTTAACTTACGACAATCGCATCGCGTGAAAAATGAAACAAATTGCGACCTTTAAATCGTAACGATTTGTTGGTATCAAGTGCGTTCATTCTCATTTAAACTCATGAGTTTTATTTTTGCGGCTAAGAAACCCCGCGATTGAAATCGCAAGTGCGTTCCTAGCCTTAAATACAGCAAATGGATTCAAATAATACTGCAAGGACTTGCGAATTTTTAATAAAATTAATCGCCTCGACAAAAAATCGCAAGTACGTTCCTAACCTAACTTAAAAGTACGAGACAATATTCGGAGACTTACCCCCAGTTTCACAGTGAGAGTTTAAACTTAAGTTCTGCTGAACCTGAACTGGAGTTTAAATTTGCAGTTCAACTCGTCCGGTTTCACAGTCTTATCTGAACTTCAGTTCATTAAACGTAGTTTAAGTAAATTGTTTTCTCTTTCTATCTAAATCAAAGAAAAAACAATCAAGGAAAGTTTGTTGTGACCTGTGACAGGAAACAAAAATTAAAAATGAAAATAAATTATATTTTCAAATGTTTGAGGGGGTTGTCGAACTGAAATTTAAACGGCAGAATAGTGTCGTT
Source organism: Chrysotoxum bicinctum (assembly GCA_911387755.1). Lineage (NCBI taxonomy): Eukaryota > Metazoa > Arthropoda > Insecta > Diptera > Syrphidae > Chrysotoxum > Chrysotoxum bicinctum. The sequence continues at coordinate 173,407,292 of OU426989.1, forward strand.
TAACTTAAACTACAGAATGAACTCTGTTCAAGGACTGTGAAACCAAATTTATTGTTGAACTGAAGTTTAAACCAAAAGTAGGGTTTAAACTTCCACTGTGAAACTGGGGGTTAGAAGGACAAAGCCACATTAGCTGAAGGCCTTAAAGCTACATATGTGGAAGTATCAAAAGTTTAAACTTCTCCCAATGTGAATTTAAATTAGGAAAATTAGGAAAGGTCGATATTTCAAAGATTTGTCCAGATCCTTGTGGTTTTCGCTTGGTAAAAGTCCCACAGTACCATGGTACAAGTGTTTTGTCAGGATTATCACCGAAAAGAAAAAAACGTAGCTTAGGGACAATATAAGAATTTTGAGTAGCGCCTTAGGTTCTAGGTATCTTTATGGTATCATCTAGTTGCCCGGATGCGATTTGAGACTATCTACTTTTATCAGAGCATTATCGCAGTATCTCACTTGTAGACTAGACTTTTTGTCATTGGCAGGAAAATTACTCTCAGGATCACTTTGACAAAGGATACATCGATCACAATATCTTTTTGGCACTCAAAAAACAACGGCTCGTAGGGAACCTGAACCTACCTAACAGTTTGTTTTCTAGTCGAAAAAGACTGGCCCTACATTTTGTTCCTGAGTTCGAATGGGGAATATGAGGATTTGTCACTTCCTCAAAGGGGGAACCATCCTCGAAAAAGAAATTCAAGGTGGCAACGGCTGGGGATCGAACCCAGACCTTCAGCACTACAGTTGCAGGCTGCTAACGCATGGAAACCTCAATAAAAAAAAGGCTCATAAGTGCCAAGGTGAAAACATAATAAAACTCGGAAGCTTTTTCAGTTCCAAGTTCTTTAATTCTAAGATATTTAATCTCTAAAAAGTTCTTTTAGGCATAGACATACATAAATTGCTCTTTTAATTTAATGACTAAGCATGGTTTCTATGAAGACCTTCTCCTTAAAACCAAATTAAAGAATTTTCAATCTTAACTTATTTGCATCATTGTTGCAAAATGTCCAGCATCACAAAAGATTCTCGAAGACAAAATTTATTACAGCCATTAAATATCGTAAAAAACGTTGACGTTCAAAACTTAAGATTAACCCATGTAGCGGCAATAGTCTCCCGTTCCAAATTATTTTTTTCAGATTTATATACACCCTTTTTTTGTCGTCTTTTGTAAGGTTTAACCCTATCAATCCTACCTCCCGATTCGACAACAACAAAAAAAAATATGAATTTTGTGTCTGTTTCATAAATTGTCCATAAATTGCATTATAGTTGCAAAACGTATAAACAAGATGACCAAAGAAAAGATGCTAGCACTAACACGAAGTTGTAAAGGGTGTTTTTTTTAAATATTCTCGAAGGTTCAGCCATGTTATATTTTTTTTTAAATCCACTTTTGAAATGAATTTAGATTTGATTTAGATTCAATTTTTGAAAAAAAAAAAAAAAAAAAACAAAACAAACGTCGACACATTTCAATTTTTATTTGGAACTTACATAATATGGGAAGCTGTTTAAAGGTGGTCTAAGGCATGATTAAGAAAGCGTACTGGACAACTGCTTGAAAAACCGTGTTTTGTTTCGCCTGATTGGTGTGAGTTATATCTCAAGAGTCAATGCATTGTTGTTTATCAAGTCGAAGAGGAGTACTTCTTGGAAGAATGGAAAATTTCTTACTTCTATTCATAAATCAGGTTCTAAGAATGTTGTAGAAAACTATAGTGGCATTTGTAAACTCTCAGCAATTTCCAAATTGTGAAAGCATAATTTTCTAAAAAGTGAATATTTATCGGATATACAACATGGCTTAATTTCCGCTGGATCTATAGTACTATTACGAATTAGACCTATTTCACTTAGTACGTCACCAAATATTTAGAAGAAAAAGTTCAATTGGACGCAGTTTATATGGACTTCAGTAAAGTCTGATTCTGTGCGGTGAACCACTGAAACCACTGGTAAAAACTTGAAATTTTTGGTTTTTACTCATAGGTTCTTAAACTGTTATCTTCTTATTTATCTTGCATAAAACCTACTAGTTCAGATTTCAGATACTAATTTAAATGAAATAAAGTGTACATCTGGCGTCCCCCAAGGCAGCCACCTTGGACCTTTGCTTTTCATAATTTTCATTGATGATATCATTTCAATCTTCAAAGATAGTAAATGCCTCCTATATGCTGACGATTTGAAACTATTTTTGAATGATGCGAGTCTTGATGAATTGACATCGACGAAGGTCAATTTGGTGTCAAATAAATAGTCTTAAATTAAATATAAAAGAAAAGTGTAATGCGATTTCTTTTGATACAAGATCGTATAGTTTAGAGTAGGATTATAGAATTGAATCTGAAGCTATCGACTGGGGTTTTCTCGTGTTATTCTCGACTTCTGACTTTCGTTTAAAAGCCATAACGGTTAATTCAATCGTTGGTTGGTTTCATAAAACGGAATCGCAAGGACTTTCGAGATCCCTTCGCGTTATTATCTTTGTTCATATCTCTGATTAGATCTTTAATAATCTTTAATCTTTGATAAGATATGATTTCGACCTTCCATTAAGTTAAAACGTTACATCTATCATCAAATCAGTCAGTCCTGCAACTTCTGCCTATAAAGAACTGCCCTGTCACACTCTATCAACTATTCTATCATACTTTCTTATTTACAAAAAAAAATGAACACCCTGTATAAATTAATCATCGAGATTCAAAGAGTTTTTTTTATATCTTCAAAAAGACGAAGATGATCAATTGTTGTTGTTATTTGTATCTTTTTGGCAAGAACCTAAGTGGATGTGATTTTGTATTGGGTTGTTTTTTTTTTTTTTTTTAGTGATTTCACCCTTTCTGGCGAATTCTTCCTGTGGACGATTTTGACAGTTCATGTCTGAATTTATCTTATTTACGACAGACATTGTGTGTCAGTTAGGCACACAGAGGCTAATGTAAATGTTATTGAGTGTCTGTTGAATGAGTTATGCAGAAAAGATTAATGGCCTGGTCGAGGGATTCATTTAATATGAATGAAATTTTTTTTAGTGAAAAACTCCATATGTATATAAATTGAGTGGACATTGAAAATACAAAATTTATAGTAGGATGAAATTTGAGAATAGTACGAGTGTATGGAAACATTAATCGATTTATGTGACGCATGGAATTATATACTCAGTGAATGGACAAAGAAAATGGAGAAAATAGAATAAAAACTAAGAGGATTTGTCACCTCCTAGCAAAGAGCAGTACCCTTAAAAAAAAAAAAAACATTTTTTTGAATGAATTTTTTTACTAAGCAGCGGTTGATAAGGGAACCCAGAGCTACGGCCGGCATGCCAATCCAACCCATAGCCAAATTAATTATTCAATTTTGTCCTTGAGTTACTTTTCTACTAAAAAAAATTATTTTGAGTAATGGAAATCTTTCGATCTTTCAATTTTGTCTGTAAAGCAGAATAGATGATATCTGTCAAGTGGCTGCCGCCAGTCTTGATACACATTTGTGCCCGTTTTATCACATTTTCCATGATTTTTCGCAAGATTTCCGGTGATAACTGTTCGCATTCTTGTCGAATATTCTCTTTAGGGACTGCCATTATCTGAGGTTTGTTGGCATAAGCCCGCGACTTCCAGTAGCCCAAAAGAAATAATTCTGGGATAGTTAAATCATGCGATCTTGCTGACCTTGCCAAATGGCCAAAACGGGAGATTACGCGACCAGAAAAAGCTTCCTCCACAATATCCATTGTGGATCGTAATATGTGTCGGTTGCACTTTCATCTTCTCACCTTCTTCTGCTCCTCCAGTTCCGGCAGTAAGAAGTCGTTTATTATAGCCTTGTAGCGTTCGCCAGTAACAGTGACCGTATTGCTGATGGCGCCCTCAAAAAAATACGGCTTAATCATTTCTCTCGCCGTACCTCATCGTTCATGATTATTTTCGACACAAAATCGTCCCTTTCGTTCTTGCGATTAAGGATTGTCTTGACAGTAATTCACACGCGACGGACGGTCAGCAGGAATTAACTGATATGATTGACGTACGACGATAGGGTGATTAATTTTGCGCCATCATGTAGATCCTAGCTGTATCGCGCTAACGTCACAATTTAACGCCGTTACCGCTCACTCTCCTACTCTCTTAAAATAAGGAAGTGAGCCTAGAAACGTTTATGTAAACCAATAATTGTTGTCCATTCGGTCACATAGACCGAGCCATTAATTGCAATTTGTTGTTGTTTTGAATTTATGAACTACAATCACATCATGATACTGCTCTTGATACACTTACATGATGAACGGAAATTTTCTCAATTGTATCAGCGCTCGCAATCTGCTTATTGTCAAAAACTCGGCATCGAAATGCTGGACTGGCGGTAAAAGGGTCTTCTATAGTGTGATTATGTTACGAGTGAGAGGTTCAGAACCGATTAGGTCATTCTAAGCCTAAATACCAGCGATTTCCTAGGACATTTCTTCGTTGGATTTCATATTATCTGTCGTTTTACTCTTTTATTAAACGCCGATGATGTCTTCGATTTAGCCCCCACACCATAAAATTAAGTTGAACAGATTTGAACGAAATTGAAGATATCACCAGATAGCGCATTTTCTTGCCGGAACCCAAGGCATTTTTGGGTGCCGTTTATCGGGTTACATAGCAACTATGGACTTAAGAACTATTTAAGAAGTATTTTGTATGCGACGTTTAGGTAAGGTTAGGTTAGAAGGGTAGATGATACGGCAAGTTGTACATTCACAGCTGCTTCTCGAATGTCGGCTGGAGCATTCACAAAGGAAACCCCGTGCTCAAGTTCGACGAGCTTTTGCCTTTTCAGCTGCTCATGTGAATTCCTATTGATTTGTGGGCCTATAGGACTCCAACTTAGATGGATAGTTGAACTCTGCTTATCTTAAGTAAATATTCCGTTTTTTTTTCTTCTAAATATTTGGCCATAGTTCCTTGAAACCTGACAAGTGTCGAATTTTGGCCATAACAACCGAGTGGCATAATTACCGAGGTATCAGGGGTTTCGCTTGGATCAAGAGATTACCCGTTTTTGCCCAGTTCATCAGCCTTTAATTACCCCGTATGTATCACAATGTTCTCAAATCCATCAAAGGGTAATGTAATCTGTTTGAATGTTCATGTTTGTGAAATATAGTTCTATGACCGAAGTGATCCAATTCTAACACTGTTTAAGTCTCGAATGGGGATAGTCAAGGGAAAGTTTCTAGTACTGCTGTTAGTGTAGTCTAATAGCACAAGTTGCGCCAGTACACGCAAGTGTTTCAATTTTTATCATGGTTTTTGATTGGTTTCTTTGTCTCTAATGCTAGCTACCAGACAAAGCACGCGTTCGTAGAAATATCCCTTATTATGGATAGCTTCATCTAGTGAATGGTTTTGGGGCTAGTACCCCATCTTTTACAAAAAAAAAAACTTTACTCCAAGTGTAGGGTATCATTTTTTCTTTAGTATTTTCTTTTCATGCGATATGAGTGTATAAATCTTGCAGAGGATCAAGGATCGCTTTCTTTTAGATGGGTCATATGGAGCGATAGTTCAGTCATCGAGCATTCTTCCTTCCACCCATACTTGGTTAGTAATTTGATGCATTTGAATCAGTGATAAGGTTATCTTCGCTCTATCGGCGTTCCGGTCTTGGACTCAAGAGGCAATTGCTTGACTTTTTTGTATACTATTCCATTGGCGAGACCCGTCGATTTCTTTAGGAAAAGGTTTTTTTTTCTACGCAGCATCTTCTTCCCCTTTTTTGATACTCTTCTTCCCCACCTCTAATTTGGCACTGCAATTCATTCGTATGTGCATTTTCACCCACTTTTTTCAGTTGAAGACATTCACCATCATTTTTTAGGAGTAGTAACTTTAGCCTTTCGGCTGCCTCTTTGATGATATCGCATTACTGGGACCACTGATTGCTGTCGTCGATGATAGGTGACCACACAGCGGAGAGCTTTTCGCTAAGATGTTTTCTCTAGAATTTGGAAAAGGCAAATGTACTTAAACGCCCAATGTTGTTCTTCTGAGCGGTACTATTTTGTTCGTTTGTTTTTTCAAAATGGCCACATTCGACATTCGCCCATCGAAATTTACACATGTCTAAGACATCGGTTACGTGCCTGCGTCAATTAGCACAGGCTCAATTTGATTTGTGATTCGCCCTACTTGGAGAGCGTCCGATTACTTGGTGGATCCTTAGCCCTGGACACCTAGTTTTACTTGTTACCAAATTACGAGCTATTATTTGGAATCTCATATCTCTTGTTGATTTGTGGAGGCTGTGCTTACGAGTACCAAAATGTCCGCAAAAGTTATTCTCTTATCCGACTTTAGAATTTTAAACTCTAATCCGTATACTTTCTAGGTTATTCAACTTTAAAGGTAGAAGCGTGTGTGCATATAGGTCTTAAGTTATCGAAAGAGACTGTAATGCGGATGCCATCCAACCAGGCGACCAGATTGTGTAATCTTTTGACGCAGCTTTAATAAATGTTCTACTTTTTTCTGATCATCATATTTATCAAATCCACTGGATTGCGGTTATATCTGTCATTATCCGTCTGAAGATAGACTCAAGCTATTGAGTTGAAACAGGGTTGTAAAGTGTTCTCATATTCGAGGTTTTTATAACTCAGGTTATTATTTTTCGACTTTCCAAATCTTCTTGCCGCTTGAGAGCTATCATTATCCAAAGCTCCTCGTGCCTCTCTGATAACCGATTTTTCTTTTCATGGTAGAGAAGTACCACACAACCTCTAAAACACAACTAGTCTAGCATATAGGAATGGGACTCTTGTCAGGTACTGTGATAAGGAAGCAGCATTATGGAATATCTGATAGAGTAATTATGTACTTCGATCCCCGAAACGCCTCCCGCTCCAAATTGATTCTATTTTCCCCCGACCATACAGTAAAATTGTACCAGTTGAAATATCAAGTACTCCACAATGTTGCTATAGTCACTTCTTTAACTATTTTTCTTGAAACCCTTCATCAATTCTGTTTTTATCGAACATCTACATGTTTTGATCAATTACACCCCGCTCATACTTCATGAATAGAGTAATAGCTTCTAAGAGAATAGTTCTCTACAACGTACTTCCCACCTCACCCTCCAATAGTCCCTCATTCAGGGCTTCTTCTACGAAGACTAAATGTCACCCATTGATTTATCGGACATTTCATGCAAACAAAGAACATTTTTCAATCAATCAGCTATTAATGTAAAATAATAATAATTTTACGAGTAAGAGTACGAACCAATCGGAGACGCATAAATTCGTTATGAGCAATTAAAATTAAAATCAAAAATTTAAATTTTAAAACGGAAAGCTTCATTAATCTTCCAAACTTCAATTGTCCAGAAAGTCGGCATCATTGGATTCCTCCTGACATCAAATTACCTTTATTGTGTTCGTGTCTTCCTGTTTTTGGTGGCATGAACATGTAAAGCACCCTCTGGACCATGGACGAGGAGGAGGAACTTTGGAGCCAAGGTTTTGGGTATCTCTACTACATAGTTGTATATTGTATCGCATTCATCATAAATTAGTCACGGATTTACGTTTGAATCGGTCCTTGCTTCCATCACGACGACGCGACGCACGACGATATGCACGGGTGACGTCTGACGTGTAGGAGATATACACTACTGATCGTTCGAAATGGTACATATATTATGGCTTTATTAATCAGAGCAAATATTTCTATTAGTTATAGAACACAACGTCGTTCAAGCGGATGGTCGTGCGCCTTCAATTGCTGAGTCAATTGGACCTTGTAAGCGAATAAACCAAGATATTTGTGCAGAATCCTCCTCAGGCTAGTGCGTGAAATGTTGAGCTGTTGAGATGTCACCCTCTCGGCTACAGCAGCCACATTCTCGTCTGTGCGCATACCTAAAATCATCAAGCAAGTATTGGCAGCCAGTAAGAACTATTGAGCCATATCCCTGATAAACAGCGAACTTAAAATATTGTAAGCCGTTCTGCAAGACCATGATCGGAAGAAACCAGTATGTCTTCCGGACTGGGAAATCGACTTTGGACAAATTCACTGATACTGAGCAAATCCTGAAAAAGACCAACAAATTTCAAGTCGGTATTCAACACCCTTTCCGGCAAAACCAAAGCCGCATAAGAGAGCATTTAATGTCAGAAGGTCATCAAGATGGTGGCTGATTGCAAGATTTCAGGAAAACTGATCCCGCACTAAGGCTCGAAGAGAATATGAACCTAGTGACTTACATCTGTCAACCATTAATGTGTTCGTGTTGTCCACAGGAATGGACGGGACCTACAATATTCTTCCAACTCCCATTAGCAGTTAAGATGAGAAGCACTTTTCATGACACGAGTACCCTTGGGCTATTTGTCATTTCCTCGAAAGGCGCAGTTCCCTTGAGAAAACATTTTTTAGGCGGATTGTGTGCGTCTTAAGCTGATCTGCAAAACTATAATCTGCAGGGAACCAATGTGTCTTCAGGACTGGAAAATTGACTTTAGACCAATTCAATGCAACATGGGAACAAAGAGGTTTTCACACCTTGGGAATAGCTCTTCCGAACTCTTCCAAACTTAAACAGATTTTCATGTGACTTTTTCAATTTTGGAGAAGGTATTGTGGAAGGTAGACGTTGACACCAAGGGCAATATTTAAAAAAAAAATCTGCCCAACTATTAGGATATGTAAAAAATATGGATAACATTAGTTAATTTCAATGTTCCGCAAGAGAGAGCTTACGATTTCTGACAATGGACAAGGGATCTCCTTAGAAAGCCACTGATATTTCGGTTTGGCAAAGCAAGTGGCTTCAAAACTTCTCACGCCTGAGATGAATTGTATGTCCTACAAAAGCATGTTAAATAAGGTTTGCTTCTATCTATCGCTGTCTGGATTATTGAAGTTCAGAAGAAACGAAAACTACACATTATAAAAACACAAAGACCTATTCAAACGACCATGAATGTAGATTTGTGGATTTTTTATTTTATTTTCTTAGGGCTAGTCGTACCCACTTTGTGTTTTTTTGAGAGGATTTTGCCTGGAAATCGTAATCGTAATATATATAATAACGATGACCCATAGAGGCCAATTAACGATGATTCAATAGAATCAATCCCATCGCAGGCCAAACGATCCGTGTTTAGTTGGAGCTTGGCAAAGCGGTCCAAGACAAAGAAGATGGAAGGCTTTTGTTCCAATTTTATGGTCATAGTCAGCGGCGAAGGTGGCGATGATGGGGGCAGTGATGGCTATGGCGATGAGTATAACAATTAAACAAAACTAAAGTGTTGGAGTTGGTGGCTCATTGTGCGGTCACAGTTGTTAATTTAATGAGTTGAATGAGTCATAAAAGTTACACGGTTTATGACTTCTAGTAATATTAATCTTGATGTGATGTTTCATTATCTCAAGGGGTGAGATTATGAGTCAAATTTTAATCAAACCGAAAATGAATAATAAAATTCAATGACTAAATAAGCAAAAATTTTAAATATTTTTTTTAAGGGGAATTGACTAAGATAAAATTGTGCAAAAAATTGACAACACGATAAGTTCATCTTTGTTGAAGCTGCCAACATTAGGACCATAGACAACATTTTAAGTCTTATTCGTATTTTAATAATAAGACTCTATTGCTCCAGAAAGTGTTGAGTAAGAAATATTCTGGGTATGGAGCGCTTCCACTTTTCAGTATTTCACAAAAATAAGACTATACATTCTATTAATTGTTTAGACGGGTCGGTATTCACTAAACTCAATTTTAAAATTTTTAATAAAATAATCTATATATACGAGTATGTTCGTTTGTCTCGCATAAACTCGAGAATGGCTATACCGATTTTGCTAAGTTTGATTTTGAAATATTTGTTGAAGTTCAGGGAAGGTTTAAACGGTGAGAAACATCAATAATAATTAACTAAAAACGACAATTTAATTTTCCAATACAAAATGTTCCTAGCTGTGAAACATTTGAGGTCTTTACACTAAAAATTACTGCAGAAATTTACAATTAGACATTGATCATGATAGAAGATATGTGTTTATTGATGGAAAATAAAGTATTGTTGTGTTTGGGTATGAAAGCACCCAATCGTCAACAACAATACGATACTGAAGTATTAGCCGAAACAGTTCGTTCAAATGTTCCTCAATTGAATGAGCAACAAAAAATTGCGTACGATACTTTGATGGAAGCTGTGAACAGTGGATCTGGTGGAATTTACTTCCTTGATGCTCCCGGGGGGGTCTACTAGAAAAACATTCCTAATTTGTTTGCTGGTGGCAAAGATCAGATCGCAAAATTAATGTAGATACAAATTTTTTTATTTAGTTTTTACCATATTTTTAAAAAATATATATGTATGTAGGTAATACGAAGTTCACCGGGTCATCTAGTAAAAAATACAAATTTTTAATATTATTTTTGATAATTTTATAAAGAAATTTTAAAAGTTTCGCGCCACAATTATCATCGCTGATGTACAGTCTTTGGTAAAAAAGATACAAGGTGGAAGAATTTCATACATCACATCGATTGCTGCGAAACCAAGTCGTTTGCAAGATCCGGACTGAAAAACACAAATTTTTTTTAAAATCGCCTTAATTTATCTTTAAATGGTCGAATTATGTGGAAGGCAAAAATGTTCTGATTGTTATCAATGAGTTGAACACGCAATTCTTAAAATTACTCAACCTCACTTGACCAATATGTAGAACTTTATGAAAATTACTCTTGCACCTCTGATTCATCTTTTGAGTTTTCTGGAAATGATTGTACTGCTGCTGTTATTGAAAACTTTTTGTTAGTTAGGTCAAATGCATCTAGAATCGAAGGTATGCACATCGTTTGCATTAGGGCTTTACTTCCACACATATTGAGCAAGATTACATATTTTTGGAAAAATGCCAATATAGTACCCGTACTAAAAAAATTAGAATGGAAAAGAATTTCGACTAATATCGATTTTTCCTTTTCTTTCCAAGGTCTAGAAAGGATAATGCAAATGAAAATCAATTTGTATTCAAGCAGAGCCAATATTCTGACACCTTTCCAATCTGGTTTCCGGGTAAGGCTTAGCTAAGCAGCAGCTCAAATTAACGTGACTGAAGATCTGATTCAAGCCGTTGATCAAGACAGGGTAAAAGGTTTTTAGTGTTTAGCTTTCAATACCCCTTGACAGAATGGTAAGTGCGTTAGACTGTCATGCAGAAGGTCTTGGGTTCGATTCAGAACGGCTTAAGAACATTGGATAATATCTTGTATTCGATGAGTAATGACATTATGGTTAGTCTTCATGACAGAGGTCAAGGTTCGATCCGCCTAAACAAAAATGTTTTCTCAAGGAAACTGCCCCTTTCGAGGAAATGAAAAATACCCCAAGGGCCTTTCATTTTAATTGACAAAAGTTGGCAGATTATTGTAGGTTGCATCCATTACTATCGACAACAGGCACACAGGAATGGTTGAGAGTTGTAAGTCACTAGGCCCGGGTTCTCTGCGAGCTGTTGAACCACCATTTTTTTTTTATACAATTGACCACTCGATTCTTATAAGTTAACTTCTACACCAAGGTCCACATTTATGCAATCTAGAGGAGGTTGTAGAAATCATCGGCAATTCTAAGCCAAAAAAGTCTGCTGGACCAGATGGTGTCTCCTACTACATCCTGAAAAGGCTGCCACAGGCGGTAATGATTTTCCTCACAATCATTTTAAACAACTGCATCAACAACTGTTACTTCCCCCAGAAGTGGAAAACAGCGAAGATTGTGCCAATTCCGAAGAAAGGTGCCTCCAACTTAGTTTCCAACTACAGGCCAATATCACTTCTCAACAACATCAGCAAATTACTGGAAGAATTAATCTTACGAAGACTGAAGAAATTCTGCTTTGAAAATTCAATCATCCCTGACATGCAATTCGGCTTTCGAGAAAAACACTCAACCTTGCATCCACTGGTAAAATTCCAACACGATATCACCACAGCCCTCAACAGTAATCGTGTCACCGTCGGATGCTTTCTGGATGTCGAGAAAGCATTCGATAGCGTGTGGATAGACGGTCTAATCCACAAACTTCATCTTATGCAAGTACCTCCGCCATTAATAAAAATTCTCTTTTCTTTCCTATCTTTCAGGAAATTTTTCGTTCAAGTAAATAATTGCAAGTCAAACATGAAGACCATCAGAGCTGGAGTCGCCCAAGGCTCAAAACTAGGCCCCTTCCTCTACAACTTGATGACTTCAGACCAACCTTCACCAATTGGATGCGAGAACCTTCTGTATGCTGATGACTCGCTCTCCTACGCCACATCAATGTCACCTCTAATCGCTGTCCAAAAAGTAGAAACCCACATTAACAGACTCTTCCAATTCTACCAGAAATGGGGCATCCGAATCAATACTTCCAAATCGGAACTTGTCTGCTTCAGGAGACCTTCAACTGGTAGAGGCCTTCGCACCGCAACAATTTGCAGAAATCTGGTCCTAAGACTCCCTGACGGATCCTCCATAGTGGCAAAGCCAAATGTCAAGTACCTGGGAGTGCACTTCAATGAGTTGCTAAGGTTTAACCTGCACTCAAGAAATGTTCTGAAAAAGGCCAGCTGGGCCTTCAGCCGTTTGCACCCATTGCTGAAAAGAAGATCAGGTCTTAGCCAACCGACAAAGATATTAATCTACAAGCAGCTCCTGCGACCAGTGATCAGCTATTCCTTCCCAGTCTGGTTTTCCATCTCGAAGACAGCTATGAAGGAACTTCAACTATTCGAAAGGAAGATACTGAGGATCTGCACTGGACTTTACTTCGACCGTCAACGACAGAAACACTACAGGAACGAGCATCTCTACACAGAAGCCAATTTAATCCCGCTGGACAAATATCTAGTTCTTTCAATGAAGAAACTAATGGGGAACATCATCGACCACCCGAATCAGCTTATGAGAAGGATGACCACAGAACAACGACATCCCGAGCCGAGGTACCTCAGTGTGATGGAAACTCTGGATGACAACGTAATCATGGACAACGAGGAAGTAGTCTCGTTCTACGCTGACATTGGGTCAGCCTACCACCGCGGCTAAAACGCCATCCCTGCCCACAACCCACAAAAATCACCACTGACAACCAGGAATGAACACCCTGAGGACAATACAACCGACATTTTAAATTTAATTTTTTTTTCGTCATGTAAATCTATATATATAAAAATCAATGCCACTTTTCGTTGTGTTTCTATAACTCAAGAACGGGCTTACCTATCCAAACCAAATTTTATAGCTTTGTTTGGACTATTTAGTAGATGGTTTATGTGAAGTTTGCACAAAATCGGTCGAGTGGTTCTTCATTTATCACATTTTTTGTAACAAATGAATTCAATAAATGTCGGATCATTTTGTTAGTGGGGATTTTGCTGTCAAATTGAAACTTATATTTTTAATTTGATTTATTCTTTTTTATATGAAGGAATAATGTCACAAGCCGGGCGAACAAATATAGGTCGGCGAACGCGTAATGCAAATGATGTGGCATTACTAAGTCGATCACAGACTGCAGATGAACGCGCACAAGCTAATGCATCGCAGTAAACGTAATGCACGAAATAGATCTGTTGACCCTCTGCACCTGTACTGAACCTTGCATGCCGATCACGAATACGTCGTGCTGCTCTTTTGGCTAAAATGATGCGTGCTGTTTTTAATTACAACAGTCCACATTGTGATGCGGCTAACTTTCCACGTGAAAAGCCCGGCATGTGTTGTGCTAATGGCAAAGTGAGATTTCCAGCATTAGAAACTCCACCCAAACCATTGTATTCATTTATTTTTGGGACATCTCAAACGTCGAATCACTTTTTGATCCATATTCAACAACACAATTCGGCATTTCAAATGACCTCTTTTAGTGCTACTAAAATTATTAGAGATAATTATGCCGACGTTTAAGGAAAATAATTCAACATGATTGTCCATGTTTATATCAATCTGAATCATAAAGTATTCGATAGTTTTAAAAATTCTGATCCAACATCTACCTGAAATTGCATACATGTTACAGATTCAGGGCCAGATTTATCATCAAGCTGGTTCGTTATTGTCATACCCCGACGCTGATCAGCAATTTTAGCAAATTTAATTTATTGGTGATGAAAATCGTAAATTGGATCAACGTTGTGTAATTGTCTCGAATACAAGACGAGAAATTATTCGTGAGCTACAAAGGTTTTTCCATCAGCATAACGCATTAGTTCAAAATTGCTTTCGATCGTATGTTATCTGATAATCACAGAATCGTAATAAGGGCTGATAAAGCATCGACAATTGATGAGGTTGCAATTGTAATTCTTGGTGATCAGTTTCAATCCCGTGATATTGTACTTCACTGCAAAAATGAGCAATTGCAACATGTTTCGGAACTTCATCGTATATGACACAATCATGCAAGCCGTTTCTAATAATGCAGGTGGATTATATTTCTTGGATGCGCCTGGTGGTACAGGCAAAACGTTCGTTATGTCATTGATTTTAGCTATTCTAAATATTCGATCGGAACAAAAAATTGTATTGGCACTTGCATCTTCGGGAATTGCTGCTACATTATTAGAAGGTGGTCGGACTGCACACTCTGCACTAAAATTGCCATTAAATGTACAGGTGATTGAAACTCCAACTTGCAATATTTCGAGAAATTCTGCTATGGCAAAAGTTCTGCGATTAACGCCAATTATTTTATGGGATGAGTGTACAACAACGAATAAAAAATCACTAGAAGCATTTAATCGAACAATGCAAGATTTACGTGGTAATCAACAGTGTTATGAATCAAGATGAGGCAATGAATTATCCAATTGAATTTTTAAATTCATTGGAACTAGCTGGTATGCCACCGCATTGCTTGAATTTGAAAATTGGTTCTTTGATTATTGCGAAATATTAATCCACCAAAACTGTGTAATGGCACCAGATTTGCAGTGAAAAAGTTACTGCCAAATTTGATTAAAGCTACGGTCTTAGCTGCTAAATCAAAAGGAGAAGTTTGTTTGATACCACGTATCCCTATGATTCCAACTGATATGCCATTTGAGTTCAAACGATTACAATATCCTGTGCGTTTATCATTTGCGATGTATGTATGTATATGTATCCCCAGCCGTTTGTTTATTCATGCCCAAAATGGAAAAACAAAGAATATTGTTTATCCAAATGTTTTGGATTAAGTTTTAAAATAGCTAGCAATTAATAAAATATTTTTTTGTTTGAATAAATGAATTTGATGTTGCAATTAATTTTTTTTTTTATTATTTCACTTTATACGTAGCGAAGCACGTATCTGGCCGCTAGTTTTATATAAAAATAATTAAACTTAAGTCACTGTATATAGTTAGGCCCCCTATGAGCCAACAAATGTAAACTTTCATACATATGTAGTATCTTATTAGTTATAAGCCAAATTGTAAATAGTATGTTCAATAAAACAAAAATTGAATTGAATTGACTTCTACACCAAGCTAATTTTTTATCTTCTGTAGCTATTTTCCCGTTTTCATACCTACATAAGTGAAAGTATACTAAACAGGCTATCAGTTCTTCTAATACCCTCACGTTTTAAACTTTTTTATGCAAGCAAATAAATTTTACTTTTTTCAGATTACATTCACCTTATTCAAGGTGGCACAGAATTAATCACCCTATCAGAAGATGTCATTATTTTTGCAAATGGCGTCGTATGTCAATCATATATGACAGCTGCAGAATACAAACAATCAAGGAATGGAGCACTATACTTTACAAGAGCATTGAATAATTGTGTCGCCTTTTTTGGTGAATTTCGAAATTGGAGATCACCAGACCGACCTTACAGTGAAATTTAGTGAAAGACTTACACATGTTCCCGTACAAAGTGCAAACAGTGCATCAGCCTGCTGACCGTCGTCTTCCGTCGCGTGTGAATTACTGTCAAGTCATTCTCAATCTCAACACCGAAGAGGACGATTTCGTGTCGGAAGTCGACGAGGCACATTTCCACTTAATCGTTTACGTCAATAAGCTAAATCTTCGTTTCTGGGACACTGAAAATCTGCGTGTGATGCACGGAGAGCCATTACATCTACTCAAGGTGACTGTGTGGTGCGACTGCGTTCACGCGGTAGGAGTGATTGGGCCGTATTTTTTTTGAGGACGCCATCGGCAATACGGTCACTGTTATTGGCGAACGCTACAGGGCCATGATAAATGACTTCTTACTGCCGGAATTGGATGAGCGGGGCTTGGTGAACATGTGGTTTTAACAAGACAGTGCAAGCGCGCACACACCACGAGCCGCAATGCATATTATGAAGGATGAGTTTTCTGGTCGTGTAATCTCCTGTTTTGGTAATTTGACACCGTCAAGAAGATCACCCGATTTCACCTTCCCAGATTTATTTCTTTGGGCCTACTCGAAGTCGCGGGTTTATGCCAACAAGCCTTAGACAATCGCAGTCTTTAAAGAGAATATTCGACAGGAATGCGAACAGTTATCACCGGATATCTTGCGGAAACTTATGGAAAATGCGATAAAACGGGCACAAATATGTATCAACAATGGCGGCAGCCACTTGACAGATATCATCTTTTCCACCTAACAGACAAAATTCTAAAGTCCCAAATAAAGATTTCCATTACTCAAAATATTTTTTTTTATTTAGTAAAAAAAGTAATTCAAAAACAAAATTGGATAATTTTGCGCCATCTTGTATGACTAGAAACTGAAAGTGAATTTATTGTAACAGGTCTAGATTTATAGATACAGCGATACGTAAATAATAAAATGCACGACTGGGTCGCACGAACTTGCTCCTATGTAATAGACTAGGAATTTTAAAAACGAATGTTTTTAGAGAAAACTATTCATAAGGATAAAATTAATTTTTTAAATTCTTTTAGTAGTAAGAGACAAAAACAGAATGCTATGCGAATATGAATTTATGCAAGAACAAAAATTATAAGTCCTTGCAGTGGTTTCTTAAAAACAAAAAAGCTTTTATATACAAAATTTTTAAAAGATTTTTAAGAAAAATATTTTGTATGCCAACTTTAAGTTTTTAATACTGTATGAATGAAAATTAAATTTCCAAAAAATATTGATCCGCTTTCGAAATATCAAATTTTTCAAAAAAAAAAAAAAAGATTTTTTTATTTTTAGTCTTAAAAAAAAAAGAAAAAACGTGTAGGGGGGGAAATTAAAAATGATATCTACCAACTTTGAAAAAAATCGGCTGAGCCGTTTAGGCTGTAGTCGAACCGACAGACAGTCCGACAGACACGACAGAATTTTGAGACCCACTTTTTTAATCTTCGCTATCATCGTAATGTCAACTTTGATCAAAATCCCGAGTTCGATTTTTTTTACGAATGCATAACTTGCCTTATAGTACCTATAAGTCGCAAATAGAAAGGCAAAAAAAAGGAACCAAACGAAGATTCTCAGGAAAAAAGTCTAAATGGGAGTTAGGAAATGAATTTTGAGCGACATTCTGCATTCAAAGTTTTGGTACGACTAAGGCAATTAATTTTCAAAAAGTTTATAGTTTTCTGATTTTGTATTGCTTTAAAAACCTTTCATGACTGGGCCGAAACTGTTTTGTGCCTGCAGTTCCTTTTGGTTTAATTTGTGGATGAAAATTCCACCTTTAACTAATGTTCTTACTTGCGGACCTATAAAAACTCCTTCTTTCAGCTTAGCGTCACTAACTTGAAGGAAGACTGTCTTCAAATACTTGAATCCTTCGCTTTCGTTGTTCATTGGTGCTTTAAAAATTTTGTTTAGCCTCAATTTAATGTGTAAAGTAGGTGAGATGACTTTTTGGGGATCAACTAATGATGGGTACTTGACGTTATTGCTTCCTCGTTGATACGTAATTCTTGCTTGAAAATCCTTCTAAGCGTAATGATCTTTCGTCGCTCGACTTGTCCACAAACATAGAAAACAATAATATTTTGTGAATCCATCCTGCAATCCAGGGTGTATAGGAATGATTTTAAGGTCTCCACAAATTTGAAAGTTTTTTTTTTATAATCGATTAGCTTCAAAATTAAGCCTAATACTTCAATATTAAGTCACAGAAGGAGCTATTGGAATGGACGGGTTTTTGTTACCGATATGCAAAAGGACTGCCATTAAGCTGTATTTTGCTGAGTCGATAAAAAATCCCCACTCAGAGGGATCGTGGCGTACGTCAAGCTTGTTCACAAAGGTTGGATGTATTAATTGTTTGTACTTGTTGAAATATGCCCAAATCATTGGTAAAGTTCAAGAAAACTTATTGAACTCATCTTGTGTTTAGCATCCGATCTTGAGTACTGTTCTGAATATTTGAACCACTCCACTCTGCCTTTCATTAACGCATGATAGAATCTTTAGTCACCAAATTCTAAACGTCTCTCAAGCCTCTATCTAAGAATGCTTACAAACTTTGAAAAATATCAAGCCATTAAAAAAACTAATGCTGAGTGAAGGGCTCTCAAAACTGCATTTTCTTTACAAAATGAAATTAAATTAAAATATTGATGAAAAAAACTTACATATCATCTGGACAGGACCTTGATTTTACGATCATCATACTCGAATTAAATTTTATAACTTCCCCTTTGCAACCGCATTTATCATCTCTGAAATCTATTCTCACGAAAATCTTTTCACTACATTTTCCCAAAAAAAAACCAAGACAACTGTCTTTGTACTAAAAAAAAAAACAAAAAAAAAATAAACCTTCTGCCGACCATGTCTATCTCACATGGCAACAGTTTTTTATTCGAAATAATTAGGAAACTACTTCCTCAATTATGTATGTCTCATTTTGGGGCAGCAACAACGCGCATCATAATGAAATTCAAGCAATGAAGATACAAATAATAAAAAGAAATTAAATTTGAAAGAAGAAAAAAAAATTTGAATCTCAGCTGGACGACGACGATGACGATGACGGACGCCGCCGACGACGTGTTTGGTTTTAATGTGTTTTCTCATTCCGAAACTCCAAAACCAAATTGGTAGTTTTTTTTTTTTTTTTCTATTTTAATATTTTTTTTATCATAACTTTATGGCGTTGGGGCACGTTTTTTGTCTACTTGCGTTTGGTCCCTTCGACTCATCAAAACCCATCTACACATTATAAAGAAGCAAATTACACACCATGTGCGATGATGCACTGCAATAATGTATCTCTAAGAGTTTTTTTTTTTTAAAGAAGTATCTTATATACAATTTCAAGCGGCATTTTTTATTGCTTGAAATTATTATTTTATTTTTTTTTTTTTCAATTTTGTATATTTTCACTTGGGGCCCCCGAGAAAGTGCTCCATATTTAAGTGGCTCGTAAAAATTAAATGAAGCTTTCTACATCTAGAGAATAACGACAGACGAGGTCATGTGTACCTACTTCTTGTGCATCTGCCCTCATATTGCATGCTCCAGTGGCGGACGATGGAGGTTGCAAATAGGTGTGGCGGAATAGAGTAAGGGGCGCTGAAAAAAAATTGCCCCCATTTCCTGGATTTTAGAAAATATTTAGTTATTACTCAAATAGAACGAAAATGAATTGAATTTTAATCTAAATTTCAATTTAACGGAGAGGAAGAGTTTTTTTTTTTTTTGGGAAAAAATGTCAAATTTCAATTTTGAAGCTTACAAAGAAGATTTTAAGATCTGTCTTTTAAATCAAAAAGGGTTTTATTGAATGTATCGTAGCCGTTCTTTCTTATTTCGTTCAAACATGACACTGATATTCCATACCCTTTATCACAGATTCGGATTCGTAGGCCTGGTTTTACAGTGACAAGTTTACCCTACGGCAGATTGTTTTTAATTTTAATTTTGGTGGGGGCAATACCCCATTTACTAAGCTTAAAGCAAGCTTTTTCTTAATCTAACTTAAAAATCTTATATCTTAAAACTAAGAGTCTAGAATTTGAAAGATGATTAAAAAGATAGAGTTTTAGGCGGCGTGAACTGAGGTTAAGTTTTGGCGGGGGCAATAACCCCATTTATTAGGTTTAATACAAGCTAATTCTTGATAGGTCCCGATACAGAGGTAGAATCAAAGAGTTTTTCCAAGACAGAACACGACAGACAGGGCGAAACGTAAGAAACGACGTTGAATGCTTCCGATTCTGGAGATATGAATCTTTTTATAAGGCGACCATACTTCACAGGCGTATTCAAGAAGGGGGCGACCAAAGGTTTGTACCAAGTGGGGGTCAGAGAATCCCCTGGGCCATCATTTCACAAATCCAAGTTCCGAGTTTGGTTTAAGAATAACCTCTTAAAAATGTGTGAGAAAGTTGAGGTCTTTATCACATAAAACACAAAGGTCGGGAATAGACTCAGCAGTGGATATTAGTTGATAATGAAGAAGGTAAAAACGGGGAGGCGATTGAATGCGTTTTCAAGAAAAAATTATTGAATGACATTTGATATTAAGCTTTAAGTAATTTTTCAGACAGCAGCCAGAGAAACTATGGAGATTAAATTGAAGAAGAGTAGAATGTACCGTAATATGTATGCTACACAGTTTTCTTCATTAATTTCGCAGCTAACATCTCTGATTTAGTAGCAAATATTGAAAAATAGCCGTCACTTCTTCTACTACCCTCATACCATAGAACATTGTGTCATCATTAATAATATTATTTCAACCTGAAAGTCATTACCAACCGATCGCCAGCAAATTTTGAATGTGATCAATATAACTCACATTCACTAGAACTATGTGGCGTCACGGAGAAATGCAAACAAATTCGAATTTAAATTCATCAACCTTACAGTTCACATTCAGTTTTGACGAAGATATAGCATTATAGGAACTGTTTTGGCAGACGAAACCGCCAGTCGCTCGGCAACGATTCCGTCTTGGTCATTATAAATTAATTGCCACTAGGGGCTTTATACATGCTCATCCACCTTGTTGTTAGACAACAGGGGCGTAGTACCTGCCGATGTGTTAAGCGTTTAGCTTGTTAAATTGATTGCCACCAGGGTTTTTGTACCTTCCGATCTCCGAGAGCGTTCAGCCTGCCGTTTTGCCACCAGGGGCTTTCTACCTGCCGTCAGAGATATTGGGGGCTATCGTGAACAAAATTTCCCTCGGAATTCTCCCCATCTTTGAAAATTGGAAAGGTCAATACTTCTAAACTGTTCATTGTAAGCTGGCGACTGGCCTTTTTAAATAAGAGCAAAAGTCACTATGAACCATAGTTCCCAATATCAATAAATTCCAAGGGAAACTTTCGACATTATTCGAGATGACAATTTTGAAAGTTGGGAACAATTCCCAGGGAAATTTTATTCACGATAGGCCCCATTGTACCTGTCCACCGTTGCCAGAATTATCCGAAGCCAGTTTTCCCCATACCCGAACATCAGGAGTGAATTCCAGTTAAGTAAACCATCAGTCTAAAATCCCGAAACGCAGTTCATCAGACACCAAATTCCGAGACTGAAACAATAAGTACAAAAAAAACCCTAAACCGAAACCTCGTTTACCAGAAACGATCCATATTTGAAGTATTTGAATTAAAAAAAAAATATTATTTCTCATAATTATATATAAGAGTTGTTGCCTAATAAAAGATTTCGTTATAAGTTTGAAAGACCTTTTATCTGAAGTTTGTGTTTCTTTAGAAAGACCCTGACGAGCAAAGCAACGGCTGAAAACCAAAAAGCACAGTATCGAAAAAATGGTCTTGAAAATCTTGGTATCGTTGGCGTAGAGTGAGATATGGGAATATTTGATGACCATTTCAATATCGCTAGTAACTAAGAATATAAAGGAGTGGTTTTAAGTGAGTGTCTTGTGGGACCCCTGAGATAGCTCAGTGTTCATCAGAGAAGGTTGAACCGTTTTTCAGGTAAGAAGAAATCCATCTTAAGAAGATAGGTTCAACTCCAAGAGTGGACAATTTGAATAGAATAAGCTTATGTGAAATTTTGTCAAAGGCCTTACTGAAATCGGTTGAGACAACGTCAACTTACTTTCCGTTCGTTTAGGCTGATAAACAAAAGGATACGAATTCAACAAGGTTAGTCGTTGTAGACTTACTTTTCGTGTTGTCTAGGGGAAATGAGAGACTTAAGACAAAATCTTAATACTTGGTATAAAATGTTTTCAAAAATTTTGGGAATATGTGAAAGTCTAGCAATTGAGCTATTGAACTCGAGAACCTGAAGAACTTTTGCAGCGGTTCGGTTTTAGGAAATACCATTTCACACTAACACGAATCTTATCGAGTTACCACCGTGGGATGATTTTTCGACAGTCTTTGGATGAGATTCCTGATCTACAAATTTCATTTACTAGACTGCCCCTACTTATCCCTCACTCAAATTGTTTTTTTTTTCTTCCAGAAACTTCTTGATGTAACTTGGGAACTGTAAATCGATAGTAAAAAGCTTCAAGGCTAAGGTTGCCAGAGGTCGGAAAATTCGACAACTTCTTAACAACATATTGATACCACATGGCTGTCGAATCGCTTTGAAGAGAACGAGTTTCGATTTAGATGAGTTAGTCAAGATTCGTCATATTCTGTATTACTAAGAGTTTTGCGTAAATGAGCCTCGACTTAATGATAGCTACCCAGAAAATCGAGGCCCACATGAGCCAAGCAGCGCGGTTTGCTATTAAGGAACTGCAAATATTTTAGAGGAGAGGAAAGTCCTGAGGATCTGCGCAGGGCATTTTTTCGGTTTTTAGCGACATTAACACTTAAAGAACGAACAAATTATATTCTGAAGCCAGAAGTCACCTTCTTAAACCAGAGTTGCCTTACTCCGCATATATATTAATGGTAGATCCTTTCATAAGGGATAGTTCGTTGGACTGTCATGTTGTAGTGGTGGGTTCACTTCCAAGCCTCTGCTATTTAAGACTAAAAAATGCTTTTTTTAGGGGTACTGCCTCTTTCGAGGAAGTGACAAATCCTCGAAGAGTATCTCTTGTTATGGAAAGTGCTTTTTATCGTAGCCGTACGGACTAAGCAGCAATTTGTAGGACCCTTCCATTCCAGCTTATACACACACAGAAATGGTTGGAATTTGTGAGTCATTGGGTGCTATAGTGAATAAAAATTTCCCATCTTCAAAAATTGGAAAAGACAAAACGACATTGTTACCTCGCGACTGGCCTTTTTAAATGAGACTCAAAGCCCCTATGAAACTTTATTTCCGATATCAATAAATTCCAAGGGAAACTTTCGATATTATTTAAGTTGACAATTTTGAAACCTGAGAAAAATGTGATGGAAATTTTATTCAAGATAGCCCCCATTAGATTAAGGGTTTCCACGAAGCCATTAGCATCTAATTTATTTGTTTTTTAATGTTTAATTTCACCATAAGTCCCAAATATCGGTTAAATTAACCAAGAGATAATACATGACTTAAAATTCGCAGTCACCACATTCCAAACAACATTAAATTTATTTGGCACCAGGCCTTAAAATGTATGAATCCGCCTCTGTGCCAGTGTCGCTAGCTATCATTACGATACAGAAAATCTATCTTCTCCCAAAGTTCGCTTTGTGTTGACCCAGTAATTGTCCTGAATTAGACTCAATGCGGGATCAAATTAATCGATTGATCGAAGAGAATTTCAAATACCCTCAAGTGCCAGTATAATAGATACAAAGATACAAAATTGATAGATCACCAACGTAATGTTCGTGTGAGTCTGAATTTGTATCTTGAACTGAGTTTAGTGTGTGTGTGTTGTATAATATCGAAATTAAATTACAACACAATCATCATCGCTCCTATGCTGATGGATATCCCATCCTAACCCTACCAGCTGACACTTCTATAGATATCATTTGGATGGGCTTAGATAGTTTTTTTGTCGTCGGATTTCATAGATACTTTCTGTCGGTTTATGGTATTCCCATTGAGAGATTCAAGAGCAGAGGGTGGATAAAATGGACCCCCAACTGGCGTGGTTGTTTATTCTTCCACTTGACGACACGGTGAGAGGGAAATTAAGAACTCAAGACTTTATACATCAGAAACAAAGATCGTTCTCTGGCTCGCTGGCTGGCTGTCTGGCTGGTTGTTGGTGGATGGATGCGTTAGTTTTTTTTTGTATTTTTTTAAGATGGATTGTTTATTTCTTCCAACAGATTACAGTTGTTGTTCCAATTTTGCTGTCTGTTACTTCTCCATTTTCAGCTCAAGTTCTTGATATCTTTTTTTTTGTAGTGTGTAACATTCTTCGTCCGGTCCGGTGATGCTGATGGTGGCCGGATGTTGCAAAGAGTGCTTCTCAGCATGATGATTTGAGATTTTTTCTGCTGAGAACTCAAACGGCAACGAAAAAAAAGAATCTTCTTCTTCTGTATTTTATACGTCCTATGTAGCTATTTTGAAGATCAGAAATGGAAATTGTCTTTTTTTTATTATTCTGCTGTTACGCGAGAAGACGACAAAGATAGAATTTTGATGATTTGGCAGAGGAAGTTAGATAGCCGTTTGTCTTAGAATAATTGTATTTATATGGAGAGATGAGTTAGCATAATGGCGGGAAGTTATGATAAGTTCCACATATTGATGTTGGTTGGAATTTGTATTGTGCTACGTTATGATAAAGATCGTATCTATTTTTAAGGCCTAAGTAATTACACTTGATGTTAAGCAAAATAAGCTCAAGGCAAGTTTGTAACTTGTAAGTTTAGTGTATTTTTTTGTCATCAATTTTTCACGTTGGTCATATGTTTCCTAATTTTTTTTTTTATATTTTGCGCGCGCACTAAAGGGATTTTCGACTGCTCTTAAAATGATTGATCACAGTGCGAGCATTTAGAAAAGTGGGAGGGCATTTAAAGGGAATGTCTGAATATCACAATGGGAGGGAAATTTAGAGTCGGGTAAGGCATTCATGTTTTTACTTGCGGTATACATAAGTTCTGTAGGGTATTAGGAAAAAACCTCAACTCGAGTTTGACATAACGATGATACACACCACGAATAAATTAGTTCCCACAATTCTAAAGGGTGATTTTTTTGCTATTTTCTTTTTGGCAATACTGGTTTTGACAGCTCACGCACGTTTCGTGTTTTGTGTCACTGTCAAACATTTTCAGTTTGGTCTATAATTTAACCATGAATCGTCTTACAAACTAACAACGCTTGCAAATCATTGAATTGTATTATCAAAATGCATGCTCTGTTAAGAAAGTTCATCGAGCGCTTCTTCCATTTTATGGTCAGCTTAATCGACCTACTGAGGCGGCTATTCGGGCTATTGTGACTAAATTTCGAACCAAATTTACATTTTTGGACATTAAACCACCAACATGCTTACGTAGAGTGCGAAATGAGAAAAATATGGCAGCTGAATCGGCCAGTGTTAGTGATGACCGTGAATTATCGATTCGGAGCCGTTCGCAGCAATTAATCCATTTTGTGTAAAATTTTGTGGAAGGATTTAGGTGTGAAGCCTTTCAAAATACAGCTGGTGCAAGAATTGAAGCCGAACGACCTGCCACAACGCCGAGTTTTTGGTGAATGGGCTCTTGAAAAGTTTGCCGAAGATCCACTTCTTTATCGAAAAATTGTATTCAGCGACCAAGCTCATTTCCGGTTGAATGGATACGTGAACAAGCAAAACTGCCGTATTTGGAGTGAAGAGCAGCCAGAAGCATTGCAAGAGCTATCCATGCATCCAGAAAAAGTCACTGTATGGTGCGGATTATGGGCTGGCGGAATCATTGGACCGTATTTCTTCAAAGATGATGCGAATCGCAACGTTACTGTGAATGGTGAGCAACTACCGTACGATGATAACAAACTTTTTTTGCGCAAAATGGACGAACTTCACTTGCATGACATGTGGTTTCAAAAAGATGGTGCCACATGCCACACAACACGCGTAACAATGAACCAATTGAGAGGCGAGTTCGTTGAACAGTTTATTTCACGTTTGGGGCCGGTCAATTGGCCGCCTAGATCGTGCGATTTAACGCCTCTAGACTATTTTTCGTGGGGCTTTGCTAAGGCTCATGTATATAGCGACAAGCCCGCTTCGATTGACGTACTGGAAGCCAACATTAAAGCATTTATTCATGAGATACCGGCCGAAATGTTAGAAAGAGTATGTCAAAATTGGACTCAGCGGATGGACCAAATGAGGCGCAGCCGCGGCCAATATTTGCATGAAATAATCAAACATTAAATTATATCGAGCGTACTATCGATTCAAATAAAGTTTTCGTGCATTTTTCTGAATTTTATGTTTTTTTTTTTTTTTTTTTTTAATTTCCGATAGCTCTTCAAAAATCACTCGTTATATGTATGTCTGTAAGTCTGTAAGTCTGTACTGTATTTCGACCTACAACCTAAACTGCTGAAGCTAAGAGTCTTTCCGCTGTCGGAAATTTGGTGTTTTTTAGAGGCGGAGAACTTTTAATTGAAAACACTGTTTTCTGTGATAGCGGATTTGAAAGTTCTCAGTTTTATTGAGTTTACTTCAATTTGGAAATTCACCATGACTCAAGCCATCGTTTGCAGGCCGTTCAAATTTATTTTGAAAAATATGATTCAATTCGAGAAACACGTCGGGCGTTACGTGCGTGGTAAAGTGCTCATAATGATCCATCCATCAGATGGATCGCTTGAGCAATACGTTTACTCTAAACGAGCATCCCGTATGACGTCATACAGTGTGACCAGAACAAGCGATCTGTGGTCTATTTCACCAAATTACAATTACAATCACAAATTTGTAATTGTTACCTACAATTGCAAATTTGTAAACTGATTTTCTGTTTCACAAACTACAAACATAATTCCAACAAATTTGTTGGAAAGAGAAAAGATTAAGGGAAATTGTATTTGTTATTTACAAATAGAAGAAAAAGCCGTTTCACCGTTTAATTTGCAAAGTTGTAAATAACAACTGTTTCTGTACAAGTTTGTTAGCATTCGACACTTCATAACAAAAATGAATAAACAAGATAAAATTTTTATCGCCGATTTGATTCGTGATAAGAAAGATATTTTATTAGAAAAATTTTCCGATATCATAACACATAATCGTAAAGTTAGCGAGTGGCAAAAAATTTTCAACAATATAAAATCTAATATTATTTTAATAGATAAAGATTGGAAATACCTAAGGGATGTCGTGTGGCAAAATTTAAGACGAAATACTGTGGTAAGTAAAAATTATTTGTTAGGTAGATCATATTTACCGGCAATATCAAAGAACCGTTCACGAATGCTTTCGTGTTCTTCTGGCCAACGTACAGTATTTTCAAAGAAAGTCTCTACAATGGCAGAACAAACACGATGGACAGTTCTGCATACCGTAGATTTAGATATACCTTGCATGTCTGCAATCCCGTGGTACTGTCCACCATTTTCAAGTCAATGTAAGGCTGTCAGAAATTGTTGTGTCGGTGTCAGTGAAAAGTTTTTTTCAGACTCATTTGCAATACGAGGTCCTATTTGACTTATTATTTCCTCTGCTTTAGAACGTTTTAACTGAAACTTTTCGTTGAAAACAAAAGCATTTGAAATTTCATAGTTAATTCGCGGTCAATATATTTTTCTTCGTCTATTAAACACAAAATCTACACTTATATCACTAACGGTGCTACTATGCCTTCGACGTAAGGTTTCTTGGGTTTCAAATGCGATTTTTTCCGAAACTTACAAATTGTTATCAAATCGGCAGACGATCTTTCTTCTGCAAAAAATTTTCAGTAACTGAACAAATTTGTAAAATTTCGTGATTCCGTGAAACAGAAACTTTCAAAAAAATATAAATTTTAACAAATTTGTACTTGTAAGCAACAAAAAAATTTAGTTTTGGTGAAACTGAAATAATGAAATTTCTACAAATTACCCTTTGTAAACAACAAACACATTTTTGTAATACAACCATTTTGTGAAACATAAAAAAACGATTTTTGAACAAATTTGTTAAAAAAGTGCTTGTAATATACAATTTGTAAGTTGGTGAAATAGGCCACTGACCTGCAGCGTATTGTTGAAGATGATCAAAATGTGTTTATTCGTCATAGTGCTTAACAATTAAACTTTATGAAAAATTTTGAGAATCTGAAAATTGGACAACATGTCCGAAATCATATCAAACATATATTACTTTCACATAAAACTAATTTTATGTATTTTATTTCCAATTAAGTTCTCCTCCTATAAAAAAAAACACTCTTTATAAGCAAACATACGTCTAAATACATCTAGGCGGGTGCCTGCACTGTCTGATTCAACGGATAAGGGCAAGCCAATTGATACGTTGGTTCTAACATATTGACTTAAACACAAATTTCAAATTACTATAGGTTTGTTCGATATTCCATTCCTTACTGTGCACTGGAAAATGTCAGAGCATTTCACAGAACTGTCAAAAATCTTTTTTATATTTTGCTTCTGTTTACACGTAGTATGACGGCGTAGGGATAAAGCTCCCAAAGATATAATCTCCAATTTAAATTTTGGGACTAATGTTTAACCCAATAAAGGGGGACATAAGACCCAATTGGAATTGTTTCAAAATTAAAATTGGGTTTTTCCCCCATTTTAAGCTCAGAAAATGTATGATTAATAGACAAGCAACAGTACTTTGGATCCCTTTTTGAGTTCTCTATAACGCTGAAACAACTCCGTTGCGCCACTTGGGATATATTTAGTCGTCAAACAGGTCTCTATTTCAATAGTTTTCTTGGGCAACAGTAGTAAGTGAGGAAGTCTTATTAGTAAGTTTTTGATTATTATTTTTTTTGTTAAGCTTATTGAAAATTAAATGATTTTGATAAAAAATATCCGGCAGACGTTAAAAACGTAAATATTAATCCAAAAGATGGCGATTAGAATACTGAGTTTTTCGCGAATGGGATTTATGTCATACCCTTGTCTTAATGGGTTTGATTAAAAAAAAGCATATTTTTCTGTCTTTTTAGGCTCGGTTTACATTTGTTTTTGGGTTCCAATAAGTTTCGTTTGTTCTGACTTCGTGAGACCTTTTCACGAGCCATCGGTTTATAAAGGGGTTTTCAATTGGCGTGGATAGATTTTGTCGGCCATGTTGTTTTCCTCACATCTGTCAAATCTATTGTTTATCATTCAGTTACTGATGCCAAATAACCATGGCAATATATAAGATTGAATAGAACATCCAAATGATAAGACTTCAAACGTCGACTCTTTAACGTTTGGTGGCAAAATTTGAGACGACCGGTTCGGTAATCAACCAGCTAACAATCGTGTGTCAAAGGAACGCAAAATCGGCCGAGAACATGTCCGAGGTATGTGAAAGAGTACATCAGAACCTGAAGCAGTCGATTCTTCACCGCATACTCGAATTTTACGCCGGGACTTGAGCCTACACCCTTGCAAGACCTAAAAGCTTATGACCATAGACAACATCGTTTGTTTGCTGATTGGGCGGACTTCGGAGCCTTTGAAAGAGTACTCCAAAGTTGACCGAGGCGCATATTTGGATGAATGGTTGTTTTAACAGGCAAAATTACCTTATGTATGGGGGCGACACCAATCTCCTGTATAAAAATTTTCATCAATATTGTTGCTTTCGTTAAAGAAAAATTTCAAACTCAGAAGAAAAATAAATGGCAAGCACATTATTTACTACGAAAATTTAGAAATTTATAATATACTTAACAAACTTAACCTAGAAGACACGCTTGACGCCGAACAAGCAGGTTTCTGCACTGGATCTTCCTGCGTGGATCAAATCAACACCTTGCGGATCATCATCGAACAGTGCGTTGAATATCGATCACCGCTTCACCTGCTGTTCATCGATTTCGAAAAGGCGTTTGACAGTGTCAATAGAGAATTTATTTGGCTTGCCTTGCGCAGGAGGGGCATCCCGGATAAATTGATCGCTATAATCAAGGCTACATATGAAAGATCCAAATGTTACGTTCTGCATAAAGGAAGGTTGTCAGAGGAGTTTGAAATCCAAAATGCAGTTAGACAAGGTTGTATAATGTCACCAATACCGTTCCTGTTGGTAAATAGCAATAAGTGATGAGCTGCATGCAGCCTTGTCGACTTTAAACCTGAAACATCTGGACTACGCGGATGACATGTGCTTACTCTCTCATAGGATCATGGATCTCCATCAAATGACAACAAGGGTGGAGAGAGAAGCCGAAACCGTCGGGCTTAAGATCAATACGGCAAAACCTTAAAGGATCAACCTTGGAACTTCCTCATTTACTCAACCGACCGAACTAGATATAACCAGCCGAATCGGGAAATCAAAGGCTGCGTTCGGAATGCTGTCCAAAATATGGAGAAACAACTCTATAAGCCTAAAGACCAAGCTACAACTGTTCCGCTCAAATATAGAATCCGTGCTTCTTTATGGATGCAGTACATGGAAAGTAACACCCATTGTTACAAGAAAGCTGCAAACGTTCGTAAATAGATGTCTACGAAACATCTTGCGGATTTTCTGGCCTAACCGTATCTACAATGATGAACTTCATGCGAGGACAGGTCAGGAACCCATCGACTCTATAATACGAAAACGTAAGTGGCAGTGGATCGGACATACGCTTCGAAAAGGCCACGAGTGCATTACGAGTCAAGCGATGCAATGGAACCCTCTCACGCAGCGAGGCAGAGGAGTGGGCTGACCCAGAAGTACTTGGCGAAGAACGGTCGAAGAGGAATCAGCACAATTAGAGAAGAGTTGGAGAGAGCTGAGGTACATCTCTAGAAACCGTAAACGTTGGCGCGTAGCAGTAGTGGAGGACTTAAAAACAGTGAATCCTCCTTCTTGGTGGCTTTCTGAATTAAGTGAAATATAACTTGAGTTTTCGTTATGTTGCAATGTACATTGAAATGTTCTCATGTGCTTTGAAATACCAACTGAAATATTGTGATTTGTTAATGGTACATCGAATCAAAAGAATGCAATCAATGCAGAAAAATCAAAAAAGAACGCAAAAGAAATACAAAAAATTTAAAAAGAATCAAAAAGAATACAAAAGAATCCAAGAGCATTTTTGCATGCATGAATTCTTCTCAAAAGATTGCAATCTTTTTAATTTCAATTGAATGGTGATTGTAGAATTTAAAGTCAAATTCACAAAGTAAAGTCAATGAATGTAATCTTTTGAATTGAAGTTATTTAAGATTGCATTAACAAAAGATTGCATTCTTTTACAATTAGGACTTTACTTAAAAGTTTGCTTCTTAAAAAAAATTGAAGATATATAGGATTTTTGATGCAACTTTTTACTTGCGATATAGGTACTATAGGGCAAGTTCTGCATTTGGAAAAAAAATCGAACTCGAAATTTTGATCAAAGTTGACATTACGATGATAGCGAAGACGAAAAAAGTGGGTCCGGCAATTCCGTCTGTCTGTCTGTCTGTCTGTATGTCTGTATGTCTGTATGTCTGTATATCTGTATGTCTGTACCTCGAACTACAGCCTAAACTACTGGAGGTATTTACTTCAAACTCGGTACTTAAGGGTCTTCGGTGATTCCCTAGAGGAGAAATTGAAATTTTTTTTTTAGCTCCAAAACTAACGGTACCCCCCATACACGCGTAATGCAAAATCTTATTTATCTCGAAAACGGCTCTAACGATTTTGATAAACAAAATTAAGTGTGATATTATGGACATGGACTATATTTTGGTGAAAAAAAAATTTGGGGGGAAATGTTATTAGGGGTACCTGTCATAGAACGGTTTTTTTGATTTTCGAATTTCTCACCAACGGCTCTAACGATTTTAACCAAAATTTTTATGCAGGAGCTGCTTTGCATTTGAAAAAATATAAACTAAAAAATTTTTCGAAAAAATAGTTTTTGGATTTTTAAAAAAATAATAAAATTTTTTTTTTGAAAATTCAATATCTTGAAAACCGATACACGATTAAATTTTTAAATTACGTTTTAAAATGTATTTTATTAAATACTAATAATTTGCATATCAATTTTTTTTATAAAAATTTTAAGGAAAATTTAGTACACAAGAAACATGTTTCAGTGTGTCTGTATGTCTGTACCTCTCACTACAGCCTAAACCACTGGACCTATTTCTTTCAATCTCGGTAGTTAAGAGTCTTCGGTGATTCCCTAGAGGAAAAATTGAAATTTTTTTTTTAGCTCCAAAACTAACGGTACCCCCCATACACCCGTAATGCAAAATCTTATTTATCTCGAAAACGGCTCTAACGATTTTGATAAAAAAAAATTAAGTGTGATATTATGGACATGGACTACATTTTGGTCAAAAAAAATTTTGGGGCAAAATGTTATTAGGGGTACCTGCCATAGACCCGTTTTTTTAATTTTCGACTTTCTCATTAACGGCTCTAACGATTTTAACCAAAAATTTTCAGCAGGAGTCCCCCTAAGTTTAAAATAATATTGTATATAAAAATATTCAAAAAATTATTTGTTGGGTTTTTTTGAAAAAAAATTTTTTTGAAAAATCAATATCTTCAAAACCTATGAACGATTATTTTTTGAAATTATTTCCTAAAACCAATATTATTAAATACTTAAAATCCGCATCCCACATTTTTTTTTAGAAAAAGTTTAGAGAAATTTCTTATATAAAAAATTTATTTAATAAAAAAACGATTTTTTAAGGTTTATTTGCATAAATTCATACTTTTCCGGAAACCAGACAGCAATTTTATGCATTTGAACATTATTATCTCATTAAATCCATGTTTTATATTTATATGTATCTTAAATTCCAAAGTACTTTTACATAAGAGCAAGTTCGTGCGATCCAGTCGTGCATTTTATTTGTTTGACATTTGCAACGTTAAAACTGAAGACACTTAGCCCTCCATAAAATATCTATTCACATCTTCTGATGGAAAATTGTTTGTTTGTTCTTGTTTTCGTTAACTGGATTTTCGGAAGGAATTTTTAGCTTAAAGGGCTAAATAGTAAATATAAATATAAAATCGACAGGAAGAAAAATGTCGCATTAAAACAAATATCACGATAAATCGATTATGTCCATAGCTATTTGTTACGCAGTTTTCCATTGGTAAACTGGTAACACGCACACAGCAATGGCTGAAAGTTGTAAGTCAATAGGTTTAGGTTCTTTATGACGGCCTCCAATTTATTTATTTATTTATATTAAGCTAATTATTATGTATTTCGATTTGGAACTGTCAAAAAGGCTATTTTCAAAATTTTAAACTTATTGGTATTTTTAAGTTAAAATTAATAGCAAATTCTAAATAGCAAATAAGATACAGCTGAATTCTTACCTCTGTAGGAGGTCTTTAAATATGTTGAGATACTTTCCAGATACCAACACCATTCGTATAAGCAATCACCCGTAGTACTTTTGTGCCAGCAATGTCAGTTTTTCATTCACCAATACATTTTTTTTAAGGAATAGGGGTGTTAAAACACCATCTTGTGGCATACCATTCACTACTCTTAAATTTTCTGACTGAAAAGCCTGTTTTGTAAGCAATATATTTGACAGTTCACCACAAGTGACTTATTTTCTTTTAGAGTTGCCAATGCAGTTATGCAGTTGCAATTGCGGGCTAAGTAAATTTGAAACAAAAGAAGTCATTTGACGACCCCACTACCGAAACCTTTTGACAAAGCTGACATTCATATCTCTCTATAGAGTTGGAAGAATCTCTGTAGAACAAACGTCATTCATAGTAAAATGGCTTTCTTATTCTGAACGCTTATTCCCAGGCTAATTTTCATAATCGTAAAAATCATTCTTTTTTTCTAACGTCACTTCTTTCGTCGGCATCTACAGCCCCCTTTCATCATGATCACCAGCTATTAGTGTCTCATAATTACAAATGACCCTCATGACTGACTGGCCCACTTCGTCGATGACACTTTTTCAAGCTAGCTTATTCTTTTCAAGGGAATCTCAGTTCAAACATACAAAACAAAAGCCAAGAGGCAACACAAAATTAGACAAAAAAAAAAAATAGAGAAAGAAGAAAAAAAAAAAAAACAAATGGCTAAATGGTAACATTACTTCCGGTGTACAATGACAAAACAATAAGCGCATATTAAATTAGAGAACAAACAAAAAAAAACGAAAATTTGACTCC
This sequence comes from Chrysotoxum bicinctum, assembly GCA_911387755.1. Lineage (NCBI taxonomy): Eukaryota > Metazoa > Arthropoda > Insecta > Diptera > Syrphidae > Chrysotoxum > Chrysotoxum bicinctum. The sequence continues at coordinate 173,441,414 of OU426989.1, forward strand.
ATACGATTGGGACATAGCTTGTAGCTTGAGTTTCCGCTTACACGATGGTGTAGACACAGGTCGTCGACTAGCTTATACTACGAGACGACCGACTGTGTGAAAAAAAAAAAACAGTTTTTCGTTTGTCATGTTGTATTAATGACGCTTACCTAGACCGCCGCGCCGGAAGTCCGGAAAATGAGTTGCTTTTAAAATTATTTTTTTTTTTTTGTTATTTAGCTTAAGCTTCAATCGGTGGAATTTGAGAAAGTTTTTTATTTAGCTGAAGGTATGAAACATTTTTAAAGAATCTGCACAATTGCATTGGGCCATATAGAATCAAGGTATGCATTGCTTGGAAGCGTTTTTGGGGGGAGAAATTTGTGTGGCGATTTTTAAGGGAATGAAAGAAAATCTTATGTGATTAAATTTAATAGGTATTGACTTACTGTGCTTCGTGCTCTAACATGGTAGAGGCCTTCATAACATCACGTTTAACCACCGGACCAATTCGAATGGCAAAGTACTGAAATGAAAAACAAAAGAGAAGAAATGAAGTTATTCAATTTTTTAGCTGGAAAAGTGTTAAGATATAATTTTAGACATTTTTAAGGGTTTTTACTGAAATGAGTTTTCGCCCTTCTGGTAGCTCTTTTTCAATTTTTAGCCTAGACTTTTTTTAGGATACATTTTTAATGTCAACAAATATTTGAAGAAAACAGAAAACGGAGCCAAGACTTTAAGGTGAATATCTCGGTAGAGGTAATTTCTATAGAAGAAAAACAAAGTGACACAAAAGCTGTCATCCTATCGGAAGATGCTATAATTTTTGCAAATGTCGCCAAATGTCCATTGAAAAGAACCACTCTGCGGCGAACAGTGGGGCCAAGCTGAAAAAAACTCGACTGTCCGAAAGTGCTTATTTCGCTTAGCTGATTCATGTTTCTCGCAGTAAATAAGCCAGAGAATCTGCGTACACTAAGTATTTGGGAAAACGTCTTAAACCTAAACATCTTAGCACCTAAATAGACGCCCAAAGTCAAAATATTTGAAATTGCGTGGGAATAAAACGAGCGAATTACGATAGCACAATATAAGATTCAGCCAGCAGTAATTGAAAGTTGTAGTACAATACAAATACAATACAAATACAATACAAATACAATACAAATACAATACAAATACAATACAAATACAATACAAATACAATACAAATACAATACAAATACAATACAAATACAATACAAATACAATACAAATACAATACAAATACAATACAAATACAATACAAATAAAATACAAATACAATACAAATACAATACAAATACAATACAAATACATACAAATACAATACAATATACAATACAAATACAATACAAATACAATACAAATACAATACAAATACAATACAAATACAATACAAATACAATACAAAATACAATACAAATACAATACAAATACAATACAAATACAATCCAAATACAATACAAATACAATACAAATACAAATACAAATACAATACAAATACAATACAAAACAATACTACAATACAAATACAATACAAATACAATACAAATACAATACAAATACAATACAAATACAATAAATACAATACAATACAAATACAATACAAAATACAATACAAATACAATACAAATACAATACAAATACAATACAAATACAATACAAATACAATACAAATACAATACAAATACAATACAAATACAATACAAATACAATACAAATACAATACAAATACAATACAAATACAATACAAATACAATACACAAATACAATACAATACAATACAAATACAATACAAATACAATACAAATACAATACTACAAATTGACAAATACAATACAATACATACAAATACAATACAAATACAATACAAATACAATACAAAACAATACAAATACAATACAAATACAATACAAATACAATACAAATACATACAATACAATACAAATACAATACAAATACATACAAATACAATACAAATAAAATACAAATACAATACAAATACAATACAAATACAATACAAATACAATACAAATACAATACAAATACAATACAAATACAATACAAATACAATACAAATACAATACAAATACACAAATACAATACAAATACAATACAAATACAATACAAATACAATACAAATACAATACAAATACAATACAAATACAATACAAATACAATACAAATACAATACAAATACAATACAATTACAATACAAAATACAATACAAATACAATACAAATACAATACAAATACAATACAAATACAATACAAATACAATACAAATACAATACAAATACAATACAAATACAATACAAATACAATACAAATACAATACAATACAATACAATACAATACAAATACAATCAATACAATACAAATACAATACAAAATACAATACAAATACAATACAATACAATACAAATACAATACAAATACAATACAAATACAATACAAATACAATACAAATACAATACAAATACAATACAAATACAATACAAATACAATACAAATACAATACAAATACAATACAAATACAATACAAATACAATACAAATACAATACAAATACAATACAAAATACAATACAAATACATTACAATACAACAAATACAAATACAATACAAATACAAATACATACAATACAATACAAATACAATACAAATACAATACAAATACAATACAAATACAATACAAATACAATACAAATACAATACAAATACAATACAAATACAATACAAATACAATACAAATACAATACAAATACAATACAAATACAATACAAATACAATACAAATACAATACAAATACAATCAAATACAATAAACATAAATAACAATACAATAATACAATACAAATACAATACAAATACTATACAAATACAAATACAAAATACAATACAAATACAATACAAATACAATACAAATACAATACAAATACAATACAAATACATACAAATACAATACAAATACAATACAAATACAATACAAATACAATACAAATACAATACAAATACAATAACAAATAAAATACAAAATACAATACAAATACAATACAAATACAATACAAATACAATACAAATACAATACAAATACAATACAAATACAATACAAATACAATACAAATACAATACAAATACAATACAAATACAATACAAATACAATACAAATACAATACAAATACAATACAAATACAATACAAATACAATACAAATACAATACAAATACAATACAAATACAATACAAATACAATACAAATACAATACAAATACAATACAAAATACAATACAAATACAATACAAATACAATACAAATACAATTACAAATACAATACAAATACAATACAAATACAATACAAATACAATACAAATAAACAAATACAATAAATACAATACAAATACAAAACAATACAATACAAATACAATACAATACAATACAAATAATTACAAATACAATACAAATCTACAAATACAATACAAATACAATACAAATACAATACA